>JAWNNU010001653.1:2217500-4789120 GCA_035044585.1 Scaptomyza polygonia
AGCGCATTTTGTTGCGCGTTCGCTGGACTTGCAGCAGCAACAGCAACCGCACTATTGTCACCACCCGTCAACTGTTGCAGCTGCAACTGTTGCAATTGTGTTGCTTGTGTGCCATCTTTAAAATTTATACATATATAAACAAAAAGAAAGAAGTTTTTATTTAACATTTTATTTGGTTTGGTTTTTTTCTTTAAGGTATTCTTACCGTTGTTATTTGGATTGTTGTTGTTGCCATTATTGGGATTGTTGTTGTGCCCGCCATTGTTATTGCTATTGGCATTGGGGAACTCCTGTTTGACCTGTATTGCTGCATACGGATTGCTTGCATAGAATTGCTGCAGTTGCTCCGGTGAGATTTGTAGTGGCACCGCCGAAGCGGATGCCACCTGTTGGGCGGGGCTCTGTGATTTCTCCAGTGTGCCAATGACAGCAACTGTTGCTGCTGCTGCTGCTGCTGCCGATGCGTTTGTAGCTGCTGCTGTTACGCGTGACGTCGGCGTGCTCGAACGTGAACGGGAACGTGAAACGCTGCGTGCACGTGCCGCGTTGTTGTTGTTGTTGTTAGTGTTGTTGTTGTTGTTGGGTGTTGTTGGTTGTGTGCGTCTTGGTGTTGGTGGTGTGTTTGCACCAGCTTTTATTGCTGCTGTCGCTGCTGTTGGCACTACGTTTTTGTTCAACTGCGTATTATTATTATTATTGTTATTGTTGATGTTATTATTGTTGTTGTTGTTATTGGGAGTCGATGGATTTGCACCCGGATGCGGCGGACTCGCAAAATCGTATTTCTCGTCAAAAGTTATGCCCGCCTTTTGCGCCAAAGTCTCCAAACACTTTAAGGGTCGCTCAACGCTTTGTTGCTGCTGCTGCTGCTGTTGTTGTTGCTGTTGTTGTTTTTGTGTCTGTTGTAGCTGTTGCTGTTGTATTTGATGTGTTGCTGCTTGCAATTTGTCGCTATTACTGCTGCGTATATTCGAATTATCCTTTAATGGAAGCGCAGTTATTGTTGTTGTTGTTGTAGCTGCTGCTGTTGTTACAGTTGTTGTCAATGATGTTGCTGCTGCTGCTGCTCCTGTTGTCAAAGTAATACTTGTTGATGTTGTTGTTGCTGTTTTATCGCTTTCAGTGTCCGCTCTGCATTGGCAAGAGAGAAGAGAAAACAAAATTGGATGAGTAAAAATCAAGTGAATAGAAAAATAATACACACTTAAATATATACACACACTTTCAACACACACTTGTAACGTTTTCGACGAGCTTCGACAAGCATTTTGGTGGAATAAAAAAAATCAAGCGCAGCAGCGCAACCAAAAAACAAAAACTAATATTTAAAGTAAACTTAAACGCAATGAGCAAAAAACGCAATGCAAATGTGATTGACAGGTTGGCAGCGCTGTCTTCAAATGCAGCAGTAAAAGCTCGCCTAAAGCGTGGGCGACTTACAAAACCAAAGCTCAGCGCAGAGAGATAGACAAAGAGCGTAAGCAAACGCAGCGGGACTTCATGCAATGATCATTCATAAAATTATGCAAACAAATATTTCACATAAGCATGTTATTAAAACTAATGCCTTATTTTGTTTAACTTGAACACTTAAGTTTATCAGTGTTTATAATAAATAATAAGTTTCACAATTTTTAGTTTTTAAGATTTAAAGGCGTTCGGATTTAAATCGTGTGTGATTATAGATTATATGTGCAAAAATTAAATTGATTATTACAAGAACAACAATATCCAACAGTTATTTACAATTACTATTTCAAAAAGTTTTTTTAAGTTTCTAGTTGTTCTTATGAAACGGCTCATCAATGACCCATATAACGGGAAATATGTGCACTATGTCTTAATGCCAGCGTGCAAAAGTAAACTCACCCACACACCGACGCAAGGGTAACTAACGTCAACGACGAAGAAGGTCATTTTAAAAGCAAGGAGAGCATACAGCAGAGAAAAGTCCCGGATAATATATGTATGTATGTGCATACATATAAAAATGAGTACTTATACAACTGCATGTATATGTGCATATTTCACCTATTGACGTCAAACGGTAAATTGTAAACATGCAGTTGGAGTTGACAGCATGTCAATTGAGAGCGTCAGCATGCGTGGGAGAACGCAGCTTACGTACATGGTACGGAAGAAGATTCAAAGGATGCAAGCGGGTGTGTGGGAGAATTATGCATGCTTTTTTGCAGTTAGTTCCATTCAAGTTTAATTTTTTGAAATACATTGAAAATTTAAAACATACCAATTTTATCAATTGGAAAGTAAATAATGTAAAATTAAAAATTTTTTAACATAAAGTCACGAACCTGGCGGCATTTAAATAATGCCAATCTTAAAATCATGTGTACTGAGTTTGATTTCATTTTCATAACTAACGCCAAGATCCCAGACGATGGAAGCCACTTTCTAACTCGAATTCCCACCCCATCAGGCGTATACAAAAATAAAATGGGGAAAATAACAAAACAAGAATCAAAATACAAAATACAAAGAAGATGAAAATATGCTTTAGTCAAGAGTGACCTATTAAAAAATACCCTGTTCCCAATATTTTCTTAGAAAAATTTAGTATACACACATAGTTTTACAAAAACAAAGTTTTATTTAGGCTTTGATGGTTAAAATAACAAAATATTACACTCTTTTCAATATACCTACTTTAGACAACGTGAACGGATACTGGGTATAAGAACAGAAGGCGACTACATGCGAAACAAGGCAGAGGCCATTAGAGACGTCACAGCATTAGGGTTACCCTGGGCAACAGAATAAGCAAGGGGGGTTGATGTTGACTGGGTGGAGTTAAACTTAATTGTAGAACCCTGGGCGGTATTTTTTTTTTATTTATTATTTTTTTTTTTGGCATGGCATTGCATAAATTGGTCAGGGATGTTTCAGGACATGCATGGGACAGGGTTGCTGCTGGGCTCGGTTCGGTTGATGGGCTTCAGCTGGGTAAGCTTATGATGAAATAAGTTTAAGGTGGCTCTGTCGTGGAACAACCGCTCTCTCGTTTGGTCCATTATTGTCAGTGCTTGATTGCTTACCGACAGAGTGCATTTCATTCGCACTTATTTACACTCACTATGATACATCCCTTTCACTCGCACTTGTTGCTAAAATACAATAATGGAGCGGTTGTTTCACGACGGGGCCACCTTATTCTAACTTCATCCTGGGTATGCTAAGGTCGCAAGCACACCCCCACCGAAGCACTGCAAAGAGCAAGCGAAAGCTGTGTGAACGCCAGAACACAAAAAAAAAGGAAGAACAAAAAAGATCAAACTGGCGGCTAGACGTTGTGCCAGACCCAAGCGCAGGGAGCATCAGCAGTAAAAACAGCAGCATCCTTCTCAACATCAAACAACAAAAAAATCGTGCAGCTCAAGACTGGTTTTATGTGAAGATGTGTGTATGTGTGCGTGCGTAAGGAGAGGAAGAGTGAGAGCGTGAGTTGTTGAGTGGTTTTTTTATGCTGTTGCGAGAGCCTGCGGGATGCCGCATCAGTGCCATTAACAATCAAAGAAGAAGAACGACAACACTGCCACACAGCCAACATTAATTTCATATATGTATGTATGTATGTGCGCTTCATACCAAATTGAGCTGCAAGCTTCATGATTGATAACAATGCCGACGCAAACAATTCGAGCATGCGCCAAAACGAGCTAGCAAAAGAAAAAGAGTGAGAGGCTTTACGTTAGTGAGTAAGCGAGAGGAATGGGTGTTTACAACGGTGTGAAGGCGAGATGGCAATACGGAGAGCGCGCAGCTTGTGTGCAAGGGGAGAGAGCGACAAAAGCAGGAACAGCACATTGAACATAAAGTTCAAATTGTGTGCAAGAAACATGCGTGCAAAATTCCGTTTTGGTGGTTGTTTGGAGTATTAAACCTGCATGGGATTGTATTTTTGCTGTGAAGGAGGGGAACAAATCGAAATACTAGATGACAACATACATATTGATTATACGAAAGAACGGGTTTCATTTCTGCATGCCAGCCACAGCCACCAACACGCAAGAAACTCACAAGCACATGCAAATCCAAATACAAAACAATAGAGTTCGTGCTATCGCTGTCGCCCTTGTCGGTGTCGTTGCTGAATGCCCAAAAGTGTGAGCGAGTTAGCAATCATTGCTTTGCCGAACACACACATACAAATGCCTGAGAGCGCAAGCATGTCGTGTAGAGTTGCCAACAGACTAAAATCTAAATACATTTTAAAAGGGCCATAAACCAAATAATAGCAAAAGAGATCCAAAACATGTTTCCCACAAAACCATTCAACAATTTCAACAAACACATTAAATAAGTGGTAAGTTACGACGTTAACGATGATGATTGTATTTTTCGGCTCAAAATTTATTTTTCATGCTTGTAAATATTTGATTATTACATTTTTCAAAAGATGGCAATACTATAAGCCTCGAATTTTGTTTACTTCGCAATGTAGTGGGAGCCCACGCGCTCGCTACGAAAAGAGCCAAAAAGAGTTGGCTCCTCTCTCAATGTTATTCTTGCTGCTGCTTCTTTTTCTGCTTTGGAGCGGTGCTCCCGCTTTTGCTGTTGCTGAGGGTCGCTTGCAGTTTCGGTTTCGGCAAGAATAATGTTACTTTTGGCTTAGAACTTTTGCTTTTCAATACTGCGAAAAGTAAAAGAAAATCAACCACCAAAAAATTACAAACACACACATATGGCATGCATTGCGAAATTTGCTATGCATGTGTATATGAAGTGTGTGTGTGTGTGTGTGTGTTGTGTATTTGTCGAGACTCGACTGCAGTGTTGTTGCCATCTGTATTCTCAACAGTGCATGAGCAAAGCAGATGGGGAAGAAAACTCGTTTTGGGACTTGTAAAATTTTTGCTTGCGTTATATGAGAAGTGGAAGACGAGAGCGTTTTAAGTACAAGTTCGATTATGATGGGACATCAAAGAACAGAAGCACAGAAAATACACGTACACACACATACATATGTACATGTATTTAAAATTTGTGCACATTTGTCGTTTGTTGTAGTGTTAGTAAATGTATCTTAATTGTAGTGCGCGCGCCGAAGCCAATGCCAATGCAGCAATTATCGAAATAGGAATAATAAAATGCAATAGATAGCTAATTTCCAAAGCAAAAATCACCAGCAAAAGACCGTGATTGAATACCGAAAAACAAAAATCCATGTGAGCGAAACATTTGAGAATTTTTCCACTGCCAACGACGGTCACACTTCAGGCAAACGTGAGACGCGGTTTCGATGTTATAATAACAAATACAGAAGAAGCATAAGAGCAAACATACAGAGAGCAAGATAGAGAGAGCAAGTGAGTGAGCGAGAGAAAAGAGATTCGTGTGCGGCAGAAAAATAAAGGAAATAAATTTTGTAATAAGCAATAATAAACGCAAGTGCATTGACACACATATACATACATGTATCTATGTATCTACGTATCTACACATACGTACGTATATACATACACATATACATTATATGTATGTATGTAGAAATGATCTTAAGCGTTTGGCAAACGAAATAGTGATTTAAAAACTAAACTAAAACAAAACGAACAAAACAATACCTTTTTTGCATAAACTTGAATGCACGACGATCCATTATTCAAAATAAAAACAATTTGTATAATAAATTAATAGTATGCATGCGGCGACGTCAGCGGCGGCGGCGACGGCAGCAGCGACGACGACAACAACAATAAGGACGGCGGCAGCGATGTTCTGTTGTTTGCTTTTATTGTTACTGCGACGGCGACTTTAACTGCTGCTGCTCTGCTGCTGCTGTTGCGACTGCTGATTGTTTTTATTGTTGTTGGCAGCATATTGCTGATGCTGCTGCGTTTTAATAAATTAGTTTTTAGTTTTAGTTGCAGTTTCAGTTTAATGTTTTTCTTTTTGTAGTTGTACATTCAACAAATACACACCACACGCCAATAAACACATATGTATGTTAATATATATACAAAGATGCAAAATTATCGTAAACGTAAACGTAAAGTTTTGTGTTGCAAACCACAAACAACAACAATCAAACACAAGAAAACATACAAAATTGTACACAACAAAAAAGTGTCTCGCCGAGCGTCAGCCTCAGTGTCAGTGTCGTTGTGTGCGTGCGTGTCTTGTATCTGTGTGCATGTGTGTGAATTTTTGTTTTGTGTGTGTGATAGTGAGACTGCGGCGTGTAAATGAGCGTTTCGTGCAGGAGAGCAATAATTAGTACATACTCCACTCGACTGCAGCGGCTGCGTTCGACGACAACGAAGACAGCTCACAGTTATTTGAGATTATGCTTTGGATATTTTGATGCGTTTTTTTTCTTTTTATATTTGTATTATGGTTGTATAGACGTATTTTTTTTTTAAAAGCACCTGTACACGTGATATGCGTGGGCGGGGGAAGGGTTAGGTGAAATGGCGGGGGAGGTAAGCTTGAGTTTTGGGCTTCTTCGGCTTACATAAAACGCGGCGACAACTCTAGCAACATATTTTTTGTTAGGCGGCACAAATTCACTGCGCGTCGCTGCGGCAGCGACTGCGACGCCGGCAGCATAACTTTTCACTTTGCAGCATGTATCTCGTATCTTTTGGTTTTGCTTTAAGGTTTCTCGACTTAGTTTGTTTCAAAAAAAAACTTTAAAAACAGCCGTTTAACACAAATAAAAATATATTAAAAAATCCCTGATGGTAATCCGTTCCCGATTTGTCTTGCGTATGTGCTTGTTTCTGTGTGTGCGTTGCGCGTCGCGTTTCTATCTTGTATCTTGTATCTTGTATCTTGTATCTCGACTGACTGGCAGATCGGCGCGAGCAAGCGAGTTTGGACTTAACACAATCCGTACGCTGCGAAGTTGAATTTCAGACTGAAAGGCACGCAGACGGCGGCAACTCTGCCGAAACAAAATGAAGCAGGCAGCGCGCATGTGTGTGTGTGTATTTATGTGCTTGTTAGAGGAGGGTTGACAGACAGCTGGGCGAGGAGAACCAGTTTTCCATACATACATTACACACTGCGAACAACATTTCTCTATAACAAAATGCGGGCGTCCGAATGCGATGCCAATAGCAAACTAAATAACATTGACAGTAGGTGCGAGTGCAATAGCAGTAGCTCCACTTCATGCTGATGTTTTTTGTTCGGTGCGCATTGGGGGTGTGTGCGAACGAAAGAAAACATGTACGTATGCGACCAGCAGCAGCAGCAGCACAAAAAAGATAATTATTCGACATATACAAAAACAAAAACGAGGCTACACAGCTGGCGGGCAGGTGTGTTGTTTTTGCTTTTTGCTTTCGCGCCGTTGTAACTTGTGTGTGTGTGTGTAGATGTATATGCGCTGGCAACCACCCTGCCCGCTGCCGCTTGCCCTCTGCCGTAAAAACTGCCGCCCTCGTCAACGAGTGAGAGACCAGTTTTCTGTTTTCTCTATACTTGAATGTCGGTCTTGTCGTCGTTTCGTGGTTGTTGTTGCTGCATGTTCGCTTGCTTGCTTGCTATACTTCATCTTCTTTTTTCGATTCCGCATTTGCCACCACCACCACCATTGAATGTAGCAAGCAAACATTCACATAAAGGTAGACATACATACAGACGTACCTGAGCTGACTAGCAATCGGCTTTATTTTATTATTAGTTTTGCTTGTTGGCCTCAGACGGGTCCGTTGGCCGCAACGGGTAATGGGGGTGCTGGTGGAGGGGGGAGAGCTATCGTTCGCTTTCGCTAGCTCGCTCGTTCACTCGTACAGTGGACTGAGTTCTATGATTATTGCGTTTCATCGAATTGCATCTATTTTGTTTTTTGTTGGCTCTGTCATGAACAGATACTTAATGACGCTGATGTTGACGTTGTTGTCGTTTCATAATTTCCATTTGCAATAATGACACCCGCTGCCTTTTTGGATTGACAGTTCTATTTTGGTTTTTGTGTTGTTGCAATTGCCATGGTCATTGCATAATATATGCATGCGTCGTTTGCACAGTGGGCTACAATAAAATTTTGCAAGTTAGATGTAATGTTTCTAAACAAAAACTTGATACACAAATATGGCGCATACATATATTAAAGCTACCAATTTAATTAATTTTTTATATTATCTTCAAAACAAACCATATGCTTATTGCTTTAATAGTTTAAATAAAGAGTATTTCTGCCCAATAGTACACATATCCACTTGTAATATATGTTTGATATCAAATTCTGATAGAAAACATAACAGTAATCAATAAAAAAATAAGCCTACACAAATTCACACAGTAAAACACATAGTCAATTATTAAATTTAAAGTAATGAACTTGTGTTACATAAACTCACCTTTTGTTATTTTTTGTGTATTTTTATTTGTTTATTTCGCGCTAACTAATAGATTAAAATTATTTGTTAGATCGTGTTTTTTTTTATATATTATTTTCACAAATATATTGCACTTGTACCACTGTGGCTTGTCCAACGCTCTGGCATTCCATTTTTCATTTTGTTGTTGCCTGCCCCCTTGAAGTTGTATTGCGAGTATCTGTGTGCGTGCGCCGCTTTGGGCTGTTCTTGTATCCGACAGTCACAAATGCTCATCATTATGCATGTGTGTGTGTGTATATTCGGCCCATTGTTGCTGTTGTTGCTGCTGGCAATGACAGGCAACGTTGATGTGGTCGCTGTGCGACTCGTTGCTCGAACCGACCGAATGAACGAAGGCACGAAACATTTTGGTGTATCGTGTGTTTCTTTGCTTCTGTTTTTGTTGTTTTATTTTTTTTTTGCTGCCGCCATATTATTTTTACGCTTGTTAAGTGATTTTGCCTGCTGCTGCTTCTCTCTTCTCTATTATGCCTTTTATTTGGTTTTTGATTGCGGCCTGTCTGTGTGATTTTTTTATGCGTTTGTGTGTATCTGTGTGCGCTGATCCGGCTTCATCTTTGGCTGCAATTTGTGTAGATGTGTAAGTGAATTGGATTTTTTTATGGTTGGACTTTTGTTGGCGTGTGTGTGTGTGTGTGTTGTGATGCTGTTGTTGGTTATTATTATAATTTTTTTTTTTTTTGTTTCATTCGCTGTATTTTCTGTACGTAGTTTTTTCTTATTAGTTGCGGCACTCTTCATGCTGTTTGCCATATATTCAACTGTACAAAATGCCATGCGGAGCATGCGCTCTTTTTTTATCGTCTCGACTTATAAACCTCAAACTCGCTTGGGTCTTGCTTGGGCTGTTGGCGCTATTGTTGTTGGCGTCGGTTGGGGGGTCGTTGTCGTTTGGCGCCGCAGTGTGAGCGAGCGCACGAGTGTATGTCCCATGTGTGTATGTGTGTGTATGTTCGTGTGCTTTTGTAAATTTCGAACAAAAATGACAAATGTATAATCAGCGTAAATTGCTTTGCGCGTGCTTTTCTCCACTGGCATCAATTTGCTTGCTCGGCTGTCTCACTTGCGCTCATTAGTACCGCGCATGCATGTTTATGTGTGTATGTATGTGTTATGTTGTAATTGCCTCACACTCACACATATTAGCGCCTCAGAACGTTATCGCTGTGCTGCTTGTCGTTGCTGTTGCAATTGTTAGAATTTCCTACACCATTTTAAAAAAAAAAACCTTGGAATTATCAACATCTGCATACATACATAAATACATGCAAATGCCTGACTGGGGTGCTTTATGTGTGTGCGTGTCTGTTGATTCAACTATAAAAATGGGTTGCGTTTTCGCTGTTGCTCTGTACTTTTCTTCCAACTGTAATGAAGTCAAGGCGTGGTTAGCTCACCACCACCTGTCCCGTCAGCTTTTCGACTACTCATCAACAACAAGAAATTACTCTCTCACTTCACATCAAACTTCAAATTTGCAAGCTTTTGTACTAGCATTGTTGCTCACACGTCTTCGCTACTTATTGTTGTCTCGTATTTATATCCGTTTGGTTCGATTGCTAACACTCACCCGTTGAACCTCATGAAAAACGAGAAAGTTCCTTATGTCAGCTTCCTTTCTGTATTCTATGCGGTGCGTAGCGCACTAAAGCAGTCGTTGTGTGTCGTCTCGCTCGCTCGCTTGTTCGCTCGCACGCACATTGAACTCAAACTCAGGTTGGAATTCTTGTTCGGTTTTTTTGCTTTGAACCGTCGGCCAGGGTGACCTTTGTATGCGCTGCAAACGATATTGACGGCACACTATATAGATATTTGGACATTTGAAATGCAAAAGTGTTGGAATTTTATATAACGTTTTGGTTATGTCAAATGTTTTTGGGTAGTGCTGAATATCTAATATCTAAAATATATATCATGTTAAGTACTGGTCCATAGAAAATTAAATTTGCTATGTAAGAAATTGGTTTGTTCATGATATTTTTTAAACGAGCCAGGTTTAAGGTACGGCTAGGTTAAAACGAAAGACTTTCAGAAGTATTATATCTCGGACATAGCAAAAAAATATGTCACCAAATTACACAAATATCCAATGTATTTGTGTATTCCGGCTTACATTTCCTGTGCTGTCTATACAAATCATAAGAGAAACCCCCCCTTAAGTTTTTTTGTTAGTTGTTTCTGACCCTCTTGAAAATTAATGAAAATTCATCAGCTAACATGCACGAACTGTACTACCGCACTACCGGGCTAACCGGAAAAAGAATGGCCCCGTGGGAAGGGTAGTTTTTGTCAGTTAGTTAGTCAAGAGGTAAAGAGCCCTTGGGTCTTTAGTAAAGGGTTGAACTTTAACACACACAGACACACACACATACTCTTACACACAGAGTACTTCCGCTGTGACCCTCGACCCTTACGTAACCTCAACACTCCGATACAACGCACACCCTTTTTATTTTGGCTCTGTGTCACCATTTTACGCACTCTTTTCCAAAAAGCATTCGCATAAGCAAATGTTCAACAATTACCCCCAAAATTGACGCGATTAAGAACAATGTGTGTGTGTGTGTGTGTGTGCGAATTCAACCCCTATACAAGCTAAGGGCTGTTTGCGCTCAGGCCATACCAGATAGAAGATTGTCGGGAACAATTCCAAACCGACGACGATCTTTTGCTAAGCTACGTTTTAAGGGTGGGGAACTACATTAAGGTTGGCTTTTACGATCCTTTGAGCATTCCTGCAACAAAACATTCAATAAAGAAAATATGTATCGAGAGTTTGGGGCAGAAACCTTGTCGACTTAAAGATCTTGGTCTGAATGTTAAATTAAATTTTAAAATAGTATTTTGAAACAACAAGTTTTAAAACAAGCAAAGTCGGCTAACCCAGATTATGTACCAAGAATATACTTAAGGTTGTGCTTAAGTATGGAACGGGTTGAAGAAAACCACTCGGATCTTATATAGTATCTAAAGTGTTGTTTCGTTCTGTTCAAAATAAGTTCAATTAAACTACTTACTAAATAAACGAACGATGTTTTTGATCTAGTTCGATCTTTTACAGTTCATATTGTTCCAAATGAATCAAATGACCGATAAGTTCGTTTAGCAAAATTTAGTCAAACTTAACTTATTCTTATAACTTAACTATACTGTTCAACTATATATATTTATTCTTGATTAATACTATAAGCCCAATTGATAGAGCCATGTTTTAGCTAATTTTCTAGAATTTTTGAAACCAAAAAAATTTAACTTTTAAAATATTTGGGTGTGCTTTAAATAAAACTTTGAACTTTTATACAACGACTTTCGAAGGTACAAACAGATACTTCGTTACAGAAAAAATTCGTAATCTTGAATGGGTTTTTGATTAAACCAAATTGCAGGATTCTGGAAATAAATTCGTTTTATAGAAAACTTCGATGCACGGAAATTTCTTACATGGAAGTTCGATTGTATATTATAATTTTTATTCATTGCTTATAATACATCTTGTTTAAAGTAACATTAAAAAAAAGTCACCAATAAAAATTTTTTTAAAATATAGTTTTACCAAACATTTATTTGTGACCTTCTTTGAATCTAGGTTTAATCAAAAAATTTAAAATTTAAATATTAGAATCAGCCAAAATCGACTTAGACTAAATTTTTATACCCTGAACCCATAAAATGGGTAAAAAGGGTATAATGGTTTTGTGCAAAAATATGTAGCAGGCAGAACGAAACATCTCCCACCCCATAAAGTATATATATTCTTGATCAGCATCAATAGCCGAGTCGATATAGCCATGTCCGTCTGTCCGTCTGTATGAACGCGTCGATCTCAGAGACTACAAGAAAGACTTCAGATTTTGAATATAAGTTCTCATATACCATAAGCAGGACAAGTTTGTTTCAAATTAGCGATAACTATTCTTGTTTCCGATATACACACGGAATCGATTACATAAAAATGTATTTGGAAAATGTAAAAATGGGGGTTGAAATAATGGGTAACGATATAATTTTTCTGAAAATTTCGTCCAAATCGGTTAAGAAACACCGGAGATATCGTTAAGTCAGTTTTTAGTTCTGTTACATTGATAATTATTTTTAATAGCAAAGCATACTTTTAGGGAGCAAGGAAAACCAAAGCCTTATCTAGTTTAAAATATTTATTGCAACTGGATTCAGGGTATCTTCTAGTCGGGCTCTCTCGACTAGAGCCTTCTTACTTGTTTTTAGCTGAGCTTCCTGTACTTCCTGTACTTCATAAGCTGTTGAGCTTTTAAATTGCTTCTAAAGTCATTTTGATGCATCGAACCCTTTGAAAAATGGGTAAAGAGGTGTGATTTAGTTGTGCTCAAACAGTCAGACGCAATTATTTTGAACCCCGTAAAGTTTTTTAATGTATGTATTCTGGATCAGATTCAACAGCCGATTCTCTAAGTTCGTGTCCGTCCGTCTTAATCTATAAATGCATCGATTTAGAGACTAGTGCAATCAAGTTTATCGAAGTATATCGATACTTTTTGACATTGTTGATACACACGTGTTATCGATTACAATAAAGTCTTGCACTTTATGTAAAATTATTTTGCGTCGTCTGTGGAAATAATGGAATACCGAAGATTGAAATTGGTTTATGCTCGCAGCAGTAAGTGCGAGCGTAGAACTTTCCGTTTTTGATATTCACATGTTATCGATAACAATAAGGTGCTTGAATTTGCTATAAGGCTATGTATACAAGCTTACATAAAATTGATTTTCTACGAAATTTTCTATAAAATTTATTTATTTAAATTTTTCTAAACTTCTTAAGTCAGCTTTTTAGTGTTTTGACATCATTCATTATTAAATTTTTTATGCCCAAACCAATGTTCGAAACAACAAAAAAAAACATGTTTGATTTGAATTTTTGATACTCTTATACCGAAGGTAAAAAAAACGCAACCATTTTCGCCACCCGTAAAGCTAGAAACTTAAAACTTTCCAACTATTTTTGTCTATGGGCGTTGCATATTTAGTGTCAAGATCATTAACCGATCAAATCGATAACTGAAAATCGGTGAATCCGCGTTTGTCCCACATCATTTCAGCTAGAGTTACCAAATTTGGTAAGTAAATAGCTACTGGTGTGCCTAAAAAAAGGTATTATACTGCATTTTGGAGCCACGCCTACTCCCCCCTACCGCCCTTCCACCTATCGGATAGGCTTGTTTCTACACTGATAGAAAAAAATCAAGTATTCCGTACTTAAAACCCAAACATTTCGAACTTGACTTCTCACCAAGTACGGAATTACTGAATCCAAGAACGTCGTCCTTGTTTCAAGTACGGTTTATTAAGTTCGTTTGTTCTTGATGTAAGTTATTTTTAAGCTTGAATTAAGCTCTATCATTCTTGACTCCAGAACTGTTAGAATTTGATTTAAGTTTTTGAGTACTTAAAATGTAAGTTCATAAAGTTCCTAAAATGAGTATTTTTATTTTTCCAAGAATTTTTCCAAGAATTTGTATATTTCATCAAAGTATGATAATACTTGATCCAAGATTGACAATACTTGATATTATTAATTCCTGCTAGAAATATATGAAACTAGAAACAACCATTAAACATTTTTCTGTTTATGCTTACCTTTACGGGATTTGAACCTCAGATCTCTGTTGAGCCAATTCTAAAACACATTTCGATTGCAGTTTAGGTTAATGTTAAGTGAATTTGATTTAGATCAGCTTATTCGACTTTTAAAAAAAAATATAAAAAAGTAAAATATTCACATAAGATCCATTTTAAACAGCAAAAAAAAATTTTATAAAATGCCTCTGAGATTTGAACCCGAAACTCGTACTTGAATCTAGAATTTCGTACTCGATTTCAATATTCCTGGAATTATTCTTGATTCAAGTTCTTTTATTCTTATTTTAAGAACATTTGTACTTGCATTTTTTATTTTTAAACTCATTTCAATTCGAGTTAAGTATTTTTACTCATTTCAAGTATTCCATACTTAAATCAAGCATGAAATTCTAGAATCACGAATACGCAATTCAAGTGCGTTTGTACTTAATGTTAGCACGGCTTTTTTCTAGTAGTGTAGTTTTACCAAATTTGGTAGGAAGATAGCTGGTGACATCCCATAAAGATCTGCATCAAAACTTTGGATGCCGTGCCACCATAATTACCGCTCACCTTTTCATATCGAAGGTCCCCATAGCTTTCACAGTTTTTTAGTAAAACAGGTAAGAAGGCACTAGTCGGGAGAGCCCGACTAGAAAATACCCTCAGTTGTAATAAATATTATACTCCTTGCGCCCTTAAAGTATGCTTCAAATAATAATCAAATAAAACAAAACTTAAAACTGACTTAACTTTACGATATAAAAGCTCTATCGCTACCCATTATTTCAATCCCCATTTATACATTTTCCAAATTCAAAATTTTTTTTCAATCGATTCCATGTGCATATCGGAAACCAGAATAGTTATCGATAATTTGAAAAAAATAAAGGAGAACTTATATTCAAAACCTGAAGTCTCTAGCTCTTGTACTCTCTGAGATCTGCGCGTTCATACAGACGGACAGACGGACATGGCTATATCGACTCGGCTATTGATGCTGATCAAGAATATATATACTTTATGGGGTCGGAGATGCTTCCTTCGGCCTGTTACATACTTTTGCACAAAACCATTATACCCAGTTTTACCCATTTTATGGGTTCAGGGTAAAACTAGCTAAACATTTCCATCTCAGATGTGCGTCAAACTATCATTGAACGCAGCGACCAAACCTGCCTTTAACTCCGCCGTACCACCCCTTTTTCAAAATGGTATCAGAGTATTCCTGATTAGTTTGGACAAGTTCATGTTAGTGTATCGATTGGCCTTAAAAGTTGTAGTTTAGATTTATATGGCAGTATTTATATAGTTGTGAGAATTTTTCAATTATCCAGATCGATAAGCTTTAAAATTAATTTTCTAAACTTCACACACTGAAAATGTTTTTAATAAGAAATTTGTAAGTTTTGAAAAATGAAATATAATTATACTGGTAAGTCAAGACGGGCAACATGATGAACAACCAAGAAGGCTTCAGAAGAAAGAGAACTCGGCTATGAAATAAGCTTGAATATTCGATATCTTATCGTGTTTGTTGGAATATCCTTTTGAAATTATTACAGATAATTAAAATTATTTTAAAATTTAAGAGCAAGTTCTAAAAATTGTATTGATACCGATACCGATTTTCAAAGGTGTGGTAAATAGCTTGTTTACAATGGAGGTATGGGGGCGGGATATTCATTTCTTCGTAGAGCTTACTAGCTGTCTCCTCAACAAGTTTTGTGACTCTTGGACTCAAAGTTTTGATGCTTATATTAGAGAAAAGTAACCAGCTTTTTTTCCACCAAATTAAGTGACTCTAGCTTTTAATTGTGGGAAAAATCTGTGCTTAATCGATTTCCACCACGAGGCTTATTTACTTCTTATCAATTTTCTAGCGCTACAAGTTAGCTTAACCTCCTTATATCGACACTTCGTCTAAAGCTGACATGGTCCAAGATATTTACAAAGTGTCAAGGCTCCCGCCTTTACGGCTTTTAAGAAGATTTCGACTTTACATTCGGTATCAGAGTATAAAAATCAGCTCCGACGCACGACTCGAACTTACTCTTTTTCGGACTAACATAACGAACTTATTTTAAAGCAGAATGAACTACCGAATGTTGGACACCCTAATAAAATATAAGTTCTAGTGTGGATATGGAGCTCAATGAACTATTTTGGTATTGAGCAATTTCTCAACTGTTAACTTAGCGCCAATTTATGCTAATTAAGTTATGAAACTATTGCAAATATATTGTTCAAATACCTGTCCACAATAGCACTTATATCTTAAAAGAGTATCCAACATTCGTCATGCGTTAGTTTTCACAAAAACGAGGTCATTTTATCAGATTTTAGTCCTAATTTTTTTTCCTATAAGGTTTGAGTGTTATTTTGATACACTGAACCCATAAAATGGGTAAAACTGGGTATAATGGTTTTGTGCAAAAGTATGTAACAGGCCGAAGGAAGCATCTCCGACCCCATAAAGTATAAATATTCTTGATCAGCATCAATAGCCGAGTCGATATAGCCATGTCCGTCTGTCCGTCTGTATGAACGCGTAGATCTCAGAGAGTACAAGAGCTAGAGACTTCAGGTTTTGAATATAAGTTCTCCTTTACCAAGAACAGAACAAGATTGTTTCAAATTATCGATAACTATTCTGGTTTCCGATATACACATGGAATCGATTGCAAAAATATATCGAATTTGGAAAATGTAAAAATGGGGGTTAAAATAATGGGTAACGATAGAGCTTTTCTCAAAACTTCGTCCAAATCGGTTAAGAAACACCGGAGATATCGTTAAGCTAAGTCAATTATAAGTTTTCTTTCAATTGATCATTATTTGAAGCATAAAGTATGCTCAAGGAGTATAATATTTATTGCAACTGGGTTCAGGGTCGGGCTCGCCCGACTAGAGCGTTCTTACTTGTTTTTTTTATCAGTGTGTGGATTCGGGGTATAAGAAATTATAAATTATAAGAAATTATAAATTACATTTTATGCAAATTCTTTTTTGTTTGCATTTATGCTAGTTCCGTTTTTTAAATTAAAATAATTAAAACCTGAAACTTTCCAGTACAACGCACATTTAATGTTAGACCGGGCAAGTATTAAATATTCCGATCTCAGAACTTATATCGAAGGATAAGTTATAGTCGTGGGAATTTTAGTCAAAACTGTACACTTACTGCATTTTATGAGATGAAACTAAAAATGCATATGAAAATTAAATATAAACTTGCATATTCTGCAAACAATATTCGTTTAATTAAGCAAAGAATTTTCTGAAATTGTTTTGCCCATAAGAGCTCGGTACACTGTTTAACAAATTGCGCTTATTTGTTAAGTTTTTGGATTGAAATCGTTGGAGGCAATAATAACAGTTATTTAAATAGAAACGCGAGTCGCCATTTTGTTTTGATTAACTGTTCGCCGCGCTGCTGTCAGCCGTCTGCTGGCTAATTGCAATTCGGTGTTCGGCGGCTGCGTCCAATACAAAATGCCGACGGCGAAAAATGGGCGCGTTGTTCGCTTGCTTTGGGGTGGGTGTGAACAAAGGCCAACAGCAACAACAACAACAGTCAAATGGGCGCAAGCGAAACAACGATAACGCAACGTTAGGCAAGCGGCAAAAGCGAGATGGCCATATGCACGTTGCTCTGCTAGTGGTGGTGGTGTGCTTGCCAACTAATGGGCGTTACCCGTGGTGAGTTCATTAAGCCCGAACATTTTCAACGTTGAGTATAACAGTTGAAACTCATTTTGTTCTTAACTTAATTGATTTTGCAATATTTGCTTGATTTAAGGCAACAAAACCTAGTACTTTTAGACGCATTATTTGTTCATAAAGCAATTTATTTTTTAACTTGAAAGGATTTCATAATGTAAGTATTCTAGTTTATATTTTTGTGATCTTCAATGTTTTAGCATAATTTTTAATTTGCCGTTTTGGATTATACTGCTTATCAAAAAATTTATTTGTAAGAAAACAGAATTTTTTGATTTATTTAAAACTAAAGATTTGATTAAAAACTGTGAATTTCAAAAAGGTTAAATAAAGGTTACTTTATTTTATTGTGATTTTTTGATATTGTAATGTAAAAAATTAAACTTAACCCATTTGACTAAGATTATTGATTTAAATTTTATAAACAATTTTATTTATTTCAAATAATTTTGTACAGTTTTGAAGCTACTGCAGTAGCTGCTAGTTGATCAGCTGATCGGAGCGCGTCAGAAAGCTTTTCTGCTCAGTAGCTTTTTCTGTTGTCAACACACTTTACGCTCTTTTCTTGTCTATCTCTTTCTCTCTTTCTCATTGTGGCGCGCTTTGTGGGGCTTCGATTGTCGTTTCGTTTCGTTCCGTTCCGTTTCTTCGTTTTAGTTGTAGTTTTATTTTGATTGTGTTTCCGATTTAGACACGCCAAAGACAACGGCAGTTATCAATTGTTCATTGCAGGTGCGTATTAACATAGCCCATAATTAATTCGTAAGATTAAGTTGAGAGCAATCCATTTGGCGTTCGTGTGTGGTGTATAAGAGGCTGCTCAAGAAATTTGCCTCTCTTCAGTTATTTTCCATAACAAATTTGTTGGCGCGTGCGTTGTTTCTGTGTGAGTATGTGTGTGTGTGGGAAGCGCATTTAGTGCATACTTCACATTCATTAAAAGATTTGTCTTTACGTCATTTGCCAAAAAAAAAAAATGCCGCTTATCAATCCTACAAACACACACACAGGCAAGCTGGGCATATGGAATACGGCAAATGTAAACAAAAACAAAGAAACAGTTCTACGATTCTGACGCTCTTGTTGGCACTCAAAAGCCCAATGCTCGTTGCCTTAAGCTGTTTGCTTCATACATGTCCGCCATACACGCACATAGTTCACCGATCGACGTGTGTAAGTGAGATAGTAGCAAAAAAGTTTTTTCGTCAGTTTACGCATGGCATTCGTCTCTTTTAAGCTCACTGGCGACACTAGCAAACATGTCTGTCATTCAAACGTCACGCTTAAGTATGTGTGTGAGCTGTGAATAATTGAGTGTTGTCGGAGGGGAGGAATAATTGTATGCAGTCCTTGAATGTGCAACGTTTGCCAAAACTTTAAGCCTGTTGTTAATATTCTTTCTCGCTCTTTCACTCTGTGATTCTGTAGCGATTTAGTTAAATCCCAAAAACCCGCAAAAGGTCGACCAAAACAATTGCTAAAGCCAAAGCAGGTAAAATCGACTGTAGTAGATGAAAGATTCTTTTAAAATGAGTTTATGATTATGCAGTTTCTTCTTCTTCTCTTATACCACTATACCTGGAATACCTTTGACACACACACACACACATAAATACTTGAATGCTTATGCATATAGACAAAGTAAACCCGGTCACTGTCTGTCATAAAGGTATTGACTTTAACTCGACTCTTTTTTTTTTTGCCTGTATCTCGACCGTGGGATCTTTGAAAAGTTAAACAGACAAACCGCATTGCTCCAATTGTTTGCCATTGGCTCCAAAGATTCCATTAGATAGAGTACATAAATGTGAGTAGAAAGTTAAAAAAAAAAAAATGTCAATATTTAGTATTGTGGAATTTTTAAGAAAAAGGTCTACACCTTTTTTTTCATTGAAATTTGCAGTGTCTTAAGGTAGTTTGTTATATTAAAGTTAGTCTGTTAAACTTTAAAAACTTTTTCCAAATTTGATAACTTTTTCGAGTTCAAATAGCAGGTGGGGCGGTGGTGATTCTGAGTTTTAAGGCACTTCACCAACTTTTGCAAGAAAGTTTTACCTGTATAAATTTGCGAAATAAATATTTGGTTTTAGCAATTTTCATTAATAGATTTTTTTTCAATTTTCCACGCTATACCTTTGGTATCAAGGTATAATAATTGTTACATTTTATTTTTTCTTCGATTAAAAATATGTTGACCTCGTTAATACTAATTTGGTAATGTTCGAAAACAGATTTGTAAAAAGTTTTTACTAAAAACTTTATTTTGAAAATAACTAAATCAGCGTTTTCTTAAACTCTTAACTAAATCGATACCGAAGGTATACATATATGGCTGGAAAAGGCAAAGTGTCAAGATTAGAGTTCTACGATAACTGGATGGCTGGCAAATCGATATATTCGATAACTCAAAATTGATTAATCCACCTATTTCGCACATCCTTACATCTAGACCTACCAAATTTGGTAGGAAGATAGCTATTAGCAACCCCCAAATAACTGCATCAAAAATGTTGGAGCCACGCCCACCAATTCCGCCACCAGGCCTCGTATTTTAAAATTAGCAACGCCTATATCTTCCACAGTTTTTGAGCAAATGTTACCAAATTTGTTGCCAAAATAGGTGATGAAGACTTCCAAAAAACTTTGGATGTCAAGCTCACCCATAGCACCCCACCCCACCTTTTACGAACGTTGAGCTAGAGTCATGAAATTTGGTAGGAAGTAAGCTGGTGGCATCCCCATTTGCATCAGACAATCTATTAGGCAGCGCACACCCTTGCCGAATCCGTACCCCTTTGCAATCAGGCCACCTTTTACCGGTTTTATTACTGGTATCGAGTGTAACGCAGTCGGTTGGGTGCGACTGCAACGTTTCCAATTGTTTTGTATTCGTTTTTTTCACTTACAATTTTATGAATATAACTTGTGGCTATATTTGAGTACAGTTAAAAGTCGGGTATTTGCTCGTCAATTTCTTATTTATTGTATTTTCTTTATTGTTATATATTGCGACCTGATGCGAAATGGTTGTGAAAAACCTCCGTCTTGACTCCTTCTACCGTCAAAGCTTTAAGCCAAACCAAACTAAAAATATTTAAAAAAAACAGAAGATTTAATTTAAACTAAAAATTGCGAGTGGAACATAATTAGTTATATACAAAGTTTTCTAACGAACTAAAGCAAATCGCGTCTTTAATTTTCAGGTTTCTCAGAACGGCACATTTAACCGTGTACGCCATTTAACTAGCGGCTATTCCCCATACCACTTTCACCTCGGCTGCAGCTGAAGTCACCACTAGAACGATGCGGTTTCAAAGGCTTTTACAAATGCGCAAATATGCAACAGTTGCCACCACCCTTAGGCAAATGACGCACACACAGACACACACTTACATGCAACACCCAAACACAATGCACAATGCAATGGTGCGCACGTTGTCAAGCAGCGCATCGCCGCTGCCCGAACTCACTCAGGTAAGCGAAAAACAGAGAGCGAAACACAAAGAGAGAGTGAGAGATAGAGCGAGAGTGGGGTGAGTCTGTGTGGTGAATTTATGTTTCATTGTTGTTCGCCTCTGTTAGGCCCAATCGCTGCCGAGATCAAAATGCGTTATTTTTTGTTTTTTTTTTTTCAATTTTCTCTTTTTGCAAATGGTGGTTGGTAAAAAAGGAAAACATTTTGAATGCAGTTGTTAAAGCTGTACACTAAAGTTCACCATTTTAAGTTAATTTCATGGGTTGATGACGAATATGAGAATGTTGTAATTGGAAAAATTTCCACCACAGATCACGGACAATGTGCAACGCGGCAACTATGCACAGCTAACTGATAAGGATATAACACATTTTGAGCAATTATTGGGCAAGAATCATGTCCTTACCGAAGATTTGGATGGATACAATATTTGCTTTCTGAAGCGTATACGCGGTAAGGATTCGATTTACAGTCGAACTGTCATAGAAACGAACTTCCGTGTAACGAATATTTCAAATTTTTTCTACGGGAAAGTTACTTTGTTCTTTATATGTAAGTTCGACTGTATTAGATATGGTTATTATTTTGTTTCCTTAGTACCTAATATCTAACGCTCGACAGGCAATAGCAAACTGGTGCTCAAGCCGGGAAATACCGACGAGGTGTCCGCCATATTGCGTCATTGCAATGAGCGACGTTTGGCGGTAGTACCGCAGGGTGGCAACACTGGTTTAGTTGGAGGATCAGTGCCGATTTGTGATGAGATTGTGCTGTCGCTGCAGCGCTTGAACAAGGTCCTATCTGTCGATGAGGTGACGGGCATTGCAATTGTTGAGGCCGGCTGCATCTTGGAGAACTTTGATCAATGTGCCCGAAAAGCGGGTCTGACTGTACCGCTAGATCTGGGCGCCAAGGCCAGCTGTCACATTGGCGGCAATGTCTCAACGAATGCGGGCGGTGTTCGGGTAGTGCGCTATGGCAACTTGCATGGCTCCGTATTGGGTGTAGAGGCGGTGCTGGCCAATGGTCAGGTTCTCGATTTGATGTCCCATTTCAAGAAGGACAACACTGGCTATCATATGAAACATCTGTTTATTGGATCTGAGGGCACGTTGGGTGTCATCACAAAGCTGGCGATGCTCTGTCCACAAGTCTCCAAGGCGGTAAATGTAGCATTCATTGGCCTCAATTCTTTCGACGATGTCCTCAAGACGTTTGTCAGCGCCAAACGTAATCTTGGCGAGATTCTCAGCTCGTGTGAGCTTATCGATCAGCGGGCCCTTAATACGGCTCTCGAGCACTTCAAGTTTCTCAAGTGAGTATCAAGTGAGTGATTTGATCGACTGGCGTATACCCTGCTTCTCAATAGTCAGACATATTATTTAACATAGAAAAAAAAGGTCCCTTCAAAAAATTCGGATGACTTATTCGGTTTTGTGATTTGTTGCGTACCACATTAGAATGAATGATTAGAAATTTAAAAAGTTTGAATCAAAATCGCTTTTAGAATGAAAAAAAATATTTTTTCTTGAAATTTTAAAATGTATATGATTTATTTGGTTTTGAAATCGGTTTGATACAATATTTTTCTTTTAAACGGTAGTGTCGATAAATTTAAATTGAACGTAAATTAAACTTTTTTAAAAATCAGCTTAATCGATATTAATCGGAGTAGTCGATAAATTGAAAATTATTTCAGCTGTTGAAAGAATTAAATCGATCCAAATGCCAATAATATCTAATTATTTGCCCTTTTGCGTCATACTTGTAGCTCCCCAATTACTGGATATCCATTTTACATGCTGATCGAGACGTCAGGCAGCAATGGAACACACGATGAAGAGAAGATCAATCAGTTCATTAGCAAGGGCATGGAACGAGGCGAGATTCTTGATGGTACCGTAACCGGGGATCCCGGCAAAGTGCAGGAAATCTGGAAGATTCGTGAAATGGTCCCGCTTGGCCTAATCCAAAACAGCTTTTGCTTCAAGTACGATATCTCGTTGCCACTGCGCGATTTCTATGGCATTGTGGATGTTATGCGTGATCGTTGCGGATCCTTGGCAACTGTTGTCTGTGGCTACGGTCATCTGGGGGACTCGAATCTGCATCTGAATGTGTCGTGTGAGCAATACAATGAGGATATCTACAAACAGGTGGAGCCTTTTGTTTACGAGTACACCTCAAAGTTGAAGGGTAGCATTAGTGCCGAGCATGGCATTGGTTTCCTTAAGAAGGACTATTTGCATTATTCCAAGAATCCCGTTGCTATCGATTATATGCGCGACTTGAAGAAAATGTTTGATCCCAATGCGATACTTAATCCCTACAAAATGCTTAATTAATAATCGCTTGAAATAATTGTTTGTTTTTTTTTTTTTTTAATTTTAAACTGTAAAGCTTATAATAAATGTGTGTTTGTTTTTATGTGCAAAGCTGAAGCTTAATCATTAACGCCATCTGTTGTCGAAAAGCAACGTAACCCAAGCGCTCTCTCGCACTCTTCCTGCTCCGATCGCCGAAAAGCTCGTCATGGCTAGAGATGAGAGCAAATCGAACTTTGCTAAGAGCACAAAAGCCAAACACGCGCACTGTTAATTATTTTTCATCATTACCTGGCAGCAATATAAAAACTCTTTTCATTGAAAACATTAAAGCAACGCCTTTTTTTTTAAGAATTATACACCACATGCTCTTGTTTGTCTTGAAATGAGAGACAGTTGTCATATACTCAGCAATGCGTTCGCGTGACATGTTTTTGACACGCTCTCATATCTAGCCCGAAGCTTTTCGGCATTTTGTAATTTTTCGCGTTTTGCTTTGTTTTTTATTCAGTCTCAGTTTTAGTCGGCAAACGCAATCAGCCACAAGGTGGTAGAGCGGCGTGAAAAGCAAACAAAATAAGAAACAAGCATTTTGTTCGCTTGAAATTTACAACAAATTCGTTTTGAAATCATTACTAAGCAAAAAATACTAAATATGAGCGGGTAAGCAAATTTCACATACACAAATTTGCCAAATTTTGCAGTTGCCCTAAATTTGTTGTTTTTGCATTCGTTTTAATTATTTGGTTGCTGTTTTTGTGTTGTAATGCAGGAAAGCTGATATTGCCCTCATTGGATTGGCCGTAATGGGTCAAAATCTAATATTAAATATGGACGAGAAGGGGTTTGTGGTGTGTGCCTACAATCGTACCGTATCGAAGGTCAAAGACTTTCTAAACAACGAGGCCAAAGGCACCAAAGTGATTGGCGCCGATTCAATGAAGGACATGGTCGACAAGCTAAAAACGCCACGCAAAATTATGCTTTTAGTCAAGGGTAAGTTGTTGTTCTTAAAAAGTGATCGCGCCATTTGTGTATGCGTTAACGCGTGTAAGTGTGTGCGTGTGGAAGTCAAAGCAAAGTCATGCAAAGGGAAATATTGCAACGCGCAGCAATAACAAAAATGAAATGTGCTAGTGGGAGAGCAGTTTAGGCAACGAGAGAGAGAGAGAGAGTAGAGTGTGCCAGAGCGCGATTTTGATGAACTCTATGCATTTGTTTTTGTTTACTTGGACGATATCGAAGCTATCGATATTTACTGGTTTAGCTAATTACCGCTTAGGCCTAGTACGGAGCTTAATAGGCGGCGACAATTAAATCATTGTTTACATTCTGCACTAGTTAGCAACACACACACAGTGATATTCAATAAAGGCCACGAGCTGTGCCATTGATTAGGTCTGCCATCATATGCTATCAAACTGTTTGCAATTATCAATGCTTGAGGCTGACTTTAAACCAAGGTCAACTTTAACATTTTGACAGCGTGCAGATGCAATTAGAGATGAACGCGTAACAGTGTGACATACATTCATAAATGAAATTTAAATAAATAGACAAACAGCTAAAGACAAAAAATAGAGGCACTCTTGTTGCCCAATGATTTTATTTTTTATTTGTTTTTAGTTAATGCAAACTCAACCTCGTATTTGACATGCGCTCATCTCTAGCAGTGACTTTCTAAAATCAAAGCAAGCAACGATCTTGACCTTAACATCAGTTTTTCTTTCCCTCTCTTTCTCTCTCTTGCAGCTGGCAGTGCTGTCGATGATTTCATAGGTCAACTGGTGCCGCTGTTATCGCCTGGCGATGTCATCATCGATGGCGGCAATTCTGAATATCAGGATACATCGCGCCGCTGCGACGAACTACAAAAGTTGGGACTCCTCTATGTAGGCTCCGGCGTAAGTGGCGGCGAGGAGGGTGCCCGACACGGTCCATCCCTGATGCCGGGTGGACATGCAGCCGCCTGGCCACTAATCAAACCCATATTCCAAGCAATATGCGCCAAAGCGGACGGTGAACCCTGCTGTGAATGGGTAGGCGATGCTGGCGCCGGTCACTTCGTCAAGATGGTGCATAATGGCATCGAGTATGGCGATATGCAGTTAATCTGTGAAGCGTATCACATAATGCAAAGTCTGGGCTTGACAGCGCCACAAATGTCCGAGGTGTTTGGTGAATGGAATGGCGACGAGCTCGACTCCTTTCTCATCGAGATCACCCGGGACATTCTCAAGTACAAGGATGACAAGGGTCATCTATTGGAGCGCATTCGTGACACGGCCGGTCAAAAGGGCACCGGCAAATGGACCGCAATCGCGGCCCTACAATACGGTGTTCCCGTCACGCTAATCGGCGAGGCTGTCTTCTCGCGCTGCCTGTCAGCGCTCAAGGATGAACGTGTCCGTGCCAGCGCCGTGTTAAAGGGACCAGAAGTTAAGGCCAGCGTTAGCGATGTCAAGAAATTCCTAACTGGTCTCAAATATGCTCTCTATTGCGCCAAGATTGTGAGCTATGCTCAGGGCTTTATGCTGATGCGCGAAGCGGCCAGTGAGAACAAATGGAGTCTGAATTATGGTGGCATCGCCTTGATGTGGCGCGGCGGTTGCATCATACGCAGCGTCTTCCTTGCCAACATCAAGGATGCGTACACACGTCAACCGAAGCTCTCGAATCTGTTGCTCGACGATTTCTTTAGGCGTGCCATCGAACTTGGTCAGGCATCTTGGCGTCAGGTTGTTGCCAATGCCTTCCTCTGGGGCATACCTGTGCCGGCACTCTCCACCGCTCTCAGCTTCTACGATGGGTATCGTACGGCCAAGCTGCCGGCGAATCTGTTGCAAGCGCAACGTGATTACTTTGGCGCCCACACCTATGAGCTGTTGGGCCAGGAGGGAAAGTTTCATCATACCAATTGGACGGGCACTGGAGGCAATGTATCGGCCAGCACTTATCAGGCTTAGATCAAATCTACATAATAAGCAAAACATTCCACATATATGTATACTCATATGTATGAATATATGTTTATAGTTTTGTACAGTGATCGATCGCACAACTGTTTACTTATTGTTTTTTATATGGTGTGTTCTTTTTTTTTTTCGTTGACTATGAGATAAATAAATTTTTTTAATAACATTATTCAACTCTTCGGATTTATCCAATAAGGCTGGCCTTTTAGTGAACATACTATTGTTTTTCTTCTATTTTTTTTACTATTTTAATAAAAAATATTGCCGCATATATAATTTCAATCGTAACTGTTTATATACTATATAACAATGAACTAGTGTCTTCGTTTTCATTTTTTTTTAATTAGCTAATACAATCATTTTTTCAATTTTTGGTGTTTTCATTTTAATTGTTTGTTTTGTTTTGTGTGTGGCGGCAAAACTAACAGTGAGTCTTTTTCGAGTTTTTGGCCGCTCGCACCGGCTATTGTCCATGCCATTGGATTTGCTTGTGTGTGTGTGTGTGTGTGTATGTGTGGGGGAACTAGTGATGCAACTACATATGTCACGCTTGAATCAGTCATCAGATGGTCGTAGCGTTTTATTTTGCTCGATAACCAATTTGTCCGTTGTATAAAGATGTCCGATAACTACCTGCGTGTATGTGTGAAGAAGGTGTATAATTAAAAGATAGTATTTTATCGCAATCAGAGCTGACGTAAATAGTATTGGCATGTACATTGGTACGTACACACACACACATACATACATACAGCTAATTGGCCAAGTTATTGACCCGGCACTCTAAACTTACCTGTCGACGAATTAGTTCCAGATTTTGTTTGGCGCTGACTATTTGCCGATCGATTTCGCTAAAATCGCTGAGCACCTTATTGGTACGAAATGTTTCGCGTATCTTGCGCACCGCATACATTCTGTGCATAAATAGCAACAACAACAAATCGTTATAACAAATATTTTACGCTATTTCACAATATGTATTACCAACCTGAAATTATACGATGGCAGCTTCTCGGATTCACGTAACAAATTCCTATACAATGCGATGGCTTGGCGGCGTGTAGACATATTTCTATTTAGTAAGGCTAGTTTACAATTAACGCTTAATTTTAATTGATAATTGTTGTGTTGATTATTTTGTGGTTAAGAACCGTACAATTTAGCGATGTAAGTGAATTAAAATGCGAAACAACAGTGTATCGATTTGGTTATGAACGACATATCGATGTGCTTGCTGTCAGTATTTATCCATATCCAATAAACTAGTATTTTTTACATTAAGTATTTGGTAACACAGCACAGTGTTGTAAAAATCAACTGGAATTTATCAGTAAAATAGTCATCGATATACTCACCAGTTGTAGAGAGGATCACGAACGAAGTTAAGTTGCTGCGAAACAAAACTTGTCGTACAGCAAAATACGTTCTGGTGTCATTTCTGTGTCGGTGTTGTTTAAAGAAACATTTAGTCGGTATACTTCGGCTAAATTTTCACACACGTAACAAAAAAGAAAGTAAGTAGAACCAAAAAATTGTGCACAAGCACGTTTCTGGTGAGTGGTGAAATTTGCAAATGTGTCTCGAAATTGGCGAAGCGTATGACGACGGCGTCGCTATTCCAGCAAAATCTGTGGGTGGTCGGCTCGGCTTCACTTGCTGATGCTCCAAATGTGCGCATTTTAATATGCATATATATATATATTTATACATGTGTGTATATGCAAAAATGCGTATGTTGCGCTCTTTTGCACCACAATCTGTTGCTAACTACACAGAGAACGGAGTTGATTGTTGTTGCTCCGAGCCCGTTATTTAGAAGGCCGGCGTCGCTCGACGTGGTGCCGCGTGTTGGCCAGGGTTCCATGAGTTCATATCATGCAGCAAGTCGACATGAATATGTACATGTATAAATGCCTTGCTCTTAACGAACCATCAGCATATTGTTTTTACAATAAGCGGCTGGCAATGGCCAGAATACTTTGCACACAACGACGGTCAATCGAAAAATTAGTGAGGTTAAATCCGAATATGCTGTAGTGAAAAAAAATTTGCGTCATGTTTCAGACAGTGTCGCGTGTATTGGCGTCTGTGTGTGTGTGTTTGTGTTTCGGCAATCGACTGTGAGTGTTTGCGTTTTTGGTAATGCGTTAGCATTTTAATGTTTTTATTGAGTTTATAATGCAGATGAAATCGCAATCAATTTCTTCATGAGATTAGGCATTGCAAATGCACTTGGCCCGTTCCCTTTTTCTTGTTTTTCTTACGTTTTTGGCGCGCTTTGCGTGCGTCTGCTGTGCATGGAGCAGCCACTCTCGCTTACATTATGGTGCTTGCTCGCTTGCACTCGCAGGGTGGTTGTGTGTGCATGCGTGCGTCAAAGCTACACAGCATGCATGTGTGATTATATGTATGAGTGCTGATTCAGCTGTCAAACGCATTTCAACAATATCTGCAAACTTTTTTTTTTCTATGTGTAAAGTATTTAAACTTTGTTTTTTAACTCGTAGCATATTCTTGTAAAGTATTTGTTTATGTACAAATATTGAACGGCGGTGCATTGGTGAACTCTTAACGGTTGAATTTGTGACAAATAATAGTTTCATTCTAATATAATTGTGCTGCGCTCTCATCAAGAACAACAAAAACAACAGTAGCCTGCTCTCACGGCATTTCCGCATGTTACCTGCCTGTACTTACACACGCACATAGTGACAGCAGCTGCAGTTCTGCACTCTCTTGCATTCGCTGCTGTATATCACTCTCTCGCTTTGTCTTGCTTGCACTGAATGGATTCGGAGGCTGGCAACAGCTGTTGTTGTCCTTTGGCGCGCTTTGTGCTCAACAGCCTTTGGCATTTACCTTCTTCCTTTTACCATTTTAATATTTCTTTTTTTTCTGCTGACCTTTACCTTTCTCGTTTTGCGTGCGCTCGCATTCGCATTGCGCACGTCGCACGTTGAACAACACGTTATTCGCAACATAATAAACAACACGTCAAAGTAATCTAAACCATCTCTCTCTCTCTCTTGTCAGCAGCAACAGCAAACATATACACATACATCGATTTTAAACAGCACTAAGAACAGCAAAATCCGAAAAAATGGCACAGGAAGGACAGGATATGCCAACATTTAAGTGCGTATTAGTTGGCGATGGTGGCACCGGCAAGACAACATTCGTCAAACGTCACATGACTGGCGAATTTGAGAAGAAATATGTGGCCACATTGGGTGTTGAGGTTCATCCATTGATCTTTCATACCAATCGCGGTGCCATCCGTTTCAACGTCTGGGACACAGCTGGCCAGGAGAAGTTTGGCGGTCTGCGCGACGGCTACTACATTCAGGGCCAATGTGCCGTCATTATGTTCGATGTGACGTCGCGTGTCACATACAAGAACGTGCCCAACTGGCATCGTGATCTGGTGCGCGTTTGCGAAAATATACCAATTGTCCTTTGTGGCAATAAGGTAGACATCAAGGACCGCAAGGTCAAGGCCAAAACTATTGTCTTTCACCGCAAGAAAAATCTGCAGGTATGTGTTATATGTGGGTGGGCGAATAAATGGGTAATAAAAAGAGGGAGCGGGGAGAACAGTAAAATAGCATCAACAACGAATCAGACAGAGATGCAAAAAAATCATAAGACACACGACATAGAGCAGGAAGGAGCGACCGAGTAGAAGAGAAACTTAAAAGATAACTGTTTTGCAATTGTGCACTTGTGCAAGTGTTGGGAAATCGTTCAAATTATTAAAGTTGTCTCTTCTTTTTGTTTTGCAGTACTACGACATCTCTGCAAAATCGAATTACAATTTCGAGAAACCATTCCTATGGCTCGCTCGCAAGCTAGTCGGTGATCCCAATTTGGAGTTTGTGGCAATGCCAGCGCTGCTGCCACCAGAGGTCAAAATGGACAGAGATTGGCAGCTGCAAATTGAGCGTGATTTGCAAGAGGCGCAGGCGACCGCCTTGCCCGATGAGGATGAGGATCTATAAGCATTAGTTTACTACAACAACAAAATACAAAATAATATCTATAAAACAACAACAACAACAACAAAAAATATAAAAATCAACAAGTTCCAGAATAGAAAAAACGATGCAACATGAACAACAACACCAACAACTGCAACAACAACAGCAACAACAAAAACACCAGCAACAACAACAGCATGCTTATAGTATATGTTATCCAGTTATCAAAGCAAAATAAGTTGAAGGGTGGCAACAACAACACAAACAAATACAAACACAACACCGACACACACAACACACACACACACACAGACACACACACACACAACACACACACACACACACACACACAACACACACATTCATCAGAGTTGCCCAAATTATTTGTATTATCTAATGTAAAACGTAACTTAATTAATTAATTTTTTTTTTGTTTTTTTTATTTGATTATCTGCTCTTGTTGTTTGCCCTGGCAAGGCACAGATTGCAAAATTAATAGTTATCGATAGAAGGCAAAGCTAGTATAAAAGCGGGGGTAAAAATAAAACAACAACATACACGAACACTAGGCAAAACTGAAACGTACACAAAACAACAAGCAACATTAAACAAAAAAAGAAGAAGAAACAACAAGCTGATTGAAGAAACTTACACATACAAAACAACATTAAACAAAATTAGCAACATAGAAGAAGAAACTATAAAGCTGATTTTAACAAAATTTACACATACACAAATGCAACATTCAACAAAATGAGAAGAAGAAACTATAAAGCTGATTACAAAATTAACACACAAAACAACATTAAACAAAATGAGCAAAATAGAAGAAGAAACTATAAAGCTGGTTTAAAAAAAATTTACACATACAAACAGGCAACATTAAACAACATAAGAAGAAGAAACTATAAAGCTGATTAAAAAATTAACACACGAAACAACATAAAACAAAATGAGCAATATAAAAGGAGAAGAAACTATATAGCTGATTTTAAAAAAATTAACACACACAAAATGAGAAAAGAAACTATAAAGCTGATTAAAAAAATTAACACATACACAAAACAACAAGCAACATTCAACAAAATTAGCAACAAAGAAGAAGAAACTATAAAGCTGATTAAATATTGTAAAACAACATCAACAAACAACAACACATACAAATTATGCGTATAAATAATTGCGATTTAAATGGAAAAATATTAAATAGCTAAGACAAATAAAAAATCCAAACAAAAATATGGAAAAAAAATTACACTTAATATCCAAGGAGTATTGTTTTTGTTTTTGATTTTCAAACTATTTCTTTATTGAATTTAATCGTTTGTACGTTGTATATCTACTATTTATATGCTGCTCCTTGAGCTGGCGTCATTTACGTTTGTTTGTAGTATATAAAGTCGATGCATCAACCATTCTAGGCACATTTGACACAACAGGCCGGAAATACGCCCGTATATCGCTGCTTGTTCTGGCAGGTGACTTTATGCTGAGCGCAACTGTTAAATAAAAAATAAAATAATAATAAAAAGGTTAGAACACGAATGAAAATTGTAAATCTTAAAAAGATTAGCTGCAAGTGGAAAATGTTTTAAAATATTTCACTGTACTTTCTATGTAACAAATTCAATTCCAAAACATTTCGATTCGGTTTAACTTTAAAAACAATTCTATGTTATTCGTTTTCTATATTAAATTTCGACTGAATGAATCGATTAACATAACGACAAACTGTCCGTTTAAAAAGCTAGTGGTATGTACAGTCAAACTTGCCGAAGACGTAGCAAAAAATTCAAAAGTTATTTTAAAAGAAACTTGTAAACAATTTGCAATCCGTAATAACTTGAAAAATTGAATTGAAAAGTCAAAAACTTAGCCAACGATTGCAAGTAAATCCTATACTATTTGTGAGGGTATTTTAAGATGTGTCACACAATTTTGAAGACCTTTTTCCCTTTAGAAAGTATTCTAATGTAAACAAAGTCACTTTTCACATTAGAAAGAAATTTCATCTTTTGTGCACGTTTAAGATTCGTCCTGAACCATAAAACTGTTCGTTTTTAAGCTGATGTTTTTTTGGAAAAATAACAGTTATTATATTGGATGTACTTACTCCTCTACGGTTGTCTTGAATGTATCGGTGCAGATGGCACGTTTGAGGCATTTGCCCTCCTTGCCAAAATCAACATAATCCTGTCCCTTTTTTAGCAATGGTAAATATTTGAGGAAAACGGTCTCATCCTCGGAATTGCGATACGTGCAAACTGGCTCGCTTACTGTTAAAATAAAAATGATGGTACTAAATAATAATAACTAATAGTACTCTATTTTTAGAAACTTACCGCCCTCACTTGTACCCATCATCATAAGGATGAGGAGCAACGATGTCGTTGCGATCATTGAATTGAAAAAGTAGCGCATCTTTGATTTGGTTTGGATTGATTGCACGACTGAGGTCCAGTAGCTCAACCAGTTTGCTATTTATACGACCTCTAATATACGACTATATAGTCGTTTTTTTTTATGTCGTATCCCCAAACTAAACTTGCGCTAAAATTTGCAATTCTAATGAGAGAATGAATTGGTTTGAATCGTTGCGACTCTGTCGACTTTGTTGAATGCTCTACACCATTTCTAGGAACTGAAAGTGTTAATTTAAGTGTAGCGCATTTGTAGTACCATCTAGTTTTGAACCTGTTTCAATGAATGTTGTTTATTCGCGAGTTAATTGCATAATTGTTGGATCAATTAGCTTAGCTTAGCAAAGTTCTCAACGTTTTGTTTTGTTTGTTTTTCTTCTCTCGATTGAGTTAATTGCAATTTTTCATCAGAATTTTTTATGTTTTTTTTTTTTAAATGGTCTTTGCTCCAGAAACTAACTTAAAATCTAGTACTAGTTGCATTTTGTAGGTTTAACAATTGACTTAGTTTCTCAGTTCTTTCAATGGTTTTTTGTGCATAATTTGTTAAATGGCAGTTGAGTTTTTGCATTGGAGCGTTTAATATACGAAAAGTTCATAAAAAAATCTTAAATAAGTACAAAAAGTACAATAAATTTTCTTCAATAAGTTCATAAATCCATATATAAAAATGATTAATCATCTGAAAATCGTTTTGAAGACTCGAAAATATAGAATTTATAATGTGATTTGGTTCGTGCACAAAGTTTTAAAAATAATAATTATTTTTTATTATAAGTTTTAAGAGCAAAAAAACCTCTTTTAAAATTGCCAGTTTATCTCATAACTTAATTGAATGTTAAAAACCAAAACTTGATATTATTTTTACAGCTAAAAAAATATGCTTAAATGTTTTATTTTTTAAATAAGTCTTGTTTTGCTATGTAAAACATAAAGAAACAGCTGTTTTTAGGATTTTTACCAATAAAAGAAAAGTTTATTAATAGATTGTCGGGAATCGGGGGTTTAGTAGTACATTTCCATAATAATAGTTAAATATCATTGCTTTCCGGCTCCGGGCAAACTAGTTTGGGACAACAGTGTGGAAAAATGCGACTCATATCGGAGCCAATTTTACAGTTCTTTGTGGGCATTAAATTGTGACGGCCACAGCTGTAAATAAAAAATTCAAATCAGTTATATAAAACAAAATATTATGCTTAATTTAAGGAAGGAACAGGCAAGGTTCTTTAAGTTATCTATCTTCAGAAGAAAAACGGAATCTTAAGTTGAAATTTTAAAGAGGAAAAGTTAAGGAAAAATATTTTTATAAAGTTTCATTAAGTTGCTCTTATCTTAAATCAAATCTGGAGAATTTTGATCTCAGGAAAAAGTTTTCGACTTTATAAAAATTAAATAGTTTTTTTTTTAGAACTCACAATTCAATTTCGAGTACATAATCGGGTCGACAGTAGAAGGACTTGCAGTGTCCTTCACGATTGATGGGCTTATACGATTGATGTTTGGGTATCGGCTGCTTCAGTTCCTCATAGTAACATTGACCGGGATAATCTTTATATATATATATTTATATACAAAACTCTTCTAATCTCTTTCTCTTCCTCTCTCATTTACTCACCTGGATTAATGGCATTGGCACGATATCCCAAATCCGCCGAGACATCAACAATGATTAATGCCAACAACAACAACAAAAATCCATAAACACCAACAGCTTTAATGGGCATTATTATCATGGCAAAATCGTGATAATACAAGTACTATATACATATGTTTATCCGAAGAAAAGATTTTTTGATGCCAGCCTTTTTGGTTGAGCGTCGAATGTGCGACTGAGTCAATTACAATTAATTGTTGTTGCTTTTATATAAAATTAATAATAAAGACGCTTAATTCGCACAATATGTGTGCGTACACTGCACAAAACTCGGTGCTTTTTGCTAAGAATTTAAAATTTTTACATAAAAAAAATATTGTTCTAGTTTATTTTTTAGTTTAGGTAAATTTTTTTTTATTTTATTTTTTAAAACCAAACTTTATTGTTTCGTTGCTTTGTTTAATCGACATTTTTTTCGTCTGTATTTTAAAATGGGACAAGTGCGTCGTTCAGTTTGAGGCTGTTTTGAGATCTAGTTTTGATTTAATTAAAACCATGCCAGCCATGAAAGCAAAATTTCATTCGCCGCGGCAATAAACAAAACAAAAACAACAATAATACAGAAGTCAAAGCTCTTTAAATACCAACAAAAATCGTTCAGAGGTTATAAATCTTAAAGAAAAACTTTAGTTTCATTTACAGCTTTGATTATTTATTAAGGGTATTTTGATTTTGCATAAATCAAGCATTTGTGTGAGAAAAAAGCCTGCCTTGAAATAAGTTTTTGTTTCTCACCCAAACACAGTACAAAATAATTATATAGTCTAGACTTTAGAGAGCTTTGTTAGTTAAACTGCTTAATGGATTTTTAGTCCAAAAAACTACGGCTCTACGAATATTGAATGCTCTACAAATATGGAAAAAAGTAGAATAAAACATTTCAATGTCAGAATACTTAAAATGATAAAAAAAGCATGTTTAAGAAGAGCAAATATCAGAACAAATTGCTTTTGTTTGTTGGGCCTATAAAAATGCTCTACAAATATGGGAAAAATAAAATAAAACAAAAAAGAAACAAATTTTCAACATGTTTAAGAAGAGTACACAAGAAAGTAAATTGTTTTTGTTTGTTGGGCCTATAAAATGAGAGTTCAGATTGTAAAAAACATAAACAAAAAAGTCCGCTTGAAGTACCATCAACTATACATAAAGGGTATACACCTAAGGGAGCACATATAAAAACAAAACAAAAAAAGCTGATGATAACTTGTAGGGCTCTCAGTACAACGTTATAAGCTGCGCATCATCATTTGTTCAGCTCAATTGGAGGGTTAAAGATGTTTCGGGGTTTAATTCAACTAGTTACTGCATTGTTCTGCTTGACACTGGTAGCTTCAGTGTTGGGTTTTAGTACACAATATCGTGGCAATACCAAACATCCAGGTAAGTTAGAATATACAAAAAATTACCATAACAAAAGATATTTTTTGTAGAGCTACCGGATCATTGCTATTATGAGGAACTCGAGCTGGCTGTACCACTTAATCGTACAGTTTTTCCGGTCAATGTTTCCGACTTTTGTGCCCAAGTGCATTGTCGGGAGGATTATGTGCTGATGATTCGGCAGTAAGTTTTGCGACTACCCTATACTTTACTTATATATAACTAATTTGACATATACTTATATATAGCTGTGATCGCATTCAATTGGCCAATGGATGTGTTTTTAGCAGCAACGACTACTCGCTACCCTATCCGGATTGTTGTGCTAAACTTATGTGCGACAATTGATTGATCATCAAGCAGGTTGTTGTTGAATGTTTTAAAATCTCAAAGAAATAAATAAATGTTTCTTAAATATTTTTTTTATACGTGAAGATCTTTATTTATTTTTATTTTTGAGATGGATTGAATGATTTTCCTCTTATGATAATCTGTTTAATTTTTATTGGAATCGTTTAAGAAACACTAGAGAAAACGAAGATAGAAGTTAAGTCAAGCATGTAATAGAACCGTCTAGGGTACAGGATACCTCCTAGTCAACTAAAAAATTCTTATGTGTTAGCTTACGCTTTCAGTTTCCTAGTCTGACTAGGCACTGATACACTCAATGAACCCTGCGAAATCAGTGTTTCCAGCTGTGTTGAAAAGGTCAGAATCGTAAATCTGATAAACTAGGCAGTTAGCTATTATTATATATAGAAGGCTAGCTATAGGTTTGAGTGTTTAGTTTATTGTGGTTTGCTTTTGAGAATAAACATAATGAAGGCGGTAACATTTGTGCTCTGTGTTCTGGTGTTGAGCGCCCATTCGCTCTTGGTTCTGGGTGGTAAGTTTTGAAGAAACGAAATCGATAGCATATCGATATAAATCGATGCGTGAATATATCAAAAACTTGAACTTTTACCCAACAAATATTTAAGATGTTCAGAAAGAATTTAATATAGCCATTTTCTACTTAGTATTCCTATACTCGATTCAAGAGTTAAAATACTGATTGGTAAGATTCGATAAATATCGTCATCTAAATTTATCAATATTCAAGAGATTTAGATTGCCATAAATTTTTGTTTTTGTTTTTACTTTTAACTATAGATATATATTATTTTTTTTTAAAAACTACAGGTTGTCAGATTGAAGGTCGCAAATTGAAGACGGGTGAAACCTATCAGCCGGCAGGTCGTTGTGTATTACATACATGCGGATCAAATGGAGCTATGACAGCAAAAACGTAATTGCATTTTTTTTTTATAATAAAATATTTCAAGTAATCTAAAAGAAACTACTTTTAGCTGTCCGTCTTTAAGCAGCTTGCAGCCCTGTAAACTTGTCGAGGATGTGACACAGCCCTATCCAAAATGCTGTCCCCATTTCGATTGCGTTCAAAAGAATTTAAAGCTGTAAATAAAAATCAATGGAATTGATGAAAAAACATTTTAATATAGACCAAAATATCTGTTTATTTGTGGTTTTTGGTATTTTTGTGGTATACATATGCTTGAACTTAGCCAATATTTGTAAACATATATGTATATATATATATATATGTCTCTCAATTTGTGTGGATTAGCTAAAACTCTATATAACAACATATAGATTATTGTATAGTTATCTAAAATAACTTATAGAGCTGCTTCCAATTGTTTGTTCTTTTATATATAGTATAGTATATAAAGAGTATATATATGTATATATATATAAATGTATATATATATATAGTATATATATTGTAGTATACATTGTGAGTGGTTTTTTTTGGGAGCAGTGTCCTACTTAAAGCTGTACAACATCAACGTTTAGAACACATAAAAACGCACACTAAAAAAAAACTATACTATATAGATTCATTTATATGTATATATATAGGGCAGGTGCAACTTAGCTTAGTCTTATATAGTCTATAAACACACACACATATATATAAGTATATATGCTTTGCTTATTTCAATTAAATTTGAAGCTGTCTTGCGGCTCATTTCCATATTTTTTGTTTTTTTGCAAGATATACATATATTGTATATATACTATATGTAACTTGTATAACCTGAGCTAGTCTAAACATTTTTTAACTATGGTCCGGCGGCACCAAATTTGCCAATTTTTAGAGTATTTCCAAAATCAAATAAAACAGAAAATAAACAGAAATTAAAGGGTATACAATTCGCTATTGTTTAATAACGAAATATATATATATATATATATAAAGTTTATATATATTTATATATAATAATTTAACTTTAGGCTTAAAAAAGAAAACCTTACTTATCGAATTTAGTGCATGGTAAAAGTCGAAAGTAGCACTTTAAAATTTTGAAAAGAAAATACTTCAAAGAACATATTTTGTTGGTTTTGGGAGAGTTGAACAATCTTAAAAGTAAGACAAATCAATTGTAGATATATTCAATTATCATACTTTTGAATTATTTTTAACATCAAAAGACAATCTTAATTTTTTTTGCTCTTAATATTTTAAGAATATTCAAACTTACGTTTTGCTTATAAAATTGGTCAATAAAATGCATTTTAAAAACGTTTTGAAATTGTTGAAAAAAATTCATTTGTCTTAAAAAACAACAAGAAAATAAATACCCTTACCAAAGTGACATCTATATGATACACTATTTTTAAAATTAAATTAAAAAACAAAAGACAAAAATTAACAATGATGATGACAAAAAGAATTTATTACTCTGGCCATAATTTTTAACACATTTACCATGCACCATGTTTGTGTTGAGAAAAGGGAATAGAACTTAATCTGGTGATCTGCTTATTTGCGGCATCCCGCCGCCGCCGCACTCCTCTTCTCATTGCCTTGCCGCACGCTCCGTTTCCATAAGGCATTCACGCACCAAAATGCGTGCGTGCACAATGCCACGCTTCAGTCGCTCCGTCGAGCTGCGCGATCCCGTATACGTTGGGCGTATATCTCGGCCCATTTCCTCAATAACCGCCAAGAGTTGGGCATACTTGCTCAGACCATTGCTGCCGGTGACACTGCCAACGGTTGGCAAATTGGCAGTGGATGTTAGCGGCGTTGTTATATTCGCCGATTGCTGTGTGGTAACAACTACTGGCGATGTTGACGGAGGCGGGTACTTAAGCTGCGATTGGGTGAGATTCAAGCCAAGATTACTGCTGCTGTTGTTGCTGCTGTTGATGATGTTTTGGGTGCTGCTGTTGTTGCTGTTGCGTCCATTTGAAGCCGCTGCAATGTTGGCCAAGGAGATAGCGGCCGCTGCTGCAGCTGCCGCAGCTGATGCTGACGACGCCGACGGTGTGGCAGTTGTATTTGATTGCTTTTGCAGTAGAGCTAGCTGAGCTTGCAGAAATTGTGGCGAGTATTGTAAGGCGGCAACGGCAGCTGCTGCTGCTGCTGTTGCTGCAGCGCTGCTCTGTTGCATACTATTGCGATCACGTTTACTGCCGCCAGCACCGCCGCCACCTCCAATGCCGCTGCTATTTGTAGAGTAATCGCTGGCGCCCATGTTATTGTTGTTGTTTGTTGAATTGTTGCTGCCACGTGAATGATGTATAGCGGATATTTGGATTTGGGGCTGCTGTTCGCGCTGTTCACGCTGCTGCTGATAGTTGTAAAAGTTTTGTACTTGCGATCGGGGTATTGGTGTCACTGTGACGTCACTAAGCTTCGATTCGACAGCCTGTATGTCCATGATGTCCATTCTGCCTGCCAGTGCCTGCCAAAATGCTTGCTGCTCTTAAAATAAGCATTTTTATTATATCTAAACACAAGACATTTGCATTGCACGCACTTACTTACCAAATTGTCCGTGTTTTTGACTGTGTTGAGGTTTTCCTCGCGTTTTTTTTTTCTACGCACAAACAAATTTATTGCAACCACCACAAACACAAATACACGTACATAGGCTACTATGTTAGGATGGAATCGGTGTATCGATATGTTTTATCATACACTTGTTAGCAAAAATACCACACAAAAAAATACCAGGTACTCAAGCAGCTGTTGTAGTTTGAGCCCGCTGCATAAATACGCGTTTGCTTAAGCCAAATTTACTGTTCATCTCAAAGCTCAGATAGTTTAAATGCATTCCGTGTAATTAAATGCAATGTTTGTGATGACAACAAAATATTTTTAAAAATGTACCATGCTAACGGCCGGCACAGTGTTTGTATGCAGTGCTGCAAAACGCACAACTGTATGACTAGCTGACTGGCAGTGGCAGTCAAAAAATACAATGGCGAAGTAAACTGTGAACTAAACTTCTGTTGTTGACATCTGGTCGCTTTGTACATTTTATTTCGAACACACTCTTGTGATAACTAGTTGTGATTTTATTCCAAAAAAATAAAAATCGTTTAATAATTTTATGTATTGTGCTATTGAATAATTCGGAAAGTAAGCAGCGCGTGTGTTCAAATATCCAAAGTGTACGAGTTGAGGTGAGCGTAAATTACACGTTGTATATATATATATATATTGCCTGCAACGGTAGCAGCATCAGCGGCGGTCTGCAGCAGCCGCAATAGCAAAAGTTTGCAAAATTTACAATTACATTTCCGCGTTAGAGTTTCTTGTTGTATGCATGTATGAGTGTGTGTGCATAAAAGCCCTGATGGCTTCGAGATGGCAAATGTCTTTTGCCTGCCTGTGCATTGTATGTGTGTGCGTTGAGGTTTCTATGTGGGAGCCGCAGCCGTCAGCTACTGCATGACGTAAAGCTGCTGCTGCCGCAACGGTGACAACAACAACAACAGCGTAACTACATGCAAGTGTTTTCGTTTGTGTGTGTGCATTAATTTAACAAGGTAAAGCTTGCTGGCATTGATTAGCTGTGTTTTTGGCACTTTTTACACGCGCCTTATATGCAAAAAAATACATATGTACATGTGCTCGCGCATATATACATATATGTATTTTTTGTGTGTGTGTGCATGTAATAAGCATACGTATGTAGTGTGTGTAAGTTTGTGACTGTCGCTATGCGCCGCATACTCGAACAGTGTTGCACAACGTGCCGCTAACGATGCATGCATGCAAAAAAAAGAAACAAACAAAACGGCGCACAAATCACAATTGGGCTAAAATCTAGCGCCTAGCGGTGCGTCGTTTTATATGAACACATTAAATTGTGTTATCGATAGCGCTAAACGACAGTTGGCAATTCAAAATTGCACACACACGCGCTAAAAAAAGCAGACAAAAGCGCGCTGTAAGCAACGCCGTATTTTGTCTGATTTTATTTAGTTTTATTTATCTTTTTGTTTTGCGACCTCGACATAGAAGAAGCCAAAGCCAGTCGTCGTCATTCCGTAAAAGCCAGCGGCAGCAACTTAAGCGCCAGCCATTTTGTGCTACTGCTGTCTCGCTCTTAAGCGTTTCAAACGTTGTTATTTGTGTGCGATTTGTTTTTTTTTTGTTAGTGTCGATTGTTGTTGGAAACCAACAAAACATATATATATAAAATTTTTTTTATGTGATCTGAGTAAGCGTTTGCTGCACTGTCAGTGAGTTGTGTTGAGCCAGGCGGCAGATTTTATTTATTTACAAAAGCTCAGAACGGAGCACAGTGAAAAATAAAAAAAAAAATTTTCTAAAAGTTCGTAAAATTTTTCTAAAATGTTTCGTATATATTTCCGATTTAGGTAAGACAAACATTTTTTTCAAATAATTTAATTCGGTTTTTTTTTTGTTTTGTGATCTGAGTAAGCTTTTGTTTCACTGTCAGTCGGTTGTGTTGAGCCAGGCAGCAGGTTTCATTTATTTACAAAAGTTCAGAACGGAGCACAGTGAAATATAAAAAAAAAAAATTTCTAAAAGTTTGTAAAATTTTTCTAAAATGTTTCGTATTTCCGATTTTAGGTAAGTCAAAAATTTTTTCAAATAATTTAATTCGGTTTTTTTTTTTGTGTTGTGATCTGAGTAAGCTTTTGTTGCACTGTCAGTCAGTTGTGTTGAGCCAGGCGGCAGGTTTCATTTATTTACAAAAGTTCAGAACGGAGCACAGTGAAAAGTAAAAAAAAAATTTTCTAAAAGTTCGTAAAATTTTTCTAAAATGTTTCGTATTTCCGATTTTAGGTAAGACAAACATTTTTTCAAATAATTTAATTCGGTTTTTTTTTTTGTTTTGTGATCTGAGTAAGCTTTTGTTGCACTGTCAGTCAATTGTGTTGAGCCAGGCGGCAGGTTTCATTTATTTACAAAAGTTCAGAACGGAGCACAGTGAAAAAAAAAAAATTTTCTAAAAGTTTGTAAAATTTTTCTAAAATGTTTCGTATTTCCGATTTTAGGTAAGTCAAACATTTTTTCAAATAATTTAATTCGGTTTTTTTTTTGTTTTGTGATCTGAGTAAGCTTTTGTTGCACTGTCAGTCAGTTGTGTTGAGCCAGGCGGCAGGTTTCATTTATTTACAAAAGTTCAGAACGGAGCACAGTGAAAAATAAAAAAAAAAAAAATTTCTAAAAGTTCGTAAAATTTTTCTAAAATGTTTCGTATATATTTCCGTTTTAGGTAAGACAAACATTTTTTTCAAATAATTTAATGCGGTTTTTTTTTTGTTTTGTGATCTGAGTAAGCTTTTGTTTCACTGTCAGTCGGTTGTGTTGAGCCAGGCAGCAGGTTTCATTTATTTACAAAAGTTCAGAACGGAGCACAGTGAAAAATAAAATAAAAAAAAAAATTTTCTAAAAGTTCGTAAAATTTTTCTAAAATGTTTCGTATATATTTCCGATTTTAGGTAAGACAAAAATTTTATCAAATTTTATTCGGTTTTTTTTTTGTTTTGTGATCTGAGTAAGCTTTTGTTGCACTGTCAGTCAGTTGTGTTGAGCCAGGCGGCAGGTTTCATTTATTTACAAACGTACGAACGTTCAGAGCGGAGCTCCCAGAAAAAAAAAAAAAATTAAATTTTGTAAAACTTGGTAAAATTTTCAAAAAGTTTAATTTGTTTGTTTTGTTCTTTACCGTTTTCTTTTTATTTGTTCCTAAATAGTTGCATTTGAAAAAAACCGCAGAGACAGAGAGAGAGAGAGAGAGAGAACGAGACTCTAGCCAGATATGGCAAGTATATCGGCCAATATGGATTGTATCAATATTGGACAAAGCGTCAAGATAAAGCGCACAGATGGACGCATCCATGGTGCCGTTGTATCCAAATTGAATCCCTCCGCGTTGTGCATCACTGTTGAGTGGTACGAACGTGGAGAAACCAAGGGGAAGGAGGTTGAACTTGAAGCCATCCTTTCCCTTAACCCCGAACTAGCATCCACCGGTATTGAACAACAACAAACACAACATCAACAGCAGCAGCCGCAGCAGCAGCAGCCGCCGCAGCATGCGCTACCCGAACCCAGGAAACAGCCGCATGCAGCCATCGTAGCACCGGTTAATCTATCGCGCAATCCCACACATTCGGCGATCGGATGCATCGCAGCAGCATCTGGCTTCAATCCGGGCAGCTCAACGGCGCGCATGACAATGACTGGGCAACAATTAAACAGAATTAACGAACAACATTTGCCAGCACCGACGGCGCCAGTTCAGTTGGGCAACAGTCAAAGTGTTGGCAACATGACACAAACCAACAATATCCAACAGCAGCAATCATCGCAACAGCAACAGCAACAGGGATCGAGCATGATTCGTCCACGATATGCAGGCGGCTCTCAATTGAACACGAATGCCCCACAGACGCGCATTGCATCCGCAGTGCCCAGCAACAGTTCAATTCCCACAGTTTCGCAAGCAACGGCCACATCTGCCGCAACGGCAACGGCAACACAGGCACAGGCACAGGCAGCGGCTGCCGCAACCGCAACAGCAAGCGCAGCAGCTGCAGCAACTTCAAATAACTCAAATAATTCACAGGCAGCTGGCTCACGTCGCTCCCATGCATTAAAGGAAGTGGAACGTCTCAAGGAGAATCGCGAAAAGCGTCGCGCTCGCCAGGCCGAAATGAAGGAGGAGAAGGTGGCGCTCATGAATCAGGACCCCGGCAATCCCAACTGGGAGACAGCGCAAATGATACGCGATTATCAGAGTACCCTTGAGTTTGTGCCGCTGCTCGATGGCCAGATTGTTGATGACCATCAGATTGCCGTCTGTGTGCGCAAGCGTCCGTTGAGCCGCAAGGAGCTGTCTCGCAAGGAAATCGATGTCATATCCGTGCCGCGCAAGAATATGCTATTGGTTCATGAGCCGCGCAACAAAGTCGATCTAACCAAATTCCTTGAGAATCATAAATTTCGCTTCGATTATGCATTCAATGATACATGCGACAATGCAATGGTCTACAAGTGAGTACAACTTTATAGTAGACTATACAAATACACTATATATATTCATCCTTGTTAATGTTGTTATTGCTGGGTCGCGTTGGCGACACACACCAATTGCGCACAAGCTGAGCTAAAACTGACTCACACTCACACATATACACTCACAGTGTGCGCAAACTCAAGAGCATTCGTTCCCAAAAATAGCCAAGTTGTGCTTTTGCTGTATGACTAAACATGATATATAATATGTGTGTTCGTTTGTATATGTTTCTGATGTCCGTCTTTTTGCCTTCTTGTCTGCTTTTGCTCTTTCATTTTCTGTGTGTGTTCATTGTCTTTCATTTCATTTCGTTTCTTTTTTTTGAGTTCACCTCAATGAACTTGCGCCGATTTTCTTCTTCTTAAGCTTGGTTTTTTTTTTTGTTAAAATACTCTTGTTTTAAAAGTGCTTATTAGTTGTGTCTTTAAGCTGTTTTTGATAAGTAAGGGTATAACAAATTCAGCGTTCTTCTTGTTATTGTTTTGTTTCAAATTGTAACGGTCATTGGCAGCGACGTCGAAGCCAACAGCAATGTTATTGCAATAAATTGAAAGGTTGTTTTTGTATATTTTTGTTTTTGGCACCATTCACTCTACTCTCTCTCTCTCTGTCGCTCTAACCGAGATCTAATTCTAACGTAACGTCTTCCTTCCGTTTTTTTTTTGCGCATGAGTCAATGGCATTAAAACTTAAACAAACGGTGAAACTTAATCATCAATTCTGATAAGCAACAAAATTCTTTCTTGTGTAAGCTTTGTTTATTTTATTTATTATTGTATGACTGTCGATGTATACAGTGGAACTTCTATTAAAATTCGACTTTGTCTGCAATGGTTTTGGGGTTAGTTTGAGTTAAGCACCCTAATAATTAAATACTCATGCTTAATTAACAGTTAGTAAATAATCTCATTAGTCAAACTTCAAACTTTCAACTTCCATAAATAACTGTTGTTGTTGTTGTTGTTAATTCTAGATACACTGCCAAGCCGCTGGTGAAGACCATTTTTGATGGTGGCATGGCAACATGCTTTGCCTATGGCCAAACCGGCTCGGGCAAGACGCATACAATGGGCGGTGAGTTTAATGGTAAGATCCAGGATTGCAAGAACGGCATCTATGCGATGGCTGCCAAAGATGTATTTTTGCTATTGAATGGGCCACGTTATCGCTCATTAAATCTGGTCGTTTCGGCTAGTTTCTTTGAGATTTACAGCGGCAAGGTGAGTTTTTTTGTTGTTATAAACAACCAAAAATATCTTTAATAAATCAAATCATATTTTGTTAAGGTCTTCGATTTGCTTGCGGATAAGCAAAAGTTGCGCGTTTTAGAGGATGGCAAACAGCAGGTGCAAGTCGTTGGATTGACCGAGCGTGTCGTCGATGGCGTTGAGGAGGTACTGAAGCTAATACAGCTTGGAAATGCGGCACGTACATCGGGCCAAACATCGGCCAATTCGAATTCATCGCGTTCGCATGCCGTTTTCCAAATTGTCTTGCGTCCCATGGGCAGCAGCAAGATCCATGGGAAGTTTTCTTTTATTGACTTGGCGGGCAATGAGCGTGGCGTGGACACATCGTCGGCGGATCGCCAGACACGCATGGAGGGTGCCGAAATTAATAAATCATTGCTGGCTTTAAAGGAATGCATTCGTGCTTTGGGAAAACAATCGGCCCATCTGCCGTTCCGTGTTTCCAAATTGACACAGGTGCTCCGCGATTCATTTATTGGTGAAAAGAGCAAAACCTGCATGATCGCTATGATCTCGCCGGGTTTGAGCAGTGTCGAGCATACGCTTAATACACTGCGCTATGCGGATCGTGTCAAGGAGCTGGTCGTCCGGGACGTTCAGGAAGTTGGCCATGGCGATGGCGGTGAGCCCGTTGAGATAATGGACGATGATGATGAAGAAGATCAGGATAATGAGATGCATCAGCATCAGCACAGGCTGCAGCAGCAACAGCATCATCATCAGGTTAGTGGCGGTGCTGCCCACCATTCTTCATCTAACAATCATCATCTTTCACTCAATTATCATGAATCGCTACAGCGCGGCGGACACAATAATAACAACAACAATGCCGGCAAAAACAATGGCAATGCCGGCAACATGGACTTGGCCATGCTAAGTTCGCTGAGCGTAAGTACTAAAATTGTCTCTCTTACACCCTGTATAAGAATGTTCCATTGTAGCATTACTTTCATTTATTGTGGAACCAAGTCAAACTTTCAAACTTCCCTAAAACGAACTCATTTTCCGCACTCATCAAAAACCCATGCTAAATTACGAAGTTTCTCTAATCCGACGGTTCGTTTTATGGAAGCTCGACAGTATATAGATAATAAAACTCACGATTAACGTAGCTTTTAAATGGTAAAAGAATTTTTAAATTCGGTTTAGTATATCCAGAGATTGTCTCCGTCAAACAAAAAAAAAAAAAATTTTATTTCAAATTGAATGAATTACGAACTTATTCTTTGCCTTTTCTATCGCTAGATTAATGATAGTGATTATGATTTACCCAGTACGAGTCACAATATCAGAAACGTTAATCCGAACGATGCTGAAACTCAGCGCAAGATCGATGAGAAACTGCCCCCAGAGCTGCGCGGCGTGTTTTTCAAATAAGCCTTGATGTGACAACCCCTTGATGTGACAACCCCCCCTTTAGGGTTTAAAAAAAATTACGAAGCAACTAATATTCAAACTACGTTCAAAATTCCGGTGGAACAATTTCAAATTTTAAGTGCAATTTTCAGAAAACCAATTAAGAAATGCTAACCAATGCATGCAAAATCTATAAGCTGTCTTATTGTCGGATTTTCAAGATTTTCAAAGCAAATACAAATCGAAAAATATAGATGTCAAATTTTTCTCAAATCCCCATACACGAAATCTTGATGTCTATCGAACGGCGAGTGCGAATTTCAAAACTTTCGGCGAGCAAATTCAATTTCGTATTTAAAAAACCATACTGTGTAAACGTCAATAAAAATGTTTCGATATTAGTTCAAGAAAAACGTAAAAAAAAAATCCTTCTAAATCTGTTTTTTTTCTCTCTGTATTTTTTGACATAGGAACATGATATGTCGGACGAACTGATTGTTCAACATCAGGCAATTGATGATTTGCAACAAACTGAGGAAATGGTTGTCGAATATCATCGCAGTGTGAATGTAACGCTTGACAACTTTTTGGCCGAATCGAAGGCGTTGTACGATTTAACCAATTATGTGGATTATGATCAGGAGGCGTATTGTAAGCGTGGCGAAACAATGTTTTCAACACTGCTCGAAATTGCCATACAATGTCGCGATATGATGGCCGAGTATCGCGCCAAATTGGCCAAGGAGGAGATGTTATCCTGTAATTTCAAGCCAACTAATAACAAACGTTAAAACAACAACAACAACAAACACTACTACCTACCACTAATGTTACGACTACTACTATTACTTACTACTTCTACTACCAAAAAAAAAAACACACACTATTGCCAGTCTATATAAAAAAAAGGATTCCTTGATTTTATTTTCAATTCCACAAATCTCCCATTTTAAGAAAATTGCTGGCAAATATGTTGTTGATCACACGCACACACACATACACATACATTTTAATCTTAAAACATTTAAAAATTCACAGCTATTATATTTTATTATTTTGGGCATCACATAACATAAACAATGAAAAAAGTTGTGTTGCCCAGCAAATGTTACGAATTTCTGTTTCATTGTTTCGTTCAAAAACTTTTACAACACTGCTAAACTGCAGCTGCAGTCTGTACTCAAAGCAAAGACTCTCTCTCTATCTCTCTCTGTTTCGATTAAATTAAACTCACCACACACAAACACACTTACAGTCAAGCTTCTAAGAAAAAACAACGGCAGAACATGGCACTCAAATAAAGCGCAAATATAAATGGCAAAAAAAAGAAGAAAAGAAATACCCGAACAATTGTACAACGCTTTCATATACATGCATGTATACATATATATACAGTATGTTTGTATATATGTATTGTAGGCGTGCTAAAAAAATCTCAGTACATTGCGTTTAATTGTTTTTGCTCTTTCTTTTTATTTTTGCCTGAAGAAAAAGACATTTATTTTATACAAACAGTTCTTAAAATAAAAATAATAATAATAGTACTAAACATATTTTTAACATAATATGAGATTCCATTAATTTGTTTATTTTTTTTTTAGCTCTGATTATTTTTTACAATTATTTAATAACTACACGAATGTAATTATTCAAAACTAAAAAACGAAACGAAACAAAAGAAAAGGCCACAAAAACTGTATTTAATTTGTATTAATTTATTGAGTATAACAAACCGCACCAAAACCAATTTACGTATTGCTATATAATATTTGTTATTCATTACACAATAAACAATCGTATTCTTAATGAGGATTTTTTTTTTTTATGTTTGTACCGTGTGTCAATCTTAATTAATTACATAATGAATTCAAATGGAATTTACGAGACGCCATTTTCCAGTCGATCTTTTTTTTAATTAATACTATTTATGTTTAATTGTTTAAGCAGGAACACAAAAAGATGAAGAAAAAACAAACAGTTGAGTTAAGATTTAAAGACAAATGTTATTGGCATTTCTTTTCTTTAGCATAGAACTTATGTACTAATATTTATTTTAATATTTAATTCTTATCTAACTTAAACATAAAGGCAACAAAAGACACACACACACACACACACCCAGAAATGTACACTACTTGCTACAAACTGCTTTTAGGAAACAATGAAAACTAATGTAAAACAAATAAAAGATACAAATGTTGTAGCTTAGCCTTATAAGCAAAACAAAAAAATGCATACACATGTGTGTGTGTGTGTGTGTTTAACAAAAACAAACACATACACACACATGCACTTGTATGTATGTATTTGCTTCTCAAATAGAATACCTAACCAATCGAAAAAAAAAAAATCTTTAACAATTCTGTTATTGATTGCATTTCTCAAGAGCACTTAAAAATTATAACCCACAGGAAAAAAATTTGTGCGAGATTAAAAAAAACAAAAAACAAGTCCGTAGTGGGTACTACGTATAAATATTGAAAAAAAAAAATCTAACCATATTTTTTGACCCAAATACAAGAACGAAACAAATGTTAAAAACAAATTACAATATTAAAATGCCGCTGGGCTGAGTGCTTCGATAATACGCAGTATATATTAAAGAAAAGATAAAACAAGAAATTAAAGAAATATAATACATCATATAAAATGTTAGGACTCGGACTCTAATAATGTATTATTAAATATAAATATTAATTTATATTGTAATAAAATTGAATATAAACAAAACACCGTACTTTCTGTTTATTGACGCAAAGTGTTAACTTTATTCCAACACAAGCACAGCAATTTAAATTTAAATTTAAATATGCCCGCCTGCAATCGCTTTCGATATCTTATCGCACCTTATTTATTTTATCTTTTTTGGTATTTAGCTTTTTGTATTTTTGCAGTGTTTTTATGTAGATAGCGTTCTGTTGTTTTACTGCTTTAGGGCATGCGGTCACACTGTTCATCGTGCAGTCGCAAATAAACTTTCGTTGTGTTTTGGTGTCGTCGTAGCCGTTGTGTTGCGCGTATCGTCGACTGTGCTGCGTGTTTGCGTTTATTTTATTTGCTTCAACAGCAAACAACAACAACAACCGTACGTACGGTTATTAAATTGTATTAAAGCAAATAGTATTTTATAACACGCGACACATATTCATTAGCAAACCGCGGCAGACACTGCATACGTAGGTATTGTATTTTTTTTCGAGTTGTTTTTGTTTACGGTGAAGAAGGAGGCAAACAGTGAGAAAAAGCCAAAGTAAAAGCAAACGAAATTTGTGTAAAGTACGAAAAAAAAAAAAACAGTGACAAGTGAATGCGAATGTGATATATTTGTGTGTGTGTGTGCACAAATATAGGGGTTGCAAACATTTTCAATACAGGTGCGACAAAGACAATTAGAACACCAAAAACCAACAACAAATACGCAACACTACGGTGAGAGAGTGTTTATTATTTTTGTGTGCCTGGCTTATTATAATAAGAGCAAAAAGAACAACAACAACAACAACAACAACAGACAAGACAGCAGCCAGCTCCCCCCGGTTTTTAACACTATCGCCTCCCCCTCGTGCCATGCGTGACCTCGGCACTAAAATGGCCGAGCTTAAATTCGAGGCTCCACTGGCGAAATTCGAGGAGACGGACGAATGGGGCGGCTGTGATTTCATATCCAATCAGAATGCATTGAATGCCAATCGGAATCTCAAAGATGGCAATGCCAAGCAGCAGCAGCAGGACAAGTTGCGCCTACTCGAGGATGCTGTGCGAGATGCGCATCTAAGCAAAAATGGCGCTGGAGCTGGAGCAACTGGCTCCGGATCGGGATCGGCGGCAGATGGCAACATCAGTCCCAATTGCAATACGCACAATTCCAATGATATGCTGAGCGACACTGCAGCTGATCTGGGAATGGGAATGGGCAAACGTGGCGCAGATAATGTGGACAATTTCACAGAGACTTTCGGTGGCAGTCTGGAGGATTTGGTTAATACGTTCGATGAGAAGATCACCAAATGCTTTGGCAACTATGAGGAGAATGTTGAGGAACTTGCGCCCGTTCAGGTTCGCAGCCAGGACGAGATCATGAATGAATGCCAGTGAGTATTTATCAATTTTCTTCCAATCTCAAATCAAAGCTTTCACAAGCTGTCGATTAGCCTTTGCTCTTAGGTTCAAAGTTAGGTTTTAATCTGAGCTTTCCAATACAATAGCTCCCTCTCTTTCGCTCTCTCTCTCTCTCTCTCTATCTCTGTCTTAATTGACAGACATTTTTGTGTTATGTGTACAATATATAAAAATGCATTGCGCCATATATAATTTTCCACAATTTATGCACTGCGCATGCGTTTGCCCAACACCCCCTTGCACTCCACACAGCTTGTTTGGCAGCCCTGGCGCCATATAACGACGTAATCCTGGCAGGCGGCAGCACCGGCGGCGGATTAGGGTGGCGCTGTACATTGTTGGATCGATAAAAGTCGACTGCGTTCTGACTCTTGAGACAATTTTGCTATCTAGAGTTTTAAGCTGCTGCTGCTGCATCCTAAGAACAACAATAAAGCATAAAGCAACCCTTGACCAGCGTGTAGCGGATGTGCAAAACCATTTCTCAACCCCCCTTTCAACTGCTCCGCTTTCTGAAAATAAAATATGTATATGCAATCAGTGTTAAACTGTAACCCACTTGTGTGCTATACGCAGGGGTGTTAGAGGGGTGGTTGTAGGATGTCACAATCAGCGTTGTCAAAGCAAAGCAATTCTACAACAAAATGTATATGTATGAACACGCTCAATTGGTTGCGTTTTGCGGTGCGTAAAACATAAATCATAACCCATAACACAACAAAAACAACAAGTGACAGCCGCTGACCGCTGATAAAAAGCACTTATAAGTGCATTTGCTTAAGTCAAGCAAGATAGAGAGATAGAGAGCGTTACTTAACGAAACCAACCAATACCAATAGAGCTTGGAGCGTGAGTTAAAAGAGGCGGCTAATTGAGTGTGTCTTTGGCTGCTTGTTGCTGCGTTTTGTGTATTGGTTTTTAATAGCTTTTGCAAAATTGCAAAGTTTTCATTAATTGTTTGTTGTTTTTCCTTCTTTTTTTTTATTTGTTTTGTTTAGTTTGGCTGACATCAGCCAATAAATTTGATAATCGCGTGCAATTTGCCCCCCCTTCCGCTCTCCCTAGCTCTGCTTTTTGTTTACGTGCCAAAAAAAAATTATTTGAAATTTACATACATAGTTTATTCATATTCGTGAATTATGAATGAGGGCGAGTCTGAATATATGGAATATGATGATAAACTGACACGCCAAATCGAATTCAAATACAATGTTTGTATGCATTCATACTATGTAGTTTGCCAATTAAGCACTTTCATCAAATACACACACACACACACTCTAGCTAGTTATTCAGTAGCATATATGCTAACAAATAAAAGGAAACCTTATTACACTTGTTTGTTTGTAAGCTTCCGCAGGTCAGGCTAGCATTGACGTTGAAGAGAGCGCGGCACTTAAGAAACCTTTGGCTCCCTTGCTCTTGGCTTTTTTACTGCTTTGCATATCTATCGTTGACTGTCTCGCTCACACGGTTACGCACAGCGTGCGCCATACTGATGATGCTGTTGCCTCGTCTAACGTCATCCAACTGTAATTGTCAACGATGCGTTTTTTCTATCTTTTATTTCATTGTTCTTATGTGTGTGTTTTTACCTGCGTCGCTTGTCAATATTTACGTTACCCATTACCAATGATTTCCACTCTACCTCTCACTCCTTTTGCTTTGAACGAAGGTCGACCATTATGCGAGTGTTTGTTCATGTGTATTTGGCTGTATGTGTGTGCAAGCAGCAGCATCCAAGCGCGTGACATTTGACGAAGGTCTGCAGCGTCAAGTATACTTTACTGCGTAGATAACTTTCTGCTTCTTCTTCTTCATCTTCTCGGAATGGCAATGCTGCATTTTGTATTTTATTGGAACAGTTCGCTCTCCTATAATTTTTTTTCGAGTATTAAATCTTACCAAAGAACAAAAACCTTTTAATATGAAATAATAATCAAATAATCATCATCGGTCATTAAATCAAATAAAATTGCATGATTACGTACTGTAAATGCCGATTGTATATTGCGTGTTATTGTTATCGAGCAACTTTGAAATCGACTTAAGTCTCTGCATATTTGATTTCAACAAGAATTCGAATTCGCTGCGCTTAGCTACTTTTATGGGAAAACTCATTATTGCTGACAGTTGTTGTTGTTGCATGCGACGGCGACATAAAACCGACCGCATTTGTTGTGTGCCACTTAAAAATGAAAAAAGGAGACAAAAAAAAATAATTTCTGACCATATGCGCCAATGCACCCCGTTTTGCCAACAGTTGTGGGCCCGCTTTCCGGTTTAATGCCGAAGCCAGCCAAAGCATTTTTTCATTTGGTCAAAGCACGTGGGACTTGCGACGAGACACTACACCTAGAGAAATAAGCTAATTTTTTTGATAAAATGAGTTCTAAAACTTGCGAAAAACACAAACAAATTTTCTTTAAAAAAAATTTTAAATCAAAAATGTATAATTAAGAACATACTAAATTTGGGTATTTTTGAATTTTTCTTTTAAATAACTCTCATAATTTATAATCAATACTTAATACCGATTTCCTTCATTCCATTGTGCACCATTTAATTTCTTTGAGTGTAGCCGCAATTTACTCTCTTTAGCAGTCGGTTGACATAACTGATTTGTGTTGAGAGTTTGTCGGAACTTTTATTTTCTTCGATTGCATTTATATATTTTTTTTCAATTTATTTTGCTTTTGTAATTCACTGATGCAATTTTTAACCAGCCAGCAGCCTTGTCGCTAACTGGAAGATGTAGATTAGCTTAAGATGGCACTGGAAATTGCAGTGCAACTGGAAGCCGACATTTCCACACTGGAACTGTCCGTTGGCGACCTACTTTCGTACCAGAAGTTCAATGTCCTGTCGCCAAATCCTGACTGCAGAATAAACCAAAAAAACAAAACAAAACAAAAAACCCAAAATAAAACCCGTTTAAGCCAATTCATTGTGGCTCTGTGTTTTTTTGGCCAGCTGCTGCATGTCAAAATTAACACAAAAAATATATGAATGAAAAAATCTTCAAAATCTTTGATGTTAATTTAAACTAAAACTTTTCGTTAAAATATTTTATTAAAAAATATTAAAATATTGCAAAAGCTAGCTCAAAATAAACGATAATAAATTTAGACAAAATTCTCGTTGAGTATCGATTAATGTTATGTCTTCTTAGTTGATAAAAATTTATTCCCAAGGTTTCTTAATGTTTTTTATGAAATGTTTTATGATTTTCGTTGGATTGTGATTTTGTCTGCTGGGTAAACGTAGTTTAGTTAGTATCTTTTAGTTCTTAGTTTTCTTTTTCTTTTCAATTCGATAACGATAACTAAAAAATAATCAATTTTATGTAATTGCTTAGTTTATCGATTTTTTTAAGCCAGTTAAGTGGCGCTATTTCCACATCGCAATATTTTCCTCCTATTTTTTAAAAAAAATCTCAAGTTACGTTCGGTTTAATCAATTATGAAATGCGGCTTCTGCTTTTAAACTAATCGATTCGAGTGCTTACGATATATATAAAAGGGGTTTCGAGCAGTGGCTAGGGGTAATTGGTTGGGGGCGGATGGTGGGACGGGGGTAGGTTAGTGTCAGAAGCAGCAGCAGCAGTGACTAAAACAATAATCAAATTGTATAAAAATATATATGTAGACGGGGGTAGTTTATACAAAACCAAACCACCTACCCATCTATCCACTCATTTATCCACCCTCTCGATTGAGGGTCGTATGAGTCATAAACAGAAGGCACAGCAACATGGCGAATGCGTGTTGCAAATGAAAGAGGGAAAGGGGGAAAGAGAGATAGAGAAACGGAAGGGTGGAGAAGTTTGGAAAAGGAAATGCAAAAGTTGACAGGCCTGTTGTTGTTGTTGTTGCTATTTTATTGGGGGTTGCTTGAATGTCATTTCCTGCCAAAGCGCAAAATTGCAAAAAGGACATTAACCTTTTTGCACTGTGTATTTGTGCACAGCGAGCAAAAGCTAATTGCCCCCAGAAGGAATGAAGTAATAAAAATCCCACAATAATGACCCCAAAAAGGCCATCAAAACTATCGAAAATCAATCGATAAACGGTTAAAAAATATTGAGGTATAATATTGAATATTTTCTTTTTAAAAGTGGAATAAACTTCGAATTTTTTCAAGCTAGAATTTGATAAATGTTTTTCTTTCTATATTTTAACTAAATTTTTTGTTTGAAATAAAATTTTTTTATTGTTAACATATTATAATAACAAATAATTCCTTCGATTAACAATTGAAAATAATAAGAAATATGCTTAATTTGATAAAGTTAGATTTTTCTATATATTTTTTATTGCCGACAGCAAAAAATATTCAATAAAATATTGCATAACTTGTGATCACTTTAATTTTTGCTTTCCGTTTGCAAATTACAATAAGCTCTTGAAACAAAAAAGCATTTTTATTGCCAAGCCAAAGTCGTGTATACATATGTATATATTTATATATATATTTGTTTATGTATCTACAGAAACAAAAAAAGATACTCAGATACAAATGACTAATCAAGAGAGGCTCCAAACCAAAACAGCAAATTCGATAAATGCCGCCGGCTATTACATCATCGGCAGCAGCATAGAATGAGTCAAAAAAGCGCGGGATGGGGGGAGAAAAAATTGTCAAGGACAACGTTAGGCCGGCGGCGAAACCAAAAAAAAAAAATAAAGCTTGCCTGGCTTCGCAAATTTATAAATTGACAAGGGTTTTGAGTTGAGTTTATTTTTTAATAAAATAACTTCAAGCGGTACACCGCTGCCCCACTCAAACTCGGTGAAGTCCTTAAAAAGAGATCAAAATTTAAATTTAAAAAGAAAATATTGAAGATTATCTCACATATGATGAATCGTGCAATTTGTCGATTAGAAAAACATATTTTAAGAAATTATTTTTGGTTGGAAAAATAATCCTTTGAAGGACTTCTCTAACAATTTCCTAAAGGAAAATTTGTCTAGTTCCTTCAATTAAACATTTTTATTGTTTTTTTTTTTTAACAAGTTTTAATCTAAAAAATATGATAAAATTTTGATTTTATTGAATGTAAATGAATTTTAAGTTTAAAAATGTTCATTGAATAAAAAAATTTGAATGAAAGATTCATATTAAATCGCTTCGTTGTACAAATTTTGAGTCATATTTTCTTAAAACTGTATTCAAATATCGATTTAAATATCGTGTCAATTGAATTGTTTCAAGTGGGTTTGAATTGTTTTTTCAATTTTTGGGGGTCAAATTTTGATTTTGTGTGGTTTGGTTTTGAGTATCTCGTTTTGGCATTTGATTGATTGATTAGCTTGATGATCATTAAACATTGGATTTTGGTCAACTAATGTTATGGCATTATGGGCCAACACATTACACTGACAAAAACAACAACAACAGTTTGTTAACTGCAAAAAAGAAGCCGTTTAGAAACACCGCTTTTTGACCTCTTTTTTCGAGCATTCTTCAAAACTATATTTATGAATAATTAAATAAAAATACTTAACATATTTGACGAGTTCGAAACACCCTTCATTTGATGTTGTATAGGGTATTCAAGCGAACCCTTGGCTTGATTCACATTCAAAAGGAAGTTCAACATAAAGTAAAAAAAAAATACTTTAACAATTGTCAACGCTTGTTTGTGTCCCCATTTTGTGTGTTGTATCTGTGTATCTTTTGTGCGTTTTGTATCTGTGTATCTTTTGTGTGTTTGTGTTTGTGTCGGTATCTTTGGTGCCAACGCAAAGTGTGAACAACTAAATTTAGAAATATGTATATGCATTTTAAAGTGTTTTTGTAGCATTTTTGTGTTTTTAGTTTTAGGTTTTCTTTCAGTTGTGTTTCCCAATTTACCTTCTTTTTTATTTTTATTTTCTCTCCCTCTTTTGATTCAACATAAAAACTTTTATGTTTTTGTTATTTAACATTTATATAAATATAGTTTTTTTTCGGCGTCCCCAACAGCAGCAAACTTTCACACTGTGAGAGCATGAAAGAAGCTTAACTCAATGCCAGAGCATATTGGCTATGTCATTTAGTTTGGTTAAATTAAAAACTACTTCAAAGAGTAAAGTAAAAGTATATAAAAGTAAAGTATAGTAAAGTAAAGTAAAGTATTAAAAAGTAAAGTTTAGTAAAGTAAAGTATAGTAAAGTAAAGTAAAGTAAAGTAAAGTAAAGTAAAAAGTAAATTAAAAGTAAATTAAAAGTAAAGTAAAGTATTATTCTTGGCAACACAAAATGTTAAAAAACTCAACAGCTGTCTATTTAATTCCCAATTTCTTAGTTGTATATTATGATTCTATATCATATTTTATGATAGTATAGTCCGACCAGGATAGTTGTGAACAAGAAGGAATTCAATATTTTGAAATTTGTTCACACTATCCAGCTTGTTTACACTATCCAGTGTTCACACTATCCAGGTTTGCCTGTACTAACTTGTTTAAATGATTCTGTTACTTTAAATTCCTAAAAAAAAAATATTCAGCGTTGAATAATTTTATTAAAAATATTTTTTGATTGTAAATTGATGATAAAAAAAAGTATTTATTCGGTTTTTAATTAAAACCCTTTAAAAAAAGTATTTAAACATAGGCTCTGGTACTTTACGTGCACTCTCTCTCTCTTTCTCACAAACTCTCTCTCTTTTTCTCAACTTAAACTCCCTCTCCCTTTTGACTTATGCCAAAAAGTAAAAAAAAAATCAAATAATGAAGCATGTGAAATGTGTTTTTATTTTTTGTTGGGCTGCGCTTGAGTGAAAAATCAAAAATCAAAAAAAAAAAAACGACGTGTGAACGAACCGCCGCAAAGAAGAAGAAAAAGAAGAGGCAACGGGCACAAAATGCCAATCTCTTAGAGGCTAATTAGACTCAAGCTGAGGCGGCGGCTGCTGCTGTTTAACGGAAAGTGTTGCATAAATTTATTAAATTAATGAAAATGAAATATTTTCATAAAGATTTGGAAAACTTTATCTTGAATGAATAAACAAAATAAATCTTTAGTTTTTGACAATGCCTATAAAGTATCTCAATTTGTATTTGTTTTCTGGTAAAAGTAGAAAGTTGTATTATTTTTTAAGAGAAACGTACAGGAAAAATTTAAAATTAAAATAAAAATAAATTAACAGCAACGAAAAAAAAATGACAATAGAAAAAAAAAGAAGTAAAAAAATATAAAAATAAACAAAACAAAAAAACACTGCGTGGGCGCAAAAAAAAAGTGTAAAGAGTAAAGTGTAGAAAAGTCAAGTGAATGGAATTGTTTGCGTTGGCGTCTAAATATTCATCATCATCATCATTATAAAGAACATCATCATCATGTTTCTGTTGCGACTGATTCATCAGTTGGACACAAATTGATTGCGTTATCTAAAAACCCCAATTAAAATTCATTAAAATATTTTAACACATTGAAAATTTTCATACTGAAACAAATGGAATGGGTCACACTATTTGTGTGTGTGTGTGTGTGTCTGCATGAGCTCATTTTGGTATTAAATTCTTAATATTCAAAATTGTAATTGAAATTGAGCTAAGCTAATTGTCGCTTACGAATAATCAACAAAAGTTGTCGTCATTTTAGGGTCGGGGCTTAGGCACCTCTTAAAAATGGTACACAGTATGCCCATAATATGATAATGTCTGGTCACACTGTATCAGAGAGGAGGTTCAGGGTTCATTGTTATTGTTGTTGTTATTGTTGCGTTGATTTAAGCGCGTCAATGATAAGTGCGCCAGGGAGGGAGAAGCGAATGAGCTACGTAGAAATATTTTAATTGCCAGAGCAAAGCGTTGATGGAAATTTCTATTTGAAAAATGTGTGCCGCAAGTAGCAGAGGGAAAGGACAAGAAGGGAGAGGTGGAATGCTTAAAGAAAATTTATTTGTTTTCAGTTTGTTGTTGTTGGACTTATCGATCAGGCATTGAGATTACAGTCAAACTTCCATTTGACGCACCGAAAAAACTTCGTTATAAAGAAAATTTATAGCATAGAATGGATTTTTGACTGAAACCAATTTGCAGGATTCTGAAAATAAATTCTTAATGTAGAAAAACTTCTAGAGCGAAAGTTTGTTGTATGGAAATTTGACTGTAATCATTTAAATGAATACTTTTTAGTTCTAGGAAAATTTATTTAATTATTTATGAAAACAAATTTTTTGATTGAATACAAAATGCGTTTTTCTTATTTTAATTTTATTCTATTTTGCTGTTAAGCAAAGCGGAAATGTTGGCTCATAAAATGGGGGCTCTACTATGATATCACATACATTATGTTTGCCTTTATCATCAGTTGCAATGCAATATGTAAATTTGTTTGTTATCTTTTGTTGTTGTTGTGCTATTTAAAGCCTTCAAACCAACGAATGCTGTATGCACTACATTTGGCTTAAGGTTTCTTATACAAAAAAAAGTTACTTTCAGGGTTGCATTTTGTTAGTCATTTTAATTAGCTTGAAAACTGGCTTGAAGATTTTTTGCACTGAACAGCGCTCCAAATGTTTAGCCCACAATCGAAATAGTAATGAATATTATTAATGAACATTATACTATATATAGTTTACCATATGTTCACATTCATACATGTATATTCTATTCTGCAGATTATATTATGGATGACCTCGACGCATGCCACATTGAGGTCCGACTCATTCCCAATTTACCATGCACCATTTACATATATAAAGATAGTTTGTGTGTGTGTCTCGGTTTATCTTTATATATAAGATATATATATATATATATATTATTTTAATTTACCTGACGCAGTGTTTTTTGTTGCTGTTGTTTTATTGCGAATGTCGCTTGTTTTTTCACATTTTTCATCTTTGGCCTTTGGCTTGTTTGTTCTATAATATATGTATACCCTGTACTGTGTATATGATGTGTGTTGAGCATATTGCTTGGGCTATACCCAGTAGTTGTTCAAACGACACAAGCTTAACAGGGTATTTGATAGTAAGAATTTAATTTTGTTGGCAGGAAAATCACATTTGTTGAATGGGAGTACCCTTTAGCTGTTGTTCATATCGATTCTTAGGTCGATCTGGTTTTGTAGGGCATTAAAAGTGCAGTCTTGCGAATAAAGTTAATATTTTTGTTGCAACGTTTCAGATGCCGGAATTTATTTTTATGGCATGGCAAATGGCGAAAAACCAAAAATACAAATTGAAAGCCAAATAAAATCCAGAAACAAGACATTTATTATTCATTTCCAGCAGCACGGAACAAAACGAAACTGAATAATAAAAATTATAGAAACATGAAATGAAACACAAAGAAATACCACAAATTCTTGATGTGCACGTCAGAATACTAAGCCATTTGAGCATCTCGAATAATTATTTTGTGTTTTGAAAAATGCCTGAATGTGAAGTGGGACGGATTAAAAATGCATGTATATTGTTTTTGGATAAGTGCAAAAGCTGATTTTCGAGACTATTAGTCTATTCTCGTTATAAGCTACTCGTTACAATTACTCGTTACATTACATGGCAGGCTAAGTTAGATACTTTAATGCTTTAAACTTTAAAATATAGTATCATTTTGAGTGTAACCTTCAATTTATCATAAATTTTGAAAGCAACCATAACAAAGCATCTTACAAAAACTTATTCGATTTACTATTCCTGTAAAAATGACAATTTCATATGGTAAAGTAACAAAATACTTGCGGAAACTTTGTCACATCATGGTTGCTACAGCGTATGTAGAGCTACTCGCTAAAAATCAGTACTTTTAAAGTAAATAATTATTCACATCACAATTTATTTGATTCAATAAAACCATCTCTATCCTATAATTTTGTTAAGCCACACGTTCCTTTTCTCGTTACAAAGTATACCCTTTACAACGTTTTCTCGCTACAACGTATAACCGCTCAAACGTTTACTCGCTACAGCAAATAATCGCTCAAACTTTTACTCGCTACAACGTATAATCGATACAATTCCTACTCATCACAAAACATACTCGCTATAACCTATAACACATACAGCTTCTACTCGTTACAACCATAACTCGTTAATAATTATCGCTCTTATATTCATTACTATTACACGTTGCATGTAATAAACGGCACAACTGTTCGGTATCCCTCAAAGCTATTCGTTACAACCATTTATCGTTGCAACTTTAACTCTAATTGAATTCAAGCAACTCTATATGATTCTTCTCGCTTAAAGTATTCATTTTGATCTGAGCTACTACTAGCTACAATTTAAACGATATTCAGAGCGCAGCGCAAACATTCTTCATCTGCGATGAACAATATCAAAAACAACAACGGCATTATCAGCTTGTATTATCATTGAGTTTGTTCTGCAAAATCGCTCAAGTGCAAAGTGCTCATCATCTTTCTTCAACAGCAAGAACATCGAATACGAACAACAATATTCGAAGCTAATCGACAACAGCAACAACAACAACACCATAAACAACTATGCTCAAATGTAGAGCATGAATAATTATGAGGAAACCACAAACAGCAGCAGCGACAACAACATCAACAACAAATGCTGCTGGCAATTAAATGATTGGCATTGATCGTGAAATTTGATAGCAATTGTGCCACACAAAAAAAAAAAAAAAATTAGCATACTCTCTCAGACATGATGTCTGACTGACAAACTCTTTGGGTGCTGGGAAACTGGAAAAGTCTGGGCAACATGCCAATCAAGTAGCAATTTGAGACACTCGTCGTTTATCCAATACCCTTTAATGCTAAAAAAAAGTCCGAGCAAAGTGTTATTATACTTGAGTTGAATGTAGAATTTCGTTTGAGAAGAATTATTATCTCCGCTTTAAATCAGAATTATTTTTTAGAAGCATTCTTGTTGATGATTCTTAGGAGTTTTAGCTGAAATAAATGAAATTAGGCTTGATTTAGGAACTGAAAACTTTTTTTTAGGAAACTGGTAAATAAAATTAAATGTCTAAAGATAAATTTATCTATGTGGAATTGTTTTAGGGAAAGCTTTTGTCATTGAATCAAAATAAATTTATTCAAAAGCAAACGATAAGTTCTAAACAAATATTTGATCTGCAATTTGGAAACTCAAACTCAAAAGTTTCTTGCTTTAAGAATATCTGTCAGTCTATCAACTATGACAATTCTTTTTTTTTATCTTTATTTAGCAACAATCTTAATTGCATCTCATTTGCATGGAGGCTGTCTAATGAGGCATTTAATTGGTGCATTTAGCAAGAGAGAAGCAAGAGCAGAACAAAACAGTGCAACTTTGAAGAACTCAAGAATACCCTTACAATTTTACATACTTAACATACACTATGAAAGCCTGCTTTGCGGCCCTTTTTGGCGCTTTTGGCCATTTTCAACAGTCAACACTTGGTAGTTTGTTGTGCCAGTTTTCTTTATATGAACCTTTTTGCTTGCTGCGTCTTGCAAGTTTTTATTTATTTTATGTGTTGCAACACATTTACATTGGAATTTCTATCGTTGTTGCCTCGTGTGGGCGCAATATAAAACATTTGCTCATCAGCAAAAAATAGCACAATTCTTTCATTCATTCTTTCGGTCATTAACTTTGAAAAAATTTTGGAAGCTGTTCAATAAAAAAATTGCAAAATTTATGATTGTTAAATACTGAATTGGAATATTAATGCAATTTTGAATAACTATTGGCAATGTTTTGGCCAGTCTCTATACTCTATAGAAACTAAAAAAACCATAAGATCTGTAAAGCTGAAAGATTTACAAAAGTTTAATTTTTATTCTGTAAATAAGCTGATTTGAATTATTCAATCTATAAAGACTGGAAAATGTGTTGGTTGGGACTTAAAAATCAACCTAACGATTTAAAAAATAATATATATAAATGTTCCTGTTTGCAAACAGGGAAAGTCCCTCATTTAAAAGGTTTTCAGGATAGAATCTTTTTTGCCGTTAGAATTTAGTAGAATTTTCTAAGTGAACTAAATTTAATTACTTTATGAAGCTAGGAATTATATTTAGTATTTATGTCTTGATAATTTTGCTAATTTGATTTTTGTTGCTTTTTTGCAGAATGTGGTGGACCATAACTGGTAATTTTGGCAACATTCTACCCATAGACTGGTCCAAGTCTTATACACGCCAGATGCACATGCCGACTTTAAATTTGGGTCGTACAACAACAACAACAACAAAGCAACGTAATCAACAACAACAACAAACACAACAAAAACAACAGCAGAATGCACAAACACCTGTCGATGAATTCAATGATTTGGCAAGTGAGGATGAGGCTGTTGCCAACGATTTGGATATGCATGCATTGATATTGAATGGACTCAATGGCGATGTCGATGAGCCAATCAAATCGGTCGAGGAGGTTATCAAAGAGATAGATGATATCATGGATGAGGCCGATAGTCCATCGGATGAGCCCGACCACTGCGATTCCGAAGTGATTGAAAAAGCACGCGAAGTGCTCGGTGCTCCACTTTATGCAGAGAGTAAATATCACGAAAAGAATGAATGTCGAAACAAATTTAACTCTCTCTTTCATTTTTAGAGCTACAATATTTGAGCAGCACACAATTGAATGAGCTGTATATGGAAATGGAGATGCTTATACAGGAGCTGAGCGAGACGTTGATCAATGAGCTAGCGCTGCGCGACGAGCTTGAATATGAGAAGGAGCTAAAGAATTCGTTTATTTCATTGCTGCTGGCAGTCCAAAACAAGCGTCGACAATATCATGTCGAAAAGAAGCGTGGCAAGTTTCAAGGTGCGTTTATACTATGTTATATAAAATTTATGTAGTAATATGATCAGTAATTAATCGTAATTGGTTTATTTGCTAATAGGACCCGAACCCAAGTACTTGACAACAGTCATACCGTATCATCTGGAGAATGGCACACCCAACAATCAATCGTTGCAGGTTTTGATTAAAAGTAAGCTGTTCAGCTGTTTGCCAATTGAAAGTGAAAATTTGATCCAATCTTAACTTGTTTCAATCTAAAAGCCAACTGATTGAAACTTGTTAGCAGTTTGTCATATTAAAGTAACTCTTCCCTCACCCCGAACACTTGTTTTGTTATGGCTAAGTATTTGTTGAAGAGTTCTTCGTTTTATTCATATAAATATTTTTTCAATTAATAATGCAATTTTGTTCTGTTTTTTTTGCAGTACTCAAGGCAATTAATGAGGATAGTCCAACGGTGCCGACGCTGCTCACCGATTATATACTCAAGGTTCTATGTCCTACATAAATGACAAAGCTGCTGCAACAACAACAAAAAATATTAAAACAACAAATATATATGCTCTATCTCTCAATCTGTGTTTATGCGAATATTAAATATATATGTATTTGTATATTTAAATCTTTAATTTTAATGATTAGTTTCGATGCTATTCAATTAACCATAACCATGCTATATAAACTATATATGTATGTACTATATCCCGATGTCTATAGATCAGCACGAGAGTGAAAGAGATAGAGCAAGAATAATGGGCAAAAAACTAAAAAAAAAGGCGAGCAAATGAATATTTAAGCAAAAGCAACTTAATACTCAAAAACCTAAAACCCAAGTAAAATCTATATTGAAATATTTATAAATTGTTCGCTAAACAAATTCCAGCTTCAACAAACAAACAAAAAGAATTACAAATCATAATAAATTGATGTAATAACTACAAGAATTATATATAAAAAGGAAGCAACACAATTTGTTCTTCTATTTAATATTTATATTCTATCTATTTTACTTTTTTTGATGTTCTTTGTAATTTGTGTGTTTTTGTCGCTGCTTTAAACTGCAAATCCAAAATTGTAAAATACTTGGAACAGTGTCCAGCAAATTATATAAACTTAAATATTGTCGAAAAACTAGATGTAAAACATAAACAACAACAAAAACGAAGAATAAGAAGAAGAATGTTTGTAAAAGTTGTAACAAAACAAAAATTGTTTAAGTGCTTTTTTGTTTGCGGCTCAATTTGCTCGACTTTTTGGCTTCAAGATGTGCTCCCAACGAGTTTGCATTTTGCTTAATACATTATAATAATAATTATCAAAGCTCAGCATCAGGTTTATTTAATATTATTATTATTATTATGATTATAATAATTATTTTATCTCTTGTATATTGTGTGTAATAATTAAGTTGTTTTCAATCTGTTGCAATTTGATTTTAATCTTTTTTTAATAATGTCGAATACTATTATTATTATTATTATAATTACGATATATTTATAATTATATATATATTTTTTCTTTTGCTCGATGCCATATATAAAGAAAAACAAACAATTTCATTTCAAATGTAATTTTAATTTAAATTTTTGCATGCAAAACGCTGTGTTATTTACTTTTTACCAATAAATGCATAAATACAAATACAATTTAAATAAATGTATACAACCAACTACAAATACAAGCTATATTAAATATATAGATACATATACTATATATACAAATAAAAACACAAAACATATAGTTTAAAATCGAGTCAGGCGCACAGTGCTTTTATTTAATAAAAAACAATTAATAAATAAATATTTATACATGTATGAATTATGTTCAATGCAATTTAAGCAAAAAACATAAAACATAAATGATAACCAGTCCAACACATAGTAAACAAACAACAACAACAACATTTATATATCATGTTTCACATCTCAAAAATACAAAAAATCAATCACAAATCACAAATTTAACAAATTTGTTAACTTTGGTTTAACCGAAGCTTGCATACACTTTATTTTTCCAAAATTGACGCCACAACGAAATTTTGGAAGATCTAAAACAAACAAAAAACAAAATATTTAATGCAAATCTTAGGTACCTTTAAATAAAACTAAAAACAATATGCATTCATTACAAAAACCATTAACCTAAACTTAAAAGACACAACAATTTACAAATAACTGCATAAATGTTTGATTCATATAATAATATATATAACTATATATATACATTTATATGCATTAAAACATATATATAAACGCGCTTTATAGAAAATATAATGAAAAAAAAACATAAATAATGAAAAGATATTTACTAAAACGCAAAATTCCAAATGGTAAACTCTTTTTTTTTTAAAAAACTCGACAATGGTATTTGTATATTTAAATGATGTGTCCATGTGTTCATGACAGTATGGAAAAAATTATATTTGTTTTATAAATTAGTAAAAAGTAAAAAAAAGGAACCTAAAGCCCAAAATAAAAAAAAATTTAAACATATACATTTATTTGTATACATGCAAATGCAATGCTCGAATATATACAAAAAGGGAAATCTTTTAAATTGCTTAAATAAAAAATTACAAAAGCAAAAATACTGAGTTTTGTATTTATTTCGTTCTTATACTAGTCTCAGTTGAAATTGAGAGTACTTTGTGCGACAAGAGCCTATATCAAGAAAAATGTATTTGAATATCGTAGTGACGGTTACAACAAAAAATATCGACCAGCCGCCACATGTTGAACGACTGCTCAGGCAACATGACTATGTTAGCCCTACTTTCACTTTCACTAGAAAAATGCAAAACGATACCAAATATTTATTGAAAACAGTAATTAATTTTTATTTCAATTTCTTTAACCATTTTTCGAGCAAATCATGAACGTTTTTGTTCTTGCCAGTGTGTGCACACTCATTTGGCATTTTGCAATTGGACAGCAGCAGCTAACATCGATTGCTGGCTGGTTGGTATCGATAGCAGTCGTGCTCGATCGCTCCCATCACTACGACAACTAGCCTTGCCTATCCATAGTTTTTTTTTTTTTGTATCCAAACAGTAAAAATAAGTTAAAACAAAAGCATACACACATATATTTAATTTTTTTGTTTCGTTCAGTGTTACATTTATTTATTTTTTAAGTGCGCGTTCAATAAGAAAATGTCATCGCGAAGGTAAATCCAATAGGAAAAACGACAATGTACACACACACACACACGTACGCACACGCACGCACTGCCAACACACATATGAACCAACTCAAGTAGAAATGCACACACAGCACGCATACCCGTACAAGCGCACACACACACACACACATAGAAACACTCTGGGACCTATTTACATATGTATCAGTATATACAAAATCAAAAAAAAGGCATAGCAGAGAACATATAAAGGAAAGACACAACAACATTGAGATAAAAAGTGCAGCAAAGTGCTTAAAAGTTATTTGCCCCGGCCCCGCAGCAGCTCCCTTAACTAGAGTATTATTGCTCGTGCTACGAGGCTTTAGCTACAGCTGTTGCTGTTGAAATGTTCGCGGTACGGAACGGAACAGCTCGGATAATGGGAGTCGGGGCAAAAAAGCTTGGTTTTTAAGCAGGTGGCAGAGGGTCAGAGGCGTTGTTTGCTTTGCGTGTGTGTGTGTGTGTGTGTATTTTGTGCGGGCTGCCTTTCATACATGTCTTTAAACATATGTACACATGTACATACGTGTATGTATGTATGTACTAATTTTGTGCCTTCTTATTAGAGATGCGCTCAAGGCACCGATTATTCCACATCACGATTTTCACGATCGTAGCCAAAAATTAGCAAAAATCGTTGCATTGAATTGATAAACTTTGGATATTTCAAAACAATTCGTTTTCTGAGTGGTGTAAAAACAAAAAAATTTATAAACATTTTTGTAATCAAAGAAAAAGGATTTACAGTAAATTAAAAAGCGTGCGCTAACATTTAATGTAAATATACTATCCATATTTTACTTATCGAATATATGTATATGTAACTGTCATTATTTTTATTATCGTTGGCGCAAACAAAATATAAAAAAAAACACGACACATATTGAACTGAACTTTAGCACTACTATATTTTTGCACTTAAAATACATATGTATGTATGTAATTATGCATACACACGCATCTGTTTTTATTTGTAGATGGTTCCACCCAACGATATCGGGCATCGAAGCTGAAAAATTGCTACAGGAACAAGGCTATGACGGTTCATATTTGGCGCGCCTATCATCCTCGAACCCCGGCGCATTCACCCTTTCCGTGCGTCGCGGCAACGAGGTCACACACATCAAAATCCAAAACAATGGTGATTTCTTCGATCTTTATGGCGGTAAGTCCAAACAGTCATACTTAACAGATAAATGTAAACTAACTATTGCTTCACTACGTTGCGTTGCAGGTGAGAAATTTGCAACATTGCCAGAGCTGGTACAGTACTACAGTGAGAATGGGGAGCTGAAGGAGAAAAATGGCCAAGCCATTGAGCTGAAGCAGGCTCTCATTTGTGCCGAGCCCACAACAGAAAGGTAAGTCCTCACCCAGCAATTAACAATAACAGCTCTGTTATCATCTCTTGTGTCCAGTTTTTTTCTATGTTAACAACAGGAAAGTTAATGAGATAAATACGATCACCATAGGATTCCATTAGTTTTCCACTTCATACTCGTCTTTATTTAAGATCACGATCTTTTATAACCTCAATCTTCAATGAATTTTGAATTATTCAGAGTATAAACTTAAACTGCAATTTATGCCATTCAAATATTAAACTACTTTTCTAGACGGGTCTATACTCATAGACTAATTCAACTTCATTGTAACGTTAAGTTTTTAAAAATGTGCCAATTGTGCAATTGTATTTTTCGTACATTTGTCGATTTAACAGTTTTTTGTTTACGTTATGTTATCAATCGCAGCTGTCGCCACGCTGTCTACAATTTAAACAACATACATGAATGCATGTATGTGTGTACATACATATATGCACATGCAAGAATAACAAAAACACATACAAAGATCCCCCAATATGCGTTTTTATAAGGCTTTTGAATCTGCGTTGTGTGTGGGTATGTGTATACGAATGTGTGCTATAAGCATTTCTATGCTTTATTTTTTTGCAAGCTTATGATGCCTTGACCCATTTAGAAATACATGTTGTTTTGTTGTTTTGAGTGTTTCATTTTTGCTTAATAGAAAAAATTTCATATAAAAAACTATAAGCATCAAAATTTTACAAAGTACATAATTGCTATTTACGCACTTATGATTGCATTACAACGAACAAAAACAAACAAACAATCAAGGGTCGTCAGAAACTATTTACGAACACACGCGACAAGAAAATAAAGAGAGACATGCAAGTTGTCTCTACTGGGCGTTAACAGTGCCATAACAGAGCTGAAAAGACGCGTGCGCTGTTAAGGTTCACAACTGCAATTTAAGCATTAACCCTTATGTTGGACATTGAATTAATTGAATCCTTGGAAATGTAAGCACATTCAGTGATAATCATGATAAAAAAACTTGTAACTACGTTTTAAGAAATGTAAGTGATATATATGTACATTAACACCCACTAAGTGTTGCCCATAAATGCATTGCATTGTTATTGTTGTTGATGGTTTTTGCTCAAACATCCCACACACAAACGTAATTTATTTTCATATACAATATAAATATTATTTTGTTATTTATGGCTTATTAACATTTTTGTTTTGTTGTCCAACTGTCAAATGTTTTGAAACAATGGCACCACTGTCTCTCTTTCTCTTCCTCTCATTTTTTTCTGTGGCTCTTTGTTAAATGCGTTTCCAATTAGCGTTGTTGTTGCGTTTTCCGCATCCTAACGGTCAGCGAACCTTTTTTGTGCCACGCCCACCAACATTGATTTGTACCGCTTCACACACTGTTTCTCTCTGTTTCTTTGGTTAATTTTGGTTTGGGTTTGTACTTAAAAATAAATATTGTACACATATTGAAACTGGAAATCAATCGATCGAACTTTATTCAATCTGTGTTAAGTGTGTGCGCCTTTTTGCGTTTTTTCTTTCTTTCTCTCTCTCTCTCTCTCTCCCTTTGACGTAACGAGTGCACTAACCATTCACACACCCAGTCCAGTTCCCAGTTCCAGTGACGTTCTGTGGGTCGAATTATCTGATTACCGAACTGTACTTGATTGTTAATTTATTTTTATATATGCTTTTTAATTATAAATATTTTTGCGTACGTACTTACATTGTATTTTTATAACGATTTAATGTGCTTATGTAATTGCGTATTCGTCAGCTTGTGACGTTGTTTGCTACCTAAAATTAAATTAACAACAGCTTTCAGGTCAAATAATCCAAGCTTCAAAAGATGCGTCTTAAAATCCTTATAAGAAATATGAAAGCTTTTCAATTCTAGTAAAGTTTTGACACTAGAACGTTCTCCCTTGAAAACATCATTGTAAAATCTAAAATTATTTTAAAATGCCAAGCAATAATTAATTATTATTGTTCAAGTATCCTCAGAAACACACTTGTCCACACCTTTCCCTCGGTTTTGTTTTGACCTTTGAGTTTTTTGAAACTGTACTGCAAAATTCCGAACAGAATTGTAATTTGTTTTGTTACGCGTTTAATTTTAAATAGTTGCAATTAAAAGCGATAATTGTGATTTGTTAATTGCAATACTTTCTTCATCCAGCTTCTAGATTGTTCATATGTACAATATATATAGATCTACTAGCTAAGTACTATATAAACTGTATACTAGAGAGTTTCGAACCACTTGAAACACTTGAGCCGACCGCAAATCTGACAATAATCAATTAGGTTTTCAATTTGTTTTTTATTTGTAGTGACGTTTCTGTTTACGTTTTACGTGCTGGATAATGGGTCGCGTACAGTAAACACCAACAGTAATCCCTGCCCACCTAATTTTTCCCACCCTCTGCGTCGCCTTTCACAACGCCTTCGTTTCGAAGTGCTTGAAATGTTAAATGTTTTCAATTTCTGTTTTTGTGTTTGCTGCCATTAAGACAAGCCTACAAATGCTTTATAAATTATGCCGTGCACGTTGACAGCTACTTAAAAAGCTTCAAAGTCGTAATTGTACCTAAATACACGCGAAGAAAAATCATAGTGAATTCAAAACGAATGTATGAAGCCTTAAATCTCAGGTATCTTCAAATGTGTGTTATCGATAACAACAAAAAGAATAATTATAGATATATGTGTTATCGATAACAATATAAATAATATTTATCGATGAATATGTTATCGATAACAGTTAAAAACAATAATTTGAAATCTAAAACATTTTCATAAAAAAGTTCGACTTAATATTGATCAAATGTGATTTGTTTCTTATCAAGTTCGGATTGATAACATCGAAGATATCGATGGCTTAAACTTACACTAAGTTGATGCAGTGGAAGTATTTGTTTCTCTAAGTGTAATTACACATAGCCTTTGGCCGTTTGTGTCCGCCTATTGGGTATCTGAGAATTGAAATCTGTATCTGTAGCGGCTGCGACTGGCATTAATTGCTCGAATATCGCATATAATTTAAATGGTGTATTATATGTATATCTGTATACGTATATATTTGTATAATTGGTGGTTGTTGGTGCGTGCAATCTGTCACATAGACCACAGACACATCAGCCAGTCAGTCAGTTAGTCAAGAGAGACACTTTGACATCCTGATCAGGCACTTAAATGCACTTTATCATCGCTTTAGATCTGGATTCTACGATAACATCGGATAGTCAATTGTTAATTGGTGTTGACCACCTGATTCAAACTGTTTTAATCGTCTCAAAAGTAGTTCCCCCAAATACTCACTCTTTTCTTATGTAAGCAAAACTGATTCAATTGCTCCGATCTTTCAAACATGCGAAGCAATTCTAACTCAGAAACGGAGAACAACTTTGTTGGTTTTTGTCAAAGTTAATAATCGTTAATCGAAAGCACACGCTTCTTTATTGTTTACGATTGTAAAAACGTACTTACAATTGAAGTGCTTGTCAAAAAAGTTGACTATTTTGTTGTTATAGATAAACGGAAAAGATTTAATAACAACAAACTGTGCTTCCCTTTGTGTTAAGCTCGAAATCGAATGCGTGCTCACGAACCCCAACAAACAGTTAGATTAAGCTTACGACAAGAGAACAACAGAAGAAAAGAGCGAGAGCGAAAGAGAGACGTGTTTAAATTATATCCTAAATGGCTCGGCGACACGATTAAAAGCGGACAGCACGAACGTGCGGCTAACCACAAATGGACAGAGAGAGAGTGACTGAGAGAGGGTGAAAGACAAGTGGAGGGGAACTAACAAAGTCAAGCGTCAATTGTGCATGATTATTGATTCAGGTAAATCCCTTCACACACAAACGAATTCGAAACGGAAAAACGTGCGCGATCATGGCGATGGCGAAAGGTTGTCCTTCACATAGAATATATGTATATAAACACACACATACATACGTACACATGTCTTGAACCCCCGAGAACGACCGAACGACCCGGAAGAGAAAGTATTTACTTTTTTCTTTGTAATTTTTTCTTATTTTCCTTTTGCTTAGCAACTGAAGCTGAAACTTTTTTTTTTTGTTGACCTGGTTTACATTCATTTTGTCATCCATTTTGTGCAATTGTGCACGTTCGACACCCCAAAAAACTATCTAGTAAATAGCAGTTAATTATAGTAATTTTACGATGAAGTTAAACGGGGCGAAAAGCTCTTAAAATTGAATAATAAATTACAGAGACGAAGGCACTAAACTTTTGAATTATATTCCAAATAGACTTACGTGTCTTGTTGTGAAACATTTAAAGTGTTAAACAAAAATCCCAAAAAGCTTGCATTCTGAACAATTAATATGAATCTTTTTGAAGAAGTAATATACATATATGTATATTAATTAAAGACTGTAAGAACTTTCATTTTTAAATTTAAGCTCCTAACGAATTAATTTAAAATGGATAAATTAAAGTTTCTAAAGATTTTTGTTTTATTTTTGTATGTGGCAAAAGGTTAAATCAATCAATAAAATTTTAATAAAGCTGCTTTTACTAAGTTCAAGCACAAATCAACTTAAAATAAGAGTTTTCTAATTAAAAAGATTTTATATATATTCTATAAAAATGCATCGACCTTCTTTTGCCCCACAAATGTTTTGCCGCTAATCAAACAAATCAACAACAACGAATATTTCAATAATAAACAGAAGACACATAAAGCACGACGGGCGGGCTACAATAACAAAAGCAACAACAACATCAACAACAACACCAACAAATAAACATAATTTATTGTTCGATAATATTTTGATGCTTTGCGTGCGCAAATGGCAACATTTAATATGCGAGACGACACCAAACTATGCGACGCATTCGCATTCGAATTCGAGTCGACCAAATCTTCAGATTCGTTTCGTTTCTCCCCTAAACCCGATCCTTAAATACACAGTAAGAAAAAGAAAATTGCTTATAAATGAAATACTATTTCAATACATTATTGATTGAAAAAAAGTTAGAAATGATTACATGTCTCAAGTTTGTTGTTGTTTTCTTAAAAATTTCTTGAAAACTTGTTTTCTTTTTGGATTGTTTATTTCTTGAGTTATAAACAAGATTCTAGAGTTTTCAGGTGCAAAACGATCGGGAATGGATGTCTGGGTCCAAACACTTTGGCCTTTAGTCAAGTTCAAGGTTAAATGGTTAAAAAAAAACAGAAATTGTTGAACTTCGTAAAAGCTGAGTAATTTGATTCTTATTTAAAGTTAGATGCATAGATTTTGCATAAATATTATTATAGTTTGTACGGTGACTCAACTAAAGAGCTAGGACAACAAACGATGCGTCATAAACTCTAGCAGATACCCTGTTATTACAAATTGCTAGAAATAAAATATATTCAACTTGAATATTTTAATAGAATTGAAAAATTACTAAAAACTGAAATTAAATTCAAAGTTGATTTATGTTTTTTTTTGGAAAATTTTTTTAAATATTTATTTTTTAGATATTATGAATTACTTTGAAATATTTTCTTGGAACTAGTGAAAGAATTCTACGTCCATAGTTTTTAAGTGAGAATAACAATTACAACTCAACTGACTCCTAACTATTCTCATCAGTTTTCGTCGGAATATTTTGGGACAACTCATTGTCGTTTTTAGTCACTATTGAATTTGTTTTTATGATTTTTACTCAACTTTTGAATAGTTGTAACCTGAGTTGTTTTTTAGTTTTTAATGATTGTTGTTGTTGTTTGTTTTTCGTTACATGCCATTTGTTTTAACTATTATAATAATTTTTGATGGTGTTTACGACTTTGAAACATTTACGTTTGACGTTGTTCCAACGAAATTCAATGATGATCATGATGATGATGACTTTGATGTTGGTGACGAATGGCGTATGGTTTGTCATCGCAGCTGGCGCCGTACATTGGTTAATAATAGGGAAGATTTTAGTTTTTTGTCATGTGTTGAATAATACTTAGCACTGATTTGGTCCAATACTTAACGCCGATGAACCACTGTGCAGGGCAATAAACAAAAATATTAAGTTTGCCAAATATGCGGGGCACGTTCCACGCTTCTGACGTCCATAGACGAGATGTCTCTCTCTCTCTCTCTCTATTTCTCTTACTGTCTTTGTCTGGCAACAACTACGAAATCCCCAAAAAGAAGCAAAATTAAAAAAAAAAAAAAATGGCCCGTTTTTGTTGTTGTTAATCGGTTTCCATTTCATTTCCGGTGGCAGGTACAACACAACGCTGCTGCTGTTACACGACTGCCGCTACATACATATACCTATATACATTTGTATAATATATACCATCCACATTATGACCATATACATTATTACTCGCATATGCGAATCGGGATTCTGTTTTCTGATTCATGCCTTCAAAGTTTAAGCGCGTAGCATTTCAATAGCAGTGTTTAACTCTAAGTACAGTACGACACAAAATAAAAAAAAACTGAAGCCAGTTCAGCACTCAAAATTCATTAGTCACCCGGCGCCCACCTCCATTCGCCATTTTCCATTCGCCGTTCCAGGTTTCAACTTAGTAAAAGTGTCACCTGGCGCCTATTAATACGTTGATGGGCTTTCAACAACTTTCAAATGGTTCTTGCTCAAAACAAGAACTCGAACAAAGTCGAATTAGCTAGAAAGTTTTTAGCTTAGTTTTTTCCCAATGTTTTTAAGTTGTATTGTTAATTGCATCAGTCACAGTTTTCAGTTAGTTAGTTAGAAATAGTTTCGTAAGGTTTGCAAACCAAACTTTCTTTGACAACTCTTTTTAAGTGGATTGTGTGTGGATTGTATTCCATGTCATGCACTTTAAAATAACTGCACATGCAAGCAGCAGCAAATATAAACGGACATAATAATGACAACGACGCCCCCACTTTAATCAAAAATCAACAACAACGACAACAACAAAATTATGAAAACAAAAGCAAGGCAATTGCGTCTGCGTTTTACATTAAGTACTTTTGACATGTTATGACCAAGATTAAGACGAGTTCGAGTTCGAATTATCGAGTCCCCCCAAGCTACCCTCCCCTGAGTCTGACTCCAAACGTCGGTTCCGTCGGCTTTCTGTGCATTTAATACAAAAAGCGGCGTACGCAGTCAGGCAACATTCATTCATTCACGAGCATACGATCTGAGCGCTTAGAACCGAGCGGCAGAGCGCAATAGCCACAACAACAACAAAAGAGCCAGAGAAAGAGAGAGAGAGAGAGAGATCCAAACACGCAAGTTAAGAACAACAACAGCAAGCAACTCACGAAGACAGCGACGACGAGTGCGAGTTCGAGTTCGAGTAAAAAAACAAATTAGCGACGACGCCAACGTTGAGCAGCAAACGAAGCTGAGATTTTAGCAAAAAGGTTGGCACTTGGCTGCTGGAGCTTCATTCTCGAGTCGCGGTTCAGCGGCGCGACAACCAAATAAAGTCGGCAAAGCCGTTAATAAAAAGTTGAAAATAAAATTCAAACGAGAAAAGCGTGCACTTGCAAGCAGTGCAAGCGATTCAATAAGTGCGTGGGCGATAAAAAAAATCAAGAACCGTAACAACATCAATAGTTTATTTTTTAAATATACGCGATAAACTATTATGCCTTCGGCCACATTTGTATTTGAGCATTTGATTGCGGCACAAACGCGCCTGGACGGAGCAGTTAAACTGCCAACAACATCAACGAAAACAACAACAACAATAGCTAAAGAGAAAAAATTGCTGTCGATCCTTAAGAAATTTGTGCAATAAAAATTAACAAATGCTAAAGAAATACGGAATTTTTTCTTAAACTTTTGTGAGACATTTGATTATTCATACTAAAAAAAAAACGAACGTCTTACTTTGTTGCTGGTTTTTAATGTGTTTACTAGATTATTCTAAGTGTAAGTTGTTTTAACAAAAACCACATTAAAAACAACATTTTGACGCGTTTTTTTCCGCTGTTGGAATTTTTTTTGCGTGATTTGAGTTTGTTTTTTGTGTGTGTTTGAAACAACAACAATAAAATGTTATTCAACAAGTATCTGGAGAAATTGTCCAGTTCGCTGGGGCATGTAGTTAATCACAAGTTGCACGAAAAGAATTCATACAACAACAATAACAACAGCCAAGACATTAACAACAACAACAATGGCAACGGCAACGGCAACGGCAGTAAAGAGCGCAATTTCGAATATGAGAGAGCGATCCAAGCGCATTACGGCAATGGCAGGACAACAACAACAACAACAACAGCCGAAGCTGAAGCAACAAGAGCAAGAAGAAACTCAAAGTCGAAGTCCAGCAAAAAAACAAAGGCAACAACAACAACGGATTGCAAAAATTGCATGACCAACGATGAGCTGGCGTCAATCATACGAGGCGTTGCCCACAACAGCAACAGCAACAACAACAATAAGAATCGCGCACAATTGAGACGTCGCTCGTCCACACGCCCCTATTCGGGTGGCGCCTCTACCAGTGGCTCTTCGACTGAATCGTTGCATCTGCCACCTGTGCATCTGCTTGCCTCGCCACGCGGCAGCAATTGCAGCAACAACAGCTACAACAGCGGCAACAGCAGCAGCGGCAGCGACGGTCACAACTCTTCCTCCTCCTCGTATCCGGTTACGCCCACATCTTGGTCGGCTTCGCCGCCCACTTTTGTGCCCGGCTCAACATTTCGTGGCTCCACGGGCACTTTGGCCCACCTGGCCACAATGCGTGTCCAACTGCATGGCTACACGTAAGTCACAAACAACAACAATATAACGAACGTTTTTAATCGCGCACGCGTTTTCAATCGCGCTCATAATTATTAACACCCTGGCAACCATTAAAAATTGATTGAAACTAAAAGTGAAGCATTCGACTAAAGGGAAATTATGACTTGTATATACATATATATAACGAAATATTTGATTGATCTTTAAGCAACCTGCAAACTAAATGGTATTTAGCTAGTCGTGTATAAATATATAGAAAATAATATCCCATTAGCTTTTTCTGAGTTCTACACACTGCAGGGCATCTTTCAGTCTATGCGTTGATTTATTTATTCTTTTTGCCATAATTGTGTATTTTTTTTTTTCGACTTTACTTTTTATAACAACAACAAACAATCTAAATAAGCTCATCATCACAACAACAAACAAACTAAATTGTCATGTGCCTTTGATTGCCAATCGCAAATGAGTAAATATTTAAACAACAACAACAACATCAATTTGAGCGGGGCTAGCGACATTCTAATATAAAAACATATATATATATATATATAATTAAATGTATAGATATATATTTATTTCGATCCATTTATGGATCGAATTATTGGTAAACAAAACGCCTGCATGCCATTTCTTTATTTATTTATTTGTTTGCTTGTTTTTTATTGATTTTGAGCTTGCTTGTTTAGATTAATGATTCCGCGAGCGACTTTTTGCTATAAGGTTTTTTTTTTTCTTTATTCTTAATTTTACTATTTACTTAACGAATAGTTTGTTTTGATTTTTTTTGTGTCCAACTTTACAATGCGATTCCCTATAAATTTTCAAAAAACCATTTGGTTTATCTAAAATTTTAAGTACAACTTTGACAGATTTTCTCAGCTATATGATAAGAAATCGAAAACTTGACCATACAATTTTATTTTTTTGTTTTAATTTCCAAAATCCATAGGAAAAGTTAACTTGAATGTCGTCTACAAATAATTTAAATTTATATATATTTTTAGAACGATTTTGCCTTCTAAACGAACTAAATTATCTTACTTAAATGAGTTGAACTTTCAAAGGAATTACAGTTAAAACTATCCAGGTTTTACTGTACTGCAAATTTAGTATACCAAATTCGTTCATTGTTGTTAATGCTGTTTATATTCCTTTTTATAGGGTATCACTTGAACTTAATATGCTCTTAACTGTTTGTCGATTAGCCCTGGAAAAATATTGTTTATTGATTTTTGCATTTAGAGACTGCAAACAGAAGATTCAAATGAAATAATCTTTGCCATTTAGCAAAAAAGTATATAAAAAAATTCCACAAATAAATAACAATCTTTTTTACTATGTACACAATTATAAATCCAAGAAATTTCTCTGCTTCCATCTCTGCAACTCTTTTTGTTGTTTTTTTTTTTTATCTCATGTCTCATACTGTTATCTAAGCTTATTTGCCCATCTATTAGCCCAACCAGCAGCTCATCTTGCCTCAACACAGATTATTTTTAAATTCTTGCCATTATCTTTATGTTTGCACCTGTTTATCCAATACACGTGTGTTCTTTTGACATAGAATTAAGTATTTATGGCAATTTTTTAATACTAGATGAAAATCAACATTAAAGCATTTTACACTGACATTTGTTTTAGTTCACATCTTGAAATTTTTCCCTTAGTTGATTTTATTCATTTTCATTTAATCTCTCTGGCCACACTTCAATTCGTAACAGATTTTTAGTTGCATTTGTGTTGAAATTCACTTAAAACTTTTCTGCTGTTAATTTTTAATTATTTTTAGTGCATTTAGTTGATGTTGTTGTTGATTTAATTGCTGTTTTAAACATGGTCACACATTTTTCTCTGTATGTGTATGTGTGTGCGCGTGTGTTATTTCCGTATTCATTTTGTATATTGTTGTTTCCATATTTTCTGCCCATTACACACACACACATTGCACAAACGCTGGGTCATTTCGCAGTTTACCGTTACGCGAGTGTCGCGTCCCAATTAACACAGCGAACCCCGCCCCCCTCCCACCGCATTGCCATTTCATATTTCCCTGACAGTTTCAAGTGCAGGCTGTCAAATGCTAATTGCTTTTGCATTTTAGCTTTTAATAGTTTCGCGTTTTATTTTCAATTTGCATATTTGAGTTGCGTTGAAAACAACAACAGAATTTTCTTTGAATTTGCTATACAAATAAACATGGTTTAGTATGAAAACGATAAACTAAATTTTTATAAGATTTATATAAAGTCTATGCGGAGTATATAAGTTTATATGTAAATGTGTGTTAGTTGATCTTTTTCAAGGGCTGTATATTCATTATAAGCCCGATAAACATTAAAGATATTTAAGTTTTAGTTTGTTATTACGGAACGAAATTCCCGGCAAGCGGCGCAATCTACTGCTGGCTTCTTGACCGGCCACTAATAAAAGCTCATTTTTTGCGGAAATATAAAAGAAATACTGTTCTGCTGTAATTTAACTATTTCCACCTTATATCCCTTAACCTTATCGATATTCTATTCCAGTCTCTCTCTCTCTCTCTTTCTCTGGTTTTGATAAGTTTTTCAATTCTTAGCTCGCTTGACTGTTTGCTTGGCACACAAAATTTGAATCAACATGCGACAAATGTTAATTTATACAATATATTATATTAATACATATACATACATATATGTTTGAATAGTTGTATATTGTATATGGCATATATGTTGCCTGAGCTGAGCTGAGCTGTTTGTTGACCTTTTTTGTTAAACGATTTCGACGACGCATTCATGAATGGCCGGCCAACAGGTTTTAGAATTTGAAAAAAAAACAAAACATTGCGCTTCCTGTGCGTAACTGTAAATGTAAATAATTTCAACGTGCTTAACCTCCAAAGATTATGAACTTTTTTATATTATATTATTTGCAATTTCACTGAAGCCAAACATTGATGCAACTCCAACATATACAAAACAAACAAAAACAAAATTGGATTATTTAAGTGAACAACTTAATTGCAGATTCAACAATTATATGGAACAAAAGAAACATGATAATAAATAAGTATATACATATATATACTTATACATACATAAATGTTTGTATGCATTTACTTGTACAACAGCAACAACAATATAAAAAAAAGGAACACTAAGAAAGGTGCTAATTGGTCTGTTGACTGTATTTTGCCCCAAAAAAATTGTGTTGTGAATCACAGCAAGTCGAAGAAAAAAATATAAAAATCAGATAAAAGAATTGCGATTTATGCACAATAAGCTTTAACTATATAGTTAGAATAGAAGAGGTCTTTGACCAGGGCTAACTAACTAACTAACTAATTCACACCTATCGTTATCGATCGTTATGAAAACTATCGGCTAGCTTATTAATTTCAAATTCAATGCCATTTCCGGACCGAACCCAACCGAACCGAACCGAACCAAACCGATCCGGTTTTAGACGAAATGACAAAACTCTTCTATTCCGGCCGAGGCGAGAAGGCACCTTGAATATGTAACAAGAGGCATTGAAATTGTTGCAATGTGCAATATGCACATTAATGTAAATTGTCAATGCATAGATATAAATAAATGTGTATCTATAAATAGCTCGCATACGGAAGATAAATCAATTAAACAAGAAACAAGTGGCAATACAACGAAACGAGGAGTGGGGCGGGTTGAGGGGGGATTCTAATTGTTTGATAAACAAAAGTGTTTGTGTGTTTTTATTACTCCTACAAAGCCAAAGCCAAAGCCACTTTATATTCGTCGATAGTAGAAGATGCCGACGAACTCTACAAGTGCCAAAAAAAAAACCAGCTATAACTCAATCAACCTACTGCAAAACTCAAACTGAAACTAAAACAAATATATATTTTTTTTTATGTATTGCGAATTCAAAGCAACTTTATTAAGTTAGTGTTATTTATGGAAATGAGCCTGAAAAAACTATTATATAGTTTTGAAAGCCGCAAAACAACAATTAATTGGATCTTGTGACTCGTCGATAAAGCAGTTGCCGCAATGCACTGCTTGCACCTGCGGTGTATTGCGTATACGTGGCAAGCAGTGCATCGAATAATGGCTGTCAAATGTTTTTCCTTTCTGTGTCAAATTGTTTATCTATTATTGGTTATTGCGTACAACGTAAACATACACTATATATACATATATATATGAACAACACTGGCTTGTCTGGCCATCACAGGCGACAACGTTAATAAAGCCTTATATGCCAAGCTTAAATAGCAAACAAAACATAAAACTGGCACTTGTTAAAGTGCTGTTGTTGTTGTTTGCCTTGCAGTTGTCTGTTTTCTTTTTGATGTGCATTTTTGCACTTAGAAAAAAAATGAAGAAAAATTGCATTTGAAGTTCTATTCCAAATTGAAATTTCTTTAGCTCTGAAATAATTCAAAAAGGTTTTAAGTTTTTTCGTTTTGGAATTTTCTTTAAGTGCACATGAACCGTAGCCGTATTTGAACCGATACACGATTCGATGCATTTCGATTCGTTTTTCGCACTCGTGTTTGTTTTTTTTTCTGTTTTTTTTTTTCGATTTCCTACTCGTCGTTTTTGTTGTTGTTATTATTAGTGTTTTCATTTAGCGCTTCTCACATGCCTTGGCAATATCTCTGTGTACAGTTCATAGTTGCATTTCAAGCGCGCACGTAGCACGCTAATACAAAAACAACAACAAAATCTCTACAAAAAAAAACAGCAACAACATTCTACCTGTAAGACGAAAAAACAAAGACTCCAGCTAGTCTTGTTTTTAGTTTAGTTTAGTTTAATAATAATTCGATAATGAATATATTTCAAATATATATAATCTATATTTGTTTTAATGTATTTCAGATGGTTTCACGGCAATCTTTCTGGCAAAGAAGCTGAAAAATTGATATTGGAGCGTGGCAAAAATGGTTCGTTTCTTGTCCGTGAATCTCAAAGTAAACCAGGTGATTTTGTTCTATCCGTGCGTACAGAAGATAAAGTGACGCATGTCATGATTCGATGGCAGGTAAGTTCTCAAATAAAAAATATATATATGTATGTAGTTGTAGTAAATGCTAATGCAAATCGATTCGCTGCTTGACAACCAAGACAAGCAATGCAAACGACTTATTGGCTGGCTAGCTGGCTGGCCATAAAGTTCCTCATCATTTGACCTTGAATAAGTTGTATGTACTGTATATATTGGCTAGTCATGTGTTTGACTCGTTATTCTCTGTGTGTTTGTGTGTGTGTGTGCTGTAAAATGTGCCTCAAACACACACACATACATATATGGTTATTATTGCCATTACATTAAGCAAATATCTTGTTTTGTTCCTTTTCTGGTGGCGTATGCGCAATATGCACTGCTTGCACTGCTTACCAAACACTTGTGTCTATTGTTGCACTGCTTAGCTCTCAAGCTACGAAATTCAATTAAATATTCTCATTTTATTAATTCGAACAAGAATTCAAATCTCTGATTTATTTATAAACTTCAGTTCGAGAAGGGATTTCCCCGTTTCCGCGTATTTTTTTTTAGATTTTTCTTACAAATCCGCATCGATTGTTGTATGCCTCTTTTTATGTGTCAAGATTGAATTTGAATTTACCAGGTTATTATGCAAGTTGTTCCGAAACTAATAATAGCTGGGGAGTTTGTTTGTTGGTTTTTTTTTTTTTCAATCATTCGTTACAGCTAAACATGGCTTTAAGATATTTGCCACTTTGCTTATTGTTAATTAACATGTGTTGTAAATCCCCCACATTAAAAACAAATATGTAGAACTATTGTTCTTAAACAACGAATAATGCAATTAACATTACCGACCGGTTGAGCAATATAGCAAAACATATTTTTTCCACCCATTCCTAATTTGAGTTGCGGTCACGTTTGCGCTTTTATTAGCTTATTGTTTAGCGTTTTTTGTTGCAGTTTGTGCCAACAGCTTGAACAGTTAAGACTTTTTAGTTGAATGCAATTCAATTAAAAGTTAGTAGTTAAATTCCCTTAAAGTATTTGCAATTAGGGCAAATGAACTGCCTTGGTTTTCCTTTTTGAACTTACATAACTGACCATTCGTTTTTCCTCTCTTTTTTCAAGGATAAAAAGTACGACGTTGGCGGCGGTGAATCGTTTGCAACGCTATCAGAACTGATCGAGCATTATAAACGTAATCCAATGGTTGAGACCTGTGGCACTGTGGTGCATCTGCGTCAGCCCTTTAATGCGACTCGCATCATTGCAGCTGGTATTAATGCACGCGTCGAGCAATTGGTCAAGGTAAGCTTAGTTTGAATGCGAATGCAAGTGCGAAGTGCGAAGGAATTGTCATTAAATAAAAACTTATTCACTCATTTGCAGGGCGGTTTCTGGGAGGAGTTTGAATCGTTGCAACAGGATAGCCGCGACACATTCTCGCGCCTCGAGGGCTACAAAGAGGAGAACAAATCCAAGAATCGATACCGCAACATATTGCCATGTAATTATTATTAACAAAGCCTTTAACGGTCAATTGTTCAAATTCTGATTTTGAATCTGTTTCTGTTACTGTTACTAAATAGACGATCATACTCGCGTAAAGCTGCAGGATGTGGACAGAAGTGCACCGGGCGCCGAGTATATAAATGCCAATTACATTCGTTTACCCACCGATGGCGATCTCTATAACATGACCAGCTCGTCGGAGAGCCTTAACAGCGGCACATCGATGCTGCATCAGTCATGTCCGGCTTGTACGGCAGCTCAGACCCAGCGCAATTGCACCAACTGCCAGCTGTTGAACAAGACGTGTGTCCAATGTGCCGTCAAATCGGCGACGCTGCCCACAAACTGCGTCAACTGCTGTAATCGCAAATCGGACACGCTGGGCGGCAAGCACAGACGCAGTGAATCGCTGTGCACATCATCGGTTGGTCCGGGAACACCGACAAACACCAACAGCCACACTTCAACGACATCGCTTAACGGCTGTCTCGCCAATCTACTGAAAAAACATTGCGGCGATATATCGTCGCCACCGGCAACATCGACGACATCCTCGTCCTTGTCATCGTGGTCGGGCTCGTTGCTGAATTGCGAAAGCGGTTTGTTCAAAACGTATATTGCGACGCAAGGCTGTTTGGCCAACACCAAGAACGACTTCTGGAACATGATCTGGCAGGAGAATACGCGTGTCATTGTCATGACCACCAAGGAAATTGAGCGTGGCAAGACCAAGTGCGAACGCTATTGGCCCGATGAGGGTCAATGCAAACAGTTTGGCTATGCCAAGGTGCAGTGCATCAAGGAGAACTCCACCAACGACTATACGTTGCGTGAATTTTTGTTCTCGTGGCGCGACAAGCCCGAGCGACGCATCTATCATTATCATTTTCAAGTGTGGCCAGATCATGGTGTTCCCGCCGATCCTGGCTGTGTGCTTAACTTCCTGCAGGATGTCAACACCAAACAGAGCAGCCTATCACAGGCGGGCGAGAAACCAGTAAGTACCATCATTTGAACCTTGTTACCTTAGCCTTACCAATTTTTTATCTAAAAATTTTCTGTCTCGTAATAGGGTCCGATTTGTGTGCATTGCTCGGCAGGCATTGGACGCACGGGCACATTTATTGTGATCGATATGATACTGGATCAAATAGTGCGCAATGGTAAGCATTTTGACTTAATAATACTTGATTTATGTTAACTCTGTTTGTATCGAATCTTTTTTGTGTTTAGGTTTGGACACCGAAATCGATATACAGCGAACAATTCAAATGGTGCGCTCACAGCGCTCGGGCATGGTGCAGACGGAGGCGCAATACAAATTCGTTTATTATGCGGTACAGCATTATATACAGACGCTGATAGCGCGCAAACGAGCCGAGGAGCAGAGCCTGCAAGTGGGACGCGAATACACCAACATCAAGTAAGTAGTTGACTGCACTGCTTAGCACTGCTTAACTGGCGATAGCGAAAAACTGATTTGCACTGCTTTGTATACAAACTTTAACAATGGAAATTCTTCAATTTAAGGTACACTGGCGAAATCGGCAATGATTCACAAAGATCTCCATTACCACCAGCAATTTCTAACCTTAGTTTAGTATCGATTAAGTCAGCAACATCTTCACCATCATTAACATCAGCAGCAGCAGCTGCGGCGGCGACAATAGCAACAGAACCATTAGCAGCAGCAGCAGCAACGAGTGCTAGCAACAAGCATGCCACTAAGATGCCATTGCCACCAATGCCATTGCCGCCAATGCAAGGCGCCAGCAACAATAATAACGTCAGCAGCAATAGCAGCAACATCAACAGCAGCAACAGCACCAATCACTGCAACAATTCGAATGGCAATGGCAACATTTTGAACAACGGCAGCCAAATGCGTAAAACTTCAAACTTTTATAACGATTCGCTGGCTGGGGGAGCAGCTGTTGCAGCAGCAGCAGGTAAGCAGAAACAAAAGCAGCAACAGCAGCCAGTGTTGGGCCGCCCGATTGGTTTACTCAAATTGCTGACCAGTCCCATCATCTTTCAGCCAAATACAAAAACATTCCCAAAGACATGAACATGAGTCTGAGACAGCAGCAGCAACAGCAACAGCAGCAGCAACTTCAGCATCTGCCACCGCAGCAACATGCTGCTGCTGCCTACGTTGTTGCTGCTGCTGCTAATTCGCCTGCGCTACCGCCGCCGCCGACGCCACCGCGCAAAGCATGACAAATGAGTTTCTAAACTAAAAACGAAAACTTCTTAAACCTTTTTTAGAACGATGCGCGCAACGAAAGAGTTTTTTTTTTTTTAAATTCATGTTTTTTCATGTTTGTCATAAATACAAAGTTTTACTGTTAATTGTGTCGTAATTTTTACGTAAATGGTATATACATACATTATATTTCGTTTATTGGTTAATGCTTTTAACAAAAAACTACCCCCACACCCCAAATCAACCTCCCAAGCCATGTTTCTTTGTTAGTTGATAAGCAAAAAAAAAAAAAAAATTTGTAAATGGGCTGCAACAGCACCAGATTTAATGAAATGATGATGATATATATATATATTCGATCTATGATCTATATAATAATACCAGCATATTGTTTTAGTGTTGTAAGTGTTGATAAACAAAACAAAAAACAAAAATAAGCGTTGATTGTGATTTAAATAACAGCGTCAAACGGAACAGAACAACAAAAGGATATAAAGCTAGAGAAAACATTTAAAAAGAACAAATAAGCATAGATTAAACAAAATACAAAAAAAAAAAAAAAAACAGAATAGAACAGAACAGAGAACAGAAATGAGAACAGAGTACATTTATTATAACAACAAGTTGAAACCGAAATAGCGGCAAGCGCATAAGAATGAAAAACAAAATGATCAACTTAAAATTTGAAATGTGAAAATGTGAAAAGAAAGGCAACAACAAAAACCAACCACACTTTACTAATTATAAATATTCAAGTTTTGTCAAGAAATTTAAAGTGTATAAAAACAACAACAAAAGTTTTATATACATAACAAAAAATATAGAAATAGTTTAAGATTGATGATAGTTGCATATGCAACGTTTATTGTAAACAACAAAACAAAAATATTTTTTTAAATTGTAACTTAATTTCCCTTCAATGTGGTCTTCATTCAAACTGTTCCTCACATCCAAATGTCTCGTTTTGTGAAGTGTTAAGTGTTTTTTTATTATTATTTTTGAATTGAATTTATAATGTTTAACCCTCGAAAACTGTAACTGCTGAACAACTGTATTCTGTATATTGTTATATATTCTCTCTTACCTTTTTCTTTGTAGATTGGATTGAATAATTTTGTATTTTGCTTTAATTTAACGAATATATAACTTATCAAGTTAAATGTGTTACATTTTAAATGATAATCAGCTTAGGAATTATACGTATACATACATATATATAAATATTACGATTATTATATTATTATTATTAATACTATTATTATTACGATTATACATATTTTAATTCTAATTATATATTTCTAATGTTTTTTTTTTTAATGTACGTTTTTATCATAAGTTGTCTAAAATGTGTGTGTTGATTATTATTTTTTCTGTGTGAGAAGAACTTTTTTTTTAAGCACTTTTTCAGCATGTTAAACAATGTTATACAATTATGTACATATGTACACACACACACACACACAAACTTGCAAATGTCTTCAATTTTTTATATAAAGCTTTCGACATATTATTGTTTTTATACAAACACACACACACATATATATATATATACAGAGAAATCATTTTCAGTAATATATTTTTACATAATAAGAAGTAAAAAACTTTGTAATTTACACTAATTATTATTTGGATTATGCTTTGAAATTGTTATTGATTTTGCAAGAGAAAAAACAAAACAAAAACTATAAATAAAATACTTGTATTTACACATAAAATAAAAACAATTAAATTAAATAATTAAACAACAAAAAAAACATTAATTTAAATTTTTATTTTTTAATTTTTGTTTTGATATATTTATGATTTCCAGCTTATGGTTATTTAAAGGGCACTTACTGTTGCCAAACTTCACACCAAGTAAACGATGCTGCCAAACTTCACACAACATTTATTTCACCTATTAAATAAGAGTTCTTATTTCGATTCGACAATGTCAATATACATATACATACACATATATATATATATATATACATAAGTATGTATATGCCGCAATCACGTTATTGCCTTATAACGAGCGTTAACCAAATATAAAGCAACATCAACAATAAGACAAAAAACAAAACAAACAAAAACAAAAAGCAATAAACAGGAAAATAAATAGCCAGAAGCAATGAGAGTTTATAACACACAATTATGTTATAAAAACTTATTGTTAGCATAATCGTTTTTGACGAAATGCAACCGATAAAGTAAAGTGTTCATAGTACGATTCATAAACCACTTAGCATATTTATTTATATATTCGACTTAGACTACACCCAATTGAAATACTATACCGCTAGCCATCATCTGGGGACCGTTAATTATATATTTGAAATGGTATCAAACAATCATAAAACGTATTGGCCATGTACAAGACCAATATGTAGCAATAACTTACCATAATTCTTACGGTGCCTGCTAAGAAACTTTAAAGAGAAAAACACTAAAAATCTTAGAATCCAAAAACAAAAAACTTTTAACGCAATTCCAAAAGCGATTTTGATTATTTCTGTGACCACAGGATTTTTTAGAGATGTTATGATATCGAGAAAAAAGTTAGTTCTTATCGAATTATAATTGTGAATGTAATTCTGAAGCTTGGCTTCGATCCTTTGTTTATTCAACTTTAAGCTTTAGTTGTAGACTCCCTAACGCCTTACCCCAAAGTAGAAGCAGACGAAGCAAAATAAAAACCATACCGATCAGAACGATAACGATAACGATAGCAGACGCATATATGATAAAACCCCAAAAACCTCTTTATTGAACTGATGAACACACGAATACAATTTAATTTAAATATATATATATATAAAGTATATACCTATACACACAGATACATTCGTACATAGTAATTAATGATAATCTCTTATCGATAATTGTGCAAGATGTTTATCGGGGCAATAGCACAGGCCTTTATCTAACAAAGTCTTAGCTATATATGTATATTTGAAAAATAAATGGAAATGGAATGGCAGATAATCGGTTCAACGGATCCGCAATTGGAAAACAATATGGAAGCGAATTGAAGTATATATATACTATATACTATGACTGGATAGATGGATAACTGGAAAGAAGGAAATGCCAAAAGCACAAATAAATAAACGGAACAAAGGAAGATGGGAAGGAAACAAACCAAATCAAAAAGGGAACGACAACAACAAAACACCAAAATAAAAAATATAAATAAAACGCTTAACAATTAAACAAGTTAAAAACAAATTTACTTAAACCAAAAAATAATGTTAATGTAATTCAAGGCCGTCAGAGGAGTATATACATTTACAAGATCATAAAATATTTATAGAGTTAAGCAGCCGCAAAGAAAATAAGGAAAGACTCAATTGCAAACCAAAAACAACAACAAAAAAGTAGCAAACACGCTTTACTAACTACTATTTAATTAGAGACGATTTACTTATTAAACTGCAATTGAGAGATCGAAAACTTCAAATACAAATTGCAAACAAACAACAACAAAATGTTAAACACATATTTAGATACGATATACTTTATATATGAAAAACTTAGAGAGAAACCTTTAAATAAATATACAAAAAGATAAAATATAATGCTTTGCTGTCATGTTCTCAGATTCCATATCTCAGCAATTTTCGCACAAATACGAAAAACTTATAAGCAATTAATTCTTTCAGCCTGCCATTTTAGAACTACTATCTATACATAAAATATGTGGAACATAGATATATTATCGCTGATTCGTATATGGAATCTGAGAGTGTGACTGTATCAAATGTAATTGAAAAACTTATAAGAACCTTAAATTTCACAAACCACACCAATTTTAATATTTATATGCTCTAAACAAAAATATTATATACAAATAAAATATGTATACTATATAGAAAAACTATGTTAAATACGAAACGCACATGCTTCTATTATACAACGCAATTTTCATAATATTTTATTATAACAAATTAACTACTTTTGAGCGTAGAAGAGTAAAAAACAAAAACAACAAACTTACAATAAATATTTAACTTTTGTATATCTACCGATACGTTGTTGAAATATACTTATATATACATACATACATATATTGATGAAGAGAATGGAAAACAAAAAACATCAAAACAAACGTAAACAAACCCACGACCGAAAAGAAAACGACAAGTAAAATATTCAATTTACAAAAATAGAATGATAAAAAATATTTGAATTTTTTGTACGTTGTAGAAACATATATAATTATAATCGTAACTCGAAACTATATTCGTTGTAAATGTTAAAAAGCAACTATGTGTTAACAAAAAAAAAAATATATATATATATATACATATATACATATATATTGCAAAGATATAAAAGGCAATTGAAACAATTCTTAACAATAAAACGAAGCCACAAAAAAACATAACGAGCATAGCTGTTATACATACATATATATATATATATGAATAACAAATACGAAATAAAACATACTTATGATAACATTATAATATTCATTACAAGTTTTTGGTGTCTGCAAATATTTGAAAAGAAAAATACAAACAAAAAAATTCTGAAAACTTATACATTATTGAATAAATGATATTCCAAATACGATATATATATTCCACAAAAAATTACAATTGCTATTTTTTTGATTTTCGCTTAAAGACAGGAAATACGAATTTTGTATGTTAAGGTGCTGTTTACATTTCCCAAAGATGGAAGCGAATGCAAGTAACGAGTAGTGCTGAATAGTAGAGTTTTCGCTTAATGTTAGTTAACAGCAAATAACTGCTTGAAAGTCTGCTTGCTATGTTAAGCTGTTGCTGAGCAAACGATTCGCAAGCCATAATATAACGGTAGATTGTAGCTAAGTCCAAGTTGGCGACCGCAAGATTAGATATTAGAAGCCATATAACATAATCGCCAGACCCAGCAGTGAACGCTCAATTAAAAGGATCTTTAATATATTTAAAAGTCTTTTATACAACAACTTTATAATCTCGTATTGATACCGACCGGTCACCAGTCTCATATGTAGAGCGATCACTGTAGAAAAACATTTTACAGCCGCTGTAAATCATGCACTGATGCTAACAGAGTTCAATTGGATTTGCTGCTATGCTGATTACCAGCAATCAAAAACTGATTGAGCTAATTCAGTACACAATTGTGTTTGCGGAGAGATGTCGCTTTTGTCTTTGCTGCTAATTTCGCTTTGCTTGCTGCTGCTCCTGCAGCTATTGTGGAACAAGCGCCAGCTGATTTTACTTGGATGCAGTCTGGAAGGTCCATGGGCGATGCCGGGAGTCGGCAATCTCCAGATGATTGGCAATCTGAAGCCCGAGTGTTAGTTTGTGAATTGTTCTTGTTCTTGTTATGTTTTATTTATTAGTTTTTTTTTTGTTGTTGCAGATATTTTTCTGGTTTTCACAAAGATGCGTGAACGCTTTGGCGCCACCTATCGCCTGTGGCTGGGACCCCAGCTGTGGGTGTTTCTTCAAAGCCCCGAAGAGACGCGAGATGCTCTCCACAACTCTACACTGCGTAAAGCAGATACATTCCAACAGCTCTCTCCGCTCATTGGCAATGGCCTTCTCATCAGTCATGGACGAGACTGGGCAGCGCAGCGTCGTCTTCTCACTCCCTGCTTTCAAACGCAGTTGCTGCGCAACTTTGCGCCGGCAGCGAACAAGCATACGAACATTTTGCTCGACAAACTCCTACAAACTAAAGCAACGGGAATTGAGGTAACGGATTATCTATTCGCATGTCTACTCGATACCATTGTCGGTAAGTTGACTAAGTTATACAGTAAAAAAATGCAGACAAAATTGCTTGATTTAAGTAAAAATTTGCTGAAGTCCGTTACAAGTAATTTAAATTCATATTACAGTAAAGTAAGTTATACGCAAAAAGTTAAAAAAAAAGAATTCTTGATTCTTGTACCAAACCCGGGTTAAAGTCTCACGAAGGGTTTATTAAACAAATGTATTCTACCTGTAAAAAATGGATTTTATGAAACTATTTATTTTTTGTCTTACTATTTTTTTGACATAGCCTAATAATGCGATATAAGTTTGTTGCAGCTGATCTTGGAACAGATTTTTTTTTTCATACAAAAGGCTTTTTCTTTGTAATCTTTATCTTATATTTTTTTTTCAATTCTTTCATTCAGATACCTCGATGGGCTATCAGTTAGAGACGCAGCTGCAGAACGGCGAATCCCCCCTGGTTCGTGCCTTTCACCGAAGCGGAGAGCTGATTTTCCAGCGTATGATTAATCCTCTGTTAGCCTTTGATTTTGTGTTCAAACGAACGCGATTGTGGCGCGAGTTTTGCGTCGAGCTAAACCGTATACATCAGCACATGGACCAGGTAATAGATCATCGTCAAATGCAGCTTAAGATGCAAGAGGAAGCAGACGAAGCAGAGGAGCAGGCGAGTAAGCCGAAAATTCTGCTGGATGCCATGCTGTTGGCTGGTTTAGATCGACAACAAATTCGCGATCAAGTCAATACCTTTGTGTTTGCGGTGAGTCCTTGCTGTCTTCATGTTGCTCCGTTTTTTTTTTTTTTTCAACAAACTTATCTCAATTCAATTCAAGGGCGTGGATACGACAACAGCAGCAATGAGCTTTGTGCTCTACGCCCTGGCAAAGAGTCCGGAAATACAGGAAAAACTGCATGAGGAAGTGAAAGATTTCACAACCGTGGAGGATTGGGATGCAAACTGGGATGATCTTGTTTATTTGGATGCAGTTCTCAAGGAGGTTCTGCGACACTACACCATTGTTCCAAGCACTGGACGCCAAACAACACAAGATACAACAATTGGGGGACGTAAATACTGTGCTGGCGTCACGCTCTGGATAAATATGTATGGATTAGCGCACGATGCACGCTACTTTCCGGAACCCTATGAATTTCGACCAGAACGATGGCTACAAAAAGACATTGAGACGACAGCATATAGCTATATACCGTATTCGAGTGGAGCGCATGTGTGCATTGGACGCCGATATTCTCTGTTGCTGATGAAGCTGATGACGGTTCGCATTGTGCAGCGCTTTAAATTGGAACTGCAGGATCCCCAAGCTCAACTGGTACTCCAAGCTCAAATGGTACTGCGTTCACGGGATGGCATTAATGTTAAATTTATACCTCGCTGACCAAATATTATAGCATTCATTAAAGCTTAATAACTTATGAAGAAACTAAGTTCACTTGCAGTTCATACAATACATACATACACACATTGCTTTTTTTGTGCCCACTCGGCCTACAAATTCAATGCACTCGCTTAATAAACTTAGAGTGCAAGCTCGACCTATTCATTCAGCTGTGGGCAGCATTTTAATGCATGTTATTGCTGACTCTATTATTAAATAAAACTTTTCACTTTTCGTTTCTTGGTCGGTCGGTCTCTCTTTTTTCTATGATGATATTCTAGCTAAAGCACTAGGCGAACAGAATTAGCAGCTGAATGCTGCAACACTATTTATTTTGCCAGTCGGCGTCAATTCACGCACAGCATTGAGCTTTGCGTTGCTCTGCGAGCTTTGCTCATTTACTGTTGCGCTCTCTCGCTCTCGATCGCGCCGCTCAACTGTCACAGCTACTATTAGAACAGCAAGAACAAAGCGCTCAGCTAGCGATTATGTTCGCCTGGTATTTCATTGATTTTTGTCGACTGAATTCCGCCGTTTTGAAGCGATTGACAATTTCCAATTGCTGAATGTGTGCGTGTGTTTACTATAAAGTTTATAGTATAAACAAAAACTAGTGAAATTAAGCTCGTACAACAAAAATATATTTTTTTGTATTGAACATGTGAAATGATGATAATCAAAGTATCTGTATAATTTGTCAATTTTGCAATATGCGTCCTGATTATTGGGTGTGAGTGTCCTTATCGTGCATGCCACACGGAGGCACCATGAAAATCTTACGTTCCACTTTGGATAGCTTGCAAGGACGCAGTTCGTTGATGACTTCAGGAGTTTGGGCATTCAGGACACGCAGGCGTTCCACATTGATGCGACGGTCCATGTCGTCTTCCATGTCCTTGAGGGCCTGACGAATCTGGCGCTCCTCCTCATTCAAAGCCTCACGCACTTCCGCATTATGCACGATATCGGCAGCCAGCTGATCATATGTCTTTGTGGTGTTGGCCTTTCTCGTTGCTTCTGTTACGTTTGTCAGCTGATATTGGCGCTGCATGAAGCTGGTTGGAGTAACCTGAACTGGTGCTGTCAATTCCACATCGCGCAGCCGATTGGCTTGCTGCTCCAACTGCTGACCAATTAGATCACTGGCCACCTGATGTTTTTGATCGTAAAGCTTTTGTTTGTCCCTGTAAGCGCGCTTCTTCTCCCTCATCTGTTGCTCAGAGACCAGAATATTCAACAGCATCGTATCGTGAGCCTCCTTCTTGGCGCGCTCCTCGGTCAGCTGATGACCCAAACAATCACTTATCTGTCCACGACGCTCAATCTCATTTTCACGCTTTTGCATCTCCCGCACAATAAAGCTCTTAGTGATCGGATTCACTGCCTCCACCGCAATAACATCCAGTTTGTCGGGTTTCGGAGCATGCACTTGCCGATAATTGCGCTGCGACTCGGCAAAGTCATCCAGCATCGTCTTGAGATCACAGCGTTTCTGGCCCTTCAACTCGATTAACTGCTGCTGGTAGTTGGCAAAGTCCGTTTCATATTGGTGGCGCTTCTGACGTCCCTCCTCGCGAAGCAGATCCTCCTGCACAGCACGTTCCGCTTGCATTTTGCGTATCTGCGCAACCAGTTGGGCACTGTACTTCTCGCCCTTGTCCCTCAAGGCTTGCAACTCGGCTAGCTTCTCCTGGCGCACAATTTCCCAATCTTCCCGTGCCGCCTTGCCCTCGGCCTCACGCATCGAGTCATGCATTTCGACATTCTCGTTGCGCTTCTGTACCACACTCAGTGTCGTCTTGGCCCGATTGATTTCTTCGCGCAGCTCGCGCAACCTAACCGAATTTGCATGTAATTGAACGCGTCGCTTCTCCTCCAGCAGCGCCTGCCTGGTCTGCTCGGCTATCATTTTGGCAATTAGTTCAGTTTGACGCTGCCGCTGCTGACGTACATCAGCCAGCTTGGTGCGCTCTTCGGCAACCATCAGCACTTGGTGTTTGACCTCGGGAAACAAACGGTTTGGATTCGTTTTGTGTGCCAAGACAAGCGGATATGCGTCCATGTCGTCGGAATGCTTGCGACTGCCCGGCGGTAGTCGCTTGATGCGAGTAAACATGTCACCGATGGGCTCCTGTCGCAGTGATGCAAAGAGCGCTGTGCCCGGATTATCCCAGGCGCCATATTGTATGCGAGATATTTCGAAACGCGGAGCCTTACGGCCACGCCTATGGTCCGGGGCCGACATTATTAAAACAATCGAAATGAATCTCTCAGCAAATAAAAGCAAATAAATCGTTTTTGCGTATTTTGTTTTGTGTGTCTTTTTATAATATTTTATGTGTTTCCTGGAAATGAACTAAATGTGACGTTAAATAAATTATCAAGTGGCTAAAGGCAGCAAGGCAACATCTTAGACAGTTGACAGACGGGTAAAGCTGTTTTTCTATTTTGACTTGATTCGTTTTAAGTCCCAAAGTGAAACTAAATCCAACAAGAATTATCAATAAGTCCTTTGGCCAGTTGATAGCTAGATTATTCCGATTGAGATCTTTTATGTATAGAAACATATTTTGAACCTTACTTAGAGAAGGATGACATTTGTTTAAGGTTAATAAAAACATTTTGTAGCTTTTGATTTTTACTTAGTTAATTATTTTATTATTTGGTATTTTTTTCATGCTATTTTTATTCAATTCTTTTTTCCTCTTTTGTTGTACAATTTGACATATTGAATATTCAAGATTTAAACTCTTCTATTCTTATTGTTTGGTTCGGCTAGTTTTGTGAGATTTTCACTTTTTCGATATTCGATTTTGGTTTGATTTTTGGGCTTTCTGCCTTTTTTGTGATTTTTTCAAACACTAATTATAATCTTTTAGAATACTTAGGAATAAAGACTAGTGAGAACACAATAAAGTCGAACGATTGCTCGGCTTTAAACACATCAACTCCGGTTCCAGGTTGAAGCTTTAAACACCAAACACAACAATTGTGAGACAAAACTGTTCTAGTTATAGTTTAAAGATATTTTAGATACATGCCGACTAGTATGTTTGGATTAACTTTGTTTTAGATTTAGCGGGATTCGAATCTTTAAAATGTTTGCTAGCCATAGAATTGACGACAGACAAATACTGTTATGTATATCTAAATTTATCGTATATAATACTTGAATGAACTGGGGATCTCTCCGCCCAACTCTTTTGTTAAACATATTCATTATACTCATAGTACAATTAGGCTTTTGGGGTATCATATACTTATAATTGTGGATTGACAATGTTCCACCAAATACGCTAAATAATATAATACTTTGGTTTCACTCGAAACGACAAACAGATGGCTCTTAAATGTAAAACTCGATATTTCTGGATGGACCATTATGGTTTTTTTTCTGACGGAAACAACTTTTCGATTGGCAGAATTTGGAGACCCGCTTTTTTTTTTTTTTTGTTCTTGTTATTGTTATTTTCATTATGTTTTGCTCAATTTGATTATGTTTTTGTCTATCTATCTCGCTCTTTGGCTCTTGGTATTTTGTTTTTTGTATTGTTTTGTCTCTTTCTATTTTGTGTTTTGAACAATTCGATTATTTAAAACGATCTACTTTTAAACACATTTGGTTTTGCTTTGCTTAGTTCTACACGTTTTAATTAAAAACTATCATAATCTTTTATAGTTATTATTCATTATTGGTAGATAACCATTTAAAAGTTGACCTTGGTGAGCGGAGGGCTTTCACTTTTAAGAAAAAAAAAAAACATAGTATTACATATTTAAAAATCATATTCAATATATACAAAATTGGAATTAAACAGTAATCGAATTCGACTGAAAGTGAACCTCAATCAACTACTATAATAACTAACTATAAATCCATTTCAAAAAATATGCCAAATATTAGCATACTAGAAAAAGAGTGAGAGAGATAGCTATACCCCTTAATTTAGAGGATACAATTACAATTTTTGTTTGCTTATTTCTAGTAAAAATGTTTATGCTTTAAGACTGTGTTTGCCCCAACTCTTAAGCTCTCGGGCCTTGAGATCAAAACTTATGTGTATAAAATTCTTGTTAAAAGCATACAAAACACAAAACGAATAAATATTTCGAATTTTGTTTTGATTTTTGGTATGGTTTTTGTGTTGCGATATCGATAACGATAACGCTTGCCTCAGTTAGTGACTAGTTATTGTTATTGCCATGCATCTATTTGTTGTTGTTCTCTTGCAACATATCCTCGAGTGCACCATTTAAGCGACCCTTGCTCAAAGCCTCCACAAGCATATGAAGCCTTTCCTCCCGTTCCGAATGACGACGCTCCAGCAGCGATACCTGAAACCAAAGAGAACATAACATATATACTATATACGATTTGAGACAGAAACAGTCTAAGGAAATGTTGTTGGTTTTGAGTTTTTCTTTTAACTTTTGCCATCTTACTTGTGATGTTTTTGGTTTTTTAAGTTTTGATTGATTTGATATGGTTTTTGATTGATAAGGATTGATTGATTGATTGATCTGGTTACAATCTCTATACCTTTGCTTTGAGGGCATAGTAGTCGACGGGAATTTTGCGTCGCTTCTGCGTGGCAAATGCCTCTTCGCGTTCATTGAGACGCTGTTGCAGAATGCGAACAGTTTCATTGCTGGACGACAGCTCACGCTCATGGGCGCTCTGTAGAGTCTTCAGCTTTTTAAATGGAAACAAAAGCAAATAGTTAATGACTCAAATTACTTATGTACAATTATAAAAGTTAACTCACATCATGCAAACGCTTGTCGTGCAATGTTTTGTAGTCAGTTTCAAGCAGATGAAATTTGTTTTGTGCCTCCTTTAGGGCTTGGCTCTCGGTCATTGCTGGTATTGAATGATCATGAAAATGCTGCGAATAATGATGTTGATGTTGATTATCGTTAGGACGTCGCGAAGCATTGCTACAACTAGCAGACATGCCACTACCACCAGCAACGCCTTGCAGCTTCGAATCCAAACGGCTGCCACCTGAAAAAAAAAAAAACAAAACAAAAAGAAGAACAGCGCAAAAACTTTGATTAAACATTTTTATATAATCAATCAAAACTTTATAGGTTCAACGCACTATAAAACGCTACAACGACGTATCCAAAAAGTTTCCTAAAAAAAAAAAAAAATAACAAACACAAAACTGCCAAAATAGTAATTAAATAAGAGTCGTCGCCGTAGCTGATTGCATAACAGGGCAATAAAACAAATTTGCATTTAAAACACGCGCAAAAATTCAACATCCAACATTTTTTGCTACTACTATTATGCGGCTAACGATGCTAACAACAACAACAACAACAATTAAACGTAACAAATGTAACATTAACAACGAAGAAGACATGAAATTATAAAACATTGCGCGCAGACGCAGCCGACAAGCAACGCCCCGCAGCGCCCATTGTCAACCGACAAGCTTTTTAACTTTGTCGCGTCGTCTTTGACTTTGACTTTCGCTTTCGAATTTTCTTTTTCTCTTTCTCCAAAGCCGCATTAAAATGCAAATCGATGAAATGTAAATAATAAATAAAAAAATAAACAGATGTGACATAACCAATTGGCCGAGTTGCCACTTTGACAACTGAGTTGCGGCAAGGGGTGAAGGGGCGGTGAAGCTAGGTGTAAGGAGGAGCTGTTAACGTGTTTTTGTGGTATGTTGCGACTGGTCAAACGACACAAAACAAATAACAATTTCAAATGAGTGCAAAAAAAAAACGAAACATACTGCTCTAGTCGCGAAATCGATCGACTAGCGAATATCCTATAGCCAGTCAACCTATTATTATAATAATAAGTCGATACTTATCGATAAACTAAGAATAAGTTGTGTGTTAATTGACATGCCCCAAGAATTCGATTATTATATTTATATTATAGGTTTAGTTTCAAATCCACTTAAAAAATCGATTTTTATCGGAATTCATTGAATTACCACATCGATATTTTGCCAAATATATATTTACATAATGGGTTTAGTTTCAATTTTAACGTAAAAGTTGCCCCTGTCGAAAAATATCGATATTTATCGGAAAAAGAGTTTTGTGTACAGGGTATTTGCATAGATATACAACAAAACTAAATTGCTTGCGGTCAAAAGGCCGCCAGCAGTTGCTTCAATTTGGCTGCATTGAAGAGAGGGAGGTGTTGCAAGGCAAGGCAACCGGGGGTAAGGGAGGCAGGGAGTTTTTCGGACAGGCGTGCAATGATTTATTTAAGCAATTTATTTGCGTCTTGCTTGTCGCCGTTTAGTTTTCAACAGAAAAAAAAAAAAAAATCACTTGTACGTGATGCTGACGAACAGAGAAAGTCCATAAATTAAACGAACAGCAGCACAGCAACAACAACAACAACTAATAATAACAATAAACAATGTAACATAGACATCTCTGTATATATGTATATAAAAAAAATATATATAGAATAGAGATATAGGGTAAGGGTAAGATTACCTGCTCCTGCTGCTGCAGCACCCTGAATTGTTAGCTTCCTAATTGTTTTCTTGCAATCGTCAAGCTCGCGTGTCAAACGCTGCATTGCCTTATTTTTGATGGCCAAATCGACGCGCATGCTGCGCACAGTGTTAACCAGCTGGGAGTCCTCCCTGTGAGCAGCAAGACCAACAGTTTGTCCATGGCTGTGCAGCGATAATGTCGAATCGGATTGTGAGATGGGCAGCTTGGAGCCAATGGTGTTAATGGTTGGTGGAATGCGTCTTTGATTGCCGCTCTGTTTGGAGTTCGGGCGCGATGTGTTTGGCGTTGAATTGGCAGTGCTGCTCGCGCCGCTGCTGCTGCTGGCAGCCGAGTGCAGCTGTTGCTGCAAATGTTGCTGACAAACCAAACTGGGTGAGGGGCAGCCAATTGTGTTTGTGCCATGATCACGCATTGCCCCCGGCTCACCCAAATGCGTCTGTGTGCCCGTCGTAATCGCTTGGCTTCGCGTATAGTGCAACATTGCGGGCCCAAACTGTGTCAGTATATCATCCGTTTGGGTGCAATTGTTGTAATAACGATCCGCACGCTTTTGCATAAAGCGATCCAAAGTTCGCACCTGAGATTCAATTTGTTCATTCAACTTTGTATTGATTTCCTGCAAGCTGCAAAAACAACAAAACATTAATTCAACAAATTAAGGTGCTCTCTCTCTCTATCTCTCTCTCTGTTACCTTAGCACTTGGGTCTCTAGATCAGCAATGTGCCGCTCGTATTTGGCCTGAACGGAATTGAAACGTGCCTGCACATTTGACAGTATCTTTTGTGCCTTGCAATCCTGCTCCTTGGCATCTTTGTCCAGCTGTTCGATGCGCTGCTCCAGCAGCTCGCGGCTGCTCACCGTATTATCCGGATCATTCAAGCCAGGATTTTTTGCAGCGACTGCAAAACAAAGCAAAAATAAACATTAAAATCAAATAGCAAGGAATTTTTTGTATATTTTCTGAATTTTTTTATCGTCTATAGATTAACACACAAATATTTCCCACATTTTAACAGCTTGAATCAGCAAATTTGATGGGCCGATAGCTTGAAGCGTCTACCAAAGAACTGCATTGAAACTTTATAAAGATTGGGTTAAATGAAAGTGGGTTTTGAAGTGTGAAATATTAATCGATATATGTATGTATGTCGGTATCGAGTTTCAAAAACTTACTTATCAACGCAGATACAGAATCGGGATGCTTGCGCACAAGAATGCGTTCCATTTCACGGCATTGCCGCTGCAGATCCTGTATGAGGCGTCCATCCTTCTGTTTGGTTTCGGCTGCACGGCGTCGCTCCTGTTGTGACGCCTCCAGTTCCGAGCGCAACGAACTCTGCAACTGGATGGCCGCATCACGATCTTGCCGCGCCGACTGCAATTCATTGCGCAAAACACTTGCGCATTCGTGCAGATGCTGTACATCCAGTTTGAGCAGCTCGGACTCCTCCTGCAGCCGGCCGTTGTGTTCGCGGAGAGCACGTTGCGTTTGTGACAGGGATTCGTTTTGGAGTTGCACCGACGCCAAACGCTCCTCGGTATCCTTGAGCCGCTCCTGCAGCTGCTCGATCTCCAGCATGAGCACATGCTCCCGGGACACAATGCAAGCGATGTGCTCAATCGGTGAACTCAATGTGCTGACCAAATGCTTCGGTGAATGACCCACAGCCTTCTCGCAATAGCTGGCCATGGGTGCAATTGGCTTTTGGCAATAAATTCGGCTCGAACTGCGACGCGACCTGCTGCAACGATTCACCTCCACCTCCAGCTCCACTGCCGCTTCGGTTAGCTCCTCCATCTGCGAAAAAAAACACACAAAGTTTTTTGTTTTTTGTTTTTTTTCGGTTAACGATTTGTTTCGTGAAAGTGGCGCGCGCGCCTGTCAAGTGTCGCCGGGGCGACTTTTTGTTCGTTTTGCTGTCGCTTTTTTGTTGTCGTTATGTTTGTGTGGGTGTATGCTTACTAACGGTTACACAGCCGGCCGTTGAATGCCGGCCAAAATAGCAATAACAACATGAACCAAACAATGAGCATCTACTAGCTTAGTTTCTACCTAGCCCCGCAACCTCCTCTTCAAAAACAGTCAAACCTTCAAAAAGAAAACCCCCCAAAACTAACTGCAAAACCAGTCGACAGACAAAAACAACTGGCAGCGCACCGTGGTGCCAAAAAAGGTTTTAGATTTAGACAAGAGTTAAATTTTTAAAAATAAATGAATTAAATGTTCTGAGCAGACAGTTCTTCAGTTTTCATAAAAATATATATAAAGATAAATTGAGTCTTTTTTTTTTTAAATTAAAAAAATTGTTTTTAAATTATTTTGTTTATGTTTTGTTAGGTATGAATGAAAAGTAATAAGTTTATAGTTTCCTTAACTTTAGTTTCATTTTTCTTTCCCTTTCAATACGATTGTTACTAGTGCATTGATTTTAAAGTGTATAACACTGAGAATATTTCAATAAATATATGCAAAGATAAAAATCTTTTTTCTTTTAAGGCCCTTTGGTGTGCTGAGTAACCAAATTGTTCAAAAAATTATCATACACCATTTACAAACATTTTATAATCCCTCGATATGATTAAATGCTTAAGATTAAATATTTAAAAACTTTTCATTCATGTAGATTTCCAACCAAAATACTTTGTTTGTCGTGCACCACTGTGAAATGGTTTGTGCTCCTGGCACACACACAAACACACACGCCCACATGAATAGTGAGAGCACACAGCACATAAAAATATGCCTCATATGCCTCACACAAATGTTAATAAGTCTTTAACCAGGGTAAGCGATGACGATTTAAACTTCAACGATAATAACTACGTTGATGCGTGTGTGTTTGTGTGTGTGTTGGTTAAAAACAACAATGCAACTCAATGAAGCACCATAAATACTATATTGAAGAAAGAAGAAAGTTCGTTTGTGCCCCTTGTCGTCCCCAAACAACAAACAACAACAACACACCACCCACTCCACCATTTGGATTCCAGTTTCATCAATTGTCCACGCTTTTTTTTTTTTTTGTTGGTTTTGAAGTCTTTTTGTATCTCTTTGAAGTTTTTGGTGTTTGTTTTGTTTGGTTTGTTTCTTGGACTTGTGCCGCCGACTCGTCCAGTTCGTGCTCCAGTTGAAGCACTTTTGCTTTCATCGCTTAAATCTCGTGGATAGATTCTACATGTCTGAAGAGCAATTGTGTTCAAAAAACTTTTCAAAAAATAACTTCAAGCTCTTTCTTTGCTTCCCTCTTAGCTACCAACCAGAAAGTGAGTAAAAGCTCAACTAGCCCACTTTTTGTTTTTTATTATTTTTAGTTTGAAATGTTTGTTTTTAGTGTTTTTGTTATATATATATATATATATATATATATATCTTTTGACAACTCGCAACAACTAATCAACACTTTCCATTTTGTTAGGCCGTCAGCAGGCACCCAAAAGTTATTTATGCATATTATGTTGTGAATATTATGTGAATGGAAGTCAAGTTATTTATGAAATGCAACAAAGTCTTAAAGTCTGTCAACTTGAAATCCCAAAATATTTAAAAAGAATTGTTTTTCAAGAAGAGAGATGCCTTTATACCTTACCAACACTATGTACTATGGAATCGTATATTATCGACTATGAGATACCCAAGTGCAAGTGATTTAGCCCTGAAGTATGCAACATTATTGTATGTTTGGGGTTTATATAAAGTGGTGGTGGGATCAACATAAATTTGTGTCTCTGAAAACATTTTTCTAGTTAATCCTAAACTGAAACTTTTAATACTTTTATTTTTTTTTATTGTTCAACATATTAAAACGATGCACAAGAATTTTCTTTATGATTATAATAATAATACTTCGAGTCCATATCATTAATGACAATTTACTATGCTTATTGAGGACAATTTCACTATTTGATAGGCGATCTAGATTCAGTCCAGATTCCCACTTCGACGTAGCTCAAATTAACAGTTGATTAACTTACAGAGAGACTAAAAACAATATGCAAATCTTGATGTTAATCGGTGTATAGTGAAAGGCGTTAATAATTTGTTAAAGAGCGAGAGTAAATCAGCAATAATAATTGTTTATTAACGACAACAACAATAACTGATGCCCGTTTATTAAATTATGTCAATGCGTATGAATTGGAAACGTTTTTTTTTAAAGAACTACTAGCAAAACAGAGCAATCTGTCAATCAATCAATCAATCAATTTATTGAGAGCTTGCTGCCAATTTCCTGCCTCTTTAACACGCCCAATCAAAGTAATAAATAACAATGCAATATAGCAAGTGTGGCAAACTGCGGCAAATTGACATCGCGATTCGTAATCGATAACAAGGATAGTTTTTTTTCGCTTGACTCAGCAATTGTATAGTAGAAAGTCAAGTGATTAACCGTCAATGTAGAAAGATATCTTTTAACAGATTTTGAAAAATCCATAGTTATTTATAATACTAACAACAAAATACTACACCATTAACTTCTAATTGGTGCCAAGTTATATATTTTGAACGTATGATCTGAGGATCAGTTTAACTATGATTAATATTAAATTTTAATAATCTTTAAGCTATAAATCAACAAAAAGAAATGTGGCTCGTGTGATAAATAACATACAGGTTCTAAGGCTAAGCTCCGGGATTATGCATTATTGTGTGTGTTATCAACGAAAATAAAAAATAGAGAGATATGCACGTTTCTGTTGTTGTTGTTGTTTGTCCACCCCTGAAAGAAAGCGAGAGCGTTGGCGGCGTTGGCGACAGTTTTGTTTTTTTGTGTCTGCGATCCGATTTGAAAATTAACATAAAAGATCGGACAACACAACAAGCATCGCATTTATGAAGATTCATGCAACCGATAAAGAAAAAAAAAAAATACAGCAGCCGCAGCAGCGGCAGCATTCGACGCCGCCAAGGAAGAGAGACGTCGCTGTCGTTGCGAGCAGAGCAGCTTGCGTTAACAGCAACAGCAATTGAGAGCGGGCCAAAGACGACGGCAATTTATATACATAACACGATTACCAGACATACACACACACACATTAATATACAGAGAGAGAGAGAGAATGGTAGTCATAGCCAGGCGTCGTTGACGTTGACGTCGCTGCTGAGAGAAATATTGAAAAACGAAATGGCAATACTTTTACCCAACAAACTGTGGTATAAAAGCGCAACTCCATCAATGGGACATGTCTCATTACGGTTTACTGTTAGATCTCGCTAAGATGTACGACGGGAGATCAAGAGCAATATTTCAATTTCATGCAGCCACAACAACAACAGCTAGTGTGCTGTTATTGTTGTTGTTGCAACAACAACATCAGCTACTGGCAACGGCCATGTCACTCGATCGTCAAGCACTGGAACGAAATGAATTGCCACCGGCAGTTGCCTCCTCCTCTGCCTCTGGCTCTTCTCCATTTTCATCACCCGAACTTGTTGTGGATGATATGAAAGTGACACCTTTAGGAAATACGGATATGTATGTGTTGGTGCCCGACTTACTGGACGACACGGAGCATGTGCATCGCAATACAATCGAAGCCGAAGCCGAGGCCCAGGCAGAGGCAGAGAGCGCAGTGGATATGCTAATGCTGGAGAGCGATGGTACGCCAGCAATGCATCTGGTGGAACTTCCAAGCGATATAGCCGAGACTCAGACAGAGGCACAGGCAATAGAGATGGTAACAGAAGCGGCACCCATTAAGAAAGAAGAAGAACTGGATGTGGCATCACCTGAACTTGATACGGAGGAGCATGTTGTGGAGCAGCCAGTTAGCAAGCAGGAGCAGGAACAACAGTCACATACTGAACATTTTGAGACGGCACCAGAGCCCGAACCCGAAAAGGAGGAGAAGATGGAACAAAGCACGCCAGCCATGAATGTCGAGGAATCCAAGCCAGAGCTGGAGACAGCAGTTGAAAATAATGATGAATTGGAAGCCACAGAATCAACGGTGCTGGCATCAATGACAGCAAGCAGCGAGGAAGGTCTTAGTGCGGTCGTAAATGAGTTGCTGCCACAGGAACTGCATATAGCACTGGACCACAACCAGAAGCAGGAGCAAGAGCAGGACCATGAAACACAAGAGATGATCTTGCAGCAGCCCGAGGAAATTGAGACACAAACTGATGCAGTGCTAGCCGACGTGGAAACAGCAACTGAACAGCAGCATTTAATGTCATCAATGCCAGAAGCTGTTATGCTAGCTGACCCCATAGAGGAAGCACCAGTCGAACAGGTCATGCCCGAGGAGACGCAAAGTGAAATCGAAACAGGGACAGAAAGTCCTGTTGAAACTCCCGTTGAAACTCCTTCGGATACTCCTGTGGAAAAACCAGTTGAAGAGCCAGTCAAAAGTCCGGCTGAAACTCTTGTAGAGACCCTCGTTGAAACTCCACTGGGAGAACCAAGTAACGCTCCCATCGAAACTGATCTACAAGTTGCACCGGAAACTGGAAAAGAGGAAACAGCTAACGATGCTGAGATAATGCTGCCAGTTAAGGAAGTCCCAAGTGTGCCAGAGCAGCTAGAAGCTGTTGAAACCGCAATTGCAATCGAACCAGAATCCCAAAAGCCAGCCGAGGTACTGGCTGATAAAGTGCAAGATGGAGATGCAACAGTAGTTTTAGACCAAGCAGAGGCACAAGCACCAATTCACACGGAAATTCTAGCTGATGAACAACCACAGAACCAGGCCGAGCCAGAGCAATCCATGTTGACAACAATTATACCAATGGTAGTTGTTCCACAGCAAATGCATGAAGAGCCAGAGCCCATACATGTTATGGACAGTGTGTTGAACTATGTAAATGGATCGTTTATACAGCAAGATCAGGAACAATATGAGGGACAGCAAGTGGCAGCCGTACAGACAGAGACTACAAAATTCAATGCACAGCTGAGACGCTATGATGGCGCTCAATTATGGCGTATTGTTGTACAAACCGATAAGGATAAACGACTGGCCGATGAGTTGCAATCGAAATACGGTAGATAAAGCAAATAATTAATTCGACTTTCTTAGTTTCTAACCCAAATCTCCAAATCACATTCTTCCAGATGGACAACTGTGGAAAGAGGTCAAGCAGGAGGTTGACTATTTGCTGAAACCACAAGTGTTGGCTGCTGCCGAACGACACATTCACGCAGCAAATTTATCACGTATCGTTCTTATCGATAACCTGCAGCAGGTCATTGAAGTCGAGAATCCACCCGCAGAAAAAATAGCCGAACTGCAGAATCGAAAGGGTAAGTTTGAAAGGGGGGAAGCAAGTTTGGTTTGCTGTTTTTTGTGAGCCCCGACCTCAGGTGTCGCCATAAATGAGCTTTTAATGCAGCTAATGGCAAGGGCGTGTGAAAAGTCATAAAACAAAGAAGGTGACAAAACGCAAACACAAAAGGACCCACAATCGGCAGGGGGAAAAACAGGAAAAAAATAATAAAGGGGGTTGCTAAAGAACAAAAACAAGAAAAGAAAAGAAAGAGCGTTATCGAGACAGCAAATTGAGTGATGGTCGGAACAGTTGTGACAGCTTTGATATAAATACAAAACACGACTTGCACTTGAAAAGCTGTTTTCCTGAACTTGGGACGCACTGTCTCAGAGGGGGGAGGGGGAGGTGAGAGGGAGAATCGGTTGCAAGTTGCAAAACTCTTGTTTAATCGATAACAGACACACAACACGCAGTTTCCTTGAGCCGGAACGGGAATTGAGCCATTGCAAGCCTATGTTCTTAAGCACTTGACACTTGGTTTTTCCCTTCTTTGATAAGAGGGGATGGATATGGTGATGGAAGTGATACAGAAGGGTTGCTTGGTTGAATGAACTCGTTATTTTGTGTGTTTGTTGCCATAGCCTACTGGCATTTAACTATTTGGTCTGTCTATGCTCTATGTTTGTCCTCAGGACATCGGCTAACCTGGCAGGCCTATCATCGTCTAGAGGACATACACGGCTTTATTGACTATATGGCCAAAACATATCCGGACATTTGTTCAACAGAAACCATCGGACACTCCGTCGAGAAGCGTCCACTCAAGGTGCTCAAGTAAGTAGCCATAATAAACTTTTATACAAGTTTAAAACCTCAACAAAATTTCTATTAATATTTACTTTTTAAGGATTTCGAATGGCAATGCAGCAAATCCTGGAATCTGGATCGATGGTGGTATGCATGCACGCGAATGGATCAGTCCGTCAACTGTGACATACATTGCCAATCAGTTGGTCGAGGGATGGGAAGACCTGCCCGAGCATATGAGAAACATAAACTGGTACATTCATCCAGTTGCCAATCCAGATGGTTATGAATACTCCCACACAACGGATCGTCTGTGGCGCAAGAATATGCGCGCCCATGGACGTCAATGTCCGGGTGTCGATCTAAATCGTAACTTTGGCTATAAGTGGGGTGGTAAGGGCACCTCAGCAAGTCCCTGCTCACAGACCTATCGGGGCAGCAAGGCTTTCTCCGAGCCAGAAACTTTCTATATATCGAAATTCATAAGTGGCTTCCCAAGGGAGACCTTCCAGGCATATCTATCGTTCCACAGTTATGGCCAGTATATCCTCTATCCATGGGGCTATGACTATCATCTAACCAAGGATCGTGCTGATCTAGATCGCGTGGCGCGACAAGCTGGCTCGGTAAATATACATTATTCTTTCTATAAGACGATCGAAAACTAATTAATCCAAACCCAATAGATTATTACAAAGTCATCGGGCGCTAAGTACACGGTAGGATCTTCAGCCACAACCCTCTATCCGGCGGCCGGTGGTTCCGATGATTGGGCCAAGGGTATTGCGGGCATCAAGTATGCCTACACCATTGAAATGGGCGATACAGGTCGCTATGGCTTCGTTCTGCCCGCTCAGTTCATACCATACAATGGCAAGGATGGCTTTACCTTTGCCGATACAGTCGCCCGCGCTGTTACCCAAGGACTCTCTCAGGATGCTAGAAGCAGCAACAGAAATCGTCATCGCAGTCGCTAGACTTGTTTTCCTTCTTAGACTTAGATCAATATGATTTTTTTTTTTTTTAATTACGAATTTTTTTTAATGTTATTTATACGTGAAACTATTTATTTATTTATTTATGTGTAACTAGACAAATTGAACATTCGAAAATAGACTGAGACATGTTTATTGAAAAATGACTGCGTTTATTTTGCTTAAGAGATTGTTTTGCTTGTGATACTGATAGGATTTAGGTATATTTCAACAAAACCCTTGAGAATGAGCCGTCTTTCCGGGGCAAACACAAACTTTGGAACCCCAGTCTGATCTTAACTTTATCTAGGAAAAAACATTTATAATCATTCGGCACGAAAGATAATCTAAGTAAGAATCTATTTAGAGCAAGCTGTCCTCATCGAGTTATGTGTGTAAATGAATGAAGTTTTCTCAAACTATCCTCAAGTTTATACTTTAAGTCATACTTAGATACATAACGCCTGAGTCTTTAAGAACTTTTTTTTTCATATTCATGACAAGAAAAAAAAAAACCGGGTATTCCCTTCGTTTTGATATGCTGCCTGTATTTTTTAATTAAAAACAAAACTTGTTTAAAACTACAGAGTACAAGAGAATGGAGAAGAGCAATAGGAAGAAGATTAACAACACCAATCACAGCTTTTTTTGATGTATTATTGAACTTAGTATAATAAATGAGCTTATGAAGTGTATAACAGTTATGTATAACACTTCGGTCAAAGTAAAAGTTTTTAACAATAACAAACCGCATATTAGTTATGCAAATTTGTTCAAAAGTTCATGCTAGTCTTTTCGAAGAATTGAGAACAGAAAGGTAAATGGCAAAGTCCAAAAAAAAATGTAGCCATTATTTGCTTGCCGCATGCCAAACAGCAACGAACAGCCGAACGGGCAACATTTACAACACGCGAAATACGGTTCAATAGTTCAACAGTTCAACGGTTCAAAGTTTGCAATTCAAGTTCAAAACTACAAAATGCATTACGCATACGCACTGTGTGTCGTTATCTCAATTTACCACACGTGGCAGCCACAAGTAGCAACAGTAGCAGCAGCAAGTAACTCAAAACGTTATGATTTCTTTGAACGTACTGGAGACAATTTGGTACGTTTACCCTTCTTTGGCGGCGGTGTTGCTCAGCTATTGCGCTATCTGCGACCCCGCGACCCCTTGACTGACAATAACGGCTTGGGCAGACGATCGCCTTTACGCATGGCTCTCGATGAGAACTATGTAAGCTATAAGGGCGCTCAACTCTGGAAGCTCAACTTTAATGGCACACGCAAAACGGGCGATAATATTTCACCGGATGCGCAATTCAATCAATTTGCCGAAGACTTTGGTGAGTAACAAACCAAACCCCTGCAGGGGTTCACTCAAAAGATGATCAATCGGTTTGACAGGTTTTACCAACTTCCTTTGCTAAATTAATGGCTAATTGGAGTTAATGATATAACAAAACTCTAGATTCATGAAGGTTCATTGACATTAAAGCAGTTTCAAGCTTTAGTTTGATATAAGCATCATAAAAATTAAATCCTTAAAATATGCACATACACAATAGCCGCAAAACGAACGACAAATTATGCAAAATCAAATACAATTAGCTAGTTCTAATCAAAGACTCACAGATAAATAGGCTGTTGACCTCTTAACCCCTTTAGCTAATTCGACTAGAATAGAATGTGGCACATGTCAAGAGTATATTTTTAAAAACGCCCAAAGTCTATGCTGTCGATAGATAGTAGAGAAACAGGTGTGGCATTATTATTCAACGGAAGAAACTTTATTCGATTCTTTGACCTTCTGCCGTCACCGGCGAGAGTGTGTAGAATTAGTTCTGTTTTTGTGGCACATTGATCAGCATGTCGTTATTAAGATTGACTTCATTACGGCTGCTGCTGCTGCTGATTAGCATTGAAGTTGATGAAGCTCAGCTGGTGATTTGGCGTAGTGTTCCTGTGCCGGGTTTGGCAGCAGCACTACCGGAACTCTGGAATCTCAATACCAGTGAACTGTATGACGCTACCTTTGAGAGTTTGCAATGGTTGTCGCCAACGGATATTCGACGTTTTGATTTTCTATCGCCGGGCTCAACGTATCAGATAAATCGACGCTACCGGAATGAAGCAACGGTACGGCGCTACTACGGCTATCAGCTGTGGAAGCTGCACGAGACGCGTCTCACTAAACCAAAGTTGAGGGCTTTTCTTCGTCATTTTGGTAGCATGCATCTTTCTTATTTCGAACTAATCGCGCCTTGATCTTATTTCAAGCCGCTTAATGTTCACACATTCGTTTCAGGAAGCGAGGTGTGGAACGTTAATCAGGACGGCATCGATATACTTATCGATCGAAAGAACGTTAAGGGCGCTCAACAGTATATGGAAAAGACGGCTTTCAGCTATAATATCATGATCGATGACATCGAGACGGCCATCGATGAAACCTATACGGAAATCAATGAGGCCGAAGCGGATAGTACACTTGCCAACTACTCGCTACCTTGGCTAAATCGTGAGGGTTCACTGTTGACCTGGCGACGTTATCACGATCAGGGCGATATGCAACAGTTTCTACAAAATATACTCGAAACACATACCGATCTGACGGAGATCATTCAAATTGGCCTAACACGCAATAAGCGTCCACTGGAAGTGCTCAGGTAAGTTGGAATTTTCTGCAAAGGCAATTTTTACTGTTTGATTGATTGCAGAATTTCCGATGGCAATCCCAATAACTGGGCGATCTTTGTTGATGCCGGAATGCAGGCAAGAGATTGGTTGAGTCCAGCAGCTTTGACCTATGCCATCTCTAAGTTGACCTGGCAATGGGATAAGGATCAGGCAGATATGTCAATGCGTCACATTGATTGGTACTTTTTGCCACTGGCCAATCCCGATGGCTATCAGTACTCCCGCCTAACCGATCGACTATGGACAAAGAATCGCAACTATGACAGCGACAGTGGTTGTTATGGCGTCAATTTGGATCGCAACTTTGACTATAGTTGGGGCGAAGCGGGCTCCTCATCAAATGCCTGCAAAAATCTCTATCATGGTGCTAAAAGTTTCTCGGAAACGGAAACTCGCGCAGTTCGTAACTTTTTGCTCGGCATGCGTGACTATTTGGGCGCATATGTATCCTTTGGAGGCTATGGACAGGCCATCACTTATCCCTGGGGCGATGCGGACTATGTGACCACAAATCAACGCCAACTGGTCAAGACGGCCCGACAGGCCGTTCTCAACTTTCGTCGGCTCAATCAAGCCGAATACAGCATGGGCAGCAGTTACCGACAGAAATTGGCTAGGTCGGGCAATTCCGCCGATTGGGTTCAGCAGCGTATTGAGCCGCAGTTTGTTTATAATGTTTTTTTGAAAGATCAGGGACGATATGGCTATCTTATGCCGCCACACTATATACTTGAGTCTGGTGAGGAGGCTTTTGAGTTCCTAAAGACAATCGCTGAACAACTTCAAATGGAATAAAAGGGACTATCAAATCTCTATATATAAAATATATTATTTATTTATTTATGCATCACAAAACTTATTTCCACATTTTTTTTTTATATACATACTTATATATTTAATTTCCGATATTTTTTATTTTTAAAAAGGCAAGTTTTCGTTTTATTTATGTGTTGTATTTCAGAACATATGTATATTTTAAGGTTAACCGATTTTGATGATTATTTTTGAAGATTTAAGTAAGTTTGAGGTTGTCTGAGCCAAAAATGATTAAGTTCTCGGGACTGTTATTATTATTATTTGTCTGTATGAGAAGAAATAAACAAATTTTCAACGTATTTGAATTCTGCAGTTTGAACTGCTTTGTGAAAAAAAAGTTGTATGCTTTTAGGCGACGAAATTTAATGTAATGTAATAATATAAGACTATATCCAAGTTAATAAGGAATGTGAACAGTAAAGAAAGATTCAATATGAAAGTAAGATTCTTTACTTAAACGCCTTAAAGTTTTGGTATTTTGTTGAGCAAAGAATGTCAAAGAAGTCAAAAAGAAAGCAGATTACAAGCAAGAGAGCGGGAGAGCGGGAGAGCACTCACACATAAATGCGAAAAGGCAACTATCAGGGAAAGAGCAAGATAGAGAGAAAGAGGTGGTTGGCCGGTCGGTCAGAGCTACGACTAGTTGGACTTGGGGGGAAACTTTCACTTTCAATCGCGTTTTAAAAACCAGTAAAAGAAGAAAAAAACATAACCAGAGACAACGATGTTATTCATTTATTTATTTGTTTAACATGCATAAAGAAATTATGCGGGGCAGGCGAAAGGCCTGTCAATAGACGACGCAAAAAAATCTCGAGGCGCGCGCATAGAAAGTAATTTAAACGGTGATCGGCAAAGCAGGTGAAGAACGACCCGAACGATAAGCTAAACAAAACAAAACAAACGAGTGTACGACTAAACAAATACCCTTTAACAAAAAAACCCAACAACACAAATCGGTGAAAATTTATACTATTGTTCTTCTATGTTAGTTGTTGTTGTCTGGTTCTATTGGCCAAATGAGCTTGTTAGCCAAATTTGTAAAGCTGATTGTTCAAAAAGATATTGAATGATGTTCGGTTGATGCACTTTAAGAAAGGGTAACACACAAAAGTGAAAATCTTTTTTAACGAGCAAAACAACAACAACAATACACAACAAAATGCGCAAAAAAAACTATCAGAAACTGTAAAAAAATAAAAACATAAAGCAACTTAATTGGAGGGGGATGGAGCCAATGTTGATCATCATTATAAAAAAAGGCGAAAGAAAGTAAAAACATGACAAGTGGGTCAAAAATTGCGCCTCGTCATAAATACGCACAAACAAACACAAACACACGTACACATAACAAAATTACATATTCAAAATCCAAAACACATCCATTTGTACATACATATTTGTATAGCCTGGAGCAATTGAATCAAATTTACAGCACCCACAGATACATATGTAAAGCTTAATGTTATCTCTCTCACACACACACACGGACAAACGAGAAATACATATGCAATGCAAGTCATGTTATCCGTTCAATCATCGGGAAATTTCCAACCGTTAAAGGCTATTTATAATATTTTAAAAAATCCCATTATTATAGTTGCACACAGTTGTAAAAAAAAACAATGTTGTCTTAATTTTTTTCCAATATTTACATATGACGCATATCATTTGCATATCTCATTTTGACGTCATTTATTTGACTTAACATTACTGCTAAGTATTTAACACATTGTGTCGCAAAAATGTGTGACGAGAATGTGCTGTGGTGTAAGATTTAGCTTGAGAGCGGGAGTGAGATCGCGATAAGTACGAACAAAAGCATTGACAGTTGGGCTGTGCATGTCAAACTGTATCTGTGTATTGTTTGGAAGTGCAAAGTGCACACAATGGAAATTAAACTGCATGCTGAGCACGACTTATGTGATTGTGAACATATGTATGTATGTATGCGTGTGTGTGTGTGTAATAGATTGGCTTTTAATAATGCACACGAAATACAACAGAAGCTGCAGCAGCAGCAGCAACGCATCACATTACAGCATGACGATAAAGAGAATCTCAATGTCGCTGACTTTACACGTTAAACACACCAGACTGGCAAGTGATGCTTGGAAGAGTGGGGAATGCGGGCAAAACAAAAAGGCAGCAGCCGCCCATGCGCGCACTCTTTTAACACACGCACATTAACTATTCGCACAATGCACAAAAATTTAAATTTTCTGTTTTTTATTTATTTTTTTTGTTTCGCTCCATGCGTGAGTCTCTCTCTTGCTCGCCGCTGTCTGTAGCAGCAAGGCGTCGCTGCGACTGCGACGGTGACTGCTGGAAATGCTGTTGCTGGTGCTGCTGCGACTGCTGTTGTTGTCAATTCATTCAGTACGCGCCGATCGCTCCAAGATCGGTCGTCAGTGAGCAGCGCAATTTTTCTCTTCCAAATTTTTTTGTTTTATTTTTTCACTTTCTGTTGTAATTCTGTTTGGCGTTCGTTATTTCCAGTCATTTTATTGTAATTTTTTGTCTTCGTTCGGTTTAATTTTCTGTGTTTTTTTTTCTGTTTGATTTGGCTTTTTTTTTCGATTTTTTCTTGCTGTATTTTTTTTATGACTTTTTATGATCGGGAAACGGCCCTCGCACATTGGCCCAGCTTGGTTTTCATATAAAAATTGAAGCGAAACAAAGGCAGCATTTAGTCTGGGCTCAGTCACTGGCCTGCCCAAGTGTTACCGTCACACACATACATACACCAACAACTGACCGGCAATTGCAGCAGCGCAGCAGAAGCATCCAAAAACACAAGAGGGAGAACCGCAACAGAAGCTCAACGTAAAACGTAAGCTAAACAAAAAAAAAGCAACAAATAAAACAAAATCAAGTGAATTGTGCGTGTGAGCGAATGAAAGATTGTTTAAAGGTAGCCGAATGCGGATGCGAATTGTTAATGAGAGAGATGGGTCATTAGGCATGCATCATTTACATTTTACTTAACATAAAACATTTAACATTTGCATTCTCATTTAACATGGTGCAAAACTGTGTTTAAGCTGCAACAAGTTTGTTTGTTGTTCCACTTTATTTTTTGGGATGCTTAGGAAGGGGGGGGGGGGGGAGAGAGAGCAGGTTGTCTGTGTGTGCGAGCGAGCGATAACATCTGGGACACGTGATCGAAACGAAGGTCGATGGAGTCGTATGGAGTACTAGTTCCAACATTTTTTTCATTCTGCCAGCCTAACTGTTATTTTGTACCAACAGAGAGAGAGAGAGAGAGAGAGAGAGAGAGGGGGAGAACCAGTTCTCTGGGCTACTGCTTTCTGCACTCGTAAATATATGTAAATAAAAACACAAACATACATATAAAAAAATACAAATATAAAAAATCAACAACTATAATCTAAACGGGTCGTCGGGAGAAAATTAGCACAATTGCGTGCTAACTAATAGCGACAACAAAACTAATTTCAAAAATGGCCTTTAGTGGGCCGTTTTCAACTTGCACACAGTGACACAATAGAAGCTAAAGTTTTAGAATTCAGATTCAGTGCAGCGCAACAATAACCAAAATAATTTGTATAACATTCATTTATTTGGCTCGAGCAACAATCGCAAATGATGCAGCATGTGCATACAAATGATGCAAATGGATTTATTTTGTTTATAATACGTTTCGAATCGGTTTAACTTCTAACCACCACCACCAACAGCCGCTTGCAACGCTTCAAGTAATACGCAAATCGAGCGTTGACATTTTAAGGAGCAAATTGAAGAATTTGAAAGAAACAAAACAACAACAACAAAAAATCAGCAGTTAATTTACTTTCGATATCTAAAAAGCGAACCAAATTCGCCATTTATAACATTGAACTTGAACGTTGTTGTTTGGTGCCAACTCTTGGCCAAGGCCAAAACCCATACACACGCGCACTCGAAATTATATGTACATATACATATACATATATGTATCGTTAACGTAAAAATGGGAAAAATGGCACAAACTTTTTTCCAATTATGATTTAAATAATAAATCTTTAAAAACTTAACACTATCAAACTTTATTTTTTTCAAAAACATATTTGTTTATTATTATCAGTTGTTTTTAGCTGGAATGTTTTTTTTCTTTTTATGTATGGTTTCCAATTACTTTTTATAGGCATCACTACAATTTTTATCGCTCAAACGCAAATTGTTGTTCACTTTTGAATGTCTGAATATATATGTATGTATATAGAAAGATATATTTCCGTGAAAGTTTCACAGATGATAAATAGTTTGTCAAGGTTTCCTGAGAAATCTGCGAAATGTAACAGTTCAAGACACAATTGTTATCGATAAAAGATAACTGAAATGGGAAGTTATTGAAAATGTCTTCAGCTTTTAATGATATCTGCAAATTTGACTATGAACGCGAAATGCTATAGTTCAATCTATAATTTTTATCGATAAAAGACAGCGAAAACGGGAAGTTATCGAAAATGTCTTCAACTTTTAATGCACATTTCACTATGAACACGAAAGCCGCGAAATGTGAAAGTTCAATATATAATTGTAGTCGATAAAAGATATCGAAAACGGGAAGTTATCAATAATTGTCTTTTATAATCTCTGCACATTTCACTATGATCTCTGCTGTTGATTTTGATCAATAGTATATATGTTTATGAAGTGTTCTTAACTCTTATCTTTTGTTCCCATAGACAAGAGTTGTGATTTCATTGATGGTTTTGTTGTAAGCATTTTCACTAGTCTTACAATTAACAACTTTTTCGAGTTCTCTGTTAGAACAGATAGATTCGAAAACTTAATAAAATAGTTTAGTTTAGCATATTAAATTGAGGTAAGCTTTAAAAGTTTAAAAACACTTAATGAAAAAAAAAACTAAAATAAAAACAAGGAGTATCTTATGTTTTATGTTAAAGTAATCAAGTTTGATTTGAAAGTGCTCTTCAGTTAAAAAAATTTACTTATTCGGAATATACTTGTTTAACCTCGATGCAATCGAGACATTCTAATTTTCAAACAACCGTTTTTAGTTTTTATTTAAAGTCGGACGAAACTGAAGCATCCACCTAGGCCATATATTTTTCATATGATAATGTTGTTTTCATGAAAACAATCATATATCATTTATGTATATCATAACTATTAAAAAACAAAGTGGCAAAAATTATACAACAAAAAATTGAATCCAAAAGCCATTTTAACTCGTTATTCTGAACCGACAAAAGTGGAGCAAACCCTTTCTAATTAATTAACAACAAAAATATATGTTTATACTTAGTAAATACTACTATGTTTTATGTGACTTCCAATTTGTACGCTCTTAAAAGCAATTATAGAATATGTATATTTTTTTTGATTCTAATTTGTTTTTATGTGGGTAAATAGTTGCTCCGATTATAATTATATTTTTTAATGGGCTTTGTTTTTTTTGGCGACCTAAAACTCAAATTGATTGAAACCAAATAATTACTCTACTACTGATGTTATGTGCCAAAGCAAACTGATAAGTTGTCTCAAACAACCAAACAATGTTTACAGGTAACACCAACACCAACAACAACAACACACTGATAACCAAAAACTTATACAACGATGAATCGTCGAGGACCTTATCAAGTTTTGTTTCTGATGATGCTGATAATGCTTGTTGCCGGATTCGGCTTGGCGAATGCTGCAAACGATTCTATGGTTTTTGGGTACGATTTGGCCAACGGTAAATTACCTGAGCGCTTTGATGACATGCAACTGTGGCGCATTCACAATATAACGGATGCCATGCGGCATGCGAATATTGGCATGGCTGAGGTGATGGAACATAAATTTGGTGGCAACATTTGGAAGGAGAACTCCAAATTTCTCGATATCTCCATTGCCAAAGAGCATGTGAAGGCGGCGCGAAGTTTTCTCAACGCTCATCGTTTGGAGCCCGAGGTGCTGGCCAATAATGTTCAGACTCTGATCGATGAGGAGCAGCTGGATGGTGTCACATCGACCCAATCACTGCCAGGTGCACGCACAAGTAAGTTTGTCAAATTTATTGCTTTATCACATTGTCATAAGTTATTGGCAACAAACAAAAAAACTTCGATCGTTTTAATAGAGAAAGCATCGCGTACTGATAGCGGCATACACTGGAAGGACTATCACGATCTGGAGACAATCTATGCGTTTATGCGAGAGATACGTGCCAAATATCCAAAAATAGTGCGACTATATACTATTGGACAGACGGCCGAGGGACGTGACCTTAAGGTTTTGCGGTGAGTAAGATACAGTTTGACAGGCACAAAAGCTCGGTTTCGCTGATTGCAGCGCTGTTAACTAAATGGAACTAAATGTAAATTCAAAAATGCCTAATAGTATGCTGCGCTTTTTGTTGTTCATTGCAGAATCTCTGAAAATCCACGTGAATACAAAAAGATTTGGATCGACGGCGGAATCCATGCACGCGAATGGATTAGTCCATCAACCGTGACTTACATACTCTACCAACTGATGCACAATTGGGAGAATCAGCCATCGCATATACGCGGCCTAACCTGGTACATAATGCCAATGATGAATCCGGACGGCTATGAATATAGTCGGACCGTTAATCGTTTGTGGCGCAAAAATCGTTCGGGTCCGCGTCGCAACAATTGCTTTGGTGTCGATCTGAATCGCAATTTTGATATTGGCTGGAATGGTTTTGGCTCATCCAAGGATCCGTGCAGTGATGTTTTTCGTGGCACCTCCGCCGCCTCCGAGCTGGAAACAAAAGCTGTTGCCGACTTTCTGGCGAAGCGTAAAAACAATTTGGAATCATACTTGACATATCACAGCTATGGCCAGCTCGTTGTCTACCCATGGGCCTACAAGGCGGTAAAGGTGCGTGATCACAATGTCTTGCAACGTGTTGCAAGCACTGCAGTCGAAAGGATTGCCCAAAAGACAGGCAGCACATATACAGCATCGGTGACGCACGAGGTGCTCGGCATTGCCGGTGGCGGCTCCGATGATTGGAGTCGCGATGCTTTGGGCGTCAAATATGTTTATACGGTGGAGTTGCGTGATCGTGGCACCTACGGTTTTGTACTGCCACCCAAGTTCATTAAGGATACAGCGCTCGAGGGTTGGACCGTTGTCGAAACGGTTGCACAATCCATTGGCTAAACACCCCTCTTTAAATCTTTAACTTCTAACTATATGTATGTATGTATGTCTGTCTATGTGTGAGTGAGTGTCCTATTTATATGTATGCATGTTATTGTACATTGTAACATATGTAAAAAAAAAAACCAACAAAAAAAAAAACAAAGCTTATATCCCTATAAATTACACTATTATAGAATTATTAAATATGAAGTTGCTTTTGATTGTGGCTCTTAAACCAAGCCAGTAATACTCGTAATAATAGTTATAAAACTTACCGTATCCTCATCATCATCCGTATTGTCGAACTGTTCATGGTTCTGCCATAGCGCCAAAGTACCGTTACCGTTACCGTGCCCGTTACCGTGCCCGTTACCGTTGGCATTACCGTTAGCGTTACCGTAAGCACTACCGTTGTGTGTTCTTGTGAGATCTTTGGGTGTTGACTCCTCGGATATAACAGATTCCGATGGCAGATTCTCAACAAAGGCCACAAAATCGATTTGCTGCTCGAAGCAGGGGCTTTTGGGATTGGTTTGATTTGCCAGGTGCTTCGAGACATGGCCGGGTGATGATGCTGTGCCGCAATTATTTCGCGATTTGGCTTTGCTTGATTTGGAATGATTTATATTTGATTTAATGCTAACTTGGACATGCTCAATGGAGCGAGTGTAGCGCGTATTTAAGCGTATGCTATTCTGTGGCGACGATAGCGACGATAGTGGCGATGTGCTTGAAGGTGTCTGTGCGCTATTGGTTTTGTTGGGTTCGGAATCGTTTAAGCGCAATTGCTGTTGGATGAGGCGTTCCGCTTCCAGTATTAGCTCATCGACGGAACGGAGATCTGTGTGGTCGGAGAGACGGCTGACCTCCTGGAATATTGTATCAGGATCGGCTGGCTCAATGTTGCAGTCCCGCTCCTTGGCTAGAAATTCAATTATTGAACTGCTACTGGTATAATCCAAAACGCTGGTCACATCGCCATTCATTTCGGTCTCAGCATTCATGTCTAGTCTCGTCGTATTGGCGCTAATCCCATTTTGCACGCCGCCGCCCACTTCGCGCTGGCGCTGTTGTGGGCGTGGCGCTTTGAACATTTTTCGTTACGCACTTATTATTTTGTGCACAAGTTCTCTCGTTGTTGTTTTAAAAACACTACGCGTTTCGTTTGTTTGTTGTTGGTTCTCGCGATTCGCGATTCTTTTGCAATTTATAGATTTGGACAAAGAAACCGCTGAGACGGCGTTAATGTTGCAGCCCCGACCACGGCGACGGCTATGTTCTTTATTAAGTTTGGTTTTAGTTATTTACAAACAAAAAAAAAACAAAAAACAACATATGATTTTCGTTTTTATTCTTGCAACATTTTCGCGTCGTGTTTGTACAAAGTGCTATAAATTACGACAATTGCTAGAATTTTTGTCATTCACGTGTGAACGTCTTTCAATGTCACTCCACCGATAACAGCACTGCTCCACCGATGACACACTAACGTTATCTGCAGAGTGCCGCCAATTCTATAATTCAAATCTTTAAATATTATTGATTTTTTTAGTTGGACTATGGTCATCCAGAACAAGAAGTAAAACTAATTGTTTATTGCCCTCTATTTTGTTAAATGGTAAACCATTTCTGAATAATAACGAACAAAACATGGCTGAATGTTAATTAATTTTTAATATTACTTATGTACATATAAAACTTTATCAATTTGAAGCAGGGCTCAAATATGTACATATTTTCCCATATGACGTTCTAAAAATACAAAACCTAGTTTAAAAGAATTTCTTTTTTGCTGAAGGCGTATCCAAAAGTAAATGCGAAGCTCTGCAATAAAATAAACAAAAGGGAAAGATAAATATGTATATATATACATATATATAATTATATATATAGGACAATTGGGTTAAATTTAAATATTACCTTGGCAGCTTGGAGGGCTTGTGATTAGGGCTGGTGAGCACCACGGTGCTAGAGCTGGATGTTGTTAATGAAGCAGGCAACGAGGCATTATCATCGTCCTTCTCTTTTGGAATCGATGTGTTTCCAGTGCAGATGTCTGCTGTTGATGTTGATTTATTCTGGGAATTGTTATGCGTCGAGTTCTCCTTGTTGTTAATGGGGTTCTGACAATTGCCATTGCATTTACAAGAGCGGCTGCAAATGGCGCCTAACGCAGCACAGACGCAGCGTTTCGTATTGCACTTTTTTCGGCAATTGCAGCGATTCGACGATTTGCGCAATGTCTCATCAACGCTCAGTAGATCCTTGCTCGTCTGTAGAGTGTTGTTATTACAATTGTTGTCTGCGGTGGCGGTATTATTCGGATTCTGTATTTAAAAAACAACAAACACAAAACAAGATAAACAGTTAGAACAACTAATGAGTTCAGCTTTGCAATGGAACTTACTTTGGAGCGTTTTCTTTTTGGCACCCAGTCAGGATCATCGCTATCGACATCCGAGTCGCCATCGGTTGCATCGCTTATGTATTCGCCGTTTTCCATCTGTACATCTCTGTTTTTCGCTTTCCTTTTTGATTTGATGCGATCGAGCTCCTTTTGCAATGCCTCCTTGGAAACAAGAAGCTCCTCAACAATCTTCTGTCGAGCCAGCTCTCCCTCTCCATCTCCCTGCTCAGAGCCCTGAGTACCACCGCGCAGCAGCAACGCCACCTTCTCTTCATAGCTGCGTTTTTCACTGGCCAGCAGCTCCTCGTGCCGGCACTCTAAATGTCGCAACTGTTTGCGCAGCTCCTCTTGCCGCAGCAGGGCATCGTTGAGCTGGCAACGCTGATCATCTAGCACCGCCTTGCGCTCCATTGTGATCTGCGTCTGTTCGCGTCGCTGCTGGACAAGACTCTTAAGAAGCTTGCTGTTAATTGCACGCGACTCCCCCAAACTGTGGACGTTGTCGCAAAACGACGCTAGAAGAGTGTCCAGATCGTTGGAGCACACCTTTTGCTGCAGATCAGCGATTTGTGCATTGCGCATCTCCATTTCCTCCTCGAGGCTAGCTAGCAGTTCAGCCTGTTCGGATTCCAGCTCCGGCTGTAGCTGCTGCCGCTTTTTAATATCCGTACAGTGAGTATTGATGATCGCACGATCCTCCATTAGCTGCTCCAGACTGTGCTCAGCATCAACTAGCGAGATAATAACCTCTAGTTCGCGATCCAGCAGTGCATCCAGCTTGCTACCATTTCCACCCATCTGATCCTTCGCATATCGCTGGCGTTGCGCCTGCGCAGCTCCCTGACGCTCCAGCGCATCCTTGAGCCGCTTGTTAATTGCCAAGGCTTCCTCGCACTTGCGCTTAAGTACTTGGCGCTGATTCTTATGAAGATTCTGTTGCCGCAACATTTCATTTTGCATTTTGCGATCTTTGCTCTTAAGTTGAGTGAGTTGCTTCTCGCTAAGCATTTTCCATTGGCGAAACCTTTCGGAATCGCCACGCATGATCCGAATCAGTTTAACCTTGGACTCCTTCATGGCACGGATTTCTGCGCTGAGGTTCTTAATCTTCTCGCGCTCCTTTTCGCGCATCTTTAGCATGTTGGCCTGCTGAACGATTTTGCGCCGCATATCTGCTATCTCATTCTCAAGCAACTGCAGCCGCTTGCGCCGCTCTTCTGCCAGCTTGGCAGAGGTGTCCCTTTGCTTGCTTGTTCGCAGCTGATCCATCAGCTCGCGACGCTCCGACTCGAGCTGCTCAACCTTTTGCTGGTACTCCTTGACCTTCTCATCGTTGCCATCGTTGTCGTGGAGCTTGCTGAAATTTAGAGCGACGCGATCGTGCAGCTCCTGTTTCAGATCCAGCTGCCTAATTATGTTGCGCAGTTCACCGTTGAGATTCACTTGCTTCGTGGTATGCTCATCGACACGTGACTGCAGCAGCTCGTGCGTCTCCTCCTCGCTGCCCAGATTGGAGGACTCTGGGCTGCTGCGACCGCTGGTATTGAGGCAGCACTCTTTTCGATGCGTCAGCAGAGCGTCTTCTCTCTCCTGCAACTCATCATCTACTCCTTCAATAAGCTGTGTAATTTCGCGCAAATGCTGTTCCAGCTTGGTCTGTTCCTGATCCGGTTCCTCCTGCTTCTCTGGCTTCTCCGTCTTAAGCTGTTGCGTCTCACGTAGCTTCGCCTTCAACTCAAGCATGCGTGCTTTAAGCTTGTCGTGGTTCATTTCCGAGATGTGGGCCTGCATCTCTTTGTCGGTCAAATCAACTAAAGCGTGCTGAAGATCCTTCTGCAGTCGACGAATCTTTTGCTCTGCGCGTTGCAGCTTCTCCCGCATCTCCTGATTTTCATGCGCCGAATTTCCTGACATTCCACATGCAGCACCAGTTTCAGCCGCAACATTGCCTACGCTTGAACCACCACCGCCAGAGAGCAGCTCGATGCGCAGCTTTTGAATAATATCCTTAAGCATAATGACCTCAGCCGCATGCGGATCGATATTTACCACCGGCTTATTTTTTATCTGTAGTGCACGATCAGCATATCGCAGCGTACTGAGCGTCTCGGCCACATTGTAGTCGGCGGGACTGACGCAAGCGATCATCAATGTTATAGAGTTGCCGCCCAACGAGTCCTGCAGTAATCGTGTCAGCTTCGACTGACGATACGGCACATAGCTAGCAGCTTGTCCAGCTGCAACAAAAAACCAGATAAACATCATTTAGAGGTTTCATGGGTTGGTCGTTTCATTATTTGTAACTTACAGCCTAGCACATTAATGACGTTTCCGAGGGCGAGAAGGCCCTTGTTTATATTAACGCCCTCCTTAAAGCGATCGCCACAAGAGAGCGTCTTTGAGCATCGTTCCGAGCCAGCTAGATCCACCAAATTGAATTTTGATGTTGCCACAGTTTTTCTTAAATTGTAAAAAATCATATTAACAACAGCGCTATAGGGTTGATTACGTTTTAATGAAGTATCCTTTAATTGAGTACTTACTGGCCAGTCTTTTTTGTTGCCACCACAGTCAAGGTGAAAATGGCGTGCGAACGGGATGAGGTTTCATTCATAGCTGTGGCGGCTACAGCGCGACACGAGGATCCGCGCATTAATTGATCGGTGACTTCATTGGCCTTATTTACCTCTACTTCGGTCAATCCTGGAATGAAAATACGATTTTTGTCCTCCCGAATGTCCACCGTACTTTCGTCGCGAGGTTTTGTTGAAAACAAATCGTAGAATTGCTCCTGGTACAGCTCCACAAAGGAGCAAGTGATCTTGCAATCATAATCGTTTGTCATAGCTTCAGTCTTCTCAAAGATTTCATACACGGCCCGAGGAATAATGCCCACATCATCATCCATTGTCCCATTAAATGCCGTGCCCATTGTATAGGTCTTTCCTGAGCCCGTCTGCCCATACGCAAGTATTGTCACGTTGTATCCCTCCAACAGCTTATTCAGACTGCTACCTACGCACGCCTCGTATATATCCTGCTGGCTATCGCTGTTGTCGAACACGTAATTGTACGTATACGAAGTGCTGTTGTTCACCATTACCTGTGGAACTCCAGCAACCGGTCGCACCACAGATATACGACATCCCCGATCCACTTCCGATTTGACAAGCGGGCGCACCCGCAAAGCTACAGCAACCGAGTCGGTCATGATAATATAGTATCAACTGGGCAGAAATAAAAAATATATTAAATTAGATTGCTTCTTAAAGCCTCAATTTTCGCCATCATTTAATGCTATACCTCTATATCTAACACTTAATAGCTACAACTTATCAATTATTTTCACGTTTCTAGTAAAAGCGCACGTAAAAGTCAGTAAAAATCTATATAAACAAAAAATAAAGCAAACTTAGCCATTGCTTAGCGTCTGGAATAGTTTGAAAAATGGTGGGACAAACGATATTTTCCGCAGAAGCCGGAACGGCGGCGAATTGCAACTCTGCAAAAACGATCAGTGTGTCCACACTATCAGTGTGTCATTCGCGGTATCGGTATCAGCTTTGATCTGATCAATGAATGGTCAGCCAACGATATCGGAAGCTTATTCTTCAACTTAAATTATGGTTGCGAACAGTATATGATAAGAGGGTAAAGATAAAGCTTATTTTTTACTTACGTGTCTGTAATAAAATAATAAAAAGTTTTTTTTTTTAAAAAATTTAAACTAGCACTTTTAACTGTGTTTATACTGATATACTGTACGCAAAATGCGTAAGCACCTTAGATTCGAATGAAAAATCTAGTTGACTTAATTTTCTTCATCATTTTTTTTTTTTAAGTTCTTCACACATTCTGGTGAGCGAAATAATTTTTGATAGTTTGACATTATTCGTGCAAATATTTAGTAGATTAGCGCAGGTGGACACACTTATCGTGTCACCGATGTTCCGTCTTCTACAGAAAATATCGTTTGTCCCACCATTTTTCAAACTATTACAGACGCCAAGTAATGGTTTAGTTTGCATACATTTTTTGTTTAACATACATTTTTACTGAGTTTTACGTGTGCTTTTAATAGAAACGTAAAAATAATTGTATTGTTGCAGCTATTAAGTGTAGGGTAAAGAGGTAAAGCATTAAAAGATGGCGAAAATTGAGGCTTTAAGAAGCAATCTAATTTTCTTACTGATTTCGGCGATATCAAATATATTTTATTTCTGCCCAGTTGCTTCTATATTATCATGACCGACTCGGTTGCTGTTGCTTTGCGGGTGCGCCCGCTTGTCAAATCGGAAGTGGATCGGGGATGTCGTATATCTGTGGTGCGACCGGTTGCTGGAGTTCCACAGGTAATGGTGAACAACAGCACTTCGTATACGTACAATTACGTGTTTGACAGCAGCGATAGCCAGCTGGATATATACGAGGCGTGCGTAGGTAACAGGCTGAATAAGCTGTTGGAGGGATTCAACGTGACAATACTTGCGTATGGGCAGACGGGCTCAGGAAAGACCTATACAATGGGCACGGCATTTAATGGGATAATGGATGATGATGTGGGCATTATTCCTCGGGCCGTGTATGAAATCTTTGAGAAGACTGAAGCTATGGAAAACGATTATGATTGCAAGATCACTTGCTCCTTAGTTGAGCTGTACCAGGAGCAATTCTACGATTTGTTTTCAACAAAACCTCGTGACGAAAGTACGGTGGACATTCGGGAGGACAAAAATCGTATTTTCATTCCAGGATTGACCGAAGTAGAGGTAAATAAGGCCAATGAAGTCACCGATCAATTAATGCGCGGATCCTCGTGTCGCGCTGTAGCCGCCACAGCTATGAATGAAACCTCATCCCGTTCGCACGCCATTTTCACCTTGACTGTGGTGGCAACAAAAAAGACTGGCCAGTAAGTACTCAATTAAAGGATACTTCATTAAAACGTAATCAACCCTATAGCGCTGTTGTTAATATGATTGTTTACAATTTAAGAAAAACTGTGGCAACATCAAAATTCAATTTGGTGGACCTAGCTGGCTCGGAACGATGCTCAAAGACGCTCGCTTGTGGCGATCGCTTTAAGGAGGGCGTTAACATAAACAAGGGCCTTCTCGCCCTCGGAAACGTCATTAATGTGCTAGGCTGTAAGTTACAAATAATGAAACGACCAACCCATGAAACCTCTAAATGATGTTTATCTGGTTTTTTGTTGCAGCTGGACAAGCTGCTAGCTATGTGCCGTATCGTCAGTCGAAGCTGACACGATTACTGCAGGACTCGTTGGGCGGCAACTCTATAACATTGATGATCGCTTGCGTCAGTCCCGCCGACTACAATGTGGCCGAGACGCTCAGTACGCTGCGATATGCTGATCGTGCGCTACAGATAAAAAATAAGCCGGTGGTAAATATCGATCCGCATGCGGCTGAGGTCATAATGCTGAAGGATATTATTCAAAAGCTGCGCATCGAGCTGCTCTCTGGCGGTGGTGGTTCAAGCGTAGGCAATGTTGCGGCTGAAACTGGTGCTGCCTGTGGAATGTCAGGAAATTCGGCGCATGAAAATCAGGAGATGCGGGAGAAGCTGCAACGCGCAGAGCAAAAGATTCGCGGACTGCAGAAGGAGCTGCAGCAGGCTTTAGTTGATTTGACCGACAAAGAGATGCAGGCCCACATCTCGGAAGTGAACCACGACAAGCTTAAAGCACGCATGCTTGAGTTGAAGGCGAAGCTACGTGAGACACAACAGCTTAAGACGGAGAAGCCAGAGAAGCAGGAGGAACCGGATCAGGAACAGACCAAGCTGGAACAGCATTTGCGCGAAATTACACAGCTCATTGAAGGAGTAGACGATGAGTTGCAGGAGAGAGAAGACGCTCTGCTGACGCATCGAAAAGAGTGCTGCCTCAATACCAGCGGTCGCAGCAGCCCAGAGTCCTCCAATCTGGGCAGCGAGGAGGAGACGCACGAGCTGCTGCAGTCACGTGTCGATGAGCATACCACGAAGCAAGTGAATCTCAACGGTGAACTGCGCAACATAATTAGGCAGCTGGATCTGAAACAGGAGCTGCACGATCGCGTCGCTCTAAATTTCAGCAAGCTCCACGACAACGATGGCAACGATGAGAAGGTCAAGGAGTACCAGCAAAAGGTTGAGCAGCTCGAGTCGGAGCGTCGCGAGCTGATGGAGCAGCTGCGCACAAACAAGCAAAGGGACACATCTGCCAAGCTGGCTGAAGAGCGGCGCAAGCGGCTGCAGTTGCTTGAGAATGAGATAGCAGATATGCGGCGCAAAATCGTTCAGCAGGCCAACATGCTAAAGATGCGCGAAAAGGAGCGCGAGAAGATTAAGAACCTCAGCGCAGAAATCCGTGCCATGAAGGAGTCCAAGGTTAAACTGATTCGGACCATGCGTGTCGATTCCGAAAGGTTTCGCCAATGGAAAATGCTTAGCGAGAAGCAGCTCACTCAACTTAAGAGCAAAGATCGCAAAATGCAGAGTGAAATGGTGCGGCAACAAAATCTTCATAAGAACCAGCGCCAAGTACTTAAGCGCAAGTGCGATGAGGCCTTGGCAATTAACAAGCGGCTCAAGGATGCGCTGGAGCGTCAAAGAGCTGCGCAGGCGCAACGCCAGCGATATGCCAAAGATCCGATGGGTGGAAATGCTAACAAACTGGAAGCACTGCTGGATCGCGAACTAGAGGTAATAATCACGCTAGTTGATGCTGAGCACAGTCTGGAGCAGCTAATGGAGGATCGTGCGATCATCAATACTCACTGTACGGATATTAAAAAGCGGCAGCAGCTACAGCCGGAGCTGGAATCCGAACAGGCTGAACTGCTAGCCAGCCTCGAGGAGGAAATGGAGATGCGCAATGCCCAAATCGCTGATCTGCAGCAAAAGGTGTGTTCCAACGATCTGGACACTCGTCTAGCGTCGTTTTGCGACAACGTCCACAGTTTGGGGGAGTCGCGTGCAATTAACAGCAAGCTTCTTAAGAGTCTTGTCCAGCAGCGACGCGAACAGACGCAGATCACAATGGAGCGCAAGGCGGTGCTAGATGATCAGCGTTGCCAGCTCAACGATGCCCTGCTGCGGCAAGAGGAGCTGCGCAAACAGTTGCGACTTGTAGAGTGCCGGCACGAGGAGCTGCTGGCCAGTGAAAAACGCAGCTATGAAGAGAAGGTGGCGTTGCTGCTGCGCAGTGGTACTCAGGGCTCTGACCAGCGAGATGAAGAGGGAGAGCTGGCTCGACAGCAGATTGTTGAGGAGCTTCTTGTTTCCAAGGAGGCATTGCAAAAGGAGCTTGATTCCATCAAATCAAAAAGGAAAGCGAAAAACAAATCATTTAACCATTCAGTACAGATGGAAAATGGTGTCTATGTTTGCAACATAAGCGATGCAACCGATGACGACTCGGATGTCGATAGCGATGATCCTGACTGGGTGCCAAAAAGAAAACGCTCCAAAGTAAGTTCCATTGCAAAGCTGAGCTCATTAGTTGTTCTAACTGTTTATCTTGTTTTCTAAATACAGAATCCGAATAATAGCTCCACCGCCGCAAACAAATCTAATAACAACACTCTACAGACGAGCAAGGATCTGCTGACTGTTGATGAGACATTGCGCAAATCGTCGAATCGCTGCTATTGCCGCAAAAACTGCAATACGAAACGCTGCGGCTGTGCTGCGTTAGGCGCCAGTTGCAGCCGCTCTTGTAAATGCAATGGCAATTGTCAGAACCCCATCAACAACAAGGAGAACTCGACGCATAACAATTCCCCGAATAAATCAACAACAACAGCAGACATCTGCACTGGAAACACATCGATTCCAAAAGAGAAGGACGATGATAATGCCTCGCTGCCAGCTGTATTAACCACATCCAGCTCTAGCAACGTGGTGCTCACTAGCCCTAATCGCAAGCACTCCAAGCTGCCAAGGTAAGATTTCAATTTAAAATATATATGTATATATATTTATCTATATCGTTTGTTTATTTTATTGCAGAGCTTCGCAACTACTTTTGGATACGCCTTCAGCAAAACAGAAATTCTTTTAAGCTAAGGTTTTTCTCTGCATCTTTATCTAGTTTTTGTATTAGCCTTATATTAAATCTAATATGTTTTGAGCGTTGCGCTTAAAGTGTTCTTGTGTGTTTTCTATTTTATCGCTTAATCATTTGAGATTTTTTTGTGTTAGCTATTTAAATGTGAGAGTTCATATCGAATTAATTTAAGATCATAATATTTTGTTGTACAAGTATTTTTAATTTTGCTTTTGTCCTTTTTATTTATATACTATATTAATTAATCTTTCTCTTTCTGTCAATCCATGCGCATTCACTGCAGTGAAAGAGAAATAAGTTGGAGAAGTTTTAACTGTTTCTTGGTACAAATAAAATTTATATTTTTTGGTGAAATAGTCGAAAAGTTGTTAATAGTTTTTGGTTTTTTTTGCTAGTTAATTGGGAAACTCAGTTCCATAGTTAATGTTGTCTTTCCGGGCAACTTTCAAAATGTTTGAAAACTATCTCAATTCAAAATAATAAAAATAAACTGTAAAAATACAAAATTAAGTTAATTTGCATTGCGGCTTCTTTCGATATGAATAAAAAATTCCATAAAATGTTTTTATATGAATAATAATTTTTGTTGCTCATTTATTATCGGTTTTTGTATTTGGTTTTTTTTTTATGTTTTTTTTTTTTTTTCATTTGCAACACAGTTGTACAAATTGCAGGTGTGTGTGTGTGTATTTTAAGGGATTGCCTGCATGTGTGTGTGTGTGCGTGTGTTTATCAAAGCACCAAAAATAACAGTAACAAAAAAGTAAAATAAAAAAACAACGAAAATGAAAAATTATAAATGAATGCAAATGAAAAATAAATCGACAGGCAGAGATGCTATAAAAAAAAACAACAACACGATATATTTATATATATATCATTCACACCGTGCGTTTGTTTAAGTGTGTGTGTTAGCCAACTTTGATCGGTTCTAATTAAGTAAAATAGTATGTGTGTGCATGTGTAATAAATACGAAAAATGATTTAACAAATGAAAAATAAAGCAGATTATTTGCTCCTTTGGATAGGCTAAAGCAGCGCGGGAATCGAGCTTTATGTATATATATTTTTATGGCATATGTTCTACAGCTATACAAAAACAAACATACACATTATAGTTATAATAAGGGCCATAGAAAACAAAAAAAAACAAGTAAGTACAAAAGAAAGTCTAAGGTAGTGATTGTTATTGTTGTTGTTGTTTTTGGTTTTTTTTGGTGTGAATGATATTTTGTACAGTATTAAGTTTTAGTTTAAGTTGTTTTTTTTTTATCAATTTACAATACATTAATGTACACAGTTTTTAAATCGTAAATAATAATATAATAATGTTCATAGTGTAATAATAATAATAATAATGGTACATCTACACATAATAATATAATAATAATATATATATGTATATATATATATATATTTATATGGAGCTTTTAACCTTTTTCTAACTTTTTCGCTTTTAACTCCTTACTAGTGACTATTAAAAAAATTACACTTAATGCTGAATTTATTATAAATTTAAAAAATTTGTGTTTGCTCTTTTAAGTTTCATTTCTATGTGTGTGTGTGTGTGTTTGTTTGTGGGCGGGGGCAGGGGTGTGTTTCTGGTGTTGTGTGCATTTTCATATATATATATTTAGTTCATATATGATTACTTAAATGAACAATTTAGCAAAAAAAAAACATTAGGCCAAAAAATAAAGTTGTGTTTTTTAGCTTTCTTTTACAACTTAATAACAATAATTTGTGTGTAAATGTGTGTGTGTGTGTGTGTGTGTGTGTGTGTGTGTGTGTGTGTGTGCAATTTATGCTTATATATATGTTTATATAAAGAAGATCATGATGATGTTGCTGCTGCTGCTGCTGTTTTTTGTTGTGCGGTTTAATATTTGTTTCATTTTGGGGGCGGGGGTAGGGGTTCTTTACTTTTAATAAGTGCCAAAAAGCTGTTTTTGCTATTTTGATAAGCTTTTAAACTGTCTCAAGCACTCGCACATCCTTTTGAACGACATAGAATTTGTGCTTCTTGCCAACAAGACCCCAAATAACCGCCACATTCTCAATGACAACATTAACGGGTATCGTACAAACAGCGCCGAGTACACAAGCCAGAAACTTGAGCAGCCCGAAGCGATAAAGCGAAAACGATTTGATCACACCAAACACATACATATAGATATTGATGGCGGCAATAAAGGCGCACACAAAATCAACCAAATTGGGACACGGTATCGGATATAGGCCGGCAAAGATGATGTTCGATGTGGACAGCGGCATTGTTACCCACGAATAAACGCTAATGCCCAGCAACAGTTTGTGCTTGAATGGTATTAGCTTGGAGTGAACAACCAATAGTATGCCTTGGAGCCAACGTTTCCTTTGCTGCAACAAGTCGAGCAGCGTAAACGGTGATTTCTCGTACATTTCGCCTTCGATGAAGTTGAATGTGTAGCCCTGACTAAAGGCGCGCATGGCAAAAAAACAATCCTCGGCGACAGAGCCATCGATGCCGTTGTCAAATGAAACCGCACGTTCAGCGCCAACCTGAAAGACAACATGAAAAACGTTAGTGACTTGAATTAGTAAAAAGTAGTTAGTTTAGTCAAACCTGTGTTACCACATAGCTGCCCTTCCAGCTGAAGAGTGGCTTGTGGAAGAGCTTGAACTGTAGCCGAAGCTTGCCCATATCGTCAGAGACTCGAAAACTGTCGGCCAATGTTGTTAGCCAATTGACAACATTCTCATTCGCATAGGTAATTAAACCCTGACCGAACGGATGCTTTCCATCGAGCACAAAATTGATGATGCCACGCACCGAATTCTCCGTTAGCAGCGTCTCCTCATCCAAGTGAACAATCCAATCGCTGTCATTCAGCACATTAACCGTATCCTCGAGACAATATTGTAGAGCGCGCGATTTAAATAGAGCGCCCGTTCGTGTCTTATACTCTTTGGGCACAACAATTTCGCGTATTCGGCGATGCTGAGCCAAATGCACCGCCTTATCCGTAACGACTTCGACCAAGAAATTCTCGAGTCCCGTATCCAAACATGTATTTATATTGCGCTGCACATTCATTTTGACTAGATCCGGAAAATCGCCGCGTGTAACGACCCGAATGCAAATGAAGGGCGCCAACAATGGACTGCCTTTGAGTACAACCTTCTCGGGGAAGGCATTGTAGAAGATGAGGCCGCAAAAATTGAATAGCACCTGCGGCAGTGTTAGCAGCGTTAAAAAACGCAATAAGTACAGCAATATTGTGCCAAATTGGCCGTATTCAGTCCATGGATCGACAAGTGTAAATGAGTTCTCATTGATTTTAATGCCTCCCGAAAATACTTCGCAGGTCGCTATCACAGTGAAGAGCAGCAAACAGTGCAGCAAATGTTTCGTTGTCGAGCTCATCATCATCCTTAACATTATGATGAATGGCAGCAGCACAAAATGCTCCTTTTTTGTTTTTTGTTGTTTTCTAACGATTCTTTCGATTTGATCTTTGAATTTTCAATCTTGCGGTGTTAATTCTTTAGTTAAGATACTTTTTTATTTTCGTTGTTGTTGTTGTTTGTTGTTGTTATTGTCTTTTTTTTTTCTTTTTCGTCTTCAACTGTTGCCTTTTGCTGTGGCCGTCAATAATACGCTTGAATTCGTGAAAGTCCCGCTAAATGATGAGGCACACATTTCTGCAACAATAAAATCATAAAAAAAGCAACTATTATAATTATTTATCAATCAAAATCAAATGCAATTCAATGAAATTTTAAAATATATATATATATATAATGAATATGTAATCGCATTCAAACAGTTGCTTTTAATGATAACAAAAAAAAAAACAGAACCCTGATTCACATTTCGGTTTGTTTTTAAAAGATAATAAATATACAAATAAATAGCCCAAGATAGTGAAAATATTTAAAATATTTAAGTTTCTATGTAAAAATTAATTTCCAGTAACTTATATCACCTTTGGGGATTGTCATATAACCTCAACTTTTCAATTGAATTTTTTTTTTTTTTTTGCTAGGAACTCTCAAAGCCGGAGCCAAGGGTCCCCCCACCAGAATAATGAACAACAAAAATTTTCAAATATTTTCAATTATTTAAAGAATAACTAACTGAAAAAATGTGTGTGTTCGGGCACCGACTTAATACTTCTCTTCAAAATTTAAACATAAAAATTCAATTGATGAACTTTGGTTTTTTTATTTATATTATTTCTTATTTAAAATCAAACGTTTTACAGTCAAATCTTTGATTTTTTTTGTTTTGTTTCAAGGACTTGTTTATATTGTAGTTTCACTTAAATAAACCAATTAAGTTAAATAATTGCAAAATTTGTGCAAACTTAGATGATTGTTGGTTTTATTTGTTTATTGTTTGTGTTTTTGTTGCTGTTGTTACTGTTTGCACCAAGAATACACATACACACACACACACACATACACACGCACACTTATTCAAGCGTACATATTTTTCAATTTACATTGGGGGTCTCGACAACTATTTGGCCCCAATAATTATGAAAGTTCAAATGCCATCGATTTGATTATAATTGGTTTCAATTCGCATGTGTATGATTCGTTCCATAAACCCCAACCCACCACACCCGCCACCGACCATCCCATCCCTTTAACTATTTGGATGACAATAGCCGCTTTTCGAAAATTGCCTAGGTTTAGAATTGGGGGATGTTTTTTTTTTTGTAGCAATCATTTGAGTCAATACAATTAAAAGCCAGCCCAAAAGCAAACAAAAAAACTTATAACATTTTTATATGTATGACTGAGTGTATGTAGAATAGAATAATATGTTTAATGTTCATATTGTTATAAACATTAACATTCGTAACAACATATATTATCAATGCGGGCTTAAGACCCGCATATAAGACACAATGATTAATAATTTTGGAATTCTTTTGGGTATTAGTCAAATCGATATTCAAAAGATATCAAACTAAAAAAATTTTAAACTCTTTTGTTAATGTCATGGGCTACATAAGTACATATAGACAGTCCGACCTGGATAGTGTAAAAACTGTTTCTCACCTACTTGAAAAAAGGAATTTCTGCTTGCCCCATAAGATTAACCCATGTGGCTCCTTTTTTTTTGGAATTGCTCAAGTTTCGCATGCCTGAATCAGCAATTACTTGGTATTTCTACTGCGACGGCATTACGATAACAAAATTATTGCGACGGCGCAGCACAAACTGATAAGCAAAAGCAAAAAAAAAAAAAATTTATACTCTGTACATTTATAACTTTATGATTAATACGCGCCAAATGGCAACGGATAATGCCAACGATGATGATGACGTTTATTATATCTATACATTTGGTAATTCAAAACCGCTAAAATGTTGAATGCAACATTTTAAGCCCAAACGATTGCTACACAGTTGAATTGGCGCCCCAATATGTCCGAATGCTTAGGGATTCTGGCCAGGAACTCATGTGCCAAACGAAGGGTTAAACTTTATGTTTTGTTATAAGGAATATGTACTTTAGGCATTTTCAAATAAATTACGTTAAGGTAGGTCAACATTAAACTGAAATACTATAAACCAATGTAGTATTTTTAGTCGTTTATGTTTCTTTCGCGGTTTAACATTTCTACTTAAAGCCAGTTCTTCAAGTATTTTCGTTTATAGTTTGATCTTTTTGAGTCGACCAAAGTATTTATAAATAATTCATGGAATTCGCATTGCAATGAGTCAGTTGTTGCGACTTGATGTCTCGCTGTCGTCTCAGTTTGTGTTCAGTTCCTTAGTTCCGGTCGTTGATAATTGGGACGGATCTGACTCACACCCTTTTCGCCACTTGCAAAATACAACACTTTGCTTTTTGAACTTGAATCAACTTGCTTTGAGATAAGCGCAAAAAAAGCCGAGTTAGCTTAGAAATAATTTAAACAATCGACAAAAACAACAATCGCTTACGAGTACGCCGACTAAGTGCATCCCCTTACCATTTAATCAAACGAATTTTTTATCATTTAGTTTAATGCTTGAACCTCTTGGGAATTGTAAAAAAAATGCTGATTAATAATGCCCTTGTGACTGGGTGTGTTATCTCAAATTATTAGTTATAAACTTTTTTTATTGTAAGCAGTATTTTTTTTTTTATTTTCCTTTTTCATTATTTCATACATCTAAAGTTTTCCAGCTGAACGATTTGTGTGTGTTGGCTTCAAACTAATCATGAATTCAATTGCTTGTTGGTTTTGGGTTTTGATTTTGCTTTTGAAGAAACATGGTAGTATTATATAAATATAACAGATTTGAGTTGCGCCATTTTTTTTTTTTTTTTGGAGTTCCTAGGAAACTCAAAATGCAACCAGCTTCAATCGAGTTCTGAGAAAAGTAAAACCTTTTTGGGGCGGTCAAAGTAGTTTTCACAAATTCTTTTGGATTATTGCTTTTTCGTTGAGAATCGCACAGTTTCGTTACGTTTGAACTTAGCCAACGTTGTATAGCCTGTGTATACCCTTTCGAATGCAGGTTATGCACAACATGGTAGACGCTTCACTGACTTTGGGCCAATGATGCACCCATTGTTTTTTCTTTCGAGTTGTTGTTATTATTATTTTAATTTGTATTTTTTTTTCGCACAAAAAAGAAACATTGCAATTGTGTTGCACATAAAAAGAAGCAGCACGAGTTATCAGCTTGTTGGTTGTTAATAAAAAACAAGAATAAATTTTTAGAATTGTTACGTTATATAACGTAACTAACTTCAGTTGTTTTAGTTTATTTTTTTTTTTTTTTTGAGTACAATTGAAATGTGTATGGAATTTCCCGTACGTTAGGGCAGTCATTAAATAATAATAATAATAAAAAAAAGCTAGCATTTAAACAACAGAAAAGTATAGTTTACGATCGTAATATTCACATACTTTATATACTACTTTTTACATATGTATGTATATATTTGCGGGTAAGAACCCAAAGTCCGTTTTTACAATGTGTGAATCGGAATTTGAAGAGAGTGAGAAACTGGAGTCCGTATTCGGTGCACATGTTTGTACTTAAAATGTACTATATACAACAATTTGTACCTTTTCGAATAATTTGACAATGATATCCGACGACCCCGTGTTGTGTTATATTATATGTACATGTTTGTCTCAAGTGTAAGATTTGTATTTTGAGATTATGTTTATTTTTTATTTTTACCCGCAAATTGTTGTTGTAGTTAACAGTTCGTCATTGCCTGTCGTTTAAGGTTTTTATAGATATATATTTTTTGTTATTGTTTCGTTAACTTCTCGGGCGTTTCGTTCGTTTTATTTGATTTATTTAATTTTATTTGGTTTGGTTCTTTTTTTTTTTGGAGCTTCGAAGCTTGAACTTCGAAGGCAGCCGTTAAACTGAGACGGCGGCAAAGAGAGCGCCCCACAAAATGGCGAGCAGAGTGACTAAGAGAGAGCGGGAGAGCAGACTGCGGCGTTTTAATTGTGCATATGTGTACAGACATCGGCTAGCATATGTGCACATACATATATTGGACTATTGTATTTGTGAGCCGCAGCCATAAATAATAAATTAAATACGTTATCAAAAGAACAACAACAGCCGTTGTGCTGTGTTGGTTATTAAGTTTTATTTTTTTCCGTTTTTATTCAATTGTGCATCGAATGCCGGTACATTATTGTGCACACAGTATGATCGTAAGTATATTTGAAAATAAAGGAATCGCAGCGTTGCCAACTAAAAGCATCAAAAATCCAGCTAGTCCTAAGTTAGGACTCTTAACCGAAATTAAAGCGTGTAAAAAAATCTAGATTGTACGGTGGAAAAAAAAACGTAAATGGTAAGCACTAACTAAGAGCGTACTCTATAAAAATGAGCTTAAGTTGCGTTGTGTTGTTAGTCGTTCCCTTACTTTTAGGCCCGCCAACTAACAGGTGTCCACTTGTGGGCCATTCCCAATGCTTCTTCTTCAGCTGCTAGTGCTGCTGCTGCTGTTGTTGTCGGCTATGTCACGCGCTGCGGGTACATTAAGCGAATGCAAGAGAGACCGCCCCTTCCCGTTATCGCAGTAGGTTGTTTAAACACACATACACCCACACTGCCCATTGTGTGAACATGTATGTATATTCGTATGTATGGTGTGTTTGCTTAGCTAGATAAGCACAATCAAGGTACATACGCTAATTATACGTACAAATAAAGCGTACATAACTAACATTTGTAACAGCAACAACAGCAACAAATCTCACATACACACTGACAACAATCACTAGTCGTCTCTATGGTTTATCGATTACCGGAAAAATTAAGAGTCGTTCACACAATAGTACCAATAAAAAAAAAGGAAATATTTACATACATGTGTATGTATGAAAAACAATTGAACAATTCAACGTACATCATACGAACATATGTAAATTATATATTAAGTGCATATTCATGGCCATGAACAATGGTGTTTTCACAAGTGACTGACTAGGAGATACCGTTATTGTCGTTGCCATTTAGCTTTTCAGCACCTCTTAAAAAAGTTTGTCATTGAAACGAAATCCAAGAACCGGCAAGCAATTGAGTAAACGAGTAAATAAAGAAACGCTAGCGTTTTCGTACATTTTGGTACGGTTCAGGTGACAACCGTGGGAACTGTTACAAAAGTATCGATTCCCACTGGGTATTAAGTAAATTACAACAACCAATTGCGAATTCTGTTACTTAAAAAAAAACGTGCTCGTATTGCTTTCGCTGCCCCCACTCACAAGATTCCAAACACTCCCTCTAGTAAAATCAACCCCAAATTATCCTAGGGGCACACCTTATATACACAATATGTAGGTTTTTTCCTTAATTTAATTCAGTCAGACTAAAATGCAATTAATACAAAATCACATCACTAGGGCACCCACACATTAAGACATGCATACATACTTACATTTATAATAGACTTGTGTCAATGCTTTTATATATGTATGTAAGTAGTCTTATGGGCCAGCGTCGGCCTTGTGTTCAGCGAATGATGACCAGAGACAGAATCGCGAAAATGTGCTAATGCTAATAACACACGCGAGTGCTAGTGCAGGTGCAGGGGTCCGTTAGAAAGCACTCACTCACTCTTTTGATATGCAATGTTTTTCTTCTTTATTTTTTTACTTACCATGCTGTTGGGTCGCACATAAAACGCTTTTGGTTGCTTTCAGCAAAACAAGGAAGAGGAACTGTCGGCAATGGCAATGTCAATGGCGTTTCGCCGTTGTTGTCTTTTATTTTTTTAATGTAGGATATACAATAAAGCGCCAGACACCGCACACGCAACGGGCTATGTGACGGTTGGGTGGGCGAGGTGGTAGTGATGTAGGGTGTAGCTGGCGCTGGCCTCTCCTTGTTTTAGGCACAGGGTGTGCCGTTAACTCCTCGCGTAAACAAACGTATAAAATGAATATCGATGCCACCCAAAGACCAAAGAGGCTAGTGTATGTGTGTGTGTGTTATGCGGATGCTCTTACTCTCCCTCTCTTGTTACTGATGCGATGCTGGTCTGTCTCCTCTCTTGTTGCTAGCTGTAGCGATTTGTTTGGTTTATTTTTATATTCAAACGTTTTAGCAGCAACAAATTCATTAATATTCGCGATTTTTATTGAAATCAATGCACATACATATTAGCATCCATACATGTATGTTTGTATATTTATAAATGTGCCTCGCTAATTTCTTTAACACTTCTCCTCTCCTTTCTCACACCCGGCGACTACCTTGCCATTTATGCAGAATGCACTCTTCTCAACGTTTCTTCTCCGCGTCCACTTCTTCTTCTTATTCACTCCTCCACAACCGAAATGAACCAAAAGCAACAAAAAAAAAGACGCTTTTCAAATACAACATGCAACATCTAACAAACTGACCACATTAAGTAGTAAGTTGTTATAAAATATATCGATCGAATTATGTTCCAACGAGTATTTTTCGCTTTATTTTTCGAGTTTTTTCTTCTGCTGCGATTTTATGGCGGCGGCACGAATATTGTGAATTGAATTTTTTTTTGTGGGAGTCCTGGTCAAAGCTGTAGATTATTTATCAGTTGATGCACTGTTTAATTGGTTGGCGCGCACATTTTGTGCGATAAGCCTGAAAACAATGACTGTTTTTTTTTCTGAGTAATAGCTAATAAATATAAACCGCCGCACTGGCAACGCGACCGCAACAACAAAACACTAGTGCTACAAATATCAAACGATATCAGTTTTACACACCTCTATAAACTGACTCTGTTAACTTAACATGCTCTGTTAAAAGCTATCGACATTTTAAACCATGGAACAATAAAATAAAAAAAGCCATAATTGCAGTTTGCATTTTAAATCGATGTTTTAATGCAACATTTGCTTCAAATCTGACAATGCAAGCATACAATGTCGTGAAAGCGTGAGTAGCAACTTATTTCGAGATTACCAAAGCTAAAAACTTAGTATATTTTTGAGGTATTTGTACAAATACCAAAAAGTGCGTTTTATTGCGGTACCAGCGAAATATTGCAAATATATCGATAGATAATTCATTTTATTAGCGTGCGACGTGCACTGCGAACGTATGTTACGTGTGTTTTCGGCTTGTTAATTTTTTTATTTTTGTTTCATTCATCTCGCCTTTATTTTGTTGTTATTGTGCGTGTGCGTGCAGGCAGCCGCAACAAGAATCACGTAAAACTATTTGGAATTTTTAAATAAGTTCCAAGTTAAGCGAATATCAACAGCATTGGGCTGTGCGCAGAAAAGCTAAACAAACAAAAGAAATAAATCCAAACGAAAAGAAGGGCGATACAAAAAAAACGCGTGCTGAGCCGCGAGCTGAAGTGCGGAGCCACAAGAGCTCAGTCGAAGAAGGCGTACGATTGTTCAATAGAGCTGTTTCGACTCTGTTGGCTGCTGCTTCTTCTACCGCTCTACATCGTCATCGTAGTTGTAGTTGTAGCCGCCGTAGTCGCCACACCGTCAAACGTTTCGTCGCCACTGCCCGCCTTAGCCTGTTTCTCTAAACGCGCGCGCGTTCTTTTTACCTTTTCCGGCCTAGCAGCACCAAAGTTAACTGCAAACCATTTCAACAACAACACCGACCAAAAGAAGACTCTGCGATAAGACAAACAACAGCAAAAAAATGGTAAATTTTCGCACTCTCAATTCAAAATTTGTTTATCGTTTCTTATAGTATGCACGATGACTTATGAATTTCTTTGTTGTGCCTTTGCAAAATCGGCAACATTTGATGGTCACAAATTCTATGGTCACTGGCCGCCTCTGTCGGCGTCGTCATAGCAGCAGCGACGTTGGCAGCAGCAGCTGAGTGTGTGCATAATCCAGCCATCTCACTTGCACTCGCCACTTGTGTGGCCAGCCACATGGTTAGGCAAAACATAACAACAAATGAAAGAAAAAAAAAAAAACACACATCTGAAACACTTGAAATCGCAAAGCAACAACAAACCAATTTTTTGCTGATGCGTCTGCACGCTTAAGGAGAAAAAGAAGCAGAAAAGTAAAGATGTCAATTTGGTCATTTGATTTTGCATTGTTTTTGTTTGCATTCTTTCTCATTTTTGCGTGTTATTATTGGGTTTCGCTTATAGCTTGTAGGCCATCTCCCCTTGTCTCCATCCCCCCCATCCTATAAGAAGCGTTTTCAATTTCATCACAAAGATTTATTTATTTATTTAATGTACAATAGAAATTTCTGTTTTTACTACAGCATTCCATATATGCATACCGTTTCAAATGTCGCTTGTGCTAGGTTAGGGTTAAGGCCTTGTGTGTGTTTGCGTGTGTGTGTATGTTGTCATAGTAACCGATCTTTCCATTCTCGGCCCGCACCACCCTCTCTTCACAGTGTTGGCAGAATTCTATGCGCTAAAATAGCTAAATGGATAAAAAAAACACCAAATATAAAACTGCTAGCTAATAGCTAATTTTTTAAAGAGTTAATTTGAAAATATAATTCGTAAATATAAATTATTGGTTAAAAAACAGATTTTTTTTAAAGCTTAAAGCATCTTTGTATATTTGTGATTCCGAAATCATTCTCGAAAAATTTGCCAAAAATTAGCCGAATGACTTTTAAAAACAGCTGGAATTCTAGCCAATAGCATTTCAATATATGTTATAGCTCTCGCAATTTCAAAATAGCTAGGCCTAGCTTTAAAGTAGCTAAAATGGCAGCACTGCCTCTTCACCCCATCTCTTCTGACTCATATTGTTGTCATCGTTTCGTTGTACTTTTTGTTGTTTTGTTTATTGTAGAGGTGCGTTTGAGATGCGTATATGCAAACATTTATTATTGATATGCATTGATAAATTAAAGGATATTAAATTAGATTGTCATTAAGTAATAGGCCTTTTTTAAAGTTCGAATTATAGTGTTTCCGTGTGTTTGAAGGAAATGACATGAGGAAATCTCATAAATATATACATATATGTATATATATAGGTATATATATACATGTCTTTCTGTCCCTTGGCTTTTATGCCTTTTTAACCAGACCTTTTTTTAAATTTTTCAACTAAAAAATATATATAACATATTCCTGTTTGAGTTTATTTTTAAAAATTTGTTTGACATTTCGATACTTTTCGAGCTCTTTAATCGATATGTCTGTTGGTCCATCGGAACCGATCTAAATCAGACTATAATTATTATTATTAAAATCAATATGCACACTTTAAGTTTGGTTTTATTTTTTATTTCTTTCATAAAATCCCCAGCTTTTAGATTTGGCGTCTGAAGAATCGCACAACTTTTAAAAATTTTCTGTAATTTTGGTAGTGCCTTGTTAAAGTTTAGATTGAAATAAAGATGAGGCACAAGTCAATATTAAGTTTTAAAAAGAAAGCTCTTCAAGGGATACATTGTTTATAAACCGGTTTCAATGCATTTTAAAAGTACTGTCTTCAATACCTTAAAAACTAAATTTTAAAAAAGAACAAGAAAGGATTGGATATGGGCATTGATTTTGAATAATGAGCATTTAATACAGGAATGACCAAAAGTTTTGGTTTTTTTTTTTTGTGTTGAAAACAAAAAACAATATTTTAAATCCTTTATTCTTGCATGTACCTATTTCCAGACCATAATAGTTCTTAATATATCATAAAAATCTTAATGAAACTTTATCCAAAATTTATAATTCTAATTATATAATTAAAATGCAAGTTTATAAAATTTTAAAATTAATTGAAATGTAATTTTTGGAGTACAGTCGAACTTAGTTTTGACTGAGTTTGTCGCAAGTCCTGTGTGTGTTCACTGTACCATGTTAAATGTTATATGTATGTGCTTGCAACTGCAGCAGCAGCAGCAAGTTTGATGCCACTCCCACCGTTTTACTTATATGTATATATGTAAACACACATTGTATATAGAGTATATATATATATATATATATATACATATATAATTTCCCCAGCTGCGTTATTTATCGCTTAGTTTGCTTTGTTGTGCCATTCGCTGTATGCTGTTTGTTCCTTGTTGCGTTAAAGGCGCATGCGTTAAAACTGCATTTTCCTTCATGTTCCCCCCCATCCTTCGCTACCAATTCATTTGCATTTCTCCGCTATTCCAACTTTGACCCTTTGCATATGTTTAAGTATAGAAACCTAAAATTATTAGCACATTTTGATTTTATGTGAAGAAAAATAGAAAGCCTAAAAAAATCATGCAAGGTTTCGTAGCTTTATTTTTTATCCATAAATCAAGAAAAATTTTAATATTATTTTTGGCTATATATTTTAGAAAAATTGAGCTGGAAATCATAGTCCTTAATAATATTAAACTATTTTTTCTCAGTGTAGTTTTCTATTTGATGTATTTTCGATTACAATTTTGTGACATTTTTTATATTCGTGCTTAATATTATTTTTGTATTTGTTTTTGTTGTTTTTCGGCATTTTTTGTTTACATTTTTATTTTCGCTTTTCATTTTGCCTGGCACCGCAACCCTTAAAAGCAACTCTGCTGCTGCTGCTGCTCTTTGCTTCTTCTTCTTGTTTTTGATTGTCTTTCACTTTATTATTTCTATCTGGTTCATCCTTTTTTTTTTTTTTGGCAACGTGTTGATGTATTTCCTTTTCGCATGCACACACACAAGAGCACTTATGTGTGTGAGGGTGTGTGTGTCTGTGTAAAAGCACATGTTTTTATTTTTCTGTTGTTGTGTGTGCGTATATTTGAGCTTATTTACTTTTGTGTTTTCGTGCAAGGTCGTTCGTTTTGATTTTATTTTGTGTGTCAAAAACAAAAAAAAAAAACAAAACCAACAAATTTCTCACAAAGTCGATCTTAGTGTGTGTGTGTGTGTTGTAATGGGCTAACGGGATATGTTTTTGTTTATGTTTGACTTTAAACTGTTATTTCTATTTGTTAAAGATAACATTTAATATTCAAATGAGTTCATTCCAACTTGTTTTATGGTAATTATTAAAGATGCAAAGAAATGTTTTTTTAGCTCAAATTCATTAATTTTAATAACAATTTATTTTCAGTTATTTTAGGTGAAATAATATTAAAATTTAAATCAAAAATTATTAGCTCTAAAGTTTTGTATATAAAACGAACCGAACTTAGTTGCTTATTAATTTTACATCCTAATAAAGTTCAACACATTTATCTGTGTATAGTCGAATTTCTCCTTAAAGAACTTCCCAATAATGATATGTGTATGTTCCAGAAGGCTTAATAAAAAAACCCATTCTGTAAATTTAATTTTCGATAAAGTTTTTATTTTGTTCCCTTGAAATTCGCTGAATGGAAAGTTCGATTGTGTTCACTGTAGCTGGACTGATGTTTAAGGCAGGGTTGATTGTTGTTGGGCACATTTGACCTCTTACTGTACCTATCTCTTTCTCTCTCTCTCTCCCTTTCTCTACCCTCCCAATGCTGTATATATATGTATTTGTGAACCCAAGAGTGCCCGAGTCATTGATTTATCTCGATTCGTAGGCGTAGTATAGACAACAGCCGAGTTAAATTCACTAAAGGGCACCCTGCACTAAGGAGGCAGGCGCAGCAATCGTTTGTCAACCAACCCAAAACCGTCAACCAGCAGAGTTCTGAAACCCACTTAACGGTGCTTTCTGTCTCTCTCTCTTTCTCTCGCTTTTGCTGTAATTGCTGCCTCTCGTATTCGTGTCGTGTACTTTTTGGCACCCTGGCCGTACGGTACGCCCAACCCTTATCATAGGCAGTTAGTTAGGTTTCCAGGCAATCCTTTTGTTTCAAGCACGAAAGGGAGGTGAGGTGAGGTGAGTGGGTGGAAGGTGTTGGGGGTAAAGGTTGCTTTGGCTCAAAACGGGGGTTGGCACATTGCGAATGCTCTACGTAGTTTCGGTTCTGTTCTATTCCGTTCTATTCTATTCCGTTCTGTTCGTTGTTCGCATGCCAAACATTTTCGACTCCTTTACTAGATTTAACATTCAACCCTTTTCGTGAACTGCTGCACTGTGGTTACAATACGATTATTACGATATAAAATCAAATAAACAAAATATTTATGTAAAAATCTTAAATTTCCAAACTACTTTTAACTCAATTGGATGGTAAAATATAGTCGATTTTTTAATCGTTCGATGGAAAACTTTGCTCAATCATTCAACCACTGTGCCGATTTCATTTGCCCGAATGGAATGCCCGAGTGGTGGTTTGTCCTCGCCTCCGCCCCCTGGACATGCGCCAAACCACCCACCCGTGCCCCAACGTAGCAACAGCGGCCGTTGTTTCAATTTTGACAAGGCGCTGCTATCCAGAATAGGGTTGTATGTGTGTGTGTGTGTGTGTGTAAACGCTGAAAAACTGCAAGCGTATGTATTTTGGGCTCTTAACTAATTTTCAGTTCGGCAGAGTCGCAATAATAATAGTAGAGTTGTCTTTAACACGAGCACAGCGACAGTCGCAAAATGCAACAGTGAATGAGTTCGTGTGTGCGATTAACGGTAACAGTGCAAAAGAAAAACAATTAAACAATAGAAAACTGACCTCAGCTGACCCACAAAAAAAAAAAACAAATAATGTAGAAAAACGCAACGTTTTTGCCCCACTGTCGTCAGTCAGAAGCCAGCTCAATTTTTTCGTTTTTTGCCTCTATTTTTTGCCTTTTTTTAGTCTCGTGCTTTTGTGCCGTTTTTTCTAAACAACTCTCTCTCTGTCTCTTATTTAAACGTGCTCTTTTACTCTTGCGCTCTCCCAGTTTTTTTTTTCTTCACTGCCTTTGTGTGTGTGTGTGTGCAAAAAGTGTGCTACATTTTTTTGGCGGCTATTCCCCCTTTTTTTGCTGTTTTTATCAGCTGTTTTAAAGTGTGTTGACTGCAGTACACTGCACGAAATAAGAACTTCAAACATATAAAACCAAATATAAAATTGTTGCTTTGTTTTAATTTTTGTGTGTTTTTTTTTATTTATTTTGCAGACATCAAAAAAGCGAAAATCATTTTTAGACGCCGATGAAAATGATGATTTCGATGATGACGATTCTGGCTCGGATTTTGATGATGATGAAGATCCAGATCAAATAGAAGTGCCAGGTAAGTTGAAAATACTCACAAAACCTAATCATAAAGTGAACAAAAAATATTATCAGCAAGTTTCTACAAATTGTTTTGTTATAAGAATGCGTCAAATTAAAAATTAATTTTTTAGTTGATTTATCAATGTTCAAAGGAAAATAAACTTTAGAGCCGCAGACTTTTACCTGTCAACAAATACATTCAAAACAAACAGACACACACACAAACAGGTACACTGGGTTTAAATTGAAATTAAAGTGCTTAACTTGCTATAAAACTTTTAGGTCAGACAGGCTTTCTGGTTTTACCCCATGCCCTTTCAAATTCCTAATCGAGCCTCAATTTTCCCCATTCACCCACACTCAAAACTGCCCCTTTTGTTTTAGGCCAGGCTAAATACGGCAGCAAAAAAGGTTTGGTGAGCAAAAAACTTGAAAAGTTTGCCCTGAGTTGAAATGTTGTCAACACTAATGTAATTAAGTTTTGGTGCAAGAAGAAGCAGACAATCGGTTGCTATACCATTCTGTTGTTGATTTAATCGATGATCTTCACAAGAAAATTTAGAAAACTTTCCTTGGGAACTTAAAAATTGTTAGAAAACTGCAAAAAATTGTTTTTACAAGCACGTCAGTACTTTGATTTTATTGTGATGAAGTATCATCAGATAACCTTTCAAGATATTATTTAAAGTGTTGTTTACTGAAAAGAGTTCGGAAAAGATGCAGGCAACTCTTCATTGCTCAAATTTTACTCCCACCAGTCAAGTAAATGTGACTAATAATCGCCTATGTCACTCACAAATAACATGACTTTCTATTGGTAAACAATTTTTAAAAATCGGTTCAGTAGATCCAGAAATTTCCCCCGGACAAACTCACCAACTTTACCTCTTTGTTACTGAAAATCCAATTAAATCTAACATGCATAGAATATGAATGTATTGAAGGGGTTTCAATTAATAATAGACACCAAATATAACCAACCCTCAACTTACCATGCCGACCACAAACATGCTAAACTTTGGAATGGGGCAAGGAGTTCGATGTTGTTGTATAGTTTGAATTTCGAAGATTTAGGCTCTATATGATGAACGTGTGCTGTTCATGTATATATAATATATACATTAATGTTAAGTATACAGAATAATATGCAAATTGCATTCCGTATGCGAATGCTGCTGCTTGGAATACCAAGGAATATGTATATGCACATAGATATATCTCTAGTTACAATCGGTCTTATGCCATATACATATAATAATATATATATAGTCATACATATATATATATATATATATACTTTATATAATTGTTTGCGGACAAATCCAATTATAGCATTCGATGTTGTTTTTCATCTGTTTTGTCTGAAATGCATTTGCATTTCGCATTATTGATGAAGCCCTTCTATAACACACCCCGGCACCCCGCTACCCGAACACCTTACCCAAAAATGGTATTAATTAGCAGTATCTATAAGAAATGATGGTTGTGTGAGTTTTCCAGCTGCCAATTAAGCCCAATAATAATTCAAATAATCTTTTTAAGCAATGCTTTTATACTACTTATTCGTTTAATAAAGTTTTTGTGAATCATTTCGTATAAACTTTAAAAATTACGGAATGAGAATGCATCTCTGACCCCATAAAGTATGTTTTCATATATTTCAGAGTAAGCTCTTCTTAACCATAGGCAGAACAAGTTGGTTTACAAATTAATCGATAACTTATCGATAACATTTAAAACTATAATTTCTGATTTGTGAAAATTGTGAAAAAAGAAGTATAGATCAAATAATGATCAACTGTGAAATTTGCAACCAAATCGGTCTAGAAACATCGAAGATATTGTAGAACGTTTCAGCTCAAGGGTGCAAGGAATCTTCAAGTTGAGCTTTGAAAGCTTTCTTACAAGTTGATTATTGCTTGTGAGTTTTCAAATGTTTATCATAAAGGAGCAAAATCCTTCTTGAAATTATGATTCATAAACTTTCTTGCTCATATTTGGTAAGCTGCGAAATTAATCGATTTTGTATCGTTGCCACATATATTGCTTCCCTGCTCACTCTAGACCTGTGTTATGTTATTGTTGCTGCTTAGAGTTGTGGCATGTGCATTAGATATATGTATATATACATTAGTATGTGTAGGCATATCCCCGCCCCAAACATCTGTACTTATATATTAGTCTGTATGTGGCACATAATGAGTACCTAATTAGCAAATGCAAATGCAAATGCATCATCATATAAACTTATATATATAAGGATATATAAAAGGGTTAAGGGGGTGGGTGGCACGTCCATCTAGTGCACAAAGGGTGCACAAAATTCGGCGGCCAGTTGATGTAAATGCTTAGAAATTATGATGATGAGCTGAGCCTAAGACGTTGTCACAACCCTAAAATCCCACACATCCTCCCTTCAATCAAATGACATTGAAATAGCAAATTCGGTAGAGAGAGAAAGAGAGATGGTTGGATTTCTAATTATTCATTTACATACTACAAATAAATTTACAATACATACATATACTAGTAACTGACTACTGTGCATTTAGTATTTGTACTACAACCAAGTTCTCAAGTTGTGCATTGATTCTTTAGCCATTGCCAAGTTAACAACGTAAAATTCTAAACTCAACAAGAATTAAAAGCATTACAACAAAAAACAACATATATAAAGTGAAAGTATTTTACTAGAAGAACCAAAAGATGATTATGGTATTACATAAGAAGATATGATAAAGCAATAAATTTATCAGATTCTAGCAATTTTTTTTTTTTAAGTTTCGAAAATTCAATGACAAAGTTTAAACGGTTTTTATCGATATTCTTAATAATCTGGCAATCGTTTATAAATATTTATCACAAAATGCGAAGATTTGTGCGGAAAACCGTTTTATATATACAGTACGACCTCGTTCAAGGCAACTCCTCGATAATTGCAACACCAAAGTACTCGAACTTGTTTAAAAAAGTTAAAATTTTAATAAAAATTCTGACCAAACTTTCTCAGATTAAAAAATAAAATAAATAATAATAATCCTTGATTTGATCACGGATGTGATCCTAAAGCTTCTCTTTGTGGAAATCAGTATTGTTGGCCAACAGAAAGTTTTGCCTGTGCGATTGTCCAAATTGTAATAGGTTGCGTTGAGCGAGGTCGTACTGTATGACCTTATCACCTTTATCATAGCCACCTCATATACTTATATATATTATTTTTTGTTTATTTTTGGTTTATTGTTGCAGGTGGCGGTCGTGATCTGAATACTGCAGTTACCTATGCCCAAAACATTCGCAGCGGTGTTGGCATCAATACCAACAACAACAACAAGAACCTCGACAACAACAGTATCAAGCCAAGCAGCAGCAGCAGCACCAACAACATAGCTGAAACTTTTCTCAAGTTAAACAACAATAACAACGTCAGCAGCAGCAACAATAACAATATAAAAACAAACAACAGCAAAGTAACATCGCTGTTGCTAAATAATAAAAATATCAACAACATTAATAACAATAACAGTAATAGTAATCATCATAATAATAACAACACCAATACATTTGTGCGTCCAACAATTGTAACGCATATAACAAAACCATCAATTGTGGGCGGCAAATTTACAGCGTTGCCAACACCAATTACCGCCAAACTTCCCATTGACAAAAGCAACATGCCAAAGAAATTGAACGGTAAGTGTGACCACAAAAAACAAACACAAACAAAATTCAATAAAAACAACAACAACATTAACTGTATTTTGCCATCACTGTAAAATGTACATATGTATGTATCTATTTCACTAAAGGACCGTTTTAATGTGAATGGCAAAGTAGTTTATATGTATGTATGTATGTAGTACAAATGAAGACAAAATGCATAAATGTTAAAAAGAAAAATTAATGGAAAAAACACACACACTTTAATAGAGGCAGAAGACGATGAAAGCTAATATGTTGCTGTGTTTTTTGTTTAACTCTCTCTCTCTCTCTCTCTCTCTCTCTCTATTTCTCGCAAATCCTTTCAATTCACTCACGCTTGCTTGCTCGCTCGATCGCTCCCTTTCTTACTCACTCAACTCTATACTTTACTTTTGTATTGTTTACCGTTATGCTATCGGTTTTTTTTTCGTTTTGTTGTTGGTTGCTCTTTCGTTTTCCGTTTCGTTTCGTTTTGGTTTGGTTTTTGCTTTGGTCCATCCAGCAGCAGCAGCACCAGCAGCTGCGAGCAGCTCAGCAAACAGCACAAGGATCGTTGCGAATAGTGGCAACGCCAGCAGCGCCGCCAGCAGCAGCAGCAGCATTGCCAACCTTAACTCAGCCAGCGCATATTTGAGCAGTGGCGCGGGCACCTATTTAAACAGCCTCAGCACCAACGATCTGATGAATCTCGCCGCCTATGTCGCCTCCAAGGGTTCGGCGCCGCCCAATCAAAGCAATAACAGCAACAACAACCCTGGCGGAGGCGCTTCAACTTCGGGCGTCTCTGCTTCTGCCAATTTTAGCATGGCCGCGTCTTTATTGGCGCAGAGTAAGTCCTGTAATGTTGGTAACAACCAAGAATAACAGTTAACAAAAACAACAAAAAAACTTCAGTAATTGTGTGTGTGTGAAAAAGGAAAAGAAATACATTTTTCTCTAATTAATCGATTTCAATTTTTGATTTGTCACAAAATTTATTATGGAAAAGTTTTTGAAAGGTTTTTTCTTTTCGGTTTTATCATTTGAGTTTGTTTCGTTTTCACATGAAAGATAATTACAATTCTCCAATTGCCCGAGGGGCTGAGAATAAAGTCTCTGAATTGAAACCACTTCTTAATAGGGCAAATTTAGACTCCTGAAGATATTTGGATTTTTTTTTTTTGGATTTCTTTAGGGCGATTTAGATTTATTCTAGGTCTAGGAATTCAATAATTAATCACAATTCTTTTGTCTTTTATACTAATCACAAGCAACATATTCTTCCTATATTTATCTATCTCCCTCTTTCTCTTTCTTTCTTTCTTTCTTGATCTTGTTCTGTACACAATCTTTTACAACAACAAACAACAACAAAAACCGAACACAATTTCCAAACTTATTTTGCAGTGAGCTATGCGGGTGCCAATCCATCAATGCGACAACCCTACAAATTGGCTCAACCCGGTCCCACTGCCAGCAACACTCTAAAGAGCAGCACAATGGCAGCGGCAACTGCTGCGGCTGCTGGTGGCGGTGGTGGTGGCGGTGGAATAAAGGTAAACACCATGATGCTGGACAAGCTGCAAAAGTTGATCGCATCGAATCCGGAATACTTGACCAGTGGCATACCGAATCATGTGATGACACAGCTGTTCATGCAACCCTTGCAACAGCAGCAGCAGCACCAACACCAACAACAGATGAATGCAACATCAATGTCAAATTCGGCACATTCGCAAGGTTCCTCAGCGTCCGCCTATGTGCAACAAGAGGAAGATGAGATCGACTACGAGGAAATGGGCGTGGCCGAAACCTATGCAGATTATTGGCCAGCAAAACGTAAGGAGTCATAACGAATGGATGAGCATAAATATTAATCAAAACACTTTATCCCCCACAGTTAAGCTGGGCAAAAAGCATCCGGATGCCGTTGTTGAAACCGCATCGTTGAGCTCGGTGGAACCATGTGATGTTTACTACAAATTGTCGATACCAGCGGAGACGATCAATAGCGGACAATTGAGCGCATTGCAATTGGAATCGATAACATATGCATCGCAGGCACACGACCATCTATTGCCCGATGGCAGTCGGGCGGGATTTCTAATTGGTGATGGTGCTGGTGTTGGCAAAGGTCGCACCATTGCCGGCATCATCTATGAAAACTATTTGAAGGGACGCAAAAGGGCCCTGTGGATTTCGGTGTCCAATGATCTCAAATACGATGCGGAACGTGATCTCAGCGATATTGGTTGCACTCGCATCGATGTCCATGCTCTTAACAAGGTGAGGGAAATACTTTCATAAAAAGTAAAGTATTCACTTCTCATATTTGCGAATATTTGTAAAAAGTTGCTGTTCGTTCACAATGCTTAGCTCTCCAATTTGTTTTCTTCTTGGTTTTGTTTCGAGTTCATAAAATAATTTGTTTGATGACAAAGCTTAAATCCTCACATAAACAAATTCATATTCATATTTTATAAATGTTTATCTTCCCTTTTCTTTGTACCCACAGTTCAAATACGCCAAGATCAGCTCGGATACGAATGGCAATTGCAAACGTGGCGTCATTTTTAGCACATATTCGGCTTTGATTGGTGAATCGAATAATAAGACAGGCAAATATCGTTCACGTTTTCGCCAGCTGTTGCAGTGGTGTGGCGAAGATTTTGAAGGTCTTATCATATTCGATGAGTGCCACAAGGCCAAGAATCTATGCCCTGTCGGCTCCGGCAAGCCAACAAAAACTGGACAAACGGTGCTGGAGCTGCAGCAAAAGTTGCCAAAAGCACGTGTTGTTTATGCCTCGGCAACCGGTGCTTCGGAGCCAAAGAATATGGCGTATATGGTGCGTCTGGGTCTGTGGGGCCAGGGCACAGCTTTTGCCAATTTCGCTGACTTTATTACAGCGGTGGAGAGACGGTAAGATTCCTTGGAGGTACAAACAAAAGCCAAGCAATATTAATCTTATATTTATTTATGAAATTATTTAGCGGTGTTGGCGCCATGGAAATTGTGGCAATGGACATGAAATTGCGTGGCATGTACATTGCACGCCAGCTTAGCTTTAAGGGCGTTAGTTTTAAGATTGAGGAAGTGCCACTATCCAAGGAATTTCGCCGTATCTACGATCAATCGGTTGAACTCTGGGTGGAGGCAATGCAAAAGTTTACCGAGGCCGCCGAACTCATCGATGCCGAAAGTCGCATGAAAAAGACAATGTGGGGACAATTTTGGTCGTCGCATCAACGCTTCTTTAAATACCTTTGCATTGCGGCGAAAGTCAATCATGCTGTCACCGTTGCCCGCGAGTCCATCAAATATGGCAAATGCGTTGTCATCGGTCTACAGTCGACCGGTGAGGCGCGCACTCTCGACCAATTGGAGCGCGATGATGGTGAACTAACCGATTTTGTTTCCACAGCCAAGTGAGTATCCATTTTGTGTGTATTTTTAATCCCCAAACCCATGACATCGGTTCGAATAAAAACGGGGTGCAATGGTGGAGCTGTGTGTCTGTTTGGCTGGCATGAGCATAGCAACTTCGGTTTGTTTAACAGGCAGCTTTTATGGGAGGCCATTCGAGTCCTTTGCCCTTCAAGGCTGCTTCTTGAGGTAGCCGACCTTGTGGGAGTACCGTTGTTTTTTTTTTTTTACAGGTAGTTTCAACCACACCAATTGGCATAATGCACATTCGAAAATTTTGTTTTTTGAAACTTCTACCATAAAATGGGCTTCAGTTGACGCTTAAACTAGACTGCATGGATATATGAGAACCGTCTCTGTAATCCTTCCTATGGAAAATTAACACTAGACAGAAGATATAGTTCCCGAACATTAAATTTCTATCAAATAATTTTGCATCAAAATCCGTTGAGAAACACCAAAGATATCAAAGATTGAGGTTTAGTTCATCCTGCAGGATTTCATGCATGAAATTTAGGGCATCTTTTAGTTTAGCTTTCTCTTGACTATAACCTTTCTAACTTTGTTTAACCCTTGTTTGCTGCAGAGGCGTCTTCCAATCGTTTGTGGAGCGACATTTTCCGGCGCCGGATCGCAATCGCATCAATCGAATATTGGGCTTGTACGATGATACGGCGACGCAGGCCTCAGCAGCAGCAGCAGTTGTCAAGCAGGAGGCAATACTCAATAATAATGGCAACAACAATAACAACAGCAGCAACACCAACAACAACAAAATGAGGCGGAACAACAAGCGAAAGGGCGGCGCCAATGACGGCAGCAACGTTAGTAAAACCAAATCGAAGAAAAAAAAGCGCAGTGGCTCGTGGCAATTTAGTGATAGCGACAACAGCAACAACAGCGACAATAGCAACAACAGCGACGACGATGCTGCTGACAGCGATGATGCTGCATTCGATGCGAATGATGACGACGACGACGATGATGAGAATGATGCTGAGGACGATAATGATGATGATGATGATGATAATAACGACGACGACGACGACGACAACGATGATGGGCATAATAAGCATGGGGATGGGGATAGTGATGCAAGTGATTATAGCTCGGATTTCAATCCGTTTTTAGCCAGCGGCAGCGACAGCGACATTGATCCCTGGGTAAATGCCCGCAGCAAAAAGTCAGCGTCGTCAGGTAGTGGCCAAGGCAAAAAGTCACAGAAGAAGAGCCAAAAGAAAAAGAAACGCCAAAATGCTGCCAACAAAAAGGAATTTAAAATCAAAAAGGAACCAAAAACAGAACCAACATCGCCGCCAGCTACACCAACAGCAACCGGAGCAATGTCTGCCAATATTGTGGCAGCATTGAATGCAGCAAAGAGTCGCAAACCGTCACAATTGTCCACACAGGATCGCATCCAGGATCTATTGCAAAAGAAACAGGAGCTCAAGGGCACCATAACGCCGATCGGTGCCAATGGTTGCAAACTGAATTATGGGCCACCGCCGAAGGATGCCATTGAGCGAGCGTGCACTATGAAGGAAGAACTGTTGCGACGCATCGAACGGCTTGGTTCGAAATTGCCGCCAAATACACTCGATCAGCTAATCGATGAGCTTGGCGGCCCGGACAATGTGGCCGAGATGACCGGACGACGTGGTCGTGTCGTTCAGAACGAAGACGGTTCCATACAGTATGAATCGCGGACGGAAGCCGATGTGCCGCTCGAGACATTGAACATAACGGAGAAACAACGCTTTATGGATGGCCAAAAGGATGTGGCGATCATTTCGGAGGCGGCTTCCAGCGGCATCTCGCTACAAAGCGATCGACGTGTGTTCAACCAGCGTCGACGCGTTCATATCACCTTGGAGCTGCCATGGTCGGCGGATCGTGCCATTCAGCAGTTTGGTCGCACGCACCGTTCCAATCAGGTGAATGCACCCGAATACATATTCCTCATTTCGGATTTGGCGGGTGAGCGACGTTTCGCTTCGACAGTCGCCAAACGTCTGGAGTCCTTGGGCGCTCTTACCCATGGCGATCGGCGTGCCACAGAGACGCGTGATCTCTCCCAGTTCAATATCGATAATAAGTATGGCCGTCAGGCTCTGGAGACAGTGATGCGCACCATAATGGGCTATGAGGCGGCGCTCGTGCCACCGCCAACCGATTATAGTGGCGAATTTTTCAAAGATATTGCCGGCGCTCTAGTTGGCGTTGGCATCATTGTCAATACGGAAAGTCATCCGGGTGTGCTCAGTCTCGACAAGGACTACAACAACATATCCAAGTTTCTCAATCGCATTCTCGGCTGTCCGGTCGATCTACAGAATCGCCTGTTCAAATACTTTACGGACACCATGACGGCCATCATTAATCAGGCGAAGCGTGGCGGTCGCTTCGATCTGGGCATTGTTGGTAAGTCCAAAGACTTTGAAGTTATTTTGTGCTTTATGTTTTGACATATTTTGTTTCTTGCAGATTTGGGCGCTGCTGGGGAGAATGTAACGCGTGTGCGTTTGGTTAGGTTTATGCGCAAACATGCCACAGGGGTGGCACCCACTGAGTTGCACACAGTGCGTGTCGAACGTGGCATGATCTGGCAGGAGGCCATGGATAAGTAAGTGATTTTAAGATTTAACTGATTTGACTGAATCTATCTTGCTTTTACTTTTTGTTCAAGATATGCGAATCTGTTTAATGAGCACGATGGATTCTATACTTCGCATCAGTTGCGGAATTCTAAACGCACCTCGATCCTCGTCGTTGTCATTGAACAGCAACAGCAATCGTCACGCAGTTTAACCGATTCGGATAACAGCAAAGATGGCAAACAAAAGAAGAAATCTCGCAGCAAAAACCAAATCATGTGCCAGATATATCGACCCAATACGGGGCTGCAGGTGCGACACGAATCGCTCGCCGAGCTAGAGAAAAAGTATCGCAAGGCCAAGCTGGAGGAGGCTGAACCCCATTGGACCGAACAGTATGATGCATCGGTGCAGACATGCTCCCATGCCTACTGGAATGGCAATTGTCGCAATGTCACTCTTGGCAATGATTGCGAGGTAATTTGCATTTGCAATTTAGCTAAATCCCTTCGAACATTCATTAATTCCTTTTTCGAAAATCTAACTAGGTTGGCTTGCGCCAGCGTTTGTATTATGTGCTGGCTGGATCGGTGTTGTCGGTCTGGGGACGTGTTGAGCATATATTGAATACGCGCTCGAATAGCAAGATGCAGGTGATACGCATGAAGACGACGGAGGGCGAGAAAATTGTCGGCACAATGATACCAAAGTCTTGTTTTGAGCCATTGATGAACGATTTGCGCAGCGATTCGGAGAAGCACGAGGAGTTCAACTATTAAAACCAAATTGCTATTTCTATAACGCCCACCAACAACAACAACAACAACAAGCAGCACAACAAGAACGCGCTTCCTTATAGCCCACAACAAAGGACATCTCGACTCTTCCAACAACAACAACCACAAAAACATACATAAATATGTTAAACTATTCCTTGCTGCTTTCTGCCTCGATTTACTATTTTAGTTTTATCAATTATTATTTTAGTTCTTAGTTTCGTTATATCGATTTAAACCCCTTTATATAACAACAATGCTGTGGAATTAGTTGTAATTTATCGCCTTGTACAAGAGTCATTATATATATATATATATATATATATATATATATATATATATATATATATATTAGCAACAACACAAAGCATACAAAAACGCAACGGGGAAATGCGAAAATTTAAGTTTTTTTTATATACATAAAAAAATGTATGTATTTATTTGCTTCTTATTCGAATCATCAAACAAAAAACAAAAACCCCATGAAAAAAAGGTATATAGTGAAAACAAATGAAAAACGCTTATTATATGGACTTTTCTTCTTAATAATTTATATATAAATTAAAATTAAGTACACACAGACAAACACACACTTAAAATAGTATATAGAGAATGCCAACACACACACAAGCAAATGTTAACTATTTATTGATACATATTTAGTATGTATGTTATCCCCCCCCCGCAACCCCACACACTTAACTTACATATATGTATGTAAAGCATCTTGTAATTTGGACTTTGATTTTAATGGAATAGTTTTCTGTTTATTTTAATTATAATTTTTGATAGTTTAAGCTTTTTTCAAGTTTAAGTAAACAGTAATGATAAAACAAAACAAAAGAATATAACGAGAAGACAAAACTTAAAACGAGTATATGTTTAAGACACAAGCAAGTTAAGGCATTTTTTTTTATTTGATAAGTTGAAAAGTCAAACTGCAGTTTATAATTAAGGTCATTTATCTGTAATAACTAATTTAAGTTAAGCCGTTAAAGGTGTTAATATAAATATACAATAAATTATCATATACGATAAATATTATAAATATACTTTAATATAATACAAAACTTAGTTGCAGCCGTGCATGCAATAATAATAATAAAATAAAAATATTAATAAATGCGGAAAAAATGGCATAAATATATACAAAAAACTTCAAAGAAAATACACACAAAAAAACTTTTTATTTATTGGGTTGGGCAAACAAATTCTTTAACCGATCTTACCTTTTAGTACGACTAGAAAAAATCGAAAGAAAAGTCTTCATTGTTGTGTTTTAGTAAAGTTGCGAAAGCGATGTTTAATTCTGTGTATATTCATTTTCATTCAAGTTACAAATGCACTCTTAAAGAGTATTGAAGTGTAAGTGTATAGAACTTCGCATTTGTCATTTTCAATTTCCACTGTTTCATTTTCTCATTTTTTAATTGCTGCACATAAGTTTTTTTGGTTACAAGTTAATACAGTTACAGTACAGATTGAGACAAAGAGAACAAAATTCGAGTACATACGACACAGGAAGCGAAAAATATACATATATAGTAGTCAAATATATTTATATAGAATGTATATAGTACTCGTAAATATGTACGTATAGATTTGTAGCGCTGTAGATTATTGTGTTTTTTCCAAACATACTATATGTATATGTATGTATATAGTTTTGTTCATATATAAAAATGATTTTTTGTTATTTCCCTTTTCCTGTTTTTTTTTTTCGACATTTACAACATTGAGTATATATATTTTTAAGAGGCAACTATAATACATTTAAGTACATTTATATTTATATATATATTTTGTAGCTCTTCGAATACGCATATAGCTTAGATACATGCATGTATATGTATTAGTATTAAGTATTTAAGTTAATATACAGTTATATCATGGTGGAACGACTCGGTAAATCCTGTGAGTGCAAAAAGGATTTCATTATTATGCTCACCTTGTTAGAGTATCCACCATGATATACATTGTATGTGTATGTATCTGTATGTAGGTATATGTATAGACGAGGGGGGGCGGGGGCGTAAACAAAATTGTAAAGCTATTAAATGTTGACCAAGTTTCAAACAGAGGCTAAGAAGCGACGATTTAGTGCAAAAAGTGTTTTGAGAATTCTTGTTTCTGTTAAGGTTCGTTTTAGTTTCTCTTAGGTACGCACACTGGTACAAAATGTATGCTAAGTTTAAAGGCAGCGCGGGACTACTGATGATCACATACTAAATATAATACAGTGGACATTCGATAGTTGGAAATATTTTTAAAAGTCACCAACTATCATAACGATCACTGCGATGCATGTTTGTATGTATGTGAGATGTACATATGCATAAAGTTCTCTAGGCTCTCTTTTTTTGTTGTTGTTTATATAGATGTATATGTATGTACGCGTGTGTGTGTGTGTTTGTGTTTGACTAATTCTTAATGGTGGTAATCGTGGATTAATGGGCGGCACTGATTTTGTGTTAGTTAACATTCGCTATATATATATATATATATGTATATGTGTATATACTCGTATGTTTACATTTATAATATGTTTTTTATATATATGTAAATTGTATATACTCCATTATGTATAATATAGTATTCGGCAAATTTATAACTATAATACAGTTTACACTTAGTTCCTAATATATTGATATACGCCTATAACATTGAGCTGAAATCTGATAACTGTTCATTATAGGAAATATATGCATGCATATACCTATACTTTTACATAATACTTTATCTTTTAAGTTATCGAAAATAAAAACAAAATTATACAAGATATACAGAAGTTCTTAAGCGGCTCATAGGCTAAGTTATATATATATATATATGTATATATGTTTTAGAAAGCGCTTATTATAGGTCTGACATATAGTTTTTCGAATCGATTATGGCGCAGCTCTACGCTTAAAGGCCATACAAAATATTGAATTTCCTGGTTTTATTTTAGGTTAGCTAGGTAATAGGCACGACATATAATAGCGAGCGGTATATATATATATATATGAATATCTGTTTACCAGTATATACTACTTCAATCGTCTCATTGTTTTTATTTTTTGCATGGTGCTTTTGATTTTACATTACGTATTGTTAAAGTTCTTAAAAATAAATGTTAAAGACTAATTAAAAAATACCAAAATTTACAGCATAATTGCAAAGTGCCGAGAGAGAGAAAGAGAGAGAGAGATAGAAAGAGATCGAAAAATACAAAGAGACATAGAGAGAGAGAGAGACTAAATATATGACTATAATGGAAGTTTTCGGGGGCCAAGTGCTGTGGGTCTGCTTTTGAAGGGTTTCTCAAGCAGGGACTTTTTGGAGATTTGGTGGTAATTTTGTTTGTTTGTCCCCTTTCCTATAAAGAGAAGTTTGCTACGTTTTAGTTACAATGTACAAGACTACGTTCTGCTGCATCTTCTGTATCATAATTTTTTTTTTGTCACTATTTTGACCTACAGTTGTTCTACTAATTTGTTATTATTTTTCCTTATTGCAGCTTTCGAGTTGTACTTTCGTTACAGTTGATTTGCTTTTGTTTTTCGTTTTTTTTTTCGCCAGACATGTTGAGCTTTTACTTTGAAATGGTTTTTCCTGCGAAAGGAAGCGGAGCGACTACTTTTAAAGGCATGAAGAAGTAAAGTGTATGTAAGTGTGAAAGAGGGAGACAGATAGTGTGCAGTGTTAAACGTAGCCTTGATTAAGCGTTATGCAAAGCCACCCAGCTTATTGCAAAAACAATCAAAGTTGAATATAATTAAAACTTAGCTTTGGTTTCGTTGAATTGAGGTTAAATTGAACTAACTTTAAGGCTAAAATAACGATAGATCGAGATTTGGTTATAATACTTAAAAAGGTTAGGTTAAATTTCTTTCCTTTTTATAAAGGGATCGTTTGTTTTTGAGATTAAACATAAAACATGTTCAAAAAGACAGAGAGAGCGAGTGAGAGAGAGAGAGAAAGAGAGGTATAGTGAGAAAAAGATCAAAAGTATTGTTGTGTAAGTAGGAAAAGAGGTGTAGGGGCGCCAGTTTAGATGCGCCTACAGATCAAAATAAAACTCAACAAGCATTGCCTAAAACTGGTTAACCCTCAATTCATTGCCCTGCAGCTGAACAAGCCGGAACGCCTCCCGTATTGTGGGCGTCATCAAAAGCTTTAAGTTCTCCTCGGCCTCATTGGGCAGGGAGCGCAGCAGCTCCATAGATGCGACAACCAATTGCGCGAGTGCAGCACGCTTATAATTTGAATCCTTGAGTATGCTTGTCGCTCGCTGTTGCTCAATTTCCGGTGAGATGGATTCGGCCTCCGTTTTGGCCGCTTGTCGATTTGTGTCGAACGGATTGCTGCGGCATTTGGGCTGAAATTCACTGATCAGCGTTGTCATCGTTACATTATCATCATCCTGCTGCTGTGTGCTGGTCTTGCTGGGGGTCGAAATTGCCGGATCGGAGCTGGAGCTCGAGGATAGATCCGATGAGGTTGAAGTGGTTGCCTCGTGATTGCCATTGAGTGCCAGGCACATGGACTTTGTGGACATGGCCAACATGGGCAGCTTTTGGCCATTGCGCAGTTTGCCGCCATTGTTCTCGATGTCATGCAATGCCGAATTGCTTAGATAGAGTTCACAAACAAGATTCCATGCATCCTGCAGACAAAACAAATATCGCACAAAGTTCTCCTTCTTTTTGACGGTTGTCGTATTTAAGCGCGAGCACGATTCCAATATAAAATTCAAATCCTCAGCACCCAGATTGTAGACGACAATGTCGTTGAGATGTGAATCGACCAGCGCTATATAGTAGATCATCCAGGATGATGTCATTTGCTTGTACAAATTGGCGGCATACTCGATATTTGAGACTTTCTGCATGAGAAACTTGAGGCCGGGACGCGAATCGAACTCCAAAGCCGACATCAAATACTGTTTGACACAGCGCAACAGAATCTCCTTGGAGCGAAAGTCCAAGTCATAATCTTGACTGGGCGTTGCGGCCGCTGATGATGCATAATTGTCAAAGATGCATGTGGAGACCGCTTGGGGCACACACTTGAGTCGCGAGAGCAGCAATTTGGCAACCAATTGCAGCAACATTTGATTTGCCAGCAGACCCACAACGAGATTTTTAAACGGTATGCGTATAACAAAGTTATCCAAATTCGAATTGAATCCATTGTTCAATGGATACAGCAAAAACGAGTAGCTGCGATCATCTGTGAGCTGAGATGTTGAGCTGCTCTTGCAAGGTGGTGGGGCAGCTGAAGCAGCAGCGGCAGCCGCAGCGGCCGAAGCGGAACCAGAGCCATTGCCAGTTGGCGTTGCAGCTGAGGCTGAGGCTGGTGTGCTTTGTTGTTGGTTCGGTTCACGTTGGTTATCTGAGAGAAAGACTTGCTGGGCGAGGGCGTAGATGCGTGCCAACTCGTCCAAGGTGGAGTCGCGTCGTGCGGCCACTTTGACATTGGCGCAATCGCCATAGAAGCTATTGGATTTCTCGTGAAAGGCAAACGAGAGCTGACGCAGTGGGGCAATGGTCACAGTGCACGCCCGATGTATGGCCGAGCAGGCAATCATCCATTGCGATTCGTTGAACAGCATGCCTGTAGAGAGTATGACATGCTTGAGGCAGGACACCGATATCCTGGCAATTGATTCCTGCGATTGTGCCGCACATTCGATAAGCACAAGCAGCAGCTGCTTTAGCGCCAATGTTGCCGAGCTCGAAATCTTTGTGGGTGACTCAATTAGATTGTGATTAACATTCACATTCACATTCACATTGACATTCACATTGACATTGTTGGCGGATTGATTGCTTGCAGGATTAGGATTATTATGCTCGTCGCTGGCCGAACTGGAGCCGCTATCATAGGTGCTGTTCTGTTGCTGTTGCTCCAGCGGTTCGGTGACAAACTTCAGTTTCGAATACAACGGATTATTGTCGGCGGGATGAACGATTTGGGTGAAACGTGTCTTGGTGTGTCGCTGTTCCGGCACCGATTTCTCAATGAAGTCAACAACCAGATCGGTTGTCATGCAGCAGCAATGTTTGAAATTCTTTTCGATGACCTGCCAACTGGCACCGGTCTTATTAATGTAGCGCAGCCAATCCTGGATCATTGGTATTAGCAGATGATTGATGCAATAGAAACCGAAATCGATGCCCGGGCTGCTCAACAGATTCTTAAACAGTTTAAATATGGTTTGCAAGATGGGCGCCTGATGCGAATAGGGGCAAACGATCAGGGAATTGGTTAGGCCATCGAGCAGCAGAAACCATACTTTGAGCACACCCGACGGCTTATCCATCTCATCGATCTTAACAATTGTATCCTTGTCAATGTGCAGCGATCGATACGATATCATATACTGTTCGTTCTTGGTCTGCAAATAGTCATTGCCAAAGTACGTAAAGTTCTCCATAGAGCTGGGGATGTTGGCGTCAATGATATGCGTATACGAGATGCCCTTTATCTTGTATGTCGAATGGAAATTCGGACACTTGGGCATGCTGTACATAAAGCCCAAAATGCTTGAGCAGCGTTCGAGGAAACGCAAGGTTTCGTGCAGGAAATCAGTTGGCCGGAATGCATTATTATCGTTATCGTTATCGCCGCAAGCATTATTATTTGAACCGCCACCGCCCGAAATCTCCAAATACGAGAGCAGACACAATATACAATCGAGTCCAGCATTGGCAAATACCAGCGTATTATCCGAGTCCAAAAATACCCGAAATATATCGATAATGTTGCTCATATTGAGCATGCGGCTGCGAGCGTTCCGTAACGTACCAAACAAGGGTCGCCAACCGGAACGAATTTCGGTGCGATGCGCCTCAACAATCTCATAGAGGCAAGCGACAATCTGATCCTGTACGTCCACGTCACAAGTGTCCATGCTCAGTAGGTTCTCGAAGGGTTTAAGCAGCGCCTCATTGAAATGGAAATACGGTAGTTCCGATTGTTCAACCAGCAGTGCCGTTATTATATCATGTATATACTCGATGGCACGCTTCGAGATCATACGATCCCGATGGCAGGCAGCCTGCAAAGCAAAAAACAACAAGTACATTAATAATCGAATAACGTTAATAAAACTCATTACTTACGTCCATTAGGTGCGGTCCTGTTATAGCCCACACTTTGAGCACATGCAACAGTGGACGCGAGCTACGAAATACCTTGAGCGTAACATCACCGATGCGATGCAGCAACAGTGACATTGGCAACGAATCCAACTTTTTCCATCCCTTGCTTGGCCACCAAATACGTGTTCCTCCACCTCCAGTGGCACTGCCACCATTGGCTCCAGTTTTGCCAGTGCCATTAGTGCCGTTGTTGCCCTTGCGTGCCGCCTGGCTTTTATAGAGTTGATCGCGTGAAGCACGACACAAATGCTTAAGGAATTGACACAACGATGGCAGACTCAAACGTTCGGCGGCATCGCTAAACAAATTCTCGGCCTGATGCGACAAAGCGCACAGCACCTTCGATGTATCGCTCTGACTGAGCAACACTGTCTCATTGGTGCCCGAATAGACTTTCAATATGGATGTGATGTTCGTATTGGGACTCTGCATTGGTGCCTGCAAGAAGCTATACACATCCACGCTGTATGGGAAAGGGTCAAACAAAAAACAGTCAGTTGCTTGGTTGTAAAAAAAATACCCATTCGATTTTAAAGGCAGAAAATATTGCATCGCTCACCACGTTTCATCATCGTCAATGGGTATAGAGGATAGATTAAGCTTATCGTGTGCATTGCTGCCATTGTTGAGCTTCTCGCCCGTCTCCAAATCGCGACGACTGCTGCCGGGTGAGGCCGCTATCGATGGATTCTGCATGCTAAATATCTCATGCTCCAGCTGGCTGACATGACGACAGACAGCAAAGATGCTTGGCCAACAGTCGGCGCTGTAGCTGCCCAAATTGAGGCCGCCAGTAAGGACGACATCCATGGACATTGCTTGACTGGCTGAGATTCGCGGACCACTCGTTCGACATACATTCGATGCCAACAAATTGAGTATTTTGCCAGCCAAATGTTGCAGATTCAAGCTGTTGCTCAATGTGGCGGCCTTTAAGTAGACAAATAAACAAATAAGTTAAAGGATAGCAAGTTATAAAAAGCATATACTGTGGTGGATATTCGTTGTCTGTCAACCGCAAGGGTTATGTAGGATATGTTTTGCCTTACCGAATGCAGCCCATCGAGACACATGGCGTAGAGAGCCTCACCATTGGACTTGTTGGTTTTAGCCTTGACGCGCAACGTGCGCTTGGAGAGAGCGACAAGTTTGTTAGATGCAGTGCTCTGGAGATCACCCAAACCCGAGCTAAGCACAATGACCATTGAGTCCCAACAGCAGGTCAACAGACGACGGCACAGTTTCTTTGCGGCCTCCCGTCGCTTTTCATGCTGTTCATCATCATCGCCGGTATGCTTCACTGTTGCCGTCTGCAGGCGCTGCCATTCGGATAGCATTTGGGTGCTGGCCAAGCCGCCGGCATCGCACAACATATCGACAAGGGCGCAACGTTGTCCGTAGCTCTCAAGCTGTTGCCGCGACATCGATTCCAGTATATTCGAGACAATCACCGATTGATAGAGTTCGCATAGCCATGGCGATGACAGATAGACAAGCACGCCCGTATTCTGTACGGAAGTGACAAATTGCTGCTCCGACATCGGCACCAAAATATTATCCTTGGCCGACTGCTGCTGCGGCTGATGCTGCTCGTAGTAGCCGGCACGCATTAGCTGCAGACTCAGCAGCAACGACGAATAGATCGCCAAATAGATGCCATCCGCATTGATGGCGGTTAGATTGTAATCAAAATCGGAGAAGTTCATGCTGTTCTCTTGGCAAACAGCCGAGGCAAACTCCTGCATCGCTTCATCCAATTCGATGCAGCTGCGCAAACGCAAAAGTTTTGGCACCAAATCCTGTCGCAGTGCTCGTGCAAAATCTCTGGCATGCTGCCGATCATTGTCGCTGTCGGTGCGTATGGGCATGACAGGTGCCTCCAGATGCGAGTAGGGCCAGCGATTCTCAACGCGCGATGTCTCATCGCTTGAGTTGCTGCTGGGCTCATCGTCCTCGGGTCCCTCTGTATCGCCCGAGCCATTCGATGCCTGCTCATCGTGCTCATGCGGCGGCTCACATTCACTCTCCGATCCCGACGACGTCTCAAACACATTCTGCCGGAACTCGACAATCGCATCGCGATATGGAGCTGGCAGCCGTGCCATGCTCTGATATGTCAAGGGTCCCGAATAGTCTGCATCCTTCAACAGATCATGCCGTCCATTAACTACATGCACAATCTGATCGCTGATCATCGATTCGGTTAGTTCGCCGCTGCACAGCACCTGAAGACTGTCCAACAGCGCCACCATGCATTCCACGCTTGCCTGCAGACTTGCCTCGGTTGCGCTACCGGCACTTGCTCCATAAGCACACTCCTCCATTGCATCGATCAGCCTAAAAAGAGAAAGGAAATGAGAGAGTGTTGCAGTTAAAATAAACGTTTTATTTTTCACTGGTATCGAAACCGAGGAAAATTTTTAGATAGTGGTACGTCACTAGAAAACCTTACAAATTGCATATTTTTCTATATCTACCAATCTTGTTTCAAAAAAGAGGTTGAGTTTGTTAAGGTGTCGAGGTAATTTTTTTACAAATAGAAAACCACGTTAATTTTGAGTATTATAGGGTATGGCTACTTGACTTCACCCGAGCGGACATAATTTTCCATGCAATTGAAGAATGATAAGGAAGTACTTATGACATGGGGGACCTTTATGTAACCAGTTGCCAAAAGAAGCAGTCTCAAATAGAAATCAATGAAAGTTTTAGCTAGTCTTTTTTAAAGGTTAATACGTACAGTCGAAAGAGAGCCATCTCATCGCTGCAACCCTGGGCGGTATTTTTGTCCACAAAAAGAATAACGGCCAGATCGATGAGGCGTTCCGGACTTTTAAAGATCTCGCGCACACAGCGCAGCGGCTCGGTCCGATTGAGTGGCGCAGGCAATAGCACCATGCGATGAAAGAGGGCCTCCAGCATTGGGCGCAGTGATCCATGGGCGCCTGCAATGCGCAACAATTGAATCGCTGTCAAGTAGACGCAACGTGCCTGTGGCCCATCCAAGCCGGGTCCGGTAAAGAAGCCACGCGCCTCATTCTCAATTAGATGCAAAGCATCCCTGTTCGAAAAAACATTTAAAATAAATTAAACAATCAGAGAGGGAGAGATTGGAGTGTTTCTCCAACTTACTTATACGTAAACTTCTTGTCCAAATTAATGCGTCCCGGCGAGCCAAGTGCGGCTGCCAATGTTGGGCAGAACTTTTGCCAGAGGAACGAAGTGAAATGTGGATTGGTATGAACATTTCGAGGCAACGCTGAGCTGAGCGTCAGTATGCATTCGGTTAGATAAAGTGAGCTGGGATTTTCGCATTTGCGATTCGGCGACGCATTGTTGACATTGGGCTCGACGAGGCGACTGCAGAGCCACTGCATCACCGGTATCACTTCATTGTAGACAGCCGATGCCTGCGTCTGTGTCATCAAGCCGGCGGGCGCTGTCTTCTTCACCTCCTCGGCCTCTTCGATGAGAAAGGCGCAGAATGTGCGCAGACACTGTGATGCCGCTGCCAATGATGCTGCCTTAATCGCCCTCGAACCCATTTCCCAGCACTCGCCGCAACGCGACAGTATCTCGATGAGCAGGCGGCCATTAAGGGTGCAGGCCGGGGAGCAGGCCATGGCCAAGAAGAGGCGCAGCACATTCACCACTGTGTCCTCGCTGCTTGTCGATGGAAGGATGCCATTTGTGGCACGCAGGAGCTGCGATGGCAGCCACACCGAATCATCCTCCGGCTCCAAGCCTATATAGAAGCGTTCATCCTTGATTACGCGCTGTTAAAAGACAAAAAACACACAATAAATTATAATGTCAATGTTTCATTTCAATCGTAAACCAGTTCAATCATATTAAAAATTAAAAACTTTAATTGTCTTATCGATTTCGAAATTGCCTTAAGGAGTGTCTTAAAGTCCCCAATCGAACACAATTGTGAATTGTGTTGCCTCCACTAATTACAAAAGCCAGCCTTGGCCTCAGCCTTTCAATCATTTTCTTTTGCTTTGTTAACGAATGAGAAAGCAAGGACATTTAAAGGTAGAGAGGGTAGAAAGAGTTAGAAATTGATGATTGCAGTCGGTTCCTGCCCTCATTGCCCCTCTGGGCAATTAGCTTAACCATTTCACAATTTTCCACAATTCCTTGTCTGTCGGTCGTGAGTCTAAGCATGTCCGGCACGGATGCAAGGTGCACAAATGCCCGGTAGCTAGTTCGATAATTGCCTCGTCCGTCTCCTTTATGAATTATTTGTTGCTCTATGCTCTTTCTGTGAAATATTGCAGGGTATATACATTTTTCGTTTTGCACAAAGTTAGTTGAGTGACGCAAGATTTATGATTTATTCGATTTGAATTATCAATATTGAAGCTGTTATCTACCTTATTTGATTCCTTTGTTTACAATTTTTTGCACTTACATGAAGGCCATTGAGACCCATTGTGATGAATTTTGGCCGTTTCGTGTCCAAGGCCATTTGCAGGGCTGTAAAGCAAACGGAGCGCAGCTCGTGCGATGGATCCCTATGCATGCCATGCTGTCGATAAAGTTTATCTGCAAATACAAATGTGTAAACGCAGGCTGAGCGATTATCAAACTAGAAAACGAGGAATGCCGGAGGAATAAAATTGACCGGAAGACAAATCGCTGCCTACTTTTCTGCTGCTGCTGCGGTCAATGTCGAAAAAGTAGCTGGGGATAAATAAAAACACAAGGGAAATGGCAAAGGTAGTGCGCAAAAAGGCGGGGGACACAACAATAACAGCAGCAGCAACAACAACGATAAAATGAACAACAAAAGCAACTGAATGGAAACTGCGTTCTTGCATGTTTTCAATGGGCATATTATTGCTTTTGCCTTTTTGCCATTTTATTGTTATGTTGACACGCGCATACACACACACACACACACACAATAATTTACCGTAAGCAATTTGCGCCGTTTGTCGCAGCGCATTGTGCTTCGTGCCAGTTGACTCCTTGATAATTAGCAGAAAAAGGTCTTCCATATTGCACACAAACACACACACACATGTGCGACTTCTTGCTTAGTCGTGTGAACGCTTCTCTTTCTCTCACTCTGCTGCTGTTTGGTTTGGCGCTGTTGCTTTGGAAGTTTCTCCACTGTTGTTGCTGTAGTTTTTTTTGTTAGTTGCCTTCGCTGTTGTTGTTGCTGTTACTCAGGCAGGCGCGAATATTTCGCCTTTGCACGTCATCAACTCAATTAGCGCCAGCGCCTGCCTAAAAACAAAACAAAAAAGAAAACACTTTATTAGATTGGAGTAAAATCAATAAAAGTGTAACCAATACGAAGTGCACTCTGAAGGCATATTGTATCCATATTGTTAAAATTGCCAATAGGCCTGTGTATGAACATGTGTGTGTGTGTGTGTATGTCATTTTATTGCATGCATATGTATGCATTGCTGTTGCTCCTGGCGACCACTTGCAAGTCTTATGAGTCACACGCCCACTGAAGCGGTAACAAAACACAGACATATGTATGTACATTCATACATGCATACACAAAAGAAGTGGAACTCTTCTTGCACTTTGCACCTTCATAATACTCAAAACAGTGTGTATCCGTTTTCCTTGAAAACTTTTCGTCCATTAAATGGCGCATACACAAACACATAGTCACACACATACAGATGGATGGACGTGCACTGCTGCAACGTCCGGACTTAAAACTTTAATGTCCGTTTTTTCATGCCATATGCTACACATACATACACACACACGCCACACACACACAAATCAGATTCGCCGCCACACTTTCGACAACCATCTGCGGTTTTTGCTTGCATATTTGTATTTATTTGCTTTTTTTTCGTTTACCATTGCGGTTTGCAGCGCGTTTATTGTCCAACTCTTGTCTACCACTTGTGGTTTTTGCAACTCAGTTTTCTTCTTTTTGTCAAGGGTTTTTGCTTGTTCCTTTCAAAGAGTGATGCAGTTTTTTCGGCGGTTGCGTGCTGTGCGTCAAATGCTGACAGCTACTGAAACTGAAAACAATTTCTTTTAAGTTTGCTGCTGCTGCTGGTGCTGACGTACAGTACATGCAGACGTACATCCGTCACACGCACTTGCAAATGAACCGTTATTTGTGAGTAAAGCGCATGCGATTTTAACATAACATGAGAACGCGCTCTTTCATGCTCATATAAAGTGTAAGGTTGTTTTATAGGGTTTTGCTCCTGGAAACCAATGTGTATGCGTCACAGCGTTTGTTTTTCGGTCATATGCTGGTAATTTGCGCTGCGATAACTCCAAGTAAATAACAGTGGGATTCAAATTTAAAATTTAAGCATTTGCCTTTCACAAAAGTATCTAATAATTTATTTAATTCGTTAGCATGGAGAAAAATAATTTAAGATTGTGACGTTTGCCTGTATGCTCCATTGGAATATGTTTCTTAACACCACTCAAACGTTATGCTTTCAACAGCTGGTTTGTTGAGATGCTCAACGATGGAAAATCAGTTAGCGTTCAGAATACCAGGATCATTTAAATTTCTGGTTGGCCTTAATTTGCTATATTCAAAATTGCAGTTTTAATAAGATGTTGTCTAGTGGCTTTTAATTGTCTGGCTAGCCTGGTGCTGCGGTTTGGTTGCCAATATGGCATCGCTGGCTAACAGAGAAAGTGGACGCTGGTCATCGCCACAGGTGGTTGTGCGAATGTGAGCGCACCACTTTCCCGTTAACCTCATATGAACAGGCTTTTCATCCCTCCACAAACGAGGTCTTGAAATGCAGTTATTTATTTGGTATGTATTGCGCATTGTTTTTTTTTCCCCCTCTAAGCTTAAACTGGCGCAATTTATTAATATAAAGTTTAAAAAAAATGTGTTATATAATATAAAGTATGTATTTATTATATAAGAGAAAAAAATCCTCTTTACTTCTTCTGATGACAAAATGACAGAGACGAAGTACTATGTTTGTATGCGGTATATTTGTTTGGCGAGTCTTGCGTTGCTCCAATTATTGCCAGCTTAGTTAATTGTTCTATTTGACGGGCTTCGATTTCCACAGACCATCGTTAAGAAAATGATAGGTCTCAATGCCAATGCCTTTATTGACTTTCAAGCTGCAAACATTTAGAGGCAATTTTTAACAGCTGCTGTTGACAGCATGCATCAATGCACTTACATATCGTCTGTGGATAGTGTGAGCAGTCCTATTGCCAGCGCATGCTCCTTTCCCTCCGCCATAATGGCAACAACAGTTCCCCTTTCCGCCGGTGTCATGCAGGCACCCGGCGATGTTAGGCCCGGGCACATGACATTTGCGCCACTGAGAACGAAACGTATGGCACCCTTGTCCACCTGCTGCATGGTCACAAAGTATGGGAACTTGTGCAGCAATCGCAATGTGGGCATCCATGGGCCGTCCCGGTGTCGAAAAAATACCTGCTCGCCGGTACCATTTAAAAGCAGCTCAATGTGGTCGTGACTGCAGTTAATTACTCATATTATTGATCGATCATAAAACTTATCAAATGCATTGTGCTTACCATTTGGCAATGCGGTATGAGTCCTTTTTGGGCAGGATCAAATCAATGTGCGTCTCTAGGTTCGGATATGCATCCAATAGTTTGGCACGTATGCCTTTCTGTACAGATGACTTAAGCTGTTGTATCGACGAGATACTGTCCTTATCTTCAAATCTATACCATAGTATTAATTCAGTTAGTTTGGTCAGCCTTTAAGCAGCTGCTTTATATACGTACTTTTTGAACATTTTGCGGAATTGTTTCTAGTTAATGGTTGCCGACAAATCGGCACGGGCAGCAAGTAAATTTCACATTAGATGCCAGCGTTGCCACATGGTATAGCGATGTGCACCTCACTGTAGCCTGAAAATAATCGATATCATTATGCGATAGTGCGATGTTAGTTCAAAAAAATATTATCGATGCTGCCAGACTGCTAACTAAAAGTGACACTAGAATTTTGCGAACATCAGTCAGTCAGTAATCAAACAAATATCACTACTCATTTTGAGAATCAATTTGTGTTTCGCATTTTAACAGTAAAATAGTAATAATTATGTCGCTTTTCCCGGCATACGGCACAGATAATGCAAAGAAAGTGGTTGACGCCACTGACGAAGAATTGAGCGGCAAAGGTAAGTTTTATGTTTTATATTAATGTAAAAATAGTTATTTGTAATATTAAAAAACTTTAAGCTGACACTCCCGATGCTGCTAAAGTAAAATGGCAAAGCAATCGCAGCTACGAGTTGCCCATTGATAACAATCCAGATTCATCTAGTGAATCAAGCTTAAAATCTAGTCCAGATTCCACATCTGATTCCGAAAACGAATCCGAACCCGACTCAAATAATAAGTCTAAGAGTAAAATATGCGGCTCGCCCAAACGTATACTGGAATTTGACGGTTCGGTTGAGTTTTACGTAGATAAGTCTTCAAATAAGGCACACATGGAATGGCAGACGCTGCCGCACTTATCGCGTCCACTCTACAAAATTCAACTAAGCCGCTTGGCAGATCCGCTGCATCCATGGGCGCGCTCCAGTGGAAAAAAACGCAAGCGCGAGCACTCCAGCAAAGTGTTTGAGCTGCCGGCTGGCGACACCCAACAGAGTGAAACGGCAAAGGCGACTGCCATGGAGCGCACTCGTGAGCTTAATATTGCGATTGCCAATCAACCGCAATTGTTGGAGAATTGGTTAGAGCTGCATCAGCTGCTTGGACAGAATGTGTCTAAAAGCAATCGGCTTGCTGTTGCCGAGCATCAATTGCACTCGCTTGAAACGGCTCTCGAACATCATCCAGGCAATGAACAGTTGCTGCAACAATATGTTGCCACAACAAGTGCCACATATCCAGATAGTCAGGTAAGAAAATAGTGAGAGAGAGAGAGAGAAACTCATAACCATTACCATAACCATATACGTCCGCCCATTTTAGGTTGCAACTAAGATTGAACAGCTGCTCCGTCGTACGCCATACGAATATACATTGTGGACGGCGCTTATAATGAGCACACAGGGCACAATGGCGCGTTGCAATGTGCCGGATGTGTTGAAGATATATGAGCAATGTATGCATCGCATGCATCTTGGGCCCAAGGATCAGTGCCAGCAGACTGATGAACTAATGCTCAAACTGTATCACAATTGTGTTCAATTTTTACGCCAATCGGCGAATCTGGAGCAAATGTTTGCCCTGCTGCGTTTGGCACTGGAATTGAATTTTCCAAAAATGGATTTTACATGCTTTGAAGCGCACGCTGAGAAAGAGCAGCCGCTGCTGGAATATGAGGAGTTGGTGCTGCATTCGGGCATGCCAATGACAGAGATTTGGACACGCGTCGAACGACTGCGCCAGGCATACCAATTTCTACCCTATTCACGCCAAGCAGCCACCAATCAGGCCAACGACGAAGAGAATATCGATCCGCAACGTTGTGTATACAACGCAGATGTTTGTCATTATATCTATCCGCTGAAGGAGCGCAAGAATACAATGCATTTGCTTCTGCTAACCGTCCAACTGACCAAGCTGCCTTTGACTCGTAGCAGCTGTCTGGCGGAGCGTCTCTCTGCACGCATCTCTCAAATAGGCGATTCCGATGCAATTGAAATGCTGCTAGCCAGTTTGGCTGATCGTTTTAGCTATGCGCTGCCCCTGGAAGAGCCGTCAGATGTCTATTGGTCAGCCGTCATGGAGCTATGCCGCCAGCTGTGTGTGAGTCCCAGTTTCATGCCGCACACAATTGGCTGTGAGGTGTATCAACAATGCGTGGAGGATCTATTGCTACAGTGCAGCAATGCATTCAATGATCAGCCCACGGATGATATTAAACGTGAGATTTTCCTGATGCTCTGGTTTCGCTTTCGCCGCATGTGCCTGCGTCTGCTGTATCTAAGTGGCAAGCCAACGGAGCGTTATGTGGCCAGCACACGCAAAGCACAACGTGAGATTTTAATGATCGAAGAAAATCGTGATGTCGTTTGCCTCTTCACTGAACTGGCCATGTTCGACTATGAGTCCGGTGAGGATAAAAGCGTCGCATATAATATGCTCAAAACTGTGCTCGAAGATTTCGCGACTCGGAGTGTGGATCAGTTGCATGCCTTGCTTGTTTACGTCGAGATGCTGTTGGCCCAAAAGAAAGATGCTGCGGCGATGCAGTTGCTGCAAACCCACGTGCCACACATCGGCCAACTGGTGGATGAAGCGCTGTGCGCTGCTGAGGCACCTATTGATGCCATGCCGATAGAGGATTACTTTGTGCCCGATAAGGTGCTTGTGTTAATTCGTTTATATTGCGTGCACCTGCATCTGCGTCGCCAGGACTTAGAAGCAAACCAGCTGGTAATGGAACTCATTGAACATCCACTCTTTGCACGTGGACAAAGCGGCCAGCTGTCCACCTATCGTCGTGAGCATCTGCGTGAGCTGCAATTACTTTTGCCGCAGCTAGTCAGTAAGCCAGCGCTCAAGTTGACGCAGCTGGATGGCTTTTTGCAGCAATCTTTGCAAGAGTTTCCGGGCAATTTGGTGCTGCTTCAACGTTACTCCATCCTTGGCGCATTGCCCTGGTATAAACTAAGGATGCGGCTCATGCACACCAAGGCTGGCATTCTGGCATTGCTGCATCTTGTACTTGCCGCACGTTGCCGTTACCAGCTGCAGCAGCAGCAGCAGCATAATCAACAACCCTCATGCCAGCGTTTGGATGAGGATCTTCAATTGTCTCTCCAGTATTCGGAAACGCATTTGGCGCAGCTGTTGCGCCACCGTTTGCTTAACATGTTCGAAACCTTGCTGCCAACGAATCCTCATCGCTCCCCTATCGAATCGGAACAATATTCAATTTTGCGACGCAACTCCTTGTATTGGCGTCTTTATTTGCGCTGCCTGTCGACGGAGGAAACTAGCTTCGAGCGCAGCAAGAGCTGCTTGTTAATGGCTTTGGATGAGTGTCCATGGGATAAAGCACTTTATATGGATGGGGTAACGTATTGTCCGCCGGAACTGGCCAATCTTCAGGATCTCATGATGGAGAAACAGTTGCGCATTTACGCTATTCCCGAGGAACTTACTGTGCTGCGCGATGCTGACTCAGGCAGTAAATAGCATTGAAAAAACAAACCTTATTATTACAGACAGGTTAGTAGAAACTTTAAATTCGATATGTTATTGTTTTCGATCTAACTTTAAACATTAACAGCAATGTTAAAACTCACCAAACGTACAAATAATGGGAATGGAAAAATGTGGTGATAAGTGCTGTTAACATTAACAGCACTGTTAAAACAAACAGATAAATGGCGCCAAAGTAACACAAAAAAATATTTGACTGCCAAAATCAAATGTTTTCAATCAAGACTTAAAGAACGCATGTGATCAAGAAAAGGACATAATATTTGGAAGAGACTCAAAAGAAATCAAGAAATATATAAACCACCACAGCTTATAATTTAAAAAAAAAACATAGCATACTTTTAAGGTTATCTTAATCGCTTGTGTTACAATAAAGCTAAACAATTTTGTTGAGCACTTCAATTGCTACATACATACATATATATTTAGTGTCTCTCTAATGTGTTCTAATGATGGGCTCTAAATACTGTTTAAGTACTATTTGCATACTAAACAAAACTGATTTAAACGTAACGACGAAAGCTTTGCTTGTTGGCTTAAGGGAGGGACGTCGAGTGTCGAGTGACTTGCGTGCTGTTTATGAACTCCTATTACAAAGCATCCACATTTGGAATATATTCATATGAACATCCATACATTGGTTTTTAATAATAAGAGAGAGCGAGAGCACGACCGAAAGCGAGAGCGAGGGGGAAAAGAGCAAAGTTCAACAAATATTGCGTATACTACATGCAGGCAAAGCACGCCAAAGCTTACTCTCAAACAAAAACAAAACAAAAATCAACATCTTTGACCATGAAAGTAGAAGAAGGCAAAGCTTCTTGAGCTTCTGAGCCAAAAATGGGCTCAGCTGTATGACATTTGACGCCTCTGCGTCCTGGCCCGGCCTGGACTCGCTGCCGTCGCCGCTATTGCTGTTGCTTTCGACGCTAGTCGGTCGACAGCAGTCCAAGTCCAAAGACGTCGTCGCCTTCGGTCATGCTCTCTTGAGCAATTTTCATTGTAACAGAAGCGCGAAATTAACAAAAAACAACAGCTTTTCGTAGGTAAAGCACATGCAATTATTAAAAATATAAAAAACAAAAAAGAAAAACAAAAACACGTACACACATGTTAATGTAAATTTTTTGATGTATGTAAATATTTTGTTGCAAGTCGCCTATTTTTGTTGTTGTTGTGTAAGTGTGCTGGCAGCAGCAGCTTCGTTAAGTTTAAAAGCTCAACGTTAGCCAGTGTGCTCTTTCTCTCTCTCTCTCTCTCTCTATTGGTCTTGCTCTCTATCACCTCTTGACGATGCTGCGTAGTTGTTGTTGCTGTAATAATACAAAATGAAAAAAAGCAGACATAATATCAAAGTTGAAAATGAAGCGGGCTCCCGCTACACAGTTGACAGTTGCGTCAAGTGTGTATAATGTAATATGCTTATTTGTTGTTGCTTTTTTTTGTATTTTATTGTTATCCTTTTAGGCTAACACTTCAAGGTCTCTTGTGCAGTTGTATAGCGGCCGCCCACTCTAGCCACGCTCTCTCCCACTCAAAGTACTTTGCTATGCACACTCGCTCGCGTTAAGTCTCTCGCTCTCTGCTGTCCGTGCGGAAGCTCGCTCGCGACTGCGGCCGCTATGCTGCTGCTTTGGCTGATTAGTTTAGTTTGTGATTTCAATATAATTAATTTCTGTTTCTGTAGCGGTTTATTCGGACGTCGAACGCACGCTCGCTCGCTCGTTCGCCCGGTTGTTCAATTGCTGGCTTCGCTTTTAGCTTTAGCTTCAATTGTTGTGAATTTCAGTTTCTGTTTTCTGCGCTCCGCTTGACGTTGCCGTCGTCGTTACAATTCTATACATTTTTTTTTCTTGTTCTTTCTCATTCGGTGTTTTGATCGTTTCGGAGCCGCGCGCGCCGCTTAAATGTGGGCATCGAACTCAAAGTCGAGATCACAATTGTAATTGCAATCGGTATATCGGTAATCGAAAATGTGCAACAAATATTCAAAAATGCATGTGCCATGTGAATGTGTGCGTGTATCCGTGTCTATCAATTAGCTGAAGACAAAAACTCCATCTTGATCTGTGGGCATTAGAAACTGATTGTGTGAGTGGCACTGCAAGAGTGTTTATTAAAAAAACAAAAATAACAAATTACTGCATGTATGCTAATACATATTTATTAATGTACACAAGTCGCTTGTACGTGCCCATGTGCGCCTTTTCTCCGCCTATCTGTTAGTGCCTGTGTGTGTTAGTGTGTATGTTAATTTTTTGTATGGCACACACAGACAAGTCAACAAAATTAACATAATGTATTTCCAGTTTTACTTTTGTTGTTGTTGTTGTGTTTGTCGCTTATTTGCTTTTGTATTTGTCAAAATACTTTTCGTTTTTCAAACAATTTATTTTAAATGTTTGGCTGAAAATATATTTATTTATTTTTATCTGCCGCCAAATCTATAAAAAAATCAAAGAAAAAACAACAATACAATAAAAGCATTAAGCATAAGATTAAAAACAATAGGCAGGAATAACAACAACAACAACAACAACAAAAACAGCAACAACGAACAAAACGCACTCATTAAAAGTCTAATAAAGTTTTTTGGTTTTATTGTTGTTGTGTTGTTTTCAAGGTTTTATTTTTTTGTGTATGTGTGTGTGTTTTTTATTTTGCCGTGCGTGTGTATGTGTGTGCGGCTCGTATATTTCTATTTCATTTAATTTTCGTTCGATTTTATTTTGGTGATTGCTAGTTTTGTTGTTTTGCTTCTCTTTCGTCCGCTTCTTGTTCATGAATTTAAACGCATGTCAAAAGTGTCGTCGACGCCGGCGCTAACGGCTAACACTAACTTAGATTGCAGCAACTTCGAGAGCAGCGCAGTGTATACGATGAAGTGTTATTTACTTCATCAACAAAATTAGCTGAGCGCATTTGTCTACAACAATGCAGGCGGTTACATTTTTTTTTTGTATTATAAGTATTATTACTTTGTTGTCTCCGTCTCCTCGGAACACAAAAATTATTGCTGACGTCGCATTTGCCGCCGCTGTCACGACTCGCATACAAATCAGAGCGGTAGGAGAGAGAGAGAGAGAGAGGGAGCGAGAATCTCGTCACAAATATACAAATACAGCAAGTGCTCACCAATCCAAGCACAGCAGCAGCAGCAATAACAGCAGCTGCTCAAAGCACACAATACAAAGTTTCTCACCTTTTCGTTTTCAAACTCACGCACACAGAGGCGGCGGGCCTGTAATATATGTATGTAAACGCAGATAAGCAATTCTGTCGCGTCGATCAAAAACATGCTCTCACATGCATTATCATTTTATCAGCATCACACTCAATCAACTGAGCTTGTGCAAGCAGATTAACTCAAGCAGCAGCAGAGAAAGAGATAGAGAGAGTCAGAGAGAAGAAGTAACAACAAGTGTTTCCTGATTTTGGGCCGCACAGATTACGCATACGTTGCGTGATCCAAACTAGCGCTGCGTAAACTTTTATAATAATGAAAACAACGCTTTATTGCTTATGCAGTAGAAGCAATTACAACAAAACTTATTAATATCGAACGTGCCAAGTTAAGAAACTACTAGCATACAAATATGCACACGTTGTACATATGTACATAACTGTATGCCTCTCTGTCTGTGTGTGTGTGTGTGTGTGTGTGTACCAAGCTATTTTTGGTTATTCGACGGCGAATTGACAGCAGCAGCAGCGCAGCAACAGCTACCACCTGATGTCGTCGTCGTCGTCGTTGTTAACATCAACGCCGATGTCGACGCTTAACGTTTGCCGTTAGGCCAGGTCGAGGCATTAGCAGTAGCGGCTGCAGCAGCGGCAGAAGAGAGATACTATGCTTAGAGTGGCAGAGAGCAAGATAACAGGTGGGAAGGAGTGGTGTAAGCCAACACAACTCTTACAGTGGCTAATCGACAACTAAAACGGTTTGAAATTCAAAACATATTTTTTTAAAATTATTTTTGTTTATAAACAAAACCTTTAACATGACTCAACAGCTCAATTATTTTAACCACAAAAAAAAAACAGACAATTAATAAGAAACAATACAACTATTGGGTAATTTTCCAAACGGCTTTTCAAAGGACACAGGATCTGAGAATAGCCATTTCGCAATATTCACCATGCCGTGATTCTTAATTTATTCTACATTGGGTATTCAATCATGCGCTTCTTCAACAACAACAATAAAACAAAAATAATAACAACAAGCAAATAAACTACCGAAACTGTCTCATCTTCAGCTCTATTTATAAACTAATCGTCACACACACTCACACATAAGGAAAAATACACTCAAGTGTCGTTGATGTCTCTTGTCTCTCGTACACGTAATATGGCAACGCCAGCTCAGTTTGGTTCAGTTTTGAGTGCGCTCCGTAATAAACTGCCTTACCGTTAGCACATACACATACGCATACGAACAGAAGTAAACAAATGTTGTGTGTGTGTATGGGGTGAGGGAGAGGGTGAAGGGACAAACGGTGAGAATGAACGAGAACGAGCAGGGCGCATATTATATAATTTATTTATGGTTTTTAGTTTTTTATGCTGAGAGCAAACGTTCGTTTATTGTTTTTGATGCCGTTGTTGTCGCTATTTCGTGTTTTTTGTTATATTTTTTTTGTGATAATCTGCGTCTCCGTCTAGCAATTGCTTTGCCTTTTTGCCCGCCCGCTTTTACGGCACTTGAACGTAATGCAAATACACAACAAGCAAGCGAGCGGGAAAGAGGGAGGAAGTGAGAGAGAGAGAGTTGGCATTGCTCGATAACTGCGACGGTAACTGCGACTGCGACTGCGACCCAGGTGATTGACCCAGACCAGTGTCACTGTCACTGTCACTGTTGGCTGTTGGCTGTTTCGGCTTCTTCTCCCTCGCCGTCTTTTGTTTTTCGTTGTATTTGTGTTTTTCTTGTTCTGGTATTTCTCTCATTACGTTTTAGTGTTTAGCGTGTTTTTGTTCCCCGATTTTCTACTAGAAATTAGTCCGCACATTAATTTATTTATTGTTGTTTACCAACCAAAACATCCACAAATGCTTAGGTGCGCCAACAACAATCCCAACCACCCCTTACCAATCCCAATAACAACAACATCGACAATTTTATACTTTATGCGTGTCTTAAAGCACTTTTTATTTGTTTTGGCAAACAGAACAAAATCCAATAACAAACACTACAATGTTGTTATGCACTTATACAGTTATTAGCAGTGTCCATTTTAACAGCACACACACACACACACACACACAGATATACGGAAATGTGCCAAAACTCGCCAACTCAAAATTTAAAGCTCTCGGACAGAACTTTGGCGCTTTTTCTCCTTCCACCCAGAACACACACACAAACGCACAACTTTTGGGTGCTAAATGAAACAAGCAAAGACGCAGCTTTAACCGGTTCTAAAAGCATTTTTTTTTTCTCTTGCGTATATTGTTGCTGTGAACAATAACACAGCAACAGGTGACAAAAAAAAAAATATTGGCTATACATATATTAAAGTAATCTTTTTTTGTGCATTTTTGTTTTTTTTTTCATTTAATTAGCAAAAACAACAAAGTTAAATGCGAATTAAAATTTAAATATAGCCATAAAAAAAAGAGCAAAAGGCAGACAAACAACATAAACATATACATATATATATGTACAAAGGTATGTACATATGCATGTTGTACATGAAAAGTGTAATAAAAAAAAACAACACAAAATCTATTTAAATGCAATGCAAACTTTTTTTTTATGTGTCTGTGGCCAACAACAACTAAACGAACAACGACGGCGACGATGTGTATTTTTGCAATATTACAATAAGAACGAAAAATATGCTTTTTATTTTTTACAGTTTGTAATGTGTTGATGTTACAGCAGCAGCAGCAACAACAGCAACAACAATGAACACCAGCATGCGGCTGTGTGACAAAACAATAACAACAAAAACAACTACAAATACCTCCAAATCGCATCAGCTGTACAAATATTAACAAACAAAATAACATATATTTGTAGACATATGTATATATGCATAAATATATTAATGTAGATATAAAACCAACAACTACAAATGCAAAACTCCCAATTTATCATAAATAAAGAAAGAAATAAAAAGACGCAGCAGCTGCAGCAACAAATAATTAAATAAACAACAAGAAAAACCAACCAAATAAATACCAAAAAATAATTTAAAAAACATCAATAAAGTTGAGAAAAAAAAAATAATAATGCATATAAACAAATGTATTTATATGCTGATTGCTTTCCTATGGGAAAATATATACAACATACAACACATTTTAAAAGCTTGTAAATTTTGAACACATACATGCACACAATCACATTTATACGTAACAGCAACAGGAGCTAGTAAAACAAAACTCAAAGCTCAACTCAGACCAACAACAACAACAACTACAAAAAAGAATTTAAACAAACAAACAAAATTGCGGCGTCAAAATAATAAAGGAAAAGAGAGCAAAGTGCGTTGCGGTGAGCGCCAAAAGTCAACGCTTAGCAGCCGCAGCAGCAGCAGTTGCGAAAGCTTCAACAGCAGCAAGAGTAATAACAATAAGAAGAAGAAGAAACCGACGCGCACTTCATGCAGAAATTTAGGAAGCAGCGCAAAACATGTAAGCAAATTGATTTTGATATTCTAATAATTGTAAGTACGTATTTATGTATGTATGTACATATGTATCGATTTTAAGCAGTTGTTGCTGTGATTCCTAACCTACATAACAAATACATGCTCTCTCCTATCCCTTCGTACCAAGTCACTCTTCATTTGTTTCGTTAGTGTGTGTGGGTGTAGAGTGCTAAGCTGCTGTCAGTCTGGCAACGTCTTGAGTTGAGTTAAGCCTCAAACAAATAGCAACATCACCTGGTGGGCGTCTGGGCTAAATCGTTATGGTTACAGTTACTTATCTAGGAGCACACACATTAAGACTAAGATGCCGCTTCTAATAGGAAGACAGCACGAATTGCTTTTAAGGCTTATCAAAGCAATTTCATGTTTATAAGATTATAATTGTTATAGATAGATACTAGATACATGCACAATTATAATGGGCTCTTGCGCAGCATTTCCTGTAATAGGGCAAAGCAGAGCACACACACGCACACACACACACATACACACACACACACCCACACGCCGCAAGATCTCCTCTCTCAATTGTATTTGCATTATGATTGATGGTTGACGCAATATGCAAACTTGACTTGAGTGGTAGCGGGAGTAGGGGATTGACCCGCAAACTTATTCACCAAGACTCGCTCTTTGACTCGCTCTCTAAGCATTACAAGTTTATTATTTCGCAAATGAAATCAATTCACAATTGTCATTATTATCAATAGCTCTCAATTCACAATTTGTTATCGCTTGTTGATGACCGAAGTGCTTATACTCTTTGTAATAAAAATGCGAACAAATATCGGAATAGTATTAAAATCATTAATGATTAATTTATCAATCAATACATATTGAATTTATCGTCGAATGCGTCTCTTAAATACTTTGATCATTTATTTAAAGGTGTTTTTTGTTTACCTCAACGTTTGACGCTTCGTTTGCCAAATCGCCAGACATGTAAACAATAATTATCATGCTATCCGTTGGCTATTTTACTGTCATTAAATAATTTGGATTCAATTACTTGTCACTGTTTATTTTCCTAAGCTGAACCCAGCAAATGGTTAAAAACTATATAATGGTTTTGTGAAAAAGTTTGTAAAAGGCAGTAGGAATCTTCGATATACATATGTATATAGTACTGTCGAACCTACCACATAACGAATCTCAAGCGGAGAAGAGAAAGCTTCTGTACAGAGAAAATTTGTAGTACAGAATGGGTTTTTGATTGAACCAAATTGCATGGCATACGGAAGTTCGTTATATGGAAGTTCGACTGTATATAAGTTGTTGATAAGCATCAACAGACGAGTCGATATAGACATTTCCATCCGTCTCATGTGTAGGTAGAAGAAATTTCAAAGATTTCAAAATTTGTTTCCGATTCCGATAGGCAGAAAACATTAGAATTATTTTAAAACCCAAAAAGAAATGAAAAACTGTGAAATTTGCATTGAAATTGGTTGAGAAACACCTAGAATATCAAAGATCACAGTTTAGTCAAGAATCATTTAAGGTAAGGTCAAAGGATGATGGTAGCTCTAAGACGACGACCATCGAAGTTGATTTTGCTTCTGCAACATTGTAAGGTGATTGACCGTCCTCCCCGCGCCGTAAATAAGGCACAGTACCATCTGTGCTTGGTAATCTGTCAATTAAAAACAAAAATCATCAAAAAAAAACACTTGAAACTTAAACGTTAAAAACGATAAGCAAAAATTGAAAAAAGCAAAGGTAAAATAAGCGATAAGTGAAACGAAACGTAACGAAAAGGCGACACAACAAAAACAACAAAAAAAAATGGCAAGTGAAAAGGCAAATATAAAAATATAATTCTAAGATATCATTTGGATATATGTATATACATATACATACATTATATATATATATATATATATATATATATATATATATTATTTTGCAATTGGTATGCTTGTGCAAAAGTATTAAAGAGTATTATTTATAGGCAGCACTTGCTCATTTACTATATACATAAATATATATGTATAGATATATTTATATTTGCTCGTATTTCTATGACACATAAAGAAAGCGTTTATCGCTTATAAAATTTTACGAGCCTAATCAAAAAGTCATCAAAAATGCGATACCGTCGCGACTAGCACATATCCTGCCCAAAATATCAAGATTGTAAAATTTTGGGAAAATTTTAAAACAAATATAGTCCCAAATAGTCCATAAAAATGTGTTTATAGAGTTTTCATCAAGTACTATCCCCATGAAATCGGCGATATAATCGCGTCTAGCTCATATCCTGCTCAAATTCTTAAGATTGTAACATTTCGGGAAAATCTTAAAAAAAAAATCGATAATCTGTCAAAATGTGTTTATAAAATCTTCCCATTAAAAACTCAATAAAAATGGTAAATATTTTATTATTATTAAATTTGAAGAGCATTTCGTTGTTGTTGTTCGGTTCTTGACTTTTTTTTTCAAATCTCGCACGAAAATAAACATAGACAAAATATTTCGTTTCGTATTTAGAATCTAATAAAAAAAGTAGCAGGTTATTAACAACACGACATGCAATAACAACAACAACAACAACAACAACATCATCAACAATAAACAATCAAATGATTTATAAATAACAACAACATTTAATTGTATTCGATAAGCGAATGAGATGCTAACTGCAAATACCCTGTAATTCTGAATAAATTATAAAAAAAAATGTTTTGTAGATATTCCACTCAATTTTTAGCTTCGAATTGTTTTGTTGTTGCGGTCTAAAGAATTAATTTTCTTGAAAAGATTTTAGAATTTTCTTTGTTTGGTAAATAAATAAATAAATATTTAATTCAAATCTTATCAGATTGTTATTGTTTTTGTGATCGACGTTTAAAGTCTCTCTATTCAATTTGCAGTGACCTGGTCAACAAAAACAACAACAACAATAGCAACAACAAAATGAGCGCTCTTGATGCGTATCTAAAGCGGCCGGCAAAAGAATCAACCAGGATGACAACAACAAGCCAATCTTTGATTCAAAGCGGCGCCAATGCGGCAACTTCGGCGAACGCTGAAGATCTCAAAACAGATGACATTCCCTTTTTTGATGATCGACAGATGGCAGGCTGGCCATCAACGGATGCACAAACGGATCGACAAACAAATGTTGATTGCACACCGGAACATGATCTGGAACTGGAACTAGATGATAGCTATACGGATTCGGATTATGGTTTAGGTGCCAGTGGCAGTGGCAGTGGCAGTGGTAGTGCCAGTGGCAGTGCCGCAAATAGCTATTATCAATCTCCGACGCCATCGAACAGCGACATAATGCTGCGCCCGCCCTCAAACTCTAGCTTACAATACAGCCAGCGATCGCCATCGGGTTCATCGGTAGTTGGTGCTGGCTATAAACATTCCCAGACGCTGCAACCACCACCACCAGCACCAGCAGCAGCACAGGCTTTGGCCTCAAATCCATCGTCGTCTACATCGCCTTTCTACCATCCCAATATGTGGTATCCAAATGCACCGTATGGCAATGGTTCGGGATCTGGCAACGCTTACAATCGTTATGCAAGCTATGCGGTACCATCGGGTAGTGGTACGGCGGCGGCGGCGGCGACAACACCGGCCTATTCACATGGAATGCTGCCACATCATCATAATCTTCAACATCAACAGCATCATCCTAATCCTCATGCATCAATGCATCCACTCCCGTCGCACCATCAGCTGCAGCATCCGCATGAGACAATGATGGAAATGTTTCAGCTATCCAATAGGTAAGTTTTCGAACTATTAACAACAATCAACAATCGATAGTTATCGATTTTGCTGAGAATTGTATGCAATCGGCTAAAATTCCACATGACTTTAATCTCTAATAACAATGAAAAGGATTCGGAATGTAACTGCCTTGTTAATAATGATAATATTTCACCCCCTTTAATCGATAATTATCGATTTTGTTGAGAACTGCATGCAATCGACCTCTAATATCAATCAAAGGATTTGGAATAAATCTAAAACTTGATAATACTTTACCCCCTTTAATCGATAATTATCGAAAATGCTTTCAATCTTTATGATTGATGGAAATCTTGAAATTATTTCACTACATCTTTAAACAACTTTAATTTTGAATCCTTTTTTTTTGTTGTTGTTGAATGAACCATGACAAACGACAGAAAACCAATCTTACACCATAACGAACCCCTCTTCCCACGCAATCGACCTTATGATTTGTATTGGGGAAGCCCCTGCTGTTCAGCTTTGTGGCCCGTGCCCTGCCAATTTGGCCACAATTGTTGAGCTGTTTTGAACACCCGCAGCGGCGCCTTCGCACTGATTGGCAAGCCCCCCGCTCGTACCCCTAATTGCAACACTCATCCCCTCTCACCACCCGTGTTGCGAACGCGTCGCGATAATTTTGTGTATTTTTATCAATGTTGTTTTCGACTTATCCATGCACATATTTATTTTCGTACCACAATTGACGAGACAAGGCAATTTTCCCTGTTGATCTGATTGACAAAACGAGCTCGAATGTCAACACCACCATTAACCCCCCTCCAGCCGCCCGCCTAATCACAACCCACCCACGCCGTCGTTATACACATAATAAGCTTTACTAATAATCTTGGCTCCCCCCCCCCCACCTATTTTTTTTCTCTCACGCTGTCTAACTGCAGTCATGAGTTGCATTTGTTAGTTTGCTGTTGTTGTTGTTGTTGTTTCAATGCTTGTTAACGTCTGTAGAAATTTATGGCACGCGTGCATATTGTGTCGGTTGGCCTCCGTACAACAACAGTGAAACAACAAGTGGAAGCCAAGCACACACACAACCCAACCACCCACTAACTCAATGGGCCAACTATAAAAGCAAGTCAGCAGTCGAGCAATTTGATTGGCAGCAACTGTAAACAGAGCTAACGATACACAATACAGAATTGATTTGCTTATTTACATTGAAATAATACCACGCAACAAGGCACTTATTCTATATGTAATAAATATATTGTACATGTATGTATTTGTATACTCAAGTCAAAGCACAAAAGTTCCTTTCATGTTCTTTTAATAAAAGAACATATTTCAGCTAAACAAAGTTAGCTCAAGGTACTTCAAATAATATCGAAAGTACAATCATAACGCAAGTTGAAGCTCTAAAAGATCATGAAGAGTTTAAGAACAAATATTGAATTAACAATCAATAATAATGTCTCAATTTGGTCATAGTTCATATGCTTAATTTTTGTTTAATATTTTTATTGAATTGATATAACTAACAGGGTATTTAGTTGTCGATAATTGGCATATGCATTGGGCTCACAAACAAATCCGTTTGTTTGCAATTCAGTGACGGGTGGGTATCTGCGTATTCATTTCTGCAAAGCACCCAAGGTCACTGCTGCAATACTTAGGTAAAGGGTGTGACTGAGAGAAAGAACTGTGCATTGCAAGTACAGCTATCGAGAAGAGCGTCGACAGCAGCACCGTTACAATGTTGCGCATTCAAAACAAATCAACAAATCAAACGAGAACTATCGAACGAGCGAGAGAAACAGATATAGTAGTATATACAGAATGAGAGAGAATGAGCGGTAAAGAGAGCGGTGTGTTTAATGTAACTTCAAATGCAGCATGCTAAATAAACAAATTGCCAACACCTATACACATATCCATACTTACACATATCTACAATGTATTTAGCTTTGTGTGTGTGTATAAAGGTACATACAATATTTCTTGTGTACACATTAACTGCATTGATAGAGAGAGGAGTCCCACAAGCAATCAGCTACATACAATGTAGTCGCGTCGAATGGCGTCAAGACCTTGCACTTCTCTGTCTAGCCATTTGGTGTGCCCGACGCCCATAGAAATAACAAAGTGAACATCCAATTTTAGGGACAACACCCAACTTAACCCCCACGTAACCCGCAATCGCCATACCGCCCCGTCGATTTATGGGTACTTATTTGTCTCTTGTTTATATGAATATGAATTCTGAGTTATTAAAGCCTCATCGCTGCCACCACCCTGTGGCATTCACACCCTCTAGCACAGGGTGTTTTGAGTATTGGTTGCTTGTAAATTTGCACTTGAATTCGCATTAAACTACAAAATTGTTTTTGTGCAGCCATTTGTGTCTAAATGCCCCATTGAATATTTATAGGATGCATATACATATGCATGGCTGTTTTAGCTGTGCAAAATGTTAAGGCATTGAATAAAATATGAATTACACAGTACACCCTATTATTATTTTCATTATTTATGAGCTAAAATCCATACAAACCAAACCGTCATAAGGTGCAGCCATCGATTTACTTTTTTTCTACTAGTTGAAAATGTAGCGGTTTTTAAGTACTACGTACTACGAAAGTCGTTAAACTTATTGACATACATTCAACAACAAATTCAAATACCCTATGCCCAAAAAAAAACGCAGGGTAAATGATTACATTTAGTTGCATCTCTCTCTCTCTCTCTCTCTCTCTCTCTCTCGTATGTGTGTGTTTGTGTAGCCGTACTTAAATAAATACGTTAAAAAGTTTTTGCGCCTTTCCAATTTTTCATGTTTGATTTCATTGTTGCTGTTGTTATTGCTGCAGTATTTATTTATTTTTTATTGTTTCTCACTCGCTCTCCCACTCGTTCTGTGTGTGTGTGTGTGTGTATGTGTTTTACAAACTAACAATATTACTACAAAGTATATTTTTTTGTTGTCATTTTATCAATTGCGTTTTAAACAAAGTAACATCAAAGTGGGTAATTGCAAAAACAACACAAACATTATCAAATTGCAAGTCGAAGAAAATAATTAATCATATTTCCGTATATTACTAATACGCCCCCTGGGAATCGAACAATCCACAGGCAAAAGAGTGGAGTGAGTGAAACTTTGGTGGGAGTACCACATTAATTTGGCACAGCCTGCGTAGCATTGTTTTTTATTGAGAGTCGGTAAGAATTAAAAAGAGAGCTGCACTTATAATTGTAAAAGAGTGCTATTTTACTCTCGAAAGTTTGGCGCCTAATCGTCGGTCTTGCACTTGAATCGCTCAACCAGTAGCAGCCGGCAGCGACGGCGACGTTAACTGCATTTTTAGCTGATAATTATTGACAGCTATTGAGCTGTTTGTTATTTCACACAAAAATTAGTGTGTGTGTGTGTGTTTGTGCTTAGACTGTCGTGTCATGCGGTTTATACAATGAGTAAAGAACAACAACATTAACACCGGTCTGCCACCCGTAAGGCCCATGACCACCAACCCAAGCGATTTACGTCCTCCGCCTCCCCTCATTTTACATTGTTGCCATATTGTATTGAAGTGCCTTGTAAATTAATTAATCCCTGCACTTCCTGTTGCTTGCTTTGTTGTCTCTACGTTCACAGTGGACGCGAGGCGCGCAATCGGGCAGAAAAGAATCGTCGGGACAAGCTTAATGGGTCCATACAGGAGCTATCGACAATGGTGCCGCATGTGGCGGAGTCGCCTCGACGTGTCGACAAAACGGCAGTGCTGCGTTTCGCTGCGCATGGACTGCGGCTCAAATACGGTGAGGAAAAAATCGAAAAAAAAAACTCAAAACTGAACAATTGAATTTGCTATTGCAAACTGTTCAAAATGTAACAGCTTGCTGCTGGTGTTGCCAGACTGCAAAAGGCGCCACTATTTAAAATTGAAATTTTATTAATTTATTAATTATTAGTTTTTGGAATGACGCTGCATGATCAACGACCCCAAGTAACGGACACACTGATGGGAATGTTGGACAGTTTTTTCTTAACGCTCACCTGCCATGGCCAAATACTGTTGATATCATCGAGCATCGAACAGCATTTGGGACATTGTCAAACGGACTTGTATGGCCAGAGCATACTGCAGATTGCTCACCCCGATGACCACGAAATGCTCAAGCAACAGCTCATTCCCAACGACCTCGAGAATCTCTTTGAAGCGCATACGGCGATGGACGATGATGGAGAGCCGCGACAGCGCAGCAAATCCGAAGAGGATTATATCGATCGCAAATTGCGTGAAGATAGGCGCAGCTTTCGTGTCCGGTAAGTAGTTATAAATAGTATATCGATCTATTGTTAGCAGTGGCAACACTGTATTGCAGTATCGATACATATTTAATACACGCAGACATCGATATACACAGAATTTAAAAGTTTCGTTATGTTTTAGTTTGGCGCGCGCTGGTCCCCGCTCCGAGCCAACCGCTTACGAAGTGGTCAAAATCGATGGATGTTTCCGTCGCAGCGATGAGGCGCCTAGAACCGTACGCTCCAGTACGTTAAGCTCAAGCCTGCAATTGATACGACGCACTCGCGGGCGCGACGATGCGATACCGTTGCACACAATTAGCGGCAATGATATTGTAAGTAGAGTCAAAACAGGATTATATTTAACGAGGCACACAAATACCAACAAAAATGAAGAAAAAAACAAGAACCTAGAATTCAGCAATTGTTTTACTTTAACCTGCAAGCTGTTAATAATTATGAATGCATTTTCATATACTCTGCAGCAATTTCTGCTCTTGATGAAGTTCCACATATTTGGTGTTTGTTTTGTTTTTTCAATTTATAACATTTTGTGCAGCTCAGAGAAAGAACAAAGAAAACGAAAAATAGCTGTAAATGCAAAAGAAAGATGTTACTGTTATCCTTGTCTTAGAATAATACTGTATATAATGCGTTTGCAGGTGTTAACTGCTTGTGCTCGTATTATCCGTCCGCCAAAGATTGCTAACCGTTTGTTCGATGCAAATACATTGGAGTATCGCACTCGGCACCTAATCGATGGTAGAATCATTGATTGCGATCAACGGATCGGCATCGTGGCTGGCTATATGACCGATGAGGTGCGCAATCTAAATCCGTTTACATTCATGCACAACGATGATGTTCGTTGGGTAATTGTTGCGCTGCGTCAAAGTGAGTATTTGTTGTGGCATTAACAATGGAACAACTAATGAACTGGCTTTGTTTTAATTTCAGTGTATGACTGCAATAGTTCATATGGCGAGTCAACTTATCGTTTGTTTACGCGCAATGGGAACATTATCTATCTGCAGTCGAAAGGATATTTGGAAATTGACAAGGAGACCAATCGGGTGCATTCGTTTGTTTGCGTCAATACGCTGCTCGATGACGAGGAGGGCAAGCGTCGGGTGCAGGAGATGAAGAAGAAATTCTCTGTAATCATTAATACACAAATACCGCAATCGACCCTTGATGTGCCGGCGTCAGAGCATCCGGCACAGCTGGAGAAAGCTGTGCTGCGCCTCATTCACAATTTGAAAAGCAATGATAATGATGCCCGCCATGACAATGATGATGATGATGATGATGATGATGATGATGACGACGACGACGGCGGCGATGGTGACGGCTATGATGACGGTGATGAGGCTGGCGATATGGAAGATGGACACGCAAACATTGCAACGTCATTCAACTGTGATTCCCATCAATCTCACTCCCATTCAAACTCACATCATTCTCGTGCACATCGTAGTCATTCGTATCTGTTTGATGGTTCCATGTCGATGTCGCGCATGAACAGCTCCAAGACGCCGCCACTGGCGCTCGTGCCGCCCGAAACTTCATCCGTCAAGTCATCAATTTCGAAAAGCGTCAGCGTTGTCAATGTCACTGCTGCCAAGCATCTACGTGGCTTAAACTCTAACACAAGCGCCACCTCCGCCCAAGCCTCGTCCACTTCAGCAGCAGCAGCAGCAGCAGCGGCAGCCAAATCAACATCAACACGGATCCTAGATCCTAGCTGCAGCTGCTTGGGCGACGGTGACGGTGACTGTGACTTTTGTCTTACTATTCCGCCGTCCGATGCATCCGTTTCGTTAAAGCGCAGCACTGGAGCTCAGGATGCGCCGGGCAATGATTGTTTAAAGCAACCAAAACGTCGCTTCATGCCCAGCACAGGTAAGAAAGAGAAGCAGAGAGAGAGAGAGAGAGGGGGAGAGAGACAGAGACATGCATAGCAGATAAAATTTTAAATATGAAAATTCTTTGGTTTAATTTCAGCAGATATAGAGCACGTTATAAATAATTCGCTGCAACAGATCCAGCGGGATTTGCACCAACAAATGAATGTAGCAGCCCAGCTGCGGGATCAGAGCAACCGCTACGAGCTACCCGATGCCAATCAGCGCATTGATGAGATCATGGTAAGTACAATAAACAAATTCCATTGAATGATTTATATTAATCCCAACTTTCTCTCATTCTCTCTTTGATGAACAGGAGGAGCATCTGAAGCAGAGTAAAAAGTATGTGAATATCAAGAATGATTTCGAGGAGCAGCTGCAAACAAAGGCGAATACAACGAAAACAAGTCGCGAAAGCGAAACAGAAAGCGGCAGCAGCAGCAACAACAGCAACAACAACACCCAAGGAGCAGAAGGAGGAGATGCAACTACTAACTAAATGAAAACATACAAAAGTATATATATACATATGTATATGTGTATATGGACAACTGAGGGGTTTCAACTGATGTGATAATCGTGGCAGCAAAACCAACACAACAAAAAAAAAAAAAAAAAATGGCAGCGCTAGTTGAATCGAAATGATGAAAAAATTAAACGGAAATGTTTAGTAAATGTTTATGATAATGTTGAGCTAAAAAACCTATTACTACTACTATTTAACGAAACAACAAACAAATGGAAAAATAAGAACAGCTTAGCTTCGGCAGGCCGACGATTCAATGCCCTTGCAGATCAATTCAATTCAAAATTTGAAACCCAAATCCATTCGATTCTGTTCCATCCAACAAACTGGTTTCAAAACCAAAATGTTTTCTTAATAGTTGATAAGTTGCAAAGCATTGATATTAATAATCTTATAGCCGCTGCAGGGGCATGTTCAAATACAACAACAACAACAACTATTTACAAATGTAGAAATGAGCATATATGTGTTTGATGTTAAATGTAAGCATCTTTATGCTATATATATACATAAGAGTCTATTTAGTTTCATAGTTAGTTGGAATTGAGAAAACTTTTGAGTGAGCATGCAACAAAAACTACTTTATGATGCGATGATGATGATGAGTGCTCTGGACACACAATGAGCGGCTGTTTTATTTTTGTTTCTTGTTTGAACTTTTTTTTTAGGTATTTTTTGTTTTGCTTTAATCTTAATATTAGTAAAAATAAATAGTGCAAAGCGTTTGTTAATTCATTAAAAATTATATAGTCACTCACACACAGATAATACAATTATTATTATACATCTATATATATATATATATACATATATATATGTATGTATATTTATGTATAGACCTGCGCTAGCCTAGCTTGGCAAAACTACAAACTAAACATGATAAAAGACTGTTAAAATTAATGTTAGCATTAAGGAATACAATTAAAAAACAAAAATATAATAAAAATACATTTATATAAATCTGTCTATAATTATAAATCTATGTATGTACATATATATACTTCTTAAATCGGTCTTATTCAAATGGCATAGTTAAATGAAAATTTTTATGTTTTATCAACAATTTTAACTTAATATATATATATATATATATATATATATATATATATAAAACAAATACATATTTTAATATATATACATGTTTTAAATGTTTTTATACTCTATGCGAGTAAAAGAGAGAGCGAGAGAGAGAGAGTGCGAGCGAGGGAGATCTATATACACTTATGTATACTCTATCTGTTCCCAGTCCCAACTATATATACATGTATATGTTTGGAGCGCAAACCAACAACTACAGTTACGAATAAAAATTCAAGCGCCAAGTAAAATTTACAACAAATATATGTATAACATTTATATATATAATATAATAGTTAAATTCAATGTACAACAAATTTTGTAAAAAAAAAAGAGAAAGAAAATAATAAGGGAACACAATTGTTAAATGTTTGTTTGTTATGCATTTGTTTTAGAAATATAATTTTTTAATTATTATTATTTTTTTCTTCTATACTATTATTTTTATTATTGCCTTGTTTTTAAGTTTGAAGTAATTAAATAGTGAGAAGAAAAAAACCTTGTGTACCTATGCATAAATTTATACAAATATATAAAATATATATGTGTAATACATGTTATATGTGTATAATAATTTAGAACTAAGTAGATCTATTAAATGTTACGGACACGTGTGAACACTTTTAGTGCAAATCAAGCTAAGAACCATCTATAAAATGGTAAATGGTACTTGTTTTTGTTTATTGGCCACAAAAAGAAATTATTAAATAATAAAACAAATTAAAATATAAAACAAAATACAATCATTTTGTCCAATTTGTGGGAAAATAATGTATGGCAATACTGTTCCCAGGAACAGCTTTAAGCATTTGAATCAACTAGATCAGATAAAAGAAGCGCGGGCCCATTATCGATATTGTGAGCCGTGATCAGTGCTCCTGTGTGCGTATTAATCGAATACCTCCGATAACAATCATTTGGTCAATTAATGCGCATATGAACGCGCTTTAAGGCCCAAATTAACGCCTGTTGCAGAACGCAAAACAATTTTAATTGATGGCTTAACATCAACGCCAAGCGGAAGTAGCTCAAAATGTCGCAGCATTTTAATCACAATCGTTTTAAGCTCGAACAGCGCAAAACGCTGTCCAATGCAATTGCGCGGCCCGGCACTGAATGGTATATTGCTGCAGCTGGCGAAACCTTTGTCGACCCCATCCGACTTGTCCAGATGCCTTTCTGGCCAAAAGCGCAACGCATTCTCGTAAAGCTTCTCATCGCGCAGCAGCTGCCACAGCAGCACGATCACATTGGTGCCCAAAGGCACGTTCGTCTCACCTAACAGCAAATCCTGGTCGAGACAACGTGCCACAGCTGGTATGGGCGGATACAGACGCAAGGACTCCTTGAGGACGCAATGCAAATAAGGAAATGACGCGAAATCGCCGTAACAAACCGATTGCTTCAAATTATCGCCATAATAAGCGTATAGCTCGTCAAACAAACGCTGCTGCACGGACGCGTGCCGAGAGAGCAGATACAAACAAAAGGATGCCGCCGATGTGGTCGTATCGTGTCCGGCAAAGATGAATGTGCTCACCTCATCGCGTATCTGGGCGTCGGTTAACGCAGCGCCATCCAAACGTGCCTGCAGCAATGTATCCAATAGCGCCAACCTTTTGCCTGGCTGCGCATGCGGCAGCTGTTGCTCCAACACTTGACGACGCCGCTCGATAATCTCGTTGGTGAAGCCATGGAGACACTTGAGACCGTTAATCTGCTTGCGATTGCCTTCAGGCCATAGCAATCGAAAAAACACCGGTGGCAACAAATACGGTCGCATAAAGCGTGTTGCCAAAATGTTCGTTACGCTGTAAATTCAAAAAAATTGTTATTATTTTAGTAGAAACAAGTTAATTTTGATTTACTCTTTAACAGCTTGCACCACAGGCGCATTCACATCAAGTTGAGCATTAATGCTAACGCCCATAGCCGCCTCGCTGATGATGTCCAAAGCGGCGAGACATATATGCGGATATATGTTGATCGATTGGGCGGGATTGGCGGCTGCCAGTGGTTGCAGTTTGGCAACAAGGATATTGCATTGCCTGTCAAATACTTCGATATATTGTTCCAGGATGCTAAAGTGGAACGCTGGCGTTATGATCTTCCGCATTGCATGCCACTGTGCACCGCGGCTGAGCAGAAGTCCATTGCCGAGCCAGCCGCTCAAGGCACCGTAGAGGATGCCCTTGCGTAGCTGCTGTTTGCTCAGCAGCAGTGCATCCACATGGCTCGGATCTGAGGTGACCAAAACAATGTTGCCACACGTTGTGGCAAGAAAACTTCGACCATAACGCTCCGCATAAGCCGCAAACTTCTCGTGCAAATCTGTAAAAAACAAAAAACTTAATCCTTGTCAGTTATTAATTAATCATGTACTACAACTCACTGTCGGGCTGAAAGTCACGCATCTGCCAAATGGCGCCAATTAGGGGCACCTTTGACACGTTTGGCGCCAAAGCTGCAAGCTGCTTTCGATGCTTTTGCTCCTGCCATAATAATTGTAGGAGGAAACGTACCAACGACGTAACCAACCCAATCACTATAATCATGCCCAACATAACTTAATAATCTGTAACGAACAAACAAAATATATATATATATAATTCCAGTTATTGACCATTTTGTAACTGCACCTTACGTATCTAAGGATATGTCATTACTCAGTTCAATCAACTTCCATGCAAAAGTAAGCATAATTATTCCTGCTGGGCTATTTAAAGTAACGGTGAAATGCTAACTGAGAAGACTTTCGGTGCAAAGCAATATAAATGAATTGATTATTTGCAATGCAAATGTATATACTACTACATGTATGCATAATTAATCAACTTATTTCATACACACTTACTTACCTAATTTGAATGCATTTTAAGTTAGTTACAAAATAACAGCAGCACGACGCTGTGCATTAATAAAATTCTAAACTGTTTTATAACAGCACACACGAAACCTAACACTAAATAAAAGTCTGGTCGACTAGGGAAATACCTTGCAGCAAGCCGAAAACTTATCTGCCAATAGTTAGCAATCAAACTTTATCTTAAACCAGCTGCAGCACATTTGTTAATACGATTATACAGTTGACGTTAATAAAAGTCAACTTTTTCTGTATCGTTAAACGAATTTACTTGCTTGATAAATATGCTGATAGGCAGGGTATCGTCAGCAGGCGCATGAGTGAGAGCGCAATAGAACAGATGTTTATTGTAGCCCACACACACACACACACACACACAGTAAAGAACAAAACAATGAAACAAGGCTTTAACATTCGTCTCCATTTTAAGATTTATTTAACATAACAACAACAAAAATTAGCACGGATTCAATTTATCAGTTATTGTTGCACTAATCCCAGGCATAAACTTTGCCAGGTGTTGGCAGCTTGACGCCCGATTTGGGCGCACCAGCATCGGCGCCAGCGTTGGCATCAATTAGTTTTTGTTGCTGCACCAGATCAATTGGTGGTTGCACCTCGCGGCGGCCGTCCCGAGTGCAATAATAGTTGGCCGAGTAGATGTGCGAGGGACCTTCAGGGAGTTCCGGCTGGGGCTGTGTGCGGTCGGCGAGGCCATCCTCGAAGCGCAGTGCAACGGTGTGTTCGCGCTAGATCGCATCGAAATCAAAAAAAACGAATTTAATAATATATTCCAACTTACATAACGAAGTACAGAAAATGAACGAAAACCGGCAGATTAGCTGCATAGCATACTTACGCCCAAGAGAAAAGCACGCACACGTTGTAAGAACGGCGCTATATCACGTCGAGCGGCAGCCATTCTCGATTGTTTTTATATATAAAGTTTGAAACGACAAATCTCAAGTCTGTCAACAAACGCAATGCAATCAAAATATTGCTAATTCTCTTTAGTGATGAGCAATAACAGTACTTGTAATCGCTATCGACATAAATTGTAACTTTGGGCTGGGTTGGCAGTTCCCATGACAATTGATTGTGTGACGTCATACTATACAAAGCCTGATTTATTTAAAATCGCAAATACATACTTCAGGCATGCACGATTTTGTGACTGTCCACATTACCAAATGTCAAGTTATGCCTCAACTTTTGTTTTAGTTCATTTATTATACCGATATTGTGTCGTTTAACATTCTATCGATTACGATGCTAACTCAGCATCGATATACAAATGTGGTATCATCTCTATTGCCGCAGCCGCGTGCACATGTTATTTGTTTTTGTACTCAATTCATTTAAGAACCTGCACTGCAGCTTACAATTATGGGCGGCCAGGGTAAAGTGATAAATCGCAAACGCAAATTTGTTGGCCGCAAAGCCGATGATCCCGAATTTGATTTGGAAAAGAAGCATTTTAAAGTGCTGCACATAAACGCGACCGAGAAACGCTTAATAATTGTGCTCGAGGGTGCGCAGCTGGAAACGGTAAAGGTGAGTATTGCCAAATAGAAAGAAGAAGCAATTGAAATGCCAGCAAAAAATAAACAAAAATTGAATCTTTCAGGTGCACGGCACATTTGAGCTGCTCAATTGTGATGATCATGGTGGGATTATGCGTAAAAATCAAAGAGATCCAGGCTCATGTCGTCCGGACATCACACATCAGTGTCTGCTAATGTTGTTTGATTCGCCACTGAATCGAGCGGGTTTGCTGCAAGTATTTGTGCGCACCGAGCACAATGTGCTTATCGAGATCAATCCACAGACGCGCATACCGCGTACGTTCAAACGTTTCGCCGGTTTGATGGTGCAGCTGCTGCATAAGTTTCAAATACGCGCTAGCGATTCATCGCGTCGTCTCATGAGCGTCATCAAGAATCCAATAACAGATCATTTACCGGTTGGCTGCAAAAAGTATGCCATGTCCTTCTCGGGCAAGCTGGTCAACAATTGCCGCGAACTCGTGCCGCACGGTGACGAAGGCACCAAACCATATGACGAGCCCGTCGTTATGGTCATTGGCGCCTTTGCCCATGGCGTACTCAAATCCGATTACACCGAAGGCCTCTTCTCGATTAGCAATTATCCTCTATCGGCAGCCATTGCCTGCTCGAAACTGTGCACCGCCTTTGAAGAAGTTTGGGGCGTTATCTAAGCTAACTAAACATAGTTATATTATTTAGTTCGGTTCATATAGTTTGTAATTTGTTTTTTGACTAGATAAAAGCGAAATAATTAAATAACTTTATGTTTTATTTTTATTTAGTTGCAACAATTTATAATAATTTTTTATATATTGTTGGTGGGGATAAGGGGAAAAAGTTGGACTTTTCAAAAACGCGCTTTCTAAAAAACTAGGAAATAATATTAAAGAAAACGACTTGTGTTTAATTTGCCGTACAAACGTAAAATTTACTTGCGAATCAAAGCTTATCGTTTAACATTATAATTTAATATATTTATATATATATATGTTTATATATTTATACAAAATGATTGCATTTAAAAAATTTTAAGGTTTTTTATTTTTTTTGTTTTGTTAAGTTTTTGGCAAATCCTAACTAAACGATTGATGGTTACTATTAATTTTTCGTATTGCGGAAATGACATACTAATTTATATAGCAATTGCACTTGTTAAATAGTTAGTATATGTATATCAAAGACAAAATATATATGTATATAATATAAGACATTGGTTGTTAATTTCTTGATTGATTTTGGTTGTCCAAATGGCCCAATGTACAAATTTTTGATTTTTTCTACCTTTCGGTATCTTTTATATATTCTAAAAGATACATATGTACGTTCATACATATATGCATATATATATATATATAAATATTTATATATTTATGCCTATATTTCAATTTTGAAAAATTCGAACACCTAACTAATTACTAATGCGAATTGCCATAATTTGCGTTACCACTCTGCTTGATTTTTACTACTTCTTGCCAGATTTTTGTTGCTGCTTTAGCTTTTGTTGGGTTTGGTTAGGTTTGCTGCTGCTGTTGCTGTCGTCTTCGTCGTAACTGTTATTGTTATTGTTGTGTTTGAGTGTGTGGCTAACTATTTGGACAAGGGCTTCTTTGACAGATCGGCAGCTGCTCTCTTCTCAGCCTCACGCTTGGCAGCCGCTTCCTCACGCTGCTGACGTATGAGTGCGAGACGTGCAAGATCTGCCTTCGCCTCGGTTGTTTTGCCAGCCGCATGAAGTTTCTCGTACCGTTGACGCGCCTTTTGCTTCTCAATCTGTTCGCGTTCACGTCGCGCCAGTTCGGGTTTGGGTGCGGCGCCGCCACCTGCTCCACCGCTTGGAGTATCATCAATTTTGATTTGCGATAGCTTTTGCGTGGCTTTTTTGGTCACACGATTGGGATTCTCGATTTCGATGAGTGAGGCGACGCCCTTTTTGGCATCACGCGACTCCCCCTCCGAATCATCATCTGAATCATCGTCATCATCATCTGATTCCTCGTTCCAGCTACGCTGTTTATTTTGTTGCTTTTGTCTATTTGCTGGTTTTGACACTTTGCGCGCGGCTGGCGGCTTATTCGTGGTGGTGCTGCTGCTGCCGGCGGTGGCAGTTTTGCTCTCTTTGTCCTCATCCTCTTTTTCGCTGCCGCTGGACTGATCACTCTCCTCCTCAGACTCCTGCTGCAGCTCTTCGGGCGATGTGAAGTGACGGCTGCGGCCTTTGTGGTTAACATATTTTCCTCGTGGCATTGCAAACGAATCTCTGTAATGTGTTTAGGTATTGGTATTAGTACGGATGGATGTTGAGGTATTTTTTCTTATTGGTGTTGGTGCCAGCAGAGGTATTTTTTGTGTGCGTATGCGTGGTCTTTTGTGTTTGTGTGCATGCGCACGCGTCTGTGTATCGCTGCAGCTACAGTTTTCTATCCATAGAAATGGCGTCGTACCTTGTTAAATTTGAGTCGTTTAAAATAAATAGATCCACTTTTTCTTTAACTTCGAGTCTTTTCGGTCCCAAACTTTGCCCTTGCTGCTATGTTTTTCGTGTTAAGTGCGCTTACCCTTTTTGCAAATTTATAGCCAAGTATTTATCGGCCGATTTGACGTTCAGACTTGTTACTAATCGACAGCTGCTGTGCGTTAGCAGCTGGTTGGTGATGGCACAATTGCAAACTCTGTTAGTAACCTTGTTTTATATCGATAGCTGTGTTGAATATGTGCTCATCGATGTTTTAATGCATGCAACCCTAAACGATAGTACTCGCGCTGCTACGTGCTGAAATGAACACGAAAAAATGTGCTAGTCAATGCTAAAATGTAGATAATATATGTAATGGCTTATCAAAGATTGTATTTAGCGGCGTATGCAAACAAAACCAAATGGATATTTCGCTGCCTACAGCTGGGCAGTTTGGGGCGAGTGGGTGCTTAAATTGAGCTTAAAGAATAAAACACTATTTCCGATGCTAGAAAAATAATGTGAGACAGCCATTTTGTTTCGCCGTTACGTTTGTTCATCGTGCATTTTTTCATGCCCGCTGCTCGTTGCTTTTTGTACACACACACAGCCATATACAACATCGAAAATTCACCACCACCAACAGCAGCATTTGTCATTGCCACCACCACCACAAACAACGGACGCTGAGCGAGATAGACGCTTTCGACTTATCTCACAAATACACGGCGGCCGCTCTCACGGTCTCAACAGCTCATGCAGCAATGGTATGTCGGTTGCATTTGCACACAAGACCCATAGCACTGTATGTGAGCAGTGCCACTATAGAGCACCTGGCGTACGCGTGCGCTCGCCTTTCGCTGTCAAGTGTGTGTGTGTGTGTGTGTGTATTCGCATTTTGAGTAATTTCGAAAATTTTTTGTATATTTGATGGCGACAACGACGGCTGCTTTACTCACAAGAAACGCGCGTATGTCGAAAATTGTAGCGCGTACGTATATCGGTGTGTAGAAATTGCTTAAAAATTGTGGTAAAAACTAGCGAAAATTATATAAACTGTGCATAAAATGCTTGTTTAATGCAACGTGCTGTGATTACGACTCAAATTTTATAAATTTTCAATAAATTTTGCGCCAAAAAATGCATTTGAAAATGTGAGACTTCAATGGACATGACAATTTTTTTTTCATTTTACTTTTTTTTGGTGGTGGCAACGAACAGCGCAACCAGCCAGCACTGTAGAAGAAGAAGCAGCGCTGACTATCTGTCGCTAAGAGTGTGTGCGTGTGTTTCTGTGTTTAAAGTGTACGTACGTGCGCTTAGCAGTAGCTATAGGCAGTGAATATAAAATAAAATTTTAAAGGAAAAAAACAAACACGTACAGCAACAAAAAGCAAAGGAATAAGCAAAATCCGCAAGCGCGCAAAAAGTTTCGTTTTGCTACACAATTACTTGATATATATGGGAAACATATGTATAATTAAAATATTTATATATTTATTTTTTTTTTTATTATTATATTACGTACGTATGTTAACGTTATGTAGCCCGTTGCGCGTTTTCATGTGCCTCCCAAATATGTGTGCGTCCGTAAATCTATGTGTGTGTGTTTGTCTCGCGCTGTTTTGCCGCCGCTGTTTTTAACGTAACGTAAAGCCGTTTCGTAGTTTGTTGTTGCTGCTTACGTGTTCGCTACCGTCGCCGCCATCGGCTTTGCCCGTCATTAGTTACGTCGTCTACGTAGCCGCAACGTCATGTGCATATTTTGTTGATGTTTTTTTTTCTCCCTCCCCCGCGTTATAAAGCGCTATCAAAAGCAACAACTACGTTTGGTGCCGCGAAATATATATATATATTAAATATATATTAAATTTTTTTTCCAGTTACACTTAACAATTGTGTAGATATTTAGAATTTGCGTGTTGAATTCGATTATATCTTCTCACGCATATGTTTAAAAAAAGGATAAATATATATTTATATTCAAACAACAAAATCGAAAGCAAACAAATAAAACAACAGCAAGGAATTCGCAGCTACAGCTACAAAAAAATAAATATATAAATGCAAAAACAACACAATTTCGGATAACTGCAAGTCATTAAAAAAAAATTGACTGGATTTTTAGATAAACAACAACAACAACGAAAATAAATGTAAGTTGAGCTATTGACTACAATGAAAAGACCAAAAGGCACAGCGTGTGTTCAGCTCAACTTGCAACTTGCTGCACGTGGCGCAGTAAATTGCGCGCAGATCTATTTATTAATATTAACTTCGATCTGTTGAGGATACTTACATCAGGTTGATCAGTTTCTCTTGTTTTTTTATTGTATTAGTCCAAGTTCAGTGGTTAAATTGATACTTTTCGCATTTACTGAAAATTTTTTAGTTTTTATATGTGTTTTGTATCAAGCTATAAATATGTTTTGGTTTGCAACCCTTCGTAACAAATAACATATAAAAAAAAGCCAGCTGCATTCACAATTTTCGATACATTTAACTACCCCCCTGCTGATTATTTATTCGACTGGATTAAGTGCAGAAAGAAAGTGTTCGTTCAAAGAACATAAATGGTTATTGTTTGCAAATATGCGTAACTTTATAGTACGAAAGCTACATAAAATAGTGCTCCTTGGTGCAATTAGTTGAGAGTTTTTTGTTTTATTATTATGATTATTTATATATCGGCTATAAAGTGTGTGTGTGCGAAAAGTGTAAACAAAAAATAATAAATGTGTGTGCGTATGTCGTCCGTGCGTTGCCGGCATTATGCGTTTACTGCTGCTTATGCACATATGTCTACTACACATAGATACACATACACATATGCATTCATTTACCGGCTGTTCATTCAGTTCGCATCTGCTTCTTCACCGTTTTGCCTAAGTGTGCGTGTGCGTGTGTGCCTGTGTGTGGTGGCAGCAATTGCAGTTGGCGCGCAAAATCAAAAGCAGCTTCAAATTTCTTGTTTACCTTTTTGTACATGTCACACTTTTTTAATACAAACTAGACAAAATTATAAATATATATTTTATGCGTTTTCGCTTCTCTTATTGTCGGGTTGGCGGTCGGGTTGTTTGTTGGGGCTATGATGAGCAGGCGACAACCAGTTATTTCATTAATGCTTTTTGCTGTCATCATTGCAGTTGCAGTTGCAGTTGTTGGCTACTGCATGCGGCATGCAAACCGGCTTTAAATTCGTGCCTCTATTAGCACGATTTATTAACCCAGAGGCGAGTGAGCAGCAGGCAGGCCAGGCATTCAGTCAGTCGAAACATTCCGCGCGCTCTCTTCGACGCGACATTCGGGACTTAGACATTTCGTTTGCTTGTTATTTCCTTCGTTCGCTTGTGACGTAGTCAATACTACGGTAAGAGGTAGCAGCGCCACATACTTGCAGAAACAACACAATTAACAACGGCAACAACAACAACAGTTGCTGCTGCTGCTCATTTTGCCGCCTGTCTTTTTCACTTTCGAACACTGGTATCGAAAATGAGAAATACACCGCCTCTCCGCTCGTGAACATTCACAAATACCAGTGCAAACTTTTTCTCGCTCTCTGGGTCGTTGCTAGGTATGGTTTGGTGTCTCGTGCCGCCGCTGCCGCCATATTTGCATTTGGAATAAATATTACGTAGCGAATTGTTGTCTCGCTCTTACGCATGCTGAGTGTGCCCCCAAATGCTCTGTCACGACACTGTGTGGATCAATGTGTGTGTGTGGATCACTTGTATTTTATTTATTTAAATAAACTTTTTTTTGCGTGTAGTTCAAGTGCATGCAAGCAAAAAGGAAGAAAATAAAATCAAAAAATTAATGAATGTGTGCACAACCTGCTGCTGCATAAATTTGAATGAAATATTTGTAGCTGAATAAATGTACACAATAGTATAGTATCTATGTATGTATGTAGATACATTTGTATTTTTAGAGCACACACTTTGCCAAATGTGACAACGAAAACTTTGGTTGACCTTTGAGGATAAAACGACATTTGCAACGTGCTTGCGGTTTTAGAGTTTTGTTGCCAAATCGATTTCAGAATAAGCAAGTTCAGATCTGCATATATTTATTAATAAATATGTATGTGAAAGCTGACTGTCACTCGATTGTCCAACGTAACCACCTCCTCTTTAAGTTCTTTTTTATTCACCCTCCACCAACCGCCCCCTTGTGGTACGCTTAAAGAGTTTTAAATGCATGCCGTTGCTGTTTCTGTAGCTGCTGCTGCTTCTTCATCTATGTATCTCGACGTCATCGTGTTTGCCTTGAATTTATATTCACACATTCAAACACGCAACTACGCTTGGCGCGGTCCGTTACACACACAACTAAAAATACGAAGTGTAAGACGAACGCGCTCGTTCGCGCTACTCTCAGGCCCGAATACCAAGCCGAGCAGAGCGCACGTTAGCGCTACATTGCTGTTGTTGTTCTACGTAAAAATTTTGTTGAAAACTCAAAGTCGTCTACTGTACTACATAATTACAACGGCGCAGCGGACATCAGCACATTTTGTGTGTGTGTGTGTGTGTTAGTATTGGTGTTGCCAGTTAATGTTTTGTTTTGTTGCGAGAATACGCGAGAAATAAAAAGAGAGGAAGAGTAGAAGTTTTCCCGTCTGCTTCGCCCGGCGCTGCTTGCATACAATTGGCGTTGGCGTTTGTATTATTTTTATTGTTTTAAAATAATTGCGCGTTATAAAAAGTAATGACTACGTCATTTGTTGACTTTCTGCTGTTGTCGTTTTTTGTGAAATGTATTTCGCGTCATTGTCTTTTATTTGGCGCTCGGCAACAAACCGTACCCACAAATTTGCAAGCTACTGTGAATATAAAAAATCTTGTGCTTGATAAATTTATATCTGTGTGTGTTCGAAGAGTATACATATGTATATTGAGTGTGAAGATTGAAAAAGTTCCAAAGTGAAAGCTAAAAGTACGGTATGTACTTTGCCGGCCGGCATTAAAAAAACTTAATCCAATATAACATGACATATGCGTACGACCACAAATATATATCTTTATGTGCACAAATATGCGCATGTGTGTGTATGTGTGTTAAGTGTGACAATTACAAGAAATTTGGGGCGCATTGTTTACAATTCGCTTGGGGAATTTATGCAAGCAGCGAACCACTGTGCAGCCTAGCAACGTACATGTAGATGTGTGCGTGAGAGAACTGCGCGTGGTAAGTGTGTGTGTGTGTGTACGGCAGTTCGTAGAGGAGGTTGCCAAGCTTTACGAGAGTCATTCCTTCCGCTGCTGACGCTCAGCTCTCCTTAATATTGGCTAGTGTTGAGGTTGTGAGGGTGTTAAAACCAAAATTACGTGGGCCTTTTTGTTTTTAGTGCGCTTGTATGTGTTTGTGCTTGTAATGTGCAACAACAGCAATAAACAAAGAGAATTTATTATGCATGAATCATATAGCCTGCCGCCTGCTTCTGGTGAAACGTAACAAAACCAAGTTAAGTTGGCGGTGAGTGGTGAATTTGTGTTCCATCAACACCAATACACACGAGTATCTCGCTCAGTTCGCGAAATAAGTACGCACAAATATATGTATGAACATGCTTAAGTTTTTCGAACTCTAACCATCCAGCTGGTGTATCTTTGATAGTTTTTTTTTTTTAAATACTCTGTAGCATTCGAGTTGCTATATTAACAACGTTTATGTTTTAGATTAAATATCAAATATTATTTGTATTTTAAAACACTGCCACACACTATTTCAAAGATAGAAATGTGTGCAAAAGGGACAGCTCTATGTTATATTTCGCGTCTCTCCGAATGCATGTGTGTGTGACGCTCTCTCCTGTTCTCTCATTTTCGAATTTCGAAAGTTGTCTCGCCGCTCAATGCGCTGCTGAGGTGCTATTAGTGCTGTTGCCGTGAGCGCCAAAACGGCGGCACAGTAACTAACATACACAAACTCTTTAGTGTATACGAAAAAACAAAAATTAAAAAAAAATAATAATAATATACAGGCCAAGCCGCGAAAGTGTAATGAAAAAACCCCAAAGAAGCAGCAGCTGCAGCTTGTGTTTAAATGAAAATCGCTAAAGAAAAATAAGCAAAGCTATGCAATTTTTTTTTTTTTTTGTATTTAATTGATTCTTGCTTTGCGATTCGCCTTTGAATGTGTTTTATGTGTGTTTCGCTGCATTTTGCATTCGCTAAGCGCGGGAGAATCGAATCGTGTGCTGTGTATGTTTGTTTGTGTTTTGTTTATGACAACTAAATGCTCAACTCACAGGCAATTTGTTGTTTATATAACGTAAAACAAAATTCTTCATGACCAAAGTATTCACGTGTGTTGCCTCTCTCTCTATCGCTCTCTGTGTGTGTGTGTGTGTGTGTTATATGCATATGAAATTGTTCTTGCAATTATTTCGAGCTGTCATATTTATCTAAAAGACGAAGCGTCGGTTCGTTTTTTCGATGATTCCGGCCGGCATCGAAAATAAAAAATAAATAAAATAACAAAAAAAAACCTTGTTTACAATTTCTATGCGTCTATTTTCTGTTTATATCCGATATTAATTTTAAATTGGACATTAAAAAACTTGAAACTGATTTATCGATAGTACTTGGATACAAATGTTACTTTTAATGCTGTCGATTGTGAACTAAAATATAAATTTTTCTCTTCTTAGATTCGCTGCTTGGACCAATAAAGTTTAACAACAAAAGAAAGAAGATTAAGTTGCGGCGTTTCTATCAAACATCAACAAACAAAAGAAAAACTAAGAACTGTGCATCCAAAATGCCAAATGTACTAAAAAATTTCAACTACTGTTGATGAAACATAAAAAACAAAGTGCATCCAATAAACAAATCCTGACTGATTTGGCGAAGTCGCGCCACGACACCGGCAAGTGGTGGTAAGTCATTAAAATGGGTTTAATATAAACTTATTGATAAATATATATTAAATAATGGAATATGTTTTTATTGTTACAGTTGACAACAATTTGCTGAGCATGCAACGGACACAAAAACCAACAGAAGCCGTCGAAGAAGTAGCAGCAGCAACAGTCGTTGTTGGTAGCAACAACAACAGCAGCAGCACAAGCAGCAGAAGGCGCAGGTGCAGTTGCATCTTAAGCAGCAGCAGCAGCAGGAGCAACAACAGCAGCAGCAGCAGCACAAGCAGCAGAAGGCGCAGTTGCAGTTGCATCATAAGTAGCAGGAGCAACAACAGCAGCAGCAGCCGGCATCCGTGGCTGCTCTGAGCAGCGGGGCATACAACAAGCAAGGACGCGTGAAAAAGACGAGACGGCCTCAGGCGTGTGTGCGTTGCTGTTGTTGTTGCTGTTCTTCTTCTTCTGGTGTTGTCTGTGTCTGTGTGTGCGTGCGTCGGCCGTCTCGAGTCAATTTGGTTTTGGAGCAGCAAACAGCACAACTAAAATCAAATAAAGAAAAGCTATATATATTAGTGTATAGATAACACAAAAAAAAACAACAACAACTGAACAATGTCATCCAACGAACCACCGCCACGTTATGAGCCGGTTGTGGAGCCAATCAATGGCATTGTCCAGCCACCGGTTGTGCCGCCACAAGATCGACCGGGACGCAATACAAATCAATTGCAATATCTAATCAAAACGGTCATGAAGTTCATATGGAAGCATCATTTCTCATGGCCCTTTCAACAGCCGGTCGATGCGAAAAAACTCAACCTGCCCGACTATCACAAGATCATCAAACAGCCAATGGACTTGGGTACAATTAAGAAACGATTGGAGAACAATTATTATTGGTCCGCCAAGGAGGCGGTCCACGACTTCAATACAATGTTCACCAATTGTTCGGTGTACAATAAGCCGGGCGAGGATGTTGTCGTTATGGCCCAAACGCTCGAGAAGGTCTTTCTGCAAAAGATCGAATCAATGCCCAAGGATGAGATCGAGCTGGAACCCGTTACGGCCAAAGGTGGCAAAAAGAAACAGCGTGCACCGGCCACACCAAAAGGAGTTGCATCAACGTCAGCCGCAGCAAATGCCTCGAATAGCAGTTCAGCGGCGAATAATAGTTCGAGCATAACGGCGGCCAGCAGTAGCAGTAATAGTAATAACAATGCAACATCCGCGGCAACAACAACAACACCGACAACAACAGGCAAAGCGTCACAATCCTCATCATCCTCCTCTGCACATCAGCTGGCGGCGGCAGCGTCGTCATCGGCATTGGCATTGGGCCTGACCTCACAGCAGTCGTCAGCCGCCGCGGCCGCCGCCGCTGCAGCAGCAGCATCGTCAGCGACACAGTCCAGCAGCACAGCGAATGCCACACGGCCCGTTTCGGCAATGGGTGGCACGGTTTCATCGACAGGCGGCGGAGGCGGAGGTGCACCGTCCATACCACCGATTAGCACAATGCCGCCACATCAGATGCCCGGCAGCACGAACCAAACAACAATGGCAATGACAATGGCAGCAGCGGCAGCAGCAGCTGCAGCGGGTGGACCAAACAATGCTGCGGCCCTAAATGCAGCGATGGCCAGCTTATTGAATCCAGCGCATAGCGCCAATTATGCAGCCAGCATGCAACAACAACAACAGCAACAGACGCAACTAACCAACAACAGCAACAATAGTAACAACAGCAATAGCAGCAATTCGCTGCTCGATAGCAACAACTCCTCCTCAGCAGCATCAGCAGCAGCAGCAGCAGCGGCAGCAGCAGCAGCCGCCGCCGTTGCCCAAGCCCAAGCGAATGCCGCCGCTGTGGCTGCAGCGGCAGCAGCATTAGACGGCAACACATCGATGCCAACATCAAATGCCGTCCATGCGGCATATAGTACGAGTGTTGTCGATGCCGTTTTGCCGCCCCAGCAGCCGGCCAAAATGAAGAAGGGCGTAAAACGGAAGGCGGACACAACGACGCCGACGGCGAATGCATTCGAATCGCCGTACGGTGCAATGGATGCCAAGGTGGCCAAAATAGCGACGCGGCGGGAATCGAATCGTCAGGTAATTGGCAAAAAGGTAAGAGGCAAAAATTTAAGCAGACGTTCTTTTTTGTTTCCCAACATTTTTGTTCTAACCAATTCTTTTTCTAACAACTACATATTGAATTTTTTAGAATTGAATCGTGTTGTGTGCTTTTTGACTTTGTTTTCTATTTCAAAACTTCATTTCCCGAACACCGCAATTTGTTTAAATCAAAAGAAGAAGAAAGGAAGTTTGACTGTAATTACATATGTGTGTGTGTTTGCCGTATGTTTAACACACACACACACGCACAAATTTAATTGGCCAATTGTTCTAATTTTTTAATATCTGAATAAATTGTTTTAAATTGAAATAAAGTTATGGGTGTCCTTTTTTAATGTGTTTCCGTATTTATTAATAAAGAAAAACTTTATTTTATCAGTTTGAAAAATCCTTATATTGATCTTATTTATATATATATATAGAAGAACTGATCAATTTCATTTACTTTATCTATGCGATAAATTATTTATGAATGTATCCTTTTTTTTTTGCCATTATGTTGTCATTGAATTTTTTCGATAAATGACGTCGACGAATGATAACTGTCACATATTGACATTACGATCGACATCGGTTATCGAAACTTTAACTTTGACTGTGGCGCGGGCAGCACGCCAAACTTACAACTTTTTGCACACACCAAATGGTGTAGTACATTTTTTTTGTGTAAAATAAGTATTTTAACCGTAAATCGATGTATATTATTTATTATGCGTTTTTACACAAAAAAGAACACACATACATATACAACACAACAATCCCAACTAACAACAAATAAACAACTAAAAACAACACCAAAATTAACAAACGCTGCCTTTTGCCTTTTACACTTATAATTTGATTCGTTTGCTCCTCATTTTTTGCAAATACAACAACAACCAACTACAACAACTACAAAATCCATATTCAATTTCAAACATTTCATATTTAGTTTTATATTATTATAATTATTATTATTGTATCGCTCTCACATTCTAATCAAATGCCGCTTTGTTTTATTTTTTTTCTTTTCACAAAAACTACAAAAAATAATTTAAAAAAACCAAAAAATTATGCTTTTTAACCAACAACAACAACAACCAACAATCATCATTGTCATAAAATAAAAAAAAAACAATAAAAACCAAAAATAATAAAAACGCACCACACACCACGCACCACCGAATATCGTAACTCTGATCGTAATCGTAAACGTAACTCTGATCGTAACGTAAACTCGAATGACGCAATGACGTAAACACAGGATCTTACATTCCAGGGCTCGGGAGGGTATCCGTTGTCACCGTTGGGCGGTACAAGTGTGCCCGGTCTTGTTGCAAGCGGCAGCGGCGGCGGTAGCGGCAGCGGTGGCGGCTCAAGCGCCAAATCGAAGGAGAAACTATCGGATGCATTGAAGTCCTGCAACGAGATACTCAAGGAGCTCTTCTCCAAAAAGCATTCGGGTTACGCCTGGCCCTTTTACAAGCCGGTCGACGCTGAACTGTTGGGCCTACATGATTATCATGACATCATTAAGAAGCCCATGGATTTGGGTACGGTGAAACGTAAAATGGACAATCGCGAATATAAGAGCGCGCCGGAATTTGCGGCCGATGTTCGATTAATATTCACCAATTGCTACAAATATAATCCTCCAGATCATGATGTTGTAGCAATGGGACGCAAACTGCAAGACGTTTTCGAGATGCGCTACGCCAATATACCCGATGAGCCAGTTGCCAATGCTGCCCATCATCATCATCATCATCATCATGGCTATTCGAGCACATCGAAGCATGATGCCAGCGATTCATCCAGCGATGATTCGAGCGACACGGAAAACGAATCCAATTCGGATGAGGAGCGCAATGCTAAGCTGAAAATGCTCGAGTCAAAGCTCCTGGGACTGCAGGAGGAGATACGTAAACTTGTCGAAGAGGCCACGGCCAAAAAGAAGGCGAGGAAAAAACTCAAAGAGAAGCGCAAGAGTCATATTGGTGGCTCCGGCATCGGCGCCGGTGGTGGCAGCGTCGGTGGTGGCTCTGGCCCTGGCATGAGCCATCATCATCATCATCATCATGGAATTGGGGCAGCCAATGTCGGTGGCAATGCGTCGCATGGCATTGGTGGTCACGGCATGCCATCAAATGTGGCTGCCTTGAGTGCGGCCACAAATGCGGCCAGTGCCAATCTGACAGCGCTGCTCAGCGGTTCGCTGGTGAACACCAGCGGCGTTCCAAGCGGCGTATCCGACGGTGGCGTTCCCGGTGCGGCGGCACTGCACGAAATGGCATTGGCCATGAGTCAGCTGACAAGCGGTGCTGGCGGAGGTGCCGGCGGCGGCAACAGCGGCGTCGGCGGCTATGGCTCAGTCAATCCTGGTGCCGGCATTTCAGCTGGCGGTGGCAAAGCGGCAGCCAATGCTCTGGCTGGCGCTCTAGCTGCGGGCGCAGCAGCCGGCGCTGGCGGCTCTGGTGGCGGCGGTACCGGCAAAGGTGCTAAAAGCAAAGGACAGCGTGGAGCCAAGGGTAATGCGAGCATCGCAGCCATCAGTGGAGCGGGCTCGGCGGCTGCTAATGCTGCTAATGCGGCTGCCATCGTTGCGAATGCAACGTCAGCGGGTGGTGCCTCGGCCGGTGGTGGCGGCGGCGGCACAACAACAAATGCCAAACGCAACAAAAACAACAATAGCAACAACAATGCCAGCGCTGGCGGTGGTGCCGGTGGCGGCAATGCTGCTGGTGCTGGTGCCCACGGGGCTGGTGTCGGTGGCGGCGGCAGCAGTGCAGTTGGTGCACGTGGCAGCAGCAAAAAGAGGCCCAGCCAGGTGATGAACTTTGATTCGGAGGAGGAGGATACCGCCAAGCCTATGTCCTATGATGAGAAGCGACAGTTATCCCTGGACATTAACAAGTTGCCAGGTGAGAACAGTACGCATCTAACTAATTAACACACACAAAAAAAAAAAAAACACAAACGCATGCTTGTGTTTTATATATATTTACGATTATATATATTAACATAATCTTGTTAGGCCCGATAACTCAATGTAACAATCCTAACATTAGTCAAAATTGTTGTTGGTTATTTAGATTCGAATGACAAGCAAGCAATAAAATTGCTCCTACCGATATAAAAATCCGATAACAAATCGAAGAAAGTCCAACTCAACCTCTATAAAAATGTAGTATGTCAAGAAAATAATCATTTTGTTGTCAAATAGGTATCGATGTTTACATGTTGACATTGAAAAAGCAATAGTAGGCGACGGATCCAGTTTTCATTGCGTGAACTAATCAAAAAAAATTGTAAAATAATCAAAATCATTTTTTGGGCTTTTTTATAAAGCATATCAAAAGAACTTATTAAAAAACATTTAAAAAGGACTAGTAGGCGACAGTTCCAGTTTTCAGTGCGTGACATAATCCAAAAAATATCTGTAAAATAATCAAAATCATTTCTCGGGCTTTTTCGCCAACCAAAACATAAAAAGCAAGACCCGCGCACGCCTGTTGTTCAAGCAGGTTTGGTTAATCAGCACAGACCTTTTGATATATAATATTGCTAAGAGCTTTTAAGGCTTGGCTTAAGATTTAAAGTTCTCAAGCTCGAATACATAAGAGACAAAGAGCTTTTCTTGCCAATTGCAATCTCACGCGTTTCTATTCTCATTGGCAATCAAGCAAACAAAAAGAACTATTGAAACAAGAATTAAGAATGAGTCTAAAACTCCGGAGATCCAAATCAATCAACATTAAAAAATCAAGCAACAAATGCAGCGAAATTTATGGAAAGTAGAAATTGATATTTCGATTTAGTTTATATAAATTGATAATTGAATTTTAAACCTATATTCTAATCATGTTTTTTTTTTGTGTTTTTCTTTTTCTTTTGTATTTTTATCCTTTCTTTCTCTATATCATCAACAATGCCAACAACAACAGGTGACAAACTGGGACGCGTGGTGCACATTATTCAAAACCGGGAGCCATCGCTGCGCGACTCGAATCCGGATGAGATTGAAATTGATTTCGAGACGCTGAAGCCGTCGACGCTGCGCGAGCTAGAAAGCTATGTGGCGTCGTGTTTGCGCAAAAAAACACGTAAGCCATATTGTAAGTTTGTAACTAAACCGAGACCACAACAACAACAACAACAACAACAACAAACAACCAGAACAACAACAATAGCAACAACAATAGCAACCTAGACTAGCAATTATTTATAATTATCGATAATTTTGAAAAATCACATTTTTGATGAATAGTTTTTGTTGCTTTTTGCTGCTGCTGATGTCGTTTGCAATATTTGAGAACCTTTTTTTTTGTCATCGTGTTTGTCAACTATATGTCGTCGTCTCTCGATATATACTATATAATGATATGTATATATCACGACAACAACAACAATAAGACGAAAATGCTTTTCCAAATTTTTAGTAACAAAAAGCCAAAAAAAAAAACAAAACAAAAAACAAATGCAAATTACTTTAAAGAGAGTGGTCACATGTTTAGTTAGCTAAACTGTCAAAAAAAAAAAAAAATTCAACAAAAAAAACCAAAAAAAAAAAACAATATTTCTAGTTTCTTCCAACCTTCAATTTTACATAATGTGTATATATATATTTTGTTTTTGTCTTTTTTCAATCAAAAAAAAAAAAAACACTAAATTAAAAGCAACAAGAAAGCATAATAATAATTATAATAACTTTGGACTGCCGAAGTTTAAATACTCTTGCAAGCTAAAAGAAAAAAAAGAAAAACCATTGGCAAGGGTATTTAATGAAATTTAATTGTGATTGGAATGTTTGTTTTCAAAGTAGTTAGAGCCTTAAAAACTAAAATAATAACTATAAAAAAATTATTTCAAAATTGCATGCGCTTAGACCTATTACCTACTCTTTTGCATTTGATGTGTGATTGACTTATTGACTTGATTGATTGATTGACGCTTCTATTGGTTGTTGATTCTACATTCATCCTAAAGCTTTTCAGCATGTGCAGCAAGCGACTAACTTAAGTTCATTTCATATTCTCTCTCTCGAACCCCCCCCCCCCCCAAAAAAAAAAAAAACTCTTGCCGACCCAACTATTCCAATTCCCTTCTTTTTTAAATTCCCATTTTCCCGCTATTTTTTCCATTTCGTGTAAAAATTTCATTAATCGCTTTAAGCTGTTTCAAATTGAAGTCGAAAAAAAAAAAAACACAAACGAATAGAAAATGACAAAGATTTCTTGTTACAGATAAAAAGCCTTCGGGGAAATCAAAGGATGAGCAAATGGCAGAAAAGAAACAGGAGCTGGAAAAGCGTTTACAAGACGTCACCGGCCAATTGGGCGCTAGCAAAAAAACGGCCAAGAAAGGTAAGACTTCTTCAAAATTAAATATTCAATTGAAATGTTTAAAAAAAAACAACTAATTTGAAAATTCTTTTGCCAATTTGCAGATGAAAACACATCGAGTAAAGTTGAGGCTGTGCAGCCAGCGAATCCTGTTTCGTCCAGTTCAAGTTCCAGCGATTCATCGTCGTCGAGTTCGAGTGATAGCAGTTCGAGTGACTCGAGCGATAGTGAAGCAGGTTAGGACGCCGTTTTGTTTCGTTTCGTTTCGTTTTTGTATTCTAATTTTTTTTTTTTTTTATGGTAATCAATAACCCCCAATATACCCTTACAAAACTATATTATATATATATATATATATATATATATATATATATGTATGGAAATATTGTGTATATGCATATATATCGAAATATCGTAAACGTAAAAAGAGAACGATTTAACGATTGCAACAAAAACTAAAAGAAAAAAAAGAAAAGCAACAACAACAACAACACAAACACATACAGAAACCGAACATTTTTAGTTTTCCATGAACCCAATTTTTTTTTTATTCAAAAAATAATTATTATTTTAATTAATATGATATGAAAGAATGAATGAAACAGCTGAATCTTAGGCAAGCCAAAGATTGTATACCCTTGCAGACGTTGTTGGGGTCCATGTGCTTACTAATTATATATGTGGCACACTATATAATGTGATATATTTAAGTCCGATTTCGATTTGATTTTCCGAAAGTATAAATGCTCGCACGAACTCCTCGTTTTCAAGTCCGATTTAAAATGATATGATATGGGATTTCCCCCCAGTATGCAAGGGTGTAAAAAATAAAAAGTCAAAGCTGGCGAACAAAGCTTAATCGTAGTTGATTCCATTATGTTAGAGAATCAAACAAGTTGTACCATGTCCAAAATAAATACTAAGAATAGAAAAGCAAAAGTAACGAAGCCCGCTAAAGAAGTACTCACAAACACACGCACACACATATACTCACTCGCACACATGAACAGAACCGTTAGAATAAGAATTAAAGTGACTAAGAGAGAGAGAGAGAGAGAGAGAGGGAGAGAATAGTAAGTGTAGATTATATAGTGTTGTAATGTGAGATAACTATTATGATTTTAGCATATATAGTATATATATATAGATATAGGATTCTATGAAAAAAAGAACCCAACACACACACATTAAAGATGAGAGAGAAGAGAACCACGCATTGAACAGATTTTGAAGCTTAGAATGTTTTTTTTTCTTGGGCTAAAAAAAGAAACATATATACAAATATATATATATGTATATATATATGTGTATATATAATTTTATGCTTATTAAAATATTTAGAAATACAATCATGTTTATTTTAGTTTGATAATTATTTTGCTAAGGTCTAGACAAAAGAAAATTTAATAATAAATAAAAAATACAAAAGTTGAGCATGTTTTAGACAGAGACAGCAATAGAGAAAAGAGAGGCAGATAGATAGGGGACGCTTTTCGATTGTTTGTTCGTTTTCAACAATTTTCTTCGAGCCTGTGTGCTACGAGTGTGTGTGTGTGAGAGTGTACGCAACAATATTTTTTTTTCGTTCAAAAAACCGTCAATTATGAAAAAAAAACCTCGAAACAAAAACTTAACCTAATTTTGAACTCAGTTTTCTGATGATCCAGAAACAAAAATTTCGATTACAAAAAAGTGCAATATGCGTTTAAATTTTTTTTTTCATTTTTAAAATTAACGAAATTTTTGGGTCGGTTAAATTTTGATTTTCAAATTGAATCATATTTTCGAGAGCAATTTGTTTAACAAATTGCTAAAAAGTTTAATTAAAAAAATTCCGGGCAATAGATTTTTGTATTTTGTACATTCTATAAGCCTAAACCCGATCATAAAAATACACAATAAATACTAGAAAAATACTTTTAAACAAACATACACACACACACCGACACAGACACAAAAAATTGCAATATGATAATTAAAAAATGATCTATTGAGATATATAAGTATATATACACACGTACGTACGTATACATATGTATATATATCTATATAAATGTATATATATATATATATATATATATATATATATATATATATATATAATATAAATACTATTTAGATCTAGTAATATAATACGTATACAAAATATACTTATTAAATACGTATATGCATATAGATATTGTATTTAAGCATTTTTTAGGTATTAAACTAATTGTATTTTTAATTGAAAACGAAAACAAAAAAGAATTGTTTAAAATATGTATATACTATATATATTATACAATTCTTTATATATTTATATATATTTGAACCATACATCAGCTCTTTAATATGTAAATTATATATATATATGTATATGTGTATATGATAAATCTATATCGCTATGCACATATATGTATATATACATGCATTCATATGAATGTATGTAACAACAACAACAACAACAACAAACCAACCACAAAAAAAACAAAAATTGATTTGAATTACAATTCGAAGAAGAGAAAGATAAAAAAGCTTACATTACAAGAAAGCTCTGATTTAATTTTTAAGTCTTTTTGAAAATAACAAAAAAACAAATCGCAAAACAAAAACAAAAAATTATTATTACCAATATTATTATTATTATTATTATTATATTATTATACGATTATTATGAGAATATGCTGAAAAAAAACAAAAACAAAAAATCGTGAAGCAATTGTGTATTGGGGGCAGCCAATCTGAAAAAATGAAAGTATTGAGAAACAAACAAACCAACAAACCAACCAACAAACCATTCAACCAACCAACAAATCAAGCAACCAACCAACAACTAAACAACCTATCAAACAAGCAATCAATCAAGCAATCAATCTAATAATCTATCTACCAACACCTTCTTTATACCCATTTTTAGCCAAGGTAGTATTGTGAGGAACATTTCGTAAAAAAAAAAAAATTAAAAGTTGCGTCGATTAACAACAACAGCAGCAGAGAGTGGGAGACAAAAAAAAACCTAGAACCTCAAAGATAAACAAAAAAAATATTTAATGCATGAATTATAAGCAATCTGTGAATGGTGTTCACCCTCGTTATGTGTTAATATATATATATCTATATATATCTATATATATGATGAGTACGCTCTTCCAAAACCATCAAGTAGTGCATATACACACACACACACAACCACACTCACACAAACATTATAGCTACCGACCGGAATATTTATAAAACTCTTAGTTTCGGCCGTTTTAAAAAGTTCTCTGCATTTTGCTTCATTTTATTATATAAATCCAAGAACTGGCAATTTTTAATAGCAATTTAAATAAGAAACGACTTTTTGAACTTATTTTGAAACTAACTCGAAACCAAAGTTTTGGAAATTATTGACGGACTTCATCATCTAGTGACAATCAATTCAAATATTTGTTAACTCTTTGTTAAATGTAAATGTTAGAAGAAAGTTTTGTATGTTTTCTTTACGTTGTTCTGTATTCGAATGTTTTTTAAGAATTTGTCTTGTAATGAATCGTGTTTTTTCGATAAAAAAAAAACCAATAATAATTTAGCGAAAAGAAAAACACACTTAAAATTATATTTGTATTTGTATCACTCGATTTTTGTTTGCATTAATTTTTTCTTATGTAATTGTCCAGATTTTACACTTGTTTTAAAGATTCCTCAAAATAATTGTTGTTAATTATTGTTTACACATATATATTGAAACGATGTTAGTTTGTAAAAAGTCCTTTTGTGATAAGTTTTTTACACCTTCTAAACAATCTTTTTTTTTTTATCTTTTGTTTTCAAAATAAATTTTAAAGTACAAACTCATGAAACACATTATTCTCATTATTCATGCCATGTTTAGACATTATCATAGCAGTCAGGCTTCTGTCATTTATTCATAGTACTGGTGTTCTTTAGAGCAGTCAGCTTTGTAGCTCTGCTCCTTTCGTATCGTTCATACTCTCCCTCCCTCTCTCTCACACACACACACACATACACTCGCAAACATCCAAATACTCGCCAAAAAAAAAAAAAGTGAAGAAGTCGGACAGACGTTAGATGTGAAAGTTAAGTGGTGAATGCAGCATATGTATGTATGTATACTATACATACACATACAAACATAGGTTTTTTATAGAAATATACATATAATTATATGAAAATCTCTTTAAAGCAGATAAATCCAAAAAAAAAAATTAGCAAATTATGAAACAAGTTGATAAAAATATTTGCAAACAAAAATTACACAAACTCTCACACACACACACTCACAATTCATATGTGCATTATTAAAACAATAGAAATAGAAATTAAAAAAAAAAAATAATTAAATACAAATAGTTTACGATAAAAAAAAACAACTAAAATATTTATATATATATATATATATGGGAAAACCATTGAAACTGATATTGAAATTAAATTAAAAAGAAAAAAAAATACACTTGCAGACAATGTGTAAAAATGAGAAAGTATATAATTATAAAAAAAAAAAAACAAAAGCAAGCAATAACAACAACAAAAAACACAGGAACAAACAATTATTCAACGATTAGAAAAAACGTAACTTAAAATATACATATACAAAAAAACAAATTGAATTAAAACAGATTGGATTGAAACGAGATAAGAAGCTTTAGTAATTGCAACAGTTGGGATTGCGGTAAGGGTGGAGGGGGGAGGGGTGCGGTATTAAGTAGCTAGCTAGGTAAAAAAAAAACCAAACAAAAGATAAACTTTTTATATACTTACTAAGCACACACACACACACACATACATAAATGTCATTAATTTGTGTGTTGTTGCCCACTGTGCACTGCTTCGTTTGTGTTTTTTGTTTTGGCTGCAAGCAGTGCAAAGCAGTGCAGAGTTCTTACATAGCCGTCGTCGCTGCGGCAATGGGTGTGGGAAGAGAAACGATTGTTACACACACAGACACACACACACACACACACACACAATTAGTGTTGTATGTAATGTTTTTATGTGCTTGTATGTGTGTCTTCCCGTTGTTTCTATCTGTGTCTTTGTTTTTTACTACCTTAAATGTTGAAAATTTTCATAATTCTAAAAAAAAAAACAAACTAAATCGCTTCCAGTTTTGAATTAGATTTTTGAAGAGTACTTCCGACTTAACGTTAAGTAAAATGAGCACAAATACACACACACACACACATAGATACAAGTTTGAGATTTAAAAAACTCATAAGTTAGTTTTTTACAAGTAGTTTTAAAAAAGGAGACGAGTCGAGGCAAATACTTATATACTTATATACAAAACTATACTAAATAACAAGCAATAAATACTTTAACAATTTGAAACTACAAAACACCAACAACAAACAAACAAAGAGATTAAATAAAAAAGTAGCAGAAGAGGGGTTAACAAAGAAATAACACCACATGATGATGTACATATTTTGTATTTAAAAGTCGGATGCTGTCAAGGAACCAAACAAAAAAAATTAAAAACAGAGATCGCAAAGACAGACTGCAACCAACAAAACAAAACAAAAAAAAAACAACTAATATTATATATGTATATAGATATATTATATATATGTATATATATATATATATATATATATATATATATATATGTATGTAAAGGAATGAACCAAACCAACCAAGTCAAGTTCTAGCATGAAGTTTGTTTTTTGGCTTCATGCATACCATACATACATACATTTATGCTCTCACCATCTATGTATATGTATGCGCATACATACATACATGCATCCGTTTAGAAAAAAAGGTTTTAATTGAAATAACAAATAATTAAATGTATTTTGAAAAACATTTTTTTATTTATTTTTTCGGCTGTCGGCTTTCCCCTTTACACATTGTTTGCACGTTTTTTTCAAAAAAAAAAAAAAAAAAATAATAAAAATATATATATATACAAAGCTAGAAAAAAAAGAGTAAAATGATAAAGCAAAAATATAGAAATGATTTAAAAACGTAAACAAAAACAACAACAACAAATTGAATTAAATAAATTTTTTAATATATACATTTTTTAATATTAAAAAACGAAATAAACAGCAAAAACAAAACAAGATGACAAAGAAAACAAAACAAAATACAACAACGTCAATATTAAACTACATAAATACATATAAAAAACAACAACAACAAAAAACAAGAACAAACACCACGTTTCAAACTTAATTATTATTTGTTGTTTTTTTTTTTGAAGGAAAAAATTAAAAATCTTTTCTTAATTTTTAAAAATTATTTTTGAGCGTGTGCTTTGTAATTTGCTCTTAAAAAAAATTAAACACACACATTCATACACAAACACACACACACTTAGAAAATTGTCGAAAATGTTGTATGCTTTCTTATTAAAAAGTTTTTTTTTTGTATTGTTTTGAAACTCACGTTTGCTGATATTGGAAAAACAAAAAAGAAAATTAGAATAAAGCCACAATAACAAAAAATTACAATCCAAACAATTGGCGAAAAATGCGCAAACAATTTTGTAACTGAACATTTGAAAATTTTTATATTTATTTACTTAACTTTTTTGGTTTTCGCCTAACCACATTACCAACACCCCCACAACCCCCCCTCTATAAATAAAAAAATATATCATCCAATTATGTCAAAATAGTTTAGAAAAATATTTCTTTGTGACTCGAAAAAAACAAAAAAAAAAAAAGAAAGAGTTAAACAATTGAATTCTATTCTGTTTGAATTTCATAAAAAGCTGATTTTCATATATTTTTTCATAACCAACGTCCTATATATATATATATATATATATATATCTAGATATATCTATCATACACATATGTATATAAAAATGTTTTCTCTCTTGTTTTAATTCTTTATGTAAGTCAGGTTTTTTTTTGTTTTGATCCAAAAAAAAAAGACTTAAACAACTACAACAACAACATGTTTCAATGAGAAGTGAGAACAAAAACCAAAACAACAATTTAAGCACACACAGTTGCATACATACACTTACACAATTACACACCCACACATACATGTTAACACGCTCAAAGTCTTGTAAAAATAAAAATAAAAACACGAAAAAAAACACAAAAATATTTGAAAAAATAAAAAAAATCGCATTTTTGGTTTCAAGCTGAGTAAAGAACATGAAGAGGAGTTGAAAAAAAAAAACAAATGCCCAAACATTTTTTTTTTTTTCTTACACACGCACACGTACACAAATAAATACAATTTGTAAAAATTAAATAATAAAGCAAAAAAAGCAAATAAAATAGTAAAAATATTAGCTAAAGGCAACCGCAATGAATATGGCAGGAAATTTATATATACAATTAACAAAAAAAAAAAAAAAAAAAAAAATATACGCACACAAAAAAAATAAACATTCACACAGAGACAGACAGACAGGCGGCGTACACCCACACACACACACACACACACGCACACACACAAACACAGAACAACCATTATACCTATATCTTAAAATATTTATAGTAAATATAATATTTAATATATAAATGAGCGCAGTGGCTTTAACTGCAAAAAAATAAAATCAACGGAAAACAACAACAACAACACATAATTAGTTGTAAGAAAAAACGGAAATTACAAAAAAAAAAATATGCAGCGCAACAACAACTGATAAACAAAAAGTTAAACAAAGGCAATTCAACAGCAAACAACAACAACAAAAACAATGAAAAAGTTTATTAAAAAGAAAGAAAAAAAATAACAACTTGTGTTTCTCCATTTCTCTATAGACAATTTTTTGTGCGGCACATTTGTATTTTTCCCCAAAAAAAAAAAAAAAAATCGAAAAAAAACTAGGAATTTATAACATGAACAAATAAGTTGGTTGGTCTGCCCTGATTTATGGTTGTGTTAAAATATTAAAAAAAGTCCGTTTAGCTAGCAGATTTTCCAGTTTTTCTTACTTCCAGCATTTGTTTGAAAAAGGCAGAGGGAGGAGGGAGAGCAAGAGACAGTGTTTAGATTGAGAGAGAGAGAGAGAGAGGGAAGGTAGATGTGAAATCAGTAAAAAAAAAATATTGTTATCAGGAGTTAAATCAACAGCTATCATCAATACTATATGAAACGCGTGAGCGCGGCCCTTCCGCTTCCCCCCCAAAGTACCACACAATTGCTTCACATTGGTTTCAGCGTTCGACAATTTAATCGAGGTATTTTTGATTCGTAAAACAACATACTATAAACTACTATATAAAAAACACACCCCCATATATATACACTACTTTTATTTATATAAACTATATGTTATAACAAAACTCTATATAATATCCTTTTTATATGTGCACATCAAATTTTTCAACTCTCATAATTTTATTTCCACCCCGAACTGTCATTAACTGTCATCAGATAAACATTTCACTATACCACCAAATTTTTTTTTAAGTTTTCTTTTGTGTATGTCCTTTTGTCTAACTTGGTTTTTGTCTTTTTCCCTACTTCAAAAACTAATAATTATATATAGAAAAAACAATTTTGAAAACAATTTAAAAAACTTTTACTAACATTCAAATTTTTTTTTGTAATTTTCTAACCACAATTTACAGGCGATGGCGACGATCGGCCCACACGCAAAGTAAAAAAATCACGAGCCGTCTCGACTATAAACAATGTGAGTAAATTATTCCCAAAAGTTAATAAAGTTGAATCGACGAACAGTTAAACTTTCTTACACTAAAACAAAGACAAGTTCCTAAAAAGAATATTAAAGGAATGAACTTATTGTCGCAGCTATCGAATTTTATCTAACATTTTGTCTGCTGGTTTTTTTTGTTGTTTCGTTTATCATTTCATTGTTCAAATGTTTTTCTCATCATTTCAAGAACGATTTTGAAAGCGAAAATAGTATTTTTTTCAATCTAACAGTTTACCGTTGATAATAAAGTTTTTTTCCATATCAGAAAGTTGGCACAGACAGACAGCGAGCAATTACTAACTGACCCCAAAAAGTTAGTATATGCTCGCTGACAAAAGCTCGCTTGTGCAGTTTAAACAGCCAACAGGGGAACTTCACGTTTCAGGATCAGTTACCCGAACTTAACTTAACGTAAACATGAAGATAAAGTTCTGTTTACTGTAGGTTTTCATATTAAGTTGAGGGTAAGCATGAAGCAGAGTTTTACGTTAAGTTGAATCGATCAGTTCAAGTCAAGTTAGTTCGGGCAAAGAGAATAGAATCACAAGAGATTGCAATTGGCAAGAAAAGCTCCTTCTCATGTATTCGAATTAGGAACTTCTCTTGAAGTGTGACCGAACGCGAAAGCGAATACTTGTCAGCGTTAGGTTTGGGTAACTGAGCTTCGACTATGTCATTCACTGAACTTGTGGCTTGTGGCGAATTTTTAAAATCTGTTCAGTAGATCCTTGAGATTAACCCCGACAAACGCACAAACATAATCTACTTATACTATGTTTTAATTGTTGTTGACTTAACTTTTGTGCGTTTTCCCCTCTTTCTCTCTATTCGTTCTCTGTTGCATATGTTTTAAATGTGTCGTGTTGTGTATTGGGACGACGAATCTCAGTTAAATGCCAATCTGGTTAGCAACCTGCTTGGCAATATGTCAACCGGCATCGCCATAACGCCAGCTTTGCTGCATCAGCAACATCACCAACTTCACCAACAACAAAAACTGCAACAGCAGCAACAACACCAACATCAACAACTGCAGATGCAGCTGGACCAGGTGGATCAGATGCTCTCCTCAACGTCGGCAACGCAAATGCGTAAGTATTAAAGACATCTGTGGAATATATAACAAAATTTTGTGAGTAAAATCAAATCAAATCAAATCAAATTGTTGTTGTTCTTTTTTTCACTCTTCCTGTTCCCTATTTTGCATTGCCATATTTTGTATGTGTGTCGTGTGTGTGTGTGTGAATTGTTAGCTAACCTTATGGGCAACACGAATCCGATGGCTTCAGCAGCAATGATGAACAATAACAACACTAAGACATCTGGTGGCAGTTATGTTGGTGTTGGGGGCGGCGTCGCTGCAAACACAATGCTCCCAGTTGCCGCCGGTTCGCATAAGAATGGCACACTGGCAACCGGTGCGGGCTTGAGTAGCGAGCAGCAACAGCAGCAGCAGCAGCAGCTGCTATTGGGCAGCAATGCTGGCAAGTCGTCGCATGGCTATGTCGGTACAGGAACGGCAGGTAGCATACGCGTTGCCAGCAATCTGCACAAGCAGCAGCAGCAGCATCAGCAGCAGCCAGATATCGCCGGATTGAATGATCCACATGCGGCTCTCGCTGCTGCTCTAGCCGCATCGAGCAGTGGTGGCGGCGTCGCTACCAACAACAACAATACCAGCAGAAACAACAACAACAATAACAATGACGCATTAGCAACAGGCCTAAAACAAATTCCACAGTTCGATGATCCCGTGGAGCAGTCGCTGGCTTCATTAGAGTTTAGCGCCTCCTCCACGGGCAAATCATCATCAGCATCATCATCAGCACTCAAGGATAACTTTTACATGGCACACCATCGACAGCAGCTAATGCAGATGCAACAGCAACAACAACAGCACACTAGCAATCAGCCACAGTTTGGCATCCAACATCAGCAGCAACAACAACAGCAGCAACAACAACAGCAGCAGCAGCAGCAGCAACAACAACAGCAGCAACAACATATGGACTACATGACAGAGCTGCTGTCTAAGAGTTTAGAGAATGTTGGTGGCATTAATGGCAATCATTTGCTAAACAATCCCATGTTTAATATGGATATCGCTGCCGCTAGCGCCTATCAACAGAATAAGCAGCCGCAATCCCTTCAACAGCAACAACAGCTACAACAACAACAACAACAGCTACAACAACAACAACAACAGTCGCACAATAATGGCTTTAATGTGAATGATTTCAGTGGCATTGGCGTCTTTGATAACCTCAATATGATGATGATGGACGGTGGTGGGAATAGTGGTAGCGGCATCGGTGTTGGCGTTGGCAGCACCAGCAGCAGTAGCAGCAGCAAGCATAAAGAAGCTGAACAACAACAGCAGCAGCAACAGTTACAACAGCAACTGCAGCAGCAGCAACAACAACAGCAGCAGCAACAACAACATCACCTTCACCATCAACAACAACAACAGCAGCAGCAGCAGCATCAACATCATCACCAGCAACAACAACATTTGCTGCAACAGCAACAACAAGCGGCAGCAAATAAGATGCTGATCATACCCAAACCTATTGAATCGATGATGCCAAGTCCGCCTGATAAGCAAATGTTGCAACACCACCACCACCAGCAACAACAACAGCAGCAACAGCAACAACAACACCACCACCATCACCACCAGCAGCAACAACAGCAGCAGCAGCAACAACATCATAGCCAAAAGGTGATGCCGCCACAACAATCGCCGTCCGATTTGAAGTTGCACCTTGGCCATACGCCGCACGCTGGCTATCAGGTGTTCAAGAATCTATCAGGTGTCGAACAGAATCTAAAGAATGCGAGCTCGTGGTCATCGCTAGCTTCAGCCAGCTCACCACAGAATACGGCAACAACATCGAGCAAAGCCAAGCCGGCAATGGACTCGTTCCAGCAATTTCGCAACAAAGCCAAAGAACGCGATCGCCTTAAGCTGCTCGAGGCGGCCGAGAAGGAGAAGAAGAACCAAAAGGAGGCCGCTGAAAAGGAGCAGCAGCAGCAGCGCAAGCATCACAAATCTTCCTCATCATCGTCGTCGTCGTCGGCCCAAGCGTCTGCTGCGGCGGCGGCTGCTGCTGCTGCGGCCGCTGCTGCTGCTGGCGCGGCAAATGTTGCTGCCAGCAATGCTGCATTCAATCAAGCTGCAGCTACTGTTGCTGCCGCCACTGCAGCAGCAGCTGCAGCCGCTGCAAGCAGCATTGCATCGAGTGCCGCCAACAACAACAACAATAACAGCAGCAGCAACATTGCCGCGGCTCAGCAGCAGCAGCAGCAGTCGTCGTCAACGCTTGGTGGCAACAGCAGTGGTGATCGGGGTATCGGCGGTGGCGGCAATGGCGGCGGTAGCAGCAGCAGCAGTGGCGCAACAGACGCCTCACGCATGGGCAGCGGCAACAGCAGCAATTCAATTAACAGCAATGGACCAGGCAGTGCCGGCAGTGTTGGCAGCGGCGGCACTGTGGCAGCTGTTGCTGGTAGCAGCGCCAACAGTGGCGGCAGCAACAGCGGCAACAATCCATTAATGAGCATTGTCGGCGGCGGCAGCAATAGCAACAGCGGTGGCGGCAATGGTGGCAACAGCAACAACAGCAACATCAGTTTGGGCGCTGCCATCGCCAGCCTCGGCGCTGCAGCGGCGGCGGCGGCTGCCAGTAGCTTAGGCGGTGGCGGTGGCAGCAACAGCCAATGTGGCAGCAGCAGCGGTGGCGGAATTTCTAGTGCGGCAACTATTGGCAGCAATGCCTCTGGCAATGGCCATCAGTCGAGCGGCAATGGACAGGCCCAGGCGCAGCAGCAGCTGCTTCAACAGCAGCAGCAACAACAACAACAGCAACAACAACAGCAGCATGCAGCGGCAGCCGCAGCAGCAGCAGCGGCCCAAGCATCAGCAGCGGCAGCAAATGCTTTGGCGCTGACTGCCTCGCCATTGGGCGCCATGGAAAGCGGACGGTAAGTGAATATAATCCACAGTCGGAAAGGATTGTTTGACGTATAAAAAAAATGATTTAATTGCAGAAAAAGTGTGCACGATGCACAGCCGCAAATATCGCGCATGGATGACATTAAGGCGTCACCGGGTCAGGGCCAAAGTTCGCCAGCAACGCAACAGCAATCGCCGCAGGATCGTGCTGCCGCCAAACGTGCCGAACAGCGACGTGCCGAACAAGAGAGACGCCGACGTGAGGCGGTAATTATTTTTAGTTCCAAACAACAAGATTTAAGCATCAATATTGATAGCCCGTCCGCCATATTTGTTATGTTGTTATATTTTCGATTTTTTTTCAGATGGCTGGCCAGATCGACATGAACATGCAGAGCGATCTTATGGCTGCCTTTGAGGAGACACTGTAGGAAACGGCCACGGCGGCAATGTCGTCCTCCCACAAACATAAAACCAAAACAAAAACCGCCGACAGCATTGCCAGCAAATCGGATTCACGTAAACATCGTTCGTCACACAGTAGAAAACATCGCGAAGAAGAGACGCCAAGAAAGCAGCATCATCATCATCATGAGGAGCATCAACAACATCATCAGCAACGTGAGCAACATCATCATCATCATCACGATGAACATCATCAGTCTAAAAAACCACGTGATGAACAACAGCAACATAAACCACAACAACATCGCGATGAACACCAACAGCAACAACAACAGCCACACAAAAAGCATCGCGATGAAGAGTCACATAAGAAACAGCATAGCGATGACCCGCAAAAGCAGCAACAAAAAAAACATCGCGATGAAGAGTCACATAAGAAAGAGCATAGCGATGACCCGCAAAAGCAGCAACAAAAAAAGCATCGCGATGATAAAAAGCCAACAAAAAAACATCGCGTGGAAGAGCCTTCGCATGGCAAACATCATCGCGATGAAGATCCATCGCACAGCAAACATCATCGCGATGAAGATCCATCGCACAGCAAACATCATCGCGTTGAGCAACCGAAAAAGAGTCGCGATGATCAAGCACATAAAAAACATCGCAGTGCGAGTGGTGGTGGTGATGATTCACACAAGAAGCAACAGCATAGCGATGAACACAGCAGCAAGCAACCGAAAAAGCCCAGCGATGACGATTCGCACAAGAAGAAGAAGCATGGCGATAAGAAAAAACATCGCGACAGCAGTGAGACACATAAAAAGACACATCGCGACGATGTGCCGTATGACAAAAAGGTTGAAAAGGAAAAGTCTGAAAAGCAACGCGATGAACATCAACCAAAGCAATCGGCGAAAAAACATCGTGATGAACACCAACCTAAGCTATCGGAAAAAAAACATCGCGATGATAAGTCGCAAAAGAAGAGACATCGAGAAGAACAGCCGCAGCCGCAAAAAAAACATCACGATGCTAAGCCACATACAGAACATCGCGAAGCTGTGCCGCACAAGAGAAAGAAAGAGAAGAAGCGTGATGAAAAGCGTAATGATGATGATGAACAAGAACCGCCGGAGCCGCCTAAAAAGAAACATCGCGATGAACCTAAAGAGAAAGAAAAGCAACCGAAAGAAAAATCTAAAACTAAAAGACGATGAGCGATGACAACAGCAGCATCAACAAAAATATAGCTGGCAATACAACAACAACAACTAAATACGATAATAATTATAAGACGATCAACAATACACAGAACCACAAAAAACCGTAACAACAACGACAACAGCAACAAAAATTGTAAAATATAAGCAATGTTTTTAGTAATACTAAAATTAAGATTACAACTAACAATTTACCAATTAACCTATTACACATTAACTACATACATAGGCATATATGCATGAAATGTACGTACATACAATTATATATATAGTATATACATACACATTATAACAACAACAACATCAACAACAAACCCAAGGACATACATATACATAATCGTCGAGTATATGCATGTTTCTTAGGGTAGGCAGATTTCCTTTGGATAACAGTAACAACAAAAGCTAACCTTTTTTTTTTGTAACTAAGAAATTTGTAAGATCGTTTTTAACATTCTTGATAAAAAAAAAAAATTTTATTATTATTATTTGTATGCAATAAGTTTATTATATAAGGAACAATTTTTTTTTCACTTTCTTTTTATATACATACATACATACATAATATATACTATATATATATATATATATATATCTATGTATGTACAAATATACATTTGTTAACTAATTTAATGCGTATACAGCAAACAGAAAAATCCAATTATGTTTTACTTATAGTTACCAATTGTAATCTATACACACTTGTACACACACACACACATATATATATATTTTATAGGTAAATAAACACATACACAAATTATATATATATATATATATAAATCAGACACTAAACATGTACATAATGCATATTTAATTACATTTAGTTTGTAAGTAGCAAGGAAATTTTTTTAACATGAAGCGCACCGAAACACCTTTCGGCACACCGACTATAACATACCTTTACAGATATGGAATCAACACCTGTTTCATATCATATTCAGATGAAGTTTAAACCATATTAAAAAGCAATCAACAATAGAAAAACAAAAACCCAAATGAATGCGTGCGCCTGTTAAGTGTGTATGTTGTGTGTGTGTGTGTGTGTTGTGCGTGATTGCGTGTGTGTGTTTCCGCAATTTTCCAGAGTTGACAAATTGAATGGCAGAACGAAAACACACCACAGTAATCAAAATCCCAGGTGCGATGAAAATATATTTAATATTTTTGGCTTAAACAGACTTAAAAAACTTTACATCAAAACCCCATTATAATAATGTGTTCTGGAACAATATATAATATGTATGTATATTGTCTTCTATTATGAAATCCGAGAGCAATTTGCGAGCCTTATAGAAAAAAGTTTCATTTGTTGTTCGAATTATATCAAACAAACAAACAATCAATCAATCAATCAATGCATTATGCATTGATGTAAATACTTTTGTAAACGCTTTTCCCTACATTCTACGTAAAAATACTACATAGTACACAAACCACAGACACACACACACACATACACTTATAGCTTTTGGCTGCCATAGCAATCACAATGATGCTCAAATCGGAGAGTTTACTTGATTCAACAACTACAACTCGAATCTACATGTACTATGTATATTTATTAATATCCAGAGAACAAAAAAAAAAAATTTATTTTTCTATATTAGGAGCTCGAAATGTACGTAGATCTTCAATTATCAAAACAACCTCTGATTTGTTATATATATATGCTGTATATATATATATATATCGATCCCAATACGTATGTTTCTGTACTTCCATAACGCTCTTCAGTCTATATTAATGCTTTATCTTTAGCCATAGAATAGAGAAACCAATTAAATATCTTCCAGCAATACTATTACCGTTACATAATTATCACTTGCTTTTCAACCGGTTTGTGGCTTCAAATGAAAAAAATAAAAAAAAATAAACTTTTCAGTGTTGTGCAACGTTAAGTGTTTGTGTTTGTTCGTGTGTGTGTTTTGAGTGCACTGTACTTTAGCAGCTGTGTTTCTTCTCTTTGTTTTTTGTTCAATGTACATACATTTTGTGTGAAAGAATAATTTTTATATTAAAACTTAATAATAAGTATGTATACCGACTATTAACAATATATATATATATATATATATTAATATATTATGTAGAAAACATAGTTTTACATTTAAAAAAAAAACGTACACCTCCTCATACCCTTGTTGTTATTGTATATTCCCACAATTCCCCCCAAAAAATTTCACTTGTATTTGTGAATAGCTTTTTAAACAAAAACAAAATATATATGTGAATAAATAACTTCTTTTTTTTTGGTATAATTAATTTTAGCATTTAAATAAACTGAAAAAAAAATTCAATATAAAGTATATATAATACAATAAAAATAAAGAAACATTTAAGAAAATGAAAAAAAAAACATACAAATAAATGAACAAAAACAAAATAAACGGCAAAAAGTTTTCCTTACTATCTCCATGAATACATACATAAAAACAAACATAAGCCCATCTTAAAAAGTTTAAATGTATAATATAGTACTTTTGAAACAGGCATATTATAAATATATCCTGGATATATGGCATATAACATTTTTAGCTATTAGAATTGTTGTCTGGACAATTTGTCTTATATATAAATAATAAAAAGAGGGAGAACCCATGTAATATACATATACATATACATATACATATATATATATATATATATATATAGTATATAGAAAATAAAAATGCGTTTAGTAAACGATTTAGCCTTATACAAATAAATAGATCACGTAATAGTTAATAAATAATAATATTAATATCGAAAGCGACAAAAACAGAACCACAAAATACTATAATTGTAAACTAACTAAAACTAAACGAAACTAAAAACTGACACACAAATGCAAAAAAAAGTGAAGACAAAAAAAAATAGATGCTAAAATGAAGCTGTTGTTTATTGATTGAGCCCCGATTATGTTGGGCTTGTAGAGTAGTTGTAGCAGTAGCATATATATATATATATATATATAGTATAGTAACTATATATATATATATATATATATATATATATACATATATACATAACTATAGTTATATAGAGTGTATAATTCAACAACAAATGCAAAAAATATATATATTAACAATTTTTAGTAAGCCTACAATTAATGAAAATTAATAAACAATTTACACATATTTTACCATTAATGCGTACACTTAGTATTAATAAAAAAAAATTAAAAAAAAAATCCAAACAAAAAAAGGTACGGCCCGACGCGAAAAAAACTAAACAAAATAAAAAAAAAAAAAATTTAAAATAAAGATTGATAAAAATTATAATATCAATACGAGTTTTTGTATTACCGCTATTCAAACAAATCAAATATTGTAGCATACTTTTATGCATATGCTACACTAAACAAAGTCGCTAATCTCAATTCTAAGAAAATGGATTTAAGGGTTATTTGAGAGCTTGGAATGTTTTTGGGCCAGATGATGGACAGCTATTAATTTATTGATATTATATAGTTAAAATTAATTTTTTCATATTTTATAGGGATTATTGAAGCAGGCCAAAGAGACATGGAAATTCAAAAATTTCCTCAAAAAAAATTTTTTCTTAAAATGTGAAAAAGAATATAACGGATGGATGTATTTCCCTTTTTCTTTGGAGGAAAGAAAAAAATAAATTAGGACATCCTTTAAGGAATAGAAAACCAACTTAGAACCCAAACACTTTGCGCTCTCGTCAAAAAATGCTGCACACTTTTAAGGGAGGCGTTTCTTGATATTAACAAAAAAAAAAATTCTATGTAAATGTTTTTTGTTTTTATTATTACACTTAAAGATATGAAAAAAATTGTGTTGCTTACATTCAAATAATTATATAGGTATACATATTAATTAACTGGTGAGATTTGTGCGAGAATCGCGTTTACAAACTACATTTTTACTACAAATAACGTATATTGTGTATACGCAGCGTTGTACAGCTTAACTTCAAAGTACTTAAAATACTTGGCAAAAAAAAAATGAAACCTTATCATACACATTAATTAATTAAGAGCTGTGTGTGTGTGTGTAGTAGAAACAGATTGAAAGTATTCACAGATAAGCTGCCCGATTCTCATCGAAATGAAGTAGAAATAGAAAGGTAGGAAAGCTAATTTTTTCGCTGGCGTTCAACGCAACAATCGACACAATTATCGATATCTAGAGCACACTGTTATCGATGCCTACACAGCAGCTACTTTGGCTGCCGTATAGGCAGCAAGCTGCGCCTTTAACGCATCAATCTGGCACAACAACTCAATATTTTGTCGCTCCAAATACGCAGCCCTTATAGCGATCTCATCCTCCTTGATGCGACGACGATCACGCGATTTTTTGGCTGCAGCATTATTCTTACGCCGCCGCTCATAGTAGGCGGCATCCTTGACTTGCGAGATATTAGCAGCATTCGCATTAGAGCCCCCAACTCCAGCTGTTGTTCCCGTAAAGTTGCCCGCATGCGAATCACAATCGCTGGATTCCTCGGCCCGATCGGCGCGATCCTCGCTTTCGCTGTTATTCGTCGAGGAGCTGCCCTCGTTGACGCTGCCGCTGCGCGAGTTGGTGCGTCGCATTTTGGGATTCGTTACGGTGCGTGATCCACCATTCGAGCTGCGAATTTGCTCAAGCACTCGCTTGCGATACTCTGTATAGCGTTCGACCCGTGGATTGTCCAGCATGATATCGGCTGCAGCGAAATTGGCAGCAATCACAAGCGGATCCCGTGGGAATGCTTTGAATGGACGCGTTTGTTTGCTTATGGCATCACATGCGGAGACCTGTGTGCTGCTTGTGGGCGTTGTTGCGCTATGGCAATTGTTGCCGGCTGCTGCAGTTGTTACTGCTGCTGTTGTTGTTGTTGGTGGTGGCGATTGTGGCGCTTCTAGGACATCAATTTGCATTGTGCTGGCATTGCTGGCGGGTCGCGATGAGATTGCTGCGGCAGCAACAGCTGCTGCCGATGCAGCGGCAAACGATTGCAGTAAGCTAGCAGTATTATTATTGGTGTTGCCATTGGACTTGATTGCTGCTGTTGTTTGCATTGAGTGCTCTTGCTTGATATTGGCACCGTAATACAGCGCGGGATAAAGAGATGCCAGTTGTTGTTGCTGCTGCTGCTGCTGTTGCTGTTGTTGCTGGGCAGCTGCTGCTGCTTGTGCAGAATAGAGCAGATTGCTGGGTATTGTTGCTGTTGGTGAGGCAACTGGTGAGCCGCTGCCATAACTATAATTGGTCTGATACGGTGAGGGAGTTTTTCGTGGCGTTTCAACGCTGTCGCAACGGCGTGACAAGTCCAGCACCTCAGCGGCAACAGCAACGGATTGCTGCTGCTGCTGCTGTTGTTGTTGCTGCTGTTGCTGCTGTTGCTGGCTTAGCGATAGCAACTGCTGCTGATAGGCATAGGCAGCATACAAATCCATTTTGGGCAGAGATAAATGTTGTTGTTGGTGCTGCTGTTGCTGATGTAAATGATGTTGCTGCTGTGGCAACTGATATTGCTGCTGCTGCTGCTGCTGTTGCTGATGATGGTGATGATGATGATGATGATGCAGCAAAGGCTTGCGATCTGCACATTAAAAAAGAGAGAGAAAGAGCGAGTGTGTGTGTTAGAAAGAGGCGTTCCATTTTCAGTTAAAACGGGGCGTGGCTTTACACTTACCACTCTTCAAATCAAAGAACTGCCCGCTGATGAGTTTCTCGTGCATCAACATGTTGCTGTTGTGTGCTGTTGCTGCTGTTTAATCCAAAAAGAACAAATTTTTGTTTAACTGAAAGTGTGGTGGTGGTCTTGTCGCTGACGTTGTCGAACGTTAACTGATTTCAACACAACATTCCGTCGGCCTTTTATACGCCGACGACGCAGGCATCATTCATTCTATACGACAATGCAATGGCGGCAGCAGCATCAACAACAACAGCAGCAGCAGCAGCAGCAGAGGGAGACAGGGTACAGGTAGCAAATAGCGAATGGCAAACACAGCAAAGGGGTGAGTGCAATTCTCAAATTCTTCCTTCCTCTCTCTCTCTCTCCCTCACCAACAATCACTTATTGCTCTCTCTCTCTCTCTTTCAATGTGTGTGTGAGTGTAGTAAAGGGTTTTTACGAGGGTTGTTTCGCTTGTTGTTGTTGTTGTCGCATTTCGCTTGACTATCTTTCCATTTGCCATTTCGCATTTCCTTTCCTTTTCCTTTATTTTTTTTTGCATTAGTTTTATGAAATTTTTCGAGCAAAATTTGCGTGCTGTTTTATTTGTTTCATTGTTGAACTTTTTTTCCGCATATTTCATGTTATTAAAAATGTTGTAAAAGTTGCTTTTAATTTTTTGCCGTTTTGTTAAAAAAGGTTTCGAACATTTGTCTAAAATCTGCTTCAAAGTTTGGTTTCAATTTCACACAAGAAAGGTTTTTGGCTTTGGATCATTAAAATATATGATTTGGAATTAAGTTCAGTTCTTACGGATGCAAGAAAAGAACTAATTAATATAGATTTGGATATGTTACTAAAGGAACATGTTTTACAAGCAAATATCATTTCATATTTTAAGTCCATTCGGGGATGTATAAAGTAGGGCTAAACTGAAAAACGTCATTTAATCAAAACGATGAGAAGTAGAGGCCTCACAGGCCTCAGGAAAAAGCTGTTTTATAAGTTTCTCTTGCAGGTTAAAGAACAAATGTTTAGCGGTACCGAGCGTAGTTCTAAAAACCATTAAGGCAAACTATTTTGCTGGCTTAGTACATCAGACACAGCAGGGGAGTTGGCAAAGGGAGAGAGTAAGCGATAAAGAGAAGGAGGGATAGATAGATAGAAGGTGATCTGCTGGAATACTAAGGCCAAGGGTTACGAATAGTTAAATCCGTTTGTTTTGCGCTTTTCTCGTTGCAAAATCCTTTTTCTCGCCAAGCCTAGACTTTAGAGTGTGCGTGTGTCTTTCTGTGTGTATTTGCAAATTTTGTGATTGTGCGTGACAAATTATTGAAAATTAGGTTGGCGGGCCTTTTCGCTCGCCCGGTTAGCGCATTCCATGCATTTTCCTGGAAGCCTTCAACGCCCGTGCAAGGCCGAGTCAAGAGTTGGTTGGTTTTTGCAGCGTTCTGATGGCCTTTAATTCATGCCGCCAAACAAGTGTCCTTTTTTTCTGTTTATTTTACTTACATTTTAAATAACATTTCACATCCCTTTTATCCCGTTTTACTGTTGCACTATTAAATAACTCTTAAGTGTACTCCATCTTTCCTTCTTTGTCATGAGCGTGGGATTGAAAAAATACTAAGACTTTGTTTAACTTTACTTAACTGTTTGCTCCGTAACGGTACTTCTTGACGAAAAAGGTTGATTTGGGATTAAAGATACACTCGGAGCATCAAAGTTGACTGAATGTCGCGACAAGCGACAAAGCGGAAGTGACCAACCTCAGCCTCTCAAGTGTGTAAATACAAGTAACAAACGAAACAAAAAGTATCTAATCACAAGTTCATAACATTTTTGTTCAATATCGTAAATTAAGTAAGAAGGTCCCAGCTCTTGCGATCTGTAAGTAAGTTGCCAAATTGTATAACCCAAATCAGAGTTCATTCATATCTTTTGTGCGCGAAACTGTAAAACATTAGTCCAACATTTGCTCTTTAAAAAAAACCGCGAACCGATGTTAATCCAACGCTAATCCAACCGTAAAAATGGTGGATTAAACTAAAACACATCATCCACACACACACACACACTTACTCGCCAACACACACACAGGCAAGAGGGCAAAAGATGACCATTTACCTGGCTGGTCATAAAAAAAAAAGAAGTTTTCGTGACCAAAGAGTTGCCAAATTCGCAGTAAAGACCAGATTCAGCGAAAAAAAAAACGCGAAACCGTACCGTAAAAAAAGAAGTAGAAAGAAAAGAAAGAAAAAACACCATAAAGCTAAAGATACTCGTAATATAATGAGTTGGCCGACGTTTTGCTGGCCGCGGGAAACAAAGATGCAATATTTGTGCAATCCTTTACCCGTCTCATCGACCTTGAGCGTGTTTTTTATGCTAGCTGACAAATAAAAAACCAAAACAGACAAACGGTACTGCAGGTAAGTCCTACCGAACGGGTTGCTATACATATTTCGGTCAAACATTAGCCTCTATTGCCCATTTGTTTATTTATTTTTTAGTTTTTTTTTTATTGCATAATGGACGCTTCGATGGAAAATGCTCAGGTCAGAAAGTGAGCACCTCGTAAAACTCGCTGGTAGTGCTGATAAAGCAAAGGGTTTCGCCCTGTGCCTTGCTTGTGCCTGGTTTCATTGTGAATGTGTGTTATTTTTTTTCACCCAAAAAAGTAGCTAAAAAAAACGTGGGCACAATAGAAAATCAGCGACTAATTGACTAAAAGGGGTTGCTGGTTATTGGTGATATTCCTAGTCCCGGTACCGCTGTCCGGTATGTTCCGAACTTCGAAGAAACCAATTTAACTCCTTGGCTTTGTCAGTCGTTTATTACATATGTACATACAGTATGTAGTATGACCTAGCCAAGTTATTAGAAACGGGTTGACTTATTACACTACCAAAGAACCCCCTGACCGTACCTGCAAAGCCCTAAAATTCTAAGAACAATTGCAGAGCCCGATTTAACTTATTTAGGAGCCTTTGATTAAACATTTGTTTAAAAAAAACGAGGTTCTTTTTGAATTGACATTTTTGTTCGTTGCCAAGCGGAAATAGAATCTTGGACAAAGTTGCGAAACTAGGATTATAAAAATGATTATGAATTTTGGTTCTATAAGCCCATCAAGCAATTCGAATGAAGTGCTCGGTACTTCCACAGGCTAATGAGGAAGTAGTTTGAAGAATGAGGGAGCAAGAGCAAAGGCAAGAGCTACAGGTGCCGGGTAATGTTTTGTCTCTTGTGTTTTATGTTTAGTGTTTAGGAAGTGTTCAAGGATTACACGTGTGCCGCTTGACGAGGCAACAAAAGCGCTGTTGTTGATGTTGTCCTCCCTGATGGCAAATGACTAACCAATCCAACCAGTCCCAAATGCTAGACGCAAATTTTGTCTGAGATTTTGTTGCAGCCGTTCACTTGTTTGTTTTCATATGCAAAATGCACAAATACGACAGATAGACAGACAGACCGACCACTTGCCTCACAATAATGGCCATCGCAGTCCGGACAAGAGGCGCAGAGATAGAGCTAAACAGATATAGGAAAAAACAGGAGCTATGGATGATGTCTGAAGACACTTCCGTCACGGAAGTATCTTAAAATGGAAAAGTAATATGAATGGGATAAGCAACAAAAATAAAGCCAAAAACCGAAAAAAAAGGAACGAAAAAGACACAAGTTAAGTACGGTACGGACAGAGCGTTTTTAGCTTCCGTTCTCTGGTCAAGTAAATCCTTTAGGTAATTGTTATTCTATACTTTTTTTTGAATAGTTTTGGCCAATGCCAATCTTTATTAGCAGTCAGCTAAGCAGTATGCATAATCCCAACAAGCAGCCAAATGCTGCTCAATTATGGCATTTCTTTAATTGAGAGAGAAGAGGACAGACAAGGAAGGACTCGAAAATCTACTTACTACTTTCATTCATAAGTGAGAGCACTGAAGCGCTATAGATCTAGGCCACGATCCCAAGTATTGCATTACAATGCCAAATTGCTTAGGTTTTGATTACCCGAAAAAATGTCATTTGTGGTTTTAGCCACAAAATCAATGCTAATTGTCTGGTTTGGTTTGTGAGTCTAGACATCAATCTGGTAATCCATATTCTCGAAGTTTAAATAAATAATATCAACATTTGTAAAATGAAAATAGCTGAAAGTCATTTTTATTATTGAATGACATAAGATAAAGAATTCATATATAAAGATGATCGATGAATCAAAAGGGCCACCCTAAATACTATATGAAAGTAAATTACAAAGGCCATGAATAGCTAGTTGAGTATTATTTAAATGGGCACAGCTAACTAGCTACTTCCTTACGCCAGTTGCATTGTAACTGTTGTTTGCCAACGCCCCAGGACCAAGGACCAAGAACTAAGGATTAAAAACTTTATAGTATGTGTGGGAGTAGCAGTGTGTGTGTGTGTGTGTGTGTGTGTCAACGCCCATTCGCACAAAATTGTTGGAAATGATGCATGGTGCAAAAGGCAAGAAATCGTAGAGAAATGCAACATTTCATGGTGCATCAAAGACAAAGTCAAAGACAAACGGGCAAACAAACCAAATGTAAAAACGGGTTCTCGATGCGGCTTAGACGAATGACATTTACGCTACATACATATGTATTACTTAGTATACTTTATACTGTATGCATTGACGACTTACTATTAAGGTACAAAGTATGTTCTTTAGAGTTAAAAGTAAATGATAATTAAGCATTTAATATTTTATGTTATAAACTCAAATGGTAAAGTACCGCACATTGTAGGGTATTTACAGTTGGATTTGTATGAGAGCAAACGTTAATTTTGCATGCATCATTCGTTTTGATGAACTGTCAACGTTTAGTGACATTGTCTGCAGCCAAATGTGTGAGAACCGTTTGTAAGTAACAGAAACAGAGAGAGAGAGAGAGAGAGAGAGAGATATGATAGTGTGGGATCGCTGGTACAGTTATGTGGACATGCTTACAGCTATGTACGTATGCGTGTGTGCACATATTACAAATGCAATTGCAACTGTAACTGCGCTCAAATAATAACTCACCACAGTTCCACACATAAAGGACAGACGCATGTCACAAAGAGATAGATAGAGAGTGTCAGTTATGCCCCTCGTCTCCCCTCTCATACACACAGACCCTTTTCCATAATAATAATAATAGCCCCGTTGTGGCAGCCCTTTTTATTATTTCCATAGAGCTCACTTAATTTTATGCATTTTGCCGTTGATTAGCTGCCAGCAGCCATTGTCATAAAGACACAAAACCGTTAGTTTCACAGCTCTATAGAGCAAGCGAGCGAAAGAGAGAGAGAGAGAGAGAGATCGCAATGTGTGTGAGTTAATCAAAGCAGGCCCACATTTGAATGCATAAAAAGAGTTTATATTGAGTAGTTTTATGAAGCAAAATATTATATTGAAACGGAATATTGTCTCGGTCCATCACATCTATCAAGCTGTTTGGGCAAAACCTTTAACACCTTTTCACCTTTGTTGTCAACGCAAAATCCGCCTTCGAAACCCCGTTACAAAAAGGAGTTCAAATAGGCGTCTACACTGAGCCAAACAACAAATAATGTCAACTCTTCTCGACCAAAGTTTCAATTAGCAAATAATGCATATCGAGTTATTTTTCAAAGTGTATACGGTACTTTAAGGACTTTTGAATTTTGTGAGTGGCCCAAAACAATTGCTGTCAAAATGAAAAGCGGTTAACCGTGCGACATTGCAAGCCCTTTGCTGTCCTTTTAGTCTTTTTTTTCTCCTTGCTTTGTGTTAATTGTGTCAATTGTCAATTCGCACGATCTTCATCTTATGCGGAAGCGCATCAACGATAGAATCGCAAATAGTTGTTCTGAACGAGATGTTAAAATGTTAAGTCCCCCGGTTTTTGTTGGTATGCTTTTCCGCATAACTCTTTTTGGCCATTCTTGGTCTGACTCTTGGTCGTAATATGAGCATTTAACCCTCTAAAGCCGCCTTTTGCCTTTTGTCAAAAATCAAGTTGAGTTCCGTTTCGAGTTCCGTTTTCTTCATTTTTTTTTTTTCACATGAAACTAAAAACTCTGCTGGCCGTGTTGACTGAAATCCATCAGATTAAACGTTCCTAAAGCGGTTTAAGCCTTTTGTCACTCGAGTTTTGTAGGTGGCTAAATGTGCGTCAGTATCAAAACAACTCATAGCTCATTGTTCGCAGCTTAGTTCTTTGCAAAATTTATGGAAAAAAAAAAATTAGTCGTAGAAGACAAAATATTATTTGATAATAATTCTTATGGTTCGTGGAAGCAAGTCTAATGCAAATATTTGGACAACGTTTAAGACGTTTTCAGCTCTAGGGACGACGACTTTCAAATGTTACAAGTGACAAGTTAATCTCACATAATATTACGTGAAGGAAACGCGTAATCTCTTTACAAGTGCATTCGATACATAGAATCCAAATCTAGCTTAGCATCCCCGCTTTAAGCCTTTGTCTTTTTTCTCTTTCGCTCTCATTTCTTCTTGCAGACGTTTAGACTAACAAAATGGCGGCATTGAACATAACGTCACAAAGCTAAACTCTGATTTAAGCTCAAAATAAAAACATTGAAGCTTAAACTTAAATCAAAATCGTTTCTAAAATGTTCTTCGATCAATCTCGATGTGATAACATTAGTGCATTTAGTCCTCCGGTGCTAACTAATCCTGGGTCCTATTAAACCTCAAATGCTCAAAACTTCTGAATTGTTTTTGGCAAGTTGTAGAGTTTCATTGTGAAATGTAGAGGAATACAATTTATTTATTTAAATTCATATAATATTTGTATTCATTATAACATACAAGTAATCCAACCAAATTGCGCATTAAATGAGAAGTTTTAATGAGATTTAAGTCAAAATTGTCGCTATTTTTTTTTTTTTGTGAAACGTTCTTTATTAAGAATCTGTCTCGTTAAGACAATTACTAACTTTACGTAATTCGTTAACGATTAGATACAGATTTTGTGGCCGCACAAGTTTATAATTAGTTAAAGCGAAAGGGGAGGACGACAGGATGGAATCGTGAAAGCCTCCGGAGCTGAAACCTGAACCATTAAAGTGCAATTTTCAAAAAGAAAAATAGGTTTTTCTTACTTTTAAAATAAATCTAACGTTAAGTAACGTTTTTGTGCATAGCATCTTATGAATTTCATATTATTTTTGTTTAAAAGCGTTTCAATAAAAAAAACGTAGACAATAAAGACATCTTTATTCAATAGATGCTATTTTTTTAAAACTTAAAATGATCGCGTCGATTGATGTGACCCTGAGGTTAGCAAGTGTTAAATTTCTGAAAATCATACTCCAAGTAATGAATGTTTGAGAGAAAAAAACAATTTCTATACCCAAGAGACAACAAACCAATCTTTAAATCTTATGATTTTAACAAATTTTACCAAACGGACGGTTATTATTTGGTATTTATTCCAGTTTTCATTTATAACTTTACAAAGAGTTTATTTTTCTGCTTTCATCAATAGAAGAAAAACCTTTTGACTTCACCATGATGCAACACCATTTGCTTTTAAACAAAACCGAAAAAAAACCAACCCAATCAAGCTATTGCGCCATTTTGCGGCCAGCTGATCGTAAATGGAATATCGTAAGTCGGCAGAGTCGCAATCAAATGAAATTGTGAACCAATCAGCGTCGTTGCAGCTACAACTACAACAACATCAAAAAGAAGAAGAGGAAAAAGAGAAAGACGACACAAAGAAGCAGAACTACCACCATTTTAACTTCATTTTGTGCAAAAATCGGTAAACTCTCGAAAACGAGTTTCAGCTGGGAACTTCATGCATTAAAGATCTATGCGAACGGACGAACAAGGGGGGGCTTAGGAAAAATGTGACAGCTGTGCCAGCTGACCCTCACTTGTGGGTGTATCTCTCTCCCTCTCAACTCTTTATCTATCTCTATCTCTTTCCCTAGGCTGTTTTTAGTTGTGGGGTATTTAATAAATAAATAGGCAGCGACAACGCATCACAACGCTGGCATTTTCATTATTATTAGAACGAAACCGACAGAGTCTACACTTGGCAAAAAATAAAAAATTTAAGGAATTTTTTTAAATAATGTCCAGACACTTCTTGTATAATCTAAAGTCAACAACTGGATTTTATTAATTTTTAATTGCTCGAAGTGATTCTTGTTTAGTTGTTAGATCGAGAAAGTGCAATACTGTTTCGTTCAGTGCATCCCCGACAAAGTTGCCCAAAACTCCGAAACGGAAAAAAGGGTTGCTGCTGTTGCTTAATGATAACAAACCGGATGGTCGTGTCATGATTAGAAGAGGGGGCGCAATACTGACCGCTGTTTTGGTCACTTTTGGCAATTTTCCCAAGCAATTGTTGTCAATTCCCATTCCAACCCTGGACCTGAACACCCCTTTCACTTACATTGCATTTAGCTCGCAGCAGAGTTTTTGGGGAGTTTGTTTGTGTGTGTGTGTGCTTGTGGTTGAGGTTGGGGATTTGGCAACTCTGTCGTCTTCCTGTGGTTGACCTTTTGTTGTCTTCGTGCAATGCATTCATCAATTTGACGCGTTGACACATTTATAGCGCAGACATCCGTTGAATTAGGTTACCCCCCATACACACTCAAACTCATACCACAACCACAACCCCAACCAGAAATAGGAAGCAGGACTTGGGCCAATCGATTTGATGAGCAGACATGTCTGCTGTCGCATAAACAGTAGTTCATTGGGGTCCTTTTGCAAAATGTGTATTAATAAGATCTAAAATTAAGTCGTTTTCCCTCAAAGGAAACAAAATTATACATTTCCCTCACTATCTTAAGAACTGTGGATTGTTTTCAGTGATCAGTTTTCACAAAATAAACAGAAAGAATAAGATGGTAAACCAAACATAGACATTTGTCTATAAGCTAGAAATCGGAGTACATTGTGGTATCGAATCAAATATTATAAGATAATCGATCGAGCGGGTCTGTCTTTTATTTTGTTGTGTGCCAAAACAAGTGGAATTGATGCGGTTGATGACGAACATAATAGTATATATAGGGACGACCATTCTTTAGCAGGACCTCGGTCCGCACTTCCTGCCTATCCCTTTGCTTTCTTATCTTGTTGTCATTATCAAGAGCAAAATGCCATTTGTTTCGTTGTGTTTGCCAAATAGAGCACTGAGGCGTATCAGCTGCTTGAAGGAAGTAGAAGAACTAGAAAATTAAGATGATGGACAAAAAAGAAAAAGAGTTTCCATTTCGTTCATTCAAGCTATTTGAGTGTCGAACAAATCTCGAACCATGTCCATTGTACATCGTATCAGCATGTCAACAAGGATAATTAGTACAGAGTTTTTTCCAGGTCACCGAAAAAGCGACTGTACCTCCTACTAATGATCATTGGTTCCGGTTTACAGCGTAATGCTTCTTCTTTGATTAATGAACTTTTCATGGCATTTGCATTTGCCATTCGGCAACTACTATGTAAATCTGTTCGTTTCATGTTGCGTTTACTGTCATACGAGAGGCGCTCAATTAGTCGAAGAAGAAAGAAAGACGGTCCTACAATTTGGTGTTGGTATTCGGTTTGGGTTTTAAGGTTTTAGGGACCGCTTACTGTGGAATTGTTGGTCGGGCACACGAGCCAAAGACTGTCACTAATTGTCAATCGCCGTTTATAACAAAAATTTAGACGCAAGTTCTCTACACTCGAACAAAATAAGTGAGAACCTTAATCCAAAACCAAAACGAACCAAATTACAAACAAGTTGCACCTAAAAATTGTTAAGGGATTTTGTTCCAAGTTTAGGAAACAGCTTTAACTAACTAGAATTTGTTCACTGTGTACTCTAATGATGCCTGTTACGATCGCCGCCAGTGTGTCAATTGCTCTGATTTTGTAATAATATATTATGCCACTCATATAGACTCGAGTCTATGTCCATATTGCAGGCCATTCGAATTACTTGAAGATCTTTCTAAACTGGAAAAAAAGGCCAACTCATGCTTAAGTGGAAGGCAGCTTAATGAACAACGGTCCAGTGTGGTCAGCAGCTGAAAACCGGCAGATACTACACACATATGTGTATGTCCAGTTCAGTTAAAGGATTCGGATACGGATTCTGGCATAGAATAAACAAACTCCACTCACACATACAAACACATTTTACATATCCTCATTAATCTCGAGGGGGCGTATTCGATGCCTAGCGCACGCGCCTGAATGAAGACTCTGTGGGATTGGGAATGGGTTTGTTCGACTCGGTACAACACTAATACACAACATATTGCAACTTTATGTAGGGAATAGAACGGAGTTGGAATGGGATTTGAATAACATAAATATCTACATACATATATGCATCTACATGCATATGTTTTTATTGACTTGGGACTCTTTTTTGTTTTTCTAATGTGAATGAAAACTATTTCCGATTATTTTTCAAAACTACACGCTAAGAAAATCAGCTTTAGACAATTCTTTCGAAGGAAGAGGTAATTGTTTCTTATACAATATTAATCTTAATTTATCAATCTAAGTACTTTAACTAAGAAAAGGAGAAATCAAGTTCACATTTTTATAAAGATGTTCCGAGCTATATAATATTTCAACAATTTGTTTTTCCGAGTGTACCAAGCAGCAAATTATTAAGTGGGCACGTGTTTCTTGGCCTTCTGGACTCACAAATCTCATAGAACACGATGAAAACGATTTGTTTTTCTATGTTGAGGCAGAGAGAGGGTCCTTTTTTTTTTGGAAATTTCCTGCCTGCGTGCGTCGTTTGTTTTTTCAAAATAAATATAGTGTTATTATTTACTTAAGCGCAAAGTTTGCGTCTTCATCCTCGTAGTCGTCTTCTTCTTCTTCTTGGCAACCCACAAAAACAAAACAGGCGCCAATCGACTAGTCCTAAAGGCATTTTGACTCTTAAGCCTTTACAGCTGCGCAACGGAAGTGTTTTTCTGGTCAACTATTGTTATTATTATTATTATTTTTGTTAGCCACAAGGCTGTATACTTGTGGCACACATGCATTTACTAGTTAGGAAGCCCCATTTTAGTCTATAACGATTTCCCAAATCTCTGCCAAATTTCGATCAAATTTTACAGCCATTTTCTGCCTCAAATGTTATAAGAAATAAATTAGAGCACAAGTTATAGGAGCAATAAAAAGTGCTGAGAGTCATTAGAGAAAAAAACCACGCATCTTTTGTCGAGCTCAAATGGCTTTGCTTTTGTGTTAGCTGCGGGTTCTGTGGTTCAAAGATGTTTGCATAAGAATGGAAAAGAACGAGGGAGATAAAGAGAGCGAAAGATGCGTAGAGTTTATAGGTCAGCCGAGGGGTCAGGTCAGATCAGCAGCAGCAACACGATGCTCTGCTTACGGTAGTTCGGTTCTATCTGTGGATTAGACTAATTTTAAATAGAATTTCTATGTGCTCGGTTCACACGTTTTGGGCCCTTAGAGCTGTGCTGTGGGCGTGTGCGTGCCCAGGAAATCACACGACGAGTTCCATGCCCAAGACATAGACGGAGAGAGTGAGTGAAAGGGAGGTACATCAGCATGACGAAAGGTAAATTTTGTAAACAATTGTGCTAATTAAGCCAGCCCAATAAAAATCGGCTCACGCGAAGACAGGCAGAGAAAGATGGTTAGTCCTATAGAAGACAGGGTAGATTCAATCGGGTCGCGCACTTGAACTAAATCCGGTAGCTTAAACGAGTTAAAGGAACTTGAACGGAACTTAATCCCATAAATTTGGGAAAAATACAAATTTTAATCAGGTTAATTCGTGTGTAGCGCGCCCGTGTTGCATATCTACATGTTGGTCTTGGTGGGCTGTTGCCCAGGTAGTTCGAGACGGCTCTGCGAAAGGATTAGGCCAGCAACGATGGGATTATGTATTTTTCATGGCCCCGATTATGAATGCGCGCCTGCGACATTTTAATTTAATCTCAGATTACGCACGCAGCAGACGTACGGACGGTTGAGAGCAAGGATCAGGCGCGTACTTAAGATTAGGCCACAACTTTTGCTCGTATATTGCCAAATACATGGCAAAATAAAAGCAAGCAAAGTTCTAATTTATTGTTATGAACGGCACAAGTATTGCAAAAGTTTTGTGTAAATCCATAGATTACCAGACAAACCGTAACACATACCGACGACTGCCGTATCGGCTCTACACATTCAATCACCAATCCCATTCCCATTTCGAATGCTGTTCGCTGCTTTTGTGCATTTGTTAGAGGCAAATTTGTAGGTCAATTGAAAAATTACTTGAGCTTGTCAGCTTGTAAAACTGAACCAACAGATCCTCTAAGATTATCAGCTCTACATTTAAAGGATATATCGCTGATCAAGCCCCCGTTAAAACCTAAACTTTTGTCTACAATTCGGGCGCGATTTTGCCTCTAACCGAACTAAATCAAACCAGATCATTGAGATTATCAGACCAACGATCACTGTTGCAAGCCCCCTTTAAAGTTATGCTTCCAGATCATTGGGCTGCTTATCTCTGCTTTCATAATAATATATCTATTGACAATGCAGAGTCAATAACGACGATTAAGTTCTTTACTTTGAAGACAAATATATATATAGAGAGAATTAAGAAAGACTGCCAGCAATTTAATAAGAACTGAAAGGTTGATTAGACAGACAGTCAAGTCATTCGCCTTGTACTAAGAAATCAAACAAAATTTGTAATTGCGGCTGTCGTTCGGACAATGTCCTGTTAAGGGGGATAGGCTAGAGATTGTTCTGGTAGACGGTAGATTGTCAAACAGTTTGTTTAATTTGTGACACGTGCTCTAGAGTATTTTTGGGGGTTGATTGGTTGGTTTATTGCATGAATATGATCTGTATGAAATCGCAACCCTTTTTTGCCACATGCGGCAATTTCAACCCCGTTGATTTCGGTTGATGCGTCAACAACCCTCGCTAAAAGCCACAACGCCACAAAACCACAAAATGGAGTTTCATAATGAAATGGCGTTTGGTTATCCCTTTCATTTCATATTTCTTGTAATACACTAAGCTCCCCATTCCACTGGGACCGATAGTTAAGAGGAAAAGAAGACTGAAGACAAAAACATAACAACACAAGTACGATCTAATTGCCTTCTTTTTCTATTATTTTTTTACAAAAGAATCAATGTCAAGTCAAATAATGATTATGATGCATAACCTGGGAGACAAGTGTTAAAAAAATAAATCGTAGACACACGAACAAAAACAAGATGCGGCAACCCAGATTATTCACACAGAACAGAATAAGAACAACATAATTTTCTTGTAATCAATTTGCACTGTTAAAAAAATAAAAGACAGACAGAAAGACCAAAAATAGAGATCAAACATTGGCATATTCAGTTGAAATGTCAAGAGATCTTCGAGAGATGGCCAACAAACAACGGGCGGGCGTTAACCACACAAAAGGTTTCTCGATCGTGTGCCCTACGGCAGCCAATTGTGTATGTGTGTGTGTGTATGTTTATGTTCGTGTATGTGTGTGTTCAATCGTTTCTTGGCCACGTGTACCGCACACTCCAATGAGAATGCATCGCATCGATCGTTCGTTGTTTCGGGCAGGTGAGATTTTTGGTTTTTGCTTGATTTCAACCCCTTTAAATAAACGACGATTCGCCACCTTTTTCAATTGTTGACATATCGCTTGGCTGCGAATCGTTTTGATTTTAAAATTTGTGTTTGCTCATCGCCATAATCCTTTTTTTTTTCTTTTTTTTTTGAGGCAGTTTGATTTGATCGCATGCCAAACGTTTGTTCAGCACGCGTCCAAATTTGGCTTGACGTTTCGATTGGGCATTGATTGTGTGGGCTGTGATCGGTGCTCAACATACTTTCTAATCTAGGAAGCGCAATAAATGCCATAAGAAATATAAAAATATATATTTTGTGTTCAAATCGCTTTGAGCACATCTCATGCAAATTCGGTTTTTGCGGATTTATTTTGTACTTTTTAGTCAGGAAAATATCCGACAAACTTTTCGACTTCGTCATACTTTTATGACTGCCACTTTATATTTTGATCTGCTTAAATTCAGCTTAGTTGCAGTTTTTTTTTTTTTTGCAAGTATCTAAAATTGCATTTTATTTGTTAAAAATGTAATGAAGGGATAAATGTTAACGGATTTCCTTAGAACGTTTGACTATTGTTCGAATGTGTGAACATTTCTAACATGTCTAACCTCTGGCCGTTGGCCAGCTAATCATTTGTCATGTTTGCCAAATTTTACAGTTATTACGAAAAAACAAAGCCCCGTTCAACGGAAGTGTCAACGTCTCCTGCAGAATGATTAGCGCTTATCGCATAAACTATACATAAACATGTATGTATGTGTTTGTAGGACAATAGCATTTTTATTGATAAAAATTATGCACGCTTAGGAACAATAGATTTGTTAGCCAACTTGACTCAGCACAAAAACCAGCAAATGACATTACGAGTAAAACAAACAAAAAAGAACAGCAACCTAAAGAAGAAAATGCTCAAACTGTCGTTCTCTTCGTTCTCATCTTGGTCATAATGTCTCAATCGGGGAGGCAGTCACTGGTTTAGCGATTAACGGTAACGCTGCTTGCTAGCAATTGTTATTGACCAACTAAAAGGATTTTGACCACAATGCGTAGAATGTCAACGTGAGACCAAACGAAGCGCAGTCAAGTCAGTCGGCTTTCATAAAACGATTTTGGACGTGGTTTTACTGTTGTCCGTTTTTCTGTCTCGTTCGCCCGCTCAGTGTGTTTTTGCTTTGATGGGCGCCGCCACAAAAGCGTATTTTATGCAAAAAATAACAAAAAATCTAAGGGCAGTGGTTTGCTGCCACAGATGTAAAGCTTACCTGCATAAAAATGTTTATCTCGTTTAATTTTGTAAGCTTTTAACTTTTTAATTGCTCTTTTTAAGAGACTATTGTAATTTATTGCACTACAAGTAGAACTATTTTAACACAACACACGCGAGCGCCATTTTGTTGTCGTTCGATCGCGGCATAGCGATTATAATAAGGTAACGCACTTAGCATGCTACGCCCACTTAATACTTTGTATTGTTTATTTATGCAAAGCAAGCAAATATAAATAATTTGTATAGTTTGCTTATTATTTTTATGTGCCAGTGAGAAATGAAAGTATTGCTTTGTCTTCCTCAGGTCTCTTTTGTCCTCTGCTCTCTTTAGAATTAAACTAAAACACCGCTAAATACGCCACCTTGTTTAGAATTGCACCATGGGTCTCAAAGTTGCCAGCTTAATCGATTAATATACACAACACAGCTGTAAACCGATTAGCTCGCGCATAAGTTATTTAGTTTGAATGTGCAAAAAGAAGTTGCAAAAATTGGCTTTTCGAATAAATGTATTGCAGGGATCATCACTGTACCGTGAAAGAGGTGAGACGAGCTAACGCCCATTTCAGCTAACGATTATTTGGCATAAAATTTGTGCAAATTCTGTTAAAAATGCAGGCAGTTTTCCTTTAAAAAGGGATTTGCTTGGCCCAAAGCGTTAAAAATGCCGTTAACACTGATTTTCTGGTAAAGGAGAGAAAATGCTGAGCGCTCCGCCCATTAAGGACGAGTTGACTTAAGATTACGACGACAAGGACCTGTTGAGTGTCCCGTTTCCTTACTTACACTAAGCCGGACTGAGCTGCATAATTTTCTATATAAAGAAAATAATAATAATAACAATGAATTGAACGATTGGGTTTTTCCGTTATTTATTTATATGTGTATGTTGTATGTATGTATGTAGAACTATATAATGAACATTTGTAAGTTGTTATTGTCCCTTCTTAATGACATGCGCCAAGTCGTAGACACCACGCACCGCCTTCAGCTTGACACCAGGCACATCCTGCAGTCGTCCAACGCGACACAGTACAATGTTATGCTCCTGCAAATTGTGTCCGATGCCGGGTATATAGGCAACCATCTCCTTGCCAGTGGACAGACGCACTAGCACACACTTGCGATTAGCCGAATTTGGTTTTTTTGGCTTCTTGATCAGCGTCTTAAGTACAACGCCTTTGGCAAAGGGTTTCCCGTCCAACGGTTGGCGCGGCGGACGTGTCTTAATATGTGGTCCAGTTCGATGCATTTGTTGCAGTGATGCCATACCGCGCAATGCGCCACTCACAAAGCTACTTTGCAATGCTGTTAAAAATAGATGATATAGATGAATGTAAGTATATATATTCTAGTTAAGTGCTGGGACAACTGTACCAGTTGAGTATAATACTATATGTGAATAAGTTAAAATACAAGAGAAAATTTTACGTGTGAGCGCAGCCGCAGCGAGCGGCTTAAAACATTTGACAATAACGAAAAAAAAAGGGAAATAAAGAAAAAGAGACAAGCGGGCAGTTGGACAGTTGGACAGTTGGCGGAATAACAACAAAAGGGTCAGAAACAGTTGGGCGAAAGAGAGAGTCCATTTGCTACTACTAACAAAAACAGCAACAACAACAATGCCCATTGGCCTTTTGTTGTGGCTAATCTCTGTGAAAATCGCAAAATAATTGTTTTGCTGTGCGCACATCCATCCATATATCATATACATACATCATACCATACATAAATCTATGAAAGTGTGCGTGCAAAATATGTGACCCCAAATAATTGCAGCCCAATGACGCTATACGCTCTCAAGCCTTTCCCAAGACATCATAATGCAAGGACAAAAGACTTTCTAGCCACAGATGGTGAATTGTTCTTATTTTTCACAGCATTGACCATTAACAGATGACAGCTGAGAGAGTAAACACTGCTTACTATATGCATGACGAGTTAGATTCTTATTCACCAGCTTCCGAATCCATTTCGTTTTATGTGTAATGTGACTGAAGGTAAAGCACAACTGTACATTTATTATTAATAAATGCCACACACATACACATGGATAGTAATAATTACCATATCGCTGGACCATTGTATACAATGGAACAATAACAAGTAGAGCTAGAGCTCACACCTGTTTGCATATGCATGTGTGTGTGTGTGTGTGTGTGTGATCGTGTGTTGGTGTCCTTTTTTGTGTACGCGTCAAAAATGTAAAAATTCCAAAAGAAAAGGCAATATTCCTATTGTTGTCAATATTTGACAGCATGTTATGCGCATTTGTATGGAGCGGTGCATTTTAATTAAAAACACAACCAGGACACCCACACACACACATGAGAAAAGGCCTATGATAATATTCACAGGATGCTCACAAAAGGGTAAACAGTGTGAGAGGGGAAATGGTTTTGGGAGTAGCGCGGGTTAAGTGTGACGGCCACGCGCGAATGGCAAAAGAATGCAGATCGAGCGACAGAAGATAAACACTTTTAAACACACACACATAGCCAAATGATAAAAACAACAACAAACTGAAGCCGTCTTGGGAACATTGAATCACAAAATTCGCGTACACTTCGGTCGAGTATTTAAAGTAAATAAAGGTACAAAGTCATTATGGGTAATGTATGTGTGTGCGCCCGCTAAGAAAGGCTTGTTTATCTTCGAACAGCAATAATGATTTTGGTATAGAAGCGATATTGAGGAAACATTCAATTAGTTCTTTTTCTCTTACCTTGGGACGTCAATTGTTTCGTAACGCTGAATGTTTGACGCAAGAAGTTCATGATGGCAGTGTGTTGGTATGTTAGCCCAGTGTGTAATTGTTTTGTCAGACTTGAAAGTCAGCGGTAACGATGATCTCTCACTTATGATAGTAAAAATAAATCACTTATATTATGATAATGAATTGTAATAGTGTTTGGCATGCCGTCTTGGCCGGTCGAACAGCTGTTTACTTGTGTGAATAGAGCTGCCACCTAAGCACGACGATAAGTGCTGCCACCAATCAATTGCAAAATGTATTACGTGACAAAAAGCTGATTGTTTTGTTTTTTTATAAAATTGATTTAATTATAAAATATATGATGCATGCAGTTTTTCACTGCAAAAACTAAACAATATTTGTGGTAATTTCTAAAGTCGAAGGTGTTGGAGCACTAGCAGAACCACATGAGTTCAGATTGCGATTGGTCAGGATACGTGAAGCTGTGGCTTTATCGCCGTGCTTGAAACGCTTTGGAAGTGTGGCAGCGCGCAAATAAGGATTATCGATATTGGGATTATCGAGAATAGCTTTGTTTGTGGTTGAATTGGGTTTGATCTCCAGTTCAGGCTTCTCCTCTTTGGACTTGTCGCCATCGCCATCCTCATTCTCACTGTCCCCATCCTCGCCATCCTCTGCAAATCCAAAAAAAAAAACAAACAGAACGTTATGTTATGTATTCATAATGTGAACAATTTCTCATACCTTTGCTGGGAACATCCTCGGTACGATTAGCCACCAAATAATGATACTCGAGTTCCTCAAAGTCAAATACCTGGTCTGTGGGATTCAAGGCAGCCATGTAGGGCGGAAAAACGGGTTGACACGATATCACTGCATAAAAGAAAACAAATTACATTAAACAGGAAAGGGATGGGATATAAAAAAAAGTAACACATACATGGAAACATATTATCCTCAGTGGGGAAAAGATTATTCGTTTCGCTTGTTTTGCAAAGAAACTTTGTCAAGGCCTTTTCCACGTCCCGCTTTTGGCTGGCTGCTTTCTCGCGGATCGCTTCGTATTCAGTAACTGGCTGCTTGTGTGTGGGCGTTCGGATATAGGTATGTGGATCGGGCATCACTGGAAAATAGCTGGGCACATAGTGTGGATGCGGTGCCTTGGTGCCCGCCTGAAGCAGATTCAGTTGTCGCTGCTGGGTTTGTTGCGGTGGTAATGGAATTGGTGCTAGAGTGATACGACGGGTGTAAGCCTCCAGATGACTGGTGTTAATACCCATGTTGATAAGCGCCATATTGACGTCGCCCACAGTTGGCATAGTCCGTCCACCAAGCTCACAATAGTTGTGCGCCGAGTTGCCGATTTCAAAAAGCACTAAGAACAGATAAGTTATGGAGAAACTGATTGGTTTTTTATTTTTCTTAATTTTACTTACGCGCCTGTGTCATCTCGATGAGAGTTTCCAGGCAGTTATGGCTAATGCTAACGGCGCCCTTGTCCAACAGTATTGCAGACAATGCCTTGCCGAGCACACGGCGATATGGATCAACGTTACCTATAGAAATCGCATCAACTTTGTCCATTTTACATAGATTTTTGTTTATTTTGTTTAGCTCTTTTATATTGTAAACGCAACGATAGTTGTTGATTTATCGATATCTTACCAAAATTTGCATTTCAAATATCGGTTCATTATTGAACTAGCTTCATAATTTTGTCGTCGTATAGTTTTAATGAGAATATTTATTAAAATCAAATTATGATTTAACATTTAATAAATAAATGCATTTTTTGTCATTAAACTGAAATAAATTGCTAAAAGACATTAGCGGATAGCACAATAATTTAAGTGGGTATCGCAGATTCGTATTGTTTGAACAGTGCTGTAAAGCGCGGAAATTAAATTTAAATATGATTTTTTAAAAGCGTTTTTTCTTTTTTATTAGCAACATGTATGACATTTTTTTGATTCAACACATAAGCAATGTGTGTGCGTGTTTGATTAAAAAAAAAACCAAAAAAAAAAGAATGCAGTACAATTACATATTTAGTTGCTACGTTGTATAACAATAATGGGCACTGTTGGTTTTTGTTTGTTTTTTTTTGTATGTTTCGTGTTATTGTTGTGGACTTAAGCATCCAGATTGTCCAGGACACTATCGATAAGTCCCACAACCTTCTGGCGAAAGCGACGATTCTGTTTGCCACTCATCTCCTTCAGATACGGAATCAAACTTATTAAAAATGAATAGTCTGCGTCCACTGCCGTTGACTGCGCAGCCAGCGTCAACGCTGGCGTTATTGGTGTTGGTGGTGCAAGTGTTGCAGGTGGTGCTGCTGTTGCTGTTGCTGGTGTGCCTACAGCTGGTGGCGGTGTCAACGCATGATGCTGATGATGATGCGACGTTAACATGTTGTTGCTGTTGTTGTTGTTGTGGTGGAACTGCAAATGATGATGATTGTTGTTTTTAATCCATTCGGCAACGGTCAAATCCATATTGTGACGAAATTCCTCCGCCATATTCACCGGCACTGTTATCATTTTGTCCGGTTCCACTTTGATGGCCTGCAATCGAAGTGGTGGTGGCGTCTCCTGCAACCGATTCTGCTGTTGCCTTTCTCGCGCTTGCCCAAGCGCCGAAATATGGACATCTGTTGGGCTGGTTATGCTGTCTTTGGTATCTTCATCGCTGGGATTATTATGTTGCGGATGATGCTGCTCCATCAGACGCATGTGTCCAATACGCGTCATTGGCGTTGTGTTCAATGCCAGAAATGTTGCTGCCGCTGCAGCCGCAATTGACTCTGCTCTTGTTGTTGTGCTTGGATTGCGCAGTACCATGCCCGAATTTGGATTGGGATTGGGATGCGTTTGATTTGTTGTTGTTGTTGTTGTTGTTGAACTTGCCTCGGGCTGTGGATTCGGCATAGGCGAGGGCATCTGCTGTTTTTGGCAGGCACGCGACTTTGTATACGGAATCAGAAACTGTAAATACTTGGACAAATAATATTTGCGTTTCCCCCGACCCGTATGCGTCCTCGCCAGCTTCAAGGAGCGCAAAAAACTACTACGAATTGTGCGCCAACGTTCCCGTGAATTGCGAACTGCAAAGAATAGAAGCGAAAATATTTCAAGTCACATTTCTCAAAAACAATAAACCATTTAGGGTATTACCCCAATTATAATTAAAAACAAAAACACTAAAACATGTAGAAAAACAAACAGGTGCAGCAAAAGCTTCATAAACTAGACCATCATTTATAGTGCAAGTGTTACTTGCAGCAAGTTTTCCAAGCTTCAAGCAAACCACTTCAATTTGCATCAAATTTAATATTAACTGGCAAGGCTGAACGTAATTGGAAAATGGTGGGGGGGGGGAGGGGGACGAGCGTCTGGCAAAGGCATGCAAATGGGTCACATAAACTGCAATTTTCTTAGTATATTTTACTATACTGCAGCCACAAGACTAGGACTACTTTTAATAAATGAATATGCATTATTAATCATGGCCCATCAACGGACAGTGCTGTAAATTTTGACAGCTGCTGCTTTGTTAGGATCTGTTGTGAATGCTGCAACAAGTGTTGGTTAAGGCCTGTTTATGCAGTGTAAATGTATATACATACATACATTTATTTCGAACAGTTGTTTTAATTACATGCTAGCAGCAACAAGCTAAATGCAGCAGCAAAAAGCATAAGCAACAACAAACAACAACAACGGCTAATTGCATGCAGCTATTGCTGTGACACAGTGACACACCTACACCTACACATGCGTACGCACAGTGTATGTGTGTATGTGCGTGTTTGTGTGTAAGTGCAAGAGAGTTGGCACGACTACAAATTGCGATTGCATTGAAAAATCACAGACACACACACACGCACTAGAAAAGCTTGCATCATAGGCGCGCGCGCCAGCACACACACACGCATAACGAATGAGCACACAGTTGCAGTTGCACAAAATATTAATAATAATAAAAAAAAAGTAATCATAATAAATAAACACAAGTGGAAATCTAGAAGTGCAACGAAATGCGATATTTAAATGTTTTAAGAATGAATGAGTTTAGAACATTTAAATTATATATATTTGTATATGCACCTGTGTCCTTTATGTCATTGGCCACATGTTGCCAGGCCTTTTGCACCTCGTCCTTTTTGCTATAGCCTGGATGGGTGTAGTTCCACAAGCACGGTTGGTTTTCCACAAGCTGCACAAATTTTACATTGAAAACGGGATCATCCTTGCGTGCCATCGCGAGCCAAAAACGCTTTACAACACTGATATGATGCGCCGTTACAGTTTACAGCCAGGAAAACAAAATGCAGAGCGCACTAAACATACATATTAATTTGCCTTTTCTTTAATATTATTATTATTATCAAAAATTTGCGCGCGCGCTCAATTGCTCTCTCGCTATCTCTCTGTCGCAAGCACGCACGAGTCGTGAATAAAAATTGGCAAATGCAACACAATTTAAAATATAAGTACCAACGTATATGCTAGTTGCTGATTTTTATTAGATTTTTATTATATTTTTTGTTTCAATTTTTTTTTTTTGTTACAAAATGTCAAACTGCAACAACTTGTCGCAACGAAAGCGCTGAGAAAACTGAAAAGCGAAACTGAGTAAAAAAAAAGCTGACAAATAAAAGCTGCAACGTAAACAATGCCAAACGATAGCTGCCTAGAATCAACAACAAATGCAGCAAACAGCAGCAGCAGCTGCACCGTTAATGATTAAAATAAGCTTGTGTGCGTCAGTGTGTCGTTGTGTGCAAAAAAAAAGCTTTAGCTTCGAGCTGTGAGCGATGACGTCGTTGGGCGGCATTTGTTGCATACAAAGTCAAACATACGCACACACACACACACACGAGCACATTTTCAAATGCATTGAATAATTGAAACCGACAAAAAGGCGCCAATATAGAAGACCGTTCTTTTACAGCACTTAACTTAGCACAGTGGCAACGCCAAAGTGGAGCTGGTTCCAATTCAAGTTCACACAACACAGAGCATATGTAACACAAATTTTTTGTGCCTTCTGTAACGATTAAATGGCAGCCAGCGCAAAAGTAATGTTTAGACAGGTAAGTGTTAAACATTAACTATCTATCCGGCTTTATCCAGACTTAAATAAACAACAAACATTTGCAGCTCGTTCGCTCGCTGCACACACAACCCGCGCGTCTGTCCAGTTTTCGCTCGTCACAGCCGGTGCAGCCATTGGATCAGTATCCCGAAGTCCAAGTGGTGCACAATCCACCCGAATGGAAGTATGTGGAACGGCTATTACCACCGAGCACAGTGCCCGAGCCGATTGCTAAGCCAACATATCCCTCCGGCTGGCAGCCGCAAAAGGAGGATGGCAAGTCAAACGGTTATTTTGTGGCACGCACCAAAAATCACATGATGCCCGTTTATTTGCACACACGCTTCCGTGGCCAGCGTCGCTTGACCGTTGTGCGACGTGTCCAGGGTGACATTTGGGCGCTTGAACGCGATCTCCGTGCGATTGTGGAGCGAGCACGCAATGGAAAACTTTGTGCCACGCGCGTCAACGAGCTCAGCGGCCAAATACACATTCATGGCGACTATGTTGATTTGCTTCGGGATCATCTTAAATCGAAAGGCTTCTAATCTTCTTCATATACATATATGTAATAATTTGTTTTCAATAAAAACCAAAAATGTTTAGTTTTGCAAGACTGCAGACATATATAATATATAGTTATGTATAGTTTATATAAATTTAGACAAACAAATGTTATTTGTATGGTGAGTATTTACATTATTGATCCTCTCTATCTTTCTCACTCTGACTCTCTTTCTGTCTCTTCGTTTTTCATTAGTTAGTTAGAAAATTTTTAAAATTTTTTGAGAATTATATTAATAGCTTGATCAAATCGATCTTAAAATAATAGAAGCTTTAATTGATTTTTATTTAGACACTTATTTTTTATAGATTGACTTTCTTAAGCTCCAAAAAGTTCTTAGTTTATAACAAATTTGTATGACCTTTAGACACAAAAATGTATATGGGTATATATATGCTTATCATCAATAATTTCAGATCGATAATACGCTCTAAATATTTACAAGATTCCTCTGTTAAAGGAAGAGCTAATATTATCGTAATCCTTTTGTTTTTTTTTTTTTAATATTCCTTAAAATCTAAGCGATTAACAGCCACATTTATTTCAATTAAGAATAATATTCTTATTCTAAATAATTTAATATTTTTTTCAATAGTTAATTGTCACATAATTAATTTTTGTATTTATTTACAGATCTGTCGACTTTTTCAAGATTTTCTCAATTAAAGTTTTTTTTTTTTCAAATAGGTAAATTTTCAACAAAAAAAAGTTTACTTATAGCCATTAAAGTTTATAAATTTTTTTTTGAACATTTTTAACTTAAATGAAAGTTTTTAGTGGGTTTTATAATTATTTTCATGGAATTTTTATTATTAAAGACACATTTAAAAAGTTCGAACTTGACCTTTCGATAAAAATAATTCTCAGATCGGAATATATAGTATGCAGTTATTCGGAAATTATAATAGTTCTATGAGAATTTTAATTTGTACATTTTTGACTAAACATTTATTGTTGTATTTTCGGATTTTCAACATTTAAAAACCAGCACTTAAAAACCAACCAGAAATTTTAGACAATAAGTTGAAATACATCGATAATATATATAATAACACACAAACATACATTGAGAGTATATAATAACACACATACATGCATATCGAGAATATATAATAACACACATACACACATATACATATATATTTGTTCTTTAAGTTATTCGAATAAACTTTCGCCGAAAACGGAATAACAGCAAAAACATTTTTATAAAACATATATTAACCTTCTATATAACGAATCTTAGGTGGACATGAAAAAACTTGCAAATATAAATTCGTTATATAGAAGTTTGACTTGGTTGACTTTGATTTTTAAGTATAATTTAAATAGTTTATGTACTTAATCTACATGTATGCCCAATCTTTGATCTTTAAGGTCAATAAACAAAAATAAAAAAAAATTGCGAAAAAAATTAAAATTTATTAATATAGATTTTGCTTATACGCTACGCTTATGTGTGTGTGTATATGTATAATTATTGTAAATATAAGTTATATGCATTATTTGTTATGTGATTGGGGTTATCACAAATTGCATGCATATGGGAAGAATAGGAGGAGGTTGGGGTAAGGTCAAAAACTTGAATTACTCGAATTAAAATCCAATGCTACCTTTTAAAATGTGTATAAATATGTGTATGTACAATTTGTATATGTGTGTGAGTGTGTGTATAATATTATTTGCACTTTAAACTTAATAGTTTTTTTGTTTTTGTTTTGTTGTTGTATAAAATGAAATCAAATCATATTGGATGCAGCGATAAACAAGAGCAAGATGGTCCGAGGGGCGGTGGCGGTGCATTGGCTACCTTACGCTGCCATCAGGTGAGCTCCTTGTTGCGAGCATGAAATGCAGCCGCCGCCGAACGCCACCGTTATCCATTGGCACCCGCCATTACTGACGTTGTCAGCGGCACACCCAAAAGACCGCCACCGATGCCGGCGCCCAATTGCATGGACGTTGACAATGTTGTTGTTGGTGTTGTTGCTGCTGATGTTGTGGTATTGCCGCCAGCATTGCCTGAACGTTTTAGTGCCTTACGTATGATCGTCCAATCCTCCATGATATCCTCTTCGCGCAGCATATACACAACATAGGGGCCCGTTACAGTTACCGCCTTCTTTCGCCCCGGTCCACGCACCTTGCTCTGGCGTTTGTCATTGCCCCAATCATCCCACGAGATGTCCACATTGTGCCGATCCTCCTCCAGGCGACGTATTCGATCCATTAGCTCCTCCCGCAAATTATCTACAGCCATTTGTTTCTCGCTCTACGTGCGAATGTTATCGTATTAATTTATGACCAAACCGGGAATGCTAGTTGGCAACCAGAAACTTACCTCAAAATGCTGGGATGCCGCCTGTTCTTCGGACAAGTATTTGTGTTCAATGTTTTGCAGGCGAAATTTGCGCAACACATCGGCGACTTCGATACGCGTTCTATATATTTTGTCCAATTCCTTTTGGGGATGTACAAACTCTTCGGACCGGCCAGAACGAACATCGGAAAGTTGGCGCTCGATGAGACTGATGCGTTCATAGTAATATTGCTCTCGCAGCTGACTAAACTGGCGTTCCAAGCTCGCTGTAGGATTGAATATTATTTGTGTGTTGAAGTAAAAGAAAAAGAAAGGGAATGTGGCACGTGGCTTGGTTTTTGATTTAGCTTACCCAAATCTTCAATGTGTTCAGCGCGTCGCATTTCGATTTCGCTGGCATCCATTTCTGAGGAATCATCGGAATCGCATTCGTTTGCCTCCTCCTCCTCTTCGTCGGAGGTGTCGTGGGCCTGACTTGAATTCGAGCGTTCCGACTCCGCCCCAGAGACGTCGCCTTCCGCATCAGATTCGCCATTTTTGACTGGCATTTGTTTTTGTTTTAGTGCTTCTATATGAACCGCCTCCACGCTTTTAACGCGAATAACCAATCAACCACAAGCACTGCACGCTCACAAACTTTCAAAATTTAATATATATTTGGCTTTCACGGTCACTGTGCTATTCAATTTTTGTGAAAAATTTTGGAGCTGCGAATGTTGTTTTGTGCAGCAGCTCGAAAAAAGTGTTAGCTAACGATGCAGGACGCACCAGTATTGCACAATGCAGCATATCGATATTTTTGTTTGTTTTATTCATCTATGAGAAAATACTGCACAATGTAAATGGCGATAACGGACGTGTGCAATGAAATTATATTTACGCTATATTTTTTTTTGAAGCGTTTATACCCCGCTAATGTATGGTTCCAATTTTTAAACAGTGCGTGGCATAAATACCAAATGAATATATCTGTGATATGGTCACACTAACGTGTCTGCGTCAAGTAAACAGCTGACGTATGAGTGTAAGAAAAAAAAAAAAGAAAAGAAGCAGAGAAAAACAAATATTTGGTGCTTTAAGTACGTGTAATATTGCAAAGAATCAACCGAGATGGAAACGCCAACCACTGATGACTTGCTACAATTTCGTGACTATAGCGCACCCAACACCGGCACACCAGCACAAATCAATGTTAACTCGCCAACTCATGCAACTAACGTTGGAACGGGAGACATAGGCAGATCACCAGCTGCTGTCGGAAATTTTCATGGACAGCGTCAACGTGGTGATCCACTGGCGGATCTTATCTATGATATGAGCAATTCGTCTCAAAGAATGGACGGCGGTGGTGCTGCCAACGCACAGGGTGCACCAAGTGATTATGGGGCTGGCGGTGGAGGTGGTGGCGGCATTGGCGACGGTAGCGGCAGCGGCGGTGCGCGTTTATCATTTTTAACCATAGAATACTATCAGCAGTTCTTCAATGTTGACACCTATATCGTACTGGAGCGCATTGTTAACTCAATGATACCAAAACGTGCTGCTGCAAACTATTTGCGCATGAACATTGGCGAGAATCCGGACTTATATGGCCCCTTTTGGATAACCATAACGCTGGTAAGACAAAAACAACTTTTGTTCTATGCACAAAACATAAATATACTCTTTGCTCGTTTTAGATCTTTTCGATAGCGATAAGCGGAAATATTGCCAATTATTTGCAACAGGCCAACGATAGCTATCATTGGCATTACAATTTCCATTTGGTTTCATATGCAGCCACATGCATTTTTCTATATGCCAACATATTGCCGGCCATACTTTGGGCTATGTTCAAATATAGCCTTAAGCCCGTCGATGATTCGGATGCCATCGAAACGGACAGCGTAAGTTGTTTTTCGTTTATTCTATTCCTTTAGTTTGTTTCTCACTTCGTTCTTTGTGTCTCTGGCTTGCAGGCAACGTATACGCCAACCTTGTTGTCACTGATGTGCATCTATGGCTATAGCCTGGCCATTTATATACCCGTCTCCATTCTTTGGGTCATCAATGTGAGTAAAAGTTGAAATTCAAAACGAAAAGCATATCTTGAACTTTGACTTGTTTTTGATTAGATCTCGATGCTACAGTGGCTGCTGGTTATCACAGCTGCAATGTTATCGGGTACCGTGCTTATTGCGATTCTGACACCAGCACTGCGTAATTCCAAGTATTCGCTGTTCCTCATTGTTGGTATACTCGGTGCTCATATTGTGCTCGCTGCCGGCTTTTTGCTTTACTTCTTTCATAGTCCGCCCGAAACGTCACAGGCAATGAAATATACTGCGGCACCAATACTTAAAGCTGTTATACCAAAATTGTCTACCCCGGCGGTAGCTGGTGATCTGCCGCCCATCAATCAAACAGCCTAAGCGATACAGAGAGAAAGAGTGAAAGATAGAGAGAGACATAGACATTCCATTCCATTTGGTTCGATTTATGTTATACGATTCAATTACCTATTTCTTGTCTCAACTCTCAGCCCGCTGTTGTAATTTTAATAAATTCTTAATAGTTAGTCTCTAGCGTATTGCAATATTTGATAATACATTTTGTAGCAATTGAATAAAGAGTTTTGCTTTATATTGAATTTATAATAAATTCATAATAATGTCGCACCTAATGCAAGAAATATTTATGTATTAACTGATAAATTGATATTTTATCGTTTATTTTGTTTTATGTGAGAGCTTTAAATATTAGCAAAAAAATAATAATAAATGATTGTGTTCATAAAATTGGTTATAGTATGTGTTTGTTGAACATTTTTAAAAGCTTTAAATCTCTTTCACTCGAGTTTTAGGCATTAAAGCAACCAAATTGGACTAAAGTTTGTTGGACATTGTTGTAGCTGTTGTAGCTGTTGTTTCGAGCATCACTAATTTCGTAATGGGTGCACGTGCACACACACGCATTCAAACACACGCAACAAGAGCAAGAGAGCCGTTGTTTATTCTGTGCATAGATCCATATGGAGAGCATCCCCCAAAACGTGGCTACCTTTAACATTTGTTTATTTAAGGAAGGGGATGGGAGAGGTTGGGTAACGTTGTTGTTGGATGCTAGGTTGTTTGAGTTTTGTGAAAACACGCACAGAAAGAGGAGAGATGGAGTGGGAATTGATTGTGTTTCTTTTTTTTTTTCGTTTTCGTTTTTGTGTTGCCATAACGTACCCTTCTCGAATCGTCGGCATTTCACATTTCACGTTCCCAATTCCCCTTTTTCAGTTGCTGTTGTTGTTGTTGAAATGTGCTTTGGTGAATTTCGTTCGCTTGGTTTATTTATTCTAGCAATGTGCAAAATATTTGCATGGCAGACAACGTTTATATAAACAGGGTGATTCTTGTTTAACGAGAACCTTATGTAAAGTAAAGTAACAGTTTTGCGATTTAACCGCTATTATATCAAAAGACGCCCTGCTTCTTGTGAGCATAGTATGTATGTATGTATGTATGTATGTATAAGGACATTGCATGAATACTAAATTATTAACTAAAGATGTGTGCGTGTGTGTGTTAAGTGCTGTCTTAATGTTTTCAATTTATTTATTAATAACATTGAATTTTAATTTATGCTTGCAATAATTTTTATAATATTTTACTACAAGAAGAAAATTATCCGTCTGTGGTTGAGGTACATACATATGTATGTATGTTTTCACATACGCAACCTGCTTCTCGCCACCAATACAAACACACATACCAATGCATCTCTCTCTTACTCCATTTTCATTTCGTCTAGTGGGTGGAGAAAGAAAGCACCAGCATTAACAACTGCAAGCCCAACGTGAGCCTTTTTTTTCGTTTTGATTTTTAAAGCATTTCTAAGCAGGCTTTGTTGACACTCTGTTTGAGATTTAGGTTTCAGGTTTTAGGTTTCTAATATCCAAGTAGGCTTTCGACAAACATGCTGTAGCTAGGAATTGAATAAATAAAATCATTTCAGTTTGCCTCCAGAGCTTGTCTGGAACACAGCAAAAATAAATTTTATTTTTCGGATCAAAATTTGAAAACGTGAAATTTTTTTGTGTCTGTTTTTTTTTTCTGTCTCAAAATGTGAAAATAATTTTTGGTGAAAATTTTTTGTGTGTATATTTTTTTTTGTAAAAATATTTTGGACTTGTAAATTTTTTGTATTTACTTTTGGGGAACGTTAAAATCGTGGTCAAAATTAAGCTATTAACTTTTTGCGTTGAAACCGACCATATGGATTAGAAAAAGAATAATAATATAGGTGAGTTAAACTAACAATCAATTCGAAAGGTGCAAACTGCATCGTAATGCATCGGATATTCTGACGTTCAAAAACCTCCTTTAGATATACTCAGCTCTCAGTTGGATACACACTAGATTTAATAATCGTTGCAGTAACTGGTAAGCGATATTTAACAAGATCCGTTCTTCTTTTATTCAGAAATAATTTAGATTTATGTTTTTGTATTCATAGCATTCGGTTCAATGATGGTATATATATATATATATGTAGATGATGGTATCGCGCCCTTATTGGGAATAATAAGGGAAGGGCGCTTACAAGGACACTTTTTTTACGAAAATAACGAATTGAAATAAGACAAACATACAAACTAGAATTGACTGTTCTACGACGACGACGACAACTACACAAATGGTAAGTTGCCATCAAGATTCTTTCTATATGCTTTTCTAATCTTTTCTTTTTTAATAGTATGACGGTACCGGGACCCTCTAATAAATAGGATGGATTATAGGGGGCTCGCAGTTTGCGTCATATTATACAAAAATGCAGTCCGTATAAAACACATTATTATGATTAGGGTAGGTTGTTAATCTTTTGAAGTTTTCAACAAGAAATAATATTTGTTATCCTTAGGACACTAATTTGCTCTTAATATGCTCTGGTTCTAGCGGTAAGTGCATAATATATGCTCCAATATCAGAGAACTACTTGCAATTAACCTTTTTTATTTAGATTTGCTCCCAATATAATCACACTCAATTGAATATAATCTAAATTAATTTGAAGAACGACTAACAAAGCATCGGAAACGAAAAACGACTAACATAAAGCATGGGAAACGAAATACGAAAACAATTTGTAAGTATTGTGCCATAATTTGAAACTGTTCCTGTCTTGCCCTTGGTAATAATAAATTGAATTTTCTCTTAGCTCTCGACGGTACCACGCTCTCAATGATGGCTGAGGGCGAGCAGTTGGCGTCAAAAACTATTTCAAAAGCCTTATAGTCTAATCCTTTTATTTGCAATCCAAGATTATAAAAAAAAAATACCTTTCACGCATCACAGCTTTTATTCAGTTACACACATTCCCGGTAAGATATAAAACCGTTATTTTTCTATCGGTATCACTGCATGTTAATTGACTTCTTTTGTTCTTTTTTTCTAGTTTGAACGGTACCGCAATCTTCCCAATTATGATCCTTACTCGTGTTGTTCATGAATTTCGCGCAGCTTGCGTTCGAACGGAGCTATGTCCTTTAGACTTCAACGATCAACTAAACTATTAATGTAAACATCGAAACTATTTTGTTGCTGGTTTTCCTATGTAATTGTAATTGTAATACATGAACGTATGAAATATATACATGTATATATCAGATAAATAAACAGATTTCAATAAAGCCCCAAGCTAAATTTAATTTCCAACTGATTAGCATGCGTTCGATGAAGACCAAGATGATACGGGGGGAGTGTCAGTATAAGGGGAGGTTATTAAGTACCACACACACACTCACACACTCACACACACACAATCGGAAACGGAAGTCACTCGACTCAGCTGCTGTGAGCTCATTTTATTTTCTTTATTTTAATACCCTTAACACCTTGGAAATGTGTAAAAAGTTTTTTCGATTGCAAGTACAGTATATATTCTTGATCAGCACCATAGAGCTAGAGATTGCTGATTTTAATCCATATATTTATCTTTCTCGATATTTGAAATGATATTGATGATCCGTAAAAACTTCATTGAAATCGGCTTAGAAACACCGAAGATATCGTCGATTGAAAATAAGTCAAGCATAAATTTCCTTTACCATATAAAGTGCGTCAAAACAATCGATGTGATTTTGACTTTAAATGGTTTAAGACTAAGTGCTTCTAGCTCGCTTTTTTGTACTCTCATTTCGAAAGAGTACAGTGCTGTCTGAACAAATTTGCTGGAAAGATAAGCTAGTGACGTCCCCAAAGATTTGTATCATACAATTTTTGACGGCTTAACAATCGACCCTCCCGCCACCATGCCACGCTTTTGTAAACATATTGCTTACCACAAGTTTAAGTATTCGTATCAGAGTACTTCGCAGTCGGTCCGACTGCAAGGTTTGACTTGTTCTTGTTTTGTTTTTGGATATCAGCCAATGTGCAACGACTTGTGAGACATTTCTTTCAGTCTCTTCCCCCCATTCCTTGCTACAACATTCTCATGCCACACACTTGACAGCAATTAGTACACAACGTCAACGTACGTATATGTGTTTGTTTGTGTGTTTGTCCGAGAGTGTTTTTTGAATCCTTTGAGCCCCCCTCGTTATGCAGTTGATGCGTTAAAATGCCACTTCAGTCAGGTTATACTCACCGTATCGGATTACTTGCAACGCGAGACAAAGTAGAGGCCCACCAATGAAGCCACAGTGCCAAGATAGATGGTTGGTAGGCTAGGGTTTGAGCTAAGAAGAGTACTCAGTATAAAGTGGAAACACAATCTTCATTCGACCTGTTGCAGCAGCAGGAGCAGCAGCAGGAGCTGCAGAAGAATTAAGCTGATAAATAGGCTAACAAAAGGTAATGAGCATTGCATAATAACAAAAACATGCAATAGTTTAACGATTTTGAGTTCGGTTTCCATTTGGCCTTGGTTAACGCATTTTTATAAAGCATGATATTATAATGCAGCAGTTAACAGCTTAAGTAGATGTTTTGACTGCTGATTTATTTATATATAGATACAATATTGATATATATGTGTTAATTATTTTAAAGGTCGAAGTTAAATCATAAAACTATGATATAAGGCGACCCTAATAGATTCGTAGAATTTTGCATTTTGCTCATAAGTAACTTTTACAAATTTTTTTATAAATACTATGTACATGTTTTTGGGATACCGCCTAAAGTAATGCAGCGGAGAGTCCTCCAGGTAACCCTACCAGCTGCCGATGAGCAAGTTGTCTTCGGCAGAGCTTCTCATACCCCTGCAGACAGGGCCTGCCTTTGTCACCTCAGTCCAGGAACCTTGGATACCGTCGGGGAACAAGGTTTCTAGAGTTAAAACGCCAAACTACAACATCTTTTACCCGTCAACAGTAATAAGGGCAAGACCCGAGGTCCTGGAAATCAAGGTACTACAGCCCCTTTTCATTGGCTGAGACGCCAATGCACACTATACAAAGTGTGGCAGCAAGGAAATTAACAAAAAATAGATGGGTCACAGCTAAATTTAATATTACAAACTAATCTTAAAATGGTGAACTAGAGAAAGAACCAATGTAATGTAACGGTGCTAAAAGATTTGAGAGTTCTGAGAAGACACGCTTTCTCCGAATGATACAGAAACCTGCAGAACTCAAAGGTCAAAGGAGATACTTACAGGAACTTTTCTAACTCGCTAAAAAGACGGAAGCAGGCCTAACCTACCCTCATTCAGAATTTTTAATTATTGATGTCTTTTTATTCGGTCGAAGTTCAATATATCGAATTTTAAGGGAACAGAAGACAACTTCGTTGCATATAAAGTACGTTATATTGAAATGTTGGTAAACTTGAGATGTTTAAGCTTGGGATTTCAACGTCTCTTTAAGCACGTTGCTGAACTGTTAACTGAACGATTTTATTAAGATCGCATAATTCACTTATTTGAATATGCACTCATTATAAACATTTTTAAGAAGGTTCGACTGTTCCTACCATTCCTTTTTCTTCGAATCGGTGAGTTAGGCGCTAAAAGTAATCTGGCAATTTTGCAATTTCGAATGGATATAATTTTAGCATGGAAAACGCTACTTATTTACAGCTGTCCACAAACTGTAGCTGCTCCCGATAGACAGAAAAAGATAGGAGGAGAGCTTTAACGTTTTGTTGCTTTACTCAGTAATTTTAATTGCATTGCAAATTCATCTCGCATCCTCTCTTTTGATTACGTTTTGTGGCTGGAGAGAGAAACAACATTAGAAACTGCAAGACAAAAACAATAGAAAAGATGACTAAAATATATATATGACATTAAAAGCATTTGTTCTTTATTTTTGTTTTGATTTTTGAGGTATTTTTAATAAGGCTTGGTTGGCACTTTATTTGAAATTTAAGTTTCAGGTTTCAAATATCAAAGTAGGCTTTCGACAAACATGCTGTAGCTAGGAATTGAATGAATAAAATCATTTTAGTATGCCTCCAGAACTTGTCTAGAAAACAACAAAAAAAACATTTTATTTTTCGGCTCAAAATTTTAGAACGTGAAAATTTTTTGTGTCGTTTTTTTCTTCTTCTTAAAATGTGTAAATTATTTTTGGAAAAAGTTATTTTTGTGTACAATTTTTTGTAGTTTAAATATTTTTTGGACACGTAATTTTTTTTTGCTGTTTTTGTTTTACTTCTGAAGAATGTAAAAGTGCTGTTCAAAATTGAGTCTATTGACTTCTTGCTATGAAGCCGATAATTTGGATTAGAACAAGAAAGAAACAAAAAATACAAAAAAAAAAGGTGAGTTAAACTACCACTTAATTCGAAAGGTGCAAACTGCATCGTAATGCATCTGATAATTCTGACGTTCAAAAACCTCCTTTGGATATACTCAGTTGGACACACGCTAGATTTAATAATCGTTGCAGAAACTGGTAAGCGATATTTAACAAGATCCGTTCTTCTTTTATTCAGAAATAATTTAGATTTATGTTTTTGTATTCATAGCATTCGGTTCAATGATGGTATATATATATATATATGTAGATGATGGTATCGCGCCCTTATTGGGAATAATAAGGGAAGGGCACTTACAAGGACACACGTTTTACGAAAATAACGAATTGAAATAAGACAAACATACAAACTAGAATTGACTGTTCTACGACGACGACGACAACTACACAAATGGTAAGTTGCCATCAAGATTCTTTCTATATCGATGCTTTTCTAATAATCTTTTCTTTTTCAATAGTATGACGGTACCGGGACCCTCTAATAAATAGGATGGATTATAGGGGGCTCGCAGTTTGCGTCATATTATACAAAAATGCAGTCCGTATAAAACACATTATTATGATTAGGGTAGGTTGTTAATCTTTTGAAGTTTTCAACAAGAAATAATATTTGTTATCCTTAGGACACTAATTTGCTCTTAATGTGCTCTGGTTCTAGCGGTAAGTGCATAATATATGCTCCAATATCAGAGAACTACTTGCAATTAACCTTTTTTATTTAGATTTGCTCCCAATATAATCACACTCAATTGAATATAATCTAAATTAATTTGAAGAACGACTAACATAAAGCATCGGAAACGAAAAACGACTAACATAAAGCATGGGAAACGAAATACGAAAACAATTTGTAAGTATTGTACCATAATTTGAAACTGTTCCTGTCTTGCCCTTGGTAATAATAAATTGAATTTTCTCTTAGCTCTCGACGGTACCACGCTCTCAATGATGGCTGAGGGCGAGCAGTTGGCGTCAAAAACTATTTCAAAAGCCTTATAGTCTAATCCTTTTATTTGCAATCCAAGATTATAAAAAAAAAATACCTTTCACGCATCACAGCTTTTATTCAGTTACACACATTCCCGGTAAGATATAAAACCGTTATTTTTCTATCGGTATCACTGCATGTTAATTGACTTCTTTTGTTCTTTTTTTCTAGTTTGAACGGTACCGCAATCTTCCCAATTATGATCCTTACTCGTGTTGTTCATGAATTTCGCGCAGCTTGCGTTCGAACGGAGCTATGTCCTTTAGACTTCAACGATCAACTAAACTATTAATGTAAACATCGAAACTATTTTGTTGCTGGTTTTCCTATGTAATTGTAATTGTAATACATAACGTATGAAATATATACATGTATATATCAGATAAATAAACAGATTTCAATAAAGCCCCAAGCTAAATTTAATTTCCAACTGATTAGCATGCGTTCGATGAAGACCAAGATGATACGGGGGGAGTGTCAGTATAAGGGGAGGTTATTAAGTACCACACACACACTCACACACTCACACACACACAATCAGAAACGGAAGTCACTCGACTCAGCTGCTGTGAGCTCATTTTATTTTCTTTATTTTAATACCCTTAACACCTTGGAAATGTGTAAAAAGTTTTTTCGATTGCAAGTACAGTATATATTCTTGATCAGCACCATAGAGCTAGAGATTGCTGATTTTAATCCATATATTTATCTTTCTCGATATTTGAAATGATATTGATGATCCGTACAAACTTCATTGAAATCGGCTTAGAAACACCGAAGATATCGTCGATTGAAAATAAGTCAAGCATAAATTTCCTTTACCATATAAAGTGCGTCAAAACAATCGATGTGATTTTGACTTTAAATGGTTTAAGACTAAGTGCTTCTAGCTCGCTTTTTTGTACTCTCATTTCGAAAGAGTACAGTGCTGTCTGAACAAATTTGCTGGAAAGATAAGCTAGTGACGTCCCCAAAGATTTGTATCATACAATTTTTGACGGCTTAACAATCGACCCTCCCGCCACCATGCCACGCTTTTGTAAACATATTGCTTACCACAAGTTTAAGTATTCGTATCAGAGTACTTCGCAGTCGGTCCGACTGCAAGGTTTGACTTGTTCTTGTTTTGTTTTTGGATATCAGCCAATGTGCAACGACTTGTGAGACATTTCTTTCAGTCTCTTCCCCCCATTCCTTGCTACAACATTCTCATGCCACACACTTGACAGCAATTAGTACACAACGTCAACGTACGTATATGTGTTTGTTTGTGTGTTTGTCCGAGAGTGTTTTTTGAATCCTTTGAGCCCCCCTCGTTATGCAGTTGATGCGTTAAAATGCCACTTCAGTCAGGTTATACTCACCGTATCGGATTACTTGCAACGCGAGACAAAGTAGAGGCCCACCAATGAAGCCACAGTGCCAAGATAGATGGTTGGTAGGCTAGGGTTTGAGCTAAGAAGAGTACTCAGTATAAAGTGGAAACACAATCTTCATTCGACCTGTTGCAGCAGCAGGAGCAGCAGCAGGAGCTGCAGAAGAATTAAGCTGATAAATAGGCTAACAAAAGGTAATGAGCATTGCATAATAACAAAAACATGCAATAGTTTAACGATTTTGAGTTCGGTTTCCATTTGGCCTTGGTTATAGCATTTTTATAAAGCATGATATTATAATGCAGCAGTTAACAGCTTAAGTAGATGTTTTGACTGCTGATTTATTTATATATAGATACAATATTGATATATATGTGTTAATTATTTTAAAGGTCGAAGTTAAATCATAAAACTTTGATATAAGGCGACCCTAATAGATTCGTAGAATTTTGCATTTTGCTCATAAGTAACTTTTACAAATTTTTTTATAAATACTATGTACATGTTTTTGGGATACCGCCTAAAGTAATGCAGCGGAGAGTCCTCCAGGTAACCCTACCAGCTGCCGATGAGCAAGTTGTCTTCGGCAGAGCTTCTCATACCCCTGCAGACAGGGCCTGCCTTTGTCACCTCAGTCCAGGAACCTTGGATACCGTCGGGGAACAAGGTTTCTAGAGTTAAAACGCCAAACTACAACATCTTTTACCCGTCAACAGTAATAAGGGCAAGACCCGAGGTCCTGGAAATCAAGGTACTACAGCCCCTTTTCATTGGCTGAGACGCCAATGCACACTATACAAAGTGTGGCAGCAAGGAAATTAACAAAAAATAGATGGGTCACAGCTAAACTTAATATTACAAACTAATCTTAAAATGGTGAACTAGAGAAAGAACCAATGTAATGTAACGGTGCTAAAAGATTTGAGAGTTCTGAGAAGACACGCTTTCTCCGAATGATACAGAAACCTGCAGAACTCAAAGGTCAAAGGAGATACTTACAGGAACTTTTCTAACTCGCTAAAAAGACGGAAGCAGGCCTAACCTACCCTCATTCAGAATTTTTAATTATTGATGTCTTTTTATTCGGTCGAAGTTCAATATATCGAATTTTAAGGGAACAGAAGACAACTTCGTTGCATATAAAGTACGTTATATTGAAATGTTGGTAAACTTGAGATGTTTAAGCTTGGGATTTCAACGTCTCTTTAAGCACGTTGCTGAACAGTTAACTGAACGATTTTATTAAGATCGCATAATTCACTTATTTGAATATGCACTCATTATAAACATTTTTAAGAAGGTTCGACTGTTCTTACCATTCCTTTTTCTTCGAATCGGTGAGTTAGGCGCTAAAAGTAATCTGGCAATTTTGCAATTTCGAATGGATATAATTTTAGCATGGAAAACGCTACTTATTTACAGCTGTCCACAAACGTAGCTGCTCCCGATAGACAGCAAAAGATAGGAAGAGAGCTTTAACGTTTTGTTGCTTTACTCAGTAATTTTAATTGCATTGCAAATTCATCTCGCATCCTCTCTTTTGATTACGTTTTGTGGCTGGAGAGAGAAACAACATTAGAAACTGCAAGACAAAAACAATAGAAAAGATGACTAAAATATATATATGACATTCAATACATTTGTTCTTTATTTTTGTTTTGATTTTTGAGGTATTTTTAATAAGGCTTGGTTGGCACTCTATTTGAAATTTAAGTTTCAGGTTTCAAATATCAAAGTAGGCTTTCGACAAACATGCTGTAGCTAGGAATTGAATGAATAAAATCATTTTAGTATGCCTCCAGAACTTGTCTAGAAAACAACAAAAAAAACATTTTATTTTTCGGCTCAAAATTTTAGAACGTGAAAATTTTTTGTGTCGTTTTTTTCTTCTTCTTAAAATGTGTAAATTATTTTTGGAAAAAGTTATTTTTGTGTACAATTTTTTGTAGTTTAAATATTTTTTGGACACGTAATTTTTTTTTGCTGTTTTTGTTTTACTTCTGAAGAATGTAAAAGTGCTGTTCAAAATTGAGTCTATTGACTTCTTGCTATGAAGCCGATAATTTGGATTAGAACAAGAAAGAAACAAAAAATACAAAAAAAAAAGGTGAGTTAAACTACCACTTAATTCGAAAGGTGCAAACTGCATCGTAATGCATCTGATAATTCTGACGTTCAAAAACCTCCTTTGGATATACTCAGTTGGACACACGCTAGATTTAATAATCGTTGCAGAAACTGGTAAGCGATATTTAACAAGATCCGTTCTTCTTTTATTCAGAAATAATTTAGATTTATGTTTTTGTATTCATAGCATTCGGTTCAATGATGGTATATATATATATATGTAGATGATGGTATCGCGCCCTTATTGGGAATAATAAGGGAAGGGCACTTACAAGGACACACGTTTTACGAAAATAACGAATTGAAATAAGACAAACATACAAACTAGAATTGACTGTTCTACGACGACGACGACAACTACACAAATGGTAAGTTGCCATCAAGATTCTTTCTATATCGATGCTTTTCTAATAATCTTTTCTTTTTCAATAGTATGACGGTACCGGGACCCTCTAATAAATAGGATGGATTATAGGGGGCTCGCAGTTTGCGTCATATTATACAAAAATGCAGTCCGTATAAAACACATTATTATGATTAGGGTAGGTTGTTAATCTTTTGAAGTTTTCAACAAGAAATAATATTTGTTATCCTTAGGACACTAATTTGCTCTTAATATGCTCTGGTTCTAGCGGTAAGTGCATAATATATGCTCCAATATCAGAGAACTACTTGCAATTAACCTTTTTTATTTAGATTTGCTCCCAATATAATCACACTCAATTGAATATAATCTTAATTAATTTGAAGAACGACTAACAAAGCATCGGAAACGAAAAACGACTAACATAAAGCATGGGAAACGAAATACGAAAACAATTTGTAAGTATTGTGCCATAATTTGAAACTGTTCCTGTCTTGCCCTTGGTAATAATAAATTGAATTTTCTTTTAGCTCTCGACGGTACCACGCTCTCAATGATGGCTGAGGGCGAGCAGTTGGCGTCAAAAAATATTTTAAAAGCCTTATAGTCTAATCCTTTTATTTGCAATCCAAGATTAAAAAAAAAAAATTGTTCCTTTCACGCATCACAGCTTTTATTCAGTTACACACATTCCCGGTAAGATATAAAACCGTTATTTTTCTATCGGTATCACTGCATGTTAATTGACTTCTTTTGTTCTTTTTTTCTAGTTTGAACGGTACCGCAATCTTTCCAATTATGATCCTTACTCGTGTTGTTCATGAATTTCGCGCAGCTTGCGTTCGAACGGAGCTATGTCCTTTAGACTTCAACGATCAACTAAACTATTAATGTAAACATCGAAACTATTTTGTTGCTGGTTTTCCTATGTAATTGTAATTGTAATACATGAACGTATGAAATATATACATGTATATATCAGATAAATAAACAGATTTCAATAAAGCCCCAAGCTAAATTTAATTTCCAACTGATTAGCATGCGTTCGATGAAGACCAAGATGATACGGGGGGAGTGTCAGTATAAGGGGAGGTTATTAAGTACCACACACACACTCACACACACACAATCGGAAACGGAAGTCACTCGACTCAGCTGCTGTGAGCTCATTTTATTTTCTTTATTTTAATACCCTTAACACTTTGGAAATGTGTAAAAAGTTTTTTCGATTGCAAGTACAGTATATATTCTTGATCAGCACCATAGAGCTAGAGATTGCTGATTTTAATCCATATATTTATCTTTCTCGATATTTGAAATGATATTGATGATCCGTAAAAACTTCATTGAAATCGGCTTAGAAACACCGAAGATATCGTCGATTGAAAATAAGTCAAGCATAAATTTCCTTTAAAAAGTGCATCAAAACAATCAATGTGATTTTGACTTTAAATGGTTTAAGACTAAGTGCTAAGGGTATCGTCTAGTCGTACGTTATTGCCTAAAGCCATCTAGCTCGCTTTTTTGTACTCTTATTTCGAAAGAGTACAGTGCTGTCTGAACAAATTTGCTGGAAAGATAGCTACAATTTTTGACGGCGTAACAATCGACCCTCCCGCCACCATGCCACGCTTTTGTAAACATATTGCTTACCACAAGTTTAAGTATTCGTATCAGAGTACTTCGCAGTCGGTCCGACTGCAAGGTTTGACTTGTTCTTGTTTTGTTTTTGGATATCAGCCAATGTGCAACGACTTGTGAGACATTTCTTTCAGTCTCTTCCCCCCATTCCTTGCTACAACATTCTCATGCCACACACTTGACAGCAATTAGTACACAACGTCAACGTACGTATATGTGTTTGTTTGTGTGTTTGTCCGAGAGTGTTTTTTGAATCCTTTGAGCCCCCCTCGTTATGCAGTTGATGCGTTAAAATGCCACTTCAGTCAGGTTATACTCACCGTATCGGATTACTTGCAACGCGAGACAAAGTAGAGGCCCACCAATGAAGCCACAGTGCCAAGATAGATGGTTGGTAGGCTAGGGTTTGAGCTAAGAAGAGTACTCAGTATAAAGTGGAAACACAATCTTCATTCGACCTGTTGCAGCAGCAGGAGCAGCAGCAGGAGCTGCAGAAGAATTAAGCTGATAAATAGGCTAACAAAAGGTAATGAGCATTGCATAATAACAAAAACATGCAATAGTTTAACGATTTTGAGTTCGGTTTCCATTTGGCCTTGGTTATAGCATTTTTATAAAGCATGATATTATAATGCAGCAGTTAACAGCTTAAGTAGATGTTTTGACTGCTGATTTATTTATATATAGATACAATATTGATATATATGTGTTAATTATTTTAAAGGTCGAAGTTAAATCATAAAACTTTGATATAAGGCGACCCTAATAGATTCGTAGAATTTTGCATTTTGCTCATAAGTAACTTTTACAAATTTTTTTATAAATACTATGTACATGTTTTTGGGATACCGCCTAAAGTAATGCAGCGGAGAGTCCTCCAGGTAACCCTACCAGCTGCCGATGAGCAAGTTGTCTTCGGCAGAGCTTCTCATACCCCTGCAGACAGGGCCTGCCTTTGTCACCTCAGTCCAGGAACCTTGGATACCGTCGGGGAACAAGGTTTCTAGAGTTAAAACGCCAAACTACAACATCTTTTACCCGTCAACAGTAATAAGGGCAAGACCCGAGGTCCTGGAAATCAAGGTACTACAGCCCCTTTTCATTGGCTGAGACGCCAATGCACACTATACAAAGTGTGGCAGCAAGGAAATTAACAAAAAATAGACGGGTCACAGCTAAATTTAATATTACAAACTAATCTTAAAATGGTGAACTAGAGAAAGAACCAATGTAATGTAACGGTGCTAAAAGATTTGAGAGTTCTGAGAAGACACGCTTTCTCCGAATGATACAGAAACCTGCAGAACTCAAAGGTCAAAGGAGATACTTACAGGAACTTTTCTAACTCGCTAAAAAGACGGAAGCAGGCCTAACCTACCCTCATTCAGAATTTTTAATTATTGATGTCTTTTTATTCGGTCGAAGTTCAATATATCGAATTTTAAGGGAACAGAAGACAACTTCGTTGCATATAAAGTACGTTATATTGAAATGTTGGTAAACTTGAGATGTTTAAGCTTGGGATTTCAACGTCTCTTTAAGCACGTTGCTGAACTGTTAACTGAACGATTTTATTAAGATCGCATAATTCACTTATTTGAATATGCACTCATTATAAACATTTTTAAGAAGGTTCGACTGTTCCTACCATTCCTTTTTCTTCGAATCGGTGAGTTAGGCGCTAAAAGTAATCTGGCAATTTTGCAATTTCGAATGGATATAATTTTAGCATGGAAAACGCTACTTATTTACAGCTGTCCACAAACTGTAGCTGCTCCCGATAGACAGAAAAAGATAGGAAGAGAGCTTTAACGTTTTGTTGCTTTACTCAGTAATTTTAATTGCATTGCAAATTCATCTCGCATCCTCTCTTTTGATTACGTTTTGTGGCTGGAGAGAGAAACAACATTAGAAACTGCAAGACAAAAACAATAGAAAAGATGACTAAAATATATATATGACATTAAAAGGATTTGTTCTTTATTTTTGTTTTGATTTTTGAGGTATTTTTAATAAGGCTTGGTTGGCACTCTATTTGAAATTTAAGTTTCAGGTTTCAAATATCAAAGTAGGCTTTCGACAAACATGCTGTAGCTAGGAATTGAATGAATAAAATCATTTTAGTATGCCTTCAGAACTTGTCTAGAAAACAACAAAAAAAACATTTTATTTTTCGGCTCAAAATTTTAGAACGTGAAAATTTTTTGTGTCGTTTTTTTCTTCTTAAAATGTGTAAATTATTTTTGGAAAAAGTTATTTTTGTGTACAATTTTTTGTAGTTTAAATATTTTTTGGACACGTAATTTTTTTTTGCTGTTTTTGTTTTACTTCTGAAGAATGTAAAAGTGCTGTTCAAAATTGAGTCTATTGACTTCTTGCTATGAAGCCGATAATTTAGATTAGAACAAGAAAGAAACAAAAAATACAAAAAAAAGGTGAGTTAAACTACCACTTAATTCGAAAGGTGCAAACTGCATCGTAATGCATCTGATAATTCTGACGTTCAAAAACCTCCTTTGGATATACTCAGTTGGACACACGCTAGATTTAATAATCGTTGCAGAAACTGGTAAGCGATATTTAACAAGATCCGTTCTTCTTTTATTCAGAAATAATTTAGATTTATGTTTTTGTATTCATAGCATTCGGTTCAATGATGGTATATATATATATATGTAGATGATGGTATCGCGCCCTTATTGGGAATAATAAGGGAAGGGCACTTACAAGGACACACGTTTTACGAAAATAACGAATTGAAATAAGACAAACATACAAACTAGAATTGACTGTTCTACGACGACGACGACAACTACACAAATGGTAAGTTGCCATCAAGATTCTTTCTATATGCTTTTCTAATCTTTTCTTTTTTAATAGTATGACGGTACCGGGACCCTCTAATAAATAGGATGGATTATAGGGGGCTCGCAGTTTGCGTCATATTATACAAAAATGCAGTCCGTATAAAACACATTATTATGATTAGGGTAGGTTGTTAATCTTTTGAAGTTTTCAACAAGAAATAATTGTTATCCTTAGGACACTAATTTGCTCTTAATGTGCTCTGGTTCTAGCGGTAAGTGCATAATATATGCTCCAATATCAGAGAACTACTTGCAATTAACCTTTTTTATTTAGATTTGCTCCCAATATAATCACACTCAATTGAATATAATCTTAATTAATTTGAAGAACGACTAACAAAGCATCGGAAACGAAAAACGACTAACATAAAGCATGGGAAACGAAATACGAAAACAATTTGTAAGTATTGTGCCATAATTTGAAACTGTTCCTGTCTTGCCCTTGGTAATAATAAATTGAATTTTCTTTTAGCTCTCGACGGTACCACGCTCTCAATGATGGCTGAGGGCGAGCAGTTGGCGTCAAAAACTATTTTAAAAGCCTTATAGTCTAATCCTTTTATTTGCAATCCAAGATTAAAAAAAAAAAATTGTTCCTTTCACGCATCACAGCTTTTATTCAGTTACACACATTCCCGGTAAGATATAAAACCGTTATTTTTCTATCGGTATCACTGCATGTTAATTGACTTCTTTTGTTCTTTTTTTCTAGTTTGAACGGTACCGCAATCTTCCCAATTATGATCCTTACTCGTGTTGTTCATGAATTTCGCGCAGCTTGCGTTCGAACGGAGCTATGTCCTTTAGACTTCAACGATCAACTAAACTATTAATGTAAACATCGAAACTATTTTGTTGCTGGTTTTCCTATGTAATTGTAATTGTAATACATGAACGTATGAAATATATACATGTATATATCAGATAAATAAACAGATTTCAATAAAGCCCCAAGCTAAATTTAATTTCCAACTGATTAGCATGCGTTCGATGAAGACCAAGATGATACGGGGGGAGTGTCAGTATAAGGGGAGGTTATTAAGTACCACACACACACTCACACACACACAATCGGAAAGGGAAGACACTCGACTCAGCTGCTGTGAGCTCATTTTATTTTCTTTATTTTAATACCCTTAACACTTTGGAAATGTGTAAAAAGTTTTTTCGATTGCAAGTACAGTATATATTCTTGATCAGCACCATAGAGCTAGAGATTGCTGATTTTAATCCATATATTTATCTTTCTCGATATTTGAAATGATATTGATGATCCGTAAAAACTTCAAAATAAGTCAAGTATAAATTTCCTTTAAAAAGTGCATCAAAACAATCAATGTGATTTTGACTTTAAATGGTTTAAGACTAAGTGCTAAGGGTATCGTCTAGTCGTACGTTATTGCCTAAAGCCATCTAGCTCGCTTTTTTGTACTCTCATTTCGAAAGAGTACAGTGCTGTCTGAACAAATTTGCTGGAAAGATAGCTAGTGACGTCCCCAAAGATTTGTATCATACAATTTTTGACGGCTTAACAATCGACCCTTTGTAAACATATTGCTTACCACAAGTTTAAGTATTCGTGTCAGAGTATTTCGCAGTCGGTCCGACTGCAAGGTTTGACTTGTTCTTGTTTTGTTTTTGGATATCAGCCAATGTGCAACGACTTGTGAGACATTTCTTTCAGTCTCTTCCCCCCATTCCTTGCTACAACATTCTCATGCCACACACTTGACAGCAATTAGTACACAACGTCAACGTACGTATATGTGTTTGTTTGTGTGTTTGTCCGAGAGTGTTTTTTGAATCCTTTGAGCCCCCATCGTTATGCAGTTGATGCGTTAAAATGCCACTTCAGTCAGGTTATACTCACCGTATCGGATTACTTGCAACGCGAGACAAAGTAGAGGCCCACCAATGAAGCCACAGTGCCAAGATAGATGGTTGGTAGGCTAGGGTTTGAGCTAAGAAGAGTACTTAGTATAAAGTGGAAACACAATCTTCATTCGACCTGTTGCAGCAGCAGCTTGACCTCAGTCCAGGAACCTTGGATACCGTCGGGGAACAAGGTTTCTAGAGTTAAAACGCCAAACTACAACATCTTTTACCCAACAACAGTAATAAGGGCAAGACCCGAGGTCCTGGAAATCAAGGTACTACAGCCCCTTTTCATTGGCTGAGACGCCAATGCACACTATACAAAGTGTGGCAGCAAGGAAATTAACAAAAACAAGTAAGAAGGCTCTAGTCGGGATAGCCCGACCAAAAGATACCCTGAACCCAGTTGCAGGCCTTGCGTCCTAAAAGTATGCTTCAAATAATGATCACTTTAAACAAAACTCATAACTGACTTAACTTTACGATATCTCTGGTGTTTCTAAACCGATTTGGACGAAATTTTGAGAAAAGTTCTATCGTTACCCATTACACCAACCCCCATTTTTACATTTTCCAAATTCGATATTTTTTTGTTATCGATTCCATGTGTATATCGAAAACCAGAGTAGTTATCGATAATTAAAAGCAAACTTGTTCTGCTCATGGTAAAGGAAAACTTATATTCCAAATCTGAAGTCTCTAGCTCTTGTTGTCTCTGAGATCTACGCGTTCATACAGACGGACAGACGGACGGACAGACGGACATGGCCAAATCGACTCGGCTATTGATACTGATCAAGAATTTATATACTTTATGGGGTCGGAGATGCTTCCTTCTGCCTGTTACATACTTTTGCACAAAACCATTATACCCTGATTTACCCATTTTATGGGTTCAGGGTATAAATAGATGGGTCACAGCTAAATTTAATATTACAAACTAATCTTAAAATGGTGAACTAGAGAAAGAACCAATGTAATGTAACGGTGCTAAAAGATTTGAGAGTTCTGAGAAGACACTCCTTCTCCGAATGATACAGAAACCTGCAGAACTCAAAGGTCAAAGGAGATACAGGAACTTTTCTAACTCGCTAAAAAGATGGAAGAAGGACCGGTATGATACGAATACAGATTCAAACAGTAAGACTAAAAGAAAAAAAGTGCATACTTTGTGCTCTTGTATAAAAAAGGACAGCCCATGCCGCAAGGATGAGGCAGCTGCTTGCTCCCCGTCAGACAGGTCAAAGCCAACTAAAAACTGAAGAAGATCGTTTGCCGAAAAACAGCGCAGATGCGGCTAAGACAAATTTTCTTGGCTGTAAAGGAGCAAGCACCACGACTCAAGCCATAGGCTCGATCGAAAGTCAGAGCTCCCCAAGCCCGACGGGATATTCCCAAACATGGTGTATAAGGTCAAATATAAAATAGCTCCCTGGCTAACAGAAATATACTTGGGATGTCTGAGATATTGCAATGTGTCTGTTGCCCGGAGGACAGCACAAATAATTTTCCCTACTCCTACTCAAGATACAAGAGAAGCCGTAAGACCTCCATATCAGAAAGCAAACGGCCACACTACAAGAACCGTACCAACAAGGTAAATCGGTGGAAACTGCGCAACATTCCTTCAGAGGAACCCTCCAAGAGGGAGTGCAGCTGCCCCACACTGGCAGCACAACGATCGCGCCACTTTCCAGGCCTCGCTCGTCGAGGCGCAGGAATCAGAAACGCTTTTGGCCTTTGCTAAAAGTAGGAGTACTACATTTACCGACCCCACCAATCTTCTGTGGGGGTCAGCCGGCCTAACCTAACCTCATTCAGAATTTTTAATTATTGATGTCTTTTTATTCAGTAGAAGTTCCATATATCGAGTTTCAAGGGGACAGAAGACAACTTCGTTGCATATAAAGTACGTTATATTGAAATGTTGGAAAACTTGAGATGTTTAAGCTTGGGATTTCAACGTCTCTTTAAGCACGTTGCTGAACTGTTAACTGAACGATTTTATTAAGATCGCATAATTCACTTATTTGAATATGCACTCATTATAAACATTTTTAAGAAGGTTCGACTGTTCCTACCATTCCTTTTTCTTCGAATCGGTGAGTTAGGCGCTAAAAGTAATCTGGCAATTTTGCAATTTCGAATGGATATAATTTTAGCATGGAAAACGCTACTTATTTACAGCTGTCCACAAACTGTAGCTGCTCCCGATAGACAGAAAAAGATAGGAAGAGAGCTTTAACGTTTTGTTGCTTTACTCAGTAATTTTAATTGCATTGCAAATTCATCTCGCATCCTCTCTTTTGATTACGTTTTGTGGCTGGAGAGAGAAACAACATTAGAAACTGCAAGACAAAAACAATAGAAAAGATGACTAAAATATATATATGACATTAAAAGCATTTGTTCTTTATTTTTGTTTTGATTTTTGAGGTATTTTTAATAAGGCTTGGTTGGCACTCTATTTGAAATTTAAGTTTCAGGTTTCAAATATCAAAGTAGGCTTTCGACAAACATGCTGTAGCTAGGAATTGAATGAATAAAATCATTTTAGTATGCCTCCAGAACTTGTCTAGAAAACAACAAAAAACATTTTATTTTTCGGCTCAAAATTTTAGAACGTGAAAATTTTTTGTGTCGTTTTTTTCTTCTTCTTAAAATGTGTAAATTATTTTTGGAAAAAGTTATTTTTGTGTACAATTTTTTGTAGTTTAAATATTTTTTGGACACGTAATTTATTTTTGCTGTTTTTGTTTTGCTTTTGGAGAATGTAAAAGTGCTGTTCAAAATTGAGTCTATTGACTTCTTGCTATGAAGCCGACAATTTGGATTAGAACAAGAAACAAACAAATAAAAAATACAAAAAAAAGGTGAGTTAAACAACCACTTAATTTGAAAGGTACAAACTGTGAACAATAATGCATTGGACAATTCTGACGCACAATAACCACCTTTAGGTAAATACATCCTGAAATACATTTAGCTCTCACACTTTACTGGATTCATAGTTCATTCAATAATCGTTTTATTAACTGGTAAGTACTGTTTAACAAGATTCGTTCTTGTTCTTCTTTCACTCAGGAATACTTTTATATCTGTTTTTCTTTTCATAGCGCTATGCTACAATGAAGATGATGGTACCGCGCCCTTATTGGGAATAATAAGGGGAAGGGCGCGTAGATTGCATCCTCTTACATTTTGGCGAAACCATTTACAAAGCCTAGCTCATAAGACATCTAAGATTGCAATTCACATACTTCGCCGAAGCCCACGAATTGTAAAACACTTTAACACATAACAAGCAATTTCGAATTTGTGGCACACTTTATACGTTGGATGGAGTTGAAGGGATAAAAAATACAAACTACTCTAATAGAATTGACTGTTCTACAAAAGAACTACACAAATAGTAAGTTGCCATCAAGATTGTTTCTATATCGATGCCGTTCTAATAGTCTTTACTTCTTTAATAGCATGACGGTACCAGGACCCTCTAATAATAATGTATGCAGTCCATACAAAATTATAAAAATACTATTATAAGCGTGATCCTATAATTTGTAAGCAATCGAATATTAAATGAAAACCAAACAACAAAACATATATTTTCTTTTATCTCCTTGAAACATATTAGAAACTAATTGACTCTAAATACACTTAGTTTGAAGTGGTAAGTGCAGAAAGTATATTCAATATTCTGTGAACTTTTAACAATCAACCAATTTTACTTAGATTGGCTTCAAATACCAAACAAACAATACAAGTTTTGATGAAATGCATGTTGTAAATATTCCATAGTTAAATGACCTCCAACCACCATCTCCAGGCCCCGCTTAGGACCCTTTAACGGTCTGTGTGTGACACTCCCCTGGGAGGGTCAGTCGGTCTTACCTAACCTAACCTTAAAGATACTCATCAAAATATCAAATTAACTGTCTGCTTTTTTCTTCAACGGTACATAATCGAATCTATAGAACCTCTAAGTATTATAGAGTGACCTGAGCCAGGCTATAATTCCCGCATCAAATAAAGTAGAGAACCACCCTTTCCCCATTTGAAGTCTGTGAAGTGGAAAAACAATCTGCATTGGACCTGTTTCAGTAGCAGAAGAATTTTCTTTGTGTTTTTTCTTTAACCATCTCTCTGAGCGCGATCGCAGCTACCTTGTTTATTATATATTGACCGAAAAGTCGGCTATTTCGTCAAAACCGAAAACCACTCGAAAGCAAGACAAATATACTCTTCATGGAGGCGGCTGGGACGGAAAAATGGGCGTGGTCTTGAAGTTTTTGATGCAGTTTTATGGTTACCCGCAGTTACTCGCTCCTTTTCAAATTTGGTATCTCCAGCAGTACGGATGCGGGAAATGTGTAAGACTTTCCGACTCCACCCAACGGTTTTATCGATTTTACAGCCCCCAATAGGCGCATATTGACACTTTTCTGGCCCGCCACTAGAAAAGTATATGTACTTGCAAAGTTTCAAGTCTCTAGCTTTATGGGTGACGGAAAATGTTGCGTTCATACAGACGGACAGACAAACAGACAGAGAGACTGGCAGACATTGCACAAAACCCATTCACTCTTTACCCTCGGTGTAGAGTACAAAAACCATCTCTAACGTGGAAAATCTATTTATTCTAGGAGTGTTCTTTGATGATAAGTTTAACTTAAGCAACCAATGCCTCAAGTTTCAATAAAAACTTAAGCTCAGACTAAATACATTCAAGCTCTTTTCTAAAAAACTCATCACACCATTCTGCAGTATGTCGACGCATTAACCACTTCCCAAAAACATCCACCATGTGCATCCTGGCGGAAGCTGGATAGCCATAATGAAGCCCTTTGTAACAACCCAAGCTTTCTCCTTTGCATACATTTCATCAATGCCAGCAGCTCCGAAAGGTCATCTCGGGTCGTAACTTTAGCCAAAGAAATGCATTCCGCCAACTTCTTTTTATAGCAAAGGATCAACTGCCTACCGCCATGACAGCTTAACCTGATCCTAAACCAAAACATCCGTCTTCACATGCACAGAAAAAGACACGAGCAATATTGTCTATAAACAACTTTTGCTTGAAGAAAGACTGGCCTATAAGGACTGACGGAAACGGATGTTCACTAAAGACTCTAGCATTAGCTGCTGTCGAACGCAATTCTGTACTGCCGGCCAAATGTGCAATAGTTTTCCAAGCTGAAGCACTTGCCAAACTAAACGTATGCAAAATCGCACAATCATGTCATCAGCACCGACAGTCTGTCCACCATTGAAGCTGTAAAGAAACCTTAGCTGCAAAAACGATAACACAGATCAGGAACCTCCTAATAACAAAGTCAGGGAAACGCTTCCCCTTTTCTGTTGTACCATTCACGTGGGAATCACTGAAACAAAATTGTTGATCTCGCTGGACAGACGACACTTCCCTGAAAAACATAAATGCCTACAGGATAAGATGGATAACTATTCTTCGTTGAACTACTGGTTCGGGACAAAGTATTCTGTCTGCTGTAATAATACAACAAAATTTCCAAAAATAAAAATGAAAACACATATAAAAAGACGAGGCAGCACCAATAAGCCAATGTTTGACAAATATCACACCCAAACATATCCTTATCGATTGCCTATAATTAAACAATATCAGAGTCATTTCAAGGCACAGCCCATCGAAACCGTGTCAACGCTTCTTATTTACAGCTGTCCACAACTTGTAGCTGCTCCCGATAGATAGAAAGAGATAAAAAGAGAGCTTTAACGGCAGTTGCTTAACTCAGTAATCTGTAATGCATTGCAAATGCATCTCTATTCCTCTCTTTTCATTACATTATGTGGAAACATACATTGGAAACTGCAAGACAAAAACAATAGAAAAGATTAGAAAAGCATTCGTTTTTTATTATTGTTTTGATTTTTGAGGTATTTTTAATTAGGCTTGGTTGGCACTCTATTTGAAATATAAGTTTCAGGTTTCAAATATCCAAGTAGGCTTTCGACAAACATGCTGTAGCTAGGAATTGAATGAATAAAATCATTTTAGTATGCCTCCAGAACTTGTCTATAAAACAACAAAAAACATTTTATTTTTCGGCTCAAAATTTTAGAATGTGAAAATTTTTTGTGTCGTTTTTTTCTTCTTAAAATGTGTAAATTATTTTTGGAAAAAGTTATTTTTGTGTAAAATTTTTTGTAGTTTAAATATTTGTTGGACACGTAATTTATTTTTGCTGTTTTTGTTTTGCTTTTGGAGAATGTAAAAGTGCTGTTCAAAATTGAGTCTATTGACTTCTTGCTATGAAGCCGACAATTTGGATTAGAACAAGAAACAAACAAATAAAAAATACAAAAAAAAGGTGAGTTAAACTACCACTTAATTCGAAAGGTATAAACTGTAAACAATAATGCATTGGACAATTCTGACGCACAATAACCACCTTTAGGTAAATACATCCTGACATTTAGCTCTCACACTTTACTGGATTCATAGTTCATTCAATAATCGTTTTATTAACTGGTAAGTACTGTTTAACAAGATTCGTTCTTGTTCTTCTTTCACTCAGGAATACTTTTATATCTGTTTTCTTTTCATAGCGTTATGCTACAATGAAGATGATGGTACCGCGCCTTTATTGGGAATAATAAGGGGAAGGGCGCGTAGATTGCATCCTCTTACATTTTGGCGAAACCATTTACAAAGCCTAGTTCATAAGACATCTAAGATTGCAATTCACATACTTCGCCGAAGCCCACGAATTGTAAAACACTTTAACACATAACAAGCAATTTCGAATTTGTGGCACACTTTATACGTTGGATGGAGTTGAAGGGATAAAAAATACAAACTACTCTAATAGAATTGACTGTTCTACAAAAGAACTACACAAATAGTAAGTTGCCATCAAGATTGTTTCTATATCGATGCCGTTCTAATAGTCTTTACTTGTTCAATAGCATGACGGTACCAGATCGGTTATTTATTGTAAGCGCAGTCCATATGGAACTTTAAACATTATATTAATTAAGTAGAGACCCGTCCACGCATTGCTGTGGATTTCCTTTATTTCGTTCAATTGGGTAAGTTTGAAATAAATAAGTTAAATATTGCTGATTTTCAACACTAAAAGTTTTAATAATTTTTATCATTTTATTTTTGGTATGCTGTCTCTTTAATTCGTATGCTCGATTTCTGAATACACGCCGCTGTTTGTAGCCGCAGACTTTTATCTCGATGTCCAATTGACTCCGGGGTAGGATTTTCTATTGATCCGTGCCTTGCAAAAGCGGTTGCTGTCGTGGTTTGCTCTCGTGACATGCGGGCTCAATTAGCACTTTAATAACACACTTTTCATTTTCATTATTTTTTGTGGCATATTACTTTTGTTGTTGTTGTTTACTGGCAAGAATGAACAATGAGAACTTCTAAATGTCCACTTTCTGTACACAAATCTACAAAAAAACTAAACGAAATCAGGACTAAATTTATAAACTGCAATTATATACTGGCAGTCTTTTATTCTGGTAGAAAACGCAAATAAATAAAAAAACTAAAATATTATAAATGCTTTATTTTTTTGCAAACATAGGAACCTATTCTTTTTATATTTGCCATAGTTTAATATTTAATATTCCAATAAAGTTGTTCGGGGATTCAAAAACTGTTCTTATACTAAACATTCTACTTGGTTATATATGTTGTTTTTTTTTTTTAAGTGGGGGATGTTTCGGTGCATATTTGATTTTCAGGTATATTTTTCTTAGGCTTGTTAGCAAGCCGCACCGTATTGGCCATATTCTATGGGGACTTGTTTGGATGAGTTTTTGTGTGTTGGAGCTGTTGAGACTTGGGCTTGGGGCATAACTAACTTTAAGTCAAGGCAGTTAAAGAATTTGGGGCGGTTGCCGGCCGGCTGCTTATTCTCACCTTTCTCACACTCTCTCCCTCTCTCTCCTACCTCTCTCTCCTACCTCTCTCTCCTACATCTCTCTCTATATATCCCTCTCCCTATTTGACACAATTTCAGATGCTGTGTGTGTGTTTTTACGTGCTCCAATTCGCACATTTTGGCATCAAGTCTACACGGATTCGGTTCACTTCGGGGATTCGGGGTGCGACCATCTCGAGCTCTACACAAACGAACGAACAAACGAACGAGCGCCCCTACAAACGAGCTTTTTGCCGCAAGCTTTTCGACACACAGTTGCATTGATTTTGTTGCAGTCGCAGCAGCAGTGGCAGCAGCGGCATCAACATATTCCTGTTTGTGTATGCAGCTCAGCATTCGGCTTAGATAAGACTTACGCTGCGCTACACACTGAATGTCCACTGTTGCCACCCACCCACTCCCCTGCTCCAACCTTTGCTGCCGTAGCGAGTGGGTGTTACATAGATATATGTATAAGGGATGGCTTTCGTCAACACGCACACCGCACATAATTTCATTATTTATTTTAATTAATTGAAATTGTTCAAAAAGCAGCTTCATTTACTACTTTCCTCTCGATCTCTTCCATTTCTGACGCACTCTCTTTCGCTCTCTCTCTCTCTCTCTCTCTCTCTCTCTCTCTCTCTGTCTTTCTCTTTCTTTTTGACCCGAATGCAGGCTGCGTTTACTAATTGCAAATGTGTTGAACCCTTTCCACCCAACTTTATACTAGTTAGAAGTAAATAAGTCCGTTTTGATGGCTCAATTTAAAAGCAGCTTAATAGTGAATTTAGCATTTATTAAGCTGGACATAAAGAAAAACAAAGCAATAAAGTTTCTAGCTGAATAATACGAATGGGTATTTTTCCTTTATATCTATTATATATTATTCCAGTGTCACGATGTTTGTCCGGGATGAGCTCCGAAACTGCTGAACCGATTTTAACATTTCTTTGTTTCAATTGTGTGTTTTGTTTCAAATTAAACTATGGGATAGTTTTTATCTCTTTAATATATTATTCCAGTGTCACGATTATTGTTCGGGAGGAACTCTGAAACTGCTGAACCGATTTTGATGAAATTTTGGTGAGTTATTATTTTGTTAAGGCCCGGGATGGATTGTTGCGCGCATCTTTTACGTCCACTCTGTCAATAATACCAAGTCAAAATACGTTTTTGGTTATAATAAATTCAGAAAAATTTAAACTATAAAGATATTTTATTAAAGAATTTTCAAAAATTAATTTTGTTAATTATTCAAAATTCGTCCAAGAAAAAACATCGTAAGCAAAGCAACTAAGTGAAAATTTGAGAGGTGAACCAGATAAATCTCGAATTCAACAACAACAACGCATCACAGCATCAACTTCAAGTGAAGAGAAACCTTTCAAAACTCTAAATGGGTGCAGGAACGCGCCACCTTTCAGTTAGTATAAAATATATAAACTTATTAAAAGGTTCAACATGATTGGAAAAATTGCAGGAACTTACAGTTGTATATGACTTTCATGCTTAACAGCTGATCAGGTTCAACCTTAAAATATGTCTACGAGAAAGGTTAAATAACGGTATACCAAACAAATTTTTGGTTGAAAAAACTGTAAAATTGGGTTTCCATATTACTTCAATTTAAACTCATCCTTAAATTTGTAGATTTATTTGAGGATATTAAAATGAATATTAGAATGTTTAATTAATTTAAAAAAAGCTCAATTATTTAATTTCTGAAGTAAAAATTTTACAGTTCGATTTGAAACACAATTTCTTAATGATAAGCGCAATAAAATTCTTAAATATTTTTTATTAAAAAATCTGTATCTCAAATCATTTTATATCTAAAATTATTATTAATTTATTTTTAAGGTCAGATTCTATCTGCAAGTCTGCCAATGATGCATTGTTAATTAATTTTGTAATTTCCATGTAAAAGTTTTGCGTTTTGTTGCGGTTTGCAATTAGTTTTTTGTGGCATCAGGCAGAAATTGTATTGTTGTATTTCTTCGACCATTAATTAGTGGCTAAACTATTGCCTGTTGCCATACTTCAATTATTTTATAGCGTTTGATGTGGTTACACTGCAAATGAAAGCAATAACAAAGCATCACCAATTGTAGAGGAGTTCATAAAACAGCAGAGATAAAGAAAGAAAAAAAGAGAGAGAGAGAGAGAACGACAGTAAGAGAGAGTGAGTGAGGAAGCAAAGTGGAGAAATGTATGCAATGTAATACTGCCTGAATTAAAGTTGAGTTTTATGCCGGGGCACAAATTGTAAATAACCCGGAATGCATTTGCATACAAATTGTAATCGAGTTGTGCTTTGGAGACTTGGCCCAGTTGCAGTCGCTGCGTCGCGTCGCTACGCTCAGCGCATTCTTGTTGTGTAGAGTTTTTTGCTTCTGGTTGAAGCTAAAAGCTGCGTTCAAAAGCTTGAAGCTTTAATTGCGCTTTCCGCCTGTAGGTTCCATTGCGGCTGCTGCTGCTGCTGTTGTTGTTCTTTGCTGTTTTTTTGTTGTTGTTGTTGTTAAAGCGCAACTCTCAACACAGGATACGTTGTGGCCGCAGTTGCTGCGTTCTGCTTTTGCTTGTGCTGCTGCTGCTGCTTTTGCTGCTGCTGTTGGCGTCGCTTTTGGTCTCAGTCGGCGTTTGGTGGGCGAGCTTCGCTCTCTCTCTCAATCAGTACGAGTCAAGCAGTCTTCGGCGTATCCAGCAAACGCGGTTCTTTTTTAAGCGCGTTTTCTATTATTATACTCATATAATTTATCATTTGCGTCGCTATATGATTTCCTCCTTGTTTCGTAGTACACAAAACAAACAATACCAAAACAATTTTAAACAAAACGAAACTTAACAGCTAACACCAACAACTAATGAACACGCTAACTACTAGTTCTCGCTGAGAAGAAGGAGTTGAAGAAGAAGAAGAAGCAGCAGAAAAGCGTTGTCTTTGTCGTCGTCGTTTCGTCTTCAGCATCGCAGTTGCCTCAGTACGTCCCAAAAACAGTTTCCCAAGTCCTGTACTAGTATTAAACATATGTACAATTTTTATTGAAACAACAACTTAAGCTTTGATCATTAAAAGTTAATCAAAAAAGCAATGTTGATTGATTGCATCTATGATAAAATGGGATTTTAGCCGTCAACCTAACCCAACTCTATCTATCCTCAACAATTGAAATTAACATCATATTCAAGCAGTTTACTACTTGTTCGATCACATGTTCGATCGCTGTTAACAGAACGCGTTCGGTCGGAGCTGACTCGCACATGGAGTTAACTTTTAAAGCTGAGATTTGTTAATTATTTGAATCGATGAAACTCTTTTGCCAAGCAATTTATATTTTTCAGAAATGCCAAAAACTTCTCAAAAACTTTGATTGATATAGAATTTTTCATCAATTAATTTTGTTAATTTTAGAAAATGTTAATTCAATATAAAAAATCTAATTTTAATTTAATATTTTATTAATGCCCGCTTCTTTATAAAATTTCAGATAATTGAGAGTCTTAAAACAAAAGTCTGTTGGCAGCAATCACAAAACAAATTTAAAAAAAAAAAAAAAATAACGAACATTTATTAATAAATAAAAATTTGAGAATAAAATATAACAAGTGCGAAACAAAGTGAAACATAAATAAACAATTTTCATACTAACTTTGAGCTTGACATTTTTTTTCTCCTAACAAGTGAAAAATAAAATATATAAAACAAAGTATTTGTGAAAGTAAAAAATAATAAGGCTCGCAATTTTTTCGTATATTTTTTTTGGTGTGCTTATAGCTAGAAAAAAAACGTGTTAGCTAATGTATATATTCCATATGTATTAGATTGTTTAAAAATCTAAGAGTTATACGTAAGTGTCGCGGGTTGTTTTCTACGTGCTCAACGTCTATGGAGATAGAGATAAAGATAAATATAACGAAGAGTCGATAAGTTGGCGATATAGTGACGAAATACCACAAGGTTTTTTTTACAGAATTTACAGGGCGTTACGATAACGCACTTTGCAACACTGGTTCGGGCATAAGCATATATGTATACATAAGGCAAGTGTATTTTTTTTTTTCGAAAATATATATATATATAAATGGAAAACCCGATTAAAATCTAAAATATACATATATGTGTATATATTTACATTTTAAACAAGACTTGAACATCTTAAAGAAAACAAAATAAATATTTATACAAGAGATTTAAAAGTAAAACAAAAAGATACTAAATAAAACCAACGGACTTCCAACGATTTCAAAGAACGACGAAATATTTTTAAAATAGATGCAAATTCCGGTTAACAACAACAACAACAAGAACAACACCAATAACAAACAACAATAGCCGCAACAACAAATTGCCAAAACTAATTACAAACAATTTAAAACATTTATACTAAATATTAAAACAACGTCGAGCTAAAAGAATTTATACTGAAAACGAAGAGGTTGACACAAAAAAACAAAAAAAACTTACACTAACAAGGAAAAGAGAGAAAAAGAAGGAAGCAGAGAAAGAGAGAGAGAGAGAAAGAGATACACAGGCCTCGCATAACAGAACAGAAAATAGGACAAGAGAGCGATCAGCTGTTAAGTGATATTTTACAACACTAAAAATATCATTTAAGGACAACAACTTATAAGGTAATTAAACTAACGAACTAACTAACAAAATCTATGTAAAGAAATATTCTTATTAATCAATTTATTAAGTAAATGTAGTACATAATAGGTTTCTACAGCACGAATCTATTTAAAACCGCAACAGGCAGAAGAATGCACTTTTTAGAAGTCATCAAGTTGTATTTAAAGTCGAACTTCCATATAACGAATCTCAAGGGGAAGAGGAAACCTTCGTTTCAGAGAAAATTCATGACATAAAATTTACTTTTGCTCAATCTAAAATGCAGTTTTGTGGATTGAATAAATCCGTTACATAGGAAACTTCGTTTAACGCAAGGTCGTTATAAGGAACTTCGACTGCACAACAGCTGGTTCGAAGTTCAGGAGATAAAAGACGGAATATATGTTTTCGTTCACGATAACTTCTAGTTAAGGAAATGTGAGTCTCTTGGACTTTAGCTTCAAAATAATTTTTCGTTTCGAGCTATCGATAACTTTTCCCATTTTCACATAAGCACACAATATCGATAGATTGAGTATCGATTTCCAAAAAGTTACATATTAAATGATTATACGTTTCTCTCAATACAATTTTTTTTAAGTTCGTGTCACGATAGACAATCACGAAGCACGCTTTCAACTCTAACACAATGCATACAATTTCCACAGGATATTTTGCCCTTACTTCGATACGATTTTTAGCTGGTTGGATGCACTGAAAGCACAATTGCGTTCAAGAGCTCCCTTTATCTCTTTCCATCTTTCTCTCTCTCTATCGTTTTGCTGCTGCTGATGCCTTGTCTGTTACACGCACAGACACACACACGCAGAGCGAAGTAGTGTGGGTGTGCGAAAGAGAGCAATCTGGTATAAGGGAGCGGGCTTTTCGTTGGCGTATTTACACTTCAACTCATCCAAAAAGCAATTTCTGCATTAATTGTAATCGTTGATTGTTGTTCCAATATAATGATGACGTTGACGATAATGATGATTGCGGGCATAAATGTGGGCTGCACAGATGTCCTTTAAATGGGAGACCCTTTGGTACTTTGACGATGAGCAAAAAACAAAAACAATAAGAAGGAAATTCAACAATATTGTCTGTAATTTTATTGATTTTTTTCTTTTAAATTTTATATCAGTATTTTCTTCAAAAAAAGAAACTCTATTCCCATTCCCCTATTTCGTATATCAATACCAAAATGCAACGAAACACATTTTATCCATTAGCTAAACACAAAAGGAAATGGCAATTGTCAAATGTCATGTGAAGTACAAGAATTTGCAAACAAGTTCGTTCACTTAAGCATTTATGAGTTTAGAAAATATTTTATGAAAACGATTTGCTAGACAAGTGTTTGTGTTTGTCGATAATAATCAACAATATAAAGTTCCCATATATCTTCAAACTCACTAACAGCAGTCTGTTAAGAAGTATCTGTTAGCTAGTAAGCTGCCTATTTGCTGTTAATATTTCTTTGGTTGAAACTTTTTTTATAGCTCGGTTAATACCAATCTGTAAACATTATCCTTAGCACTTTCTGATTTGTAAAAACACTCTGTAAACGTTGATTAGTTAACACAAAGACTAAGACTAGTTGGTCAATGACCTAACATAGCTCTTGTAACAGATGAATCTGTCAAAATAATCGTATGAACTTCACTTTGTTAACAGAAAGTAGGAAAGATTCGCAAAATGACTATTTTAATAAATGTTTATAGTCCTTTTTTAAAGGTCTGTGCTGAGCTTAAATTTTAATTGTTCTTTACCACTTTAAACATAATCAATTAACAATTTCTAGCCAAAAAAAAGGCAACATATAAACAAATTGAATAAATAATTTGACTTTGCTTCCTTGGCAACATTGTCAACAGCCTCAATTCGAAAAACTTGTGTACTTATGATTAAAAATTAGTCGAGCTTTAAGAATTTATCAGCCACTTTGTTTTGGTCATAAAAAAGGGTTTTATTTTTATTGGGCAACGCCTACAAGTAGGCAACAAATGGGACAGAGTGACAGAGAGAGAGAGAGAGAGAGAGAGAAAGAGAGGGAGAAAGGACAAGAGAAATAGGTAAAGAGACTGACAAGGCAAACAAAATCAATTATTTAAATGTAACTTTGCCCCTTCCCAAAAAAAAAAAAAACTAAAGTCAAGAGTTCCATGCAGTGTGCAGTGCAAACAAAATGGGGGCTCCACCGGGTTCCAGTTTTGGCCACTTGGTCAGCATATCAGAACATGCCACATCTCCGTTCCCCATAACCTTTCCTAACCCTTGCCTCCCACAGTTTTGACGCTTTTGCGCGTTGGCATCAAATTAAAATGAAATAAAATGCTTGCAACGTTTTCTAACGTAACCCAACTCTGCCCACCTTTATATATATATATATACCAAAGTGCATAGAGCAGAATGAATATATATATATATATACATATATATTTTTATATACTTCAACTTGCTTTCGTGCGGCAGTGTTATATACACTTTCAACGACTCTCGTTGCTGCATCCCCAAAAAAAAAAACCTAGAAAAGAAAAACCGAACAAAAAGCTTGCAGCTTTGTAACAATCATGTAAGTTTGTCTGTGTGTATGGGTATGTGTGTGTGTGTGTGGGTGTAGAGATACACACGCACAATAGCCAAGGCAAAACTGTTGTTGCACATTTTTTTTTTTATATTTTTACTTAGCGGTGTTAACTGTCATTGCATCTGTTAAGACACCCACTTATCTCCAGCTAAGACCCAACTCAGTTTTTCTTTTCATCCGATTTACAAAGGAAAAAATTATAATGGATAATGGCAAAATGTAAAAATATAACGAGCGACATAACACAGCATGTAACTCGCCAATGCTAACTTACATTATATAAAGCAACTTAAAGTATATATTTATAGTAAAAACTTATTGCTTTTAGCTCCAACATTTTAATTATATAAACGGGATTTACGTGCTGTTTTTCCAGCTAAAAACGCGCTTAAATGCAAACTATAATTACTGCTAAACTAACTAGAATTTGCTTGTTAGTTTTAAGCTGCAAAAAAAAAAAAACGCATAAGTTCTAGTTACAATTAAACCTTTTCGCTCACTCGTTCACTCGCTTTATCTCACTTCTAGGGTGTTTGTGGTTTTCTTTTTTTTGCCCGATTTCAATCAGCGTTCTGGGAAAAATGCTCGAGATAGATTTTCCGTGTGGTGTGAATAACAAAATAAAAAAAAAAGAATTTCTAGCTTAGCGCTGAATGGTTTTGCTGTGGGCTTTGGGGTTGTCAACTGTTGCTAGTATTATAGGGTTGTTGGCTGTTTTACTTGGAAATTGTATTATGAACTTATATTCTGTTCTGTTCTTCGGAAGCAAATACAATTAAGCTCGAGCATAGGGGAATTGTATTGCAATTGAATAATTTTCTCTTTTCTTTTCTTAGCCATTTCCCGGTATCTTAAGGCATGCATCAGCCACACTTTTCATTGCTTTTTCTTTATTTTCTTCACATAAGAGCTTATTTATTTAACTTGCGTTTTATCGCATGGCTGACTCTTATTTGCCCATTTGCCATTTTCTATTTAACATTTCCACCCAAGCTTTTCTCTTTGACGTTTTTCCCCTCGTCCAACATCTTAACAATGCCATTGAAATTTGATGAGTTTTTGCCGAGAGCGAGAGAAACAGAGAGGGAAGAGAGAAAAACTTGTTTTGTAGCAAAATTAATTTAATTTCGCTTGCATTTCATCTAGCACTACAAAATGCCTCATTTAAAAATGTTTCTGGCAAATTACCTTTGACTATTTGATGAGCCGAGCGCTTGAACCATTTGCGAATTATAAAACCTTTGAATTCTTAGCTATCATTATTTGAGTCGGGGTTCAGTTCGTTCAGATTCGATTCAAACCCAGAAACAAATTCTTGTTAAATGAAATTGTTGGATGCGTTTTGTTTCTTGAATTTCCACCTTCTTGAACCCTTTAAGCACTCCTCGTTTTCCTTGTCAACCGGAGGCCTAAACCTTAATAGTCATTGACAATGGCAAGGGAGGAGCTGGGGTTTTGCTAGACAGCCTCCCAAATCGAATATACAAAAACCAAACGACAAAAGCCGAAACGACAAAAAAAAAAATTATTGGATATTGGAAATTTTGAAGTTGGATAAGTTTGGGGGGATATTGCATTACGTTCTGTTCTTTTTATTGTTTTGTATATGACAAATTTGCGGGGGGAGGGGTGGGGTGCTACTCTTTGAAGTTTTTGCTTGCCCGGATACGGGCAAAAAGCGGCAAATGAAAATCAATATGACGCATGCGCTTGCAAAAAAACCTGGCTTCAACTGTATTTGTGTGTGTTTCCCCAATTCCCCAATGCCTCCAATACATATATGCATGTATGCGTGTTTTTTGCTCTCTTCTGTCTCTGTTCCGGAGACACATAATTACAGGATACTGGGGATCGGATTGCACTGACATCCGAGACCGAAACAACTTTTCGACTTTTCCAGCTGCACTCGCACAAAATGTTCTCGGGACATTTTCCATTCAATTGGAGAACTGCAATTGGCAATTGGCAACAGGATCGAAACCACCTTGTTATCAGCTCAAATGTTACCCCTATATATATAGTGTTTATATCTGACGACTTTACAAGTGTTTGCCAATAAAACCCAATCGATGACTTGTTATTTTCGCTGGAACTTTTAATGCTAATAAAAATGGTGTCAAGCTGTTAAGCTGTAGTTGTTATTGGAGCGATGCTGATAAAGTGGAAAGTGAAAAGAGTTTAAGTTTGGTTCAGTTGAAATAAAAAAACAAGTTAGCTTAATTTAGTAAGCAAAATAAATAAATAAATAAAATTCATTTTATTTTAAGGGATTTTTTAATGCTTTTTTAAGAAGAATTCTTCGAAGAGGTATAAACTTTTTAATGTGGGAAATTGCTAAAACTTCATAATGAAATATATAAAAATATAATATGAATTTTTATTTAGGTGTTTACTGTACTAACTGTTTAATAAATACAGCTGGAACTGTATTTTTTAAATATTTTCATTAAATATTCTTGTTAGAAAATCAAATCATAAGAAAGTCTTGTATAACGAGTTTCTTTGGTAAAAATAAAGGATTTGCGAAACTTTTTTGAAATGCAAATGAAATTTTTGTATGCTTTTCAAAGGGTTTGTTTTTTTGACGTTTTGCTTAAACATTTGCTTTTATTTAATTAAATGCAATTGAAGTGCACTTTGACTGGAATGGAAAGAAACATGTTTCTTGTTGTTGTTGATGTTTTTTCAAAGAGCAACCACCAAGAGTCGCCCGGGCTGGTCAAAGCATAACAACAATAAAGCCAAAAAAAATGAAAAAGAAAAAAACTGGCAACTTTCATTACCTGCTCTACAAGAGCAACCACTGTCCGTTGTTAAAGTGCAGCCACAGCAACCACCAAGCAGCAGCAGCAGCAGCAGCCACCCAACCACCCAAACCAGCCCAATCCAATCCAAAAATATATGTACATATATATCTCACACTATCCAAGCTCATGCAAATCCATTAGCCAAGAGTCGCGTAGTCTCGCGGATTCTCTTTGTTTTTTGTTTCTCTTTCATTCAATTTATGTTTTCCCTTTTGGTCAGCGCTTTCATCGCAACGTTGCTTACATCATTTGTTTTTACCAAATACCCTGCAAAAATTTAATACGAGATTCTGTAGTATTTCCTTGTGGAATGAAGATTTCCTGTAGCGAATGCCATAGCATACTTTTAAGCGCAAAATTCGGCAGAAAACCGATTCACTTGCCAATGAATTTTCTAGCTTAGTCTCTAGGGTATTTGTTAGTTGGGTTTACCCATCATATTTTTCTACATCGTTTTATGTATTTTTTGTTGTTTTTTGTATACTGACAAACAAGAGCAAGAACAACAACAATGGTTGCATAAAATTCAAAATTCAAGCACCACTCCAAAACGCCCAATGCACGATAATTGAAATGGACAGCATCCGGCGCTGCAGTCCGCGACCAGCCCCTCTGGGCAATGGCCGAGCGGTACGGGGCTAAGGGTAGGGGGCCAATAAAGGGGTTGCTGCAGGCAAACCAAAGTTTAGAAAAGGGGGATGCGAGCCGCCGGCAGGCAGACGTTATTCAAAAAAATTTTTTTTGCTTAGAAATCATTCTATGCCAAAAAAACAAAAACAATATAAAATATGCATTTTGACAAGTAGTCCTGAGGGATTGGGTCTTTATAACCTGAAAGAAAGTGTTATAATCCAGAGATTGTGAAACATAATTTTAAAAAATTCTAGTTTCAAAATAGTTATTCCAAATAAACATTAGTACAAAGTTTAAATTAATGGAATTATATTAAATTTATCAAGAAAACAAAAAAATACTCATTCGACACATAAAAATAATCCTTTACAATATCAAGATAGCATCACAGTATACTAAAATCATAAAGCTTAATAGAAAACTTAGATGAAGCATCCATCCTATGGGAAGTGCTTTAAAAAGGGAGAACAAACAAAAACCGAAAATAAATAGCATTTCCGTAATTTAAAACTTTGCAACCCTACCAAGTTGAATTTAAGAGCAATACTCTTGCCAATCATCATCATCATCATTATCAAGTTCAATCGAATTTGCAGGCTTTCATTTAAATTTCTCTTATAGACATTTTGTAGGAAAGTTTTGGCCAAGTTGCCAAGATGCCGAACGGATGAAGTGCTAAACAATTAATTAGAAAAGTTTATTATTTATTTTATTTTGCTTTTGACTTTATGTTTTGTTTTCTTGCGCGCTCTCTCTCTCTCTCTCTCTCTCTCTCTGTTTTCTTAGTTTGTGGATTTGTTTGTTGGACATTGGCCAAGTGCGCCTGGACTTGATTGGACTTGGAAAAAGCTATTTTCAAAGTTGGCAAAAGAAAAGCAAACGAAAAAGGGAAGTAATTACAACAAAAGAAAGAACGAAACTCAAGCAAGTGCAATGCCTTTTATTAAGTTAACTGAAATGTGATTGCAATTTAAAGAAATTTGCAGCTGCTTAACAATAAAAAAACTTTAATGAAATGGACAAAAAGTTAGGATTTACAGTTGGGGGTACGAGGCTAGAATGAGGGAAATATGGATTAATTGCAAATATCATTTAAATCCTTTGTTCATTTTTATTTATTTATTTATTTATTTATTTATTTATTTATTTATTTAATGTCGGCTATGAGCAGCTGACAAATCAAAATTAACTATAATTATAATATTAAAATAATATAGTATAAAATAAAGAATTATAATATCTGAAATAAAGTTCAAAATTAAGATAAAAAATTTAAAAAGTTAACGTTTTTTGATTTTGATCAAACGAACTGAAAGTTGATAGTGAAACTTTTTTTGTTCCTGCAACTTTTAAAACTTTTTAAAGCACACTTTAAGGCTTATGATCGGGGGGTGCCACACAAACTTCGGGTGTCAAACTTTTTGTTTTCATTTTTTGCAAACTTTTACAAAACTTTTTGTAAATAACTTTAACATTCTCCAACCCACATCAATATTAATAAACTCGGCGACAAACCACAAATATTCGAATGGTATTTGCTAGCACCCCACAACTTCCCCCCAGCCCCCCCGAATGACTCCACATAGTTATTTGCTACCCTTAGCTCCATAAATGTTAATATGCAATTGGATGGCAGGTAGTACTCCATATCAGAAATATATATATATACTATCCATATGTATTTACATCATCACGAATACCGTTTTGTTATGCTATGTAACGCACACACACACACACACACACACACACTCGCATGCTCTTGTAAATTTTTCTATTGCAATTTATGAAAACAAAAAAGAATTTCGAAAAAAAAGCGCAAAAAACATGAACAAACCATTTTATGTGCTAACGAAATAACAAAAGCCGGTTTCTTCTGTGTGTTAGTGTGTGTGCGATTTAGCTAACACACATACACACACACGCACACACACACATATATGGACACACCCTGCCGGCAAGCCACGTCAACACAAGCGCATAAAATGCAATGAGGAAACTTTTCTTGTTCCTCTATATTTTTTTCGGAACTCTGCTTCTCTCTGGTTCAACTAACACCCTGTAAAATGAAAGTATAGTCGAGCTTTTTTCTATTTATTTAGAAAATATTATCGATAAATAAGTTTACTTTATCGATAACATTGAATTGATTTTGTCGAAAATAAGAAGTAAGAGTTTTTTTCATTTTTCCTTTAGTTTTTTGTGCCGAATTTTCCCTTAATAAGTGAAAATATCTCAACTGCATCCCACGGCTGTTTATGAAGGGTATCTAGTTAGTCGAATAGAATTTTTGTTAGCTTTATTCTTGTTCCTTGCTGCCGTTGTTGTTGCTTTCTGCCACAAATTCAATTTCCGCCCATTGTGCGCAGCTCCCCAAACGAAAAGTCCCAACCCCTTCAATTTTCACCCACATTTTCTCTCCTTCAGGGACATGCGCACTTTTCTGCTCTCTCTCTCTGTCAGTTGTTCTCTGCATGTTTGTTGCCAGGATGATAGGAAGAAATTTGTGTGCCGCGTAGATTGCGCAATCTATGAAAATCAAAACAACGCCCCACAAATACAAAAACCCACAAACACGCATGAAGAGAACATGAATGAACCAAAAAAGAGCGAGATCTACAGATAGACTGAGACAGTAAGACACAGAGAGAGTGTGTGTGAGAGAGAGAGAGAGATAGGAAAACAGGGAGTTGATGGAAGGCCCGCAGAGACATTTTGGCCACCGGCCGGCATTTTGACTATTGGGTTGGGGTTTGGGGTTAGGGTTTTGGGTTTGGGGTTTGGGTTTTGGTGTGGAATTTGAAGGAGGGACGGAGGAGAGACGCGCTGCTTTTTATGTTGCACATAACATTGTGTCAGAGTTCAATATCCTGCATGGACACAGTGCCTGCAGGTGGCAGGTGGCAGAATTCCAAAGTCAGGTGACATGCGAGAATGCGCAGAATTTATTCATAAATTCGAACATGCAAACATTCTATACATATATACAAAAGTGTGCAAGTGTATGTATTGGCTATATACATATAAGGCAACATAACGATCAGTTAGAGGAGAATTGAGGAAATCAAGTGGGAGAGGGAGCCGGGAAGACTGTGAAAGTGGGAGCAAAGCTTAAAAGTTAAACGGAATACTTTTTTAGCCATCAACTTTAGACTTTTTTTTTCCTATTTAACTATCAAGTGCCATTTCCTTTAAATTGAATGTAACAAGAAAATATATAGAAAAACATTGAGTTAAAGCAACTTAAATATGTTCTTCATATAATTGGAGGAAGGAAAATCACAAGCGTCAAGCATCACAAATTCAGCTCCGGATTGAAATGTAATTCCGCAAGTTTTGAGCAAGTTTCTATCAAAGGAACAACTTCTTTAACATTGAGTAGCTGCAAAGCGTTGAACTGCATTCGTTGAAACTTCTGACCTTACCTGGTTTTTTTGTTTAGCTGTTTAGTTAACGGGGTGCTAAAAATAATTAACTTTAGTTTGAAAACTTATCTCTTATTATGATGGCTATCATATGCGGCAAACACCCGGCAAGCTTTTTGTAACGACTCATTTAGCACTGGACACGCGGCGCATTCAACCCTTAATTAAGCTAAAAAAGAAAAAAACCTGATAGAGGGTTGCTTGTTTGGACAGTGGACAGCACACATACACACACACACACACACACACGCATATACACACGCGGAGCTTAGCTCAGCTGTGCTTAAGGCTTTCAGTACACAAAACAGCTGAGCTGATTTTTAAATAACTTCTTGTAGAAGTTGTTGGTCTATTGCTGGATTATTGTTCGTTTGATGTACAATTTCAAATTGTTATCAATTCTTGTTTCACAATTCTATGCAATTTTTGGGTGCATTGAACTCGTGTTCTATCAGAGGGGTGGAGAGAATTCGCTAGCTAATTTGCTAGCCATGGAAACAGTGGAAACAGTTACCCAGGGGCGTCGTTGTGTGTAAATCATACAAAACCAGGGGGTTGTTTCATTATTGTTATTGTTAATTAAGCTAATAACATTTGAGCTGAAGAGTATCCTTTGAAGATTTTAATTGGTTAACACACACACAACTTAACAATGTTATCTCTGTTCGGATTCAAATCCGGAAACCAAACTTCTATCCTATATCATATGACACTCGAAACCAATCCAAGTGTTCATCTACGATCCATATGCAATCCATTTGCAATAAACTCATATCGCTAAATCTATTTGTTAGGTCTGTGCGTTGATAGCAGTCAGTCAGCTTTTAAAGACTTCAGGTTTTGATGCATATAGGTGCTTTTTCTGATTGAGGAAACCCGACATTTAAAGTTTTCTCCCTTTCAACGCGACCTTAACGGCCCCGCTGCCCTATCGAAAGAGTCGTAAGGAACTGGCATATACCCTAACCCAAAATGTCAATAAGTCATTGTTTAAATAGAGATTTGACAGCTGTGATCCTTTGCTTTGTGTTTGTTGTTGTGTTTTGAGTTATTTCGGTGGTGAATCGAGTTAGGTTCTTTACCTACTCTAAATACAAATTGATTCGTTCTGGTTGCTGGTTTCGAATGCAACAAACAGAAAAAAAAAACTATAAAAAAGCGAGTTAAAATTCGAACTGGTTTCGCAATGCTTTCAACACCGACAGCGATCATTCTTCTTCTTCTTGTATATGATGTGAAATGCTTTTAGGAAAATTAAAACATATGGACATATTTTGTTATATGTATTTTTGATTTATGTTATAAAAGGGTAAACCTGATGAAAGATTCTAAACATGTTTTTAAAAGTACAATAAAAATGTTGAGAAAGAAATTAAATGATTAGAAAAGTATAACTTATTTATGATGATCTAATTGTTCAACTCAGGAATCGTAAAAGAACTTAATAATGATAATAAAATCCAAATAAATGCAAGTAAACATAAATGTTCCTTGAATCATTTAAGCGAAGACAAAAAAAAAATTGCTTTGGAATTTTCAATATAATTGAGTTGAATACAAAAAAAAAGAGCTCTAAACGGCTTATGCAAAACCAAAACCACTTGACACTCAATACTCAAGGCCTTCACCACACACGCAACACACACACACCACACACACACACTCAAACACACACACACATAAATGAGTAGCAACCCCAAACAGTAGAAAATTAAAGGAATTGGGTCAAAAGATAAACGGAATTATCTTTAAGAGCCTATGCAAAAAATAAAAAAAGTGAGAAAAGGGCAAAGAACGGAAAGGAACAGGAAAAAAGAAATCAGATGAATAAAAATGTTGAAAAAAAATGCAAACAGTTGCCACTCAAGCAGCAAAAAAACAGCAAAAAGCAACCACCCAAAAAAAAAAAAAACAAACAAACACCTCGTCCCCTTTTCCAAAAAATCGCTTCTTTTCTTCAGATTCTCTCTTATACATATACAACTTCAGAGTGTATCTGTATCTGTATCCGTTTGTGTGAGTGTAGCTCTGATTAATAGACTCTTTGCGCTGCAAGGTGCACAGCTTTCAGCACTACCCCAAAAAAAAGGAGAAACCAAGAAAAGATAACCGGCTACCGGCAAAATGTATGCTCTCTATCTCTCAATCTGCCATCTCCCTTTAGCTCTCTCCCTCTCTCTTTTTCGTTCTGTCTCTTTCTCTCTCTCTCTCTCTCTGTGTGTTAAATGCGTATCCTTATTGTGTGTTTTTTTTTGTTCAGGGGGCGGTTGGGTGTCAAGAAGATGGGGGGGGGGGGGGGGTTAAGGTCTTGTGTTTGCGGCCGTGTCTTAATTGTCTTTTGTCTCTTGTCTCTTGTCATGCTTTAATCTGGCGAACAACTTGAGATGATTCTCTATTGTTGTTGTTGTCGTTGTGTCTCTCTCTCTAAATAAAGCCAAAAATTATCAAATTAGCTCGTCGGAGCATTTCCTTTGCAGTGAATTATAAGTAGGAAAGAAAATAGAAATATTTTGGAATTCGCTTTATTGTTTAACTTTTTTTTAAAGAAATTATTCAAAGTCTGAAACTTTCCTTGAACAATATTTTCTATATAAAAATTTCATTTCCGAAATCGTGCAATTTGATTCAATCAAAAAACCCTTTCCGTATTATGAATTTTTTCTTAAACGAAGTTTTTCTTGAACTTTTAAGTTAATTTGCATGGAAGCTTGACTGAAGTTATATAAATACAGCATATCTGATACTTTGAAGAGGCTTATATCTGCCATTAGTTTCTAAGAACTTTTCATATTTGTTACTTTGACCCTTTGTCAAGTCAATTCTTTGTTCCTACTTTGTTCGACTTTATTTGAATATTTTCGATCGATTATTTGATAACTTTTCAATAAGAATTAAATGAAGTTCTAAGCAGAATTGAATGGTATTTAACACTCATTTACATACTTTTAATCTTTGAATAATATTTCCTGTTACTTTCAAGATTTGACTTCGATTTAAAGCAAACTCAAACCGCACAATGAAAAGCATTCTAGGATAACCTTTTGGAAGTTTGCATTTTGTTAAAGTTTTATTTGATTAATTGGCATAACATTTGTAAATGTTTTCAAGCCAATTTGATGGAGGCTATCTGTGTGAGTGTGTGTGCTTTAACATTCATTACATTTGAATGTGTCATTTAGAGAGAGGTTCCTTGTTCGTCTCCTGTTGATGAACGCCAGATGGTAATCTTAATCTGCTTTGCATATCAAAGTATGCACATACATATATATATATAGTATATAATATATATATATATATATACATATGTGTACACACACACCACACACACACATAGCACACTTGCATATCTCACAAGCCAGGAATAATAAAAAACCCCTCCTTCTTTGACTTTGCCCAGCCACCCACATATTGCGCTCTCTCTCTCTCTCTCTCTATCTCTCTCTTTCAATAACAAATGTTAAAGAGCGAGAGAGATACACTTTTCTATTGCAAGCTCTTTTTCTTTCTATCTTTTGCTCGCTCTCTCTCTAGTTTGTTTATAAAGGGTGTCTAGGAGAGAACGAAAGCAGAGAGCGTAATAGCGCCAAAAAAGGACATGAAAGCACTCGAAGGTGGATGCTTTTGCAACGTGCACGATTTCTCTCTCGCTCTCTCTCTCTCTCTCTCTGTGTGTGTCGGTGTGTGGGGGGAAAGAGGGGTTATAAAGGATATACGAACGTTAAGTTTGCGGCCGGCGGCGGCGGCGGCGCCTGGATATATAATTTTTTTCCAACTCAATTCAGTTTCAGTTCAGTTCAGTCGTACGTGTTCGTTCGTTGCTTTCGTTCGGTTTTGATTCCATTCGGTTGTGTTTCTCGTTCGAGAACATTCATTTATAATTTTTTGACTCCTCTGCACCAGTTTTTGTGTTTTGTATTTGTATTCAGTTATACACATATATACATATATAGAAATATATATACGAATTTGTTGTTGTCTTCTCGGTTTTTTTCTCACACAAACTTAAAACAAAAAGCAACAACAACAACAGCAGCAAATAACTGTATCTCTCTTACCCTGTGTGCAATACAAAAAAAAAAAAAAAATACCAAAAGATATATTTATATAAAGACACTTAAACTTAAAAGTAACTATCGCAACTATCGTTTCGTTTCAAAAACTCGTGTCGGGGCCATCAAAAATTTTGCAATACGTTGTTAAACAACAACAACATTAAACAAAAATTGTGTTCATCAGTCATAGTCAAATTTAAAAATAAAAAAAACTATATATTTTTTTCGATTTTTGTTAAAGTGAAAGCTAAATAAAAAAATGTAAGCCAACAAATCAACATAAACAAAAACAACATCTAACAACAATAGAAACTTAAGCCAAATTGCCGCTAGAGCGAGATAGAAACTGCTAATGTCCTTTGTCTCTGGCTCCAAGCCGGCAAGTGTGTGAGAGGGCGAGAGCGAGAGAGCGCAAGCAAGCTTTACAATCAATAGAATCCTAAAAAAAGTTGATTTATTTTTGTTTGCTGCTGACTCTTCTCTTCCCTATTAATATAATTTTTTGGTTGCGTCTATTGCCAAAAATAAATACGGCTATAACAGTGCATGCCGTTGACTTGTTTTTTTCTTTTTTTTTCTTCACGTTTCACGTTTTTTGTCCATGTGCCGCGAGATTTTTGTGTGAAAAAGTTTCAAGGAAATGGAGTTGGAATCGTTTTGTCACGAGGCAAAGTCTCAAGTTGAAGTTGAGAGCATCAAAAAATAAATATATATCTATGATCTTCGATTGATCTTATAAGGTTAATAACAAGTTTAGTTTGAAAGGAAGAATCGAGAGGGAGAACAATTTTGGATGGAGTTGGAAAGATGAAGCTTTTTTAAGAAATATCTATATATATATATATATATATTATTTAGATTATAGAGTAAGCTGTCTTAAATGAAGTTAGCTTTCTATTTCTGTCTCTTTCACTCGCTCGCTCTCTCTCGCTCTCTCACACACTCTGTTTTCCTTACTATCTCTTCTGTCTTCAGAACCTATTTAATCGGTTTCTTCGTTAGACAATATCTCGCTTCCTCTCTGTCTCTTTGACTCTCTCTTTCTCTATGACTCTCACTCTTCTCTCTCTGTCTCTCTCTCTCTCTTCTGTATATGTCTCTCTCTCTCTCTCTCTCTCTGTCTTTCTCTCTCTTTCTCTATGACATTCTATATCTCCCTGCCTAGCTATCGGTCTTTCTACAATGGCATTGTCTTTTTGCTGACCCTTTCTTTTTCTTAGCATCTTGATTGCTCTCACCCTTTCTCTCTCAGTCTTCACAATGCATGCTATATAGCCTTGGCCATCAATATTGAAGACAAGTAGCAGTAGTCCTGACCCACCTCAAGGCGCTGTTGGGTTCGACACACATTTTAAATGAGGTCAAAGATATCGGCGCAAAAGTCTCAATTACACAATTTTTATCCTTCTTCTTACTCTTCTTCTTCTTCATCTTCTTCCACTCGTTCTTTTTATCTTTTTTTTTATGTTTGTATGTATGCAGGCACACCCACACCCACATACACGTGGCCGGGTCGCTGGCCGCTTGAGGGTTGCCAGCTGTGTGTTTGTGGGTGGAAGTTTGTGGTGGTTGGTTGTGTTGTGTTGGGGTTGGGTTGCCGAGTGGGTGGGCTGGGTTGGTTGCCATTTCCTGCTGCAATGCAGCTCACTTTATGCAACGTCACGTTGCAACACACGCAAGACTCCCACGGTACTCCTCTCTCTCTCTCTCTCTCTCTCTCTCGCGCTTTCGCTCTTTGCCTTCCTCTTGAGCTTTTGATAGCTGCTTTTCCTATTGTACTTTGGGTACGTCGCCTTTTTTAGCAGCTTTGGCTTTGTGTTTTTCTTCTTAATTGTATTAAAGATATTATAAACTTTACATAGATATATCCTCGATCCTCAGTTCGTCTCTTTCGATGTGATTTTGTTGCTACAAAAAAAAAAGTATCCTTATAGCCAATAATTTTATATTTAGCTGACAATCTTTATTACGGAAGGGTATGAAATATTCTACGTGGCAAAAATAAAAAGAACTTCTTTCATTTTGGTTTTGTTGTTGTGCATGGTTTTTCTTGATTTTTTGTTGTGGTTTTTTGTTTGGCCTTTTCAAGTGCCTCTTCATGTTTGTTGTTGTTTATGTTTGTAACATGTTTGGCGTTGTTGTGGCCTGCTTTTGTTGTTGTTATTGTTGTTCTAGGCCTTTTCAAGCCGCCTTTGCCAACGAGTTCATTGAACGTTGGCCACAACAACAGCTGTTGAATAGCAACCACAACAACAACAACAGCAACAACGAAACGATCTAAACGAAAACTAGAAAAGCCCTAAACAGATACAAAACACTGGCCGCAACGTCAGCCGCGGGTTCATTGAACCCAACGAAACGCGCAACGCAACGCAACGCAAGTCCCAACGAAAATCCAACACAAACAAATGCTAAGCCCAACAACCAACGACACGACGCGCCGTCCATGTGTCCTGTTTGAGTCCTGTTTCGTGTCCTGTGGACGTGCCGCCGCTGTTCGTTTTGTTTGTTTTTCGCGTCAAGGTTTTACCCTATTTTTATTTTCAATTTCCAGCCAAACAAAGAGGGAGACACACATTTTCTCTCATCCCTCTAAACGCTCTTTCTTACTCTCTCTCTCTCTCTCGCTCTGTCACACACTGTCTATATCTATATCTTGCAACCCCTCAAAAAGTTTCCAATTGGGATCACAGTGCATCATCGTTCATATTGGATATATTGCTGCACAAGGATAATGAAATGCAGTCAGCTCTAAGCGAAAATTGACTTCAAATTGCATAATGCATTTTCAAATTGGTTTTTGGCCCGGAGCTTTAAGGACTGGCTGATACCCTTTGCTTATGTCTGTTGTTTGGACAGTTTTGTAAAAGTCGCTTGTTATTAAGAAATTGTTAGAAATAAAGCTGAAAAATATTTGCATATTACAATCGAACTTTTATGTTACAATTATCAATTAGACAAGAAGAAACTTCGTTCTAGAAGAAAATTCGTTAGACTCTAGAATTGGTTTTTTGATTGAATTTTATAGCAAATTGTTCAGCAAATGAATTTCTTTTTACAAAAAATCGTTAGATGGAATTTTGACTGTATTATTTTATTTTTCATTTACAGTAATATATTTAATAATATTTCCAAAGTTTTATTTTAATGGATATGGTGATATTTGTTTAAAATTACTGTTAAGCCAACAAGCTTCTGAGGCATAAGACATCAAATTTAAACCATACATATTCCTAATATGCTGGACAGTGCAAAATAAAAACCATATCTGTCAAGTATTTTTCATTTTCATAGTATGGCTTAAATATTTTACACAAACTCAAATCTTTAATGAAAAATTTTGAAAATCGTCATAAATTTCAATAGGCAATAGCTTTGCATATACCTTGAAGGCATTCTCGCTTGGCTTTACGATTATTAACGAAAGTTTAAAAATCAAAGAATTAATATACAGTACGACCTCGCTCAACGCAACCCTCGTTCATGCAACTCTTTGATAATTGCAACACCCGAATTCTTAACTTGGAAAAAAATTACCTCATATAACGCAACTTTCTAAGGAAATCGTCCAAAGTACAGACCACAATTTATAATTTTATCAAAAACTTAATAAATTGAAATGAAATCCTTGCATTGAACACAGATAAACTCGATTTACTTTGATTTAAATGATAAGAAAATGCATCTATTTTTGGAAATAGGTCTCGTAGCCAACAGAAGATTTTCCCTCGGTTTTCGCAACCACCTCAGTTTTCGCAACAGGCCAAATTCTAATAGGTTGCGTTAAGCGAGGTCGTACTGTATCTACCGAGATTTTGAAACTAAAACTTAGAATCTTACTTACCGACTTGTAACTTTTTCCTGAAAAAGAGCTTAAATCACAATTTTCATTCTATTTGCAGATTGAGTAAAATAGAAATCGGGCGAGCAATCGAAAAGCTATATTCATCATATATCAGAGGACACGAGAAACAACAAACAAAGAAGAAGAAGAAGAACAACGGACAAACTGAGCAAAGAGGAATTCAAAGAGCAGAGAAATCGACGAGAAAGAGATTTTTTAAGAAGCAAAAGCAAAAAAAAACATTCAACCAAACACCACCAAATAAAACCAACAACTATTAATGAATAAAAAACATAAGGAAGAAGAACAAAACAACAACAACAAATATATAACGAATAATCATATTTAAGCGTATATAGATATATACAAGATTATAATACACACATATATACCATATATTATATATGTATGTATAATACGATAAAAAAATCGCAACTAAGTTCCAACAAAACCAAAAATTTAAAAAGAATAAACAAACCAACAAAAGCGCAAATTTAGCAAAAATAATAAATCTATATAGACTTTAACAACAACAACAAAAACAAGAGCAAAAAAAATTATTCTTATCTTTTTGCATTTTTGCAATTTTATATATAAAAAGAATAACAAAAAGAAAACATAAAAAATAAAATAACAAACATACCAAAATCATTAGCAAAATTTACTCTTTTATCTTAAAAATAACTAAAGAAAAAACAAATTAATTCAAACTTTAAAAAGTTTTAAACTCTAAGCAAAGCCAAAGAACGGTTAAGAAAAGAAACACAAGAAAAAAGAAAAAAACCTAAAAACAAATACATACTATTTTTTTTTGCGATCGTAGTTGATCTAAAAACCCACAAAAAATTGAAAGAAAAAGACGTCACAGCAAATTAATCGTTAATTCGACGAAAGAAAGTAGAAGAGAAAACAACAACAACTTCACGGGACTAGTGCCAAGCGCAGTCAAAGATCTTTATAAAGTCAAACTACTACTACTACGATAAACAATATAAATTCCAAGATATAATAATTAAGTAACCAAGCAAGCAGTGAGATTATTATAATAATAAATAACAAAAAAAAAACAGAGCGCAACCAAACAACAGTCGGACGACAGGAACAGACAGCGGGTGAAGATAGACACAGAGAAAGACAAAGAGAGAGAGATAGAGGAGAGAAAGTTACTGTTTGCACAGTTTCATTGTTAGATAGTTACACCGTTACAGAGTCACAGTTACATTTGTAACTGTCTGTAACAGTAACCATTACCGCCATCACCATTAGTACCAACGGCAGCACCGGCAGCACCAAAGAGGAGAACATGACCAACGCAATGGACATTGTGAAAAACGGTAGCGCCAATGGCTCCGTTGATGGCAGCAATGACGAATCGCGCACCAATTTGATAGTCAACTATTTGCCACAAACCATGACGCAAGAGGAGATGCGATCGCTCTTCTCGAGCATTGGTGAGTTGGAGAGTTGCAAATTGGTGCGAGATAAGGTCTCTGGAAATTTGGGTAAATATCAACCAACAATTCTAGCTAAACACAATTCAATTAAACCATAAAGCAAACATAAATTATGATGCAGATCTAGATACTTTATCATTTAATGTTGCATGTGACACGACTTTTATTTTTATACTTAAGTTGTAAAAGTTGATCAATTCCCTTATGATTTCTTTGGCATACACAAACTTTAAAAAGAATCATAGCATTTTAATAACGGGTCAAGAACTACAATTACTTTTTTCAGTCTTGCCAGCATCGTTGACCGCACTCAATCCGGCTTTACAGCAGGGTAAGTTATTCGAATCACACGCGTTGCCACTTTTTCAATGATTTTCTTTTGTTTATCGATTTTTTGCGATTTCAGGTCAGAGTTTGGGCTATGGTTTTGTTAACTATGTGCGCGCCGAGGATGCTGAGAAAGCTGTGAACACCCTGAACGGTTTGCGTTTGCAGAATAAGGTTATTAAAGTATCATACGCCCGTCCAAGTTCAGAATCTATTAAGGGTGCTAATTTATATGTATCGGGTCTTCCGAAAAATCTATCACAACCAGACTTGGAGGGGATGTTTGCATCGTTTGGCAAAATAATTACATCTCGTATACTCTGTGATAATATTTCTGGTATGAAACAATCGATGAACACACATTCAATCAACTATCGATAATTATCGATTAACTATGCTATTTATAGGTCTATCGAAGGGTGTCGGTTTTATCCGCTTCGATCAACGCAACGAAGCTGAACGCGCCATACAGGAGCTAAACGGTAAAACACCAAAGGGCTATGCCGAACCAATAACCGTTAAATTCGCCAACAATCCAAGCAACAGCGCCAAAGCCCAAATTGCTCCGCCCCTAACCGCATATCTGACTCCACAGGCGGCAGCGGCTACCCGGCGCCTAGCTGGTGCTTTACCATCAGCCGGACGTATCAGGTGCGTAACACTAGCTCTTAATAGAAACAAAGTTAAGTTTTTGTGGGTTGAAGTACCGGAACTTACTAGGCAAGAACACTCCTAGTATTTCCTTTAATACTATAAAACTTTTCGGGTTTATTTTCTTGAGTTGAGCATGACAAAGATGAAGAACATGATAAAAAGATACTTAACATGAGTCTGTTGTTTTTATATTTCGATATTTATCGATATGTATTTGTTAAATTTTTTTTATAGATTTTAATATTACTTTGTTTATATTTACTTAACTCTTATGTGGTATATTTTGGTTTTCTTTTTTCTTTGACAAAAAAAATCTAATCATTATTTTAGCTTTGGAAAAATTTCCATGTTATCGATTAACAAAGGTTTGCGAAGGTGAATTTTTCGAATTATTAATTTTTCATAACATATTTATTGATATACAAAAAATAAGCAATTTTAATGCTGAATGTTTAGATTTAATGATTGTGAGTAATTTTTCTATATAAAAATATATGATTTAAAGTGTTTTTCCCAGTTTTTTTTTATAATTTTTTGTGTATTTTTTTTTGCATTTTCGGCCTTAATGTTTGGCTTTTATTTGCCTTTCTTTTCCATTCAGTTACAGTGCATGATTTATGTTATGGCTTTGTCAAAATAAGAATTTTTTTTTAAAAATTTGTCAATCTTATGTATGTGATATCAGTTTAATATATATTATATCTATACATATTATTTTTTGTTATTGATTTTATTTTCTTTTGTTTTTTTATTTAACGAAGTAGGCGACCATTACTTGTTTGTGCTTTTAACTGAACAATTGGGCAATCGGAGAAAATTAACACAAAATTGTTTGCAGCACAGTGTAACATAACTAGTATAATCAAAGCATGTTATAAATAATATATAAATCAGTATAAAATTGAAATATTCTTGCAGGCGGAAAAGTTAAACGATATGTTCTTTATGCAGTTGTCTCAATATTTTATTCTTTATTTTTAAAACTGATAGTTCCCGTGTTTCCAAACCGATTTCCATGAAAAAGATTTAAAGATATTATTATTATTTAGTTTATATAATAATAATTTTATAATTTTTCAAATTAACTATTTGTATGTGTTTATCGAAAACGGAAAAAGTTATCGATTAAATTAGAAAAAGCTTGATCTGCCTATCAACTGCAAGGGTTTAATATGTAGAATACAAAAACAGCAAAGCGTCATTTAGTTCCGTAAGGAGGGATCGACATAACTTAGTAACGATAAATATACTTACTATATGTACATATATGTATTATAAACTGAATACAACATAAACAAATTTCCCTCCTTCTATCGTCTCTACCGTATCTCGGTATACCAAATAACTATTAAATACCCTAACAATATGTGTTTACTAATTTAATTTAATTTTCTACTTCACAAACCAACATTGGACATCAGATACTCGCCGCTAGCTGGTGATCTGTTAGCCAATTCGATATTGCCGGGCAATGCAATGACCGGATCCGGTTGGTGTATATTCGTCTATAATCTGGCACCGGAGACCGAGGAAAATGTTTTATGGCAGCTATTCGGGCCATTTGGGGCGGTGCAATCGGTGAAGGTCATACGGGATCTGCAGACCAGTAAGTGCAAGGGCTTTGGATTTGTTACAATGACCAACTATGATGAGGCTGTGGTCGCCATACAGTCACTCAACGGCTATACTTTGGGCAATCGGGTGTTGCAGGTTAGCTTTAAGACCAACAAAACCAAAACCACTTAAGAACTACTTCAAAAAAAACAAACTGTCTTAACTAGTATCTAACTATTCGAGTTTTGTGTTGAGAACAACAAACTGAATGAATGAATGAAAATATCTTTGGATTTGGCTAACTCTATATGTGTGTAATCTCTCTCTAGATAAATCGAGACAAATAGACAAAAAAAATTCTTAATGAATATCAAATTGATTAAAAACAAAAATATATATAAAAAAAAACTATGGCATTTGACAGCGAGTTGTAGTCATAATTGATATGAATATATATCTATTTATATGTACGTGCGTTTACCTATAAGCATATGTGTATATACGTACATACATATATGTGCATTGATTTGTATGCTAAACGAAGTTATTGATGAAATTAATGAAATCTTAGCAAAAATTTTTGGATTTTTATTATTTTTTGTCTTTTTTGTGGGACACAAGCCTGTATTTGATTTTGTTTTTTTAACAACACACACACGCACACACACAAAGTACTAAAATGAAAAAAAAAAAAAACAAAAAATAAAACTAACAAAGCTTAAAAGAGGCAACAAAATGCAGCAGTAAACATAATGAAAAATAAAAAAACAGAAAAGCCATAATTAAAAATAAACTGTTTAAAAAATATTCGAATTTTTTTTATAATTAAATTAAATTAAATTGAATTGAATATTAATATTACGTAACTAAATTATTTAATGTTTATTCATTTAACTAAGCAAAAACAAACAAAAAATAAAATTATAAAAAAAAAACACTCATACAAAGTAAATGCTAATTTTTAAACTATTTATTCTGATTAGTATGTGCTACTATATATATGTTTATACATATTTATATAATTGCTATGCTATATTGTATTTGTATTGTGTTCGTTTTGCAAAAACTTAATTAAAACTCAATTAATCAATATTAATTACATTACATAAATATGAATTGCATTCACTTAAACTAATGTTATTATAATATGTACTTATTAAAAAAAGCTTCTATTCAATTCGATTCGCATAGATTTGAACAATATACAATATCCCCTTATTCCCAACAAACAAAAGAAACAGCCGCGATTTGTGGTCAGATTTTAATAAAAACGCAACAATAAAAACATAAATACATTCTTACATACAAAATACATCCATGCATACATCATAACTTATACTTATAACCATTATTATTATAATTATATATATGTAATCATTTTAAACTTATTTTCATTTCGTCGTCGTCTAACTTAATATGAAAATGAAAAGAAAAAACAACAAAAAACAATTAAAATACCAAAAAACAAATACCAAAGTATATTCTACATTGTAGGTGCAAAAGAAACCAAGAAAACTTATTATATATTATATTATATTATATTAAATTATATATTATTATGCCTATTTATTATTCCATTTTTACAATTATAACTTATAAATAAATCCAAACTTAAAAAGCGAAACATCAACAAACCAAAAAAATAAATAAAAAATCATCATAATAAAACATTGAATGTACTTATATATATATGTATTTACTCACATATATGTATATATGCGTATGTTTATTATACAAATATTTGTTCGACTTATTAAAAACGTTGCGAACAGAGCACAAAAAGCAAAGCTACATAAAAACATAGCTCAACAAATTTGTTTTTCTTTGTTGCAATACAACACATACAACAAACAACTGAAAATTGGCAACGTTGCATACAAAAAGAGCTGTGCAATTCGGCAGCGTTGCACTGAAAGCTGGCAACGTAGCAACTTGCCGTGTGTTAATTACTCATTCGTTTTATTTTTGAATTTTTTTAGACTATTTTAAATATTTCATTGTATGTTTTTTGTCATTAAACTCGAAAGCTGCTACAAATGGGAAGCTGCAGCAGTTCAAAATTAGCTTGGCCCCATCACACAACAGCTAAACTAATAACAAAAATACTTAAAATACAAACAACAGCACTCGCATTTTTAAAAATACTGAATCTTTAAAAACTCGGGAACTCGTTCAGTTTATATATTTTGTTTTGTTGTTTTGTGAAATGTTTTGTCTGTTAAGAATTTAGGTAACCTATGTCTATATACATACACATATATATATATATATATATATATATAAAGTCTATAAATAAACGCAAGAAAGTGAGTCTACTACTAAATACATACTACTTACTTACTTACTAGATGCCCTCGTCGTTCTTTTTTCCAACATATATATATATATATATTTAGTAGCGCTAAAGCAGCAATCAATGTGTGTGTGTCTCAGTAGAAATTAGCAATTATAACAAAAATTACTAACAACAAATACAATTTTTAAATGCAAATAAAAAAGACATTCTTTTTTTTTGATCTAGTGCTTAAAATATGGCCACATCTACATGGCAAGTGGGCACTCTGAAGAAAGAGAAATAGAAAATAACAAACATTTAAGATAGTTTAATAAAAAAAAAAATAAAAAAAACAAGTTGAAGCTTAACGAAAAAGAAGAAGAAGGGTTAGAACCTTGTGGCAGTTGCATGCGCAAATTGAAAACACCAAATTTTAATTACTATATATATACATATAGTATATTCTATGTATAATGTAACATTTTTTAAACAAAGATTTATAGTAAAATTTATTAATATATATATATATTGTATATTAAGTATATACATCATATATATATATATATATACATATACATGCATACATTATGATATACATATATGAGGCAAAACAAAAAATGAACTAAAAACCAAACCAAAAAAAAAAAACAAGAGAAGAGAAAAGAGAAAAACAAATGTGAAATTCATTTAAAATATATATCAAAGATTGGACAAACAAACAGTAAGCCCATAAACAAACAAGTTCGAAAACAAAAACTGCATCGGGCGGCATATAGTAGCATAAATACTTGATGTTCGATATACGATATTCGATAGTCAATATATCTAATATGTATGTGTATGGAAAGCTACGACTTGAATTTAAAGTAAAATGTATAACACTCGACAACACGAAAAGAAAGCGAGACAGAGAGCGAGAGTGAGTGAGTGAGAGAGATAGTTGTTTGTTTGTCTTGCCAGTGGACTCTAATAGTATAAACCTAGCCTATAAAAAACAAATAGTAAATACAAATATTCGCTATGCATATACTAAATACTACTAAGTGTACGGGTGTATAAAGTTAAACAATACAATGAACCTAATGGATTTATTCACAAAAAATTTAATAACAATTTAATTACATTACATTAAACATAAACATAATATAATTCCCAACGCATTAGCCAGGTGCGTTTCGGATCGGAACGTTTCGGATCCGAAGAAGCCCATGCTTCGATTTGATTCGATATTGATTCGATTCGATTTGATTCGATTCGCACCACAGAGTTGTGTGTCATTATTCAAGAAAGCAATATTAAAATGTGACCCGAGTCGACTGTTGGCCCCACAAAAAAAACAAAGCCAAGTTAGTCCCAATGCTGAAAGCACGATGGCAACAGACTTTTCTTTTATATAAATTATATTCTTTTTGTTGTTGATAAACGAAATCTTTTAACTGAATTAAAATCCACAGTTTTTTTGTTAAAGTTTTTCCTTAATTCTGGATTTTTTTTAGTTTTGAAATTGTTTTTTTTAAAGAATAATTGAGGTCTGGATGGTGCACAGCTGTATAAATTTGAAAACTCAGCGACTCGGTCACAGAATTCACAGTGTGCACACATAATGTGTATGCTTTACAATTTACGTAAATATAGCTAAACGATATAAGTACATTTTAAAGGCGGAGTATTTTGTGTAAAAGGCAGATGACGGAAGTGGAAAAAGATGATGAGGCGGCATTAAGGCAAAGGTACTTAGAAAATAAAAACAAAACACTTAACAAACAAGCAAAACACACACGAACACACACGAACACTGGCAAATGAGTGAAGAAGAAGGAGAAAGTTTAAGTAAGTAAGTAAGAGGCAACAAAAGAATATTAGAAATTGAACATTAAACTGAACCCAACTGACAACAGAAAAAAAAGCAAAAAACACTTGTGAACAATGAATAACAATGAAAATCATAAACTAAGCATGAAATGCATTTACAATTATTTCAAAAACAAAAAATACATACATATATATATATATATATATATATCTATATCTATATATATATATATAGACATATAGATATAGACATAGATATATATATAGATATATATATATATACATATATATATATATATATATATCTATATATACAAACATATTTAGGTACTTATAGAAAAAAATATACATAAATCTGTGTGTGTTTACTCAATTTAGACGGACGGAGAAGCAATTTGAAAAAAAACGCCGTTTGCGAGACACAAGACAACAACAACAAACAACTTCCAAACAAAACAACACTGTTCACACACCAACACACGCACACACACACACACACACACACACACACACACACACACACAACACACACACACTAAAGTCATAAATTTATGTCTAGAACTTTTTCGAAGGAGCACCCAAAGCATCAGAATATTTCACTTCGATAACGATAACAATCGTTTGTTTGATAACTCAATTTAGTTTGTAAGCATTTAGTCAAAAAAAAAAAAACAAAAAAAAAAAAAGAAAATTTAGTAAAAGCAGAAGCCAAAACGTTTGCCAACGCGAAATAGGCGCTTAAACACGGTCTAGATCTAAGCTTTGCTTTAACTATGCCCGAAGCAGTGAAATAATCACTTACTTCGTATTGAGGCATTGACGAAACGAAAGGAAAAAAAAATATCAATGATAAGAAACAATAAAAAAAAAACATAAACTAAGCCGCTTTTGTCAACAGAACGCGCCCAAAACAAGATGATAACTCACTCCAATCGATTACTATCTATATATTTGATTATGTACGCTATTTATGATTGTCTACGAAGATATATGTATATTACTTTGTATGCACTCACAATTTGTACTTAAATACACACACATATATATATAAATTTATATTGCATTGTATTAACTTAGTTTAATCATAACTTAACTTAAACTTATTAAGAAAAAAACTTTCAACATATTATTAAACATTATATTATATTATATTATCTTATATTGTATTGTGCTAAGAGCATTCAACATTTTTCTAATTATCATATACTATTTACATACGAATTGGAGTGGTTCAAAAACATTTGTTTCAGCTTTTTGTACCCACAAAAAAATAAAACAAGCCCCCTACAAATCAGCATCTAAATTATAGATCTTAAATATCCAAAAAGTACTATCAACATAAATTAATGTATAATCAACTCTCAACTGTTCACAAACCGTATTCTATACATTTATTTGTATATAGTATACATAAATACTTATAGATCGATTTGAAGGTTTTTTTTGTTTTTGTTTTTTAGATTGAGAGCATAAGTTGATAAAATTAATTCTTACAACAAAACAGAAAAATGAATCGCAAAAGAAGATTAAAAAGAACAAAGAGTAGTAGAAATACTCTAATAACATTTACACACATTTAGATGCATATGTATATGATTATTAAAAAATAGAAAAAAAAAAAAAAATGAACACTTATTACAAGATTTAGCTATACTCGTACATACTTATATAACTGATATATGGATGTATGCATTATTATTAATTGTAATTAAAAAATTTATTATTGTATTTGTATTTTATTGTATTTAAAATGTATTAGTTTTTTTTTCCACACACTCTTTTGCTCTTTCATAAATAAAAAGAAAAAATCTAAAAAAAAACAAACAAAACGCCGGCAAGCAATGGTAAAAATTTAACAACAAATAACAAATGCACAAAACAAAAACAAAAATAAACAAAAATACATACACAAAATAACAACGTGAAATAAAATGAAATGAATAATATGCGCAAAAGTTTTGATCGTGTCGTTTTTTTTTTTTTAATTTTAATGGAAAAAAATGAATATTTTATGGTAAGTTTTATTGGTGAATGCAAGAAATATTTTTAAAAGAAAAAGTACCTGATGTCTTCATACTCTTTCTTTCGCCATCTTTCCGCTTAAATGCACAGGGTTGCTTTATTGGGATACAAAAAACCCTTTTTTAATTTGCAGCTAACATTTATTTATTTCCATTCTTAAGTAATATAGATAATATAATATTTTCATATATTCAAGATTACCAACAGATATATAGTTCAATTCCCGACTTAAAAAAACACATTTGGAATGATAATTCACTTTATATTATTAATACTATACATATTTAAATAACTCTCCGGTAACAAGTTGATATTGCTGTGCAAATAGTTTATTATATAGTATATTATTTTGAATATAGTAAAGTGCAATTTATATATGTATATACTTTGGCACAAACATGTTGCATTTAGGTACATGAAGAGCTTTAGCGAATTATCGCGCGCAAAACAAAGTATATTTAGTTTAGTAAATATGCCAATTAATAGTTATATAATGGTTTTGTTTCCTCTGCAATATTGATATGCCTCCGAGTAATAATACGTTTTATTATATAATCTTAAATAAGTAATGCACTCAGAGAGAATTAATACTCATATTTGAATAACTATATTTGTGTGTTTGCTAGCAAATATTTCTCAAGCTAGGCTATAACTTTGAGCAAAAAAAAAAATACTTCAAGCTTAAATAAGTTTCTCATAAGTATTTTTGTGTACATCGATGATCGATTTTAGGGAATAACAACTCTGTTTTTTTCTGTTTGCATAACTTTTGCTTGATCGTCACAAGTGTTGCTCTCCTAACTTAGACACCCAACTCTCGACTGGGCGTTGTTGTGGCCATTTGTCCCGTATTACTGCCGGCTGGTGGCGGTGACACCAAACTGGGCAACCATTTGTTTAGCAGGGTGCGTATGGCAAAGGTGACATCGTGATTGGCAAAGCAAAATAAAAATGACACAACAAAGCCCTGCAGGCTGACAAGCACAATGGACAGCAGCTGATAGAAGCGATCCAATTGGGTGCCAGCATCGGGTCTATAGGGCAACAGAAAGTGTTGCAATCCAAACAATGGCACCAATATGATTGTGGCACGAACCGCTTTGCGTATGGCCAACGGTGCTGGCTGAGCTGATCGTGGATGCAATTTGCGCACAATAACACGCAGCACATTGATAAGAAAGACTGAAAAAAGACAAAGATAAAATAGTTGGAGAGAATGTGATGAAAAATGTTTTTAAATCGATTTAGCTTATTTTGATTGTCAACTTACTGAAACTGGCCAGCAGCGAAAGTGTTATGGGTATTGAGAAGATCCACAAAAAAAAACTGTCATTTATCCAGCAGCTGTTAATAAAATTATCAAAGAATCAGATTCCGAATCGAATATAAATAAGGCTAGGCATAGGCAGTCTTATCTTAATTACTACAAAATACTTTATAAAAAGTTATAACATACTGTTCATTGTCATTGCCACTAAAATGTCTGGCAACACCATAGGGTAGTACAAAGAGTAACGGTGAAAGCCAGCTAAGGAGCTTGAACCAACGCATTACAATCGTGTCCTTGACAAAAACCTGCAAGTTTAAAGTTGTATGTTTTAATAACATATTTAAGATAGAGCGAAACTTAAAGTAATATTATCTGTGTCGAAGAAATTCCTTCTAGTTGCCCTTAGCAGTTTTAACTGGGTTCTTCGAGTTGACTTTCCCCCCTATTCAATTAGAAGCCTTTAAAAATTGAATAATTCCTTTCGAGCCGTTGAACTATGCATGGAGTAGTATTTATTACTAAGCTACTTGACTATGAAGTTGATTTATCAGTTCTTTTGAGTCGAATAAAATGACCTTCCCGTTACTTTTAACTTTACTTTTTTAGCAATACTAAAAAGATCGATTCACTTTTCTAGCGCTGTTTGATTGGGTTTTTCTGGCGTTTTTACCAATCGCTTTCCCTTTAATTTAGCAGCTCAAGTTCATACATATTTATACATATAACTGCTAGTTTTCAAGTTTAAATCACGCTTGGCTTTGAATTTATATGGTTTGTATATATTTATGTAACTCCGACATAAAATCCATCAACATCAAACTAAAGGAAAACTCTTGATGAACGGGCATAAAATATTGTTTGATAGTAAGACGGCATTTGACAGGAAAGCCTTAAAACAGTTGCAAAATAGGCGAAAAAAGTTAGACAAATGATTTTTGCGAGATGCTTTCACATAAATTGAGGCAGCAGCAGCAGCAAATCTCATCATGAATTCACAGCAGTTGCTCATAAACTATGCAAAGTTGTGCAGCAATTACATCAATTTGCATGTGAATAAGCAACCAAAAGAGAGAGAGAGAAAGAGAAAGAAACATACCACAACCAAGACCAAGTGTAGATGCAAACCCTCACAGAACATCCAGAAATAGTTCACCAGCATAAAATAATGCACCACCAAGTGAAGAGCAATGCACCAGGGCTGTAAGTGCAAAAAAGGTGAATCGATAATAAACAGTTGATTCTTAAAGATAATACTAACCGGGTTCTCGGCAATAATATCGGATTGCTCAACAACCAGACGATACCATAGTATCCAGCTGAGGCAAGTGCAGGCCAGCGAGGCAAACAGATGCACATGGATACGTATGCGAGTGCAGCGCAATGATCTTAAGGATGTAGAAAATCAAACGAAAATACTATAATTGCCATGCCATCTCGTAGTACTTACTTGAAGCCAAGAAATATGATTATCGATATGACCAAAGCCAGAAGTGACAGTGCATAACCCTTAACATAGAGCTTGTTGACAAACTGACGAAACTGCAATGAAAGAGATTTTCAATAGCCTTTTTAAAACGTAAAACTTCTCACCTGAAAATCATCGAGGTCCACACAGTTGGTGTAGTTGGACCAAGTTTGATTGCTCAACGGATGACGAAACCATGAACCAGTTTCCAGGCAGCTTGGTTTTGCAAAGCAAAGAAACACAATTATTTTGTCACATTTTGCATTAAAATACTTTGTTTGCCAAGCAGCAAGGATTTCAAGCTAAGCTTCATCGTGTTTAATCATATTGAAAATTGCCTTGAATAATTTATGAATGTGCGTTTCTGGTTAAAACCGAATTGTGTATTGGACTCACGTTTTGTGTGCCAAAAGCTTGCTATTGAAACCCTCAACAAAGTCGGGGCACTGTTGACTCAATACGCTGCCAGCTGGTGTTCTTGGCCAGCATAGATAACCATCGAAATTCACGGGACAAAACAGGCTTTCCGTTTCACTCGCTGCTGCTGTATAGCTGTTGTTGTTGTTGTTGTTGCTATTGTATTGGTTTGAATGGTGATTTGTTGGCATTGTTGCTGTCAGCACGGTTGCATAGAGCTCATTGAAACTGGCCGCCTCCTCATTCACATTCGGCATATCAATGTTGCCCTCATTGAGCACCGCCTGCTCCATATAGCTTGGCGTCAATGTAAATGGCTCCAACAGCATCAAATCCCCATCGCCTGAATCTATATACATATATGTATGTGTAAAAGGGATTTATATTTAATATTCATAGGTATGTGAATTATTTTATTTTTGAATATTTTTTATTTAGAAAAAAGTTTTAACTTATTCTATTCGATTTAATAAAAGATAATAACTATTCACAATGCTTTTTTTTTTCTTCACTTATAATATTAATAATTATAGCATTTTTTATATCTTTTCGTATTGTTTGGTATTTATTTCATTTTGACTAACCTGCTGACTGTTGCCCCATTGTCGACGTGTCGTTCTGATAACGATAAACGCACTCGGCATACAAATGCCGTAGAAATGTGCGTAGATTATCCTCCGGCTGCGGCTGTGGCTGTTGAAGTAGCTCAGCATTTGGGGACATCGATGCCAACATCTCAATATTGTAAGTGAACGCTATAGCTAAAGCCAATGCTGAAAAATGTGAAAATTAAGGGGTTTTCATATTCAATTTGTTGTGTGTGTGTCAAGTTTTTCTCACTCTGTGTGTGTGTTTCTAATTAAGTTATGCTTGGTAAGTCAAAGTGAAATTAGAGTACAAGCACAGCAGGTAAATATAATAAGTGCATTAATGTTAGTTTTTCCGGTTTTAACTACGTAAAGATTCATTTTGCATGTGATTTTTGAATAGGAAAGTTAAACAAAGAAAGACTTCCTAGCATTTAAGAAAAATTTCTAGTATTCAATAAGATTTGATAATAATAATAATTTATCTATGTATCTAGTAGTATTTTTTGAATTGATTTTGATGTTCCGAACTTGTTGAATACGCTAGAAAAACTAAACTATTTTAAATTGTTTAGCCAGCAAATCAAATTCAAAGCCCTTTTTACCAGCAAGAATAGAAGATGCATATTTTTTAATTGTCAATTTTGTTTTTTTGTAACCTGAGGGCTGTCGATTGTGTGTGTGGAATGACATGTGATGACATGTGAATCCTTGCTAACACAGGCGAAGAAGGATGACAATGGCTGGCCGCAGGGTTTGCTGTTGATGCTGCTGCTCCAACGCACTTCAATAAATCAGTTTATTGTCTAATTAATGTGCGTTCGTTTCAGCGCATGCAAGCAGCAGGTTTGTAATTAAATTCCGTCGTGGCATCGATCGAAAGAAAGCACAACAAGAAAATGCACACAGAAGGCAACTCGCTGCTTTGGTTTACTATTTGGATTTAAAGCTCATTCTTTTAAGTTTAATTTTTAACACATGAAATCTAACTTGCTAACACACACACCCAGTAATTTGGTTAATGCAAGAACTAAAAGTGCCATCAACTCAATGGTAAACATGTCGTATACTTCATTTCTAGTGATATAAAGTTATAAAAATGTTTAAGCAGCAAAACAATTCGACTTTTAAATTAAATTTTTTTTGTCGACCAGCTAGCTTGTCGCCCTTTTGTATGCCTTTGACATAAACTTAACATACGTGTACTTGATATTTTGTCTAAGCTGATGTTTGAACATATCAACCAACATCCTTCGCCACGTTGCTTGTCTAAATGGTATTAAAAGTAAACACACACAAAATGTAAATTGTTTGTGAATGTCAAAGTACAATTTTGTTTTATAGGGGTTGGAAATGAATTTAATGCTTATAGTAGTACTTGTGGTTGTTTTTTGTAATATAACTTTATTATACTTTTCAAGTGCATTATATAAAATAAGTAAAAGCTTCAAAGGCAGCTGGTGCTTGAATTGTTTTTGTGTGTTGATGCTTTAATAACTGGAGATTCTACGAAACGCTTTTGTCTGTTCGAGCTAGCATTGCATTGGCAATTAGTTCAAATGCCAGTTACTTAGTTAGACAGCTTTTCCTTTTTCGCTTGTCTCTCTATGCCAGCTTATGCAATTAATGAGCCAGCGACATTTTGCTGCGCATACGCCACGTGCAATGCACAGAGTCACGTTCAGAGCCGTGCATCTAATGGAGCCTGCCACACATAAAAATCTCGATTTATAATTGCACAGAGGACTTAAAACAGATCCCTATTATATCTCTTGCAGTGGGGGTTTGTCATTGCCAAGCGGGGATTTGTAATCCTTGTGTGGTGTATAAAACGAGCTTTGATTGAAAACGTTGCGTGTCTTTTTAAGACTAACAAAGAAATAATATTGAAACATGATTTTGTTTGACTAGCAGCTGCCAGTACCAAAATTCAAGTTATCGATATTAATCGATAATTGGTAATAATCACTCGAAACAGTTTTTTATTCTCAGAAACTGAAATATTTTGTTATCTTTGGCATTCAACTTGATTTAAGAAAATAAATAAATTTCCCAACGTAATTAAAAAATGTTCTCAACACGGAAAAAAAACATAAATTCTATTTAAAAAAAAATAAAAATATGAAAGATTTATGAAATTTACAAAAACACAAAATACATTTTAGGGTCTTTGCCTTGTGTCGCTGCATAAATTAAAATGACATTGAAATTAATGTTTGCAAAAGCAAAAACAAAAAGAATAATAATAATTATATATAGCAAAGAGAGAGAGAGAGTGTGAAAGAGAGAAAAAGAGGGCAGTGACAAACAATCGGAGCAATCGATATTAAGGAGCCAAAATAATTATATGTACATATGGTCGTATACTGAATACTGCTGATATTGATGATGAATTGTTGATACTTTGTGGCTTTGTGCTGTTTACTGTTTAACACACTCACACAGACATAATAATGGGCGTGGGTGGTGGAGGGATGTTGTAATGGTTGCATACTTATTGCGGCTGTGTGTCGCCAAGCCTAATGTCAATGTGGTTAATGATGCTGGCGGCGCGCAATTCTATATTGAAAACAATACAAAAACACAATCTTACCCAACCCGCAGTATTGGCAACAACAAAATTTTTGTTGATGCAACAAATTTTTATTTGTGCCACTGGATGTGTTGGTTTTTTTTTTGCTGTGATTTGTTGTTTTTAAGCAATTATAATAATAAATGAGTTTAGCTATGTGCGAATGTTGTCCAGTCAATAGCATTATGTGTGTGTGTGTGTGCTTTTATAGCTGCGGGTCAACAAATGCAATTATGCTTGAATGTGTGTGTAAGTTGTCACATTTTCTAGCTCATTGCCTGCTAAAGGACGCGTATCACCAGAGCGCACAATGGCCGAAATTAAACAAATTTCAAATGAAAAAAGGATTACCAGAAATTATAATTATATAAAAGCTAGCATTAAGATTGATCAAAAGATCTTTAATAGAGATTTACTTAAAAACAATATGAATATGGTTTGAAATGTTATCGATAAACGATTATTATGTGCACATATATACAGATATTATTATCAAGAAAGGTTATTGAACTGTCTGAGCTAGTCTTAAGACATTTTGTCTTTATTATAAATTGTAAGTTTAACATAAAATCAATACTTATTTAAAAATTAAAGCAATACAATACTGGCCTGATCGACATCGATTATATACCACAATATATAGATATAGAAATATACGCGAAATCACATCACAACATGAAATATCTTATATATATATTAGAATATTCATACAAAAACATATTCAAATCAAGAAAATATAGCAACTTTTAATGTTATATTTAATATTTGATCAATTCCAAATGTTTCTTCTTCAAGATTTTCTATACAATATTCAATTACAAAACTCATCAATCCTTAAACAGTTTATACCAACTTTAAAACCTGTCTCTGTTCTTGTAATAAATCAGATTAATGTCACACAAAAGTATCCGATTTTAAATCCCACAATGCCCACAGTTTGTTTGTGAGTGAAAAGTTTTCCACTTAACTACCGGATCTGGCCGTTTGTTAAGCTGATTAGTTGTTCTTTATTTTTCATTTTGTTGCTTCACTTAAGCTTTCGAGCACAATATGCAGCCAATCAAAGTGAGTTAATTGTTGTTGAAAGATAAAAAAGCGAAAAATCAGTTAAATATAAATTAATTGCATTTTTTTTTGCCTCACACAGTGATTTTAATTATAACAATAACTTTACTGCCTAATTGATTAAAATACTTTTGATTCATATATAAACATCAAATCAAAACTTATAAACAAACTTTTGGTTGTGCGTATTAATAATTTAAATATATAAACAAATATATTTCTCACACGAAAATTTGTTTGCTAGCAGCTCTTCCGCCTTTTACAAGTATTGTTCTGATTTGTTTGAATTAACGCGCGCTGCATGAGAGCGGCTCTTTATTTATTTATACAAAAATTGTACGAATTTTATCTGGCGCCAAAAACATAGCACAAACACTACGAAACACAATCTACATGAATGTTGTAGAAGATGCCACAAAACGCGACTGTTCGCCAGCGCCACGACTTGGCAAATGTGGCAACAACCAAACGCAAAAGCATGCGCTTGCCGCTAAGGCTGCCCATCATTCATTCACACTTACGATTTCCGCCAGCAACTCTTTCACCCTGTGGCGTCCCACCAAAAACTGTGCGAATCGCCGTATACACTGCTTTGCCGACCCATGAGAACAGGCAAACTTACAGCTGTTAACAATGCAACAAGTAGCAACTGCTTAACAAATACTATAACAGTGTATGTTATCCAATTAAAAAAAAAATAACGCACAGAAGGCTGAGCACAAACTAACGGAATTGGATAGATAATCAGACTTTTTTTGTTTATCTTCTTGTTTGAGCCAGAATGCGTCTTGCTCGCATTTTAATACTTGAATTCATCAAAAGTTGGCTTTTTCTGATGGATAATCGAGATTGAGATGCTACTCATTGACGGGGGGCTTCAGAAACTCGGTACTAATAAATTTGCTTTGCAAATATATTCAAATAGTGGTTGTCTTCTGCTTTAGTTGAGCTCAAAGTAAAGCACCCACCCTCCGCCCCTAAAGCATCAGGGCAAAGCCACACCACCACACTAACACACACACACACAACCAGTTGAAGCACAGCTGTTGTGGCTTAAATCTTCTTCTCTCAAAGCTGGTTTGACAATGGGAAACACAGAAACAAACAACAAAAATGTGTATAGTGAAATGTTACTTAATTCTTGCAAGTTATAACAATCAACGTATTTTTTTTGTTGCTTTGCTATTTTTATTTGCATTTCAAGCTCATACATTATTATTATGCCATAACTAGCATTATGATGATTTGTAACGAGCTGCTCTTACGCACGTACATATGTCAAGCATAAATAGTTCGGATAAAGCAAATTGCTGAGAAAAGAAAACGCACGTTCGATGATACTAATACATTTGTGCGACAAACAAAGACTTCATTACATTTTTGCAGTGCCATAGACATTGAATATAAGGCAGTGGTACGTCCACTAGAATACATCAGTTGCACAAAACAAAAAACAACACCCAACAACGTCAACCTTCCATCGTATCCCCAATTCAAACCAAAACCAAAATGTCAGCAGCTATTTCCTTTTGTTTGTTTGTCAGCCTGGCAACCGCTGTCGTCGGACAATTCTATAACGACTTCTACGACGATAATTTTCCTTTGAACCAAATTGGTGCCGTACCCGTACCGGGCATCCAAAGGAGAATTGTGTTCCGCAACCCTGGCTCAAATTCGTATGCCTACGCCGCTGCATCGGGAACCAATGGTGCCAAAGCGTATGCCGAGGCTCCCGGACCAAATCCCGCCAATCCAGTGCAATCGACAACTGGTGGGCCCGTGACTGCTGCTCCATCGACTGTTGCTCCTTCAACTGTTCCTTCGACGGTACCAACTGTTGCTCCATCGAGTGGTCCAACTGTTGCTCCCTCAACTGTTCCTTCAACTGGTCCAACTGTTTCTCCTTCGACTGGTCCTTCGACTGGTCCAACTGTTGTTCCTTCGACTGGTCCAACTGTTGCTCCTTCGACTGCTGCTCCTCCGACTCGTCCAACTCGTCCAACTCGTCCAACTCGTCAAACTGCTGCTCCTCCGACTGCTGCTCCAACAACTCAAGCTCCTGTCACAACAGCACCAGTAAGTATTTTTCACTAAAACTAGCAAAAGGGAATTTTTCCTTTTGATTCTTTCCGTCCTTCTGTTTTTTTTTTGCAATATCTTTTTATACCACTCGCTCTCTATCTTTTACTGTTTTACTCTATATTTCTCAGTCTCTCGTTTTGTCATCCTGTTAACATTTAACATTTTGTTACCAACGGTTTTTCAACCTTTCTGACTATCAATTTTATACCTAACAATACTCTCTTCATACTTTAATTAAACGTTTTCCAACACATTACTTGCTTTGCAGAGTGCTTTGATGAAGATCGTTTTGGACATAGCTGGACTTCAGTTGGTAAACGATATTATTGATCCGAACTGCAAAGTTGGAAAAATTGTCACCTTAACTCTTACCCAATTCAGTGGCAATATAATTCAGGTTAAGGGCTGCCTCGTGGGTTAAGCTCTAAAGAAATTGAGCTTTTACTTTTTATAACATTCAACCTTCTTTTTTTTACTAAATTCAGTTTAAAATGTGTTACTATTAACCATAATAAAGTCATCGTTAAAGACCTTAAAAATTGCTTGAATTTATTTTTTTCATCACCAGCACGCGGTGGAAAACTACTAAAAAGGTTTATTAAGCTATGTACTTAGGGTATTTGGGTCAAAGATATGAATATACTATGAAGAGCAAAAGAGGAGTATTAAATTACATAATATCACGATACAAATAAACACAGCCTCAAAACATCAATTGAAGCATTTGTGTTAGCCTCAAGTAGCGTTTCAGCAGCTAGCATAACTGAAGTTGTTTATCTAATATGAACTATCACATCAATTCGGGTCCTTAAAAACTTTTTCGAAACGCTGACCAACTCTAGAATCTTGACTAAACATATATTCAGCAATCTCAGCACAACTTTCAGGAACAACGATGAATAATTTAAACTATTCGAATCACGAAGCTCTCATCTCAATTCAACGGCAGTGTTCTGTGCTCTGTCATAGCAAAGTAGTTGAGGTCCGGAATCGCAAAAAAACAATGCTTAAACTGATAAACGATAAATGCATTTTAGTAATGGAATTGTCCGCTTTACGCCAATTCAACCTAAATGGTTTAAACAAATGATGGTTATAATATACATAAGGAAGAAATTTTCACTTAATTAATGCCTCCATAGACAAAGACATTTATGTTAACGAATTTAAGCAAGTTGACTTAAAGTGTTTGTTAGAAATTTATGATGTTTTCTCTCTTGTGGCACAACTACCTTTGAACTGCATTTTGAGAATTTCGAATCTTCGTATTTTAATTAGATACTTTGTTATGATTATTATTGACTAAGAAGCTTTTGCTGTCTCCTCTTCAATAGACAAAAAGCAACAAAGTTCAATAGAATACTCAAACGCTTATCAAAAGTGTTCAACGTTCCATTTACATATGTATAAGTGCGGCATATATCGTATGAACAGGTGCTTATTGTTGTTTGACATGTTTGTTTCCGCCGATTGCCTTTATTGTTTGTGCCATTTTCTATTATATTTTTGCATTTCGCAGGCATTGTTCGTGCTTATCTGCCGACAATAAATGCCATTAAAAAGCTTTAACAAAAACATTAAACCAAAGCAACACAATGAAGCAGGCCTAATATAAAAACGCAATGTGTGGTGGGTTTGAGTTTGTTTTTTGTATTTTTTTCGCGGAAATTAAGGATAGACCAAAAGCATAAGCAAAGCCATTTCAGTTGCTGAAGTCAAAACACTTTGTGTAACTCAAAAAAAAAAAAAAATACATTAAAAACTCAAATCGTTTTCACATTTGTTGTTGTTTCTTTTTTGATTTTGTGCTGATTTTTGATCTCTCGTCATCATCATTGTCAGATTTCTCGTTAAAAGATTAATTTATTTATCTATAAACAAAAGCATAAAATAAGAGTTTTGCTACAGAAAAAGTTCTGTGATTTTATTTAAATCAATCAAAAATATTAAAGTGTTTTTTTTTTATTGACATTTCCAACCTTTTTTAATACGTTAAAATAAATTTTTAAGTGAATCTAACATAATTGCATTCAACTGCCAAACTCATTAAAAGTTTAGCATAAAAAATAAATGACAAACAGCTAAATATGGAAAGAGTAAAAGAATTTCCTACTCTACAAAGCTTATTTAATTTGAGTTTCCACAATAAATTAATCATTTTTAGTTAATTTGTGAAGCGTAACCGCAAGCGTAATAAATAAATTTCATATCAGAAATAATTTTTATTTTTTTTTAACGTCACATTCCGCCTATAATATCCAACCATATGCAAGAGTGTTTGAAAACCGATTATGTGAAAAATGGCTTTTAGTTTTTCAAACACACCCGCCAAGCCCTCTTCACCACTCAGTTCCCCTCTAGCGACAACATGCCACAACAAGCAAAAAGCGGAAAGTGCAAAAATGTAAAAAGTTAAAATTGATTAAAAGGGTGGGAATCTTTTTTGTTCAACACTGATAGCCTGGCTATCAATTGGAGCCAATTGTTCCAGCTTTGGAGCTTAAATAAAAAATCCAAAATACAATAAAAAACCGTTAACATTGTTGTTGTGCATGGCTTTTTAAGCCGTTTATCAAGAAGCTGGCCTGACACATAAATCAGCATATATTATTTCTATACCCTTTCGAAAAGGAGGGAATTAAAAGTGAACATTTAGATACATAAATAATATATAATTAACTAAATATTTTATTTAAAATATTGCTTGCATTTATTTAAATATTAAATAATCTTAAAGTGTTTGTAAATATTTGAAAGCTTTTTTAAACCGTTGATAGCATAAATAAATTTCCTTATTCACTTCCGCAGGGCAGACATAATCAATCAAAGGCCAGCCAGACAGCACTTGGTACGGGCCTTAAAAAGAATCATAATTTTGATTATATATTTTTCTCATTTTTGACTAGATATTTATGGCTGTGAATTTGGCTTATGCAATTTTCATTGTTGTTGTTGATGTTTTTGCTACTTTGCCGCGCTGTTTACAATTAATCGAAAATCCGTTGTAAGAAACGGGAAGATATTACATTCTGTTTGTTTGTTTGTTTTTATTGGCTTTGATTTTGTTGAACTTGGTCAAAAGTGTTGGCAATTGACTTTTAGCGTCTGTTCGCCAATTGATGCCAGAAATGAAATCAAATGAATGGATTAAGGTGCCACAATTGAAGGAAAAATAAAAAAAGCAGAAAGAAAAAATGAGAAACAAATGTAAAACCTATTAACATAAGCTTAATGAAACAAAAGCATAAATTGTTCAAATATCATGAAAAAGCAACAAAATAAATAAAAAATCAATATGTGGGCTGCGTAGAAAAAGTATTTATTTACTTATCCAGCTTTGATTACTTTTCATGTTCTAAGAAAAATATTGAAAGAAGCTGACTTGTAAATATTTGCCTCTATTAAAGTCAAGAATAAATAAATTTGAAAGAAAAGCTTTCAGCTTAAACAAGAATTGTTTATCTCGCATCAAAATATTCAGTTGTTATCATATGATAACCCACTTGATGTAGAAGGCAAAAGTCAAGGTAAAAAAAAACAAGACAGAAAATTAAAAACAAATTAAATATACATAAAAGCGTACAATTACCAAATTTTGAATGTTTTGCGGACGATTGCGGCAATCAAATTCAATTAAGTGTCCATTTCTTGCAATATTCTTGTTGCTCTTCACTGTTGTTGTTGCTTGTGAAGGCATAAAAATGTAATAAGCGCCACCTAAAAGTAGGCAACAATAAAACGCTTACGTCGCTTCGCAGTGTTGCAACGTCAAAATTCAAACAAAAGCAAACGCGGAACAGAAGCTCCATCAAATTATGCAAGTAAAAACAAAAAATAATAACCAAAAAATTAAAAAAAATAAACGCAACAAAATGAGCAAATAACGATGAGGGAGAGAGAAAGAGAGAGCAAGCAGGCGGAGGTTCACAATACTTTTAGCAAGTCTGTTGGACCGGCTCTACAGTGTCCTTAGCCGGCTATCCTGTTGCCTCATTAGCAACAGCTGACGCATTAAATTCAAACGAATATTGTTAGCTTAAAATATACATATTTTATATTATGCGAGAACTCAATTATTTTATTTTGTTTTTATTGCAAAGTCCAAGCTAAATAAATTTAAATGAGTTTTTCTTTTTAACTTCACATTTTATTTGACTCTTTTGAGAGAAGAGAAAAGCGAATAACTGTGAATAGTTGATTAATGTTATTTTTTGTTTTCAACTTTAACGTTTTGTATTGCTATGCTGTACAAAAATTCATTTTCATCAAACTTTTTATTTTTGTAAAATTCCGAAAAGGACAAAATAAACAATGTTGCGTGCAATGTATTGCTTTGACCAACCGACCAATCTATAAATAAATCTTTTATCAATTTGCTTCACATATGGAAATGTTATGTGTGTGTGTGAGTAAGTGTGTGTGTGGGTGCAGCTTTCATAGCATGGGTGTTTTGTCATTGTTTTGTGGCGCGTGGGAACTGAGCTAAAAGTTTTCAAATGAAAGCCGAAACTTTTGATTTATTCGAATATTCAATATTGTCAGCTTTGAGTTTTAAATCAGTTTGAGTTTGAGTCAACTTGTCAACTGCTAACCTTAGTACTAGTTCTAATCAGTAATCGAACACTGTATTTAAAATGACCCCAACAATATTGACGACCTTGGGATAAGAAACACAAAGAGGGAAGGGGATGCAAAAAACAGGCATTTATCACTCACATTGCAGACGTTGGATTTGAGAACAAAAGAGAGAGAGACACAGGACATCAGGCAACTAAAATGTGTCACAAACGGACACAAAATGGTCAAAACAATCAAAAAAAAAAAGAAGAAAACATTGTGAAAACAAAACACAGAACAAAAGCCAATTCAATTTACCTGCAACCCAAGGGAACTAAAGCGAGCGGATGGGGCACGATGTTTCCGGAAATTTTCACTAAACACAACTCGAAAGTTATACAATTAGAGAGAATGTCGCTAGCGGCTATTGAATTTGCCTACACGTGTTGCTGTTTGCCACAATTCGCTGCCTGCTGCTTTAAATGAGGACCTGTTGGGATGGCAACAATAGCGCTTGGGCAAGGATTGTGCAGTGGCTTAGCCAGCTAATCGAATCACTAAAACGCATCGAATGCCACAGAATAAATAATAGTATGTTTTGGTGGCGTATACGCAACGTTTCTTTTATTAAAAGACCTTTTTTTTTGTGAAGCCTATACCGACCAGTGTCTATGAGAGTGAGGGAGAAAGAAAGAGCAAGAGGTTTATCTTTTTACATTTATTTTTTGTTGTTTTTTTACTCCAACCACTTTTTATACCCAGCAATCAATCAAAAATGGTTAAAAAGGGTATAGTTAAAAGAAAAAAAAGATGGGTGTTTATATGCATATATATATATATTCGTAATCAATCGATAGTCAATATAAGAAAGACGAGATATATTACGTATACGTATATGGAATAAAATATGCAAATAAGCAATTACAACCTAGGGTATCTTCTAGTTGGATTACTTTGATTAGAATCAAACCACTTGTTATTTTTTTTCTTCAGTATTTATTCAAGCGTTTTCGAGGGACAGGCACTCACAAAGACACAAAGGGAGAGAGAGAGAGGGATTAACGCGAGAATAAATCATAAATGGATTGACATGAAATTTCAATCGTTTGTCGAGCAGCCCTTTTTTTATTTGAAATTTGCGAAAATTGCACTTGAATGAAGAACGCTCGAGTAATATTCATTCGCATTCGAAAAGAAAAAATTAAGAGCTAAACGGAAAGCGTTGATCTATTAACTCTAGTTAGTCGAAGCAAATCTTAACCAAAAACGCACAACAGCAAAATTGTAAATTTGAATGGGATTGAATGTGCAAGCTATTTTTAGTAGTAGTAGATGGCACAACACTTCCGCATAAGCTTCTATACTATGTATATACAAACCAGATCCATTTTGGAGACTTACTTGCTTGCAGCAGAGCCATCTGTGAATTTTGTGTTCGTTGCTCTGTGTTTACGTTTCAAGTTCAATAATCCAAATGCTATTTCGGCAATATTTTTCACTGGCATTGATTTGATGCATTTCAGTTTTGCACTTGATTTTCGCGCCAAACAAAACAATAACAATACCAACTAAATAAATAATAAACACAAATCACGAATCGCATACGAAATCCTGTTGATTTGGAATTAAAACTTTTGGAATGCCGCGACAACCGTTCGCAACGGCTTCAAGTTGGAAAGTGAGGTCCTGCTCACGGTTTTTCGCGTTGGGATGCGCCAGCAAGTATGTTTCCCCAAGGACCAAACGTTAATTCAAAAACTGGCAGCAAGCAGTGCTAACTGTTATACAAGAGCAGGCACAGTTGTATACAATTGGACTTAGCTTAAACCTACCTAAACACGCAAAAATGTATAAAATATAAATTGGATTTTTAATGTGTACCAGCTGCGAAACAAAATCAAAATAAAACCAGCTAGACATAAATGTAAATGCTTTAAGCAGGACTCGTTGATGTGCGGTCAAAGCAAACTGATGCTGTGCACTGCTTCCTGCAATACTTGACAACAGCCTGTTAAAGCTTTCAATAACAAGCTGTTAAAAGCTGTTCACCAAGCAGTTCAAAGACACGCACTCAAAAGCAGACACGCGAATACATATTAATCGTAGAAGTTTTAGTAGTAGCGTTAGTTTTAAAACATTCCTTTCCAAATGTTTTTCCATTCAATAGAACGTTCCTTGTTTTTTATGTCAAAACTGTTAAAATTAAAATTAAAAAGCAATGCAATCGAAAGAAGACCAATTTTGAGTAGAAACAAAGCGCAATGCAAGGCTTCTTCTTGATGGTGGGTTTAATCAGCCGGCAAATGCTGGCGCCAACGCCTCACAGTTGAAAGCTCAAGTCAGGCACGTAAGCGCATTGAATGATAAAGAAGTTAGCGTCTCATCTAACAAAGATTTGAGACGGCAGCAGCAGCAGCAGCAGTTATGCGTGCAGGTATAAAAATGCGAGTGTAGGGTAATGACAGTTACAAGCCATACAACTTCAGCAGAATGTGGGCACAGCTTTTCAGTTGCATCTCAATTTCCTTTGGTCTAGTGTGCCTAGTTGAGGCACAGCGCTGCCAGGACGAACATCAAATTCGAATTCAGCCCATGGATTATACACAATGCGGCCGTCCAGTTTGTGCTAGCAATGGTTTTTGCTATCGCAAATTAGCAAACATCTGCCAGCTAAACAGCATCAACTTGCAGCTGCTTTTCTCGGGCCAAAGAGGTATGTAAATTTGATAATTTCAAATCGCGAAAGTTTCTTTATACTTGCACTGCTTGCAGAGCTGGTGCAAGCTGATATGATGCACTGCTTGCCGAGGCGAGCATGGAACGATGATAGCGCATCCTATAGACCGCGTCCATTAGTAGCTGCTGCCTACGATTATGCCAACACTTATGAGTCGCAATATCCATACGATTCAGTGCCATATAATCCCTATCGACACTATGAATCACATGACATTTATTCTTCAACTCGACAAAATACTTATGGATTCAGAAATGACTATAAAAACATCTGGGATCGATTTAGTGGAATGACGTATAACAACTATCAAACCACATCCAGCTCAACGGAGCATACTACATCTACAATGAGATCCACAGTATTGCCAACAACTGAGACAATTGCTGCAGCCAACACAACACCATCCACAACGAATTCAACAGCAGGAGCAACAACAACATCATCCTCAACACCATCCACAACGAGTTCTTCAACAATGTCAACCACAACTGTTGCTATTTCACCAGCCACAACGCCTTCTTCCACGATGCCAACAACGACAGAGCTAACAACCTCAGTGACAAATTCAACATCAACGAGTTCCACAGATTCCTCTAGCACAACAACAGAAACAACACCAATTACGGATACAACACCATCCACAACATCATCTTCATCGAATTCCACAACAACTTTAAACAAAAGACCATCCACAACACCATCCACAATACCATCTACAACGAGTAATTCAACGATATACCCCACATTGCCCACAACTCTGTTAACAACAATGCCAAGCACAAGAGCAACCAGCAAATCAGTTGTATCTACAAGAACAAGAAGCCCAACAGAATCCACAACAGTTTCGCGTACAAACTTAGCAGCCAACGAAACAACAACTCAGCCAAGTATAACAATAACGGCGTCAGCTGAAACAACAACAGTGGCTTCAATTGAATCCACAGCAAGCACCAAACCACAACCTACAACAACACCATCCAAAGCAACACCAAATTCCACATTAGAGACCACCACTCCAGCTACAACAACAACCAGTTCTACAGTATCAATAATGTCATTCACAACGGAAAGCAACGATTTGGATGCCGTAAGTATTTCATGTATTATATTCAACACGTAGCTTTGACAATATTTAGTGAACTATCTGCTTTAATAATTGTACTTAACAGAACTCTCTGGTCTCTCTGGTCTTTACAATGGGCAACGGTAAAGTCTTTAGACTCGCACTCGCCGAACAGATAACAAATCCAACAACCGGCAATAAAACATGTGCTAAAACTATATCGCTAGAGCTGAAGCTGAAAGGCGTATTGGAACCGATCAAGTTTAATGGTTGCCTCTTTGATAACTCCAAACCAAATGATACGACATATAAACCGCTTTACTTAAAGCCATATGGTTACATGTATGGCTTTGTCTACGGTTCCGGCTATGGTCACACATATCGAAATGAATATCCCGACACTCAAGGAAATGTTAATAGTGCAGCCTTTGCTACCGCCTCTGCTTCCGCCTCAGCAGTTGTGCCACCCAACTGGCCTCAATAAACACAAAACTTTTTAGACCTTCCTCAATAATCTCATATTATGTAATAGCTAAAAAGACTTTTCGTAAACCTTTTTAACATAATCATGAATAAAACGATTCATTTCTGATACCTAAGCCCATTTTTGTTTTTGGTTTTGTTTATTCAAATTTCAGACACGTGCGCATTGCTCAAATGATATTTCATTCAGACTTTATTCATTGCTATAGTATTGTTAGTATAATTATTGCAAACGTTGCAGAAATGAACCCAGAACTTGAACCAAAAAACATTGTGTTGTATTTGTTTCGATTGAAGTTGATACAAACATCCATATACCAAGTCACAATATTCCTGTCTAACCAAACCAATCCCTCTTTCATTATGCATCATCATTGAAAAACTATTTAATATCTTCAAGCACAATAGGATGGAAATTCAACTTCAAGCTTTGCTTTCCATTTGAACAATGAACTTGACCACTTTTTTTTTCCAGTTATCTGCTGACCCAGGCAATTGTTAATAGTATATCGTAATACGTTGAATGCTTGCCCAATAAATCATTTCAATGTCATAATTTGTAATTTGTTTTTAGAGTGCAAAATTTTAATTCACAAAAATTTCCCATGGCTCAAACTTTACGTTTAACACGAACAGTGCAGATATGACAATAGCTCGAACAATTTCGAAAACAGTGTTAAAAAAAAGGTGGAAAAAAATTTAAAAAAAAACATGAACCAAAGTCGGAACGTCTGGGTCTAGCCAAAAAGCGTTGATAAGACTTAAAATACAAATATAGCTCTGGACACGTCGACATTGCAATGACATGCGATCATTGTGTGGGAGTTTGGCTATAGCTGGTATATAAAAAGCGCAGCCTTTACAATTGAACTTCATAGTTGAATTTAGGATTCTTTACAAAATGCTCGCATTTTATTTGTTTGGCTTAAGTTTGGTAACAGCTGCCTGGAGCTGGGGTTATGGTAGACCAGACTATTATGCCGCCCATTGTGTTAACATTCAATGTCCGCTAGAGCAGAATCGGGTCTGTGCAAAGACACAAGGCTCCCAGCAGCAGGCGACTTTTGATAATAGCTGTGAAGTGCAGCGCTATAGCTGCCTAACCGGACAATGTAAGTGCTATAAATGACTTTGAGTAACAATTGAATAATAACACTTATTTTTTAAAAGATTGGCACATACTTTTCGAGGGTCCCTGTGAATGTCCTGTCAAATGCCCGACCAAATGTAGTCCAATCTGTGCCGCAAATGGGAATACGCAGAAAACGTTTAAAAACTTTTGTGAGCTGCTGCAGTACAAATGCCACACGGGAGAACGTGAGTTATTTTTCTTTCCTTCTCTTCTTTTTTTGCTACCCCTTTCTAAATCGATCTTCTTTCCCTTTTTATTACAGCTTGGAGTCTTTTACACAACGAAGCATGTTTAGGAGAAGAAGACGAGTATCCAATTGGCTATGGATCACATCCAGCACCTTCTAACTATGGTCCACCACCTTATGGAACTTATGACTATCAGTCACGAACTTATGGACAACCAATTGAACCATACAAGTCTCCACAGAATCCATACGCCGTATCCCAATTGCAACCGTATTATGTTTCAATATCAAGGTACACCTTGCCTACCGAGTCGACTGAAACATTCGAAACAAAAACAACACCACTAGTTGCAACATCAAATTTTCAACCAACGAAAGATTCCTCATCCGTTTCCCCTCAAGAAACTTCATCGGATTTGTCAACAGAATCATCCGTTGGCTCTACAAAGTCAACAACACACGAAATAACTGTCCCAACAATCATTTCAACAACGCAAAAATCGGAAACAACTGTCTCGCATACCACTTTGAAAGATTCATATTTAATAACGGAAGCTTCGACTTCGGATTTCACAACGAATAAAATAAGAGTGACATATGAATCTTCAACAGAGCCTCAACAACAACCTTCAACAAATACAAATAATTATACTACTCCACAAGTTGCTTATCCGACAACAGATTCCGGTTTAAGTTCAACGATAGTTTCATCTGATCTATCATACAACCCAAATGTTCCAAGGTTTCGAGCTCTAAGCCTTACTCAAGAAAACGCAGCTAATAATACAACTTTCTTGACAACCAATACCAAAACAGAAGCTTCTCCGTACCCAAATTTAAACAGTTGGAATGCTACTACAACAGAGTCTGAATCGAGTTCCTCCACAACAGCTGCTATGACATCCTCATCAAAGCCTCAAGAACCAACCACACAAGCTGCCGTTAGCTCTACCTGGGATTCTACGACAGTGCCATCTGATTCCGATAGCTCGAGCTCTGCCTCGGATTCTACAACAGTGCCATCTGATTCCGGTGATTCCAGCTCACCCTGGGATTCTACAACAGAGCCATCAAATTCCTCTAACTCAAGCTCTGCCTGGGACTCTACAACAGTGCCATCTTATTCCGGTAACCCAAGCACTGCCTCGGATTCTACAAAAGCGCCATCTGTAAGCTCCGCCTGGGATTCTACTACAGTGCCATCTGATTCCGATAGCTCAAGCGCTGCCTGGGATTCTACCACAGTGCCATCTAATTCCTCTAGCTCAAGCTCTGCTTCTACTACACTGCCATCTTTTTCTGGTAACTCAAGCTCTGCGTCGGATTTAACAACTGTGGCATTTTATTCCGGTAAATCAAGCTCTGCCTGGGATTCTGCAACAGTGCCATCCGTAAGCTCTTCCTGGGATTCTACGACAGTGCCATCTTATTCCTCTAACACAACACAAGCGGCCGGTAGCTCTGCCTCGAGTAGTACATCGGATTCCACATCGGAAGTCTCCACCATAGTTACAGGTGAATCAACGGAAGCTTCAGTTTCAACAACTATTCGGGAGACTACAAGTATAGCTCCTGTTCCTTACATAACAGCAACCAACGGTAGTCTGGCCACAGAAGCTATAAACTATGAGACATATCGAGAGCTGCCTGATGAAGAGATTACAAAAGGAAATCAAGTGATTGTACAAGTTTCGAAAAAGGATGGCGTCCAAACAGTCAAAATCAATAATCGAAAAACAAACCATAGTCCATCCTATGTGTTTCTGTTTATGAAAAATAACGGTTCCGACGATAAAGTTGAAATACAATAGATCTAAAATAAATACGAACAATAAATACTTAAATGAATCCATACTAAAAACAAACCTAGCCAATTAATAAAGCGGCGAAAGTGACAATTAAAGTTTTAATAAAATATTTATACGATTATTACAACGATATGTTTCTTGAAAAAGTATAAACCCAAAAGAGTGCTGTTCGTTTTACGTTTATTTCGCATTTAAATTTGGGTTGACAGCTCATTATTCCATGGCAATATGGAAATGTAATTGATAGCCATCTGGTTGAGGTTCCGGTTAAGTTTCCGCGGTTGTTTCCAATACGTTTACCCCGCTTTGTCCCACTTAGGGTAGGCTTATTGTCGTGCTGACATGCAGAACAGAAGATAATATTGTCACCTAATATTGTCACCTGCCGTTTCTACTAGATACATCTGGCCATCTTCAATTCGGAACTGTGTTTTTGTATTACGCGACATAAAAATTTACGATGTTCTGAAATGTGAAGGCAATCACTAAATCAAGCCAATGCAATTTTGCATTCTCGCTGTCGAGGCCAAAATTGCTGACCCATGGGTTGCATTGTATGTAAACAAATGTTCAAATGTTCAACAAGAATAGTATCAGCATTTTTGATTAACAATAAATAAAAGCCCGGTCAGCAAGTAAGTTCTTAAACCAATCAAAATATTTTATGGCAAAGTTTGCCAGCTTTTTGAAAAATGCTTTTGGGCTTCAAAGCGACGCGAAGGTTGCTTAATGAGATTGTGCTTAAAGCCAAAAAGTTTTGGTGTGGTGAAAAGCTCTCGTAGCTCTTACCATAAATATTGTTGAGCTTGCTATAATACCAAGAACGAGAAAAAAAATAACGGAATTTGATTGCATAACAGAATGAAATGAAATGTTTTCAAAGTTGTTACGTAGTAAAAAAACAATCAAAAGAAACATAAAATAAACTTTTTTATAGGTTTGTTATGATGCTGCAATTGAAAACATAAAAACATTGCTGCATTCTGACACAAAAAAACAGAGAAAATTATAGCCAAATATAATAAATAAAAATGTAACTATTGTTTAATATTATTATTTCGCCAACTAATTGAATTTACAATCGAATATTATGCTTTTGTCATTTAACTAGAAGATAATCAAGTGAAAACACGTTGCAGTCGGACGACAACCCAATTTTTTGGGGCCGCCAAAGGCTTTATAGATTTTCATTTCTCGATTTTATTGATTTTCCAGCCCACAAGTCTAACATAGAGACAGGCGTCGCCTTCATGACGAAGAAATACATAATGCTTTGGTTAAGTTTCTAACAATTAAAGAATAAGAAAAAGAACAGCAACAATAATTCTATGATTTTGTTTAGTTAATTTATTATTTTTCGATTAAAAAAGACTTAGCAAACGACGAATCTGAACAAAAGTGCATTTTTTCCGTTTGAACGCAAAATGCTGACCGTCGCAACCCAAAGAGACGTCGTGTTGCGTCCATAACTAAGAAATCGAAATAAATCAGATACAATAGTTACCCATTATTGAGGAGCATATAACTTACCGGATTGGTGAAATCTATTTCACTCACAATGCATTACCACAACTACAAATTATAAAGATACATTAACTCTTATTTCTTCTGAATTTCACGCAAGCTGCGCACCCTCCATTATCTGCTAAAGGGTGTGGTACCGTGAATACTAAAGAAATAGAAATGAAAATATTATTAGAAGAAAGATCTTCTTGATGTTCAGAACTTACCAATTTCTGTGGTATCGTATTTATATCGATTGCATTTCTGTACTTAGGGAGAGAGACATACTCTAGAGACCAGTGTGATGCGTGATCTTTCTGTTTTGCAACTAAACTTCAAATTACTTTATCTGTGTGTGTGTGTGTGTGTGTGTATTTCCTTAGCATGTATGGTGTCGCCATCTGAAGTGTAAAAGCTAAAGCTAAAGGAAAATAAAAATAATAATAAATAAAACGTATTAAGAAATTTAATTACTTACTGTTAGGACAACGCCTTATCCTTCCAATCCAGTGAGTATTTTAACGTTCGCAACTAATTATTTAAATATCTAGAGTAAGACGAGTGTAGGTTTATACGTCAACGTATATCGCAATAATTACATGCATATATTGTATACGAAGTGTTGCAAGTGTTCTTTGGCAATATCTGAGTAAACACAAAACACAAGTGCTGTCCATATATATGGCGTTTCCTATATTAACGCGTTTATTTATGGTTAGTTTACAAATCACAATATATATGTATGCATTTTGATACTTACAATACATTTTTCAAACAATTCATAAACGGAAATATTTTGTACGAAAAATAATTTGGTTTTCTTTTTGACGAAAATATTTTATACGCAAAATAATTTTTTTCTTTTTTTGACGAAAATATTTTATGCAGAATATAATTTTCACATTTTAGAAATTTTGTGAACAAAAAATTTTGATGTTTTCCAGACTAGCTCTGGAAGCAAACTGAAATTATTTGTATTTTCTAAATGCTGCTGAGCTATGTGGAACAAAAGCCTACTTTGATGATTGAAAATCTTAAACCAAACTCTTAATATGACCCAAATACTTAGAAGCCAATGTCTGTTCAATGGTGGTATATAGTATTGAGGTGTCTCTGTTGGCGTAACAGAAAATAAAACAATAATTTTTTGAAAAATTGTTTTATATGCATGAAACTCGATGCAGTTTTTCACCGATTTATTCAACTGCAAAATATTAAATAGCACCGCGATTATCTCCTTTTTCCTTCAGGCCAAAAAACAGACATAAAATTTTGCAGACATGCAATTTTTCAAGGGATTTTTTGTTGTTGGTCAAACACACATAAGGCAATGCCAATATTTTTTGATGCAAACCATCGAACTTGGCACATAAAAGCGTGGGCTATGGTGCATTTATTATTGCGGGCGCTAGTTGTAAATATGTTGGAAACATGTGGATTTATGGGCTTTTGACTATGGATTTTTATTGATTTCCTAGTCCACCAGTTGGCGCAGAGCCTCAATCAGTCCCATCCATACAAAACGAAAATTGCAATGTTTCAGGTCTTTAGCTTTACGGTTGTTCAAAAATTGTCAATTTTTCATTCCACTAAACCAATTTTCTCTTTATCTTGGATATTGAGTTTAAAAAAAGGTTCCAACTACACAATGAAAACTAGTACTCCACGTTTAGGGAAAGTTCTGCACGAAAAAGTTGCTATGTGGTGCTATTTATAATTTTGCTATTGAAAATCCATGTAAATTATGCCTCATCCAATGTAAAACTTTGTCTAATATTTGTTTCAGTCATTACAGAACAATCAGCCACTAGTGGAGCTCTTGCAGCATTTCTGCAATAAATAAATCTTTAAAAAGCATTAGACTTAAATTTGGATTTATTTTTTCTCTAAAATATATACATGACATCGAGTGTGGTAAGGGTGTTATTTAGTCCTCGTATTTTCGCTATAAATTTCAATTCTTTGGCCATGTTAACCGCTCGCTGTTTTCTCTGAGGCATCTTGTGCTACTTCGTAGATTTTGAACGTTGAACAAATGGACGTTAGGATCAAATAACAGTTAACATATTAACTTTCCATGCTACAGCAGCTTCTTATACTTATAATTCATCATCAGATATGTATATACAATCAACGGAGCTATTTTCGGAGGGCTTATCGTTCTTATCGTTCTTATCGTTCTTATCGATCTTATCGTTCTTATCGTTCTTATCGTTCTTATCGTTCTTATCGTTCTTATCGTTCTTATCGATCTTACCGTGCTTATCGTGCTTATCGTGCTCATTGTGCTCATTGTGCTCATTGTGCTCATTGTGCTCATTGGGCATCTTCATAGGAACTAAACCTTGATCAGTCCATTCATATGGATTTGTAATGATGAGAGGCTTTTCTTCTGGCGAATCTTCCCAGTCCATCGGTTCAACGGGGTCCAGTGTAACAGTTGGTTTAAATTGAAAATTTTGATTGTTCCCATAATTGATATTCGGAAATATGGGATATTTTACCTCTGGTGTTTTATTCGAGTCAGCTGGTCGGTTAACTGGCTTTACATTGTATTTTTTTGAGCTTATTGCTGCGAAAGTTCTCTTTGGACTCATTGTCTTTGTTTTGTATGTTTGTTTCTTTCGCTAATGTGTGCAACGGAAAGGCTAAAGTTAAATATTTAACTATTATTTTGTATTTAAATGTGTATGGTTGTTATAACTTGTGTGAATAACAAAAAACTACTGTGTTGGATGTTAAATTCCGACTAAAATTTACGATTAGTTTGAAACCCATAAACTTCAATTTCAGCTTAACTGTTGGCAAAAGCCTTGCAAACGAACAATTTATATTTCTTGGAAATTTCTTGTTAAGTAATTCGCTGAATTGAGTTGGGGCTTTTGTGTTCTTTAAATGAAATTTATAAATGGGAAATGCAGGTTTTTATTTTAATACCAGACAAGTCGATATAATAACCAACTAAACAAATCATGTTCATTCTTTGGCTAACAACTTAGGTTCAAACACAAAGTGCAGAATATTTTAATTAGTTTTCATTCAATCAATAATAAAATAATATTTTCTATACATATAATTCTTTATGTAAGCAGTAGATTTGATCCAGCCCTTAACAGCTCCACAAAAAGGACGAAAACTCACCCAATCATCGGACAATTATGATGTTAACAGGCCTGACAAACATCGTTGCCTAAAACCCAACATAAAATTCTGCATTTCACAAATTATTATGAATATTTTGAATAAATTCTTTCATCAAATTTAATAAGCAGCAACGATAAAATCGAAATGAAGGTTAAATATAAGTCTTATGATGAGGATTGTTAGCAGAAAGAAATATTGTTTTAAGCTACTGTTTGATTGATTTAAAGCACGAATCATAATCTGGCTTGCGTGCTTTTGTGCCGTTCTCTTGCTCCGACAAGAAAATGTTTATCGACAACGAATTGAAAATACCCTAAGCACCATTTCTTTACCTAAGTATATAAAGTCGCTTGCTTAGAAAATTAGAATAAAATTCTGTCCTTTCGCATATACATATCTCAAACATATTTAAATTAAAATGTTATCGTTAGTTGATTTAATTTGATTTTACGGTTGCAAGAGTTTTGATATCGTTCCCAATTACGACAGCATTCAACTCTTGAAACGTTTCGATGACAGGTAAGGCATCTGTTTTTTGTTTTTTTTTTGTTGTTGTTGCTGGTTGGTTGGTTGGTTGCAGCATCTCACGGCCGAAGCAGCTCACGGTCAAAATAAGCAGAACATGCAAGGCCACAAAAAAAATCACTCACACGTATACACACACATATTAACACCTCCTCGCACATAGTGACAGCGAAACACATACATACGCAGTGTTGCGTGTGTGCAAAGTTTACCCAGCATCCGCTTTTTTGCACATTAATTTATTGACCTGTTCTGCGAATTTTTGCATAGTCCACAGCTCGGTACAGCCCCCACTTCCTCCGCCTTCCCCGCCTCCCACAAATCACATTTATCTAGCGTACACACACACACACACACTATCTCTCGACCGTGTCTGTTTTCTTCCGTTTCGGTTTTGAACGCAACGCGGCTAAGTGTGAGCGCTAGAGTGAGATAGCTGCACATACACACTGCGAAAGCGAGAGGTCCAATTAACACACACACACACTAGCATGGCATTGAAACCGATGCAATTTTGGTATACCCTGCAACAAAATTGATGAAAACTAAAGCGTATTTTATATCACTTTTATGATTTTTTTCGTTTGCAAAAATTTGATTTTCAACCAAAATTAAATTAATTTTCTCTAATTCGCACAGTATGGAAAGCAAACTCACTCCTCAACTGTGGCTGTACAGGGTATTGAAATTGTTGTATGTCTATGCCATAAGATCTGCATTTAATCCACAAAGCTGCCTGCAGAAGCGTTTCGAGTTGGGCCAGTTATGAGATTAATTTTAATTCAAGGAACAACTGCTGCCGCTATATAATCCCGATTTCCCACGAATTTTGCTCCATTCAATGGGTTCGAGTAGCGTTTGCGTAATTTCAACAGAATTATGCTCTATTTAATAATGCTTCAACGAGGCAAATTGCCAAGAGCTGAGCGAGGATTCGAGCTACTAGGTATAAGTGGGCATCATAATGTTTGAGCTTTCAATGAAAACAGAAAATACCCTTGCCACGAGGGTATTTCTATTGAGTTACCAATAGGGCATCTTCTGTTAATATATATATTTTTGCCATGGCTTCACATCACATCACGTGATGAATATGTGACATTTTTTCTTCTTCTATCGTTTGAACTTTCAACATTTTTGTTCCTTTATTTTGTTGCAATTTTGCTTTCACATAGCGCTACCTCCTGCCGTTGTCCTTCAAAGTTGGACAGTCACAAAAACATATAGTAGTTAAAGTGTATATAAAATTATGTTACGTTTGAGCCGAAACTTAAATTCGTGTTCTCAGTCTTATGAAATTTAACTCGAAGGCCAATTAATCATTAAGCTGAAGGAAACTTGAGTTTTAAATTACAAACTTGTTTCCGACTTGAAAGGTTCTGCGAAAACGTTTGTTGTACTATGTGTTCTTGACAAGCAAGCTCAAGTTCTTAGTACTGTGAAAATAATTGGAGAAATTGTGTATTGTAAACAGAGATGCTAATTTAATGCAAAAACTAACAGTCTGTTTAAAGTCAAGTAAAGACAACTGAGTTGCAAATTGCATTATGCAGCAGCATTGTGTTTTGTGTGAGACAGTTAAATGTTCATATTGCATTTTTCACTGCAACTCGTTCAGAAATCATCAGTCGATGCGATTGCAAAGGTGTAAAACGAATGGCTCTAATGAATTTTGAATTTGATACGCTTAAGTAATTGGTTTAATTGACGCCAGTGTTTGCCACTGCAACTGGAAACTGGAAAGTGGAAAGTGGAAAACAAAACGAACGTAACAAAGCTTTAATCTAAATCCTTTGCAATAGCTGCTGCCAAACAAGTATGTTTTCAAGTGCTCCTAAGCTGTCTGTGCCTTGCATTGCTTGGTTTTGCCTTCTTCTTAGTACTACAGCTTATCAAACTATGAACTTAGCTTTTAATATTATGTACAAGCCGCAGCAAGTCTGAAGTCAAGCAAATATGCTGCTTTCAACACATGCTAATAATTGCACTTAAGCAGCGCAAGCTAATTAGGTGCAAAACTTTTAATGCAACAACCACCGCCACGTTGTTAGCTTGTTTTTTTGTTTAGCTTATTTCGCTAATTGGAACTGGAAACAACAAGCTGTTTTAATTATGCTTCAATAATTTCATCAGATTTCATCAACACTCTGTGTGTGCATTTGAAAAACGTTTAAAATCATTTTGAAAAAAACGGCATCAATAATCAAAAATAAAAATATAAAATTCATACAAGCGACAATGGCGACGTGCCTTGTGCCACAACAAGTTAGTTAGCGCCGTTGCAAGCAACTCGATTTTCAGCTTTTTTTCTTCCGTTTTTGTTGCAACACTTAACCTGAAATGTGGCTGAAATGGTTATATTTAGAGTTCTGTGTCTACTTGAAGGCCTTAATTCCAGTACTAAAAATATTGATCCTTTTATCTTTATCTAATGGAAACCAATCGAACTTATCGTATGCTGGTCTGATTGGGTGCTTCTGGGTTTATCCCGATCTTCAGTAACAAAATCCAAACTCGGATCACACCAAATTAAAAGCCACAGTATATCAAAACTTAACTAAAATAAACTTAACGCTATCAACAATTTTGGAATGAATCGTAAACAGAATTTTATTAAAAATTTTAATTAGTTTTTCCTTGAAGATATGTACATGTGACAACAGGCAGACTTTGTGTTTTGGTTAGGGTATTATTTAGCTGAACTTTTCTTTTCTTTTTTATTAAATTGTTTAGACATTCATTCTTTGACCATATTTAGCTGCTGTGGCTTTGTACACTTTCACGGCTTGTTCCAAACGCATTTGGTCCTTTTAAGCTAAAGATTGAAGGTTGATTAGTTTTGTTCCTTGGTTTCGCAGTGTTTGCGTACAAAATTGAAGTGGGATCGGATCGGCTTTGTTACATCGATACATTTGCTGGAGGTGTATTTTGCCAATCCTTGAAGGCATCTTCATCGTGTACCTAGAGAAAACCGTTCTACTCAGCACAAAATTAAGAATATCCTTCGACAATAGTCTGCCAGCTGTCGACTTTTATTTTAATTTATTATTGTAAAATTTGATTGTACATAATGATGAGAGGCTTTTCTTCCGGCGAATCTTCCCAGTCCATCGGCTCAACCGGTTCCTGTGTAAAAGTGCGTTCAGATTGAAGAATTTGATAAGACCAATCATTAATAATTATCGGATAGTATTGAGGAATGCTGTCTGTGGTAAAATCGTTGAAGCGCGTTGGGCTATTTGTTGTCATCTTGAGTTTTTTGAATCTGACGTCTGCTGTTGTATGTTGCATTGTTCTTTATTTGTGAGATTAATAATGTAAAGTGTGATTTTTGTTGTTGTTTGTTGTTGTTTGTCTTTAATTACGATTAAGCTATATCGATCTTGCTATCTATCCTCTTTGTTTTCAGTTGAATCCCGACCAACAATTGGCTTGGGTCAATTTGAATTCCTCCGAACTTAATAAATTCTGTATCTACTATTATTTTTGTAATATTCATGCAATTAACTAAAAGTCATGGGTTCCTTTATAAACTTTTTTCGTTCCTTAAATATCGATAGGAATTTATTAATTTTTCATTTCATATTGTTTATTAAGGCAGGCGAGGTAAGTCGGAAACCCCCTGGCGACCTTTGCTTCTATTTATTCAGCCCAATCTTAATAACAATAATAACAAAAACAAATATACAAACAATGCAATGATGCGTCAACTTCTGTGGACTCTCATCAATTGAGATCGAAGAATGAGACCTTTCTGTTGTCGCCTGTTGAGCCTCCTTAGTGGACGAGATCTGGTAAGACTAGTATTTTCCAGTCGATTTCTGTGACGCTGTAGTCTTCCATAGTAGCGACTCGGGTGTTGTTTAATCTCATCGAAAACCGTTGCTAGTTTCGAGACTCTGTGCAGCGTGGTGTTCCGTACAAACCACACGGCCGATGGCGTTCTCCGCTTAAGAGTGAAGCAAACGTTGGTCGATTTGTCGCTATTGATACCAATGTTCCAACGCCTTGCCCTTTCCGCAACCTTTTTAGCATAGTCCTGGATGCCGTCGGATGCATCCTGTTCGCATCGGGACCTGTGAGTGGCACAAACGTCATCGGCAAATGTGGCTAGCATTGAGGCTGTGGCATTTCGTGGCTATATAGTAGAGCAGGGGGCCAATAACTCTTTCTTGTGATACTCCAGCTGCCACATCATGCTCAGTAGAAAAATCAAATTAAAAAGTTTAGTTTAGTTTTAATAAATTTGATTATTCGTTCTACACATATATAGTTAATTATAATTTTGTTAAAGTTAAGCTGAGCAATATTTTTAAATAAAATTCTTCAGTATACGACTTTCTTTTCAGTTTTGAAACTTTCTTTAACATTATAGCTATTACAGAAAACTATGAAAACCATCTTTCTTAACAATTTTGGTGGTTTACAAATTTTATTCAATGCGTATCGAATTCTCATGTCGATTTTGCCTTTCGAGCAGATTGGCAATTGTTGTTAGGCTTTCAGCCTGAGTACCAGGCGAACAGAAGTCAGCAGCAAGCAGCAGAATGTTGATAAAAAAAAAATTACAGCATACTTTTACTCCGGCAAAGTATAAGAAAAAGATATAATGCAGAGCATACTTTTACAATTAAAAAATATCATTGCTTACTTTTAAGCTGCGCATAAGAATTCTGCTTTTGAGTGCAGGAGTAAAAGTATGCAACTCTTTTTTGTTCTGAAAATCACTCACTTGCTGCTGATTTCTGTTCGCCTGGTACTTGTTACTCGAAGACAACAAAAAATTGTCAATCAAAATTTGTTAAATAATATTGTAATGAAACTTCCTTCTTCTTTTTTCCCCTAAAAATCTCATTCCTTTTGAGTTAGTTGCTAGTATTAAACCAAACAAAAAGAAGTTCAATGCATTGTATTTTGTTGAGCTAAAAGCTGCCCAATGCTAATCTTCTACTATTTCAGACAAGTGCCTCATCGTTGCTTTCCCTTCTAGGCTTTCTGCTCTTTTTCTATTGTGATTTTAATTCCAATTTAAATTTCACACGAAAACTTTCAGTTCGGCCCAGACTTGAACTTGGACATTGGGATTCCTTTTCTTTTCAAGTCTTGTTGCATATTTGGTTGTTGATGATGTTGTTTTGTTGCTGCTGCCGGAACTTTTGCCGTTTGTCTTGAAAGTTTTGCTGTTGCTGTGTTTCCGTTTGTGTAATGTTGTTGTGTGTTTTTGCTTGGATTGCGGTAAATGTTAATAATGGCCGATTTTGTTGTGTGCGAAAGGTTTCAATTTCCACTTACTCAAAACTATTTCTGTTGCTATGACCTCGTCCTAGTTGTCCTGTCTAACTGCTACTCATCCTTCCTTCTTATTCTCCCCCAAACGAAAGTTTTTGTCATAAATTCTTTTTCTGTGTTCCGACAAACTGCAATCAAAGATTGGACCTTTCTTTCATTGTTTCATTCTGAAACAATCTTTCTTCATCATTGGTCTTTATTCTTATAGTTATTACCCAACAGTTTGTGTGCTTTTTCTTCTGGCCAACAATGTCAAATTAAGGATATGTTTGACCTTCTTTTAAGAAACAGCCGAGACTTTTCATTTATATAGATTGCATGCACGATTCGAAATAGTAATTGCCAGATGGTTTGAGTAATGAAAGAAATGCCAATACAAATTGACCAACAATCAGCCATATTACAAACAAATTTCAGTCAACTATTTTATCCATTGACGTTTATCATATTTTCTTTTTTGCCTCTGAAAAGCCGATTGAAAATATCAAAATGTTTCTGTTCAACCCAGTTGACTGCTAGGAAATTAACTTTATGTTTTTTTTTTGTTTCAAAGAATTTATTTAGCAAATATATTTGACAGACTTTGGACACATGTGCATTGCTTTGAGAATATTTGCAAGGTTTGCAGCCAAACTAAACTCGAATAAGTTAAATTTAAATGCAAGATTTGTTAGTGCTCAAAGTTTGCAATAATCTAATTTTGGCTACCTTTTCATAGTTGAGCTGAATTAAATAAGTTAGTTTTGAGTCCTTGGAATTCTTTATCCTCAAGCCGCCCGACCAAGTTTTTCAGTCATTTTTAAATTGTATTCTTGCCACAATTGTTGGCAACCAAATTAACATTTGCAGCTGGATAAATTTAACATACCTTCATTTTATGGTTACAGAAAATTGTGAATATTATTTTATGAGCTTTATAAGTTGAGACAAAATACAAACTTTATTTATGCTCATGCCCCTCAAACTTAAGCTTTATTGCTTACTTTATTTATTTTTTTCTTGTTCTATTTTTTATTTATTTTATGCTTTAGTTTACCGCTGTAAAAACCACCAGGCAATGCCAAAGGCTCTTATTATTGTTTTATTTATTTATTTATTTTTTTTTATACTGAAAAACTGCATTAAAAAAGAGGTTTTCAAACGCTTCGCAAGAGTTTTTATGACAACATTACACAACAACAACAACAACAACGATAACAATAAAAGCCAACAATAAAGCTTGCCAAGAGGAATAAAAATGAATAAATTCGTTCTTCTGCTCCAATGTTGTATCCAATTTTGTTCTTGTTGCTGCTGCTGTTGTCATTGTTGTTGTCACTGAACTGAAGTCAACATATTGCGGCATTTAAAGCGGAAAATATGCCTCACATCGCGTTTCCTATTATTTGTTATTGTTGCTGTTACATTGATACCCTTTAAAATGGGTTGATTCAGCTCCAAAAATTGCAAAACGCTTACAAAGTTTTTTTGGTGCAAAAGTTTTCAAATTCTAAAGTGCCCATTTATTTGTATGCCCAACAGATTTGCTAGTAATCAAAGTTAATAAAATATATTATGTATATAATTTATTCAATTAATTAAAACTTTAATCCAATGTTAGCTTCAATGTTTTTTTTTTTAACGGATTTTTATTTAAATCAACATTTGCTTTCAGGTTTTTTTTTTTATGTTTTATTCCCTACGAAATTTTATTTAAGGCACCTTCCAAATGTTTTAATTATTCTCGGTTTAGTTGAAGTAAGTTTCTTCATACTCTTCGACATGTTTAAGGAGTATTTCGTTGTCGAGCAGAAAAAAGTAAATGTTTGCCTCGCACATTTGCACCGTTGTCTTTGCTCTTATTATTTTAGCTGTAGCTGTAGCTGTAGCTGGGTGTGGCCCCAAAAATAAACACATACCACACTTGACTTGTCTAACGACATGAAAATGGCGGCAAGATGGCTGGCAAATGTTACAGGATGTTACAATGTTTGTTTGTATATGTGTGTTTGTTTGTGTGCTTTTGGTTTCTGTTGTTGTAACTGTCATAATATTTATGTGGCATAATATGTGCTCCATTTTCAAACCGAGTCGATACAACAAAAGGTTTGAAGTGGCTAGTTATTCGTTTGATTTATAGCTAGCACATATATCAAAACCCAATCATAATCGATGGGGAAAATGCAAGAAGAAAGTAATGTAACTGAAGCAAACCCAAAGGTTTGGTATGATTTGGTTTAAGAACTTTCACTTTCATGCAAACTTAAGTTAAACATGTGCATCTTAAATTTGTCATATGAAGTCCGCAAGTTCACCTCATTGCAATGCCAAATGGCATGTGGCATGTCTGGTTGGTCGCATTGACAAGATGATGTGAATTTCAGTTGTGTGTGGCATTTAACCACATTTATGCAATTCCCAATGCTGATGTGGTCAAGCGTTGAAGGGACCCAATTAGTTGGCTCAAATTGTCATCAACAGGCCCATAAATTTTGCACCAAACATTTTGCCAGAGGCAAGCCAAGCCAAGCCATAGAGATGCACTATTCGATCTGAGGTTGAACCTCAAAGCCAAGTGCTTCCATCGCTACAAAAATGCACAAATTGCATTCGGCCTGCAAATGTTGAAGTTTGATTGAACTGAACTTTAAGTGTCGAAATACTTTTACATGCATTTCATATCAACTTACTTGGCTTTTAAAACCATTTGTTTCAGTTATTCACTTTTGTATTAAACAAGACATTGAAACTAATTTGGGAAAACCTTTTTCGTTATTATCGTTATACAAGGTAAATTTAAAGATTTAAGTGTTGTTGAAAATTTGAAAATCTGATGCAACACTTAAAAACGAGCATTGTAATTTTCTTTTTATTTATTTTGTTAGCATAGAGATCGAAAAGGTGATTTTTAATTGTTCTTGTTTATTTATTATCTATGTTTGTTTGTTTGTCTTTGTGTGGATTTAAGGCTTAAAGGCTCTGAAACCGCTGAGCCGATTTTAATGAAATTTTGTTGAGTTATTGTAATTTTGTTTGTTGTGCCCACCTTTTAAGCCCACTTTGTCTAATCTCTTATTAATACTTCAAAAATAATTAAACAGTGCAGATATTTTCTTGCTTTGTATTGTTCGTCATTAATAACTCACAAATAATACAAAATCAAGAAAAAATCGGTAAGAGTTTTTCAATTTTAATTGTGTATATTGTTTTGGCATCTAAAACACATCGAAAGAACGCTTGGTCGAAGGCCATTTGTTTGGTATATAAAAAAACGTGGCATTCGCGTTTCGTTTTCATTGTGGTCAAAACTCAATTTGCGTCCGTTAAAGTCAATTATGGGCCACAAAACAGTTAATTTGATGCGGTCGGGTCAACAACAAATCGCGGCCAATAAACAACTGAATTAGCCCGACACACACAAATATGGAGTGTAAATTGATTTATCGATAGCTAAGTAATACTTATCGAAATTCAAGTGTTAGGGAGCTGGTGTGAGGGGAGAGGATCAGTCGTCAACCCGGAGAGGGAGGTCAAGTAAGTGGGTCCTCTAGAGTCTTCTCGTGGTCTGACTGATGTCCAGAACGGAAAAGGCAAGAGCAGTCAACGAAATTCAAGTAAGATTTATTTATTCAGCACAACTTTAATGCATAATAGCCAGGACTTTAATTTTCAGCTTGTTGCAAAATGAATTTGAGACAGAAAGGAAGAAGAAGCTTCGAATTGGAGTTGGAGTTTTCGGTGCTGTGACGCGTGTGCATTAATGAAATACAATAGTTCGTGCATTTGAACAGTCTCTCAATTTAATTTACTCACACACACACACACACACACTTTAAACTTAGACAAAACCACAAACACACACACACACGCTCACCCATCTTCCATCGTCCTCTTGCTGTTTGGCTGGAGGAGTCTGTGTGTGTGTGTGTGTGTGTGTGTGTGTGTGTGTGTGTGTGTGTGTGTGTGTGAAATTTGAGCTGTTCATTTGGGGGTCTTAATAATTGATGACGGATGCATCGAAGTGCACAAAATGCGAAAGCATTGTATTTCAAAATTGCGCTTTTAATTGACATGCATTCGAATCATTCGGCATACGACACACACACACACACACACTGACAAAAGACAATCAATTGTTTTTGAGTGGCATTCGTTAAATATCCTAACTTAAATTTAAAGTGTCTTCAAAGCTTATTATTTAAATTCAATGTGCCAGAACCAAAAAATTGCATTAACCAGAAAGTAATTTTTCAAATCAATTAAATTGTAGAAATTTTTATTTTCAGGCTTAAGGGAAGTTTACTTTATGTGTTTGATTTATTTATTTATTTTTAAATGATTAACGTTAAGTATTTTTTTTCTCTATTTGCTTTTTTAAGTTTTTTTTTGGTATCTTTAGAAATTTTATTAAAAATTACACAAGCAATAGCTGAAATTTAACAAACCTTAAAATTTTTTGAAGCCAACTTAAACCACCCACTTGATTAACTTGATGTTCAACTACAGAGTGTTTAAATATCACCTGTTCATATAGGAAAGGAGCACTGAAAGTTATAAATAACTGAATGTACACTGAAAAAAAAGCCGTTCCATATTTACGATTTTCACTTCAGAACCATCCCAATTCGAACTTTTATAATTTAAGTTCGGTTCATACTTAAGAAATCGTATGATTAGTCTAAAACATACTTAATTAGTATGTGAGAATAAAAATCTTGGTTTAACCTAATTATACTTGAATTAGGTAAAAATTTTCCTAAGAAATCTCATATCTAGTCTAAAACGTTCTTGATTATTTCTTATTTTACTTAACTTCAAAACGTTTTTCATGTAAGAATATTATTTTTGATCTTATAAATATACCAAAACAAACTTGTTAACCGAACTTGTTGAAAACATTCTCAAAACAAGAATAAAAATCGAGATTATTTTTTAAAAGTTGCTGTTTTTTTGATCTAAATTTTCTCGGAGAAGGATCTCAATTGAGTAAAATAAGTCTTAAATACTTGAAACCGGCAGTCTGATCTTGAAATACTTGAATCAAGTATTGAGTGGTGGACTTTAATTAAATATAGCCACAGATATGGTGAAATCAAGTACAGAAGTACAGTTTTTGAATTTGTCAGTTCTCAAAGTCAGATCTCTAATTCTTAGAATTTAAATGCTGTATACAAGAATAAGAAGTAAAGAATGTTTTATACTTGATTCAAGAATTTTTGTTTTTACACAAGAAATGAGACCAAAAAAGTTTTTGATTCAAGGTTGAAAATCTTTATTTATTTATTTTTTTTTTTTTTGTCAGTGCAATTTTGTGGCACATTTGCAGTTGTTGCAAAAAAAAAATCAAATAAAATACAATATGCATATATTAAATTTTCTGCTGTAATGTGTCAGTTGTAATGTTGATGAATTGCGGAATAATAATAATAATGGGAAATATTTCATTAATTTTCAACACATGTCACAAAAATTTCTGTCTGCGTCGATAAATGAATAAATGAAAATCCTAATTTGTTGCGATTCGATACATATGAACATAAAAATTATTGAAAAAGAAACAGAGGTAAAATGAAAAACATGTTAAGCCAATTAACTGTTTAAATTAATGCACAACAAAAGACTCTATCGAATAATTCTTAACGTAATTTATTAGCCATTAAATAATACACACAGAAACAGATAGTTAAACCGCTAAAATGTAACCAAAACCTAACCACAATAACGAGAATCGGTAATTTTCGACAAACCACATAAATTGCCTCAGGCAAAGGCTAGAAAATAAAACTTAACTTTATTCAGTTATTCAACCAAACAACTTAAAAATATTTCAATAATCAACGTTGTCATTTTTAAGATAAGTAAAAAATCACTTTGAGTATTTAAACTTATTTCTGTGGGAACTTTTCATAAACAAATATTTATAGATATAACTGTTTTTAATGTCCTTTCTACTTTCAAAAGAGCTTAAAATTTATTTAAATTTAAGCTAAGTATTAAGTTAATATATTTATTTAATTGTATGGTTTACATTTACTTATAATTAAAAGGATTATATTAAAGAAAAAAAACCAGCGTTCAGAATAAGTTAGAACTCTTCACTAAACTCAACTATGGATCCGAAATTAGGGTCTTAAGTTCATTTGTTATCCTTTAAATGAACAAATCAAATTGAACAGAAAACAGAAAAAAAAACAAAAAAATTTGATAATAAAACTAAAATCTTACACTTTATCAAGCAGCATTTGCTTTTTGCTTCGACTTTTTGTGGCACTCTCAATTTGCGGCTTGTCATCATTTAAATGCAATTTGTGGTTTTTGGGCTTCCTTTTATTTTAGTGACGAACTCGAAAAAGTCACTTACACAGTTTCTATATGTTGCTAAAAAAAAGTAAGTGAAGAATAGAATAAGTTAAAGTTATTTTCACTCAAGCATATTTAAATATATAATTTTTGTTGGGTTAGGTAAATATGTCTTTTGCTATAACGTTGCATCAGCCAAGCCTCTTAAATTACGTTTTCAAATCGTATATTCTTTTTTTCTTACAGGATCATAGTTTAAAGCGAATATTCACATTTGAATCAGTCGTCATCAAGATTCAGTTTCGAACGCATCAAATATTATTAACAATCAACATTTGCTTAATGAAATTTACACTTTTGTACAAAATTTACCCAAGTCAAATACAAAATATGTCATTGGATTTACACTGTTTGTTGTAGCAGCATTAGCTTTGTATTTACATTCAATAGCTGTTTGTTTAAAATTTCAATAATATTATTATTTTGTTTTTCGTTTTCATTACACGTTTACACACACGCAAAAAACAAAACGAAGAAAAAATTCGCTAACAAAATTTGTCATCCGTTATTAGAAAAATTAAACAATTGTCTAATGTCGAATAGGCCCAGCATAAATATTTTAGCGCCAAATGTTTGCAATTTTCCGGAACTGAAAGCATACACTAATGGTGTTAACCGGTCGAGGCAGCCAACTGAGGTTTTCGCTGGCAACAAAGCGGATCCGCTGCTGATTGCCACTGCAATGGAGGAGCAGAGGGGCAGCGGTCGTTCCCTTTATGTGATTGACAGCAAAGGCAATTTGTTGGAGCATGTACGTTACCAGGGCAACGATTATCGCAACGCTCTACGCGTCGCCATTAGTATGATGTTCACCAATTCGGCATGTGTAAACGAAGAACGCCAATGTCCCAAATAGCTACTAAATTTTGCAATCAACTAAGCAAAAAATTCATATCGCAACCAAACAAAGGATTAACAGCAAACCGGGTAAATTGTTAAATTCAAAAACAAAAATCAACTTCACTAATTAATGGTATATTGTGTACTTGCAGCAAGAATGAAGAAGTCTTTGCTGCAATCTGCAAATTCGCTGTTCATATAAAGTAAATATATACATATATAGAAAGAAATCGACGAAATGGCAAATACAATTTTGATTTAAACTTACTTGAAGCGAATATTTCGTTTATGATTTTTTATTAATATCATGGCTAGATGTTGTTGTTGAAAATTTAAGATTCTTGTGTAAAAATTACCATATTTAACGTTAAGTACAAAAGTATCCAATAAGTTAGGAATATAAAAAGTAACGTACATATGCCAAAATAAAGTTCTTTGATTTTTGATCAATATCGATAACAGAATCGATTGAACTTCGCTGTGTTCACTGTGTAACCAACCTGTACTCAATGCTCACAATTCGTACGTCAAAACCAATAAAGGTGCAACGTATTCAAGTGGCACTTGCAACCACAAACCCAAAAAACGAAAAACAAAATTGCAATTGAATAACACTTGCTTAACTTTTTTGACAGTTACACTTTGCAATGCATTTGTTCTGTGCATTGTTTGAGATTGGATTTGCTTTTGATATATTTTGTGAGATGTTTTGTTTTGCACTTTGCACTTTTGCTAATAGCTTGACTAGCTTGACACAAATAACAAACAGTTTTGTTGTTGAACAACTGGAATACTATGTGTGCAACAAGTTTTTGTAGTTGCAATGCTTGGTTTTTTTTTCTTTTCGTTTGCAATTCCACAAAATTGTTATGAAAAAAGTTTTGTTGTTGGCATTTTTGTTTTTGTTCAACTTGTCCATAGAAAGTTTGATACAGCACAAAAACAAAAAAAAAAAAACACTAATTAGTACGCGCGTACAAAGTTCTACTCGTTGGCTAGCTTGAATCAAGCATTTGTAGTTTTGTTTGCAATTTCAAAAACATTCAACTTTATGATGAACAACTTCACTGGTGTCTAAAGACTTTTTTTTAAATAAGTTTTATTTTAGAATTGAGCAGGTGAAAAGTCCTCTTCTGAATACATATAAAGTCTACAGGGCATGTGGCACATTGCATTATTACTTGTTTTTAATTTAATTATTAAAGTTTGCAAAGTGCAAAACATTATGATTGAACCATGATAAAAATTCTCTCCCTGTTCCATTATCTCTCTTTTTCTTTCTCGTTCAACTGTCAGTCCATCGCTACACTTCAATTGACCCTGACACGAGCCCTGATAGCAACCCTGACACCAGCCCCGCCGCTCTCATTGTGGCCACATGCGTGAAATGCATTTAAAATCTCACTCTAGCTCTTTCGAAGGTTATTTGTTAACTTTAATTGATTGAATTTGATTTTAATGTTTTCCAGCCACGTACGTTGGCTTTTGTGTGTCAAATGTTTTTTTCTTAACTTTATTTCACTTTACTTCTTATAATCGAATTAAATAAGTTTTTTTGTTTGTTGCTGAAAGAAATCCTTAAATTAACCTTAAAAAAAATGGATTTTTAATTTGAAATTTAAAAGCTCTGGTTTTCGGTGTTTTTCTATAGATTGACAATTTGCGTTGATTATCAATCAGTTAGTCGGTTGCTCAATCAATTTGGCTGGATCAATTCTAATCGGCTTTAGCTCTATATCTTTATAGACCATTGATCGATAAGCCGTTAGTCAGTTGAGCTTTGTTCTATCAATCAGTTGACCTCCATACTCATTCGAATACAGTCAATCGTTCAATCAATCAATTTCTTTAATAGTTGTGGCGCTCAACAAATGTCTACAAGTCAAGAAGACATTGACCATCTATTTACAGGTCAGTTAGTCAGTCATTCAATCTGTGATTAGCTATGTCAATCAAACAGTCAGCCTATCAATCATTTCATCTTTTAACCAGTCTATTGCTAAATCAACGCCAATGACTTAATTTATAGACCAATCAATCAGTGAATCGGGTAATCAAGTCAATCAGTCACTGTCAACAAACCTCAACCCGACTGTTGGCCATTCGTTCATTCAGTCAACCATTCTATGTGTCAGTCTGTAATTTTTTAAATCCAATAGACAATGAATGGCAATACCTAAATGATTGACGACAGTTTGATGAAAAAAATGACAATCAATGATTGATGATACTTTAGTTGTAAGTAGGTCAATCATTAAGCTCATCTGTCATCTGTCTCATCAGTCATGAATCAGTCGATTGCCTAAGTAACGTTAAAATGAATTGTAAAATTATCAGTCAATCAATAAGTCTATTTATTAATCAATATATCAGTTCATGATGTTATCAGTTTTATAAATGTTAGCTTATCAGTCAGTCAGTCAGTCTTTTTTCTTCTTAATTGGTCTTATAATTGATAGTTTCTGTGCGCTAAATACTGAATCAAGATCTTTTGTATATTGTTTTTGTACTTGGCGTTCCATTTCAAACAAGACCTTTAACATGCATTAATTAGCATATTTCTGATACCCTTGACATTTTCAAAAAACATAATGACTTCTAATTGACTCTGTGGCGATGCAATTAACAAGAAATGCAGAATTAAATTTTCGAAGAAAAGAAGAAGGAAAATGAAAGACAAAGAAGAACTTGAAAAAGTATTTTGCCACACAAACATTATTCTTGCTGTGCTTTTGGGGGCGCATCTAAAAGGTGCATGCAACAGTTTGCCAATTAGTGTAGCGCGAGGTGTTTGTGGCAAGGATGCGCGCACAAACCAACTGGGCTGCTGATAGTTGCAGTTGTGTGGGGGTCCAAGCAAGCCACAAAGTCAGTTTGGGCCCGGCCAACAACAAATTGAGTCAACAACAAGTTGGCAAAATTGGCTTAAATGACAAACAGTGCAAGTGTTGCAGCGACTGCAGAACACAGCACTGCGGTGCAACAATAAACTGCACCCAGCACCATTCATCTCTCTCTCTTTCTCTCTCTTCTGTGCCCTTGTGCTACTCACCTTTTGACCCCCATTCGTGCCTTGTTTGCCATGTCATTTGATGTTGTTGTTGTAAGTTTCAAGTTGCCTTCGCAAGAGTGCGCGCTGCGACACGCGATAATGGTGAACACACGCCCCTTTCCCACTCTTGCCACCATAGTTCATAAAGTCATGAAATCTGCTTGCCAAAAGCCCTCAGTCTTAATGTAATTTATGACTTTTGGCGTTGCTAGTAGCACGGCCCAAAATAACCTTCATACCTTCACCTTTCTGCTGCGGATAAGCCCCGGCTATTTGGGCATTATGTTAAATCTTATGGGTACTTTTGTGTATGTGTGTGGGTGTTTGCCATGGCAACAGGTTGACAGACAGACAATCGAGCCACGTTCCACGTTTCTCTGCCGATAGCCAAAAAGCCAAGAAAGTTTTTATCTTTTATACAATTATTTTAAATTTTTTGCTCGTGCTCCTCGGTGCTCGAAGTTTGTGCTTTTCAAATCGCATTCACAAATGTATCTTAACAAGTAATTAAAAGAAATCCTAGTTATACAAAGGCTATGAGTTGCATATAGATACTATATATTGCTTATTCACATTGACATCATCCAAAGGAAACGAAGAGGTAAAAGTTTAAAGGAAAAGAAGTGAAAAAAAGTGATATCTACAAACAACTTTCTCTGAGATTTAACAAGTCATAGTTATGCTAATAAAACGTTCCTAATAGCTTAAATATATGCTCTACAGCAGTCTATGGCTTTGCTTTAATGTTTTTACTGAAGAATCACAAAAGTTATTTTTCTATAAAGTTTTGAATTTGCATTGTTAGATCTTTTTGAATTTGATTGTCGCGATTTTACAAAGTTAAGTTGTTTAGTTGTTCGGTTTTCCCATAGAAATTAGAATTGATGATTTTATTTTATAAAATAGTTAATTCCTCAAGCAAATAACTTGATTATTTGCATTTAAGAATTAAGTATTGCTGCCAAGTTAAATCAATGGTAATTAAATTTAAGGATAATATCCAAATAAGTTTCTTTTGAAGTAACGCACTTAAAATGGGTACAACTAAGAGGCAAAAGAGCCAGCTAGAGTTGCAGATGCCATCAATGTTTTTGCCTTTTATGTATTTATGCCTTATATTTGTTAAGCTTGACAGCTTTAGTTTCAATTGACAATTTAGTTGTGACAATCGATAGCATTATAAGCCATTTCGCTCACTTAAGTACATCCTTTTCATACATTAGGTTTGAAGTAGGCAGCAGCCCGATATATTCAAGTCGTAAGCTCACCACATGTAAGTGTGGATCTGCCCTTTTTCGTGTTTGTGTGTGCGTGTGTGAGTGTGAAGAAAAAGCTTATAGAATATTATTTGCCATAGACACCAAGAAACAACACCTGCGCCCAAATCAAAGCAAAGGAATACGAAAATAAACACACAAGTTCAGAATTGAATAAATTTGAGATGGTGTCTTTATGGCGCAGGCTGCCCAATCAGCTGCCCTCTCTCTAATTGGTATTGATGCTAAACTTATATAAAGCAGAAATGCCAGGCAAGGCGCACTGCAAAATGGGACACAAATGAATGAATGAAACTCAACACAATGCAAATCCTTTGTCAAAGCTAAATGTTGTTCTTCACTTAGCTAAAGCAAAATTGTTTTGGAGTTTGAAGTTTCATTAAGCAACATTTGAAGCGCAGTAAATATTTCAAGCTATGAGTTGTATCGAGTTATTAGCTGTAAATAAATTTTTAATAATTTGATTTATCAAACTCAAACGCACGATTTGCTACTTTTAATCAAATTGTAATTAGTTTTCGCATAGTTTTTTTCTAGCTGCCAGATTGTGAACTATGTTCTCTCAACAGTAAACAAATAGTGGAAACTGTTGCAACTTGATTACACACGAACGAACTACAAAATAAAAATCAATAGCATCGAATTATATTATTCAAATTTTGTTTTGTTTTTTATGCAGGGCAATTAGAACTTCATTGGATGTCAGATGTTACATTTGAATGGCTGGCAAATGAGCTGCGTTACAATCGAGAATAATCAAAGCTAACTTGGGCTTACCGAACACAAAATCCTCTTGTGAGTTGCTTAGGTGCATCAGCAGAAAAGAATGACAAAAAATTGAAAATTTTTTAGTCATAAAAAAAATATGCCTAAGCATTAAGCTCTGGACAAGTCAGAGTAGTTTGATTTTCGGTGTATTGAGTTATTGAAAATCAAATGGTATTTTTTTTAGTTCGATGTGTGACACTGCATATTGCTTTTAAAATGCTATATTGCATTTTTTCAATATCGCTTGGAAAGCAAACAAAAACTTCGCTGCATGCAAACAAAACTTTTCCAATCAAATTCTTTTTTGACCAGAGAATGTTTTAATCTTTTTTGAAAATACATATTCGCTTTATTTTAAAGGCCAGCATGTTTTTGATAACAGATAGAAAATAATATAAAAGTTTAAAAAACAAGGAGGTTAAAGTCAACTACACGCCTCTAAACTCAAAAAGTTCATTAATCAACAGAAAAAGTCAAAATATATAAAAAATATCTAAAGAATATAAAATACATTTATGTAATAAGAATAACGATTATAAGTTCTAATCTCCAAAAAGGGGAAGTGTTTAAAAAACTTTAAAAAAATTCCAAAAATTAGACAACCGTCTTAAGGCTTTTATATAAACATATAAAAACAGTGATCTTTGATGCTTTTTGGCACGCCAGGAAGACCTTGGATAATAATTCGAGTCGATTTGTTGTTGTTGACATAACGGCTAATGGATTTTTTTGGTCGTTGCGCATTGAGCTTAAGTTCTGCCCGCCCCCAAACGAAAGCCATACTAATTACATATAGTATGAGTGACACCCCAACCAAATTTGGCCTTGCCCCATGCGGTGGCAGAGCACAAAATTCGTCGCCGCTGAATATAAGCCACCAATCGAAAGTGTGTTAAGGCGCCATGGCGTCTCGAGCATGCGCTGAATGCATGAATGTATGAATGAGAAGGCATGAAAGCATGCAGAATAAAACAGTAGATAGCAACAGCAGCAGCAGCAGCAACAGCAGCAGCAGCAACAGCAGCAGCAGCAGCAATAGAAGCAGCTGAAGCATCAGTTGCCCTGGCCTTGGAAGCAGCAGCAGCAGCAGAGACAGCGGCAATGGCAGTGGCAGTGGCAGCGACGGCGGCGCTCAAGGTTAACCTGTTGAAAATGCATATTGCGCATACGCCGCGCCGCATCAAACAGATTGCATACACCAGGCAGAGATCCAACAGGTAAGGCCATGCCCACCAAAATAACAAAAAAAAAAAACCATCAACTCTGTTGAGCTCTTTACGAGCATTGAAACACCATTTGACGGTCAAGTCGATGGCAACGGTGTTTTTTGTTGTTGTCGTTTTTGTTTCTCGACATATTGCGTATACGCACGAGCGGCAAACTGCTGGTACGCTGCTGGTACGCTGCTGGTACGCTGCTGTACGCTGATTGGATGCAGCAGGTGACAGTTGCTGTACAGTTGTTGCTGCAGTTTTGAATTTTTGTTTGAGTTAAACAAGCTGCACTATACGATATGTATTATGATTGATTGCATTATGGCCAAGAGTCGCTGGCAACTAATCTTAATCATAGATCGTAGATGGCCAATGTATATAGATGCGTTACTTTTATACACACACATAAGCCCAACCGAAAAAACCTTGAATGTGCAATTGCCGCTGATTGGCTGGCCCATGCATTGGACATAGTAAAGTAGTTGTTGGTCAAGCTATCTTTCTATTTACTCACAATCAAAATCATGCGTTCCATGTGTTAACTTACCGGACCGAGCCCGCTCCGACGCACACATGCATGCAACATTAGTACATGTTGCAGCTATATGTACCTTCGTTTTACATAACCTTGATAATGAAAATTGGTCAAAAATATGGGAGTGGTCAATTTATGCACATCCTATTTGCCGCTTATTGGTGCAGCTGACATTGTCTTGCTCACTCATCTCAATGCAAAACATAATTTCGAGCCAATAATTGAAAAGTAATGCATTATTGTAGCGTTGCGTCGCATGTCTCCAACAAGCCACGCCCCCAAACTACAACAACAACAACTACAAAGTTGCCCAAAATCAAATACTAGATAAGGATCAACTGTACTTCATTTTAGAAAGTATGCGTCACATTTTCAACAAAACTATGTAAAACATTTTCATTGGCTTTTTTTTTTTTTCGGTACCCCAAAATATCCACAAAAAACTTATAAAATCCAAATTAAATGCGTTGATTCTATTTTTTCAGTCAAACATTTGAAATTTTTAATTTACAAAGCCAATGATTCAATTTGTCCAATGTAATTTTGTGGAAATAAAATATGAAATTCTCGAATGGTGTATTTTTGGAAAACTTTATTTTATGAAATTTTCTTGGACTACAGGAAAAGTAAAAATATGTTTATGGCATATTTAATTATAATATTGATCGACCTATAAATATTGGAATGACAATTGAAAGTAAAAAATTAGCTAACAAATTATTCAGTTTAAACTTTTAATTTCCAAGCTAACTTTCTTCGATTGCTATCTATCGAGTTCTATCAACTATTTTCTACCACAAACTAAAATCTGTTATTGGAACACTAAATAAAATATTCAATTAACGGGTTTACTGATAATTGAACATTTGGTTAACTTTTAAGTAGTTAATCTTTAAACTGCATAGGAATTTTCTTTTGAAGAAGAAAATAAAAAGATAAAAAAAAATCAAAGCTTAGCTTAACGGTTAGCAATTAATTTAAAGCTAGATTTTTTTATACCCTGAACCCATAAAATGGGTAACAAGGTTATAATGGTTTTGTACAAAAGTATGCAACAGGCAGAAGGAATCATCTCCGACCCCATAAAGTATATATATTCTTGATCAGCATCAACAGCCGAGTCGATATAGCCATGTACGTCTGTCCGTCTGCATGGATGCGTAGATCTCAGAGACTACAAGAGCAAGCGACTTCAGATTTTGAATATAAGTTCTCCTATACAATAAGCAGAACAAGTTTGCTGTTAATTATCGAGAACTATTCTAATAGAATAGAACTATAAATATCTTTGTCTATGACCGGAACAGATAATGTGTTAAGATTGGGGCTTTACGCCTGCTGTGGGGCTGGAAAATCGATAAATTCGATAACTCAAAATCCTTTGTTAATCCTTATACTTCCCACACCTTTAGAGTTACCAAATTTGGTAAGAAAAAAGCTACTGGCGAACACCAAAAAACATAATTGAAATTTTGGAGCCACGCCCATCTTTGCGCCCCCAGCCCACACATTCAGAAATCAGAAATGACTAAATATATATTTGGTTTTTAGATAGGTGAGGACATCCTCAAAAAAACTGCATCAAAACTTTGGACACCGCGCCTGCGCATAACGCCTTTGCCAACCCACCACATGAAAGATTTCTCAGTTTTTGAACAAGAGTCACCAAATTTGGTAGGAAGATAACTGGTGATAACTGCATTATGTTATCTTTAAGCCCAAAGCACATACCTGCCGCATCCGTTCCCCTTTTTGCAATCAGGCGTATTTTAAACTGATTTTAAACAGGTATCGAGTAAGCCGCAGTCGCTTGCGTCCGACTGCAACGTTATTTTATAAAATAATAATTTTATATACTTTTTGCTTCTCAGAATAAACAGACTTCCATATAAGGGAGTTTTCTGTATTACGAATTAGCCCTGGAGTTTGAATCAATAAAAAAAAAAATAATAATAATAATTTTAAGAATGTTCTGTATCTCAAATTTTTCCTCTCCCCTTGAGATTAAGTATATGGAATTTCGACTGTATTTATATCAAAGTTTTTTGAGCAAAACTCGCTAAAGGAAAAACTGATGCGTAAATAACACTAATACAATTTTAAAGATATTTTTTTGACAGCAAGCACTTAAATAATATTTTAAGTGTAAGAAAATTAAAAGGTTTTTTTCTTATAGATGAAATAACTGAAGAACTTCCTGATCGTGAATTTCCGTACAATGAAGTTTTCTGTACAACGAAATCATTTTCACTGCAATCAAAAAACCCTTCAATACTTTAATAAAAATGGTTGTTTTCTGTCACCTGGAGATTCGCTAGACAAAGTTATTAACTGAATAAAACTTTTTTTAATTATTTTAATCACAATTTTTTTGCTTCTATCTGTATTTAAATTCTGCAAGTGCGAAGTGAAATTGTTCCCAAAACCTGATGCTTTTGAAAGATGTTTTTCCGCCATGTTTTGTCTGAATCAAGTTCATGAGTGTTTTTTTTTTGTGTCCGTTTTGGTTGGGTGAGTTAATGACTCAAGGCAAAGGCCAGGAGTGCCACCAATGTGTTTGTGTCAGCTGAGACTCCCCTAAATTTTGATTAGCACATTACACATCTATTCAGCAAACGTTGTTACCCCTGCAACGCCAGCAGCAGCAGCCAGCAGCTAGCAGCATCTTCAGCACAATTTGTTGAAGGGAGGGCAACAGAGCGACACAGCGGCAGAACGGCAGAGCAACAGAGAGACAAACAAAAACAGTCAAAAAAAGTATCCCCAAATCCGCAAGTATATTGAATCACCTGAGTGTGTGGCGCCTGTGTGTGTGTGTGTGTGTGTATATGTGTGTGTGTGTGTCTGTTGTCTGTTGCCTGTTGCTAGTATATTGCTATCGCAGTTATGTGACTGCGACGCTGGCTGTGCTGCTGGCGTTGACGTTGACGCTGTTGAATTTGGTTTCTATAAAAGGCAAGCGCAGCCAAACAGCAGCGATTAGTTAACAGTGGAACGTGGGACTTGTGTTATATTTTATACTATTTTTCAACGCAACAAAAGCAACATTCATAGGCAGCTGAAGCCACTCTTGCCGCACGCACGCTCAAACACTTACTCAAACACAAACACACAGAGAAAGAATTGTTGCCACTTGTTGACGAAGGCTGGCACATAGCAAGGACAAGCAGCGAAAGTGGCTCTGATACCGCCAGAGAGCGAGCGAGAGAGCGCAAAAGAGCAAGAGCAGAAGCGAGAGCGAGAGCGAGAGATAGAGAGAAAGGCCAGTGTCACAGAGACGAGGCTGGCTCGTAAGTCGGGCTGCGTGCGGCGCAACAGATGCTGTTCGACATCCAAGCATAAAGGTTGCCTGCCACACAAACTCGCAACAGTGAACAACAGCAGAAGGAGCCTCAGCAGTGGGAAAGTCCACAACCATCAGCAACATCCACTTGATTTCAATTTAAATTCAAATTCAGTTACAAAGTCCCCGCCGCATAAATTCAAAATTCAACGTTCAACAATTAGTTTTTGGCTAAATTTTTTTTTGGTGTGCTCAAATAAACAGTTCAAAACATATTCAAACTTTAGCAACAAAAAATATCGAAAAACGTATCTCACAATTCTTCAATTTTTCATATACTTTTTTTTTGCTGTGGTGATCATAAGAAAGAAAATTCAAAAACAACGTTTAAGAGAATATAGAAACAAAATAAAAAGAAAGTGCTAATCAATTTTGGTTTTTGTTTGTGGTTTGTTATCCTCTATTGTTTATGGCTACAATATTACCTTTACAACAACAATCATCATCATCCGCCCTCATTGAAGCTCCAGTTAACCGTGAACCACAAACGAAAGTACAAACACCCATCACGCATTACATAGGGAATCTCAAGTAGTCATTTCAAACCGAAAAACCAAAAAAAGAAAACAAAATAAAATTATTTTATATACAAATATATAAATATTATTCATGTACATAAAGAAATGTCATATATCTATCCATCGAAATTTACCTGAAGCGAAGAAGTACAATTGGCGAAAGAACAAATACAAAATAGAAGAGGAAACCGAAGCGAAGTGGAACAACAGAAGGAACAGATAAGTACAAATGATAATGATTGATAGAAAGGCAACCGAAAAGTACAAACCTTTGTGAATAGATATCTTAATCTACACAAATCAAACCAAACCATAAACATAAATAAAATATAAATATATATATTCAGATACTATATGCATACCAAATATAAAGATATTCAGATAAATGTATACACAAACATATACAATCTTATATAATCATTCATAGAGTTGTACAAGTTCCAAAAATATATTAATCAGCAATTAAAGCTTTTCAATCGAAAGCATCGATTGCATTCGTTGTTCTTAATCAAATATTTAAAACATTATATACGATATTATACGATACTAATAACCCTATTTCAAAACGAGAAATAAATTGGCATTCACATATTGCCCGTTAAAATTTCCAAGCACATACCTTCCACAAAGATATTTAACTATCAGATCCTTTTAGAAAATAGAAAAAACTGGAATCAACAAAACAAAAAACAAAACCAATAGACCTTATAACCAATATCTAAGCTATTTCAAAAAAGATAAAAGAAATAGTAAGAAAAAGGAAACCAAACTTATTACACAATACAACCCTACAAGAATCCTACAGTCATAAGACCTTATGTAAAACCGGAACTTTGAAAAATACCGGAATACGTAGAACAACAAAAAGCCAACACCAATAGATTACATTACTTAAATCTTAGCTATTTCAAAGAGATAATAGAAATAGTAAGAAAAATAAAACCAAATAGACTACAAAATACAACCCTACAAAAATCCTACAGTCATAAGACCCACCAAACTACCGGAACCTTAAAAGCTACCGGAACTCGTTGAACAACAAAAAGCCAACACTTATAGATATTATAACTAAAACCTAAGCTATTTCAAAAAGATAAAAGAAATAGTAAGAAAAAGAAAACCAAATAGACTACAAAATACAACCCTACAAAAATCCTACAGTCATAAGACCCACAAAACAACCGGAACCTTAAAAGCTACCGGAACTCGGTGAACAACAAAAAGCCAACACTTATAGATTTTATAACTAAAATCGAAGCTATTTCAAAGAGATAAAAGAAATAGTAAGAAGAAGAAAACCAAATAGACTACAAAATACAACCCTACAAAAATCCTACAGTCATAAGACCCACAAAACTACCGGAACCTTAAAAGCTACTGGAACTCGTTGAACAACAAAAAGCCAACACTTATAGATATTATAACTAAAACCTAAGCTATTTCAAAAAGATAAAAGAAATAGTAAGAAAAGGAAAACCAAATAGGCTACAAAATACAACCCTACAAAAATCCTACAGTCATAAGACCCACAAAACTACCGGAACCTTAAAAGCTACTGGAACTCGTTGAACAACAAAAAGCCAACACTTATAGATATTATAACTAAAACCTAAGCTATTTCAAAAAGATAAAAGAAATAGTAAGAAAAGGAAAACCAAATAGGCTACAAAATACAACCCTACAAAAATCCTACAGTCATAAGACCTTCAGAAATACCAAAACTCGTGAACAACAAAATGCCAACACCAATATATTACATTACTTAAATCTAAGCTATTTCAAAGAGATAAAAGAAATAGAAAGAATAAGAAAACAAAACAAAAACCGAATGCTTTTCCCAAAAGAGGAAAATAACTTGAGAACCTTCAAAAGAACCTGAGTTAATTAAAAGAAAATGTTATAAGAAATAATCAGGAGAAACCAAATGCAAATCTAAACAAACACCACTTAACACAAAACAAAAACCAAACAAAATTTAAGCTCAAACGCGTCGCAAAAGTTAAAAAAAAAAATAAAAACAAATAATAATCAAAACCAAAAAGGTAAATTCAAGAACATTTCATTTATAAACTGGAAAAAAAACAAACCAAAATCATGTGAGTATTTACAAATACTATACTTCAATATATATTCTATGAACAAGTGTATCAAATTTTTTTAATAAAAATCTCTTATTTAAGTTATGAATTCGATAACAAAAAATTTATAATTATGTTTCCCATAACTAAGGTAACCTTGCAGAGCGTATTGTAATTGCTTATTTATCTTTTTTAGTTTACAAGTTGAAATTTTTATGTAATATAATATTCTTATAACCAGGAATAGTAATTTTTGTGCTGTTTTTTAAACACTGACCTCTGATTTTATTTGATAAAATGATATTATGTTTTTATATATACACAAAATTTTTATTCTTTTGACATACTTTCAACTTTTTGACATTGATTAAGTGATTTTCCACACGACATCAAATTTCAATTAAATTGCCTTTCACAAAACAATGCAATTACTTATATGCAAACAACAAACCTTGCCAATCCGTACATCTTCAAATTATGTTATAGTAGTATAAATCACGAAATTATTATGCGTACACATACATTAATTAACATCAAATTATGTTTCACACACACACACACAAATTGAGGCAGGTAATTTGATTAAATTAACTGTTCGCCTCGCAGCAATAATGAGGCATTCAACGACGACGCAAATTAAAACCAGCAAGACACACTTTCTTGAGCCAAACGAAGTTGAGATTTTGGCTTCTTTAAATTGCTGTCATTTTTTTTTTTCGTTTAATTGGTTTTCCTAAAAAAATTTTTTCAAGGTTGTCCAATCAATATGACTTGATATTGTGTGAAAATAAATATTATTATTTTCCTATTTTTTTTAATGAAACATTTTTTTATTATTTTTTTTGGCAGTTTTTTCAAATATTTTACTTAATTTCACATTATCAACTTTCCAAGAAACGCGATTATTTTTGCATTATGAAGAGAAGGCATATTGTTTTTTATTTATTCACTAAGACTTGTCTTGAGCAGTTATTTGTTGTGTTGTTAAGCTGCTCCTTCAGGTAAGTTTTAGATTTAATATTTTAAGATTAATGAAAATAAGGAAAATTTATTTTAAGATTAATAAAAATGATAAGGAAAAATTATGAGCAACAAAATAATCCATTGAAACATTGCAACACAATGAAAATATATCAATTTTAAATTAGCTATCACTGAAATAAATTAGTGTCTTTTGGTTGGTTAAATACTTTACTTTTAGTTATTGTGGAGCAAACCTGTAATCCCAAAACGAACGCACGAATAAACTAAAGTAGATGATTAAAGGTGCACAATTGATCATTGTGTGTGTGTTTGTTTTAACTGTCCGCTGTTGAATGTATGTGTGTGTAAGTGTGTGTGTGTGTGTGTGTGTGTGTGTGTGTGTGTGTGTAAAACAACACTACACTTGTATCGATAGACAGACAGACAGACAGATAGACTGTCTGGTTTGTTGGTTGGCAGGAAAGTGCTGTTCGACAATCATTTGTAAAATCAGTAAGATTATTCAGCTGGGAGCAAAAAGCGTGCATCCTCTTACGCTCATTAGTAGCACATTTGGCCCGTACGTGATTTAGCTGCAAATGTCCACATCAATTGATGTACATCCGTATTCGTACATCAATCAACAATTTACAATGTACATATGTTTCATACACAGCGAAAATAATCACACTTGTGCCAAAAGAAAAAAAGTTTAGTGGTTGGAAAAAAAACCCCTTTTTAACATTGCAAATACGATTCCATATTTTTGCATAATGTTGTACGACTTTTAGCTTAATTCTTAAAATGTCATAAGTCACGTGAAAATTATTGAACATTTTTCTGAGTGTAAGGAATTTTCGACGAACGAACGTGAAGCGGAAAAAAGAATGAGCTTAATAATAACTGTTGCTTTCTGTGTTGGATTTTATGGCTTAACTAGAGCATGTATGTGCACAACAGTGTGTGCGTGGGTGTGTGTGTTAGTAAAGCGTATGGATATTTCTTCTTGTACATCCTGACACATTTGCATTTTTGGGCGTGTCGCAGTCGAAGTTGATGTTTAAGTTTGAGGTTTTTGCTTCTGCTGGCTGCTTTATTTTTTATATTGGATCGATTGCATGTAGCACTTATGGGGATAAGCGCTATCGCCGAACAAACAACAGCAACAATAACAACAACAACCACACAGCGCTAATAAAAATTCCACACGACTCCCAAAGCCCATGCATTTTGCATGTCGAAATAAGTAGTTAAGTCTCAAAAAGAAGAAAAAAAGAAACAACAAGCGAGTAATTTAAATGCAGTTTCGAACATGAGCATGAAATATCCAATCGATTTCGCATAAAACTAAGTTAACTAGCACCAACTGCATTCGATCTTGTTATGCATATATTCTTTTTATTATTTAATAAACTAAATCATGGTGTAGAAAATTGTATGTCAAAGCGAGAAAAGTGTTGTCTACATTTATGCGCAAATTTAATATGAACATCGTTTCAATACTCAAGCGCATTATATCCTTGGCAATATTAAATCGTTCAATACACCGCACACACACACACATCGACAGAGGCAAACTGATCAATGTCTGTCACATATCCGGCACAGGGCTGAAGCTTCCGATTTTTATCGTCGCTTAAGCTAGCTGGCTTGGCTGCCTGGCTGCAAGGACAACAAGGCTCTAAGTTGATTTACGCTATACACTCAACCTTCGTGGCAATCAGAGCAACTAAAACACACACACACACACACCCGAACACTAACAAGGAGTCACACTTATGCCTCAATGAAAATTTTCACTCAATTACGCTTTAAGACTTAATTCACAAAATTGGAGCAAATGTCGTTAACGGTTAAGTGGGCCACTGGGCACCAAAGTCCAAGCAAGAGAGTTCAGCCAGCTAGCAAAAACAAAACCAACGACAACGTCAACAACAAAAAACAGTTACAGTAACTGTAGCACTACCTTTAACCACACACACACACAAACACAGAGGCAGATACACACCAATTTATTGTTTCGTTCGCATCAGCAGCGTTCTCTGCTCATCGCTCTGTCATAAACATATATGTATGTACATACAGATACCTACATATGTGTATGGTGAGTATACGTATGACTTCCTGCTGCGACAACACTGCCACTCAGCTCCTGTTGGTTGAACATTTTTAGCTTTAGCTTTTACAACCACTTTATTCGTACTCTGCAAAAAATGTACTGCTTACAAAGAATGTATGCCAAATAACAATTTTTTTTGCTTCCCCTTCAACAATTTAATTTATAAGTTGAGTGGCATATTTTGTCGAAGAATACTTTTTCAATTATTTGTGAAGCTATTCCCCCTGTTTTCCCTGTTTTTGTCGGGTGACTGCAGCTCGTTTAAATTATGCTATATGATTCTATTGTATAACGTGCATTGCGGTCTAATGTAACTTGCCACTAGTTGGTTGGTTAGTTGTTTTGGGTTAGTTGGTTGGTTAGTGGTCCACATTTCAATACAAATCTAATAATATGTGTTGTGCTATTTGTTGATTGTCATTTGTGTCCGTGTACATTGCATTTAAGCTGTGCAAATATTGGGCCATCGCATGAAGACGAATAAAACTAATTGTGAAAAAGTCAACAAATTAATTACAAAAGCTAAGCCTTCTATAGATCTAAAACAAATGTTTGAATTGCAAAACTAATGCTTTAGTTTTTATTCGCGATGGACGGAACCGACTGCGGTTTACTCGATACCCGATTGATACCGGCTACAAAGAGGCCTGATTAACAAAGGGGTACGGATGCTGCAAGTGTGTGTCGAATATCGTTCCCAGCTATCTTCCTACCAAAGTTGGTAGCTCTACCCATAAGGTGTGGCAAATATAATGATCTATCGATTTTGAGTTATCGAATTTATCGATTTGTCAGCCCCACAGTTGGCGTAGAAGCCAACTCTTGCACTTCATCTGTTCTCTAGCTTGAAGAATGTCGAAAATGGTGTCTTTCCCGTCGGTATCGAGTATAAAAATAGAGTCTTTTCACTGCAAGCTTTAAGCAAATCAACTAATTGGGCTTGTCCTGCAGAGGACGCTTGTTGATGCTTTGTTCTTTGCTTTCTCTATCTTTATGCTCTTTTCTCTCTGTCTCTTTCTCTCTTGGTCTATCAGTCCGACCAAAGCTAAGCTGACAAACGCAATCAACTTATATTAGTAGTTAGGCCCCAAGTTTAGCATTCAGCTTATAAGCTGATTATGCTGCAGACAGTGACATCAAAATCACAACAACAACAACAGCTATGATAACAACGGATGAAGAAAAAACGAGATTGGTTATCAAAAGCAGCTTAAAATGCATCATAAATGGTCAGAAATAGACAAAGAAATTAAACTCCTGCATTTTTCATTTGTGTCGATTGATTAAGTTCATCCAAAAATGTTGCAACTTGTTTTTCAGTCAAGGGTCTTGGTTGTTGGTTTATCAAACGAAGAAGCTGCTGTTTTCAAATTAGAATCGTTTAAGTAACATTATTACAGCTGAGCTTAAATTACGCAAAACAAATTCGAAATTAACATGCAAGACACGATTTAATAAGCTTTGTTTATAAATAAAATAAGCAAACTTACACAGACACAGGCAGGGACTTTTTTGTGTGTGTCATTCTAGCCGAGGCTGATTCAAAAAAATCACTCAAGCGTACAAAAATTATATCGATTTGAGGCTATAAATATAACGAAACTCCAAACAGGCACAAAAACACTTTCTTACATTCAAATTACCACTCCCAGTATGTGCGTTTGTGTGGGTGTTTATTGAGTACATTTATTTTATGATTTATACTTTTATCAATAAGCGATAAATTTGGTAGTTGATTGTTGCATTTGCACAATGCTTTTTTGTAATAAAAAGCTCGAATTAATACTGAAGTTTCTAAAGCCGATAACTATATCGATAAGGATATTATTCAGAAAATAATCGATAAATACAAAACCCACAAAAATAAAATATATATATATAATATAACCACATTTTTATACTTATATTACTAGCATGCATAATAGAGTAGTTTTTTCATATTTATTTTTTAAAGTTGAAAGTTTTTTTTCGCTTACTCAACGTTACTCAGCGTTAAATTGTCAACTTAGCTTAAGCCGCCAATCTGGTCACACCATAAATGATGACACAAAGTTTTGTGTTTTTGGACCAGCTTTCATTAAAAGCCCAAATCCCACAAAAACGCGAAAGCAAAATAAAAACTCGAATTTAAAAATTGTTAGCAAAAAAAGAAACATAAAAACAAAATAAAAGTCAAACCAAAGCTTTTGAAGTCGCGTTTTTAGCGTATACTATGTAAAGGATAGAGAGGGGGTGCGTTTGAGCTAAAAACTAATTTAAACAGAATTGTGTCACACAGCGTAACACAAAACAAAAATATAAAAAAATTAAACAAACAAATATGATGACTGCAAAACAAAAACACAAATTAGAAAAGAATTTTACATTTGTGCATGCATGGCTATTATATAGATACCCTGTGGTTTGGGTCTTTGTATTTTGATTACAAATTTAGTTATATAAATATATTAATTAGTTATTCGAATATAAAATATGTTCATATATGTGTTTTATATTTATAAACCTACAAAAATTATAGCTTGTAATATTAAATGTAAAGAGAAGGATTGCTCATTGAATATTTAAAAGTAGCAGTAACATTATTTGTTGTTGTAGATCTAATAGTCGTAGAAGTAGTAGTATAAGTTGATAAATTGATAGTAGCAGTTGTTGTATAAGTAGAAATAGCATAAGTAGCTACAGCTACTGCTATGTTGTTGTTAAATAAGTAGTATAAATATTGGTATAATAAATAGTAGAAGAAGTAGTATAAGTAGTAGTTGCTGTATAAGTTAAGTTGTATAAGTTTTAGTAGCAATAGCAGTTGCTGTAGTATAAGCTTTTTAGTATAAGTTGATAAATTGATTGTAGCAGTTATTGTATAAGTAGAACTAGCATAAGTAGAAGTAGCAGTAGCTGTTGTTATAGTAGTATAAGTATAAGTAGAAGTTGTATTAGTAGAAGTTGTATAAGTATAAGTAGCAGTAGTTGTTGTTGTAGTATTAGTAGTAGAAATATTGGTAGTAGTAGTAGTAGTAGAAGTAGTATAACTAGTAGTTTTTGTATAAGTAAAAGTTGCCTAGGTAGTAGTAGGAGTAGCAGTTACTGTAGTATAAGTACTGTAAGTTTGTTAGTAAAAGTAGTAGTAGATGTAATATAAGTTCATAAATTGATAGTATCAGTTGTTGTTTAAGTATAAGCTGTATAAGTAGAAGTAGCAGTAGCTGTAGTTGTAGTATAAGTATTAGTAAAGCAGTATATGTTGATAAATTGATAGTAGCAGTTGTTGTATAAGTATAAGTAGCACAAGTAGTAATAGCAGTAGCTGTTGTTTTAGTACAAGTAGTAGAAGCATTGGTAGAAAAGGTTAGGTTAGGTTGAACCGGCTCCTTGGCGAGTGTCACACATAGACCGCTAGAGGGGTCCTTAGTGAAGCCGGAGGTCGGAGATGGTTCGGACTATCTCTGTATGTGGTCCTGCGGAGTGTTTGTACATCGGGCGAACGCTAAAAGATTTTTTGGTTATTGCTTGCTGGCTTCTTCGAGCGAAGCCAAAAAGGGGCTGTGGAAGAATTGTAGTCGTTTTGCTGCAAGTGCTGTGCAGCTGCACAGGAGGTGCTCTAGCGTTTCCGCGACACCTGGATCCTTGCATTTCCTGCACTCGTCGCTGTCTGGTAAGCCCAGTCTATTCGCATGTACTGCGACCAAGCAGTGCCCTGTCAGAAGACCCACGAGCCATCGGCAGTCCTGTCTTTCTTAGCCTCAGTATGTATTGCGTTGCGTTATTGGTAGAATAAGTAGCAGTAGAAATTGTTGTTGTATAAGTGTACTTAGTATTAGTAATTTTAGTAATAATTTCAGTACAAGTATTAAAAATATTTTTGTTACTATTTGCAATAGTAGTAGAACTAGCCATAGTAATATAAATAGATCTGTAGTTCTTTTAGACATATAAGACTTTCATTAGGACATAGCTTTGGTCAAAGGTATCATCTTCAAGTCGAGCTGACTAAAAACATTCTAAAATATTTTTTTCCAACTGACATTTTTCTTCTTTGTTTTTAAAGGTCGCTTTGCATTTGATTTTGGTTTTCTGGCAACACACATACACCCACAGACCACACACACACACAGACTAACTGCACACTTTGCATGCTACACAATCACAAAGTGTGCAGCTGTCGCATGTTGCATTAAGCTAGATACAAAAAGAACGGTAAATTTAACACGAGACATTTTATCATTGACAGAGGACGCCCTTAAGCAACAACAACAGCAACAGCAACATGGACAAAAGGGCTGAGGCATGTTGTTAACTTATATCTCTGTATATCCTGAACATGCACACACACATACACACACACACTTGCCGCACTTGCGGCTGCTTCAACATTCAAGTCGCGTTCATTGAAGTGTGTGCGTGTTCGGCTTTTGCTGTTTCTGTAGCAGCAGCTATACAATTTACCCAAGCATTGAATGCATGTCATCGCAAATTCTATAGGTGATGCAAGCAACACTACCCTTTCTCTCGCTTGCCCCACCCCTTTGGCAGCAGTCAACTCATATCTTTCGCTCTCATGGCCAAAGGGCTTTAATAATAGCCCTATAACTAAACTATGACTTTATATATGGTATATGTAACCTACATATAATATTACACTGACACACAAAACATACATTAACCGTTGTCTGTTGTCTATCATCTGTTGGTCTCATACTCTTTTCACTTGCCACACACACACGCAACCCGGCGCTCATCTCTTTAAGCCAATTAAATAGTTGAGCTCAACAGAAGTTTTCGCTGTGAAGTTAAGTAAACTAAACTAAAGTGAAGTGAAGTAAACCGAAATGTTGTGCGACAAACAAAATACAAAAAACACACAAGTTGCATTCCTAAATCCAAATGCAAATGCCACACAAAAACACAAAACAACACTCACACCTTGATGCAAGCCAACCGCATTCATGCCACCCCTTCTGCTCTGGCATTGGTATGCCACACATTTAATCCTGACCGGATTGAGAGCAGACACACATACTAACATCAACAACAACACACACACACACACAAACACACAACATGCCATTTGTTGAGAACCTTATAAGTTTGTCGTATTATAAATACCCTGTAATTGGAATAGGCTAGAAGATCTAAGCAGCAAAACATAAACATTTTTAGATTTTTCGAGTGCTTAGTTATTAAAATCTATATACCCAACGAACCGACAGAAGGAGACAGCATACCGAAACTAAATTAATCAAAAAGTGCAGAATTTTATGGCAAAGCTGTTTTAAATGGACAAACAAATTGGCAACAAAAATACATAATAATAATTTATTTAAAATTTGGCAAAACCAAACAAAACGCAAAAATATTTTAATTAAAGTGCAACAAATTAGTGTCACACTGTTGAACAAAACGAACAACAATAACTCGTTCTATATAGAAGTTTATATATTGACTGTTGAGTAATTAAGCCAAGACAACAACCAACAGCTTATACATAGTATTCCAAAAACATAGTATATGCATAATTTTGTTAAGTGTAGTTTATTTTAATATCTCTCTCTGTTTTATTTCACATTTTCCTTTTGCATGAATTGTTTTAAATTTGTTTGCTGTTGCTGGCACTTGAAATAATTACAAATCAGCCAAACAAAACAACAACTATAAATGACAGCAACAGAATCAATATATATGTATGTGCAGGGAAAAACTATATCGAAATATCTATCTTTTAATGCTGATTTCCCTTTTGGAATTTTGTTGAAAATTAACTTTTTCTCATCAAAGTCGAATGTTCATTTTAAGAAAAACTATCATAATCACTTGGTGCAATCAAGAACTTTTAAGAGTTTAGTATAAGCTGAAATGCTTTTCATTATCAGCCATTTATCTTGAAGCGATTGTATCAAAGAGCCAACAAACGCCAATTTTCAAAATGGCAATGGCAAACAAGAATAATAATATATATATAAAGCAGGCAACGAGAAGTGAAAAGAAGTGAGAAAAGGGAGAATAGGGAGACAATGGAAAAAAAGTAAAATGAATGATGGATATTCGCTAGCTTGGCTCTTGCCCAGTTTGATTTCAATCATGTTTGCACACAATGTGAAATATGTTTACACAAAAGCGCCGCCGCATCGAAGATGATAGCGGGAGAACGAGACTTCAACAATAATAAGTAGAAGTGGCAAAGAGCTTACAGAAGAGATAGAAAGAAAATTGTAATTTACAATCATATAATCGAAAGTAAATCTAATGTCAATGCATTGGCATTGAAATATGTTCTGATCTTTTATGTTGAATATGCGCTCGACTTGCGTTTAATACTATCAGCAAAACGAAAACGAAAATCTCTTAAATGTTGTTTAAAATAGAATTTCTAAGAGAGGCTTAAGAGCTCAGGTCCTTGTTGACAATCACATATGTGTGTTTTTAAGGCTATGAAATATTGTGCAAAAGCAATAGAAAACACACAAAGAAATATATACTTTCATAGATACTTTATAGTGCTGTTCGTAACACATTGCATTTGTGAATTGAATATGTATGTGTTATCGACAGAGCCTCAAAGTAACCTACCAAACATCATCATTGAGTGTTCGCATTTCACATTCGGCGGCAAAGTGTTGAGTGACGTGTAAGTAAAAGTGAGTAAAAAGTGTGGCAACAATACAAAGTGCGTGATTAGCGAGAGTAATAATGGTTTTCTTTGTTTAACTTTGGTTATCGATTTAAATCGATAACAATAAGCTCTTTGGTCATACGCGATTAAGACTCTACAAAGAGTGTTTTTCTATGTAGTTAGAATATAATATGTAGTTTAATTGAATCCTTGTGTTATCTGTAGTTTAATGGAATCCATTAGATTTATTTATTTTTAAATTATACTTTTGTACATAAACTTTTTTAAAATATGTATAAACTATGCACTGTAAATTTGAAGCATTTTTTTTTATAAATATATCGCTGGCAACAAGCCAATCAATGGCTACAGAATGAGAAAAATAGGGACAGAGAATTTCTTTCAACGGACAAAGCATGCGGCGAGAGTTGAGAACAATCAAAGTTGAGGCAGGCAGACAGCTGCCATTCTGAGAAGAAAAAAACAGCCGGAAATGGATGCTATGTATATATATATATATATATATATATATATATATATGAATGTATATATCCCCTTTAAATTCATGGCAAGCGATGAGGCAAGGCCATTGAAGGATCAAGGGCTATGACATAGGGACGGCAACGACAACGGCAACAGCAAGGAATGCATATTTGTGCCAATCTATACAAAATTCCAATATGAAAATCGTTTCGAAAACAATTTTATCATTGTGCAGCACGGGTTGGTTGCTCAACAATTTTCATGTCCCCTATGCACTGGGAATTTGAGAAAAGTGTTCTGTTTTAAAAGTCAAATATTTGATTTTGTCATCAATTTTCGGTGCAAAAGTCACAATTTGCAATTTGTAAAAATTAAATGATGATTTTGCTTGTAATAAAAACCAAAAAAAAAAAAACCTTTGATCAAATATCATACGCAATGAAAATTTAACATCAAACGTAACCAATATGTTTGGAAGGTTATTTTAAATGTTTTTGAATGTATTTCTTTTATATTTTATTTAGCATTTTGCAATTTGCTAGCATTTTTCATTCCGAGTGCGTTTTAAAAACTTGTTGACTCGAAATGTTTTGCCATATTATGGTGTTGTCGCTTTTGTCGCTTATTATTTGACCGCTATGCAAATAACGAAAAACCCAATCTGTCAACAACAGTAAAGTGCAAATTGGGCAAGTTGGTAACTGCGCGATACCCTGTAAAATAATAATAATAATAATAATGTAAAATATAATGAACATACAAAAGAAAAAAGACGTAATAAATAAGTTTTTAATATTTAGATTATAAATAATTTTCAACTGCATGAAAAATTAATCAAAGTGAATTAGTCGCTTTTAGATCTAAAATAAATATATTTTTTTTTTAGTAAAGAACCTTAGAAGGTTCCTAACAAAGTGCATGGCTTTAAATAAAGCTTGAATATGCCCGAAAGAAGAGAATCGGCAATCAAACAGGCGTGGCATGAAAATATTTGCCAATTAACAACAATAGCTTTAACACTTTTAATAAGGCGGTGAGACAACAGAATTTTAAATAAAATACTGTGGAGTTCAATTAAAAAAGTAATTTAATTTGCCTTTTCCCATATGACACAATTAACAAATTTTTCACAGCATAAAACTGCAAAAGCGGCGAAAACTAATGGACTTTATCTTATTAACGACTTCAGTTTTAAAACGAGTGACTTGAACGAAAATCAAGTATACGTCATGTATCGATGGTAAAAATTTATCAATCTATTATTTTTAAACGCATACCGCATTAAGATAAACAACTTGTGTTGCTTTTTCTGCTTATTGCACTGAGAAATTACTTTTCCTTTGACATATTCAGCTGGCTTTAGGCATTGCAAGCAAAGCAAGTAGGCAGCTTGCTATAATTAAAAACACCAAAATGTATATGTAAATAAAAGCAGAGCCTTACCCTCTTTCGCTTTCCCTTTCTCACTCCCACTCTCTCTCTGTCTGGTTGGATTCAAAGCAGCAACCATCAAAGGCTAAAGAGTTGCCTTTGTCTGTTTCTAAGTTTAACTTCGATTGTTTATTTGCGGTTTGTCGATTTTAAATCTTATAAACATAAAGATAAATCTACCACCAACCAACCTCCCCTCCCTCCCCCCACCTACACAACCAGCCCCTCTTAACCCTGTCCTATCTATGCCCATTCTGTAGCTGCCTGCTGGCAGTGGAACCAGATACAAAGCCCCTAAAGATGGCTGACTGTAAGGGAACCAAAGACCCAGAGAAAACGAAAAACAAAACACAAAACGAAACCAGAACTCTTGAACGCTAGTTTTACCCCTTGAAAGTGGAGTACAAAGTGGGGTATGCGGTGCTTGAATAAAGAATAAGACTTTCGCTGTTATTGCATTGCTGCGTCCAGGGTATTGTCCAGTCGATCATTAATGCATTGATATACTCTTTTGTTGCTTTTGTCATGTTTCACTTTATTTTGCTGCTGTTACAAGGCAAAAAGGCCGTACAAAGAGAAGAGACAGAGAAAGAAAGAGACGGAAAGAGAGAGAAAGAAACACCTGTGGGTTGTCAGAGAGTATGAAAGGCAAAAATTTTAATGCCAACATTGACAGGTTAGGGCATATATGTATATGCCACCCACCTTTCTGGGTGTTTCGAGGCAACCAAGCGTATACGCCATATACATATACATACGGTTATGGAGCGAAGGGATATTTGGAAAGGGAAGGGTGTTGGAAGAGGTGTACGCAAATGTGGCCAGGCACTCAGGCATACATTGCACGGCTACTGAGGCAATTGTGGGTGGAAAACAAAACAAAACCAAAAAAATAAACAAGAAACGAAAACCTCCTCACTTCATCATACAGCCTCCACCCCTCCCCGCCCACTATGAAAGTCAATTCGATGTTGTTTTATTTTTTTTTTCTTCTCTCTCTGTCTTGTGTTTGTGTGTTTGAGTGTATGTATATAATTCGTTATTGGCAGATTAAGCCCCTTCTGTATATGTGGATAAAAATAAATAAAAAAAAAACATAATATAAATCAAGAAAAAAATAATGAAAATGGAAACAAATCGAAAAATATTAGCGCCATATTCCTTTTGATTTTTTTATTGCAAGATGTGTGTTTTCATTTTTTCATTCTTTGGTTTTTTTTTTTTTTGTTGCCATTGGCCTTCAACTAAAGACTGATTTGATCGTCAAGGTAACTCAACGGCGGTGAGTGTGACCCTGCTTTTTACAGCTTATGCAAGCTTTGAATACAGAACATAAAGCAAAACCCATTTAAAGTAATTCAGTTATGGGAATTCATAAATAAATAAAAAATACCAGTCTGAAGGTTGCATAGAAAATTGACATGCAACTGGTTTAAACTTTATAAGAAAGTAATGCAAACGCATCAAAAATCCTTACATACCGAATTCGAGTAAATACCTCAAAAACATTATTGCAATTCTCACTTAGCATAGATTTTTGTAGCATACTTTTTTGGGCACTTTGGGAACCCACAATAATGCTTCATGTGTAACAATAAACAGTTGAAAGTTTGGCTTCAAACTGTTGGCAGTGTTCAATTACAGCAAAGGGGCGTATTGAGGGCGTGTCACACTCTTAACGCCTCTTTTTGATTTTCTACATCTTCTTGTTGTTTACAATATATACGATACTTGTTGTTCCGCAAAGTTGAAGGCTGAGACACAAAACAGTCTCATGTGTGCGCGTGTGGTGGAAGAGGAGTAAGAGTAAGGGTTTGACAAACACCGCCAGCCGTGCAGCAGAATAAATGATATTTTAATGTAAAAACAATTTTAGCCACTTAAGCCTCCATTCATAAACATTAAGAGAACTTTCAATTTCAAGCCAATGCCGCTGACGTTCAAATTTAACAAACCCAAAACCCAAATGTTTTACTCGAATGAGCTAAACAAGAAGTGTAACAAAAATAATACCGGAAACTAATACCAATCGAATGAAACTTAATCCTACTCTAATGTAATACAATAAAGAGTGCTTGAGAAAAAAAAAACCTATAAATTCATTGATTTGTTTATCATATTCACATATTTTTTGACAGTTCAGTAAGACTTTATTTAATTTTTTTCTTTAATGAATATTAAATTCTTGGAAACCAACTAAATTCAAATTTGAATGTGATGTTGTTTGAAAAAAAGATAAGTCTTTGCCTCTGCCTTTAGTGTAGCTGAGAATTAATCACATTAACTGATTTAATGTTGTTGCGTCTGTTTTTGTGTAATGCGTAGAATATTAAGCTACACATACACATACATATACCTAAATACTTAGATACATACATACAAACATCTATCTGAGAATCTAATGAACTTGAATCAGAGGGAAAGCAAAGTGGGGTTTTCTTAAGCTCAGTTCGTGGTACTTAATGCCACAGGCGTAAAGATTTCAACAACCTATAGCCATAAGAGTAATTAAGTTTACGCATACGACCTGTTGACTTTGCTGTACTTGTTCTTGTTATTGGTGTTGTTGGTGTTGTCATCTGCTTTGATGGGCGCCTCAAAGAATGCTTTGATTTCTGATTGTAGTGAAGGAGGTGGTTTTGGCGAAATCAAAGCCAGATAAGAACAATAGCAAACCCAAGCTCTAAACGACTAACGTTACGAACGGACAAACTCACAGACTGACAGCCAAACAGCAGGCAAGCCAACAAAGAGTGTGTGTGTGTGTGTGTGTGTGTGTGTGAGAGAGACTCTCTCTCTCTCTCAATGTGATGAGTGTCCTCTGAGTAATTCATTTTTACGCGCCTAACAAAATTAAGTGCGCACATTTTCCAAATCATATTTTTTTTTCATACAAAACTCGTCACAACCAAATACCAAATTGATGTTGAAAGTCGAAGAGTTTTATTTTTGCAATTGATAGACTTTGAAGAAATATTTTATATATTTATTTTATTGCTTATTAAAAAGTTACTGAAGAATTCATTTAATCATTTGTTTTTATATTTTCTTTAGCTTAAAAAAACTAGGAAAAATTAAAAAAAAAATCTTCAATATTAATAACTAATTATTAGAATGTCTTTCTTTCGTTCCGGGTTAAAAAAGTGATAGACAAACTAATTTCAAGCTAAGTACGTGAATTGAAGTGCAAATGTCGAAGCGTTGCGATCCTAGCCTAACAAATTTTTGTAAATTTAATAGAACGTGCTGAGCGGCAAACGATTTGAAGTGTCTTGTGCAGCTCACCTGTGAAATAAGTGTGATTTATATGATTATACAGTTCGATGCAGACGTTGTCCGTCTGGCTGCTATTTTTCTTACTTCTCTGAAATAAAGGCGCATAAATTACGAACAGAACTGAAGACAACCCAAGGGAATTTCAGACACAGACAGACAGATAAAGAGAGAGGGAGAGAGATACAACAGCCAAAACTCTGTGTGTGTGTGTGTGTGTTTATTCATGCATCTAATGTCTACGATTCAATTAGATATCCTGCGGTCTGTCTGTTTATGCTCCTGTAACTGTCACTCTCCGTCTCTGTCTCTGTGTCTAATCAGGTGTAAATTAGTTTGGCGTTGCTAAGAAGCGAATTCGCCAAAGCCTTTTGTAGTTGAAAGTCCAATTATAATTGGTTTGAAGCGTTTCAGCTTTAATTAACTAAACTGCCAATTTGTCAAAATGATTTCCGATCAGTCGAGAAATGTTACCTATAGGCCAATTGCTTTTAAATTGTTTTTGAGTTTCTAATGTTTTTTGTGTTTTCAGTTCATAATATCTTGTTTGTTGAATAGACAATTAAGACTTTCAAATATTCGAGATATTGTTGAATTGGATGCAACAAATCCAGCAATATAAATCAACAAAAAAAAACCCACGAAATATAAAACAATATTAACGGAAACGGAAACTAAACTTGGCTAAAATGCATTAAAAAAAAAGAACAAAAAACGAAAGTATCGATAATAAACCTTTAGCTAATAATTTTTATAGATACGATATATAATCTAGACATAGGCATCTCGTTGGCGCTGTCGGCGCAAACGATCCTTTTCCTCCATATAGGGCATTATGGTTGACTTTGTGGGCAATATGATAACAACTGGCAATAGATTTTTGCACCTTTCCAATAAGCCATTTAAACGCTTTGAGGTTGGATAGTCGACAAGTATGATGCCAACATTGGGTCGCTTGTACATCACCAGAAAGAATTCTTCGATCTCTGCTATCGGGGTGGCTAAACGATAAGCGATAAGCTATCGATCACAAACTAAAAAGTGCTTATTCACTTACTCTGATCAACCATCAAATAGTTGCGAAAGCTATCACGATGGTAGCCAATTCCAGCAAGCAAAAGCCCCAGAGTTACCTCCTAAAATAAACAACCGATGCAAAATGTTATCGTTATCGTTATCATAGCACAGCTTACCGTATCTGCGATAACACCAATGCGCATCAATGTTAGATCCTCGGTGTCGACCAGCAGCGCTTCAAGCTCATCCTCACTATCCTCCTCAACAATTGGCTTTTCAGTTGAAGACGCTCTAGCACTCATATTGTATCTGAATTTTGAATTTTGACTTTAATTTTGACAGATTTCGTTCAACCAAATGAAATGACAACAACATTTGTCAAAAATTCGATTGTTTGTTATTATTACTTCTTTGTATATAAAGTCACACATTCGTTTGTTTTCTTTTTTAAGTGCTCGTCCTGTTGAATTTTGATGAGTTTTTAATGAGTTTTCAATAAATGGGAGGTCCTTCCTTGCCAAACTCCATACATTTTAAGCTTTAAGCCATAATGGCACTGAAACTGGCATCTGATTGGGCCTTGGTGCCCGTGTTCGTTGTTTGGCCCAAAATTAGTTTATAATTCCCTTTTTTCACTTTTATTTTGCATTAATTTTAATTATTAAATTTTCTGCTTTGCGTATTTGACGGCTTACACTTCCCCCGTCAAGCCCCGCCCCGCCTCACTCTGCTAACCAAATTTGAGACCCAAAAATGAAAATTCGAAGTTATGACATGAGCTTAAAGATTTTTGTTGTTGTTGCCGTTGTTGTTGGCCAAGGGCCCCTTGGGCATTATTGAGATGCGATAGTCTCTCTGTGCGTCGTTTTGTGGCCACTTTTGGCAAAATTTATTAACTTTGACTTGAGTCAAATCCGTTTACCTTTACTTGTTCTTCCACCACCCTATTCGAACTGTTATTAGGCTCTGCCTTTACCAATTTTATTTCCAATTACAACCAAAAGCTGCAAAAACTTGAGCTCTCAGTTGCTATAGATTTTTTTATTTATTTTGTATTTAAGAACAAACAGCTGCTGCTTCTCAGAAGAGTTTATAATTAGTTGATGAGCTTAAATGCCCAGTTAGTTCAAAGGCTGAAAGCTGCCATGCCAGGCAGTCATACATTTAATGAAAGGCCGTGCAAAAGTGACAAACTCTTCAATCACAAGCTATAAATAGCTTAACTCTTGTGTGTATGGCGGCTGTCAGACTTTGTCTGATTAATGTAATCAGCTTGGCCCAAAAAAAAAAAAGAAAAGAAACAAGCCGTGAACTGAAGCAAACTGATTAAATTTACTATTAGGAACGAAAGAGCTTAAGATAAAAGTTAATCAAAATACTTATATTTGCTTTCTATTAAGCATTCCTTTAACTAAACCTTTTGTAAATAGTAGATAAATATTCAGATTGTAACTTAACTTTTCAGTAAATAGACAGACAAAGAGAAACGATAGATTTTGATTCATGCAATTGAAAGCAATCAAATGTAATGCAATCACATATTTATTTTTAGCCACATATTTGCATTGGCATTTTATTTTTGTATGTTTTTTCCATTTATGCAAACAAGTACAAAAAAAAATAGCATAAATAAAATGAAACCAAATGCCAAAATTGACAGGCAAGCCATTTGGGGGACTTTGACTTTGAATACATTTGAATCGACAGCAGCAGTTGGATTTCGATTTGGATTTCAATTTCAATTTACCCAAAACAAGAAAAAAAAATGTTAAAGGGTTGCATGCAAAAAAGGGGGCCAAAACTAAACCAACCACAACAACCGACTGATAAACATGGCATGGCAGACAGAATTATTATGTTCAAAGTGAATATTTAGTTGACCGTAACATGGGTTTCCTTCAGTGGGAAGGAAGGAGGGTTTCCTGCACACAGTCACAAGCTGTTGACAAAACAAATGCTGTAAATCCAGTTTTGTTTGGAAATGAACTTTGGTTTGTGTCACTCCTACGCCTATTGACACACACACACACACAAAAGCCAAGCCTGTGCGAAAAGACAAAATACACATCATGATAATACGTACGCATACGTAATATATGTTTGTGAAGTATGATAGCCATGGCAATACTGAATTTCATGGGCTTTGGGGCAAACACACACACACAAACAACAACTATTTGATGATGACATCAAAGCAAACCATTTTTAATACCCTTTCTCACTCAGCGCCCTTACCTTTTCATTCCGCAAAAACCTTTAACTTAAGTACAGAGCGAGTTTCTCGAGCGGCTTTATAAGAAACAACTGGATTCTTTGTATTCTTGGTGTGAGTGGGAAATGGCAGCTTAATGAAAATACGCTACTGAGAATTCATTTATCATTTCAACAGCAACTCAAGTAATTGCATTTCAAGTAATCACACCATTGGCATTGAAGCATAAATTATATGCTTGCAAAACAACAAAACTCAGCTCAAATTTAAGAGCATCTGCAACTGTCATTTGTCAGGCGTCTGTTGTCTCTCTCCCTCTCTCTCTCTCTCTCTCTCTCTCTACCAACTGAATAATAAGTAAATGAACAAACAACAATCAGAAATCAACATTTTGGCATTTTTGGAATTTGCATTCATATTGCACATAGCCTGGCAGCGAAAAACAATGGGCTATCGTGCTTTTGTTGTTGTTTGTCTGTGGAATTTCGAGATGAGAAATTTCCAAAAACCCCCCCTCCAACCTCTATCAAGCCCACCCGCTGTGTGTGAAGAACTTAACTGAGTGCAACCAGGCACAAAACCTTTCGGGAGACAAAATCTCACACAGAGAGAGGGAGTGTGTGTCCGTGTGCGTGTTCTTTTGTGTTTGTGTTTGGGTCAAATGTGGTGCAGTTTTAATAACAGCGTAAATTGCGTAAGCCACCAATAACCATTAATAACTTGCCTGCTGCACCTGAACTGCAAAATGTTGCGCCCAGCAGCTGCCAAAACAATGCGAAAAATCAGCGAGTGACAGCAAGAGAGAGAGAGAGGGGGAGGGAATGGAAACTGGGCTAAATTTCATTGAGGGAACAACAACAACAAGCTGATCCTGTGTGTTTGTGTGTGTGTGTGTGTGTGTGTGTGTGTGCGTGTGTGTGTGCCTGGCAATTGTTTGCCTTTTGCCGTTTGCAACTATTCCACTCAACAAAGCATAAACTCACAAACTAACACACATTCGACGTGTTTTGCGCAAAGTGTTTTAGTTTTTTTAATGCCCTGTTTTTTTTTTTTTTTATGTTAATATATGTAAATATTGTATAGTTTTTTTGACACTTATCCAAATAATTGTTACCTCTTTAAAAATGTATTCGTAGTTTATGCATGCTAAGAGTGTAAATAAAATTAAACGTAGAACTTGAAAAAATATCTAGTGACGTATACTTAATATTTTTGTAAAAATGTTTGTTTCCTTCTAGAAGGAGGGCTATGTATAAGCACGATCGATACCTAGATGTTAAATGCAACCATGTACTGTAACCTGTAAGATTTTTCTGTAGAGTAACAGAAGTCTAGAAAAGAGCGGCAGTTCGTGTTTGAATTTTCAATAAATATTAAGTCAACAAATTCAACAAAAATTCATTGTTTATCAAACAAAAGAAAACACATTGCAAACATGCATTACAACTTTAATCAAAGTGAAAACTTAGTGAAGAATCTGAACATAAAAGATTCATTTTCTTTACTTTAAATAAACATATTGCAACTGTTTGGCTTAAGTCAGAACTTGTTTGAAGCATCATCTATGACAAGATTGTAGCTTAAATGAGCAACGTTTTCACTTCAGTTTTAAGCTCAACTCAACAAACCAACACGCACATTTATTTATTGATAATCTCGAGAGGGAACTAACGTTTGGCGAACAGAGTAAAGTCTCGTTAAGAGCACTTTTGTGTTCGATAGAGTGAGTGTGTGTGTGTGTGTGCTGCGTGTGCGTGTGCTGTGGTTGGATTGTTGTGCTGCGTTGCACTATGGTCCAGCCGACCACTTTTTTTGGCCAAAACCTATTTTTTAAAAGTTAAAAAAATAAATAACCTTAGATCATTCTAGATTAGAAAAAGAGTGACCAACACATCTGCGTACCAGAAATTCCCGTAGATGGCGCCACTTTCGCGAAATCAGCTGTTAAACCTGGCGGAAGTTTTTGTGAAAGCACGTGATTTAAAGTGTGCAAATTTAATAACAATTTACAATACCTTGAAAGTGATCTAAAAAACTGTTTAAAACCAAGTTTAGCTATGCAATCTTTTCGTTGGGGTTTGTACTTCGTACTTTGTAATGTGTCTTGTTTGTAGTAGCTGTGGTGTCTTCGTAATTTTATGTTAAAGCGTGTCGTCTTACATATGTCGATTTGTAATTAAATCCAATTTTTAAAAAGGTATATAAAACGATTCCGACCTATTCCGGCCTAGCGACAAATTGCGTGTAGTAGATTAACAAATTCCTGTTCTAATGCATGTTTCAAATTGACTTGGTTTCACTTGGTTCTCTTTTAATTTGCATTAAGAGATCATTACCTCAAATTCAGCAATGCGGAGTTGTTTGTTTTGTGGAGGTCAGAGAACGGAAAAGCATCCAAGGAAAATGCCATGGTCAGTTTTATGAAATCACAACTTTGTGGCGACATTTCAGATAAAATGACTAAATCTGTGACAGATGCTTCAAGGAAATTTTGTTACCGTTTGTCGGATAAATGGAGGAAGTGCAAGTCACATGAACAGGATTTTAAACGAAATTATATAGATTGGCTTAATGTAGAAACATGTGTAAACGTCCCGAAAACCCGCGTGCTTTCAGTGAACCAAAAATATTTTCAAATATAACTGACATTGACGAGCAGCTAATAAGCAACTTAAGAACTGTGCTGATATGTCTCTCATGCCAGTTGCCAATAAATGTTGAAAGATTTAAAAAATTCTGTTTTAAAACTCCAGAGTTCATAATTGATAGATATCCATGGTTACCAATGACTGCAACAGCGCACAAGATTTTGGTTCATTCATGCGATATTATGGAAAGCACTGTTCTTTCTGTTGGATATTTTGGAGAGGAGGGAGCCGAATCCAGAAATAAATTTTGCCAATCAGATCGGTTACTTCATGCACGGAAGTGCAGTCGGGAAAAAATGTACAGACGTGTTGCACCGAGCAATGGATACGTCTGATCCTATTATTTCCTCGGTAAATCTAGAGAAAAGGTTTCAAAGCCAAAAAAAATTTAATCTCCCAAGCGAAGTTTTGGACTTGTTATCGAGCGCAGGTACCTAGAAGAGTACAAGTCGATTGAATATGAATGTGATGATGATAATTTTGGATTGCAATGGAGCATGGAACTGGAATACGAAGTGAAATATGCTTAAAAACATATATATATAGATGGGCAAATTAATCCAAAAATTTTGAATTTGAAATTTTTTTTTTTGATACCCATATTTCTTGTAAAAAAAACTTCCTACTGATTATATATATCGAATGCAAAAAACCAAATCAAAATATCTTGCCTCGTTCGCGAGTTATTAATTTTGGCCAAAAAAAGTGGTCGGCTGGACCATAGTGCGTTGGCTGCTGTTCCTCCATTTTAATTATTGATTTTAACAACAGTGAGGTGATTAACATTTTCAAACCAAACTGAACACACATATCGAATAGTCCAATTCTACAGAGTATTCGATTATTGCTTTTGGTTTTTATGTTCCAATATAATTGCATTTCCTTGTTACACAGCTGTTGTTTGTGTCAGTGTGTGTGTGTGCGTGTGTACTTACACTTTGCAAAAAACGTGTTACAAAACCAAACCCAAATAGTAAGATCAAAACTCATCAAAACTTTAAAGTTGAAATCGAAGAGGGTTTTTCTGTCAACCCAACTTTAAGATGAAATTCTGCTCCACTTTTTCTCCGAGTGCATGTGTAAATGTACACACATATTTTGGGCCAAGTTGAGTGCAGTCGAATGAATTCATGCCGTTGGCCAGAATGACAAGTTGAATGCCAGCTGAGCTGCCGCAAATTCGTTTTGTATAATTGCTGAGCGTTTAAACAGCAGGGCCCTCTGGTGTTCGCTTTGCTTCTCTTACGTCTCTGTTTCCTTTTTGCTTTTGCTTTTGCTTTTAAGCTTCGATACCGTTTGTGTGGCTTACGACTTTCCCTTTAGTTTTCCCTTTTTTCATTAAAAATGTGGGCCACAACAGAAGTACGAATGCCAACTTTTGTCAACTTTTTTGTTGAGTTTGCTGTAGTTTTTCTCATTTTTCTATTTATCTTTCGCGCTGGCATTGGTTTTGCTTGCTTTGTGAATGTGTCACAGCTGCTTTTCTAATTACAAATTACACAATTGCAATTGTACTGCTATGTCATTTAATTAAAGCAACAGTTGAGTCCAGAGACAGACAACAACTGTTGCACAGCAACAACTATTTGCCTTTAACGATGAATCCATCAAAATGGCAAACCAAAGGACAGAGGCAACATGGCAAATTACTTTGCCTAAGCAAACACACACACACACACACACACAGCTAAGCGCATTAACATATGTGTGTGTTTGTGTTTGTGTTTGTGGCAACAAAAAGGATGAATATATATTTATGTATGTGTTTATAGTTGAACATCTTTTTGGGGCATCAATCTTGCTCCATCATTGTCAAAAAAAAATAAAACTTAAACGAAAAACCCATCCGATGACGATGGCCCTGGCTATAACACAGCAACAGCAGCTCACACACACAGACACACATAAATAGAGTCCTACTCTACACTCATATAAAATAAATGAAATATCATTGATGCCATAATTCATAATTCTTGCAAACAAAACCAACCAAGCTCACAAAAAAAAAAAAATTAATGAAAACAAAAAAGTATATCAAATTGATATTTGTTTCAGTTGTTGTGCTAACTTATTTGCGACCTCAAATAATAAATCAATTATTTATTTACATTACCATCAATATTTATGTTATGGGTTTTTGTTTGCCCTCCGCGTCGTCCTTGCTTCAAAAGCGGGAAAAATATAAACAACAAAAATTCAATTCAATTAGGTTTAGCTACTAAATAATGCAATTTAATCGCTGCCAGCTCAAAATGTTTCTCTTCTTCTTTATTTTGTTTTTAACCGCACACGTAATTAATTTCAAATATATATTGAAGGCAGCTCAATAAATAAATACGGGTATCAAATATTATTTATTGTTTTTTTTTTTTAATTACGAGTTGTATTTCATTGATCTTATAGAAACGAAAGCTTTACTAAAAACATATAATTACATTTATTTATATAATTACAAACATATATTTAATTTGTTAAAGTTTATAATAACATATAATCAATCAATTTCGCTTATTACTGGCGCCTTATTGGTCTCCATCGAGCATCATTTTTGAATCGAGTTCATATTATTTGTGAATGCGAAAACTCAATGCGAATTTAAGAATTAAAGTTGTAAGGCAAATAGTTTCTTTTATTATTATATTTTTGCTATTTAACAATTCAATTTATTTTTATTTATTTTTTACAATTTTATTTATATTTTTGAGTATTCAGTAATTCGTATCAGTTATTTTTATATTTATTTGACTTAATTTTTAATCAATTAGTTTTAATTATTTAATTTATTTAAGGCTTTATTCTTGTGCTATATCACCTCAAACACTCGAACCACCAGCCCAAAGAAACACGTTTGAAAACTAACTTTAAAACTCAAATAAAATCCAACAAAAAAAAAAATAAAATGATTACTTATGAATATGCACACACATAACATATGCTCGAAGAACTGACAAATCGTATGCTATTAATATGCAAGAGAAGAGAAATTGAAGAGCCAGAAGAAAAACCAGCAAAGTTGAGCATCCACTTCATGTAGAAAACTCATAATTTTAATGCAATAATTCACTTTGCTCGGCGTTGCCTGCATAAACAAATTGAAAAACTTTTTCCACCAGCTTTCACTTTACACTTCTGGTTTTTTCTCGTCGTTTTTTGTGTGTTCAAAAGACAAACAGACGCCCTTAGAAGACAGACAGCAAGAATGTGCGGACGGACATGTGGCCTATTTGGTTAGATGCCCCAACAACAGCAACTAAACTTACATCCTATGAACGGATAAACTCTGAATATGAAACGAAAGTCTGTGCCCAAAAACTTTTATTTAAGTTCGTTTTTTTTTTTTTGTTTTTTTTTGCTTGGCAACAGTTTAGTTTTGTGAGAGAGTGAGCAAGAAAGAAGACCACAAGAATAAAAATTTTCAAAATAAAGAAATGAAAAAACTGGAAGAACACAAAATGGATTGAAATAAAAATTAAAGTGAACCTCAACCACAAAATAGAAAGAAAAAAAAGGAGCCTTTTTTTAAGTGCAGCGTTCAAAATGATGAATTTTCATTGGCAGTTGGAATCGAAAATAAAGTTTTTAAGCTCAAGTAAGAACAAGTTCTTTTTGTCCAGCTCCTCTTTAATAAAAAGTGGCACTAACAGCTGTAAAACAACAAACTTTACAGATGTCTTTTTTCATTTTATCCGGTTTACTAAATGCAGTTATCATAATAACTTTAGAATAAATACGGAATAAAAGTTTTATTAAAGTCCAGTTTATGTAAATATATTTATATATATATGTAAAATACAAAAACCTCCCCACCACCCCTCCTTGCACACCATGTGAAACCGAAAAAGCACATAATATTATGAGCTTACCTGTCGGCCCGGCATTTAATGTATAATTTAAAATGATGTTTGCACTTGGGCTTGATGACCAAAAAAACAGCCCCAAAAAAAATAAAGAAAGAGCAAAATAGGCATGAGGAAGAATAAGATGTGAACCCTCCTCAAGAAAAACCAACCCCCCTCATCAAGCAGCTAAAATATTTCTATTAAATTTCAATTTGTTGAAATTCGTGTTTTTTTTTTTTACAAATTTGAATGCTAACCGAAGCCAAGGGACACAGACACACACACATAAAGCATGTGACAGAAATAGAGAAAAGGAGAGAAAGGAAAGAAGAGAAAGGGAAGGGAGAATGATTTTTTGGAAGCTGCGTGCCACAAAATATGGCTGCGTTTCACCAAAAAAAAAAATAAGAAGAAAAAAACTTGAACCGAAAGCCTACAAATACCAAAACTGTAATTAAAAATCATATATATAAATTTTTATATGTATTGTAGAGAGATGAGGTTGCTTAAAGATGCTCGAGAAAAATAAAGCAACGCAAAAATTATGAAAATATATATATTTAATATATATACATAATTAATTACCAACTGGGATTTTTTCGCATCCGGTTGCCTGGCTTAAATTGCATTTAAACGGAGAAGGAGATTTGGCAACAGTTGTTAGTCAAAGTTTAGACGAAGGATAAATAGAGTGGCTTATGTTATACTAATTACTGGACAAAGGAGAGAACGCGAGGGTTGACCATTCGGTTGGGTTTATGGCAAACACTTAAGCCAGATTAAATGCGGATTTGGTTAACATTTTTACTTCTTCTTTTTCTTTTTTGGACGGTAACAACTAATTCATTTGTATCCATCCACATTGCATGGCAATTAGCCCAACCCCAGCGGTCCATTTGACCTCTCTCTATAAATTTTGCCAGGTGCTTTCATTGAAATGGTCAGGGACTGACTTTCTTTCGCTTGGCCTGCGACATTAACATTTTGTGACAAGTCTTTACACTTAGTTGCTGTACAGCGACAACAGCGCCTGTCACATGAATAGAAACAGACAAAAATATGTTGCAAGCTTTCTTGTTGTCAAAAGTAATTCAAAACCCAATCTATTCATATTCACAATATACATCAAAAGACATTAACTATTTTCTTTCATAGTTTTATCAATGATTTTTGAATGAAATATTTTATGTATTTTAACGCTAATTGGAATAAAATACTTTTGCACTGATTATGTTCAACTTTAAATGTCTGTTTTGTGCTTACAACTTAATATTACAATACTTACCTTCTACCTTCACAAACTCCACACGAAGTTATGCTCTACAGATGCCCCAGAGCTACTAAGGTTACGGAAAGTTCTCAGCCGTGTATGTATATTGAAGGGGGAGGGTGGGACTGGGGGGCTGGGCTTAGGTCAGCATTAAGTTTCCTTTCCATGAAGTTCATAAAGTTTTTATGTTAGTTTCGTTGGCTGTGCTGTGTTTACTGTTGGTTTTTTCCCATCCTTGCTACATTATATTATTATATACTATGTCGAGAGATTTTGGGAATTGATATGTGTCATATTTAATGGCATTAGTACTAGAAGCAAAGGGTTCTCATTAGTAACTAAACTAAACTTTATACAACCTGAAAAGCGGAATATATATTTAATTTTTATTTCGTTTTAACGTCGCAAAGCTGCAGTATTTATCCGGCACTGTTATATGTTTCTGCCTCAAGTTGGGGAATATGCTACACACACACATTCGAAACACTAATTGCATCGTTAGCGTTTTTCAAAATTGACCTCTCTGCCTCTTCTCTCTCTCTCACCGTCGTTTTTGTTTGTTCAGTTCCTGTTATTATTTGCTTCCATTTGGCACGCTCTCATGCACATTGCTCATTTATTTATTTATTTATGAGCTTTATTGTGCCACAGTGCCACTTTCTTATTGATTGCCATTGTGTGCCCATATTAACTGAATATACCCCCCCAATAATGCTCTTCTCTTCTTTTCTGTTTGTTTTTGCTTTGATTAGTTAGCTGCTTTAAACCTTTTGCTCAACTCGCATCCAATTATTTTTTTTTTGAAGCGTTTTTTGCTTTGTCTTTTAAAAGTTTGAAATGTTTTTTCTTTGTGCATGGCTTTGGTTAGGATAAGTTCTTGGGTTCGGATCTGTTGATTCAACTCTATTTAGAAAAGTATTATTTCAAGATTTATTTTTAAATATTTTAGCATAGAATTCAAAATGCTTCACTAAGCAATTTAACAAACTTGCATCAAGAATCGTATATATAAATATACTCTCTCTTTCTCTCTCTCTCTCTCTCTCTCTCTCTCTCTTTCTCTGTTTGTCATCATTATTGCGTGTTTACTTGTTAGTTAATGCTTTTTGGCTCTGTGTCCCTTGGAGTCCTTGACAATGAATGGCTCCTGTTTCTATTTTTGTTTCATCTTCCGTTGCTGCTCAAACTGCTGCAGCTTTTGTTTTGGTCGTTGTTGTTTGTTGCCGCCTTGTTACTATACCGACATTAACCGCATTGCTTTGCGGCTCGGTTTGTGCTGTCTTGCTTTGTCCTGTCGCGTCTGACAGCCTCTAACTTTATTAGCTCATTGCTGTCGGCATTGAGTGGCGCTGCCAACCTGCCCTTTCCTCCTTATTTTTTTCTTTGCAGCCATCCACCATTTTACTCTGGCGTGTTTGTGTGTATTTCTAGAGGCAACAGGCGAAAAATGTTGCGTTAAATATGCCAAGCAGCATGCCCAACCATTGTTGGGCAAAATATTCAATTTTCAACTAGACCAAATAAAAACAAAGTATGAATAGAAATGGAAATAAAGGAAAGTGTACTTTCACAAGCTTCCCGTTTTGATAAATAGACATTGACTTTCAGTTTAAGGCCAAGTTTTTTGGTCATCGATATTTGCAGCAATAAAATGTTGAGCTTTAAAGTTGAGTTGCATTTTAAATCGATTACCAATCGTTGGATTTTAATCACTTTGCCATGATATAAAATCCATTTTAAATCGAAATTAAAAACAAAAAGTATCCTTTGCATGAACTTCCCATTGGGAAATAAACAAATAAATTGTTAGCCCGGGGAAAAATCTGCTCATTAAACAAGCATTAATTGAAACAAATTGAGATACTCAGGCATCTAATAGCCCCACCTTCGATTCCCAGTTTATAGTATTCTCGTCAATGTTCAGAGTGCTGCCGGCTCGATTACATTCAACGTGTTTGTTGTTGTTGTAAAGCAAATAAACAGAAAATATCAAATCAACAACATTATGAGCGCTTGGCAAATGATAATTAAATGCCAGCAAATCCAATTTCAACTTGGCTTCAGCTTATTGTTTTTGTTGTTTATGCCATGGCTCCTTAGCCATTTCAAATGGCAATAGCAATACTTTTAATTCCAATTTAAGTAATTAAACGAAACAATTTTAATTAAATGCCAGCATTAAAACGACTTTAACGTATCTTTCTTAATAGGAATTAATAGCTTATTTGATTAAAATATTTCTTGCAATATCTCCAGGCATAACAATAATTGTTGTAAATATTTAATGCTGCTGCTGGCATTTTGCATCGTTATGTTGCAATGTTAAAAGCAACAGATAATCCTAATAACTCCTTTAAATGCCATCATCGCATTCATGTTCAGGCATCCTTTAAACGATCAAAAACAACAACAAAACAGCGCAAAATGAGATAAAGTCCATTTTCCGGCTAAAAATCGAAAGTGTTCAATAAGCGTCAATAAAAATAAATAAATAAAAAACATGACAAAAAAATATTTACTATCACAACGCAAGTGCGATTACAACAAACAAAAGAAACAACTAGTACTACTAAAAATTCCATTCAAAAAGTAAAGAAAAAAGCAGCAGAAACAGCAGCAAACAGAAAATGGCGCATGAGTCGAATCAGTCGAAACGGAAGGAAATGCTTAAACGATATGAAAATCCTTCCGGGGGATATGCTGGAAATTTCTCAGCTATTATTACTTGACGCTTTGCGCCAAAGCTGATTTTGTGGTTGATTTTGATTGCTTATATCAATACCCTAACCAACTGGAGTCGAAAATAATTCTTATGTTGAGCGTTCCAATAATAATGTGGGGACTTTCATAGTTGGTTCGATAACTTCTTCTTATCTAATTTCTGGGCAAGAAAAACCTTTAAAATATATGTGAAAAAATATAAAGCATTTGTAGTTGTTTAAGATGTGATCGATAAATTTCGATGTGTTTTAACCTGTATTCATTTCAGTTATCGATAGTTATAAATTTGTTAAATGATGGCAAACGTTATTGACGCTGTATTCGGTTTATAGCGCATCCAAACAAAATAGTTTGTTGATTGTTATCGATAGTTATCGATTTGCTTAATGATGACAAACGTATTCAATGTAAAGCGCATACAAACGACATGCCACGCAAGCTATGAACTTGATATAATCGAGCTTTTTATTCTTACAGAATAAATAGCTGAATTATTTCAATTTCTCTCACAAAATCGAACTCTTTCTGCTACAAACAGCATACAAACAAAGAGCATACAAAATTCGTTACAAAAACAAGGCAAGAAGGCTGGCTGCTGATTGCATGTTGTTGTTGTTGCTGTTGTAGTTGTTGTATGTTTTTATTGCATCTGAGTACTGAGCTCGAGAATGAGGTTGAGGTCGAGGTGGCAAATGTGAATGTGAATGTGAATGAGATTGAGAATGGGGATGAAATGTCCTACAACGACAGGTTAATGCTGTTTGCCTGGCTCAGCAGCCGCTGGCTGCCTGTTGATGTTGCTTGGCCGTTTTTAATAACGGGTATCTGACAGGCAACTCGATGCCGTTGCAGCATCAAATTTAATGGCCACACTCGAAACACATTCAAACTGGAAGCGCGTGTTTAATGTTCGCAAACACGTAAGCAATTAATAGGCGAGATATAATTACCGTTTTCAGGTTTTTATGTGGCACTCTTTCACCACTTTTATACCATATATGTACGTATATCTTACACGTGAAAATTGTTGCAGCATTTTTGGTTTTCGTTTTGCTACAGAATGTGTTTTCTGGGAATTGCAAACGAAACTCAATTGCAAAACTCAAATTCCCAAAACCAACACACACAAATTTTGCGGTTGACAAACAGCAGCACAAAATACTTCCCGAAATTAACAAGATTTCGAAGATTCCTAGAAGCAACAACAGACCAAAACATTTGTAAGCAAACGAAATGTCAATGCTAATTTTCAAACTAGCAGAAATAACCAAAAATGTGATATGCTTTCTGTTGTTCAAGCTTACCAATTAAAATTTTGTTTGCTCATAGAAAATTGTCGAAATCCAATTTAGGTTCTAAGTAAATTAATTAGCATATATAAATTAAAAGGCAACAACACTTCACATCTAACCTCAACTCAAACATTTTATGGTAAATTTTACATATTTTTATGTGGATGTTGCAAAACAAAGAGAGAAGTTCACTTTCGACAACTGTTACCCAAATGTCGCCCCTGCTTGTCGTCAATTTCCTTTTTGAATATTAAAAGGCATTTTAAACGCACATAGGAACAGAGAGAGAGAGAGAATGGGAAAGGGAATAGATAGAAACAGCGACAAGTGCTCTACTTGAAATGTTGTTGATGACCAGCCAAGTGAACATTGCCAGAGGGCGTAGGTATGGAAATTTTGAGCTGTGTGTGTAGGGAATGGGGAATGGGGACTGTGATTCGGACTGAAGTGGCATTTAAGTGTCCGTTGGCCCGTTAGCGAGCTTCAGGCTCCATACAAGTGGACGCGCAGTGCGTCCCAAAAATGTGTGTGTATGTGTGTGTGTGTGGGTGTGTACTAGTGTCCGTCTCTTATGTCTATATGCATCTGAGTGCGGGATTTCGAAAACTGACAGTCAAAAATAATGAGAAGAAGTGAGATACGCCACAAACAATATGAATGCAATGAAAACGCATGAAAATGCAGAGCGTTTACACTTAAAAAAAACACACAAAAATATGTAAAAACAAATAGGAAAAATAACATTTTAGTTCTTATAATTCCTATTATATTACAGAAATTTTCAAAATAAATATAAAATCTAACGTTGATTTCACATTAAAATTAAAAAAGAAAAAACAAAAATAAACCTAAATTTTTCTCGTAAATTTTTCTCTTGTAATTGAAACTGAAAAAGCAAAAAAAAAAACCCAGTGTGTGGCATAAAAATGATGCGTTCTTGCCTATACTGTAAAAAGGACTTGTGGCATCATAGCGATAAAGGAAAAAACGAGTAAAAGGCAAAAATAAAAGGGCGACACAGCAAAAAATGTCCATTCGCGCACACGCAACTCAACAAAAAAAAAAAAAAAAACTGGGAACAAGTGCTCAATTTTCAGTAAAAAAGCAAGTGAAATTATTGTCCGTAGCGTAGTAGTAGAGTAGGAAATGGAAACAATGCAACAGAAGCATATGGAAAAATGATGGACACCAGACGACAAAGGACCAAATGGCAGAAAATAAAAAATGACACTCAGCAAACCGTGGCGCAGCAAAGTGTTGTCGCCTCTGCATTTTTTCGCTCTTTCGACATTTTAGATGTCCATTTTACGAGCGCTCAAATTACATGCATTGTAGAATGCCAATGAACGTAGGTAGACAAAACTACTAGTACAGACTGACCTGGCACACAGCTAAAATCCAAACATAAAATCATCGTTAAGTTGGAAGCTTTATTTACGGCCGAACGTATGACTTTTTCTTAGTTTTCACCTTAAAGTTTTAGATGTTCTGCAGTTTTAAGCAAAACTGTAAAGTTTAATGTTATCGATAACCGATTCAACGGCATATATAAATTTATCGATATTTGACTCATCGGTAAAATATATTTAAAGCTATAAAACACTTCGTACTTTGACTTAACTTTAGTTTACGCTTTCGATAGCGATAGAACAAAACATTCAATGCATAAACATCTAAAATCGAGTACTACAGCAACAGAGTCTCTAGCACAACAAGCTCTTATCATCTTCCATATAATTTAGCTGTAAGTATTTAAGCCCACTCATGACTAGGCATCGAATCATCAAAGTACTCGTCGCAAGCTTTGCTTGTTGGTCATGAATGAAAGCATTTAAGTGTTTTTCCATGTAATTCTCCTTCTTCTACTTCTTAACCCACAAAACTTACAAATCAAGTTAGTAAGACGCACTTTATTATGTTCCAGTGTGTGTGTGTGTTATTGACACAACGACTTAGCTTGAAATAATACAAATTTATTGAATTCTATATGAAGAAGCAATCAAAATACCTTTTAGGTTTTAACAAATTGTACAGGGTATCTGCATAACAGCACACATCCTGCATATTTGACTCTAACTTTTTTTTGGTTTGCCCCTTATTTTTGGGGGGGGGGGGGCCTTAGGGCAAAATGTCAAATGCACGCAAAAACTACGAAAGACCGATGGACTATTGACCCTGTCGTGATATACTTCTAGCCCCAAAAACCAACTAGCAATATTACTTTTTCTCCCCGGAGCGTAACGCGCTCTGCCCCTTTTAGGCCTCATATCAACGCACAAATATTTGCCGTTGATGGGTTTATTAGCAAAATGTGGCAAAAAGATTTCAATAAATGCGGCTTGTGCCGTTTTTTCGTTTTTGCACAACTGATTTAACACGAAAATCGTCGAAACATTTCATTGCCACTCCCTTATCAGAAGAAGCCTATGTAAATATGCACAACATGCCACAAAAAGATATAGAATAACCGAAAAGAAAGAAAAAACTGCTATCTCTATATGAATTTAATATGCAGAAGCCACTCGTGCATGCAAATAATGTGAACGATAATAAACACGAATTTCCATTTAAAAAAAATACTTAAAAAGATGCAATAAAGCGAGAACGAACTTGTAAGACAGAAACAAAAAAGAATCCAAGCATAGAGAAAGAAAAAAATTTTACTTGAAAACAAATATTATTTTTATGGTTTTTTTTTTCAAAGTTTTATTTCGAGTTTGTTCAAGTTTTTGTAAAGCTATTTTCTAAGTGCAGCTGAACTCAAGTGTAACAAATCGTTTTGTTGTTTGGCTTTTGGGGTTTTGAGTTAAGTTAACGGTTCGTATACGCAATATATTCAAAGTTCCTTATGTGTGCCGTGTGTGTGATTCGAGCTGATGCGTTTGGCCAAATGCGTGAACAGTCGATTGACTCTTATTTCATTCACAGTCAACAGCACAGCAAATATTTCGAAACATGGAAAATAATTTTGTGATGAATGAAGAATAAAGTTGTTTAAGTTGGGTTCAATTCGAATGGAATAAGTTTCAAATAGAATGAACCTCAGAGTTCTAAATAAAATATTTCTCACAAAAAACCTTAAATATGTTCAAAAATATATTTAAAAAAGATTTTTGATTTATGGAATACTCTTTTTGTATAATAATAAGAAGAAAAATAATTTTGTAAATAAAAGCAAAATTAAATTTTAGTTAAATTGTCAACGTAAAAAACAAAAACAGATCATATTTTAAGTCGAGCGCAGCTCACTTTAACATTTGTGTTTGCGAATAGAAACAGAGATATTTGTGGCAAAGGGTAAGTTGTTAGGATGGGGTGGTTGGCTTTGAATAAATTTTAACCAGCATTTGCTGCGAAATTTATTTTATGACGCTGTGTAGATTTATGCAAGTATTCGTTTCGAGTCTATTAAATTTGCATATTTATTAATTTGTTTTGCGTGCTTTTTTGTTGCCGGACCGTTTCCTTGTTGTTAATGTTGTTTGCCTTGCGCCAGCATATTTTAATTACATTTATATATATATATATATATATATATAAATTTATATATGGTATATATATGCCCTAACTAATTTAAGCAACATTTGCATAGACAACAAGGAGTTACTGATAAATTGACTTTCAACTGATAGGGATGAGAGGGTAGTTAAAGGAAATTTTGCCCATGCGAAAAACAAAAAACAAAATATAGTGAAAAATCATGCGGCAACATTGCGTATACTTCTTAATGGGGATGCAATCCAATTAGGCACAGGATATACACATACATCAAAGGCAAAGAGAAAGACAGCGCCCCTACCATCCCCCACCTCTAGCAGTTAGGCGATCAAATATTAAATAGACATTGCCTCAATGTGCCACACACAAATTAGTTAGCTCTATCTCTCTCTTTCTCTCTCTCTCTTCCTCCATCGAAACCCAATGCTAATCACCCTAAGGACTCTCAAGCAGAGCTAAAGCACTCTGCTCGCAAAGCCAATTATCATAATGATAATTAAAATGTATGAGTCGACTTTCTCTTTCTTTCTTTCTCTCTCTCTCTCTCTCTCACACACCTATTAGCTCTAGTGCGAAAAACATTTTCTGTTCAGTTTGCGTTTAACATTTTTTCACTTTTTTCATAGCTTGACATCTTCATAGTTATGGCTTTGGTTGGGCGGCTTTTTGGCACTCCCAGCGAAATCTGTTGCTGAATGCTTTTCTTGGCCTAGACTAACAGCTTTCTCAAAGAGAAAGTGAAGCAGAAGGAGAGAGAGAGAGAGAGAGAGAAAGCAGCTTAACAAAGAGCCATTTAATGCTTCATAAATCGCTTGACTTAATTCGCTAAGTTATTTTCTGTGGCATTTCCATTAAGCATCGACTTAATGTACTCAAAAAGAACTTGAATAAATCTTAAGCAGACTTTAAAACTTAATAAGCCTTATGCAAACAGTTCCTGGCAGAAAAAAGACTTATAAATTGACTTGAACTGATTAACACTTAACAATTTAATAGTACTTAAATTCAATCAAGCAAACTTGCAAGCCAAATAATTAAAGAGAAAAGCCGGTTCGTAGAAATTTTCCATCATTATTGCTTACAAAGAAAAAACGGAAGAAAAGGTTTCCCTGAAAGAGCACTAAATCAGTTTGAAAGCTCTACGACGTGGCCTTCAAGTGAATTGAAAATGCCATTTAACTTCTAAAGTTCCATTTGGCTAAATCGATTAACTTAATTTATATATTGGTATATACTATATAAATATAGTATGTACGTGCACAAAGAGTTGGTCTGCCTTAATCATGCCTAGCGTCACTCTTAGATCAAATTTGGCTTAAATGAACTGCTGCTGCTGTTAACCGTTTAAACGCATGCGAATAGAAATGTGCTCTAAGGGCCAAATGAATAATGTTAGCGCAAGTGTTATTGGGTCTTTGCTATGTTGAGACAGGGAATCCCCGTTGGCTTTTTTGGTTCGAAACGATTTCTGTTTGGTTGTTGGTTGTTGGTTCAATTACAAAAGTTTTGGTCAATATGTAGTAACAAGAATAAACTTGGCCAAGTTAGTAACATTTATCGCTGTTCATTGAACATGTTTGTGTGCGTGTTTGTCGTTTTGGGCCAAGTCTTAAAGTTATTGCAACAAGTTAAACCTCTTCGCCTATTTATTACGTTGTTGTGTGTCTGCTATTTTTTTTTCTCTTTTGACTATCCGGTTTCCCGCTCGGGTTCTATTTCTTATCTCGCCCCCGAATCTCCTTCTTGCCTTCTTTGGCCTTCGCGTCGTTTTGACTTGTTGCCTTACAAATTGTTTGAGACACTCACACAGACACAGTCCGAAACACATCCAAACCCACACAGACACAGAGCCTAATAGTTGAGCAATTTTTCCTAAGTTGCTTTGCGTTTTCTCGAGGGAATTTTATCGTCCCTTGCTTGTCGTTGTCGGTTTTTCCCGCTCCCGTTTGTAGGTCACTGTGCTAATTGATGGGCAAACGTTTAAGATTTCCATTTAGCCGTTCATTATAAACTCGCGACGGGTATTTGCCTTACATAACTTAAGTGGAAGGTATTTAAAGTCACTTTTGACTGTTTTTAATTAAGTAAACTCATTAGCCTAAGCATCGCCTCTTTTAGGCGCTTTCCATATTTCAGCGACCAATAAGTAGTCTTTTGAAAGCTTTACTGTTTTGTTTTTCCTCTGCATACAGTCGAACCTGCATATAAAGACTCTAAATTGGGGTTAACAATTGAACCAAATTGCAGGGTTCTTGAATGGTTTTCTTTATATAGAAGACTTTGTTATACGGAAGGAAGTTCGATGTATGAGAATTTGACTGTACTTAATCGTTTCAACTTCTTTTATTCGTTCGTCCGCTGTTCAAGGGGGCTTGTCGAGAAGGTGTTTTTCCCTGACACACATTTCTCGACAATTTTCTTAAACGATTTTCCGCACTAGATTTCCTGTCAATGTCCAATGGCTGTATGGACCGTCGACCGGCATAATTTATGCCTGACAGCCATCAAGTGAGCGTCAACACGCCCTGCTGCCCCTTTCTGCAACCCGATTACCTGACACACAATCTTTTGTTTGATCGGGTAAAGCACAAAATAGCAAAAAACGGATATAAAAAACATATAAAAAATCGAAAAAAAAACGATCTGAATGAAAGCAAAATATGTTTGGCTTTTGAGCTTTACGTTAAGCAAAATAAGGAAAGAACAAAACCCTGAAATGAAACATCAAAGTAGACAGTTTGGCATCACTAAATGGCCAAGGCAATGTTGATTATACTACAAATACATATGTACATAAATATATTTTATTAGTTGCAGCACAGCAGTTAAGGAAAACACTTTTGTTACGATCAAAGTGTGTTTTGCTTTTTCATTTACCCGATGTATAACTGTGAAACCACCTTCTATGTTTCGAAAGTTGTATCATACATGCGTTGAACTTTCGAACAAACTTTTTTTATTTTTAGCCACTGTCAACAATATCTAATTCATAATATTACAAGCTTCATACAGTCACACATATATTTTGTAGTTCAACATGTCGACTTTTGTGCCTTCAGTCCATGATGTGCGGACATCATTGATTTTCTGTTTCCAAATGAATAAATCGGCTGCAGAATCACATCGAATGCTTGTGGAAGCCTACGGCGAGTATGCTCTTGGTGAAACACAGTGCAAACAGTGGTTTCGAAAATTCAGAAGTGGCAATTTTGATATTCGTTCCGAAGAACGTGGCAGGCCGCCGAAAAAGTTCGAAGATGACGAATTGAAGGCATTGCTGAATGAGAACGATAGTCAAACGCAAAAACAACTTGCAGAACGCTTAAATGTCAGCCAAGCGTGCATTTGCAAACGTTTAAAATCAGCCGGATACATTCGACAGGTGGGAAGATATCTCCCTGAAAGACAGGAGGAAAATTGAAAAACCAGATCGCTTCATATAAAAGACAAAAAGACGAACAATTTTTTTGGGGAGTTATCCATAAATTGACAGTAAAGGTGGGGAAAATGTTAGAATAGAAGAATAAATGTAAATTTGCTTTTGTTCGATAAACATGTTTTTTTTTTTTCACAGAAATATGTGGTTTCATAGTTATAAACCCGATAATCACTTCCTGTATTCGTTATGTGATTTTTATTCTACACTTTACTCTTTTTGGTTTAAGGATACAATGTCAAGTTACGATTGTGAACTAAAAATTTTAAGTTGAATCGAATAATGTGCAGAGTAACGTGGAGAGTAATGTAGCGAGTAGCCTTCGAGTAACGTAGTATGCAACGTGTAGTGTAAATAGCGAGTAACGTAGCGACTAACGTAGTAAGTAACGAGGCAAATGCCGTACCATAGTAACATAGCGAGTAACGTAACGAGTAAAGTAGCGAGTAAAGTAGCGAGTAAAGTAGCGAGTAAAGTAGCGAATAGCGTAGTAACTAACGAAGTGAATAACAGCGAGAAGCTGTATAAGTTATTAAGTCATTATCTCTTCGATAACTTTAAGAACGAATAGCGAGTAGTATTTAAGTATCGAAATGTTCAAAAAGTAAAGCAATGAGTAACTAAACTTCTCGAGCATCTAAGGGAAATAACATCAGTTGAACAAACTGTAATTTTTCTCAGCTTATTTGTGGGTGCTCAAGTTTTAGGTAAAGCATGACGCATGCCTCGTTTAGCGAAACGATTTGTGCCACATCGCTACACCTTTCAAAATGCTAAAAGTTTTGTTTTTTGTTAGTTGCGGGCAACTCTTGAACAACATACGGTACTACATATAAACTAAAAATAACCTACAGCGCCTAATGATGATGATGATAATGATGAGCCCCGTAAAGAGAGTGAGAGAGAGAGAATGAGAAAGAGAGAGAGAGAGAGAGAGAGACAGAGAACGAGCCAAAAGCCGCAAAAAACTGGCCAACAAGTATCTTAGTATCTATCGTCTTTCCTCTCCTCTCACTTTCTATACATAAATGTGTTGCCTTGTTTTCTTTACTTTTGCAAGCGCCATGCATGCCCCAGGCAACCAAACAAACCCCCCCACCCTTTAGGCCACCTTAACAACCCTGCACCACTAAAGCTTACAACTCAAAACTTTCATCATCATTTTTTTTTTGGGGCAACGGCTCGCGGCTGTCTCAAAAACAAAAATGTTATGCATGAAAAGTTTTGAACTCAACTTGCCGCGTTTTGTTTATCGATTTATTTTTGTTGTTTTGTTATCCACGCCAAAAAAGTAAGTGAAAGAAATTATTTTTTGTTATTTATTTTTTTAAAATCATTAAAATAAGATTCGAAAATATTCGCAATTAAACTCAAATTATTTTTGTCATGATTTTTTTCAGATTTTAGTTTATTTTTAATAAAACTGTATAACAATAAGCACCCCAGCTGACTTCAAAAGCAATAAGTATTCTATAAAAGATAAGCGTTTGGACCAAATATTTTTAAGATCTATTCCAAGATATTCTCCTGCCTTGCTTACTTTCGAACATGCTTTTATTTCGACATTTCTTTTAAGCCCCCAAAACAAGAAAAACACAAATCACAGTCAAGGGTTTTTATTATACGCAAATACAAATACAAAAACCCAAATCGCAAAACACAACCCATTCACTCTGAATCAAAATAACCTTAACATATGGCATTTTAAATCTAATGGCATTTTAAGCAGATATGAATTATATGCGCAAAAAAACGAAACACAATCCATACTCCAAAGAAAAAAAAATAAAACATGGAGAGAAGGAGAAATGAAATTGGGGCGTTTGCCACCTGTTTTTAAGGTTCATGAAGTTACAGGCAGCGCCATCTGGCGTCCTGTTGTGCATAAAAAACAGATTTGTTATTTATTTTGCATATTTTAACGTGTGTTTTTTTTTTTGCTTCCATTTTACAATCATTTTTCTTCGGTTGCTTTAGTATTATGTATTGTGCATATGATTTTTGAAGGCAGTCGCGGTTGCAAGCTCTATTTGGTTGTGTATGACTGTTTGTGTGTGTGTGTGTGTGTTTGATAAATGGCATACACTTGAAGATAATCATGATGACTATTATCCTTAAACATCACAATGATTATGATGCCTGACGAGTTGTTAATGATAAAACAAATGATGATAAAAACTCACGGCTCGTCTTCTTGTTTCTTGTTGAAAAAAAAAAAAAACGCTTTGGGCCAAAAAAAAAGTTGTTAACATAAAATGGCTCACTGCACGCACACACACACACAGAGAGGAATGAATGTGTGTGTGCTTAGCAGCTTTGCTTTGGTTTTTTATTTATACATATATATATATATATATATATATAAATATATATATATTTTTTTTTTTTCCGTATTGAAATGTTTTGCATTCGTGTATTTTTTTTTTGGGCTGCCTGAAGGAACTTACTTTTCGGTCTCTTAGCAACTGCCCGGAACTTATGGCATCTTTCATTTCTCTTTCTCTCTCTAAACTGTTATTTGGACATTGTGACGGTTTTTGGCATTTACCTTTTGAGGTCTTAACGTTTAGAGCTGCGCATCAGTCAATGCAACCATTTTTTCTTTCTTTTCCAGATCACAACGCACAAACTAACTTAAAACTATTTTAAATTCGATTATCAGCACATTCTTAAACATTCGTAAATCGATTTCTGCTTCAAATCAAGTAACAAGCGACTCAAATCAGCTACAGAAATTTCAGACGCCATTACCTTTTACAATCAGCCATGGTTTTCATATGAAATTAAATAACTTTCATGTTGACAGCCGAAAAATATTAAGTATACGCACAGCAAAAATTCAAACTACTAAACTTAATAATGAGTTTAAGTTTTGGAGTGAGTTGTTTTTTGGGTGGCCTCTGTGGCGTTGCCACAATCTTCGCACATCCCATCACAAACATACAACACACACACACATATTTTATGCTCTTTAATTTTGTTGAACCGTCTAATCATCACTTTTTGAATAAGGCGATAATTGCTTAGCCGATAATTGTCATTAAAGACGCCATTTTGAGGTCTGCGCTGCTGCTGCTGTTGGCGGGGCAACTTTAGAAATTCGGTGGTTCTTTATCAAAAACCCACCTTCAGGCTTCAAACTCTGGGCGACAGAGAGAGAGAAAGAGAGACAGAGAAAGGCCCCAAAAAGCATGCTATCAATTTTATGTTTATTTTTATTCATTTTATATGCCTCCTGCTGCTCGGCTCGGCTTGGCTCGGCACACAAAATATTGCTTGTTTTTTATGTGCTCAGCTTCAGCCGTATTTTGTAGCTCATAAAAGTTTTTGATATCAAAAGTAAACAAGCGAAAGCACAGATGACAGCAAAGCTGCGGAGTAAGAGTGCTTCAGAAGCAGAGGGGAGTAGAAGTAAGAGAAGAGACAGGCAGCAACACGCAACGCAGGAGAGATAACAAAATATATGGAAAGCAGGCAACAACAACAACACCAACAAAAACAACGAGTACCAAATTTCAATGGAAGCCCAACAAGTTTTCAGCCTGTGATTATTTTATGTTTATTTTATTTTCCGTTGGCTACGAATAAATTGTTGTTAGCCACTGGCGGCTAAGCAAAAGAGAAGGCGAAAAAGCGACAGGGTTTTGCAAGGTTTTCTCTTGCTTTTCACTCAGTTCCATTCACGCACTTGCATGCATTAATTAAAAGTTCAGAGCCACAAAGGACCACAAGGCAACAGGCAACAGGCATCAGGCACATGGCACACAATACGTACTGGAAGAGACATCGGTTGCCAGAGCTTGTGTTTGTGCGGCTGTGTGTGTGTGTGTGTGGGACGTGATTATAAATACTTATAAAGCAGCACCACACACACTCTTACAGACCCAATATTTGTTTGTCAGAGTTTTAGGCAGAGTTCGTTCTAACGCACAAAATCAAAATAGTTTTCGGGTAATTAAGAACACTTGAAAAAAATAATTTGTAATTATTTCTTTTTATTTGAAACGAGTGAGAAGCAGAGTGAATAAATAATTAAGATTTAGAAAAAAAATATTTTTTTATATAAAACTTAAATATGTATTATATTATATTTTAAACTTATTTTCGTTTTTTTTTTAAATCCATTTGGTATTTTTACCACGACTTTTCTTTTTAAGTTTAAGTTTATTTTGGCTCTTTCGAGCCCAATATGAATATTTTATAGATGCCAAAATGTTTTAAGCGTTGCGGCCAAGTCAAAAAATGCAAAATACAAAATACTCATAAAATAAATTTCAACGAAAAATAAAAATAAAAGAAAGAAAAGCAACAAGCTTGTACGACGAGCTAAGCTGCCCTGTGAGCGTTCCTCAAAAACAACACAACATCGGGACCTTGTGGGTCATTGCAAGTTTCTCTTTCTTTCCCTCACTCTCTTTCTCTCTCTGTTGCTCTCTCTTTCGCTCTGTGTGCGTTGCTATTATTAATTTCATTTTAGACTTGTTAGCAAATAAACGAGCTAACGATGCGGTCCATTGTTTGGCTTTAGACTTGCCATCATTGCAAAAGTTACACACGCACACACACACACACACAAGAACACTCACTGGGGCGAGAAAGATGAAAATACTTTAGTTTTAGTTACATTTTCAGTTGGTTAACGAAACGTCTTTTGCAGCTGGGGCGCCACCGCCACTTTATTCAGTCAACCCAACAAAGAAAGTTGAAGAAAGTAAAAAAGGGCTTTCCCCGACGCCCATTTGAACCCGTTTTAATGCATTCATTGATTATTTTCTAATGAGTTGGGTTCAACGTTTGCAATTATTTATTAAGTTTGCCCTAAAGCTGATGTTGAATTGCTTAACATTTTTTTTAGCTATCTTTAAGATGATCACCTGGGCAACACCATCTCACCTTCTACTCCCAACCGCCACTTGAATCATGCATGCACACACACACACACACACACACACACATGTGAATAGATATTGTTGTTGCTATGGTGGCGCAAAGGAAATTAGATTTTAAGCTCCACCTAGAATTGCTTTCAGCACGCAACACACACAAAAGGGGCAAGCTAGCTAGCTGCCCAGCGGCGACATCGGGCATGCTAAAGCTTAACCGGGGTGGTTGGGGAAGGGGCTAGCTAAAGGGCTGGGCATGAGGTTGAAGGTTGAGCTAAAACAGCTTAAATGTTTTGGCATCGCCTTTTTCGCTTGATTTGCATAATAGCTTGGTTGTTGGCTGTTTGCATGATGCCGCATGCGTCGCGATATACATGTCTCACACACACACACACACACACACACACACACACACACACACACACACACACACACACACACACACACACACAAACACAAACACAAACACACACACAAGCATAGCCTTAAAACCAGTATACTCTTCTTCATAACTGCTTACAAAGTAAAAAACATATTGCTCGTTTGTTTTTTTTTTTTTTTTTGAAATATGCATTATTTTTACTCTGGGCCCGGATTTAGTGCCAGTCTAAGTAAACAATGTTAATGACCATTCGCAGTACAGAGCTGAAAACGCGTCCTTTATTAAAACCTTTTTTGGCCAATTGAGGCGGATAAGCTGCGGTTCTGAGCTTATCAAACGAATTCATATTGAAAAGAAACAAAAAACAAAATGTTTTATTTTAATTTAATTGCTTCAATTTACAACGAAAAAGAAATAAATCAAAATTCTTATGTAAAAATTGTTTAAAAGCATTTTTCTAGTGATTGAAGTCCTTTCTGCTCTTACCGCCTGTAGAGCGCCCATTAGCGACCCGTTGCGCTATTTCTGTTTCTTTTCCTGTTCCTGTTCGTGTTGCTATTCCAGTTACCGTTGGCCTTCGCTCCAATCGTTCATTGTCTGTGTCAGCGGAAATTATATTTTGCCTTTAGTTTGCACTGAGAAATATAAAGAGATGAGAAAAATCAAATATGTTTTTATTATATTTAGCATTTTGATTGTTAAAGATTGTTTCTCTGAGTGTATTCAACGCTAGAATTGAGTCTTCGGCTGCACCTGTCAGTCGCATGTTTGAGTTCATGCATTCCCATCTTTTATTGTATTGTACTTTGAACCGCTAAGCTGCTGACCACGCCAACAATGCCAAACAGCAGGGTCAAAAGCAAAATCAGCACAAATTTCGAATGGTGTCTGATGCTAGGGTTATTCTTTGTCCCTGTTTCCTGCTCCTTTGTCCTGTCCATTTTGGTTTTGTATAGAAACTTAAGAAAATAAAACATTAATTTATTTAATCTTCTGACAGCAAGCGAAAAGAGAGAATTGCTTTATTTTAAGGGTTGTATTTTTCAAGCAAAATTTAAATATTCATCTGAGTTGCATAAAATCTACTCAAAAAACAGTTTAAACTTTCCAATCCGGCTCAGCTGACTGTTAAATGCTCTGAAATGGTATGGCATTTTTTGTGATTAACATCTTTGGACAGTCTACACCAGCTTTTTTGTTGTTATACTTTGTGACTGTAGCTTTAAAGCTGTGGAAGGTATAGGCGATTCCGATTTAAAAATGCGGGAAAACTTTGCTGCAGATGTTATTAAAAGTGTCATCAGCTATTATTCCATCAACTTTCATAACTCCAGCTCAAAAACTGTTACGGATATAGGCATTCCTGTGATAAAAATTCGTGGCGGCAGAGGTGAACTTTGCATCTAAAATTTGATAGCATACTTTTCAGGGCAGTGGCCAGTTAGGTTTCCGCCAGATTTGGTGACTCTAGCTGCTAATATGTGGGAAATATGTGTGTTTTATCGATAAGGCCCCGAAAGTGTATCGATGTGTTATCGATTATTTATCGATAACCCAAGCTCCCAGTGGGCGTAGCGTCCCTTTATTGACACATTGCTAAGTGCAAGATATTTTTAATGCTTAAAATCTTTAGCTTTAAGGGTGTATATACGCTTGACCTTCGGTTTCAGATTATGAAAATTAAAATTAATTTTGTGAGCAAAATAGATTGGAAACTGTATTAGAATAGTTTGAGCATCTTTCATAACAGCTTTAACCAATTAAATTTCAAGAATTCAAAATAAAAACAATTAAGTAACTTCACTTGAATTTGATTCACTTTTCTTAACAGCAATTAAAAAAATTAACAAAATCAAAAACAAAACAAAAATAGTTGCACTTTCGTTGCAATCAGAAATAAAGCAATTCCGTTAAATGGCGGACACTTAACGTAACATCTTTCTTTCGCCCACTCTCCCTTACACTTTATATCTCTTTTCGTTTACTCTGGCAATAAAATGCAATTCGTTATAATGTCAAAGTAAGGGGGAAACAAAAACATTTTGTAGTACTTATTTCTGTCTGTCGCCTGTCCAAGGAGCAAGGCGATGCAAGGATGGGGAGGGTTGAGATGGGTTTGGTTGGGTTTTGGATTAAGTTGGTGTGGCCGCCGCCAACAGCTATTTAGTTAATTTTTTAGCGCCCCCATTGCAAAATGGCCGAGCAACAGCTTTCTTTTGATGTAATAGCTGTCGACGCAGATAACCAAGATAGATAGAGAAAAAGAGAGAGAGAGAGAGCGAGAGAGAGAGAGAGAGAGAGAGGGAGAGATGTTGGCTGGCTTATCCTTGTTGGGCAGTTCATTTATTAACTACTCCACTCTCACTCTCTCTTTGTAGCGCCTTTTACATTTGATATTTTCATTTTGCTTTCGTTGCTGCCGGTTTTTTTATGACTTTTTTTTTTGATTTTCTGCCCCGGCAAATACCTGAGAATTTTTCGGGAATTTAGATCAAAGGCACGACAAGGCAAGGCAAGGAGTCTCTACGTGCAGGCATTCCAATTCCAATTTTAATTTGCTTTTTTTATTTTGTGACCTTGTCTATGTCACACGAAAATATTTCCCAAGTTCGGATCAAGTAATTTACGCGTGCCATTTTCGTTTCGACGATTTTTACTCAATTTTCGTTGCGGCCGCAGTTTGATGAGCCAAAGAGATTTTTCGTTTGTGTTCGGCTTTGGTGCGCTTCACCCTTTTACAACGCAGACGAAAGAACAACGTAATAGTACTTATGGCAATTAGGCGTACTCCGTTGAAAATCGATGGGCTTACTGTTAGTACAAAGACCAAAAAGCGGCATACAAAAAACAAAATAAGTCCAAAGACGAAATCGATAATTTTTGTATTTCCCACACAGCAGCTGCCACTAGGTCAACTTTTATTGTGAAATGTTTGGTCTTTAAATTTCTATCGAAAATAATTATCGAACGGATCGGTCGGCTGAATTTATTTTTCAGCATTGTTTTTTTCTTTCTCCTTCTCTCTTTTTTGTCGCGAAACTCAGTCAAATAGTTAAGGCAATACTTTAAAAGTCAAAGAAAGAAAGAGAGCAAAAGAAAGCAAAAAACTGTTAGCTACTTTACTTTGTAAAATATTTGCATAACTTAATCATAGCTCAAGCAAACAAGCGAACACAACTTATGGAATCTGGGGTAGAAATAAACCTGGGTGTAAAGCCTTCGACTTTGACGTCGACTTCGGCAAACGACGTGACTGCCTGCCAATGCAAATTGACAGCTGTCAATCAAAAGCTGGTCAAAGTGTCTGTGTGTCTGTGTGTAAGGCTAAACATATCCGAGCAACTGCAACTGACAACTGGTTGCACTTCAAATTGATTAAGCGAGAAGCGTTTGCTGCTGGCCAACGTGGCAATTGGATTGGCTAAGTTAAGTTGCCAACTAAAGTTGGACGCCAACTTGCGGCACGCCTGAGCCAAAAAGTTTGACCAACAACAAGCAGCAAATTCTTTTGCCCTCGCATCCTGTACCAAAGTACAATAGAACATAAAACTTATAACCAAAAAAGTATTGCAAATAATGCCAGGAAAGTTCAACGAAAGATCCTTTATCGCAATATTTGTTTTGTTTAGGTTTTTTTAATAAAAAATTTTATACCGATTTTTGTTCAGAAAATCCATGAATTCTATTAAGAAAAAAGTCTAAAGTCATTTTGCTAAATTTCAAATTATTTTTTGTCATCTTGAAACTGTTCCTTAGTCTAGCAATCTTTTAAGCAAAAAAATAACTTTCTTTATTTCTGTCTCCTAAAAAATAAAACATTTTATTGAATGGCTGAAGAGCCAGCCTAACCGACCATAAATATGTTTGTGGGTGTGTGTTTTTGTGTGTATATGTGTGTGTGTATGTGTGTGTGTGTGTGTGTGTGTATGTGTGTGTGTGTGCTTGACAAACAGCTTGAAAACACTTGGCACAAAATGACTTCGAAGCAGCTGCCAACTTTTCTCGAAACTCTCACGCAATTGACAACTTTCGGTTGTGTTCATCTTCTTCGCACACACACACACACACACTTATACAGAAACTGTGTTTGTGTGCGGGTGTGTTAGTGAGGTTGAATTTCAGCATCAATGTCTGCCAGTTATTAAGTTTGCAGCCACAAAACTTGCACATCCCAATAAAGTTGATGGTTCATTTTGATTAGATTTTGTGTGTAGTTCCTAGACATAAATTTGAGTGTTATATATTTTTGTGGTGGCAGCTCATAAAAGTCGTAATTCAATTTCAAAAATTTGTGTGCTCCAATGTTTTCGATCAAAATAAACAAAAATAATAGTTCCGATATATGTATACTTATACTTATATTTTGTATGCGTCAATATTACCATTAAAATTCTCAAGGTATCGATATTGATATTTTTCATTTGAACTATTTTCCTCATTTTTTGCATTCACAAGTGGCTAGCCTTGGGGTATAATATTGTAGCGTTTGAACATATAAAAAAAAATAAAAACATAAAAAAATACATACTTTTCCCCATTTTATGGGTTTATTAAAATGAGGAAAAATTTGAATTTTTTTTTTTAAGGAAGCAAAATGAAGCAAGACATTAAAATAAAAACAACAATTATTAAAATTACTGAAGATATTGAAAAACTTTACATAGTTAAGTGTATCTGCAAGTCGAGCGTGTTCTTTTGGATTTATAGCCTTTCTACTTGTTTTTTTCATTCTGCACTTAGTGGAAATGTTATTATATGCAAGTGCTTCAAGTTAACAACCATCATAGCTGGCTAGCTGCTTCCCCTTTAAGTACACAAAGAGTTTGTTGAAAGCATTCACAACTATTTTGATAAGCTCAACAATAACTGAGCTGCTCGCAAACGGTTTGCATATAATTAAATAACTCTGATTGATAGAGAAAGTAAGTAAATTTATAGCCTCTTCACTTTAACTTCGATGCATTTTATATTAACTGCAAATTGATTATTAATCTGCATTTTATTTTCCAAAGTTACTTTTTAGTTTATAACAATTACAAAACGCTCTGCAAAACGAATTCGAAAAGTAATATTTCATTTAAGGTCTTAAATTATTTTAAGTCTTATTTCGCATGAACCGATTTGTAGCTAAATAAATGGATATATTAACGTAATAATAGTTCAATAAATATTCAAAGTAGCTTAAATAATAAATATTTTCATTTTAAATAGTAATAATAAAATATATTTTTAGAACAATATAAATAGTTGCTAATCGACACGGATTAAATTGATTTTTATGTAGTTTTGAATCCATCCCAAATAATTTATATTTATATTAATATATATATATATATATATCTTTTATTCGATTTTAGATAAAATCAAATTTTTATTATGATATCCCCTCGATGTGTGTTTTTTAAAACCAACAAATTATCTTTTCTTCAATTTAATTTCAGTGTATCTCTGTGTGTCTCTGTGTGTAGCAAAATTCCCAAAATTCCCTGACCCATTTTAAAAATAACCAACAACAACAAAAAAAAACAACAACAACAAAACAGGTTAATTTACTTTACATAATAAATGATATTAAAAAAAAAAATAAAAATATCAACGACATGCCGAAGTTTAAATGCTTGATGTTAAACGTAAATTGTGAAACACAAAAAAAAAATTGAGACAAAAATAAACCAATTTCCAGTTGTTGCGCAGTATTTGAAAACAATTTCTGCAGATTTATTCAACTGTAAAGAAAGAGTATTTATTTTTTTTTTATATAAAAAAAAAAAACTTTTTCAATTGATTTTGCAATTTGGGTTAGTGAAACAAGCAAACAACCAAAACCCAACCGAGCTGAAAATCTAATAAAATTGTGAACATTTTGTGAAATGGCAACAACGATGATGGAAGGGCATTTTCGAACGTTGTTAATTAAATTGTGGAACATTTCAAATAGTGCACACAGGCAGAATTAACCAACAACTAACAATATTACTTATACCGGAGTGGATGAACACCGAAAACAACAACCACAACAACGTGACCACCGACGAGAACAACAACAACAAAAGCAGCAATTGCTTTTCGTTGCTACAAACGGAAATTAAAGGATTTTTGCAGTGCTGCCGAGAGAAACTGAAACGCGATGCACCATGTCAAAACTTCGGCATTACAGGTCCATGGATCAGCCCAGCACCAGCGTCGCCATACGCAAAAAGTTAGCTAAATTTTAAATTTTCGAATTTTCTCAATACTCAGCTCAAAACAGAACAACAAAAACAACAACAACAACAAACACTGTAAACCGTTAAAGAAAAAATGAATTTCAAACTTTATTTTTTTTAGCTTTTTCTGTTTTGCCTTAGACTTGCTATAAAAATAACTCACCTTCAACTTCACCACACTGGCACACAACCACAAACTCCCCGCACACGCACACACACACCCGCAAACTTGAAAAGCCTAGCATGAAACACGCTAAAAGCTTCTCTTTTGCCAAATACCACTTTGTAGTATGTGCTTTTAACCAATACGTAAAATTTTGCAGCATGCTTTTTTGTCAGTACGCAAGCTCATTTTCCACTTAACATACACTACACACACACACACACACACACACACACACACACACACACACACACACACTCGCACACACATGTACACCATAGCTTTTAATCTGGCCGGAAAATGCGTTTCAAGGTTATTTGTTTGCAGCAAAAGCAAATTGCGTCATAAGCAAAGCGTTTTGTTGTTATTGCAACACAAGCCGTAAAACTCCCTGGTAAAGCAACAAGTTAAGCAACACGTTAAGCAACACGTTAAGCAACAAGTTAAGCAACAAGTTAAGCAACAAGTTGAGTCCTTGGCAATCTGGTTATTTTTAGAAGGAGTTCCGCTTTAGTTGGCATAGACTTAAATTATATGTTTGACAATCAGTCAAAGAAATATAATTAAAATTTGAGAATTAATCAATATGATTTGATATTTAAAGCAGCTGCATTTTGTGCGCTTTAAAAACAAACTACGCAGAACAGCAAAATCGAATGACGCAGGTTGCCTCTCAATACAATTAAATGGATTCCAAGAAATTGAGTCCTCTGCAAGTGCTTATTCATGTTTTAGTACAAAAGCATTGGCAAGCTTTAAATTCTTGCGAATTGGCTGGCCAACAACAAACAACAACAAGTCAGTTCAAGCTCAAAAGCTTCAAAGCGGGAAAGCTCTTAAATGCCGCACAGTCTATACACAAAATGTAGAACCTTTGCTTTTTTCACAACCTACAATAAGAGGTTTGTTTGATAAGGAGAAAATATAGAAGAAGTTTAATTTCGGATTGTTAGATACACTTAACATATTTAAGTTGATTAGTTTTAGTTTATTTTAAGTTGGTGAAATTTATAATAACAAAAAAAAAAAAAAATTGTTAGACCAGAAAGTAGGCAGAATATGTTCCCAACTAGCCGACATTTTAAAGTTTAGCTAAAATACTTAAAACAATCCCATTCATGCTTTAAAATTGCAACTAATAACTTTAAGTTGATTTTTAAACATAAAAATACCATTAGATATGAAGGCCCTTTGACCTTTAAAACAAGTTGTTGCTTCTAGCGAGCGTTTAGTGTGCACCGTTTGAAAGCTCTCAGCTTCCAGGTAAAATTCCCTTTGTGAATAGCTGGACCTGCAAATGTCCCGGCCAATCAATGCGTTGCACAGTGGTGCACGATTCTATGACAAATGTTTCTTACCAAATGCCAATTTAGCTTGACATAAAATTTGAAAATATTTTCGAATGTTAAGAAAACATTAGAAATTTCAAGAAATTAGTGATTAGATTCGACTTAATTATAATTATTAGAGTGAAAAGAAAAATTGGATTGTTGCGCTTTGTGACTGTGAAAGCTTTAAGTGTTAACTAAACCATTAGATCCTTACGCTCAATGGGCTTGTCTGACACTTTGAAGTCAGCTGTTGTCATATTAATTCAAGGTCATGGCCATGGCGGAATTTAGCCGGCAAAACCAATGTCGATCATTGTGCGCATTGCTAAAAAAGCTATTGACTATGCAAACTATTAATAGATTCGAGCTAACTGCACAGCTTCTGGAGCTGGTCGCACAGCAACCGTCGTCAAAGCTCGCTTGCCTCTTTGCTACATGCATTATAAAAACTCGTTGCAGCGCAACAAACTGATGCATTTGCCATTCAACCGCCCAACGCGGAACGCACTGCTCGCAACAAAAAATTTTGAAAAAACTAAATAAAACATAAAAAATACATAAAAAAACAAAAAAAAAAGACAAAAAATCTAGAAAATTCAAATGCGCATTTTGAAAAGAAAAAAAATATACAAATCATAATTAAATTATTAAAAAGGCGAATTGTTAAATACTAGGCCTCATTATGGCTGGGTTTTTAGCAATAATATTTCGAGTGTTTGTTTTATATGTGCTGGTTTTCGTTTTGCAGGACGATGACAGCAGTTTGCTTCGTTTGCAATCTGCCCATCATGTCTCACCAGGTAGGCCTGGTATGGCAGGGAGGCAACGGATGGGACGACTTAGTACGCGAACAGGTAAATATAAAAAAAAAAAAAAACACAGAAACAAAGAAAACGAAATAAAAAACACAAAGTTATTGTCTTATGCATTGCTCATATTTTTCTGTTTTGTATCGACCTGTGCCCCCGCTTTTTTCCTTTAGCTAGAGGAATCGACAATACGTCAACGTTTGGGTGGGCGTCGGGATTCGGCGGCACAGATTACAACACCGCCGAGCCAATCATCCCCGCCTGGGCTGCAGCGCCGACGCCGCAGCTCTTTGGCCCAGCTAACTGACATTCTACGCGAATGGAGCGGCGGCGCGAACAGGCAACAACAGCAGCAACAACAACAGCAACAACAGCAGCAACAGGCACAACAAGCCGCACGCAACAGGTCACAATTGAATCGTCGCGAAACTCTCGCCGACCTCGCGCGCAGTCTGCCTTGGCGCACATCAACATCAACCGCCGACGCAAGTACGGGGGCTGGCGCTGGAGCTGGTCCTTCGGCCAGCAGCTGTACCGTTACCTATGTGACACCGCGCAAGCGTCGCGAATCCAGCGCCGACTCGGGCATACGCAGCTTGCGCTCGCACCGCGACTCCCAGACGGCCACACACCAAACAATAATCCAACCAATAATAATATCAACAGCTACAATCAATACAACAACAACAACAATCACAACAACCAGCCAGGTAACAACAACAGATTTGGTGAGGCCATGGAATCGTCGGGAGAGCAGCTCCACGGCTGAGGAGCCGCAACAACCAAGTGGCAGCAGCAACATTATTGTGCCCGTCGTTAACGAGTGCACAAGAAACGTAAGTTGTGCTTTTTGCCCCCCAGCAACAATACTTTCAACACCCACACACACACACACACACACACACACATACACACACACACACAAACACACACAGCAACAGGAGAGAAAAATGCCCACGCACAGACACACGCAAAAAGAGAAAACTGCCCACACACAACATGCACACAACTGCAACCATGCCACAAACACATCGAACCGAACCACCCATCAAACCCCCCATCAAACCCACGTCAAGGCTCCAATTGCCTACGCAGTTTGCAGAAGATACGACTAGCAACAGCAACGCAACAAATAACCTTGATTTTGGCAATGGACATTTGTGTGTGTGTGTGTGTGTGTGTGTATGTATTGCTGTTGGTCTGTCTATCTATCTGCATACAGTTAATACGCTTCAAGAAGTTTCTAGTGATGCATCCGAATCGAAATGCGCACAGCCAGTCGAAAGCCTTAATGAGTTTTTGGAATTTTCAATTTTAAAGCTCAATTCGGGTTGATGTTTTAATTAACTTTCGTTCGTTCGTACTGCGTACATATTTCTCGGAAAATCTGAAACAAACAATTCTCATGAAATCTACCATCTACCATACAAATTAATCAGCTTTGTGCAAATAAAAAATATATAAAATAACAAGAGTTGTTATGAGTGTTGATAGCAGTAATTTTAGTTGTTTAACAATTTTTTTTAAATCAAAATTTTATCAACAAAACGGATGTGCTCAAAACTTTTATAACAAAAAAGATTATTTAAAAAAAAAAAAATTAAATAAAGGTTAAAAAAACGCCCAACTGAATAATTTAAAATAATTTTCATTAAAAACGTATAAATCAGTTCATCCTACGATCATTTCATTAGTCCCATTTGTTACCCATTATATTAATCACCCAGTTTTAAGTATTATTGTTATTGTCCTCGAAATAAATATGTATATATCAAACATATAAAGAATAATTTTTTGAACAAAAATTCCTACAAATCCATTGAGAGTTCAACTTTTAAAGCGATGCTTTTGGCAATGCTTTTTTTTTATGCGCCCAACTAATTGATAATATATGAGAAAAAAGGAGGTTTAATAAAGTGCAACTGTATAAAAAAACCAAAAAAAAAACATCGTAAATCCTATAAAGCAATAAATATTTGCTGCTGTTTCGCTTAAACCAAATAATTCTTTCCGATTTCAAGTGCAGAAAAACTTCTTGACTAAAAAAAATTCTTGATTCCATTCACAGAATTGGTGAGTCAAGTTATAAAAATGTGAAACAATTAGTGTCTTTCTTCAATTTGTACTTCGATAAGTATCGATATGTTATCGATTTTCTAGTCCCACAGTAGTCGTTGCACTTCATACTGAGATTTTTAAGGTCTCAATTTAGTTGCTCAAAATTTGTAGGAATATAAGTGAAATACTACTTTTGTTCATTATCAACTATATCCAGACACGACTGTATCGAACACATATATTAAATTAACCCTTTTGTGTAAATAGATTTAAATCTGATTTGATGAATGCCACAGCCCAGACCTAACCTAACCTTTGCCTTTGTCCTTTCTGTTTTGTTTTTGGTTTTGATTTTTGGTTTTCGTTTTGTATCCTTAAAACCAAAAATGGGAACAAATGTATATAGGCTTCGCGACGCGGCTCCGGGGAGAATAATGCGTCGGGGAGCCGTCGCGACAGTAATGTTGCTGGGCGTGTAACAACAACAACGCCACCGCCGCCGCCACCGGCTAAATACCAAGTAATTAAAAAACGTGACTCATTGGCTGCACCGGAATTTCCCAATTTCCGGCAGGAGCAACGTCCCTCGACGAGCTCTGCCGGTTCTAACTCTGACTCAATCAATGTGCAACAAATTTCAACAAGCACTTATCACTCAAACCAGCAGGTAGACTCAGCCTGCCAGGCTCTACCGCCACCGACAATTATAACCAGCTCTGTAACGCCGCCGGCAACCAGTCCGACAGCTCCGAAGGGTCGCCGTGACTCGACCACCCAATGCGGTAGGGGCCAACGCCGTGACTCTAAGGCAGGCATAAGTCCGGAACGTGTGCCCCGGCTGCAAAGATTGCAGCGTCAGGCGACCGCCTTCGATGAGAGCTGTCTGCCCGGCGGCAGTCGTCGCGGCTCCCAGCCCGCCCTTAGCCCAGATCCGCCCGAGGATGGCGAGCGACGCGCCTCGCGACGTGACTCCCTGTCACCAGATAGCGCTTCGCGCGGCGGGCGCCGCGACTCCCGGACACATCTATCGCCGGATCGTTCCCATGAGCGAGATGGCAGCCCCAGGCGACACACATTGCGTCGGCAGAGCAGCTCGGCTGCTCGTTCGACACGCTCGCCGGACTCAAATAGCTGCTCCTCATCGAGAGATCCGAGCCCTTGCTCGCGACCACAACCACAAAATGTGGAACAAAACCAGAGGCCAGCCATTAGGCGCCAGTCAACCACCGAGGAGATACTAATTGCTCGAGGATTTCGACGCCAGTCTACCACAGAGGAAATGATACGTTGTCGCAACTTTCGACGACAGAGCTCCCAAAGCGACGATGTCTGCCGGTAAGTAAAACCTTCTCCGAAAAAAACCGAAACTTTCTATATATATTTTTTTTGTTTAAAAGAGATTCAAAGTTTTGGCCAGTTTTCTTAGCCCAACTAGTTTTGTGCCATAATCATATTTACATATATTTATAACTTTGCAACTTGAGGGTATTTTGTTGATGTTTTGCTACAAGGGCAAAATAAACAACAACCAACTACTACCAACAACAACAAAATTAAACCCTTCATTTAAAAATAGAATTGTAAATCCTCATTGTTGAAATTTGAATAGCTTTGCGAGCAACTTAAAACAAGTTTGCCTGATTGCATCTCTGCTGGATGTTGTTGTTACACATACACTTGGAGAAAAACACAATGCTTTTGAATTTGTGCACTCAAATACTTTAAAGTATCTTAGTTAACTTTTATTTAAGGACGATAAGTTTTCATGAATGAAGAAAATAAAAATAGCAAAGAGCTAAAATAAAAAAAAAAAATTCAAATTAAAAATAGAATAATAACAAACATAAACAAACGAATACATAGTATTAATCTCTAAAGTCTTTTCTTCAAGTGTAAGTGCCTTTAACTATTCAACTGCTAATTTGTTAACAATTATATGTAACAATCAATGTAATTCAATGCCATTGTGATTCGTGAAAATGAATGGATAAAATGTTATTGAATAGGAATTAAAAAAATAATTTGCTGCAATTTCACAGCTAATTTTTGAATTCAAACAATTTGACGTGTTTTTAGCACATTGCTTATGTTATTTATATCAAAAGTAAATTTTCATTTAGCAGTTGAGAGGCAAAGAAGTCAATTGCGTTTTATATATATGCAAAAACAGCTTAGAATCTATAAAAGAAAAAAAGAATTTAAATTGCAATTGTTTAAAAAAAAAAAGCCTAACTAACCAATTCATAAGTAATTATTTATTTTTCTTTTAAAATCATAAATTAATTTAAGCTGATTTTTTGTAATTATATATTTTATTGAAATTATTTACCATATTTTATTATAGTTATCGTGGCAGACGCGACTCATCAGCCCAGATTATTGATGGAACCATTGGCACTATGACCGTAGAAACAACTAGCACGTTCTTTGATTCAAGCACCCAGACAGGTGAGTTCAAGCTTTATGTTAACTTGATAGATTGGGGCAAATTATTCAAGCTATATATGTTTGGAAGAAGAATCTTCTATTGAAGATTGAGCCAGAAGATTCGAAAAGTTATAAATTATTGCAAAATTAATAACCCTTTTGACTGATCGAATAAAGAGTGTTAAAGAGAGGAGGAAAGAGATATATATATATTTATATATATTAAATGCAAAGCTTCGTTGCTCAAAAGTTCGTTTAATGGAAGTTCAACATTTGAATCCTTTTAATATTAAATAATATTTTGATTAAGTCGCTTGTATGTAAATGCTGAAATACTTTGATTGTATTTTGACATAACGCAGCACTCTTGAATCAATTCAAATTTCGTTTTGAATAGTACGTTTTAAATGGCTTTCAATTGGGTAGTGCCAACTCCTCTAAAGGTATTTGTTGTTGGTGAGCTTTCTAAAAATAGCTTGAGCAATGCAATGCATTTGTTGCTGTTTTGCTCAAAAGCTAACCTAAGCTTTGACGCAGCTGTTGTGCCAGCTGTGGTTGTTTCGGCATTCGGCTGTGGGCTGCCAACTCGTGTAAAGCTTCAAAAGGATGCCACACGATTAAGTGGGAAACCAACCAACCAACAGTGTAATGGCCAGCAATAGCTTGCGACTCGAATCAGTTGGTGTTGAATCCTTCGACGTGCCACAACAGCAGCAAGCAATCTCCTCACGCCAATTCACATTTTTCACACATTTGCCCCCAAAACACAAAAACACGCACACACACACACACTCACACTCACACACACGCACACACCACACACACACACACACACACAATCATACGGAAGACGAGACGCTTAAGATTCGCGTGAGACGTGAGTTTAGCTCAGCTCAGCTTAGTTCAGCTCAGTCAGCATCGAAGTCAAAGTCAAAAACTTGTGTTTTTTTTTTAAATGGTGTTTCGGCATTTGTAAACTGTAAACGGACAACTGTATATATAATTGCGCCCACAGCTTTCTTGCGTTCTATCCTTCCGTCCTGTGTCAGCCAACGTCTCCTTCCGCTCCAGCTCGAACCCTGCGCATAAATTTATCGCACGCCGCTGCTGTCCCTTTACAACTATTTCTTCATTTTGTTTCACTGAGCGCCGTATCAACAACACACACGCACACGCACACAAACACGCACACACAACAATACGCAACAAGCCAAGCCACCAAAAAAAAAAAAAAAAAACCAAAGGAGACAGAGACAAAAAAGTTATTTTTGTTAAGTTTTTTGTTCTTGTGCAAGAGTGAGAGTGCTCAGCAAACAATAAACAACGTTACAAACGTCAACAAACAAAAAGGCAGCGCGGTGGCCGAATCCGTTGATCCGCCCCACTTCGATGCCGCTGCGATGCGGACCGGTGCTCGTCGACGTCACCGGACGCAACAGCCGTCGAGCAGCAGCAGTGCCAGCAGCAGCAGCTATCGCAGTCGCAGCGGTCTGTATAAAAACTAACTTAAACTAGCTATATAAAAACAAAAGAAAACAAACTTTTGTCAAACTTTCAATATTAACATTGATGCAATATAAACATTAGTTTGTTCTAACTAGCTCTGTCTTCGTCGGAGTAACTTGATTTTGAGCAAACTTAATGCAACAGTTGCTTTCGTCTAGTTTCAGTATTATTATAGATTAACGTATCGTTTTTGAACTTTGTTTAACTGCACTAAAGTTCTTAAGTGAACATTGAAATTTGTATGCCCTTCAAACAATAAACTGTTGAGTTTAGCTCTAATAAATTCTGTGCAATTTGTTAACCTGAATATTCGAAGCACATAAAAAATCATTTTCTGATATTTAAACGAATCTCTTGAAAGGATTTTGGGAAAATATAAAACAGTTTATTAAAATATTAAGAGTAAATATATTTATTCAACAATCGACTTCTTTTAAGCTTAATATTTGTATCTTAGTAAATTTATTAAGTGCGAAAAAGCAGCAAAATCATTTTATTTTTCAAAACCTTTTGCTTTCTTTGCACTCTTCTGTGTTGACAAAGAAAACTTTTGCTCCACGTTAAATAAAGCTTTGTAATAAGAATTTCATATTAATAAATTTACTTTGGCATTTGACGTCAATTTTAGTTTGACAAAATTCTCAACAGTTTCTCGCTGTTGTCATTTGGAAAAAAAAAAAAATTAATTTTGAAAATGCAAAAAAAATAATAATTTTGCTGGCCTTTTTTAATAAATAAATAACCAAATAACTTTAAATAAATAACTTTAAAACTAATTACTTCAAGCACTTATGTGTTGCCCTGCAAAACACTCGAATACTTAAAAAAGTGTAAGGCAAGCCAAAGATTTCATACGCTCATAAAATAAACTTTCTTATTGGTTTCAAAAACTCTTACGAAAGTCAGCTTTTCATGTGTGGATATGGTGAGAGCTTCTTAGCCAACCTAAATGCGCAGCAAACATACTAAGATTTAATATACTTTAACATAAATAAATTATTTCGACCATAGCCAGACGGTTTCAACTGTTGCTATTTGCTGCCCGAAAAAGTAGGCAATGCTTTTTGACACACATTCAACGAACCATCTTACATTGTTTACGCATACACAAACACGATAACTGTGTTTGTATGAGTGCTTTTGAAGTTCAAAGTATAACACTCACACACAACACACCCGCACACACACACACACACACACACACACACACACACACACACACATATACAAATGCCAAACGCTAGTTAGCAAAAGTTCGCTTCAGTTTGTCACAGTGACTTTAATGAATGAAAGTACCTAGGGTGTGTTCTTGGGTTCTTGTATATATATGTGTATGTGTGCTGACAGCGAACAAATGAATGAATGCTCACTTGAATGCCATCGCCATCTGCATTCGCTATCTCTTTCTATTCGCCTCCAGTGTGGACTTGTTTGTGTTATGAATGAAATGTGAGTCAAGTTTTTGCGTTTTGCTTTCACATTGCAACATACACACCCACAAACACACTCAAAAAACAAACACCACCAGCTTCCGCCGCGCACCCGCAACTCAATTTGCCACAATCTACCACATTTTAGCGGAGCTTGCAACAAGTTTTCTTGTGCACTTCTGCTGCACTTTGTTGTCACAATCTTCTTCCTTGCAAAACTCACAAAATCGAGAGTCGCTTTTCGCTTTTAGCTCCTTTCTCTTCAATCGCCTGTTAGGTTATTCATGCGATTTATTTTATGTTTTTTCGCATCTGTGCACTTTAATGAATATTCATTTGCATTTGTCGTTTCTTTCTTTATTTATTTAATTAACCATGTCAAATTAATTCAACTCTTTGTCGCTTTTTAATTTATTTAAATAATTGGTTTGTAATATTATGCTTATTACGTATACGTTTTTGTGCAAATTATTATTCAAATTGATAACAATCAATGCATAATTAACTCATATTAATTCAGTTTAACAGCTGCGGTTAGTTCTTGCCAATTTATTCGTTAGTTAAAATTAATGAACTGTAAATATCATTTTTATTTTTTTTTCAAACTGAAATTTTATCGAGCGCAACAATTTACACCTGATTACCATACATGCCTGTTTATTCTATAAAGTTATTCGATATCTCGTTGAAAGCTAATAAGTTTTAATATGTAATAATTATTTTTGAATGCTGCACAAATCAAATTTCATTCTCACATTGATTTTTGTATGCAAACAAATTATTTATATACATTTTGGCCCATTATTTACCATATGCTTTTGGTGTGGCTGTTGTTTTTGTTGTTGTTGCTGCTGTCTCGCATTAAATGATGGCTTATAATTGGATTTATTTGGGTTGTTTTCGACATGACCAAAACAAATTTTTTTAAAAACCAAACGCACTTCGTTTGTTAATGAACAAACAACTTTATTGCATTAAGCGAGCCACAAGCCAAATTAATTGAAGTCTGAAAGGCAGTTTTTAACCGTACGACAAGCAAAAAAATCATGTACCCATGGTAGGGAAGTAAAGTTACCGTGCAATGCAAGATAAAGTAAGATAAATAAGCCAGACTTTCTTGCCTGTTTTAATTATGAATATTGAAAACATCTCCTTATAAAGAATAACAACAATGTATTCAACTTATAAAACAAAGTATTATCATATGATGCTATAAACCTCTCTTTATCTCTCTTTAAACAGAGCATGGTGAAAGGCATTTAATACTGCTGTTGGCTTAAAAGGGGTTGCCATTATTTTTGGCATTATGTGAAAATTGACGCCTGAAGCACTCTGGTCGTCTGTTTTTAAATAATTGATGAGCTTTGAAATTGGGGAATAATTTTTATTGTTACTTTGCTATGTACGGGACGACACAAGTAAATTTGTGCATTAAACTTGCAAATTGTTGTGACAAATTGGGTTTAGCTGCAGGTGCAGTTATTATACTTAGTAATAAACGCCATCAGTCATATTTAGCTCACGTTAAGGTTTTTAATTGGGTAAAAAATATTTCACAAGCACATTGCCAGTGATACAAAGTTGTAACACGAGCTGTGATGAGCTTCAAAAAAATAATGTCCTCAAATCCAAACTGACGTTGTTAACGCGACGTGTCTGTAGTTGGCATTTACCTAATAGGAAATCTTAAGTTCAAGGTGAACGTCAATCAACGCCAGAAATTGTCGCGAAATTTACATATTATTTTTATCAATATGAATCGATTTCCTTACTTGCTTATAGAAATATTTATCAGTGTCTGAATACAAAATATGTTGCCTACTTTTGTGGGCACTCGTTCATGCAGTTTTTAAGTGCCGCCGGCTCTTTAAAAGTATCTTAACTAAATCTGCCTCAACTGGTTTTAATTCATCGACTTAATTGGTGTTTGAATACAAAAATGCTGACCAAAGCAACCTCAAAAACATAAACCTAAGGCCTCAATGAGTTGAGTTTCCGGTTGGCTGAGTGTCAAAAGGAAAGGCGAAACTTCGTCAGCTACTTGCTTGTTGGTTTTTTTGGGGTCGCGAGATGTTTTCCGGTTTTGCGACACGATGCGATGTAATATTATATTATTATTATTATTATTATTTATATGGTGGCAACTGCGACACGCGTTCAACTTAATTTATATGCGCCGTTGGCGTAAGCCAGTTTTAAATAGCCCCACCCGCAAAAGCACAAGTGCCATCAAATGAGCAACAATATGACACGGTCCATTGGGGCCAGCCACACAGCTAATTAACTAGAGATGTATGCAAAATGTACACTTGGGCCAAAGGGATAATTAAATGACAAACATATAGCTTCCGCTATGTAGAAACTCTATAAATATCTTTTCTTTTTCTCATTTGCTATTTTGAGCTTATGCAAAGTTATCTATGTCAAGTTCTTTAAGGTCTCAACCCGTTTCTCAATGCCCTTAAACAAGGTGTAAAATATTTGTAATACTTTATCGATAGCTTATTTTTAATCGATAAATTAACTATCGATGACTGTCTAAACAAATCGATAACTTCCGATATAAGCACAACAATAGCTTAAACACATCTTGTCACTTTTATCAAGACATTGGCTATCGATAAAAATCGAACTGTATTATACGCTGATCAAGTTTGTTTTACTGCATCGTTAAATACCGCATTAAATCGACGAACCCACTATGGCTCAATAAATTCCAAGTTTGTATCATCCCAAACCTTATCTAAATACTCCTTAAAGATTGCTCTTAGACTGCTTGAGAAGAACCAAAGAAGAACATTTTGTATTCAACACAAAAACTTCTTATTTATTATTTATTATTCACACCAAGTTTTATTTATTTTTTGGTCTGGCCGAATGGTTCAACAAACTGGTGGCAAGGTCAAACGCTTGACTTGCACGTTTCATTAGCCATTGATAGGTTTATGAATGCAATAATAATTTAGCTTCTGGTCCCCTTTGACGTCCTTCGTTTCGTTTTAATTGATAGATTGTCCTGATTGATTTATGAAGCCTGCCGTTTTTTTTTTTCGGTGAGCGACAGAAAATTCAATTAAAGATGTGCCCTGCATACTTGATTGATTTGTTAATGAGTTTCGTTGAGTTAACTAAACTGATTGATTGCCATTCGTAAGTTCCTTAACTGTTTCCATGTACTTGATTAAGCTGACAAAAGTCCGGCATTGAAAGGATTATCAAAAACACCAGATAGCCTGTCTAACTAGCAAATAGTATAATAACATTTTTGTATTCTTTGTGATTTGCTTTGACAAACTGATTAATTAATGTTCAAGTTAATTGAATACGTCAACTAGCATTAAGATTTGAGATATACTAGTTGAATAATTAGTTTAATGGCTTGTTGATTGATTGCACTGGTTCAGCACAAAGTAAGATTAGTTACGTGCTGTATTTTTTAATTAAAAATCTTTCGCTGAAATTATGAATGACGTTTTCGTTTGAGCTTTGAAACGTTTAAAATTCTGCAGTTAACGTTTTCTTGACTGATTTATTAATTAGTTTACTTGACCAACTGATTGATTGGCTACAAAATGAAGCACGAAACAGAAAACTCGACAGACATTGCTTTGAACTAAACTGTTATGTACATTTTAAGAGTCACTTTCACAAACGCAGCTCGTTATTGGCAAATGCTGCAAGATTAACAGCTGCCTTTGCTGATGTTGCTGCTGACGCAATGCTTAAAAATCTGCAACAGTTTTTTTGTGCTTCGTGGCCATCATAAAACGCAAATTGTTATGGCAGCAATTCCAACGGGGGCACAAAATACTCAAGGCCGGGGCCATAAACAACAACGGCGCCATAGCAAAAAAAAAAAAAAAAAAAAACAAACAAACAAAAGTACCATCGATGCTATCAATCTTAAAAGTACCAAAACATTTTCTCATACCCCAAAAAAAAACATTACCTATTCTTCATATTTTGACTACACCCGAAAAAAATACCAAACAAAATTTTACTTCTGCTCTTTGTAAGGTTTTTTTTTTGTACTTAATGCAAAGCAATTTTTTCAAAGTAAACTTTCCTAAATGTTATCGATAAGTTTACCGGTTAGAAAATTACACTTTTTATCGCTCACAAAAAAAAACCATTATTCAAGGGATTTGCGAACATTAACAGAATATTAATCATAAAAATCACTTAAGAAAATAATAAGCGATTATTGATTTTTTTCAAGTGTAGTTTTGGCTGTTATTTTTGTTAATATTTTTTTTTCGAATTCAAATTGAAGCAGCAGCTATCAGCAGCACTTAGCAGTCATTCAGTCAAGCGACGAATGAATCGCCTGAAATTGTGCCTACCTTAAGTCCTCTCCCCACATCCCCTTACTTGCCAACCAACTGCCTGCCTAACAGCCAAGCATTCAGGATGTATAATGCCATTAACAGCTGTCATTTCTTGAAATATTTGACAGCCGGACTGGCAGGCAGCAAGCAACGCGGGGAGAGACAACAACAACAAGAAGAAATGTCACAAAAAAATAGGAAAATCGAAAAGTAAAATACAAACAAAAACAAAAACTGTACCAGCCAAACGCCATTGTCATAATAATAATAATATTGTTATTTCTTGTTTTTTTTTTTTATTGAGACAATATTTTAGTTTCGTGGGCAATTGGTAAGCAGTTTTATTTGCCAAACGTTTTTCATTCTTATTATTGATGTGTGTGTGTGTGTGGGGGGGGGGGGGTTGTCCAATTGCCAAGTAACAACAAGAGATAACTTTCTAAAATGTTTCTCTGGTCAATTAGTTTCGAGCTCGCTTTGGTTGCGCAGAAAAAGAGAGATAAGATAAATGGGCATCAAATCTACTTAAGAGACTTTAAGCCAATTGTTGCAAACTGCAATTGGCTTGCAACCTGTTTGAATACATTTCTGAGACAATATTTATAAGCAAATTACTTAAGTATTAAAGTTGCTTCCAAAATGATTATTTTTGAGAAAGTAAACTAGCTTCAATATAAATTAGCATCAACACGCAGTCAAGTTACAAGTTATACTCTGTATGTATGAATTGCCAAACTAAACATGTACTTTCACATTGAATATTTTGAGATGAAAGAATTTTAGGCGACAAGCAAAACTCGCTCACTAATTAAAGTTGCTCGTCAATTGGCTGTGAGAGCATGGGGCGTGGTAAGGACGCAAAACGCTAAGATAAACTAGAAGCGATAAGATCTAGCTTAACTAATAGAAAACTAACACATCAAAACACACACGTACCCACAGAGTCTTGCCACACAAAAATTAAGAACACATAAAGATTGACAATGTCAAAGATCTTTCAGTTTAATAAATTTTAGATTTGCAATACGGATACGACAAATATGTATATATTTATTATATGAGTATAATTTTATTCATAATCGAACCACAAAAAAAATTAAAAAGAAATTATGCAAAAGGACATTCTTGTAATATTAATTCTTATAATATTTATTTTGATTACTTTTTGTTTTAGGCTTCACTTTTCAATTTTTGCTAAAAAATATATATCGGTTATTACATTTAAAAGTAATTAAATGTATATAAATTATGTTAACAAAACAAAAATCAAAGCTTTATGAATTTGCAAACAAGTTTGTGACTTGAGTATTTGGCGTTTTTGCCAGTGTAATCATAGGGAATGCAAACAAGAAAGCAAGTTAAAAAACAAAAGCTAAGAATGAAAGGCAAACTCTCTCTCATACTATGTTGTGGCCGTGTGAGTGTGTGTGCGAGTGTGTAGGTGTTTGTACATTGTAGAAATTTGGATTAAACATGCAGAGTCCAGCCGAGACGTAAAAGCAAGCGGCGACATTAGAAAATCACCTGACCCATTAGCCCCGCGTGTATAAAACTTAAATGACACATGAGTGTGTGTGTGTGTGTGTCTGTGTTTGTCTGTGTAAATTGTTAGCCCTGCCATTGGTGTTGAAGTTTGAAGTTATTGCTTTCATTTTGGCTAGCCTTTTGTTTGTCGTTAACAACAGTTTTTGCTCGATTTTCTTTCTTTTTCTTTTCTTTTTTCCTTTCTTTTCTATCTCAATTTCTGTTGTTTGCTGTTGAATTTGTTTTTGTGTTCTTGCGGAACGTTAAGAATTTAATTAAGTTCCAACTGGTGTGCCATATATTTATATCAGCATTAGTACACGCACACACACACACACACACACACAAGCACATAACTTTTCTTTATCCCAAATACGTCCAAAGGTTCTTTTAAATACTTAGCTGCGTTCGTTGTTGTTGTTGTTGTGCGTTTTGTGGCCTTGTGTGACTAACTAATTAACTTGCTCTAATTAAAAGTTGACTTTGATTCAAAGCTATGCGCGCTTTTTGCCAAATAACAATTGGTGCAAAGCACACACAGCCAAAGAGAAGCTTAAATTTAAAAACTTTATTGTTATACATTTATTTTTTGCCTTGGTAGATTGAATTTGAAATTGGGCCATATTTGTATATGAATATAAGAGGGTATTACTTAGTCTAACAAGCTTATGCACCGTTCCGACTAATCTGGATTTGATTCATAAGACATCCCGTGACTCTTCCAACAAAAGCTAAAACTCAAGCTCGAACTCAAATCCAAATTTAAATCCAAACACGCAAACTTCGCCCTAAAACTGCCACCAAAATCACAGCCACAATTAGTTGAACAGCGGAAAAATAAAGAAAGAAAAGAAAGGCTAACAAGTGGCAAGCTAAGGACTGCAACACGTTGATGCTTTGCTAATTGGGGCAGCTAAAAAGACAAAACGAAATAGAATAGAAAAGGAGACAACGTTGAAGAGAATAGTGTTGAGGAGTATCATGAAATTGCCAAATGAAAATAATTACAAAACAGTTTACTTAATAAAATTCCCAATGATTTAACAATACAACAAAACAAAAACAATGACAACGGCGACGGCGACCAGGACATGTCTCAGGATTGGCAACAGGCAAAAGCAAGAGCAAATAAATTTGTAGAATTGAAGAAGTTGGGGAAAAACCAAGAACAACAAACAAGACCAACAAGACACAGACAGCAGCCAGAGCTGACAGCCGAAAGACAAAATGACGAAATGACAGAAAGTCAAACAAGCAGCATCAAAGGCAAAACTGAATTGATTCGAAATAAATATAAACAATTTTTTTTTGTTACTTTCTTTCTCGCATTGATTGAACGAGGAGGACAGAGACGGAGACAGAGAAAGGATATGGAGGTTTGTGTGCAAGGATGCGAGTGAATAAGCAAAGATTGCCAAAACACCAGCAGCAACTTTACAATGCAACCATATTTTGTTTTATGGTTCACCCGTTCACCTATTCACCCTTTACCAACCTCGTTTGCTGACTCACCATTCAGCATGCAAATTTTCAAGTTGAAGCGTTTTAAAAAATAAAAAGCAAACTTTACGATTTAAAAAAAAAAACATGTAAGAAGACACAATTCGGGAGAGCCCGACTAGAACATAACCTGAACCCAGTTGCAATAAATATTTTACTCCTTGCGCCCTAAGAGTATGCTTCAAATAATGATCAATTTAAACAAAACTTATAACTGGCTTAACTGTACGATATCTCCGATGTTTCTTAACCGATTTGGACAAAATTTTGAGAAAAGTTCCATTATTACCCATTATTTCAACCGCCATTTTTCCATTTTCCAAATTCGATATTTTTTGCAATCGATTCCATGTGTATATCGGAAACCAGAATAGCTATCGATAATTTGAAACAAACTTACCCATTTTATGGGTTCAGGGTATAAACAGTGATATGAAACAAATTTGAGAATTTAGCGAAGAAAGGGAAACTTAATTGGTCAATACCAGAAAAACTCCTATGATTACTTTTTCGGGGAAGGCTAGGCTTCCTTGTGGGTGACTCTGCCTAACTTCGAAAATGTAGAGAAAAATATAAAAACTCCAGCGCGTTGGCGTCCACTCGTCTTTACTTTTATATTCAGATTAATGACATTTTGCTTAAAACTATTTAACCTAGCCTATGTTGTCATAAGTATGTTGCTCATGAGTGGTGAATTTATGACTGCTGGATAAATAGGATATCAGACGGCAGCTCATTTTTCGCTGCCTACTTTTAGACTTGAACAATAAGCTGTGTGATATTGCTGGAAATCGATTGAGACACAACGGAAATATCGAAGATTGAAATTTAGTTCTCGGGCAGTGGAACATTGGTGCATCAGGCATCACCGCAGGTGTAAGGTCAAAAGCGAAGGGTATCTCTTGGTAGATCTCTCCTCACTGGAGCCTTCTTACTTGTATTCCGATATTTCCTAACCACAAAACTCTGTCATCTGTCCCACAAAAGTATGTTTAAATATTAATTTTTGTCCTATTTAAAATAATAATTTACATTCTCATATACTTTCAATAGTTTAAGGCTCATTGGAGCTCATCTATTTCGTCTTCTAAATATTGAATCATAAATGTGTGTATAGATTTTTTGAGTTATGTTTGTGTGTGGCTTCAATTGGCACAACTCTCGAAGCCTTTGTTATAGTTGGCTTGTCATTATTAACGCTCAATTAAGTAAATGCATCCAGCTGGTCAAGTCACACTTTCCTCGCCCCTCCACGCCCTCCTCTTCCGACAACCGCCATCAACTTTCAGCGTGCCCCTGGCGACAGCAGCAAGAGCAGAAAAGCTGCACTCAGTTACACTTAGCGAAGCTAAAGTTAAGAAAGATTAGAAAAGAAGAAATGGAAATTGGTTTTTTTATTTTGTTATATAAAAAAGTTTCAAATTCTTTTAGAAACTTCAATTTGAAAAATATTTCTGAAATTTAGTTGAAAAATTTAGAAAAAACAAATTTTTAACAAATCAAAAAAAAATGTATTTAAAAGCTGCTTGAAAACTGAATATAACCAAAAAAAATCAAAAAAAAGTAATTAAAATTTTTTCATAATTTTTTAAATGTTTCTGATAATTAGTAAGACAATTTAAGAACCTATGAATATGCTTTTATTTTAATCCTATATTTAATCATCATTTTGATTTTTGTAACAGTGTTGTAGTGTTGTTTGCATTTCTTGCAGTAAACAAACTGCTTCAGGCGTTAGTTGTTGGTGCTTTGTGGACACTGTGCACACTGTGCACACGGCTACCAAAATTGTGCAATTCATTGCAGTGACACAAAAAGTTCTTTGTTTGGATTATGTCAGAGCCACTTCGCAGCTTTTTCTTCTTCTTTCATTCTTCTTCAACTAACTGCACTTAAGCTTTGTGAGCTTTAAAATAAAAACTGAATGAAGCTTTGAAGCTGCCAGTCACGCGCCATTAAGCCGCTTTTGTTTTGGCCTGGCCCAAAATAAAAAAAAAAAACTACACTTAAAAAAAAAGGGGGAAATGCGTTCGACACTTAACGAAGGAAATGGGTAATTTTAGGTTGAGAGGTTGGTGATGGAGTTTCCCCCCTACACCTTTTGTGGCCGTCTTATTTTGTAGAACAAAAAGTTGGCATTCGCTTATACTACAATAAAAACCAGAAGTTTGTCATTCTTTTCGGCCATTAGTTGGTAATTTGTCAAAGTCATGAATATATATATAGTATATATATGTGTGTGTGTCGTTCTGTCCCGCTCGCACACGGTCTCTTAAATAAGCAACTGCAAATTGCAGCTGCGAAAGTTTTAAATTTTCTTGCTGTAGCTGTCAGAAAAGCAAATGGCGTAGCTAAGAAGTTGGTAGGATGACGGTTGGGGGGGGGGGGGGGGGTAAGGGATTGTAATCAAATTTTTGGTTTTGTTTTCAATTAGCAAATTTTGTTGCACGAACAAAACGTAAAAGTTTTCCGAAAATAACTCAAGTATTTGCTTTAGCGATTATATAGAATTTGACATATATATATATATATATATATATATATATATATATGAACTGTATAAACATAGGTTTTAAACAACCAACTGCAATATTTGCCCCTTTGCTTTACCACTTTTAACTTAACTTTCCACTTCACTTATCTAACACATATCGCATGTTGCTTGTTGCAATTCGCAACGAAATTCCCCCTCTATTTCTGTCATCATAAACTGCAAATTGTTGCAAACACCAAGCGTCAAGCAGTTAGCTCAGCTCTCTCTGGGGGACATTGGCTTTGTTATTGTGCATGGTGCAGTATAAATAAGAAAGAGCGAAAGAGATACGCTTATACTACTAACATTACCATGTGGCACATGCCGCTATCAAAAAGCCATCCAATAAAAGTCAAAACCAATCACGACCACTAAAAAACACCAACACAGCACGAGAAAGGAGAATAGCCTCATACTAGTACAAGTGAACTTTGCGTGCTTTTGGGTTATTTTGGTTTCCGGTTTCTGATTTGAATTTCAAGCCATTAACGTTGCATACTTTGCGGCTTGACATATTAAAAAAGAGATTCTATCAAGGGTGCCACAGAAAACGCTCATGGAATTGATTTTCACTAGTAGCAAAAACGTCCAAACAATTTCACGGTGCCACAGGTTACCGAATGGTTTCATATTTTTAGTTTGGGCACCAACCTTATCGGACTTGGCTGCTAGGGGCTGCCACCGTGCCAGACTAAATAAGCCAAGTGTTTGTTTAGCTAATTTTTTCATTTTAAAGTTGCAGAATAATTGGTTTTCGATATGTTTTGTGTTTTAATTACATTGTTTTATGTATTTATAGAGACTGTTTAAAGCTAATTAAAATACAAATAAAACAATTAAATTTTGGCGCGAAAACAATTTACTCCGAATTCTGTTTAAAAAATGTGTCATTGCTGACTCTGACATCAAAAAATCTGTATCGGACTTGGTGGAAGCATCAGATTTCAGGATTTTGCGACGATTTACAAACGTCCAAAACTAGTCAGCCGTTTTCTCTGTGGCACCGTGAAATAGAAAAGGCATGAAATTCGGACGAAAGCGTTTTCTGTGGCACCCCTGTATGATTCTTCAGATTCTTCACCCAATCCCTCCCACTAGCTATTACGACAAATAAAACGCACAGAGATACTTTGAAATATTCACTGTCTCTATTTTGTTTGTTAAATCATAAAAAATCATTTTTAAACCCTACTCTTAGGTGAAATATATGTGAAAACTTTCAAGAAAAACTTTAAGAGCGCTGCTTTTCACTAAGCTGATTTGTTTTTTTTTTTTTTTCGTTTTGCAGTCTATGTTAGTATGCAAATAAAAGTTTAAGTATATTTTAATGTGCTTCTCGCTCATTCATAATCGGTTTCCACTTGCCTGATTCATTTAATTATGATTTCCGGCTGTGTTGGGTGCGTTAAATGCGTGACACAAATGCGTTTCAAACTGCGTGTGTATGTGGGTGTGCTTAAGCTTATTATTAATATACAAACAAAGCTACTTGATTGCTGAAACACACTGAAAAAAAGTCAACCAAATTTTGTCGTTGGACAAACTACAAAATCTTGCTAAACAATATTAATTTTTTTAGGTTACAAAAAATTGGCAAAGCTATTCATTAAAATGAAGACAAAAAATATAAAAAAATAAATAAAAAATTTTATATACATATTTATTATTTTTCATATTGATTTTATTTTGATTATATTTTATTAAAATTTCTTGAATTGCTTAGCTCGAATGTTGCAATTGTTATTTGTGATTTTTCTGAGTGTACTGATGGCTATATAATGCTAGCCAACGAGCACAAAAACCCATCAAGCAGCCAATTCATCAACTCAACAAGCAACATTTTTGCGCTTTTTTCTGGCACCTCTTTCCAATCGACTCTCTCACTCTCTCTCTCACTCTCGCTATGTGTGTTCTTGTTTGTGGGTCTGTGTAGCATCAATTTGCTTGTATTAGAAACTCATTTCCGCTTGTAATTGAGTAGCTCGACAAACTGCCGACTGCTCCATCCGCCCCCATGCCACTCTCTCTCTACCTCTCTCTCTTACCTGACCATTGTGCCATTGCCGTTATGCAAATTAATGAGCATGTTGTAGCTGCCAAAGCTTACAAGACACACCGTTAGCCACAATGTGAGTGTGTGTGGCATGAGTTGCTTGAATTGATTTGCATTCTGTGGGCAATTGCATTTCCAATTCAATGCATTATCCCAATCTTTCCCAGCAATTTATTTCAACAATCGTTGAGTATTATATAGACTTTTTCGTCTTGGCTTGAAATAAACTTTAACTTGCTTAACTTAGTACGACTTAAACTTAACTTAACTTTTATATTTTGCAGAACCGTCGCCACTTTATGATAATAATCATTATCATGAGGAATGTCTGCGCTGCAATTCGTGTGGTCTCAATTTGACCGGGCCGAATCAGAGGCGAGCCAGAAGGTTTAAGGTATGTACAAACACATTCCAACACACAAACGAACACACACATGCTCACAAGCTCAGTTGAAAAGTATTTGCACATTTTATGAGTTGTGCAGTTCATTAAATGAACTCATTATGCATAAAATGTGAAAATGTGAAAATATAGTATTACCTTGATGGTTGCAGCTTAGCCCAAAAAAGAAAGAAAGAACAGAAAGTGAACAACTAACTTTGAAAACAAAAACGAAAACCAAATGCCCTATGATGTCTTTTAAAAATGTTCCGTCATAATTTAATGACTTTGGAATTTTAGTTGAAAACTAAGACTAAACATAAAGAAAAGACATACTATAATCATTTATAAAAGTTACAAAAATGTCATTAAATTCAACTAAGAACTAAATGAGCTTGTCATGCTGGTCATTATAATGCTATATGCATACATATTAACTTCATGCTACACAGCTAGCATTATATTAGTTTTCACAGAATCGCGTGAATACTCGTAGACGAGCACAAACTGTTGCATACTTTTGCGCGCGCTATAATTTTAGTATGCTTGGCCTTTTGCCAAATATTTTTGTGTGTGGCCGCAGCACCAGCATAATAAATCATTTACACAGCTTATATGGCACACAAACACACACACACACACATAACAGCTACAAGCCAACAACCGTTCTACTCTATAATTCATTTGGCTTTCTCAATCATTTTGTTCTCGTTTTGTTCTCCCTGCAGAATCAAATATTGTGCGATCTGCATTTCGCGGACGTGGCGCTAATGGAGTGCTCTGATTTTATGCAACAGCTGCGAAGCTTTAAGCCACAATCGCTGGGCTGTGCGGTTGCACGGCGCAAGAGCTCAACGACGTTAATATTTCCATTGCCGCCGCAAGCTTGTTCAGGTATGTACATGTCTGTCTGTCTGTTAGTCACTTTTCTTTTCTGTGCCCCATTTGTTCGCGCATTTTCCCCCTATCTTGCGTTGATTCCTTTGCCATGTTTTAAAGGCCAAATTGGGCCCAGCAGCAGCAGCAGCAACAGAGCAGCAACTGTGTTCAGAGACGGCCGCCACCACAGCCACAGAGCTGTGCGAAAAAGCGCAAACGACAGAAAGAGATGAAGCAAGGAAAACAGGGCCAAATGTGGCTTATACACAAAGCAAGGCAACACTTTTGCACAAAAATCCTACCAACCTCGGCAACGTCTTACTCAATCTTACCCTTTGCATATGCTCTCCTTATACCCTTTATAAATTAAAGTCCTATTCGCATTTTAATGCTGCCAAATAAACTTTTCAAAAAGAATAGGAACTTGAATAATATTATTCGAAATAGAGTTGTAAGTTGTTTGTCTTTCAAAGTCTTTCAAAAGTGAGTGTATTTGAAATTCGTATTCAATGCAATTGTAATCGAATACTGCGGCATGTTAGCATGCATGTATGTGTGTGTATGTGAAGCTGCCGGCGCCATCATTATAATTCAAATGAGATTTGCGCGCCTAGTAATCTACTCACACACACACACACACACATGTTATAGAATGAAGTAGACATAGAGGAAACGTTTGAATGTCGCACAATTTAGAGAATGCTTGGCATTTTGCACAATAAAGTTGTTTAAAACATATTTCTCACATCCAGCGAACATATTCAAAAAGGGATAAAAGGACAGAGCAAGTGAAAGCGAAAGAGAGAGAGATTGAACGATTATATTTTTGTCTGGCTGACAAAAAACTTTCAATTCACATTTAATTTCGAGCTTATTTCGATATTAAAAATAATCAAAAGTCGGCAGACTTTTTAATTAAAAAATGCTTAGAGCAGAGCAGAGTGCAATTTTTACAAAGGTTAGAGCCGAATTCTTTAAACGGATACCCTGTAAAAAACGTTCTAGCCGAACTACTCTCTGAGCTGAAAAATCGAACTAGTTAATTTCGCTTTTTTTAAGGCCTGTACGCAGACGAAAGAACAGCGGCCGTACCGTAAAAACTTCATATAAAAAAAATGGTCCCGTACACCGGCCGTAAAGTAATAACATAACCCAATACGCACCCTGTTAGTTGCGGGCCGTCCTGCAGTGTTGAACAATGAAAATGTTAAAATGTTATTGCTGCCGGAAGCGAAAAGGCATGAACACAAGACGGTTTATAAATCTTTCTGAAAACTGACCAAATCCAGGATCCAATGCCACAATTATTGGTTTGGCAGTAAATGCTGCTCAAGAAGGAATAAATAATTTCAGAACAAGATACAATTTAAATAACACAGGTATTTTTATTCAACTCAATTACTCTCGTAGGTCCAGGGCTTTTGAGTTGTTTTGGATCTGGTGTTGGTTGCGCAAGTTTTTGCCAGTACATTTACCATTTCTGATTCCATCTTTATTGTTTATTCATTATTTCAAAATGTAAACAAACAACAAAGCACTGTTGCTTTTTCGATTTTTTAAGAGAAATTAGTCGACCTACCACTACAAAATGTGAATTTTTCAACACTTGTCGTTACGGTTAGTAAAGTTTGTGCATTACGGTACGGGCGCTGTTTACTCGTCTGCGGACAGGCCTTTAACAAGCTAACTGATAAATTGCCTCGTTCGAAATTTAATTAGCAGAACAAACGAACTAGTTAATATAGTTTTCTTTAACAAACTAAATTTGCCTGATTCAAACTGAACTTTTGATGTAATTCCTTCAATTGAACTTATGAACTTTTCTAAACTCGGCTTCTAATGCATTGCCTTTTAAATTTGAACTAGCTCCTTCAATTTAACTTATGCTGAACTCAAATTCTTTTGCATTGCCTTTTAGATTTTGATTGTGAAAAATTAATATAGTTCTTTTTTTTTGAATTTTTCATAACCTTCATATATGTTTGCCACCAGATTATTACGATTTCTACGTAACGAATTGATTCCCAGAACTCTGCCGTTTGATTCAAACGAAAGCAAATTTTATATTAAGAATTTTTACTTTAACGAAGATTTTTCTCGTTCCCTTAAGGACTTTCAGTCTCAAAATCAATTTCAATTTTGCAGATTTTGCCTTTTTGCCTTTGCACTTCAATTCATTTGCCATTCGTTTCAATTTCAACATATTTTCATTTCTGATTGCAGAATTCACTTTAGTGGTAAAGGGGCGGCTTTTGTCCAAAGAGTTGAAAACATAAAAATATTTCGTAATTTTTTTAATATGTTTTCCATCTCGAAACGTAGCCAAAGACGATTAAGTCATTTTTGCCATAAGCCTCTTTAATATTTTGCGGCCAAACAAGTTAAAAACACTTAATTTTATTTATCGCTGGTCTTTGGCTTTTTTTTTATAGCCATGATTAAGAACTTCAGGTTTATAGCGTAAACTGATTTTAGTGCCATATTTTATGATGGGCTTTGGGGGAGGTTATGGTCTTTAAGTTAAAGTTCAAGTGAGTTTTATTTGCCTTAAGCTCAACGCACTGACATATTTCTTTGCTTGCATGTTGCATGCTGCAATGTCAGCAACAACAACAGCAACTGACACACATTGTTAGAAAAATGCACACACACATAGTCAACAAATATGATGAAGCAAACTTCTTTCATTTGCCTTTCGCACGTTCTAGCATAATACCATTATTAAACAGTCTGCACACTTCTTTCCTCTCTAGCTCTCTCTTTTTCTGACCTCTTTTGCTTGCCCCATTGAGCGACATGCAACATTCATAACATCAGCAGCAAAAGCACAATATACATACATATGTGTAGAAATGTTAAAAAGTAAGAGCAAAAATGTTCCTTTTATTAAACATTTTTCAAATTAAAAAGGTTGTTATTGAATTGGAGTTGCAATAAATATCTGAATTTTCGAAATTTTCACACTTCCAACAATTTTCTAACTTCTTCGTTAAGGCATTTAATAATGCTTTGGCTTTTTTCAGGCTTAAAGACATCGATTTTTTGGGTAGGTAAGCTGTTCGCTTCTGGAAAATTGGCTGGGCATGTCAAATAGATTAAAATTGTACAGTTAATAAATCATTTAGATGATTTTGAGCCCAAATAAACGCATACGCCACGTAATCGGCTGCGCTGAGCCACAGAGCACAGCACGTTAATGGCCCAATCGCGGGCCAACAGTTATAAACACGTATTAGGAGTCCTCTAACTGTGTGTGTACGTGACAATTAAATATATGAAACGAGCGAACGAGCGTTCGGAAATCCCAAGTTCAAAAAGCCAGTTCACAAAGTCAATACATATATATCTATATAATATGGCAAAATGGGCGCGTGACTTGCCGCCAAGCAACGCAAAACTTGGCCCATTAGACCAGACAATAAGATCAAGTAGCACAAACAGATAGAAAAAAAAAAACAAAAAGTGGCAGCAGACAGCGTCAACATGAGCTATATGAGTTGAAGTTGCTGGAAGAAAGAAAAAAAAAACAGACATAATTTTAACAATGATCTGTACTAAACGTATACGTAATATGCATGGCTCAAGTGAAAGTGAAAGCGAATGGGCACAAAATTCTTTTTTGAATATTTTCAAGTTCAAATAGCAAACCCACTTTTTTTTCTTTCGAACACATATTAAAATGCCTTATTAGCTAAATAATTGGTGGTAAACATTTTTTTCACAAATTTTTCGTTTTTTCTTCTATTTTGTGGCATTTGCCTTACCCATAATCGACTAGGCCAGGCCTCCCTGCTGTTGCAGCTGCCTGTCATTTTGCCATTTAAAAATTGTTTTTTAATGCCCCACGCCTGCTGTCATTTTGGCCATAATAAATTCAAAAGCAGACACAGCAGCATTTCAGCACGCCAGCAACAACAAAATGTATATTCATATAAAAAACAAAATTTATAAAATATGAGCATTAAAAATCGTTGAAAATCAGTTCAAATTTTTGTCAAAATGATAAGCAAATACCCTTTTTTTTAAGGAATGACTTTATATTATTTTTTGATAGGTCTTATTTATTAATTTAAGTAATTGAGAGACGTTTTTAGTTGCAGATTAAACGATAATTATTTTTTGGCTAAAAATTCATTTATTTTTCCAATAGAATTTTAATTCATTTTCTTCACCAAAAAATTTGTTTTAATATAAATAAAAGTTGTTGAAGTAAGATTTCGAATATTTACACAAAAACAGAATACAACAATTCAAGCTAAAATTTTTCTCACAAGGAATCTTGCGCCATCCCTCTTCATCAATAACTTGCAACAAAGACAGCAACAAGAATAAATGAATGAAATACATATAAATTATTTTGGTTGTCGCCTTCATCTATTTTGTCAGCTTGAGCTCGGTGTGTGTGTGTGTGTGAGTGTCTGTTCTATTTGTTAGCAACGATTCTATAGCTACCTTTCTATAGCTGCCTTTCATTTTAATATATTATGGCACACATTTGCGTCTCATTATTTGCGACACGGAGCGCGGCTTTGTTGTATGAAAAATTGTTTTTCATATTTGCCGTACGCAAAATGAATTATCTATACTATTTTTCTCTCCTCTCTTAAGAAAAACAGTGAATTTGCTGCCAACTCATTAATTACTGCTTGTCTTTGTCTAGTTGGCCACAACAACGTTGTCTGGCGATGAAGTTTGGATTGCATATTGCATTGTGATTGCATTTGCCAAGGAAACCTAATGGCATAGCAACATTTTTAGCATTATGCATATTCATTTTCTTGTCTAAATTTTATTAAATCATTTCAAGGTTCGTTAGGCAGTCAATGAGGAAAATGTAAACTAAGCTGTTGCTTGAAATATTTCTTCTTTTGAAATTTTGCCTGTGAATCTGTTCTGTTCTGTTCATAATCCAATTAGGAGTAAATAAAACAATTGTGCTGCATTTCAATAAGAATTCTTGCAACGTTGCGTATACTTAATCTCAGGCATTCAATGCAAAGTAACCGAAATAATTGAATATGCATTCAAAGCTTCTACGATACAGATACGAAAAGCACAATGCTACTGCTTAGCACAGACGACGCACACAAAAGCCTTTGATGCAATATGAAATTAAACAAATATCAAAATTGCAATACAATAATACAAATCCCATTACAATGCAACCCGAGATTTTATACAATAGCTTTGAATTCTAAAGCTTGTCAAAGGAAATAGGTATTTAGTACTTCATATTCCATAGTAGTCGTTTGAATTAAGAAAAGCCGATTAAATGCAACAAAAAGCACACACGAATTGAAAATTACGTTCAAACTTAATATATCTCCTTGTCTTTCTCCCTTCCTCTGAATCTCTTTTGGGCGGCATAACTTTACTTGTCTCTAAAATAGCTTTGTTAGGTGCTAAACTTAATGAATGCAAGTTGAAATGCATTTGATTCCATAAACTAACTAATTGGCTCTAATTCCACACTTAATTACTTAACTGCTTTTTAAAAAGTACTTAAGAATATTTGGACTAACATCATTTATGTTTGGGGAATCGACCAGCCGAGTTGTCGATGTACTGCATGGCAATTGCTTATAAGCTGTTCTTTAAATCGCCAAATATTGTCATCACGCACCGGTGGCGGCACCTTTAACGTTTCTACAATATCCGGCTCGCGGTAGTGCTGCATTTGGCCAATGGCGATTGAGACATCGTGTGGTCTGCAAGACTCCCGCCAATCCAATGGGAAATGATTGTGCAACGATGTCACATAAGCCGTTGCATGTAAACACTTAATAGCGGAATTGGCATCCAAATGTTTTGCAACACGTTGCACATGTCGCAGCATATAGAAATGGGAGGGTACTGTCTCATCCTGCGATAGTTCCTTTGAAAAGTAGATATTGCGAAAACAGAAACTACAACGTGCTAAGCAATTTTGATTTGGCTTAACACTTTCGCTATTTAGGTCACCATTACAGTTGGCTTCAAGTCGCTCTACCAGTGCCGTCCAATTGTGTAGCTCACCCAAAGGCATTATAACCTCATCCACATCCATAACAGCAAGGTAATCGAACTCGTACATATTACGATACAAGCAATCGTTGTACATAAGCACCTCAATGAGACGCTTGGTATTTGGACTACCGAGCAATCGGAACGGCCGTAGCTCAAGAAGACCCTCTCGTCTTGTGTAGTATGAAAGTGTTTGTCTCGTATTCGGTAGCAAGGTCTTGCCACCCAAATCATAGGCTATAATACGCTCCGCGCCCAATAGACGCATCAGCTCGAGCCATTCGACAAACCGTTCTGACATATCCAACTCCGGAAAAAGCAAATCCTTAACGCACACCCCAAATCGAGGGGTACGCCGCCGTTTTTTTACTTCGTAATAGACACGCAGTGCATTAGTTGGACGCGAACAGCGATCGCCAAAGACCAGCGATACCAACTGCGGTACACGATGACGTCGTGCACTACCGACCAGTGGACATGTGAATTCAACCGGGTATAGAAAATCCGGTGCAGTACCCCAAGCTTCATCCCATGAAGTATGAAGATGAACCATTTGCATTAGTTCCGGCTTTGGGTTATGCTCATACCACACCTGACAATAGGCAGTTGGATAGGGTCCGTTTATGCTGCTTAGCATCCCGAGTATTATAATGCTAGGTGAATGCTCCATTGCCAGTCGTCGGTCGTAGTACGCATTGTACAGATAATAGCTCACACTACCCCCTTTGCTATACTGGTAGTACACACTTTCAATGTTAAGGTCCTCCCATCTTGGATAGGGTGCGCACTGACTCTGATTATAATCGCCGTGTGACCAATTGTGGTGAGCATTTGAACGCAATAGCTTTTCAAGCTCATTTAACTCATTCGGTGGCTTTTCGAGTGGTTCCTCATTCGGTAGAACTTCCTCATAACGTGCTAACAAGAAAAAATAGCCAGCTCGATTAGTTTTTTTCTTCCACCCATTTTGGGTATTCATACCTACCGGGTCGTGCTCCATGATGCACTGCACTTAAACGTATTAATTTTCCAACGAGTCCAACTCGGGAATGTGGCTCGTCTGCGACTTCCATATAACTCAGTATGGTTAAAAGCTTCATGCCGAAAGTGGCCAACAAGAACCAAGCCAAGATCTTAAAGCATAACGACAACTTGTATATCTTCATGGTCTCAATTCCAAATTTCAAATGAGAGCTCCTCAACTCTCGAAAATCAACAGACGATCATCAATAGTACTTACAGTAATTGGCAATTACCTAAGCATCAAGCACAAAACAGATAAGAAACTGGAACAACATTTTTGAAGAACTGTGACAGTCAGATAAAGATATCGTTGAACATATCAAGTATCTATTTTTGGTATCAGATCTATAGTTGTTACAAAGCACGAAACGAATGGAAACAGAGCTTTTCTGATAAGAAAATTACTATTGTATATGAGAAACCGCTATGGAATGAACGAAATCGAAACAAAAAATATGTCAGCTATTTTTAATCAACTTTTTTTGAATTCCCTTTTAAAAATATTACCCAAGTGAAACAAATGGATATGGAAAAGCAGAAAAAGTGCTTACTATGTTTACTAGAGAAAGTCTTTCCAACCGGAATGAATGGAAATGGAACACATAAACTTACTCTAATTGCATATATATTTGTCTAATGATTGAAGAAAAACAAAAGCTTAATGATACAAGTGGAAATGGAACACAAGTTAGTTTCAATTAGCTAAAAACGAATGTTTGAATATGTATTAGTGGGTATTTTGTATTATGTATAGCATTTAGCCGGCTGAGTTAGCTTCCTACCAACCCCACACCTCTTCCGCACACCACTCAAAACATAGCAGCATCATGAAAGCTCTTATGTCAATCGAACTTACAAGGATCTTCCTCTCCCCTCCTTCCGCCTGCCTCTTTTAACAAGCTGCCCCTCAAACAAAACACATTGCCTGACATTATTATGGATGGCAAACGTAGCGTTAACACCAAAACGTTAAGGCCAGAGCCAATGATAATAGAAACACCAAACAAACCCCTCTTATTACAGAAGGGGCGGGTGGGGGTGTTTGGTGTAAGGTGTGTGCTTGTCTTGACGCGTCACCTGCATTAAATTATTGATTCGATTTCTCGCGCGCGTCTCGATTTCGACTCTATACTAAATTGTGGTATCTACTTGCGGCTTGAATGAATTGTTGCCGTTGTTGGAGGAGCCATTGTTAAAGTTTGGCGCCAATATCAGAACATCAGCATACACTCTGTTGCCCCTCTCCCCTTTGCTTTCGCCCTCTCTTTTTCTCGCTCTGTGTGAACCACCCTTCAGTTAGTCAGTTAGTCCGCTAGTCAACCTTTTTTCTATATGCCTTGAAACAAAAACAGGCAAACGACAGCATTGGAACCAAATTTATTTGCCGTTTGTGTGTGTTTATCTGTTTGTTGTCTCTCTGTGTGTGTGTGGGTGAGAGTATGTGCGTGTATGCCAGCCAAGCAAACAAGACATAATCAATCACTTAACCCACAAAAAGAAAGAAGACCAGGAGAGAGAGAACATAGAGCGCAGAAAGTGACAGCACCAAAAAACTTTCGTTTCAATTAAAGTTTCACTTTCATTCACTTAGCCGCCGGTCAGTCAGAAGAAGAGGAGAAGAATGAGAAGGAGGACGAGTAGGGGAAGTATAAATGGAAAACCTTTATTCCCCATTTTGTTGTTCGTTAGCCTAGCCCAGCCTAGCCTAGCCCAGCCTAGCCAAGCCTAGCATAGCCTTTCCCATTCCAGTTCTTTATATTTGTATATCATACACTTGGCAAACATCAAAAGTTTAAAAAAAAAAATAAAGAAAATTTGTTTTATTGAATTTCTTTACTGAAAATGGACTTATGCTTTGCAAAGCTCATAAATATTGGTCTACGCACCGTTTTCTTTCAGTGTACAACACAAATACATACGCTTGACAAATTTCAAGAGGGACGGGCCGTTTTCCGAACTCAAATGATATTGAGTTGAGTCGGCTCAGCAAACGGAAGCAACCAATTTCCGGCTGCAGCCTGCTTCATTTCTCTAGTTCACTTTGCATACATTTAGGTGACAATGTGAGCGCTTATTGATAGAACGTAGGGTGGTTGGGGCTACGGGGACTTTTGACCGTTGGCGAATTCATAAATCTGCTATTGTTATTTTTGAGGCGATGACGCACACAAAATTTCAATAATGCTTGCTTTGAATAATCTTTCCAGCCAAAAACAAAAAAAAAAACAAGTAATATTGAAACCCCGCCTCTCGACTAGAAATTACATTTTGTCACACACATTTTGCATTATTTGGCACATCATTATGATAGAGGAGGAAGGAGACTTTGGTTTGTTTGCTGTCAACGAACAAAAGTTTTTTAATTCACCTTTTCTTACTACGAAAAATACAAAAATAAAACTTAGCGCTGCTGCTAGCGATATTTCTTTTCCGATTCATATATGAGCTGTGTGCTCAAAACTTTTTCATATTCAACAAGTTTCTCAATTATGCTGACATATTGCTGTCTGTTTACTACTACTATGATATGACTTTCACCTATAATGGAAATTGTTTCGAATTGGTTTAAAATGCCTTTTGTTTTGCCGTGCTGAGCTGGTTTGGAAAGCTTCTGAGTTTAAGTTCGAGCAATGATTTTTGTCATTGAATTGATGAATATTCATTAAATCCTTGTTACAGGACATTGTCCAGTCAGCATCAATTTGCAAGGGTTTTTTGGCTTGTTTTGGAAGCCACGAAATCGATACTTGTTTTGCGGCGATAGTTTGGAATGCCTTGGAATGGAATTGTATAATGCATGAATGTCAATTCCATATTACGGCTAGTAAGAGCGACAAACTTGACTTATTGTACTTGTAAAATGTTCAGCACAATTTGATGGCAATAAACGTTAGCTAGATTACGCATACGACGCATGGACCTTGTGATTTAGCCCGTCGCTGCTGGCGTCGTTGTTCTGCTTTTCTTGCATTTCAGTGCAAATTGTGTTCGCCGCAACAAAGATGTAAATATTCGTTTATTTAATAATCTTTGTGTTGCTGCGTTCATGTTGTTGTTGTTGTTGTTGGTTGTTGCTGCTGGCGCATAATTCGAAAATTGAAATTGTCATCACGTACATAACGCCAGCAGCGACGCGTCATCGTCATCATCATCATCATCATCGTCATCGTCATTGTCGGTCGTCGTCGACGTCGTTGCGTCACTTGTCAACATGAATTTCCAATTTTCCGTAACTGTTGTTTGTACCCTAACCACAAAAGGGCAACAACGCTTTGCTCATTTACTTTGACATTTCACAAAGCAAAATTGAATTAAAACTGCATTTCGATATTAAACTTTTAAAATTAAAGAAAACAATTTTGTCATGAGATTAAATAAAGAAAACTAATTAGGATTGGTAAATAACCAAAAAAAAATAACCTTGAAAGGATTTATTAAAATTAGCTTGGCTTCGTGGCTTTTTACTGCAAGTTTTTCTCAAATTTCTTACAATTTTCAGTTATAGTCATCAAAATTTCCTAGAACTATTCTTAATATTATATTATATAGTATAAACAACTTTTTGCCACACAATTTTTGTAATTTTATCTCGTTCCCTCGTTATCTCGTTCTTTATAGCTCTTATTTTTTTTTGCAAAGTCTTAAAAATATATTTAAAATTAAGTTGAAGCCCAAAATGCATTACAAGTCTCAAAAAAAAAACCAACTTAAATATTTATTTCGTTATAAGAGCATTTCAATTTAAACTTGAGCTATGTTTTTATTTAAAGCTTTCGTTTGAAGGTTTTGTATTTTGTGGATTTTTTTTAATAAGTACTTTTGGCCACGTTGCTTGCCACTGTTGTTGTTTTTGTTGAGTTTAAGATGTGGTGTTGGGCTCACGTTTTTGAGTTTTTCCCTCGCTTTTATTTTGAGTTTTTTCTTTTGTTAATCTAATAGTTGTTATGTGTCTCAGCAAGTTGTGAAAAGACTTTGGATTTTTTTTCGAGTTTCTTTTTTCATTTAAAAAATTTGTTGGTTCAAACCAATTTGAGTTGTATTCTTTTGGCTCACCTATGACTGTGTGTGTGTGTGTAAGTGTGTGCGTGCTGACCTAAGCGTCAGCATTATCATCATTTTGATTAAACGCAAACAACGCCGCAGCCCCAAAAATTAGCTGACATTTATGCAAATGCATGCCAGGATCTGGATAAAGAGACAGAGAAAGAGAGAAGCGAACAGTTCTAGAGTCAGTCCAGTTTAGCATTAGAGACGCAATTATACAACATCCCCCACCAACCCCCCTCGCTCCAACCATTTCTTGCCAGCCTGCCTTATCGCATTTTCAGAATAGCTTTTGCTGTCCCGAATCTGATTCAAATTTTACATTTCTTTTCTTTTCTTTTCTTGTTTTTTCTTTTTTGGTTGTCTTTTTTGGCGCTTTGGCATTTTTGGTATTCATGCGCTTAAATCGTTTGTTTTTCTCGGGTTTTAGTTCGAGAAAGTTTAGTTGGGCATAAACTGTTTCAATTAAGAATACGAAGTAAGTTTTCGAATCAATGTGAACAATTAAAGCTTTGAATTAATAATTCCGAAATTTGAGTTTATCATAATCCTTTAAAATTATCAAGTGATTCCTATCTTTTAACCTGAGTTAGTCTGCACTTAGTAGAGAAGATATTTTGTCTATCGGATACTCGACTTTTGATTAAAATTGGGAAGAATCTCTTGCGTGTCTAAACAATTCACAGCTGGCTTAAAGGGTATCTTTAAGTCGAACACACACACTTGAAAGCTTTTGCTTTTATCATTATTATTATTTTCGTTTTTTTCGCAGCATTTCTTAATTAATAATTAATTTTATTCTTTCCTTTCTTTGCCTTTGCAAAGCTTTGTCTAAATTTCACTTTCAAGTTGCTTTTTTCTTCGTTTTCTTCGTTTTCATTTAAAAAATTTTTCATTAACAATATGAAGAGAGAGTAGCGTACCTTCTGTCAGTTGCATGCCAAAAAGCACAAAAGCCCCAGCCATATTAATGCAACTGACAGAGGGTCTAATACTCTCTCTCTCTCGCTACACACACACTAACATACGCATTCATACATACATAATGTGCCACAAAACTAATATGACGTCACGCTCGCTGTAAAATGTAATCATCAAAGCGTGTATTTTAACCGCTTGGTGTTACTTCTTACAGTGAGCGCGATGGCAACACCAACCATCGTTAAGTGAAACTAGTACACACACACACTAATACACACACTTACACACACTAACGCACACATACACTCTGCAAAGTGAAAAATAGTGCAAAAGTGCAAAAGGAAGAAAAAAAATGTGTGGCAAGTGAAGTGAATTGAAAATGAGATGCAGTGCATTGATGGAAGTGTTGCTAATGCGATCATCTCTAAATGTGATATGTACTAATACTATTCACTACACTACAACAACACTTACTCACACTTATACACTGAGCAAAACAAATGCCGTTCTATTTAATAGCAACTTTTAATTTTTTTTTTGTCAAAGTCGAGAAAATCAAAAAATATTTTGTTAAAGAAAAGTATTCCTAAAAAATACATTTTGTTTTTTTTTTTGTCACTTGTTTCTTTGAGTGTATTCATGTAATAAACCACACTCAATGTTAGCTACAAAAGAACGTGAATATCCCATTTACGTTGCGCGTTCGGATTATATTGGAAAAACGTTTTCTAGTATTATTTCAATTTCTTTTGTATTGAGAGATGGTCGATAGAGAAAGGTAGAAGAAGATGGAGTGAGAGTCTTTCAGTATTTGCAAAAGGCTATCAAAACTATGTCATCGTCATTTTTTTGTTGAATTTCATTAAAATATTTTATCTATGTTTTGAATTTTTTAAGCTTTGATTAACAAAAAATATAAAATTTGGTTGAGAACATCGAAAGCCAATAAGTTTTTTACTTCTGTAGCCTTTAGTTCAAACTCTAATTAATGATTTTCTAACTTGAGAACTTACTAAGACTTGTGTCATTTGTAATCGAATCAACCACAATTTATTGGAAGTTTTCTAAAACGTAAAAAATCAGTTTTGTAAATAATTTTTTGTTCTAGCATTTTCATAAAATTTCTATTCAGCTTACAAACTAATGAAAGCCCGAAATGAAACAAAAACAAAAAGAGCGCAAATCAATTGCTGCTTTAAGCCAATACATCTATTTGGAGTTGGAAATGCTTTAAGGCCCAGGCAATTACCAATCGGCCTTCAAATCAAATGCAAATAAAATCCAAATAATATATAAAGAGAGAAAATTTAACAAAAAAAACAAGATAGAATTGTATTAACTTAATGTTGTTGTTGTTGAAAATGTTTATAATTGTTATTGTTGTATTGACCTGACCTTATTGTCGGCGTTGACATCATTAGCGATTCCTCAAGTGTCCTTTATAAAGGACGCTCGACGGGCGTCAACAAAACAAATAAACCAAAAAAAATCAAATGTGCTTCTTGACGTGTCGCTAAGCTGCCTTAACCTGCCTCACCTCCCCCACCCCCCTCCTCCTGGCAATGACAATGACGAAGATTGTTGTGGCACTTAATTTTCGAACAATGAACGAATTTAATGGCCTCGCCTCGATTTACAAATTTCCGCCATGCCACAAAAAAGAAGCAAACATTAAATCCAAATCAAGTTCTAAAACGAAAAAAAAAAAACCCAATCAAATCTCAATTCAGATTAAAAAACCGTTTCTACTTTTTATATAAGACAGTTTGACTTGCGTATAATGAACTTTTCTACATAGCGAATTTGATTCAATCAAAAAACCTATTCACTATTTCGAATCTTTTCTTGTTCCCTCCGAGATTTATCGATAACAAGACAAATCGAAAAAGCCGTTGACTGCAGTCCGAATCTTCATTTAACAGCTGGAAGGCTCGATGTGGTTTTTCGTTGTTGCCACTTGCATTGTATACCATAGTTGATTGGGTGACGAGAGCAGAGAGAAAAACGGAGCTTCATGCACCACACACACACACACACACACACACACAAGTGTTGCCGCTGGCATTGTCACTGCACATTTCCATTGCCAATGCCAGTTGCCAAATGCCACATGCCACTCGCCGCATGCCGCATGCCACATGCAACAGACCCAAGTTCTCTGTTGTGTATTGTGTGCAAGCAGGAAATCCTTTTGAAACGTGAATTGCGCGAGGCGAATATACACATGAATTGCATAACCGTAAACCGATAGCGCAAAACACATATAAATATATTTATTTATTTGTACCAATATAAAAATAAAAATGCCAAAGCATACAATTGACCCCCGCCACATAATTAACCCCAAACCTCTGAGCCAAAATGGCTGAAAGCAGAAAATATTTTCGAACAAAGTGAAATGTGAAAAATATTTCATAAAGGAAAGTTACATTTAATTAACAATAATAATTAATTCTTTTAATTGATTTTATATCAAACAAATAATTTAATATATTACTGTGGTTTTGAAAAGATATTAAGAGAATACAAAATATTTATTGTAGATATGAAACATGGGGTTGGGACATTTCTAGTAAGAAAATCTTAAACATTTTGAACAAAAACCATTTTTGTTTTGCTATTATTAAATATCCTTTGAAATGAATTCAACCCAATCGAATATTTAAATCGGATCCCTTGGCAAACCGAAAATAATTTTTGAATATTTTGTCAACGGCATTTGGCTCGTTCAAAACGTTTGTGTTTTGTTTTCAACTGTTGGCGATTATGTCAAATGCTGGGTATTAGGGGAGGAGGGTTGAGAGTCACGTGTTGGTGGCAACTGTTGCCACTCGCATGTCACTTGCAACACACACACAGAGAGAAGTTGCCACAAGTTGCATATCATGAATGTGTGGCATGTGCGGCATGTGCTATGTGTTATTTGTGTGTTGAAGGAGAAGGTGAAAGGGTTGAGTGCGCTAGGTAATTAACTATTGATCGAATGCGTGATTGATTCACAGAAAACCCATCGATGCGTTTCATACGACGTAATCAATACGCAACACGCTTAGCAAACTACACCACACACACACACACACCATTTCCATTGTTGCCTCATTTAAGTGCTACATTATTGCCAAATTCCGCGACACGCTTAAAAATTCCCGGTAACAAAAATATTTTGCATTTCCACGCAGATTAAATGAGAAAGTTCGAGTCAAAATGCAACTATTAAAATTGTTTTGCCGAAATTAACAAATTCAATTGAGCTCTCTTTCAATTTTAATATGCTTTCGAGCTTTCATTAAAAGGAATATTGAGGTGATAATGAAAGGGTTTTGTAGGGTTTTGGAAATTAATTCGTTACATTGAAAACTTCGACATACTAAGTTCGTTACCAAAGTAATTTAAGGACGAAAACAACTTTCAAAGGCTGTCATTTGGTATTAAGAAACTGATTCCTTAACAGCTTTCTTCTGCTCCAAACCTACTTCAAGTGTTTAGCTCTTCAAAAAATCGAAGCGTAATCCCTAAAGATACCACTATGGAAAGACTTTCCCAACAAAGCATACAAAAGAGAACGAGAGACTTTTATCTCTCAACTCATCTTAAAAAAATACTTTCTGAAACCATTGCAAGACAAAAAAAAAGTTATGGAAGCAGTATTAAACTGCAGTTAGCATTTTATTTTCCAATAAAAAATATAATTATTTAGTTTAACGATTCATCAAGCAATTCTGTAATGAAGTTTATGTCAGTTAGAAAAAAGATTCAAATCAAAATTACTCACAAATTAAATAGTATGTCATTTGTAAAATGGCCCATTGTCCAGGGCATTTTCAAGTGCATTCGAATGTATGTTTAATGTCTTGTTGTTGTTTATTTGAAGTGTGTTGAGATGTAACTTGTCATTTACATGGATGCTGGTTCATTTAGTATATTAAGTATGGCTCCATTAAAAAATTCTTAGCGTTTTCAACGTGCTCGAAAACTGCAAAATTTTTGCTGCGTTAATAAAAAAAAAACAAAAAACAAAGAAATGCAATAATATTTGGTGTCCAAAACTTACCTAAGAAATTTTTCAATTTATTTATAGTTGTTGTCCGGAACAGTAAAATGTGTAAAATGAAACTGAGCTCTTATGAAAATGTTGACTAACAACTCCAATTGAAGTTTAAAGCAATGTGAAAATGATAGGCAAAAAAAAAATAAAAAAAAACCGGCACAGAATAAAACCGAATGCAGTTAATAAACTAAAAGTGTAGACTCAGATTGCACAGCAAGCGGAGAAGCCATCAAAGAAGGCCAAGGAAGAAAAAAGAGAGAATAATATGATTGCATAAAGTCCTTCAGGCAGAAGAACCTTAAGAACATCATATTAAAAAGAAAAGGGATTGTTGTAACATTACACACAGTCCGCAGTTCTGTTAGTTACGGTCGCCAAGCAGTGTTGAACAATGAAAATGTTAAATGACATGCTTGGCACTTTACTTAACGGGCAGTGTAGATGGTGGAACAGATAGAGGAAAATGTATAAGAAGTTGAACTAACTAAGGCGACAAATGGAGGCATACTTAAAAAGAAAAAACTAACTAACTTCAACTCAAGTCGATTCTAACTGCCTGGTAAAATATATCTGTAAGGTGAATTTTTAAAGTCTTTTGAGTAGTTTCGTCTCTGTTAATCTGGCAATCTTAGCTCTGGATTTACTTTTCATTAGCAACCTGACCTGTTTTTTTTTTTTTTTTTTTAATAACTGCCAAGAGCAAGGCATTCGTAAACAAAGCACAACTACTCTTTCGATTTTGTTTGAGGGAATGCCATCAGCCTACCACTAGAAGCATCTATGGGCATTTAAAAGAAAGAAAAAAATTTTAGTTTTCAAATTCAAATAACAATGCTTTTAGTTGTACAAATGAAGCTATCTCTCTACTGCACTCTAACTAACTCTGGCAGTCGTTCGTTGTTTCGCTTAGACATTTTGCACCTGTACTAAAATTGAATCAACAAAAACTATGCATTCAAGTTGATTTAGGATTAGATGAATGCACACACACACACACGCACACTTGTGAGTGTGTGGAAAAGTGTAGTAATTCAATTTTGTGAATTTCTGTGTGTTGGCTGTTTGGTCAACCGCAATATGAGTTCGCAGAAATGCAAATGGATTCTGAATCAAACCCAAAAATTTTTGTGCGTGAGTATTTTTCAGTGTTCGAATTGCAAGCCGATTACAAATACTTTTTTGTTGAATTTTTGGGAATATTTGGCCTAGATTTCGTTGGCATTGACAATCGGCTTAGATATCACAAAAAGTTTTCATTAATTAGAAGTGAGTTTTTGTGCTAAAGAAAATAATACATTTTTGTTTAGTTTTTTTTTTGCAAAAAACTTCTTGTTTAACTTGTTTTGTTAGTGCGAAATCTCTTTTGTTTTAGTCAAGTGACATATGATTGACGGACAAATCCCTGAGCCTAGTTTAGCTTCCAAATAATTTATTTATTTATTTATGTGTGCCTGCCTCGCACATTGACAGAAACAGGCGAGCCTGGTTTAATGGCCAATTGGTTTATTGCTTGCTCTTTTATTCTCAACAAAAGAAGAAGGTCCTGTGGGGGGCGGTGGGGTGGGTGTCGGGATGAGTTGAAGTTGAACGGAATGTTGAAATGGGAGAAGACAGCTTAGAGTGCGGCGTAAAAGTGTCAACACTGATGGACAGCCAGATAAATGGCAAGCGAAATGACAACTAAGAGATTTGTATGCAGCAATTGACCTACATTGACCCAAACCTATTGAAAACCAACCAACCAACCAGCCCACCACCCATCCTCCCAGACCTATGGAAAACAACAACAACCAGCCTAGCTAAGCTCAATGGCAAAATAAAAAAAGGAAAATACTAGCATCTGCACTTGGAATAGTACAGATGTGTGTGTGTGTCAGAAGCTTTAGGTTACTCAACGCGAACGTGAAAGACTTGGAAATTGAAGGATTTTCCTCTTCGTTTCATTTCGTATTTCTTGTGTCTTATATAGATAAACGCATTCAATTAAAGCTTAAGCAATGCTCAAGTTAAGTTAAGTGCGTAAGATTTGAAGATTTAAATACAAATTCTAACATGTGGCAACAGCAATTCATAGGCAACTTAGGCGGCGGCGCCCATTGCAAATTTGAATTAAACATAAAGTGAACCCAACCGGACGAGCAGGTCCTGTTACTCTCGGCTCACATCTGTGGCACACATAATGTTTTATAGCTTATTTGTGTGTGTGTGTGTGTGTGTGTGTGTGTGTGTGTGTGTGTGTGTGTGTGTGTGTGTGTGTGTGTGTGTGTGTGTGTGTGTGTGTGTGTGTGTGTGTGTGTTGGTCTATTCCCTAGTTAGGGATGTGCCAATGTCAAAAATTCATTAATGTTGTAAATCTGTCAAAAAAAAAAAATTAAAAAAATACGAAAACCTAGCAGGAAGGTTAAAAATTCATTGTTGGGCTTCTCTTTCATAAATAAAATTAAATTCAAATTTTGTTATATAAACAAAATTTTGGTAAAAACTGTCTTGAATTTTCTATGCGATAAACACTTTTAACAGAGATTAAACACCTTTTTTCTAAAACTCATACTCTTTGTGAAAATCTTATTCTATCATAAGAAAGCTTTTCCTCTTAATTAGCTTAAATCAATAGTTAAAGTAACTAAGCAAAAAACTTGTTTTCCTTGCTTTTTTTTTTATTTTGTCTTCTTAACGAAGAAGAATAATCGAAACCGAAACGAAACAGTCTCAAGCCGTTAACCTTTATGTGTGTGTGTGTGTGTGTTTTTGCTGTTTATGCAACATGCTACATGCTACATACTACTTACAGCTTGCAACATGTGCTACGTATGGCATGCGCTTTATGTGGGCTATATGGGCGCTTGCGGTAAACGCGAGCCTTAATTAGATCATAGTTGGCTGCCGCAAAGCATTTTATTGCCAACCTGCCACACAAGTGGGTAGGTGGGAAAAAGGCGTTGCCCCGGTCACGGCTTGGCCTGTCTATCAACATCATCCCTTTTAGACGCCATGGAGAAGAGAAAGTCGCGGGCCACATTAAATTTGCAAGCTAAATCAGTGGCTGGAAATTGGCGCCATTTATGGCTCATGTGGCGCAGATGCTGCTGCTGTGGCTACCGCTGCTGCTACGTGTGTGTGTGTGTGTGTTGATGCCACATCAACTTGTTCATTTCGCCAGTTTTCTTTTTTAATATTGTGATATTTGCATGTTAATTGAATTGCAGTAAATTAGTTTGTTTAGACGTCGAGTTTGGAATTCGAAATTTAACATGCCACCGCAAACAAAGCAACACAAAAACAAAATCATCTAGCCACAAAACACCAAAAAAACAAACAAACTATTTCAATGTTGCTATTTTTCGTGTGCTGCATAAATATGTACAGTTTGGTTGGGTAGATTTTGGTTTGCATTTTATAAAGAAAAAAAAAAGCAAACAAAAAATAAAATAAAATAAAAAGAAAATCTCTCAACTTCAACTATTTCACATATGTGTGCGAAAAGTTTTGAGAGTGCTGTTTTGTGTGTGTTAAATATTGTATCTCTACAAATACATAATTCCAATTATTTTTTAAGAATATTTCGGACCGAGTAGCTAGCACAAAAAGCACAGAGAGATATTGAATAAAATTTCAAGTACTTTTTGGTATTTTTTTTTTTTTTTAAACAGTTCGCTTCGACTGACAGCCTTGGAGCTTTTCCTGTACATTGCTCCTTTAGAAAGTTTATATTTGTATTTGTATAAACATCAACTAATTGCTTTGAATACTAACTATTTACAGAAGTTTTTAATGCTCTTAAATTCCTTAGAATGGAATGAGAACTTTTTGAACCTTGAAAGTTTTATAAATTCTTTACAAGTTTAGCTTTGGGTATATAATTTTTAATGCCACAATTTAGGCTTCCTACCAAAAATGAATTTCAGCATCAAGAAGAGTTTCTCAAGCGTTTTTCTAATGAAAATTTTAATTTTTTTAAAATATTATTTCAAAACATCTTTGCCTTAGCTTAAATAATAAAAGCGTTTCTAGTTTGAAGATCATACCAAGAACAAGTCTCTCTCTTTCTTTCTCTTTGTCTCTTTTTCTCTCTCTCTTTCTCATCTTGAAATGCTAATAAGTCTTGAAAGCAGCTTTCATGCCATTAAATGCAATCAAAAATTGATTTGCATCATATAATTTATCAAAAGGCCTCCCACACCACACACACACACACTGCACTGTTGCAGTTGCAGTTGCACACACACACACACACACACACACACACACACACACACACACACGCACATATCAATTGCACTATAAACAGCAAAAAGGGGCTGTAGTCATCTGTCTGTTTTCGATTGGCATTAAATTGTCAAAGGGACAAATTGGCCAACAACAAAAATAACAACAATAAGAAAACTGACAGTTGAACCAAACAAAAACAACAACAACAACGCCAACTGCATATCTCATTGTTATGAGGCAACTGCTTGGCAGAGCCAACTTGTGGACAAATATTTTATCGGTTCTGCTTGTCTGCCAGCCGGGCAGTTCCTTGCTGCTATTGTTGTTGTTGTTGTTGTTAAGGGTTCTTAGCTTTCGAATGGCAATACAATGGTCAATAGAATTGTGAGTGAAAGGGAGACAGATAAAGCTAAACTAGTACATTGAGAACTGGCAAAAAGTTTGCACGTTTGTCCAACCAATCAATATATATTAAGTTGTGAACTAGGTTAAATGCCCAATTAGTGTTAATTTTCAAGCAGCTGTTTTCAATGGTCAATCGAAAAATGAAGAGTGTGTCGCATGTCGTCTAACAAAATAGAACAAAGAAAGCCACGGTCTACTTGTTTGAAACAATTGAATCAACTTGAGGCAGCTGTTGTTGTCCTTAATGGTCACTTGACCATGTTCAAACAATGCGTTTGCATTCAGTTGGCTAAGCTCGAGAAAACCACTCAAAACTGTAAAATGAACCACTTTGAAGTGTATTTTTCCATCATCCATGATCACTTCAAGTCCATAAAGCATGCTCAACTCGACACCACTACAAGAGTTTATGATAACTTGTTATAAGCATGTGTGAAATGTTCAAAGTAACGATTAGATACTTACTTGAAATAAGCAAACTATGAAAGAAACAAAACAGAAAGGCAGTTGGTGAAGTGTTTTGTAAGATTTTCAAAAGTAACTAATAAATACCTAATTATAAATACTTTATTGCATAACAATGAAAGAAAAACCAAATCGAGGCAGTTGGTTAAGAATTCCATGTTATTTTGAGTAACTGAAAAAATACTTTGTTTTCAAATCTTTAAATACATAAAAAAAAAGAACATATTCAGAACATATCACTATTATTACTGTTTCAGATGAGTTCTGTGAGGAATATCCACATAGTTTGATGCCTACACCCGGATATTGGATTGAGTGTTCACGTCAAAAGATAGCACTCCAAACATCGCACACAATCTGGGATGAAAGCGATTCGGAACATGAGGATATACGTGCGGGCAGCGCTAGCGATGCATATTTGGAGCGTGAATGCAGCGATCTGTATGAGGACGATGAGGATTCGGAGGCAACTCCGAGTCCAAGAAAGAAGACAACCATTGAGGAGCAATGGGATCAGCAGGGCGCTTTTGAACTCATCTCCGTAGAACAGGAGACGTATGAGAAATATTTTTATGGTACCGAGCATTGGAATTATTTTACCAGCGATGAGGATTTGGGTCCGGTTATACTATCGATTAAACAGGAGACGCTCAATGGACGCGATCAGTTCCGCATACTGGTTCGCGCTGGTTCCTATACAGTTCATGGACTCATACCGGCTTCCTGTGTGTTTGCCGATAGGTACTTTCATTTTGTAAACATATCTATCCCTAACAAATCCTATAATCGCAATTGCCATCGACAGATATAATCGAGAGGAAGTAGTTCGATCTTTAGGCAAGGAAGTTAACTTAAATCCACCTTTAACATTGGGACAACTACCTGATACGCCCGAAGAACTATTAAAATTAGATCAAGTAAATAAATACATACATTTTTTTAGTAAATTTTATGAACATATACGAACATCCCTGTTAAAGGTTTTCATTAAATCCGAGCTTAAAGTCGGCGTCATATTTGTCAAAGAGGAGCAGTTTTCGGAAGAGCAAATTTTGGACAACAACGAAAATTCATCGCTCTTCGATGAATTTCTAACGCTGCTCGGAGATCGCGTACGCCTACGCGGATTCGATAAATATAAGGGTGGCCTCGATACGGTGCATGATTTAACTGGTATGCAAATTCGTAGATCCAAATCTATCAAAATAACTTTAACTATTTTTGGTTTATTCTGTGCTTTTTAAGGTCTTTTTTCCGTTTATACACACTGGCGTAATATTGAGATCATGTTCCATGTTTCAACGCTGCTACCCTATGAGAAGCACGATCCACAAAAGTTGCAACGCAAACGTCACATTGGAAACGATATTGTGTGTGTTGTGTTCCTTGAAGCTGACAACACACGTTTCAGTCCAGCATGCATCAAAAGTCATTTTCTGCACACCTTTATACTGGTAGGTTCGATAAAAATCGATAAACCTTAAGAACAATAAAACTAACAATTGCTTAACAAATAAGAAATAATCATAAATCTTAAGCAACTTTGATATCGATAACAATGAATTCGATAACATTTTTAGGTGCGTGTATCGGCTCGCATTAAGCACAAGCCGACACGCTATGAGGTTTCAGTGGTTACACGCGATGAAGTCGGCGCCTACAAGCCCTATTTGTGGGAGCAATCCGTTTTCGAGAAGGGACCCATGTTTCGGTAAGTTATCGATATGAATCGATATGCATTGTATGATTCCAATTCGTACACCCTACTTTAGCGAATGGCTTTTAACGAAGATTGTGAATGGTGAGCGAGCCTCGTATTCGGCACCAAAGTTCGCCCGAATGCAGGAGAGAACTCGTTCCCAGATGCTCGAGGATCTGGTGATGAATTTATCGAATCATGCCGAAACTGGCCAAATACCGAAGCCCTATCGACGCGGCTCTTGGCGACCAATCGGTGAGGATGAATATTTCAAAATGTTGCATGCCAGAGTATTAGACAACAACAAACAACAAGAACAACTACAACAACAACACTACAACAACATTTGCTATTGCAAAGAGCAGCAGCAGCAACAACAGTTGACCTTGGGCCTGCTTATGGCAATTGGCACAACACCATCAATACAACACAACAACACTACACACAATAAACACAACAACAATGCTGAACAACGCCAGCTCTACCAGCAACAACAACAGCTATCAGCAACAACAGCAACAACAACAACAACAATCATTTGCTGCAATTTATGCTGTGGCTCTATGATGCACCTCTGTATGCGACATAGTATGTGTAGTATACAACCAATCACACAAACACACACACACGCACGCCAAAGATTTATTGAAAAGTTTAACCTTACTTGCTCGAAGTTTTCCATTTTCCCACAGCATTTCGATTTCCCGCTTAAAAGTTTGTCTTGCCTTTGGAGTTGTTGACTTTGGGTTCAATTGAAATGGGAAATATGTAGTTTCCTACCATGTCATAGCTTGCCGCATGTGCTGCCAATCGATAACTATCGATAGAACTTAATTACTTCCAATCAATTGAGATTTGCCATTTTAACATATTCTTATTATCGATTTAAGCTCTCTCTGGCTTTTCTCTCTGCATGATTAATTGCTTTTGACTGGTGGTTGTTGTTGTTGTTTCTGTTTCAGCTGCTGTTTGCTGCAACACTTCCGCACACCATGCCAAACACACAAACACAAACACACACACATACACACGCTCACACTTCCGTTTCCGCCCTTAACACATCCGTCTGTGTTTGCACTCAAACTGAATCACAGAAAACTGCGCTTCAAACAACAACCTTCACCCAACCTTTCGCCGTCATGGTGCACTCCAAAAAAAAAGAGGAGGTTGTTCTTGATTATACAAAATGCTTTCTAGAATGAACGATTGTCTCTGGTTTTTTAAAGTTGAAAAGAATCAAAGAAGAAAAAATTCGTTTTTTGAAAGTTCGAGTTTTTTTTCGGTGGTTTTTCCTTCAATTATTCGTTTTTTTTTCTCTGAGTGTATGCATGCTATGACAAATAAAATGGCACACAATCTGTTCTGCTGCCATGACGAAGCCCACATTGACGTACCATACCACCACGCCCCGCCCCACCCCGCAGCATCAACGACGGTGCGAGTCTTAAGTTGTCCGGCATGTGAAAGGTTGTACAATTTTATCGGTTGTGGTCAATCTCTTCTTCTACTCCTGTCGCCTCCATCCTTTGCAACTTTTTCTCAATTTGTTGTTGCTGTTGTTGTTGTTTGCTGCGTCTTGGCCAATAAACACAGACACAATTGTTGTTTGTTGTTGCCGTGAATTGTTTTTTTTTTTTAGATTTCTTTGTTATTTATTCGATTGCATTAAACAAAACAAATCTAATTTGATTTATTCATGCACATATGTACTACTATTTTACACAGTCATTCCCTGACCCCTCCCACTCACCCCTCCCTGCCGCCACATAACGAAGCCAATTTTAGACATCCTTTGCCCTTGTGTGTGTGTTAGTGTGTGTGTTTTGCCACTTTATATTAAAGCTATGCATATTAGAAACATGCTAAATATTGATGTTTATAGCTTCACACACACACACACACGCACAACGCCGGGGATCAGTATATCCAGACATCCTTTGCCCTAAAGACTTACCCCATAGCTTTGCTTGAATACTTAACTCAATAAGCGAATGTTGCCAAATACACAGTACATGCACGATAACGTCAACAACATTAAAAAGTGGCAAATAACATGAACATATTGGTTTAACTTAGTTCATGTTAAAGGACGTGCACTGTACGTATTTATCAATCTTTAAAAATAAAATCAATTTTTTTGAAATTTTTTTTTGGTTCCTAAGATCTTAAGTGTATGCTCATTTTTTTTAATAACTATAATAGATAAGAATAATATTTTTTTGGTTAAACAGAAAATCATGTAAAAGTTTTTTTTATTTTTTTTAATGGGTCCTTGAAAAATGTTAAGCAGTTGAGCTTTAAATCTCAAAATGCGAAGGATTTTTTTTTTCATTGTCAAGACGTCCTACTCTTCATTCCGAATTTTGAGTTGTCCATCAACACTTAAAGTTTTCGGCAAAAAAAAAAAAAAAAACATCACTCAACAATATCGAAATCAAATACAGTCAGTCATAAAAACTATCTTAAATCATAATAAATAATGATTCCATTAATCGGACTAGAAAACTGTCTACAAAAAAAAAAAGAGAAAAACCAACTACAATTTTTTTATTAATACTACATATATGCATATATCGACACAATAGCATGACTAGCGCGGTTCTTGAGCAAAGTCGCAACATTTCTTCATCTACGCAAAAAAAAAGACAAAAACAAAAATTAATATAGGATATAGTCCTTTTGTAAGTATGACAACAACAACAAATTCTCTAAAATAACTGTGTGTGTTTTATTTGTGTCACATATTTTAATATTGATATGCGGTCCGAAAGTTTGCTGTCTTTCGCCAGACATAAAAATGAATAATTTACTAGGGCTGACAAAATTCCAAATTTCCAAAAGAAAAGACAAAAATATTATTTTAAATCCGATTCAATGATTGGCACAACGAAATCTGGCTAACAACATATGGTGTATTGGATAAATATCTCTAAATTCAAATTGTACCAAAAACGGAGAAAAAAAATTATATTAATAAATTCTATATTTTATATAATAAAAAAATAGAATATGAAAGAATAAAAGAAAAGTTAAATACGATTAAAACAAACACGAATTTCGAATTTACCAAAGCCAACGGATTTCAACGAGGATGACCAAATGAGGCTCATTCACATATTTGACATAAAAAATATATAAATTAATATATAAAATTCGATATTTTATAAAAGAAAAAATATGACAGAACTAACGGACAGGCCAGGAAAGTTATATACGAGTTATAATAAACTACATTCCTAATTTAACAAAGCCAACGGATTTCAACGAGGATGACTAAATGTTGCCCATCCACAAATTTGCATATCAAAAGAAAATAAAAAAACAAATGGAAATATTCTTGAATCGCAGCTGCGTTTAAGTGCCCGATGGCCTAATGGCTTAATGGCCCATAGATTCTGCAATTGATTACACTACCAAATTTAACTGTTCCCTCATTCTATATTGTTTGGCAATAACCAACACTCACTCACCTGGCACAATACAACAACAAAAAAAAACAAACTACAAATGCCCCGGAAAAAATGAGAAGAAAATTTGTTAATTTGGTTGGCAAGGGATGATGGGTTAAAGTTCGTGCAAGGAAAACCAAACAAATGTATTGAATTAAATCAAAATCAATAAAAAATATAAATGGAAAATCGCTTTGCAGTCGACCCTGATGCCTCAATAAGATCTTACGATGAACCTTCAAAACTCTTCGGAATTAAACTGGACTACAAATGTTTTGTTTTTCTTTCAGTGTACATTCACACATAGTATTTGTAAGCAGAATAAACTCGTTTAATTTTTTGTGGGGCACGCCTTTTATGATTGATGGCCTTTACAGACTTCCAGCTGTGCCCAAAGTATTTTTATTTTTATTTTAGCAGGTAAAAAAACATCTGCGGTTTATGTTCGAAAAGGGCAAAACGGGTTATATAAAATATAATTTAAGACATGAAAAATTTCATATTTCTAAATTTTAGCAGCACACAAATCAAACACACTTTTCGACCACAACACATTAATAAATGTAGATAAAAAATTATTCTAAGTCACTTTGCCAAACTTTACACAAATAAACCATTTATAATTGCACTTTGCTTAGCAAAACATCAAAGATTATAAACTATTAAGAAATAATATGCATAGTCCGAGACAAGCTCATTCTTGCTTTTATTTAGCGTTCACTAAAAAAATAATCGAAAATTTTTTGCAAATAAAATTATATCCATTTCAAACATTTTTTATAATAATTTAACAAAAAAAAATTCTTAAAACTTAAAAAAATAGTTGTAAATAGAATGTATAACTAAAAATATAATTCATAGAATAATACACTGTAAATAACCGGACTACGGTAGTTAAAAAATAAAAAAAATATGTATATATTGATTTGGGTTGGTATTTAACAATTACTACTTATCTTATTGTACAAAGAATATATATATATATATATAAATAATATGATTTAATGATACAAGAATCAAAAAAATCTGTTTCGGAAATATAAATCGTTTAGTTTTAATAATGCTGAAATTTATGCACCGATCATAATTGCTCAATGCCTAACTCAATATATATAAATATTTGATTTATTTTTTATATTTTGATCGAATATACCTATATACACCCACATCAGTATATACTTAAGCTTTGTCATTTAGATTTTAAAAAAATAGCAAAATATCCAACAACACAAAACTAGCTTTATTGCAAATATTTTAATCAAATCGCAAGCACTAATAATATTTTATTATCAATTTATTAAAAGTAGTAGTTTTTTTCAAGCCGAATTATAGGCTTATAGAAAGTAAACCTTACTATATACATACTACATACTAACCTGTATTTATCCAATACCCTATATATGTATATATATGGTTTAATATTCAAAAGTTATCCAAACGAATTATATCTTTAATCCAATCAATATTCATATATATATATATAAAAATGCCTTTTAAAAAATCTTGACTTTTTTATAACATTTCTAACATATTAAAAATATATTATTTGTAATGTTATACGTTATTTTTTATTTATTTTTTTTTATTTTTTTTTTTTTTAATTTTTACTATATTTTTTCGTATTAGGCCATATGAGACCATCGTCACCGCTGCTGGATTCGGTGAGGGACCAGTTCGAGGACTATGATCAATTGGCAAAAGACTTTACGCGCGTATTTTTAAACGAAGAACCATCGTGCCTCACCAACGCCCATCTGTTCGATGTTGTTTTTCTGGTGGGCCAATCAAAACAAAAGGCTCGCCTTATTGGAGTACGCGCGATTCTTGGTGTACGCAGTCGCGTATTTCAGGTGGAGCTTTAATTTCTTCAACTCAAATTATATCGAGCATTATAATATTTTGTTATATTTTTGCTATTTAGGAAATGTTATATGGCATACAAACGGGCTTTGGATCACCGCAAATACCAGTTGCTGAGATCTTTGCTCGTCCCGCTCCATCACTTGTATCGCCACAAAATCAAAAACCTAAATCAAATAACTATTTAACCGTTCCGGATTCGGACTCAATACGACCCAAAAGTGTGCCCTCATCACCAATGGTAAAGCGCGCCTTCTCACGTCTCGGCACAATAACGGCGGGCTGGGGTCGTTCGATCAGGAATAAGAACTCCAATCAATTGAATCCGGACGATAAAAAGAAATGGATATCTTCAACAGATTGTTCGAGTAAGGATTTATATCTAATGCAATGCAACAATATCGATGCGTTTCCTTGTTTTTCTTCTCTCTTTTTTCCCCGTTCTTTACTCGCTCTTGCCCTCTCTCTCTCTCTCACTCTCTCTCACCGTCTTACTGTCTAACTGTACCTTGTGCTCGCGCTCTCTCTTCTAACCAAATACTTACTGTATGCAATCAACACATATGACACACACACACAAACACAATATTTATTAACGTAACGTTTACGTAATGCAAACGTAAAATTCCGCCTCCTTTTACAACTACTACAAACTTCGTACTACGTAAAATCGTTACTGCCTGTTTTATCCCTATGAATACTTAATACTACTACTTTGTACTTAAACAACTACAACAACAACTAACGCACGCCGCACGTCTTAACTACCTCTAACGTAAACAACAACAAAAATATGTATTATATATTTTTCATCTGATAAATGACATGGTGCCAAAAATGCAATACCATGGTCTATGGGGTACTGTGGTGTCGTTAATCCGATTTTTAATTTGTGTTTCCCTTTATTTTTTTTTGTTGTATATATATATATATATATTTATGGCTTCTTGTTAATTGGCATTCTTCCAACTTCAAAATCATGTACGTTGTTTAACTTTAAACTCCATACTTACCTCTCTAACTTCACCAAACAACAACAACTATCATACAAATTGGTTTACATTGTAAATTGTTATAAATGTATTCTTTACAAAAAAATTCAAATGCTGCACAAATTATATCGATATTGCAATCAAAATCACTCAACTTTTCGCTCTTATACTATAAAACTCACCATACATTTTTCACCATTGCTGTTTTATGCCACTTTATTCCTCTCTTTATGCAACGCTTAATTGATTTATTTTGTTAACTTAATCAACATAAACAAATATATTAATTCATCAAACTAATAATTAATACCAACAACAAACAAAATTCTTGTCATTTTCTCATCTCACCTTTCTCACCACTCTCAACCAAAACACACCACAACTCACTGTTTCACCAACAAAAATTGAAATAAATAATTATCGCTCTTAATTTTTTTTTTTAAATAATTTTATCAATAATAATCCTTAATGACTTTTTTATTTCGCAATTTAAATTTTATTATTTTTCATTTTAATTTTTTTTATTCTTATCGCGAATCCACCTATTTTACCTACAACGACAACCAACCAAAATACCTAAATTTACCTACCAACAACAACCGAAACCGATACTGAAACCCAAAAAAAAAAACCCAAAAACAAAAAAAAACAATTTCCAAACCTGGCAGACAGAGATAGTAAGGACAAGGATAAGGATAAGCCCGGTAGCCATCAATTGGGCGTACCTCGACTTTCGGTTTGTGCCGATGCCCAAAAGGTGGACCGTGCCAAACTGGCCCAAACCGAATTCAACATCATCGAATTCGATCCAGATACGTTTAGGGTGCTACTCGACTATCTGCATACGGGCACCTGTCCACTGACCTGTGTCTCAATACCAGGTGAGTAATAAACAGAATAAGAGTACCAGGTAATACCATATACAAACGTAAATAAAAAAACATGCGTGGACACAGAAAAAGTCAAACTTCAAACCTTTAGTCTTTGTTTTTTAGAAAAAGTCTTGAATCATTTCGAACTTTTCTTAAGTCAAGTTAAAAACTACTTCGTTTTAGTCAAATTCTACTTGAGTCAAGGTTGATTAAAAAAAAAAGTACATAAAAAGTAAAAATCTATTTAGTAAAAAAATACTCTTAGCTTAAAAAAAATTAAATTATACTTGGGACAAGTTAATTTCTTCTTGAATCATGCGAAACTTCTAAGCTTCGACCAAAACTTCACTTGGACCATAGAAAGCCTTATTTAATTCAATTTAACTCGATTTGAAACAAGTCAAACTTTACTTAAATCAAGTTAAACTTTACTTAAATCAGGCTAAACTTCAATTGACATTTCTGAACTTAAGCTATTTCATTGTTGTCATCAAATCAAGTACTTAATTTTATTAATTTATTGATCTCGTCGATCGAATCCCGAATCGAATAATTTTTGCCAGGTCTTCTCTGCGCCGCCGAACATTATGATTTACCGGAACTGTTGCAGGCATGTTTCCATCATTGCAAGCAATTCTTACGCATCGAAGTCGTCTGTCCAATGCTGATATCGCTAGAGAACTACTACTGGCGCTACACATCCGCCTCCGAGCTGGTCAACATGATACTGTCCTTTGTGGAGAGCAAGGCGCATGCTTTGTTCAAATGCCCTGAGTTTCTGTATCTGTCCGAGTCGATGGTGCAAATGATTATGTGCCGTGAGCTGCAAACGCCCGAGATACGTAAGTTTGAGGCGATGCTTGCATGGGCACGGCACAAGGTCGCCAAGCTCAAGAATCATCCCAACAAGGACACACAGTTTGAATTCGAGTGCATCATGGAGCGTTTGACACGCGATCTAAATCTATGCCGCATCTCGCCCAGCGAACTGTTAACCGTCGTCCTGCCCTCAAAGTCCATGAAGAACGAACGAATCATGGAAACGTTGATGGTGCAGGTGAATCTTGGCACCTATCGCATGCCCGAACTGGATGTGTATCGTCAGCAATTGCGCCAGCAGGACTCCGCCGAGGCTAATGTGCAAGTCCATCGGGGTGGATGAGACAGTAAGAATGTGAGCTTCGATTTGGAGCAGCAACAGCCGCTCTCGCTAGCCCTAACCACTGTCGCAACCACCGCGGATGCAAATACCACCATAAAAACAACAACAACAACTAATGCACCGAACGATGCAAAACCAAAAATCAACAACTATTATATAACATCAACAACACCAACAACATATTGCGTCGCTGGCGCCATGGGCGGCATTGGATGCATACAATTGGATGCACGCGCCTATGCCATGGCCTCCGTTGCCGTTGCCCTCGAACAGCAACAACAACAGCTGCAATATCATCAGCAACATTTGCCGCGCGACGCCACCGATGAGGAAGTGGAGCTGTACGCTAGTTTCGAGACGGCACCAAGCACAAGTCGCGTCGCCGCCCAAATGCAGGCGGCCAAGGAGGCCAGACGCAAGCGTTGGCAGGCCGATGGCGCCAGCGGCAGCAGCGACGGCGGCTGCGCCAGTGGCAGCAGCGGCAGCGGCCGGCGTTACTAAACATCGAAAAACCAAAAAAAAACAAAAAACACCAAAAAACCAAAAACAATTAATTAACAGACCAATCAAAGCACAAACCAGACAAAACAAAACCAACAAACACCGAAACATCATTTTAGCAAATGGCCGAAGTTGTCAATACTCTTGCAGAATTGAATTACATCATTATTTCAATACTCAACAATCAAAGTAACGGAACTTCTCAAGTTCTGAGTGGAAAATTAAAAGTGCTTCCGATGTGTATAAATTTTAACAGTTGCAAAAGAAGGAGTTTAAAATTGTTGAAGAGTTTTCCAAAACAAAACTTAAATGATTGTTAAATTCAAAATTTTGTATGCATAAATTGACATTTTTCGAAAACAACAGAAATATTTGGTATTTTAAAATTCGATTTTACAATAATTTTTCAGTTTTTCTTTTGCAAACCAAACTGTTTTCACTTCTTCCATATTGAAAATAACATCATTTTTGATAAGTTCAACTGCAAGTTTATTAACGCCTGGAACTACTAACACTTGTATGCGAATGTGTGTGTGTGTGTGCGTTTTTTATACTCACACACACAGCACAACACAAACACAAGAACGCCCTGACTTAAGAAAGAAACCAATTCAAATCGACGCTTACATTATTAGCTTTTACATTCACCCTGCAAAGACAAAAAAAGCATAAATGAAATTTGTAAAATTTAAGGAAAAAATTATTTATACAAATATTACTTATATATAAATGTTTATGAATAATCACACATACAATAAAATATTCAAAATGTAATACTTAACCATTTGTAATAAGTAAGAACAACAACAACACACGTAGGCCATTGTAGGAGAAGGCTTGGAGCAAGAAGAGGAAAGTTTTTGAAATTTGCATGTAATGTGAAAACCAAAGCTTGTGGCATTAAGTTTTTGAAATCCCAAAAAAACATCCCAGATATTCGAAACAAAACCTAACAAACGAAAATTCATTATAATAATTTAAACATTAAAAATACCAAAAAAAAAAAAAAAAAAAAAAACGCTTACTGATGTAAAACAAAGACTTATTAAAGAAATTTTTTAATCAATGTTTTGAACATGTAAGCTCTACTAAGTTTTTCGGCATATTAATCCAATACCTAAATTTAAAGAAAAAGAAAACTGATTGAATGGCTGCGTGAGTATTTTTTTTGTCGATTTTAATGTATTTTCATCAAGAAAAATACCATAAATTAAACTGATTCGAAATTATTAAAATAATATATGTGTGAATAATATGTATGTATAAATACCCTTGCTTACATACAAGAGTTCTAATTATAAAGTTATATACACCTATTCAATATTCTACATATATATATAAAAAATGTCTACATATATCAAATACACATTTCCCAAAATAATACCAAACACACAAAAAAACTAAACGCATACCCGAACCACAGAAAAAATTTTTTTAAAAAACAACAAAAACTAATTCGAAAATCGCTTTACACAAACAATTAAAAATATACATGACAATATAATCAATATAATCGAGAAGCTTGTTCAAAATTCCTAACACAAATCAAAAAAACCCAATTTGAAACCCCCAACGTACGATAACTTAACAAAATATTCAATGGATAAACAATATCGAAAGTTAAAAAAATAGTTATATGATGTTAATGATTGTTCGACCGTTTTAACGGCATGTTAAATCAAAAAGTTTATTCTAAAACCAAGTTCTGTCATTGCTGTCAACGCCTAAATAATGGCAAAAACGGTGGCAACGCCGCGTCGATTAATGGGCAACACCTCTTTGGCTAGCCGACAGAGCGGCTTCATATTTGTATACTGCTAATTGCAATTAAAGAAAATAGATAAGTAAATTGATTAAGAAGAAGAACAACACAAAATACACAAAATACACCAAATACAAAACACACTTTTTGACAGGTAGGATTGATCCGCATAGATGTAATCGATAGACGGTAACGCTTGCTCACACTGATTACCCCAACGAATGTTCAATAGATGTATTTGTGAGTTAAATTTCTGGCATTCTCTGACCTTACAACCATACATTTTACTACAGTTCTCTATATAGACACCGGACAAACATATGGACAAATTTTGGAATACAAAAGCAAAATACCGCAAGCATTTAGCATTTTCTAATAGGTTTCAACAACAACAAAAAGTTGAAGATCAAAATTTTGAAAAAAAAAAAGTTTATACTTGCCTACCTTCAAAAAGTTTATATACATGGTTTTTTTTTTGGAATACAAAATAGTTACCAGACTACAGTGCTGGTCATATGCTTAGAAGCACTTAACCATACGCCAATATGCAATAGCAAATTATACAAAACAACTAAATACAATTACTGCTTTAAGTGTGAAAACCGTTGAATTTAAAATCAAATAGTCAATACGTGTAAGTGAATTTATTCAAATCAATTTAAATATAAAAACAACACAGGTGAATTAAAAAAAAAAATAACAGAAATACTGGGAAATTAAACTTATGAAATTGAATTTACCAAAAATACCAGTAAAAAACACACACAGGAAAAGAAAGACATAGTATGGATTTAGGGATGAGTGGAAATGGAACAGGCAAAAAGAACGAAAACAACAACAACAGGTGAATCAAAGTCAAATATAGTTCAGAATTTATACTAAGAAATACAAGTTAAAATACCACAAATAAATATAGCCAATTTAAAATATGAATGTATTAAAAAAAAAAAAAACGTTGCGGAAAAGTACAGAAGTAATCCATAACTTTGGATGAGAATAGTTGAAGCCAGATTTAGCACAACAGATGAGTTAATGAATGCTGGAAATTTTTTTGATAGTAAGTAAATCAGCTATTTAAATGACAGAAATGTAAGAAATAGACAAAAACAAAAAACATAAAGCTGTTAAATAGAACAGACAATTTTTTTTGAAAAACTAACTTTTGCAACAGTTGAAAATGTACTACATAAAAATCAAAATAGTAGATGAAATAGAAATAGTTGAAACCTGGAGGATAATATTTTTTTTTTTTGAGGCAACTTTTGCTTGGCGAAGAAAAAAATACACATTGGAAATGGAACGACGGGAATAGTACATGGTGATGGCAAAGATCTTGGGAAACTGAACCGTTGCACTGGCAGTAAATTGGATAGACATTAACATATATGGAGATATTGTAAATTCATGTGAATTTGAACACATGAGATGAAAAAACAAATTTTTGAGTCACATAAAACACCTGTTCAGAAGAAGTTTGTTTGCTATATAAATAGGTTTTGGATTGAAAGTTTTTAAAACTATCTGAACTTAATGGCAACAAAACATATTTTCAAAAACAAAAAAATATTACATATGAAATAGCTTAACTACTATGTATTTCGCAAAAAATAAAACAAACACCGTTTATGGTTAAAAATCAGATGCAACTTGAAGCATACCTAGAACTAAAGCTATTGATAAAAAAAATTATTTACGTACCTAATACATAAACATACATATATAAAACAATATTGCAACAAGAATCTCTCAGTGTTTTTACCGTGCTGTGTTAAAAACTACTTTATACTAAATACTAAATCTTTAAACACAAGCTCTTCAAATTCAAATACACTAAATTTTCGGAATTTATAAAGAGCGGCAATGCCCTCTGTCTACAAATCTATAGAACTATGTAAGATCGAGCATCTCTATAACTTTCAATTCCTTTTAGCTTGAAAATATAAAAAAAAAAGTTAATTTAAAACAAATCAATATTATTACTATTACATCATAATTTGTGCTAAAATTTAAAAAAAAAAAAACAATAACCTTTTGTCATTACATTATTATATTTTGAACAAAATAGCAAAATAAATTTTAATTTGACATTACACTATTATATTGAAAAAAAGTTTTAATTTAAAACAAACCAATAAATTATTATTGACATTACATAATTATATTTTGAACTAAACAGTCGAATTTAAATATACGTAATCGTAACTAATTGCATTTATTGTAAGCCCTTTGAAAATTAAATCGAAAATATTATTTTTTATGATTTTGATATGAGAAAGAAAGGAACATCACTTCTGTAGTTGTTGTCGTTAGTTTTTAATTTAATGCTCTCTATAAAAATTTTATTATGATTTCGGAACAAAATCGATATTGATTTTAAATTCTTTTTTTTTTATTTTAAGTATTTTATTTTTTTTTATAGTTTAGTATCAATAAAAATGTTTAATGACTTGAAAAAAAAAAGATCCAATTTTACTTGAGAGATGTTCGACTTATAAACAAAATACATAAAATCAGCAACAGCACGATACAGAAAAGATATATAACCGATACAAATTTTTGATGGAAAAAATACACAAAAAATCAACAAAAAAATAAAATAGTTCTCAGTGTTTTTTAACTAAAGCCGTATGGCACCTTTTCAGATAATCTTATTGTAATTGAAACAAAAAGAAAACCAAACCAAACATTAATAAATCTTTGAGCGTACAGAGCATAAGTATAAACCTATTCAACTAACTAAATGAATGTTGTAATTTGTTAAAAACGGAACACAAAACAAAATGCGAAACGACTTTACAGAACAACAGCAACAACTACAACCATACACAAAAACATAAATTGGAAAAACAAAACACAGGATGCAAAAAATTGATTAAGAAAAATTTAAACAATATTGTCACAAAATGTTAAAAAGCGAAATTCAAATTAAGAACATAAATACACAAACACACACACACATACACATATACGCAAACAAACATACACATTTATACAAGATCAACTTATATATGAATGTATTACTTATATATATATATACTATATACAATATACCTATATACACATTTATCCGCGATATTTCCACAAGTTGGCCATAGCTCATATTGCCTAACAATTGGTTTATTTGCTTTCGCGAAAGTAATATATTAATAATTGATTTTTATTAAGAACGATTCGGCAAATATTTTTTAAATGTACAAAATTCATTCATTTATTTTTTTTTTTCAAATTGATTTGATGGCCAAAAGTTATGCTATATGATCGAATGGATGTGAAGAAAAATTGTAAGCAATTTGTGGAAGAAAAAAACAAATCGCAAATTAATTAAAATAAACATTTTTTGAACGGAAACTTTGTGCGTTGTTTTTCAATTTGGTGGGGCATACTTTAAGGGGCACTCAGGTATGGTTCATAAACAATACAAATCAAACGCAACTTTTTGTATTCAGGGTTTTAGTTTTAGATCAATTTTGTTGTTATATATTTTATTGAATTATATATGTATTATAATTATTATTGGTATTCATAAGAGTTTACAATTTGTTTTTCGTATATTTTTGTTTTTTTTTTTTTTTGATTTACTTTATTAATTCAATCATTTATTAATTTTACATTATTGATGCACATACATACATATATATGTATATGGTAGAACTAAAAGTAGACGTAGCTAGACTGATTTATACCATATACACATATATACATACATACATATACATATATACATAAGTATTTAGTCCAAAGCTTAAACTTTACCACATAAATCAGTCGAAATACATCCATTAATTATTATTATGATTAATTGTTAATCCATTGTTGTTGCTTTAATTTTTGTGTTTTTAAATAAATAAGCATACAAATAAAAATAAAAAAAATTGGATTTGTTTTGTATATCCATGTTTTTTGATTATTACATTTCAAAAACCAAAACGCAAACAAATAAAACTTAAAAAAAAAATTTTACAAAATGCAACATACCTTTTTCTATACAAATACATCATATATATCTTAATGTATGTATATACAATTCTATATTGTATTGTATTTGTTGCACAAGTTTTTTATTTGTTTTTTTTTTTTCTTTGAGTATAATTAAATAATTTACTCGTTAAATTGTTATGCACGCGCAGGAACAAAACATTTGAGGTCGCTAAGCTGCAAATTCACACACACACATACACATTTACACACGCACACACATGTAGGACCATTTTTTTTTTTTCATTATTATTTTTTTAATATTGGTATTTTGTATTTGTTGTAAGGAACTTGTTTCTAAGAATTGCTATTTATAACAAAAAACAAACAATAATGCAATATATATATAAGAGTTGATATATATACAAAAAATTTGAATATACTATATATAAGTGTGTGTGTATATATTTTTAGTTTTTGTTTTTTTTTTCGGATATGGAGAAAAGGCGTTCAGCTTGCTTGGCTTTGGCAGGCTGATTCAAATTGCTTTTACGTTTCATCTGGTCAGATTGTTATAACTATATATGTGTATGTATATATAATTTGAAAGTTAATGCTTTTGATTTTGATTTAATTGTTGCCTGATAAACAAAAGCTATTAAAAAAAAAAAGTGAGACAAATTCAACTATTGCATAAATACAAATATATGCGACTAAATATATTACTATATATATATATATATATATACGATGTCTGGTATAAAATTGTTGTTGTATCTACTATATAGGGCACTGTGTTGTTATAATTTGTTATGATTTTGGCTATTAAATCGTTAACTTTTGATTTGAATTTGAATTTGAATTCATTTAAATATTTATATGGCATTGATGCAGTTTACAATTTGTGTTTCACACACACACACACACACACACACGCTCACGAACACACATACACACATCCACACACATTCATTGTTTTGTGAACTGATTTAAGAAGAACTTATACATTATAAGACGACTTTTGAACACTTTCGTTTGCTGTTGTTGTTGTTGTTGTTAGATTGCTTAAAAAAATTATGACATTCCAGTGTCCAGTTGTTGCATTGTTGGTGCCTCATCATCATCGACATCATCGAAGCCATACCAACATCACATGACCATTATTTGCAACGCTACTCATTGATCTATTGTCCGATAGATGCGTCTCTGCGGCTCGGGCGTATAATGTATGCGTGTGCGAAAATGTTGCGGCGAGCCGGGTACACTCTCCGAGCCGCGACGTGGCGGCGGCAACGGTGGCGACGCAGACACATAACTGTATAAGATAGACGAGTAGAAAAGCGTTAATAAAAATCTTTTAATTAATAGTTTGACTTACCGTCGCTGTAGCATTGGCGAGCCCGGCGTTTGTCCGCTTAGCTCGAGCAAATTTTTGCGCAGCAGCAACGGTGATTGGCCACGATTGTAGCGTGGCGGCGGATCCGGACTTCGATGCCGTCGATCCAGACCCGCCAACAAATGTGGACTGGGTGGTGTACTGATGCTGCCACCACCGCCGCTGCCACCGCCACCGACAACAACGCCACCGCTGCTTGCATAGCGACGCAAAAAACCGCTATTAACGATGCCATGAGCAGCAGCAGCAGGTGCTGCAGCGATTGTCAGTGGCTCTGTTGTTGGTGAGGTGCTTTGGCTGGTATTGTAGCTATGATTGCTGCTGCCGCTGCTCGCTGCCGAAAGAGTTCGATAATAATATGATTTTCCAGTCGCTGTTGTTGCTGCTGTTGTGCCATTGTTAAGACTTATGCTGCGATATGCTGGCGGTTGCTGTTGTTGCTGTTGCTGTTGCTGTTGTGATTGCGGCGCCAGCGCCGGTTCCGAATTTAGATTTACATTGAGATTTAGATTGAGCTGCTCGTTGTTGCCATTTAGAACGGGGGGAACGGATGTCATCGTGGCTGTGGAATTCAATTGGGTTTTAACATAGGTCGCAAATTGTCGCTTCATCGCGCCAGCGAATGTATGGAACCAGCCTGATCGATCGATTGATTCATTGATTCATTGATTGATTGATGATTGATGCAGTGCAATTTTTATATAGTGCAAGCGTGCGTGCGTGCGTGCGTGTGAGTGTGTTTGGGTGTGTGTGTTAGGGTGTGTGTGCGTTAAAGGATATAAAACGAAAAACAAAAAGAAAAAAAATAAAAGAGAATGTGCGAGTTAAAAAGAGAGAGAAAAAGAGTGAGTGAGAGAGAGCACAAGCACAATGCAAAACAACAACAATTAATTAGTCAAAAAGCTTATATGAAAAAATGACAAATGCAAAAGCCAAATACAAAAAAAAAAACAGTTGAAAATATTTTTAAAAAATTGCAGAAAAGAAAACTTAATTTAATACAGTTTTTCAGTTTGAAAAGATATCTTAAAAGACACTTTATTTTCTTTAATTTTGATATACAGCCGAATTTCCATATAACGAACTTTCGCATAACAAAGTTTTCTTCATTTCCGGAACCCTTCAATCTGCTTCAATTAAAAATATTTTCTCTATTAAGTATTTCCTTTATAACAAAGTTTTTTCTTGAACCTTTGAGATTCCTTTTATACTCTTTAGCAAAATAATAGCATATTCATAGATAGATTAAAATTGTTTGAAAAGTCAACAAGTTGCTTTAACTTTAAATCAGATATTCATAGCTTTAAACAAAAGGTTTCTTTTCTGCAAAAACGAAACGGGCCGAGCAACAACCAAACACAACATAAAAGTAAATGAATTTAAAAGACGATAATATAACATACCCGATTCGGTATTGCTGGTATAAACGAGCTGCTCTTTGGCATTTTGATTGGAGTTGCTGCTGTTGCTGTTGTTTATTGTTGCTGTCTGGCCGAGCAGCTGACGCCGTGCATACAATTTGCTTAGCTTGCTGCCAGTCACCACCGAAGCACCGCCAACACCAACACCAACACTTTCTGTCTGCACTTGCTCTGTGGATCTGCGTGGCAGGCTGCCAAATGGTTGTGACGTATCATTCGTTGTTGGTTTTGAGGTTGCTGCTGCTGCTGCTGCTGTTGTCGGCGTTAGTGGTAATGGTTGATATTGCAACTGTGTTGCATTGCCAATACCAAAGTGTCCGGTTGGTGCTGCTGCTGCTGCTGGCGTTGGATTTGGTGTTGTGATAACAATTTGGGAGCACGTCGACTGCGTTGACGATTGACTAGATGTGGAGTGCGAGTGCGATGAGGAGGCGTTGGAGACATTGGAAGGAGCACATGGCGGTGGCGCAACATAATTGCTGTGAAACGGATTTGTGCTTGTGGTGCCGGGTAATGGACGCGATACTGTTGCAACTGGATGTTGATAATAATAATGGTGTGGTGTCTGTGGCGATGGCTGGTATTGCAGCTGTTGATATTGTTGCTGTTGGTTTTGCTGTTGATGTTGCTGGTGCTGCTGTTGATGTTGATGCCGTTCGGCAGCCTCCTTTTCGCGCAACTGATTCTGCTGATGATAAAAGCGTTGCAGCACTGCAAGAAATTGAAATAAACAAGTGTAAAGTAAACGCAAAAATACTTTTTCTGCTTCATCTCACCAATGGGACTCTGATTGCCTGGTTGCAAACGTTGTTGTTGCTGTTGTTGTTGTTGTTGTTGCAGCTGCTGTTGCTGTTGCTGTTGGTTATTAGGCTCTGTTAACAATGGCAAGCTCAAATCACTGGCAACAACATTATCAATTCTATTAACTGCTTTGCTACTATCACAGGTATCATAAAATGGTTGCAACGTTGTTGTTGTTGGTGTTGTTGGTGTTGTTGGTGCTATTGGTAGACGCCATTTGGGTGCGACAAATATCTCAGTTGGAGTTTTATGTTTATTATTATGCGGCAGTGCTATTGTTGTTGTTGTTGCTGTTGTTGTTTCAATTGGTGTTGTTGCTTTTGTTTGTATTGGTGTTGCTGCTGTTGTCACAATTGTCGTATGTTTCTTTTGGCTGAAGGGCGATGTTGTCAAATTGCGTAAAATCGATTGACCTGTTTTCAAATCGAATATATTAGTAGATATATAAATACACAATAGTTTTAATAATGAATTGTTATCAACAAACCAATACTGCTAAAAACCGATTCCTTTTTGGGGCTCTCGTCGCAATATTTGTAATGCGAACCGTTGCTCAATTTGCGTTGCATAAACGGCGATTTGCGATATAGTTTGCTGCCGATGTCATTAATATTGTTGCTGCCCGGCGGGGAGATGGGACTAGCGCTGGTGCTGCTGCTGCTGTTGCTGTTGCTGCCGCCGCTGCTGAAGTAGTTTAATGTTGTTGTTGCCATTGCTGGTATTGCTGTTGGTTGTTGTTGCTGCTGTTGTTGTTGCTTATGTTGTTGAGGTAGTTGTGTGGCTGATTGCATGATATACTGCGGCCCCGACAGCAACTGTTGTTGCTGCTGTTGCTGGTAGCTTGGAATTTGCGTGGGTTTAAATGTCTTTGCTGCTGTTAGCTGTTGACGTGTTGTTGTTGTTGTTGCTGTTGGTTTGCCATACAGAGGCACAAATGTTTGTATCGGTTGTTGTTGTTGTTCTGTTGCTGATGCCGCCATCGCTGCAACTGTTTTTGTTGTTGTTCCTCTGAAAATGCACGCATAATTATTATTAGTTGTTGTCGTTGTAAATACTCAGAACCGTTATGTGCAAAAAAAAAAACACACACAAAATGTACGGCAGCGATAGATTGAAATAGACACAAAGATGTTGAGAGAGACAGAGAGAGAGAGAGAGACAAATATGTATATTAATATATGTAAATGGGAAGGTTCCGTTTGTAATGCAGCGCAGATGAGGGAGTATGTGTGTGTGTGTGTGTGTGTGTACAAGGACATGAATTTACGTGACATGAATTTACGTGACACCAATGGGTGAGTGCAAGTGAGATAGCAAGCGACAAAGAGAAAAGAGCATAAAAGCGTAACGTATAACATCTAAAACAAAACAAATATTCAATAAATTATATTTATGTATCAATCAATGATATTTTAATTTATCGATTAATATCGATGTGCACAAAGTGTAATATAATCCATAAATTAAACAACTTTACACTGAATATGCACTTGCTGATCGATAAATATCGATAACCAACTTACTGAGCTTAATTAGGCTCATGCACCTGCTTATCGATGAAAATCGGGTTTGGCATCAATCTCTCTCTTTCTGCTACTCTTTCTCTTTAAATTTTTTGAAAATTTCTAAAGCCCTAACGTTCAGGGATACAACAATTTTGGGGCCAAAACAGATAGTACTTGTCGCCATTTTGGTATATAGAATTTCATCACTCCAACAAAAATGATTGAATGAAATCAATGGAAGATGAGAACAAGCGAAAGACAAGAACTTAATATAGAAAAAAAAACACCTTAATAAATAAGAAAAATATTGTACTAACATATATACAAAAGCGATGTGCGTGTGTGGTGGAATGTGGTGGCAATGAAACGAAACGAAATGGAACGAAGAGCAACGAAATGGAAATAGAGGAGACAACAGCAATACAATTGCAAAAAAAAAAAAACAAGTTGCAATTGCTAAGCACACACAACATCAAAAGAAAACAGCTCGAAAATTAAAAAATATAGATTTGTATCAAAAAAATACATACAAAAAAAAAAAGATATACATATAGGAAAAATGAAAGCATAATGAAATTTACCTCTTTTGATGTGTAATCTGTATTTTTTCGGCAATATATTATAAAGTTTAAGTGTTAACAAACAGTTTTCAGAACAAATGCAGAAATAAAAATTAAAAGTTAAAGGCGCAAGCTACAAGCAGCATGCAGCCACAATTAAAAACCGTTTAAAAGCAAGTTAGAAAAAAAACGACTAGAAGATACCCTTAGCCCGACTAAAAATACTGTTGATCAATCTAACAAAATAGTTTAGTTGTTATCGGTTATCGATATAATCAAAATTAAATATTTTTTGGACAAAGGATTGTGTCAAGATCGAGATAATATTTTACTACAAACTGTTGATCAATATAAAAAATTAGTTAGGTTGTTATCGGTTATCGATTTAAAGAAATTCAATAATTTGATATCAAGATAATATTTAATTTTTATTGGGTTTTGGATATCTTCTTAGTAATTGCCAAACAATAACAATTAAAAACGATTAATAGTAATTAGTTGAAAAATAACATTTAAAATTAATTAATTCATTAATGCGCATCAAACATAAACCAGTTAATAATAACATTAACAATAACAATAACCATAATTATAATTATAATAATAATAATAATGAAAAATTCTCGGTCGTACTTACTGAATTTTACTTTTGATTGTGGAAGGAGTTTTTTATGGACTTGACTTTATTTTATATTTTTTTTTGATTGTTTGTTTGTTTGTTTCGTTTCGTTTCGTTTCGTTTATCGTATCATGGTAAGGGTATATATAAATTATTACTTTTTATTTATATATATATATATGTATATGTGCATGTGTATGTATACACATATATATACATATATGTAGCTTGCAGTTTTATATGGATATTATATATATATATAAAGTATGTTTTGTTTGTTGGTTTTTTTTTTTATATGTTTTCATGTTTTGGTTTTAATCGGTTTTTCTGGTTTTTTTTTTAAAAATATTATGTATTAGGAATTAAGTAACCTACAAAAAAATGGTAATAAAAAACAGGATGAAAATAGAAAATCAAAATCAAAACACACACACAAAATAAATAGTCAATAATTGAACGCAAAAAATATTTAAGGGAATTATGTTTACTGGGGTTTTTTTTCAAGTGTAATACCTAAGTACATATATGGAAGGGATTGGCGGAAGTGGTGGGGTAAGGTTTAAGGTAAGGTAAGGAAAAAAAAGCACAATCCTCATTAATACAATGACAAAGGGTAAAAGGCAAAGTATCTCGCTTAGAAACGAAATGGAATGAAACAAACACTTGGATTGGATTTTAAATAGTTTTAATCAAAAGGAAAGTGCAGTGTGTAAATGTTAGCAACAAAATACAATAAATAGTAAGAATAAAGAGAGAGAGAGAGAGAGGGAAAGAGGGAAAGAGCGAAAGATAGAGAGAGAGAAAGGAAGTGTAGGCGTGTAAAACAAACGCATGCCAACTTGTTGTTCTTGTTTAGGAATATTCTGTTATTACAAAGAAAAAGCATTTAATTTTTAAAGAACTTTTGTGTTTTTTTTTTTTAACTAGCTAAAATTATAAAACTTTAGCAATCCACCTGTTTCAGTAGTTTTTATAACTTTTATTTTTGCCTACCTTTTAGGAAATTTTTGTTGTTTTATTGTTAGAATTAGCTTAGAAAATCAAAACGCAATGTTAACGAAATCGAAACAATAAGCAAAAATAAATAAATAAACAAAGCGTTTGTTGTGTTTCTCGAAGCACACACACACACATCAGAGCACACACACACACACACAAAAAAAATTGGGAATTCTTATAATTTGCTTGGTTTGTGGTAGCTTGGGAACGGGGGCAGGGTTAGGGCGGGATGGCAAGTCTTCTTTCTTTATGTTTTTTGTTTTGTTTGTTATTTTTATAAAAATGCTTACCTAGTCAGCGTAGAGTCACCACCATTGGCACGCAATCTTCTGCCCGCTGCACCATCGACGACATTCTGAAACCAGCTGGGAACATCAACTTTGGCTTGCTCATAGATCTTAATGAAGGGTTGAGCGAGTAGCTCTGGATATTTGGGACGATCCTGATGGTTCTTGGTTAGGCTAGAAAGAAACAACAAACACATTTAAAGTAAAACACATACGGATATTTGAATAACTTTTTACCACTTGATGACAAAGTCACGAAATTGCTGACTAAAATTGTAGCCGTCTCCAATGGGCAAGCATGGCGGCTCCGAATCCAGCACCTTTGTTAGCACCTCAAAGTCTGTGTTGCAGCCCTCATACGGTGATCGCGCCGTTGCCAATTCCACAAGCGTTATGCCCAACGACCAGACATCGGCGCGTATATCATACTTTGGTTTCTTTGGATCAATGCGTTCCGGCTAAATTAGCAAATTTAGAAAGGAAGTTTATGAAGATTACTAAAGTTTTTAAGATGTCAGACAGTTGAACTTTCATATAACGAATCTTAAGGGAACAAGTAAAAACTTAGATTGAATGTTAGTGCGTTTAATAGAAGTTCGACTATTTTATAAGAAACATTTTAACTAACCGCCATATAGGCTGCACAGCCAGCGGAACGTGTATTCGCTTTGGAGTCGACGAGTCGTCCGCTAATGCCAAAATCGCATAGTTTTATATTGCCGCGCTCATCAATCAAAATATTTGATGGCTTAACATCACGATGGATGACGCCGTGCTTATCCTTCAGATAGGACAATGCATTAACCGTCTGTCAAATGAGCAAAATGAGAAGGAAATGAGCAAAAATATGTCAATTTGGAAAATTAAAATTAAAATGCCTTACCGCCACAGTAACTTTGCCCAAAATGGGCTCTGGCACTGGTTTCTTGGACTGTTTGAGTAGCTTATCAAAGCACATGGACATTAGTTCCATGCATATCCAAACATCCGGATCACGTACAAAGCAGCCCAAACATTTGACAATATATTTGCAATCGTGCGATTTTAGCACAACATCCAAATCCATTAAAATGCGTTTGTTCTCCTCGGCATTGCCGGTGCGTCGCATCTGTTTAACGGCAATTATCGTATTGCTCGATGAGTGCAGCATTTTAACGACATTGCCGCTCGTTCCATTGCCCAAGTCGCCCAGATGCTGCAAATCATGGATATCTGTCGGATATTGACGACCATTGATATTCAACTTGCCCGTTTGACCCATAATCATTTTTAATTTTTTGTCCGTTTCCGTTTCTGAGGGATGTGAGTGTGCTGTCAGCGGCAGTACCATTTGTTTTCGGAGCATACCCGATTCACCTAAAATGATAGAGAACCAAAGCAAGAGAGAGTGTTATAGTAATTTAATACATTGTTTGTATGTAAGTTGATAAGGCTCAAGTTTTAGCTAATGTGCAGATAAATAATAAATATTGCCAGCACTCAACTATTTGTTGTTTTTTTTTTTTTGTCTCTAATGACCGTTAGAAAAACAAAGCAAATAAAGCTCCTCATAAATATTTATGTATGTATGTGTGTGTGTGTGTGTGCAATGCGTGCAAACTGGCACAAACTTTGTGTTATTGACACCAAGTTATCGTATTTTCATTACTTGGCAAAAATAATTATCAATTTCATTTTATTTATGCCAAATCGGGTATTTATGGATAGATTTTCTGGTCAAATTATACATAATCAATTTGCAAACTCTAAATAAAACAATCAATTATAATCATACTTGCTCCAATGTGCTTACACCAGCAACAAGAGAGCAAATTTAGTGCGCTATTGCTGCTGTTTATGTTATGGCTGATGTTGTTGTTAGTGTTATGGTTAAGAAAACAGTAATAATATAAAACTAAAGAAAAACAACAACAAAAGATCATAATAACAGAATATGTTTACTTGGTAAACAATGCGTGAATTGGCAAAATGCAAAGACAAAGAAAAGTCAAATTTTGTCGCCGCAATTCTCAAGCCCTGTAACGTTGTCTAAACAGTATGAATGAGTGAAAGAGTAAGTGAGTGAGTGAGTGTGTGTGTTTGTTTGTGCGGGTGAAGAAACGTGAAACCAAGAGCAAATAACAAAACAAACAACAAGCGGTAGAGGCTTGCGCGTATCAAGCAAGACATTACTCCGGAAATGCCAAAAAAAATACACAAGCACTTATACATAAAAAAAAAACATATAAGGAAAATACCAACAAACAAGCTTAATGAAAGCGGCGAACAACGGCGACATACACATACCTATGTACTTGTAGATATGTACATATGTATGTACTTTCATACAAACAGTTACATGAGAGAGCGGCGCCGTTAGCGAGAAATTCAAAAGAGTTGCAAAGTGCATTTGCCAATAATTTACTGCCAAAGCTCACGTGTGCAATGTGTGCGAGAAGCACAATTTTAACTATAAAATTTGTTTACTTTTTTATCAAATTTTAAATTAAATAAAAATATGACAGAAATTATATAAAAAATAAATGGTCTAGGTTGTTGTTAAAATTTAATTAGTTTAGGTTCAATTTGTTTTTTCTTTTCTTTTCTCAAAAGTATCTAAGTCATTTTGTTTTGTTTAAAGTCTATTTATTGATTATATTATACAATACATACATATGCACATATTTATGTAGTTTACAATGCTAGGAACAAACCATAATAAACAAAAGCTGCACTCGTACCACATCCAAAACGAACCAATGCAAATAAGACATAAGCACAAGACAGGCCGACACACAAACATACGCACAGGCATATTCAAGAGGAAGCAAGTGTAAGTGTTGATGCTGATGCTGCTCTTTCTCGTTCGCTCTCTTGCTGTGTTTTTTTTCTTTCTTTGATTTGTTTTGTTCATAGCGTGCGCTTATCTATGCAATCGAGAAATGCAGAGATCGATAACACGCGTTTTGCCCTTCACATACACATGCATTCATTCATTCATACATATGTACATAGGCTTTGTATGTGTAATTATTGCAGTACGCTTTGAGCATTTATCAAAACGCGTCAAATTGTTCTTATCAGTTTAGTACTTACGTATGGATAGACTGGGCGTTGGGCGCATACTTCTGGTGGGCGGGACAAATCCACCAATGACTGACGCTGGCGCCGGCAGCGCTGTCGGTCTTGTGGGTGAAGCGATGGCGGGGGCAGGAACAGAGGCGGCGGCGGGAATGGCGACGTTTGCAGCTGCTGCTGCTCTTGCTGCCGCTGCTGCTGCGGCACTAACAGCGGCGGAATCATTTGGTTGCTGTTGTTGTTGCTGATGTTGATGTGGTGTTGCCGTTATTGTTGTGGGGCGAACGCGGGTGACGGCGCCGCGCGCATGTGATTCGTTTTGCGCCTGCAGCGCTACCTCCAGCGATTGCAGCCGACTTTCAATTGTCTCAAATTCAATTGTGCTGTTCATTCTGTTTCTTCGTCTAGTTGGTCTATTCGCTTTAGTAATTGTTGTTGTTGCAAATTCGATTTTCCGTTGCGTTATGTATTTGCACTCACACACATGCACGCGCGCGCACACACACACTCTTTGGCGAGTGTGTGTGTGTGTGTCGTTTCTTTCTCTCTTCCTCTTTGATTTACAATATATTGTTTGTGTACGCTTGAACTTTCCACTTGCACACACGCATCAAAAAAAAAACAACAATTAAATTTATCAAAAAATAATAAAAACAGCAACGAAGTGCAACAGAGACACACGCACGCACGCACGGACGCAGCACACACAGAACAGCAACAACAACAAGAATAAGAACAACAACAGCAGCAGCTCGCAATTTTGTTCTTTTTTCAGTACTCTGGTTTGTTTTGCAGGCATGCGCTATTTGCTGCGTATGCTTTTGTCTGTTGCTGACTGGCGCGAACACTTGCACTTTTGCATTACACTACAATTTTGCTTTTATTGCTGTCTAATTCGCATGTACAGCTATAAAACAATGTGAAACAGTTTACCACCAACAAGAAGATAGTGTGTATGACAGTGTGACCATATGCCGCAAGAACACAAATGCACGCAGACTATCAACACAGCTTATATCGATGAATCGATTAAAGTGCGAAAAATTATGCTTTTTGTGCAACTTTGTTGTTTGTCAATTTATTTTAATAAATAATTTAATCTGTTTCAATAATAGTAAATGCTTTTTCAATATATAAACATGCAGAACAACTGTTTTAAAGGCTATTATCTTCAAGGACATAAGTTTGCTAGAATGACCAAAGAAAATACCAGATACTCTCATATGTGATTAAAAAACGAAAAATCTCACCGGAGGTAAAGGTTGAGTTGGCAACACTGCAATTGTTACCTACTGTGTATTGTTTTCAACGAGGACGAATCGTGTGCGCGAGTGTCGGGTGAAAAAAAGATAAATCAAAGCAATAAAGAGTGCCCCCGAAAACAGTCCAACACCAACCAGACCGCGGGTGATTTTGGCAATATAGTTTTTTCCACTGCACAAGAAGCAGACATTCACATCGCACGCTTTTGACCAAATGTGGTAAAAATAGCAGCCGCCGCCGTCGTTGTTTTTTTTTTTTGACCGACGCCGACTCAATAAAATAAAACCCACACAGCAGCAGTAAAAGTTGCCAAAATTGGAGCAAATCATTTAACGTGAGAAACGCTAAACCCCTTAGAATATAGAAGGAAGAAAAGTGCCAGTGCAGACCGCCAAACACGCACATACACCCACACTAAACACACACTTATACAATACACCGATTTTGAACGACTGAACGACAGCAATGTCACGACCACGTCCGCGCCTCACACCCATTGGCATTCCGCGTGAGCCGGAACCGGCATTGTAAGTGCATTTTGTTTGCGTGGGCGGGGTGGGAGGGTGTTGGGGAGAATGGCGACTATGATATTAAGACACTTGTTTGTTATTGCATATGCATCTGTGTTAGTGTGCAAAGAGTCTCATACAACAACAACAAAAATAGCATGTCATAAAATTTGGCTAAAGCTGGAATTTTAATTTTTTTTTACTTGTTTATGTGTGTGTGAATGTTTGCTTTTTAATTGAACTGGTTCGGTTAATTGAACCAAGACAAATTTGAATAGCTGAATTGTGTATGCTCTTTTCTATTTTTATTTCAATAAGCTAATTATAACAAGCAAGTGTCATTGACTTCATTATGGAACAGAAAATTGATTGAAATGTATAAATCGTTTTTGTTTGTGCAGCGTGCCACCACGTAATCTAGACTCACGTGCAACCATACAAATTGGTGATCAGACATTTGACATCGATGCCGATAGTCTGGAGAAGATTTGTGATTTGGGTCGCGGTGCATATGGCATTGTGGAGAAGATGCGACATCGTCAGACCGGCACAGTGCTGGCAGTTAAACGTATACCCATGACCGTTAATTTCCGGGAACAGCAACGTTTAATCATGGATCTGGACATATCGATGCGTTCGAGCGATTGTCCCTACACCGTTCACTTCTATGGGGCGATGTATCGCGAGGGCGATGTCTGGATATGCATGGAAGTGATGAACACCAGTCTGGACAAATTCTATCCAAAAGTTTTCAAAAATCAACTAACCATGGAGGAAACTGTGCTCGGCAAGGTATGATGGAATGTTTTGCAACCATAAAAATGTTTTATTCATTATTTGTATGCTTTTGGTTTTAAGATTGCAATGAGCGTGGTGAGCGCACTGCATTATTTGCACGCTCAACTTAAGGTCATACATCGTGACGTAAAGCCATCAAATATATTGATCAATCGCAGCGGTCAAGTGAAAATATGCGATTTTGGCATCTCAGGTAAGCGATTTTGTTAAATGAATTCGAGCCTAAAAGTAAAAATACTTATTTCTAAATACAGGCTATCTGGTTGATTCGGTGGCAAAGACTATAGATGCTGGCTGCAAACCATATATGGCACCGGAACGCATCGATCCCCAAGGCAATCCAGCACAATATGATATACGTTCGGATGTCTGGTCATTGGGCATAAGTATGATTGAAATGGCAACCGGTCAATATCCCTACAACAAATGGCGAACGCCCTTTGAACAGTTGCGTCAGGTAAGTTCATACACCTTGTTGTTGTTGTTGTTGTTGTTGTTGCTGTTGTTATTGTATAACGATTTGTTTAGGTTGTTGAGGATGATCCGCCACGTTTGCCATCGGGTACATTTTCGGCCGAATTTGAGGATTTTATAGCGACATGCTTGAAAAAGGAATACACGGCGCGACCCAATTACGAACAGCTGCTGCGGCATAGTTTCATTGTTGAGCATTTACAGCGTAACTCGGACATATCCGAGTTTGTAGCACGGGTATTGGATTTGCCCGACGAGCAGCAGGCGCAATCGACGCAATAGGAATTAAATGCATCAAGTCCAAACAGCAGCAGCTGTTGTTGTTTTTGTTGTCTTCGTTGTTGTCGTCGTTGTTGTTGTTGTTGAACGATCCAAATGTAAATTCGCCGCCGTCTTCTACATGCATTTTCTATATGTGTGGGTGTCTGTGTGTGTGTCTCTCTCTCTGTCTCTCAATAAGTGAATATATATAAAATGCAGAGACGCAAATATTTTAGCTTAAGTTTATACTATGAAATATGAAATGAAACGAAACGAAAAAAAAAGAAAATCAACATACATATAGTATATACTATATTGTTGAGTACACATTAGCAGCATCGCTCGGAAATTGGAATTAATCAGTTTTATTAATTTGTTCTTGTGTAGAAAAAGCAACCGTAAACGAAAAGCAATTATTAATATGTTTGTATTTATTGTTTGTGAACATTAACATTACCGCTGGACGTTTGTAGCATTTTCGAGCGACATATACATATATTTATTCGAACTGCTTATGAAACTTTATTGATTGCAATTGCAGCGCGCTCAAATTGATCGTAACGGTATAGCAAGAAATACCAGACCGTGCCTCCATTTTGCCAGACCAGCTCTGGTTACTGTCAAACTGTCATACTCTAAAACTGTAGGAGAATAAACACACACACTCACGTTATTTACTTAAATAATGCCGTTAACTATACAAACACACAAACTAAAAAAAAAGAAGCGCATTACAAAATACAAATGAAATTGTGTAAATTGTTTAACAAAAATAATACAAAAACACATGAGAAATAGCTAATTAATGTTGAAATCATAAAACATTTTTTTGTGTAATTACTTGTTGATTTACATATATATCTATATACATATACATATATATTTTTTTTAATTTATAATAATATATAAAACTCACTGTAAAATGAAGCAACAAAACAAAATGGAACGCGAAATGAAAATGAATGATGTAAGAAATTTTATTAATTAATAATTGCTGTAATAAAAATAGTTTTGAAATACCCAATTCCCAAATGAAAAATGTTCATTGGGTCTGATTAGAATTCAATTCGATATATATACATATGTATGTTTACTAAATACACACATACATATGTAGATCCTTATATATGACTTATACATATGCATGAAATTATAAATCTTAAAAACTTAATTAAGACACGGCAGTCAATTGAAAACATACTAAAAGCAAAAATGTTAATGCAGTTCACATAAATAATCGTTGTGCTTCTTAAGTTCTTACCAGAAAAAAAAAACACTATCTATTGAATAAAATTATTATATATATTGATAACTGCCTAACCCAACAAATGCCGTATTGAAATCATACTATATATATATATATTAATCCAGCTATAATGGCAAACTTTCTAAAAGTTATATATGCTTAGTTCTAAGCTCTGAATTTTTGAAGCTATTTCTTATAGCTGATAAACTAAATTTTCGACTGATCGTTTCTATGGTTTCTAGCTACTAAAGCTTCACATAGTGCTCCGATGTTGATTAAAAAAAAACTATTGTACAATTTACTAAAAATAAAGCGCTTAATAAAAGCCCGAAAGTTCGAGTTCCGAGTACATTTTTTTTTTTGATGAAACTCAATAATCACATAGCAATAATACAATGCAAATAAAGTTATAAATATGTTATTTGAATTTTTGAATTTAACATTTACAAACCATCTAGTTTTAATAGAAGTAACCGTTGCTGCAACTATTGTGAATTGGCTTTTAAATGCAAAAGTATCGCTGCAATTGGCAAGGTATCGATAAATCGACGATCTTTGTCTGATGTTGAATTGGTTTGATTGTGTTTTTATCTGCACTCATAAAACAAAATAGCTTATCGATTCGTTTGACAGACGAATTTTGTTGATTGGATTGGAAATTGCTATTGCTAAGGCGACAAGCAGCAAAACTAGAAATCAAATATGAATAGCGGCGCTCGCAATTTGTTGTTGCTCTCCTCGTCTCGGGTGCATGGCCATGGATATTTGGAGCATGCCCGCGCTCAACTGGAGGAACTATTCCAAGCGTAAGCGCATTAAACTCAAATATTTTGTTAATGCTTATCTTTTGTGCAATCCATAGTAAAAATGTTAAAACGGTCCTCTTTGTTCCCTATGCAATGCGCGATCACGAAAAATATACCGCAACAGTGCGCGCTGCATTGCAGCCCTGGGGCTATGCCGTAGAAGGGCTGCACACAAAACCAAATCCAGGACAGGCCTTGCGCCAGGCACAGGCCATTTTTATTGGAGGCGGCAATACATTTGTGTTGCTCAAGCAACTCTACGAGTTGAAGCTGGTCGAGCTTATACGTGAGCTGGTGCTCGAACAGGGCTTAACCTATGTGGGCAGCAGTGCCGGCACCAATGTGGCAACACGCTCCATTCACACCACCAACGATATGCCCGTGCAGCATCCGCCAACCTTTGAGGCCCTGGCCCTGGTGCCCTTCAACATCAATCCGCATTATCTCGAAACGGATAAGAGCACGCAGCACAAGGGTGAGACACGCGACGAGCGCATCGAAGAGTTTGTCGCCTATCATTCGCGTCCGGTGCTCGGTTTGCGCGAGGGCACAAGCGTTCGTGTTCAAGGCGATCGGGCAACACTGCTCGGCGATCGCAATGCAAAGCTTTTCAAAGCGTAAGTCTTTATATTAATACAAAGACATATTGATTTAACTGTTAATGATATGAATTTGATTATATTTTAGTGATGGTTCAACGGTTGAATATGCGCCCCAAGCTGATCTTAGTTTTCTGTTGAACATTGCGTAGAAAACATTTATATTACATACATTTATTTAAAACATAAAATTTTGTTATATAATCTGTAATAACAAATCGTAAAAGTCCTTAATTAATTAATGAAAAGCTTTTAACTATGTACAATAAATATGCAAACATTGTAATATTGCACTAATATATAATAGAAATAAATAAAATATTTTTGTTTCCCCTCTGACGAAATGCAACTCTGCTTATTACAAAATCGAGCTTTGAACTTTGAACAAGGAATGGATAATATATGAATTTAATTTTTAGAAAACTCTCAAACCTTAATCTAACATATTTTAGCTTAATATAGATTATATAAAGCGCGTATAACAGTTGCAAGTATTTTGATTGATGAGGCAAGATTTTTTTTACCACATTCGATTGGCTATGGCGTTTGGTTTACCCACTCTTTTCTTTCGATTGATTTACTTCAACAGCCATTTTTATTTTTATTTTTTGTTATCTAAAGCTTATTTATACTTCTATACATATAACACTTAGCTATTTAATAGTAAATAGGAATTCTGGTTATAGTTAATTATTAAAATAGTTTAATAAATATTTGCTAATTGAGAGCGGCTAATGACAAGCTTGGATTGGCCCTGAATATATTCATTTCATACATATATTGGCTAATGGCTGTTGTATGCACTTGTTTTTTTTTTAATTTACAACTCTGTTATATAACTGTTATACACACCATGCAAAACTTATATAATATTATATTTTGTTGATGTATATAGTTTGCTTTGAACCTAATCAAGCATTTTGGCAGCTAAAAGTTAGAAAACACCTACCCCGATCCCCCGTCTGTTGTATTTCTCACAACTCGGCTTCTTATATAATATGTATAACAATTCTTGTCCCCAGCGTTTTGAGCATTAAAAGTTTCACTTTAAAAATCAAAAAAAAAAAAACAGAACAAAATTTGTCTAAAACTAGATACAAACACACACACAAACTTGAATATATATAAGTTTAGAAAGGAACTGACGATATGTATATATACAATCGAACTTCTTCATTTCCCGAATTCTATTTAAAACCAAACTTTCTCTATAACGAAATTTTGTTTTAGTCCCCTTTGAAATTCGTTATATGGAAGTTCAACTGTATATCTTTATATATGTTTATGTTACTTTTGTAGAATACTTTTGTCCTCGTAGCGAATGATTGCATCACCGATTTGTTTGCGTGACGCCAAATGGATGCACTGCTCCTGTTGACATGCCGTTGGCAATGTTTTGGGCATGGCGCCACCTCTAGCCAAATGATTGCGCACATCCAACCCGAAGCGCAAATGCGGCTCAACTGCACGCAAAATGTGTACGCTGTGCTGAGCGGCAACAAACATGTCCAGAATGCTTTCAACGCCAGGTGGACGCTGTGATGCTTGCAGCAGCAGCTGCTCAATGTCCAGATCGGTCCGCATAATGGGCAAACCCAAGGGATCCAACAATTTGCGAGCTGCAAAACAAACAACAACAAAAATGAATCTAATCCTTTGAAGTGTCATATTTTGGTTTTTCCTACCCTGGACATAGTCGCGACTGTAGAAGGCGATGACATCGTGATTATGGTGATCAAAGTAGCCGCTGCTCTGGCTAATGTCGCAGGTGTCGCACTCCTTGCAGAACTCTGCCCAAGTGCATGGATACAGCTGAAAGCCAATGGGCGCATATACCTGAAATCCTTGAATCGTATTCATGCGTACTCGATTGAGAAAATCGGTGCGGAAGAGCATGCTGGGTGTAGCGACAAGAACGAGGGATTCGAGACCTAGTTTGGGCAAGGCCAAATCGGCAACGGCCAGGCTAAGCAACTGTCTCGGGCCGTACATGGAGGCGTGGAGTAGCCAATCCTCTGGCTTAACCGGTTCACTCAACTGCTCCGGCAAACGTATCGATACCCAAGCAATCCTCGAACCATCTGTCTTATATTTCGACGATAAGTCCAAGGCAAGCTTCTTCAATGTCTTGAAGGGATCATCGTCATCGCCCTTGCTCGGTGAATCCAAGCGATACATAAAGATCTGGCAAAATTCAAAAAGATTCAATTTAAACGAAGATACATTAACAGTTTCGAGGCACTTACAAGCAGCAGGAACGTATTGTCCTGATTACCCATACAAACGCGCTCGTATTGGGACACAAAATCGAGTGCATCTGCCACCTGATGCTCAAATGCTGGCACAAGGATTGCGATCCGAGTACTTTCGGTTACGTAGGGCGATGGCACAACCTCGACACGTCCCAGTGGCTTCACAACCTCAAAGCCTTTTAGCAGCAATCGTTTGGGTGTGCTGCCCTCATAGAGATTTAAATGCAATTGATAGTCCATGCCACGTGTTGCATCAAATTTTCGATATGCACTATGCATGCTGTGATATCGTAGCTTGGGATGCTTTTGTGCCGAATATTGTAGGGTTATCTCAAGGATCTTGGCAAAGTCGATTGCCTCGATGCGACTCAGTGGCGCCACAGCATGTTCTCCATTTGCATTGGGCAAAAAACTGTGTGTGCCATTTAACAGTTGCCACGTGAGCATGTCGTGACGTGTCTCCGGTGCACTTGGCGATGGAACGCCGAGGGGCCAACGAATTTCGAGTATTTTATTTGATATGCTGCCATTCGCAATGCTATACGATTTTTGTTCCAATGCATAGCCACGCTGTTGCACTTGTTCCAAATGATGCTGCGATCAATCGAGAAACAATATTAGAATTTAACGGCAAACAGTTAACAGCTGTTAAAATTACCTTTGAATAATATGCGTGCAGGCGATAGAAATCCTCTTGTGTTTGTACAGGATAAACAGTTGTGGCATTCCTAAATTCCTCTTCCTTGGCAAGTATGCTGAGATCCTTAAATTGTCGCTCTTTCGTATTCAGTGCAAAGCTATACTGACGCATACCCTGTAAGAATGCATCCAGATGGCAATTAATTAGGATTTTTCTTCATTTGGCGTTTTCAAATGTAGCATTAAACTAATGTCTAACTAATGAAAAATTTTATTTTTTATTAACATGAACATGTGTTTCACAGATTAAAAAAACTACAATCAACTTCCTTTATCAGGGTTGAGCCAGAGCTTTTAACGATCCCATTAAAATCCCAGACACTTTGAAAACAACAACAACAATTTTGCTCCCATTCTCATTCCCGTTGGAGAATGGTTGAAAAGGGGGCCCCCTCCGAGGCGGGTGCATAATTAAATTAACAATTGGATGTTAACAGTCGGCAACGGCAAACGTTGAATGCGAGTTTTCTACACAGTTTGAGAGAAGTCAATCACACTCCTTCAGTTCATCTCTCTCTCTCTCTCTCTCTCTCTGGATCAGCCTCTCTTGAGTCTGGCGGCGCACCATAATAATAAAACATAAAACATTTCAATGCCCTTTTACGCAGAAAATGCAACTAGTTAATTTGCTGGCGCACATTAATCAATTTAAATGGCAAAATTTTATGGCAAGAACAACATACAAAGTACATATGTCTGAAGAAGCCAAAGAGCAACAGCAGCTTTAACGGCACTTATGAAGATGTCTTGACGCTTTAGGTCTATGTGATCGAACAGCAAGCACCCTGTGGCAACAAATGTCGGTTTATAAAACACTTGAGTCTCTCACATACAAGTGCAGTTACTGTTTTAAATTGAAGAAAGCAACAAACAAAAAAAGCACAGTAATGAACATTCTGCCACCCACACACACACACACAAACAGACACACCCACACACCACATAAAACATACAGATGTTCATTAATCATTTAACGGTGCCTGCCAGCCGCGTAAATAAAAACCTAAAATTCAAGCAAATGAAATACATTAAGTTCTAAGCTTTGCGTTTCCGTTTTACCTTCACAAAAACTTTCAAACTTATGTACATACATGTATGTGTGTGCATATAGTTCTTGCTAAATTGCGTGTGCAAAATGCCGTTTCACACACTGTACTACATTATAAAAACAAAGAGCAAGTACCATAATAAGGCGAAAATAACTTTCGATTTAATTACCAATCAGCTAATAGAACACTTGCCAGTGACTCACAAACAGCGACTTAACGACAGTGCGTTTCAAACTACAGCAAACGTTTATTTTGTACAAATCATGTCCCCTCCCCCCGCTACCCTTTCAACCATAATGTTTGAGAAATTCTTTGACCATTGCTCAGAAATTAAATACATAAACTGTCCATCAAGTGTTGCTGCTGGCATGTCCAAATGTCTGCCACAAAACGAAGACTATGAAATTGCTTTGGTTCTTTTCATCTCTCGCTCTACCGCTATCTTCCTTACGCTCAGCGGCTGCTGCTGCTGATGCTCTCTTTACGCTGACAAGTTTTCAGGGTCACTCTCGTTGTATCAATGAACTGATTTCGGTTGTTGCGTGTTCGTTTCGGGCATGTGTGTGTGTGTGTGTGTGCGTGCGTGTGTTTGTCGCACTCTGTACGTTTTTTTTTTTTCAACGGCAAATTGTTTAAATAAATAAAACGGCGTGTAGGAAGCAGCAACGATCAGACACGACAGGCAAATGGGCAAATTAACTCACACATATGTGCAGACATAACTACAACATATGTACTACATACATATACATATGTATATGTGTGTGCTTATGTTCATTTATATGCTGGCTGCTGCAGACATCAATGCTACTCAAACTGTTAACAGTTGCTGCTGACCATTAGAGCTGAAACTTCTATTACTGCTAATTTAAATAGCAGTTGAGGATCACTGTAAATCTGCCGTTTAACCTCGCATTTCTTACCTGAAACGTATCCTGGCAGCCAGCAACTCGACTTGCATACTTTACACATCGTCCAATATTGACACTGTGATCATTTGTTACACCAATGCGAACACAACGATCCAAATTGTTGCGCATCTTGCGAATGACACTGCTGCTAAGCAGTATGCCCGCCTCCAAGGCGCAATAGTTGCGATCGGTTTGACCAGCGCCAGCAGCACCCGAACTGTCATTACTGCTAGCAGCCGCAGCATCAGCTGAATTCTCAGTCGACTTAACACGTGTGCTGCCCATATAGAGGTCAAAGGTGATGCTCATATGATAGAGCAACTCATTCAGCTTGCGTGCATCCACATAAACATTGTCCGGCACCAATAGAAAATAATCATAATCATCCAGATAGTTATCGGCTATATACTTGATCACATAGAATGGCCGTCGATTCTCGCGCGTATCGGTGAAACCAACAATATTCTTCAGTTGATAGTTCGTCTTTACGCTGTCCGCATTAATGAAGAACTTGATCTTGTTCACCAAATGGGCGGTTGTTCGATTAAAGGCTGTCGCATAGCTATTAATATTATCCTGTGATGTCATCACACCAATAAATATCTTCTCTCGAATTCCCAATTCCGATGAATAATAGCGAGGTCGTGTCAAATTTTTAACCTATCAAAAACAAGCAGAAGAACAGATTAACTTAAGAAGAAGAAAAAACAATATAATAAGTATTTTGTAGGCATTTAAGTTATTTAGACGGCTGCACGAATTTTCGAAGCACTTGAAAAATATCAAATTTCAATACAAAAGAATACACTTGAACTGAATGACTATGAATGATTATTATTACCCTCATGTTCTTAAAAAGTACACAAAAAAAAAAAACATCTGAAAATAGCTAAAGAGATAATAAAAAAATTATATCCATTATTTATGTACAATAATTGTAATGTAAAGGGTTCAATGTGCCCCATGAAAAGTTGAGTTGAGTTTAACAGATAAAAATCTTTTAATGCATTTGAAATCATAAAAAAGATTTTAATTAGGTGTTTAAGTTTAAGCAAAACAGTCAGTGAATAGAAACAAATAATGAAAAATTCTAGAAATAGCTATTGTAACTATTTGTATCAGTGCTTCTCAAACTGCATAGTCGTGGCTGACTGTTAGAGAGGTTTCTGTTAATTATTTGCTGTTATTTAACATTGCAATTGAACGAGGATCTTTAGTTGTACTACTTTTGTCGGCTACTTTAATGATCTTTTTCTTAAAATATATTAATTTTTAATGGGCGTCGTTCAAACAATAACAACAACAATAATAGCCTTCGCTCAAGGTAAAAATAATTTTTATTCTTTTCTGTATTAGTTGTTGACGTCAAATAGTATGTATGAACTATGTCTTGAACCCTGGACTGTTAAAATGTTTAATGACAGCAAAAGTTAGCTGCTAACTATTAGTTAGGTTCTATTTAATCGGTTTTAGACTGGCGTTGAAAAGGGGGCGGGCATATTGCATATTGACGACGACTATTAGCGCTAATTGCATATATAATAGTATGGTTGTTATAGTGACTACAGTATACACTGTAGTGTCGAACAAACCAAACCACATTTAAATTGTACAGATTTCGAAACATAAAAATTAGTTTAAAAAAAAAAATTAATTTAAGTAGTTTAAAATTATAATTATAGAAAATTTAAAACCTATCCAAAGCTTATCGATGGTAGGTACTATTTCATTCTTTTTCTCTCTCTCTTTAATCAGTATAATACTAACAACCTACTATACAATTTTTAACAGTGTATTTGGCACGTTTTTTTGCATTGTAATGAGAATTCGATTGAATTTTTTATTATTAGCTTATGAGCCAATGCACCCAATTAAATCCCTCCCCCCCCAATTTGATTTTTTCCTTTTCTATAGAAATTCGCATGCAAAAGCCGAACGACCTTGTGCTTAAATTATGTGCAAAAAAAAAAAACAAAAGAGCTTAAATTCTAATGCTAAAATCTACATCAACCATTCGCAGAGCAATTAATTGTGTAAATATTCAAACACACAAACCAAATAACAAGCAGGTAAACATAAATTTGCCCGACTTGCCAAGAAGAAAAAAATAAAAAAAAATATTAAAATTCTCCTGTGGTTTTTTCTTAAATTTTTTTTTTTTTCGGTTGGTAAATGAAAATATTTTCCTAAATATGTCTGTTGTTGTTTATTTTGTGGGCGAGGAGGAATAAGCTAGAAAATGATGCATGGCATAATTCCATGAAAAATTCTAAAATCGAATGCAAAAATAACAAATTTTCAATAGTTCCACAAAATTTATTTGCTTTGGGAATTAAACATTTTCATATGGAATTATTCAGAGTGCATTCCAAGAAAAACTATTAATATAATTGTATTTGAAATTACAAGATGTTTATTGAAGTTTGGCTTTATGTCAAGGAAGCATGATTTTTGCCAGGTATATTAAAATCCTTTTTTTCTATCATAAATCTGGTCTTTTTTGCCTGAGCAAAGTGCTGTCAACATAACAGAAAACAGTTCATCATAGATCAGCTTTATGTCAGGGTAGCACAAACTTTGACAGGATCATGGTATATAATTAATATCATAGACTTTTCATCTCGTGTCATACTTCTCTCCTTTCTTTTTTGATCTCTTTCTGCATTTATCCTTTAGTTTACCTTCTAGGTTTTACCTTCAAAGCTTTGGCAAAAAGTGTTCGATTACCAACGCTCCAATGCACAAATAACCCAATTGCGAATTACAAGCACAAAAAACAAAACAAAAACCATAACTAAATAATTAAAAAATAAATACGCACGTGGCTGTGAACATTTCAGGTCTTATTGTAGAACTTACAAAATATATATATACTGCTTTATGATTTATTAAATAGTTTCTTTTTTTAGAGCGAAGGAGGCAAGCAACAAAATAAACAGCCTTGTGACGTAACAGCAGCCAAAGGTTAGCAACAATAAAAAGTAAGAGTGTTTTTCTTTAAGTGATTGAAAGGGCGATAGAAAGAGTGAGAAAGATATACTGTAACGAACAATCAACTTTAGCTAACGCATTATTATAGTTTTATTGGGTGGAAAAGGCAGAAAATATATTTGTATATATATTGATGGCCCCAAGTCTTATCAGTGAACTGTTTAATCAGCAATAAGAAAAAAGAAAAGAAAAACAACATCAAGGGAATTTCCATTCTACAGAAAGAACTTAATTAAACACAGATATTGAATTATGTTTATGTTTATTTGTTTTTTGTTTTTTATTTATGCAGCTGCTCAAATCTAGTTTACAATTGACATTGCCACTGTCGTTCGAAGTGGCGCCAAGTAGATCAAATCATTTTTGTTGAATGATTCATAAATGAAAAAATGAGGTTCAAGTTTGGCTTGGACTTAAAGGCGTTTGGTTTCTTGCCAACTTTATCATTCTTTTGCTATTTGTTGTTTACGTTTTAATTATTTCAAAAGATAATATTTGCCCCAAGCATTCGTTTTATTTAAATGAATGAATATGAATCATTCAGATTTCTTGGAGTTCCTTAATCGGTTTGGGAATAAACAAAACAAATCAGTCATTTGGAGGGGGAAATTGTTTCATTATCAAATGTTATATTTAAATGGATCTTCCTAACTCAATCTAATAAGATCTTAAGACCCGAAAGGAAACAAATAAGTTTGTTTTTTGTATATGAATTATCATTCTGAAAAAATGACGTACCGGGCTTCATTTACAAACAAATTGGTTTCTTGTTTATGAATTATCGTTCTAAAAAAAGAACGTACCGGGCCTTATTTACAAACAAGTTAGTTTCTTGTTTATGACTTATCTTTCTAAAAAAAAGGACGTACTGGGCCTCATTCATATTAAATTCTATTGTTTCTGAGTACATTCAAATGCAAATATTTGTTATTTGTTATGAATTTATTATTTTTAAGAGTAAAATTAATTATTTAAAGAAAGAATTAAGATTTCTTCAATTCAATATGCATTTCCGTATACTTAATGAATTCAAAACTTTTGAGACCTTTTAGATAACAATCATATAAAGTATAATTTATGATTTCTTCGGTACATTCAAATAAAAATACAGTTAAAAGTCTACAAAGTTCTTTTGTATTCATAGAATGGACCATAAATTTAACCCTAACGAGATTTTTTTGTTAACCATTCGTTTCTTCGTTTTGATAGCGACTTCGACCCCTGAAAGAATCTGTCTGTAATAATTGAAATGATTCCGAGTAACAGTAATAGTTGAAATGATTCCGAGTACAAATATAATCTTAGTAATGACCCGCATTCAACTTTTCAAACACCCAAGTGATGTCTAGAATAGTTTGTGGTGTTACAGACAGATAGATAGATAGATAAGTAGTTTGTGCTTGTTGTTGATGGAATGATATATGGTTTTGTATGTATATTGCACATGCTGGCTCGAATCTCGGCTCGTTTTTTCAATCGGGCACAAGAGTCCAACAACAACAACGGGGAATTGCATTGGATTTGACAAATCTTAATTGAAAATGGTGCGCATATATGTATGGAAAGAAACCTATGTCTCATACAGATCGGTGGTTGGTGGTTCGTTGTCGTTGTTGGGTCGGTCGACTCGAGTCTCGCGCTTATGACAATTAATTGAGATCGTTATTGTGTGCAATACAACTACTACAACTACAACAGACACACATATGTATACACATAATGTTGGGGGCATTTTAAAGCCGGAAATTCGACGCGCTTTTCAATTAAAAATATATCTTCTTCTATATCTGGTTGAACTATTTTAGGCACAAGTGCATCTCAAAGTCCTAAAAGTCTATCATATATCAAATTTATTGATCAATTTATCGATAAGTTATAAGATCGAACTTCGACTTCGTTTGACGAGTTTGTAAGGTAATATTAATGAGCCAGGGTCAAGGCAATATAATAATTTTGTCATTACATTTAAGAACACTCCAGGCGACATAGCTTGACTATGAAGTACCATAACCCTACTAAACTTTAATCTTCGATATCTCCGGTATTTCTTAAAATATTTCTATAATAGTTTCGCAGATTTTCATCCATTTGACTTAAGTTTCTGGAGAAATTTCCCAGATATGCAACTTAACGATTTAAGTGTTATCGATTGAATGGTTTGGAAGACTTATCGTTGATTTCAAACAATACCTATGGCTTGAAAAGAGCAAGTCTCAGGTCTTTTATGAAGTATATAATAAACAAAAGCAATTAACCCTTTTAATCGATTTCAGGTTCAGGGGGCATACTAGTAATAAACACAAGGTTTCTACATTCTATATTTTATTTATGTTGGTACTGTTACTACTGATAAATACGAAACTATCAAAAGCAAATAAATCCGAGTCAATCATGTGTTTTAGTGTCCATTTTTGGTGTCTTGCCCCGAAGTACCGGATGCATGCATGCCGCCAGAGATCATATATTTGTCAAACAAATAATCACCAAGATCTGTTTGGGCACGCTCCAATTGTCGTATATAATCGGCTAGAATCTTTTGACCATCGACTTGCTCCTGCAAAAAGTTTGCCTCAATAAAATCACAAAGATTCGGATCATTCTCTTGGCTTGCCAAAGCATGCACATCCAACAGATGCTGATTCACTTCGAGTTCCATATCCAAAGCATGTTTCAGTGCGGCCAATGTATCGGCAAATTCGGGCAACGGTTCCGGTACGGCACTCAAACGTATCGAACCGCCACGCTTATTCATATACTTCATTATCTTTTCGGCATGCTGACGCTCTTCGGCACTCGCCTGCAACAAGAAACCATGCACGCCCGGTGAACTAACATCGGCCCGATCGAAATGAAAGGCCTGATATAGTAGAGGATTTTAGGTAGTTAAAGCTACTGTAAAGATATAGATATGTAGATAGATCGTTTCTTACCATAGCCAAATATTGATGGCATGCCTTAAGTTCCATATTAATTTGTTCGTTGAGTTTCTCTTCGCAGCTTTTTGAGAAATTCTGTCGCATTATTAAACACAAGCGACGCACTATCATCCATTTTGACATGTTGACCGAAAATTTAATAAACAACAAATAATTTTCAAGCAATTTCTATTCTGACTGATAAATAACAACTAAAAATATTCAAAAAACATAGTTTGTACAAGACAAATCTTAGTTTAAAACAAATCTGAAAGATCTTTCTGTCACTTTAAAGTTTGGGTTCAGCGAGAGGGTCACAAGTTTAAATGTGATTTCACTTTTTTTTGTTGCCTCTTGCCGCCGCTTGATTTAATATTTATTTTTTTCGTGTCAGCTAAGCACTTAGTCAGTACAAATACACACACACATACAGATATAACTTAATATAGTACGTGGTCTATGTTTGCTTCGGCTACAAAGCGTTGAGTAAACTCGGTTTATTGTCATATTTATGTACTTGAATTAAGTGATTTTGCTCAGTGTGCAAACGAGTTTCAAATAATATCTTTACCTCTTCTTGCCGCACATTAAACCAAAATAATATTAACAAGCCCAGACACACAAACACAAATAAAGTGGCCCATTAAGTTAACAAAAGCAAAATTCATTATTATTTTTTTTTTCAAGATGAAAAAACGTTGCGCAAGTCATTTAAATGTTTTACTTAAGTAACTTTTTGTTATTGTTATACAACACTAAAGTTTCATTCCATTGTATACATAACTTTTATATACCTAACTGTTATTTACAGATTTGTCATTTCGAGTTTATACCCATCTTGAACTTTTAATAAAACATAATGACAAATAAACACTTTCTCAATATTTTTTGCTTATTATTTAAAAAAAAAGAAAATTGTGCCAAAAAAATTTGTCAAGTTCATAAATTTTTTATGTTGGAATTTTTCACTTTGCGTCGCTTTAGTTAAATAGCAAACGTTTGCAATGTTTACTTTACGAAAAAAAAAAAAACATAGGCTAAAAAAAAAAGCAGGCAAAAAAACAGTCTAAGCAATACGTTACACTTTTAAGATACCCTGTAATGCTATAGATTTAATATTTAAAGCATCTTTTTGTATGTTTTTTTGATTGATTTTCTTTTTCAATTCAATACACATTCTACTTAAGTTCAATTAATATTTTCTTTTTGCTTGAGATATTTACAATATTCAATCGATTTGCGTTAACTTTATTTTTTATTCAATAAATAAATATCGTGTCCGATTTATGTCGGCATAAATTGTGAACTTGACGCGATACCAATAAGCACATATATGTATATTTGTTCTAGATTTGGCATAGTGCACGTCGTATCAGCTTTTGTTATAAGCACAACATTGGTTTATAATTGAATTGAATGCGTTTATTTATTTAAATGTAATTTATGCGCGCGCCAGTGAAATTTCGTTGATCGCGTGATATTTTTACCTTTTTTTTATTTATTCTTTATTGTTGCTAATCAAATTTTGTTTTTTGCCAGCAAAGCTGAAATTGGCGCTCAAGGTATTTGCCAAAAGGAATGTAACTGTTATCGTGTGTAACATAATATTTACTGAGCGAGTAAGAGCATGTCAAACTGTAATACTGTTATATTACTACACTGCTGCTGCGCGCCGGGTCCAGCATTATCGCATGTTTGTTAATTTATATTCTTTAACCATAATTTGAACTTAACGAAAAGCGATTGTTATGGTTTTTGGACTGACCAGCACTTGTCGCATAAATAAAAGCCTTGATAGCAGCAATTGAAGCCGAATAAATGAAAAGTGACGTCTGCGCTGACGCAGTCGCATATGTATAGTACATAGTATGTACATATGTATGTGTATATGCTATTTCTAACCGAAATAAAGCAGGCGAATTACGAAAGCGAATGCGATAAGCAAGAAGGTCAATAAATTGCTTGATATAATGAGACATGTGTACAAGCACAAGTATACAAGCACACTTATGTATGTACATACATTCATACACGCATTTTCGCTCAAATTTGTATTTGAATATGTTTATCATAGGATTCAAATTCGCACTCTTTGCAGTTGCTTCTGCGTTCTGATTGGCGCATAAGCCACGTGCAAAATATGTATCGATTTAAGAGAGAGAGAGAGTGGCTTACCGGCTTTTTAGCCGCCAGCGGCTTGTTGATCAAATTCAAATGTGGCTCAAAATCCTGACCAAAGCGCTCGATAAGTAAATTCTCGGCTGCCTCCTGAGGGCATTCTTCCTGCTGCACCAGCTCCCAAATATCCTGCGGTATATAGCAGCTAAGCACCAGGCCCAGCATCAGACCAATCACAAAATAATGATTGCGACTCAACGCGGCCGGTCTACGCATGTTTGTTGTTTACGTACATATACAATACATGTATGTACTGAGACATAAATGGATCTGTATAGAGGATGCTGCTGATGCTCGAACGGCGCTGTTGTCATGTGTACATTTTGTGTTTGTTGTTGTTGCAGTTGTTGATGCTGCTGCTTCTTTTGCCAGGACTTGTTTCGTTTGGTTTGGGTATTTCTTATGAACTATTATTTATTATTTTTTTTATCGTTGATGTTCGTAGAATGCGAGTATGAACTCAAACAGAACTTAAGCTCCGACGGTGCCGGCTAATTTTGGCAAGAATCTTGTGATGTTGTTGTTGCTTTGAAGCACGCACTTGCGTTTTGTTGTTGTTGCTGATTTTGTGCTGAAGCCGTTGAAGCATTTTTAATACAAATTCACAGGTACAAAAAAAGGCATCATTTAGCACACACACACAGAAACACACCAGCTTTGCACTGCACACACATTTCGTATTTGTTGCTAGTCGAAAAATGCGAACAAAATATATAACAAGAAAAAAAAAGTTGAACAACCGCAAACAAGCGCCGCCTGGCCGCCGCACACCGCGTAACGTTAAAAAGTGGGATCTTTTATTTTCATTCTGTTTTGCACATTTAGCAGCGGATTTGTGCTGTAAGCAAGCTGTTATAACTAACAGCTAACTGACTGTTATGCTATAATTAACTGCTGCCGTAAACTAGTACGCTGATTACAGATCGTACGAGCAAATTCATACAATGAACGCAAAATTTTTTAGCAAAGTAGACGCACTATTTAAGCATAATTTTTTATATTTTATTATATTGATAACTGGTCTCAAGCTTTAACTATTAACGAAGAACTTTGTTTTCTTATATTAAGTTTCATGCGTTTGTTTTGCATGCCAGGTGTTTTTTGTGCGTACGTACCTTATGTTAAAAAGGCGATCTTCTAACATTATGTTAATTTTAACAAATTACTCTTTCTTGCGTTAACAGTGGTCTCGCATATAACAAATGTGACGTAGAAGTATGAATATTTCTTGGTTTCCTTATGACCACTACCACCATTATTTTTTTATGCACACCAAAACCTTGTTTTCTTTGAAGGTGTGACGTATAACATGCGCATTGGTATAGTATGCTAATTGTCAATCTCGCAATATTCTGACAACATGGCAACTCTGCATTGTTTGGGTCATTTTGCGTTTGTATTGTTGATATTCGCCGCGAAACGGCGAGCACATCTGCCGAAAAGCTAATAAACAAACTGCCAATGTCTGTGGTTGTGCTGGACAATGGAGCCTACACAGCCAAAGTGGGACTCGCAACGCAGGACGAACCCCATGTGGTGCCCAATTGCATTATGAAGGCAAAGAGTGAACGACGACGTGCATTTGTCGGCAATCAAATCGAGGAATGTCGAGACACCTCGGCGCTTTTCTATATCCTAGCATTTCAGCGTGGATATTTGCTGAACTGGGACACCCAGAAAACCGTTTGGGATTACATATTCAGCAAGGAAGGCATCGGCTGTTCACTGGAGAATCGCACCATTGTCATTACGGAGCCACAAATGAATTTTCAAAGCGTTCAGGAGGCGATGCTCGAGATGCTCTTCGAAGAATATCGGATAGCTGGCATGTATAAAGCCACTGCAGCGGATTTGGCTGCGTTCAACTATGTGGCAGACAGCGAAGAGCGAACGACAATGCAAACGCTCAACTGCATCATTATCGATGTCGGCTACAGTTTTACACACATTGTGCCATTCGTGTTGGGTCGAAGGGTTATGGAGGCAATAAGAAGGATTGACGTTGGTGGCAAAGCGTTAACAAATCATCTCAAAGAGCTTATATCGTATCGTCATCTGAATGTCATGGATGAGAGTCATGTGGTGAATCAGGTCAAAGAGGATGTCTGCTTTGTGGCCGAGAATTTCAAAGATGCAATGACTGTCCATCATAGCGAACAGCGACGAAAAGAAATCGCCGTAGAGTATGTTTTGCCCGACTTTACGAACGTCAAGCGTGGCTATATACGTGTGCCGGGCCAGCCACGCTATGATGAGGATCAACAACAAAGGGTTCCGCTATGCAATGAACGATTTACAGTTCCCGAATTGCTCTTCAGCCCCTCCGACATTGGTATTAACCAAGTTGGCATACCGGAAGCAGTCGCCGATTCCCTGAAAGCGTGCCCCTGGGAGGCACATCGAGAGCTGCTGCTCAACATTCTGATTGTGGGTGGAAGTGCACAATTTCCCGGTTTTTTGCCACGTCTCAAGCGAGATTTGCGCGCTCTGGTGCCCGACGATCTCGAAGTGTCGCTCATTTGCCCCGAGGATCCTGTGCGATATGCCTGGTATGGTGGACGCGAAGTCGCCACAAGTCCCAACTTTGAAGAGTTCATTTTTACGCGAGACGATTATGAGGAATTTGGCATCCATGGAATGCCACAGCGCTGAGTCTATTTACACACACACATACACACACGCACGCACGCATATCATCCGCATCCATTATTTAAATATTTTATGTAGATATATAAGTTTTAACCGTCTTCTAAATAAATGCATCAATTGTATAATTGTATTATAAATATATGTCAAAAAGCAAATATAAAAACAAAAATATTGATTTTTTTTTTTTTACTTTGATTGCATATAGATGTACTATATATTTGAACAATATACATATACTATATATAATTTGTTGCTATTTAAAAAACAATCTAAGAACATTTCAAGTCATTTCACTATGTAATTTTGTACAACTAAATTTTAACTACATCAAACAAAACTTAAGCATATTCGCGTTTATTCTCTAGGAGTATAATTTGCTCGAGTTGCAGTTGTAGTTTGAACAATTATTTTTTTTTTATGCATCGCCGCAATAGAGAAGATGCTTTTTGCGCAGAAAAACGAAACAAAATAGAGAAAATTAATTTTCTACATAAACTTAAGTTAATTTAGATGTTGATGCGAGGCGGGTGCGGTGCTGTAGAGCAACTATATATTTATATATATGTATAGGCTCTACATGCTGAAGGATTCGCCGCAACCACAGGTGCCTTTGATGTTCGGATTGTTGAACACAAATTCACTGGACAGCTTCGATTGCACAAAGTCCATTTCGGTGCCTGCAAAATGAAAGGGTATTTTCACTTTGATTACATAATTGTTTAGAATTTGTATTACCCAGCAATGAAAGCTGCGCCTTCTTATCGATAAAGACCTTGACGCCATCCTGTACAACCTCTTCATCCAGTTTGTCTGCAGTAGCCAAACAAAATAAATATTAAATAATCAATAGCACACAACATACAAATAATTAAGAACTATCTAAATTTAGTATACCTTTGGTGCTGGCATAATCTAGGGTGTAGGACAGTCCATTGCAGCCACGCTGGCGTACACCAACCTTGAGAGCGATCTGTAGGACAATACCAAAGAGTCAAAACTTATTTACTGTAGGAATACAACTACAATCAACTTACCACTTCTGGTTTGTCGTGCAGCAGCGATTTGATTCTTTGCACCGCAGCGGGCGTCTACAAAACACGAAATTAAAAATGTAAACAACAAACAATGTATTGCATTGGGCCAAGAGGCACATATGTTTTTTTTTTAGCTTGTGACTGTTATTTCATCATGTGTTTATTTCACCACAATTTTATGCACTTACCAGTGTCAATGCGGCACGAGTGGGCAATAATTTGCGTCCCTTAAGTGCGCGCACTGTTGCAGTTGCCACAACACGTGTTGCCATTTTATGTTCAGAATTTATATAATTTGTTTTTGCTAACAATTTCGACAATATCAATGCTTTTCAAAAAGTGTTGATAAACAGTAATATCAGCTTGCTGTGTTGACTAACAATGACACTTATCGAAAGCTGTCGGTAAAGTTATCGAATCATATTTGGTATTATTTTCTGATGTTGTCAAGTCGTCATAGTTATTTTTTTTTTTTGAAGTAATATCATTCACAAATATTCTTCAAACGTGTTTATTTAGCTCAATAGTCAATAACAATTCCGTACAAATTCAAGTTAAGCCGCATATTATTACATAATACTGTACATATACATCAGTGATTATCGTCCGTTCTTTATTTGTTGTTGATAAAATTATAAGTTAACAAAATGAGCGCCTTAAAGTTAATGTTCAATCGCGTTGTAGCACCAGCCACTCGAGTCTTATACAATGCTAGCAAAATTACAAGTCGTCAATACCATTTGGTAGCCATATCAACAAGGCCATACAAAAACATACAGACATGCCTGCAGCGCGCGAACTTCAGTGAAAAGCCGGAACCAGAAGAGGTAAGTTAAAAAGCAGATGGCCAACAAGTGGGTTTCGAATAAACACAAATCGCATACGTCTTGGTTTTTGTTTTCAGCAAGATGATCCCGACCGTTTGGTCATAAAGCGTCTACCATTGGCGGAGCTGGAAACAAAACTTCAACTAATCTATACATGCAAAATTTGCCAGTCGCGAAATATGGAGACCATATCAAAGGTTGCCTATAACAAAGGAGTTGTTATTGTTACCTGCAAAGAATGTGAGAATAATCATCTGATTGCTGACAACTTAAACTGGTTCACGGATCTCAACGGCAAGTGCAACATCGAAGAGATATTGGCCGAAAAGGGCGAAAAAGTTGTAAAAATTGTTAGTGATCAGCATCAATATTTGCCAAAGGATTAAAATAGTTAATTTGTACTTGTTCAACTAACTAAGAGATATAATTAAATTCAATGTGTTCTAGCTATAAACAAAGGCGACCTTATTGAGTAGTTGCAACAGTCGATTTAAAAGCGGCTTAGGAAGTAATTGTAGCTGCTGGTAAAATTGAATTCTACACGGCGATCTGGGCGTCAGCAGCCAGTGTGTCAAGTATATAATCTCATCCAGCGGCAGGAGCGAAATTGGCGCATCTGCCGTACATTGTATGTCATCCAGCTGCAAATGGGGCAACTGTTGTTGCCAATAGAATTGCAAATAGCAACCCAAAGCGACAGCGAAACGTCCATGCAGTAGCCAGCAAAAGAGACGCGACAAATTCGATCCGCTGTTGATAAACTGATAAATATTATGCACAAAACTGGAGCAGGCGTTGTCCTCCGGCTCTAAATTTCGTTCGACTAGCATATCACAGATCATGTGGCGCAATAGATAACAGCGTGTATACAAAATGCTCTCCTTGCTCTCGCGAAATAAATGCAGCCACAAATCGCAGGAAATTAGTTTCATGGCACGCCTAAGGGCAATTTTGATATCCTCGACGGTTTCTAGGCGAAAGATGCGTCGCACTAGTTGACGCATTTGCAGAACATGTATATTAAGCTCCATAGCGGCGACATTTAGGCGCGTGTATTCCTTATCCGTTTCTTGCCCCAACTCTGACCAATCCAAATCCTTGATGATGCTCCAGGCTGGCTGCACTTCAGCGAAGGCTTTGTGCATTTGATACAGTAGAGGAGCATGAGTGTGGCCATTGCGTGTGCCACTGATTATACTAGCACACAGCTGCCTGATACACTGCGTCCGATCCATGTCATAATAGCGTCTGATTGCTGCATGTGCTTGGGTGCATTGGAGTAGTACCGCTTCGACCAGTTCATCGCCCAGCCGTGCATAGCATTCGTGCAGATATAATGTAGCCTTCAACAGACACTCGATGTCTAGGTATTTAAGTTCCAGTTGCTTCTGGGACTGTTTCATTTCTTCCTGGCAATCCAATATCCAGACGATCAATTTAGCCGAATGCTCTGACGCTTTTTCCAGAGTCAGCCCATCGTCCAATCTCAGCTCATTTTGTATAAACACATCCATGGATTGAGTTAATTTGATATTTTATCTTATTTACTATGTTAAACATGTTATTATTTGATTAAATATGCATTTTAAATAGATGTGCAAATGTAGGAGATCTTATGTTGATTCGATTGATCGACTCATGAGTTAATTCATTTTGATAATATGTTATCGATATGCGTTCTCTGTTAACATGCATTTATGTTAATTTTAGTTACAGTTACGCAGCGCTGCCATTTATTTAGTTGCACGGTCATTTGTCTTTCAAACACATCCGGCAGCTTTGGCTGCTGTGAATTATATAAAATTGTCCGCCCTCGCCAATTAAATTGAAATTGCAGCATTTAGAGTGTACGCTCTTTAAATTTTATTTTAATAATGTGTATATATATTTATATATATACATATACATATATATATAGTCAATGAGTTTACTCATATTTTTCCACCTCTGTCATTCCTTTAAGTTACATTTTTTTCATTAAAATGATAAACATAAAATGCATAACATAGACTTATAGTTACAATCAAATACCGTTGCTTCATTACTTCAATCGTTTCTTTCCTTTTCATCTCATGTTATTTTAATATATATTTTATTTATAAACAGTTTTCAAAGCTTTATTTGCACGTAATGCATTTTGCTTTACTTCATGTTAAGAAAACATATATACATATATTTATAAGAATTTATGCTCGACTTAGGAAAATAAAAATATATCAGTAATCGATTAAAATTTTTTCTTCTTTCTCTTTGTTAGTGTTCATACAATTTTAAGTTCAAAAATAGGGTTTGTCAACAAAATATTACAAATAAAAATAAGAAAACAGCATTTTAATACGTTGTTATTGACTGATATAGTACCTTCAATGGGTTCTTGTTCTTTCATTTTTTTTTTGTTTTTTTTTTTTGTTACTTCTCGTGCAATTTTTTCCATTTTTTTGCATTTTCTTAAGATTTTTTTTCGCTGTTTTTCTTTGTTTCTGCTTTAATATCCCACCCCGTTCTGTTTTTGAAAATGTATGAAAATATATATATGTATGTATATATATTATTTTGTTTTGTATATATATATTTAATATATTATATACGCGCGCGAAAATTAATAATTAATTCAACATGTTTGTTTTTTTTATATATATATATATACTATTTAACTATATGTTCTATATATGTTGCATGATGCTGTTGTCGCTGTTGTTGCTATCGCACATTTATTGTGGCTGTTCTGTAATTATTATTTTCAAACTTTTTAATTATTATTTTTTTAATTCGCAACATAAAATTTCCCAATTATCTAGTGTATTATTGTGTGGGTGTGTGAGAGTTGGTTTGTGTGCAAAATTTTGTTATTTAATTGTTGGGATCTGCGATTTCGTAATTATTTTGCTTTTTTTTTATTTTTCTCGGACGGTACAGCTTAGGCGAAGCCAAAGCCTTCGGAGCACTCATGTATGGCTTTCAGTAAACAGCAACGCAACTTATCATACGACTTGTACATGGGCAGATCCAATTGATTAAAACTGTAAAGTTGATAAACGAAATATATGAATGGATTGTCAAATAAAATTTATGTCGTTCAATATTACCAGGTATGTGCGCATGGCAAACGATCTGTGGAGCGATCGTCGCGATGTATTTGGAACTTTTGAATGCCATTCATGCCCTCCAGGGAGCCGAAGCCCTGCAACGGTACCTTCGAGGTGCCAGTGACAAACTGTAGGAATTTAGCACGATCAGCCTGATCGAAGCTGCGCAATGCACGCCAAAACCATTGAATCTGCAAGAAAGAATTTGAATTACATTCTAATACATATTATAATAAGTTATTGTTAAAACGCACCTGTGCAGATTTTGATGTGTACTTGTGGTACTCGGTGTTTGCTTTTAGATCTTCAATATCAATATCCGGTAAGCCGGATATCAGAAGTTCCAGTTCCTGTTCGTTAAATATCGATATTAAATGCTTTGGAATTATATCATAGAAGCCTTCAAGGAATGCGTCCAATCTGCATAAACACAAAAAGCACAATTATAATTCAAATGTGAATGACATTGATTAATTAAATTTAATACTCACTGCTGACGTATGGATCCGCTCATCTTAAGCTGGCAGACGAGCTGAACATATTCAAATTTATTATCTTCGGTGACGGTGAAATCGCGTCCATTAGGCTTGAGATCACGGACTTGTGTGACGCCAAACTCTTGTACCTCCGTCGAGAAGGTCAACTCATAGCCGAGCGACGATACTTCGTTTTTCATTAGATAGTCGAGGCCTTTATAGAACTCATAATCCTGCGATTCCATATCTGTATGCTTCACAAGTTTGCCCAGGATGTGTTTGTAGAATGAGCGTGTGAAATAGCATTCCAGCAGCTTATTATCATGCACGGCCTTGGCTGTAAACGAAATAGAAAGAGAAGGAGATAGATAGAGCGACAGCGAGACAAAGTTAGACAAAGAAAGGTATATAATAAATAGGTCAACTTACCAATTACACGACCGACAAACTTGAAATAACTCAAGTGATTGGGATTTGCATGACTCGATGGATTGATCATATAGGTGACGCGATCGCCCGGCGATACGCAAAACAAGGCATACATGGGATTAAAGATTTCGCGAGAGATTATCACATACCATTCGCGCAACAGGCCGCCAGCGTCCTGGCCTTCCTCATCTAAACACACAAACAACGATGATGACATTTCTTCTAGATATAGAGTAATGTTCCTTTTGACTTACCCTCGAATACAATGTAGAAACGATTCTTCCATTCCTCCGGTCCGAGACGGTAAAGGACGCGGAACGAGTCTTCGAAGACGGTAACGCGACGCACACTAACTGTATGCTCCTCACGGCGTATACCCTCATCGAGACGCTCCAACTCCGTCTGGAAATACTTTCGCTTCACATCAAAGTCGAGGATGCGTGTGTGATCCACTAGAACAGCGAATGGACCATCCGACAGATGCGTTGTCGATTGTCGCAATATCTGATTGAGTACGGTGCGATGTTTCTCGGCAAATTGTAGAAACTTGTGCCGGTCCTGTTTGAGTTGAGCCTCGTGTGCGGTTAGCGGCGTCACCGGCTGACCAGCAGATCCCGGGGAGCCTCCCTCCTGCATGCGTGAGTCATCTGTAGTAAGGAAAATAGAGAAACGTTTAACATTTTTTTTTTAAAATTATGAATTTAAACAAAAATAAACAAAAAACTTACCCTCAGCTGAATTGGGTGTCTGGCTGCTGTTGCTGCTGCTGTCATCCTGCTGTGGACTACTGTCGCCTGACACTGGATGTGGTGCCACTCGCAATCCACTGCCACTTGTGGCATGACCACGTCCCGGCTTTCTGGGCGTTACACGATGCGATGCGTGTATTAGGAAGAAGGCCTCAACTGTTGGCTGCAGCACCAGCACTGCAAACTCATCCTTGGACTCCTCGAGTGCAACAAGGCACTCGCTCAATGTTTGCCACAGTACGTCCAGGCATAGGATTTGACTAAGAGTTGGCTTAGCCGATGATTCCGCTGTTGTTTTGTTGGCTGCAGCATTTGTGCTGCTGTTGGTATTTTCGGGTGCATCGCTTGTTTCCATGCTGCTGACACCACCACCAGCACCAGCAGCATTACCACCAGCTGCTCTTTGAGTTACAATATCATCGTCTCTATCTGCTTCTGCCTCACCTTCATCATCAACATCACCATCATCATCTCCATCCTCATCTACGTCGTCGTCATCATCATCATCATCCGGCGGCGGTGGTGGTGGTGATGCACCGCCAATATCAATGATATCATCATGATTGGTGCCAGTATTATGACTTTGACTATTCTGCAACTCGTACCAGTCGCGCACCTGCATGAATATCTTTAGGGTGCGCAAGAAATATGGCTGAGCGGATGAATTGGACATTAGTTTCTTCATCGAGGGCAATTGCAGCTCGCAGGTGGGCTTGGCATTCTTTGGTGCCGATATGATCACCGATGCGGCTGTAAAACGATCCTGCATTTGGCCCTCATGGACGGTTAATGTCGGTAGTAATGAGGCTGTGGCAGCAGCACTTCCACTAGGTCTATTACAATCCATTGGCTGTGGTTGCGACGACGACGACGCTGCGGCTGCTGCTGCTGCTGATGTTGATGGCCCTGTCAATGGCTGTGTAACGTTATTGTAGGCGCGTATCTCATCCAAAAGCGTCTGTATAGCCTGACGTACTTCTTCGGCCAAACCGAGAATGGCAGCGGTCAAGTACTGTATAAATATGGCATTCGATGCCTGTGAGCATTGTGTTAGATTCACAATCAGTTTGGTCACATTGTCCAGTCCCTCGGTGGTGCCGCATTGATGTGTTAACACCTCAATGACCAATTGCAGCTGTGAAAAGTTCTTTGAGTAGATTTTGCGACGCGGCTTCATTGGTTGCTGCTGTTGTTGTTGGGCTGCAGCTGTTGCTGCTGTTTGTGTTATATCCTCATCAACATTCTCATCATTGTCCTCGTTATCCTCGTCATCGTCATCTAACTCATCTTCATCCAACTCCTCATCGTCATCATCGACAATTATAGGTTGTTGTTGTTGCTGTGATGCTCTTGACGTTCGAGTTGGCAACGGCGGTGGTGGCGGCATACGATGCACCACCACACTAGGTGGACCTGATGCAGCTGCAGCTGCTGTCCCCGCCGTTGAACGATTTTCGCGACATGCAGCCAAAAATTGACTTATCGGCACCAATGACGGCATTTGCTGATCCATTGGCTGTTGTTGTGCCTGTTCCTCTTCACGCTCTTGCTGGGTTTGTTGCGCCGTCAATAGAGGCATCTGTACAGACGGATCGAGTGGTGGCATACCTGGCAATGGTATTAGTTGATTTTGCGGTGAATGCTCCTCCTCTTTGGGCAGATCCACGCTGAGGGAGGCCAACAGCTTGACCAACATGTCCGTTAGATGTGGTGAACGGCATATGTTTTTGTACGGCAACATTTCCAGCAGCTGACAGAATGGCGATTCGATAAACGACAAAAATTCAGCATTACTTGTCTCCCACTTCCAGGGGGGCTGTGAGGTTAACGGGAAATCTGAAACGTTGGCCAAACGTTTCGTCATCTGTCGATCAATTTTCAAGACAACATCCCAAAAGTCATCCGAATTCGTTTGATAGGCAATGGGTGGTCTCAAGAACGCTGGCGTTGGCGGCACAGTAGTTGTTGCGGCTGCTTTAGCTGCGGCTGCTTTTGATGTTGATGGTGCCTCATCCAGTAGTGGTGGCTGTGATGGTTGTTGTGATGGCTGTTGTTGTGACGGTTGGGGTTGCGGCGTCGGCTGCTGATCATCAAGAATGCCACGCAAGCGATTGGCAACCTGATAGCGATGATAACGAGAGCGAACGTCCGAATCATTCGCATTTGTATTCGTATTCGTATTCGAATTGACTGGCATAACACCAGCAGCACCGTCAGCAGCGGCCACACCAGCATCACCAGCAACACCAGCAGGACCAGCAGCACCAGCAGGACCAGCACTACCAGCAGCACTAAAGATCACACGATTGCGAGCTTTTTGCTCACGATTGAAGGGCAAAAAACTGAACGGATAATGTTTGGCTAGCACAAACAATAGATCCAAACAGTTGCGCACAATCATTTGAGCTGCTTGGGGATTGATGCTGATGCTGCGCGAGGTGCCCTCGTACATGCCATTGATAAGGAAGATGTTGCTCTTATAGCCAAATGCGGCATCCACACGCAATTTCAACCATTCGGGCTTGCAGCCCGTATTCGAAGCACCAAAATCAGGACTCTCCTCGTTAGTTTTCTGTAGAATGGAGATCAGTGCCTTGATGATCCAATCACGTGTCGGCTCATGATGGCATAAATTGCGTATAACGCGATGCAAACGCACACTGTTCGCCTTCTGATCCTCGACAAAAAGGAACAATAGCAGTGTTGCCAATGAATCCGGATCCAACAATATATTCTCATCCTCCATCATTAGCAAGGCCAATGGTTTGCCCGTAGTGGGCGTTATATGATGATGCACAATTGTTGTATGCTGATGCTGCTGCGGCTGTGCATTGCCACTGGAATCATACCAAATGGCGCTGTGCCAGCGTGCCTCATCCAAGTTCTGCAATGTTGATTGGAAGCGAGCTGAAAATACAGAAAATAATTAATAAAAATCGCTTGATTGTTTTGTTTTATAAGCTGCTACACTTACAAAGCGCATTGGTGGGCGGATTAGCATCCATGCGGGCGCCATTGCGTGATTCCCAATCGCGACGCAAAAATTGTGCCTCGGCAGCCAGCTCTGGTGGCAAACTGGCAATCTGTGACTCGTCCATGTCCGTTAGTATCTGTAAGCGAAATGCCTTAGTTGCAATGCAAATTTGTTATTGATGGGCATCAAAACTTACAGCTTGACGTAAAGTCTCTGGTAGATTTTGAAAGAAGGCAGCTGTGTCGACAGGATCCTCGGGATTGGCGCTCTGCGCCGCCTGACGCTGCTGTTCGATGCGCTGTTGCATTAGCACCTCCGATTGTATGTTTGGCGGCAATGCGGCCAAAAATTCGGGATTCACTTCGACGAGCGAATCATGGGCAACTTGTATGGCATTCTGTTGGGCACGCTGGCGTATGCGTTGCATGCGCAAATGCTCTTGTATAACCTCCTCGCGCATCTCGCTGGGTAGCGCGGCCAAAAAGGATGGATCGACACCCTCGGGTACCTCCAGATCACCCAATGCGGCACGCACTTCGGGACTCATATCGGTGACAACGGTGCTAGTGCCAGCGGCGGTTGCTGCAGAAGCAACGGCTGCTGCTGTTCCTCCACCACCAACGGCACCGGTTGAATTAGCTGGTGGAGTTGGAGCTTGGGCGGCAATGCCAGCTGCAACACTTTCATCTGAGCTAATAGCCTCTACATCAATGATAGCCTCAGCTGTTCCGCCAGCTGCCTCACCCAAGTCGTCATCATCATCATCATCATCATCCTCGTCAGCATCGGAATTGTTGTCCGCTTCGACAGCGCCATCACGGTCCTGTTGCTCCAAATTGTATTGGGGCATCTCCTCCTGCATGGATGTCGGATGTGCGGCGACGGCAGCAACAACGGCAGCGGCTGCTGCCACAATAGAGACCACCTCGTTGGCGGCTTCAGTGCTAAGTGGTTGATCGTCTTGTGCCTCTGTGGGCAGCTGCTGCTCACTGGCAAGCAGCTGAGCGGCCAGCTCGGAAATGGTCACTGTGGGCATAATTGATGCATAGCCAGCACTGGTCATCACCGGATCTGCCTGATCCGTCTGCTCTACATCCAACTCTAGATCTTGCTCTGATTCCTGTTCGTCGTCATCATCCTGTTCTTGCAATGATTCTTCTTCCGGTGGCTGTTCCAGCTGCTCTAGCGGCTCGGGGAAATTCAATGCCCCCGGCATAACTGCCAACGATGGTGGCAAGGGGAAAGTCAATTCAGCATTTGTCACACGCATCGACGATTCACGCCACGGTTCATTCATGGCGCCTGCCGACGAACGCAGCAAACGTGGTGGCATATCACGATTGGGCCGAACATTTAACTGTACGGCAGCTCCTACGCCTCTTCGTGGTCTTAGTGCTCTTCCTGTGCCTGCAACGTTCGCATTTGCAACGGCATTTGCATTGTTGTTGCGTCGCATATTCTGACGCTGTTCGTTTGGCTGCAAACAAAAATTTACAAAAAAAATTTTTATATCTAAAAAAAAAATTTTTATAAAATTTCGGAAAGAAACTTTTTCAATGCAAAAAGAGAGCACAAAACACAATTATTGCTTTTTCACTGTCCGGCTTTTTAAAAAGGAGTAATTACTTTTTTTTTTACCATTATGCGAATATTCAAAAAATATGTGCGAGAAAAATTTTTTTTTTTTTGTTCCAACTTCTTTGCTAGCAGTTTTAACAATGAACGCAATTTATTATGTTGTGCAACTTTTTGCGAAACTTCCTGCGTCAACGACTAGACTGTTTGACAGTGCAATCGAAATAAAAATAACATAAAAAAATGGCCACCTTTCCGGTTGATAAATTATCTATCGACCTATCGGAATGCCGAACTTCACAAAAAAAACATTGAACGGCAAACTGTCGATTACTTTAAGGATTTTTATCGCCCAAATTAAATGACATTTGCTTTTAATCTTACAAGTCATGCGCAATACGATTTTAAAAGCGTTGCAGTCGCAGGACGCAATCGAGTGCGGTTACGTCTAGGGATTCGATGCACTTCTTGGGTAATATTACGGGCGAAATTGCTAACAGGCAAATAAGTTTTTGACGCCAGTAACTAACAAATAAGGTAACTCAAGCTCAAGATATCGAGCCTTATTTGCTAAAATAACGAATGCGCCAAAACGCAATTTTACAGGAGAGTTTTTTGTTATTATTTTAGAATTCGTTTAGTGGATTTGTGGCGCTTACGTTATAAATGACGGGCTAATATCTCCGTTAATATATACAATTGAAATGTAATATTTTGGGTGCAGATGCGGTAAGTGTTTATAAACAAATTTACATAAAAATTTTTGTTAGGAAAATAGCGCATTCGTTATTTTTGCAAATAAGGCGCGATATATTAAGTATGTGGGAAATATGTGCAAAATTTATCGATTAATCAATCAGAACAAGTTATTGGCAAAGTTTGAAGTCTCTAGCTTAACAGAACTGACAGGCGGCACCATGACGGGTGCAGTCTCTAGCTTAACAGAACTGACAGCCGGCGCCATGACGGGTGCAGTCTCTAGCTTAACAGAACTGACAGCCGGCGCCATGACGGGTGCAGTCTCTAGCTTAACAGAACTGACAGGCGGCACCATGACGGGTGCAGTCTCTAGCTTAACAGAACTGACAGCCGGCGCCATGACGGTTGAGATGGCACAAAGCCGATATACTCTTTAGTTTTCGGTATCGAGCATTAAACAGGCGTCTAGTTTTCTAACGCTTTCTTAAGCTCACCTGCAACTCAAAGAGATCAGCTGCATCGACGCGTGTTCGTGGACGCGAGGGGCGCCCACTGACAACGGGCAGATGCGGCACGGGTGGATGTCGTGGTGGATGCGATGGTAATACACTTACTGTGGCCGGACCAGTTTGCACATGCAATTGGACACTGGGGAACAATTGTTGTGGCGGCGGCGGTGGCGGTGGATGCTGCGGTGGCTGCGGCAATGGATGCTGCTGCAACGGCGGTGGTGGTGGTGGCGGCGGTGGAGGAGGTGGTGGTGGCGGCGGTGGCGGTGGAGGTAGCACCGGTGGAGTAACATCCAATGAATCCGATTCGTTGGTTAAATCTATTTCAGCATAGATATTATAGAGCGCCTGATTACGATTACGATTTGCACGTCGTGGTTCTATGAAGAATACATATAAAATTATTATACAAATTACAAAAAAAAAAACGGGTTTAAATGTGAACTTACCTCCCGCTAATGATGACAACACACTGTTGCTGTTAATGTTGTTGTTGCTGATGCTGTTTGCAATGTTTGTATTATTTGCCGGCGGTGGCGGAACATTGTTTGCCAACGATGAGGCATTTACAAACTGCATTGATGGTATCAAGCGTGGTATTGAGCTACGGAAATTATTAGTGGTTGCTGTTGATGATGCCAATGCACTTGCCAGGCCTGTTGCGGATGCTGGCGTTGGTGGCAAAGGTAAAACAGTACTTGCAACGCTTGGTGTGCTGTTGCTTGTTTGTGTTGTTGATGTTGTTGTTGTCGATGCAGAGCTCGATAGCCAGCTGCTAACATTGATGCCGGACACTGAATTTGTATTCGCATTGGCAACAGCAGCAGCATTATCCGATGCTCCAGTTGCTTGCGAATTCGTTGATGATGAGCTATCACCACCAGCACCGGTACTATTTGTTATACTGCCGCTGGCAGTGGCAAAAGCGGCCAGAGCTTGTGCAGCAGCTGCTGTTGTCGTTTGACGCGTGCTCTCCTCCAGTTTTCGCTGCTGATGATGTAGTTTCAGCTCCTTGATCAGGTGTGGCAATAGGAAATGTGCCGCATAGAGACATGCATCCGTTTGGGTTTCCATGTCCAATGCTTTGGCTTCCTCCAGCCACCAATGGAGCGCTGCACGACGAAACCAAAAACATATTAAGACACATTCGTTATATAAGGCAATAAATCAAACTCACCGTCTTGTGTAAATATTTCCAGTTGTGTCTCCTCGGTTGGATTCTGATGAGTTGGCATGCATACACAGTATTGCTGATCCAGATAGAGAAGACGACGTCGTACGCCATTGTTGCATAGCGTGCCATTGTTGTTTGGATGATTGGCGGCGGTGGCGGGGGCATTGTTAGTGGTGTTTGAACCAATTGTTGCGGAGGTGGTAGTGCCGGTACCACCCGGACCATTACCAGGACCAGCGGCGGTTGCAGCAGCCACAACCGGTGGATGATCATCCAGCAGATTACTCATATTTTGATTGTTGACAGTACTGCCAGCACTGCCGCTACCACCGGAATTGCGATCCATTTGACCCATGGCCGGTGGCAGAAAAGCATTGACATTGACATCGGCAGCATTGGCGCCTCCTACTCCACCTGAGCCGCTGGCAGCATTGCTGCCAATAAAATTAAAGTCCGGTGCCATCCATGAATCCGATGATGAACGCAATGCCGCAGCAGCCACCGAATTGGCACCCGATGCACCACGTCCACCAGCTCCACCAGCGCCAGCTGCTGCCGACGAAGACGAGGCACCGCCATTGACATCAATATCAAGTGGCAGCGCCATGGCGTTATTCATGCGCAAACGAAAACTGGATGTATTCTGTGCCAGCAAATGCCTGTGTCCATGTCCGTGTCCGTGTCCGTGTCCGTGTCCATGTCCATGTCCGTGTCCATGGGCACGTCCATGAGAACGTGAGTCATCGCCAAGACGTTCGTACAAATAGGCATTGGCTTCGCGTTGCGATTCCTCGTTGCGACGTCGATTCTCGTTAATGATATTTGGTTCGATGGCCGCGCTGCGACGTGGACGGTGACTGGCGGCGTTGATCGATGCCAGAGTTTGACCGGGGCCAAGGTTATTCACTTCGTTCATTACCTGTTCGATGAGATCATCATCATCATCATCATTGACATTTTGTGCATCATCATCGTCGTCATCGTCATCATCATCATCATCGTCGTCGTCCTCCTCATCATCATCGTCATCATCCTCGGCATCGACATCGGCATCATTAGATGCTGTTTCCGATGATTCGGGTTCATAGATATGATCAAATACTTCAATAAATTGCCGTGGACGCTCCTCATCGACATCCGTTTCGCTATGCTCATCGACATCCTCATCGGCTGCCTCATCATCATCATCATCCTGAACATTGCGCTCATCGTTCTCGGTCGAACCGTCTGAATCGGAGTCGGATGTGGTCACATCTCCCAGCAACGATGCATTTATTTCACGTGTATTTCTCGATTGTGGAGGCGGACGCACAGCAACGCTGGGTATTGTCATGCGCGTCGTACCACCACCTGCCGCATCGGACGAGGCATTATCGCCTGGGCCGCTCATAGCATTATCATTGGCCGCATTGCCGCCTCTAGCGCCCGTTCCATTATCAATATCCACATCCAGCAAGTTGCTGCTGCGCAAGCGTGGATCACTGATGTTGCCCAATACCGAGTTGGTGTTGGCTGAGCTATTGGTGCCGCCGCTACCATCGTTGGCATTGCCGCTACCACTATCATTGCTGCCACCATTCTGTGGTGTCGAATCACCGGCACCGAGGGCACCAGCATTACTGTTGCCATTGCCATTGCCACTTCCACCACCGCCGCCGCCACCGCTGCTGCTGTTGCTGCGGGATGCTAAAAAGAGTCCTTCGCATTGCAGGAAATCATCCCAGAGCTGATCAAAGTTGAGAACTGGACGCACAGAGGAATTAGTGTTGGTAGCAGTTGTGGTGCTGCTGCTGTTACTGCTATTGTTGCCACCGCCAGTGGCATTATTACTGCCACCACCGGATATAGCAACGGAAGCTTGATTGTTACCTGATTGCGATGATGCCATATCGGCCGATTCGGGTCCATTGCTGCGATCATCATCGGGTACATCGATCACAACTGGATGGTTGGCATTGTTGCTAGTGCTGCTGCTGCTGTTACTGCTGCTCGGTGGGCCAGTTGGTCCAGCGGTTGTTGGACCACCACTTGGTGGCGGCACTGAATCCTCCGAATCCATAGCCATCTCATCCGAATTAAATATAAACTCAAAGGCATGACGACGATCCGACAGCACATTGCGTATTATATCACGCAACACATGCTCCCCACCCATTGCATTGGTACGATCCGCTGCTGCGTTGATAGCGGTACGTGCAGCCAAGCGTGGATAGAGCCGGCCATTGATGATGGCGCTGACAGAATTGGCACCGCCACTGCCACCGCTACCACCGCCGCCGACGGCCAATGAGTTCGAATTGGCATTTGAATTGGCATTGTTGGCCGAGCTGGCGCCACCAAAGAGTATACGCTTTGAACCGAGCGTTGCAGGTGGCACATTGAAGCGCAACAATATCTCCATGGGACGCAGAATGGCGCCCAGTGTGCTTAGAGTATTGTGATTGGACAGATCCTTGTATTGGGCCACCTTGGTCAGATAGGTCATGACACCCTGGCGCAACAGTACACGATACATGGTATTGCGATGCATGTGCACTTTGTCATAGAGCATGGGTGATTCAATAATATTGGGAAACAGGCTCATTAGCACCTGGAGTCGTGTATGCTTCTCGGCCGAATCCGGATGTTCGAGTGCACGTGAAACTGCAGCATGCAGCTCCTCGGCAACCTGCTGTTGTACGCCCGGCTGCTGATAGCAATCGGAAATGGAACAGATGAGCACGCGTGCCATTGTGCTTACCTCGGGCACATGCTGACGTTGGGTGAGCGGCAAGAAATGATCCATTACGATAGCTAGGAATGTCTGTTCTTCGTCGCCAATCAATGGACTATCTGGCGGTGCATAGATATGGTCAAGTAGAACGCGCGGCACCAGCGATTGATAGGCGCGTGCCGCATCTGCCAACAGTTTGAGTAGTGTGGCGCGCGATAATGTTGGTTTCAAATGATTGTGTGCACTGGTCGGTATATGCCAGGTGCAACAGCATGGATCATATTTATCCGATGTTGTAGCTGATGCTGGTGCTGCCCCAGCTGCAGCTGCTGGTGTTTTCTTAACAGATGGCGTTGAATCCTGCATGAGAAAGAAAGTTAATTTACCATACATTAGATATTTTCTATGAAAAAGACTTACCTCATCTTCTGGAATTTGCATGGAAGTCGAAGCGCCTGGTGGCTGATCGGGCACCAAAAGTTCAGCAGCTTGTTGATGTTCTTGTTGTTCGAGATTATCGCCGCCATAATGGCAACATGGCTGCACAAGCGCATGAAGCAGTTGCTCAAGTACTGATACGGCCGATTGTACCTTAACATTATTCAAAATGTCGGGCCGTTCTCTGATTTCACCGGGCAGAACTGGTGGCGCTGCCGATGGCTGTTGGCCAAACTTAGATTTGACCATGACACGTCCATCATCGATGATATTGTTGCTGTTAGTGCCATTAGACATGTATTCGGCACGCAACATCTCCTTGGCGGCGGCAATGAAAATCTTTGGATCACGCGACACGGCCGTCGACACTTGGGTGAGCACATAGATGAGATCACGATGTCCGATGGGCACAATGCCGGCGGCACGCATGCCCAGCACACGTTCCATTGCCTCCTGCAACACCATGGGTGCCTCAAGAACGTGACGCAATATAATAATCGCATAGGTTGGGAAGCCCATAAAGCTGCATGTTTGCTGCAAATTGAGCAGCATTTGTACACCGCCGCAGCCAATAAAGACCTGAGCATTATCATAGTTTCGTGTTAGACGAGCACACAGACGCAACAACGATAATTTGGTCTCATGATGTAGCAGCTGTGTGGGTTGTAGCAGCGCCACAATGCTTGTTATGATGCGTGCACTATCGAATTTGCTAAGTCCCACCTTCTCCTCGTTGAGTATGATCTTTTGTGCACGTTTCGGTATGTTTGTCATATAGGGATTGTGGTTGGCACCACCTTTGGCTGAGGAGTTTGCTGCCGCTGCAGCCATGGCCATCGCCGAGGCAATCTTTTGACGCGATTTCGAGCGTGTTGTCATCGCTGGCGGCGGTGGCGACAAATTGCCGCTATGATGATCTGTCGATGTCGTTGATGCTGACGAAGATTCGGTTGTATCCCGTTGCTGCTGCTGATGCTGACGCTGCAGTAGCTTCAGCTGTTGCTTTGTTGGCGGCGGCTCATTGAAGTTGATCAATTGTCGCAGTGATATCAGCTCATCGGTTTGTACTGTGCCGGTGCCGTCTTGTGAGGTGCGCATAATGCGATTGACAATGCTATCCACTTTGTGGATAGCTATTGGGTTTTGCAATGAAGTGATCGCTTCGCATATCTTGAGAGCCGGATAGACGGGTCGATGACTGCCGGATGCTTCGCTCACTTGGGTCATGCAATTGAAGTTGACCGTGCAACGCTGCCGGCCAATATTGATGTGAAGCCAACGTTCGCCGGCATTGTAAGCGCCACGGATTAGCTCATTGATGGCTTCCGAGTAGGCATTCCATTTGCCTGTCGATGAATCGTACCAGCGCCACATTTCACCGCTCACAGCACGCATATTTGCCTTGCGTTGCAGTATATGACTGATGCTATCGATGGCATCGATAAGATCCACCAGATTTTGCACCCAACGCGGCACTGTGCCACGTGCCTGGGTATCTGCAATTTGTGATTGCTCCAGCATCCATTGGCTCATGCAATCGAGCAGCTTGACTAGAGAAACCATTGCATCCTGTGCGGTTATGGCTTCGACTAGAGGACGATGCAAATCACTGTAATTCTCTTCGAGCAGCAGCGTTGAGGTCTTCAGACGCACAAATAGACGAGTTGCGGTCATGCCTGTCAAACATTCTTCGAGACGACTGGGTTTGGGTGGTGCTGCAGTAGCACCAGCAGCACCTGATCCTCCAGCCAGTCCAGCTGCTGCTGCTGCGGATCCACTTGCTTGCGGCTCAAAGAGCTGCAGCGTAAAGTCCACCCATTGTATTATGTTGCGAACAAAGTTGGTGACAAACACCTGACGATTTAACATATTGTGGCGTCTATAAAGCACCGCAATCAGATCTGCAGCACTTGTTACTGTGTCCGGTATGGCTTCCATGAATTCAAAGGCACGTGAAACGGCCTCATCACAAAAGCGATCAAAAACAATTGTTGGCATCAATTTCAATAGCCTATAGTCATAATTTATCATTGCTGACATTGGTGGTGTTGTTCCTGTAGTTGTTGGCGGTGGTGTTGTTCCTGTAGTTGGTGACGATTTGTTGGTGTTGACGGGAGACGACGACGTCGACGACGACGACGGTGGCACAACACTTGCTATAGCAGCCGATTCAATGGTATTTGTGCTGCTAGTCTCCATTGCCTGAGCTGAGGTTGAGGCGACTTCAGCATCGTCAGCTGGAACGGCAGCATCATTTGTTGCCGGTTGTTCCTCGGTCATATCGACATCCATTTCGTTGGCAACAGCAGCATTTGATGCTGCACTACTACCGGATGATCCTTCAGCGCCGACGGCGGCAACGGATTGTGCCTGTGACTGCTGTTGTCCAACCGCATTGGTATTGGACAATGCGCTCGCTTCTGGATTGTTGAGCAAATAATCGGTTGCCTCCTCAAGGGAGGTATTACTACGCAGCGCCTCAATGATGTGAAAGTGACGAAAGCCCATGTCGGTCAGGGTCTTGATATGGTCTGCATTCAGGCCATCGTCGGTGCTGCGTATGTACAGATTCTCAAATTTGATTTCCTTCATACGCGTGTGATAACGATCCAGCAACATTTGATGTGACTTAATCAAATGTTTTAGGATCAATAGAATTGTTTCCAGCATGCTAGCGCCATAATTGGGTATGGGACGACGACACCAGATGCGTCGCAATGCCTGCATGGCCAACTGATGTATGTGAATGAGATAGAAGACGGGCTCGAATGGCACACAATCGGGCAAAGTATTGAGCCGTGGACTCATTGTGTACGGTGAGTCGAGCATTGCTCGCGGATTAACCATTTTCTCGAGCAATTGCAGCCAGGCATCCAGAAATTCACCAGTTCCCTCGGGACAATCACGTTTATCATCATCCAAATTTTGCATTAAATCATCCATCGATGCCCACTGATCGAATTTAAACTTCTGCGAAACATTGTCGAGCGACAATGCCCAATAGAACATCTCGAAGAATGCCTTCAATCCGTTTTCAGCACAAAATTGTGAGATCATGAGATGAAAGGCGCTTCGCTTATCATCGAATAGCATCGGACCAGTGAAGCCAACCGAGCATATCAGAAATGTAAGCTTCAATTTGGGCACCGGCTTGGGCAAAATGCTTTCGTGACTGAATCCATTCACCAAAATGGAGCTTAGAATGCGAGCAATTTCCCGTGCCTCGGGCGTAGGAACTTTGTTTATGTTACTGATCAGGTCGTTGATGCGACGTTGTCGCGTTTGTGGTGAGCCCACCGATAGCTTCACCAGTGTGCCCAGCAATTCGGCTAAGGCGCGTCCCAGACGCGAACTGGCAGCCAGCAGTGATTTAATGTAACGGAACTGCTCTTCGGGCGAATATTTCGTACGAAATTCGGCGGCACGTTCCAATTTACGTGACAATTCCGCTTCGGTCAAAGGATCTGAGGTACCAGCAGCTGCTGACATTTGTGCCGCAATTTCATCCCAAATGAGATCTGGATGCTGAGTTGGCTCATCCGAGCATAAATTCAATAATATTGTGCTCTCCCACACCAGCGATATATAGAGCTGGACAAGTTGTTGCAACAGTTGAACGCCCGTCTCACGATTGGCACCCCAACGCTTGAGCAGCACGCTGCGCATCTCTGTGGACGCATTGCGACACAGATGCACCAGCATCACCACATAGCCATGCACAAAACTCATATTGTGCAATATGGGCGTATATTCGGCATTGGCAAATCCATCCTCCAAACGCTGACAGCACACCAATTCGGCTAGCAAAACACTTCCACCCGGAAAGGTAAAATGCTTGATAAGTGGCTTCAACTTGGCCACAATATCCGCCAGTTGTTTGAGTGCAATATCCAACACTTTTGTCTCTTGTGCTTGACTCAATATGGCCTTGCATACATTTGCTACGGCTTGAGATGTTGTTGATACGGGTGAATCCACCGGTAAATTTGGCAACGAAAGCAATTGCAATATAGGCGTCAAGCCATCTTTTTGGACAAATTCACGGCAATGTTCACCGTTTGGACTGTTGCTAAATATGGCCTCAATAAATTTCATGACATTCAAAATGTAATCAATTAATGGTATCGCTTCACGTTCCGGTTGTTGTGTTGCCTGCTGTGTTGTTGATGTGCTGGCTGCCTGCTCCGTTGCTGTTTGTTCTTCTTCCTGGTCATCTTGTTGTTGCTGTGATGTCTGCGGCGACTGTTCAGGATGCTGGTCTGTTTGCACCTGCTGAGAGTTAGTGGCAATCGAAGGTTGTTCTTGTTGTTGCTGTTGTGCCTCCTGTGTAGCACGTTGTTGTTGTTGCTGTTGTTGTTGTTGCTGTTGTGATGCAGAGCTCATTTCATCATCGTCATCATCATCATCGCCACTGCTATCATTGTTATCGGCAGCGCTTTGAAGCACTGGACCTGATGCCACCATGACCATAGCCGACGGTGAGGGCGTCGATGGTGCGGCACCACTGTTAGCGGCATTGGCGACATTGGTGTCCTTGTTAGCACGCCAGCAAATGAAACTGGGATCGGTGCCTAGACGTACGAGCTCGTTAAGTAGACGTACAATTGCCTCTGTGGCATCGGCACGCAAATATGGATGATGCTTAATTAGATCATCCATGGCATTGCCCAAATTGGTGGCCGTATCACCCAATGGATCGGAGCTGCGACGTCGTCGCATTGCCACCAAATAGTCCGGTGAGAGTAAAACTTTCAAGACCTTGTCAAATGGATCGTAGGTAAGGAACTCAAAGAGCCCGCGTTCGTTGAGGCACAGCGCCGAGAAGACATTTGGCAGCGAGCCGAGTACTTCACGTGTCGCTGGCACATCCTTGTGTAACAATGCGCTCAGCATAACACTGGTAATGCCCAAATCCTGTAGCGATGAGAGCAGCGATGGCTCATTAAATACATAAACGGTGACCACATCGGTGGCCAACAGAAATAATGATGGTCCATAATACTCAGCATTGGCGATTATGTGACGCAACGATTGGGTCAAGCTTGTCTCCATAATGTTACGCATATTGCTGAAATGCGCATGATCCTGTATGCTTTTCTTCAAAAAGTTCAGCATGGATTTCAAAAGTGCCGCACGCTGCGTTACACAAGATGGTTTCTTTGGCTGCAGACTGCTAGGCTGCTGTGAGGATAATTCCGCTTTGCGTTCGGCAAGTGGACGCGCATAATAGCTATTTCGTGGATATTGGATTTGTCGCGGAGCTTCGGGTCCAGCGGCTCCAGAGGATCCTGCTCCTGCTGCCGCCCCATCGCCAAAATTGTTTCTGGCGGCTGCGACTAGGCTACTCAATGCATGAATGCCCGAGCCACGTGCTCCAATGTCTAACCAACTGGCAATGGTGCTGGCACTAGCAGCGCCACGTTGCTGATCCCCACCATTGTGCTGCATGTAGACGCGAAATGCGAGCTGAGCATGCTCGCTGGCACTGGCACTGCCATCACTGCTGGAATTATCGCGACGTGGCGATGCATTATCGCTGGCAACCGATGCATTCTCAGTGGCTGCATCTGAAAAAATTTAAAAAAAAAAAAACCAAACAATGAATTAAAATTTAAATCAAAACAAAGTAGAATTCTATTCGAATACCCACCATCATCATCCACCTGATCCATCGAACCATCCATCTTATCGTTTTGGTTTTGATCATCAGGCAGAGTTGATTCTTTAAGTGTGATGCCAATTTCGGCAAGAGCTCGACAACAGCTTTTAATCTCCTTCTCCAAACGATCGATAAACACATTCAATCCATTATTTTGATGAAAGCGTGCAATGTCTATGTTGGTTATCAAATCAATGACACGCACGGCGCGTGTCACAAAGGTAATGTGCTCGAGATCAACGCCTGGCCAACTAATAACACGCAGAAGGGACTGCATCATGCCGCTCTTGACTAGAGCAGAGCCGCCCAGCTCATAGCTGGCTAAATGGTAAAGCAGGGAGAATAGCGACGTGGCCAAGATCAATGGATAACGTTCCGTTAGGCCATGTGTTGTCAAATTATCAATGCAATCGCGTACAAGGAGCGGCAATGTACCACCCTGACGCTCTGCGCCCGTATAGTGTACAATTTTGACTAGACGGGAACCAGCTCTGCTAGGTATAAACAAATTCCAATAATAAGAAAACGATATTACCAAGTTATGTTTATGTTAGCGGCGAAGTGGGGGGTTAAGAGTAATTAGGAGAATAAGTATTATACAAGTACAAGCACCACACCACTATGATTAATGTTTATGTTAAAGCGTTCATATATATATATATATATATATATATATATATATGGTTAAGTAGAATGTTAGTTTCTTGTTAATTGTTCACTGCGTTAATTGTATTTTATGCTTTTGCCTTGTAAATAACTCACCTGGGTACACTGGGATTGCGATCAAAGTGCAGCATTGAGGTAAGAGTACGTAGCACAGCGGCACGTATCTCCACCAGATGCACATCCTCCTTGTCAATCAGCTCACAAAGCTCTTCACCAAATCCAGCATAGAGCACCTTGTCCGTGTTATCTTGCAGCGCGTTTGAGTATATCAATATAGATACAGCTTGCAGACGTGCCTGCACAAATTGCAAACGCAGCTTGTAATTGTTGAAGCCAGAGATAAGGCGCACACGGTGTGCAATGCGCATCTGTTGATGGCAAAATATCAAATGTGATTAGTTTTTTTTTTCAAGCATTAAATAGTCTTTTTGAATAGCGAACTTTTATTAGATTTTGTAAGCATTGGATACGAACCTTAATGGCCTCACTGGGCTTTGAGATCTGTCCGGCTATTGTTTTGATAACCTCTGGGGCTGAAGCTGTATGGCAGAGATCCATCATATCAGGTATTTCAAGCTGTGCAGAATGGCCATGTTCGTCAACATAGTCAATGCACAGCTGGTAAAGGAACTCCAGTTTGGGATCCCCAATACAGCAGTCCTTAAGCGATAGTCCGTAATTTGGATCACCCCAACGCTGAAGGCATTTAAGAAAATATACAAAATAAATCGTTAAATTCGATAACCGATCAATTTCAAACGATATGCTTACCTCGGCGATATTAAAGAGCTTGACAATCAGCAGCTCCTTTTTTTCAAACGGCAAGCGTGGAATGAAGTTGCTGCGCTTCGAAAACATATACAACAAATTGAGCACAGCCAGGACAATGTCCATGTGTTGGGATGAAAGCAGTTGCGTCAAGTGTTCAATTGAATTGTACAAATGTCGCGAGAACGAGTGCTCAATAAGAAGCGTTGTAAAATTTAGCACGTGCAGCAGCAGAGTGACATCCTACAGATAAGAAAAAAAAAAAACCAAAATAAATAGGAATAAGAAAATAATAATAATATTTATGTATGCCGTAAATACGTACCGCATCGACAAATGCTGTGTCGCACTGCAGCACAAACTCATTGTTATCGACATGGCGCGCCGCCTCATCCAATATTTTATCAAAGCGATCCAATATTTCAATCCAGTGATATAGCTCACATTTTCCGTAGATCCAAACGTGCACTTTTTCCAAGAACTCGAGCAGTTCGGGACGTGTGCGACGTTTGGTAAGTTCATCGATTAGTTCACGACATTCTGAAGTCAGCTCCGAAGAGCCTTTCTTCAGTTTAACTGTATCTACCTTCATGGCTGACGTCTGCTGCTGGGGCAGCTGCCGACGCCGCCGTGCGTAGGTGGTTGGTTCAATCAAGGCTGGTGTGTTGTTTTACTTCCTTTTTAACAGAAACTTATTAACTTGTTGTAATGCGTTCAGGTGGGTGCTTTTTCTATCAAAAGCTACTGCATAAGAGTTTTTGAAACTAAATGCGACAGATGAACTGTGAATGGACAAAAAAAACATTTAAAAATTAAATTGAATATGTGTTTTGATGAATTTTCGTGTAAACGAAAAAAAGAAAATTATGTATATGCATATATATATATATATCACAAAAGCTAACAACAGGCACGCACTACAAAAACCGAAACTAAACCCGATTGTGCAGGAGCGTAAATCAAAATGAATGCGAAAAACTAACTGCGCTTCACCAATTTGTCGCTCGTCAGCTGTGGACGACGCAACGCGACGACGACGACAGCACGAAAGCAATAACTTCGCCTCCACCGTTCCCAAAAGTCGCTTCGGGATCCACACAACAAATACAAAAACAGAAGGCAACTGAGAGCGAATACCAGCTTGCAAGTGTTATGGCGAAAACGAAAAGGAAAACAAAAAAAACAAACAAATTTATAGCGCGCGCGCACTAACTTCTGCATCCTTCTATAAATTGCTAGAACTCACTTTAAAGATGCTGCTGCCACTTCAGAGAATCATGAGACAAGGGGAAAAATATGACTTGACTCCTAGTTTTGGCACAGATGAAAATGTTTTCATCGATAAATATCAGCTGTTCATGGCGGACATTGCTCAAAAGTACCAGGAACTCTGTTGTTAACCACTGTATGTTTGTTTGTGTGAGTAATGGTTGGTGAATATTGAAAATGAAATGATGGCCGTTCTTTGAATTTCACAAGACCTTCTTGTTCCTGCATTGATTTGTTCTATTTCAGCTAAATTTCATTGTCCGAACGTATTTAAATAAAGCGTAACTATGTTAAGTACCCTTCTGTTTGCGTTGCACACACTTTAGAATAAACAACGAAAGTCTAAGGTGTCATCTTTGTCGCCGCGGTCGCAGCAGCTGCAACCACAACATAAAGCGAATTCGCCGAAAAAGAGCACCAGCACCAGCAACAAATATACTCATGCGTATGCATTTGTGTGTGTGGCTGTGTGTGTATGCATATTGCACGAAAGCCACTGCATAGATGAATGTATGTACATATGAAAAAGAGAGTATGGGCAACAAATATTTTGTTGTTGGATTTTCAATTTAACAAGCAACAAATGCTTTTGGTCTGATATATATCAAAATTCACATTAACACATACATATATTATGAGGCGAACACTTGACTATATTTCGCAAAAGCACAGAGAAGCACATTAGCAATTAAATTCTTACATTTTTGATACACTTAGTGGTCCTTTGCGTATTTTTTCTTCGACACTTACACACACACAAGCACACGAAGTAAAACGAAGTGCAAAAAGTACCACAAGTGCCGAAGAAATATCAAAATAATCGTGCGGTCGCACAAAAAAAAGTAACAAAAAGAAAAAAAAGACTGCCATAGACCCCACAATGCAGCATATGCATGAGTGTGCGTTAGTGCATTTATATAAAATATAGTGGATTATACTTACATTCACACTAAAATGCTGCATTTTGCCGCAATTGGTGCTATCTAGTTTTTGATCATAAAACGTTCTTATTTGGTTTGGCTATTGTAATTTCAGTTTTGTAAAATTTACTCTGCACGCACTTATACACTTACGCTTTAGAAACAACACTGTCGTCTTCGATGGCTCGTGAACGAATTAGCTCAAAAAAAAACCTGGAACTATTTCAATGAACCAGCCGTCTAGTTCGCAACGAGTAGATGTTCGTTGTTCTTTCTTGTATGCTTTTATTCTATATACATATATGTTCATATATACTTCTATCCCGAGCCATAAAAAAAATTAACCACTGGAATTTAATAGAACTTTCTAGAACCGTGACAAACGAATATTAACATGATATGAATGGCAGGTTAGGGTAAGCCGCAAAGGAATTTAGGAATTCATAGGTAAATCGCGTATTATAATAACTATTTAACTAACGGGATCTCCTCAAACCAAATAATTTAACAGTAATTTAATTTCAACTTACCCGGTTACGTTTTTCCAGAAGAATGGTGCAAGTGCCGAATTTCGCGCTTCTCATTAAAATGAAGTGGTAGTGGTTGTCTGAAACGAGGGCTACATAAACCCGCAGGAGTGCAATTAAAAAAAGTCGATGTACAACTGCATAAGAAACGAAACGATAAATTTTTTCTGTAGGTGTTGAGTGCGTATGTTTTATTGATCTAAATTATTATTATTATTTGTGTTGTGACTGTCAATGAATTCATCGACTGCTAGTTTCAAACTTTTAGGCTGGTAATCAACTTGTTCAACTTATTCGATTAGCTATTGCCATCTTCTCCTCGCTGTTATTACTAATGTATGACACCTGAAATGCGATAAATTTAACGACTTATTTTCCATCGATAGAAACACCGGCACTCTCTTTAATTTATTTGCATTTTCCTTGTGCTACAAGTGTTACTCTTATTAATTTAGAGCACCAGCCACATTGTTTAATCATTAACTTAATATCATATATCATAACCTATCCCAAACTTAACACTTCAATAACAATTTTCTCTTCACATTAAGTAATATTCCTAACAATTTTCTGTTGTAATATTTATATTATTGCTTTTGTTTTAAAATTATTATTTTAAACGAATAATTAATTTGAAGTGGCCTTATTAATTATAATCTTTGGCATATAAAATGAGTATTTAAAAGCAAGAGCGCTTTGATTTTTGAAATACTTTCTATTCATGAACTATGAAATATTATGTGCAATTAAAATTTGACGATTTGACAGTCAAAGTTATCTAACGTATAAACCATTTAAATTTACCAGCGGTATTTGTACAAAAATAAAGCGAGCAAAATAAACAGATATACACATATATACAAGTTATCTTAATGGGAAGACAATAAATATTTATAGACAATGCAAAGGAATGAAAATGCTAAAAATTCATTGCGTATAGCTTATCGCTCAGTGACAAAGCTTAATGAAATTTAAAATTATAATTAGTTTTAACAACGTTAAAAAAAACTACAACATTTAAATGATTGGAAAGTACATTGAGTGAAAAGCACTAAGTAGTTAAATCTGGCTACTTAAATACAAATTTGTACAATTATTTAAAATTTGGATGACTTAGTTAACACTTTGCGATTTGTTTTTTGCTTAAGGTTTCAAAAGGTATGCAAGTGCGGAATAACGGCTTCGCTACTTTGACCTGTTTCCGCCTCAAAGAGAACCTGCTGAATGCGCAGCTTGGCAACAGAACGGGAATAGGAGTCGGGTAATGTGCGCAATTGTGATGCGATGCTTTGGCCAAATATCATCAAATCATCTTCAGCGCTGCTAGTAACTATTGCATTTGGGCCAGCATAGCAATTGCCGCTACTGGTGGATGTGGCTAAATCTAGCTGATGTGACGGCGATGGCGATGTAAATGGTGTGGATTGACTTTGGGGCTGCGATTGTTGCGGATGCGGATATGACATATATTTTAGTTTACGCATTAATGATGGTTGTTGATGATGCTGTTGCTGTTCTTGTTGTTGTTGGTCTTGCTCTTGCTGCTGTAGCAATAGCTGATGATCCTGCTGCCGTTGCTCGTGATCCATTTCCTTCACATGCTCTCGCTCTTGTTGCTGCTGCAGCTGCTCCTGTTGCTCTGTCGTGCAAAGCGTGTTGGCTTCATCTATCATGAGCTCCGATTTATTAGAGGATAAATCTTCGGTTTGGCAGCCAGCCTCAGGCGGTGGATATGTATTTGTGCCAATGCTTGTTTTCCTTTTGCCACCCTTCACAACAAGCTCTGGCAAAAAGGAGTCATGCGGCGGTTGTTGCTGGTGCAGCTCCTTCTCCTCCTTTTCCTGTGTCGAATGCAATGCATCCTCATTGACCGCAACGCTGTTCGTCTGCTGCGAAAACTCTTTTTTAATAATGGCAACGTTGCTGCTGGTGCTACTGGTGCAGCTACTGTCGACAGGCACATGCTCTTTCTTCAACTAATTACAAACGTACAAATAAGTAAGGATAACATTTCTAGTGCATATATGAACATTTGGCTTTTGACTTACCCGTTTGCAGTGGGAGAGCGAAACGGCGCGCAAAAAAGAATCCGCGCGCTTGAACCAAAACAACTTGGGATCATAGTTTCGTCCCAGCTCCCTTTCGCGCATTAAAATGCGCAACTCCTTGGTGTAAACGGTGCGTACGCTTTTGATTTTTAACTTGATGTCAACCACCGTTAGTTGCGGTATTTTCAGTGCACTGATTATGGCTTCGTAGGCCTCCTCGCGCGCCACACGGTTCTTGTAGGTGCTCAAAAGCGAATTGTACAGGCACGGCTGGCTTCTGTACGCTTCCAAAAATTCGGCTATTGGTATTTTCGTATCGCGAAATTTGGTCATCGCGTTGTTTTGTTTGGTTTGCAGTACCAACAACAACAACCGCAACTAAAACAAAAGCACAATAAAGCGAATATATGTGTGTGGTTGCTTGTTTACACTGCTTGCTAGTGATGGCACAATCAGCTGTGCGCGTTAGTAACAAAACTGGACGAATCGCGACCTCATACGTCACAGTTAGGTGACGGGAGTAAGCTGATAGAAAATAACACATAAAATATATGTACATCTAATGACATATGTGTTTGTCTCTGTAGCAAAAAACTGAGTTGAAAATTGTTAAATAAAAATTACGGCATTTATTTGTTTTTTGCATTGACAACGTTTTTACGTCGTGAGCAACCTTGTTTTTAATGTGCATGTGATTCTTTTTCTTGACAGCAACTGTGTATCGTTATCGATATCGCCCTTGCTAGTTTTGGGAAGCCGGCAGCTTGACGAAATTTACCGCGTTTTGTGCCTGGCGTTATTTAAAGTTATTTTGTAAGAAAACGCAACGCGCACAACATCAAACAAAATGGATGGTAAGTATAGCATTGCAAGAGCATAACAAATTATTTAACAATAAAATCGTCGCATGAATAGGCGTGATTGAAGACATGTGGACGCCATATAAGCGTTTGTATGACACTTGTCAATCGGCAATAAGGAACCCCAATGAAATGAACAGTGATTTGGTGCAATGCCTTAAGAAGTACAAACAGAACTTTACCAATTTGCTGCGCAATCCGGTAAGCAAGATCAACAAATAAATAAACGAAACCTAACCTTAACTTTCCATCATCCTTCTTTTATCCCTTTTGCGTTTGGTTCTGCAGCCAAAAAGCGAGAAGAGTCGTTCACAGCTAGCAAATGCATCAATGGAGGGTGTTCTAATCACCGGGCAAACTCGCAAAACTGAACTCTCAAATGATCTGGTCAATGAGGCCATTATATTATCGGACATGTATGATCTGGATGAGATATTTGCACTGGAGCTGCTCTGCACAGCACAACGTCAACTGGTGCATCATCCAGGTCTGCCTCGTGGCCTTGTCGCTGTCCTTCTCTACTATGATGGACGCAAGGCAATTTCTTGCACACTGCGCGACATGTTTCAGGTTGCAAGCGGCGTCTCTTGGACCACTGAGCTGCCAAAAGAGGTAAGAGAACCAAATAATTGTTTATGCAAGGCCAAAAAGTTTTACGTACACTTCGATTGCAGATGACAGCGCTGATCAACAACTATGCCCAGAATCTGGTTGAAGATTCAAACATTCTGGGTCGCATTTTGGAGCTGCTCGCCGAAATGGATACGGAGAAGGAGGTAGACATTGATTTACTGATATTAATGAAGTTCAAACCTATTGCTAACAAACACATTTTCACCACGTATAGATCGCTTTATTGACCAAAAATCGAGCCTTTGGCTCTAAACGGCATAAGAATCAGGTGCTGGCACTCTATGAGGGCACACGCAAAGCACTTGCCATGGCACTATTTAATTGGTCGGCCCAACGTGGGCTGTCCAAATACATTGCCGTTCGTCTGCTGCAACAGTTGGCCACGATGAAGTCAAGCGACGTCACAGTGATTATGTTAATGGCACTGCTATATGCCTGTGATACATCGGTGCTTCTATTGGCCGAATGTGATAATCAGCATATCTCGCGTCTGCCCATCTTGCATGATCCCGACTATGCCAAGTGTTTCTATGAGGCAATCTATGCTCAAACCACTTGGGAACTTCCCCAAATGGATGTCATTATAAAATACAGCTTTGGCCTAACATTGGCCAGCTTGAGGCAGTCGCAAGCTGATTTCCAGGCAAACGCTGGTGCTATCATCAATTGTGATGAGCAGCTTATTGACGAGGCGCTTGCCGGCAATGTTTTTAATTTCATCTATCGTGAGCTGCTGGAATGTAATGTGGTCTTCGAGTAAGTTACAATGCGAGAGTTGTTTTTATTTTTAAATGAAACTATTTGATTGTGATTGTTTTTGGTTTTTTGTAGAACCGACTTCATTTACCGTCGCTTGCATCTGCTGATCACAGATTTTGTTGACTTCATGCATGGCAAGGTAACGGAGCTGCGTGGCCGTTCGCATGAGAGAGCCCGTACAGTGGCGAGTTTACAAAATGCTGGAATCGAATCGTCGTATGGTGTCGATGACAGCTTTGAATTGCTGATGCTGTGCGTGGCAAAGTTATATGGCAATAAGCAGGCGCCATTGCCTCTATGCAACGAGTATTGGGGACCGACGATCATCGGAGCAAATACTGACGTCGACACCTCCAACTATGCACCAAACGCTTCACGTGCGGTCGCTCTGTTCAAGTTCATACGCTTGGCCAGTGAGGTGTTGCCACAAAGCTTAGTTATACCATATCTGAAGATGATTGATGGCTTAACACGCACCGAATTTGCGGCCAAATGCGCCTATAGTCTGCTGAAGGACTCGCAGAGTCTTCAAACCACCTACGCCGTCAGCTGGGATCATTTCTTTAATGGTCTCAACACATATTTTAAGTAAGCGAAATAATTCGAAATTCTCATCATTCAATAATGACAATGTTTAAATCATATACTATAACAGCAACATGCGTTCCGATAATCAAACAATCGGAGAATCCATATATCGCAGCCGTTTACCACCTCGTTTTATATCGCCAAAGGAGACGGAGCTCATTATTGCCGTGATGGGAATTGTGCGAGCTGTTGCTGAGTATGATGAAATCTCGCGCATTGTGATCTGTGAACAGGTCAATTGGCAGACGCCCCAAGTGCTACTCGGTCTTGTTGCGTGCGCCACAACAGTCTCGCTTAAGGGTGAACTTCTGTTGACATTGGCTGCACTTAGCAAATCGAAAGAGACGTCTCGCTCGATTTGGTTCCATTTGGAGGAATCACAAATTATACCCACCATTCCCAACAAATCGTCCGGCATTGTTCCATCGTTCAGTTTGGCGGAGGAGATTGTTATGAACGAATGCCGCCTGGAGACCTACACGCTTAGTCGTGGCGTCCTAAAGCTGCTCTATAACTTAATGACCACATACATGCCCAAGAGATTAGGCGTTGGACCACGCAAAGCCGGCTATGCTCCCTACTTGCAATTCGTTATCGATGCTATATTTTTGAAGTTCAACAATCGTGCCTACAAGGATCCCATCGAGCGCTGGGAAGTGGGCGCCAATTGCTTGCAGCTTTTGTACTTTCTGCTTGCCAACTATCGCCCCAAGGCATCCGATTTTGATAATGATGCCGATGAGTATCCGCATCCGGGCTATTATATAATGCTGCAATTGCAAGTTAAATCGGATATGTTGCGTCTAATTTTGCGCATCATTGAGGAGGCTCGGGATCATCTCGACGACTATCATGAATTCAATGGCAAGCAGGTGCTCGAGGATTGTGCACTATATGCGCTGCTGATGCTCGAGGTCGCGCTGGCTAAACAAAATGCCTTCTTTGAGGCGGCAAATAGTACAATTTTATTGATGGGCTTGAACCGCATGTTGCTCGATGTGAATCCGAGAACTCGTCATCCTGATCATGTGCACACAATCATCAAATTTGTCACCTACAACACTTGGTTGCCACGTCACACTTTGGCCGCCATTAAGATTTTGAGCGGTGTCACTTCACAGCCCGAAGTCGTTGCCCAAATCTTTAATATGTATGCTCCAAATAGCACAGACACATTCGAGATACGACGCCGTTTTATCGAATGCCTCGAAATGGATTTGATAAGCGGCACCAATTTGAAAGATGAACAAAGGGAAATCTATGCGGCAATTGATCAATTCGGTTATGCCAACCCATTGGATACATCGAAAATGGATAGCTCGGATGCGGGTGCAGAGATGCATTTGTACGCGAATGACAACACCAAGGAATCCCAACCGCGCATTGAACTCAAAATCAAGGAGGCAATTGTCCAGCTCTTTGAAGTGAATGTCAATCAGCCGTTGCCCAATTTTGTTACATTTTTGCTTGGCATCGATGTAACTAGAGATTTGATGTATAACGAACATATACGCTTCGAATCCAACTCTTGCATTAATTCACTAGTTTTGATGCTCGAGCGTTATATCGAGGTAAGTTTTTGTTATACTCTTCACACACACACACACACACACACACACACTCTTTTCTATTATCTTGCTATCTCTTTCTTTGTCGTGCACAGGATCAGCGTCAGAATGAGATTTATTGCGAGCATACGGCACACATTGTGGAGCGTATTTATCGCTTGTTCCATGGCTTTTGTGCCAATCATCAGACATCGGAGGCAATACTACGCTATTTCCGTTTGGCTTGCAATGATTTTTTGGTGCGCCATTTGAGCGCCATGCCATTCCGCAACAATCAAAAGAATCATATGTTGCACGCAATCAGTCATTTGATGAACTGCGTCTCCATCGAAATACGTGTGGCGGCATCACATGGCCAAACGACACGCTTTTCACTGCTCTGTGATATTTTGTTGTCTGTCAATGCGGAGACACAGCACAATGGGCATGCGGTGCCGCAAGAGTTGAACAGCAGTGTTCTAATGCCGCCGGCTGGTGGGCATTATGGCTTAGATGTGACGCCCGGACGTCAAATGATGCAGACAACAGCGCCGGAATTGCATGCGAATCGTATGCTCGACTGTCTCACCTTGGAGACGCTATCGTTGACCCAGCCCAATTTGGAGTTCTTTGACGAACGTCTGTTGGCCAAGGTGCTGAATGATTGTACGGCCGGTACAAACGTGCATCAAAGTGCTGGGCTGATAAATATCCAAAAGTTCCATGAGATACTGATCGATGAGCTACATCTGGTGCAGAGCAGCATTACCAATGGACAACGTAAATCCATTGTCGATGAGATAACAACCATTTTGCAGTATGCCATCAATTTGAATGGTGTACGAATGCAACGACTTGCCACCTTTGCCTTCATGCGTGCCTGGTGCAATCTTGTCCAGCTGCTGTTTAGCGTTATGCCCGAAACTGTGCTGCCAATAACGCTGCGCAAACAGCACATTATCGATATCATTGAGAAGATAATGCTCAAAGTGCCGCCAACGCAGCCACTTGTCACGCTGTCCGTATTGGTGACAGAGACGGTGGTAGTGCTGCTGGAGAATCTGCGTCATTGCTACTATCATTTGGAGGATCAGCGTGCACTTGACGAGCATGGCAACGTCATATGCTTGAATGAGAGTATGCCCCAAAATGCCAATGCTGATGCCAGAGAAAGCAATGCCAATGCCACACGTATCGTCAGCAACAGTGTGAGCGGCAATAGCTGCAAGAGCAGCAATCTACGTTTCATACTCAAAAGTTTGGTCAGTTGGCTAATGACGTGTGAGGTCAAATCGCAGAAGTTGAACATGAATCTATATACCTCATTGCTGTATTGTTTGAGGATTGTGAAACGTGTGCGCACCGACGAACAGATCGAATTCAATGAAACGTAAGCCAAACAAAACCATATCTTAAAGCTCACAGTTTAAATTGTTTGTTTTTTTTTTTTTTGTAGCTTAAAATCGCGCACAGATAGCTGTGTCACATTTGGTGAAATCCAACCGGATACGGACCAGGAGATGAAACATAAGGAAATGGCAGCCGAGATAATAAGTGAATTTGGTGATAAGTTGATCGATACGATATGTCATGATATAACAACGGGGCATGTAATGTGCAGCATGCTAGCATTGGCTCTACTCGACTTGATATCCGAGCTCAGGGCGATTGGTACTCTCACCAATACATTCACATCGCGTGGCTATCTCAAGCAAATACTCTACGGCCTGAAACAATCGAATGCGGAGCTAATTGAAGTGCTCAAACCAATGCCAGAAACACTAAGGCCTTTATTTATGTACGAAAGCCTGATGGCATGCCTAATGCAAATTTCACAGAGCTATATCGGTGCAACGGCTATCTTGGGCGAGGGAGCACTGGGTATATTGGCCAATATGAGTGTTTATGATATGCAACCGGATTTAAAAGCCACTGAATTGGCAGTAGAACGCAATGAAGTTGATGATTTTATGCCTGCTGTTGATGCACGCTTCCGTTCGATTTTGTTGCCAGCATTGTCACTTTGCGATAGCATCGTTGATTCCTTGGGCGTACATAATACCTCCGCTTCGTCACAGTTGCTCAATTTCCTCTTCGCCCACATTGATATGATGGAGAGCATGTTGCGTGCGGCCACACCGTTTATGGACTTGGGTCACTTGGAGCAGTTGGCGGCGATTACCAATCTATTTGCAAGGATCGCATGTACCGAAGAGAAGCTGTTGCCTGATACTGATGAATCTAGCTCTGATGACTCGGACTCTGACTCCGACTCTGACACTGAGACCCCTTCACTTCACATGAACAATCGTTTGACCCGTCTGCGTCAACTCATGATAATTGTCTTTGGCCGTTTTACCATCAACGAGTCGACAATTCGTTGCTGTCTCAATAATGGTCACCCAGATCAAACCGAACCATCCGATGAGGATAAGAATAAGCATGTTAAATACGTTTTAGACATTGCCGCCAATCTATCGCTCTATTGCCGTGCCGGTGTCACCAGCAATGTTCGTGATGGCATGACCTCCAAATATCTACTGACAACCATGATTAACGATGTCACACCACTGTAAGTTAATTGGGTTCATGTGATTTAAGGGTCATTTCAAAATTCAATTTCAATTGCAGTTCAGGCAAAACGGACTCTAAAAAACTGACGGCCATCATGTTGGTCATTATAAATCAGCTCAAAGGATCAATTGGTTATTATCAGTCACAGAAATCAATAGCCGATAATCTGGTCCAGCAGCGCGCTTCCTTGCCCAACATAACATTCGGCCCAAGCGGTAAGTGAGATTAGTCGAAATGTGATGAACTTCATCTTCCTTTAACATTTAGTTCATTATATATTACGATAATTGCAGTCAAACGAAACTATTTGGAATTAAGTCAACGTCACAATGATAAACGCAGTGAACTAAAGATGGCCGTATTCATTGCCGAACAGAACCTCTATTTGCTGTGGATACACGTTGATTTCTATTTTCGCAATGCTGTCATTTATTCCCAGGAGAATCGTAGTTTAATTAACGAATCCAGTATGGGTACGCTTTTAATACATATACTATATAAATAGAATTGATGAAATAATTAATTGTTTTCTCTGTTTAGATCCAAATAACATGTCCGTATTGAATGCCTCACAGGATGAGATTTTGCAGCTGAAGAAAATGCTGATATCCACATTCAACGAACTATTCTGTGCGCAACTAATCAATGCCAGCGAAGGATATACGAACAAATGCAAGAACTTTAGTGCCATACTATTGCGCCGTATTAAGGCACTTGTTCAATTTGCTCTACAGACCCCATAACGTATTTCTACTCAAGATTTCACAATTTGACCTGAAACAATCAATTTCTTACTATATATTATTGTCCAAATGTCATTTGTATGTCATTTATTATTAAATCTATCTATAACTTGGATATATAATCCCAACAAATTGCGACTATATTTCATTGTTTCAGCTGATAAACATATATTAAGTATATTTATAGTACATAAATAAGATCAAATGCAAACAATGCCTGCATCTCTTTTCTATCTATGCATTTATTGTGAATGCCGGTTTATGTATGTATAATCAAGCAATTTTAAAAACAAAAGAAAAGAAAAGACATTAATATATATATAAGTAAATATACAAAATTCGATAACATGTTAGATGCAATCCAACAAAATTGACAGCTGTCAAATGTCAAAACTGAGCAGTATCCTTAACAAACTACTACTACTTTTGCATTAGCTCAGTGTTAGTGTTAGCGTCATAAAAAAAATCTACATTTTACAAAAGCCGGCAATACATTTTACAATCGATTTGATTTGATTTTTTTGTTGAAACTCTAAACAGTAAAGACACATCTGACTTTACAGCGTTGCAGTTTTGTTGTCGATCAAAGTGAATACTTGCAAATTGATACCTTACTAACTTATTGTTTATTGTATCAATTGAACGTCAAACTTCAAGCGGAGCGATTCATCAGATAGAGAAAAAGCAAAATGTATAAGCTGATTATCAATTGCAACTCAAATATAACTATAACAAACTGTGCAGAATTCACTCTTGAATTAAAGCAGTATGTGGAAGTCTTTTTTAACAAAGTGAGACAATTACATCCTATGAATGATGATCGCTATGAATATTTTGTTGAGCACGTAAGCGTACCTTAAAAAAATGTGTACACGCATACAAACACACTGACACACACACACACAACAACTAATAAATAAATAAAAAATAATTGTTTGTATATATTGTATTTATTTGTAGATATTATGTTTATATGTTTTTTTTTTTATATACAGTTTACCGGTGAGTTTCTGCTATGGGAGATAAATGAATGCAACCGTTTCGGATTGAAGCTGTTATTTGACGATGTATCAAAGGACAGAGCTATAAAGTATATCAAGAAAGCTATGGCGATTTCGAATCAGTACTCTAAAGAATCATCGTCGAGTGATGAGCCGTCGACAAGCGGCGACGAGCCATTGACCAGCAGTGAGATGCCGTCGCCCAAAGCTGATGATGATCCTTCGACAGAGTCGTCATAAAGCGATGAGAAGATGGAACAATATACCATAATGTTTATCCAATTGCACATACATATATATATAAGACCGATTGCCTCATTTCTTCTGTATGTCTGCCTCAGTGCCACTTGGAGCGGAGCTACAGATTGTTTACTTTTTTTTAGTGTTGTCATTTTGCAGCACAGTTTCGTTTTCATTACGGCGAATCACCATTTGGCGGGAACATCGACGTTTATAGTTGCCATTATAAACAAATAAATAAATTGCACAATCCAAAGCCAACCAAAAATAATGTCAATATATTAGTTTGAAAAAATATTTTGTATTTGGGCGAAGGCTTATTATCACTAAGCCTTAAAATCCCGTTGGCGAAATTCAAATACAAAAATATTTGTTTGCCGGGAATAGTTCAATTTATCGATCAAAATGTTTAAAGAAAAACTGACACTGTCCGTCGAATATCGATACTTCACGCATCCGGTGAAAGCAATTGGTGCGATTCGTTATTTTAAATGTATAGAAACTAAACTTTTTGAATTAATTATAAGGAAATTTGACAATTGAACAGTGGTACATGCAACTGTTCGTCATGAGGTTAAATTTGCAACCAAAAATGTGCCATGTGTTGCAATGATATTTTGTTGTTTTATTTGTGGTGTAGCATTGTTTTATGTTGTTGTGAGGTGAATAACGCAAAATGCTAATTGCAAATTTCTATCGGTTTTTTTTTAACAGTTGCTTAGACAAAATGGCGCTCCGAAAGGCTAAAGTTCAAAAATACGAAGTGCAGGTGCAGTTGAGTCCTTAGGTGCGAGATGGCGAAAACGAATTCGGCGTTGTCCACTATGCAAACTTCAACGATACTTTGGTGCATGTCTCCGATCTGTCCGGTCGCGAAACTATCGCCCGAGTCACCTGCGGTATGAAGGTGAAGGCCGGTTGCGATGAGTCTTCCCCATACGCAGCTATGTTGGCAACGCAGGTATTATGCCAATCAATTTTTATCAAACAAATGTTTGAAATTTAACTGTTCAATTTCTAGATGTCGCCGAAAAGTGCAAGCTGCTTGGTTTTGCGGCTCTGCACACTAAATTGCGTGCAACCGGTGGCAACAAGATCAAGACACCGGCACACAATCGGCGCGTCGCGCTTCCGCCCCTTCCTCAATAAAAATTGGTCGCATTGGGGATGTTACACCAATCGGATCAGATTCCACGGGCAGAAAGGGTGGTCGTCGTAGTCGCCGTCTCTTAAAATCCTCTCAGCTCTTCAGCATATCAATATGCTGTTTCGCATATATATATATATTTTAAATATATAGCGCTGACATATATATTTATAAATGTAGTTATTAGTATAATAATAAAAATGAAATTAAGGTCAAGGACAATGCATTTTTTTGGAAATAAACGAACCGATAGGCAACGTGGGCGATAAATAAGTCACTGTTTACGATTTGTGATTTACAATTAGACAGGGTAATCAATTTAAACAAAATTAAGTATGTTTTGTCATTTAATAAACGAGCTATGTGTATATATCTGTTTCATTTTAATTTGGTTTTAAACAATTTCATAAACGAACAGCTGTTCGATACTTAAATGCCACACTGCTTATCGATTGCAAGCGACTCAGATAGTGCTCTTCTTGTGCGTGCCACCGCATCGCTGTGACTGGTAGTTTTACAAGAACCACATAGCATTGCAGAGATAAAATTCACATATACAGAGACTGTGTAATTTTTACACACAAGAGCTGGCGAACTCGTCGAAACTGTGAAGCACATTTGTGGGTGCAAAGAGAAAATTCATAAATAACCAATGCATATGTATAAATAAATAAATGGCACAAGCCAAAGCTTGAATAGCAAAAGCAACTGATATTGTAATTGGCAAGTTCATTGCTCGAATAATATATTTGGTTATATATATATAGTTGTGTGTGTGCGTACTTTCGTGTGTGTGTGCGTGTTTTTTTTAAGTAAGCATGTGTGTGAATAAGAAATTTGCAAACTCGATAAAACATCGTGCAAATTATTAAGTAGCTGTCCGACGTACATTCAGTGTATGTACATATAAATATATAGTATATATATACATGTAGACAATGTACATATTTGTGTTCTCCTGCTCAGCAGCGCATAAGCTAACATAGGATGTTCATAGATGATAGTAGGTCGTTCAAGCAACGTCAAGAGGCAAAAACAGAAACAGAACCGGAGCGAGATGTGAGAAGCGGCTTAAAAAGCTGAGCAATAGTGAGTCAAGTGTTTTAGCTGTTGTTAAATTTTCCGTGTATCTTTGGTTTCGGTAGTTTGTTTGTATTTTTTTTTTTTCGTATTTCGTGAGTGTGTGCAGTCATTGCACAAAAATTTCTTTCGAGAATGCGCACATAATTTACAAAAGTGTTTCGAAATTCGTATGGCTGTGTACATTTAAAAACAAAAGTTAATTCAAAACGTTCTATGCTTCTGCATATTTGGCAAACAAAAAATCCCGCAGTGTAAAACGAGGCAGCGCGCAGCAGCAACATAAGAAGAAGAACCAAAAAAGAAAACTTGTTTGAAACAACGACGACGAACAAGACGCTAAAAGGCAATCTTAACACAAGCTAAGACGTGCAAAGCAAAACGCAGAAAACAGAAGCAGCAGCAGCAGAAGCAACAAACGGCATTTGCAGTCAGTCTTGTCTGCGCTGCTATTAGCCAAAAAAAATATAAAAATTTAGTAAATAACAAAAATATTATAAAGAAAATAATATCAGACGGCATAGGCGATAGTCAACACGACGTCACCGATAGATCAATAACATAATACGTCGACAGCATGGATGAGGATGACAACATATCCAATGCTGATATAAGCATCGATGACGATGAAGACGATGAGCAACGGCCTCCACAGGATAATAATCGACGGCAACAGCGCACCGACCATGAACTAGATGAACTGGAAGTGTATGCGCAACAGTTTCAGCTGGCAAATGTAGCCAGCATTGGTAGTGGAGGAGCAGCCGGAACAGCTCGCACAGACACAGCAGCCGCTGCCGGAACGGACAGTTCGCCATTTAATTTGGATTCACATTGGGATTCACAAAGCATGGCAGCACGTGGTAGCGGAAGCAGCAGCAGTAGCAACGCTAGCGGCAGCAGTCAACAGGCAAATGCTGAGGAGATCAACGATGCTGCCGGTGGCGGCAATTCGGGCGCTAAGCCCAGTTTCTTTTTTGGCACCTCATCGTTTATATTGCGCAGCCGGAAGGAGGTTGCTGCATTAATTAATACGGAATGCTGCCGTGGCAGTCCGACACCCGATTTGGATTCAATAATGGATACGCTTTTTAATCCTGGCACACCTATCGATAATCCCGATAATATTGAATGGATACGCTGGCTAATTGCTGGCGGCCGCACTCCTACGGAGTTTGTTAAAATTGGTGAGTAGCAACAGAGCAAATGAGAGAGCGCAATAACAATGTAGTTAAAATTAAATATGCTTCAGCCTTATCGATACATTTTTTTATCGTTAAGCAGCTGATCGCTTAAGTCGTTGCCCCTGAAATTTGTTGTGTGTGTATGTGAGAATGTATTTGTTCGCATACCTGTGCGCTGTTGCTGAGTGTATTTACTGTGTGTGTGTGTATGATGAAATGGTTGTAGGGCATGGTAGGTAGTTGTATCTAGGTATGGCACGCAAGTGTAAGCAAGTAAGGTGCAAGGCAGCGTGACAGTGCAATGCCATAGCAACAAAGAACAAACACAATAACAACAACAACAACAACAACAAATATCTTCTAATCAAAAACGCACACCGGCATATTTATATATATATATATATATATGTATGTATAGTATAGAGAGATTGGCACTTGAGTTAACTTTAGCCCATTTAGAACGAATTTAATCTAGCAGTATTATCTATTTACTGCGCTGCGGTTGCGTTTTTTGTTTTTCAATTTTTGTGTGCCAGGCAGAGTGCGTCGCGAACATTGGCAACCCCAATGCCGATATTGCTCGTTGTCCCACTTGTCACACACGCACGAACCCACACACACACGCACATTGGCTAGCTGTTGCACCTTGTGCCTGTCAGCTGTTGTTCCGATTTTGCCTTGCGTAAGTTTCCGCAGCATCCGTTCAAATGCAGGCAGCTGCGTATGCTTCTTTGTATGTGCATATGCATGTATCTATGTTTGTGTGTGCAAATGTGTTTCTTTTAATGCAACTAAATGGCCACCCTCGTCAAACGGCTCATGTATGCTCTTTATTTTCTTCTTTCAACTGTCATTTACCATTACACTTATGATTGTTCGTACATATATAAATACATACATACATACATACATACGTGTGTAAAGAAAGAAAATCATTTCAAACAATTGCTAAATTGCAAATGAAAATGTTATGTACATACATACGTGCTAGTGCCATGGAAACACACACACACACAAACATACGATACTCTCACATCTCAGTAGCCGTGCAATAGCACTAGTTTGCCCCGGCGTACACTGTGAAAAGTTTATTGACCGTCATTGTTGTTGATTTGACAATTGTTGACACGCCATGTTTCATGTGCACAGTGCTACCCTGCCGCCTGCCACCATCGCATAAAACTGTGAAAACTATGTACATATGCACATACATATATATATAAATATCGCACACAATTTGCATTACAAATGGCTCGGCTTTGCACCACAGTGCAATCTGTATGCATTTTGTTCGGTTGCGCTTCTTGTTCTACTTTTTTTGTTTTTTGGGCCTTGCAATTGCTTGTTGACCGTTATTGTTGTTGTTGACAAAAGTTTGCATATACACACATTCAAGCACACAAATACACATGCAACCATACGTTTGCATATTCTACATAGCTGTTGCTTATTCAATTCGTTCAGCTTAATCGAACTTTGTCAAAAAAAAAAAACAAAAACAACAATAGTTTTTGTGTTCAGGGGTGTGAGGTCGGAACACAACGGTAGATAGCAAGTGGGAGAGCCAAACGCAGAGTTGCATGGCAACTTGTCGATCGCCATTGCCAGGCCATTTAACAAATTGTCAATCAATTTTACTGTTTCGCTGCGTTAAGCTGTTTGTTGTTGTTGTCGTTGGTATTTCCGTTTTTCACTAGCTGCTTTCGATTGATTTCCTTCCGCATTCAGTTGACCTTTTTGTCCCGCCAGCAAACGCAAAAGTTAAAGACAAGTCACGCAATCTAACTGCCAAGCAAACAACATTAAATATGCCAACAGCAAAGAGTGCATCATTCTTATTTTTGGATTTTAATCAAATCGATAAAAAGACAACAACATTGTTTAAATTTTTAGTTCTGAGCTTCAACTATGAACCAACCATAATCAAAGCGAATTATCTAATATCATAAGATTTTTACTTATAATAAATGCAAACCAAAAGAAAGTTCTCAATTGCTCGTTTCCTTCCGTTTAAAGTAAATAAATTGGTTTAATTCCGCTGCAAAATAAAAAGTATAGCAGTAAACGCTGATGAATAAATGCATGCTACAGTTCAACACAATGTTAAATGTTTAGAAAAATATTACATTTAATTGTAATTTGTTTCTAAAAATACTTTTTGGCACATACAACTTATCAACGTCATTTTTGTGTCAGACGTTCGAGTTAACAACTTTTTTTTTATGAATTTTTGACTGCTAAACAGAATCACCACCAAAAAAAATCCAATAAATACATTTTCTAATTATTCTAACCTAAATGTGCAAAAATCACGGTTTTTTTTTTTTTTAAATCTTCAAGTCATTTCACATTGAAGCAAAAGATTCTTTAAAACCATCAAAAGTACGTTACCGTTTTCAAATCGAACATGTTTTTTGATGTCGTGAGTTGATTGTACTGATCCTGTTTTGTAGTACCACTAAAGTTATTAGAATATTTTCCAATTTTTTTTTACTTAATTGGTCTCTGTAAATTCGCAGAGATCTCGAAATTTCAATTAGCTTTTAAAGGGAACAAAAACTACATTCAATAAAATTTTAATTTGATCAAAACACTGATTTGTAAAACTGCATACGTATAAGCTTACAAAACCTCAAAAACGTATCCATAAACAATTTTGATTTTTGATTTATTAAATCCATTAGAAAAGTCAACTGAAATGGTTGGACCCAAATTATTTTACTTTATTTTGTTGTTATTTGTAATTGTCAGAACCATCCAATATATAATCACAATATTAAAAGATTTCGATAGTAAAGTGGCCTGAGAAAGGATTTAAAAAGATGTATATATCTTTGATATTAAAATCTAAATAATCTAAAAAATGTTTTTTATGTTAACAGTTTCGTTTTGGTTTGAATACTATAGCGATTATCATACAGTAGAACTTCCATGTATCGAATCTCAAGGGGACAAGAAAATCCTTGGTTTAAACTTGATAAAATTTGTAATATCGAATGAGTTTTTAAATGAACCAAATTGCAGGGTTTTGGAAATGAGTTCGGAATATATAAAACTTCGTTATACGGAAGTTCGTTGTATGGAAGTTCGACTATGGTAATAATGTTGTTATTGTTTATCGTATTATTAATTTTTTTCGATAAATTAAATAATTGAAATTTTGTTTTGCTTTGTATTTGCAGTTCGCAGCTATGATAACCATGCAAAATGCGGTCTTGTTTGGGTGCCCCATGTGGTGGCATATAGATGTCGCACTTGCGGCATCTCACCATGCATGTCCATCTGTCGGGACTGCTTCAAGAAGGGCGATCATGCCAATCATGACTTTAACATGTTCCTGTCACAGGCAGGCGGCGCCTGCGATTGTGGCGACACATCGGTGATGAAGGCGGAGGGCTTTTGCAGTGATCATGGCATCAATAATCGCGTCAATCGCGATCCCGTGCCCAATAATCTGCTTGCAGTCGCCGAGGCGATAATGCCAAAGCTATTGTTTCGTTTGCTGCAGCATTTTCGTGAGCATAGTGATGCGTCACTGCAGGCGCATGCTCAGACCTCGTACTCGTGCGAGGCATTCGCCAATATGCTGATCGATCTGAACAATATGGGCGAGATAATGCGCAAGGTGATGACGCGAACGCTAATCAATGCCGATGTTTATTCGTATTTTATGGAGACACCCTGCCAGGATACGCGCAACGGCCGCTTTCTTAAAGCGAATCGCGAGAAATATGAAGATGCGGTCAATCGTTTTCCAAATCCCGAACCACCCAAAGAGTATCGTGATCTGCCAGCGTTGGGCAAAAAGCTGGTGCATACCACACTGCTAGAGGAATTCATATTCTGGACATTTAAGTTCGAGTTTCCGCAAACATTGGTTTGCTTCCTCCTCAACATGCTACCCGATCAGGACTACAAGGTGAGATTATTGTACAAAAAAGTTAAAGCCCTTGAAAATATTCAAATTAATTGTTTTTTGCATTGCAGGAACATCTGACGCGAACATTCGTGATGCACTACAGCCGCATTCCATCGGTGTTGGAGATGTCCCGGGATCCCGATACGCTCAGCAATCGCGTTGTTCACATGAGCGTTCAACTCTTCTCCAACGAGAGCCTTGCACTCAAAATGGTTAACGAGCTTTCGCTGCTACATGTGATGATCATTAGCTTAAAGCTGATGATGTCCAAGATACTCATACAAAATACACTGCATGGTAAAATCTATATTGTATATAATACAGTCGAACTTTTCGTATAACGAAGTTTTCTCCGCAACGAATTCAATTTGATTCATTCAAAAACCCATTCAATCGTCCCCTAGAGATTCGTTGTATGGACGTTCGACTGTTGTACTTAAATGCATAAAAACAATTCTTGTTATTAATTCATTCATTCATTACAGATCCGGTAAAAAACTTTCACTTTGTTATCGATTGTACGCGTCAGGTGATGAAGGATCATTGCTATTGGCCACTCGTCTCGGACTTTAACAATGTGCTGTCGCACGAATCGGTGGCTTTGGTCTTTCTACGCGATGACAATCTGATCGATATGTGGTTTCAATTCCTGCAAATGCTGCAGGGCATGAATGTAAATGTGCGGGAAACAGCGTCGCATGTAGAATTCGAACCGAATAGCTACTATGCAGCATTCTCGTGCGAGCTGGAGGCTAGTGCATATCCCATGTGGTCGATTATATCACATCTGCAGGATGGCACACATGCCCATCTCGCCAAAAAGATCATCAACTATTGTGTGACAACGCTGCACGAGTGGCTCGACTCCATTTACTTTAGGGAGCCCAAATTAACACTGGTATAATAAAGATTCTGTTTAAAAGCAAATTCTTGACCACTAAAAACCTAATTTTTTTTATCTTACAGGAGGAAATGATGCAGGCCTCATTTCATTTTCCACTGCATCGCTATCTGGCCGCTTTCGTATGCCAGGCGGTCACCAAAATGGGAATACCCCTTAGCGATGTCTTGCCCTCGCGTCCAGACATCTTACCCCTACTAATGATACATCCGCTGCGTGTCCAGGTGAGTCTTTCACACAAACACATTATCTAAGGCTATCCAGTGAGAAATTGTGCCAAAGTACAATTGATTAAATTGAAATCTTTTCGCCAACGATTTGAATTCACATAAATGTGCTCTTGAGAAGCTTTTTAGGTCACAAAAATTAAAAGTATTTGGGCTTTAGTTTGATTTTTATTATTACATACTTATCCTTAAATGTATATGTATTGTATTTGAATACCAATTGTTTTCAATTAAGTTGTGATTTTTTTGTTGTTTGTTTGTTTTCTGGCTTATTATTTTTTGTTCTTGGTGTTGTAGTTGTTTTTATAAGTCTATGTTGTATTTATTTCATTGATAAAAAGAAATTATTTGTATAACCTACATAAAAAGTATTTAGTTCTGCATTTAGTATATATATATATTTATATACATATATATATATATTATAGCTTTGAGACGATGCGCTGCTGCATTACGCAATGCGGTCCAAACAGGCATACGATTTTTTTTATTTATTTAATTGTCTTTGGCACCTGAACGTGTGGCGAAAAGTCATAGGTTATGATTTTGGGGGCCACAAAGCCGCCATAGCCAGGTCGTGCCTTATAATAGATGCCGACGCCTGCCAATGGCACTGGCGGATGTGAGACCACATCCTGTATATCCAGAAACGGTACGGTGCTCTGCGCCGCATCTTTATCCATGCCCGTATTGACAAAATCAATATACTGATTATGTTCGGACATTACCAACGAACTGACAACAGTACGCGTCGGCACATCCGCATTATTTAAAATCAGTTTTTGTCTTCAAAAAATAAGCAAATGAAATTTGTGTTTTCAATCAAGAGAGATTGTTATAGTTTACCTGCGCATACCGCTGACATCGGTATTATCATTGGATTGCCAAACGCTGTTCACCTCCGGCTGAATGAGTTCTCCCTTTTTGAAGTCGAATTCACTCAATCGCGCCTCCAAATTCAAATGTGCGCCCAACACACGGAAACGTACACCAGTGACAACAAAACTATTATCATCCGCTTTCATAATATCATCCAAATCGATGGAGCGACTGTCATAGCTCATTGTATGATAGTCAACGCCTTTGGCAACATTCCTATCAAATATCTTATACTCATCGACGGGTTTCCACTCCAGACTGCTGGCGTTTATGTTGCCGCGTGGCATCAATTGTCCCTCCTGTATCTGCAGATGAAACACACGGTTTCGTTTTACAAAACGCAGACCAGTCACAACTCTGTTGAAAAAACCATGAAAAATTGTTTTTATATCGATATTTGGATTAATTTAATAGTAGTCTGTTACTCCACTAACCTGTTCTGCTTGACATCGGAAACGGATTCACGTAGGTTAAAGAAACGATCAGATTTCAAGCCTTGCTCGTCACACAAACAGAAACAGTAGCTGCAGTGCCACAAGAGATAGCGCCACCAGCTGTCGACTTTGGTAAGGCCGCGGGAACAAGTCTTGTACTGTCCAAGCCTTCGTCCATTCTCATATTCGATGTAATCGTAGCGCCGTGTGCTATTTTGTGGCGCTGGACAGACCGTCATATCGGAGTCAACAAACTGGCAACCGTACAGGCGACCTGTACATCTTGGCTGCCGAGCACAATACTTCTCCTTGAAACAGCCCTCACTGCGTGTCGATTCATAGAAGGAGCACGTCTCCCGACAGGTCTCATCCGAATTAAGGTCCACCTCATTCTCAATGTAGCCCTGCAATAGGCGCGTCACCTCATCGTATGTCACTTTTGGTATATATTGCTCGGGATCACAGCGCCAAACAATGCGATCGGCTCGTCGCATCACCTCTCGCAGTAGCTTTAATGTGCGCTCCGTGCGCTTCTCATAGTCGCGACGCATTAGTTCCGCTTCCTGTGTAAAATTGCCTCGTCCATAGACACGCAACATCATCCAGGAGAACTCCATCATGATGTAGCCCTTGAGTTCTGTTAGTGCAATATCTGTGTACAGTGAGTACACAAATTGCTGTGGCGACTGTTTGGTGTGACACATTTCTTCCGAGGATTTCTAGAAATAAAATTTTAAACAAATCGTTTTTAGTTACATTTTGTTGTTGTTGATTGTGTTGATTATTGTTGTAACGAAACCGATAGTGCAGACACTTGTTTGTTATTCCAGGTAAAGTGCATGCCAGTCACTGCATGTAACTTAATCGATAACAGATCTCATACGTTCCAATTTAAAAAACCTACAAAAATCTAGCAGCTCTCTCCATCTCACTCTCTCGCTCACGCTCATCCAAGTTTTGAGAGATTTGGAATAACAAAAATAGCAACAACGATAGCAGCGTTTCGTTTCCGCTGTGTCGCTAATAATGTGCGCTTGCCAAATAAACACAAAAAATAACGAGGGTGATGAAAAAAAACAAAAAAAAAACGAATAAACAAATCGCATTGGAATAACAAACTGACCACCATTGCTCTGTAGTACATCGTTTGCTTGACCATACTGGATTCGATTTCTTGAAATATTTGCGACATTGAAAATGTTTTATCATTGCGCAACACCTCCTCGGTAAAATCCAGTACAGCGCGCTCCTCCAAATCATTGCTGCTGTTCGCTATCATCAAATGATTCTGATGGGAAAGGAAAAGCGTATGGTTTACAATTCAGAATATTGGCAAAGATTTGTTGACCGGGACATCGGTCCATTTGGGTGTGCTTGTTTGTACCTTAAAGAAGTCAAAAATACCATTCAGCTGCAGCAATTTCACTTCCAGCAACGTCCACTCATAATGATGCATTAGTTTGTAATTTTTGCCATCATCAAATGGTCGTTCCATTTGCCATTTTTTGATAAAATCACGATGTGAATCGTACACCTTGCGCAACTGTTGGTCTCTATTATTCAGACTATTCGCCGTTTTATCCAGATATTGCCATAGGTCCTGTTCCAACTTAATATACTCTTTGCGTAGGGCTTCCACCTCCAATGCGGGTATGCGATGCCCATACATTGACTGCGCGCCAGCAGCGGCGGTGGCGGCTGCGGCTGCGGCAATTAGAGACAACAACAACGATATTGATATCGCTGACATTGCGATGCTTTTGCTTGTGCGCAGTACACGAAATGAAGATTCGGGGGATTACCAAGAATTGCCCTTTGTTATTTATTCTCTTCCTTTTTTCTTCTTATTTGTTATTTCAATCACTTCTTGCTTTGAAAGTTAAAACTCAGCAAAGAATCGACAAAACTATGAAGTGTTAAGCGTTGCCAGCGTTTTTAAACAAAGAGAGTAGCTCAGTTTTTTTCTTTACATACATATATACATTTGTGTGAATATCCATACACACACATAAATATATACATGTGTTATTTTTGCTCACTCGCACACTCGCTGTGCAATTTGTTAAATTCCAATTTCAATTCAATTTAGTTGGTGACTGTTTTAAAAAAAAAACCTTTGTATTATTATTTTTTTGCGATTTATTTTAGTTTGTTCGTTCAACGCTTTTTATCTTTGTGTCACTGCTGTTGCTGGTTGTTTTGCTACTGTTTGCTGCTTTCGGCCGCTCTGCTGGCTTTTGTGAAATGTTGTTCGTATGAGTGTGAGTGCAAGTGTGCTTAGACTGGCACTCGTCTCGTGTACACAAATCAAAATTTTTTCTCCATCTCGTTGTGTGCTTGTGCGCTCCCTTGAGCCGCATTCGAGTGTTTTTTTTTTTTGTTCGTGTTCTTGCTGTTTTGTGCTCGTCTTCGTCGACGCTCTCTAAGAAAATCGCTGACTGCTTTTGTTTTTGTTGTTTCACCAGCCGACGAGCAGTTTTAACTGCTCCTCTAATCCACACTAGTGCAATTCTGTTAGTATTTGTATGAGTGAGCGTGCGGGCTTTTTGAGCTTGAGCTAAATCTGGCCATATTTGGACACAAAGGCTGAGCGCGCATAATTATGCTTGATCAGCTGTATTCACCTGCTCAGTTTATGCTTTTATCGATAAACGATAATATACTCCCTTTCGGTTTGCTCTAATGACGTCACTGCTTGTCATTTATTTGTAGCCTAATCGGCTGTCAGTTAAACCAGTACTCTTTTGCCCTATCTCTCTCTCCTGCTTTGGTCTCGCGTGCCAAATACCACCACCAAGGCACGCTTACTGCACTTATAGAATAAAAGAAAACAAGATACCCATAGCTGCATTACCCTCTCTCAGCTTCTTTTGCTGGTCAAACAACTCATTTTGTTTTGTTTGAGGTGTTTGCCTTTGCTTCGCCTGCGATTGTGCGCATTGTTTACTTTTAGACGAGACCTTTGACCTCAGTGCGTATGTAAATAGCTGCTTACATATTATTTAAGATGCCTATGTATGAATGCGAGTCTGTAGCTTGCCAGATTTTGCAACTATGTTTCTTAGCACCTTCTATATTGATTAAAATAAATTAAACTTTTCTACAACGCTAACTCGCCTGCGTGCTAGTATTTTGATTTTTGTAGTATATTTGTCAGTATATGTATGTGTGCGGAATTGAGCGTGGCTCATCTTTAAGTTTGCTTTGTGTCTGTGTCCCATTACATTAGCATTGCCGTTGTTCCGTTGTGTCTGCGCTGCTTGCGATGAGTAATATCTGCAGCGACGCCGCCGCAGTTTAAGTCGAGACTTTCTTTTGGGGTTGCCCAATTGGTGCAAAAATTAAAAGAAAGAAACACTTGGATACACACTCACAATGGGTGAAACGATTAATCGAGAGACCGGAAAGTCCAGTTCAATTTAGAGGCGGGTACTAAACTAAACCAAAGTAAATGATTCATTCATACATTCTATATGCACACGAGTGTAGGAAGTGTCGCATGCTCAAGATTTTTTGATTGGATATATTTCTACATGCAATGGATGTGTACTACCCCCAAAATGCCCCCACATACCTCATAGTTGTTCGCCAGTTGGGCCAGCAAATTGCTCGACGATGAATTTGGCTTTGGTTCCTCAATATTGCCGTTCCCATTGCCCAATAATGTCAAATGTAATCGATCCATTAGATGATGCACCGAATGTGCATTCGGTGTTACGGTCCACTCAGCAAATGTGATTAATGTGCTCATCTCTAGTTTGTCCTTGTGCGTCTCGTAGCTTTGCATTTGCTGATAACGCGAAGAGATGCGGTTCATTGTATCCGTTATATCGTTCATTTTAGCAAGTAACGGCACATTGTTGCTTATAAAATTGTTAACGGACTCTATGGCCAGCGCAATATATTCCGAATGCTGCAAAAATCATAGGGTAGAGGAAATAATATAATTTAGTAAAAGATTGAATGTTTTCATAGTTTTATTGTTTTTTGTTTTTGTTTACCTGCGCCTCCGTCTCATCAATCTTTTGGCTGACATCTTTTAACCGCTGCAAAACTTTGCGCTGCTTCTCACGCATTAGCGGAAAGTCAATGTTTTTAGCGAGTGGCGATGATTGCACAATGTCCCAGGCCTTGAGGACACCGCTGGTCACCTCCTTTACCACATGCAACACATCTAACACATCCTCAATGAGCGCAGTAGTTGGTGTTGGTGCAAAAACAGCAGACACTAACAAAAATAGCAGTGGCGGTAGCGTTGACCATTTTCGAGACTGCAACAGCTGCATATTTTTGCATGTGCGTCTCTTTCTTGTTGTTGTTGTTTTTTTTTTTTCTATTAAAGAGTTGCGAACCGACAACAATAAACGCTGTGCTTGTCGATACAAGCAACGACAAACAACAAAATCAACCACACTCTTGGCAAACAAAAAGACCAACACCAACAAACACAAAATTAACCCAACTGTGCTAGTCGAAAACCAACAAGCGAATGGCGACGTCGTTGTCAGAGCAGCAGAGTTCGTCTGTTGCTGTCTGCTCTCAATGTTGATTTATTTTTCTTTTATTTTTTGTATTCTGTTACTTCTTTTGCGCTCAAAGACTTTTGTTGTAGCAGCATAGGTCAACGCATAAGTGCGAGTGAGTAAACAATAACACACGCACAAACATATGCGGCGCTGCCACTTCGATAAAAAGTTACTTCTAAAAGTATGTTTACGCGCGATATTTCTTATCGATTACAAAGTGTTATCGTAGAGAATTTATGTTGCTACCGTTATTATATTTTAATATTTAACTACAACTTATTTTAATATTGCTAATTGAATGCGTTTTTCGTTTTAGAGCTTCTTCTACGAAATTCTGGCCGGAAAATGGGTACGCAACGGTCTGCAAATCAAGGGCCAAGCCATGACCTACATACAAGCAAACTTTTGCAATTCAATGGCCGACATGGATCTGTTCTTTTTGCAAATCTGCGCCACAAATCTATCGCAATATTTCTTCTTGCAAAACACAATCGAGCTATTCGATGTGGGCCAATGGCTGGAAACGGCGCCGCTAAAGCAACCCCAGAAGCCGGAGCAATCATCGATGTTGGAGGGTTTCCTCACATTCCTAGCCACGTTGGTGACGAGTCGCACCAATCTGGGCAACGATGAGGCAACCCAATGCATCATTGAGATAAGCGCCCTGCTGGCCACCGAAAACAAGACACACTCACAGCTACTCGAACTAATGCCCGAACGTTCGGGCAATGTGCATACCAAGAATTTTGAGACGTTCCTCAAGAAGCTATCGGTTTACAAGGCACCATCGGCTGGCTCAGAGAATCTGGAACAGGGTCTGTTTACGCCCATCGATGAGGTATGGGAGGATTACTATGATCCGTTGCATGTGCTGCTGCGAGCCGTGCATCGACGCGACTTTCAATCGTCCCTGGATCGTTTTACCAACTATGTCAAATCAAAGAACAAAATGCCCAGCAGTGGCAATCTGTGGCCACCGTTTCGTCTACCATTGCCCGTGGGTGAATCATTTACCGATCCGTGTCGCATTCTCAACTCCCGACTCTTTCACTCAACCATACTATCGATATTCTTTCGGGCCGTGCACACAAGAGATGTTTCCGAGCATTTGCTAGCACTAGCCGTTTTTCTTCTAGAGATAGCTGTGGAGACGAGCAGCGATATAAACGCCGCCGTTGGCTCATCCACTTCGGGTTCAATTGGCAATGCAGCTACATCGGCTGCTGCTGCTACTGCTGCCGCCGCCGCCTCGCCTGTTGCCATGGTGGAGTGTGAGCCGCAGCATCAATCTGGCTATTATGGCTACGGTGGGAATCGCCGTGAGCCGCCCAAGCTCTTCCAATGCTATCCCACTGATAATCTTGGCTGCAATCTACGTCATATTGTCAGCAAAGTGTCACTTAAGTCACGTGATCCCCAGGTCACCACATCCAGCTATCGCTCGAATCCATTCTATACGGATCTCGATTTCGATGTCGATACCGAGGAGATGCGCATGATTGGCGATACATATGGATTGGATGATCTGGATGAGACGTCCGGTGCAATGAGTGTGGTACGGCCACAACAACAACATCAACAGCGTACTAATGCCATACCATCTCGTATGCGTATGGAGGTTGCACTTGTTCCCGATCTGTCTGTGGTGGCAGAAACTGGCGTTGTCCTGCTGCAGCCCGATGTCAACGATGATGGTCATGATAATGCCATGGATATGGTTCCGAATCCTCAAGACTATCATCATTTTCCATTGCAACAGATAACGCTGCCCGAAAGCGGCATGGAGGTGGCCATACGTCGGGATCTTCTGCTTGCCGAGACAACGGCAACGGCGGCGGCAGCAAACGCCGATAATGAACGTGCCGCCGGTACCGTATCTGTCTCCGGTTCGAGCACAAGCGGCAATGAAATGTTTTCACCCACAACGCCAACGGGCAGCGGTATGCTATTGCCATTTCAACGTGTCCGTCTGCCGGTTGCTGTGCCCAGCAGCAATATGGATGTTGTGCCATCGAATGCCTTGGGTGGTATGCCAGGCATTCCAAGTGTATCTGGTGGCGGTGTCGGCGGCGGTTCACGCTACGAGCCGAGTGGTGGTAGGAAACGTGCCGTTGACATTGCCATCACCAGTGCTGGCAACAAGGATGAACTGCACATGGACGAGAGTATATTGTCGCTGTTGCTCAAGCTGCATTCGCAGTTGAGTGGCAATTTGGATAGTTTCTCGCTGGATGATCGCACCACCACCCATAACAATGATGCCACACCGATGGATGTGGACTGCAATGAGGCGAGCACCTCAACGGCATTGGCCGAACGCTATCCCATCTACAGTCATCAGAATATCCATGTGTCCAGTTCCCGAATCGGTGATGGACCATTCTTTATTGGTAATCTGCTGCGCAAGATTGCCACGAGGGATGAGCAGTGTGCCCAGTGCATTGATGATATACGGGCACGGCTGTGGCCCAATCAGCGTGAGAAACAGGCGGAGGCACGTGCTCGCGAGAGTAAGGAGAAGGAGGAGCGACGCAAAAAGGCGCGCGAACGTCAACAGAAAATGATGCAAGATTTTGCCAATAAGCAAAAACAGTTTATGCAATCGGCTGCAGCCGCTGCCAACAATATGGACTTTGGTCTGGAGGATGAGGATGAGGAGGCCATGTACGAGGAGCAGCCAAGGGAAAAGGAATACGATTGCATCATTTGCAATCGGACAACAGCCAGCACCGAAACGAATCCCATTGGCCTCGTTGTCCTTGTCGAATCGAGCGGCATCGTTGGACATCGTCGCCGCATCGCCGATCGTCTGCCCCTGCCCCTTAACGATGCGGATAAAGAGCGACTGCAGCAAACGACACGCTTGGCAACCGAATTTACGCGACGCACAAGCTTGCTAAGCGTCAAATTTGGCCTGGAATCGTGGTATCTATCGAATAATATGGCCTACGACAATGGTGTCCATGTGCAATCGTGCGGCCATCATGTGCATCTCAGCTGCCTCGAGGCATACCTCAAGACCCTATATACAACGCAACGTCAACCGGTGCAGGATCGTGGCGAATTCTATTGTCCCGTTTGTCGCCAGTTATCGAATTCGGTTTTGCCGCTCAGCCCACAACTGGATAGACCCACGCATCTAGTGCGTTCCGGTAATCAGCCCTTCGAACAGCTTGTCGCCGATCTCACCGATCTGATCAAAGAGAATGAAAAACCCGTAAGGAAATCAAAACAAATTTCATTGCATTAAATTAAATTTTTTGATGTTTTGATGTTTTCTTTCGTTTAGCAACCCTCAAAATTAACGGAAGCGATGGGCCATGCCATGGAGGTGATGACAAACATTGCCCAACGGAAGGTCAAATGTGCATCGATAACGTTCCGCAAGCTATTCATCTTTGTGACATCGATAGCGCGCACAAATCTCGAAGCGGAGATTATTCAACGTGGTGGATCGCTTTGCTCGGCGAATGCGACGCGGTATAAGCCAAAGCGGGATTGCATTGTGCCGCTGTTGCATGTGCTGTCCGTGCATGTGCGTGTCCTGGTCAAATGGCCGCTCTGGAGCAGCTGGGCATCGCTTGCGGGCATGCCTGTTAGCGATACGGAACCATTGCCGGCACATTGCCGCGAATTGATACCTAGTCTGCTGGCGGATCCAATTGCATTGCTACTCAAATTTATACTACTCGCTCCGCTGCATCTCGATCAGGGTGAGTCCAAGTGTGACATTACTTCTTCTCAGCAAGCTAATTCCATATATATACGTTTTCCAGATTATTTTACATGCATGGTTAAGGTGATGTACAATCTGCTGTATTATCAGATTGTTGTGCAGCTTTGTGTCACTTTAACCGAACTCGAATGTGATAACATTCTGGACAACTTTGGCAGCACTGAACTCAACTCCAGCACCACCGCAACAACTGAAACTGGCACTGTAACCGAAACGGGAACTGGCAGTGCGACAGCTCGACGCGGCAGCTCGACACGTTATGGTTCGTCGGCGAGTTGCGCACAGTTGGGTCAAGCCATGGCATTGGTGTTGAAGCAAACGGATCGCTTGACCCATCTGCGACGGGATAGCATACCCAGCACGAGTGCAAGTGCAACAGCAGCAGCAGCTGGTGATGCAACGGACAACAATAACCCAACGGCAACGTCAACGGCTGAGGTGAATCTCAAGTCAATGGAACTGCAATTGCAATCGCTGTGTTTACCATTTCTACGAATTGCGGCGCTGTTGCGTCAACATTTGTATAGGCACGAGATGCCCGAGATATCGGCGCCCGGTTTGGAATTTGTGCGTCTGGTCTATTATTTGGAGCTGGTAACCGATTCAATGGACTGGGATTGCTTTAATGCATCGAAAGGTTTGTGCTTTATAGCCGGCACAGAGCAAACGTTGCCACAATTCTGGTGCAAGCAGCTCATGGATGTGCATCCGCCAAGGGAAACCGTACGCGAGCTAATTCTCATGAATCAGCACTCGTTGTGGCAGCAACCACGCCTCCTGGAACTACCCCGCGAATACGAGCGTCTATTTACGGTAAGAGCTGAAGGCTATATGCTTTGAAGTTTGACTTTTCAATATTGTTGTTCGTCTGTTGCAGTACTATCATGAACGTCCTTGCCTCAACTGCTATAAGGTGCCAAAGGAGAGTTCCATATGTCTGCTGTGTGGCACCATTGTTTGCCTCAAACAAAACTGTTGTGCCGAAAAGGAATGCTGTGAAGCTGTCCGGGTTAGTTTTGGCTGCAAAAATCAACAACAACAAAAACAAAACTAACCAATTCAATATGATTTTTTAGCACACATTATCCTGCGGCGGCGGCATTGGTATCTTTCTGGTCGTCACCTCAACGTACATCATTGTTATAAGGGGAAGACGCGCCTGTCTCTGGGGCTCATTATATCTCGATGATTTCGATGAGGAGGATCGTGATCTCAAGTGAGTTCCAAATCCTTTTTAATCCAAAAACTCGTTTCTAATGCTCGTTGATTATTTTTGTAGACGCGGCAAGCCGCTGTATTTGAGCCAGGATCGATTTAATTTGCTGGAATCACAGTGGCTGTCGCACAAGTTTGCGCACACCAAGCACACATGGGTCTTCCATCGGGATCTTTTGTGAAACATGGAAGACTTATTGCGTAGCATCCACGAGCTGGTTGGCCACATCTAAATATATATGGATATAATAGGAATGGGATCGCCATATATATCCAAATCGAACGAAATTCATTCTAAATTCAACTTTCTCCCTCCACTCTTTGCCTATCCTCTCTACTTGACTTCTTATATTTTATTGCACCAACTGGGAGACTATATTGAAACATATATCTAATCTATCTATATATACATATATATAGTTCATGAAGAGTCATAGTAAAATAGATATCCACATTTATACACACGTGTATATTATATATATTTATACATAAGCGAAAACACTTTAACATACTTAATAACTTTCTAAAAAAAAAGTTATGTATTGACATAATAATATTGTTGCGTGTTTTTTGCTCTTATTAAACTAAAAGTCGACATGCCTATAAATATATATATATATATATATATTAAACCCTTACATATATGTACATATATAACGTGAATATCTTTTGATATATAATAAATATATATATATATATATATATATATATATATATATATATGTATATGTTTTTAGACCTAAGTAAGTCTTGATATTTGGTTAGGTTTATTTAAGCGACACAAAAACACAGACAAACAAACACATACGAACACAAACACACACACACAGACAACCTTTGGCCTCATGAGTTTGTGCATGTAAAAAACGAAAATGAAAAGAAAACGAAAACAAAACATTAAGGATTCATTTAAGTTAGGCAAACAATTAATAATAATAATCTAATCAATATATATGCAACATTTAATCAAAAACAGAAAAAATATTAACAAGAATCCAACACAAAAAACAAGTTTTAAATAAAAATAAGCGTATTGTGACAAATTGTGTGAATTGCTTAGTAAATTAGTCAAAGAACAGTAAAAGAGATGAACGACGAGAAACATAAAAAAAAGTTATGACCGAAAAGCTAGAAATGTTTAAATTGTGAAAAAAGATTAAAAAAATTACCAATAATGTTTGTGAATTTGTTGTTAGTAGTTTTTAAAAAAAAATTAATTGCAATCTAATATTGTTTAATGTACAATTGTATAAAACTTTCCATGGCGTTAGTGAGAATCAGAGTCATGCTAAAATATATACAATCTAATATATATATTAGTTTATTATTTTGCTGTTTAAAATAAATAAATCTTTGTATTCACTTTAAATTTATCAACAAGCAATAATTAATAAATAAAACAAATAACTATATTTAAAGTTAAATAATTATAAAAAGTAATTCAATTGTTAATTGTTTGATTTGGACATTATGTTTATTATTTGCTCTCTTATTTCACTTTGCTTTTCATATTTTTGTCTCTTATTTTTATACCAATAGGTTTTTGTTTTTGTGTTTATGTTCAATGCTCGTTGATCTTTATACTATACTATATATACATATATTGTGACGCATTATAATTGTAAATATTATGTAGAGCCCCAAATTTCAATTAGTGTAATAATCATAAATAACACAATTTATATATACTATATATACTTATATATACAGCTTGTAAATTTAAGAATAATGCATCTTAAAATTATTCAGTGAAAGTCTGAGAAAAAGGATCGGAAACTGCGTATACTGGATATACATACATATATTTAAATATATATGTATATGCATTAATAAATAAATAAACAATTAAAATTAATGCATGCATTATTATGAAAAAATGTAGAAAACAAAACATAATATAACAATGCAAAAATCAATTATTTTTTTCGCTAGCTTTTAATTAAAAAAAAAATAAATATATATATATTTATATATATCGAAATTTTTTGTGGTTTTGCGTTGATATATAACTAAGCATATAAAAACATACATAAATTAAATGTATTGGCAAAGGCACGCTATGCAATAAATATTTCGATTAATATCGACATGTATCGATTTGTATCGAACGGTTATGGTTCGCGCAATTCCCTAAATAAATTTAAATTCGAAATGAATAATGGCAAAAATTTGTGTTTCACTTAATGTGTTCTTATGACATTGGGCGGACATTGAGAGCGATTGAAGAGATTCGAACTTTGGCCCTTAAAAGTATGCTAAAATATTTTGGATATTTGATTGCATGCTGTTGGTCAGAAAAAATCATAAAATTCGCTAAATCAAGTATAACTTGGCCATTTTAAGGACTATACTATTGTCCTTTGGACTACAGATAGCTCTTGGTCAAGCAATATGAGTCAAGCATTATAAAGGACGAAGGTCCTTCAAACCTCTGAAATAATAAGACATTTTAGTAAACAGAAAATTGCCCATAACTCGCTTAAAACCTTACGGATCCTGACGAGTTCTATGTCAAAACTTATGTTGCCTCTAGGACTAACTGCTGGCCAAACGACATCCAAATCCTTAATGTACTTTTTAAGAAATCCAGGATTTTGTGATTTATTGCCAATTTCGAATACCTTCCATGGCAAAAACTTTACATTACTTGAAAATGTAAACCTTGAATGCCATTCGGTATCTTAGGTCCTTGCAATATCAGTGCACCATGTCTGCTAGGATTTCAATGTGTCCTTAATATTTTTATATTCTTTCAACTATTTTTTTTTTTTTTAATAATAAAAAGCAAATTGAACGTTAATTGTGCGCGATTTGTATTGTACTTTCAATATTGTATTATTTTACATTTATTTGCATTTGCTCATTCTTACAAAATTCGACCATTAAAAAACATACGATTTCATTTAGATAATTGGCTTAAACTTAATTATGTGCGAGTGTGTGTTTTTGATTTTTGGTGTGGGCCATGTATTTTTTTTTTTTTTTTTTAATTTATATTGGTGGTGGGGCTGGGTTGGTAAGAGAGAAAGAGATAGGGAGCTCAGAATAATAGATTGTATGTAAAAAAAATATATTGTATATGGCTCTATATATATATATATATATATGTATATATATGTATCTGTACAGGTTGGCGGCTTAGCGAGGGATAAGTGCAGATGTGTTTCGATAAGCTAAAGCTAAGCCCTAATAAGTATGCTATAAACTTAGCAAAAACATACAATTTAACAATAAACCGATATCATTGTCACTATTACTTAATGATTAATGGAGATTTTGTTGTTGGCCAGTCGGTGCAAATCTTTTTATAGTTTCAACTCCAACTCCAGCCAATGCTCCGTGTGCCAGCTTCTCGTGGCTAGCTTTCGGCTATTATGTATATTAAACTAAGAACTATGAAAATATCTCAGACAGACAACGACGACAATTGTTGCGGGCGCCGTTCACATTTATGCAATTTATAGCTAGTTTTTGGTATCGTTATTTTTCATATTCTCTTGCGGCTGCTGCTGCGGCTTTCCCTCATCCAAATTATCCTCGCTGGATGGAAAAACTGTTTGCGTTGTCGCCTCGGTCATTGTTAATGGCTGGGCTTTTGTCTGATTGTTGCCCTCAGTGTTTGTGTCCGATTTCCTTCGCTTAACAACATGTCGCGGTGTCGGCAATTCGATCTCGTCCAGAGACATGGGCAACACCAAGCTTGTTAGGCTGGGCACCTGCGCTTGGACATTCTGTTTGTTTGCAATTGGCGGCGTTGATTGCGTTGATTTATCCGCTTTATCCACTTCAGGCTCCGTATCCGGCTCCGCATCGGCATCCCCATCGTTATCCGCATCGGAATCCACTTCAGCCTCCGAGAAGGATAACGAATTTCCCGCCCGATGCACCTGAACGCGTTTTCGATCCTGCAAAAACACAATCAAAAAATCATAAAAATCATTTAAAAAAAATGTCAAGCAAAGTATTTACCGTATTTAATGTGGTTGGCTCGGATATATAACCATCGAAATCTTCATCCTCGCTAAATAGATCCGCTGAGTGCAGGCCATATGTTTCGGGCAGCTTACAGACAATCTGGGCAAGATCAATGAAGGTATATTCGCTGAGGGAGGCATGATTGCCACGCTTCGGTGGCTCCTTGTTGAACCACTGATTGAAGCGACCCAAACGACCAGCTTTTGCCATTGTATCGAAATAGTTTTTGCCAAAAACATATCCAACGTCGCGTATCTCATCGAAGCTGCCAAATGCCAGTGTCTTATATTTATCAATCGGCGGCCGTATATACTCGCAATAGTCCGAGTTTTTCACTTCCTATAACAGACACGACACTGTTAACAATTTAACCGTTAAAATTAACCATTTGACCAAACTCACCTCCAACTGACGCACGCAGGAAACGTAGGCAAGACGCGACTGTATGTCCGGCAGATCGGGCACTTTGACCGGTGAGGTAAAGGGATTCCATTTTTTATAGAGCAGCCACCAGCCGCTCAGATCATCACCATAATTGGTTAGATCCGTGTCATCCTGTGAGCCCACATCGATGGCAATTATGTGTGCGGCGCCCAAATTGTGCATTACATCAGCTAAGTGGTTTTTGTGGTTGTTATGATGTTATGTAAGATATTGACATATTAATAAAAGTGATCAATGAATGAAGAATGTTAATGTTCAACTATGTATGATAAATTTAACATTGATAAATTGTCAAACGTTGAGTCAAAGCCAGAGAGTGTTGGATTCATTTACTGTTACTGGCTACTGTAACTGCTACTGTTAACGTTAACGTTACCTGGAACATTGTTTGTATAGCATCCATCGAGAAGAAGATGCCCATCGCGATAGTCACAGAAGGGGGGAAAGACGCCGGCAATTGACATGCTGGCGCGACAATAGCGCCACAGATGACCTAAACATATCGATATCGACGGCACCGCATACGCAAAGAGGACAATACGCACATTTGTATGGATGGATATATATGTGTGTGTGTGTGTGTATGTTTGTGTGTTTATTTTGTTGTAGACGTGGACAAGGTGTGAATGGCATAATAATGCATATTTATGTGTTTTGATTGTTTGTGTACGAGGTAAAGAAAAAGAGAGAGAAAGAATACACAATTTTATTGCCATTGTTGTGTGTGTGTGTGTGTGTGTTTGGGTGTGAGTGTGAATTTTAATTGATTTTTGTATAATTTTTTGTTGCTATTCTACAATGATTTTAAGAGTTTACTTAAATATATCACATACAAATACATTTACTAAAATGTGTATATACATACATATGAATACATATACGCATTAATGTATGCAACATAACAAATACAATCTACAAATTTAAATAAGAGAGCAAGTAAAATCGAACTAAAATCGTCGTGCTCTTTATGTTATTGTGTGTACATATGTATGTATGTATGTATGTGTAGGTGTTGTATGAGCATGTGCGTGGGAAACAAAAGCAAGATGGCGCTACATTGGAAATACGATCAGCAGTAAAACGAATTAGCAACTGCATTCAGCAACAACAACAACAGCAACAAACACATTATTTAAGAGAGAAAACCCGAACGGAATCGCTGCTTGTGTGTGGTTTCGTAGGGGACGTAGCGGGGGGTCAGTCCTTGCTGGTTGGGTCGGGTGGGGTTGGGGTTGGGTCGAATGAATGGTATTTTGAGTGGAACCAAGCACATGTGCAAAAGCAATTGGCAGTTAACAGTTAACATACAGTCAATGGCAAGAATAGTATCCAACACTCTGTGCGCTCTCTAAATTTCAGAAATTTGATATTGAAAGAAATGATTATCGGGGGGTAATCGTATTTCTAATTTTAGTTGCTAGTTGCTATTTACCTGGCAAATTATTAACATAGCCGCCATCCAGCAGAAGATGTCCATCTTGTGGATCGCATAGCGGCGGCATATAACCGCTGAGTGACATGGAGGAGCGCACATAACGCCACAGAGATCCTGCGACAAATTTTTTTTTTTTTTTTTTTTTTTTACAAATGAGCGAGCATATTTATGTTTGTTTGTGTGTGTGGGTGTGAGTGTATGTATGTGGGAAGAGAAATATAGAGAGAGAGAATGAGAGAAGAGAAACTTTTTTAAGTTTTGAGTTTGGTTTGAGCGATCTAGCGATAATTATTGACCAATCACATATCGTTTATGAATTAGGATTTGTACTTTGGATTTGCAGCGGGTTAGTTCAAGCTAAAAGACACAAACACGAACGAACGCACAACATATTTGACAGACGACAATGCAAGAAAACAACGTGGAGGCTATAAAAAAAACAAACAACAACAACCACATTTTGAAGAGAAGCCATAAAAGTCTCCAAACTTGACGGCACACATGATAAAGCGATTTTGTCTCTCTTTAACTGGAGTGCGTGGGTGCATCTCTTTTTTAAGTGCGCAAATGTATGTACGAGTTTATGTGTGTCTGTGTTTGTGTTTGTCCTACAAGCTACATTCAAACATATTTATGTATACAAAATGATTTAAACACCAAAGCGTGTATTAATAATAATAGAAGATAGTTACATAAATAAACCAAACCACAAATCAACTGATAGCACAAAGCACAAAGTAAAATTAAAAACATAGAGCATAATTTAAAAACAAAAACGGCTTAATCTAGTATTAAACGCATGTATCTAAAACAAGCATCTAAATGAGTTTGTAGTTAGCGACAGAGAGAGAGAGAGAGAGAACGAGATAGCAACTGCAGATGAAAGAATGGGTGATCAACTACGACACTCACCATTAGTGTGAATGCGATGGCAGCTGGCGGTTATGTCAGTGGTGAGCGTAAAATATGGTATCCACAGATCCTCAATGGTCACATCCCCAAAGGTGTCATGTATGGTCTTGTTGAATTCACGGCCAGAGAACATCGATGTTATTGGATATGTTAAGTCCAGCAGTTGAAGGAACCATTTTGTCATTTTCTGCGTAAACAAAACAAATCATACAGAAATACAGTTAACATTACGTTAATGTTAATGTTATGTTAACATACCTTTGACCACTCGCGCGCTTTTTGTGTGACAGTTGTAATATTACGCTCCGAACACCAAAGGGCGCCCATCAGTGCACCAATACTGACACCGCCAACCATATCAATAGGTATGCCCGCCTCCTGTATAGCTTTGAGCATGCCAATATGTGCAGCACCCCGAGCACCGCCACCACCCAGGACGAGACCAATAGAGTTGCCGGTCAACCAGCGGGCAAGACGCGAGAAATCGGAATGCATATTGGGCTCGGAGAGCAGCACACGACTATAGAGATCGTTCTACAGCAAGATAAGAGTTTATTTAGAACGTTTCGAAAACAATTGTTTCAAATTACTTACAATGCGATATTGGCTTTTGCGTGTAAAAATGCGCTTGACACAGAGGACATGATGATGCTTGGTTACCCAGGGACGTGCATTGAGCCAGCTAATCGTATTCGCTGGCTTGGCATTTGTTGTCTCCGGATAGAGAAGGACCAGCTCCTTTTGTGTCCTCATCGCCAGCTTATCAATTTCACGCTCGAACTTACCAACCAAATACGAACGCTCCCCGAGGCCGACTATTAAGACAACATCCGCCTGTCGCATGCACCGCTGTGTCCATGGACTCAGCGAGCTATCGCACTGATATAACGTTATTATATTACGATCCTCCTGCTGTGCCAACCATGATGTTAAACGGTATTCGTTTGCCGCTTCAAAAATATTAATGCCCAACTGTTTGCGAACAACATCGGAAGTTAGACGAAGCACAGGTCCTGCAGGAGGTTGAAAAGGGGTTACAAATTTGTTTGTTTTTGAAATGAATAAGTTCGCTTACCAATGGCACAAAGCGAGTGATATAGCTCGTAGGTGAAGGGCGTAAGGGGCACATCGTCGGTTATGGGAACTAAAGCGACCGTTGAATATTTGTGCGTTACAGGATTGGCCTCGACCGGAGCACCAGAGACCGGAGCATTGCTACCGCGTGTCTGCATCGAGCCAAGAAACCGATGACTAAGAAAACTAATTAGACGCGTTACAACAATCGGATAACGCAATTTGATTGCATTGAAGAGTCCCTCGGGCAGCTTAGCCAGCTCCGAGTCACGCACTGCCATAACTGTGGTCGTTCTCGATGTTTCCGTTATCATTTCGACAATGCCAACCAGATCGCCTTTACCATATTCACCGACAATTTCCTTTTTGCCACTCGAATGTGTTATGACAGAACGCATACGTCCGCTCAGAACAATATAGGTGCTGTCGCTGCTCTCGTCCTGCCGATAGACGGCACGGCCCGACTCCAAAAATATCCAGTCTAAGGCATAATCGCATTGACGCACCAACGGCGACAGACGACGCACAACCCCATTGCCCAAATCCAGAACAATCCGTGGACGCTGACGCATTATTCTGCAAGCCATCAACAAAGAAAATTTGATGATTAGATTCCAAGTTTTTATCTCCTAATACTTACTGATAGATGGCAGCACGGCGTATAAAGGCAACGCGACTATTGTTTCGGGCACGAATTGTATAGGCACTGGCCTCACCGGTAAGCATGGCTAGACCACCGACTATTTCACCGGGATGCACAAAATGTATGAGCATGTCGTTCTTGTTGTCCTGCTTGGCACTGGAACGCGTGGCATCCGCATTGCTCTGATAGACAGCCAGAGTGCCAGTCATAACGAACCAGATGCAAACATCATCCGCATTGCCTTCCGTGATTAGGGTTAGATTCGGTTCGAGTTCGCGCACCTCGACAAACGCGTCAATGATGTGCGCATCCTCTTCGCAGAGTCCCAATTCTCGACGTAGACTCTCCACGGCCGACGAGTGTACCAGACGCAGATCAATCGATGTGGATTGCACACCCACAGCTGGAGTGGGATTTGAATTTAAATTGGTATTGGAATTGGTATATTCAACATGCGCTGAGGAGTTGCGTCGTCCAGCGTTATAGGATTGCTGCTGCTGATGATGGTATAGATCAATGTGGGGCGCATCACCGTGCACCTCCTGATAGTGCATGGCACTAGAATTTGGATTGGGATCCGGATCGGACAGTGTGTGCTCTTCACGCGACATACGCGACATTGGCGATGTGGGCGTTCTGGCTGCTTGTGTTGTTGTCGCTGTTGTTGTTGTTGTCGCTGTTGTTGTTGTCGCCACCGGACGCGACTGTGTTGTCTGCGATGCCTGCGATTGTACCGCACTAGCTATTGGCATGGGCGCGTAGGTGACACCTTGCTTGTTTCTCATATGGTTCTGAACGAGTTCGGCATTGAGACCCAAATAGTTACGCAGCGCTGTAAAAAGTACTCGCTGCAAACGTATCATTATCACCTGGATAACACGTATCATCACATCGGGATTCTCCTCAAACACCTCCTCGAAGGCCTGAATGCAAATGGTGGAAGTTAATTGCAAAAATCTTAATTCTTAATCAAATTATTTTCATTACCTGCATGGGCAGCCGTATGACAACGGATTTCTCAATCGCCTTGGCCGTTACAGTTTTATAATAGCTCGAATTTCCCGACAAAACATCGATGAAGCTCAAAAGCGAGGTTACCGATTCGCCCTTGCGAACCGTTTTGAGGGAAAGTGTACTACCATCGGCATTACAAATGTAAACATTTATCATGCCCGACTGCACGATATAGACACTATCATCTGGATCGGTGATCTTGAATAGATAATCGCCAGGCATTAGTTGCAGCAGCTGTGTATGCTTGCACAGCTTGATGAAAATTGGCTTCTCGAAATGCCCAAAGATGCGTATGCTTTGAAGCATATATAGAGCATCTGGCGGCACCCGATCACTGCCCTCTATTGTCTCTTCGAGGTATTCGGCGGGCGGCTCCACCGTTTTCATTTCCAGCGGTCGATTCTCGCGCTGCAATTGAAGGATGCGCCGAGCGAAACGCATTACGGCTCGCCGCTTATACCCTTTCCCACTGCTGTACATTTGGCCGCTCACATTTTTCATTTTGCGCAACATTCGCCGACCATAGAAGAGCATTTTGTCGCGCTTACGAAACCTTAATCCTCGATGTTCGCTACCCGATGATGATGTAACGGCACTTAACGAACGGGCAATCTCATCTCGCAGACGAATACGCGCCAAACGTTTAAAGTACAGGAACCAGGCGAGGAACAGCACTAGGAGAACAAACAGACCGCCGTACCAATACATCTGCAAACAATAGCAAATAGTATATCGAAACGATAAATTAATAATAATAATAATTAAGCCGAATGCTAATATTGATCAGGAATGGACTTAAACACCTGCAGTAATAGTGCATTTACATACATACATACATACATATGTATATGCATGTACTTCTGTATGCAAATAAAGAGTGCTGCCATCCACCGTTAGAAATATAATATTGGCACAACTCTCAAGCAATAACAACTAAAATGCTTATGCACAGTTACATATGTACACATGTATAATTGAGCGTATTAACAGCCTCACTCAAACGCTTAATTACTCTCTAGTGGTAAATCTCTCTGTCTCTCTCTTTCAAGCTCTTTGAATTGACACCTTTTGCATGCAGTCGTCGTTCGCAATGTAAATGTTGACGTCGCGACGCTGCCAACACTTGTTGTTGTTGTTTTTGTAGTTATGAATGGCACTGCCTTTTCCGAATTTGATATCGCTGCATTTTGTTGTTGTCATTGTTATTGTTGCTATTTGTTTATGGTTTATTTTTGTAACAGGTTTCAATGAGTGCCGCAAATATAAATCTAAACAACAACAACAACTGAGGCAGCGGCATAACATATTCAAATTAGTATCGCCGTATACGCAAGTATAGCACAATAACAATAACAACAAAAACAACACAAACGATTGCTAATATTGCCCACTGTCTTATTTCCAACTTATTGAAATATCGCTACTGTTGCTTACGATAACAGAATTTTTTACATAACGTACATAAACGTATTGATACCTGTGAGTGTGTGTGTGTGTGTTTATTAAGTATTTGCACGCATTTGCGATAAGTCTTTCTAATTCCCTATGTATATCTATTAAAACAAAGGGGTAGTTATAACGGGTATGAATATGTCGGCACTTGTTTTGACACTCTTTAACTTCCAGCAAGTTATAATAAATACTTAATAGATCAAGATATGTAATAGGTTTTATTACAGGATATCGGCTGATAGGTAACACTCGACTGCAGTATTCTTGCGTGCATTCGTTGATGTTGTTGTTGTCTTTTGGATCAACGCTTGGCAACAAGTCACAAGGCAAACACAACAGAACAACAAGAACAACAACATCAGCAAAAATAAGACAATTCCCAATTGATTTGGCCCCAAAGGGTCAATTGAATTATTGCAAACTGATTTTGAGGAAAGGAATGGGGGTGGGGTATATTCACGTGCTTGATTGTTTTTTTTTTTTTTAGCCCAAAGCAAAATCCCAATGACTATAATCAGGTGTAATCAGTTATAGGCTAAGCCCTCTTGATGCGCTTTCGGGGTCAGGCTTTAGGCTATTATCACCATGCCCATTCGATAAGACAAATCGCTCACACACACACTAACTAATAGTGACAATTCTATGCATGCATGTGTGGGCATGTTTACATAAGCACGTTGGCAGCTTTTGTCTGTGAATAATAATCACAGCGAGCAAACGTTTTATGTTGACGGAAGCAAAACACAAAAAATTGCCAAGCACACATACATGCACGCACCCCCAACACACACAGATGGCTCGCGCGTGCGATAGCATGAAAGAATTGAAATGATAAACAGCAAACAACAATTTTCGATTTATAATCTTAAGTAGGAACAAAGTTTTTCAAAGCATTTGTAAATAATAAAAAGAGACAGTCTGAAATCAATAAAAGCTATGAAAAATAACAAAAGCTTAATAAATGTTTCTATTTGTCACAGGTTCGTTAAAAAGTAACAGGAGTCCATAAGAGCAAGAGCAAAGATCGTCGCCTAATGGTTTTTTTTATCTATTAGTCAAGACACCAACCACTATCCTGCCCTAACGACACTCTTTTTTTGTCATGAGTCACGACGAGCCCCTCGTTTACCCCTTATTTCCCCTCTCTTTATACAATATCAGCCTAAAAAAAAACAAAGCAAATACACAGTCAGCGTTTGCTTTACATTACAGTTGCCAAGTACACATGTATATATGTACATATGTAGGTATCTGACAGAATGTATGTACATACATATGTATGTATGTATGTTTGTTGTAGACTTACCGTTGCGGCGATTTGCGTTGACACATATTGAAACCAGGCATCGGAGAATATTGTGTTATAACAGCCACTGGCGCTCGCACGGACCAGCTCCAGGACATCCATTTGCCTGTCCTTGAAGATACCGCAGCTGGTGAATTTTGTTGCTGCTCCTGCTCCAAGCTTCTCCACCTCCGCCTCCGCCTACCGCTGTTTTTGTTCACACAACAACGCGCTTCCTATTTTTTGCGTTGCTTAAATTGTTGCTCTTAATATTCAAAATATAAAAATATAGTTTTGATTGTTGTTGTTGTTATTCTGGCCACCCGCGCCAAATATTGAGGAGAGTGAGCGGGAGAGAGAGTGACAGGTAGACAGAGAGAAATAGAAGTTGAGAATAATGTTTTGTTGTTGTTGCTTCGTTCACTGCTGCTGCTTTTGTTGTTCTTGTTGCTGGTTTGTCTTTGTTGAATGCTGTGTATATTGGGGTTTGGGTATCGGATATAAGCTGCGTTCAACCCCTCCCCCACCTTTGACGATAGACGGAAGATTTGAGCGATTTTTTCTATGTACTTATGGTACATACATATACATATGTAAACATGGATATACTTTTTTGTGCAATCGTTTGTTTTTCCTTGTGCATACATATATTATTTTAAGTATTATGCATGCGCCATCTTCTCACGCATTCGATGTTTATTGTTGTTGTTTAAGAGTCCCCCGCCACCAGCAACCCTATCCGGTTGGGCTGGTTATCACCGCAGAAGCAATAATATAGCTCAAAAAAAAAAAATAAATAGAAACAAAAAGTTCGGCCAATTGGCGAATCTTTTTGTTGTTTGGCTCTCCGTGTGGGTTCGCGTTGGAATCAATTAAAACTTGTGTATTAAACTGGTCGAAACAAAATGAAACTTAAAATGCGAATTTGTTGAAACGTTGCAATTTCTTGGCCCACACCGCAACACAACACGACGCACTGTACCACACACAATATAATTTTGTTTGCAAAAATACCAAGATTTTAATTAGCTAAGCATTATTCTGCTTCGATTTTGATTCGCGTTGTTCTGGCTCTGAGACCAGGCTGTCAACTTGACTGCCTGCTGTGCAACAGCTGTAAACCACACGCTACACACACACACACACACACACACACTGAGAACATGGTGCTGCCAACTGGGTGACAATAGTGCAGCCCGTTGACAACTCTGTTACAAATTCAAAACCAATAACAGTTAAGTGCAATTTACTATTTGTCTGTATTTTTTCTGTTTCTCTTTCCGTTAATGTTTATTAAATCTTTAATTTTTGCGTGTCGACCAGAATTTGCGCTGATCATAATTGACTTGTTTAAAATTGCTGAAAATCATAAGGCATGCAATGCAGAAATATTTTAACTTCAGAAAATATGCAGTGATTAACAACTGTAAAGTTTGTACATATGTATTCATCAGTATGTGTGGGCCATTATAAATATTAATGGATTGTTTATTTAGGGATTTGGTACGGGTTAGCAACTGCGGTATACAATTTTGAACGGCGGTGAAATCTGCAAACTGGCAAGCTGCGCTCTTAGAGATGGGTGCGTGGCACGATTTGACGATATATGTATGTTTTAAAACGCTTCTTAACAGTGCGATTTAAGGCATAAAGACAAACCAAGTCGAAACAACTAACTTTATTTGAATGGTGTTGCAATTTAAATTGGTTTTCGATTTTTCAGCTAAACAAAGAATGTCAAATTATTTGAAACGACAGATACTCAATTCAACGCCGATACGTGTGTGTATTCTTTGTTTTGTGTCGTGATAGGCACAGTCCGTTTCTAACTGCAGACATTTGCCTTTTTGCACACTCTCATTACGTTCGAAAAGTCCGAACTGTAACGTGCCAAATGGATGTAATGAAAAGCAATAACGCTAATGCAGAGTGCAGCCAGAAAGATTCGTGGATATGTAGATGGATGGATGGATGCATGATGCAGTCAAGAAATTAACAGAGCATGGCGCTCGTTGGTTTACCAAGCATGCCAAGTAGTCGATTGCAGTTAGCAAGTTAGGCTACTTAGTTGCCAGTGGTGGTTGCTTGGGATTGCTGTAAACCAAACGGCGTGGCGGCGGTGTTGGCGGCGTATTCAGTTAGCTAGCGGCAATTCGTCAAGTTCAAGTTATGCACATTTCCTTTGCCCATTTACCGTTACAAACTTTTTTTTAAATCAGCATCCTAACAGCACTTTCGCCAAGTTGGCAAGACTTGCCAGAGTGCCCAATTTTAACTAACATTTAAGTGTAAAGGTTGTTAACAATACTGTAATAAGACCAAAATTGCTCAAAAACTTTGAATATTTTGCTTCTTACCTTTAATTATATGTTCACTCATTTTTTATCTTGGTCTTGATTGAGTTTTGCCAGTCGTCTTTTTTTGAGTTTGCTCTGTTCACATTTCCATTGCTCACAATTGCGTTAACAGGCTGGCTGCGTTAACAGCGCATTAGCAGTATGTTACAAAGCGGTTCGATTTAAATTGTATATGGCTCTGCAACGGGTTTTCATTCCAATTCGAGAGCAAGTCGTGAGCGGTTGTACTTTTTATCCGAATCATAGTGGTCCTATTTGTGCGCGCATGCGTCTGTAAGCCAATTTGAAATCGTGTAAAAATCCTTTTGCCATACCAAAAACACACAAGCATATCCGAATGTGAATAGGCGCAGCAGCAAAAAGCAAAAGCATTTTAAAGAAAAATTAACCAATTTAATTTACCTGGGAAAAGGCAATCAACATAAATATAACTGTAATAAATATTGTCTGTGATTTGTTTACGTTTTTTTTCTGATTTTTTTAACTGTGAGTGGAACTTGAACTGCGGCTAAAGTTACTCTGTTCGTCTATCCAACTTAATTTTATTTGGAGAAGTGAAGGGTGCTGCAGACTTACACACACATACACACACAAGCACACGCGCGCAAACACAAACGCAAAAATACAACTCTACACAGACGTAGTAGTCGAAACACCGGCAAAAGCAAAAGAAAAAGAGGAGCGCAAATAGAAAACGACTGAAACTAAAGCTTAACGAAAGCGGTGTGAAGATAACGAGATAGAGAGACACAGAAAAAGAGCGTGAAGGAGACAGCGCGCGCAGGCAAAGGACCAACAAGCAGAACTACCATTTAAAACGGTAATTAAACCAGCTGCCCCACAACAACAACAACAAGGCAATATCCAACAACAAGAGCAACAGCAAGCGAGGCTCAGCGAGCAACAAAGAAAGTAAGTGAATTCCTTTCAACATGCCTTGCCCAAACATGGCTCCAAATGCAGTCCAAACCCCAACTCTTCTGCTTTTCAACACACATGCACACATTCAATCACACACACATACATACACGTTTCTTTCTCTCGCTCTTGCTCCAGTTCCAGGTGTAACGCAGCTTCAAGCAGCTTCATTTTAGCTTTGGTCTCGTTGTGCACTCCTCAAACACCGAACGCCACCCTCCTCGCTCCTTGTCCGCGCACCCCATCAGAAAGTCATAAAATCTATGGCAGCATAGCGACTTTTGCTTCATTTCATAGCTTTTTATTATGCGCTTGCCTTGTTTTACGATTTTCCTTCACCTGCTGCTACTTCTCCTTCTCTTTGGCAACTGCTGCTGTTGCTGCCGCTGCTGCTCTTTGCTGTTGGCATTGTTTTTACCGCGCCTCGTTGTTGACTTTTTCCAACTTTGGCTAATTGCTTTGACATTGGCATTCACAGTTTCAGTGCCACTATTAAGCTTGCTCTCTTAGTCGCTGGCTCTTAGTCTCTCTCTCTCTCTCTCTCTTTATCTTTCTCTGTGGTGGCCACGCATAAGCCAGATGAATGATGACTACCTGTAAACTTCTCTGCTTCTTGTTCATCTTCTTTGACTTGTTCTTGGTCTCAATCAAATAGCACGCAAAAGCTCACCGATATAACACGCACCCCAACACCGTTCACCTTACTTACTTACAGACATACATATGTACATGTACATACATATATAAATGTATAACTGTTTCTGCCAATTAATTTGTACGCTGCCGGTCTTTATTATGTATCTTGGTTTGCCGCGACATTCGCATTTTATTAACTGTAGATTGAGCTGCTTTTCAACATCAGCAGCATCTAATGCAACCATCAGTGCTGTGCAATAAGCCTTTTTTTACCAAGCTACTAAAATAATATTTTTCTGCAATATTTTTTTTTTTTGTTTGCACGTATTTTCTTTGTTCCATTGGCCAAAAAACGCACGAGCATTTTGTGTGTATCTGTTCCTCATCCTGCCACTGCTATTGGGCGTGTGCTTTATGCGATGACTGGCTGAACACCACTTCACCACCCCCCCCAAAGTTGCTGATGCGCTGCTGCTGCTGCTGCGTTTTACGTTTCAGCTTCATTTTGCACGCGCTTCTCCTCGTCCCACATTCACCAACCCTCCTCTACCGATGGTGCTGGTGCAAATCAATAATTTTTCATCAGGATTTGCATTTGAGCCATCGGCTGAGCGGCGCAATTAGCAATTTGTATTCCAGACAATAAATGTTACACCTTCCCATTCCGCACCATCGAATACTTTCTGAGTCAGTGTATGTATGTTTGTTAATAAATACATAAATATGTATGTACATACATATGTATGATTTTATGACTAAACGGCCGGCAGCCAAAAGCGTCTAAGACTTAAGTTTGAGGTTTGCATTGGCATTGTCAACGAGCAGACGGGCTCCGGCAATCGAATGCTTCCGTTGCGCGCCGGAAATCAGGTATACATACATATGTACACATTAAGGCACTCACACACTTAAATACATACATACATACATACGCTTCACTTAACTTCACTCCTGCTTAAAATCGCATTGGCTGGAAGCCCCATTGTCACAAAACACAGAGAGTCGTTGCCTCGAGACAATAATGTACAAAGAATACAGTGTACACTGTCTACAACGAATCATATTCATAATCAAAAAATCTGAATAGTTAATTATGCTAAAGATAAAACGTTAGACCAGATTTCAGTTTCAATAGTATTAAGAGTTTTTCATGTAGATAATTTATATGGAATCCACACTGTATGCAATGCACGCTTACATGTGTTTTCATATTTACACATACATAAATATATCTATGTATGTATGTATGCACAAATCAACACCCCCGACAGTTATTTGGCCATCAAATGCAGCTGGCAACTGAAGAAGAGGAACAACAACAACAACAACAACAGCTGCCCTTGAAATAAGCAAAAATCCAAAACGCAACGCACTTTACGCACACTTATTTTTTTTATTTTTAAATGTTTTTCATGACTCGCCACCCCAAATCCTTGCCCCGCATTATTGTTTTGCCAAATGATTGGTTACTCGATGATGACGAGGATGAGGGTTTGTGTTGGTATGTGAGTAAATAAAATAGTTTGTCTGATTCATGATTATTAATTGCATTTGGTTTTCGTTTGGCTGCATAAAATGTTATTTATTCTATGGAAGTTTGAAACTTGAAGTTTAAATATCATATATATTTTGCTTTACGAAAGGGCATACAAGTTTCGGCTAAACCCTTTTTTTTCGTTGCTGATTTTATTTTTTGCTTTTTACCTCTTTTGCTTTTATTTTCTTTAGCTGGAAGTTTTTGCAACAACGCCCGGTGTGTCTTTATCCCTCTCGCTCCCTCCCCCATTCTTTGCTCACACCCATATGCTCTTTGTTCTGCTGAGTCACTTCTGGCTGTTGTTGTTGTTGTTATTATTATTGTTGTTGTGGCTGCTGTTTGTGACTCCTTTTTGTTGTATTTTTGGTGTCGCCCGTTTTCGCTTTCAACGCAGCGCCACAATTGGCTTTAAACTATGTTTGTGATTCATTTGACGTGGCTGAAAAAATACTTTATTGCATGCATATAAATACATGCATATTTACATACATACATATGTACATATAGTCACATATCATTGCTTTGGCTCTTTATCAATCGACAACATTGGCAGCATATCAAATCAGTGGCGCCTTTTCATTTATTCATATGTTTTATTTTTGGATTTTTGTCGCCATCATCGCTGTCGTCTTTAGCTTCCTTTTCCTCATGCTTACAATAACAATAATTGATATGCTTTATGCTGCTGAACTCTGTGCGCGCAGTTCAATGCACCGCAATCTTGCACTTAAAAGCAAGTTGCCTGGCAGCAGCAGCAGCAGCATCAACAACAATTTCCGTTTACCGATAAAACTCAAAAACTCTTTGACTTTTCTTACTTCCCTCTCTCTCTTTCCCTTCCAAGCAGCATTATAGCAGGCAGCTATAGCGCTTTTGCTGTTTTGATTTATGCGCCCGCTTAAAAGTACGCCCGTGGCCTTTATTGTCTTCGTCGCCATCGTGATCTTCGTTTTTCGAAGGAGGTGTCAGTGTAAATTCGTTTTGTTCAACATTGAAACACACACACAGACACAAAATCACCCAAAGCAAGTCAAGTGCAGTTAAATCATCAAAGCTAGAAACTGGTTCAGCTGGTGTCGCTCTCGCGATGTTTTTTTCAATATCAAGGAGTCTCGATACATTCCTTTCTGTCTGTCTGTCTGTAAATATCATGTTTTGCGATTTTTGAGAGAACAGCCTTCGATGGCGCCGTTTCCTACCAGCTTTACAACAGCCGCCATACGAAAAGCTGTATGCTATGTTATTTGCAGCATTGCAAAAGATTTATGTTCATTGTTATTATATGCAATTTTTTTTTTATTATTTTTTTTGTTACGCCTATTGAAAATGCGAACAATTTATTAATGAGCATGCTGTTGTTGCTGCTGTGGCTGCCACAACCTGGGGCATTTAAAGACTTTCTATGTGTGTGTGTGTGCATATAATTGATGCATAAATCATTTGGAGCAGCGGTAATTCCATCGCTGCACAACAACAGTTAACTGTTTTGCTACAGATATGTAGAGACACAGAGATGCTGCTAACATTTATATCGCCACGACTAGAGTTATTTATGGTCGTTCAATCAACCAAAGCAAAGCAAAGCCAATCCAATCCAAGTCAAAGACAAGATGCCACAACAACAAGAGCTGTGGTATCACCTGCAAAGCATAAAATAATATACATTTTTATGTATGTATAAAAATAAATATAAAAAAAAAGTCCAAAACCGTTTTTGTTTACCATTTTTAGTAGCTTTCATTGATTTCTCTATTTTTTAAATTACTTCATTTTTGTTCATCACTTCATTTAGCTATACCGTTTTCGATTATTTGATTGTCCCAAAAAACGCAGACGCTTATTCTCTATAAAAATGGTCTGTAAATGCCAGACTTCACATTCAAAAGCAAAAGCACCGCCGCTTTGCTATATGTCTCTCACGCACCTACACACTCTAGTTTTAAACTTCATTCATAATTAACATTACAAAGGCAGCAGCGCGCGCTAGCAAACGAGACAAAATGTCGTTCTAACGGTTTGTGACAAAAGTCACCGCTCTCCTCACTCCCTCACTACTTTTCTTTGTTTGTCTGTGTATCTCTTAGTTTTTGACATCTTTGACGTTTTCATTTGAAACTTTTACTTTTTTCGTCAGCTCCTCTGCGAAGACAGCAGCAACAAATCACAAAACAATTTGTTGAAATTCGTCGCGTAATAATTGATAACTGCACTTGTTTTAGGCACTTTCTAAAATAATAAAAAACACACACCAAAGTGCTGAAAACAACACGTTAGAGTTGTTAATTAGTGCGTGTGTGTGTTATTATTATTGTGCAGTGTGTAATTATAAAACAATAAGAAAGGCGATGCTTGCGGCAACTTAATCAATAAAAATAATTGAGAGCCGCTGCTGCGTTGATTATTTTTTAAGGCTTCACCTATTTCACCGCCACAAAAACCGCAAGAGTTTATTTTCATACAAATAACAAGCATGACAATAATCAAACAACCAACAAAAACAACAACAACAGCAAATATAGCCTCGACTAAGTATTATTAATCGCCCACGATTTCAAGTACACCAGATGTTGTTGTTGTTTTTCGTCTTGTTGGCATAAAAAATGGTTTGCATTTAACGAGCACTTTTCAAGATTTTCTCTGCACGCCCCGACGACATCAGTTTTGCATTTTTGATGGCCGTAAAAAGTCAGAGACAGACAACGTAAACAACAACACAGCAAGATGTGCGAAAGGGAGAAGAAAGGAAGGGTGAGACTCCCAAGATGCACAGTGGTGCCGCAGGCACTCATCCATCCATAAACTTTTAATGCATACCCAATATTTATCTATGCGTGCGCTCGCTCACAAGGGCAACGATTGAAACAAAACGAAAAACAAAAATTAAATCCATAACGTAGAATTAGCCAGCCGTAATAAAATCTTAAGTAGCATGATTAAACGTACACTGTACAAAAACATGATCAAATTATAGTTTCATAAACTATTTGTTTTTTGCCTGCTGTAACATTACTTATTGATATATGTATGTAGCTGAGTACCGCAAATTACATAGAAGATTTTTTTAAATTGGTACTGATTCGACCAGTGTGCAGTTTAATTTCTCTTCGCTGCTCTCACCCTCTTTTTCCACACCTGCACATACCCATACACATATAATGCAAATGTAACGCTTCGTTGCGCGCGCGCGTGTTATTTCAAGAAGCAGCAGAAGCAGAAGCATCTAGCAAGTTGGTGGCATGTCTTAAAAGCGAAGACGTGGGCCACTCTAATATTAATGTCTGCCGGCCTCGCTGATATCTGTATTTGTAGTGCCATCCATGTGTGTGTGTGTGTGTGTATTTTTAGAACGTTGTTGCTGCCTCCTGCCTCAAGCCGAGATTTGGAGCGATTCTTTTGTTGCTGCTTGCTGCCGTTTCTACTCTTCTCGTTGTTGTTACAGTTAAATAAAAAAATATACCGCATGCTGCTGCAAACATATAATAAATATTCATACAAACATACATTTATTATGCGCTGTTTGCTGCCATTCAGATTAAGTTGGCTGGCGCGAGGATTATAAGAAATTACTACACACGCTGACGCTGATCAAGTTTAAATTATATGCAGATTAGCGCAGTCTCTCTTGTACGTTGTCAAATTGAACTGCTCTCCTCTCTCTCTCTCTCTTCCCCCCTCTCCACTACCCTCCATCAACTCTTGCACTCCACACATTTTCTATTTGTCTTTCTCTTTATAACATGCATAATTGCAGCAGCTAGAAGAGCAGCAGCAGCTGTATATGCTCTGTGGCTGATGAGCTCGCATTGTTTGAGCGCTGTCTGTGTTTATCACTTTACCGTTATCATTAACAAGCTACACACGCAGATGAGCAAAAGAGTGAGCGAGCTAGCAGGCGCAGGTGAGGCCACAAATTGTGCGCAAAAAAAAAAATGGCATTCAAAAAAATACAATGTTGCTTGGTGAAAGGTGTGTGATGCGATAAAACTTCATCATATTTTACATTTTTATAATTTGCTAAAAGCTCACTTACATCCATATGTATATAGTATATACATACATATGTACGTATGTATGCATGTTCATATGTTTGTTTGTGAATGCAATCAATTTGTATGCTTGTGCACAATTTCATTTAATTAGATTGCGTTTAATAATGCCACACACACACACACATAATCACTCCACACTCTGCAAACATATGGCAAGAGTCAATAGTGTAATTTAATTGATTTGTGAGCAGCGCAGCAGCAGCAACAGCAAGAGCAATAATAATATCTCCAAAGAGATGAAGAAGCTGGTGGTGGTGACAGCGGTAAAATGGCCTGATGCCACTCAATTTGATTGAGTTTGAGTGCATTATTTGTGTCTCTTTCAATGTTTGTATATGTACATATGTGTGTGTTTGGTTAAATGACTGTTGCTGAGCTACTTTAGGATTGCAGCTGTAAGCATTTTTTTTTTACTTCTCTTGTTTGTGTTCTTGTTCTTGTTATGACAAGCTGTTTGTTGTTGTTGTGTTCCGCATGGCCATTGTTGCCACACTATTTGCAGTAATTGACGCTGCTGCCGGCTATTCTTCTGCCAACTTAATGCAACGGTGTTTAAACTGTTTGCGCCGCTGCCGTTCTTTCCATTCTTGCATTCGTACATACATTATTATATATGTACATACATACATATATGTATATATACATACATATATTAAATTCTCAACTGTGTATGTGTGCATGAGGACATGTTTAGCCGTGGGTAAGGGGATTTTAAATACCAACTGGCATGCGTTTTATTTCGCAATAGGAATTTTATAAGTGTTAAAGAAGAACTTCGACAGAAGGGTGACTGGCTAATTGATAAAAATAACTACATATGTTATAAGGCTTCAGAGACGAAACGTTTCTGGTCGATCGAATTCCTTTTGGCTTTTTTTGCAGGTCTTTGTGTGCGTGCTTATAAGTGTACAAAAGATACATACATTGCGGTTTTGCTCATTTGTACAATTGTGACAATCACCATTTAAAGAGCAACAATTTATGTTCCAACTAATTTGAAGTATCTGCGAAACGATTTCAAGAACTGGCGCTTATCGAATTTCAGGTGAACATGACAAATTGCACAGACATCTTTGTATGTATGTGTGTATGTACAGATATGAATGTATGTTTTGAGGGGAAAATTGCGGTGGTTGGTGCTGCTCCTGTTAAAGCTGACGTTACAAGAAAGCAGCGACCATTGACTTTTTGCCAAAGTGAAAAATGTGGAAAGAGACAGAGAAACCAACACCCAGCAAAAACACACACAAACACTAAAGCACTAATGCACACGCACACGCACACACAACGCCTCTTTGGAGATGGCAGACTAGCACATATTCATTAAGGGGCAGGTTTTCATTTTCATTTGCGTTTGCCATTTGCGTTTTATTTGATGGTAATCTGCCATCCGATTTGCCTTTGGCTAACATTTACTTATTTTTTTTTACCATTGCCAACGCCCCTTAATATGAAAATGGAAATCTTTCTGGCCAGAATGGTCAGCCAACGCCTAGATATGACAACAACAAAAGAAAAAGGAGCCCCACTTTGGGCGCCGCCTCCTATACGTCCGTCACGCAGCTCCTCTTATTTATTATATACAATGCATATTTTGTTGTGTTGCTTTGTTGCTGCTGCTGTTCCAGCCACAATCGTCAATCAGGCAAGCGGCGAACTCGGGCTTGGCTCGTTTCCAGAATAAATGACAAAAAAAAAGTTAAAAATTCAACTGCACACTTTGTAAGGTATTGTTATTGCTATTATCATCAGTGTTGCCAATTTGGCTTTATTTTATTTTAGTTTGAATCAATCTAAAAAAAATAGTTCAACCAACATAAAATATGCGGTTTTCACTGTAAATTTATTTCGGTCATTAAACAACTCGAGTAATTGAGACTTGGAGTTTTTTAATAGCCACAAATTGTATAGCATTACGCCTCTTAACACAATCGCTTCTCAATTTATGTAGTTGAAGTTGCGAAAAGTTTGACTTTGCGTTTGACTGTTGTTAATCCCATGAAAACTAGTTTTTGGTTATTCCGCTGCTTCAAAAGCTGGCAGCACTGCTGCACATCAACAGCTCGTTTTAAGTGCTGCGTGCTTACATACATACGTACATATGTACATAAAAAAAAGGAAAATAAAAATCTTCTTCTGCAGCCGGGCCGCCCCCAAATACACATACATACGTATGTATATATATACATTAAAGCATGAATGTATGTTTATATGTATGTATGTATATATTTTAACTGTCAGAGGTTCTTAAGTTATTTCTTGTGTGTGGCTTTTAGTTTGTTGAGTCATTCGTGATTCGTTAGCTCTGATTAGCAGGCACGCGTCACGCTAATGAGCTGGCCCAAGATAGTCATGATCCACACACACACACACATAAGCGTAAATAACTCTTAACTGGTTTACATGCGTAATTTCAATGCAAGGCTGCTTTTCAAATGTTCAACGTCCGGTTTGCAATTTTCATAAATTATCGCATCAATGGCAGCATCGATTACACACTTGACACTTTACAATGATGCTGCGGTGCTGTATCGATTGGTAATTAAATGTTCGTTGGCATTATATTGCGAATTGTCATCACTAGAGACATTTCGCCAACATTGAATTGGTGTAGCTACAATTTAAAAAATACCGTTGCCTGCAGATCTTGGCGACATGTGTCGTCCTCGCTGCCATTTCATGTAAAATCGAAAAGACAAAGTCAGAGTCGAAGACGATGACGATGAAAAAGAAGAAGAGGAAGAATAATCATTGGCGTTATCTACGTTTCCTGTTCGCATTGGCGACATTGAAATGAATGGCAGACCAATATCACATCACATACAAACATGTACATATGTACATAAGTATGTATGTTGGTAGGTATGTATCTGCACTTGCAGTCCGACAACCAGCAACAACGACTGTTGCCTGTTATGCATGCATGGCACACATGGGCCAGTCAGTCGGGCTGTCCCATGCAGTCTCGTCCCTGACATGCAGCCAGACAACACACATACACATAAACATTTTGCACGCATTCTATTCAAACAAGCACACACACATTTTTAAATATCCATACAGTAATCACTCGCAAACAAGAACTCATTGAGTTCTTAAAGAATATAATATCTTAAATTTATGAATAAAAACGAATGTTTTTTCTATGACATATTTAAAATAGTAAACAAATGATAAATATATTTCACATGCAACAACAATTCAAACTTTTAAGAATTGCATTTGCCGAGCTATTACTGTAGCGTTCACGAACGTAAAAGCCTTTTATCAAACTGTCAAATGTTGTTGCTTATTTATAACTTTTTCTATATCTGTTCCATTTATGTATTCCAAACACAGGCAAGAAGAACAACTATAACAACAACTGCTGCTCAAACAAGGATTGAGAGCAAGAGAGAGATATTTGGAGAGAGAGAAAAAGAGTGAATTTGCATACACAACATTTGTGTAGAGTTTTACTGGCAGGTGCCAATAGATAAAAAGAAACGGCATCACAATTGCTCCCATAAGCACCATGAACGGCCAGGGCTGTGAGCTGAATCACAGCAATGGCGACATTATCTCACAGAATCAACAGAAGGGCTGGTGGACCATCGGCTTGATCAATGGCCAGCATAAGTATATGACGGCTGAGACTTTCGGTTTCAAGCTCAATGCCAATGGCGCCAGTTTGAAGAAGAAGCAACTCTGGACACTGGAGCCATCCAACACCGGTGAAAGTAAGTTCGACGACATTTTGTTTTTAATCAAAAATCATTACCTTGCGTTGTATGTTAACATGTGTATGCATGCGCATAGTTATAAATGGAGTTTATACATACGTACATATGTACATATTTTTAGTCATTTGTATCTGTCGCTGTGTTATCTGACTAACTGATAAATGCAGTATCGGCAAAAAGGGGGAAATATACATACATATGTATGTACATATGCAATGTGCATGTTTGGTCCTGATTACAGTTGCCATTGTTTTTTATTTTTTATGATCATGTTCGTCTTTCACTTCTGTTTGAATAATGATTTTGGCATTATAATCAGCATGAGGTTTATCAATTTAGCTAGCTGCATTGCCATGACTCATTAACTTGTTGGCCATAAATCACCTGACAATAGGCCCAATGCTTTTGGCATTAAGCTCCGCTAATCACAATCATCATTATCATAGTGTTTGGCTTTGTGGTTTTGCTTTGATATTTTCTTTTTGGCGATTGTATGTTAAATGTTATATACCCTAACAGTGGATATTTTAACTAACATATGTAGAAGGAAACATTTCCGTGTGAAGCTATTGATCAGCATCAGCAAATTTAATTAACATATGTTAACAATTAACATACATAAAATTCTGCAATCAGGGTATGTACAATGAGAATGTTAAACATATAGAGGTTCCAAACAGGCAAATTCCAACCAACCTAACATTTCTGGAGCGTGGTTATTTTTCTCTCTCGCGGGACTGCCGTTTGTTGCTTCGTAAATTGTGGGCGAATTCGATGTCATTCGGCTTGCTGGCTGCGCTACGACATGAGCTGCCGTAGCACAGCCAGCCCAGCCGTGCTGTGCGTGTGAGCGCGATCGCTGCCAATTTCAGAAACTACTGCGCGCAGCGATCGCCGCTCACACGCACAGCACGGCTGGGCTGGCTGTGCTACGGCAGCTCATGTCGTAGCGCAGCCAGCAAGCCGAATGACATCGAATTCGCCCACAATTTACGAAGCAACAAACGGCAGTCCCGCGAGAGAGAAAAATAACCACGCTCCAGAAATGTTAGGTTGGTTGGAATTTGCCTGTTTGGAACCTCTATATGTTTAACATTCTCATTGGTATGTACAATGAGAATGTTAAACATATAGAGGTTCCAAACAGGCAAATTCCAACCAACCTAACATTTCTGGAGCGTGGTTATTTTTCTCTCTCGCGGGACTGCCGTTTGTTGCTTCGTAAATTGTGGGCGAATTCGATGTCATTCGGCTTGCTGGCTGCGCTACGACATGAGCTGCCGTAGCACAGCCAGCCCAGCCGTGCTGTGCGTGTGAGCGCGATCGCTGCCAATTTCAGAAACTACTGCGCGCAGCGATCGCGCTCACACGCACAGCACGGCTGGGCTGGCTGTGCTACGGCAGCTCATGTCGTAGCGCAGCCAGCAAGCCGAATGACATCGAATTCGCCCACAATTTACGAAGCAACAAACGGCAGTCCCGCGAGAGAGAAAAATAACCACGCTCCAGAAATGTTAGGTTGGTTGGAATTTGCCTGTTTGGAACCTCTATATGTTTAACATTCTCATTGGTATGTAAACGTTGGCATACTGTAAATAGCTACTTTTCTTGTTTATTTCTTTTGTATGTTAACGCACATAAATCATTTGGGAATTGCAGCTGTTGATGCTGCTGCTGCTGCTGCTTTCGTGTAAAGCTAAGCCACAGCTGCACTAATTTGACGTGCAGCTTAAAAAAAAGTAAAACAACAGTAACAGCAACAATAAAACTAAAAGCTTACCAAAGCGTCTCACGAATTTGGCATCATTTATCAAACGGCCGAGTGCGGCGATGCCACAAGTTGCATTTATTGCGAGTCAACCTGCAACACGGCGACTTTCAAAGATTGCATTGGAATTGGAGTTGGAATTAAAGTTAATATAAATATATATATTTGATGGCCATGCGATCGCCAGTCTGGTTGCTGCTGCGGCTTTCTGGTCTGGCAATTATAATTAACGCCAACTGGTTTGCCACTAGCGACCCGTTGCCAAAATGCTTGGCTCTTTCTCTCCCGTGTTGTTAGCAGTTAATACGAAAGACAACGATGCATTTGTAACGGACTATTAAAATAGCTTATCCAAATTGAAATCGGCGGCTAGCCAAGCCAAGCCAAGCCACACAATCATAACGATCAGTAGCTAAATTGCTTAATAATCTCTTCCAGCACACACACACACACACATACAAAGATAAAATAAGAGCAATACTTTCGTTCGATTGCGTTTTAAACAGCGCGCGCATTCTTTCTACCGTTGCGATCTATCGAACGATAGGCAATTATATATGGCATTGCCAGCTGCAAAAATGTATTGTTAATGACAGGCACGATTGACAGCAGCTTTTGATTGGCGGGCGCGGCAATTTGAAAATAGTAGCAGCAAGTGTTAGTTTTAATGGAGTGTTCTGATTTAGGTGAATAACAGTTCTGATTAAACGTTTAAACTATTTCAGTTTCTTCACCCACAGGTATTATCTATTTACGATCTCATCTGAACAAATATCTGTCGGTCGATCAGTTTGGCAATGTGCTGTGCGAGACAGACGAACGGGACGCGGGCAGCCGTTTTCAGATAAGCATCAGCGAGGATGGCAGCGGTCGCTGGGCGCTGAAAAATGAATCGCGTGGCTATTTCTTGGGCGGCACACCCGACAAACTGGACTGCACCGCTAAAACGCCAGGGGCCAGTGAATTCTGGACGGTCCATTTGGCTGCAAGGCCTCAAGTCAATTTGCGTTCGATTGGTCGCAAACGTTTTGCTCATCTATCCGAATCGCAGGATGAGATCCATGTCGATGCCAATATACCCTGGGGCGAGGATACGCTCTTTACTCTCGAATTTCGTGCCGACGAAGGCGGCCGCTATGCCCTCCATACGTGCAACAACAAGTAACTACAATTTAATAATAACAATATACCCTGTAATTTGATGTACTTAATTTTTAACTAGATATCTAAATGCAAATGGCAAGCTGCAGGTGGTTTGCAATGAGGATTGCCTGTTCAGTGCCGAATATCATGGCGGCCATTTGGCGTTGCGCGATCGTCAGGGCCAATATTTGTCGCCGATTGGTTCGAAGGCGGTGCTAAAGTCACGCTCATCGACAGTGACACGGGATGAGCTGTTCTCGCTGGAGGATTCATTGCCGCAGGCATCCTTTATAGCTGGCCTCAATTTGCGCTATGTGAGCGTTAAGCAGGGCGTCGATGTGACCGCCAATCAGGATGAGATCGGTGAGAACGAGACGTTCCAACTGGAGTATGATTGGTCGGCGCATCGTTGGGCATTGCGCACCACACAGGATCGCTACTGGTGTCTGTCGGCTGGTGGTGGCATCCAGGCAACTGGCAATCGTCGCTGTGCCGATGCTTTATTCGAGCTAATCTGGCATGGCGATGGTTCGCTCTCGTTTCGCGCCAACAACGGCAAATTCTTGGCCACAAAACGTTCGGGACACTTGTTTGCCACCTCCGAGTCCATTGAGGAGATAACCAAGTTCTATTTCTATTTAATTAATCGGTTAGTGCAAAATCATAGTCACAATCGCCACCAAAACTGAGTTTGTATTTGATTTATTGCAGTCCCATTTTGGTGCTAAAATGCGAGCAGGGCTTTGTTGGCTATCGCACGCCCGGCAATCTCAAGCTGGAGTGCAACAAGGCCACGTACGAGACCATACTGGTCGAGCGTGCCCAAAAGGGACTCGTCCATTTGAAGGCGCACAGCGGAAAATATTGGCGCATCGAAGGCGAAAGCATTTCTGTGGATGCCGATGCGCCCACCGACGGTTTCTTCTTGGAGTTGCGCGAGCCAACCAGAATTTGCATAAGGTAAGCAACAAAACAAATATAGATATATATATATATATCTTCTTATATATAATCTTGATGCTTTTAGATCGCAACAGGGCAAATATTTGGGCGCAACCAAAAATGGTGCTTTTAAGCTGCTGGACGATGGCACCGATTCGGCCACACAATGGGAATTTTAAAATCCAATTACTTCCAGGCTTCCAATCAATACCAACTACAATAACTACAACAACAACACGTATCAATAACCATAATTATGTTTTATAAAAAAGTGTTTGTCAAAAGACAAGAAAGAAGATGAAACCATTTGAAATGAGAAAACAAAAACAAAAAAAAAAAGATCCTGAAGGCAAGAAATGAAAAAAAAAGTCGCACAAAAAAAAATTGTATCCTACATGCAAACTAAAATCAAACTGCATGTTTTATATATACAAAACGAAAAAGGCACATACATTTATAATATATATATATTTATATATAAATATATATACATACTTATATATATATATATTATATTTTACACGTTTTTATAGAGAGAGATTTTTTTAAAACAAACAACCTATTTAGCTTTTTATACGTTTTTACATGAACAACAACAAATTTAGTGTAGACAAAAAAAAAAAAAAAAAACCAACAAGCAGGAAAACATTTGTCGCGAATCCTTCCGTTTTTTGAACTATATATATCAGCAACAAGCAAAGCAAAAACAATTTATAATTTAATAAATATAAAGATATATATATATATATATGCATGCATTAATACATCATATATATTTATTCGATTCGTAAAGCTTTTGAAAAGGGCCGCTTAACTTAAAAAAAAAAACAAACAAAAAAATCAACAAAAAATGTTGCTTAAAAACCAACACATATATATTCCTATAAATTTATTTATATATTTATACATATATAAACAATTGAAATACAAACACAAACACACACAAAAACACATACGCAAACACATTCATACACACATTCACGCAATTTTATTATATGCAAAAACTTAGTCATAAGCGCAATAATAATATAAATACTAATAATAAAAAAATACAACAAAAAAAATAAAATAAAAATCGATCAAAGCAAAATGGAAAAAACTTTTGAAACGAGCGAAACTGCAATATCCAATTTTTAAGCTAACCCAACTAAATATATAATAAAAAACAAACAAAAAAACATGCATAATTATACATACATACATACATATTTATCACTTGTCATTTTTGTTACATATTTATTTTGATTATTGCATAATACTATTATTTTATTTTTCAATTTTTTTGTCACGCCTTCTTTATCTTTATATAAATAATTTGGTTTTTGTTTGATAACCATTTCGCACTCAAAGAACAACTTTAGTCGCTAAAACTAGTAACAAACAAGGAAAAATTATGTATGATAAATGATATAATATGAAATATATATATATAACATACTTATATAAAATTTATTGATCCTCCGCTATGCGTTTTTTTTTTTGCTTTGCTTCATTGTGTAAGTATCTCCAATGGATGCTCTTGAAACAGATCTCTGCTTAGAAGTCTGTAAGTGTGTGTCTGTGTTGAGCTTAAAACAATCGACACACCGGCAGCAGCAACAACCGTTATTGTACTCTCTCAATTATTTTTCTTTCTTTTTAGTTTAATGCAGCAGCAATCGATCAAATTATATTTGCTACAGAATTTCAACACAGAAAAATGAAAAGTGCATCATGTATATCACTTTTATTTAACTTTATATAATTTATCGAGGCAGCAACTATACTTTTTATGCACTTATGCTTGTTCAAACGCATCACTCATTTTGGAGAGTTTTCATCGAGAGCGTCGCAGACAACCTAAAGCAACAGCATCGAAGTAAGCACGTTCATACATACCTTGCATTTTGCAATTTTGTGTTACGATCCTTTAAGAAAAAACAAACCGATTTTTTTAATTTGGCACGTTCAACATTTTTATAAAATTTTTGAACACTTGATGTTTTATTCATCGACCGACTATTTTACAACGAGGTGAAGATGCGCAATGTTTACCGTTGACTGATTTTACAGTAATGGGTCTCTCTCTCTCTGGTAATCCAAAGTGGCTCTCATCAGTTGTCTTTTCCTGTTATGATGTGTATTTACACATATGCAAATGCAAAAGAGATATCGATTTTTAAAATATGCATTAGCAGCAGCACCAAATAAATAGGCAGTTTATTTTTGTTTCAGGTTCTCCTTTGCGCTGCTTGGATTCTATTCTGGTTTGTTTAGTCCAAAATAATAAGTTTTTCTAATTTTTAAACTCATAATGATCGATCAACATTATAACGATAAGAAAAATTAATTCCGTCGTTTGTTTAGTTTGAAATATATTGTATATATCTATATCGTATATGTATATATATATATATATAAATATATATATAAATAAATATAAATATGTATATATATGTATACACATCTGTGGGTGTGTGTGTGTGTATGTTAACATATATAATTATGTTGTCGTATGTGTATTTGCATCATTCTATTACATTCCATGGGTTTTTTCTTTGCTTATATCATATTGTAATATGCCAAGTTTATATGTATATGTATTTGTTTGTTTATTTGTGTGTGAGTGAGTGATTGGTGTAGCGTTTTTGTTTTCCCAGCGCAATCGTGCACACAACACAGGACAAAAAGTCAAATTTTACTACTTTAAAAAAGCGTTAAGCTCGCTTCAACAAAAAAAGAAAAAAATCAGACAAAATTCATTTTTCGATTACACATATGCATCTTCATATACATATATGTTGTATACATACATACATACGCACGTTACAGAGTAAGTCTATTGTTTTGTGGTTTTTGTATTAACATACTTTTCGTTTTATTTGCCAAAGCAATACGTGTTGCAGTGTATGCATTTAATAATTATAATAATAATCAATGTCCAATGACACATTTACATATCAAATGCACGCACTCTCCTCTCTTTCTTTATCTTTCCTTCGCTCAGCCATAATTAAAATATATATAAAATACAACTACATACATACATTGTGTGTCTGTGTGTGTGACCGAGATTTTTATCATTATAATCAAGGTTCTAAGCTTATACATTATTGTTTCAAATTGTTTTTGCATTGTTTTTTACAGTTTTATTTTCATGAAGTTTATCGATTGTTATCGACTTTTGAACGCATTTTAGCTCACTTAATTGCACGCACATTTTATTTTACGAATATAAATCCTATTTATTAGGGCTGGCTGTTTTTTCTCTTCCATTTTATAACTAAAGTTACATTTTTTTATGCCTTTTGTTTATTGCGTTGTAGTTTTTTTATTTTTAAATTTCATATTATTGCTTTTTTTGTTTTAATTTAAATTAATTTTTTTACATTGGCTGGAATTGCGAACAAAACATAATTTGAAACCTGTCTGTGTGTGCAAGTCTTTGTTTTTGTCAAAAATAAATGAGGAGAAAATCTAATCTAGGCACGCCTACAACTTTAGGCCCGAACCTATTTGCTCACGTCTAAATTTAACAAAAAATGTTGTCCTAAGAACTTTGGAGACGTTTCCACAATAAAAAAGTGTTCACAGCACAAAAAATTTGGTGACCGAAAGCTAACAGTGGAAACAGGTGTTAAGGTAGTTTAAATAATTGGCATAAACATAGTGAAAACACGCGGCCCTTTAAACTTATAAAAAAAAAGTTGAAACAAAACCGTTTAAAAAGTATATATATATATCTATATATATTAAAAGTTAAATTATTGATAAGGTATACACTTAATCTTGTATACATAATGATGTATAGGCAATTAATGTGTTGTTGTGCACAAAACTACAACGTAATCTTAATAGTGTAAAAACTTGGTTGGTTCTTTTTTTTCCTTCATCTTCATAATTTTCTTCGATTTCTCAATCATATGGTTTTTTGTTATCGTATTGTTGTTCTTTTTTTTATAACGCGCTGCTTCGCTGCTCTAACTGAATAAATTATGCTATGCTAAATGTGGGCTACAAGGTTTTTTTGTTTTTTTTTTTTTTCTGTTTTCAGCTTGCACTTAATACGTTTTGTTTAAGTTGTAGGTATGATAAGGTGTAAACTTTTTGCTAAACAAAGATCGACTATAAGTATTTTTTTACACAAAAAAAAGTATATTCATTTAAAAGATAATAATAATAACCTATAAAAATAATTATATTTTTGCTTTAACATAATTATACAACATACAAAAATAATGTTATCCGGCGGCGTCAACACTGATGCGCACACGCACACAACGTTGTATACACTTTTCAAATACATACATTTGTCTGTAAAAGAATGCGAGTGCTAGTGCACGTATATGCGTGTGTGCGTGGGTTTTGTATGATCCAATTGTGTTTGTGAGTATAGTTAATAAACGCTTGTTCCTAAACCGCTGACAAGTTTAACCCCAGCGTGTTTCAGCAGCAATTTTCCAGAAAACGTAATTGTTGTGCAACCAAATCAAAAATTATGAGATAAACGAACACCATCTTGAATTTTTGCAGACTCCAAATGCATTGGATACGCTATTGCATGTGTGTGTGTGTGTGTGTGTTTGATACACACCATCTTGCATTTTCAAAGACTCCAAATGCATTGGATACGTTATTGCATGTGTGTGTGTTTGTGTTTGATAGTTTGCCAGTTGATTGAGAAAGGGTGAGTGAAAGAGTAGATGCCATTATAGCTTATCCCTCGGAGCGACGGAGATGGTTTCCATTCTTCTTTTTGTTGGTTGCACTGTATAGGTGTGTTTGCTGTTGTAGCTGTGTGTGTTCTGTGCATTGCTGGTGTTTGGTGGGCGTTTGTTTCTATTTGTTGTTGTTGTTGTTTAATAGTAACTGCTGGTGCTTCAGCTGTTCTTATTTGTGTATGGGCTGAGTTTCGCCTGTTTATGCGCGCGCGTGTGTGTGTGTTGTATCTTCTGTATGTTTTGATATTGCTTTGTTTGTTGTTTTTGTCTGTTTTTAAAAACGATAATTCTCATCGGCCATGTGAATGGCCCAAAGAAATTTGGTTCTTTGCGTTTTGTTAAAGATCTTCTCAATCGGCACGCCATTCTTTTTACACCTGCAAGTAAGAAAAATAAAGAAATGATTTGATATAAGCTTCAAAATTATTTCCAATAAGTTTTCGTGTGTATTTACCAGGCAACCGATATGCGTGGATCGAGATAATTTAGTTTGGATGTGCTCAGCGCAATGGTCTTATTCTCGTCTCTATCAGTCTCTTGTAGTTCCAATTTCTTCAGTTGATCCTTCAAACGCTCCAATTGTTTGGCCTTCTTGTCAGCGTTAAATTTTTCTTTGACCGAACCACGTTTTGCCGCCTTTTTCAAATCCTGTTTGATGATGAAATGAAAACAAGTGTGAATAAGCATAGAACAGAATGGAAAACTATTTATATTTTATGTTTTACATGATATTCGGCTTCGCAGTCATCAATTGCATCGCGCTTGGCGCGTATCTTCTCCTTCAGGTTCTCCATTGACTTCTGATGTCCTTTGGGCACAGAACGCTGATGGTTACAGAGTATGGCGACGGCACGATTGGCGCGATTATAAGCGAGCAGCTTCTCAGCGACGGTTGCGCTACCATCGGTGAGCAGATCCAATTGGCTTTGCAGCGTTTTCGATGCGTTATATGTACGAAATACTTTAGCCGTGAGTGCTGCATTCAATAAATTGTGTGTCTTAAAAACATATTCAGAAATTGTGTTGTGCATATATATTTGTATTTACCATCCATCAGCTCTTTGAGATGCTCGTTAAGCACTTGGGTATTAAGGCGGTCGAAGAGATCGTCGCCGTCCTTTTTGTTCTCCATGAACAGCTCTAGGTTTTTGAAGACACGCTTCTCCACCTCGACCTCGTTGTAATAGCGTATGGAATCCTTACCGGGGAAATCGAATACGACAACATTTTCTTTTCCATTGAGCTCCTTGTGCAGCTGCACATGCTCCACACGCAACGAACAGCAGCCGACGGTATCGGCTTGATCCTCGTCCTTTTCGTTACCCGCTCTGAGCGCCAGCTTATCAATAAAATAGAGAGCCACAGCACGTTGGCGAACACGCATCTCCTTCGACTTCCATTCGTCACGATACGTGGCACGGATCTTATGTATTACCTTGTCCAGGCGACGAGCTGTCTCGTATTTGATGTGATCCTTTTCGCCTTTAAGCTTGGATGAGGGATTCAGCATAATGTACTTGACCTGGCCCTGCACATTCTCTGTCCAGGATGCTAGCCATGTGACGGTGTTGTCGTGACGCACTTCCTTCCAACGTGAGCCCGGCGGGGGCTGCGGCACCTTTGACTGTTTGCCACAATTGATTGACACATCGTTAGCTGCAATTCGACGCTTGATCATACCCATTTTGGGATGTTCGCCTCGACCACGGAACAGACCGGGTGGCTCCAGACGAAAGTTACCAATCTTCTCTTTGTGACCGTCAATCATACAGAAACCGTATTCCTTGATTAGCGCCTCGTTCTCATTCTTTTTCGCAAGCTTTTCTTCTTTGGTGGCCGCTTTGCGTTTTTCCGATTCAGCCTGAAAAAATTGGAACATTTCCTGGAAGTTGCATTTGCGAAAATCTCTAATAATTTCTTTCTCTTTCGAAGTCATTGTCTTGCGAAAGTCGTTAAAGAAATTGTTATTGAAAACGTCCTTGGTGCAATAGTCATGATTTAACATCTTTGCATAGAACGTCGCCGCCTCCTCGGTCAACTCGCTAAGCTCCAACGGTTTGCCATCGTAAAAGAAGTGCACATTGCGCGGCACACGTTCATAGGGTGGCGCAAAAACGGGTCCTTTATGCTCCAATGTTGACCATTTGACACCATCATCGCGCTTCTCCTCTTCCCACCTTAAGATAGGAACAGAAATACGTTTGATACGTTTAGTTGTTGGCTTTCGAATGTTTTTGATATTTTTAATACTACTACTAGCAAATGTTCGTTGCTGTTCGAATACAATGCGGTTTACAGTGAATAACGATAGCGCAGGCAATCGCAACCGAGCAGTTGCCATTTGCCATTTGTTTTTACGTTTTGCTATATTTGTCAGTCACATTACGCAAATGTCAATGGAACATAACCCCAAATTTCATAACTCGAAATTTGGTGTGCACAGCTGACGCACGCGTGCCCCGGTGAATGGCTAAAAATCAACAAATAACACAAACACACACTCACACAAAAAACAAAAACCGTTTACGCGCTGTCAACATTGTCTTGTCACTGCCAAATGTGACTTTCAAAAATATAGGTCAGTGACATCCAGACTAAATACACATTAAAACAAACAACAAAGGCGATGTATATGTGACTTACATGACGCCTTTGCACAATTGTTTTTATATTATTAATATCGTTGCACCATACTCTACATTCTTATAAAGTTTTTGTCAAGTTCTTAAAATCCATTGCGATTGTTAAATTGATATCTAACAAATTAAGATAAGTTCATTATTTAGTTTTTCATTCGTTACTTACCATCTCCAAACTTCCTCCTCTTCATCCTTTTTGTTTTTCCTTGAATGTTTGGTGGGCGAACTGTGCTCCGCTTTAATCTCATTTTCCTGCAATAATTAAAATAATGTAACAAGTATTCGATTTAAAAACTGCATTTGGGTTTATATACCTTTTTGATCTTCTTTTTGGACTTGATGATACCGTAGTCGTCATCGTTTTCATCCTTGACTCGCTTCTTTTTGTTTTTCTTATCTTTATCCCTATCCTTGGTCTCTTTTTTAAACTTTTTACGCGCCAACAACGGAATGTCATCATCGTCATCTTCAGCTCCGTGCCTCGATTCATCGGCGGGTTCTGGTTTGCGCTTTCGCATAGCCAAAGGCACATCCTCATCATCGTTATCGTCGTCGTCATCATCGTCGTCGTTTAAGGCGCTATCCTCCCCCGTATACGTGGCCTCCTGTTTGGCCACAAACGCAGGCTCATCGGATCGAAATTGCGACATAGAGTAATCACAGGAGCTGGCTTGAGACAAATCAAAGTTATCCTCCTCCTTTTTAACATCCATAATGTGCTCCTCGTAGCCGTTTTTATAGCCATTGCATGCAGCTTGTTGTTGCTGCAACTGAAGTTGCTGCTGGCGTTGTAGTTGCAATTGCAGCTGCTCTTGTTGTTGGCGCTGCAGTTGCTGCTGCAGTTGGATTTGCTGCTGCTGCTGCTGCTGTTGGTACTGTAGCTGCAGTTGCAGGGGATCATCGACTTGGTGCTCATTCGTATGTGGCTGTGAAACCGGCTCTGGTTTAACAAATACACCATCATAGCTGGGATCTTTTGTTGATGATGATGAGCCTCCATGTCGAGAACTCGAACTGGAATGTTTGCTTTTCGATGATGATGAAGAGGAGCCCTTGTGGCGTGAGCTCGACGACGATGATGATGAGGACTTGTGCTTGTCTTTGTCCTTGTCGCGACTGCTGCGATCCTTGTCGCGACGCTCTTTATCCTTGGAAGATGAGTGACCGCTACCGCTACTGCTGCTCTTATGATGATGGCCGCTCGATGATGTTGATGACGATGAAGACTTGTGCTTGCCGTCCTTATCTCGATGGCTAGATGATGATGACGATGAGCTGCGATGCGTCGAGCTGCTGTGGCCGTCGCCGCGCTCCTTATCGCGGTGTTTGTCTTTGCCACTTGAAGAACTGCTACTGCTGCTTTTATGCTTATCCTTATCCTTATCGCTACAAAAAAAAATGTATATATACAAATATTAAGACTCGATCTCTCCAGAGCTTTAGTGTGATTGTGGTGAGTATGTGTATAGATATACTTACCGGCTGCTGCTGTTGCTACTACTACTTTTATGTTCACGGGACGAGCTGGAGCTGGAACTCTTGTGCTCGCTTCTATCTTTATCACGATGCTTATCCTTGCTGGATGACTTATGTTTACTACTACTGCTGCTGCTGCTGTTATGATGATGATGGTGTCCGTTTGTGGTTACACCATTCGATTGCACTTCGCTAACGCCGCCATTTTGCACGTGTAAGTTCTGCAACAAAGACGATATTAGAAAGGATCTTATTAATCAAGAAAATCAAATAAATAAAATACAATGTCCATGTACTTATTTTTAAGGCATATAAACCTAATCACCTTTTAATTTTGAGCTCATAGTTTTCGATTAACAGATGTGTTAAGAAAGGAAATTACAACACAGCACTAATTGAAATTTCGGCATGTATGTACATAGTTGTACCTTTTTAAAACAAAGTGAAGCATTTACCGACGACTACCTGTGCGATCGTAAGCATAGGGTGCATTTAGTCTTATATGTATGTACGTACATACATACATATATCCATGTTCGTACATATTGTATGTATGGCTGAATGTCTTCATGTAGGTGTGACACATTTAAGTAGCAACTCAGCGAGTCAATTGTCAATGATTTACAAAATAGCTACGTATGCATATATGTACATACATACATTTACGTATATGTTTAATATGTAAGTTAAACATGGAAACACACCACCACGTGGTCAAAAAAACTCAACCCTAACATCATTTAAATGGTATTCGTATGAAAAATTATACATTGAAGCTTAAGATGAAGATACACATGTATGTATGATGATGACAGTAGAAGGGGCAAGAAGAGGGAGGGTGGCGAGAAAGGCTTGGGAGGGCCCCTTTCACATTAACGACATTTCTGCCGTTTACTCTGTGTAACTGTGTAAGTAGCAGCAGCTCAAGGCTGTTATTTTTTTGTGCATATGTACATATGTATTTGGAGATGTACGTACACATGTGATTACTTTGGCAGGCTGCGCAGTGTGACCACTAAACAATAAAATATCGCATGTAAAAAATACTACAACACAATAACAAATGCATTCGCTGAAAACTTATTTCAAAAACGAGAGCGGCAACTTTGAACATATCTTAATATTACATCTTTTACTATAGCCGAAGAGCGGTTCCGATTTGGAAGGAAATAATCAATGATGCTTTCCGACAGATTTTCCGTTATCAAAGCACAAGCACAAATAATTAACTTCGTAAATTAACATTTAGGGATCACAATATTCAGCACTTAGAAAAGTCAAAAAACCTTGCGCGTAAAATACCAACGTAGTATTAGGATCAGCAAAAAGTCGGTCACACTGCGTCAAATACACATTGTCGCTGTGCCGTCCCATACTGCCTGCCCCTGCCAGCTACTACTTGCATGCATTGTCGCCATTTTCGTAAATTACCAAAGGCCTTTTACTCTTTATTGCAATGCGACTACGCATGATTTAGGCGCAGGTCTGTCGACACTGGCATTATTTGTAAGAACTTATGCATTTTCTTTCCATACAAGCGACAAATTAGTCGCACATTTGCATCGTTTTGTTACTGCACTTGCAGAGAACAGATGAAAATTACATAAAATAAACGTCTCGAAAATTACTTACATTTTCTGCAGCCACATCCCCACTCATTTTGCACAATTTCTCAGTTGGTAGTGCGGCGCTCTCGGCTTTTTTCCCAACTTCACTTCTTTTTTATTTAACTACACTATTTTTTATTTTCGCGTTATATATAAAAATATTAAAGTCACGAAAATATGTTGCGTACGATTGAAATTGGTTTTTAGACTTAGGCATTTACAGCGAGCTGTGTGCAAAAGTTTATATTTCTCAACGTTTCTAATTTATTAACACAGAGAATAATTTTTCTCGTTGACAGCGCGCAGCAGCCACGCGAACACGTTCATATAAAGTCTACTTCGCACTGTATGCTGGTTAAGAGATGTGCTAACTAAACGCCAAGGTAACTCGATAGTGTTCGAAAAGCGAACAATAAACATCGATAACTAAGAAAGTGTGACCGCAGCGACCTTAAACAAATAACGCTAGATATGGTCAACAATTCATTTGCCAACTGCACAATAATACCATACAATCTTAATAGCTCAGTGCTCAGATAACAAACGCATAAAACCACTTATTTATTTTTTAGGACGTTGTTGGACAGGATTTCTCAATATTTTTTATTCAGTATTTTTTTAAAACTAGGTTTTTCATAGCAAACGTTTAAGTGCACACTAAATAGCAATTTTATGCGCATAATATATTAGCAGATAACTCTGTTGTTTGCTAAAACAAGCTTATAAAATATAAAGTGAAATTTAAATGGCCAGTCGTGGTACAACTGTAATCACCGCCACGACTGGCATCATCCAAACCACTGTGAACTCGACGGGAACAGGAAACGGTTCGGGAACAACATTGCAAACAATCACGAATGTGCTCACCGTCAGTGCCCTGCACTCAAACAACAACGTAAACATCTCAAACAACAATAGTAACAGTAATTACAGCAACAATAGTATCAGCAACAACAATAACAACAACAATAGCGTTTTGGCAAATGCAAACAATGATAGCCACGCAGTCCACAATAGTACAGGCGATGGCGTCGCCGGTGGCGTGGACGCCACCAAGCCAATGTATCCAAGGCTATTCAATAAAATTGTTCTTACATTAGAGAACAGCCTTATACCGGAGGTAAAAATCGATATAACGCCGTCAAGTATCGATGGACTCGATCATGAGACGGAAAAGGACCTGCGCATTCTTGGCTGTGAACTAATACAAACGGCTGGCATCCTGCTTCGTCTGCCGCAAGTGGCCATGGCCACCGGTCAGGTGCTCTTTCAGCGATTCTTCTACTCGAAAAGCTTTGTGCGCCACAACATGGAGACGGTGGCCATGAGCTGCGTTTGCCTAGCCTCCAAAATTGAGGAGGCACCGCGTCGCATCCGTGACGTCATCAATGTCTTCCATCATATCAAGCAAGTGCGCGCTCAAAAGTGAGTCTCCTAGATATTAAAAGCACTAGCGTCATTACCAAACTATATGTTTCTACCCACATTTTTGTTGTTGTTTATTACAGAGAAATCGCATCGATGGTGCTGGATCAATACTATACGAATGTTAAGATGCAGGTGATCAAAGCGGAGCGTCGCGTACTTAATGAATTGGGATTCTGTGTGCATGTGAAGCATCCGCATAAGCTGATTGTGATGTATCTACAAGTGTTGCAGTACGAAAAGAATGAGAAGCTCATGCAAATGTCATGGAACTTTATGAACGACTCGCTGCGTACGGATGTGTTTATGCGCTATACGCCGGAGGCAATTGCCTGCGCCTGCATTTATTTGAGCGCACGCAAGCTGAATATATCATTGCCGAATACTCCGCCCTGGTTTGGCATATTCCGTGTGCCACAGTCGAGCATAACCGACATCTGCTATCGCATCATGGAGCTGTATACGCGCGCCAAGCCAATGGTTGAGAAACTCGAGGCTTCTGTCGAGGAGCTTAAAAAGCGTTATATCGATGCAAGGAACAAGACAAAGGAGGCAAACACACCGCCCGCTGTTATCACAGTTGATCGTAACAATGGATCGCACAATGCCTGGGGCGGATTCATACAGCGTGCCATGCCACTACCCACAGAGAAATCGCCTAAAAAGGACTCCCGTTCAAGATCACGTTCCCGTTCGTGTACACTCTCGCATTCGCGTTCGCGCAGCCGATCGCCGAGCAGAGAGCGTAGCAAGAAATCCCATCGGGATCGTGACAGAGATCGAAACCGTGACCATGATCGAGATCGCGACCGTGACCGGGATCGAGACCGTGATCGGGACCGGGAACGTGATCGAGAACGTGACAGGAGTCGCTCCTCGCGATCCCGTTCACGTTCGGCGCCCAAGCACAAAAAAAAATCACGCCACTATACACGCTCTCCGACGCGCTCCAGTTCGCCGCACAGCAAACACCGCAAGAGGTAAACGCAGTAAAGAAAAACGATGATCGATCGTTTTCATGGCCTACGCACGTAACAGTCGTACGTCTATCAGTATGTAGAACAAACAATAATGATATATTCCAATTTATTCATTGGTTTATTATTTTCAATTTGTTTTTCATCTGAAAAATTAATTTTGGCTTAAGTTTGTCTCCATAAACTTGCGTCTTTAATAGCCAAGTTTATTTACAGGATTCTGTTTGTTAAGCAGCTACTATCTTGATGTTATATCGTTTTAAAATATCTTGATCTTAATATTTTTTATGTTACTTTTGTTGCGTGAGAAGACGGAACTTTTCTTTATTATTTTCATTGGAAAAAGTTTAGCTCATATTCAGTTCTTAATATGTGTTGAAGGCTTTTAGATATGTTTGATTACTAATTCGTTGTAATTCTCTATTTTCGTGTTGCAGGAAAACGTCGAGAGAACGCTCTGATTATTATGTAAAAAAGGATCGCTCTATTAATACGGGTAGCAACAACGTCAGCGACAGTGACAAGTATCGCAACTCTAGCTCCAATTCAGGCAAGTCCCACACTCGTTACTCCTCAAATCGTAACAGTGGTGGCGGCGGCGGAGGATTAGTTGGAATAGGTGGACGAAGCGTTCACAAGCATCGCGATAACATCGAACGTTCCAGGGATCGTAAACGATGATCAACAATTTGCAAACATATATATATATATATATATATGTATACTAATGTACCGGAAATTGCTTTTTTATGCGTTCTTATATCTTTAAAAGCAATTGAAAATATTTGTTTTTTATAATAACGCAATTGCGCTTTAAAGTAGAAACTCAAGTTTAAACCATTATGATGTCATTGTAAAAATAATAGCCTAGAAGTAACGAACATAATAAATGTACAATTCCGCAAATGTAGCGTGTTTAAATCAATTATACTTATATATTATATGTTTATTATATTATTAAACAGGAAAAAAGAGACCAGAAATTATGTAGATGTTTTCCTATCACAGCAATGTGTATATTACAAACAAAAACCATCTTTAGCACTTTAAAAAACATGTCTGAAGCTAGAAATAAATGTGTTTTAGTTAGGGCTTAAGGAATTGTATATTATTTATTTTTTCTTAAATATTAAATTGCAAATTGCCACAAAGCAAGTTTTTGGTAACATGTACTCGGTTTTAAAATTGTATAGTATAAATAATTGCCGAGTGCTGTTTTAATTTGATTTGAATACAATTCTACTGATAAATTGATGACTTTTTGTAAGTCGCACCAAACAAATAAAACTGTTGCTTTTCGCATGTTGTGCATCAAAGGCTTGTTTGAACTTAACATAACCGATTGCTACTCTACATATGTATTGTTACCTAGGCAATAAGTTATAGCAAGAGCACCCAAAGCTTGTACTTTCTTTGGTTGAACATATAGTAATGTCCTCCCGATCTCAGCTCCGGCTTTGACTATATCGACACAGAAGCAGTTCCTTCGCATACATTAAATCTAAACTGTCATAGTGAATGAGAGTAGCGAGATTTGCGGATGATGCAGCGATACATCCCGGAACTCAGGCGTAAAGCTTAGTATGTAGAAACTGAAGATTGTCGCTATAATCCATTCGGATATAGTGCTTATCACATGATAATACCAGCCACCGTCCGAAGGATACCTGCAAAGCCCAAAGGCATTAGCAATTCTTATACCTATTTTATTTGACGATTGCTTACCACTTTCGCGGATTTTGACCATCAAAGAGGATGTGCGACATAGCGCCTGTTACGGCCAGCATAATAAACAGTATTGTGCAGCAGACGGACATGCCTAAGCGTAAGTGCGCTGTCCTTTTGGTCCCGGCCATAGGATAAATCATATACGTGATGACTGCCTGCATCCAAAAGTATAGTGTGCCGGAGCCAAAGCAACAAAACGCACCAATGAAATGCACAATGCGCACGTTCGTTTCTTGAAAGTTGCCAACAACACTGATCCCAAAACAGGATAACATTCCAAACCAAAGTGCCAGACGATTGTAACGCAGTACAGCGACATCCAATTCTGGTTGATGTTCAAATACTTGCAAGACATGACGATATCGCACATAAATTGTCAGTCCCACTGGCAAAAGAATGAAAAGAAAAAACATACATATAATGAAAAAGCGATAAAAACAACAGCGATTTTGTTATGCCTGACTTGAGATGATATGAAGCCAATACTGGCTTTGAAAATTTTTTTTTTCATATTGAAATAAATATTGGCAAGAAATGTGGCCTGATCGGTGCAAATATATGTATTTAAAAACAGATAACACATGTATTTGTTAACTGAATACTCCAAACGACTGCAGCGCAGACGCTATTGAAAAACAACAACAAGACCATTCGTTACAACAGTCAACAAACAAGATAATTTAAGAGTGCCGTGTATAATTATCAATAAATATATGACTCACGCTTCACACTCGAGATTCGAATTGTCTTTAGACTGGGCGATAAATTAATAAATTTGTAACTTACAGAGAATGCTGCCAATGTTAATTAGTTGACCGAAAATACAGCTCTCCGGCGAGTAGGTGGCCGCATCGCTTATATAGGGCACTGTGGGTACCACATGTCCCTCCAGGACAGCAACAATGTAACTGGTAATGCGCCGCAAAAGAGTGACCGGGAGATATTTACATATGTATGTATGTCAAGAATAATAGCTGTAATCTGTTTTGCATTAACTTACGTGCCCAAGAAAGTCACTTGGAAGATGAGAAATGTTGCAACTGGCAAAAGGTAAACATTCGACATCATTTAAGCACTTATCCAGCGCAATCAAGACAAAAATTAAAAATAATCAAACAAATATTAATTGTGAATCTGAATCTGGAATAAGTAAAACGCAGTGTTTTGGCTATTATTTGTTTTGTTGTTGGTGCAGCTGCCGTGCCAAGCTGCCCACTTGCTATATAAGAAAAGTGCAAAATAACGGCAAAGCAAGCTATAGTCGATAGACAAATATACTTGACATCTCTAATTGTCAAAACATAAGTGCCATTTGAATAACAAACCTCATTGAAATATAATATATATTTGGATAAGAACTCGTTTAAGAAATTACTGAAAAAGCGGTAAGTGTAAGTAATATAACTAGAAAATTCCTTAACTCATTGCGTGTGTGCATGTGTTGCAGAAAAGCTCGCTATGAATAGAAGTTTTATAGAAATAGACGGCTCATATTTGGAAGGCGGTGGTCAAGCACTTCGCAATGCCGTGAGCCTTAGTGCAATTTTAAATCGCCCAGTACGTATAGTTAAGATACGTGCCAATCGTCCCACGCCGGGTCTCTCATATCAGCATTTGCACGGTGTTAACCTGCTGCGTGATATAACCGATGCCAATGTTAAAGGCAACCAACTGCAATCCACCGAGTTGGAGTTTACGCCGAGAACTATCGATGGGGATGTGTATAAGGTGGCTACCGGCACTGCCGCCAGCATTACACTAATATATCAAATGGCTTTGCCGGTGCTTGTATATTCCGATCAACCTTCACGCATCCAAGTCAGCGGCGGCACTAATGTGTCATTTGCACCGCAAGTAGAATATATGCAGCAGGTGCTTCATTCAAATCTCATGCGTTTTGGAATTGACTTTGATCTCTGCGTACACAAACATGGTTTCTATCCGCGCGGCTGCGGAAGTTGTGAGCTTACCATTCAGCCGCTGCGTTTCCTGGCAGCGGCTGATTTCGTAGACTTTGGTCAATTCACCGGATTTAAGGGTCTCGCATTCTATTCTGGCTATCTGCCCAAAAGTCTTGGCGACGATATGCATTATTCAGCAAAACGGGAAATTCATCGTCTCTGGGCAAATCACACTTGTGTTATCAATGTCGTCAAGCATAAGACACCAAGGGAAAGTGATACAAGCGGAGGGATTAACCTGACAGCCCATACCACTACGGGCTGTGTACTTGGAGCTGGCACTGTGGGACACAAAAACATTAATGGCCATCTGCTTGGCTTGAATGCTGCCTATGAACTGTCAAATTATATTAAAAATGAGCTTTGTGTGGACGATCACATGCAAGATCAGCTGATCATCTACATGGCACTGGCCAAGGGCACTTCCCGCATCCGTACTGGCCCCCTTACCAAACATACACGCACCGCCATCTATGTAGCTGAACTGATGACTGGTGTCAAATTCAACATTGAATATGATGCCTCTGATCGTACTCTCATCAGCTGCGAGGGCATTGGACACCGCAATGCAAATCTATAAATATATACGCCATACTCAAGGCGCCCATCTCACATCTCACACAGAAGTCATAGCACCATAACAAATTTTATGTTTATGTTTACAATATTTATGAATATATATTAGTCAGAAAAATATATGCATGCATTTTTGTATGTTTTAAATACATTTAAACACGACGAAATATAGCTAAGAAATGATCACCCTTGTTGCGCACCACCTTGGCGCCTTCCTCGCTGCTCTGGTAAAGCTTTGGTGTAATGGGATCGGCATTCTGCAATATAACGAATAAAGTTATTTATTTTGGATAATCATGGTTCTTCCTCTTTTTACTTAATGCAAATACTTACTGCTTCTTCGTCGGTCAGCCGTTCATACAATGGATGTTGTGTCATGTGTAAGACAATCCACTTGTGCAGATCCTCCACATCCGTCATTGTGTATACGAAACCCTGCAGGATAAGATAAAGTGAATAATTGTTGGGTTTAATGTTGGTCAAGAAACCTACCCCACTGCCCAGTACATAGGCATATTCGGAGAGCAGTGCTTGGTTAATAATGCGCCACTTATGCTTAGCGCGCTTGAAATGCGGATCAGGATACAAAAAGAACATTTTCTCTAGTTGACTCTTACGGAAATAGTTGGGCAAATATTTCATTGCATTGCTGCGAATGCAGGCAATGTTCTGATAGGCGGCTGTGTCCACATTCTTCAATCGTAAGGCCGCAATGCGATCCATAACATAGTCGGAAACCTTGACGCGTATTTCCATGCCAATGCTTAGTTTATCGGGAAACATTTCGGCAAGAGTCACCAGAAAGCCACCATAGCCGCAACCAATGTCAGCGAATTGAACTTTCTGATCGTTGCCAATGCTTGGGTACAGTGAGCGCCAGTCCACATCTTCTGGTCGAGCGGGGCTGGGTCACAAAGTACATACACATACATTAATGATAACATTTAAGACGATCGAAAGATTGGCTTACTAGTCAAAACTATGATCCGCAATGGGATTTGAGTGTGCCCTTTGGCGATAAAAGCGCTTTTGTGGCAGTCCTGTTACTGCCGATGTGGGTGGCGGCGCTTCGCTTTCATTTTTGTTAGTCACCATTTAGATAATGAGGTATATATTCGGTTTTATTAATTTAGATTTTTGTAACAAGAATTGTTTTCACAAGCAGGTGTGCTCGGCACATGCATGTTATCGATGCTGCCGAAAAGCTGGCATCGTAATTAAGCAAGTTGGCAGGACCATCAGCATCATTACTATTGTGACCTTATCGATTGTTTTGCAACACGAGCTGTCATCGCTAACGCATTGTGTATGCATTACGCATTTGCGAATTTTACCAGCAATACGTACTCTTTAAAGTGAAATTAAACAAACTTTCAGTGCCTTTGCCTGTGCCGAATCGCCTTAAAGTTATAGCTGGGCAAACAAGCCACACCTGGGCTACCGTGGCCATGTACGCCACCAATAATGTTAGCACAAATAAGGCGCCAAATAGGTGAGTCTGGTGCAAGTCGAGTGTACAAATTTTGTACAGTGTGTACAATTCGTGTATATATGTGCATATGTATGTATGCATGCATACTTTGTTGTGTTGTTGTTATACCCCAATTATGTGTTTTGTGCTATTTGTAGCAATGCAACATCGATGTTTGACAACACCATTACCGTAACGCCAATCAAAATGGAGCTTGGCGATGCTTTAGCCAAGTCAACGGGCGCAGGAGCCCCGACACTGAGGCGGCCAAACGCGGTAATTGTCACCACACAGCAGCTTACGATGCCCAATGCAATGCATTCGACATTGTCCATGACAAGCAACAACAACAACAGCAGTGGGAGTGGTAGCGGTAGCAGCGGAATAAGTGGCAGCGGCAACAACTCTAATCCCATATATACGGGCATAAGTGTAACGTCCATGCCAGCAGCAGCAGCAGCAGCAGCACCCAAGGAGAAACCAACCAAAGCGACCAGAGTTCAAGTGGCACGAAAGCCACCACCCACCATTGACAACTTTTGGCCAAACATATTGAGCGAGGTGAATGGTATTGGGCAAGTGGATGCCAAGCATCAGGTATTGCCGCTGGCGCGCATCAAGAAAATCATGAAGCTGGATGAGAATGCCAAAATGATAGCAGGAGAAGCGCCGCTGCTGTTCGCCAAGGCGTGCGAATATTTCATCCAGGAGCTAACCATGCGCGCCTGGGTCCACACCGAAGAAAGTCGTCGTCGCACGTTACAGCGTTCGGATATTGCTCAAGCGATTGCCAACTATGATCAATTTGATTTTCTCATCGATATTGTGCCGCGCGAGGAGATCAAACCGTCGACATCGACGCAAAAAACCAAAGAGCCAACGAGCTCAAATGTGTCCTCAACGTCAACTTCTAATTCTGCCCCTGGCAATGCTGTTGGTAACGCTGCTGCTGTGACAGCAACTGCTGTTGTCACCAACAATAACCTCAATACCATGGCCAGCATAGGCAACAATAGTATCAACAACATGTCCAGCGTCAATTTTACAACGAACAATATATTGACTAGCTCCCAAGTACCTGCTGCTGCTGCCGCAACTGGCCTCAAATTGGATGCGGCAACGGCCGAAGTACTCGGCTTTAGCACTGTCAATCAGGACCTGTTTGCTGCGGCGCAAGTTGCCAGCAATAATCATCAGCAACTGCAGCAGCTCACCGCCCAACAGCATCATCAGCCGCAACAATTGCAGATCATACAGCAGGGCGCCAATGGACAGCAGCTGCAGTATTTCATTGCGTTGCCTGGACAACAGCCCGCTCAGCTGGTGCAGCAGATTCATCAACATCAGCAGCAACAGCAGCAGCAGCACCACCTCGGTCTAAATATTGTGGCGCAACAACCGACGCAGCAGCTCATTCTTACTGCCGGACCCAATGGGCAGTTGACAGCGACGCCAGCACCGACTACAGCTCAACAGCAGCAAACGGCGCTTCTACAGAATCTGGCACATCAACAGCAACAGCAGCAGCAACACCAACAAATTCAACTGATTCAGCAAGTGGTGACGCCCAACGGCGAGGTAACCAATGTGCCCGTAAGTCATGCCAAATGTTTAAATCAAATTTCAGCAATTAACCATAAGCTTTTTGTATGTACTTGAAACAGATTGCCATCAATGCCAATCAGTTGCAATTGCTGCGCCTGCAGATGCAACAGCAGCAGCAACAACAACAAGTCGCTGCAGTCCAAGCGGCTGCAGCAGCAGCAGCGCAACAACAGCAACATCAACAACAGCACCAGCAGGTGATTATTCCAACGCAATTGTTAACCGCACAGCAGATATTGCAATTGGGTGGCACGCCAACGAATGCAACAGCTGTGACACAGCAGCAGCTTCAACTACACCAGCAACATCAGCAGCAGCAACACCACCAACAACAACAACAACAACACCAGCAGCAGCAGCAGCAGCAACAACAACAGCAGCAACAACAACAAGCGCAACAACAAGCACAGCAACAAGCGCAACAACAACAGCATCATCATCATCAGCATATACACATAACAACGACGAATCCAAATGGCAGCAATGCCAACAACCAAATTACTAATAGCAACAACAGCAATCACGCAGCGTCCATATTCATAAATGCGGCGTCGAACGCCCAAGTTGCCACGCAAGCGCAACAGCAACAACAGCAAGGGATTGCAACAATTACCAACGATCGAACATTGAGCAGCAGCTTCCGGTAATATCAAGAATCTTCAAAACTATAATAAGTCAAAAGCGAAACTCCAAAACTAAGAAATTCTTAAAAAACAAACAAACAAATTAATGAACATATAATACACACACAATAATTGTAAGCATTAACTTAGAAATTATGTAGTTCTATTGATTTTAAGTTGAACAACAATTTGGCCATTAGCAATCATATCGGTAAAGCATCAGTAGGCAATTGCCTGTTTGACTTTTTAGCCCATCGTACTAAATGTACATAAATTATTGCCAAGTTTTAATTTAATTAAAAAGAAAAAAGTAAATATTTAGTGTCACATAAGTCAACTGTATAATAAATAGTAAGTAGTAAAACAACACATTTAGAAGAGAGGACAACCAAAACACTTTAATTATATTATATAAATGTATTTTGTGCTGCAAAACAGGGAATGCTCAAAAGAATATCTAATATTACTTATGTATAAATATGTATTATGTTCAGTAATCGCTTAATAATGGAGGCAACATTTTATATAAGCAAATTTGGTTTCAAACTTGATGCATATGAAGAAAAAAAACATTTGACAGATTAGTTTTTTTTTTTTGCTTGTTAAGTTTAGAAGAAGTAAATTTAACTTTATGACGATTCAAATTATAAAAATCTTTCAGCTATTGAGCGATCACTGTTCTATACCCTTTCTATATTCTATCCAAACTATTGTACATATCAAATATCAAATGTTTTAAAAACCCCTAACACGCACCACAGAATCTCTTCCCAGTTTCAATTTCATGTTGCCAAGTATTTGTATTAAGGTAGAGCTTAAACCTGCATGTAGCATGTGTGTGCTTGATGCTTAAGTGTGCGTGTGTGTGCATGTTCGTGTCTTAAAAAACAAACAAGAAAAAAGCTCGATCAGCATTCGCTTGGCATTGGTTGTTATTGGAGCTGTGCAGGTTTCACATTTACCGTTTTAACCGTTTACGTAAACAATAAAAAACCCAAAAAAGAAAAAAAAATTAAATAAATTAACTCCATATTCATATGTGTACAATATATATTTATATACACGTAATTGTAATTGTATTGTTAAAAATTTGTGTTTAATGAATTAAAATTGTACGAAATTCAATTGTGAATTAAAAATTGTATTGCGAAAATAATTCAACTCTGCAGCTGCTCTCTTTCTCTCCCTTTTAAACTCCTGAAGATCATTTGTGTTTTTAGTTAAGGTTAAACAAGCCCAAGAAATAAGTAAAAATCAACAAAATACCAATTATATTAATGTATGTTAATTTTGTATTGCTCATTTCTTTTTGGCCAATATTTTATTGATGTCCTGCAGCTCGCGTGTGCTCCAAGGCTCTAAAGGATCTGGCGGCGACTGTGTTTTTTTCCTTGCATGTGCCGAGCGTCCGCGTGCCGCATGCTTTCGCTTCATTTCCAGCTCTGCCTCGCTCTCCTCGGGCGAAACTCTGGAAGTGTAAACAAGGTGTTAAGGCAGAGAGAAACGTAACGGAATGGAACGTTTCGAAGCTTAAAGCACAACAACAAGAGCAACAATTATGTTTCGTTCAGCTTGTGGTAGTGAGAGCAAACATAACGGTAAACGAAAAAAATGGCGCAGGCTCGAAAACGAACGGAACAGAACAAAACGAATCGAATTAATATTGATCTTTAATAGCTTAGTTTTTTAGCCCACTTGATCTGAAAGTGATCTTTGGTTCAGGGACGTCGACGGTGCGACGCAATGCGAAATCGGCCTATGTAAGTTTAAGCCATAGCATTTGTCGCCAGGATCCCTCGCCCTCTATCTAATTCTCTTACTTGTTTTTGCGTCGTATCCTGGCGCTTTTGGCGCGACGCGCTGCCTCATCTTGTGTGGGTTGGCATTTGCGTAGGTGAAACTGTTGCATTGTGGCATGCACCTGCTCGGCCGTTGGCAAATCTTCACTTTCCTGCCCTCCATTGCCATCCTCGGTTTCCACTTCGGCCTCCTGCTCAATGGTCAGCACCTCTTCGGCAACAGCCTCATCGAAATGGAAGCCCTGCTAGTTTGTACACATAATTCAGCAATCTGAGGGATTATCTCAAAATATTAGCTCTTACCGCCACCAAATCAAGATCGGGCAGTTGTTGACCCCATACGGATGACATGGCCTGGCTGCCATCGAAGTTGTTCGTTCGACTAATGTCTGCCTTGGATAGGGCGTTGTGGGTGCGTTTGGCCAGCGAAAGTTTGCCCAAGATGGGACCGCCACTGTCGCTTTCCTCCGTCTCAACTTCGGCCAGCAAGTTCATGAACTCTTCCAGCTTCTTGGGGTCGATAACCTCCTTGGGATCCTGAAACAAAGATTTCAAATTGGGCACGGCCACGGGCAAAGCTGGCGAGGCAGCTGCACCAGCAGAAACGGACGGGGCAGCAGGTGTTTTTGTGGGCAACGCAACCATAGTAGTTGCTTCGGGTAACTTCTTCGTTAGATTCGGTTGCGTCTTCATCGTCTGCTCGACCAGATCGAATGCCTTTCGCGCAAGCTGCTGCAATCCGGCAAAGTAGTGCGGATCATGCGTCTCCGGCCTTTGATCTGACATATATATGAGATCGCGAAATGGGTCAGGCACAACGGCAACAACTGTTGCTACGGCTCCGGCTGCGGCAACTTGAGCTCCAGTTGGTGTCGTACGAAAGGCTACACCATTGCTGGCCGCCGGATTATTGGCAAAGGTGAGCATATCCATAGCATTGGTAAAATCGGATTCATTGTGAAGATTATATGGATCCTTAAGCTTCTGTTTGGCCACCTTAACCGGACTCGAGATCGAGGCACGCCCCCACATCAAGCGACGCATCTCCTCGCCGGTCATTCCGCGTTTCTTGAGCGCTGTCAACGTAACGCGGCCAACACGCTAATGAAAAGCAAATCAAAGAAATCGATTAAAATCGATAACTCTCTCGGTATCACTTATCGTATATTACCTTCCAGTTAGAGACGGCACCCTTGCGTTGCTTGGCTCTCGTTTTACTCTTGCTTTTAATGACCATTACGCCACGCACCTCGAACCCAGTATCGTCAGCGGGTCCCAGGGGTATAGAGTATGCCTCCAGATAGCCCTTGGCATCAGCTTGGGGTACAGCACGCTCCAAAGTGACGACAATTTTAGCCCACTGTTTCATCCATTCCTTCTCGGACTGCTCAATAACGGTCACATACGTATTGCCCATCATGGCAATCAACATGTTCAGCAACAGAATCGGCACAAATATCATAAAGATGACAAAAACCGTTTTCGACAGGTTCGGATAGGTCGTTTGATTCAAATCCGGATACTATAAGATATATTTACAACAATATATGTATGATTAAACTTTAATAGTGATCTACATACTTACATTATAATCACCCAGTGTTGTTTGAAAGAGTGCCATCCAGGTGCTGGTATAGGTATTGAACATGGTCGACTGTACCTGCGGATGTCCCTTATAGAGAAAGTAAAAGGCTTGCGAAAAGCCGCACAATACAATGGAATAGATAATGCCAAAGGTGAACATGTCACCCGTTATCATCGAATATATCATTGTCACAAATGGACCCGTCAAACGTATGGCCCTGGAAAAAACGGGACCTTCGGAAAACGTTCGGATAATCAATGAACTAAAGAAATTACCCGGCAAAAAACATGAGTAGAAACCAACTGCCAGGCACGGCAAAGATTAGTATAGCCTCCTCGGTGTCTGTGTCGCCAATTAAACGAAATGGTATGCAAGCCAAAATGAGTAGATTCGAAAAGAGGAAGATTGCCTTGGCGGGCGCATGTGACAGCTGCTTCAGAAAAGCCGATGCTCCTTGATTCTTGATCTCGTCACCCTGCTGAAAGACTACATAGCTCAGGACACCAGCTATGGTCGCCAGTTCAGCGCAATAGCGTGCCACAGTCTGGGCATTATAGCCATCACCGTTGCCATCGCCATCGAGCTCCTTGATAGCTGCTGTCGCTGTTCCCACTCCTCCATCTGCCTCACCATTCTCATCGTCGCCATCGTGTGCGGGACGAAGATAAACGGATACGGACAGACACAGTAAATGTGTGGATAGAATGAGCAGACGTTTTAGAAACTGATTCTGGGCAAAGGTTTTCCATTTCTCTTCGAGCAGACGCTGAATAATGCCTCCATCCAACATGTCCAGATGCTCTGGTTTCGTTCCATTCAAAATAATAAACAATGCCGAATTCCAATCTGAGAAAGAACAAGGCACAAGCTTTACTTTGAAGTGGATGGGTTAGTTACTTACTGGTGCGTCCATCCGGGAGGAGAGTGTCCAGGGCGTTCAAGGGATAGCCGGAGCAAGTAATGTTGCTGTAGCGCCAAAATTCGCGAGCCGATAGCTCCAACATTTCACGAAAGACCTCGGCACGGCCCAGCTTGCAGGCGAGGGTGAGCGGTGTGAGACCCGTCTGATTGGCAATGCCATTCTTGGCCGGAGTCTTGGGATGCCGCAGAGCATAGCCGAACATGTCGAGCTTGTCGCAAACGACGACCATGTGCAGTATCATGTTGCCAAAGGAATCCTGTGCATCCGGATCGGAACCGCAATCCACAAGCAGATTATAGACGCTCTCATTGGCACAGCAGGCAGCCCAGGCCAATGGATACTCGCCCATATAGGCCAAACCCTCGTAGTCCGTACTCTTTGCCGGATTCATGCGCTGCTGATCCCTTGGCAAAAAGAAACTGCCAATTGCACGCTGATTGATATCCGCACCAGCTTCAATAAGATCCGCAACGAGCTCATTATTACTATACGCAATGGACAGATGCAGTGCACTGGCGCCCAGATACTCCTCCCCCTCCATGACATCGAGCGCAAGATTGGGAAAAACTCGGATTAGCACACGAGCCAATTTCGTATGGATCTTGGAGTCACAGATGATTAGCACGTGCAGCAGACTCTCGCCCAGAGCGCCACGATACTGCATCTGCCAGCAAGCCTTGTGATCTTCCCATTTGCCCAAGGGATCGTGTATCGATAGCGATGCCTCAATCGGTATGGTCACCTCCGTATGATCGCGATATTTCCAACGCAAAAACTCGGCACGATTAATCACCTGACCCTTGCCATCGTTATACATAAAGACACCAAACTGTTCCCTTATCAATTGCTCCACGGCTATCAAGCCTCCCGTATTGATTGCATCGATCAAATCTCCACCTGGCAGATCAGACACGATTCAGATTGGATGGTTGTGGTTTTTAATTTATGTTTTACCTCGTTTATAGTCGGCCAGTTTGTAGAGCAAACATTTGCATGCTGTTGCCGAGGATTGGGAGATGACAGCATCCAATATGGCGCCCGGTTTCATTTCGGGCGCCTTTTTGCGCAGACATTTTTTAAGCAGGAATTTCATAGCTATAAACTAATTGGTTTTAAGCTTAAACACAAACTAAGCAAAAGCAAATTGCGCAAGCTTGTTTATTCGATGGCCCAATGCCAAGGCGTCTCAGCACAAAGGGTTGCCTAGGTTACCCAAAAATATAGCGGGGGGTTCCCCAATTTCCCCTATAACTAGCGAAAATTAACAAAAAACACACAGAAATAATTTTGATTAATTTTGTATTGCATTTTTCTTTTTGTCTTTCGATTTTTATTTAATTATGTATATAAATATATTTGTTTTTTATTTCAATATTTTATTTGTTACTTAGTAGCTAGAGTATTTATATTGAATATATACTGTAAAATAAATTGTATAATCTTGTATGCCTTGTATAATAATTATTATTTATTTTTTATACTTTTCGTCCTTTTTGTTTTACTACCTTTCTTAATCAATCGCATTACGTTTTTCCTTGTCAAAATTGCGTTTACAAAATTACATATTTTTTTTATAAATATTTTTGTGTATAAATAAGAGAGACAGATTTAAAATGAAAATGTTTTTAAAATACATATATATATATATAATGGCTTATCAGCATTTGAATCCACACAGTACAAACATTTATGTATATATATATTTTTAAATTGGGATTTTCAAGCAAAATGTTTGTATAAATATATATTTCATAATATCGAGAGAGCGATTAATAGTTTTATATAATAATAATAATTATTGTTGTTATTGTTAGTGTGTGTATAAAATAAACAGAAGTTCTGACAGAAGAATTATATATAAAAAAAAAAAAACTCTCAACTAATATCAAAAACTTCCTTCAACTTGAATGTTTTTTTGTTTGGAATTTGTTGAAGAACAATGTTGTGATGTTTTTAAGTGTATATTGTATATGTATTTTGGGTATGTTGTTGTTGTTGTTGTTCTTTTGTTTGTTTATATATAATAAGTACTAGAGATAAACAGTTTTGAAAAATGTTTTTTTTATTTAATTTTAGCAGTGTTATTTTTGTCTTTTCTTGTTGTTGTTATAAATGCAACGTTTCATCAATTATTGAATGCTTTTTTGTTGTTGTTGCTATTGTGACTTATGTCTATTAGGCTAGCTTTATTGGTCAATAAATATTGTTAGTTAATCAGTCGCAAAAGTTTTATTTATTTGTGTATACAAAATATATATATATATCCCACTATATAGTACTGTTGTTGTTGTTATTGTATACAAAATATGACAAAAAAAAAACTATTGCAAAAGTACACAAATATATAATTTGCGATAAATACAAAATTTATGATTTTTTTGTTTCCAACTGCATCTTTCGTATATAAATATGTAGATATAGTTTTGTGTTTTTGTTTTTTTTTTTGGCTGCCACAATAAAAAATTGTTTATTTAATGGCAACGATGCGGTTTAACGCAAGTCTTTTCGTTCAACATTTTGGAATTGTTTTGTTTTTAGTTATCATTTCTTTTTGTTTCGTTTCGTTTGTCTTTTAGTTATTAGTTTTTTTTTTTGATTTGAATTTGCCATTTGATTTGCTTTGTTTTGTTAATTATTTCAAAGTAAACAAAAATACTCGCTTGATTGGCTTACGCATTTAAACGTCTCAGTTTTGTTTTAGTACAGTCTATGTTTTGTTGTTGTTGTAGTTGTTGTTACTTTTTATGTACTAATGTGATGAAAGGAAGCAATAAAGTTTTCTTTTGTTTTTATCTTTCGGTTTTTATCTAAAGACAAGGACTAGAAGAGGTCTTAAAAAAACAACCCATTTTGTGAGTTTGGAAAAAGAAACCAAGCGCAGCTTTACAACAAAGATAACTCTTCTCTTTTTGTCCTCTATATGCTATGAAATGCATAATGTAAAAAGTATGTGTGTTGTTTGTTTGTTAGTGTGTGTATTTCGAGTGTATTTGTGGCCCGGCTAAGCTGCTCCCCATCGAGAGAGAGAGAGATAAAGAGAGAAAAAAACAAAAACAACACATGTATTGTTATATTATTTGCATAGAGAGCTTTTCGTTTTAAATTAAAAAATATAAATTAGAATGTAAACTTTTCTTGCAACTAGCTTCAAGTCAGGTTACTTTGTATATAAAAAAAAAGTCTACTAAAAAATAATTTGAATGAATTCAAGTTTGAACAAATTATTTAGTTGATTGTTTTGACTTGAAGCCGGCATAAAGAAAACTACACATTATTAAATGTTAACATAAATCGCTTGAGCACACATTAAAAAATATACTGAGAGGTAAAATACTTGTAATAAAAATTCATGTCACAAACTTTAGCTTAAAGAAAAGAAAATATAGTCGTTAAAAAAAAAAAAAAAAAAACTATACATAATTGTATAATTATGTATGCATTATTGAACATTCTTCGTCTGCACTAACTTTATCATCAGCATTTATATATGGCCACCAAAAATTTATCTATGTATGTACGCTTCTCGTCGCCTTACTTTTCTGTGTGTGTTTTACAAATGAACTTAACTAATTTTGGACTAACTACTTAAACCAAAACATAAAACATATACTACAAAAAACAAAAAACAAAGACGGTTGAACGAATAAAAACAAAAATCATATGTATATAGATATAGTTATATACATATACGCGCTTTATGACTTAACAATTATAATTTTGGCAAAATGATTATTGAGCAACTGCAGTGGGGGGGCGGGGGTGGTTGGTAAAGGGGTATAAAACGGGGTATTTTATATAGTGTATATAATGTATATATTGGCACAACCAGTTAGCAGTGCAATGAATGTTCCTCTCCCTCTATCTGTGTATATATCCTTCTCACTCTCTCTCTCTATTATTGAGTTAATGACGCAGTTGCTATTTACATGGCTGCAGCCTGAAAAAAGCTTTTAAAGCCAGCATCGCGCACGCGCTGTTAAGGGGAATGATGAGCGAAAGCTCATTTCTCCTGCCGGGTCTCTTTTGCTCGCTCTATCTCTCTCTCTCTCTGTCTGTCTGTGTTTGCTGTTTGTTTTTGTTTGTGTTTTTTGTGTTTGTCTGTTTTTGTGTTTTGATACATATGATTATGCATAATTCATATATATGTTTGTATATATATATATATATATATGTGTAAATATGCGAGTTTGAAAACTTATCTATGAGTTTTGTGTATTGTTAGTAATATAGAGCCTATGTGTAGGCGTTTTGGCGCTGCATCCTTGCGCTCGTTTATATATGACGCTACTCCTGCCATTCGTTCTCATCAACACCCTCCATGTCATCCTGCTCCAATTTGGTGGTATATTCCATGCGCGCACTAACCGATTTCTGAATCTACACAAAAGTCCAAATCATCATTCATTCAGTAATGTTGAAAATTGTCCAAATGACGTCACTTACCTCCTGTTGCTTATTGATTTCGTATTCCGATTTACTAGCAAATTGGGAATGTTCGGGTTTCTTAACGGGCGCCGGCACCTGTTGTATGGAGGACACTTTAACAAAAGCAGACGTCAAGGATTAGGCAACTGTTCAAAGTTTTGTGTTACTAGCTACTTACGCGTATCCATGCCTTCCGGCTTGAGGCTTATTTTGGGTGCAGCCTTATCGTTGCACCCAAACCAATCCTCAGCGGTTAGCGTGGCGCTCCATGTAATGCGCGTTGGTGGAAACAAGTCATCCTGAAACAGCTCACTCTATACCGACAAAAACAATTGAAACACACTTTCATAAAGTTTTTATGATATAGTAATTATTATAGTACGTTACGTTACCTTAATGCGTGGCACTGTGAAACTGAGCGGCTCAATTGTTGTGTTTGTCAGCCTGTATGCCTTTGAGAATTCAACGCTGGCCACATCGCAATGGTTTTTGGTAAGGAAACTCAAACCCTGATGCAGCGTTGAGCAGCGATGATGCGACAGCGGGCATATATATGGCTCCTCATCGGTTATCTCATAGCAATAGATGGTCGAATCGCCTTTGCCGGTGACAAACAACGTAGAGCTATCCTCATCATAATATGGTATCAATATCGATGGCGAAACATCCAAACTGGCTGTATTCAAGGGCGCTGTCAACTTTTGTGCATTATACACACTTATCTGACGCTCCGAAACTCTGCAAACGCACATAATGAGATTAATCAGATTTTAATTAAAAGCTAAATTTAGTTTTTTTTCTTTTTCTCTCGCTAGGCTACCAAGCAAGCTGCTTGCCCCACCCACCACCAACGATTTCCGTGAAATTCAATTAAAAAAAAAATACATCATAATTCACAAGAATCGCTCAGTAGCCCTTTGTGGTATAATCAGTTGCATGAAGTAATTAAAATAACAAACGATAGTTTTAAGTTACATTTGCTTATATGTACTTACTTATCGAATCCGGTGCAGACAATATAGTGACCCTCGAGAGCCCAGGTGATGCGTGCACCGCGCGTGCCAACTGGCCCGTTGCCTTCGAGTATGGGCGTGTCGGATTTGCGTGGATTATAGACACGTATTTTGCCATCTTTGCAAACGCTGGCGCCCAGCTTGCCACAGGGGCTCCAAGCGAAATCGAATATCTGATCTGTGTGGCCGGTGAGGCTGCATTTTTCGGTCATGGTGCGCAAATCCCAGAGTTTAATGGTCATATCATAGCTAGCGGTGAGCAGCACATCGGCGGCCAGCGGATGAAAGCGTATGAAATAGATCTTATCCAGATGGGCCGTCAATTCGCCGTGCGGCGCATTTGTTGGTTCATTCAAGCCGCCCTCTTCGATGCGCCACAATTTGACAATGCCATCGTCACAGGCAACGGCCAGCCGTTGTGCATCAAAGGGATCCCATTGGAAGTCCATGATGTTGCTGCCATTGACCAGCGATGGTATGACACCATCCGGCAATCGACCCGGTCGACTCAACTCAAAAATGGCAATCTTGCCGCCAGGTCCGGAGAGCGGCACAGCGACACGCTCATGATTGGCATGGAAACCATTGCATTCACCCGGTATCTGTCGACTCAAATTCCGTAAGTTCTCAATGTGTGTGGATTTGTGGCCGGGTGTGCCTTTCAAATGACGAAACTTGGACACCTTGCCAAATACGGTTGAGGTGCGTTTTGTTGATGCCGCACTAAATGCTGCTTCCGTAGCCGATTTTTTGAGCCCGCCACCGCCAGTTGCAGCAGCTGTTGCAGCAACAGTTCCATTGCCACGCTGCTGTCGTTGCTCCTCCATCAGTTTGCCCTCGGGCACCGAAATGCGTTTGCTATCGATGCCGCCGCCAGCATTTGCGGCTAGTGGCATGACATTGCTATTGCCACCACTGGGCTTAAGCGGTTCGACTTTCGAGCTTTCGCGACGTCTGCAAAAAGAAAAGGGAAACAAAAAAGGATGCGACGGTACAATTAAAGCAAAGTGCAAACTTGCTTAAACTATGAAAGAGCTTAGTTTGTATTTCGTGTCTAATGAAGCTTATGCAACTTAATGAGATTTCAATTCTTATGAGCACTCAAAGCAACTTCACGCACAATTGATTTTAATTAATATCTTCCAGTTAAACCCACACAAATCTTGTGCAAGCTTGATGAGAATTTGTTTTGCTAAATTCTGAGAAAGCACATCCAATATTCTATTCTATAAATTGCTTGTAAAAGCCAATTCAAAGCAAGTGCAATTCGGAGAACAAGTCAGGTTCAGGCACACAACGTTTGCTCTTTAATTAAATAAGAATGCTGTCAGCCGCGTAAAAGCAATAAGCAGCACAAAATCCATAATTATCTGAACCAAAAGTTGTCTGTTGCTGGGCTGTTTAAGTGTTTGCAGTAATTTTCTTTTAAACTAACATAATCAATATTCAATCAGCATAGTTTTTTGTTACATTGTCAAAATAGCGAGTGGCTTTCCTTTAAACCTCTTTGTTTTAATTAGGCAATATGATTATTCTACAGTCAGTATAAATTGGGTTATTATTTTGCTTAAGTGAATGCAGGTTCGTAACACTTCTAAAATAACGAGTGTCTATATTTTTGTTCATATGTATATCACTTATGATAATCTAGCTTTATCTAATCGATTAGTGCTTGAAGTAAAATACGACACACAAATATTTTTTTTATCATGAAATTTAGTTAAAGTCTAAAAGTACCGAGTAGTTTTATTTTATAGATTTTTATGCTTTTGTTTGGAGATTCCATATTTTAGCTTAGATGTTTTTTTTTTGTTGTTAATGAGTAAGTTCGTTGAAATTTCAAGGTATCGAGACAGTTCGTAACCTTTCAAAACTTACGAGTACTCACTCGTTAATTTTCTTATCAACTGGAACTGCTTTGATATGCTTCACTTTAAGTTACTCATAAATTTTATATGCTTAGTTTTTAATCTACTCACAATGGCACCGGCGATTGAGCTTTTTCGTCCACCTGACTTTTGGAGCGACTCTCGTAGACGCGACGTCTTTCGGCAATGCTGCTCCGAACCGCTGAGAAACGTCGCAAATCGGCATCGGTACGGTCTTCGCCCTCAGTTGAGTTCTCCGACGACTCTGAGTTCTGTTCGAATATCTAAATGAAATTTGGGTCGCATAAGAAAAACACAGAGAGAGAAAGAGAAAAGTTGATGTGTGAGCAATTTAAATTTTAAACTAATGTTAGAGCATCCTTTTTGCAGACCTTATCGGATGATTCATCATCGTCAGCTGAAGACTATAGTTGTTTGTTGTAGTTGCAGAGTTGTTGCAGTTTCGGGGAGATTAAGTATACAGGTAGTGTGTATTTGTTTGTTTGTTTGTTTGTGTGTGTGTTTGTGTGAAAGTAGCACAGGAGTACACATTAGCAGGAGTAGTTTTTTTGTTTTGGGTGTTAGTGTTTAGCAGGAATACACAAAGAGATAAGAAACGAAATTTTGGCACAGGCATATGTAAAAGAGGTTGAAGAGATTAGTTAAAAACAAGTTTCAAAGTTTCAACAATCACAACGAAGAATCATATATAGAGTTTGGCTTGATAATGAATAAATTTACCTTGCGTCGTTCCGATGTGGTCAGGGACTTTTGTATGCCGTTGCCGTTGCCATTTCCAGCAGTATTTGTTTCGCGTTCATGATTTTCTAAAAGAAAGATAAAATTTAAGGCACTCGTTTCTTTTCATTCATTACTCGTTGTAATTACTTTTTATTTCAATTTCCACAATGAGATCGGGCTTGGCGCCTGTGGTTGGCACATCGCTACAATTTTCCTGTCCCACATTCGATATATTCTCATGCGATCCAGGAGCTACCGGTACGGCAAAAACCTTGTCAAAGGACACATCGCCAGTGTTGCTCGAAAATGGCTTCGGACCGAGGCGTGGCTGTGCAAAGGGAGGAGCGAAATCAAATAATAAATACATGTCTATTGATTGATTTAAAAACTAATATCAAAAATAAATATCTATAAACTTAAAGTAAACATGTGAAACGATAAGTGCATAAGTTTTCTAAAAAAAAATGGTGTAACAATGGAACTACAAAACATAATCAAAATCTAAAAAGAAAAACATTATCTATAATCTGAAATTGATTAAGCTACCTAAAAACCATAAAACACAAAAAGAAAACCAAACCAAAAAATTGCAACTAAATCAGAATCAAAACTAATGAAACGTTTGTTGTCAGGCTTCACTGTGGCGGCACCTTATATGCAGCGGCCGCTGTTGTGCGTGGACGAGGACGTGGCATATTGCTCTCGCCAGCTGAATCACCGCCACTGCCCGAACCGGTTGCCTCCGGCAATGAATTGTTGCGCGAGGTGCGCGGCATGGGTTTTGGTGGCGAATGGCTGCCACTGGCCGAATTGGTATCCAATGCTGCTGACGACGAGGCCTCCTCACTGCTGCCCGTCGAGTGTTCGGTGGGTGATTCCTTTTCATCCACTTGTAGTTGCTGCTGCTGCTGCTGCTCCTTTTCCGAATCTGTCTTGTATTTGGCCTCAAATTTGCGTATGAGCTCGTTTTGGGTTAGACTACATTCGCCATGGGCCGAACGTTGTTTTTCATGATGGCTAGCGGCATTGCCGTTCTTCTCCTCGCCGTTGTTGCATTTGCGCAACATAACAAAGTGTTCGTTATCGTTGCGTTTGGCGTTTGATGTTGCTGCGGCGGCGGCGGCGGCAGATTTTTGATTAAGATTCTGATTTAGGTTTAGAGTCTTGGCTTTGGCCTTTTGGTTCTCAATGTTTTTGATGAAATCGTTCAGATTGCCACGATGTATCTATATGTTTATATGTATATATATATATATTGATTGTAGTTGAATTTACATTCTATGGCTACAAATTTAACCCATTTTCCCCCCAACACCAAAAACTAAACTGGCTTTAATTAATTTAACTTCGATTAGAACCGTTTGACTTTCTTTTCTTCAAATCGAACCGGTTCTCTTAGTTGAAAAACTTACGATAATGGGTTCGTCACCATGTTCGCGCTTTGCTGGATCCAAATTCATTTTGGGCACCGACTGATTGGTGCCATTCAACCATTCGCTGGCAATCAGTTCTGTTTTGTAGCCCGTCGTTTCGGGATATAGATCGGCATGAAAGTCGCGATAAGTCTACAAAAACATAATCGAAAACAAAAAACAATCAATATAGAACATGTTCATTGAGAGTATGAGATGCAGTTTCTCTCACCTTGCGTGGCACTTGGTACATAATTGGTATGACCATGTTAGATGTGAGTTGTAGGACCCGATTGACCTCCGCCTCCATGACTTTGAGGGCACGCTTCGGCACCAAACAGGCGCCTTTTGTTTGTTCGCCAGTGTGACGCAGACCTTCGATTAAATAGGGATCCTTATCGGTGATCTCTAGATAGTTAATAGTCGTATCACCCTTGCCGGCCAGGAACAACATATTCGTATCCGGATCGAACAATGGCATCAAAACGCCCGTCGAGCAATCCAATTCCAATGTCTTTTCGGGCGTATTAAAGTTACGTATATCCCGTATGATCACCTGACGCAAACGTGCCGCATCAAAGCCGGTTGTCAATATCCTTGACTGGTTGCCCAGCCAGACGACACGTGAATCCTTAATGCTCTGATGCGATTCCGTTTGCATTTGAATCGGTGAACCAGCGGCTCGAGGATCAAAGATCCGTAAACATTTATCCTTGCAACTGGTGGCCAAAACGGTGCCATCTTCGCGCCAGCTAGCTGACTGTATTACCTCCGGATGCTCATTGTTTGCTGCAAGCAAGCAAGCAAGCAAGCAAAAGTTTCTTTAAGCTTTTGTTCTATGCATCATACAACAACAACAACAAAGTTACTTACAAAATATTTCCTTTTGGGTTGCAATATCGAATAGCGCCACACAACCAGCGGCTGTGGAATACATTAAGCCATCTGCCGTTGGATGAAATCCAACTGTTTCCACACGTCGCTGCTTGTGTGAGAATACAGCCTCCGGATCGGACAGCGACTGTTCCAAACCCTTTTCGGGTATATGCCAGATTTTGACCTGAGCAAAAACAGCAGAACAAATTCAAATGATTTCGAATTTTAAACTTATTGAAAGCTTAGTTACCAGACAATCTTGCGATGCTGTGGCCAGCAGTCCATCGTGAAATGGTGAGAATTTTAAATCTGTTACAGTGTCCGTATGGCCATGCAACAATGGCATTGTTTTGCTCTTTCTGCCACAATCATCGAGCGGCAGGACAGCGACACTCGAACCCGTATGCTCCCAATTGAATGCCATAAATGCCGCCGAGGCGGCAATATTATTGCCATAGGTTTGATAGCTGCCAACGCAGATTTCGCGGACACATGCCTCTGCTTTTGGCACAATGGGCGCAGCATTTTTATACTTCGAAGCCTTAAAGCGCCAGGCCATTCTCTATGTGTATGTGTGTGTTGGTGTCTGTGGTTTGGTTTAATGCTAGCCAAACGCTCGAAACGCTTCAGTTTATCACTTTTTGAATAATTTTTAACACACACAACTCGTTCTGTTTTTCCAATTCACTTGTGTTTTTGTTGTTGTTGTTGCTTATTTTAGTTTCAAGTTGATTTATTACTAAACGACTGTTGTTCGCGCGTCTTGAATTACAAATATGAAATATGATTAGTATATGGTTTTGCAATGTTTAGTTTATCGCCGCCCAGCCGGTGAATCACATCCCACCACAGCAGTGCTGACAATTTAGCTTTTTTTTGTTTGTAAGCCGCCCGAACACAAACTCAAGGCACTTTGTGCTGTTTGCTACTGAAAACTTCAGCGACACACACACACAATAGAAGTCACATTTATTTATACATATGGTCAACAACAAAAGCTGTCAGCACTGCAGCAAAAACACAAATAGAAATACACGCACACATACTAGCAATTGATAAGCTGTTTTTGTGATATGATTGTTGATGATGATGATGATGATAATGACAGCCGCCTGTGACACGCCCACACTTGAGCCGCATTACTCACAACAATTCCAGACAAAAAAAACAACAATAGCCAACAGGCCATAAACAGAAACTTGAAAGAATAATGGAAATGGACAACAAGCGACAACAACATGGGACATGTCTGGTTTGCTTATGATTTAGTTGTTGCAGTTGTTCTTGTTCTGCTGCACTTGGCTACAATTATTGAGGACTCTACATACATTACATACATACATACATACGTATATGGCAATTGTATGTGTGCGTCTTGCTTTGTCGCATAAAAAGAGAAAGCACAAGCACACACACGCATACCAAACAAAAACAAATACAGCAACAATTGCATTTAGAGTTTGCGATGCGAGGAGAATGCAAAATGCCGATTAATGATTGACGATTGTATCGTACACAGATGACGGATAAGCACGCACACACACACACACACACACTCATGCATATTCAGAAGTATGTGTGCTTGTGTGAGGATTGTTGCGCTTTCTTGTCTTGTTGTTGCTGTTGTCCTTTATCCGTTGTACTTCATACTTTATATATGTATGTAGATACATACATAAGAAGCTAAACTTTTCTGTTCAATTGAATAATGGTGCTCAATCATATGTTGGCCACTTGTAAGCGTTATGAATCAGATGTAGGTACATATGTGTTTATTTATTAGTAATTTATATTTGATTTGTTCTCGATTTCTATTTTCTTTCTTAATAATAAATGTTGATTTATTGGACTTCCACTTAATGAGTCAAACAATAATTTCTGTGCACATATTATATTTATTTTCTACTTGCCTTTCAAGCGCTAATCATTAACGAATGATTCATGAGCAAAAAATTTATAAAGTGAAACTTTATAGTATTTTAACAAGCGAACATAATCTGACGGCATAAACTCGTCATACAGTTTGTTAATTGGTTTGGTAGAAAGAATTTCTATTCATTTCGTTGAGTTTTTTTTTCGAAAATTAAAATTTTTTGAAGTAAAAATATGCTACATTATTATTATTATTTTATCATTTTTTTTCATTATGCACTTTTTAGCCAGAAAGTTTTGATTTTTTATTTTTTTACACATACACAAATCAACACTCCTATACAAATGCAGCTTTGTAGCTGAAATTTGGATTTGAAGCCGGAACAAGTGCCGGGCTCTTTTTTTTCTGATTTACAATCGCATTTTTTGTTTTGTTTTGGGGCACAATTCAAGTGCAGGCAGTAGTAATGGACACTAGCAACAACAACAACAACTTGAGCTAAGTGTATTGGTGCACACAAGAACAGCAACAACACCAAGAAGATGTAGAAGAGTAAGATGAAGAAGATGTAGAAGAGGAGGACGAAGAGAAAACACAGTTGCGCTCACTTGACGACGCGTGCGCAAATTCAACTGGTTCGTTAGAAAGCGGCAAAACAAATGACCATCTTTGGTCGTTGACGACGTTCCAAGTCTGGCTGGATGGCTGACTGGCTAGCTAGCTAGGCTAGCTGGCTGGCTGCTGGTCTTGGTGGTGGTGCAGCCACCAGGTAATCGGGTCAAGTGATTTAGAAAAAAAAAAAAATATAGCAAAAAGAAAACTGCGCAAACACACACAAACACACGCAACTGGGCGGAAGTTGGGTGGTGGTGGTGGTAGCGGCAGGGCAGTGACAGCGACAGACATTGGTAAAAGGGAATGGAAAATGAAGCAGAAATCAGCTCGAGGAAAAGGCAAAAGCAGATAAAGAAGAAGAAACAGAAACAAGTGCACAAGTGCAGAGCGTAACCTGCAGGAGAGCAAATAGACATCAGCAGCATCCGCTATAGAGCGAGCGAGAGCAAAACAAACCAAATTTATGTTTGAGTGTCTGGGGGTCTCTCTTTGGCAGGGTGCTCTGCGCGTTCGTTTGTGTGTGTGTGTGTGTGTGTGTGTGTTAGGTGTTGAGTGAGCGGCTGCAACCGATATAAACTTTGTTGAGGGTGGGTGGTAACACCGGCGCACCGGTACGCCGGCAAGTCCAGCAGCTTAATGGGTGCAACTGTTTTTTTTTTTTTTTGTTGTTATTTCTTTTAACCACCACCATCACTTCTACTACCACTAAAACACACAACCGAGCTGCTGAAGAGTGAGGGAGAAAAAGAAGGTAGAGAGCACAAGTGACCTCCTGGTGGTGGTGGTGGTGGGTCCGTTACGTTTTGTGTTTGTTGTTGTTGTTGTTGTTGCATGCATATATGCATTTATTGACATTTTTCAGCGTTTGTCATGCACTTAATGGTTTTATACTTTTAACAGCCAAAATGCGTGCAATTAATTAGCTCTTGTTTATGCACAGCACAACAAAATAAAACACTAGAAAAAAAAAACAACAAAACGGATGTGGCTGTTAAAGGAGCTGAGCTTGTTTGTTGTTTTCAGCCGGCACACACCCTTTTTAACACTGGCGCCGCTGGCAGCGACAACTACAACACTTACAAAAACAACATCAGCAAGAACAACGAAGCTAAGCCGACGCTGTGTTCTGGGCAAACAAAGGAGCAGTTTTGCACCCGATTTATACACATACACATACACCAATACACACACAGCTCGCACACACATATGGAAACATGCAAAAAATGAAATGTTGCACACACACACACGCAGGATTGATACAATTATTAAACAATGTATTTGCAATCAGCAATTTAGTAAATCACAGCACATCAAGAAACGGTTGGCACTCACAAATTATTATGGCACGCCCTTTTCATCAGTTTTAACATGCAACTGCACAATTTTTATTAATTTTTTGTGTAAAATGTTGCATCGGCTTTTTTTCGGTGCTGTATTGCCCGCTGTTTAACACAGACATCGATGAGTCGATGTTATTTTTTTGTATGACTCGATTTCATGTCGATTCTCGATTTTAAAGAGGTGGACTGAAATCGTGACACGAGATGATCTGTTGCTGAAGGGCGCAAAATTCCCAAAACAGTGCTGGAAAGACCACGAATATATGTGCTTGAGACGATCGTTCCCAAAACAAATTTGTATGGTTCTGAATGAAACCATACTCTCGTTTTAATTTCCCACTGGACAAGCCTATCAATATTTCGACAGATGTGGCCCATTTCACAAAGTTTTTAAATAATTAGTGAAAATATCCGTTATTTTAAATTATATACATTTCTCCGATTAAGTCTTTTATATTCTAAATGTTTCTTGAAAAAAAAAACTTAGCTAATGCAGTTGAGCAGTGTGACCAAATGTGTGCATAAATCTTGATAGCTGAGAACAGGGCTGCAATACTGGTTTGAGTTGCCGTGCTGAGCAAACATAAGTATATCGATATAAGCGAAACGATAGTGCCATCGATTGCTCTGCTGCTCTAACTGCTGCAGCGAACTGTATTATTTTTTTTTGTTGTATTTATTGAATGAAGTTGAATTAAGTTGATCGCAATGCAATGTCAAAGTTAATGCCAAGCAAGACGCCATCAGTGCGCAATTGCGCATTGTGATAATGCTGAAACGTTAACGTTAAAACCTAAAAAACGCGAGCGCTTTTGGCTTGCTTTGCGGGTGTGCAAGTGTATATGTATGTACATATGTATGTGTGTATGTTTTGTGAAGCTGCGTGTGCGTATGTGTATGTGTGCGTACGCGTATAAATTCGGTGTGCGGCTGCAGAAGGCAACGACACGGCGCGGCGCTGCCGTCCAGCAGCAGCAGCACCATCATCAGCAACAACAACAACACCACCACCACCAAACACAACAAATTACTCCGAATCAATTTCAATGTTGTCAACAGCCAAGGAAAAAATGAGCCTTATGCACAAGATGGGTAAGTAACTAAAAACACAAAAAAAATAAACAGAAAATTTTGCCGCGTTAGAATTTCTGACGTTATATTGTTTGGTGGCAAACAACATATGCGGCAGCGGCAGTAGCAGCAGCTTGGCGCTGTGTAAATATGTGCATATGCGAGTGGGTGTGTGTGTGTGTGTGTGTAAGTGCTAATGCGAGCTCCTTTAGATTGTCGCTCGGCCTACAAAAACCAAAATTAGCATATATGGATGCATATGTACGTATGTATGATTCACAATAAGCGCGGTAAAAAGAAGAACAACAACAACAAGCTGCTTATACCAAAGTTCAAAATCCCGTTCCTTAATTACCGCTGATTTTGTCCATCCATCCACCCACACAAATACTTCCACTAACACACACACAGCCCGAAAATGTGCGCTCGGTTTATGGCGCTGGTTTATCAACAAGTTCTATTTTTAGTGCGTGCGTCTCCGAAAGTGTTAAAATGAAGTAACATGTATGTTAGAATGCGTGTGTGTGTGTGCTTATTTGAGTGAGTGTGGGCAAAATGTACTTACTATACATGCAGCCGTATCGTACTTGCCCACAACCCATCGCATTAGTTTGGCATGAATTAGGAAATGCAACACAAAGTGCAAAATCATTAATGAGTAAATATTGAGGATATCAAGTGTTTCCTGTTTTGTTTATTTTAAATAAAACATATCAAATTCGACGATTTGAAATCACTTAGTTTAGTGATTATCCTTGCTAACCTGATAAGCTACCGCTTGCTTTTTAATAGCCAAAATCACAGCACAGCTAGACAGCGCTTATTCCCCACCCTCTCTCTCTCTCGCTCTCTCACTGTCTCCCTCTCTCACGCCGCTTTAAGCTTTTTTTTGTCGATGACTACTGCTGTTTAGTTTTTACTGTTTGCCGCCTCCCACTTATGTCCAACTCTAGTGACTCCTGACGCTGCATTTTATTTTTAAAAACTCTCCAGCACCACCCACAAAGTTAGTTTACAATGATTGTCTTAGGTGGATTAGTGCACCACACAAACATACACATATATATGTTCGTACATATTCATGAGGACACGGTACTCTACGAGTTGTAGAGCAGACATCTATTGAAAATGCATTGGAGAACTGTTTAATACATATATGTATACCTACATACATATGTATAACTCGATTGCTGCTTTATCGGTAAGCGTCTTTGACTTTGTTTGATTGGAAATTGATACTTTCAGGAAATTCAATTTTCTGTATGCAATTTGCAATTCTCAATTTCAATTAAACCTTTGCGCACTGAATTGATCAAAATAGCAATTTTGCCGGTTACATCGACTGCACTTGAAATAAAGCCCTTGAAAAACATACATGGATGTGTTTCCAGTACTTGACTAATATCTTTGGCCAAGTTTTTTCTGTTGAAATCAAACAAAATGAGCCTTTAATGTTAGCCGATATTAGTTTCTACTTCCTCAAAAAGCTCCATAGAAATCGTTTGTTAACTAAACGGGCGAAGCGAAGCTCAATTTGTATTTGATTAATAATTAATCACATAAGTTATTGATGCTATTTCTCCCATGCTAGCAGTTCTCACATTGTACTATTTGCCAATAAAATTGTTCAAATATACACAGAGGGGAAACGCAGTCTGTTTGTCTAGTTTGCCGCTGCTTAAAATGCGCAGTTTGTCAATACATACAAACATACATATTAGCCAAACATACATACACATAAGTTCGACATATGTACAGTTGAATGGAGATATATGCGTTTGCGTGCATGCTCGTATTTGTCTGTGTGTGAGTGTGAGGGTGTTGTCCCTACGTTTTTTGGGGAGTGCATTATTTAAAGCTTGCAGCAACGACTGCCGCTGCGACTGCGACTGCAGCAAGAAGCTTTTATCAGCGTGGGACGAAGTGGTGAAATCAGCTTAACATTGAACTTGAACGCACGAACGAACGAACGTCAGAGACGAGAAGGGCAAAGCAACAGTTTGTTATTAGAAAAGTTTTGACCAGAGTCAATTTGTGAAGAAGCTTCATGAATGAAATGTTTCACACAAATGTACCACAGCCACAAATAGCTGGTGGTTTGCAAAGTTACAAACTTGACTAAATATAATGACAAAAAATATATATAGTAAATATTTATTAATTTTATTTAAGTTTATGCGATTAAATATTATGGAAAAATATTAAGCAGTTTTTTAAAAACAGTTTGAAACATTTATTTAATAAGTTTCAACAGTCGAACTTCCGTATAGCGAAGTTTTCTATACAATACGATTTTATTTCTAGGAGTGAATGAATTTTTTTGTTGTTTTTTTTGATGCGTTATATCGAAGTTCGACTGCACCAAGAAAGAGAAGAAATACCTGCATACCAATTGAATGAAACCAATTTTATTTTAGACAAGGTACAGTAAATTTGTACCATACAAAAATTGGTGCAGTTTAGGTACAGTTTAGGTACAATACCAGGACTCTTGTACCGGCAGTTATAGGGTGTTTGTAAACACGGTACACTACCTTTTAAGCACGTAGTATAAATGTAGGAACAATATTTCTCATATCTCTGTGAGTTAAATCAGTGATTCAAATGAAAAACGGGCGAGCGCGGAACTCTGCAGCAGCAGCGGCAGCAGCAGCAGCAGCAGAACCGTACAGTAAAGCAAATCAAAGCAAGGCAGAGCAGAACAGCGTCGAGTTGAGAGTTGAGTTGACATACGTCATTTAAAGATATACCCCTCAACAATAAAAGCTTTCAATAATTGCAATAGCAATGAGCAAAATTCAAAACGTCATCAATCCATCAATAAAAAAATATATATATATATATGTAATACAAACATACGAATATGTATGTGTGTGTCCAAATGCAGTCCGGTACGGTACCTGTTGCCCATTGCATTGCTGCCTGCCTGCCTTCCTGCACAATTTAGCTTTTTTTTGGCCGACCAGCTTTACCGAAGAGCTTTCATCGTGGAGCCTTTGCATATAGTATATGTTTGTGTTTTTTGTTTTGTTTTTGCTTTTTGTTTTTTTGGATTGTGGGAGGTTATTAGTTGCAATGTGTAGTTTTTCATGTTTCATTCGTTGGTGCAAAGTCTGAGACGTTGGTAGCTATCGCGGACGGCTTGCAAAATGTGAGTAGTTAGTTTGTTTTAAATTTGATAAGAGCAAAGTGATAGAGATAATAATGAAAACAGACAGTGACATACAACAGGAACAATAATTATTAAAAACAAAAACAATTACTGCAGCAGCAACAAATACTTAATAATAAAAACGATCTTAAAAATAATTATGTGCTTTTTTTAAATACTCTTTGCTCATCAAAATAAGCTAACTAAATTTTGTTCAAAGTGTTTCAATGATCCTAAAATAAAATCAAGCTCAGTGACTATTTTTTGAAACTTTTTTTTAAAAATAAACGTTAAACAATCAATTTTAAAATAATGCTGTTTAAAAATTTGTTTAAATTTTTGTACAAAATGTGAATTAAAATTTTGGATTCCAGTTGCTTGCTGACCAAATTACTTTGCAACGATATTTAAGTTCCTGCATATTTTGTAGATATTAAGAAATATTCATTTTCATATAATAACAAATTTTTCTTTCAAATAATTTTTATTTTGTTTGCTATTTTTTAAATTAAAATATTTTTTTATCGCTTGTAAATAAAAATAAATGTTTTGAAGGTTGAAAAAATAATATTTTCCAAATATATATAAATTATCCTGGGCAACACGTTTTTAAAACTTTTTCCTAAAAAGAAACAAATAATGAACCTTTGAAGTTAAAAAAACAAAAAAATAATTTTCAATAACGTTAAAAACAAATTACTGAATTTTTTTTTAAATGATAAAATCATTTTAAACATCAAATGTGATTTTAAAAGCAATGTTGGGGTGGAAACAATTGTTAAGTGTCAATTTCAATTAAATTGTTTTTATGTATGCCGACGGTTAGATTAAAAAATTTAAAAAAAAACCGTCGGTAAAACAGCTCTAGAATAATTTTCGAATTTGATGAATTTTTGAATTTTTTTTAGATAAATTATAATAAATCTTTTGATCGTTTAGACATATAAAATAAAGTTTTAATAATAAACTGAAATTTTTGTCTGCGAAATTTGCTTTAAAAATGAAAAAGAAAAACTTAAGGCAGTAAAATTATGAAAATTATTTAGTTTTCGAATGATTTAAAAAGGTTTCTGTCTTATTATTAAATAAGCATAAAGCGTATCGATAAACGATTGCGATAAAGTACATACTGCTGTTGATTAAATAATTTTCAAAACTTTGTTTAATAAAATCATGGCATAAAAATTACAAAATCACAGCATAATGTTGATGAATCCGATAAGTTAAAATGTTTGTTTGTAAAGAGTATACGGCAGTTGTATGAACCCTACAAAATAAAGCACTCTTACTTATTGCTGCTGCTGCTGCTGCTGCTCAGCGTTCCGCGCCAAGCGATTAGATTGTAAAAAAACAAAAAAACGCTCAGCACGCTCGCTGCCTCGCTGCTGTTTTGTAGTAGTTGAGGAGCTCCGAGCTGCGCCTCAGTTAGTAAACAGACAAACAGTCAGTCACAGTCAATTCAGTTAGTCGCACGCGAAATATTTACGCGAATAGCAAAAAATAACAAAAAGCTACAATAAATAAATATAGTACATACATAAATTTGCCTGTACGTATGAAACGAAAGAGCGCGCGCTGCCCCGCCTTAACTCCGTCGTTACCACCCGCTTAACCCTAAGGGTGATATCATCATATCAACAACAACAACAAAATAGTGCGACGATCCTCAATGTCACATTAATTGAGAAGATCCAACTGAGAAAGCAAAGAGTGTAGATGAATTTTTTGCATGTGCTTAGTTTTTTTTTTACTTTGTTTTGTGTGAAATGCATTCATTGGTAGGAACTTTGAATTAGTTCCGATAACGATTTACAAATCGTTCGCTCCAATTCCCACCTCAACAACACACTAGGCTTTAAATTGCATGTTGTTATTGAGTTTGTGTGTCCAGTCTGTGTGTGTGCGTGTGTGTGAAAAGAATTAATACGAGGCGTGTGCGCGATGCGCGTTCTGAACACAGAGCTGCGCTTGCGCTTTCAAAAACGCAAACCGCGTCCATTCAATCGAGCCGCCAGCGCCGATGATGCGTCGCCCGAAGCATTAGCAGCAGTAGCAGCAGCAGCAGCAGAAAACAACAATAACAGCAATGGAACTGTCAGCCTGAGTACGTATCAATAAAAGCGTAAAGAGAGTCAATCGTGTGAGAATGTATATGTATGTGTGGGTGGGAGACAGTGATGGCAAGATATAAGTTAGAAAAGATAGAGAGAAAAACGGCTGATCTACATGGCAAAACTTGACCGTTAATTGGCTTACTTTGACATTCCACAGAGATAAAGCTAAACTAATCTGTGATCTAAAATGCCATAACTGTTGTTGAGCGTGTGCGAGCTTGTGAAAAGAGAAAGATGGTGTGAGATTGAGAGAGCTGCTGCTATCGATAAGCTTGCAATTGAATGAAATAAAGCTTTCGCCTAATCATTTTAACCTTGCCAGCTGCTGTTGCTGATCGATAAACGCCACAGTATCGATAAGCAAGAGCCGAGTAATTAATACTCATGATTAAGGCACGTGCTTGCCCGCAACATTGTGTATACTAAACAGACAGAAAGATAAAAAACATTGCCATTTACACATGTACTTGCTATCTAGCAGTTAAGTTTTTTGTGGGTGGAGGGGGGTGGTGCTGAATGGCGCTTCACTCAATTGATCAATTTGTTTTTTGCACTCACAGCTGACTGAGCAGGGCAAACTTATAATAATGCTCAATGGGCAATAAAGTGGGAAGTGGAAGTGGAAACGGATGCCATTTCAATAACAAGATACTAGTAGTATAACGGTGCGACATGACTTCCAAAGTGTTTTGAAACCTACACATTTTCAATACTCATGCTGATTTGCATGGTTGTGTCTGTGTGGGGTCATATTTAAGCTTTTTTCTCTCGATAACACGCGCAAAAAAAAAAAAATGTAATGAGCTTCTACTTAATCTAATCTAATCAGCTTGTCATATTGTTGCTTGGTATTTCACCGGCTTAAAAAAAACAAACCAAATAAATAAAGAAATAAAAAAATCATCATTAAATATGCATTCAAATAGTCGGCACACTTCAACAATATATGAATAAGCTATATACGGGTATTATGTACAATTAAAGTTTGTTGAATGCATGAAAAGGGTTTTTGTTTGATTGTTTTTCTTTGATTTTTGGGCAGAGAGTTTTGTCTGCTTTCACTGCACTTTCTAATGCAGGCGGTAGGTCGGTGGGGAAAATAGGAATGATGAAGAGCACACCTGTCACCTGTTGACTTCAAAAACACACGCACACACACACCACTCAAATGTTTTGACATTTTTGTCGTGTTTGACATATTCAAATCACATTCAAAGCATTCATTCATAATTTTGACAAATTGACCAACTGTTAAGAATGGCTAATGGCCAACAATGTGTCAATGGGCTGAGACAACAACAACTATACAAACAGTTGAATTCTTGACACATTTTGTGTGTTAATCAAATCAACACAGATTTGCTGAATGGCGAAAGGTTGTGGCTAAAATACAGTCTGAGTTAAGCCTATTAAATGGCTAAAAACATTTGCGAATAGCAAAAAGTTTAAATAAAAACAAGTAAGAAGGCTCTAGTCGGGAGAGCCCGACTGGAAGATACCCTGAACCCAGTTGCAATAAATATTTTACTCCTTGCGCCCTAAAAGTATGCTTCAAATAATAATCAATTGAAACAAAACTGAGTTAACTTTACGATATTTGGACGAAACTTTGAGAAAAGTAGTATCGTTACTCATTTTTTCAACCCCCATTTTTACATTTTTCAAATTTGATATTTTTTTGTAATCGATTCCATGTGTATATCGGAAACCAGAATATTTATCGATAATTTGAAACAAACTTGTTCTGCTCATGGTATAGGAGAACTTATATTCTAAACCTGAAGTCTCTAGCTCTTGTACGTCTCTGAGATCTACGCGTTCATACAGACGGACGGACGGACAGACGGACATGGCCATATCGACTCGGCTATTAATGCTGATCAAGAATATATATACTAAATGGGGTCTGAGACGCTTCCTTCTGCCTGTTACATACTATTGCACAAAACCATTATACCCTGATTTACCCATTTTTATGGGTTCAGGGTATAATAAAAACGAAAATTTAACGTTTGCTTTATTACGTATTTAATTGACCAATTAGTTGACAACCTTGTTGAAACAGTGCCAATGTTACAGTTAGTACATTCCGATGTAAATATGTTATCGATAACAATTAAATAACTAATAGCTACAACAAAACCTTTGATTTATTAATTTTTTAATTGACCAATTAGTTGACAATCTTGTTGAAACGGTGCAAATGTTACAGTTGGTACATTCCGATTAAATATGTTATCGACAAATAAATAACTAAAAATAAATAATTAGATAACTAATAGCTACAACAACCTTTGATTCATTACTGATTAAATTGGCTTATTAGATGACAACCAAGTTGAAAAAGTGCAAATATAACAGTAATTTTAGTCCGATATTAACATGTTATCGATAAAAGTAAATAACTTATTTTTAATGTAGCTTTCGTTGCAGAGACTTTTGAATAAGGCAGGTCAAGTTTATATCTAACTATATATTTATTTATTTTGCATTCTTTTTGTTACGTGAAACTGTGACAAACTTAATGCCCATCTATCAAAAAGAAAATAACATGAAGAAAACACACATAAAAATTATTCAACTTTTCTCTTTACTAAAGCGTCATTTAATTTAAAAAAAATATTATCGACAAGAGCTTTGGGTCGAGCTCTTTCTTGTTCTGCAGCACTACAAGTTGGTTAATTACAAATTTGTTGTATGAAATTTGTTTTCAATTTTCGAACGCTGATTGCCTGGCTATTGTACTAATTGCAACCAAAAAGCAAATTACGTACATACATATATAGAAATTATATTTCTATTGAAAATGTTGATGAAACCTTATACGCACACATCCAATTAACTGGAGTCAGTGTTGTTTACTTCTGTTTAATAATTGATTGGCGGCTGGCTTGACAATTGCCTACAATTATTAAAGTGTGAATTTAATTCGAAGCACTTAGGATATATAAAAATGCGGCTTAAATGCTCAAAATAAATATTAAAGTATACAAAAAACTTGTTTGGCATTTATGTTGCGTTTGGTTATTTCCCTTAAACATTGCATATTGAATTCATGCCTTGTTCATTAAGTGCACAAAAGAGATGTTTTGCTGTTGTTGAGAGTTTTGTAACAAGTGCACGTACAATATTCTGAGAACCTGAAATGTTAATTATACCCTGTTAACATTCAAAAGTGTGTAAAAGTGTAAGGTACCTAGAAGTAAGAACCAATCAGCTTTGTTTCTTGTTGATCGATAATTATCGATTAGAAATAGATTGTCAAGAAGTAGCATTTCCTTAATTTAAACTGTTTCTAATCGTCTAGCACACACTCAAACATTCAATCTCTCTCTCTCTCTGGACAGGCTTTCTTGATTATCGATATTTATCGATTAGTATAAATTGTCAAAAACTAGCTTTTCATTTTCGTCTAGCCGACACAACCTCACTCTTTCTCTCTTTGGGCAGGCTTGCTTTTCAATCGATATTTATATATAAACCAATAAGATATATATATTTGTTTATTCTACGGTATTTTTTCGTCGAGCAGTCTTTGCTTTTGCTGCCTATCGAATCTTGATTTTAATTGCAACTGGCACAACCTTTTGTTACGTTTGATTCCTGTGAAATGCATTTGAGTTCACTTCAGTTGCATTTTGCCATCCATACATACAGACCTGTCTATATTGAATAACATGCTCGAAAGTATACATATATACTAGTATGTATGTACAGTAATTTGTTGCTGTGCGTCAGAGGCCTAGAAACAATAGAATGAATTTCTTGCTAACTTGTTGGCTTTAGCATAACTAACGGCAAAGGCTGAAAAGGCTTAAAACGTTTTCCATTTCAACGAATTCTGTCTTTAACACAAAATTGAAGTTTCCAGTTCTCAAAATCCTTCTGCTTCTATCAAGGCAATAAATTCAACAATTTTGGATGCAAAATTAACAGCTTTAAAAATATGTTTTCGCGATTATTTTTTTGAAGAGAGAGCAAAAAAATAATAAATGTCTGAATTTCAATTGAAATTTGTGAACTTTTGATTGTGGCATTTATTTATTTATTTTTTTTTTTGTTTATTTTTTTGGCTTTTACCAATTTCTGTTTAATTCAATTATTTGCATTTAGCAAATATTTGTATTCAGTGACAAATCAGTGAACACAAAACCAGCCTCTGTGTATTAATTAATTTTATATTAACTTTTGAATGAGGTTTTTTTGTTGGTTGCCTTTGTAAATTTTATGCACAATACACAGAATATATTAATTATTATTATTAATTAAATGCTTGCATACTGAATAAAATGCCGTAAGCTATGGCAATGCAAGCAGCTGCTGTTTATGCGGCGGTTTGGTAACAGTTTTTTTTTTTTTTTTGTTTTTTATATGCCCTGCAATTCGTGCCGCCCCCGCCCCACCCCACTATTACCTGTTGCCAATTTGGCACGGTGAAAGAACCCCAGAGAGATAGAGAAAGATAGAAACAAAAAAGTGTGGGAGTCCTTTGATTGCAACTTAATATTCTTTTAAAGGTCATGGCAGCAGCTACTATATATATTTATATATATATATACATATATACACATATACTGCTGTATTCCAGAATATTCGGTAATGTATGAAAAACTGTACAATATTGTTATGCAGTTTATGTTTGATTTGGATTTGGAAAGTGTGGGAGGTTGACAAAGAGTGAATGCCAAATTTCCATCGAATTTGATAGTGCTTTTGAAGGTCATGGAAATATTGTTGATTATTGCAGATAGTATTAATTAATTTCCGACTAACGACAAATGTTTTTTATGCAACATTTTGCTTTGCTTTGCTTTTCTCCCGCTGGATCTCCCGCTGTCGTCCTTTTCATATCTTTCAAACAGATATGAGTGATAGAATATGGTTTTCTCCATTGAGGTTTAATTCACATGAAATTGACCATATACCCAGTACATATTCATTATAATCAAATTGTAATTGAAATCCCTTGACGTGCCTTTGTGTTTCTCATTTACAAAACAGAAGAACATTTTTCCTTTGAAATCGTACATTTACTATATATCATGACCTTATCAAATACAAATACTTGGAACTTCAACTTGAACTTGATAAACTGTGCGCTTCGTTCGTCCTCGTCGTCCTTTTTTATTCTTAGTAAAAGAAGAATCTTGTGTTGACGGCAAATTAAAATGTTTTTCTTTGCTTTGCTTTTTTTACAAAATGGTTATGTGAGCTAAGCTTGTTTAACTTGCTAGTAGCAGGAACATCTGTCCAGATTTCTGCTTATTCAGTTTAAGTGAAAAAGAAAAATATTTGTCAAGTGTTTTGCTGGAAAGACAACTTGTTGACGATAAGCTTTGAGCCAAGACAGGAATGAAAGTTAAGTGTGTAGGTGTAGGTTTCTGTGTGTGTGTGTGTGGGTGTGTTTAGGGCCCAAAGAAAAAACTAACCAATTGAATGTTGGTCCAAAACTAGCAGATGAAAGCCGCCCCGACACAAAGCAATTGTTGTACAATAGACAAGCCAAATATAATAATAAACAATCAACGAACAACACTTGTGCATGCAAAGGTATGTGTGTGTTTGGGTGGCGATAGGGTTAAAGTACTAACACACATTATGACATAGTATCTTATAAAGTCCAAGTCCAAAGAGATGCGAAACGAAATCAGAGACATGAAAATGAAATCGGTAAGGAAAGCAAAAGTGAAATGTATGGTAGGGCAGTAAGTAGTCTAAAGCACAACACACACACACACACACACACACACACACACACACACACACTAACACACCCACACAACAGACAATAAGGCATAAAGCATAATATAAGTGGGTTTTCAGCACTCGGAAGAGAGTCGCCCTTTGACGACAGTCAAGTTGACAACAACACAAAACTAAAACCACAACTGCTGGGGAAAGCGTTTTGACATATACGTGACTTAAACGCAAGAGGCATGCCATCCCCTCCCCTCCCTCAACCCACCCACGCCGTTGCAAACAACTGTCAACTTATTGTTTTGTTCATTCGATTTGCATTTTGCAATTCAGATTTCTCTTTAAACTTCTTGAGAGATGGTACTTTAAGGATTATCAGGAATATTATAATTGTTTTATTATCGATAGCATTCAATTGAACGGCTTATAGTGGATAATACCCATAATTGATTCCAAGTAAAAGAAAATTAAATCATAAACTAAAAGGCTTCTAAAGTGCTGCAACAATTTTTTCGGAAGAAAAGACTTGAACCAATTTGCAAATGTTCCTTTAAGGAATATCTTATTGCTAAGGTAATATGTGTTGAAGCAAGGGTATTCCCCTAAACCCTTCTAAAGGGTCTTTTTCCTTTTTGATAATGACCATATTGAATTGCCATTCTTTTGTTATAAATAATAGTCAACTATGTATAATAACATTTTATGATAGATATATTGAACTTTCTAAAAAATTTAAACATTTCGAGCACTCAGTTAATTGACATGTTGAAACATAAACAAAACAAAAAGAAATATTGCTGTGAATCATACGAAACGTATTCAAAATAAATAAAAACATGTGTGGAAAGCATTTTTTATTTATTTATTTAAATTTTTTTGACAGCATTCCAAAGTATGCAAATGAGCTTCAAACCACTGTGTTGAGATGCGGGACTTAAGCTTGTTTACTTTGGATTGCTTGTTGTATCTATCTATCTCTATTTCCCTCTCTCTGTCTAATATACAACATAGCTTAAAGCGGTGACTACGTCATAGCGGTTGTTGTTGTTATTTTGGGTGACGTAGTACAACCTGTCAAACACACACAAACTCAGTTGTTGCTCCCTCTAGGCCTGTTTTTTGTTTTTTTTTTTTGGTATACCCTGTAAAAGAAGTGTAATAAGCTGATTAGGTTAAACTAATGGTTTTGGGAACCCTATAATCCAATAATAAAGTTTTGGGCATTGCACTTTCACATTATTTTCAATTGGCTTCCTCAGCTAATTCTATCGTTTTGTGTAAGAAAATTTTAAGTTTTACCCCAAAAACCAAATTTTATTAACTAAAATCATATTTTGTCCAAATTTTTGTTAACAAGACTTTCAACTTTTGTTTTAGCAAGGGTATGCCAATTGCGGCGCATCGAAGATACTAGTATTTTTTTAGTATCTTCTTTATGGGCCTTTGGTATTTGGTCTGTGAATTTTATTTAGTTCTGTTTTCGTTTTTGTTAGCGACGCGGCGCGGCGTTTTGAGTTCTGTATCTCCAGCGCTCATCTTCTTCTTCTTTGTCATCGGTTTTGTTGTTATATCATGTAAAATTGGTATTTGGTTGTTGTTGTTGTTGTTTTTAGCGCATTATTAATTAAAGAGCTCTCGTCGTCGTCGAGCTAAGCTCACAAAAGTTATCCAACCGTTGCTCGGCAAACACAACAACACTATCCGTCGGCTTCTTTTTTCGTCTCAAAATTGTTGTTTTTTTATTTTCTTATTCAATTAATTAAATAGCACGAAAAGTGCACAATACAAAATTCCCCAAAAAAAAAAACAGCTCAAAAAAATCGACAAGTGATTTTAATTAAATGCATTTTGCACTGCCAAGGAATAAAAAAGTGAAAGTTTTTGTTGTTTTGTGCTGAAAAAGAAAAAATAGCTAAACAGCGATTAATAAGCTGGCCGGCGACCTATTCTCAACAATACTTAATGCGACACAAAATGTAAGCAGAGCCCCAAAAAGTTTAATTCCTATAATGACTAAGCACAGTTTTTAGTTGATAGACGAAATAAAAATTGAAAAAAAAAAATAAATAAAATTAAGAATTTTTAAAATAATTTTAAAGCACGTTTAAGGAACAACCACTGTACTGTACAATGTACAAAAATTAAATATTAACAAATTCGAGAATTCAACTTAACGAATGAACACTGTCGAAAATGCATAATAATCATATTTGAAATGAAATGCAATTCCAATATGAATACATAAATCGTGTGTATTGAAAAAGAGCGTTGGCTGCGGAGAGGGGTGGGGGGAGGGGGGGTTAATTGAATTGAATGATGACCGCACCTGCGATGACGTCATGCCATATGTATGTATGTATGTATGTATGTAATGCCAGAGGGTCACATTTAGCCCTAAACAATTCGTATGATCATTGAACTGTGTCGACCGAAAAAGAAAAGTTCCGTTTTTCTTTCTATTTTTCTTTCCTCTTGTCTCTTCTGTTACTTTTTGTTGTTGTTGTTTATGACAAATGTAACGATTTGTTTGCTCTTTTTTTTTAATGTGTTTGCTTCTTTGTTTTCTTCTTGTTGTGCTGCTGCTTTTTGGCGTTAACTACACTCGTCGACAACAGCAGAGATTATGTCATGTTTAATGTTGTTAATTTTTGTGTACATATAGCCAACAAGGCGGTGAATTTAACATTTATCATGTACTCGAACTTTCTAATGCTTGAACATTTTTGGTCAACAAACTATTTCAAAGCACGTTTGAACTTATCATAGTTGGGTTAACTGTGTTTCGGGGCAAGCAGTAACTTGATTATCGCTGATTGTTGAACTCGAATAGTGGAAACGCGTTGTTTGCAGTTAGAAAGCATAACACATAACACCCCAAACCAACAAACAGACACACTCACACACAAATGCAAATACAAATACAAATAGTGCAAATTCCACAAATTCCACAGCTGCCCATTTTGGCAAACTAGCATTTTTAATCCCACTCTCTCTCTCTCTCTCTCTGTCGCTCTATTTTCGTGTTGCACTGTGCTAGCGCTCGAGTGTTGCCAGTTTAGCTTATTTCAGGCTAGCTCTAGCATATATGATAATAGAATAGCTTATAAAGTTTTCAAATATTACATAGGATCATCAAAATATATATGTAGCTTATTTCTGGATGAGTCAGCTGATATCAGTGTGTCTAAGCTTATTTTAGCTTATTGTTGCTTAAAACCTAGCTTATGCGAGCGCTCAACAACCTGGCAACACTGCAGCGCTCTTGCGCTCTCTCTCTCTCTCTTTCTCTCTCTCTCCTAAGCGCTCATCTAAACTGGTTGAAGCTCTCAACTGGTCGGTCAGTCGGTCGACTTGGAAATTGTCCACTTTAACTTTGGAGGCCAATTGTGCAAATATTGGTCAAATTATAAGCAGCTAATGATTTTGCATAAACAACAACTTGATGATCATGATGATGACGATCATCATCATTTTGTGTTCATCTTCATATGAATGTATTAATACATACATAGGTGTCGGGTGTGTGCCAAATTTGTGGCTGCTGTTGTTGTTGTTTTTTCTTTTTCGTTTGTTTCCCTCCCTACACCCCACCTTCGAAAGAAAAAAACTAGTAGAATTCGTAATCTCACCTGTTTCTCTTGTTGGGAGACCAGTCGAACTCGTCGCTGATCTAATTTGTTTTTTTTTTTATTCGAGCTTCGAATTGATGTCAAACGGTTCTGGTTACCCAAAATACATACATACACACATACAAACACGAACACACATATTGAATGCTTGTTGAAACTCGATTTTTTCGGGCATTGCGGTAAAAGAAAGGGTAGTCAAGCGTTTGCAATGCACTTGAAACTTACAACTTGTAGCAATTCTTTTTCCTTTCGTAAACTTTAATAAATTATGTTCTCATTTTTAGTGTTAGTGTTGTTGTTGTTGATCGCTGATCGTGGCAGTTAGAAAGCATAACGATTCACAAATCACACAAAAAAAAAAACAACCAAAAATTTAGTTATTCATTTGATAATTTGAAATTCAATTAGAGTTAAGCTTTATGTTCGATGCATATTTGGCTGTTCTATTTGAATACAATTATTCTATATATTTTACAGTGGAAAATAAATGATTAATTATTAAAAATTTTATTGAGCATAGTAAAATGCATCCACATAAAACATTTTCTTAAGAAAACATCTTGGCATTATTTTTCTTACAATCTAAAATTTCAAATGATTGTTTTTCTAGGATATTTTATAGGTTTAGCTACAACAATTGAAGTTTAAATTCCGATTGTTTGTTTTTCATTGATTGGATTGCCTTAAAAAAAAAATGTGAATTGTGATTGTTATGACTGAGTATTAAGCAGTTACGCTGCATAATAATTATTTATGCCTTTTTTGTTGTTGTTATTTTGTTTGAAGCTCCCTGCGGTTTTTGAACACGTAATTTCACTTTTTCTTTAATTTCAACAGAGATGCTTGCCACATATGCATGCACATAGGTTGGGTGGGGAAATTGTTTAGGTATGTTAATATTAAGGTATAGGGTTGTCTAGTGTATCGTTGTTTTGGTATTCGTTGACGGGCGCCTTCAACTTCAGCTTCCATAAACTCATTTCAAGGCAAGTCACGATCGTTGAAGCCACTTGCGAATTAAAGAAAAACCCAAATAACATTGCCGGGGCCCCAGGGCCAACAAACAAATACCAATGACAATTGTCCAACTCGTAGATACTCTGTTAAAAAATTTAAGAAAATTTCAAGAACTGGAAAATACACCACGTATTTTGATGTTTTATAAAACATGTAAAATATACATACTTTCACATTTTGGATATTTTCAAACGAAACTGTCACCTTACAGACCCAAAAAAAATGAGATTAAAACAGTTCAAAAATAGGCGCAAAAGAGATTAAAAAAAAATAAACGGGAGAGAGTCTGGCGACAAATCCAAATGATAACAGAGAGCAACAGTTGTCTAACTGGGAGAGCAAGCCAATGTTAAAGAGATAGAGAGAGTAAGAGAGAAATTTGTTGTTTGATTATAAGTGAATGTTGATGCCGGTATTATTATACACTCACGGGAAAGTGTATGTAAATTTTATTGTCAAATTTGTAACACATAATTAAAGTGAACTTTTAGCAAGGTTCACGAAACTGATTTTGATGAAAATATAATAACAAAAATTCAATTAACAGTCCCTAAATGTATTCTTATAAACTCTTAAATTGATATATGTATATAAACAAATTTTGTATGTTAGGCTAATAAACCAAAGCAATTACATCCCAGATATCTATGTAAATGTTTAACAGCTGTCATAAAGAGTATGTAGCTTTCATAATGAAATAATTGCTTAAGCTTATAACTGTTCAACTCAATTAAGCTATTAAAACTGTTGGCAACTCCTTGCAGGTCTGCAAGGGCATTAAAACTGCTGTGAACAAAGCTTTTCTTTTATGCTGTTTTGCGGTTGTTGTTGTTGTTGTTGTTGCGCTCTCTTCCATTCTCCCTCTCTCTATTTTGCTTGTAAAGTTGTTTTTGGCTTTTGGGAGCGAGTGCCATTTGATGCGCTGTGTTAGATGTTGTTGCTCTTAAAGACAACAAAGTTGTTGTTGAGCTTTGTTGTTGTTGCTGTTTAATGGCTGGTTAGCGGACCTGGCTAGCTGGCTGACTGTTAGCTGCTGCTGTCTGCTGGCAAAAACTGGCGATTGCCGTTTTTTTGCCGTTTGCGGATTTTCATAGTTCAGTGCGCTTTCCAGACGACAACGCTGACGACAACAGCAGCAGCGCAGCAATAGCAGCAGCAGCTGGTCGCGTCTCTTGTCTAAAAATATACTTATACAATAGTATATAATACAAATTTATTGTGTTTTTATGTTGTGATTTATTTAATTGGCGCCGCGACAACAGCAACAGCAATAATTGCTTGCGAAAAGAGCGTTAAAAAAATAAAACCTGAAAAGAAGAAGAGGAGATAGTAACAGTTTAACGTGTAACTGAAGACTAGCTAATATAATTAATTTGAGACAAATTACAAAACGGTTATCTGCCGTATTATGTGTACTTGTACTTTCCGTTGTAGTTGTTGCTTGTATGTTGTTATGCAATCCGTTTAACAAAACAAAAACAACAAAAATAAAAAAAAATGCCGCAATTTGATGAATCTTTTTTGAGAGATTGCGCGCTCGCCGAACGCTGGCGTTTCTTCTCGTATACAGTGAAACAGCAACCGCATCATCATCATCAACAACAACAGCATCAACTTAATCATCATCTTCCAATGCCGCCTCGGTGGTCTTCGCGAGATAACAACAACAACAATAATAATAGTAGTAGTATTAGTAGTAGTAGTAGTAGCAGCAACAACTACAGCAACAGCATCAGCAATAAAACTACACTGCATGACATCAAATTCCACAGGCGACGAAAATATAAAAAATTGCCACGTTTGGCACTATCAACAACAACAACACCAATACCAACACCATCATCATTGACACCACAATCAGCGCCGTGTTTGCTGGTCAAGAATGTGTTGCTCTGTAAGTGAAAGCTACAATTAACACATGCATACAAGCATGCACATTAACAGTTATGCATTCGTCGTGTGTGTGTGTGTGCACTCTCTTCTCTCCCAACTAACCACCCACCCACCACAAAATTAGCGTGCTTTTGGAAGGCGGCTATGGATCGTTTACCGTTGGGCATTTTGTGCAGTTGTTTGTTTTTTGGTGCATTTGCCGTCCGTTCCTCATCGTTCATCATGCAAATCAAACAAGAGAGCGCGGCATTTGTGCAATTACTCTAACTTATTGCCGAAACGAGCATATGAGCTATGTTCGATTTACTTGGTATATGTACATAACATAATGATGATAAATATTTAAGTGTACTTTTATTATTGAAAGTCAGATATGCAAATATCTTTAAGCAAATAAATAATTTATGTATATGAATTATTTGCTCTTACTTTTTAATAGAGCATTTTACATTTCGTCTTCTGCTATTTCAATATGTCTTTCTTTCTATCGATTATCTCGTTTTTCTCTCTCGGTATCTTGCTTTATTTCACATTTGATGTCCAACATGTTTTTTGGTCGATTAAAAAAACAAAATGCTTTAAATAAACAAAATCAAATTAAATCGCGGGCTTTAGTGAATGTGAATAAAGTAGATTTGTAAATTTTTGTTGAATATGTACATATATACTTTATATAGTATATATCCGACAAGTTAATATACATCTGCCATGTAGTATATTAATTTCTGATTTGTATATTTATCATCAAACACAGCGAAAGTTAAAATTAAAAGTGTTTATAGAAAAGTAACAAAGTTTGCAACATTATTTAGACTCTTTCGATATATATTTAATTTATACATGTTTTTTACTGCTAGTTCTTGAGCCAATATGATACAAATTTATCAAACTTAATATGAACGGAAAATTATAAAGTATTAAAGTATTTAAAAATTATGCTGTACAAGTTTAAAATGCTTTCTTTCTTTCCCTTAAAAGGTATACCTTTTTTTGGTTCTTTCCGATAAGTTCGAGGAAAAAACTTCGGTCGTATCTAAAACATATCACAATAGTATAAATTTGTGTCACGAAGTCTTATAGTGCATAATTGTCTGAATCATTTGCGATTTGAAATATGAATCATAAATGCATGATAGGCCTCGTATATGTGTGTGTGTGTTGCCTATTGTTTAGTCACATATTCACACAAACCAACAAAATACTATATAGAAGTATGCAACAATTTGAATATTCGCTACGACTTGATTGAAATCCAATTGAACTTTAACATTCAAATTTACAAAAATTCTTTTCTTCAACCATGGAAAAAAAATTGCTGTTCGGGGCAACCTAAGATACTTAATTTTTGGTTTTAATTTTTTTTTTTTTAATTATTATTTTCGTTGTTTTTTTGTTTGTTTTATTTTGTTTTTGTTCATGGCATTGTCATAATCCATATCAAAAATGATAATGAAAAAGGTTTCTAATTATGATCTATATTGTATATATATATGTATGTACATACATCACACAAACAGAACAGTTTGTCCCGACTGACTCTGGTGAACATCGTAAGTAAGCACATCAAGACGTTCGCTATTGGAACAATATAGCTAAGATGTATAGGCTTTGGACTCGAAAACGCAAGGACGGGAGCTTAAAACCTCCTCCCTCAACCAGCAACAACCCAAATCGTAATGTCACAACATATTATACATATATGCCAATATATATATATTTTGATTTTTTATTTTATATTTTATATGGTTAAACTCAATTAAATGAGGGTAAGAAATAAAGTACTATTTACCTCAAAGTATAAAAATTTCCAATTTTTTTGTCCTCTAACCAGAAAAATACTTGGTTCTAATACTCGGCTTTGTTCGGGGAAAAGAGTGTAAATTTTTTATCCGTAAAAATATGTTTTTTGTGCTAACTAACATTTTGAAACTGGGTGAAAATACAAAAAATAAGCGATAAAAAAGCTAAGCTTTAAAAATTAAACAATAAATTATGCTTATGATTTGTTTAAAAAGCATCTATTTGTATTTTTATTAACATATGTTTTTCGGTTTTTTTTGTATCTTTTGATTAGACGGCAGCATCAGTTCTCCGTCCACTCCCAGCAATTGCTCGGCAGTTGGCGTCGGCGGCTGTGGAAGTAGCAGCAATAATAGCCTCAACAGCACATACGCCGGATTCTCGTCCAGCTCGTCGACAACAACACCGCCGCCGCCAACAACACCGCAGAGCGCTACCGGACGTACAGTTGGCGGGGGAGTACCGCCAGCACCACCGAATGTGAGCGCGTCGGGTGGTGGTGCTGGTAGTGGATCGTCGGGGCACAAGAATAGTTTGAAGGGTACAAAATTGGCAAGACGTGCGCGCTCCTTTAAGGACGATCTAATTGAAAAGATCTCACTGATGCGTACCACAAACAATACGTTGGGACGTTCACATTCGCCGCACAGTCCGCGTACCAAGCACGGCACTAAGGCGCCGCCAACTACCGAGGAGGTGCAGCGATCTACACAGACGCTCGAAACGCACGTCAAGGATATATCGAATGCGCTCAAGCACTTTCGCGATGTCATACTCAAAAAGAAACTGGAGGTCCTGCCGGGCAATGGCACCGTTATACTCGAAACCATTGCAAGCATGTATTCCGGTAGGTTTTGCCAACACCAAAATGGAATGACTCTTTTGCTGAGAGAATCTATAATACAATTCATATTCTTTTTTCCTTCTTAGTCATTCAGTCCTATACGCTGAATGAGAACAGTGCCATCATGAGCTCAGCTACGCAACAGGTCTATCAATCTCTTGCCAAACTCATCAAGCTCTGCGACGAAGTTATGCTTAGCGAGAGAAGCGGCGAGTGCGCCTCTCTCAGCAATGAGAATGTGCGCGAGGTTATTGACCTGCTTGAGGATGCAGTGCGCGTAAGTTTCACAGAAGAAAAAAACCAAAGCTAAATCCGTATCAAAGAAAGTTGAGTTATGAGGGAAAAATGCTCAGTTAGTCAATGGAAGGCTCACAGTTTCTGCAGCAATTTCTAGAGTTTCATATATCACGATTTGACTGTTATCGATAACACGTGTATATCCTAGAACGGAAAGTAAAGATGAGCAATGAGGGAAATGTTTAATGTTGATCAATGTTAGGATAATAGTTTCTGAAGCAATTTCTTAAATTTCATAGATCTCGATTTTATTGTTATCGAAACATGTATATATATCGAGAACTGAATGTAAAGATGAGCAATGAGAGTTTCACATGTAAAGACGAGAAATGTTCCCAGTTAATCAGTGTTAAGGTTGCAGTTTCTAAATCAGTTTTTAGAGTTTCATAGATCATGATTATAATGTTATCGATAACATATGTATATCGAAAACGGAAAGTAAAGATGCTCAGTTAGAGATATGTAAACAGTTGATCAATGTTTACAGTTTCTGCAGCAATTTTAAGAGTTTCATATATCAAGATTTGACTGTTATCGGTAACACATGTACATATATCGAAAACGGAAAGGAATATACACTTGATGTGCATATGGCTAAGGAGGGCTCATTTTTATTATAAAATTGATCAAACAACTTAAAAGGTATAAAATCTTGGAACGGAAATTTTAAAAATAACAAGAAAATTAGTGAAAAAAAGCTAAACTCAATAAGCAACATTAAATGGATAAAGATTAATTGTTATGATTGGAAAAAGTTTCAAATTAACATCACCATCACAATACAATATATTTTTGGCTTATAGAATCTGGTCACACTGGCGCAGGGCAAGTTAAAGGAGCAGGATCAGTGTGCGTTTCGCTATAGCGGTAGTGGTTTGGGTGGCATTGGCGCTGCCGCTGACATTATGGGCGCCATGGCCGTGGCAACAGCCTCAAGTGGAGGTGGGGCTGGTGCTGGTGGTGTTGGTGGTGTCATACGTACACCATTGGATGCAGCAGCTGCAGCTGCAGTTGCACAACGCACATCACTACCGGACATTGGTCTGACGCCCAAAGAGCGTGACATACTTGAACAAAGCAACACGAATCCGATGCGCGGCTCTCACAGCACCGAGAGCATATTGCGCGACACAAGCCCGCCGCCAAAGCCACCGCTACCCAATCGGTCCAGCAATCCGCCACCCTTACCACCAAAGCGTCGCAGCCAGCCCCAAACACAGCTTGCAAATCCAAATACAAATACAAATCCGAATACATCGCAAGCGAATAGTCCTTTGCCGTATGCCCAATCGAGCAATGTAAGCCTTGATGCTTATCTAGATTGCAGCTCACATTTCTCGCTGCTTAACTATGGCGTCGATCGGTTAGTTCCTATGAAAAATATATACTATACATGAATATTAATCGAACACATAAATATTTTCAACAGCCTTTCGGTTCGTTCGCGTTCGCCCGATGAAAATAGTCAATGCTCTTTCGATTCGGCATTAAATATATCGCGCGAAGAGGAGGAACAAATGCAGTTGCATATGCAACTACAAAAGCCACCGATGAGACATCAGCAGCAGCAGCAGCAAATACAACTGGATGTTATTGACGATGTCGACAAGCTGATTAACTACAGTGAGTATAAGCTAACAACAACAACAACAACAACAACAACAACTCAACTAACCTAATTGCAACTCAAAATCCAAACTACTCTGCAACATTTCAACAACTAATGCCTACAGCAGAGACACCAGCTCCGGCTCCACCAGCTTTACCGGCTACAGCTCAACCAGTTTCAGCTCCACCAGCTGCAGTTCCAGTGCCAGCTGAGTCTAGTGGCGTCTCAGTTGTTGTTGTCGCTGCGCCACAAACCCAGGAGACAGCAGTCGCATCTAGTGCTCAGATGGCGCCGCCATTGGTGTCAGCTGTCAGCGTTGGTGTTGCTTCTGTTTCCGGTTCTGGTCCTGGTCCTGTTCTGGGTCCTGTTACGGGACCTGGTGCTGTTGTTGCAACAACGGCTGAGGCTAGCGCCGAGCTGCGCAGAGCGGCTGCACCGATTACCAGCAATCGTCATTCAAATGAATCGGGTATTCCAGGCAATTCTTTCTTCTTTAATAGTTTCCACATGCTCAACTCAGCCTAAGCTGTTTTCATGTTTTTATTTTTTGTTTTTTACGCTAACTTTTAAACTGGTTAATATTTAGCAGAAAACCTTTTTGTCAAGGATATATATCAATGCTTTTAATGAGTTGATTAGTAATTAACTGTTTCTTAACAAAGATGAGCTTTATCTTGTAATATTTTTATTTTTTCTGTCATTATTAAGTTCACATTGAATTTTGTTAGAAACTTGTTGAAACATTTGTAACTTGAGAATCCAAAGTATTTTTTATTTGCCATTTTATAAAGTTGACTTTTGATTTTTTAAGAAGCTTTAAGTTTAAGCTTTTTATATCCCTATGTTAACCAGTTCGATGTTTACGTACTTTACTATATACACACATATAAATTATTTGTTTTTATTGTTTAGATATATTTTTGGTTTGTTTTGTTTGCGTTTGTTTGTCATCATTTTGTAATTTCGTTTTTTTTGTTGTATTGTATTTGCAATTGTTGATTTTGTTTTATGTTAAATTTCCAATTTTATTAATGTTTTTTTGTGTGTGTTTCTTTTATGTTTTTCGCAGGTTTCGTATCGATGATGTCGTTTCGTACCTCGTCGCATAGCGTTTCCAAACGCTCCTCGGAGCACAGTGTGCAATCGTCGACAAAATCGTCGAGCAGCAATTCAGAGCTGGCGTTTAGCAATACAAGTGAGGCAACATCGTCGTCCTCGTCGTCGACAACAACAACAACGGCTAGTCGCAGTAACAGCAGCAACGAATATCAGCAGATGAGCCAAACGCAGTCGACGCAACGTCATGTTAGCAGCACCAGCAGCAGCAGCAGCAGTTGCAGCAATACAACGGCCACAACAATTGGCAGCGAACATGTCCAAATACAAGCGATTGGCGTCATTGGGGGCATTGGGGGCATTGGTGATGGTCCATCATCACCCGAATTGGCGCCAGCATTGCCGCCAAAAACGCAGCAACGTTCGGCAATGTCGCGCTTTGATGCCGCCGTGGACGAGTTGGATGATAATTAGTAAGAATCAATCAATCGATTGTTAACATATCGATTTAACTAACTGTTCTCTCTCTCTCTCTTGCTCTGTTGTGTAGTGAAATGCCAGAGTTGCGAACATTGTCGCCAAATCCACCACAGCATCATTCGTCGTCGACACAGCTGAATCAATGGCATGCCAAGCATCACAGCATGATTGAGCCGCCGCGTAGCGCACATTTGCTCAACAGTTGCGGCAGCGCTTTCGACGGGCATTTGGACAAGCCGCCGCCGTTGCCCATTAAGAAGAAGCACAGTAAGTGCAATCATCTTATGCACACAGTTATTTATTGTCGTATTTTTTTCTTCTTTTTTCTTTCTTTTTTTATCAATGGCTATTTGTTGTATGTAAATGTGTGTGTGTGTGTGTGTGTGTGTGTAACATATTTGTGCATGCGTAACTGTCTTTTTTTTTTGTTTATAAACTTGATCGATAGGTGTCACCACAGGCAATACCCTGCGGTGAGCTTAACAGCATATTTTGTTTGTTTGTGTGTGTGTGTGTTTTTACCGCACGCACAAACACGATCAAAATTAGAGAAATTACTATTACTGTCAAAATTTTATATATGGCTTCTCTTTAGCATTTTGTTTTCCTTGATTGTTTTCGCATCCATTCACTACAACAGGGACACTAAGCAATAAACAAAAAACAAAAACACAAATGTGAAATTATATAGTATGTATTTACCTACCACAAACACACCTGCAACAGAAACCCAAAAACACTCCCCTTTGCCCCAAATCAGAGACGAACAACAACAACAGCATCCAAAAGCGACAACAACATTAAAAACAATCAATCAAAATCAACAACAAATAAAACTTCTGTCAACAACAAGATCATCTTCATACATACATATATAACAAACAGTTTTCAATTATATATATACATATACAAATGTTTATATAAATATATAAATGTTTATATACATACATATGTATATAGATTGGTTTTTGTGTACTATTTGAGTTTAGCAACAGTTAAGAATTTGTAGCAAAACACACTTTTATTTATAGCACTCGTAACGAACAATTACTCTTCAATGAGCAAACTAAAACAAAAACAAAAACAAAACCTTGCCAAATTGTTGTACGCAAAACTCTAACCCATCTAAATTTACGTTCCAATCAACATCTAGTGTTTCAGAGTGTCGCTTTTTCGGGTAAGTCTCGCTTGCTGCTGCTGCTCTGTCTATTCAGCCCCGTTTCGTTTCGTTTGTGTTTTCCAGCCTTGTTGTTGTTATTGGTTTCTCTGTTCGTTTCTTTTGACGCTTTTGCATATCCTTTCCAAGAACGGTTTATGTGCCATTTGACAACGTTCCTGTGGAATACTAAATAATCCCAGCCTATGTTCCGTTAAGCTATTGCTGTTGTTTTTTATGTACGCGATCTTTTACTCCTTCTTGGTTTTTACTCTGCTGTTGTTTTTTTTTAAAACAATATGTGTGTTCTTTTCTTTTTGCCCTTAACTTTAAATAAACTGTTTTTGTTGTTTGTTGTTTTTGTTGTCACGCGCTTTAAACCTAGAACAAATGCGCATCGAATGCCAAAGAAACTTAAAGGAGAGGCAAGAGTGCGGAGAGTGAAAAGCTTAGCTTGCTTATCTCAGTAAAAATCTTAGTACAAAGAAAAAGAGTCAATAATCATTATATAAAGGCAATAATAAAGCCGTAAAGCTTATTGCTAGTTAAAATATTTGCAATTTCAAATGCAATGCCATCTGTTTCAATCAAAGTTTCCAAACTATTGCTTTTTCGCTCTCGCCCGCTCGCTCACTCGCCAAACTCTATGGCAAAAGTGCTATAAAATGGCTTGAATTGGAGCGCAAATGGAGCGCAGTTCCCCATTGTATCCATTGATTGTATGGATTCGGCTGCTTTGCACAGTTCGTTGCGCTTATTTTGTATAACCATTTTATGTCAAGCAGATTGTATTAATACTATATTGTTTTTATTTTTTGTTTTGTTTTCTCTTTCCCGACACACATTAAACAGTTTTGGCTTACATGGAGATATGCTCGGCAAATTCGCATTCGGTGGAACAGCATCGACATACAATGCATGCCTACAACATCAGTCGCAGCATGTCGCATAATCAGACCCTAAAGTAAGTAACAATCAATTAAATAAAATCGAAACTAAACTAAAACTAACTAAATTGCAGCCTAATGACCGTTAACAAGGAGATGTCATCAGAGTTGGAGACGCCACCAGCGCTGCCACCCAAAAACTACAAGCAACGCCGACCATCAACTTCTTCATTAACAACAGCAATTCCAACAGCGATTATTTGCACCCCGCCTGCAAGTCCCAAACCCAATAATCTAACAACAGTTAGTGAGGAGCATGTGGTTACCATATTGGATGAGGATGTCGCTGCAGCAGCAACAGCAGCAGCAACAACTGTTGATAGAAATGATAATGTGAGTGGCATTGGCAACACCTTCTATTGCCTATCCCATCAATTGCCCAGTGGCGACGAGCCTGCGGCAACGGCAACAGCAGTAGAAGATGCGCCCATAAACACGCCCAAACTGTTGGAGAGCAATGCAGCCGATGATGTCGAAGTCAAAGTTGAGGAGCGTCGCAAATCTATAACCGCTGAACAGCAGCTCGATGCTAAGCAGGATGAGATGGAAGAGCTTGAGGAGGAGGGTGAGCAAGAAGAGGGGGAAGAGGAGGATGAAGAAGAGGAAGAGCAAGAGCAAGTCGATAATCAATTGCCAAATATGTTGGAAGAGATTGATATAACGCCATATCTAACAATCAAGAATCGAGTTGAGGACGGTCCCGAAGTCAAAGCCGGCTACATTGATGCCCTGATCGTGCACGCAAGTCGCGTCCAGAAGGTCTCCGATAATGGTAGGCAACATAATCATTTCAAAACCAAATCGAAACACAACCATAAACAACAACAACATAATTCACACACTGTCTCACTAATAACAATAATAACTAATCAGAAACGTAAACTTAATCGAAAAAAATCATTTGTTATTCATAATTTCGTTCGTGCAGCATTCAGCGAGGCGTTCATCACCACCTTTCGCACCTTCATACAGCCAATCGATGTGATCGAGAAGCTGACCCATCGCTACACATACTTCTTCTGTCAGGTGCACGATCAGAAGCAGAAGGCGGCTAAAGAGACCTTCTCGCTGCTTGTGCGCGTTGTCAACGATCTAACGTAAGTAACAGATAGATACATCTACTACTACATACATATAATAATAATCTCTTTGTTGCATTTCTAGTTCGACGGATTTGACAAGCCAATTGCTTAGTTTGCTTGTTGAGTTTGTGTATCAGTTGGTATGTTCGGGCCAATTGTATTTGGCCAAGCTGTTGCGTAACAAATTTGTTGAGAAAGTTACGCTATATAAGGATCAAAGGCATTTGCATTGCTTTGTGCCCGATCAACAAATGCTATTGAACAATAGCAGCGGCAACAATCCAAATTTGCCCAGCCTGCTGGACCTCAAATCCTTGGAAATAGCCGAACAGATGACGCTGCTGGATGCGGAGCTGTTTCAAAAAATTGAAATACCCGAAGTATTATTATTTGCCAAAGATCAGTGCGAGGAGAAATCACCAAATCTCAACAAGTTCACCGAGCACTTTAACAAAATGTCCTATTGGGCGCGATCAAAAATATTGCGTCTGCAGGATGCCAAGGAGCGCGAAAAGCATTGCAATAAATTCATTAAAATTATGAAACATTTGCGCAAAATGAACAATTATAATTCGTATTTGGCGCTGCTATCCGCTCTCGATTCGGGCCCCATACGCAGGTGAATATTAACTGGAATTAACTTTTATAGAAGCTATTGAAATTGAAACCATATTTTTTACTGATGCAGATTGGAATGGCAGAAGAGCATTATGGAGGAGGTGCGTTCGTTTTGTGCTTTGATCGATTCAAGTTCGAGTTTTCGTGCGTATCGCCAGGCGCTGGCCGAAACCAATCCACCCTGCATACCCTATATGTAAGTGAAAACCAAACGAAAACCAATTTCATAATGCCATCATTAACTATTTGTATGTACAGCGGTCTGGTACTGCAGGATCTGACATTTGTGCATGTCGGCAATCAGGATTATGTGTCAAAGGGTGTCATCAATTTTTCAAAACGTTGGCAACAATACAACATCATTGTCAATATGAAGCGTTTCAAGAAATGGTAACTTTATTAACTATGTTTAAACAATCGGTTTTTTAATGAATTGAATATTGTAATACAGCGCATATCCGTTTCGACGCAATGAGCGCATCATTGGATTCTTTGATAACTTCAAGGATTTTATGGGCGAGGAGGAAATGTGGCAGATATCGGAACGCTTAAAGCCACGTGGACGTCGCCAAAACTATTAAAAAAGAGTCTCTGCTACAACAGCAAAATAACTAAACAACAACAAAAAATTAACGTGCAATGTTTATGTATATTTATATATGGTACATGCGTGTGTGTGTTTGAATGTGTGTGTGCACACACAAACAAATCTGTCTCTATATAGAAAAGGTACCTAAAAACAAAATAAAAGAATTGCAAACAAAACAAGCTAATAACAAAATTGGATAACAATTTGTGTAGTTCCCCCAAAAAACAAACAAAAAAAAAAAACTTAAAAACTATTCAAATTGCATGGACAAAAGTTAGAGTAAGAGTTTAGAGTGTATTCGTATTCGTATAACAAGCAAAAACTAACGGTTAACCTAGTTAACGTCGTCACGATAATCGGACAGCACAAAATATTCTATTTGTTTTGTTTTTTTTTTTTTTTGTAGTTGATTGTTTTTGAATGCTTTTAAGGCAATCCCTAAATGTATTTACAACGAATTTTCAAAGAGCAAAATGTGTGTTAGTTTTTTTTTGTTTTTTTAAAAACAATATATTAACATCAAATAATATCAAATGTATTTTAAAAGAGTTTTATGTGTGTGTTTTTAACAAAATAAATGTAGCTAATCCCCAAACGTATACAATCACAAAAGGAGACATAAACAACAAAAAAAAAGTATTTAATGCATTCAACAATTAAAATGTTAACAAATGATAAATTTGTTGTGCATACAGTTCGAGTTTACATTTGTTAAACAATCAATCCCACTCCCACTTACAATTGTATAAACCAGTCCAAAAAAATATTTTAAAAAACCGCTAATTTACCTCCACTTTTAAAATTGAAGCTAGTTCAATGTCTCAACTGTTACTGTATGCACAACAAAAAAATCGAATCAATATTCAATATATAGTAGAGTATATGTATATAAATATTCAAAAAATTCAATCAAGTTGATAAAAAACCAAAAAGAAGAGAATACAAAAACAAAACAAAAAATCAAACTCAATTAAACGAAATAACTTAAAAAGTTACAAAAAATATTAAATACAAATACAAATATTGCTTTTATGCGTATAGCCAACAAATACAAAAATAATTAAAAAATATTTATACTATATATACAGATATTATTATACATACATATATATACACTTAACAAAAAAATGTATACAAAAAAAATGCAAAACAAAAAAATCTAACTACAAAAAAAACTGTACGATATTTAGCTAAGCAATGGAACATTTCTGAACTTTAAACACACTCACACACACACACACACACAGACGTACAAACGCTTTCACGTCCAAACAGCAACAACAACAACAACATAAACAACAAAAACACACTTGTCTATATATTTACTTGAAATTGTACAAATTTTTGACTATGCTATGCTCTATATATACATATATATATATGTATATATATATATTAAAACTGTGTATGTATATGTGTACTAACATAAAGGCGTTACACTCTCTCACACACACACTAACACACACACACGCGCATAGAAACAAGACTGTCTTTAGAATATATATACATATGTAGAAATATATATATTTCATGTATCTAATCAAAAAAAATATGTATATGTATGTATGTATATGTTATTATATCATATAAAAACAAAAATTACTTGTATGTACTGCTTATAGAAATTGTTATAAACGAAAAACTTCAGCAATGTTGCATGCAACAAAATACACACACACACACACACACATTGAAAACAAAACCACTGCATATACTACTATATATACTATATACAATTTACAATATACACACATATAAATATATATATATATATATATATATATATATATAAACGCCTAAAATCGAAAGAAGAAAACAAAAAACAAAAAACAAAAACAAATACCAATTGAATCAAAATTTAAACTTACCAAAACCTAAACTAAACTAAAACCTACCTAAATATATATATGTACATATACACACACACACACATGTACGTGCGTGTGTGTGTTTGTACGGCATATAATGCTATATATTATTATAGCATTGCGTATCTGGTATATATCTCTGATTTAGTCATTGCTTTGTATGTGCCTATTAACGATTTTTGATGTTTTCATTTCGAAAAAAAAAACATCAGTTACAAGATTTAATAATCTACATTTATTAAAACAACAAAAAAAAAGTTATGTATGTATTGTAAAATGTAATTGTATATGTAATCTAAATTTGTAATATCTATGAAAAAAAAAACATACTACAAAACTTTTAAAGATATTACCAACAACAACAGCTAAATGCATAAAAACAAAACAAAAAACATTAATTGTATAAATAAGCTAATCTAACAAAAAAAAAACAATCTCTATTTTTTTTATTCTTTTGTTTGTTTATTTTTTTTTTTTTTTGTTTAGTTGTATATGTATTTTTTTATATGTTTAACTTAACTGATTAGTTTATATTTCGTCACGTAATTTGTATCTTCGTTTTTCCAAGTAGATCAATTTTAATTGTACATGTATTTGTAACTGAATGTTATACATTTATTCGTAAGAAAAACTAGCTACAAAATAAATGTATTTTTCCTTTAAAAAGCATCATTATTTTATTACTTTAATTAGAGAAAGCAGAAATCTAGCAAAGCGCAGCACAAAACAGCCAAGATGATAAAGGAGAAAACCGTTACACACCACATCCGTTATGTTTGAATTTTGTAGTCATGTTAGCTTACGTCAATTAGGTAATTGAAAGTTTCTGTTAAACTCAAAATGATCTGCTAACTAACAGTTCTTTGGTATATTTAAATGTATGCAGCTCTTTCAACTGCAAGCAGTATAATGCCGTTTTTGAAGAAATGAGAACTGGCCACACTTAGCAGCAATACATCAACAAAAAGTTAATATTCGTCAACGGTTTCGAACGGTACAACTCGTATAGTCCTCTGCAAGCGAGTTTGCAGTTTTTTGTCAACTTTTTTTTTGTTGCTGTTAGATAAATGCTTTGAGCCAATGTAAATAATTTTATACAAATATTTATGTGTGTGTGTGTGAATGTGTCATTGGTTATTGTTTATTATTGGAAAAAAATCAAATTAAAAAAAAAAATCGCATAAATAAATATTGTGATTTGTGATCGTAAGCGGAAAAGCAATCGATTTGTTTTAAAGCGCCAAAAGTGGCTAAAAAAAGCAGACTATTTGCTGCTGCAGCTTCAGCCCGCTTTAAAAGGTTTCATAATATCAATCGATTTCAATCGTTTCCCCAACGATCGTTCAATTAATTTGCGCTCTGTTTGCCTCATTTACTTGATTGCCTGTCGAACTAACTACGATGATTACAGTAATGATAATGCGGCTGCCTTTTGCATATTGAATTAAAAAAAAACCAAAAAACCAAAAACTGAAAGTGGCGACAATCTACGAAGCCGGCTAAAAAGCAATATCGCACTTCGATTGATCAGAGCAAAACGATTTCTTCGATAAATTACGTAATATCGTGATTCGAACCCTTTTTGTAATACTTTTTTTTTGCTATAGTGTGTGTCCCTGAACGGTAATTGCCGAACTGTATCTCTTTGAATGTGCGTGTGAGTGAGCAAGAGCATGTAAAGCTTTTAGGTCCAGCTTAAGTAATCAGCTGAGCTTGAACTGAGTGATCCTCAAGCATAAGTATTACACACACACACACACACTCACGTACTACACCTAAATAAGTACACAGCACAAATTAGTGGGGTAAAAAATTTAAGATCAAATAAGTTTAAAAAAACTATTATTGAAGTGAAAGGAGCTTTTTTGGAACAAAATGAAAGTTCTGTTGGAAACGGTTGTGCGTTTAAAAAAAAAGAATAAATAAATAGAACAGCTTTAAAAAAAATCAACCTATTGATCAATGGTTGGCACTTGTGTATTGGTTAGTGTTGAGGGCCTTTTTTTGCAGTGTATTACGAACTTAGCCTTTTTGTTGGTGCCTCATTGTCTCAGTCTTATTGGACAGCAGCCGGCCAAGATGGGCGCAATGTTTCTTAGCCGCCACTTGGCCGCCTGTACTTGTTGTACATACATACATAAATACATACGCATATACATACATATGTATATATACATTATATATACTTATTTAGTTGTGTGTGTGTGTAATGTTGTTGTTTGCGTTTTGGCGCGTTTGAAAAGCGTGAAAGTCATTGTCCAACAGGCAAACAAAATACGGCTGTAGACTGCCTGGTGTTGTTGTTGTTGTTGCTCCTGAAGACAAGGCATGAAACCGGTGTGGTTGTTGCTGTTATTGTTGTTGTTGTTGTTGTTGCTGACACCTTGCTTTGCCGGCCGGCCACTTGAATGCCCAACCAACAAGCAAGCAAGCAACCAATCAACCAGCTAACCAACAACAACAACGACAAACAAATGGGAACGCTGTGCAAAACTCCTCTCGATCTCAAAACGAAACGAAACAAACACAAACAAACACACACACACACACACATGGGCGTAGTAGGGATCTCTTAAATAGTAGGGGCATTACAAACAAAATAAAAATAACAAAATAAATAAAACTGCATAAATTTTAAGTCTTGAAATATACTATAGTACCTAAGTTCTCGGTTTTAATGAATAATTTATTTTTTTTTCAATTCAAAATCTGAAATTTGATTATTATGAATGGCCAGCAAAATTTTGATTGATAAGCAGTGTGATATATATATTTAATTTCGATTTCGATATTAATTAATTTGCGCAATTTCAAGCCCAACTGACTACGCCCATGCACGCACACACATATACACAATCGCAATATCAGAAATCAGAGTTCTTTTTTTTTTTTCGTTGAAGTTGCTTCTGCTTTTTCTTCTTCTTCTGCTGCTGCTGCTGCTGCTGCGCGTCTACACGTCTGTTCGAACAGATCCCCCACCCCTCGCCATTGCCATCGACATCGTCACAATCTTCATTACAGTCGGTTGCGTCGGTCTTTCGGTTCATTTTGTCGTGTCTTGGGGCCAGCCTGCTTGTCGTCTCGCCGTTTGCTACTTGACAGCAACCTGCACTATGGCAGCGACGTCGACTGCGGTACTTGAGCCCACTTGGACAAAGTCGATATATGTACATATGTATGTGTGTTTGTGTATTCGAATTTTTACCTCATGTTCCTAGTGGTCAAGAGTTGAGCACATGCCCAAAATCATTCATCTGAACAGAAAACTAAAGACTTGAGCTAATAAAGTAATCAAATCCTTAAATGATTTTTTTATCGGCTCAAAAGAAGATAATTGAGATGCTCTCATCATATATCATATCATATTCGAAGTCAAAAAACAAAACTCCCTTAGAGAGAAAAGTTTACGAAGGAAACTAAATATATCTTAACAGATATTTAATTTAAAAACTTTTGAAATTAGGTCAGGAAAGAATAGGTTGAACAATCCTGAATTCGATTCTCAACTAAGCCCTAATATCTTCTATATTAAGTCTACCAAGCTTTAAAGAAATAAGCTTTTCAAGCCTGGAGCCCATTGAGCATTTTAATTCGCTTTAAGCTTTCAATAACTCTTAACGTTTTATATACTCACGTTCATGTTATCGATAATATCACAAATTTGTTAATTTTTCACAATTTCAATATAACAAGACGAACTTTTGTTAAAGAATTCATCTCCATTCATTTCAATCAAAAATCCATTCATTTTTTTTATCGAATTTTCTTCATAGCCCCCTCTTTATATGGATGTTGCACTGTATGCATTATCTATGCTGAGAAATAATTAAATATATTTCAATCAGCATGCGTGCAGATTCAGGGTATTTCCCTAGTCGACCTATCTTGATCTTTGAACTTATTTGTTTTTAATGGGTCTCATGTTGTTGTTGTTGTTGCCTGTCTGGTGGCTATTGGTGTGTTTCATTAAGCAAACATTGCTGCAAGTATTTGTTGTTGTTGTTGTTTTTGTTGTTAGCATCGTTTTAATCGGTAGCCAGTGAATTGAGCCCGAGGCACGTTCATATTCATTTTTTTTTAGCCAGTTCCCAGCCTTTTGGCATTGTCCGAGTTGCTTCACACACACAGCAAATCAACATAAAAGCATATATGTTTGTGTGTGTGTGTGTGTGCATATATATATATATATGTATTAAGTTACCGTCTGTCGTCGACATCCTTTTGGCAACAATTTGTTCAGCTTCTGCTTCAAATCGAATCGATGATGTTGCTGTTATCATTTATATTGTGTATAGTTTCCCCCCTTTCCCCACCATTGACCACTGCTTCTGAACAAAACAAAAAAAAAAAACAAAAACCCACACATATACATACATACATACATACGTATAAGTATGTGATTTCCAAACTCGATTCCAAAACCAAAAAACTCCATCAAAAATTTAACATCCAGCTTTGGCTAGTTTTTTTTTTAGCTTCTTCTTTATGTTGCCACATTTCATTGTCGTTGAGTTGTGTGTGATTGTTGCCACTTTATTTTCTTGGTAATTAGGTGTGAGAAAGGCAATAATCGTAAAGAGCTAACAAACTGTTGTTGTTGTTGTTGTTGTTATCTTTGGTTTCACGGTAAAATGCTAAACGATCCTTTTAAAGTCCGAGCAATTTTGTTTGAAACAACAACAAAAAAAAGACAAGAAGCATTCAAATCGAAGCCGGGAACAGATTCAAAAAAAGGTAGATGGATATAGTATATAGAATTCCTTAACTATTTTGTTAAAAGCTCTCTTTGTTTTTGTCGAGTGTAGTTTATTGATTTAGCAACGCATTTGAATAGTTGTACAACTAGTTAATGCGTCTAACTAATAAACTAATCGCATCATTTGAATGCTCGCGTTATCAATTGAAACATTAACGACGAGCCGATGACAAAGCCAAAATCAAATGATTTGTTCTACTTTATATTTTTATTACTAAAACACAAACACAAAAATTCAATAGAATGCTATTATTGCGTTCTCTAATTTATTCTTTAATATACTTATATATAAAGTATAAAAAATTCCCATCACTTCCGTCGCCTGCACTTTGAATTGAAGACTGTCTGTCCGGTTTATGTGAGTTTCCCGAATCAAGAATTGGATGCTGTCTGTGCTGGATGTTTGCTTAATTAACAGTGGGCAAAGATACAATTAACCCAATGAGCAATTAATGCACAAATTAAGCATAATTACGAATAAGTAAGAAATAACTCTTTCAACAAGTTCTTCGTTTCGAAAAAAAAAAGCTCAGACTCAACCTCAAATCCTTAAGAACCGCGACCAACAACAGAGGGAAAAGAAAGAGAGGGAAAGACAAATGCCATTCCTTATTTGTCGCATGTTTTTTGTTAAAAAGCCAAAGAGCACATTATCTTCAAGTAATTCCTCATAATCGCCATGTTTGATCTTATTAACGACACCTCAACTTGTTTTCGTCTGCTTCAACTTCGATCAACTTCTGTTTGTACTCCTTCACCATCGCCTTCTTCTTTTCCCCCATCTCCTCCATCTGATCGTTATGCTCGTTCATAGTGTGTACAATACTTATACCTTGCGATCTCTCTCTCTCTCTCTCTGTCTGTGTGTGTATGTGAATTACGTGCTTCTTTCTTTCTCTGACGATGGTCAGTCAAGTGGCCAAGTCCCTCTATCCCACTGACTTCGTTGCTCTCATCACTTGCTTGCTGGCTTCTTGTATTTTTATTTTTTTTTGATACCCTTCTTAAAGGAGAGTTGAGTTGAACAAGAGTTGATTTCTCCAGACCAAAAAACAAATTGATATCTTTCAAATATCAAATAGGTTTTGAATCAAATGATATTATAAGCGAGTGTATTTAGTATTCGGTGTGTTGTCCTTTCATGTTTATTATATTAAATTTGTCTCGTCTGTCGTCGGTCGTTTGTCGTCGTTGGTCCCTCGTGGACTTGGGTTAAACTCTTCACACCACACCAAGAAGTGCTAACGACTTTGTACCTGCTGTGCCGATGAGGGCTCATTGTCTGTCTCCCACTGACACTCTCAGACTCTCAGACTTTAAGGCTCTTGTATCTGGTATCTTGTATCTTGTATCTGTTGTCGTATCAGGGCGCTTCAACACTGCAATTTTCATTGACGATCGCGTTTGAATTATCTTTTTTCTTTGCTTTTCTTTTACATTTTTGGCCAAAGCAACAGAAACTTGCTAAAAGTTGATGCAATCATCAACTAGAAATGGTCATAAATAATATATTATCATGTCTTGAGATCAATGATTGCCCTCAAAAATAGGATTTGCTAATTGTATGAAAAATTTAAACCTAAAACTTTGAAACTATAAACTAATCTTTTTTTAATATATGTATATATTTTTAGAACTATTCAATAAAACCAACCAGCGCCATTGAACTTCTTTGTTTATAACAACACTTTTGTCTTCAAGAAGTTTCCATTTTCCTATATGCATAGAAATCTAAGCTAGTATAAACAAATCTGAGACGGGAAATATATCAGGTTTAATGCGCAAATGTTTATTGAATACTAATCATAATATTGGCATAAGCAAACCGCATTGTGAATAAGTGAATAAATAGTAAACAAATGCCAAATGCAAACAATCAAATATCATTGATTGAATGCTGATGTTGTTTCAAGCACATCAAGCAAGGAGAGGAGTTGCACAAAACCAAACCGAAACTTATGCAACGTTGAGCATTTGTTTATTTATTTTCCCCCTTTTATACGCTGAGCCCATTGAAAATGTGAAAAAACGGGCATAGAGAAAAACATTTGCGAACCTATTGGTCGAACTTCCTACATAACGAATCTCAAGGGAACCAGAAAAAACTTCGTTTAATTAAATCGGGTTTTTTGATTGCATGCTTGTGTAAATTAATTGGTTATACAGAAAACTTCGTGATATGGTATTTCGACATTAACTTTCTTTAAAAATAATTGATAAAATAAAAATTAAATTGAAATCGATTGAGAGTTGAAATTTACTTAAATGAAAAATTCACTTTATGCATTGAGTCACTTCATTTAAGCTTAGGGTATCTACTGTTCTAGATCTCACAACTAAGTTGATTATTTGTTTTTCTTTTAACTTATTTTTTCAGTTTCAATAGTCATCATTAATTGATATTGATATTGATCTGATTTGTGTTTGTGTTTTGATATTAGAAATATGCCACAGCAGGGATTCGGTTGCTTTGTCAAGTGGTTCTATCTGGTGCTGATTGTGCAGACTTTCTTGTGCATTGACCATCTCGAGTGTCGACAGCATCACAATCGCAACAACAATAAAAACAACAACAATAGAAGAAGCGATTCGTCCAGCTCCGAAGAGAATCACAACAATAGCAATGGCAATGGCAATGGCAATGAAGATGGCATTGATAATTTTGCAGAGAACGACAGCAGCAGCATGACAGCAACTGGAACACATGGACATCGACGCAATCCCCGCAAGAAACATCAGGGCGGTGGCAACAACAACAACAACAACAACAATAATAATCATAACAATCGACACAATCGCATGGAGGAACAGGGCATCTCGCTGTGGATCAATGAGCAGCAGCTCAAAATGTTAAGCGGTAAGTGCGAGAAAGAGGAGCAAATCGCTGAACCGGTTCGTACGATTGGTTCGTGGATAGCAAGGCTGGCTGGCATACTTCTACTAATTAGGGTTGGGTGGAAAAAGGAAGTTTCAAAAGTTCCAATCAAGCACGAACCGGTTCAGCTTTTGCATAACGGTTTTCTAAGTATAAAGTTAAGCTTAAAAGCGGTTCAAAGTTCGGGTGGCTAACTTCTAAAACGGTTCAAGCATTAAAAGCCGTTTTCCACGCTTTGGAAAGGATGCGTCGGTTTGTGAACCAGTTTGCAGTCAGAAAACTGATGTTTTAATATTTTTCCGGCACAGCATTGTACTTTCCGCAGGGCTACTCGGATCGCATCTATGCCATTCACAATGGTCGGGTGACAAACGAAATGCGCGACACGACCGTCTATAGCTATCTGGTGATACCATCTGAGGTTAATTATGTGAACTTTACATGGAAATCGGGCAGGCGTAAATATTTCTATGATTTCGATCGGCTGCAAACGATGGACGAGAGCATTTTGAAGGCGCCAACGCTGTCAATCAATAAGAAAGGACGCATACCGCAGGAGCAGAAAAGTAAGTGTCATAAATGAAGTAAGCAATTAAATCAATCAATCAATGACAGCTGGCCCCATATATCCATTTACATATATCCAACCATCCATCCACACTATATACGTATGTATCTATCTAAGCTAGATTTTAGCATATTTCTGCCCTGCACCGGAAACAGCTCGGGCACCGCATCGTTTAATGTGGGCCTCAAGATACAGACTCGCAAGAATAAACCGTTATCGGGCACACCCATACGTCTCAACTTCAAAAAGGAATGCGCACATAGAGGTGTGTATGATATAGACGCTTCCAACCCTACTTCACTAACAACTTTGCAAGGTAGTGTATACGAAAAGTCAATTAAAAATGCTCTATATCAAATTTTCAATCAAAAAACAAACTTATGCTAGAAAACGCTTAAGAATCGACATATGTTTTAAGAAAAATTATTAAATTAAAATTAAAAAATTATTATTAAATCTTAAGCGATTTCTATTGTAACTACATTTTATCACTCACTGTCGCTAATGTTTTATATATATATGTACATACGTTCATCATTTGAGAACTTTTTTGTCTCTGTCTCTCTCTCTCTCTCTCTCTGTCTGTGCGCCATTAAGTATTAAGTACATTGCATAAAATATTTTCGCAAAACTTCTGCTAAGCTTATTAAAAAAAACAAACAAAACACATACACACCATTCTATGCTTTATGTACAAATACGCACACACACACACACACACACACACACACACAAACACACATATACATACATACATATGTACATACATACAAACGATCGAACTAAACTAAAAAAACTTAAGCTCCCGATCCAGAATGCAGTTTAAAATGTGGCAAAAACGGTTATTGCAACGAGCATCACATTTGCAAATGCAACGTCGGTTATACGGGCCAATATTGTGATACGGCCTTCTGTTTTCCGCAATGCCTTAACGGTGGCAATTGCACAGCGCCATCGGTTTGCACCTGCCCGGATGGCTATCAAGGCACACAATGTGAGGGCGGTAAGTAGTAGTAGTAGTACAATAACACCAATACGGGGATACACACACACATTTATTAACTAGGCTTTTGTAAGCGTCACTTTCTCGATAACAATTTGTTTAAACTTCACTGTTCACTTAGATTTAGATCTTTTTCGATATGGCTATGGCCGTTTTACAACCAAATTTGATCACCTCGGTCATTGCCTTATAGAAGGGCGCCTGCTCAGCGCCACAATCAATGCCTGTATCATGATGCTCCTGCTCCTCGTCACGAAACTTTGTGATTGTCTCGAGCAGTTCCTGCAATGCACAATCCATTTAGCTATATGAAGTATATAATGTGATTTGGCGCACATACCTTATCCGGATTTGGTGATTCCATAATTTGACGCAACTGATCGTTGTAGTGCTCCACAATGACCGTTTCGACGGCCACAGTGCAAGCCATGGCCGCCTTTTCGCCCATCAGGGCAGTGCCAGCGCCCAATGCAAACCCAGCCACATTCCAAATGGGTGTCATTATGGTAGGCCTTACGCGATGCTGTTTGATGAGGTGCTCGAATTGCGCTCGATGGCCTTTCTCTTGCTCCCACATATGCTCAATCGTTTTGCCCATCGGGCCATTGCCCAAAATGGCCATCTGTCCCGCATAGATGCGATCAGCGCCCAGTTCGCCAGCATGATCCACGCGTATGATCTCATCTGTTAAGGCACTTGCACGTGGACGCAACGGTGTTGGCGTTTGTTGTTGTGCCTGGGTGGTGTTGCAATGCCTGATAGGCATAGGAATGCGCATCAGCTGCAAACTTGTGCCAAAAGCTTTCCTATACATTCTGATTGTCGTTTAGGTCGAGGTCCAAAGGAACTGCAATACATATTATTAGTTACAACTTTTGTTCACAAGTTTCATCAATTTTATTATCATTTGATTGTCTCTCATTAGGTATTTGCAAGGAAAAGTGCTTGAATGGCGGCAAATGTATACAAAAGGACAAATGCCAATGCTCCAAGGGATATTATGGTTTGCACTGTGAATACTGTAAGTAATACTTTTAGGCTTTGCATTTGTGTTTGTGTTTGTGCAATTGGCATATACGATTGTTTTCAATAGCCAAATGCGTGATACCCTGCAAAAATGGTGGACGCTGCATTGGCAACAATTTGTGCCGTTGTCCAAACGGGCTGCGTGGCGATCATTGCGAGATTGGACGAAAGCAGCGTTCCACCTGCAAGTGCTACAATGGCAAATGCATGGGCAACAAGGAGTGCAAGTGCCAGGATGGCTATCAAGGACGCCATTGTCGACGTCGTAAGGAACTTTAAACGCTATTCTTTAATGGCTATTGACTATTGTTTTTTTTTTTTTTTTTAATTTGTTCAGGCATTCCAAATCGTGCGCATTAAACAACAAAAGCGCTGGGCCCAAAATGGAAGCGTACCTACAAATGTGACATACAAACAAAAAACATTAAAAAAAAAAATAGCACACATAAGCAACAACAACTTTGGGCTCGTAACATCAAACATTTACACTTTTCAATAAGGAAATGGACAGAAAACAAAATAATACTAATTGTGATACAAATTTTTTTGTAATTTAAAATTCTTAATAAAAATACACACACACAACACAACACTTTTAACAATCCATCACAGCGCAGTTCGAATTTTTTCCAGACTTTGTTTTTTGGCAAAAATATCAACAATGGTTTTTTCTTTGCTTTAGCTTTGCTCTGCGTGGAAACGAAGAAAGTTGTGAATTTTTCATGTGTTCAATTAAAACATTTAAATAACTACAAATGTCTTTACATCATCACACACTTGTTTTTCTGTATTACTTACTATAATATGTATTGACAAATTTTATGCAACAATCACGAAATTGACGGCGAACAATGTTTTCTTATTGTTATTATGGCCGGCTGATTTCCAGTGCTGAAAGGTGTCGGCAGAAAATCATCGATAAACATTTGTCATGTCAGCGGGGCTTTTTGACGTTCATTTTGACAATACATACTGCTGCATCGATACCTTAAATCGAAATAGCAACCTTCTCCATTCTTTCAAAGCCGTAGTCAGCAGAAAAGTCGAGCTATCTGAAAAATAGCAACAGGTTTAAATTTTCTATTTATTTATTTCAAACGAAATATTCAAAATTTTTGTTTAAAAAGTTAATGTTTTGTTGTTCAAGAAATAAAATTTTGTTTCTGTTAGTAACAAAATTGACCCCCGTTGCAATAAGAGTGCCTACGCACCTGATTGGTCGTGAAATTAAATTGAAGTCAGCTGACTCCTTGTTTTTGCAGAAATAACAACGATGTCTCCAAAAAATAACCATTATCCGACGTCCTCTGGCGATAAGGCCAGCGCAAACGTAGAGGAGGCCGATGTCCGAGGTATAATATATATATTTACTGTAAAATCTAAAATCGTGAGTAAACTTTCGGCTTTGTAATGGCCGTTTTTTTTTTTTTGTTCAGAGATGGAGGACGTTAACCAGAGCCTGGATGCCTTGAGTTGTGCTTTGGACGCAGTGGAGCAACGCACGGACGACATCTTGTCTCAGCTGCGCGAGCTGCTCGACTCAAATCGCGAGATACGCCGCCAGATGGCGGTAGAAAACCAGAACGCTTCAGAGGAGCAGAAAGCTAACAATGTCAATGATAATAAGGATGCCGGTATGGGGGGACAGTTGGTTAATGATAATCCACCCGAAGAATCTGACAATTGAGCTTGCTACATTTTCCAATTGTGTAAAGCTCACAAAGATTCCTTGTGCAATACACATTTATTTTCTTTAAACACAATCATTAAATAAACATACTTATATTTGTTAAATTAGTTTCTGCGCGCTTTTTTGCTTCTCTTTGCTGATTTTGTAGTTTGTGCTGCTGAACTTGGAACGTCGTCCTTTTGTGCGGTATTGTTCAAACGCTTCACTTCCAATTTAAGTCTAGCATTCTCAGCACGCAATTTTTCCAGCTCGCTGACATCGGGCATTTCCTCGTCCTCATCAACATCGTTGTCATTGGAAGAATCTGCAGCATTGGCAGCTGCCAATTCAGCCAGTAGCTCTTCCTCGTTAAAGTCAAAATTGATGTCGTCGCCTTCGGTGTCCTCGGTGCCATCGTAGCAGTCATCATAGTTTGGCGAGGGAAACTGTGGCATCTTCGAATTCTCCTCCGTAATAAGGAGCTCTATGACATAATCATCATCATCCGGTGGACTGATCATTCGCTTTAGATTATTGGCAAAGAACTTCATCTTCTTGGGACCCGGATGAAATCGGGTGCTGCTCATGTGCCGCACAAGCAAGTTAGTTATTGGCCCCGGCTGCGATATGCTCTTCATCAGCTGGCGACTGCTCACATCCCAGATGCACACCTGATTATCCTCCCCACCCGAGATAAGCTGCTGTGCACTCATCGACAGTGCCAGACATGTGATCGCGGAGCCGTTTTTGTGTCCAACAAACGCTTGACTCTCCTCCGCCTCTAGATGGTATTCCTGTAAAAATTTGATTTATCAACCAAATGTGAGTGTTAGATAGGGTACTACCACGTTTTATACCTTCATGCGTGGAGCTTTGTCCATGTGAAAAATGAGCACTTGACCCTCACCAGTGCCGACATAAACTTGCGTCTCAAGCCTATCAACAATGATGCTGTGCAGGGCAACGGGAAAGACGACACTCAGCAGCATTGAACCATCGCACAGGTCGTACACCTTGCAGCAGCGATCCAAGGAGACGGTGTACATGAAAGCGCCCATGCCGCCCATTCCAATATGAATATCAGTAACTGCCAGGCCGTGATCATTGAAACTGTAAAATGGGGCGTTTTCTTCGCTGTCGCTGCCACCAAGTGGAGCTGTAGCACGTGTAAGATTCCAAACGAGAACGGCACCATCTTTGCCAGCAGTGGCGAAGTGTTCGCCATTGTCAGTGAACCGGATGCAGGTGATCGGCTGATAATGCTTTGAAAGCGTATTCAATAGTCGCCCAGAGTTCAGGTGCCATACGTAAATCGATTCTTGTATGCCGGCAATGAGGAAAGCACTGTCTGGTGTGAGGGCCAATGCGTTTACCTTGCCGGGCACAACATATCGTACGCTAGCCAACTGCTCCTGTCCATTGATGGGCCACACATGGAGCAGGGGTTTTGTGCTGTTTGCGGCAATAACAAAATTGTCCTCAAGCATTTGCAGGCTGCGCGGCTGCATTGTTCCGCCGCCTTTGTATCTCATCAGATCGGTGCCCGTCCGCAGATCCTGTACACAGCCAGATGCGCGCTCATTGTTCAAAGTGCTTATAAACAGTGCTTCGCAAACGTCTACCATAGTTAAAATGCACGCTGCACGTGCTGGCCACACGAAATAAACAAACAGTTACAAGTCAACTTGCGCTAACAAGAAATACCAATATAAAGTGCCCTGGTCACACCAAACCAAAAATCAAAAATCAAATGCCAAATAACAAGTACCGTCGGTCACACAACAAGTCGGCGTTCTGTAACTATCGATAATGTACGGCAGCGATAACGCGTGTGCTGTTAAAAAATATAAATAAATAGTTACCAATGCGTGGCTAGCTGATAAGGCTAGCAACAACATAATGAGAGGCTATTTTTGGCAATTGGTTATTATAAGCACAGCACTTAAAGTGCTGCTCATTCCGGCTTAGTAAGTTTTAACACAATCAATATTCAATTGTTAAGAAGCAGCCGATTGATTTAATGCAATCAAAATATGTCATTGCAGCTTTTCCACCGACTTTGAAGTGCATCGCAATTGGTTGGCCATTACACACAGTCTGCCGCTTGATCAATGGTATTTAGATGAGACGAGCGAATGGACTCTCGACTATCCACCATTCTTTGCCTACTTCGAATGGCTGCTGTCACAAGTGGCTAAATATGTTGATCCCCAAATGCTTGTCGTCCAGAATCTTAACTATGTCTCTAACAGAACAGTGCACTTCCAGCGCATTTCAGTGATCGTCATGGATGTTATCTATGTGGTAGGCGTGCGCTGCGCACTGTCCGCGCTGGGTGTTGCTCATGCCACAAAACAGCATATTGCCGGCTCTATGATGCTTCTGTTAAACGTGGGCTTGATTTTTGTAGATCACATTCACTTTCAGTATAATGGCTTTCTGTTTGGTTTACTCCTGCTGAGCATTGCGGCATTGATTAACAGACGGTTTCTTTGGAGCGCTTTTGCATTTGCTGTTCTTTTAAACTTCAAGCACATCTTCCTCTACATGGCACCAGCCTTTCTTGTATATTTGCTTAAGTTCTATTGCCTTGAACAGGAAAATTTTGTCCAATCGACACTTAAGCTTCTGGCTGTTGGCCTAACACCATTCGCTCTCTCCTTTGGCCCTTTTTGGCAGCAATTGCCACAGTTGATGTCGCGCTTGTTTCCCTTCAAGCGCGGACTTACCCACGCCTACTGGGCTCCCAATTTCTGGGCCCTATATAACACGGCCGACAAGGTTGCTGCCACAATTTTGAGACGCCAGCCAGGATTGGCAAACAGCTCAACAAGCTCAGGACTCGTCCAGGAGGTGCAACATATCGTGCTAACCAGCATAACGCCGTCCACCACCTTTGCACTCACTGTGATATTTATGCTGCCCATTTTGCTGAAGCTCTTCTGCACATCATCCAAAGGGTAAGATACTTTAATTATTTATTTATTATCACAACGTTATCGACTACATTTATATTGAGTTTTTATCAAGAAAAAGAATGAAATGACTTTCTCGTTATCTTCTTCAAATGTCGTGTATTTCCTGCGTCCTCATTCCATCCACTTTTTCACATCAGTTGTTAGTCACGTTGTATTCCACGCTGTTATATAAAAAGTAGGGCACAGCAGGGATGCGGTTGGAACGTCATGTGGACTCTTCCTGGTATTGACTGTGCTGATTGTTTTTGATTGATTGACAGTTTCTTAAAAAAGAAACAAAATGTCTGCATAAGCCAATTCACTGTGAAATTTTTTAAACTTTAAACGTACGAACGAACTTGTTTGTGTAGTCAAAATTCAATTTATTTATTTTATTTAACAAATTAAATCTAGTATATAATACTAAACCTAATACTAGTTTTAGGAGTACTGGCTGCTGGGGCTTTCGACTCTCTTTTGGGAGATCGGTCTATTATATATTTAATTTAGCTTCTTGTATAAAACTTAAAATTTTTGTTATGTTCTGGATTGAGGGGGTTTTAAGGAGGTCGGAGGGGGCTTGGGAGCTAAATATATTGGTCCTAATGCTCATTAATTGTTGGCATGAGTCCAGTAGGTGGGTTATGGTTAATCCGTGTCCGCAGAGTCTGCAGGCTGGTTTGTTGTGGCCGTTAAGGCCAATTCGCAAGCGGATGAACGTCCCACATGCTCGTCTTGTGAGTGTGGGGGGAAGTTGGATTTTTTGGCAGTTTGGATTGTTGTGGAAGTACCAATGTTTAAAGCTGTTCCATTCTTCCAATTGGTTTCCTCTCAGTTGTCGATTAATTAGGTTGAGTGTGTCTTTAGTGCTAAGTGGTTGGAAAACGTGTGATGGCGAGTTGTGTATGTTGTTGGCCGCTTTGTCGCCGTTTTCATTGCCCAAGATGCCTTGATGGCCTGGGACCCAGAAAATAGTTTTTTTTTGTTTTTGTGGGCTGCGATGATGTTTTTTATGCCAAGCACTGTAGTGTCTGTGTGATCGGGGTTTTGTATTGCTTCCACTGTAGACAGGCTGTCAGTGCAGATAACAAAAGACCCTCGGCTTTTGCTTGCAAAGTGACAGGCTTTAAGGATGGCAAAGGCTTCGGCGGTAAAAGTGGAGTTGTAGGCGGGAAGTAGGCCTGCGGCGACTATTATCTTCCCGTTAGTTTATAATGATAGTACGTATTTAACTTATAGAACTTCTTTTAATTGACAGACAAGTCAAGTTGGTTTTTATGCGCTGTGTTGTTCTGTGTGCCAGTAGCTCCTTCATATTCGGCTGGCACGTGCACGAGAAGGCCATACTGATGATCCTAATACCATTATGGTAAGTGTTAAGTTTCGAACATGTTTAAGTATATATTGTAAAATAATGATTTGGTTAATAGTCTGCTTGCTGTTGTGGATCGTCGGGATGCTAAGTATGCGTACATACTATCCGTAGCTGGATACTTCTCGCTGTTTCCGCTGTTGTTCGAGTTGGATCTGCTTGTGCTGCGCTATTCGCTCTATATGGCCTATGTGGCCATGATGTATGGCCAGTTGAAGCGAATGTATGACATCAAGTCGGAATTTAATTCGTTTGAGTGGATGTACTTTGTCGGTTTCATTAGCATTCCAATTTATGAGCACATTATAAGTCGACTACTGGGTTTGCACTTAGTGTTGCCGTTTATGCCGCTGCTGCTCACCTCTGTGTACTCCGCTTTGGGTGTGCTTTATTTCTATGTTCGATATTATATCTACGCATTAGATATCACGTGGCGTGGATGTGGCAAGCGTCGCAGTACGCAAATCAAATCCAAACGGAAACGTAAAATTAAATAAAATTTTTTTTAATAAATGCATTTGCTGCCAGTGATGTTTAACAACAGAGTATACCCGTTCTTAAGAAGGGGCTATTTAAATTTTGTCTTTACATCTCATATGTGTCCATCAAGTATCTAAGTGTGTGCGTGTGTGTGTGTATATACAGTGATCGCTTGGAAATTATAAATGTTTAGCAATTAGTGTGGTCCAAAGATTTAAAAATAAAGTCCTGTATTTTTTTTTCTAATTGTATTTAAGCGATCACAAATATAAAAGTATTTGTCTAGATGTCTATAAACTGATTACAGGTCGACAATTAAACTATTTAAAAAGCAAACTATTTTTGTCTATACATATTAAACTTAAATAAACTTGTAATTCATAAATGAAAAACACTTAATAATTTTTTCATTTATTGCTTTTCCTATAATTTTGTGCATAGAGAGTATCTGTGTAAATATTTTCGATAGCGTCAAAGGCGCCTGGCGCAATGACGACAATCGCAATACACAACAACAATCCACCCATACATACTATGTATGCACAACGGCGCCTGGGCTGAACACATGCAAGGCGAGCGGAGTTCCATAACAATGGTTGTTAATCAGAATTCTTGGTAGACGCTCCGGGTGGTGAGCTCGGCGTTGAAAACTGTGAAAAATTGGCATTGTCAATTGCGCTGGCGCGTACCTGTTGCTATGACTAGATTATATGGTGGCAGAGGCAGCGTAGGAGTAACGAATGAACGTCCTGCAAATGGCAGTGGGTGTGAAGTGGGCCATAAAATGGGTAACAGAGAGAGAAGACGTAAAGGCGCTTGCTGCGCTGATGCTGTTGTGTGGGCGATGTATTCCTGGAAAATTCGAAAAAAAAATATATATATACGTCAATAATGCACCGCGCTATTCAATGAATGCCAGTGCAGAAAGTGCAAAGTAGATCCTTGGCTTGCCAGTATTTAAGTGCAGCTCAATCGAACAAGTTGTGTTCACGCTTCGCATTAATACAGTAGCAATTCTTAAGTGACCACTAGCATCATCATCAACAGCCAAGATTTAACATGATGAATGGAACCGATGAAGAAACTTACGTTGATCTAAGCAATGAGACAGTTGAGTCGAACGCTTGTTTCAAGCTTGGAACCCCTATTGAGCTATCCACTGGTGTTATGCGTCGTGTCGAGGACATACGCACCGAGGATTTCATTCAGTCAGCATTGCGTAGCCAGCTGTTTGATGTTAAGGAGGCAACCGTTGTGAAAATCGAGGGAAATCAACAAAATCTCAATGTGGTCACAATAAGCTTCAGCTATGATAGCAAGTTTTCCAAGGTGGGTGTTGCAAAGTGGTTTAACGGATTCTCAATTAAATGAATAATTTATGAGTTTGGATACAGGTTCATTGTGCCGTGCAGACATCGCATCCAATATTTGTGTATGGTCAGGGTTGGGCCTCCTGCAATCCGCTGTTGTCCTTTGAGCTCTATCAGCTCAAATGTCAGTTGCTGCAAGTTGGTGACATATGTCTGTCGTTGGTGGTGCACGAGGAGCCGCAGACACAAGCACTACCACCACCACCGCCACCACTACCCTTACCCGAACCTGCACCGTTGCCCGAACCTGCTCCGTTGCCCGAACCAGTTGAGTTGCCCGAACTCCAGACCCAACTGATGCCAATGGATATGAGAGTTGGATTCGATACAAACGCATGCCAAATGTATCCGTATCAAGTCTATTCTGAGATGGCCAATTTTGTTTCCGCCTACACTCAGCACTTGATGCGAGAATTGGAAAACTAAAAATCTACTGATTGATGAACAATTTTTTTTGTAGATGTAAGTCCTTTGGGAAAAATTATAAAAAGCGACCTATATGTAATATGCCAAATCTTGCGCTCATAATTATATAATAATATTTTTTCATGTATGAAAGCCAGCGCTTCAAACTATATAATTCAACTTTTTAATGTTAATTAAAGCAGATAACGTATTTGTTATGTATTGAAAAATATGTATTAAAAGTTAAATACTATGCACTCTACGTAAATATCCATAATAAAATGCTTAGAAAAACAGTTATCCATATTTGTATCTACTTAAAAATAATTCTTTAGTGCTGTAAAGCCTAATATTTTAATAAAAGCACACAAATATTCAATTCCTTATTACACATAATAATTAATAAATCAATAAAATTTGATTTCAAATGGAGCAGAGCCGTTACAATCGGTTAACGATTTTGCTGTTTTTGAACAGTGATGTGCAACAGATTGTTACGTGAACTCAGCATAAAAACTAAAAATGTTAAGTAAAACATAAACCCCATTCTAACTTGGCCACTTATTCTGACTAGGAAGACATTAATCTTTATGCAAGAGGAACTAATCTCTGTAATCTGTACTTTTATGAAATCATAGTAAACTATACATTTTACTTCCGTACTTTCGATACTAAAAAGTAACATATCGATTTATGCCTGTTACGTGCGCTTGGCAATAGGCTCATCGATATTTGTTTTTAGTGTGGACACACTGCTTTTCAACGATTTGACATCTCTATGAAATGAGCTCAAATGCCACAAACAACAAAAACATTTCGTGGTGGCGCAAACCTGGTATATACGATCACCAGTCACGGCGATCTTCAATGCAAAGCGCCGCTTTACCACTTGATAATGGCAACGATGCTGATGTCAGCGTGGACGTACTGCTTAGTAATGCAATCGGCCACATAAACAGCGGCAACATCAACCACTATAATGGCAATCAGTACAATCACAAACACAATAATATCAATGAAACAACTTTGCGGTCGAAATCGCACAATATGGAGGCACCGAAACCCGTGCTGCGCAATATAAACAATGAAATGACAAAGGGTATTCAACGTAAATCGCATCAGGGCAAGAGTAAGTGCGCCAAAATACTTTACATAAAAAATACAAATCTTTTATTAAACTTGTCTTTGTTTCGTTCAGTGCAATTTACTGCCAATGACCGCGATGCCAAACAGTTGCCCAACGATGAACTGCGCTTGTCAAAGATCATGCGGCGACTGCACAACGAGTCAAGTCTTGCTGCAGCACTCGAACTGTGCAACAAACTAGAAATGGCTGTGCGCACACCGATCAACATGGGATATCTGACACGTTCCTTTGATGGGATACTTGATGGAATGTTGGGTCTATTAAAACAATGTGCCCCATTAGTGGTAGATGAGTGCTGTAAGACGCTTGGTTTGATTGGCTACATAAACCGAATGTCATATCCCATCTACGAGGATTTCATAGTGAAGAACTATCGCACAAACAAACGACTGCAAAAATATTTAATAGTGGCTCTACGCACGACGCTACGGTAAGTGTTGTAAGTAAGTTGTCTCAAAAAAGTGCTAACACGTTGCTTTACCGTAGCTACGATCGTACGAAAGGTGATCTGCGTATGTATGCCGACAAGACAATGCGTCTACTTAAGGACTTTTTGGAAACAGCAGAGAGCCCGGAGAATTTTATTGGAATAAGCGAGTGTATTGTGCAATTCTCGCACAATTATCGGGATGAATTTGGTTGCCATTTTACAGATGTGGTCGATATCATAATTGGCTGGCAACTGGAGATAGGACAGCCCAAGCAACTGAAAGCCCATTGTGCCTATGTGTTAGAACTACTAACGCCTTACTTTAGCAAACAGCTGGGCTTTAGCTTTGGTTTGCTCGAGCAATTTATCGAAGATATCCAAACGGAGGGCACCGGCGAACGGATCGGTGCCTTTGTCGGTGCCTTTAATACCCTATTCAAGTGCCTAACGCGCATGAGTATCGGATGCGAGACTCTTGCTCATCTTGCCCTATTGCATGTAACCAAAATGTTGCCCAACGTGCTGCAGCGCCTGCAGGAGCACAACGAGGACGACTCACCTAACAACGATGCCTTGATTAATATTAATGAACTCTTCTGCATTTGCCTACTTAATGGCTACAGCGATCCGGATGCAACAACTTTGAACCAAGTGCTTATCCTACAATTTGAGCATATTGCTAAATTGCGGAAGCCCCAACAACTGAGTTGTATGTATTTGTTGCTGTGCACGGTTCGCAAACTTCGAGCACGTGTTCCCGACACACTAGTCCAACTGATCTTTCAATCGGAGCCGGGATTTCTCGTAACCTTACGTCTGCATAGTGAGCACGTAGCCTATAAGCTGCTGTTGCGCACCTGCCAAGAAACATTGCTAATCAAAAATGTACCGCTATTGCAGCAGGCATACAAACAGCTCGTGCGTGACATTGACAGCTGTGTGGCAAGCATTGCAGAAGCCCAGACGGAGACAAATGCCAGTTTATTGCTTACCTTCCATTTGGCCGCCTTGGCATCGCTGGCCAAACAAACCTCATCGATTATTGGCATGTACGCCTGCCAACCGTCAATATTGAAACTTTTGATAAACAATTGTCGAGCACAGGAGCTGAACATATGGTCGAAGCATCCGATCAGCCATCAAGCAATAATTGCTCTACTTGTCGTTCACTGCCAAGCGAATCATAATTTTCGCAAAAATTCAAGTTTACTGCTTGATGGCGATAATAGATCATCACCGACGGCGCCCAGCTTCGGCAACATACTAAAGTTTCTAGCTCACTGTTTGACGCAGGCGTCGCAATTATCGCCACTCAATATCCAGCAGCTGCTCAACTGGACGTGCTCATTGCTTGGCGAGTGCTCTGCGCACTCCAGAGTCCTGCTGCAGAATAAGGACTTTCAGAAAATATGCGATTGCGTTGCCAGCGTAACGCCTAAATATGCGCCAAAAGAGAGTGCTCAATGTGTGCTGACTGTTCTTGGATATGGCTGTAGCAATCTTAGCTCGGAGCTGCTGCAATTGTATCGCGAGACAGCATTGCAGCAACTGCAATCTTTGTGTAGCAGCGCCCATTCGGACTATGCCCAGATCTATGCCGTTTTGCCCATCGATTTGACAATTGTGAAACGTTCCAACGCCGGCATTGGCAGCAATCATGTCAGCATTTGGCAGCAGCGGTTGAGTCAGTGCAGCGCTGTGCGCGATAATGTCTTTCGTGAGTTTGTGGAGCATTTGCAGTCGCCGGAAGAGCAGCCATTGGCTGACTGCCTGCGTGCGTTTTTCATGCGCAGCTGTCAGATCGTATCACTGGATGAGCGCCAGGAGAAATTGACACAGTGTACACGACGCCATCAGAGTCTAGCCGTTGCCTGGCTGCAGTTCGAGTCGGCACGCTATTGTGTCGACCAAAGGCTGCGTACAACACTCGGCAAGCCACAAGACACCTTTCTGGCCTTCGAAGCGATTATAATGCGCTTTGCACGTCTACTTAGTGGCTGTGCCAAGGAGCCAGAGCGTCGGGTTTTTCAAGCGATGTCGCTGCAACAGCTAACCAATACGCGCGCCAATCTGAACATGTTGCTCGGTTTTCTCGATGCGCTCGAGAAGCATATCTACAATGCTGGCGAGGGCAGCGCATTTGCCTTGAATGCCCCCGAGAAGCCAGTGAGTGCGTTCTTTCGATTGAATAGTCCCACCTGCCAGTCTTGGTTTAATCGCATACGCATCGGAGTCGTTATCATTGCGATGCATTGCCAGCAGCCGGAGCTAGTGATACGATATGGACAGGTGAATATTTCATACTCAGTTACAAAAAGCATTTTTTTTTCTATAAATATAAAAATGGCATTTGCAGGAAATATTGCAAACGCAAAAGACACAGGATTGCACATATAGCCAGGCAATAGTTTATTTGGCCTGGGCTTTTGTCTGTTGTAGGGAATCGGATTCGTTGCGTGGTCTGCACGTTTGGGCGCGCTCAAAAAGTGACAAGAGCTATCAGTGGCTGCTGCATGCCTCCGAGCAGGCAGCCGGACGCAAGGAGCAAGCACTAGCCGGCTACAAAAGTGTGCTAGACGATGAGCAACAATCCAGCGAACTAGAGCCACACACGCGTCAATTTGTGGTGTCCCAATTGATTGAGTGTTTGCACAGTACAGGTCAATGGATTCAATCTGTGGAGTTTAAGATTGCATTGAAACGTTCAGAGCAGACGCATACATTCAATGCATTTATGCAGCAAAATAGCGTACAGCTAAATGCACTGGAGCAGCTATTGGCCAAGAACGAGATGAACAGGTCGGATGAACTGACTGCCGCGATGCAAGATCTGACAATGTGGCCCAGCAGCAGCGAAGCACCAGCGACGAATCAATATGCCAGCTTCTCCATCTGCTATGTGCGTGACAAACTGGAGCAGGCCGTGCTGCATCAAATGGTCGATCAGCACGAGCTGTTCGAGAAACAGCAGACGCTGTTGGACTTGAATTGGCGCGAGTGTTTGCTTAATCCTAGCTGTGAACAGCAGCAATGGCAGCAATTCACACTCCTCCAGCACATTGCTCGAGAGCCAAAGCAGCTAAAGCTGCTGCTACTATCGCCGAGCAATCGATCGGAGAGTAGCATAACGAGCAGTTTACTACTGCGTTGCATTGCCTGGACGCAGCTGCTGCGTCAGAATTGTAGCCTGGACACATTGGGCACACTGTATCTGGACGCGGCAATGCTGGCACGTGAGGAGGGCAATCATTTGACTTGCCAAGCTATCTTACAGCAATACTTTGGCCAGCCATTAGATCAAGTTTCTGGCCAGTTGTTGAGGCAACCATTGGACACATCGAATGCCCAACTCATGCGTGGCTATAGTGAGCTGGCCAAGTGTTTGCATCTGTCACAACAGCAGCCCCAGCTGCACTGCAACGAACTTAGCTCCATCAATATATGTGCTGCTCTCTGTCTGAATATACAACAACAAGAGCAGCATCAGCAATTGGGAGCTGAGCTGCTGTTGACACTTTCGGATTGGATTAGTGCACGCAGCTGCAGTGGATTGGCCACAAATATGTCGACATCGTTGCAACAGCTCTTGGAACAGCTGCCCGAGTGTCCATTGACAAGCAGCAGCTGCAGCAGTGGCACTACCACCCAGCCACATGGTGAACGTCTTGTGGCGCGCTTGATCAATGCTAGTTTGGTGCAGCGGCCCGACAACGAGGAGGCACTAATTGCCTATGGCCATTGGTGCTATCGCTGGGGCAAAAAGATTGTCGATAATGGTTGCATCCTAAGCACTGAGAATATAGACACCATCAGCAGAGAACTGGGTGGCAAAGACTGTCTCGACGAGGATACGTTGCAGGAGCTGCTGCAGGCGCTGCGCATGGAACCGCCGCTGGGCAGCAACTGTGAGGAGACAGACCTGCAAACGGATGCACAATGTGAACAACGTCTGCGTCGTCTCGAGCTGCTTGCAGATAAGCCAGCCAGCACACTGGACATGATCGTGCGCATCTGGAGGCGTGCAATGGCCCAAACCTTTGATTACTACAGGGCAGCAGCTCGCTCCTACTTTCACTATCTGAGCCTCAAGGGATCGGCGTCAATGCAGCCGCGTTTCCATGTCGATGATAGCAATATGGTGACCACAACATTGAGACTGCTCCGTTTGATTGTGAAGCATGCGAGTGGTTTGCAAGATGTGCTCGAGCAGGGCTTGAAGACGACACCAATTGGACCGTGGAAGGTGATAATTCCACAGCTCTTCAGTCGTCTGAACCATCATGAGCCGTATGTTAGACAGAGCGTTTGTGCTTTACTCTGCCGCCTGGCAGAGAGTCGTCCCCAATTGGTCACATTTCCAGCGGTCGTCGGTGCCAATCGTGAGCTACAGGCCATGCCACTAACAGGCAATAGCAACAGTAACAGCACCCCAGGAACTGAGAGCAGCTATGCTTGCCTTTTGGCTGCGTTGACCAAACAATCACCCGAGGTGGTGCAGCATGTCCAGCTGCTTGTTAAGGAGCTGCGTCGTGTTTGCCTGCTGTGGGATGAGTATTGGGTGCACTCATTGGCGCACATCTACAATAGCTATGTGGGTCGTGTGCACAGCATGAACAGCGAATTTAAGCCGGATGATCATGAGGGCAAACAGAATCGTTTCGATAGCTGGCGCCCACAGTTGCTACTGGATATGGAGGCGTTAAAAAGTTTTACGGCACGCGATCCAGAGACTTTATATGAGCGCAGTTTTAAGCGACGTTTTGATACGATCATCAAGGTTACCATGGAGGCACTGCGTCAAAAGCCATATCCGGAGGCTTGGGACAAGCTGAAGCAGCTCTACCATGTGCTCCAATCGAATATGCTGCGCGGCACAAGCAGCACCCTTAAAATGAGAAGCATTAGTCCGGTACTCTGTGATATTGGACGCATGTCTATTTCCATGCCGGGCCTGGATGCACAGGATGAACAGCAGCCGGTGTTCATTGAGTGTGTGGAGAGTACTGTGTGCATTCTGCCCACCAAAACGAAACCCAAAAAGGTCGCCTTCTATGGCAGCAATGGACAAAAGTATACGTTCCTTTTCAAGGGACTCGAGGATCTGCATCTTGACGAACGCATCATGCAATTTCTGTCCATCTCAAATGCAATTATGGCCAACAAAAAGGATACACCAAATAGCTGTTATCGTGCACATCATTATTCGGTCATACCACTCGGTCCCCAATCGGGTCTAATCAGTTGGGTCGATGGTGTAACGCCGCTTTTTGCACTCTACAAGAAATGGCAACAACGCCAGCCGGAATTAGAGTCATCCGGTTCCTCACGCCGACTCACCGATCTATTCTACAACAAACTGTCGCCATTGCTGGCCAGGCACAATATGCGCGTCACTGATCCTCGGCGCCAGTGGCCCCTATCCGCATTGCGTCAGGTGCTCAACGAACTGGTGCAGGAAACGCCCAACGATTTGCTTGCTCGCGAGCTCTGGTGTCAGGCCGGTAGTGCTGCCGAGTGGCGTCAATCAGTTCGTCGTTATATCAGCTGTATGGCGGTTATGTCGGTCATTGGCTATGTCATCGGGTTAGGTGATCGCCATTTGGACAACGTGCTCATCAATCTAAGCAGCGGCGATATTGTCCACATCGATTACAATGTGTGCTTCGAAAAGGGTCGCACTCTGCGCATACCCGAACGTGTGCCTTTCCGTCTTACCCAAAATATGGTCCATGCCTTGGGCATTACTGGCATTGAGGTGAGTCCAAGAACCTTTACAAGCTTAAGAAACATTAGATAATAGTATATACTTTGGTTCTAAGTTGTTTTTTTTTTTCAACTTTAAAATGTAAGGTTTGGCTTAAAAACCTAAATTAATTTCCGTAGGAAGTCTTATCAAGGAATTTTTTTCCCGTTCCCCTAGAATGCTTTATCAAGAACATATCCATAGAATTTATACTCTAGGAATTTTCACATAAAGATCCTATCTAGGACTATTCCGTAAGATTTCTAACCTAAGATTATGAATTCCGTAGGCGAAATTTTGTATCAAAGAAATATTATTAAGATTACTGCCGTTGAAACTCCCTCTAGATACAATCTTCCGTTGGATACCTACCCCAATACTTTTGTGTGGCATGTAGTTAACTCGCTTTCAATGTTTTGGTTTTAAACCATAAACCCTTTATGGCATTCTTATTCTTTTTTTCCCTGTAACCCAAAAGTTTTTGGGCTACACAAATTCAAAACCTCTGCTTGAAGTCAAACAATATTGTTTTTCTTTTTTTAAGAAGTGTACAAACTGAATAATGTATTAGTATTGATTATTGCGCTCCCTGGCACTGAGTTGATAGTTGTTTTTATGGCGTCGTTTTGATTGCGTTTGCATTACCGTATGTAAAGCTAGTAATGCTGTTGCTGTTGCAATTGCTATCGACGCGCTGCTTGACGCAATCCGTGGGCAACTGAAGCTCCAGATTACGGGCATCGATGCGACGACAGATGGCAGATTTGCAGCACAGAGTCTGGGCAAAGGCGCGTCGAAAGCCGGCGTTCTTCCATGAGTAGATGATCGGGTTGAGTGCCGAGTTGGCGATTGCCAGCGAGAATGCGGTCTTGTAGATCATCGAGCTGCTTTGGCAAATGCTAAAGAGCTGCGCAATGGCCACACAAAAATACGGCAGCCAGCAGAGCGTAAAGCAGCCCATAATGAAAACGACTATCTGAACGCTCTTCCAGTCCGGATGTAGCATGCTATGGCTAATGTGCGTATTGTAGACCACAGATTGGCGAAGTCTCTTCGCCTGTTTGGAGGCCTCGCGCATAATGCGCCAGTAGAAGACCAGCATACATATCCAGATAATAACAAATCCTGGCGTTATTACACCAGCCACATACCACGGCAGCAGTACCACATCAAATTCGCAACCCTGCGTCGCGGACCATTTGTTCCAAAAAATCGGTATCAGTGCCACCAAAGCGCCCACACACCAATTGCACGTTATAATCATGTAGGCCATTCGACGTGTCATATAGCTAAAGAGATGAAACAGAAAGAAAGGAAATTGGATTCGAGATCGAAGTATTGCCAATGTGTATGACTAAGATCTTTATGAGGCATCAAAAAAATTACTGTTTATCGTAGAGTTCTAGCTTCGATTTATTCTGTGAATCGTTAAACGAAAAACGATGCTAAGAAAAACAATAGAAAAGTCAGGTGAAAACCGAGCATAGACAGACACAGACTTTACCCAACTTGATCCGAACGAAAAAACAATAATCTAGTCATAAACCTATTGACGCATTTCTTATGTCACTTGGTAACAAAATTAATATATATGTAAATGCAACTTAGTTCAACTACTGACAACGACATTAAATTGACTGACTAAAAACTTTGCATCTTGCATATTATAACCTAAAGTAAATGTGAACTTACCGTCTGTAGTGCAGGGCATACATAACCGCAATATAACGATCCACGGCGATGGAAATCAGTGTCAATATGGATACACAGCAGGCGCAGATGAAGAGGAAAAAGCGCAATAAACAAAAGCCACGCAATCGTCCCAAATCCAATCCAAAGCCCATATAGAAGACAACATGGTAGGGCAATGCAACGCCAACCATAAAATCGGATATGGCCAACGAAAGGATAAAAAGATTCGATATAACCGAGCGTAGATTGCGACAGGTGCGCACGGCGACAATTGTGAGTGCATTGCCGCCCAATATGAACACAAATATGATGGCATTTATGATCAGCCAAAGTAGCAGGCCCGGACTTAACGCCTGCTGTTGCTTGCTTACATGCAAAAGATTCTCAAGCGATGTTGGATTATTGATGTCGCCATTGATGATGATGCTGCTGCTGCTGCTGATGCTGCTGCTGGTGCTAGTTATTGTACTTAAAGTGTCCAACCAATTGTTGGCAGACAACAAATGTTCAGCAGCATTGCTTTCTAATTCCTTGTTGGCGGCCATGATGCAAAATAAAATAAGCGCCGACGACCCGCACGACATGATTGGGAATCTCCCACACACACTCTGCGACTATGAAACGCACTGTATGAACGTGTTTGACATTCTGTTCGTTCGGCCGTTTTGCATGTTGCAAAGGACTTCGGCTGCAGCTCAAATTGAATTGAATCGAATCGCATCGTGGGCGTCGTTTGTTTACGTTTCAGTTTACGCCAACTGCTCTAGCTCTGATAGCGAGAGATTCAGCGTGAGAAACACAATCCGTTGATAAGCAACAAAATTACCTAGCCGCCCGCCAAAAAAAAAAATAACATCATCATCATCGAACCCGAACCCGAACCTACGTATAATACGTATTGTGTATATTATTGTTATTCATGCCACCTGGCTGGCATTTATAGCATATATTAACTCTTTGGGTGGGGCTAAAGATTATTAGCTATCTGATGGGTGCCCATACGACTGACACATTTCTCTATCTACAGGTACTATTTAGCGCTAAACCTAGGTGAGCTGTGAAGCTTACTAACTAATTATTTATCAAGTGACATGATTAACAAAAAATTAAACTAATATTTGGGAAAACATTTCATGTCGATGCTTAACTATTGAAATTTATTAACTAAGCCTAGACTATAAAACAATGCTAAACAAACATTCTGCAATAGCCCGTTAGTAAGCCCATTACTAGGCCCATTAGTAGCACTTATACTTTGAAAACCCTTCGATCACAGTTACGAACTACGCACATACTAGCTTCAAAGTTCAAACAAGTGTTAACATCGATTAGCGAACCAAACACATATCTACATATAACTGTTTGCGTAAAAAGTAGTAGTGTGTATTGATCATATACTAGTGTAGCATTTACATACGTACCATATCATAAAAATGTCTTGTCTGTCGTGTCATTTTACGACTGTGAACATGAATGTGCTTCGAATGTCGAATGCAGTCGTATACAATTTATAACTAATACTAGATAGGCGTAACGATAAACACGATATACGTTATACGAGCTCAACTAGCTAATCATATCAGTTTTTGATCATCCATCTGCATACATACATATATGATATAACATCTCTTTCTGTTTTTGGTTCTTGTTTTTGTTTCAGGGTTCGTTTCGATTGGGCTGCGAGTATGTCCTTAAGGTGATGCGTAAGGAGCGCGAAACTTTGCTCACACTACTCGAGGCATTTGTCTATGATCCTTTGGTCGATTGGACAATCAACGATGATGCAGCAGCCCTGCGACGTGCCATCAATGCCAAGCCCACGTCCACGGCTTCCAACGATATGAAATGCCTGAAAAAGGACAAGTCTAAGACTAAGATTCAAGATTGGGATGCCAAACGACGACACTACATTGGCAAATTGAAGCAGTGCCAAAAGTTTTGGAAAACATGCAAGTAAGTATAATGTCTGTGATGTATGTGAAAATCCGAAATAACAAACTTGTTTTACAGGCAGGAAATGCTGCCACAGGTGTCGGCAATGTTGCTGGAAATCGAAAAGCTGCAACAGCTGCAAGTGAAACGTCTGAGCACCGAACAAGAGCTGGAGAATCTAAACAAACGTTCGGCCTTGATAACTGAAATCAATTCGTTGGCCACGGCAATTGAGAGTCACAGTTTCAATACAGCTTCGTTGCGCTATGCCACAAAGAGGCAACACCAGCAGGCGCTAGCGAAACACACATTATTGTGCCAAGTGGACTATGAGCGTGTACAGTGCCTTTTAGCCAGCTATAACCGTTGCCTGCAGCTCACATACCTCGCCAAATTCAATGTGCGTTTCATTCAGCTCAAAGTGCAGGGCAATAGCTGGCAATCGGAGTACCAAGAGTTGTCGGAGCTTGTGCGAGCCCATCTATCCGGTGTCATTTTTGAAAGCTTTACTCAAACGCGCCAGAAGCTAAACGAACTCTTTGCGCGTTTGTGTGATCTGGGACTGCAGTGTGTGGAGCATATGCAACAGTATGCCTCGATTATGTATTACTATCCCGTAGAAGCGCATCGAAAGAACAAGTATGTGAAATTTCACGATACGTATGCGGTGCATTTGAAGCATGTGGCAAACGAGCTGAGTGACAATAGCTGTATCAACGATCCGTTTGCCAACATCGATATGGCACAAAAACTGTATGCTGCTAAAACTCTAGAATTAGTTTGGATGCAACTCAACTGTAAGAAGGATCAATTGACGCAGCAATTTGACAACAAACAGGAAACGCAACCGGAGCAAGAAATACAATCGCTAAATGCCATCATTGAGAAGAGCAATATTAACAAGGAGCTTGTCAATGCCTCGCTTATTCACACTTTGGGTGAAGCCACTAATATCTTCAGTAACTACGAGCGGGCGTCTTTAGCTACACACGACACATCGTTGACTCAACAACAACTTAAATTCATTCATCTTGTACGCACAATGTGTCGTAGGATGCTAGGCGAGCTGTGCGTGAAGCAGGGCAGCGAACAGCTGGGCGAACTTCATGATGCACTTACTGCAATCGTTAGGTTTCAGCAGACCTTTGAACAGGAGTTGCCCATTAACATCTTTCGCTTTCTGCTAATGTGTCCCGATTTGGATTATTTAGATGCTCTGCTTGAGCTGAATAGCAAATCGTTGAGTGAGCGATTTTACCAAACATTGGCAGAGCAACAGCAGAAGCAACAGCAGGAGCAAGAGGAGGAAGTTCAGCCACAGGAGAAGAAACCAGTTGCTCTGTCCGTGGGGCAGCAGTTTATGCTTTGCCTGCAGTCGGCACACGATCAATATGAGCAACTTACCACGGCGCTGGACCGAATTTTGCGCGTTATTAAATTAATAATTGATGATGTCCGGGATGATCAGAAACAGCAGTATATGGTGGGTACACATACATTTTGGCAACATCAAACATACTATTTTCAACATCTGATTCCTTACAGGACTTGAACATATTTAGGAACTCGAGCAGAAACTTTTTGAGTGGCGCTAATTACGCGTTCTTTGATCTTGTGCTTCAAACGCTTCGCTCCGGTTATAGCTACGATATGCGGCAGATGGTTGGTCCCGTGCAGATCTTTGTGCATCGCGTGCAGCAGGATTATATAGTGGGTTTGGTGCCATTGTTTTCAAATACATTCTTTATGAATTGCGGCCCACGTTGCGAAGTTGACGAGTTGGCCGCTGTCAGTGATTGTCCGACGAATATGCAACAATTGAGCGATAACTTATTTGCGGCACTGCAAACAAAGGCAACGCTACAGCAGCAGGAATGTGAGATTTCGCTGCTCAGTCAACAGATCGAGACACAGACACTAATTGCAACGGCACATTATTGGGCCTATGGAGAAGTTCTTGGTAACGAGCTGCCTTGCGGTCACATCATAAGCCGGCAAAAGCTATGCGAAGCCATCTACGAAAACTGGCAGACGATCGATGAGAGCTCAGCGATTGTGGAGCAACAGCATCAACAAATGACTGAACAAGCTAAGCAGCTTAAATTTGAGCGCACCAATTGGAATCGCAATCACATTGATAGTCTGCTACGCATCAATCAACATCAGCATCAGCTGACAACCAATCAGCTGGAATTCATCAGTGAGCTAAGCAGTTGCGCCAGCACCCTCTGCAGCATGGAACAGATGAGCTCGAATAGCCAGAAGTCACAACAGCAACAACAGCTGCCCGAGCACATGGAGTCCTGGCTGAGTGCCCATGCCCAGTGGCATGCGAGCAATGCGCGAATTAGTCCTGTCGAGGAGGGCATTGTACAGTTGCTTGATCCTGAGAGCGGCATTGACCAGTGTTGGCTAGCGAATGTCCAAGGATTGCTCGAGGACTATACATGCAAGGTGCAACGCGAAATTTCAACTCTAGAATCCGAGCATCAAGCTCGTCATGCATACATTTGCACTCTACTCAAGGATATACAGGTGGGTGGTGCACACAAAATGTCTACTTCCCCTAATTAAATGGCTACTTAATGGTCTTTCTTTTATGAATTGTAGCGTCAGCAGGACCATATGCCAAGGATTTATATGAGGAACATGTGCACGGAGCCCGAGGATGAAACAAGCGGTACGGTCAAACTGATACCAATGGATGTACAGCTGCTCTGCGGTCATGTCCGTGACTCTCAGCGAACACTGCTCAACTTCTTCCAGCATCTGTTGGATTTGCGCAAGGATCTAAGCGGCGATCGGCATGCCATGCAGCCGGACACACTCGCCAGTTGGCAACATCAGCTGCAAATGATTAGGCTCAAGGCCAACAACGATGTCGATGAGTTCTTCAAAGCCATCGATGAGTTCCTGCAGCATGCAACCGACGCTGATTCACTGTCATATGAAACATTTACGCACAGCAAAGGTATGCGTACTTAACTAGACCAAGTTGTTATTAACGACAGTAATTTATTGTTTCTTATTGGCAGGTACTCAAAACCAGCACGAACAGAAGCGTAACGCTTATGGCGTCTCTGTTTGGAAGAAGATACGCATGAAACTGGAGGGACGCGATCCGGATAGCAATCAGCGTAGCACCATCTCCGAACAGGTGGACTATGTGATACGCGAGGCAACCAATCCGGATAATTTGGCCATACTATACGAGGGATGGACACCGTGGGTCTAACCTTTGTCGAGCAAAATGTGCGACATCAAATTTAAACACATTTAAAAACAACGCATCAAGCATGCGTTTGGAGGCTGACTCCTGTGGAACTTGACTTGACTGGACGCTGCGAAGTGGTATGCTGGCAGTTGCCTATATATCTATATATATATATATATATATATATATATATGTATATGTATATGTATATGGATATGTATATGTATATCTAATATATATATTTATATATATAGACCTTTGCAGATTGGGGCTATTTGTCGCTTATTTAGCACGAGCCACGTTCCCTTCCTCCATCCATAAAATAACAACCACCAATGCTCCAAAAGTATAGACGACAACAACACAATGAATTTAAAACAAATTGAAAGACACAAAGACAATATCGTTTCGGTTGCTTTCGCCCATATAACGGCCAGCTTCACCCCCTCCTCATGGTATGTGTTCACCGTTGTGAAGGAGGGGTGAGGTGGAGTAAGAGACCGAAACTCTCATACTCTGGACACTCGACAAGCAGCTCAAAGCAATTCAACAGGCCTAGGAAATATTACAAAACTGTAAATTATTTTTTTAAGGAAACGTTTTTAATTCATTCTCTTTACAAAAAAACACTTTTAAATTACACATTATTTATTTAAGTCCCACTTTAGCCATATTAACGATTGATTTTCACACTTACGCATCTACAGGCTTCTAGCATCCTTCTTTTAATGGTTGACGTTAAAACAAAATTTGTTACCAAGTTGATTTGTTAATTTGTAGCCTTCATTTTTAAGATTTTTTTTTTTAAATTTTGCGTTAAATAAATGCGATCTTAATTTACGAGCAATACAAAATTTGCGTTTTTTTTTCCTTTGCTGGTTGCGAAATCGCAGAATCCTTAAAAGCAAACCGACGATTTGCTGTATACCATTTTTTTTCAAAATAGCCCTAAAACAGTCGAATCCTGTCGGATTATCGATATTCATGGTGCGTTAAAATCCCAAGCACCAACACCATCCAACTGCATTCAAGGATTATAGGGTTATCTAAGAGTTCAAACACTTAAAAGAAAATCACCTTCTGGGCAAGCAATAATGGGTGAAAATCATAAAATCCCTATTTTCTCGGAAACTAAAAGGAATATCAAAATGTCCTTTGGCCAGTTGGTAGCCCTGGTCAAGACAAATTTTTTGACATAGGACTCGTGAGGATCCTTCAGGATTTGGCCGCGTTATAAGCTATTTTCTGTTTTAAAAAAAGTCCTTTTATTTCAGCCGCTGAAAGGAATTTCGTCCTTTCAATTACTTTTTTATAATCAGTTGGCCATAAGCTATCTGTGGTAAAACGGACATCCGGATAGTCCTTAAAATGGCCATGTTAGAGCCGATTTTGTGATTTTTATAACTTTTTCTGACCAACCCCCTTGCAATTTTTTTCGAAAATTTTTTTTTCGATTTTTGAAAATCCTTGAATGCAAATCGATCAGTCTTGTTGCTGTGTTTCAAAAAATATGTTTCCTTTCACGATCCTTAAGGATATGGTCGAGAAAAGGCTTAAAATCGAATGTCCTTTTTTGAAAATTAGCTGCAACTTTGACAAAACCTAACGAATTTTCGCATGGAAAAGCTACAACGAACCGGTTATAAGAATATATAAAGAGTCCTTTCCCGGTAAGCTATAAACGAAAAAGGATGAAACAATAAGATAATGCCATTCATTTGAATATATGTATTTATATATAATCACTCATTTATTTTCTAATTTCTTTTTATGGTTTTGTTTTTGTTATCTCAATTTGCTTGATGTCGGTCAGTTTTTGTTTTCGTTTTCGTTTTTATCAATTAGCTTTATTTTATTTGTTTTTCGCTTGTTTTGGATAGGGTGTAAAAAGTTTGAAATGTTCTTAATAGGATCAAGACATAGTACTTATTACCAGCTAATGCATTTTTATTTTTTTTTTTGTATATATATATGTTTATTTGTTTTTAGGTATTTGTTGCAAAATAACTAGTATAACTTGTTAATGTTTTATGTTTTTGCGATTTCGCTTACAATTCTGTTTTGTTGTTATTGCTTATGATGTTTATGTGTATTCTCAATGTATTTTACAAACAATTACAAGTAGAAATCAAGATTTCAGCTATGGGTCGATATAGTTATTATTATTATTATTTCCTTTTTTGCAACTGTTTACTTATGTGTGTGTGTGTGTGTGGTAAATCAGATGCATTTTGTGATAACGTTTATGTTGAATGCTACAAGTTATACAATTATATATATATATATATGTGTTTTTATATGTACAGAATATTGTTTAGTATACATGCATACATATATGTATGTATATTTATTAATGCATATACTTATTCATACATATATCATATCATTTACATAAAATTAAACATCGTTTATCGCCATAGCTGCTGTTAAGAAAAAATTGTTATTAGACATTAAACATATTAACAAAATCATATTTAAAAACGAAGAAAAAAAAAATCGATTAAAGTTAAATAATAGTTTTACATGCTATGTATATGTGTGTGTGTGTATATATAGTATTTATATATATGTTTGTTTTTTTACGGCACAGCACGTAAGTAACGTGTTACGGATTGTGAATGCGGCCTTTTATAATGGGATCCCTTATGTCTAAGACAGGAACTGTCCATTTAGCCAGGTTTTGAAACTTGAAATACATTTAAATTGCCTTAAGCATTCGTTTGACCAGAATTTTCACATGACAGTTGGTTTTTTAATATTTGCAATATTTACGCATTTTACTTTAAGTTTTACGTGTTTTTTGTTTTTGTTTTTCGAATTAACAATACAAACAGAATACAATAATAACAAAAATTTAATGGTTGTGTGTGTGTGTGTGTACAATAAAATAATAATAGTATATATATATTTATATATACGTACATATAATTAATAGCAATAACTAGTTTATGACATTGTGGACAAACACAAAGAAATGACAAAAAACAAAAAAAAAACATTAACATTAATAAAGATTACGAAAATTTAATTGAAAAGTTTCTGGTTTGTTGTGTGTTTTTGTTGTTGTTTTGTGAGTTTTTTTTTTGGTTGATTTGCTTTTGTTGCTCTCTAATAAAGCATAATTATTTATAGTGTGTGTGTCTGTATGTGTGTGTGTGTGTGTATAGTTGTTTGTGTTAATCCTATAATTAGTTAGTTGTTTAAAATAATAAATACATACATATACATATACATCATTATAATTACAATTACATCATATCCATAGTACAAAATATAAAATTTAACATCACATTGGTTGACATTCTTTTGTTGGTTGGTTGGTTGCTTCGCACATTTCTTAACATTCGCATCATAGTCCTTTCCATATTCATAGTCCTTATTACCATCATCCCCATTATCCCATTATCATTATCATCCCTATCATTATCATTATCAATCTTGCAATCATTCTCATCAATCGTCGTGTTGTTGTTTATACATATTTTGTGGGTTGGTTGGTTTCGTTTACTTTTGTCCTTTGTTTCGTTTGCTGTTTGCTTGCATTTTTTGTTGTTCGGTCGGTAGGTCAAAACGATCGATCACTCGATCCAAATACAGCTGCTCTAAATTGTAGCTCCTCCTCTCCTCACCACTCTCCAGTCCGCCGCTTCACTCAACGTTTAACTGCCCCATTCTTCAACAACTGCCCAGCTGTTTCTCTCTCCGTCTTTAGTTTGTTTGTGTTTGGCCTTTGCTTTCCAGTCTGAAAAAGCAAATATTTTTTAATTATTCGTTTATGCCTAACAAAACAATTGTTACTTAAAACTATTAAAATTTCTTTGTTTTTTATGTACATCTGGCGAATATATATATGTATATGTATACTATATATGCACAAACATTGTGTGTCTAACAACCAGTTTACGCACACAGCCCACTCGAACATTAAATGACTTAACGAGCGAGCTCTGTGTTATACAAATAGTACAATGCGATGCAAGTATGTCAAATGCCAACGCATGCACAGCGAATACTTATACACATACATATGTGTGTATGTGTATAGATGTATGCATAAGATAATAGTAGAACACGCGGCACGTTGACTGCAATACATACATATGTAGCGGATGATATCTACAAATCTGTAATTGTACTTTACCTAGTGAGATTTTGTTTTTTGAAACTAATCTCCTGGATGCTCGGGACAGGAGCGATTAACCTCAAACCAACGATCAATGCAGCTAGAAAAAAGTTTGCAAAATGTTTTTAAAATGTTTTTCTTTCAAAACATAATAATAGTTAATTATTAATAAATACCCTTTGTGGTAGATGCATAGACATGGCAAACGTGCAATTGTATCACCTGGACTTAGATCTTCAAGACATATGACGCATTCGCCCTTAGCATCTGATAATGTGTCCTCTGTAATTAAATATATCAAACAAACAAACAAACAATCAATCAATCAAATCAATTCGGTTGAATTGGAATCTGAATCCAGCTTATTAGCTAATGCTTACCGTTATATGAGAGTCGAGGTTTTGTTAGGCACATCACTAAATGGCATTCAATATCGTCTGGCAAGACGAACTTATTGCACACCGGACACTTGATGCCTGTTTGAAATGTATCAATCATTAATGCTGAATTCATATTAATGCAATTAACACACGATTCTACACAAGAAGTTCAATTTCTGTTTATAAAATATATGTGTATATATTTTTTTTTTAGAGAAATAATGTGCAGGCTTCAACAATAAATATTATTTTTCAGCTGAATGGATCTGTTGTCAACCAACATTTGATTTATAAAAAGAAACAAACGAAACAAGCTGTTAATGGCAATTACCGTTAAAGGACCAAATGTGAGATGGTAGCGATGTCGCCGTATAGACACGTCCAATACCATTCGCTGATGTTGCGGATGCGGCCAAAGCAATGCTCTCAACAATGCTGGCGCCCGTCATTGACATGTCCTGCGAAAAGACAAATTAGGTATACATACATATAATATATAGTTGTATATGTGGGTGGGTTGGTTGGTTTGTTGGTTGGCCTTACGCGTATTGAGTCACCCAATGCACGACGCTGTTGCATATAGTTTTGTGCGGCTATTGATGAGCTGTTGTTGTTGCCAGCTACCGCTTGGTAGCTACTATTATTGCTATTTGTTGCATTCGCTGACACAGAGACGGCGGGATGTTGGTGTTGTTGTTGTTGTTGTTGCTGCTGCTGTTGTTGTTGATGTTGGTGTTGTTGCTGTTGATGCTGTTGCTGTATATCCGGCACGGAGCTTAAGCTACGCGCACGCTGTCGATCTATGGACGACGAGTTATTCTGATTCTGATGCGTATGATGTTGATAGACCTGCAGTCCCGGCAATTGGCGCAGCAAATTGAAGCCCTGCCCCGTTGCATCGTTGCCACGCCCACCCACCGCATTGGGTGGCGAGGTGTCCGATGTGGCTGTTGCGCCCGTTGAGCTGCTTGAGAATGTCCGGGAGCGTGGGCTCTGCTGGCCGCTGGTCGCTGGTGTGCTTGCCTTTTGACCCATATGATCACTTTTCTAAAGCTTTAGCCCGGCCCCTGCTCCTGCTCCTGCCCCCCGCTGCGCCACCACGCTGCGCTCACAAATCACTGATCGTTCAATATATTTAGGCTTACTGGCTGGCTGGCTAGCACCTATTCTCTCCCACTCTCTCTCTCTCTCTCTCTCTCACTGCCTTTGTCTCACTGAATCAAAGGATTTCGCTCTAGCCTCTCTCACTCTGGTTCTGTGAGTTTGAAGTTTTTTTTGTTTGCTCCTTCGCACTTTGACGCTGTCGTCTGTGTGTGTGTGTGTGTGTGTGTGTGCGTTCACATTTAAGGAAACAAAACAAATGACAGCAGCAGTAGCAGCAGACAACAATAGCAAACAAAGTTGGTGATGTTATGGATCAAGTTGGAGGGGGTGGTGGTGGTGGTTGGTGTGGTTGATGGGGGGGAAATGATTCGGCAGCGGCGTTGATAAATGCGGTGTATAGATAAGTGTTTCAGTGTTTGTGCGCCTGATAATAAGAATGACGATGATGATGTTGATGATGTTAATGATGATGATGATTATATGCACTGTGTGTGTGTGTGTGGGAGAGAGAGAGAGAGAGAGAGGTTTGTGTGTGTGTGCGGGTGCCAAAAGTTTAGGAGCGCAGGGGGGGAAGAGGGCGTTAATCGCGTACCGTCGGTCGTCGGTGTCAGTGTCGGTGTTGGTGTTGGTTTTTTGTCGGTTTGTCGGTGCGTAGTTGAATATTATTTATGTTGCTGTTGAATGTAGTTATGTACTGCAACAATGCCTTGTCCGCTTCGATTACCACTCGTTATTAAAATAACTGTTTCCGTTTTCTTTTATTTTATTTTTAACATATCTCCGTTTTCGTTTTATGTGTACTCTTTGCTTTGCTTTTGACCACCACAATTTATTGGTCTACCACCACACAACTTAATCGCAGCGACTGGTGTTGCAAAATGCCACAGCGCGCACTCACAGCTCTTCGAACATAGGTGAAACAGACACACACACCCACACCCACGAAAACACAATCGATAAAAGTGATTGAAGTACACATTTATCGTGTCATATCGATAGTGATACAAAAAAAACTTTCGACAAAATACATACGATTTAAATACATTTTAAACGAATCTGAAATACATATAATAATCTCATACAATTACACAAAACCGTTAAATTATTGCAAAATTTACCGTAATCGATATTATTGAGTATCGAGATATCGGCACAATATCAATAGATGCTGCCAACCCAGCTAAGAAGCGAAGAAGAATATATACCTTTAACTATGTATTTGCATTGGTAAAATCGCAGTTGCTTGTCAAATCACATTCGCATGTGCGTCCATTAGTGTGCCACACTTAAGCCACACTAAGCGAGATCCAGAGGAAGCATGAGTTGGTTCGAAAAAGCCAAAACCGTACTAATTGAAGCGCTCGATATACAGGATGATGACAACAAGGCAACCGACAATGCTGTCAGCAGTGCTGCCAACAGATCAGCCTCCTCGCAGTCTGCAGTTGGTGGCGCTGCAGCCATAGCAGCTAAAACGTCAACAACAAATGCAGCAGCAGCAGCAGTATCAGCAGCAGCAGGATTGACAACGTCAGCGATAGAAGGCGCCACGTTCTATGACAATCCACATGCCAATGAAATGGTCACAATTCCGCCCAGAGCTAGTGATGCCTCAGCAGCAGCCACAGTATCAGCATCAGCAGTTGCCACAGCCAATCTCTATGCTAAACGTCAATCAGCCACATCAGATTCTGTCGATTTGTTATCCTCGCCATCGCCAACGTCGCCAAGTGGATGTTTACACAACTCGGATTCCTCATCGCTGGAACTTATAACAGCGCCAACGACAACAACCAGTGAAGTCGAAATGCAACTGTCACCCGATACGGAACCATCGCTGCCCGATAGCATTGTTATCATAGCGAGCAATGATACCTCAGACAATCCAGATGCTGATGATGATGATGACGATGACGATGATGATGATCGACAAGCATTAAATATGGATCAAGATGATCATTCGTTGCACCTTAATGGTAAGTAGCTTTGACATAAACAAATTTGAAAACTTGATCTGAACTTTGTTTATTTTTATTTTTTTCACACTGCTGCAGACTCAACAAAAACAATGAAAGCTTTAGTATTTAGTGAGACGCAAATGGCGTCGAGTCAGGTGGCAGGTGGAGCTGGTGCTGGAGCGGACTCGGATTCAACGCAAAGCTTTGAGGATATTCAAATGCAACTGAGCCAACACAACAAGAGCCAACACAAATCGGATGCCAGCAAAACAGAGATGGTCGATCAGAGCTACTCCTCGACGTCATCGGACATTGAAATCATTTCGAATCCGAATGGCGATTCCAGTACAAATAGCACCACAACGCGCACCAGTCCACAAAAGCTAAAGGACCTCAAACTGAGCAATCAGCAGCAGCAACAACAACAACAGCAACATCATCATCAACATGGCTTACAGGGCCTTAAGCCAAAGGGTCATTATCGTGAGCCCTCGGAAATATCGCTGCTGTCCGAGGACTCGCAATCGGAGCTGGACAAGCTGGTGAATCGCATCAGTGAACTCAATCAGGTGATTGAGGCACGCGAGCAGCGACTGCTGCAATCGGAGCGTCAAAATGCTGAGCTCCAGGAGCGCAATCAGCAGCTGGCTGCTCAAGTTGAGGCGGCAAGGAATAGCGCCGACAGCACTGAGGCAAACGAGGCTGTGCAACGTTTGTCGGCGCTGGAAAAGAAGTTTCAGGGCAGCATTCGGGAACGGGATGCATTGCGCATACAAATCAAGAGCCTAAAGGACGAGCTGCTCAACAAGATACCCAGGGATGAGCTAACCGAATGCAATGAAATGATTCAAGCATTGCAATCGGAGGGCGAGAAACTCTCCAAGGAGATACTGCAGCAGTCGAACATCATTAAGAAACTGCGAGCCAAGGAGAAAACCTCTGATACGCTTTTAAAAAAGAATGGCGAACAGATTTCGCTGCTCTCTAGCGAATCGGAGCGTCTCAAGAAGTCACTGGCCGCCAAAGAGGAAATGGAGCGCACCCAAATCGAGGCCGTGTGCCGCATGACCAACGAGAAGCGTCGCGCCGACGAGGAGAATGCCGAATACCGCAGTCACATTGAGGATTTGCAATCAAAACTGTCTGCACTGCAAGCCAGTTTCGATGGCATCAAAATGGATCAGCAGCAACGACAGCGCCAAGAGCAGCATCAAATGCATGCAGAGAATCAGGAGTACGTGCAGCAGCTGAACGATATGCGCGAGAAACTACGTCTCACCGAGCACAATATGGTCAAGCGGGAGAAGCAGTTGCGCGACGAGAATCGCGATCTGTTGCGTCGTCTCGAGGCAGCCGAATCGCGTGCAGAGTGCAGCACCCAGGAGCTAAGCATGTCGACAACGCCGCTCATTCGGCAAATTGATGCGCTGCAAAAGACGCTGAATCAGCGGGACGCCAGCTGGGCCAAGGATGAGCAACAGCTGCTCCAAAAACTAGAGGATTCGCAAGCCAAGCTGCGTTCGCAGCAGCAGCTCGAATCCGTGCAGAATGAGAAACAGGAGCTGTTGCGAACACGCTGCGATCTGCTCGAGGAGAAGCTAGCCAATGCCCTGGCGCAAGTGGAGACCGCCAATGCCAGGCTGCATCAGCAGGAGTTAGATGCTAGCCTCAAAGACAACGATTACAAAAGGTTTATTTCACGAACTCTTAAACGATTTCAATGCATTTCATTCCATATATATGGTATATATAAATATGTGTTTATCAATTTGTTTGTTGTTGTTTGTGCAGTCAACTGTGCGCGCTGCAGGAGCAGCTGCAACAGCGCCAGGACAAACTGGAAACGCTGGCCGAACAGAGCCAACAGCTGGAAGAAGAGCTAAGCAAATTGCACGCATTTGAGCGCCCAATCAGAAGTAGAAGAAGAAGCAGCAGCAGCAGCGAACTTACCGTCGAGGCAATCAATGCAAGCAGCGAACTCTCCGAAAGCCCGCGGGACCCCAAACAGTTGCACATCTCGCCGCCGCTCAGCCTGGCGGGCGATAGTGTCTGCAACGAAGATGCGCTCGGCAGCATCATTGACTGGCACGGCGTAAGCAAACACGAACGACACTTATCTCTTTTCTTAAAGTTTACTTAATCAATTGTTTTGTTTTTTGACTTTCATGAAGGACGATTTGGAATGTATATCGAATAGCGGCCGCCAGCAATCGGGCTTTGTACAAGGTGTGCATTTGAGTTTTTTGGGTGGGAACACGACAACGTTGGAGCATTTGCAGGCGCTGCTCAAGCAGCGTGATGGCGAACTGACGCATCTGCAGTGGGAGCTGTCGCGACTGCAGGCCGAACGTAATGTTCTAGACAGCGAGATCTCCAATTTGACAAATGACATGGAGACGGTTAGTCAAGTGAATCTAATCAATTTCAATTTCAATTTCATATACATCATTATAATCTTCTCTTGTGCCATATTAGTTAAAGGAAAAAGTGCAATTATATGAGGAGATGGAGAAGAACTATCAGGATCTGCAGCATCGCTACGATGCACTGCTGCAAATGTACGGTGAGAAGGTTGAACGCACCGAGGAGCTTGAGCTCGATTTGGTCGAGCTTAAGCAGGCGTACAAAATTCAAATCGATGAGCTGTTAGCTGCGCCGCCACCAAATCTACAACGGACACCAAAGCACACATGATTGTCGTCGTCCCTGGACTGCTGGAGACGCGACTAACAGCCGTTGTGTCCGTTCCGTCGTTCGATCTGCCTTTCTTTTGCAAGTTCCGTTCAATTCCAATTATATGCAATGTATTATGCTTCCCTTTTGAGTATTACTTAATAGAGCTTAACAGTTGCCCCCCCCCTTAACCCTGTATTTGTCCATGTATGTATGTGTGTGTGTGTACTATAAAAGTCAGCATACATATATATATAAAAAGTGAATATAATTTGCGTGTTGAAACATTTATCTAGTTATATTATAAATATGGATTGATTGTGATAATTTTTATTTATACTTATGCCTATAAATTAAAGCAAAATAAAAACGAAAATAAAACTTCTTTTTTTTTAATTCACGGAGGTAGTTCAGAAACGTAAATAAGCTTTAAAATTACAGTATACAGCCATAATTGATCTAATAATATAACAAGTTAATAACAATAGATACTAGCTAACGATACTTAATAACATAACTTTATCAAACATTAGTAGTTTCAACATATTCAAAACATTGTATAAATTGCTGCTTTGTAAGCTTTGGAATCTAGAATGTTTAAAGTATATATAAAAAAAAGCTTACTTAAATCATTCCCAATCGATAAAGCATATTATGAGTATCATTATTATAATTAAGTCGCTCTTTGGCAATAGACATGCATACATTTATATTGGTCACAAAGGTTTTCACAAAGGTTTTCATATCAATTCTTTTGCATGCCTTGCATATGAAATTCTTTCAAAAATCCCAATTATGTAACATTTTTTATTTTTTATTTTTGGTTGCATAGATAAACTTGGTCTTGTTGATATGGAATGGTATTGTTTTGCAGGCATCATTGAAAATTGTGGGAAATATGTTTGTGTCTGACAATGGCGGAATAGGAACTGTTGAATTGATCGAATTGTGCTAGAACTGAATACCATTCTTCAAGACCAGAGTTTTTATTTGACTACTTGTATCTAGTCAAAGCGATTTCGTAGAATACTATTTGCAGCTTGGGCTAAGGGGAATACGGGCTTGCCAACGGTTTCGCGAGAACGTGGCATATAGCCGCAAGTGTTCTTAAGATCGTCTGTATTGAGAGAGAAGATCATGAGGCCACCCACATTTAGTGACTTGACATAGTTGGCTTTGCATGAAATGCTCGTCTTGCTTTCATACGATATCCATTCCATTAGCTCACTTAGATACGGCGAGCAGGTGTCCTTGTCGTATGTGTAGATGGGCGCCAAAAAGTTATTGGCACACTCACAAGTTTCCGATAGAGTGGTAAAGCCCAATTTGCCACATTTGCCATAACCAGAGGCAGGTGCTCCAATGCGTATATTAAATGGATTGACGAGACTAGAAGGCAAAATGTTCGACTAAAATTTAAAGTTAAAGTTAAAGCCGATTCGCTTACCTAAAGGAATGGCCGTAAGTGGGTAAGCCGACGACCAAACGTTGCGGTTCGAGTCCATTACGGAGCCACCAATGCACGGTATAGTTGATATTAAATGTGCCCATTATGGAACGCTCAACGGGCCGGGCATAGAGTGGTGCATTCAAGCCCGTAAACGGTGCATCCTCACGATAAAAATGAAAATCATATGTCATCAAGTTTACATAGTCCACATACAAATTGATCTCGCGTATGTTATACGCAAAGAATGCAATTCCCTCGGGTGCTGCAACGGCCAGGGTCAAAAGTTTGTCCGGTTGGAGATGGCGACGCCACTGCATGCGTATCTCGTGCAGAAGCTGGGCGAAATGCATACGCTCATTGTCGTAGGCACGCGGAAATTCCCAATCCAGATCGATGCCATCCAATTGGGGATACTGGCGCATCACGGACTCCAGCGAGCGTAAGAAAGTCTTGCGATGCGCATGATTCGCAACCATTTCGGCAAACTGATGGCCACTATCAGCGCCTCCAATCCATAGCAGGAGCTTCACCTGCGGCTGCATGTTGCGAAATAGATATGTCTCATTTTGGAGCACTTGCTTGAGATGCGCCGACAATTGCAAAGATCCATTTAGCAAATCGGCAATGCCAATGTTGATATGGGTGCACAAATTACTGGGAACATCGAGTAGGCGTAGCTTATCGGGACTGGAAGTACTATAATAGCAAACAAAGCGTTGTTTATCTGCGTTTTGTTGCTGCTGTTGTTGTTGTTGCTCCACATTTGGATTGAGAATGAGTAAACAAAGGGGTATCAAGGTGACACAAATAAATATTATAAATGCGATTAGCAGGATGTAACGGATAATGCATTCATGCTTTTGGCGCAATGCCTCCGTGTTACGTATTTCCTCGCTGCTTCTGTTCTCGATTTCGTCCTGTATTTGGCTATAATTAACCATTGTTATTGTTTTGGCTCATTTATCAAACAGTGCTTCCTTTTTTACGTATTCCTTTACTTTGGACTGTCGTTGAATACAATGAAACCATCGATAGTTTACGAATTCAATCGATAGTTGCAGGCGATAGGTGAATGTGTTTGCAACCCTGCTCGCATGTGCAAATGCGTATTTGGGTAAAATAGATTTTTGACGTTGGTGCTGCTGCAATTTCGTATGACCAATAGTTGGCAAATAAATAAGTGTTAAAATGTTATTGTTGCGCATAAACAATAAATAGCTGCTGCGGCCGATCAATACAACGCGTTAACATTGCTGTGTGTGAGTGTCAGCGTTCACTGTTTGTATAATTTGCCCATTGTTTTTGTGTGTGTTAGTATGTGTATGTGTGTGTTTGTTAGTGTGTGCGCCTGGCTGAGTGTTTAGCTGTTGTTTTTGTTGTTGTTGTCGCCTCGTTTGCGGTGCAAAACAAAACACACCCAAATGACTGGCCAAGGCACACATACATACGTTTGTATGTCCATATGCATGTATGCATATTTGTGTGTTTGGGCCTTTAAGTATTTGCAACGAATGAAAATAAAACACACACACACAACACCCTAATGCAAAATATACCTTCATATACATACATATAGTGCCACAAACCGGCGAAATGCAGAATACGCATGCTATTTTCGGATCTATTAATTTATGTTGTTGTTGGTGTTTTTTTTTTTCAACTCGTAGTTTGGCATACAATTTACGCCCAATTGCATACGCATATGTACGTGTTTATGCACAAAATCTTTATGTGTGCATGTATGTGTGTGTGTAAAGTGACTCACTAGCTAAATGTTAACCAGCCCGCATTACAACAATTGCCGGTTTGACTTTGGCACCTTGCAGTTTGTTGTTTCTACTTAATGATGTTGTTTTCTTTTTTATTGTTTTCTTTTAATGTGTGGGTATGTACGTACATGTACCCTGTAGCTGTAAAGAATAAACATATTCTACACATGCGTATTTTTGAACAGGTCAGAAAGTCAAGTCGATGAGATTCATTATATAGTATGGATAAAATTTGCCTAAACATTTTTTTTTTTTGTATTTGCCAAAGATAAGATTTGTTTGTATAAAAATCTGGTAAGAACTTATATAGGTTATCTGCTAGTGGGACACTCCCGACTTGCTCCAGTTAGTTGTATGTTTGTGTGAGTGTGTATACCCCTTATACCGGTTAGCCTTAGAGTCCAAGACGAGCCAAGCAACAGGCTGCAAGCGTCAAGCGACAAGAACTTGGGCTCGCATTCTTGTGCTCGTTAAAATTGTAACTAAACTGCTTTTGTTTTTGTCGTTGTTGTTGTTGGCTCTTGCCAATTATAATTGCAGGTTGAGAGCGAGTGCGAGTGCGATTGCGAGAGCTAATGCTAAAGCTACATGAGAACCATGACAAAAGACTACGATTATCTGTTAAAGGTGCTTCTCGTTGGGGATAGCGATGTGGGCAAACACGAAATACTCTCCAATCTCGAAGATCCCTCAACCGAGAATCCCTTTTGCAGCGGCAATGGTAAGTTGAAATCACTTGCACTTAAATTTGTACACTCACAATTTGTTTGTTTTTTTATTTAGATTGCACTTCTCACATATTGCAAACGGTTGCGTATAAGACGACCACCATTTTGCTCGAGGGCAAGCGTGTCAAGTTACAGATTTGGGATACGTCCGGTCAGGGCAGATTCTGCACCATAATCCGCTCCTATTCAAGGGGTGCTCAGGGTATTATATTAGTCTATGATATAACAAACAAATGGAGCTTCGATGGCATCGATCGCTGGCTCAAAGAAGTCGAAGAGGTAGACGAGGACTTTAAATAATATTATCCGGCATTCATATTAAATGTTTTTTGTCTTCTTGCCATTTTTTTTTTTAGCATGCACCTGGCATACCGAAAGTTTTGGTTGGCAATCGTCTGCATTTGGCGTACAAACGCCAGGTGGCCGCCAAACAGGCCGAGACATATGCATCCCGCAACAATATGTCCTGCTTTGAGATATCACCACTCTGTGATTTCAATATACGCGAATCGTTTTGTGAACTGGCACGCATGGCCCTGCATCGCAATGGCATGGAGCACATTTGGCGCAGCAACAAAGGTAACATCGAATCTCTCTCAACTTTCCGAGTTGAATCTAATTATTGTTGATTTTAATTTTACAGTGCTGTCGCTGCAGGAGCTCTGCTGTCGAACGATTGTGCGTCGGACGAGCGTTTATGCTATTGATTCGTTGCACCTGCCGCCCTCCGTTAAATCGACACTCAAATCGTATGCAATGACAACGTCACAGTGCTACAATTCATTAACACAAAACTCAAAGAGCCGAAATCGTTGCAAGACGCCAACGAGCCACAGTCGCAACAGTTGTGCGATCGCGTGATTGCCGGCCAGTAGGCGGTTTCCTCAATTCGAACTGAAACTGCCTACGCAACAGTTGCGTAAAACTCGTAAAAATCTACACAACCTACTTTACTTATAAACCTAAGCTTCAAAAGAACACCAACACACACACACACACAAACACACACAAACAAACAATTAACATTAACAAGAGCGAGTATTTTTCTTTAAAACGCAAACCGCAATTTTTTTGTCATCAGCATTAATATTTATTAACGTATGTATGTGAGGGAGATTAGAGAGAGAAAGAGAAAAAGCGATGATTATAGGTTTACCTACAGATGAAGATTTAAAAACGCTATGCAAATACTATATATATATATATACATAAACGATCTACTATTTAACAATATACACAAATACATATTTTTTTTATTCTTTTTATTTTTTTATCAACTATCACTAAATTTAAATATCGCATAACTATAATGTTGTTAATATATTATTATTATATTATTATTATTAAATTTGTTTAATTGTAATATCTAATACATACGATATATAAATTACTGATATAAGGTATTATTCCTTACACATTTTTATTTTTATTTTAAATCTTTATTTTTGTTTGTTTAATACACTAATTCGATTCGAGTTAGGAAGAAAGAAGGAAAGAATTATGGAGTCGGAACAAATGATTTGATACAATAATACTGATGATGAAACTGATGATGATGGTGATGACAAACATGAAACACAACAAAAACACAGCTATATTTTGTCTTTCTCAATCTCTCCCTGTTGCTAGTAGCATTCTGTCTCGTTCTGTTTCAGTGCAACACTTTAAACAAAGTGAAAGTTGGATAGAAATAATACAAGCAATATGTATCAAAATCGAATGTGCCACGAATGTCACATAGATATTTGAAATCAGATCCATATAGGAGTAATTTCCATTTAGGAAATCTTGAAAATAGACACGGAAAAATCCAAAAATTCTACCCAAAACTTGCATATTTTTAACATGCTTTCGTGTTTCGTACCAAAAAGTCTTGAGAAGTTTAAGGAAACTAGAAACTTTCAAAGCGAATCTTATGAATTTTAAGGATTTAATACACCGATTTTTACATAGTTTATATTGCATATGAATTTCAGTTAGTACAACAGCTTAACTGGGCAGTATTAACAGATTTTTAAGAATTTTGTCATTTTTTTTTAAAGGAAACCCAAAATTTTTTTAAACGTATAGGAAAAGTCTCAAGAAAAAATAGGTTTCTTAATTAAAGCTAGAAACAATGTAAGAACTTTCTTATTCAAATTTGTTAATGTATTTCCAAGAGATCTGAAAAGTCATGTTTGCATTCGGATGATGAAGGTTTCTAAGCATATTTTTATAAGAAATTCGTAACTATAAATTCGTAGCAAAATGAATTGAAACACATTGTTTGATACTCAAAGCTCGCATAATTTAACATGCTTTTCATGTCTCATCACACAGAAATCAAAGTTAAAAATAAACCTTATTAAACTATAAGATACACATAAGTATTTGTATATATAATCAAATGAAAATATATTGTTAGCTTCTAGCTTTAGCTCTTTGCTAGCTTAAATTCATAACGAATACGAATAACTTTATAAAAATTCCTAAAAAAAAATAATTTGCAGTATTTAATGTGAAAATTGACTGATTAATCTCCCAAATGAAAATCAAATTTACTACTCAGAGCAACAAAATGCTTTTTGGTTTAATATATTAATGACTAAATTAAAAATTTGCAACAAAACTTTTACACAATCGACGCAAACGTTAAACGCATTGGTTAATCCAAATTTAAATTAAAAGATAAAAACAAAAACGAAAACCAGTTAAAAACAATACAAAAAATAAATAAATAACTTGGCTTATTGGCATTATAGTTTTAACTAATCAGGGAGAGCTTAAATGCAATAACAAAATTTAAAAATACGAAGAAGAAGAAGAAGAGAGAAAAAACACTAACAATAAATAACTGCCAATAATTAACACAAATAGTTTTCGTAGTTTTCATTGGTTTTTTTTGGCTTTAAATACTATTATTTTTGTAACATTTCTTTCTTTCTTTTCTGTTTGCCAAGCTAATTATTGCAATTTGTAAGCTAGACTTTGATCTAGAAATAAGCATTAAGAAAAGAAAGAAAAACAGGTAAAAGTAAAAGTAAGTTAAATTTTACGCAATGAAATCAAAAGCTTTAAAGTTCATTAACGCACATTTAAATATTTTGGGATCTTTAGAAAGTGATGAATACTAGTATTTGGGTAAAATGCTGTCGAGGTCGAGGTAGCAATGACATGACCTACCTTTTTTTATATACGCACCGGTTTGTCTAGACCTGCGATCATGGGCGTACCGGGGGAGCTTAACTGAAAAGTAAACTTATAACTTTATTGTGAAACTTTTTTCAGTTAAGTAACTAGAAGACCTTTTAAAAGTACAGGCGATATTTGTAAAAACGTTTGAAGGTACAGGTAGGTCTGTACTTGCCGTTGCCTGCTTAGGTAAAATGCAATCGTTGATATCTTTTTTGCTGCTATGCCGATTTTGATGAAATTTTCACAGCCGATCAATTTTATGTTAAAGTTTCCAATGACAGAATTTTGAATTCAAGTTTTTTATCGATTTTATTTGGTTATTCGAAATGGATAGAGTAATTATATTTGCCTATGTTTTAGAATAGATTGTTCCCTTTTTCCCATTTAAAGAAAGAAAGAACCCCCTTTGGGTATGCCCATGACCGCATTGATATTGAGATATAGGCAATATTATATTATTGCTTTGGCTCTTGCTCTCAACGGGTTTTATTTTTACAACTCATTTGAATTTGTTAACAAATTTAAAAACATATTCACTTGGGGGCCCGCGCATCGATGACGAAAGCAACAACCAAAAAACAGAAAAAACCGAAAAGAAAAAAAAAAAACAAAGCTTAGGGCGAAAGCCGTCGAAACAACGGCTCATTGGGCAAGGCATCTCATTTAAGTGTTAGCCGGAAAGAAAAGCATAATAATCATTATCAAAACAGCATCTGTTGTTGGTGTTTTATGGTTTATTTTCGGTGGTATATAAGCCAGCATCGCTGTGGTGCTAATCATCAGTTGCATTCTTCAGCTACGTGAAGTTCCACATATTTCGAACCCCCGAAGCAAGAAACTTCCAGCAATGAAGGTGAGAGTCAAACAAGGATTACTGTTGATCAATTTCATTTCATTCAACAATTTTCTATTGCAGATCTTTGTGTGTCTGTTTGCCGCACTTGTTGCCACCAGCTCTGCTGGCATTATTAGTGGAGGTGGAGGCGGCGGCGGAGGCGGTTACAGCTATGGCATTGGTGGAGGAGGCGGTGGTGGTGGTCACTTCCATGGACACACTGAGGTGCGCACCGTTAAAGTGATCCACGAAAGTGGACATGGCGGTGGTTCCTATGGTGGTGGTCATGGTGGTGGCTCCTATGGTGGTGGTCATGGCGTCGGTCATGGTGGTCATCATCAGGAGGTGAAGACCATCAAGGTCATCCATCAAGAAGCACCAGCTGTCCATCATGGTCATGGCGGCGGCGGCGGCGGTGGTCACAGCTTAGGTGGTCATCATCAGGAGGTGAAGACCATTAAGGTCATCCACCAAGAAGCACCAGCTGTTCATCATGGTCATGGCGGCGGCGGCGGCGGTGGTCACAGTTTTGGTGGACACCAGGAGGTCAAGACCGTTAAGGTTATACATCAGGATGGCGGTGGTTTCTCCCATGGCGGTGGTTCCTCCCATGGCGGTGGCTTCTCCCACGGTGGTGGCTTCTCCCACGGCGGTGGACACGATGCCGGATATGGCGGTGGACATGCCCATCATGAGGTCAAGACTGTCAAGGTTATTCATGAGGAGGCACCAGCGGTGCATCATGGCTTCTCTCACGGAGGCGGTGGCGGCGGTGGTCACAGCTTTGGTGGACACCAGGAGGTCAAGACCGTTAAGGTTATCCATCAGGATGGCGGTGGTTTCTCCCATGGCGGTGGACACGATGCCGGTTACGGTGGCGGACATGCCCATCATGAGGTCAAGACTGTCAAGGTTATTCACGAAGAGGCACCAGCTGTTCATCATGGCTCCTCCTATGGAGGCGGCGGCGGTGGCCACAGCTATGGTGGACACCAAGAAGTCAAAACCATCAAGGTCATCCATGAGGATGGTGGCTATGCGCTGGGCGGCGGTGGTGGTTATGCCGGTGGCTACTCCCATGGCGGTGGACACGATTCGGGTCATGTCCACCAAGAGGTCAAGACCGTCAAGGTCATACATGAGGAGGTCGCTGCAGCACCCGTTGCCGAAGTTCATAACGAGTATTTGCCACCTGTGGTGTCGGGACCCGAGCCCGGCTACCTGCCCCCAGTGGGTGCCTGGAAGTAATCCCCCACAGCTGTTGTTCTGTGATTCGAACTGTGTCATAGCTGTGACTTCCGTTGTTAAATAGTTTTAATACTCTCTCTCACTTATAGTAAATATTTTTTTTTTTTTTGCATCCATTAGCTATAGCCATTTTTTTTCTGTTGAAAAATAAATTTACTAAAAATATTTTAATGAAAATTTTGTTGTATTTGCTTTAAAAATGCAGATTAGTGATTCAATCCATTAACTTAATTATTGGTTGATATTTTACACAATTTTCTCGAAGTCATTTGATGATTTTTTTAGTATTTTTTATTTGTATACCGACCCTTTTAGGGAGTGTCACACATAGACTGCTTGGAGATGGTTGGGACTGTCTCGGTGTGAGGTTCTATGGAGTATGTGTGCTTTGGGCAAATGCTAGAAGCTTTTTTTCGAGCAAAGCTAGAAAGGGAATTCGGAAGTGGCGTAGTCGCTGTGCTGCCAGTGCGGGGCAGCTGTTAAGGAGGTGCTCTAGCGTCTCTGGCATTCGTTGTTATCTGTTATGCCTAGTCTTTTCACATGTACTGCGACTAGGCAGGGACTTGTCAGTAGACCTTTGTAGGTATAGCTTATAGCTATAGTATTGCGTCCGTTTGTCGTAGTATGTTTTGCACATTATTTTAGAGATTTTGCAGTTTTCAATGTTTGTCCACCTTAGTGCTGATGTAGGAGTATAGTGTTCGAAGGTAGATTGGAACTACCGCAGTACCACTGTTGAGTCCTATTGCACCTTGCTTGGCTAGAGTGTCTGCTATGTCGTTGCCCTCGAAGCCCTGATGGCTTGAAGCCCAATATATGCGTACTTTTTAGAGGTGCTGGGTACATCTAGTGTTTCCCTGCTCGCCAGGACATTCCAAGAGCTTATGTGCTGGGCCTGCAAGGTTTTAAAAGCCGCCTGACAGTCCACTAATATGTTTACTTGTTTCTGCGTTGTGTTTGTTTGTAGGACTGCTTCTGCTGCTTTCTTTATTGCAGTGTTCCGAGAGCTTGTCTGACAGGCGCAGTACATTGCTGCTCCGACCCCCTCCCTCATTTTTGAGCCGTCTGTTTATATGTTAATGGCCGCCTGCTTTGCTTCTGAGCGGCATTCATCTTTTCCTATAAGCGTGGGTGTGAAGTTAAAATTGTTTCTTGGGGTCATTTAGTCTGTTTCGACTTGGATCCCCTTCCAATTGTACTATGCCCGTAATTGTGTATCGTCATGTTGCCTAATTAGTTAAGTTAACTTTAACTTTAACTTTTGGTGACTAACATAATCTTTGTGTTTTCAATTCAAATTGATCGAAATATCAAACTGTGCCATAAAAACAAACAGATGAAGTTTTTTTTTTACAAAAAAAGAGAGTTAATTGAAAAAAAAGTTACCGGAAATTTGCATTATTTCAAGATAAATGGAAAGTTGGAAATATAGATACTAACATTTATCTGTTTACACATTTATATAATTAACCAATTAATGTTTTAAACAAAAATGCAGCATGGAAAATAGGAAACCTTAACACCGCCAAGTGTATTGGCCTTTTGTAAGTTCAGTGCACCGTCAATTTCCAAGTAAAAATTACAACAACAACAACAACAACTATTGTTTAATGATCAGTGATCAGAAATGGAAGCTTTCCTGTTTCACAATTTGCATAAATCATTATTATTGTGGCATATTTGAATGCAAATTATTCTTGAAAATAGCTTAAAGAGCGAGAGTGACCCACTCTATGGACAACAAAGCAGGTTCAACTTAAGGCTACACTTGGAGAATATTGGGGAAAAAGTTTTATCTACATGTAAAAGAAAATATTGCTTATAACTAAAAACAAGTAAATGAACTTTAGATTTTTGATTAAGGTGGTTAAAAAGTTGATTCTTATGATTTCTATGGGAGCTAAAAAAAAACTCAACTTTTGGGTGATTTGAAAACAAACCCTTTAAATACTTTAAAAATGGATGAAATAAATTGTTTTCGATAACAAAGAAATAATTGCAACAGTTTTTAGAAATTCACAAATATAAACTTATGTATGGACTTTTTCTTTGAGTGCTCAACTTCATCTGCATACGGTAGCCACAAAGCATATTATTATGACCACAATGAAATTAAAAACACTTCCCCTCCTAACACCTCTCCCAAAGTGTTGTAGACCAGTTGTAAAAACCAAAAACAAACAAAGGCAGCGTCGAGCGAAAACTAACCAGAATAATTCTTGTTAGATATGTGTGCGTGTGTTTGTGTGTGTGTGCAGGCAATAAAAGTGATAGAAGAATAGAAATGTTAACAATGACAACCGCAAACAGCTAACAACAAGCGACAACAACAATTAAAAATCAACATGGCAGTTATGTTTTTATTTTCATTTAAAAGCTTAAGCTTTAAGCATTTGATGCACAGTGGTGCAGAGCTTCAAACGATCTTAAAAGAGAAAGAAATTCTACATTTACATAATACAAAATCCTTGCTTGTTAATAAAATTAGTTTTTTAAATGTATAACTTATTTTTTTAAACACAATTAATCACAATCACTTTGTACCACTGTGCATTGTCTGTCGGAATTTTCTCTAATTAATTAACTTTTTGTTGGTAATATGTGTGTGAAAGTGTCTGTGCGTGTGTCTGTAAGTGTGTGTCTGTCTCTTTCGGGTCTCTGTCGCAATGTGTCGTTTGGTCAAAATTAGTTGGTGCAATACCGGCATAGAATTAGCTGCTTAAATGAGCTCCTCCAAAAACAATTATTATTAATTAATATTCAATAAATATATTTTTTTTTAGTGTTGAAAATTCAAATCGGTATAATTATAAATTGCATTTTGCAAAAAGAGTGAAAAGTTTTCTTTTTGAGAAAAAATGTGCCCCGTTGTCTATAAGGCCATGAAACTGTATTTAGCAACACTATTGCTGTTGATCAGCAGCTTTAAAAATGCATTTTCATTGCGACGCAACATAATTAAAGTGCGCGCAAGCGGCTTTTTACCGTTTGAATCGGATTTGGTGCTGCCGTTGGGCATTCTGCATCAACTGCAGGCACAGGAGCGCAATGCCAGAGTATTTCCAGCATACAAGCACTATTCTAGGCCTGGACGCTGGAAGGCCAAACCAAAGCCACACAAGTCGGTCGGGCAACATGTTCGATTGGAACGCGCTCACACGAAACCGTATTCGGACGCGAGCATACAAAGGTACAATCTCATCGATAATGATGGCGAACTGTTGCTCAATTTGCACGTGCACAATGAGATGGGTAGCAGCAACAGCAACAGCAACCGTAACAACAACTGCAACTACAGCAATCTGGAAAAATCTGCTCTCTGGCGTCCATCGAATTGGAGACCCACCACTGACTCACCACTACTAATAACTTTGTCCTCTCCGCGACCAATGCCGCTGCATGAGTATGTCAATGAGAAACGACGCACTTTTAGCGCTCGATCAGATTGGACCCACATTTAAATATTCAATGCAATGCAACTTATCTTTATACATACTATATTATAAATCTTTTAAATTTTTCGACATACATTTGTTTTGTCACACACATACGCACCAGTACACACACGCACGCATAACAAACAAACGACACAAATAAACAAATTTGAAACAAAAACTATTTGAGAACTGCAACGCATATACCGACATTTGTGGCTTTTCTTGAGCAAACCGTTTTTTGTAATCAATTTTCATGGACTCGCGAATTACAAATTGTTTCCTTCAATTGAAAGAGCAATACAAAATTTCATAAAAATCTACTCACCGGCAGCACCAACAAAAAAGTAAAAGTCCTCTCTTTGTAGTTACCGTTGCTTCTCTTACAACGCAGCAGCCACCGATCCATTTTATTGAACTCACACGTTTAACACACGAAAAAAAATCAGAAAAAAATCATCACTTGTCAACAGCATCAACGACTTAACTGACAGATATGTATTATCTTTCTTTTTTACACATTTTACTGTTTACTTATTAAAACACTTCCGTTTATTAGAGAGTGAGAGTATTTACAGTTTCCCGTCGAGATAACATCTTATAGGAGTTCGTTCTGTTCATTTGGAGAGTACTCAATTTGAGTGAACATTCGTATAGTGTCACCCGCACTCCAGGCGTTTGGAAAGTGCGCCGTTGGAACAATCACAATTGGAAGACGCCATGCGCCAAATAACAAACAGCAATATTTAATAATTTCACTTGCAATTTTGCATACACATGGAGCACATAAAACTTCTCTTAATAAAAATAACTTGCGTCAATTCGGAGCAACAAATTAATTCAATTAATTAATAGTATATTTATTGCCTATACTGCATTTGTTGTAGTAGACAGCGACTCATAAGTTTTCAACGAGGTGCAAGAGTGCAATGTTAACCGTCGACTGATTTCGATTCCATTGATCACTTTATCACACTCTCTAAGCTGCGCTCTTTGTCCTTCCATATGTATGTGAGTTTGTGATGAGCATCGATTAGCATGTAAAACAGAGATAACACTATGCATGTAGTTAAAAACTGCATTTGCTGCATAAATAAGTAAAAGACAAGCAGCCATTGCTTGTTGGTAACTGTTAATATTTCTTTGCCTTTGTTTCACATTTACTTTCAAATAAATACTTTTTAAGAACCCAATATTACAACATATAACAATTTTTAATCTTTTTTGTTGATATTTTTGTATATTTTTATTTTTAGCATTAGGCATAAGGGGTAGTACAATTGAGTACATACATACGTAGACTTTGGTATAGAGCTTGTAAGACTAGATTGCACAAAAAAAAAACCGTATATCAATATTGATTAATTGGTATAAGAAATAGATTATATATATATACTATATACAGATATGTACTTATACAAACGATTTATTTATCACTAATTGACTAGCATTATAAACGTATTGATTTATTTGTTTTCCGTGAAATTTCCAAGGTTTCCAGGGTTTATCTTTGAACATGACTAGAAATATGCACATCGATAAATTTAGTAAGTAAATCTAGGTAAAAGTGTTTATATGCAAATTGAGCGTTAAACAATTTTAATACACTTAAACCAAATAGATAAATAGATACATTTACAAATACTGTTGCTCTAAAAAGTACTTCGGTCATGGGTTAAAATTAAAACTATGTATAGAAATATTATGCTAAATTATATATGGTATATGTCCAGCACATTTCCCAAGCAGCACGAAAAATCTAATCCAATGTGATATGCGGATTTGTATATGTAAAGCCATGGAACTGTTTTTGATCCATGGATGCGAGTATCTCCTTATCAATGGGTGTTAAACGAACACGTTCTCTGGTAAAAACACGATCGAAATATTGCGTATCCAACGGATGTTTCTGAGAGAGAGAGAGAGAGGAAGAAATGTTTAGCATAAACTCTTTTTTAATGAAAATTAAAACTTACAACTTGTGGCTTGAATGGTGGCTCAATTTGCCGTTTCTCTAGCAGATTCCACTCAATGGGCCGAAAGAATAAATGATCTGCTATATCACCAGCTGGACTATATTGTGATCCAATGCGTTTCGTATAGTCCTTTTCCAGTAGCTATACAAAAAAGATTTTTAATCCGATAATATGTGTCAAATGTGTGTGTGTAAACTTACGCCGCGGAGTATGCCCGTTGCCTCTGCCGATATATAGACGGGAAACCATGGAATTTCATTGCATATGGACCAAAAGAGCTCATCCTCATCGCAGCCACTGAACGGTGATTGACCGATTAACATTTCATACAGCAGCACACCAAATGACCACCAATCAACATTTTGATTGTACTTTTCACCCTGCCAATAAAAAATCAATTAATTATTAATATTAACTGTTTTTTGTCGTTGCTGTTGTTGTTCTATACCTTGATGATTTCGGGCGCCATATAATCGGGTGTGCCACAAAAACTATCGGCCGTCTTATCTAAATATATTTGCAATTTGCACATACCAAAATCGGCAATACGCACATGACCCTCATAGTCCAGCAAAACATTATCCAATTTGAGATCCCTTTTCGATAAAAAAAAAAAAATTAAAAGATATTTGACATGATTTTAGCTATATATATATACCTATATATAATGCCCTTTTTATGTAGAAATTTCAGACCCGATATTATCTCAGCTCCATAGAAACGTGCTCGTTCCTCAGAGAAACGTCCACTCTCCTGTATGTGAAACATTAAATCTCCGCCATTCAGATATTCCATCACAAAAAATAAGTGACTCTGCGAAAAAAAAAAATAAGGAAACAAAAAAATAAAATACTAAATAGAAATTGATTAAAAACTAACAAAAAAAAAATCGATTTGATATTCATAATTTAAAAAGATTTTAATATATTTTTAAATTTGTATTTTTCCCTTATAGGAAATACTAAAAAATGTACACTGGAATGCACTGGATGGTGCTTAGCCGTTATTTATGAATTCCAATAGAATTTTCCAGTACAAAGAAAGCTTTTTATTTCAAACTATCTAATAATATTTTCGCTAAGTGTTCTACTCAGTGACAGTGAGAGAGATAGTCCCCCAATAAATATCCTCCTCAAAGTCATAAATAATTAAAATACCTTCTAATCGGTGTCAATGCAAGCAACGAAAACTTATTGTTTTTTTTTTTGGTTTTTTGGTTTTTGTTTTTTTGAGTGAAAAATGTGTAGAAAAAGAACATTTGTCGAACTGTTGTTTTGTTGGCTGTTTTGTGTGTGTGCCGGACTTGTGTGCCAAAAAATTACCGTTGTGTGTCGAGTATTATCGAGTAGTAGTTGCCACATGTCGCGTGTGCCTCACTCAATCGATGGTCACAAATTGCGCTCTAAAAATAGTTCGTTTTACCTTTAGGCTATTTATTTTAAGTAACTTTTTCACGAAATTACCTATTCTACAAACAACAAAAAAAAAATGTCTACACAAGTCGACACACCTCACGCTACCTCTCTCTCTCTCTGTTCGTGCTGGTGAAACTCACCTCGGTTTGAAATGTACAAAATAGATGGCATAGATATGGATGTTTGGTACCCAATGCTAGAACTTTGCGCTCTATCAATGTGGAATCAACATCATCATCCTCCAGAACGACATCCTTTTTAAGGCACTTGATTGCATAATAATATGTTGTATCACGTAGCTCAGCCAGCAGTACCTAGTATAAATATATACATATATTAATAAAATTTAATAATAAAATAAAGAATATTTTTTTTTTTTCAATTACCTTGCCAAAGCTGCCCTTTCCAAGTACGGCCAGAAAATGAAAGTCATCTACTGAATAGTTCTTAAATCTAGGTATTACGGTTGCTGGCGCGGTAAAACGTCCGGATTTTTGGAATTGTGAATATGTATATGATGTTTCTATGTTATCCAGACAGATAGGATACAGAAAGATACAGAAAAGTTAAGTTAAAATTGGAAAATGTTAAAAGTAAATAAAAATAAATAGTTAAAGAGAGATAAAGTCCAGAAGCTAGTACAGTTCGGGTTTGAGTTTGATTTGTTGTTGGTCATTCAAGCTTAATATAAATACACTAAGAGAAATAGAAGCAATGCCATACCATCTTGTTCATCGTTGGCCTCTATCTTATAGGCTGGATTCAGGCTGGGCGGTGTACTAGGCGAGTCTCTAGCCTCATGCGCACCTAACATATATCATTTGGGGGAAATTAATATAAAAATTCACACAAAACTTTCCAACTATTTATTGACCTGCTGTGTGTGTGTTTTTTTGTATTGTGTTTAAAGTGCGAATCATAAATTTTGAATAAAGTAATAATATTTTTTTTTTAAACGCAGTTTCCGTATAAGGAAGTTGTCTATATTCGGATGTTATATGGAAGCTTGACTGTAGCTTTAATCATGATCTAAAATCAAAATTAGCAACCTCAATACAAAGCTTAAGCAATGATTCTTCATAGTATTCAGAAACTTTTTGCTATATTTATTTTAATATTATATTTTTTTACGCTCCTTTTATTTAATAATAAAGAAAATACCAATTTTTGTCTTTAAGTGATATAGTTTATGAAAAAATCAGCGTAAATATTTTAAAGATTCTAAATTAAAATTTTAAAAATTTTTGTTATTTCGAAAAGATTCTTGATGATATAACAAGATACGTCTATAACTATAGTTTTTAATGTCTTTTAAATAAAGGTTTGAGCTTAAATCTCTATAAGCAAAATATTATATTTTCTAAAATACAAACAACTTGAAATAATCTGTCAATCTTTCAACACTCTACAACACTATAACAACACACACACACTCAATTACGAAACCATAATGTCGGCCAAATTTAGGCGCCATTATTTATGGATGCTTGATTTATATTTTGTGTTTATTTTTTTGATTTTTCGTTTGTTGAAGAGGATGACAAGGGAATCTCCCTTGCTCCTTCTCTCTGTTTGATTTTGGTTTGTTTTTGTTGTTGTTGAGATTTTACCTCGTTTAACGTGGTTGAGCGCCTCGACGATGAGTTTCTGATTGACGCCACATAAATTGGCCGTGAGCCGTTCACATTTCTTGTGACAATTCACGTCACATTCTGAATATAGTCGGTTTGTGTTTGTTTTTTTTTTTTTTGGATTTTATTTTTTTTTTGGCAGCGTGTGTCGCGCAAATGTTGAAATTAATTAAAACAAATCGTTATTAATATGATTATGAATTGTGGGCAGCAACAAGCAATGTACAAGCAATTATGACAGTAAAGAATCAGAAATAAATATGGGTATTTTTTTTTTTGGTTCTTTATATTTGCAGCTGCGGGATTGCGATTTATTGGTTGCACGTTTCAATTGGTACACTCGGAGAAATATAGAGTGATTTTGGCATTATTAATCAAGAATTTTATATATGGAATCAAATAATAATAAATATTTTTAAACTTTTCTGTGGCACAAAAAAAAAGCTTAAATTATTTATTTTTTCTTAAATCTATAACAAAATTATTGTTTAAAAACATTGAGTCAGCTTATTCCAAAAAATCTTTAATATCACATTTTTTTTGTGTTTTTTCAAAGAATTTTATTTTTTTTAGAAAAAAAAAAATTATTTGGTATTTTATTTTTTACAGCGTAATTTTCTTTGTTGGACAGTTTTTTTTTTATAATTTCCCGGAATTGATATATATATATATACATAAAAAGTGAAAACGCAAACAATAACAAGTCGAGTCGAAATCAACAAATTGCCTGCTCTAGAGTAAATGCCAAAAATACCAACAAAAAAAAAAACAGAAAAAAAATACAAAATCGACAATAGAAAATTTCAACGCACATCCGATTTGGCCATTACCCAAAGGTTGGGCAAGTGGATTCGAGGGGTGCGGGGGTGGCAAAGAGAGGTGTATAGGTTGCGTGTGTTGTTCATTTAATGTTAATTTAATAAACAACAAATATTTAGATGCCAAATTTCTATATAATAAACAAAAAAAAAAAAAAGACTTAATAAATGAACTAAAAATATGAAAATCTTTTTACTAGCATGGGAATAATATGAACAAGTTTTTGTGTTTACTTTTCAAACGCAAAAACAATTCAAATTTATAGCAAAACTTAAACTTTTGCTAGTTGTTTGATAAAATTAATTTTTTTTTTTTTGGTAGAATTTTTTATATTTATTTAAGGCATAAAACATGAAAAAGAACCTAGACTAATTTGTTTCTTATCGAAGAACATGCATGTTTCAAATGTTTTTTTTGTTTTTGCAAGTTTTCTAAGCAAATAAAATTGCTCAGTTTCAAGTATAGCAAAAAAGGGGGGAAGAAAACCCCAGAAAAAACAACTATTGGATGAAACGACAAAGACAAATCCTAAGAAAAAAAGATAAAACAAAGGCAAACAACACGACGCGCGGTGACCTAAACAATTTTGTATACAATTTGCTAAAAGTAAAATGCCAAATCTATCTTTTTCTCGTTTCTAGTACCTCCGCATTTTGTATCTGCATCTGTATCTGTGTCTCTGTCTGTGCATCTGCAATTATTTGCCTTCTAGTACTACTACATTTTACTAGAAAAATTCTCAATACATTGTTTTGTTTCTGTGTAGCATTTTATTTGCTTAAGAATCAATAAATTGAAATATTATCGAGTGATGAAATTTCCTTAATTTATTCGAGGTTTCAAATGTTGTAAAACAAAAGGAATAAAAATATATTAAAATAAAAACTCTCATTAATTTATTGTAAAAAAATTCCTTTTGCGTAAGGAAAAATCAATCCCAAGTTTTTCTACTTATTTAAGTAATTTTTATTACCATAAAATTCATTAAAAGGAAACTTTGGCAAAATGCACAAACACAAGTTTTTCTCTTTGTTTCTTTTTTATGGGAACATTGCCTGGTTTTATTATCAAAATGATTTTTCTTTAATGTTTAAGAACGCAATGTAAAAAATTTTGTAATTTTTGGTTTTGTTTTTCTTTTTTTGAATATTTGCCGTTGTTTTGAGTTTTGTAGTTGTGGCAAAAAGGCATTTTTGTGTTAAAGCAAATTTATAGCGTGTTTATTTGTTTTTCGACTTTATATATTCCGCATGCCACTCTCTTTCACACACACACACAAATACCCACACACACACGCTCTCACTGTGTGTGAGAATTGAAATTGAAAGCAAAAAGCATTTCAGGTTTTTTTTTATAAAAAATAAAAAGGTGAAGCCAGGTGGCAAGTAAATAGCCGGAATGTTCACACAGTCAACAACAATATTTGGTTGATATAAATATATATGGTTTTTTTTTTTTTGGTGCGGCACGTGCGGCATCCACCCACTCGCCCATCCATCGACCACTTAAAATGACCAACAACGTAATATCCGCGATTATAATGCATATAGAAAGGTGTTTGTCTGTTTATTTCAGTGTCTACACTGTACGAAATATTTTTGCCTTTTGTGTAGCGTTTAATTGGCTTGCCACACAAAGAGAAAAAAAATCATACGAAATGGGTTTGACATAATTAAATAAAGTTAAAAAAGAACAAAAAAAAAATCGTATATAAAGTAAAGTTAAAATCAACTTCAACTTTGAGAAATCAAGTTTGAAATATAGGAAATTCAATCAATAAATGCTAGGTGGCTTAGATTGTGAAAGAAGTTGAATAAATTTGTAAATAACTATAATATTCCAAAATAAATTAATTGAATACAAAAACATTTTTTATAAGCTCTTTTCGTTCAATATTTTTCTAAAATATCAGATAAATATTTTTTGGGAAAATTTTAAGATTAAGTACAAAAAAAAACGAATACTGAATTTCGTACAGTGTATACACATGGATACATTAAAATGATTTCAATTTTTTCAATTTTTTTTTCTGAAAAATTAGATTTTTTTTTGGGAAAATTTGTAGATTTTGTATGAAGAGCAAATATTGAATTTCTTACAGTGTATTTACCCACATGCATGCATATGTTAATACTGGAATGTGGTTTTCTATGAGAAATGCATTTGTCGTTAATTTTTTCTCGGTCTCAGTCTTAGTCTCCCTGTCTCTCTCTCTCTCTCTCGCTCTCCGTCTCGCTCTCTCTTTGTCTGTTTGTTTTGAACGCTTACCTAACATCTTTTTGGGACTGGAAGGTGCGGTGCCTCCCTCGAAGCCGGAATCATTGCTGCACGTGCTCATCCGTATGATTGATGGTGAACTCGAAACTGAAGCAGTTGTTGTTATTGTTGGTATTGTTGTCGCTGTTGGTGTTAGTTTAGTTGTTGCTGTTGTTGTTGTGTGTTCATTATCAAATTGTACGGAATTATTGCTGCTGTTGGTTGTGCTGCTATTGTTGCTGCTCCTTGGATCATCATTATTATTGTCATCCTCATCGCTATTCTCCTCGTCCTCCAATGAGCCATCAATGCTGCCCTCCTGCTCGCTGCTCTCATCGTCCGTATTCTCATCGGAATAGACAATTTTCTCACGTTTCCATAAAGGCCGTGGCGTTGCTACTAGCGGATAACGTGGCGCCTCCTCTTTCACATAGCATTTGCTGCCCGGATCAATTTTGACTTTCTTTTGCGGATCGAATTGTGCCGCCGCCGCATCTTTTGCCTTTTGTTTCTTTTTCTCCTTGCGCTGTTTCTTCTTCATGCTGGCACTGGAATAATTGTCGCCGTCGTCGTCGTCGTCGTCGTCTTCAGATATATCGTCGCTATTGCTATTTTCCGCGGACGATGGTATATAGTCGTCTAGATCGGCGTCAACGTCTCGCAGATACTGTGCCAAATTCGATACTGTTGCAAACTTTGATAAATTATTGCCGACGCCTTCGCCGCAGCTGTTGCGCTCATTGTCGACGGCAGCAGCAACAGCAGCAACAACAGCAGCAGCAGTCGCCACAGAGCTTTGTTGCTTGTCGCCAGTTGTTGCTGTTGTTGCTGCTGTTGCAGTTGCAGTTGTTGATGACGCATTTGTGGCTAGCTGTGTTGCCGCTTTGGTGGGGGCCAGCGTTATAAATTGATCGGCATTGATTGGGGTCACATTGCTGTCTGTTGCGTCTGCTATTGCAACTGTTGTTGCTGCTGTTGCTGTTGTGGGAGTCGCTGTGACTTTCTTCTTGGCTATTTTGCCAGCACTTTTTGGCTTTGTCGTTTTCGGTGATTGCACCTTTGACTTTGGCTCAACGGTTTCCGACAATTTCGTTTTAGTTTCCGTCTCTTGCTTCAATGCTGTTGCTGCTGTTGCGTCTAGTGGTTGCTGTTGTTCTTGTTGTCGCTCGATATTATGCGTTGTTTTATTTATTTTCGCCTGTTGTTGTTCAGGTGACTTGGCTGCTTGCCCGGCATTTATTTTTGGCGCTGTTGCTGGCGTGGTTGTTGCTGCTGTTGTTGCCGTTGTTGTTGCTGCTGCTGGTGCAGTTTCGTTCAATTTTGATTTGACTGTTGCTGCTGTTGTGGTTGTTGTTAATGCCGTTGTCATGACTACAGTGCTATTATTGGCGTTGCCAGCTTGTTTTGTTGCAACAGCACCAACTGTTGCTGTTGGTGTTTTCGGTGTTGCTGGTGTGGATTTGGGTGAGCTTAATACTGCTGCCGCCCTTGCCGTTGCTGTTGTTGCATTAATTGCTAGCTTAGGTGCTGCTGTTGCTAGTTCAGTTTTAGCTGTTGTTGTTATTGCAATTGTTCCTGATTCAGTTTTGCATGCTGCTGTTGGCTCGAGTGTTGCTGGCGTAGACTTTGGTGAGCCCACCTCGGGCTTGTTGGTTATAGCAGCTGTTGTTGTTGGCTTTGGTGTTGCTGCTGTTGGCTTGGGTGCAGCTGCTGCTTCAGCTTTAGGCGTTATTAGCTCCGATTTGGATAAGACACCTGTTGTTGCTGTCGTTAGTTTGGGTGTTGCTGGCGTAGCCAAAGGAGTTGTTGGCTCCGATTTGGCTGTTGCAAGTTTCGGTGTTGCTGGCGTAGATTTTGGCGAGGTTGCCTCGATTTTTGTGGTTGTTGCTGCCGTGTTTGGCTTTGATGTTGCTGTTGGTTTGGGTGTTGCCGGTGTAGCCATAGGAGCTGTTGCATTTGGTGCTGTTGCTGCCGTAAGTTTGGGTGTTGCCGGTGTGGCCAAAGGAGTTGTTGGCTCCGATTTAGCTGAGCCAACAGTTGCATTTGATGTGGTTGCTGCCGTTAGTTTGGGTGTTGCCGGTGTAGCCGAAGGAGTTGTTGGCTCCGATTTGGCTGTTGCAAGTTTCGGTGTTGCTGGTGAAGATTTTGGTGAGCTTGCCTCGATTTTTGTCGCTGTTGTTGTTGGCTTCGATGTTGCTGTTGTTGTTAGCTTGGGTGTTGCTGGCGGCGATTTAAGCAAGCTTGGTTCTGCTGCTGCTGCTTTTGGTTGTTGCAGTTCAATAACAATTTGTGACTTGAGAAGTGGTGTTGCTGTTGTTGTTGCTGTTGCTTCCTCTTGTGTTGCTTCCAGCTGACGCTCGTTGAGCGCCTTCTTGCGATTTGTCATGTAGAGCGTCTCCCGTGAGCCAAACTGTGACCAGAAATCCTCACCGCTTTCCGATTTTTGCAATGCTTTACGTATTGGTTTGGGCGTGGCAACGCCCTCGGTTTTAATGGGCGTGGCTGCTGCATCAGTTGCTGCTGTCTGAATTGCCGTCTCATCGAAGGTAAATATTTGTGCAACACTCACATGTTGCTGTGGCGCCTCTGGCTGCTGCTCCTTGACCTTTTTTAATGGCGATGTTTTTGCCTTTGGCGCTGCTTTCATAAAACCCTCCGGCAATGCCTGCTGCTTCACTTCAGCAACAGCCTCAATAGCAGCAACAGCAGTTGGTGACTTTTTCTTGGGCAACTTGAATATTTTCTGTATCTGATGATGCTCCTCCACCGACTCAACATTAACTGTAAACTTTGGCTTGGGACTGTTGTTGTTGTTGTTGTTGCTGCTAGTTGCTGTTGCTGTTGCTGGCGTTGGCAACTCCTCCAGTTCCAAGACACTGGGCATATATTGTGAACTCGCCGCATTTTGCACCTCAACAACAGCTGTGATTTTGTGTCGCAACTTTTTGCTCTTGTTCTTCGGTTGCTGGGGAGATGGCGACGATTGGGATTCATCGGCTGTGTTGCTGTTGTTGCTGTCGTGACTGCTGCGCCGCTCCAAGTGTATCAACTGAAAGCTGCCCGAGCTTGATTGTTGCAGCTTGTTGAGCAGCTCCTGTTCCTGCTCCTGGATAATGGAGGCGCGTCTCCTAAGCTCGCCGGCATTCAAATCGTCATCGATCTTGTCCGACGAGATGTCCTGGCAGATGTCATGAAACGTCGGACATTTCACCAGACTCAAACGTCTTATTGTCTCCGTTAGTTGTGCCTTCTCCTCTTCCTGTTCCAGATCTTCGGATTCTTCGGAGCTGCTGCTGCTGTTGCTGATAGCAATAGCTGGTTGTGGCTGTTGCTGTTCTTGTGGTTCAACTAGATGTTGCTGTTGTCTTGGTGTTGTTGCTGTTGCTGCTGCTGCTTGTTCTTCTTCTTCTTTGCCATCACGTATATAGAAGCGTTCGCGCAGCAATTCACCCGGTGACTTTTTATTGCTGACGGTGGGAAAAGCGGCCAGCTCCTCAGCCAACTTTTGTCGCCAGCTCAAACTTGGCTCTGTTGCCGGTGGCAAGTCACGAAACTGATGCTCCTCAACCTTTAGCTGCTGTTGTTGCTGCTCCTTTGGTGGTTCGGTTCGTTCCTTGCTACGTCTGCGTATTGTGGATAAACGAACCACGGCACGATTGCGCCGTATAGTGGATCGACGTGGTTGCTGCTGTTGCGTTAATTGTTGTTCGGGTTGCTGTTGCTCTTGCTGTTCCTGTTGCTGCTGTTGTTCCTGTTGCTGTTCTTGTTTTTGCTCCGGTTCACGTTTGCGTTCCGTAGTTTCTGGTGTGCGTCGATATCGTGCCGAACTCACATCAATATCCGCCGTATTTATAGCAATGGGTCGGGCAGGAATATAGCGATTGCTGCTGTGATTGCTGCTGCTGTTGCTGTGGCTGCTGTTGCTACTGCTACTGCTGCTGCCATAACTGGAACAATATTTGGGCGATTGAATGCGCGTCAGTGGCATTAGGCTGCTATGGCCACTATGACGACCCGTCAGCGCTGAACTTTCCGTTATTGTTGTCAATTTGGGTTGATAGCGCGACGATAAACCCAATAGGCTGCTGCTGCCGATGCCCAAGGAGCTGCTGCCGATGGGCGAAGTGCGTGTTGAGGACGATGAGGAGGATGAGGGCAGCAGCGGCACCATATAGCTACCCGGATAGGCACGATTATAGCTGGATATATAGCTGCTGGGACTGCTGCTGCTGCTGCTGGTGCTCGATAAACCCGAGCTATAATATGGTGAATATAGCTGGCTGCTGCCGCCGCTATAATAATAATTGCTCGAATCCGAATAGAGCGGCATTTTGAAACTTTTTTTTTAGTTTTTCTTTTGTATTTTCTTAAAACTCACTCGAAAAAAAAGTGCACAAAAATTGTTTAAATTGTCCTTGCTGTTGCTGTTGAAAACGGTTTGGTTAATTGGAAGCAAGTGTCTATATTTATAGGCGCAGTGCTGTATTATTATTATTATTTTTTTCGTTTCGTTTCGTTCTTTCAATTACTCAACATTTTCGTTGTTTTAATTTAAGAATGTTTTCGGTGCAAAAAAATGTTCGAAAAGTGTTTCAGTGCGGGGCTTTGAATAATTCACAGCTTAACGCTTGCATGATTCCTTCTCTATATATACACATTCTGTATATATATATAGCGTATGATGTGTGTTTAAAATTATACAATAATTTTTAATTTTCGAAATGTTTGCCAAAAAAAAAAAAAAAAAATAGAACAGCGAGCAACATTAATTATCTTGGAATGGGCTTTAATTGCCAATGATTGAAGGGCTAAATTTGAATCAGAATTTTTCTAATTGCTTATTATCGATAATTAAATCGATAAACTAGCATATACAATGAGCTCTTTTTAAGCTCAGTTAGAAGATATTCAAGTTGTTCTTGTTTGCAATAAGTTTTGAAAAAAAAAACAATATTTTGTTCCCTTGAAAACGATTCGAGTTAGCCACATGCGGCATATAGAAATAGACAAATGTTTCCATCTAGTATCATATATAGTATAAAAGAAAAAATCTTTTGTATGACGCAAGATCACGAGTCGTCCGACGTTGTCAAACTTTGTTGTTGTTATTTTGTTTTGTTTTTGCAAATCTGTCTGCCGAGAATTTTAATTTGCAAATATTTTTCAAGAAAGAAAATATTTCTATATTTTTTATTGTTTATTATTTATGATAAATGTTTGGTGTAAAACGTTTTTTTTGTTGTTGTTTTTTTTTTATGAACCGGCGCGTTATTTATTTACTTTTGTTTTTGTTCTTGTTTTTATGAAGATCAAAAAAACCAAAATGGAAAATCTTCCCGAAGTACCAGACACTTTTTCAACGAGCCGAACGCATTAACGGAAACTACTAAAATGTGAAAAGGCAGCGCAAAAAATGTGTTCAAGCATTGGAGCTGTTCCTGATCTCGCACACACACACACACACACACTAACACACACACAGCTGAGCTAAAGAGAGCAAAAGATTCTTTAGAGACGCTAACTTCGATGTTGCTGTAAATGTATTGCTGTGTGCGTGTTGAGGAGGCCAAAAGCAGAACCCCCAGACCAACAGCAACAGGCAGACAGATCTTCGAATTGAATGCTCTCAGTCAAAAATCTCAATATAAGTACATACAATATATTTTTATATATGTATGCATATACCGATTTCGAAATATACCAAGAAAAAAAAAAAAACAAATAACAAAACAGACAATAATCCGCCATACAATCATAAATTAAATGTCCACACACACACACATAGGCGAGAAATGTTTTCGAATTTCGAAAGCAGCAACAATAAATATTCAGTTTTTTCAAAAATATACTTGGCAAAAGGTGTCAGAGGTGCTGCTGCCTCTTCTTCTTCGTCTTCGTCAACCATCATCTTTCTTTCTTTATTTTTGCACAGCGAAAGTAAAAGCTGACAAACAGCTGACAGCGAAAGAGAGTGCGAGAGCGAAAATGAGAGAGCGTGGGTAATGCAAAGAGATTTAAAGCTTAAATATTGAGCGTATATATATTTACAGAGCAACGATCTCTAAATATTCAAAGGTGCTGTCAAAATTGTAAACTGTTTCAAAATGTTTTTGTGCAACACAATTGGAAAGCCACAAAGTTTCGAATAAATATTACCTTATTTTAGAATCTTTCTAAAAAAACTAAATACGAAAATTTATTGTTACAAGATAATCCCTTTAAAACAGTTTAAAACTATTTCTCAACACAAATCGCTTACACATAATTCAAGTTAGCAAAATGAAATGAGTTTGAAAAATTAAAAATTTTTGTTTCAAGCAAACTTAATAAATAGATAGAAAAAAAATTAAAGAAAGATTTCCCCAAAAAACAATAATATTAAATACAATCGAACTTTCATAAAACGAATCTCAAAAGGACAAGAAAAAACTTCGTTATAGAAAATAATAGTAATAGAAAAATGCTTTTTTTTTGGGATTGAACAAAATTGCATGGTTCTGAAATTGAATTATTCACATAGAAAAAAAAACCACTAACAAAATAATATTATAAACTTCGAATTGATCTAAGAATATTATATTTATGTTTTTGACATTTTTAATATCTTATTATTGCTATAAGGTTTTATCATTGAACATTAGATCGAACCCCAAAGTCCGTTAAAATATATCCCAAAATTACTTTTGAGTATTCACTACAACGAATATAAAAAGTGAAAACGTGTAAACCAACTGCGGTTTACTCGATATACCTGTATAAAAAATGAATAAAAATAGGTCTTGGTTCCAAAGGGGTTAAAATATTGATTGATGCAGATCTTTTAGGGTTGCCACCAGCTACATTGCCAGCAAGTTCTATGAATCTAGCTTAAAAACATTCAAAGTATTGATGCAGTTTTTTGGAAGATGTCATCACCTGTCTTAGCACCAAATTTGATGACTCTAGTTCAAAAACTGTGGAAGATATGGGTGTTTTTTGATTTTGTAATGTGGACTGCATGGCTCAAAATTTGTTGATGCCGTTTTTTTGAGGTACTCCAATTGCCATATCCTAACCTTACTCGCTGTAAGGATGCGAGAACTATGTGGATAAATCTGTTATCGAATTTATCGATTAGTTTTGGCTTTGCATTGATAACCTGTCAGTCGGAACAATCTGATTCATAAAATCTGAGTATATCATCAATTAGGAAAGCGCACAGCTGTTCAACAAATTGCTATATATCTTATGTTTTTTGTATATCTAACGAATCTGATCAATTTAATATACAAATTTTTCAACCAGAAATAAATATTTGGACACGTGCAAACTTAACCTCAACGCTAATAGCTCTGTACAAACTTATTATAAATCAAATTTAGCTGTTGTCAGAAAAAGGACTTCACCAACTTATAAACAAACATATATATATATATACCATATATATTTAGATGTTTAACACAGTCTGGTTAGGGCTAAAAAAAAAATGCTCAATTTGGAAGCTGATTGATTCGTACACCTGCTAAACCGAAAAAAACAAAAATCGAAAAAAAAAAATTGTGTGCTTTTGCGCTCGGCAAATTTGCGCATCTTTCCGAAACCTCAACACATACAAACAATTCTTCACATCAGGGCAAAAAGGGTGGGGGAGGGCTATAGGGGGAAATTTACAAATGCCAGAAAACCAAATACCAAAAATTTGCCACACGACGCTGACAGCGTTTGATGGTGACGCTTTTCGGGTTTGTTGGTTCCGCACAAAATGCATTTATAGCCGGTAGTGCATAGAAGAGGTAAAGAGATGCGGGGTGGCGGGCGGAGGGTTAGTGAGTTCTCGTCTTGGGTTTTTTTTTTTTTTTTGGTTGTCTGCTGAAAGCGCCAAAACAACAACTAGAAATATAAATAGAAATAGAATTGCATGCAACATGCAAGAAGTAGCCAAGTTTTGCACACAAACACACAAACACTCACTGTACTTAATCTTTTTGCGATTTATAGCCGAGCCCCAACATACAGATTTTCCATTATATTTGCTTTGTGTGTGCAACATTTTACTTGTCGTTAAATTCACTGAGGTATTTTTAGTAATTTTTGTGTTTTTGCTTGTTCTGTTGCTTATTTTTGCGCCGCCTGGTGCATTCCTTACATCTCGAGCTTGTTTCTAAGTATTTTTAAACAGTTAATAAATTATGTGGACCAACAATTAGCTAGTTTAGTTTCGTAGGAGGAATAAATTTTATACAATTTATTTTTTTTTTTAATTTTGAATAATATGTATTTTCCTGTTTGTGCTTTGTTATGAAGTGTTAAGCCTTCTAGGTTGTAATTTCATCTTCTTGATAATTGCAAAGCCTTCTAGGTTCTTGATAGTAACTAACAACTTGCAGGGTATGTTTAAGTCGTTCATGGCCAATAGCACACGCTTTTGCTACATGCTAAACGTTTATTTATATACACATATTTTTTGCTTGTTTGACAAAAGCCCAACAAATTGATTTCGAATAAAAGCATATAACGGACTTCAAGTGTTCCGCCTGTCCACATCAATATCAGCAATACATATATATATATATGAAACATATCTTCGATATGGAATAGTTCATGCAAATCGAGCTGAATTGGGCGCTAACATAACCAAGCGCTTCAACAACATTTCGATTTAGTTATGGCAAGATGCAAAGACAAATATCCAAAAATCTATTTGTGTCCCGATTGACTTGCTATCAAAGTACAGCCCTAACGATAAGATATAGAAGCCTGCACTTTATACACAACTTTGATGTTATGATTTAGAGGTGCATTAAGACGTAGTTTAGCGCCAACTCAACTGTAAGGTGCTAAAATTTGCGGTCAAATTTCAGTTTCCACCTTTTGAATTTATTTACAAAAGTTGATTCGTTTTGAAAAGTGACTAGCATTATTAGTATCATAAATTTGAGGTCCAATGTGCCTCCTTCTTATCCTAAAACTCTTTCATCCGACCATCAGGTCCTTGCTTGATGGGTCAATGGTTCCGGAATCCCAAGTTTTCCTAGCAAATCGATTACCTTTCTTGCATTTGAAGAGTTCCTAGCTTTTCTGGGTAACCTCTTAGTCTATAATATCCTTTAAGAAGACCGATGACTGTGAATGTCCCAAGTCTATTTTTAACCGAAATAAATAAACCCCATGTTAATTCGTGCAATGTAATAAATATCAAACTGAAAACGTTGTCTTCTTTCTCATTTAATTACCTGCATTTTTTTACAATTTAAAAGCGACTCGAGGAAGCGAGAGATACTGGAGATTATTCTGCTCTCGCTTTGTTCGTATATATGTTTATATATAGTATATATTCTTTGGCATATCATATCGGTGTTGGCATTACGTATACCGTTTAAAACATGTCATTGGCAAGCGATTTAAATAAAATGAAAATGCTCGAAAACTGTTACAACAGGAAGACATTTCGAACCAAAACAAAATAAAAATATGCACAAATTGCCCTCGAAACGAAAAACAAATGACGGCATTTAAAGAACTCTGCAAGCGAAACGTTTACTCATTTATAGATATATATATATATATACATATTTACAGATATATAAATATACATATTTATAAACATAAAAATAAATAGCCGAAATAAAATCTGTTTGACATCAAATGACAAGCAATTCAATTTTAAATAGCATCAAATTAATTAAAAAAACATTCATTTAAATCAAACTAAAGGCAGTTTGAACTTAAACGTTGATAATAGTTTTTTCAACTTTGTTAAAACTGAACAACGAACAAATTTTGTAAATGGATTTTGAAAATAATTCACTTAAGAATTTACATCTGAGAAAGTCCACTTGGATACTTTTCTTTGACAAAACTTTGACTGAATCTAAAAGATTAAAAAAAAAGAAAATAAAACTTTTTATGTTCTGTTAAAGAATAAGATTATTATAATAAAGTTAATTTCTCTCTTAAAAAGATTTAATATGAATATTTTTTTCTTCCACCTTGCTAAAAGTAACTGCAATGCTTAGATATTTCCCAGTTTTCCTCTAAATGTATATGACCGTTACATTTGCATCGACCATATTTGACCGTTACACAAACATTTCCCGACCTAAAAAGCTTCACGAAAACTTTTGTGGTTGTTGTGACGACTAAAAACGGGAAAAAAGCTTTTCGTTTAGCTTTTTAGTTTTGAACGCCAACTGCTGAAAGCTCTACCAATAAATCGCAAAAGCAGCTGCAGCAGACAAAAAGCTTTGAGTGTGGAAAAAAGGGTATTTTTAATTGCTTACCCTCACACTTCAGACCCTGAATAAAAAAGCCGCCCATCAGCGAGCCACAATGGTCACAAAATGTTGGCGACATAAAGTTGTGCGGCTTGAAACGATGTGGCATGTCAATTTTGAAGCGTTCGCGCAGCAACTGCAAAGGAAGAGTGAGAGTATTGAAACAAAGTTAGGGTATTTTGGCATTTGGGATATTTACAATTGTGCTGGCCGAATTGAAAACGGAGCCCGAACATTTTCCCAGAAGCTTCTCATGGCACTTTTTGTGTACGACCGTTTGGCAGGCTGATCAAAAATTGGAAAAAACACTATGTAATCGAATATTAGATTTGCCACCATGTCAACTCACTTATGCATTGGTAGCCCTGCTTGCCAAAGCCCCACAGAAACAAATTGCAGAATGCACAAAATGTTGGCTGACGAAAGAATTTCGCCACAAATCGATGTCCATTAATATCGTGGGTCCTGCAACAAAAAACGATATTTAGTTATCGATTAAATAACAATGTCAACTCTACGCTCACTTTTGATGTTTGATGGCGCCACGTCGATTTGTGATGCTGCGGGGCCGAGTGCGTCTATCCACATAGCCACCACTAACAACACCTTCCCGATCTCGATCCCGATCTCGATCTCTATCTCGATCTCTGTCTCTATCCCGATCTCTGTTGTAGGTTTCGTCTTTGGAGTGCTGGCGTGGTAGCTGCTCAAAGGAATGCTGCTTGCCATAATGATAAACGCTGTTATAGTGATCATCACAGTTACGTTCCCGATCACGATCACGTTCCCGGTCACGATCACGTGAACGTGGACCGCTGGCACTGGAACCGCTTATGCCGCTGCCACTGCCAGCGCCGCCGCTGCTGCTCGATGAGCTTTGTTTATAGCGCAGCTGGCAAACGGAAACGTTAAATTATTGCACTTAATTGGATACCATCTTAAAACTTACATCATGACCACCACCCAAAAGACGTGAGGAGGAGGCGGAGCCACCGGAACTCCGTTGGCGATGACTGCTGCTGCTGCTGCCGGAGCTGTTTGCCTTCTGCTTGCGCACTTGGGCCCGGGTGAACATCATTTTGGTGGCAACAACAAAGCAACAATATGTTTAAACAAATTGAATTTTGCACAACGTTGTTGTATTAATTTAATGCCTCTTAATTCCGTTTGCAATACTCTCTCTCTCTCGCCCGCCGTACAGCTGTTCTGTTTTGTGTATGAAAAACAATTCGAGGCAAAGAACAAAACGAAAAAAAAAAAAAAATAGGCGAAAACGAGGCGTTATAATTTATAAGTATTTTTATTAAATTTCAGTTGTTGTTGTTGTTGCTGTGTCGGCTTGCAAAGCGCCCTGTTGACGGACATCTGAAAATGAAAACAACACATTAAAAAAAAAAAAATATAACATAAATAAATAAATAATATCAAGAAAGAACCAAAATTAAATACATACACTCAAACAAATACAAACACAGTGCCTATTCAATGTGGCGATCATAATAAAAATATAAACATATACAACTTTTTGATGGCGTTATATTAATGAAATGCTCCTAAGATACAGTACGACCTCGCCCAACGCAACCCTCCAGAATTACAACACCCGAACTCTTAACAGCTGTTTCGAAAAGTATAAATTGTAAAAAAGCACAGACAAGAATTTTTTCAAACAAAATAAATTCAATCAAATAAAATCTTAGCTTTAAACACAAATTCATTCGATTTACTTTAATTTTAAATAATACCAAAAAGGCATCTCTTTTTTTGGTATTACAGAAAACTTTCCACCGGTATTGCGTTGAACGACGTCGTACTGTACATGGTACATACATCCATTTCTTTAGTATTTCATATTTTAATTCCATAAATTGAATTTTCCAGACAACAATTATTAAGCTCATAAATCATTTACTAATTGTTGGCATTTTTTTAAGTGTATTTTTTATTGACTATTTTTTCAAAAATATTTTTGGTTTTTTTTTTTAAAAATTGTTTAAAATGCTTTGGTTCGTTATATGTGTTTGTTCTATATATATTTTTGATGGATAAGTTATAAAAAACCTTTTTAAATTTAATAAATCTTAAAACTTTTAAGTTTTTATTCTTATATTATTTTAGCGTTAGATTACATCATGCATTACCAGTAAGTGGTTGCGAGTATGCACAACAAATAATATATCACGTAATTGTGAATGGATCGTTGAACATGAACTGGCAAAAGCACACGATCTCAACAGGAAATATTAAATCGTGCAAGTATATTGTATATCTAAGTTTATGATGTGTGACATTTACATTCAAACATTTAAATCCGAACGCCTTACTTTGTCTTTTGTATTGAGAAATTGAACAAAATTGATATAGAAATCAACCAAACAAAAATCATGTTTAATTGATTGTAAATGATTAATTTGTGCTGTGATTAATATAAACAAACTACAATATATACATATATGTATATATTCTGTGAACATTCGATCAACTAACACTTTAATGAAGTGGGGGGATGGTAGGGAGTAGGTTCCAGGCACCAACTGACGGCGACTCTCAAATAAACAATTGGCTCATATTTTGCCTTCGTAGTTGTTGTTGTTGCTTTGAGTAAATCATATCAAATGGTCATCGAATGTTTATGTTGTCGATTCTGATTAAATGCTCGTGGCAGTATACATTTTCGTGAGAAGTTAATTTCAAGAAGAAACAATAACAACAACAACAACAACGAAACAAAAACCAACAATTGTGTGATGCGATATTTGAAGGCATATTGTTTTGCTTGAAAAAATACACATAAATACATATACATATAGTATATGTATGTTTACATTCATTCCAAACATATGTTTTAACAATATTTATTTCAACGCTTAAGGCATGAAGGGCATACACACACACACACACACACACACAGCCTCAGTTATTATTGGATTGCTTTTTTTTTTTTGGTAGGGAATCCACCAAGCATTTTTTTGGGTCGTGATTCGTCGTTTAAAAATATAATAATATTAAATATTTTTTTTTTAGCTGCCACCAAAAATAAATTCTTGATTCATTTCAATTTAGATTGTTGTTGTTGCTTTTGTTATTAAAAATAGAATTAAGTGCGAGATTTTAGCGTGCCAATTGATTGGCGGATATGACAAAAAAAAAATCCCAAAACGCACATTTGATAAGGTTGTCAAGAATGCTTCTGTTAAGTTCAAAAAGAAACAAACCAAACCTTTAAAAAAAAAAAAAAATCTTTGATATAATTTAAACATATAGCCATTACATTGTCTATAAATTGCAGATTTTCCTAATCAAAATTCAAACAAATCGTTCCGAATCTAAAATCTGTAGCTGAACGGATGCGCCTCGGCTGCTGTTGGTAATTAAGTATATATGTATGTATATGTGTATACTTTATGGGATTGGAAATGCTTCCTTATGCCCATTACAAACATTTGCACAAAACCATTAAACAATTTAATGGACGCTGGGTAAACAAAATGTGAATGAATCCATGTTAAACGTTTATCGTATAGTTAAACTTCCATATAACGAACTTCCTAAGAGCGAAATTTTCACATTTTGATTCAAGTATGTTCTCGAGATACTAAAAAAGCCAGATTTGCTATAGATAATAAATAAATTTGAGCATAGGCAACTTTTATATAGATGTAAGGATGTTTGTATGTATGCAGCAATATGTGTCAACTTAGGCAAAAAATTCGATTCATTTTGTGGTTAACTGTTTTAGATGCACCAAAAAAAAAAAAAACTCTAGGGATTTGAATTTAAGATTGGGATTAGATTGCTTTTGGCAAATACTACAACGGACGCTGGCTATTATAAACACATTCCACACACGCACACACACACACACACACATACATGCATACAATAATAAATATTTGGTAGTGGAAAAATGCTTTTGTTTTAATGCCCCGCAAAACACATCGCAAATTGACTGGATGATTGTGCGGCCATTGTGGCGGCTCTGCCAGTCATTTAAATATTTATCTATGTATGTATGTTTGTATTTATCTGCTACATAGAAAACTGTTCATGCATGTGTGACGTCATATAAGACACAAAATGTGCTTCTTCTCGTCAATAAACTTTTACTTTTATTTATTCATTTTTTTTTTTTTTTTTGTAAAGAAAAAAAGAAGAGCATTATTGCTTTTGCTTACTTGTTGCCATACACTTGTTTTATTGTTGTTGTTGTTGTTTTGGGCATAAAACACTTGAAATAAATATATATGTATGTAGACACTTTTCACGTTTTTTTACAGTTAACACGCATACGATGTGTTGTACGGTATGTCTTTGATTTTTTGTTTTTGTTTTTTTTTTGTCACTTTATTTGAGATTTGTCATTTGTTTGTTGTTTGCATACAAGTTGAATATTTGCCGAACATTTTGCTATGATATGTACTTCATGAAGCGAAACGAGCGCGCGAACGAAACATAAAAAAAATTAAATAAAAATAAAATAAATTATGGCACAGTATAAACTAAAGGAAATCGGGCGAGTGCTACTGTAGTACGAAATGAAAGAAAAATGCAATGCAGAGAAATCTTCCGCTCTGTTTGTGGCTGCTGTGTTGATCTCGGCACGGAACGGAACAGAAAACAGAAACACAAACACGACACACAAAAAATATATCTATGTATATACATACATACATATGTATGGATAAAAGCAATGGGAGCATCTGAAAGTGATATATACCTGAACAGTTCATAACACTAGCCTGTGTGTGTGTGTCTGTGTGTGTATCTTTTTCGTTCTCTGTTTGTCTCTCTTGTGTCAGTCCAAGAGAGCGCGCCTTGACTTTATCGTTTTGCATATACTATTAACAGTTAAAATAATTTGCTCTTTTGAATATATGTAATTCTTCCGTTATTATTTGCAGCACATGCATCTTATGTTTACATAGAAACCATACAAGAGAGAGCCACACAGAGAGAGAGAGAGAGAGAGTACAAGGATGCACTTTCGTTTACACTCGAGTCCTTTGATTTCTTCACACATGTATCTAAAGAGCTTTAAATCAAACATTTTAAAATAATTTAAATGCATGTTAAACATTTTCACATTTTATTGAGCACAAATACATATATATTTTTAAATGCAATTGGATATTGTTATAAGCAAAGCATGCATGTTTTAATGTTAAAACAGTGTAGAGAATCTGTTCGTCGTTGTTGGACCACATAAATACATATGCTTTAATAACTTTTATAGGCACGCGCCCTCGCATTTCTCTAGATATTTCTTTGTGTGTATTTTTAAAACATAGTCCAACAACGACCGCATGAGTGCAAAAACAAAAGAGAAATTGTGAGAGTATGATCGGCAGCGAGAGAGCGTAAACGAGAGGGCAACAGACAGACAAACTATACGCCCTTAGTACAGCAGCAGCAGCAGCAGCAGCAACCGATTTAAAGAGTGAAGCTTTTAATGTTGTTGTTGATTTCTTGTTGTTGTTGTTGTTTTTTAGTTATATTTATTTGATTTTGTGTGTGCGACGATGAGATTGCGTAATATGATGCGCTTGAGATTCTCATAGCGCTGATCCGTGGCTGGGAATTGAGTGTATTCGGGGCTGCTGCACATCTCAATGTCATCGATCAGCTCCAATACGTCCCAGTCGAGTTCATCGATCAGCAGCTCACACTTTGCCTTATCCGTATTAATTTGAAACTCCTCAAAGTGCTCCTCGATTTCGGCGAACCATTCCGCCGGATTCGAGCGATTAAATGCGGGCGGATGATTCATTGCCCTGGATGCTTCCGCATCCTCGTCGTTTTTTAGACGCTTACAGCCCTGATGATCCATACGGTTTCCCATCTCAAATGCAACTGTTCTTAAGTTGCAAGCTCGAAACTGAGCTGCGTTCTATTTATCAAAGCGATCGACAGAGTTTGAGGGAGAGAGAGAGAGGAAGTGAGAGCTGTGATCGTATCGATAGCTTTGGCTTCGGTCGGTCGGTCAATTGGGCAAGTTATCGATACCGAAAGCGTTCTATCGCGTTTATACTGATTAAATATGAACTAAAATAATGAAATATGAATTAAGATACATTTAATATGAGTAAATATTTTCCTTAAAAAAAAATAAATTCGAAATGTCCATAAAAATTCTTAAATACAGTATTTTTAAGACTTTTCAGAATTTTATGATATGATATTTGGTGTCCTTACCAAAATTGAGATACTTTAGATAAATATATATATATACAGATACATATATGTATGTATTATTATGCGATGTAATGATTTTTACGATTATTTGTATGTATACAAAAACAAAACACATACAGACATATCAATTGAGTAATCGAAGCGAGTGTTTATAAACACAGAAGAAGGTAGGGGAGGGGGCGGAGGTGGATGTGGAGCAGTAATCACAGCTTTGGGTTAAACTAGTCAACAAAGTGTATTACAGCCAGGTAGACGTGAAAACAAACATAGCCAAAATGTACACTCACATGGCTGAGAAACGTTTGCGAAAGGAGCTGGGCGAATTGTACAAGTTGCAGCCGAGGAACTGCAACGCGTGGCCGGTTCGTGGCGATTTGATGCTGTGGCACGCATCGATATCGGGTGTCCGGGATACACCCTACTATTTGGGCATATTCATGCTTAGTCTCAAGTTCAATTCAAACTATCCGTTTATAGCGCCGAGGGTCAATTTCATAACCAAAATCTATCATTGCAATGTCGACTACGATGGCTACATCTGCTGGGAACTGTTGTCCAGCAAGTGGACGCCATTGATTACCGTCGCTACCATATTGCATGCGATTTGTGCACTGATGCGCGATCCCAATCCCGATGACCCGTGCGACGATGATTTGGCTGCGTTGTATCGGGACAATCGTCAGCGATATTATAGCAATGCCATCGATTGGACCGTTAAATATGCCGTTGTACCGAGCATTAACTTGCCACCATTGCATTTGGAGTACCGCACGGTGAACATTGAGGAATTGGATGATGATTCCGATTCCGATGATGATGATGATGATAATGACACTCATGATAATGATGACACTGATGATGTTGATGAAAGAGCCACTGTAGCTATAATTGATAATGATAATGATAATGATAATGCGAATACTATTCCTGATCCTGATGATGATGATGATGATGATGACACAGAAGATGCTGACGCCGACTCAGCCTATGAATTTATAACATACTTTTAATCGATATACAATCGAAATAAATCAGATTCTATATTTATTATTTAAAACAATTTTTTTGTTATATATTTTCCTTAATTTTCGTGTTGGTCAGGATTTATTTTAAGAATTTGATTTATTATATTTTGAGCCAAAAAGTTTTAAGCCTTCATTCTTCAATTTACATAGAAATCTTTAATTTTCCACCATAACATAACTTCTTCATTTCTAGAAAAAATTCAATTCTTTATCATTTAAAAAACAATAATCCTTGACTTAAAATTGCTTTTTGGGCAACTTATTTTTTTATTTAAGAATATTTTTTATGGGTATATTTTTTGTATCTTTAAGATACATCTTTGCGTCTTTATATTCACGCACGCACACACACACACCTAACAGATAGTCGCGTGCGTTGTGCTTATAAGTAAGGTTTCCGGTATTTATGTGTGTGTGTGTGTGTGTTTATGTTTTTGTGTATTTGTATGAAACTGAGCATTGCATGCAGAAAGTCCTTGCTGGGAACTAAATGCTTTGTGGCCATCTGTTGGCTTCGAGTATTGCATGCAGCTCGCAATGCTTTCGCAATCCGAATGCGAATTAGTGAAGCTATTGTGCCACATCTATGAAATGTTTGAAAAATGCACTTGCCAAATACATTTTTGTGTTTTCTTTTCAGTTTTTAATATTTTTTATTTTTTTTTTGACTCTTTTGCTTTTGATAGATTTAATCGATAATTCTTTGTTGTAAAATGGTTTGCACACATTTTCTATAGAAATTGATTATATCGATATTAATCGAACATGCATAAAGCTAGTACATCGGAGTATATTGAAAACTGTCTATGAGTCAAAAGATATTACTGAGATAGTTTGAATAAACACTTGTAATTATCGATAAAAACGTACACTAAAATTTCGAATTTATCGATAACTGTGGATAGAACGCTAAGATAAAACGTTGAATATGTTTTATTATCAATACAATTATATTTTTCTGTTAAAACTATGTCTTTAAAAGTTAAACAGAGGCCCTTCGACTTTTTTTTTAATGTTGTCGTGTGACATTTGAGCATTTTTAAGATGGATTTCAGTTGATATGGGATTTTTGTTTATAATGAAAAAAAGAAATTAATGTTTATAAATACCTTCAAACAAATCCACATATCAAATATAGTTTATTCCGCATAAAAAGTCAATGAGAAAAACGAAACCCAAACACAAACGTCAAAATAATCTGGCAAAACGTGGAGAATTCAAGTTGAGTATCACAATTCAATATATATTGACTCTGTATATACATACATATATAATATTCTATACACATTATCAGGTGTCAGCATTGAATGTTTACGAATCGAGTACGACACAAAGATAGACAGACCGACAGACAGACCGACAGAAACATTTGTTTGAGCTTGAGAGGCGGACGTTTCATGTTGTTGAGGGTCAAGAACTTGGCGTGTCCAGACAAGAAACAAGCTAAGACAGAGAAGAAAAAAAAATTAAATATATGTATATAAAAAGGGTGGCTGGTATTCATAGGGTTGTTTCTGCTGAGCTGCTGAGTACACGTCGTACAATCAATTGCTATTAGTTTTCATTACAGTCGAAATTACCATAAAATCACATAGACCGTTAGTTGAGAGTTCGTGCTAGGGTAGGGTTGCCCGAACTGCCAGCTGAATGACCAACGTACCAAGGTGCTTCGACTTTTTCGATATTCATAGAATAATTACACTTTATCAAGAGAGCCAGAAGAGAGTTCATGAATTAACAGCCAGCAGCAGCAGCAGCAGCAGCAGTTTTTGTTTGTCCTTCTTCCTGCTTCGATTCGAACGATAGTTTGCTCTGGAGGCAGGGGGTGACGGGGGCTCGAAAAATTAGTCAAGTTTCGTTACGTTTAATATAAGGGAATTAGCCTTTAATTAGAATATATTGAGCAATAAAAGTGATTTTTATTATTGGAACGCACAACGTGTGCTCAATTTTGATGATGCCGTCGTTGATGATGATGATGATGATGATGATGTAACTTAAGGTGACAAAGAGAACACACACACACCGACACACACACATGGTCACAGTTATTGGAATTGGCATAACTGTAATGCCGGCCCATTGTTGAGTTTCTAGTCTATGTAGAGTTTTTTTTTTTTCTTTGTTGCGGCTTTGTTTTCCATTAGAAGTAAGTAGAGAAAAAGAGAGAGGGAGAGAGTTTTAGCTAAGAAACTTGAAGGATTGCCGCCTTCCTCTTTTAGACTTAGTAGCCTTTTTTGATTTGGCAATATGCAGCAGCAGCAGCTTTTGTGTGGGATTAGGATCAAATTGCACAAAATGTTGCAAGTTGTTTAATTACTCAAAAACGGCAAGTTTCAATCTTTCATAGGGTTTCCTTGCGCTCAATCTCACTTTGTTTCTCCCTTTCAGTAAATGAAATTTGCTTAGCCCAAGTTTAATAACTGCAACGTGCAGCATGCAACATGTGAGATGAAAACTACAAAATGCATTTGATCAGTTTTTAATGCTCTTAAAATCAAAACGAGTCTTTAAGGCGCAGTCGAAAATTTTGCAATTCATTTTTTTTTTTCTTTTCGTTTTTCAATTTGTGAGGCAGCTGAGATAACAGTTAACAGTGTGTGTGTGTGTGTGTGTGTGGGTGTGGCAACATTGTATTATAGTGGCACATGCAGCACTCAACAGCTGCCTATAGCCGACAAAATGTGTTTGGCACTTCATAAAGGCTGTGCCCAAAATTAACTTTCACACACACACACACACACACTCGCTCTTCTCTCGCCCCCATTTCAGTGTATGGGTGTAATAAAAACGCAGCTCATTGGCTCCTAAACATACCGTTTAAAGGCACACACACACACACACACAAACAGAGTTTAGTGGTTGGGGCCGTGTTCTGGACAAAACACTTAAAAATAAAAAGTTATCAAAATAAAACAAAATACCCAAAAGATTTTATATAAAGTTTAAGTTTAAAAAACTAAAATTGTCAAAATATTTATTCATGTTTTTTTAACTTAAATTTTGAAAAATGTGGAAAATCCATAAAAAAAAATTTATTAAGAAAATAAGTCTATCGATAACATAAATAAAAAATGAGAGAAAATAATATGAATTATAAAAGGCAAAGACTCTTTTATTACGTTTTTTAAATATGACTTTTAATTTTCCAAAGCTCAACGTATGTTTTTTCATTTTATCAATTTTGATTTAAGCTTCGTTGTATTTTTTAAAAAGTTATTTTCAATTTGGTTTTTTTTCGTATTTTTTAAAGTGTAGGCCGGAACGTTAAAGGAATTGCTTCAAAGCTGTCGTATTGCGCTGACCAAAACGTTGCAATTTGCGATTATTGTGGAAGTGTGTGTGTGTGTATGTGTGTGTGTGTGTGTAAAGTTAACTGCCCAAGAAGCGAATGTCAATAAGGCCAAAAAGGCAGCTGTCAAAGCACAGACGTTGCTGCCAGCTCGACGCTGTTAATGTAATTTGACAATGAACCGATGAGACTGAAGGTTCAGCCTGAACCGGTACAGTTGTTGCACGGTACACACACACACACACACACACAGTTGACCTATGCAACTTAATCGATTGGCATTGTGGCATTTTCGGAGGCATTTTCTAGGTAATCGAAAAAGACGTTCGAACATAAACTTAATGAGTTGTAACAGTGTTTGTGTATATACATACATATATAAGTATGTGTATATAGCCTCTCGAAGCTTTGAGAGTGCTTTGCTACCTCATAAATCGCGGCGCTGTTCGTTTATGAAAACATTCAGTTCGGTTCGCGGTGGTTGGGGGGCCGTTAAGTTCGAATACGCATTAAACTTGCGGCAATTTTGTTGTTTTTGCAAGAGCTTATAAAAATGATGTATAAAGAGCCGCTCTTTCATAATCGCCTGCTAAAGGGCCCGTTAATGTGCGCGCACTTAAATCCTATAATAATATCACAATGCATAAAATACTCTGCACAATATAAATTGTAAGGCTAGTATGATTTTTGACTGGACCTGTTTTTGATTTTGACAGCGAGAGAGCGCTTTTCCATTTGAATTGAGGATCTGTCAAGAGCTTAGAACTTAGTGAGTGAGTGAAAGCTTTGAAAGCTGATCGCCGTGTTGTGTTTTTAGCTTGAAAAAAGCTAAAATGTTGGCTTTTGTGGTTCAACCTATAAAAAAATAAATGCCAAGCGCATGGCAAAAATTGCATTAAATTAATGTTATGTAAGCGAAAATCCAATCTGCCGTAAGCCGCTGCCCCCTTCAAACCGTTAAACGACACACAAAATGGTGGCCAAATGGCCGGCCAACCAACATTAAATTACAAGCTAACCAAATAACTTTGCCAATGGAGAACAACACACACACACACAGAACAGAGAGACTGAGAAACGGCCATATTGAAACCCAAAGCCTTGTCAGCGTCTTTGTGATGTTGGCGACGAACACTGAAGCACAGGCTAGAGTAAGAGAAAGGGCGAGAGAGAGTGGCTCCGCTTTCAAATTGAGGAGCGAGCCATTCATTTTCGCTTCGGCACGGTTTCGATTTGCGGTAAGGTGTGTGTGTGTGTGTGTGTGTGTGTGTGTGAGAGGCTTGCGGGGTGGCAAGAGCAAAAACTTAACAAGCTGGTCAGAAGCGTCCAAAATAGATAAACTGGCGCCACATGCTTCGCAATTTGACTCTATTGCACATCAGTTTGCACACATACAGTGGGCAAGGTGTTGGACCAAGCACGGCACACACACACACACACACACATGCATGCATGCAGCTGCCACATGCCACAGACAAGCGTTTCAGATTTACAAAACATTTTATTCATTGAAGGCGAGCGTTGTTCCAAGTCCACCGCTCAGATTTGCCAAGTGTGTGGATTCAAGGGAAAGGGTTTAACGGGGGGAGGGACAATGCACTCGAAAAAAAAAATACTATAAATACTGTATATATATAAACGTGGAGCAAAAATTCAAATTTATCAACAAAAATTTATTTAATTGTAAATTTATACGAAATAAATTCAAGTTTAAGTGTCCAAAACTACTAGAAAATTAGTAGGGGGGAATTATTATTATTTTTTTTTTGTATTTATTTTTTAATCCTTCAGAACAAATCGGAAAGGAAGAAAAAAAAGTTGTTCTTTGATTTTTTTGAGTGAAGTTTTGGTTTGGCTATACATGTATATATTTTTGTTGCTGTTATTGTTGCAACATCCAATGTTTGTGGTGGGCAACGACTGTTGATGCCCCATTGCTGCTGCTGCTGTTGCTGTTGCTGCTGTCCAAGCTGCTTGCAATTGCACAGCACGTCCATCAGTGGCCCATTGTCTGTGTCGCGCATACATAATGAAGTGTGCCCAGAACTGCAGCCGGCTGGCTACCTGTTACCCGCCCGCCGCCTGTTACTGGCCCCTGCCTATTACCATTTACCTATACTTCTAGTACTATGTACGACTACTACTAGTTCCTGTTCCTGTCTGTCTCACCTGCCTAATGATAATGATAATGATGATGATGATGATGATGGTGATGCAGCTACTGTGCTGTGCAAGAGAAAGGTGGCAAGGTGATGTTGATTGGCTGACAGTTTGTTAGCGCACATTGTGGATATGTAGTAGCACACGGGGCGGCGGGTTGGGGGGGTTGGGTTAAGGTTTGTGCATTGAAAGTAGCGCAATTAGCACTTCGATTGTGTTCAGTTCGACGCGATTTGCATCAAATTAATGTCTTCATCAACAGACAAACACAGCGAGAGAGAGCAAGGACAATTTTGACAAGGGTCAGAGAAAAAGTAAACCAAACACCCCCACTCACCCCCCTTACACAAGTTAAGCTCACTCTAGTTGAGTTTAATCAAGTGAAATAAATCAATTGCAGCAGCTTCGACTTAAGTCGATTTGTCGCGAAACAGACAAAACGATCGAACGAAGTTGACCTACCGACGCTCAACGAGAGAACTAATTTACTGCCGAGCTCAGCTCAATGCTAAGGGCAAGCAACAGAAAAATGCAAGAGCAAGAAATATTAAGAGCATATGCAAAACAACCGTTATTGAGAGTTTCGTTACGTTGCTCTTATGCTGCGCAAAGCATATTTGATCAAGAGCGATTAAGCTTTTCAAGCTCAAGTTCGTTTTGATGTTATCAAACAATCGGTATTTATTTTTTTTTACTAAAACTAAAAGTTGTTGTTATATATAAACATTAGTTTTTGTTTCACTTTCGATATCATATTTATCGATCACACACACAACAAAATGCTACTTTGATCATATTTCTTTCGAACAAAAATCAAAGCTAAGCAAAAGTAAACGAAACAAGTTCAGTGCTCAAAAAAAATTATGTGAAATAAGATCAGGAAAATTCAATTGTTAAAGTAAAATATATTTAAAAACATTTTATACCTATATAGAAAAGAAAAAATCTAGATTTAAGCAAAAGTAAACGAAACAAGTTCAGTGCAACAAGAAAAAAAATAGTATATGTGAAATAAGATCAGGAAAATTCAATTGTAACAGTTAAATATATAGAAAAGCAAGGTAAGTAAAAAAAGTGCTTTAATCGAATGGGCAAGAAATAGAAGGTTTTTGTTTTTAGAATACAAAAGACACAGGCAACAATGACGATCAATATTATTGAAGAAACGTTCTTTGAATATTTGCCGATAATGCAATTTGTGCCGATGCTGCCATATATGGAAACGCCATTGGAAGGTTGGTTCGTTGATTTGGAAACGGTATATGCCAAACATGGTATCATACACAGCAAACTCAAGTGTTGGCTGCTGAAAGCGCTGCTGGAGCGTGTGCTTGAGAAGGACGAAATTCGTGTATTGAACCAGACATTGGCTGCTGTCGGCGAGAAGTCCTACAAAAAGCACACCAATTACGAGAAGCTCAAGGATCACATGCTCATTTTGTGGCCGGATACATACAAGGAGACCGTAAAGGAAATGGAACTGTTTTTGTATATGGTTAAGAATTATTCAAATTGAGTTTGATTAGCAATTCAAAGCAAACTTAAAACTCAAGCACTACTACTACTCAAACTATTTCCAAATGTTCCGAACAAAAGTGAGGATCGTCTCATGTGATCCTTTCAAATGTTGTTTTTAAGCGTGAAATGGCTGCAGTTGTGCCATTTCAGTTAGCAACTCGTTGGTTATTTATTGAATTAAATTGTATAATGTTTTAAAAAATGCTAAATAAAAAGAAAAAAAATAAAAAAAAAAAAACGAAAACTATGAATTTCGTCGTACATAGAAATGAATGCTGATCGTCATAGTTACTCAGCAACAACTTTCAATAATTCGGGTAGACTTATACAAATCGAGAATGCCAACTTGGCTGGATTACAGGGTGAACCAGTTGTTGGCATACGAGCTATTGATGGCATTGTTGTGGCCGCCGAAAAATATTTGAAACCCATTATAGCAATACCTACTACGGTTATCAAAATTGAATGTGTTAACCCGGCCATCGTAATGTCGTTCGCGGGTCTTTTGCCCGATTTTCGCCAACTATTGGCCCGCACGCAACGCTACGGGGATAGGCATTATGCGCGTTATGGCCGACGGATGAGCGTTAGGGCCGTCGTCAGCTCTGTGTCGGCGACAATGCAAGAGCATTGCCAAGCGAGCGGCTGTCGTCCGTTCGGCCTGTCCATTCTGATCGCCGGTTGCGAACAAAAGCGTTCATATCTCTATCATTTAACAGCCGAGGGCAATTATGCTCTGTATAAGTTTCTGGCGATTGGCCGCAATGCCGATGATCGCATGGATTTTATGCATCGATATTATCATCGAGCATTGAAACTCGATTTGGCCATAAGCCTGGCTTTACATGCTCTCCGGCGAGATAGTTGCTATTCGTTTATCGCATCGAATTATGAGCTATGGCTTTGCACAGCGGATGTTTTGCAGCCGATGCAATTGGAAACGGTTGAAGTGTATGTAAAAAACATGGAATAAATGTGAACTTGTTTGAAATTTTTGTTTATTAACATTTCAGCTTTTTGCTCATTCGCACACAGACGCAACAAACACCCTATCAAACGCATGCATTGTCATTTCATTGATTGGAAAGGGAGGGAGGGAGGAGGAAGGAAGGTTGGTACTATTTTTGATACCCTTTCTTTTGCTCGCTTGTTGCACGTCGTTGCTCGTTTGCCAATGTGTCAAGTGGCACTTGTGTTCGGTTCAGTTTCAGGTTTGGGTTACCTGGACGGACAGTTTGTCCTTTGCTCTTTTTTTTTTATATACAGTAAAATATATATATAAATTTTTTCTTGCCTGGTTACTTTGGTTTTTGGTGTCGCGTTTTATCCTTTCCTGTTGTTGTTGTTGTTGTATCCTTTTATTTCATTTGCCTTCAATGCAATTATACTGGATAAATATCTTCTTCCGTTTTAGCTGTAATTACAAAAGTTTAATTGAGTTTTCTCGGCTCGTTGTGTTCGTTGCTTTTATTTTTTTATTTTTTTTTTGATTCTTTTTTTCATACACATTTTGTTGTTGTTGTTGTTGGTGTCTCTTGTGTTTTTTGTCCTGTCTTGCTGCCAGTCTGTCTGTTTTTCGTTGTGGCTGGCTAGAAGTTTATCCAGTATTCTGTTTCTGTGGAAGTCGTCCTGTCTGTTCTTCGGTCTCTGCTGTCCTTCGGTCCACGTTGTCGCTGCCTTGGCTGCCGTTGACGCTTTTTTCCATCTGTAATTCTGTGGCGCCCATTCTGTTACTACCAGCTTCGTCTCTCAGTTACACGCTAAAAAATTAAATAATAAAAAATAAAGCCAAAATTTTATTTTTGTTATTATTATGACTGAATAAAATTTCGAATGTTTTTGTTTTTAAAAAAAAGGCAAATGGAATGACATCTATGATAAAGCTTCATTTTTGAAAGGCTTCCTTTGTTTCTCTCAGTGCACTCGAATATATTGTTGATGTTGCAGAAAACAAAAAAGAGTTGTTTTCAGCCTGGCAGGCCTGTCTATCTCTAGCGCCACGTGATTGTTTTTTTTTTTTTTGCTTTCTTTCGCCACAATAAGAATGCGACAAGGGTGCAAGGGAGATAGACATATAGAGGGGAGAGCAGGCGGCAAAAGTCTAAGGCCTGCGGCTGAGTGATTTGTATGTCTTCTTTAACTGCTGGAGGACATCGTCCAAGGACAGCAAATGCGCGCATAATGAAAAGTGATTAAAACTAAGAGAGAGAAAAAAGAGAAACGAAACGAAAAACACACACAGCACTTGAATTTAAAGCGAGTTGGGGGGGCGGAGGGGGGTGGCAAGACTGCCAATTTATATTAAACAAATAGCGAAAGTGTTGAGCAACGCCTCAAACATCACCGAATATAACAGTTAAAGAGAGAGAGAGAGAGAGAGAAAGAAAACTGAACAGAAGAATCAGTTGGTTAATTTATTCATTGCAAATTTACATGCTCATGTTTGCAAATTTAAAAACTGCACACACATAAGAGAGAGAGAGAGCGGGAGAGTGGGAGAGAGGGTGTGGGTGTAACTAGAGATAAAGCCGAGCGAGTTTATTCAAAGCAGACTCTACTCTAGTAATATGTAAATCGCATTGCCAGTGCCAAAGTGGAGTTTGTTCAGAGTCAGCAAAAGCGCTTTGCCACCTTACCCCTTAAACCTTTTTCCCTTTAACTTGCATATATGCAACCGCAGCAGCACACACACACACACACCACTACTACTACTACCAAGTTATCAACATTCGCCATTCGCATCAGCGCCTCCGTATGCCTTCATACGGCATTCAGTTTTATATTTTTGTACTATGGGAAAAATCCACTTGGCGCTACCCCAATATTTACATATCATAGTTGGCTCCACAAATGAGTTGCCAGCAAAGAGAGCGGGGTGGGGGTGGGGGGTGGGTGATGCAAGGCAGTATGTAACGGAAGTACGTGAGTGCCAAGTGAATGGAAATCCAACAAACACAGCCTACTATTTTACTTATAGTACTTCTAGCCACGAAAGTTCTACCAAAGATTTGTTAATAACTTCATTAAAGTTAAAGAAGATAAACTCATATGCAAGAACCCCTTACTGGTAATCAAATTTTTCTTAAACGAATAATGCCAAACATTAAATGTGCCTCGTTCTCAAATTAATATTTCTTGTACAAACAATAAGGTTTTAAAGGATGACAAAATATGTTTTAGTTTTTTCTCCGAGTACTTCCATTCACATATTAAATTCAAGTCACAAACGTCAACCGGCTTTGACTAACGGTCTAGAAAGGTAACTAAAAACGAAAAACAAATGTAATAATGTTAACAAATAAGTAACGCTTGAGTAATCGAATATTTATGATGAAACTAGTGTAGTTTAACCAAAAACGAAATCCCTAAAACACACACATAACAACAACAAAAAGAAAAGAGAGACGAATGCCGAGTGGATGGCACTTGTCAAAACAAATCCGTAAGAGATTACATTAAAAGGCGCATTTGGACAGCTCAATCGCAAAATAGAAAACACCTAAACACACACACACACACACATATGTTTGTGTGTGTATGTTGTGTATTGCACGCTGTGCATGCGAAAATAGTATCCCCCCCAATGGATTTTGCTTTTTTTGTGCACCCAACTCAAACTCAAACCCGGTCCATCCAGTCTTAAGTCCCTGTATCATTGTTTCTTTAGCAACGCTTCTTCTGGTTTTTCCGTTTTGCCGTTACCTTTTTGGCCCCCTTCTTTGCGGCTTGAAAATGATGGCAAGTTGTGTAATATGAACTGACAGAAGTTTTCATTATGAATTCATGTAAAATTATTTGGCTAAAAGTTTTCATGCATAAATCAAAGTTTTCTTTTCTTTTTTTAACTTGCGAATATTACATTTTTTTTTTCTTTATGTTGTTAAAGACAATGAAGGATTAATGGTTTTTGATTCAGTTTGATTTAACATATTTAATAAGACTTCCCTTCAGAACTCTGCAAGTTGGTTTTTAAAACTATATCTTTAATAATGATTTTTCCTGTCTCTCTAAGATTTGATATATGGAAAATGTTGAATCTAAAATACTGTGCTTTCATTAAAGAAACAAATCCGTCATTAGTACATTTTACTATTAATCCTATTAGGAAAAGATGGTCTTATGCTCTCCTAAAAAAAAAAAAAACGTTTGTTTTCTCATTTTGCACACACGAAAGCAAATCCCGTTTGAAATCACATGCATGCATATAGTAAGTAAGTATTTGTAAGTATTTTCAAGTGGTTTGTTAACGAAAGTAGAAGAAAAAAGCTGTTGTAACTGCAGTTACATGAAACGGGGAGAAACACAGAGAGCGGGAGCGATAGATATTGTGAATACACTTCAAGCACAGAGCAACGGAGAGTGCTGCTCTTCATGAGTAACCAATTTAGAATTAGCATAGCTGCATATTAGATGTTCAGTCACTCGATTGCACACACACACACACAAAGAGAGAGTGAGAGAGAGCAAGAGCTTGAGTAAGAGTAAGGCATGGGGAGAGTGGAACGGATGCAATTCATCGGTTATCGTTGCGTAGATAAGTTTACCTTTGAGTAAATTTGTCTGTCGATTTGTTTGTTGCTCTGGAAATGTAAGCAAATGTATGTAAGCCGACAAAGCAGCTTACTTGATTTACGTCTAGTTGTTGCTGTTGTTGTTGGTAGCATCTTGAGCAGACATTTCAACTGACATTTTGAAGTACTCTCTGGACGCGCTGTGTGTCCTTTGTTATGCAAAATGCAGGCGCAGTCAGTCAGTTGTCTATGTCTGTGTGAGTGTGTGTTCGTGTGATTCTGAATACTGTTTTCTCTGACCTTTGTCCATGACCACAGTGAACACACTCTATGTATGTATATACAAAATTGTATAACTATTTTCAATAACAGCATGCTCCAAAGTTGATCGTCTTTCCAATTTGCATGTTTTATTTTTTAGTTTTACTTTTTTACTTGCTTATTTGATTATTTGACTGGAATAGGTTGACACGGCCAGGACGTAAGTACTGCAACTGGCCAATTGTTGTTGTTAACGGGTTAAGCTTTGCTTGGAGTTAGAGGGTTAAGAGTTTGTCACAGATGCTGCTGCCTCTTATGTTGTTCCTTGGCACTGGTTTTTGTCTTTGCTAGAAGCGTATTCTCTCTCTCTCTTTCCCTCACTTTTACGATTTTCGGCAACTTCTTGAAAGTACTTTGTCTGTACCTGTCTGTACAGAGACCAACCCCCAACCCGCACCCCCCCTCTCTTTGTTTTACGTTTTTATTTTTTGGGTTTTTGTTCTTTTAGTAATTTAGCATATTTCTCAAAATTGTTGTTGTGTTAACGTCTGCTTTGTCTTCGTTGTCGTCTGCTGGCTGTGTTTCAAGTTTTGCTTTACCGTTTTGCGGTGTGCAAATGCAAATTGCTCACCTTGCATATATCCTTTATGCCCCCTTTTTTGCTCCCTCACCTTCTTGTTATCCTTTTTCTATTCTATGTTTTTTTTTTTTTTTTGAAGGGTTTGGAACATAGAAGGCAACAGATGCTGTTGTTGGCTAAAGTGCGACCAGCCGCGTTGATAGTTTTATTATTTGTATGCATATATTACCCCCTCCCCCAAAAACAAAAACAACTAAAAAGCAATAAAAAACAAAACAAAACAAGAGAAGAGCTTAAAACTCATCGCTTTCAGCTTAGTCTTAAGAGCGAAGGATTTCGGTATGAAAAATCCATTTGCACTTTTAGTCTTTATTTATTAAAAGACTTTAAAGATCAAATAACATAATCTATAAAACAAAAAACTCCATACTCCTTCAATAGTAAATAACTTTTTTTTTTAGAATGACCCAAATATTCTCCCCGTTTTCATTTTCCGCTTAGCATGGTATTTGGTCATTAACTATGAACAAATTTAACGTTAACCTCATGCTGATTTAAACTAACTGAACTGCTGCTAATTAGTTGTCGCCTCATCCTTATCGTCATTGTCATTGTCATTGTCATTCGCATCCTCATCGTCATCTTCGTCATCATCAATATTATCTAGCATTAGTGGAAAGTAGTACGAGTTGCTAGCTCATTTTGAATTCACTACAAGTACAATCATTAATCATTGAATCAACAGTGTGATAACTTAACTATGCCAAGTCAAACAGTGCAGAGTGTGGCAACTCTATTAAAGTATCATATATGATTGGTGTTCCTGCTTAGGTCCTTGGCCCCAAACAACGTTCAATGTGCAGGCAACCGTCAAAATAAATAGTGCGTATGTTGTACTCGATTCGTCCTGCATGTATCCTGCCAGCTGGATGTCCTTCCTGTTGGACTTACAGCGTCTGCGGCTGCTGCTGCTGCTGCTACTGCTACTGCTGTTTATGTTGTCTCATGGTCTTGCATCCAGATGTTTTGATTCAGTTTTAATTCATTTCAGTCCTTGTCGTCGTTGTCGTTGTCGTTGACCACGTTGGGCGCCATCGAGTTTGTTATTGTTGCCTTTTTGCCCGTTTTTGTCGCTCCTGTCGTTTGTTCTTGTTGCTACTATTAAGAAAAACGCCTCCAAGTATAATCGACTAAACGAGCGAGCAAACGAGAATTGGTTGACGACCCTCTGCCATACATACAGATACACCCAAAACCCAACAACCCGACCACCCCCTCTTTGTCATCCATACCAAAAAACCCATCCTCCTCCATCCGCACTCGACATGCAGCCAACCAGACGGCAATAAAAATATGATTGTATTTTCGCTTGAGTTGTTTTCATTTCTCGATGATGTCGAGGACCGTACTCGGAGACCATCCGACCGACCGACCAACCGCCAAGGCGACCGCAGTTTCACTCTATCCCTTTCCTTCCCTTCCCATACACACACACACACAGTTTCTACATCCGTTTGCCACAATTTCCCCATCTGTTCTACATTTTTTTTTCGTTGGTCTTGGCCCTCAATGCATGGTTAAATCAAGCAAGCGGTCGACCATTGAACCTCTACACGTTTTATTATTGTAGTTGTTGCGGTTGTTTTTGTTCTTATTATACCCTTACAAAGGATAATTTAGGTGGGTCATTAACTAGACATCAATAATAGCATGAAGTTAGGACTTTTCATCTATTTCTTTATCTATCTAACTTAACTTAACAAATATGAATGGAAATAACATCAAGTTGTCTTAGGAAATATAGAACAAAGAATGACTTCCTTTCTTAATGCAACTGCAAATTTATCTGTATTAACATTCAGCGCGGGTTTCTTTCCCGGAACTGAAACTGCCCAAAAGGCCAACCTTACGCGGAAAACATAATTTGAACGTAACAGGTTAAATATTTTGGAGGTTAATAATCCTTATAGAACCATTGTTCCTCATCATCAGCAAGAGGGTATTCCTGCATCGATGTGCTTTTAAATGCGTAACATATATTTCTATCTTGTTGCTTTTGCTTCTGCTTGCGGGAAAACAACCTGGGGCTTTTGTTTTGTTTGCCGCCCACACACACACAAGCAGAGAAAGAAAGAGAGAGAGAGAGAGAGAGAAAGGGAGAGAGAGTTGTACATTGAACATTTTTGAAATCAGTACAGCATCAACTCTGGCATATTCGCTACATTACATTCTTCGTTGCCATTAATCGTGGGTTGGCGTGGCTCTGCCCAATGCTTGGCGTCCACTTCTTTGGCGTCCGTCTCAGTTATCCTTGTTGTCCACGTCCTTGTTGAATTCGACTTTCATATTTACTCGAGTGATGTAATTTTTGAATAGCTTAAGGCTTTTGAAAATATTTAGCATGGCAAATCCTTTTTAAACGTTGATTTCAACTGCAAGCAGCCAACGCTTAAGGATATTATGGCCATGGCAATTTGGTTTCGTTTCGTTTCGTTTTGGCCGTGGCCAGAACCCATTGTGTGTGTGTGTGTGTGCTGCTCTGCTCTCTCAAGCACACTTTGCATATGCATATGCGTATTATTGTTAATAATAATAATAATAAATTATATGTTTCTGAATGAGTTTGCCCCCCCTCCAAACAGAAGGAGATGTTTTTTAAAGATGATTTTGAACACAAAAACCAAACGAAGGTCCTAATTCAGCAGTAGGGATTACAACTAAACACAAATAAATATTGAGACATTCGATGGTTTGTAATCGACTTAAATTTCCAATTTATAATTTGATATTTGACCTGCTCAAGCGTAAAAAGTACCGGTACATACAACGGCAAGCTTCATCATCAAAATCTCATTATAATTTAATTAGCGCATGTTTTTTCTGCTTCAAACATTTTCTTTTGTTAGAAACTAGTTATTTTTGCTTTTCCACGGAAATTTCATAATGAAATTAGCGTTGAAATTTGTTGAAGTGTATGTAGTTGGAAAAAAAAATTGTTTCCAACTCATATTTTTATTGCGAAATTAAATTAATTAGAATAGTTTTCAATTAACATTAGAAAAAACTGTTTTCAAAACAATCACGTGTTGAACTCCCAAAGCTCTTCACTCTGCACGCCTAACTGACGTTTATCAGCACTGGCAACAGGCACACACACACACACACACACACACACACAAAAGAAGCCCCTTAAAACAATGAGGAGCAACTTGGGACAAAGTTCGAAACGGAAATAGAAATAATAATAATAACACAGCAAAAGCACAGCAACAAAAGTGGAAAGCTGTTGTTGTTGTTGCTGTTGTTGTTCGATCATTGTTGTTATATTGTTCACTGGTCACAACAACAACAACAACAACAACATAGCAAAAAACACAAAAAATAAACGCAAAAGGCAAATAAAAATTTGTAATGAAATTTTGTGCGCTGACATTTCGAAAAATTGCTTTTTAACCTTTGTCTGTGTGTGCGTGTGTGTGTGTGTGTGTGTGTGCGCCTGACCTGAACTGAACTAAAAGTTGAATCTGGACTTGAAAAGAGTGGAAAGGGAGCGGCGTTGAGGGAGAAAAAGGAGACGCAACGGAATGGAGACGACTCTCCAAAAGCCAGCTCCTTGAACATGTCACTGACATGCTACACGTGTATCTTCTTCTTCTTCTTATTTTTCTTATACTCTTCTCGTTGTTATACTATTGGGTGAAGGTCCAAAACTCCATTTTTCAGTGGATGCACTCAAAAAAAATTTCATTCATAATTTTCAGCCTAAAAGTATGCGTTGTTTTTTGCACTTTTTAGAAGTATTTTTAAAAATAAATAAATCTTTTTATTTATTTTATTTTTATTAATAAACATTATAAGTAAGTAATAGTAATTTTTAAAATTTTTTTTTTTAATATTTGTAATAAGTGTTAAGTTTTCCTCGAAAATATATAGAAATTAAAAAAAAAATAATAGAAAACTTGTATAAAAAGGCATTAAATAAGCGACTGGATAATATTAAAATAAAAAACATTTCAAAAATAATATTTTTTAGCAAAAAATTAAAAAAAAGCACGTATGTCTTAATGGAAAAACAATTGATTCTAAAAAATTTCTAAATAAAATTTTTAATATAAAAAAAATTTTTTGTTTACATAAAGCAATGAATTGGATATTCATATTCTTGAAAAGTTTACAGTTAATTAGTTAAATATTAATTTATTCCTAAACGAATTTTTTGTCAAAATAAAAAAGAAAGTTAGCACAAAAAATACTTCGTGGCGAAGCATTGAAAATCAAGGCACATTTAAATGTTTGTTGCAGTGTATGCGGTTGAATGCAAAACCAAAGTCAAGCGTGGCACAAGCAACAGCAAAAGCATCGAAATCTCTAAGCTGAAAACTCTGTGACATGCTTTTAAGTTTTCGGCATGCAGCATGCACCATGCAGATTATTATTAGGTTGTTGTTGTTGTTGCTGTTGTTGCTGCTGCCAAATTCCCTCACTTTCCGCCACTTTCAGGTGAGTTTCTGTCCCCTCTCCGTTCCTCACTCTCTCACTGTCTACCCTAACTGAAAAAAAAAACTTTTGCCATGTCCAGCTGGGCGGGTTGAAGAAGCCAGTTGGGGTTTTTTAGGGCATGCCATTTGCCTTGCTATAAGTTTTGTTCTAACAAACCAATTACTCGCACCAATTTCCACACACACACACACCCGCTCACACACTGACACACACACACACAATCTGGCTTCGACTTTCGCCTCGCCTTACACATGATGATGGAAGAGTTCGACTTTGAAACGGTACAAGGGAAGGGTAGGAGGCCGAAAGGGACAACATATCGCAACAAGACGAGACGAAGCTGACGCTGAGATGTGCACAGTATGTGTGTGTGTGTGTGTGTGTGTGTGTGTGTTGGAAAATACAAATACGACTTTCAGTTACTTTTTCATTATTATTTTGCCAAGGAGTTTGTCCTTTTGCGTGCATGAGTGTGTGTGTGTTTATGTGTGTGTGTGCGACACTTGGCTCCTCTCGCATGTCTATCCCGGTATCTCAACATACCCCTCGTTCCCCTCTCTCTCTCTCTACTCATTCATACTTATACACCTCTTGACACCCTGTAGCTATTAGAAAAAAATGTAAAGACAAGTTAGAAAATGATTTATTTATCGTAGAGAATTATGAATAAATTTTATAGGTTTAATAACTGGCAGGAATTCGGAAAATTTATTAGTTTTAAACATTTAAATAATAAATATTATAAAAAAATAGTTTTTTAGAGCATCTTAATTCATTACGAACTACAACTTTAAATGTTAAATAGTTTTATTTTAAGATTATTTTTTAACGTTTTTTTCTTGGCTTAAACTCTTCGAGATTTTCCCTAAAATTTGCAAACCACTATAAAATCAGGATTTTTTTTCCTAATTTTTTTTCCTTACCATATCGTACAGGGTATTTCTTTGTGCACGCACTTTCTATGCAGTGTCTGTGTATGCTGCAATGTTTAAAACATTGCCAGATGTCGCCGCACTAGCAAAAGTTACCAGAGAGACATCTAAAGAGAACGAGGGGGCAGAGAGAGAGAGAGAGAGACCCCTGCAACAGGAGAAACAAGGATCGGGCATCGGGGCATTGGGTTGAGGAGCAGCTGTAGCGGGCGCATCCGGATCTCTGGTTGGCGTGTGTGCACATGCCAAGACAAGAACAAGTACAAGAACAAGACATGGGGCTGAGATGGGAGTCAACTCAACCAACTCAGACAACTTAGCCAAGTTAACCAACTCAGCCGGCAGCGAAAGCAGCCGAGTTAAAATGTACAAACAAAAAAATAAATACTCAAAAAAAAACTCGAAAAAGAAAATAAAACTTGCTACAAGTTGACTTTTTTCCATTTCCATTTCCTATTCACTACACTTTTCGTTTTCTTTTGTCATTTTCGTCTAATTTTTCTTGTTTTTTGCAATATCCCCCCCCCCCCCCCCCCCCGTGGCATGTGCATGTGGCAAGTAAGCAGGGGGCAAAGACAAAGGTATAACAATTATTTTCATTATTAGTAAGAGGCAACTTACCCCAAAGGCAATATTTCAATCGAAGGTAGAATAATTTAACTATCGATATAGCGATCTTCAAGTTCACAAACAGTTTTTGAATATTTGAAAGCGTTCAAAATTTAGATTTATGGGAATATTTGATCGGGATCAATATTTTGTGACAGTTTGCAACAAACAAAAAATAAATCTTGAATTTAGTGTTATCGATAGTTATCGATATACAGCTGAAAATCGAGAGCGTTAGATTTGTTATTGGTATACTATTGAACAATCGATAACTTCGTATTTTGGTGTTATCGATACACAACTGGAAAAACGATAACTCAGGTAGTGATTGCTATCAACACACAAGAGGAAAATCGATAGTTTTGAGAAACGAGATCTGCCTAGGGTATATAATAGATCTAAATGTTGACAAACAGTCGATTTTTTTTTTCGAATGTCTATCGATTTTTGATTTTATGAACAAATATATTAGGTTCTGGTTCAAGTGTTGCCTAAGCTGATAAATACAATCAGTTTATACGCTTGTTTTTAAATTTAAACATCGATTTTAATCGATTGTTCAATCTATCGAATGGTTTTTGCAGCAAAACGTTTTGCGATATGCCATCGATTGAATAGTAAAAGTTACATTTGATGTTGTTTTTATTTGCCTTAGCTGACTTATTGTTGTTATCAAGATTAAGCCGCATGTGGAACATGTCTTATACTTAGTGCGCGTATGTGTGTGTGTGTGTGTGCGACGTAATCTTTGGGCTGCTTTATCCGCTTAACTTCTTTCACTTGCACTTGCCTCCTTGCACCCAACGCCACCTCAAGCGACGCCCACAGTGCTTGCAGCACATTAAGATGACGCAAAAAACCAAGAAGCAAAAGAAGAAGAAGAAGAAGAAGCAAAGTCGATGTGGAAGTGGAGATGGAAGTGGAAGCAGCCCGCGCATGCTGTTGTAAAAAAGTTTTTAATTTTTCTTTTCAAACATTTAACTAAAAGAGCAAAAGCCCTCACTTCCCCAAAGCCAAAACGCGTTGCCAACCCAACAACAACAACAACAACAAAGAGCATAAGGGGAAAGGCTGGCTGAGGGGGAAATTAACACACAGAGAGAGAGCGAGCGAGCGCGGGGGTGGTGAAATTATCCTTTTTTTTTTTGCATGTTGTTGTTCTTTATATGCCTTACAACTAACTTTTGCCTTGGCAAAATATCATACGCATAAAACAAAAACATACGCTTAAGCTTAAGAAGAAGATACACCCGCACCCACACCCACACCCACACCCCTCCCTTTCTCCCTTGCATTTAACTCAAGACATCATCTGATCTGAATGCAACGCCATCTCTCTCTCTCTTTGCCCCTTTCCCCACACATTTTCTTCTCTTGTTTCTTAATATATATACATATATTTTCTGTTGGTTTATTTCTTCTTTTAATGAAACAGTTGTTGCTCGCGGCATTATTATGATTATTATGAGGCATGCAAAAGTTGCAGTTAAAGCGTCGTGTAAAATAATATTTAGATGCCAACTTTTCTGGCTGCCGTTGCATAACGGGAAGCTGTTGTTGTGCTTGCAATCTCATACACAATTTTCCCTCTTCGCTTGAGTTTAATTAAATTTTATGCCAGGGCCGAAAAATCTAACTCCCCTCTCACTCTCTCTGTGTCTGTGTGAACGAAGACCGCCAAATGCCAAAAGAGCCAAAGAGTTTTGGCAGCTTGGTCTAAACGAAATGCACCGCAGCAATGTTGGCTTTTAGTTTTTGGTTAGCAAAATCCCTTAAATTAATTGAGTCTGGCCGAGGCTCAAAGCCCTAAGCAGAGCTCAGCCAACAACCAGTTGCCAACCAGCCCAAACAGCCAGCCAGACAAAGCCAAAAGCTTAGCTCTCAACACAGCACTTACACTTTAAGAAAAACATTTGAAAAAAGACTGTAGACAATATTAAGATTAATTGAAATAATTATAATATTTCTATAAATGCAAGTTTTTTGTTGATCAAAAGAGTTATTAAAATCGTTTTTGAGTTTTTTTTTATATTATTATTTATATTTGTTATTAATAAAGATTCATTTTGTACTGTAATTGTTAGTTCTCTCATTAGTGCTAACTATTTTCAACAGTGTATTTACTCTGGTTTTTTGTGCTCAGATTTACCGCTTTTATGCCGCATCTGATTGACTGAGAAGCCGCACAAGTATCTCTCTTACTCTTCCAAACACACACACACATACACACACACACACTTTCTCTCTGTCTCTGCACAGTTGACGAAATTAACTTGTACCGTTTGTTAGAACCTCCCACCAACCCCCCACCCCACCGGCAACCAACGCTGTTTCTTTATTATCCAATGCGAATTCCTTACATTTAGTTTCGAAATTGAATTCACAGTGCGCATTTGCATTTCTATGACTTCATCTTCGATTGGTTGGTTGCTCGGCTAATTGACATTTCATTGTCTTAATCGGCAATGTGTACTTTTTTTTTGTTGTTGGTACAATTCTGGAATTGATTACCACCACCCAGAGATTATAACATGTTTCTAATACTAGTCAAAGCAAAGCTCAAACGAATGCAAATTGAATTCAATTTGAAATGCAGACGGCAAACAAATAAATGTCTCGACACATTCGTCAATTAAAAACAAGGAATACATAAAGTGTATAATAATATAAGTCAAATAAATCAAGTTATTTTCTAAGGAAATTTATTGTATTTTGTTCTTGTTTTCAATCATTTTAAATTTTTTTTTTCTGTTGAGTGATTTGAAACTAAGCTAATGCACAACACATTTCTGTGCATATCACATTTAGTTCAACTAGTAGTTTATCGCTATTGCATCAAGAAAATAACAACAGCAAAATCTACAACAACAACAACAAAAACTTCTTCTCAAAGCACATTTTTGATAAGCATCTTTTGTCTGGGGTTTTTTTTTTTTGTGACTGATGCCTGTCTAAGTACACACACATACATTTCTATGGCTTATTCACATCATACTACATACTAGTACATTTATTTGGGTCTGGCATTATCATTTTAGCTGAATCTAGTGCACCCGCATCTCTATCTTGACTAGTGCACAAATATTCAAAAAGCTGGACATTTTGTTAGACGACGTTGCTGCTGTTTTTGTTTGTGTTGTTGTTGTTGTTGTTGTTGTTGCTACTGCTGTCATCAACAGAAGTGCGAGAGAAGTCCCGTTTTATTTGTTTCAGCAAAGAGAGATAGAACAATGCTAACAAAAAATGTCTCCAAATTTCCATCACCTTTGACTGTGTGAGAGAACTCGACTTAAGCCCAAAGAGATCTTATACCGATTAACTTTTTATCTAAGAGTATTTCTCTACTTCATTCGTACGTACGTACCAGATCATAGCCGTTGGTGGCTTTATTTTTATTTACTCTGCTTTTCCATCGCTCCATCTCTGGCATACTTATTCTCCCAAACATAATAAACACTGAGTAATGAAGTGTTTTAATGCATTAAGATGCATACATAAATATTTCTGCAATATTAATCCAGTAAATACGACCATTTCTCTTTTAATGGCAGCGTGGTAATAGCAACAAACATCTAAAAAGTAAAAACAATTTTCAATTAATGACAACAACGTCAATTTCAGGACAGCAAGCAACAAACTGTCGTCCAGCAGCATCATTGCTGTTTTGTTTTGGTTTTTGTGTTTTTCTTCTTTTTTTCTGTCTTTTTCCTATTAATTTTGGCTCTAAGAGTGCCAAGTGCTACTGAACTGAACGAATGGATGGTAAGGTTGCGGAGGAGGGAGGGTGGGGCGAAGTGTACTTTTATTATGACGTTACCGAACGGCGGCGCTCTCGCTCTCTCGGTTGAGTGACATGAAACTGTAATGGAATTCAATAAAAGCTGAGAGTGCAGAAACTGTTTCGTTCGACACGCAAAAGGACCATACGCCGACCTTCTTCTCATCTTGCTGTTGTTACTCCTGCTGTCCGCTCGAAGCCTCATTTGTTAATTTTGCGCAATATCGTCCAGAAACGACAACATACATACATATGTACACACAGATGGGAAGGAGTAACAGCCACTACCGTCAATATGAGTCGGTGTATATTGTCTACCAACATACGCCGTTAATTATATATGTGTATGCACCTCATATACGTATGTATGTGTGCTTGTTTACACAAGAATTTACACACACACGGCATAGCCTATTGACTATGTTAAGGCATTTGCGATCAAGTTGAGCGTAAAATTTATAGATACATACCTGTTGATGCAAGTCAGCTTTTAGCTTATTAATCCCACTGGTAAAATACTATGAGCTATGAACTTTTCTTATTTCATTGTGATCAGCGAACTATATTTTGTTTTGCAAATAAGTACTTTTCATGGCGCGTCTTGTTTTCACAGCATCGATCATTAATCGCATTATCGCGTGAGCGTAAGCAATGTATCGATAGTTTAGTATCGAGTACGTTTTTTGTCGAGTACTCTATCGGTGCGCTAGATCAATCGATTCTATTTTATTGTGACGCCCTTGCAAATAATAATGTCGCGCATTATCGCACAACATAATGCAAATTTATTGCAACAAATACTTTTAATGATTAACATTTTTGTAACATGTATTTGGTCGCTAATTGTTCTGCTGCTTCTTATTATCGGTGTATGTATTTATATTTGCTATTAGCTGTTTCGGTTTTATTGTATTATTTAATTTCTTGCAGTGGCGCAAAGTTGGACTAACTGTTGTTACTTCCTATATGCTGGTCGTAAGCATTGAATCATTTCGCCTATATGTTGGCTACGACCTAAACTTGATACGCCGTAAACCCACGCCAGCACGCCTGCTGTGGATTATGCTCGCACTGTCTTTACCATTCATGTGGTCGCTGTGGCATCTCCGGGCATTTGTGGTGCACCAGCAACTGCAGCTGTTCTGGTTGCTAACCATCTCGAACGCCTGGTTGGTCATTTTCGTCATGGAGCTGCTTGTGGCATTCTACGACGTCTGGACTCAGCAACCGGCTGACAAAGCGGCGTTACACAAAATTGGCCGATCGATTTAACATTGCCAAATGAATAAAGCAAACTCACATAAAAAGTATATACATTCTTTTTGGTCTTTTTCTAAACAAATTTGTATTCCAACTGGTAGAAATAATGGCTGTAATCATTTGTGACGCAACGAGTAAAATGAACAACGAGTTGAGCTGCGAGAGTCACTCGTTTATTGTTTACAACCAACGAGATTAACAAATTGTTGAGAGCATCTGTTTGTTGGCTAGCATCTCGCTTCGCTTGTACCACCATATGTCTGTATGTATGTATGTACGTAGTACGTACCTTCTTCGGTTGGTCAAACTGCCCAATCCCTTTTGGTGTCGCTTTTATTGCATTTACTTTGCGACAAGTTCGCTCGCTCTCTCGCTCTCTCTGTCTTTCTCGCTCTGCGTCCAATCCGGATGTCGTTTTCAATAAAGGCGTCGTCGTTGGTGTTAAGCTCTCTACACCCATGCAAACAAAGTGCCTGTCTGCAACATGTACCTGTGTGTTCATGTGTGTGTGTGAGTGTGTGCATGCTACGTGTGGCACGTTAATTAATTTCTTTAAGTTCATTAACGTTTGACTTGTTTAAGCAAGCAAAGATTGGCGATACACCGAATGGGCGGTCGCATCGCTATGCCTCACTCGATCCCACCTCCACCTTCGCGTTTTCATTTTGATGTCATTTACAGCAGAATATTGCTTTTCACACACACACACACACACACTCACACAACAGCTGACCATCATGTGGTAGCTGCAATTGAAGTTTGACGCCTAAATTAAGTACGCAAAAAATATAATTTTGTTTATGTTTTAATGCATTTATTTGTTTAAGTTTGTTTTTACACGTATTGTTGATAATAATTTCGTTTTCAAGCGAAATCGACGTTCACAAACATGTCCATAATTAACTTTTTTTAAACTTTATAACACTATATGCATTCGTGTTCTTTTTTATTAAGATTCATATGAGGTGATTCGGCGAGGCGCCAAGATGGCCGCGCCGCTTTGTTTCTGTCGTGTGTGTATGAGTGTGCTTGTACATGCATGTTTATTTGTATGCGTGAGTAATGCGTGAATACATATTAATATGGGCTAATGTTATTGTTATTACAATGAATTTGTTTTATTCTGTTATAAAAATATTATAATGACGTTTTACGTTTATGTACATATGTATATCTCCCAACCTAAAAACTATATATAGTATATATATGTATATGTATGTATGTACATATGTATATGTATGTATGTACATATGTATATGTATGTATGTACATATGTATATATTTTTGATTGACATAAGCAACCGAGCCGATATACATATATATGTATGTATTTAACATCAGATTTGGCACTCGGCTCAAATTGGCTCATAACTATCGATAACCCAATCGCACTGGGCGTCAATATGGTTACACTGTTTACTCAATTTGCTAGTTATTAAAAATAGATAAATAGAGTAACACCTTGCCAAAGAAAAGTATACGACAAATTGGTGAACAAAATTTGCATCTATATATTTTTCTTTTGATTAGATTCAAGCCAATACGTTGTTTGTTCATTATTATTATTGCGGCAAAGTGCAAGTAACAAATTAATTGAAAAATCAAGTAAGCTTTGCAATCAAATTACAATAATACAACAAAATCAAAGAAAAATTTAATTATTAAATTACAAATTTTTGGTTTTAATTTTTGACAAACGTTGTTTGACCGACCGACCGACCGATCAGGCAACATGTCGGAACAGCCCAACCAGTTGAAAAGCGATGCCAGCGGCAGCAACGATGAAACCAAATCGGAGATGTCTCTAACGCCCACTGAAGGCGCCGCCTTTTATGAGGCGAACGATGAGCCCAGTACAAGTCAACAGGGCAGATCCACACGCATTCTAATGCCGGCTACAACAACACCATCAACAACCAATTCTCAATTGTTTAATGGCGCAAAATTGCGTGTTAATCGCGAATTGGCGGAAATAACTAAAAATCCGCCGCCCAATTGCAGTGCCGAGATGTGGAAAGATGATGTCTTGCATTGGCGTGCCACCATTTTGGGGCCCAGCGACAGTCCCTACGAGCATGGTGTCTTTAAGTTGGACATTCAGTTTATGGCCGCATATCCCTTTCGTCCGCCACACATACGGTTTTTGACACACATCTATCATTGCAATGTCGATAGTCGTGGCTCCATCTGTTTGGATGTGCTCGGTGAGCGCTGGTCGCCGGTTATGAATGTGGCCAATGTGCTGCTATCGATTTGGGTGCTTATGGGCGAATGTAATCCGCATGATCCGCTCGTCCTAAGCATTGCCGAAAAGTACAAAAATAATCGCAAGGAGCACGATAAAATTGCACGCCAATGGACGAAACGTTATGCCAGTTCAAAAATCAAGCCTGCTGATTCGAAAATGGAACTGGAAGAGGCAAAGGAAAAGGAAAAGGAGCAGGAAAAGGAACATAAACAGGAACAACCTCAACCAAAGTAGCCATGCCAACTAAGGGGAGAGCAAGAGAGAGAGAGCGAGAGACGATAAAGATCTCTCGCTAACCTTAGTTAAGAACTTAAAATCTTTCTCTCTCTCTCTCTCTATCTTTCTTTTTTTCTTGCGTAGTGCTATGAAGAGAAAGAAACTTTAACCAATTGTTTTTGAACCAGAATTCAGTTTGCTTTCAAATCTGTATTGAAAAATCTTATTTTGATGCGTTAAGATTTGAAATTAAAGTAAATATGGATTTATTATTTTGTTCAATAGATGTTTGTTTTATTATTGAGGAATATTATGGTTATTCGATAGCTCGGATTGTACTTTGTATAGTTTAAACTTTCAAGTTAGTATTTTAATATTCAATTTTCATAAATTTTGTTTTGATATTTTCGCTGTTTAACTCGGTTTATCTATGTTTGTACATAAACTATATATGGTACTACATAGTAGTAGTAGTAACCTTCCACTGTATCCACTGTTTCACCGCTTTTGATTCCGTTACGAACCCCTTCTTTGCTGGCCCGGCTGCTGACTTTGCCAGATAGCCAGCCAGCCAGCCAGCCGGGCGGGGCCTTTAGCGCGTTCATGTCCATGAATATTCATGAGCTGCCAAAAAATGAACCGTGCATAAGGCGGGTGACCCAGCTAAAACAACAACAACTACCCAAAAGGTCGTTCAAGAGAGGGTGTTTGTGTGTGCGTGTGTGTCTGTGTGCTTGGAATGGGAAAGCAGCTGTGGACTTGAAAAATGAATTGGTACGCGAATGGGTTAAACGAATGGGTTGGAATGGGTTGGGTTGGGTTGGGTTGGAATGGGATGGAAGTAAAGAGCAAGCTGCTAAAAGGTGTTGAAAGCTATATACATATACTATATATATACAAGGTGTAAACCGATAAACTACTAAACTTGAGAGACACTTAAATTGCAAAATGGGGCACTGCGCCAAACAAGATCACAACACAGTTAAAAGTTGATGGAAATTCCGGAAGAAATTTTAATTTGTGATTTAAAATAAATGTTAAGAGCATAAGTTTTAAGCGTTCTTAAATAATCTTCAGGTGAAATTAAAAAATAGGTAAAACTTGAAAAAAAAAAAAAATGTTTAAAGGGAAAGATAGTAAGAATATCTCCCAAATGTATTATTTATCTTAAAAATTGGTTAACTTTATATCTAGACACAACTGTACCATATCCCTTAAGTTGCATTAGCCTGCTTTGCTGTTGTTGTTGTTGGTATTATCACTGTCCGTATTCAAATTCAAATTCAATTGTGTTTGGCTCAAAAATAAAGTGCAAGGAGGAATGAAAGTGAGAAAAAGATTTGAAATCGCAGATCTGGGAAAATTGCTAATTAAAGAGTAAAGGAGAAGCGGAACGAAGGAGGGAAGGGAGCGTGAAGTAAAATGAATAAGAGGACTATGCCTGGACACGTCTGTTTGTTTGAAAGGAAAAAGAAGCAGAAGCTCGAAGCAAAAATGAAAGGAATGGTAATAAAGCAACAGCAGCAACCGAGAAGATCTAAGGAAAGCGACACTCAATTTGCGAAATGCGATAAATTGAATGAAATGTGTGAAAATGAAGAGGAGTCATCAACAACAACAACAACAACAACAACAACAATAATAACAGCAACAGGATAAAGTGCTGCAAGCTTAAGCTGAACTGAAGCGAAATCTGAATGAAATGAATGAAGAAATAAAGTACAAAAAAAAAAAAAAAAAAATCAACAACAAAATGTAAATGAAAATTCAAGGAAATTTAATAATAAAAACATCAGCATAAAGTAAAACGCATAAAATCCAATGAAATGTAAAAGAAAAAAAAAAAAGAAAAAAAACTGGCAACCCAACGAGCACTCGGACACACTTCTGTGTCCTGTGTTCTCGTTCAGTTACATTGCGTCGTGTAGTGTCCTGCAACGGGTAGCAGGATATGCTCAATTGAACATGTTGATTGCTGGCAGCGCAACGCCCGCCCTTCAGCTGGAGACAACGCCCTTCAAATGAGGAGTCAATTGAAAATCAACTTAGAGCTTGCTTTAATGGAATTAGTTCGACACAAACTGAGAGCGAGCGAGAGAGAGAAAGAGAGAGAAAAGGAGAGAAGGACCGTGCATCATCATCTTCAGATGCAAAAAGATAGTATCTGAAGCATCGAGTGTGTGCGTATGTGTGTGTGTGTGTTTGTGTGTGCCCCACAAAGATCCTGAATATCGAATTTGAGCTTTATGCTTTAGCAAACACAGCACACAGGTACAAATATATATAATATAATAAAATACCTATCAATACATAATTGAAAAACATACAAGAAAGATGAGAAACACTGCGAAAAAAATAACTAAAAAAATTAGATATTTTATGTTTCAATAAAATAAAATAAATTAACTAATTCTTGTTATTTTTTGGTTTTTAATCAAATTTAATATTAATAATATATATTTTTTATAAATCTCAAATATTTTCTTGTGTTATAATCTTTAAAATTCCAAAATTTTTATTCAAAAACTTTTTTTCAAAATCTTTTTGTTCTTTAATCAATTATTATTTAGTTTTTTTTTTGCCAGTGTCGTATCCTTTTAGGTCAGAGATAGCAAAACAATTTGAATGGAAGCTCTATTGATGCGGATCAGTGTTGAAAAGCGTGCAAATGAAATTAGAGAACTGCTACAGAACCATGCCAATCGCTCCTCCCCCCCTTCGAAAACAAACATGTTGGAAGAAAAAACAATCTAGCGAAAGCAAAATCAATATGCAAATATTTTCAGTTATTTCGCAACGAATTCGCTTTACTCTTTTTTTTTTTGTCAATTTTCATAACTAAATAGAAAAAAAATAGTTAAAATATTAGAAAGAATTGTTTTAGATTTGTGAACAGTGAAAGTTTAAAATAAAAATTTTATTTTTCTTATAATTATTATTTTTTACAAACATCCAACGATATTTCCTTAATAAAAATCCGTTGAAAATCAACTTCTTTGTAATAAATATTTTAAAATCCTTGCTAAATAAATATTATATAGCTTTTAGGTGTTTTTTTTTGTTTTTTTGTCATAAATATCAAAGTGTTGCACAACCCCAACAACAAGAGCTAAAGCTATGGTCCACATTGATTCAAAGAGTGCAATTTTGTAAGGTTGTTTAGCGAAATGAATTAACGAAGTGGGAAAAAAGGAAGAAAAGCTCAAGGAATGAGGAACCAGATATATAGTAAGTACATATATCAAGTGAATAGCAAAAGCAGCAGCCAGTGTTGCATATCGCACTTATGCTTCTTCTTCTTCTTCCTTTTCAATGTTCGAAGCATCAGTGTCAAAGCTTTTTGGTGGCATTTGAGTCGGTTTTGTGTGTGTGTGTGTGCGTGTGTGTGTGTGTTGTGGTTCCTTTTAATAGTTGTTGCTGCTGTTGTTGTTGTTGTTCTCTCTGTCGCTCTTTCTCTCTTATCGTGCATGGACTGCCTTTGAAGCTTAATTGAATTTTAGTGCGCCTCACAATATGCAATATTGCCAAAGTGCTGAAAAACACACACACACACATATACACACACACATGGACATTCACCGTACGCAAAGTGCATTTGACTTTGTCGCACGATTTGCCGTTATAGCCGTAGTAGAAGCAAATGCACTAGCCTTTAACCATACCTCAACCACCCCCCCACCCGCACCCACTCAACTCAACAATCAAACTAAGTCAAACTAATAGAGGAACGATAGGAATTTGGAGGCTGGCGAGGGGTTGGGGGGTTTATACAAGTTGACAAACTTAGTTACGCAAGTGAAATAGTTTTATTAATTGGCAATGGAGAAGAAGCCATCAAAGTGAACAGAGAGAGAGAGAGAGAGAGAGAGAGAGAGAGAGAGAGAGAGAGATTTGTGCCAGTGTTGGGTAAAGCAATGCATCAACCATTCCAAGCAAATGCTGTCAACTTCATTCAGTTTCAGTTGAGCCCGATCTATCATTTTCCTTATATAACAAATTCGACTGACATCTGAAATCAGCAAAAATCTAAAAATCTAGAATTTCTAAAACAACGAAAACTTAAGGGAAATTAATTTATATTGTGCTATATAAACGTGGAACCAACATAATGTAAGTATTTAAGAAAGTTGAAAACAGTGCCTAAGTGCATGTGCTTTTGCTTTTGCGAAAATTTCTTTGAAACAACTTTGAATGTTTTATTATTTTTACTTGATTTTTTGTTTTTGGGTTCTTAGCATGGCATCGTTATCGAATGTAAATTATCATGAGATGACCGGCGAGGAGTTGTTGTTGTATGTGGGATGTACAATGGTGAAGGAGCCAATTGGCGAGTGGTTCCACGAACAGGAGTCTCTCTACGACGAATATGGCATTGATTGTTCGATGTTGCGTGCCCGTCATGCAATCGCAGCACTGAAAATGACCATGCATCAGGTCGATCTTGATTTAATGGACTTTATTTTATCTAAAAGGAATATGCCGATAATGGAACTTTATGTCAACTACGATCTGCTCAAGGCAAATATGATGACCATATTTAATTAATGTACCAGAAACAGCAAAAGGAAAATGTAATAAAAAAAAAAATATATAATATGTAATTTTAATGTTCTTAACATCAACGAATATCAATTGTTTTATGATATTGTTTAATTAAATCGTTTATAATTTTTAATATTACATTCAATTGGTCGATTAATTTTCGGTTAAATCATAGTCTTTATACTCGATACCGAAGGTAGAGCTAGAGTGTACAAATTTGGAAGGAATTTAGCTTTTTGGCATCCCATTTGCATTCGACTTTATTTAAGGAAGCAAACACCCCTGCCACAACCATACTCCTTTGCAATCGGTTTTGTAACTGGTTTCAAGTTTCTACTATGATCAGTTGTTTAGCCATCATTTAGGGATAATCGAGATTTGAATCAAAGCTGATAGTTGCGATTTGATGTAATTGCAAGTATCGTTCATCAGATCATTATCATATCCTTATCGATTACATTATCGAGCTCTTTTTACAGAACTTTGACTAAATTCCTTTGTTTATTTATTTTTTTTTTTGGGCTTCTTCTAAGCACTTTTGCCAAGTTAAATGTTGCTTTAAAAAACTTCCTGACCAGTTACGGCACATAAACAAACGGTACACAAGAAAAAAATAAAAAACACAAACAAACATACATAACACATACATATACAGCTGTCCGGTTGGTTGTCTGTGGCAAATAAAAAGCACTGAGCGAAAATCGATGTGCATAAAAGAGTAGCCAACAAGTGCAACAACAACAACAACAACAACAACAAAAAATGTAAGAAAAGACTATACATATGTCTGTATATACATACATACATACATATATACATACATGTAGTACTATATGTATATGTAAGGCCCGAGCACATTAGGCCACACGTTTCGAATTCTGAAGGAATGGTAGAGAAAAAATTTGTGAACAGGGTGAACCCAAAAAATGTCACAATGCCAACAAAAAATTGGTTTTCAGCACAAATAAAAAAAAAAACCGGAACAAACAGAAACTGGTCTAGTTGAAAGTAACCGATTGAATAATACTCTGCTTTGTAGTTAACTTCCCGGAAAAAGCCCCGACGATAACTATCGAGAATTTCACAAGTTTAAATTACTAACAGAGCTATTTGCAGGTCGCCATTCTCCCGTCACAAGCGGATTCCATACCTATCTATTCGGATTGTTTATTGCCGGTATCAGAGCATAATTATCGATATATATTTGCAGAGAGAATATATGGTATGGTTGAACTGGAACGATTTGACTTGTTGTACTCTGAAATTTCTAGTTAATTTGTATGCTTTCAATACTTAAATCTACTCGTCGATTTATGATCTAGTCGTCGATGCATTCTTCTCTTATGAGTGTTATCGAAATATGAAAGGGATTTTGTTTTTTTGTTTAGTCATTTGAAATACAAAAACAGGGCATTCAAAGCCAAGCAACTCAACACAAAATAGAAAAACAAGTGAAAATGTCGTTGCCGTGGCTGGGGCTACTGCTGACCGGGCCAAACACTTGGCACTTGCCACTTTTTGATGCTGTTAGTGGCCATGTCGGAGTTTCGAGGGCAAAGAGAGAGCGAGGGTTTTTCGTCTACAGTTCCCGAATCTATGGTTTGGGTCGTCATTCCTGCAGGTGTCGCGACGTCCGCGCAGACTTGCAAACTATGCACATGGCGGTAAATACTTTGAACGCCACGTGGCCATTGCCTTCTCCTCCGTCTGCTGCTGCTGCTCCGCCTCTTTATGGACCGTCGCTTAAATTTACTGCCCTCAGGCATTTCATTTTGGCCGGACCAGAGAAGGCGAAGCTACTGCTTGCCGCTGCAAACATTTCCGAATTGTGACAAAAAAATAAAATACAAACAAACAGAAGTAAATAAAACAGCTAAAACAGTAAAAAAGAACTGAAAAGAATGAAAAAAATTGTTGGCACACCGAAGATTAAATGCCTTTAATCACAATGTTGTTGATAAATGTTAGGAAGAATTTTGAGTTAAATTTAAAAATTTGATTATGTGAAGAAACTGAAGCTGGGCTTTTATGATGCCATGTTTGAATTTGGTCAACTAACTCGTATATACCCTTTCGAAAGTGCTGCGAAACATGAAATTTCAGCTCGAAACACCGAAACAACGGTAACTGAGCCTACAAACGCCACTACAACGGTGTATCTATCTATCTAGCCAGTGTCTGATTGGAATGAATGTCTGTGGCGGAAAAAACCAACATGAAATACAAGGAGCAAAAAACAAGGACGACTCACACCAAAAAAAAAACAAATACAAAATAGTACTAAATGGCAACGAGAAACCGTCGCGAAGCTATTGCCATGTTGTACATCCATACAAACATACAGATAACAAGCATTTAACAAAGTACGTTGGGTGCTGCTGAGGCAGTGAAAGAATAAGAGACAGAGAGAGAGAGACAACCGTTAAGCGAAACTGTAGTTGAATAAGACCCCGAATATACTAGTTCAGTGTTAATGGCAAAGTTAGCAGGGCGGCAGTTATCATCAATGGCCAAACCAAAGGAGTCTATAAAAAGGGTGTTAGAAAAAAGAAAAAAAACGGCAAATCAGATATAGCAAAAATCCGAAATGCTTTCTATTTAATGACTAATTGCTAAATTGCTAAAAAAAACAGAATGCAGATCGTAAGTAGTAAAAGATTAAATATTTTTTACGGATTACTTTTTCTAAACTTTCTACGATCGTTTGGGCTTTGCCTGGGGCAAACCCTCAAATAAATATGCGAAAAAATATTAAACCTTTAAATAGGAAGCTGTGTGAAGTGAAAAGCCTTAATTGAAACTTACCAACTTGTTAAACTGCATTTCAATTGATTGGCAATCAAATTAGCGCTGAAAGCACAAAAATTGTATACAAATTAATAAAATTTGCATCATTTAAAGCAATTGATTGAATTTATTTTTGCTGTTTTTTTTTCCTCAACGATTGTAGGTTGAAAAATTGAGTTAAATTATGAATATGCTATAAAATGAAAAATTATCAATAAAAATTGATTGTTGTATTGTTTTATTGAAATTATAAATTTTTGTTGGAGTTAAAAAAATCAAGATTGAATCAAGCCTCTTCATTTTACTGCTTCATCAACGAGTTTTTGGTGAGCCTATCCCAACGAAGTTTTACCTAAGACAAGAGCCTTGTTTCTGGTTACAGTCAAACTTCCATTAAACGCACTTCATTTGCAGTTCATTCAAAAATGCATATTCTCCATAACAAAGTATTTTTGCTGTCACCTTTGAGATGGTTTTGTAGCCACAAAATAGTTTAAAGTTCAAGTTGAATATAATATAATGAAATGAGAAATGAGAAAAGTAATAAAAATAATAAAACTCGCAGCTAAACAAATAATAAATCAAATCAAGTAAATTTTTCATTAAATTTTACAGTGACTCTTTTTTCCTTCCTTCTCTTTTCCCTACGCAACTGGTTGGTTGGTTTTTTTATTTTTGTTGTAATCGGGTTCGGGAGCACATCATTTCACACGGAAATCAAAGACGCTTCCTTATTTTGCTACTATTTTTTTTTTTTTTGTAAGTTTAAATTGCAGGAAATTACTTTGCAGTCGTTGCTGCTGCTGTTCCGCGGAGTGGTTTCACTTGTCCAAGCCAAGAGAACCTCAATATAGCAGCGTTTGGTTCCCCGATCCAACTTATGGGTTAGGGGCGAAACTCGCGACCTCTACTCTTTCCGTCCCGTTCCGTTTCGTTCCGCTAGCTCAGGCTGGGCTCAGGCTTATGTCCGCCGCAGCTTCAATGATTTTTATCGTCCTCTCAGTGCAATTTCTAATATTAAACTCAAAGCAGGTAGCGCTCCACCTTCCCCGCCCCAACCACGACCCCACTCACTCTCTCTCTCTCGCGGATGATGAGCAGCAAAAAACCTAACTGCTACTTATCGAGCAGCATCCAATCCTGCTCCCTTGCAACCAGCCCGACCTGACGCTCATTTCTGTATACCCTGGGAATGGTTTCTCCACGAAATGTTAAACTTCATAAAATCAACAATTTCCGAAAAGTTTTAACAGATCTCAAGCTGAAAGACCTCAAGGAACTCTTATCAAATAAATGAAGACCAAATCGAAACGTAGGAACAAATAGGATCATAAATTTCTAGTTCTTGCGTTAAGATAAGATTGAGTTAAACTTATTGTGAACTAAGCTACCTTTTTCCTTTTACTGTAGGCTTCAATAAAGTAGGATTTCATATCAATATAAAGTTCCCTAAAGAGCTCTCTGCCTTACTTTATAGGGTATCTAACTAGACATGCACTATTTTTTTTTTTTTTTGGTAGAGGGTAGAGAGGCACTCTTGACTTGTTTCCTTCTTTCTTCACTTTACATCATCTCCACGGAAATTCATCAAAATCATATAAACTCGTTCGCCTCGAAAGACACCGTTTGCCTCCCCCCCCCCCCCCCCTTCCCATCTAACCATCCCACCCCATCGCGGCCTGTTAGTGGCTTTTGGCCTGGTGGCGCGGTTTATCATTCGCGAGTTACAGCCAAAACTTTTGACAGACCATCTGCATGTTTTCTTACACGGCAACCGCTGAAGGTTGTTCTTGTTGTTGTTGTTGTTGCTGCCAGTGGCACTCGAGCAATATTTGATTTTCTTCTTTGATGCCATTAGTTTTTTGCTTTTCGTATCTTTACTTTTGCAACGGCGACGGCGGCGACGAGAACGACGACGACGACGAGGAGGAGAGCCTCTTGGCCTGAGCCTCTTTGCCTTATTTCGTGTTTAGCCTCAATCTCATTGCTAGTTCCTGATTCCATGATTCTTGATTCCCGATTCCTGGTTACCGCTTTCCCTTCTCCCGCTTCCCGCCTCCCGCTTCTCGCTTCCCGGGCAATCGCGCACTTGTAGATAAACTTTTGTAAATGAAATTGCAGAATGTTATTTCGTTGTTTTTCCATCTTTTTTTTTTCAATCTCAATCTCCATCTTCAGCTCTAACTTCAACTCGATTTTGTTTTCCTTTACCTTCCGCTCTCACTCTCTTGGTGCTGGTTCTGGTCCTGCTCTTCGTCCACTTGGCAGTTGAAGCAGATAATGCGTTTTGCGACTGTTGCATTTCCGTGCTGGGGCATTTGGTCAGGTGCTTAGAAACCATTCCGAGTAATCAAAGCTCGGCTACAATGCGCTTAAGCAATCAAAGCGCCAAACACACAAACTACAATACACTCAACGAAAAACAAAGTGTTGTTGTTTGTTTTTTAGATATTGATTTAGGGATTTTTGCTTGAGGCAGATTTATATCTTAACTGCATTTCAAGAACTTTCAGGCTTAAGACATAACTAAAAAATATTTATATATTTTTTATAAATGATTCTTATATTTTTAATGAGATATTAGCATATTTTTGTTGTTTCAATTAATTTTTTTAAGTAATTTTTTTTTGGTTTTTTTCAGTGTACTCCCACACACATCGTCAATAAGTACTACAACATTTCAGACCTTCATTTTTTTATTTCCAGAACAGTTAGTTTTTCAACAGTTGAACACCTGACATAACAGATTCAAACAGTTCCATTGCCTTTTGTAACTCTGAAGTGTGTGTGTGTGTGTGTGTGTGTGTGTGCGTGGAGTAAATCAACAAAACCCAAAGCACAACAAACAGCAACAACAATAACAAATATGTATAAGCATTCACAAATGAAAAATGCTTTCACTCTGCACAAAATGTTTTACACACACACACACTGACACACACACACACACACACACCACTAAAACACACACATGTATCGCAATCTCAGTTGCATTTTAATTACCGAATCAAAAATCACAGAAGCGGAAATACTTATGAATTTCTTATGAGCCTGCAAAACGTTGAAGAAAGTCCCAAGTTGCTTTGTCGACGGCTCTGCTTCTTTCTTCTACCCCTCCTACCATCTTCCCCTCCTTCACATCATAAAAACCCTGCACCCATCGCTCCTTTAATCAATAAACGAACGGAATGCAACGTTTGAATACCCTTTAAGGGTCATACAAATTCAAGTTTAATCGCGTTGCATTAAAAATGTAAATACAGTCGAGCTTCCATGTAACGAACTTGCGTACATTAAAGTTTTTTCTATAACGAATTTATTTCTGGAACTGATATTACCCAGTATTTTCTTGTCCCCATTGAGATTCGAGTGCATAACATTTATTTGTTCCTAAAATTTTTGAATCTTAGCTCGAAATTCGAGCTTATCTTTAAGCTGTTTATATACCCTTTGAATATACCCTACAAATGAGCAACAGATCAAGAAAAGCAGCTGCTTTTCGCTTGTAATGTGGCTTTAGTTTAGTTAAGCTTAGATGTTGTCCCCAGTGGGTAGTTCAACAAGTTTTCCAACAAAAAATAAAAATCCCCAAAAATATTAAATTTCCCAATAATCACAAAATAAATATTGTTTGTTTTAAACGCTTGAACTATATTTTTTATTTAGTTATTTGACAACTTTTCGATAGCACCTTGGCGCTTTGAAAAAAATATACACAATCAAATGCACACACACACACACACACACACGCACACACTCATTCAGACATCATCATCACCGCAAGCAGTCAGACAAATTGGTTTACTACAAGTTTGTATATCCATGTATGTGTGGGTGTGTGTGTTTGAGCGTGTAAATGTGTGTTTGTGTGTGTGTGTGTTCCTAAATTCATATGGAACGTCTCGTCGCATTCGGCACACAAAATAAGTACCGTAAGATGTTTAATTCAAGTGCGGGCGTCCTGCTTGCAGATACCAAAGAACGGGATATGGAATAACGGGAGTTTTTCCTTCTTTATGGGCTTTATATGTGTTTTGTAATACCCTGCTTTTCAATTGGGTTAAATTTGTTTGTCAATTATTTGAAATTATTTAAGCTAATATTTCAATTTCGATTTTATTGCATTTTAATTGTTTCTTGAGAGTTTTTACTTTATTTTGATTGAAAATGAATTTCGAAACTGTTCCAACACTGATTGTTATCCGTTTTCCAACACTTTGAACAACTTACAGGATATCTGCTAGTTAAGCATTCATGCTGTTTTTCATTTTCCTTTCTTTTCCATTCTGTTGTCTATGTTCTGGTTAAGGTCCTTGCCATGGTCCCAAATGCAGCCAGCCCAGCCAGCTTGCCTGCTGTTTCTGCACTTTTCTCGTTTTGCGGTTGCCCAACACTAAAAAATGATATACTACCATCTCGAGAGTAGACTCTACCTGACGTTTCATCTTTGCTTCACACTTTGTGGCCATTCGAGTGGAACTTATTTAGTTTAGTTGAATCCTCCTTCTCCTCGTCCTCCTCCGTTTTTCTCACAATCAACTCCTTAACGACTTCTTCTTGAACTTGCTTTGTGGCTGCTGTCTGCACAGCCCGATGAGGCGTGCATTGACCAAAAACGAAGGTACTACACATTGGTACATACAAACATATGTGAGTGGTTCGTGGTTCGTGGTTTGAAGGAAATTGAGGGAGGTTAAGCAGAACGAGCAAGCCATTGCCCACCGGGTTGTCAATTAGCGACCTGCTTTAACATTTTCAATAGAAAAGACTAAAAAAACCAACCACCCTATAACAAAACAGAAACAAAAACAAACATACAGTACGACCTCGCTCAGCGCAACTTTCAAAAGTTCAGACTAAAATTTCTGTTTTTTCAAAAAATTAAATTAAATATTTCATTTTTTCGGTTCACCTTAATTTTTAATGTTAAGCAAAGGCATTTCTTTTTGGTATTCGGTCTTTTTCCCTTGAGTTTTTGAAATTGTCCGAAGTGTTTAAAGGTTGCATTGAGCGAGGCCTTACTGTACTTGCATGCAAATGTATTTATATCGAAAGAAACCTTTTTAATAGGCTTGAGCTTAATCCTCTTATAAGCTCCCTGCGTATACAAATGTTAACCACACACACACACACACACACACATACTTACAGTCAAAAAGTTGGGTCAGTGAATATTTTTGAGCTTAAACTAATAAATGTTTGTTACATTTTTAGATACCCTTCTATCAAAAAAAAAATTTTTGAAAACCAAAAAAAAAAAAAAAAACTTGAAACCAAAAAGCATATAAACCATTTCCTGTAGCAATCGGTTCGGTTTGAGAAAAGCTCATTTTAGTTAGAGGCAACAATTTGAATGAAATTGCATTTGCGTAAGAGCATTTAAAATTCGACTTGTAGGATTTTTATTAATTTATGTTTGCCTCGTTTATTTTGCATTTCACATTTTTTTATTTTTATTTTTTAATTTTTGGCAGGGCAGCAAAGAAATTTTTGGTTACTTTTTGACTGTTGGATAATTTGTCTGTTGCTCGTCTGTTGGAACGCTGTGGGATCCCTTTCCTGACCCGCCGCACCACCCCCCTTGACAACCATCCGCCTGCCTTAATGCTGCACATATATTTGTGCTTAACAATTATTTATTTATGAGGTAAACATCATTCAGTTGCACTCGCAACAGCAGCAAAAGCAACAGAAGCGGCAGCATCAGCTTTATGAATACATAAATGCGCCGTCCATGCCACATGCCACATGCCACATGCCGTATGCCGCATGATAGCCGTTAGATTGGCCTGGACGGGTTGGCTGGCCAAATGACCGTTGCAAATTTGATTGCATTTACATATGCAGATGCAGATACATTTACAGATGTACCAAAGCAGGAGCCGTGGGTCATATTGAACGTGGGTGAGCGGGGGAGGGTATGGCACTTGCACACAAAGGTTGAAGAGAGTTCAGGGGCTTAACGTTTGTAATTGCAACAAAGCCATAATGATTTTTGCTTACATTTGAGCTTAACAATGCCAAAATGTGCTGCATTCCACAAAATTGTGGCTCAATTGTTGTTCAAACCAATAAAACCCGGAAAACGCCACCAAAAACACCTTCTGCCACCCCCCCTCTCTCACTCTTTGAAATTTGTTTCGTTTAGTGAAAGTAATTAACTTAACCTTTTTGCCAGATTAAATTGTAATATTTAACGTTTGATTCTCAAATAGCTACAATTTAATATTTGACTCAAGATCAAGATTATCAAAACAACAAAACCGGTATACTCGATACCAATAATAAAACAGATAAAAATTGTCCTCATTGAAATGGGGTGCGGATACGGCAGGGATGTATGCTGCTATAAAGATTGTCTAATGCAAATGGGGATGCCAAAAAGCTAATTTCCTTCCAAATTCCTTCGGTATCGAGTATAAAGACTATGATTTAACCGAAAATAAATCGATCAATAAAATGTAATATTAAAATATATAAACGATTTATTTAAACAATATCATAAAACAATTGATACATTCGTTGATGTTAAGAACATTAAAATTACATATTATATATTTTTTTTTTTATTACATTTTCCTTTTGCTGTTTCTGGTACATTAATTAAATATGGTCATCATATTTGCCTTGAGCAGATCGTAGTTGACATAAAGTTCCATTATCGGCATATTCCTTTTGGATAAAATAAAGTCCATTAAATCAAGATCGACCTGATGCATGGTCATTTTCAGTGCTGCGATTGCATGACGGGCACGCAACATCGAACAATCAATGCCATATTCGGCGTAGATAGACTCCTGTTCGTGGAACCACTCGCCAATTGGCTCCTTCACCATTGTACATCCCACATACGACAACAACTCCTCGCCGGTCATCTCATGATAATTTACATTCGATGACGATGCCATGCTAAGAACCCAAAAACAAAAAAACCAAAAACTCAAGTAAAAATAATAAAAAATTCAAAGTTTTTTCATAGAAATTTTCGCATTAGCAAAAGCACATATACTTAGGCACTGTTTTCAACCGTCTTCAATACTTACATTATGTTGGTACCACTTTTAATGAATTTCTTTTAAGTTTTAGCTTTTTTAGATTTCTGCTGATTTCAGATGTCAGTCGAATTTGTTGAAAAAGTAAAATGATAGATCGGGCTCAACTGAAACTGAATGAAGTTGACAGCATTTGCTAGGAATGGTTGATGTATTGCTTTGTTTTTATTTTTTTAATTCTTCATCGCCCATCTTGGCACTAATTTTGGTGGCTCTAGCTCAAAAACTGTGGAAGATATAAACATTTCTATTTTCAAAGTGCGTGGGGATTGGGGGCGGAATGGGTGGGCGTGGCTTCTTCTTCTTCTTTACCTTCGGTTACGAGTATAAATATATATATATATACTACATAGAGAAATATTAATTGAATGGCAAAAGCACCAAACGAAAATGAATCAATGCAAGTGGATTCATTTGTATTGATTCGAATTCCCAAGAAATAAAAGAAAAGAAATGAAAAGAAAAGAAAAGAAAAAGGAGGCAAATATGTATCTAGAATGTGTATGTATATACATATATATCGTATATATATATAAGCACAATTGCTTTATTTATGAATGAGATGGGGATACAGGGGGGAGTAGTGATGGTAGCATTGGGAGACGGACTCAAGCAGCCAGCGAAATAGGTGCTCAAATATTTATGCCAATTTTGGTTGGCTTTGTGCGCTGCGCTGAGTCGGTGGGGAAAATACAATGACTACAAAATGAAACTATTTGCGGCAAACGCGCCACCGATACATATCTATATATATATATATATACAATAACTGAAGCGGCTTCACTTGAATAAAACATGGTTGCAGGCAGGCAGCAGCAGAGGTGTGCGTTGGGTAAAAAGGCAAAGGCAAAGGCAAAGGGACTACTTGGTTAAAGTTGGCAAGGGACATAACACTAGAGATGGACCAAATAGTTAAATATTATAATAACAATAAGTTTTCTTTCGATTTGCAAAACAAATTCAAACGCTTTATCAAACTTTTTGAATTGTTTGCTCTCAGTCAAGGCGTTATTCGATACTTTTTCAAGCGATTCCAACGAAAATGCGACCATCTCTAGCAACTAAAGTGTTGCCACTGGCTGCCTTTTCCCCCATTTTTTTTCACAGGTATAGCTTCAGCTACTTTTTTTTGTTTTCTTTTTTCTCGTACTTGAAGCAATGAATTTCTGAATTTAGGCGATACAAATGCTCTGGCTCGCTCTTTATTAAATCTGTCCCATTGGATTGTTATGGCAAGAAAAACCAGAAGAAGAAGAAGAAACAAACACATATTGATATCCTTATGGGAAATGAGGGAGGCAAGGGGCTCTATTGTACAAAGTGTGTACAATTACACAATACATGCTTATTATAGCATAGCGAAAGCAAAACTCTCTTGTTCCATGGTTGTTTGAAATATTTATGAACATGCTTCAATCGCTTCATATTCGATATACGATATTCAATATTCAGTTGGAATGCGCCAAGTGCACCCAAATGGCATTCAACATCATTCGATAAGAGGGGCAACTTGTTTTTCCAAAAACCTTTGCATCCAAGAAGAAGAGAATAAACTGAACTGAAACCTTTATTCAAATTGTTGACCTTGCCTTACTTATTGGTATATATTTTAGTTGAACTTTTTAAATTTTGAGCTATGTAACGATTCAGTTTTTAGTTCGTCCTTTTTAGAAATACTTTTGGAACGTTACTTACATTGGAATCATTGGAACCATTGACTAATTGGAACCTTTTTTTTTTTGAGTGTACTCAGTCTTTAATTCACATGTAAAATTGTTGCTTTTACAAGCTTGAATGCCTTAACTAGTCGTAACGATAATTTTCGTTGAGTTCAGGACAAAAAAAAAAAGAAGAGAAATAAATGAAGTCAACGATGCGTTGCCAAACCGACCAATAAAATGCAATGTTCATATAAGAATATATATATGTATATACAAACAAATTCACGCGGGTGCGACAAACCAAATGACAAGGACATTAAGCACACATACGCACACACGCACGCACACACACTCGCGCACAGGCGAAAGGGCAGAGCTTTTGCAATAATTTCAACATTAGATTTTATTTGCACTTTCGTTGACATTTGGCGCAGCCCAAACTGAAACTGAAAGAGCAACACTCGTCCCCAGCCCCTCTAAAAACAAACAGGACATGCACAGGATAAGGTTTTTAAAGCGGCTACAAAATCTCTAAAGCACACTTGACTTAAATGTCTAGAATATAAATGTGTGTGTGCGTGTGTGCAGGTAGACACGCTGAGGGTGGAAGAAAAAGGATATGGGATAAGGAGGATAAGGATAAGTTGAGTTGCCATGCACTGCACTGTCAGAGATATCGGAGCCTTGGCCAAGACACTACCACTGAGTCAGTGGAGCACAAAGCGTCAAGAGCTGTTGCCATTACCACAAGGCACACGACACAAGGCACAAGGCACACGGCACATATGACACTTGTTAATCCAACAACAGCAACAACAACAACAACAACAACAAATAATAATAATAGAATCAAAGGTGTGGCTGAAGAAGAAGAGAACAAGGATACCAAAACCGATGACGAGCAGAACATGAAAGCAATGCTGTTACACGCAAAGAAATAAATATGTATAATTCAATTACAAATGGATTCGAATTAAATCAAAAGCGAATCAAAATCAAATCTAAATAAATTAAATTAAATACAATTTTTCATTTTTAAATATTTTTATTTGCTTTCGTTTACTTTTATTTTCGTTTACTGTTTAGAACAACTTTTCTTACTGTTCGAAATTAAATGAGATCCGATATTTTTTAAAATTTAAGTAAACTTCAAATCAACGATATCTTCCGCATTTCTAATCCGATTTTGATCAAATGTTTGCAGATAATTAATATAGAACTTAAAACTTCTAAGCTTGAAGCTTTATAGTTATCGATAAAATGGGAAAATCTATCGACGACATTGAAAAAAGAAATAAATCGGAATACGATTGGAATTTCAAGAACAAGTTGTAGTTTCTAAGCTACAATTTTTGATGTTTTCTCTCTGTGTAGAAATAAAGTTAAGGGCATTAAGTCTACGCTAGTTGAAGACAATTTCTGTCAGGATTTTGCAACGCCACATACATAAAGAGAGAGAGAGGGAAAGAGAGAGATAGAGAGAGCAATACACATACGCATACCAATAAAAGGAAACGAAACGATAGGACATTTGGAATCCTCATTGCAACGAAAGTGATTTTAATAATAAATGAAATTTTTTTGCGCTTCTGTTTTTGTTGTTGTTGTTGCTCTTCTCACAGAAGCATAGAGCTTGTGGCAAGTAGCATGCAGAATATGCCACAACACACACACACACGCAAACACTTCAATGCTTGTGTTGTTGTCCCTTGCATAGTTTTTATTTTTATTTTTTTTTGGGCATCCACAAAGGACGACGGCAAACCAACTGTTCCCGTTTCACGTCCCGCTACTCATGCCTCATGTCAATTTTAGTGCTCTTCTGTGGACAGTACAAATTCCTTTACTAGTACTTAAGTCTTGCAACAGCCGTGCAACATCAGCATCCGAAACAAGCAAAATCAGTATGATAACCCACAAAATGGAGCTTAAGTTGAATGGCACAAAAAACAAAACAAAAATTTTTTGCTGTTGGGCGCCAAAAAAAAATATTGGAAAAATGTTATGGCAACATAATTTGATTAGCTCTACGAGAAACTCAGCTCGAAATAGCGAATAATTTTTTTAAAAAATTCGTAAACATATTCTTGTTCAGTTCGTTGTTTGTAATAATAAACCTTGACTTGACAATGTGATAACGCATTCACTATTTATCGAATATTTATGCCATAATGAGAATTTGGCTTTTCAGTTTATCATTTTCATTTTCAGTTGCCTGCCTGCCTGCCTGCCTGTTGCAATTTGTCATTTTTTGGGGCTTATCAAATTTCGATGCCTGGGCGCATAAATATCAAAAAACTAATTGACGCAGTTGGCAATTATTTTACTTAAGAAAAATGAATCCCTATGAATTTGTGGCATTCACATTTCATACTCTTTAAAATTGATAGCTTACCTCAAAACATAAAGAAAAAGAGAGAGAGAGAGAGAGAGAGAGAATTGTATAGCTTGTTCTAGTGCACGTGTTTTGGATGGGAACTTAAAGGGTTTTTTGTTTTTGTTAATAGAGAAAAGGAGTTCGGGTTCAGGCCATAACTCACAAACATAAATTTAAATTAGAAAAACAAATGAAAGCGTGAAATGTCGTTAATTTTAACAAAGGAAAGAGAGATGGAGAGAAAGGCCCTGATACTAGTTCATAACTCAGCTGGCAATTAAGCATTGTGTTCAACTTAAATCAAGTTTTGAAGGCAATAAAATTTAACAAAGAAAAACTTGAACAAGAAAGGTGAAACCGTTTTTCATTTGTTGAATAAAGCTAAACAAGAATGAATGAAGCACTAAATAAAATGGAAATAAAATACTTGATTGAATGTAAATAATTAAGATTTTTTATTACTTCTGATTTTTGTCTCATTTTAACTTCAAAATTAGTTAATTTCATCAAAAACTTATTGAATGTAACTTTGAAATTAGCTAACATTATTATCTATTTATTTTTTGAAGTTTTTTAGATATGATTGAAATAATTTTATTGAATAAATTCAGCTAGGACATGAAAGAATCGTCAGTTTGTCCAAAACTAACCTAAAATGCTCAAATGCTGCCTCAAACAGACGAATGTGATTATTATAATAAAGGACAACCGCAGAGCTAAGCGCCAGATAAAAGCTCATCGTTGAATAGTCGAAGGGAACCCGAAATGATATGGACTCAAACATCAACATCAAAAAATGCGACCACAATCGATGCGATGGTCTTGCCTTTGATGTGGCTAGGCATTTTGGAAATGGCCAAGTTTTGTGACCGACGACCGACCAAAAAAAAAAGAAGTAGAGTGCTTGTGTTGTCTCCTTATTATAAGCCACATTAATGCACAGACATGCGCCGGCCAGGAAAAGGTTTTCCAGCAACCAAAACAGCAAAAGCTAGATGATGATGATTGTCGAGGGGGTCGAGAAGGGTTACTAGCAGTAGCGAAACAATTTCTCTGCAAAGGTTAAAGTTGGGTTTTGTTAAGGCTGCTTCGTTTTGTTTGGCGGTCAAATGGTTTTAATTAAAACAAAATAAGACAAAACTTTAAATACACTAACAAGTTGGCTTGAGACAACATAAATTTGAATAAATGCTTAAAAAAAAACACATTTCGATATTTATCGATAATGATTTTTGCATAGGAAATCAATAACAAAGCCAATAAATATATATTTTATGATTATTCAAATAGTTTTTGAATGTTTTTAACACATTTTGATAATTATCGATAACTTTTATTTTTGTGGCTCGAAGAGTTTTAACACTCAATTTCTTTTTATAGCGGATTTTATCAATGACAAAGACAATAATTATACTTTATGGAGCTTTTTTTGGTAAAATCTTTTGCCTCCGATGATCCATAAGGTTTTGTTCCTACCAATCTTTCCTGCTTTCTTTTACAATTCGGTCAGCTCGGATGTCTTTAAACTGTCCTACGACTGTGTCTAGTTAAATAGCCAAAGAACTTTCGTCGAAATCGAAATGGACGAGTTGGAGCGAGTGAGCGCGCCTAATTAATAAATAATGCATGGGATGCGTGCGAACAAGAAAAAAGAGAAACGATGAAGAAGTAAGTAAAATGAAGGCAGGGGGAGCGAAGAACATGACGAAATTAAATGACGTGCAGTGTGGAATAAAAATGATGGCAATGATGTGTTTTGGTCTTTTTTCTTTTTTTTTTTGTTGTCAATAAATCCGCTAAGAAAGAAATTTAGACGTTTTCCGGCCTTACTACGGAAAACAAATTGTGCGAATAATAAATAAAACAATAGTACAAAGGTACAAAAGAAAAAGTATTTGGCCAAATGTATAAAGTGCCAGAAAAACAAAAAAGAAAGCCGTAAAAGCGCTGTGAATTACAACACCAACTGCGAAGGTCAAACGGAGTCAAGGAGGCGACACAAAGAAGACAAAAAAAAAACAACAAAAATAATTATAACAATAATAAAAGAATGAGAAACTGTAACGGAAAACGCACAAAAACAAAATGAAGAAAACTGGCCTACAAAAAATAAACAAAAAAAAAAAATTAGAGGCCAAAACAAACAAAGTGAAGTGAACAGTTGACAATTGACTGTTAACTGTTCTCATCTGTCGCGTCTTCATATCTTTTTTACTCCTGAAAAACTTAGCATAACACGAAAAGAAAAACCCAATTAAAAAGTTGAGACCAAAAAATGACCTGACCTACCTCAACAGCTGATATCAATTGCAAACCGATTTCGAAGTTGCATAACAGAAAATAAGCAAGTAAGAAATGCAAGATTTTACTTGTATTCTTCGTCCTAGTCCTAGCAGGGGCACTTAACTAAAGTCCATGGCGTTGCCAGAACGTCAAAAGTAATGAGAAACTGTCTGATTTTGATGTATGACTCTTTGATCTGAGATAAACCTTGGATATTTTTACATATGACTCGCCGTTCAAGTCTTAATCTTGGCTCAACTATCATAAAAGTCAGTCAACGATGTTGCCAGATCGTCAAATATAATGAGAATCATACAGTTTCTTCTTGATCTTAGTTCAAGTCCAAATCTTGGCTCAACTCTTAAACAAAATGGTTCAGAATAATTAAGTTTATAATAAAAAGAAATCAATGACGTTGCCAGATCGTCAAATATAATGAATTTCATACAGTTCATTATCGATCTTAGTTGAAGTCTTAATTTTGGCTCAACTCTCAAACAAAATAGTTCAGATTAATTCAGTTTATCATCAAAATCAGTCAAAAAGATAAGCTAAAGCAGTAACCAAATCGTTTGATGAGTGAATTTGTGTTTGATTTTAATATGTGAGTGTGTTTTGCTGTATGATTTATTGCTTGGAGCTCAAACATCATTGAATCGAAACTTCGATTCGATCCAATTGGCTGATTGATGAACTCAATTTTGAGCAGCTCGCCCGCCCGCCTCGGGTCGCCAATATGGCTCGATATGGCCGAGAGGTCAAAAACAATGCTAGCAAAAATTAAGTTGTTACTTAAGCTCCTTCGACTACTTAATGCTCCTCCAGCAAAAGCGGCTTTTTATTCATTTCTTTTAGCTCTTCCTAGTAATATTTTTTTTTGCATTTTTGTTTGCCAATGGAAAGGATTGGCTTGCCTAAGAGGAACTGAGGGAGTTTACTGTCCCAGTGTTTTTTTTTTTTTTTTGTGTTTTGTGCCCTTGCTTATGACAAAAAGAAAAGAAACAAAACCTTTTTTTTGCCTTTGCCTTTGCCTTTTATTTTTGGTCAACTTGCACTTGGCGTCGTCGCTCTTCCATTCATTCATTCATACGGCCCAGCCGTAGACCAGAGTCAGCCAGCATTTTATTTGCCATTTTTTGTTTTTTTTTTTTATATTTTTACATTTTTTTGTTTCTTTTTTTGTTGCTCCTTTTTGTGGCTAAATACAAAGGCGGCTGGTTTTTGTGCCTGTTCCTTGTTATTGTTCTCATTGTTGTTGTTGCTGTTGTTGTTGCCTCTAGTCCGCAAGTAGCAAAAGTCTGGTTGAGGTTGTTGTGTTAGTGTGTGTGTGTGTGTGTGTGTGCTCTTGGGCTCCCGGTTGTTAGTTGCATGAATATGAAGTGGTCTTATAATCCACACCAAACAACAAAATGACCCAAGTGCGAAATTAAAAGGCGAAAATGTGCTGTGTGCGGGCTTAGGATAGGATGGGATGAAGAAGGAAGGTGGTTTGAGAGGGGGTAAAGTGCGCGAGACGTGCTGACTGCCAAATGAACGAGATGCTCGTTTTGTTATTGTTATGCTTGAGGAAGAAGAAGTAGAAGAAGAAGACGGTTATATTGTAATAGAAGTAAAGGCAAGTCAAATGAAAGTATGTCAGATTTTGTTACAATCCAGATATAGATGTTAATCGGGAAACTGTTGATATCTGGAACAGCGTTCGCCCAACCTTATTGCCTTAGACCATCTAAAGGCGAACTTCCGCATAAAGAATTCATTTTGAGAACCCTGCGATTTAACGAATTTTCTTAACATAGCTTTTTCTAGTCTTCTTGAGATTCGTTCAACTTTTTAACCATAAATACTTTAGTTTCCCATTTAATTCAACTTGTTTCCTTCTTTCGAAAATTACCATCAGAAAAATATATTTTTTTCAACTAGAACTTCTTTTTAAAATAGTTTAATTAAATTGCAATGTTAGTTGTTAATTTATTATTTGCATAACTGTGCTAAAATGTTATTAGCATTCAATTCTCATGGCACTTGCGCACTTTAAGAATTGGAGAGCAAATAAGAGAGAGAGAGCGCGCAACAGTTAATGTTAAGTTATGCTCTCTTTCTTATATTTATGGCATGGTTCAAAACTTGACTAGCATATAAAATTGTAGATAATATTGTGGAACTACGACTTTCCCCGAAGTTTTTCCCATTCGTTACATGTAAAATTCAACAAGACTTTTCTCTTGTCCTTGTTTTGAAGCAGTTAAGTTCTCTTAAGCGTCTTACAACTTATATTGTTAGCTCTTATACTACTATATTTGGAGTTTTTGACTGAAGGCTACAAACTATTTTTTTAAAAATTTAAAAATTAAACCTAAAACCTTAAATTGACGAATAAAAGTCGAGTATTTCATATAATGAATCTCAGGGGACAAGAAAATACTTTGTACTACAAAATGGGTTTTTAATTAAACCAAATTTCTAGGTTCTGGTAATGAAATCGTTATAAAAAAAACCGCTGTACTCGGAATCGACTGTATATATTATTTATATTATTAGGAAATGCTTTCCTCTCACTGCTTCATACTTTTGCACAAAATCTTTACACCCCTTTTGAACACACGAAGTTGTTCTATTGAGTATAATTTTCATACTGAATTTTATTCTTAAAATCCTAGGCCTTATATACCTAACAAATTGTCTTAATTTCTATGCGCTTATTATCTCCTGCAAGATAATAAACTCTATTAAAATTGCTGATTTTTACTGACCTGCGCGCACGCAGGCTCGGCAGGATCGTTTTACAATGCAGGCAACGGATCCGTGATATTATTTGTTTTATTATATTATCAGCAGCTGGTAAATTGCTGCTTCCAATGTAGTGCATTTATTATCTCTTAATTATCTTCGCGCTTGTGCATGTTATCTGCATGTATTTACTTAGGATCATGCATGACGGACATGCGCTATGGCTATTTTTACGATAATATATATTTCTTCTAGTGGACTGTATGATATTTTGGCCGATAGTCGCGGAAGGCGAGAGTCGGCTCTATGCCAAACGTGTTCATTTATGAACACCTTTTGTTCAGTGTATAGAAATATATAAAAACAAATATTTTTGTATATTTTATTATACCAAACACATTTCTCAGTTGTGGAAAAATGCCTGGACAACAAGTTTTAAGCATATTAAGTATTTAGTTAATATTTATTGATCTTTTTCTCTTATTAATTTCTTTTTCAATATTGAATTTATTTTTTATTTTTCAATATTAAAACAACATTTTAGTACAAAACAATCAAAAGCTTCTGACGCTGCTGCCAACATATTTAGACCATGTTAAACTAACATTTTTGTTTTAACAGTTTCGAACTCTGTTAAAAATAACAGACGGAAAATTTGTCTTGGGACAATGCTATTAAACATCGCAAGAAAAATTTGGTTTTCGAAAGCTTAAAATGGGACACTTCTTAAGCTTTTGACTTGGGTGGAAATTTAAAAAAGGACCTTACCCAAAATTCCTGCCATTGCCAAATGCATTTCATTGTCGTTGATTAGTTATTGCTGATGAGGTTTGAGGCAAATTACGTATACGACAACGTGACGCATAGGGAAGAATAGGGTAGCGTCGTAGTCGTTAAAGCCAAAGGGCTATCAGGACGGCAACAACAACTCCATTGTGTATAATAAATTTCGAATTATGATTGGTTGACTGTTTGTGGCTGCAACTGCAGTATTGAGGCAACAACCACACCCTCCTCTTTTGGATTAATTATGAAACCATAAAAATTGGGTTAATTCCATTTGGTTTAAATAATTGCGAAAGGTTTCGGGGCTCTGGCATTTTGTCCGAACTGCAACTCAGTATCGATTGCAATTGTGTGTGTGTTGGTAACACGTGAGTGGTGCCACGTGTTGCAATTAAAAAAAATACACACACACAATGCGTTAATAAAAAGAAATGAGTTTCATTCAACAATTAGCTGCCATTTAATGCAATTATTTTTAATACAATACACATTTAAATGAAGCAAAAAACAAGTTTAAACGCATCCGACTGCGATATACTGGATACCAGAAATAAAACAGATAAAAAGAGCCCCGATTGCAATGGGGTGCGGATTCGGCAGGAGTCTATGCTGCCTTAAAGATAGTCTAATGCAAATGGGGATGCCAAAAAGCTAATTTCCTTCCAAATTCCTTCGGTATCGAGTATAAAGACAATGATTTAACCGAAAATTAATCGACCAATTAAATGTAATATTAAAAATTATAAACGATTTATTTAAACAATATCATAAAACAATTGATATTCGTTGATGTTAAGAACATTAAAATTACATATTATATATTTTTTTTTTTATTACATTTTCCTTTTGCTGTTTCTGGTACATTAATTAAATATGGTCATCATATTTGCCTTGAGCAGATCGTAGTTGACATAAAGTTCCATTATCGGCATATTCCTTTTAGATAAAATAAAGTCCATTAAATCAAGATCGACCTGATGCATGGTCATTTTCAGTGCTGCGATTGCATGACGGGCACGCAACATCGAACAATCAATGCCATATTCGGCGTAGATAGACTCCTGTTCGTGGAACCACTCGCCAATTGGCTCCTTCACCATTGTACATCCCACATACAACAACAACTCCTCGCCGGTCATCTCATGATAATTTACATTCGATGACGATGCCATGCTAAGAACCCAAAAACAAAAAAACAAAAAAGTCAAGTAAAAATAATAATAAAAAATTCAAAGTCGCAAAAAGTTGGAAAATTTTTGTTTTGTTTTCATAGAAATTTTCGCAAAATCAAAAGGACACATACTTAGGCACTGTTTTCAACCTTCTTAAATACTTACATTCTCTTGGTTCCACGTTTATATAGCACAATATTAATGAATTATAAGTTTATAATAAGTTTTAGCTTTTTTAGATTTTTGCTGATTTCAGATGTCAGTCGAATTTGTTGAAAAAGTAAAATGAATAATCGGGCACAACTGAAACTGAAAGAAGTTGACAGCATTTGCTTGGAATGGTTGATGTATTGCTTTGTTTTTATTTTTTTAATTCTTCATCGCCTATTTCGGCACCAACTTTGGTGGCTCTAGCTCAAAACCTGTGGAAGATATAAACATTTATATTTTCAAAGTGCGCGGGGATTGGGGGCGGAATGGGTGGGCGTGGCTCTAAAATTTTTAATGCAGTCTTTTGAGGGTTGCTTAAAGCTATCTTCTCACCTAATTTGGTAGTTCTAGCTGTAAGGACGTGCGAAATAGGTGGATTTATCGATTTTCAGCTATCGAATTTATCGATTTGCCAGCCCCCCAGTTATCGTATAGCGCCAACCAAAAAGTTGCGTTCATACAGACGGACGGACGGAAAGACGGACAGACACCATGACGGACATTGCACAAACCCAATATACTCTTTACATTCGGTATCGAGTATAAAAACCCGGTAGCTGACCATTGTGCCTCCCCAACTCGACTCCCCTTGACCACCAAGTGCTTGAACACGTGTTTTTCAACCGCATTTACTTATGTTATTTGTTTTGATTACCATATGTAATAAGTGTAATAAAAAGAACACAAATTGCAAATGATACTCGGGTGAAAAAAAGGTGTTGCTTAAAGTAATTCGTTTATGTTGAAACACACTGAAAACCAAATGTGAATAAGTAATTTGGGATATAAAGAGTTTCGATTGATTAATTTATAAGTAAAAACAACTATTCTTTGATTAAAACTATCTTTAAAAACTGCTTTTTTTCTTTTTTTTTTTGATAAAATTATAATTTTAGGCCAGCAATTTTATATTATAATACACAATTCAACATGTTTCACCAAAGATGCTGAATTTTTTAAAAACTTTCTATATAAATTCTCACTTTAGACCAAAGAATACAACTGCAAGCATTTTCAGATGATTAACAAATAGTTTTACCTCCAACGTGCGTTGATTTCCCATCATTTAGTCGAGTCAACAACCATTAAATTTTTTTACAACCTAAAGTATTAAAAAGTTGGTTTTAAGAATTTCCCAAATTTGCAAGGATTTTTAAAATGTACCATGAAAATAAATCCATACTTTTAACAAAACTAAAAAAATAAACTGCCATCTGCTGTAAACAAAGTAAAGCTGTTCAAGCATAAAGCTTTATTGTACAGTTCGAATTGAAAGATGGCAGAAAGCTTTTTGTACAGTTCGAATCAAAAGCTGGCAGCTTAACAGTTTTATAAAATGTGCATTACCTTAACATTGCTATGCTTGTAATGTTATTTAACATATTGAACAGCAAAAGAAGCTTCAATATTGTTCTAAGCTTAGTGTTAAAGTCAAGCGTATGTCAGAGTTAGTCAGAAACTTAATTTATAAATAGTTTTAATGATTAAATTCTATAAAAGTATTATCGATATAAATTTCCACTTCTTATATACATATGTTATCGATAACAATTAATATTGAATTTGTATTATTTTTAGAACTTGTTTAAGAAACTGCGATTCAATATTGAGCATTTATAAGAAATGAAATCGAAATCGGTCAAGAAACATCAAAAATATCGAAACCCGATACTTAGTCAATCCCAAAGAGTAGCTAGCCTTGGGTTTGAGATTTACCAGTGTCAAGCTTTCTCAACCAGAGACTTTTCCTTATAGATATTATTAAAGGAAATAGCTTACTATAATTAAAACACAATGACATACTTTTCTTTTTGTAAAATTTAATTTTTTAATCAATAAAATTGCATGTAAAAATAAAATGAGAATGGGGTTAAAAAAAAAAGACTAAAGAGAAATTGAGAACAAATAAGTAAATGGATTTCATTAGTTTTGTCACTTACAAAACCGTTCCCTCACCCCATTACCCCTCTTTTAAACGATTCGCAATCATTATGCATGGAGCGTCGTCGGTGACGTTGTCAACTCAATTATTTGGTTATTAGTTATTTATGAAGCCTGCCACTGCCACCGCCACCGCCACCGCCGTTATTCTTGTAAGCTGCTCAAGCCAAACCATCACCACCCCCCGCCCCCAATTAACTATCCCGTCTCACCCACTTTCTATCTATCGCTTTGCTCTAATTGCCACAGCATGATTTTGGTCTAAATATAATATTATTTTTGGGGCTGCTTACTCATTTTACCTCGATTTCGATTCTGGCTGCTAATCAACTGGCATCAAACTGACTGTAAAATATCATATTGCTCTTTGGCTACTTATTGAAGTGCGGGGGGGTGCTGTTGGTATGTATAATTAGCAAAGGATGGTTGATGGATGGATTGGGCAAAGCGTTTGTTTTTGCGTGGGCTTTTTGGCAATGAAATACATATTATAAACTGTGCGTGGTATAGTTTGGTTTTCTCTTATTTAACGTTCAATAAATGTTTTTGTATCGTTGCATAATTTTCGTTGATTGTATTTTAATTAATGCAGCAGCAAGCAAAATATACACAAAATAAAACACACTCTCAACACTGTGCGACCTACCAGATACCCTTTGTTAACTTATCAAGTTGCATTATTGCATTTCAAAACGGACGTTGTTTTTAACATTCTGTTATATTTTTTACTTTCTGTTATATTTGTTTATGAAGTCTAACTAAAGTTAAATATATTTTATTCAACTTATTTATGCAGTATTTTTAAGCATATATATGTTTTTTATTAACTGCAGTGTATTTATTTAGTATATTTTTGTAATTGTTTATCATTTTCTTTTTTTTCATAAACTTTTTTGAATTAATTTATTTTATTTTGTTTTAAAAGCATCTTGTTTATAAAAATATTTTTCTAGATTATTTCATTTATAAATTTTTGATTTTTTGTTTATCTTGAATTTTTTATTTTAATACTTTTGTGTTTTACGCTCAGAACTAAAGAGTATAAAAGCAAACGAATCAAAAAAAAAAGTAACAAAAGCTCTGAAAAATGCGAAAAACCTATTTGCGCAAAAGTTGAAAAAGAAAAATATATATGAAAATGAAAAAAATTTGTAAATCAAGCTGGCAAACTAACTAACGGCTATTGTTTGGCAAATGGTTCATAATTTACATGCACTTCTGCACTTCTGCACATTGCGCATTGCACACACGCATAACAAACAGCCGCCGCCACAATTCCTCGCACTCGCACTCGCGCTCGACCTCACGAAACGCTTTAAATTATTGACCATGGCCATTTTGAATATACGGCTGTCGATACGAAATTATTTTGTATGCGCCTTAGAACAATGGGCTTTCAAATTACAAAAAAAAAAAAACGTGGTAATCAGTGGGCTAAAATATGTGTATTATCCATATTATACTCACACATCTCGCTCTCTCTCTCTCTCTTTCGCACTTTCTCACACTATATACCCAAATCTCTTTCTCTTTTTCGCTTTATGGTTAGTAGATAGTACAGCACAATTGCCGGCATTAAACATAATACGTGTAATTATTATCATTTTGTGCCGGTTTCTATAGCATGTGTATGTGGTCCGGGGTCCGGTCGGTCGGTCGGTCGGTCGGTCGATGCGATACGTTTCAGTGGCGCTTAAATAAGCTTAATTCCCCCCTTTCAACCACATTTAATTCAGTTGTATTATAACAAATTATTGACAGATCAAATTTGACAGTTACAATCAACAAAAGTAAATTGTTATTTTTAGTTATTTTTCTTAGAAACATTTTGTTGGTTTTTACTCAATTTTGTTCGATGAAACTTTGCATTGCATTGAATGATCTAAACCAATTTTAATCCTGTTGAATGAAGAATAAAACTGAAATGTCTTAATCGCTCCCAAAAAACGTTGACCTTATCAAGTTTTATTGTATTAAAAATTATGGGAAATAAATATTTATATTCGAAATTGCTTGCTTTAAGAAATTTAATTTGTAACTTCTTAAATGTATTATAGAATTCTACATCTATATATTTTGCTATATATATTCCCATTCATTTTTGTAACCTATTTTCCTTTAAGGACTACGCCACTGGCAAACAGGTTCAACTTTGGTTGCTGTGCAGTTCAGCATTTCAGCCACATTTGACTCTTGCCAATTTATCGTTGATTGTTAACTATTTATTAACGAATAACTTTATAATAAAGCTGAACACACACACACACACAGACACACACAATCGTCATACATATAATTATTGGATGCATTTCAATTGCAATTCGTAAAATGTAATTTTGTCAAAAGTTCAATAGGAAACAAATTGCAACACACTTCGCACCACTTTTGAGGGGGAGACAAGAGGAAGTAGTGACTGCGTTGGGGATGCTGTTATTTAACACTATAAACGTGTGACAGTTAAAATCATCAGCGTTTTTGGTTCGATGGCTGTCGAAATTTGATTGATTTTAATTTGTTGTTCAATTAGTGGCGCTCATTCAATTTCAATTTGGCTGCAATCAATCAAACAATCGTTCAATCACACAAATATTTAAGTCCAAATTTATATCGCATTTCATTATTCGATATCTTCTCACTTTCAGCTAAATGGTAATTAGTAATGGTAACAGCTGAATTTTTTTTTTTTTCTTTGGGCCAAAGTTATTTATCAATGTTTTGGTCTAACTCAAAGAGAGATTGTCGTACATAAATATGTATGTATATTGTTTTGAGTGTAATAGCTGAATTTTTGAATTTCTTTAAGGCAAAGAGACGCAAAGCTGGTTTTTTAGGTAGATTCGGCGTACCGCCAACAACTGCTAGCAAATGTGCCGTAAAGAATCCATTTAGGATTAGTTTAATAAGATGCAAGAGCATACAAACAGGGGGAGAGTATTAGAGAGGGAGAAGACGTGGGCTGAGAAATAGGCAAACAGTACTTAAAAATGGCAAAGTAGCAAAAAAAAAAATGTTGACTACTTCAAGGCGCACACACACGCACACACGCATACTAATACACATGCTCACAACGACAATACTATTAGCAAGCAGAAGAAGAAGAAGAAGCAAAGCAATGCAAAAGAATTGTCAAAAGAATAGAAAAGAAAAGAAAAGTTGAGCCGGCATAAGGACACGGACAAGCAAAATATTGGTTAGCTTAACCGACGAAAACCACACACAAACCGCCCCACCCCTCCATACCCATACCCCTCGCTCGACAACAACGAACAAACGACAACGACAAAGAAAATAGAAAAAGAAAAAAAAAAATGACAAATTTGCAAATGTTAAGACGAAAAGAAAACATCAACATAAGTTATAGGCTTAGTGCGTAATCGTTTTTCGTAAAAATGTTGGCAGGCACGGAACGGAATGGAACGGAATAGAACAGTATCCACCACAACATAAGGAGGATAAGAAGCAACAATGTTTGCGGCTTTTGAAAAAGCATAAAAATATAGGATGAAAAAGAATAAGAAGGCTAAACAAGCCACAAAAGAAAGCTAAATTGTCAACTGTATACAATGGTTGTTTTCACGCTACAATCCCTATCTAATAAGCGAGTTATCGATGTAATCGAAGTTATGGAAAATAAAATACCACATTAGACAGATAAATTGTTAATTTTAACAATGACGGCCGCTGTTCATTCTACGATCCCTGTCCAATAAGTTAGTCATCGAAGTTATCGATATTATCGAAAATAAAACTTTGTTTGAATCAAAGCAAATTGTGCATATCATAGCTTATCAAAGTTGTGCAAATGAATGTTATCGATAACTTTGTTATCGGCTGCTAAAGTGTTAAATCTAGCAGGCTTTTGATAGTGAATCTTAAAGAAAGTCATAAATCGATAAACTTATGATTGCCACTGGCATTTCTCCCTCTCTCTCTGTCTTTGCCTCTCTGCTCTGATCATAAAAGTGTCACTTTCGATAACAACAATCAATTGGCGGATTAATTTAAATATATGCATTTATGTAAAATACATAAGTCAGCTATGCATCAAAGAGCATAACAAGGCGACGTCTCCCTTCCGCCTTCCACCTAGCCACTAAGTTGACCATCTTCCCGTTGTTCTCGCATCCTGCGAGAATTCAACGCTGCTCAAATTAAAAATGCATAAAAGCAAAAATGTGGAATTATTGTGATAGAATAAACAGAGGAAAGAAGCCGCAGCGCAACACTAAACTACGTGAATAATACACAAAGAAAGAGAAAGAAATAAAGTGAAAGAGAGAGAGTGGGACGGAGAGAGAGATGAGTTTGGGTTTGGGCAGTGGATAATAAGAATAAGGACGTGACATTGGCCAGGCCAACTAAAGAGAGAGATGCTAGGCGAGGAGTCTAGTTCGGTTTGGTTCGGTTTTGGTTTTGGTTCAGTTTTGGGGGGGCTGATGTGGATAAAATAAACATAGGACATTGGGTTTTTTGTGTGTGTGTGTGTGTGTGTTGGGAGCGGGAGAGTGGAGGGGGCTTGGTATTCAACAAGGACAAGACAAGGCGAAAGCGTGTTTAAACATTAAAAGGACCATTAGATACGCCTTAAAGTATGCTTCAAGTAGATTATCTTCCATCAGTTTTGTTTGCTTACTTGGAATTGTTTCGCTTCATTTTTCTCGTTTGCAAACACTCACACACACACACACACACACATACACATCTTTATTTGGCAATGTGTGAGTGTGTTTTTGCTCATCTTGGCTTTACTAAACTGTACTTTATTATACACTTGGAAAAATATTTGATAAAACTTGAACCACAAAATAAAATCGAATTTTTAAGATATATTTTTTCCTTTAGGAATTTTGCAATAACTTAATTCTTTGACTATTATTATTAACTATTTAACTTTTTCTCTGATTGTAGTTTCTCCCTCACAGTGAAGCGCCATTTGATGGTCCAGCCAGCCAAGCAGTCGTCGGGGCGTTATTATAAATTGTGAGCGTGTCCTTGTAAAAAAATATCAAGTGAACCAAACCCAAAGGCCAGGCATTCTACCAACACTCAGTTTCTCCCTCTCCCTCTCTCTTTTCCTCTCTTTCTCTCTCTCTTTCTCTGAGTTTACTATCTTTTGCTATTGCAAGTTTTGTCTCTGTGCTGCTTCTTAAATTACCAAGAGCCCGCGTTTTGTGGCGCTTATTGCTTTTGCCCCTCTAACCTCCCACCTTCGATTGTCCAAGACTTGACCGACTTTGAGTGATGGGCGAGCGAGAGAGACAGAGCAAGTAAGAGCAACAGAGAGAGGGAGTTTTGGCTTTATTTAAACTAGCATGCGGATAAATTTCAATTTCAATTGAGTCCAAAGCAAAACCTAACCTAATTTTTAGCACAAACGCAAAATCTATTTGAAGGAATACTTTTTTGATTAAAGTTAAATCCTTGAACAATCTAACATAAACTTACTTCTAAGACCTTTTTAACTTGACTTTTTTAAAGGCTATTTTAATTTAGGAAAAAAGACACTTAACTGAACATTACATTAGCACCTGGTCATAAATTACATTTTGCTTAATCTAACCTAACCGTATTTGCATTATTTGACAATTGGGTTCAATTAGTTATAATTATCAGCACAATTCGATTCCATTAAAAGCGTGCATCAAGACAACAACAAACAACATGGCAACAATTACATTAGCGCCTTGGCTTACAACAAAGTCGTTGATGATATTATTGCACCCTGCGGCGGCATGCAACACTCCACAAATTCATCGTCATTCGTGCGGCAAACAACGTTCACATGCGACTGCCGCTGCTCTTTTTCCTGTTCCTATTGGACCTCAATGGAGCTTCTCTTGGCCAGGGATCCTTCATCAGTTTGCCCGCTGTTGATCCTGGTATGGCAATATTGGCTCAGTCAACGGCTCATGTTGTGCGTCACTATATTGCCACAAGGATCAATACTTTGGTCATTCGTCGTCATTGTTTGCACTGTCAGGATGAAATGCAACAGCAACAACAACAACAGCTCCAGCTCTTTGACCAGCTGCTGCAATCGTTATCGCCACACCTAACTATACTTCTGCATCGAGGCGCCGCTGATGAGCAACCTTCAGATTATACGCTATTCGTGGTGAATAAAGCGATAGCATTTGAGTAAGTTACCGGGGTGTGTTGGTCCTTAGTGGAGATGGTTGGCACTGTCTTGGTTTGAGGTCCTACTCAGTGCGAGTGCTTTTTGGGTTCCTGCTTGCTAGTATGTTCTAAGCGAAGCTAGAAGGGGTATTCAAAAGTGGCAAAGAAGTTTTAAAAAAGTTATTCCCATTACTAACCATAATAATCCTATCCCTATCTTTCTTTCTCTGTCTCTCGTTTTCGTTCTCTTTTTCTTTTTGAAGGCAACTCTATCTAAGCTACACAAACCCATTGAAAGATCGTGAATTTTACTTTCTGGTCGTGCTTATGTCGCGCGAATCCGAAACGGAACTCAAAAGTTCGGTTAAAAAGATTTGCTATGTGGCGCTAATGAAGTACATTATCAACGTTGTGGTTGTGGCACAACGTCCGGATGGCCAAATTGCTCTGTACGCCTACAGGCTGTTTGGACAGCATTGTATTCCCGGGATCTACGTCTATCAGAGCAATCAATTTGTGACCACGAATCGTTTGCTAAGGCCCGAACTGTTTCCCGTGCGGTTTACCAATTTGAGTCATTGTGCTCTCAATGTGACGGGACATCAGATGCCGCCGCACTTCATGTACCGGCCGTCAGATGGCGTTAGTTTGCCATCGGATGGCGCTATGATCGATACGAAAGATTTGCATGGCATTGATGGGGAATTGTTGCGAGTGTTGGCTAAATCGCTTCGATTTCGCATTCGTCTCACGATTCCCATGGAGAAGAGCGAGATTTTTAGTGCAAGATCTACGCTTAACGGATGCTTTGCTCAGGTAAGAAGAGAAACAAGTTAAAATTTGGCATTTGTTATTGTTTTGTTTTGAGGGTTAATTGTTATCGATGGATGCGATAGTAGGGCCATTACCATCGATGGCACTATAAGAGCGGCGGGGGGTCGATAACATTTTATCGAAACCAAAATACGATTAGCGTACAAAACAAGAGTTATATTGTGTGTTTAACTAAGTAATTCAGCTTTTTACTAGTTGATTTATTGTATTCTTTCTTTGTAGCTTGCTTCGCATCAGGCCGATCTAGCGATTGGCGGTTTTAGTGGCTCCGATGAGCGCCGCTTGCAATTTGCCACATCGGTTGTCTATCATCAAAACAATTTTGTTTTTGTTGTGCGAACGCAGCGTTACACTGGCCCATTTGGCCAATTGATGCGTCCCTTTAGGCGCATCGTTTGGCTCTGCCTGTTGCTGACCCTTTTGACGGCCCTGATCTGTGCTCGCTGTTTGCGTACGGGCCAACATGAGCTGAAGCATCCGGCCGAGAATCTATTGGCATCGACGATTGGTAATGCGGTGCCGATGCATCGTGTGCCGCAGCGTCTGCTGATGCGTTACATGTTCGCCAGCTGGCTGCTGCTTACATTGGTGCTGCGCAGTGCGTATCAGGCGAAATTGTTTGATGTGATGCGGTCGCAGCAGCATGAGGCGCTGCCGCACGGACTACAGGGCTTGCTGCAACAGAATTATACGCTGTTGAGCACGGGCTATCATGATTTCTATCCGCAGCGTATGACGCAAGTACTGAATGCCAATTTCTCGCAACGCTATCAACAACTCCAGCAGGCGCCGAAGGGCACACGACTTGTCACCATATCGCTTATCAATAATCTGGCCCATTGGAATCGACAGCATCGCAAAATCAGCCGGCTAACCCATATACGTGAACCCATCTATTTGTATCAGATGGTCATCTATTTTCCGAACAACACCATCTTCAAGTTTGCCATCGATCGCAAGATCGGCCAATTGATTAACTCGGGCGTTATGGCGCACATCGAGCGACGACATTTGCATGCGGACTTTACGGATATGGCAAAGAAACGGAGTCGGGAGCAGATTGTCAGTCGGGTTACCAACGATATGCTTCGTGGTGTCTATCATTGCTATGTGGCGCTTATGGCCATTGCAGGATTACTTCTAATCCTCGAACGTTTGGCTTTGCGTTTTAGATCGCTGCGACAACTCATAGATTGGCTCCAATGAATGAGGTGAGATTGTAAATTGACGTTTGAATTCAAATCAAATACAATTAATTCGTTTAACAAAAATAAACCCTAACATTTAAGCTATTTTATATTAACCCAACTAAAATATTCAAATAAAATCGTTTGAAATTCATTTCAACAAAATATTTCGCTTAAATTAATTTTTGTTGTGTGTGTTAATTCTGCTAATAAAAAAATGTATTTTTCTATTTGTTAATGGTTCTACAGTTTTGAGCTAAATTCAATTCTTAAGCTGGCAATCAAGAAGCTTTCAACTGGTTTTAGTTTCGTTTTTTAATGGTCAGTCGAATGAAATGTTATAACATTGATGGCCTTTGGTTGTTGGTTGGCCCTAACAATTGATTTAGGACTTGTAATGCATGACCAGCAGCAGCAGCACCAGCACCAGCACTCCTTATCCATTTGTGTGTGAGCCAAGCAGCCGACTGGCCAAGCGGCACGGAGCGCCACTTGAGTTAAGCTGCGCAAACGTTTGCATAATCACGTTCCAATTTAAATTGCTCTATTTGCGAGCTCTCATTCTGTCTCTATCGCTCTCTCTCTCTCTCTCTCGCTAGTCCTCGATGTTTGAAGAAGTATGGGATGGAGTGGAGTGGAGTGGAGTGGAGAGATGAGTACTTGGGTGTCAGGCAGCTCTCAAATTGGAAAAACTGTACAATTTTTATTAGCTGTCGCTGTCGGAGCGTGGCTGTTGATGCTGTGTCCAGTCAGTCGACTAACTACATACAAATTCCCCCCTATCCCTCTCCCACACAAACACACAAACACACACTGTATTGAGTGTGAGTGTTGAAGCTATAGCATAATGTAATTGTATTTTGTTTTTCTCTTGTCGTTTTCAACGTGCACCCTTGTTAAGTGAAGGAAGGGAATGCGGTTCACATGCAACGAATTTAAGTGAAAGCTGTTAAGCACCGTCCTTTTGTGTCAACTTAATAGATTTTCGATATTCTATTAAATAACAATTGAAAGAATAAAATGAGTTTAAATTCGACACTCACCGTCAGCAGCAACAACATAATACTCTCTTGGTGTTCACCGTTACTTCTCTCTTAAAATGTACACCATAAGCACACAAAAAAAAAATCGAAAATGAGCTGAGCACATTAAACACAGCAAAAAAATAAGCAAAACACAAGAAGTGCGTAGTTGGAAGAGCGCGTAATTTGAGCGCGCCTTTGGAGACTGCGCAATGGGCATAGGCAATTGGAGTGCACGCACTTGGATCGGTGAGAGCACAATAGGATTGAGCAATTGGAGAGTGCGCAATACACAATTGCCAAATGCATAGCACACACACAAAAACAGCGAATTGAACACGCACACCTTAACGCCTTTTGCACACAAAAACACAAAGAATATACACGACAAGCCCAATTTGTTGTTAACAACGCGTTTACAGTATTATTAATGCGTAATTTAATTTTTGATTTTACTACCGTTTAGCTGGCAATGAGCTGACGATGTGCAATGTCCAACTGTTCTTTTACAACTGCGGCTACTCTCTCGCGATCGCCTCAGCGGCTCTCAGCAGTTGTCTTCGCGACGACGAGTGAAAAGGAAAAACATATAACCAGCACATAAATGTTTATGGATGCGGCGTTATAGTAGTGTTGCTTTCTTTACGCTGCTGGTTTTGCGTCGGCTGCTGGCAAATACAATTTGCAGGTATGTTACCGTTATCATTGCGCTACTTCTACTATTATATTCTTATGTGCTTTTTAAAATTGTAAAAAACTTTAACTGTCAATATAAATTTAATTTGTTTACATTTCAACTTATAAATTAAACCATACAAAACGTTAAAGTTTCGAATTTTTTTTTTTTTTACAGCAATTAAATCTTAGGAAAAAATGAACTTATTGCGTGAGACCAAAGTAGCCCAGTTACTGGTGGGAGATTATACGGTGGGTAGCCAATTTGCCAAAGGCTCCTTTGGAGATATTTATTCGGGCAAATCCATCTGCACAGGTGAATCAGTGGCGATCAAAATGGAAAAATCCGATGCACTGCATAAACAGCTAGCCTTCGAATATGAGGTCTATAAGGCACTACGTCCGGCACCGGGTCTACCGGAAGTATACTACTTTAGCGAGGAGGATGAATTTAGTGCTATGGTCATGGAGCTAATGGGTCCATCGCTTAACATTCTGCTTGAGTTGTGCGGTGGGTCGTTCACCATGAAGACCGTTATCATGCTGGCCGATGAGATGGTGCAGCGCTTGGAGCTAGTGCACAGCAGGGGCTTTATCCATCGGGACATTAAGCCCGATAACTTTGCAATTGGACGCAATCTCAGCTGCAAGCGAGTGCATCTAATTGATTTTGGGCTGTCGAAAAAATACTGGGACCCCATTACCAAAGTGCATATACCGTATCGTGAGGATTGCACCCTAACCGGTACGGCACGCTTTGCTTCAATCCATGCGCATGATGGTCGGGAGCAATCGCGTCGCGATGATCTTATCGCAGTGGGTTATATGCTGATCTACTTTTTGGAAGGCAAATTGCCTTGGCAGGGTCTGAAAGCGGCAACGAAACGCCAGAAGTACGAACGCATCCATGCCATGAAACTGAGCATCTGCAATAGTGTCCTTTGTAAAAGTGTGCCAAGCGAGTTTGCCGCGTACATGGACTATTGCTTCCGTTTGAGATTCGATACAGTGCCCGACTACGATAGGTTGCGCCTTCTGTTTCATAAACTAAGCAAAAACTTGCGCTGCGAATTGAACCAGATCTTTGATTGGGACATGATTAACATTGGCTATCATCGCAATCAATATAATCCGGCCAACGGTTTTCGACACTTTGCCTGGCCAGTTAAATTTTACAGAGATTCCGACGGCAGTGAATATCCAGCACTACGCAATTTGAAATTTCAACGTTGGCCTAAACAAACTATGCTCAAAACCAATAGTAATTCAAATTAAAAAGTTTTTAAAATCAAATAAATAATCGTAATAAAGCTTTCGGTATTGTCGCTGGTCGTTAAGGATTTCATCATTATGATAGCTTAATGCTTAATTTCTTTTCAAAACACAACGGCACCAAAACGAGTTTGACAATAACCAAAACAGTGTTGTAAAATGCGTGTCCTGGATAACATTTGACATCAAATCCAGTTGGCACTCAATACTAAAAATACTAACGAATAAATAACATATTTTTAATTTGACTGTCAATCAAAGTAGCGCTGCACTCACACATACGAACTATTTAACTTGTCGTCGTCCAAGCAGCTTATGACAAACATTAATTGATCTTTGTGCAGTTCGTATCTACCCAAACTTTGAAAATCTAAAAAAAAACTCGGCATTAAAATAGCAAAATACTTGCGGGAAAAAACTATTCATTAGTCGTCCGCGCAACTAACGACAAACATTAATTTGTGAAAAAAAAATTCGTGTCGGGTTTGTGAAAAAGCAAAAAATCGTCGCCAATATTAAAGATACTCATCATACTTTGCGGCCATTGTTTTTTTTTTTCGTGTTCTGCTCATAATTTTTTTTGTGCATTCTATATATTAGTCGTCGGCGCAACTAAAGACAAACAATCGTGTCGGGTTTGTGAAAAAGCATAAAAGCGTCGCTAATATTAAAGAGACTCATCACACTTTGCGGCCATTTTTTTTTTAATCGTTTTTTTGTTGTGCATTTTGCTGACTAAAAAAACTTATCGCAATGGACAAAGCTGCTTATAATAAAAACGGTAATAAAAAAAGATGCAACTCCGTTGATGAAACATTTAAAAATCCACTCAAAAACCAAACCGTCTTCGACAAATTTTTTTTTCCAGATGCTGACGACGATTGTCCACAACCAGTGAAACTAGCTAGAACTGATCCGAGCACAGAACTAGAGGTAAAAAACAATGATAACGTGAGTACCGTTGAACCAATGCCAGAGGAAGTTCCAATAAGTAGCGTAACAGAAACTCAAGCACAACATTTTATAAGAGTATTACAAGAAATACGTGGTGATAATATAAAACCAGCGCTTAAAGATAGTGCTACAATTGCTAAGATACCGTTGGCACAAATAGAAAGTGGTACACATGATTCCATTACCGAAGTTAGTACCATAAACTCAGTGGAGACAACAATTGGTAAAACAGTGCCAGCAAGTGTTACAAGTGGTACCATAGCACGACCACCACTTCTTGAAGAAACTCTAATAACACCAGTGGTAGGAACAAGTGACACGAAGAGTAACATTTTCAAATTTAGAAAAATAAATGATTCAACCGTTGTGATTACTTTGCCAGGAAGGTGTGCATGGCGTCCAAGTGATACCACAACACAACAATCAAGTCTTGAAGAAACAGACTCTGATTCTGAAGACGACAATGATTGGCAGAGTTCTTTATTGCATTGCAATGATTGCTATTGCGTTTTGCCGCCGCACGTCTTTATGAACTCTCGTTCTGACGAACTCGTTTGCGACGAATGCAAACAGCCTAAAGGCGTAAAGAAGAATTTGCTTGAAAGCGATGATCTATCAAAACGTGTTGCTGAATATCGCTATAAAAAAGAGGCAGACAATAACTATAAGAAGGAGAGGTCGGAATTTCAAAAAGTTATGCTTGAACTCAAACGGATGTGCGACAGGGAAATGAATAGACGGAAGATGAATGTACCAGCAAAAGACGTCAGTGCAACGTTTGCCAATTTTGATGCTAAAGCCAAAGACAACAACAAAAAAAAAGAAAAAAAAAACACCACTCGGAACCAAAATACTATACCCAATAATAGTGAAACGTCAACTAAAATAAAAGACTCATCTGTTTTTGAGAAAAGCACAACTGTTGAAGGAGGAAACCTGAAACCATCTATTAGAAGCATACTTACGGAATGCGATTTCACGAAATTCCAGCCAATTTCGACTCAAGATGCCAATGCTGCTAAATGCAGTCAACCAAACCTTATTAAAACGTCTAGTGCAGCTAAATCGCCAACTGTTAAACTCACACCACTGAATCTCTCTGAGAAGAGCAGTGTTAAAGAGACGCAAAGCAAAGCTAATCAGCATAAAAGCATATCTATGCAAAGGGTCAAAATCCCTGAGCTTTCAAAGAATATCCATTCTGCTGGATCTAGAAACCAGAGCCACACCACAAAGAAGACCATTACAGCTGAATCCAAATGCTCAAACCCCTATATGAAGGTTGCTGAATCGAGAAACCCGAACATTGTAAAGAAGACCGATGCGGCTCAATTCAAAGCAAGAAAATCTCAAAATCTCCATCAGAAGCGCTATGATGCTCATCACAGATACCGAAACCTAAACAAGAAAACCAATGCAGCTGAACTTACAAAACAAAACCTTACTAGTACAAAGGAATCCAGTGATGCGGTTTTTAGAAACCTAAACCTTACTAAGAACGCCAGTGCCCTTAATTATAAAATACCAAAACACTCCCAAAAGACAAATGCAGCTCAATCCAACAACACCAACTGCTCAAATAAAGAGAATGTTTCTAAAACGGAAACCTCAAACCTCTCTGACGATAGCATCAAGTTAATCCATTCTAAAAAGAGCAATGTTGCTAAGGATACTAAACTTGTCCCCATTGGGCCGAAAAATAATGATGATGTTTCCATAAATGTGCCGATTAATCTGGTTAAAGACAGTTTTGAGACGATAGTCAATGTTCAGAACCTTAATAGGAAAAGTTCTCATAGTGGAGCCAAAAGCGTGGAGCAGTTTGACGAAAGATGTGTTGCTCCGAGTAATCCGGTTGAAGTCAGTTTTGAGACGATAGTCGGTTTGCCGAACCTCAATGAGGAAAGTTCTCATGGTGGAGCCAAGCGCGTGGAGCAGTTTGACGAGAGATGGGTTGCTCCGAGTAATCCGGTTGAAGTCAATTTTGAGACGATAGTCGGTTTGCCGAACCTCAATGAGGAAAGTTCTCATGGTGGAGCCAAGCGCGTGGAGCAGTTTGACGCAAGATGTGTTGCTCCCATTAATCCGGTTGAAGTCAGTTTTGAGAAGATAGTCGGTTTGCCGAACCTCAATGAGGAAAGTTATCATGGTGGAGCCAAGCGCGTGGAGCAGTTTGACGAGAGATGTGTTGCTTCGAGTAATCCGGTTGAAGTCAGTTTTGAGACGATCTTCGGTTTGCCGAACCTCAATGATGAAAGTTCTCATGGTGGAGCCAAGCGCGTGGAGCAGTTTGACGAGAGATGGGTTGCTCCGAGTAATCCGGTTGAAGTCAATTTTGAGACGATAGTCGGTTTGCCGAACCTCAATGAGGAAAGTTCTCATGGTGGAGCCAAGCGCGTGGAGCAGTTTGACGCAAGATGTGTTGCTTCGAGTAATCCGGTTGAAGTCAATTTTGAGACGATAGTCGGTTTGCCGAACCTCAATGAGGAAAGTTATCATGGTGGAGCCAAGCGCGTGGAGCAGTTTGACGAGAGATGTGTTGCTTCGAGTAATCCGGTTGAAGTCAGTTTTGAGACGATCTTCGGTTTGCCGAACCTCAATGATGAAAGTTCTCATGGTGGAGCCAAACGCGTGGAGCAGTTTGACGCAAGATGTGTTGCTCCCATTAATCCGGTTGAAGTCAGTTTTGAGAAGATAGTCGGTTTGCCGAACCTCAATGAGGAAAGTTATCATGGTGGAGCCAAGCGCGTGGAGCAGTTTGACGAGAGATGGGTTGCTCCGAGTAATCCGGTTGAAGTCAATTTTGAGACGATAGTCGGTTTGCCGAACCTCAATGAGGAAAGTTCTCATGGTGGAGCTAAGCGCGTGGAGCAGTTTGACGCAAGATGTGTTGCTCCCATTAATCCGGTTGAAGTCAGTTTTGAGAAGATAGTCGGTTTGCCGAACCTCAATGAGGAAAGTTATCATGGTGGAGCCAAGCGCGTGGAGCAGTTTGACGAGAGATGTGTTGCTTCGAGTAATCCGGTTGAAGTCAGTTTTGAGACGATCTTCGGTTTGCCGAACCTCAATGAGGAAAGTTCTCATGGTGGAGCCAAGCGCGTGGAGCAGTTTGACGAGAGATGGGTTGCTCCGAGTAATCCGGTTGAAGTCAATTTTGAGACGATATTCGGTTTGCCGAACCTCAATGAGGAAAGTTCTCATGGTGGAGCCAAGCGCGTGGAGCAGTTTGACGCAAGATGTGTTGCTCCCATTAATCCGGTTGAAGTCAGTTTTGAGAAGATAGTCGGTTTGCCGAACCTCAATGAGGAAAGTTATCATGGTGGAGCCAAGCGCGTGGAGCAGTTTGACGAGAGATGTGTTGCTTCGAGTAATCCGGTTGAAGTCAGTTTTGAGACGATCTTCGGTTTGCCGAACCTCAATGAGGAAAGTTCTCATGGTGGAGCCAAGCGCGTGGAGCAGTTTGACGAGAGATGTGTTGCTTCGAGTAATCCGGTTGAAGTCAGTTTTGAGACGATCTTCGGTTTGCCGAACCTCAATGAGGAAAGTTCTCATGGTGGAGCCAAGCGCGTGGAGCAGTTTGACGAGAGATGGGTTGCTCCGAGTAATCCGGTTGAAGTCAATTTTGAGACGATAGTCGGTTTGCCGAACCTCAATGAGGAAAGTTCTCATGGTGGAGCCAAGCGCGTGGAGCAGTTTGACGCAAGATGTGTTGCTCCCATTAATCCGGTTGAAGTCAGTTTTGAGAAGATAGTCGGTTTGCCGAACCTCAATGAGGAAAGTTATCATGGTGGAGCCAAGCGCGTGGAGCAGTTTGACGAGAGATGTGTTGCTTCGAGTAATCCGGTTGAAGTCAGTTTTGAGACGATCTTCGGTTTGCCGAACCTCAATGAGGAAAGTTCTCATGGTGGAGCCAAGCGCGTGGAGCAGTTTGACGAGAGATGGGTTGCTCCGAGTAATCCGGTTGAAGTCAATTTTGAGACGATAGTCGGTTTGCCGAACCTCAATGAGGAAAGTTCTCATGGTGGAGCCAAGCGCGTGGAGCAGTTTGACGCAAGATGTGTTGCTCCCATTAATCCGGTTGAAGTCAGTTTTGAGAAGATAGTCGGTTTGCCGAACCTCAATGAGGAAAGTTATCATGGTGGAGCCAAGCGCGTGGAGCAGTTTGACGAGAGATGTGTTGCTTCGAGTAATCCGGTTGAAGTCAGTTTTGAGACGATCTTCGGTTTGCCGAACCTCAATGAGGAAAGTTCTCATGGTGGAGCCAAGCGCGTGGAGCAGTTTGACGAGAGATGTGTTGCTTCGAGTAATCCGGTTGAAGTCAGTTTTGAGACGATCTTCGGTTTGCCGAACCTCAATGAGGAAAGTTCTCATGGTGGAGCCAAGCGCGTGGAGCAGTTTGACGAGAGATGGGTTGCTCCGAGTAATCCGGTTGAAGTCAATTTTGAGACGATAGTCGGTTTGCCGAACCTCAATGAGGAAAGTTCTCATGGTGGAGCCAAGCGCGTGGAGCAGTTTGACGCAAGATGTGTTGCTCCCATTAATCCGGTTGAAGTCAGTTTTGAGAAGATAGTCGGTTTGCCGAACCTCAATGAGGAAAGTTATCATGGTGGAGCCAAGCGCGTGGAGCAGTTTGACGAGAGATGGGTTGCTCCGAGTAATCCGGTTGAAGTCAGTTTTGAGACGATAGTCGGTTTGCCGAACCTCAATGAGGAAAGTTCTCATGGTGGGGGCAAAAGCGTGGAGCAGTTAGACGAAAGATGTGTTGCTCCGAGTTATCCGGCTGAAATCAGTTTTGAGACAATCGTAAATGCTTCGAACCTTAATTATGACAGTTCTCTTGGAGGAGCCAAGAGCGTGAAGCAGTTTGACGCGAGATATTTTGCTCTATTGAAAAACATCAAATACATGGAGTGGAGAAACAGTAGTCAGCGATATCATGAGAATAGTAGTAATGTTAAAGACCAGGCACTGAGCCTTTCTGAAGAACTATATTACAAAGAAGATAATGGTAATTCTGATACCAGGTTGCGGAAACCTTTCAAAAGGCTATACATTGAAACTTTAAATAAAAACCACAATTGTAAGAGAAGATGTATTGGTGCTAAAGTCCTAGAACTACATTCTGAAGGCTATGAAGATGCTATATTCAGCAACAAAATTAACCCTTTCAAACATAGAAAAGAAGAAAATGACAAATTCATGATGCAGTTAACGAAAGCACAGGAGACCTTTCTGGCGCGAGGTTGTATGGAAGTAAAAGCCCTGAACCTATCCCCGGAGAGTAAAGACAACGATGCCGGAGCCCTGGAACCGTTTGTAATCAGAAATGGTATTGAGGTCAGTGCCACTAACCTTTCTATTGACCGTGACGATAAGGAAGCGAAGAAGAAGAATAAAACTGCTAAGGTCGGAGCCCTGGACAGCATTGAGACGTGTGGTGGAGTTCAAGTCGGAGCTCAGAAGATCAAAGATGACGAGAGAAAAAAAAAAAAAGCGGAGCAAAATGTAAGTGTTGGTCTCAAAAGCCGAATTCATTCTTAGAGTTGCTATGCTGCTAAACTTATAACCCATAATCAGTCTGAGATGAGCGTTGATGGTGGAGTCTCAAGCCTAGCCCGTAGTGAAAACGTTAATTTGTCGGAAAGCAACCAAGCTTCTAGATTGGGCACGTTTAAGCTTGCTGAGGAGAACGTTACAGATCAAACCACAAATGACTCCTTACACCAGAGTCACCGACACAAACACAAGAGTCACAGACATAGACACAGTGAGAAGACCCAGAAAAGTGTGATCCACCCTATGAAGAAAAAAAAAGCGGAGCATAATGTAAGTGTTGGTGTCAAAAGCCGAATTCATTCTTAGAGTTGCTATGCTGCTAAACTTATAACCCTTAATCAGTCTGAGGTGCGCGTTGATGGTGGAGTCTCAAGCCTAGCCCGTAGTGAAAACGTTAATTTGTCGGAAAGCAACCAAGCTTCTAGATTGGGCACGTTTAAGCTTGCTGAGGAGAACGTTACAGATCAAACCACAAATGACTCCTTACACCAGAGTCACCGACACAAACACAAGAGTCACAGACATAGACACAGTGAGAAGACCCAGAAAAGTGTGATCCACCCTATGAAGAAAAAAAAAGCGGAGCATAATGTAAGTGTTGGTGTCAAAAGCCGAATTCATTCTTAGAGTTGCTTTGCTGCTAAACTTATAACCCTTAATCAGTCTGAGGTGAGCGTTGATGGTGGCGTCTCAAGCCTAGCCCGTAGTGAAAACGTTCATATGTCGGCGAGCAACAATGCTCCTTCCTTGGGAACCCTTGAGATTGCTGAGAAGAACGTTACGGCTCAAGCCACAAACGACTCCTTAAACAAGAGTCGTCAACAAACGCACTGTGAAAAGACCCAGGAAAATCTGATCCACCCTATGAAGAATAAAAAAGCGGAGCAAAATGTAAGTGTTGGTGTCAAAAGCCGAATTCATTCTTAGAGTTGCTTTGCTGCTAAACTTATAACCCTGAATCAGACTGAGGTGAGCGTTGATGGTGGCGTCTCAAGCCTAGCCCGTAGTGAAAAAGTTCATATGTCGGCGAGCAACAATGCTCCTTCCTTGGGAACCTTTGAGATTGCTGAGAAGAACGTTACAGATCAAACCACAAATGACTCCTTACACAAGAGTCACCGACATAAACACAAGAGCCACAGACATAGACACAGTGAGAAGACCCAGAAAAGTGTGATCCACCCTATGAAGAAAAAAAAAGCGGAGCATAATGTAAGTGTTGGTGTCAAAAGCCGAATTCATTCTTAGAGTTGCTTATGCTGCTAAACTTATAACCCTGACTCAGTCTGAAGTGAGCGTTGATGGTGGAGTCTCAAGCCTAGCCCGTAGTGAAAACGTTCATATGTCGGCGAGCAACAATGCTCCTTCCTTGGGAACCTTTGAGATTGCTGAGAAGAACGTTACGGCTCAAACCACAAACGACTCTTTAAACAAGAGTCGTCAACAAACGCACTGTGAAGAGACCCAGGAAAATGTGATCCACCCTATGAACAATAAAAAAGCGGAGCAAAATGTAAGTGTTGGTGTCAAAAGCCGAATTCATTCTTAGAGTTGCTTTGCTGCTAAACTTATAACCCTTAATCAGTCTGAGGTGAGCGTTGATGGTAGCGTCTCAAGCCTAGCCCGTAGTGAAAACGTTAATTTGTCGGAAAGCAACCAAGCTTCTAGATTGGGCACGTTTAAGCTTGCTGAGGAGAACGTTACAGATCAAACCACAAATGACTCCTTACACCAGAGTCACCGACACAAACACAAGAGTCACAGACATAGACACAGTGAGAAGACCCAGAAAAGTGTGATCCACCCTATGAAGAAAAAAAAAGCGGAGCATAATGTAAGTGTTGGTGTCAAAAGCCGAATTCATTCTTAGAGTTGCTTTGCTGCTAAACTTATAACCCTTAATCAGTCTGAGGTGAGCGTTGATGGTGGCGTCTCAAGCCTAGCCCGTAGTGAAAACGTTCATATGTCGGCGAGCAACAATGCTCCTTCCTTGGGAACCCTTGAGATTGCTGAGAAGAACGTTACGGCTCAAGCCACAAACGACTCCTTAAACAAGAGTCGTCAACAAACGCACTGTGAAAAGACCCAGGAAAATCTGATCCACCCTATGAAGAATAAAAAAGCGGAGCAAAATGTAAGTGTTGGTGTCAAAAGCCGAATTCATTCTTAGAGTTGCTTTGCTGCTAAACTTATAACCCTGAATCAGACTGAGGTGAGCGTTGATGGTGGCGTCTCAAGCCTAGCCCGTAGTGAAAAAGTTCATATGTCGGCGAGCAACAATGCTCCTTCCTTGGGAACCTTTGAGATTGCTGAGAAGAACGTTACAGATCAAACCACAAATGACTCCTTACACAAGAGTCACCGACATAAACACAAGAGCCACAGACATAGACACAGTGAGAAGACCCAGAAAAGTGTGATCCACCCTATGAAGAAAAAAAAAGCGGAGCATAATGTAAGTGTTGGTGTCAAAAGCCGAATTCATTCTTAGAGTTGCTTATGCTGCTAAACTTATAACCCTGACTCAGTCTGAAGTGAGCGTTGATGGTGGAGTCTCAAGCCTAGCCCGTAGTGAAAACGTTCATATGTCGGCGAGCAACAATGCTCCTTCCTTGGGAACCTTTGAGATTGCTGAGAAGAACGTTACGGCTCAAACCACAAACGACTCCTTAAACAAGAGTCGTCAACAAACGCACTGTGAAAAGACCCAGGAAAATCTGATCCACCCTATGAAGAATAAAAAAGCGGAGCAAAATGTAAGTGTTGGTGTCAAAAGCCGAATTCATTCTTAGAGTTGCTTTGCTGCTAAACTTATAACCCTTAATCAGTCTGAGGTGCGCGTTGATGGTGGAGTCTCAAGCCTAGCCCGTAGTGAAAACGTTAATTTGTCGGAAAGCAACCAAGCTTCTAGATTGGGCACGTTTAAGCTTGCTGAGGAGAACGTTACAGATCAAACCACAAATGACTCCTTACACCAGAGTCACCGACACAAACACAAGAGTCACAGACATAGACACAGTGAGAAGACCCAGAAAAGTGTGATCCACCCTATGAAGAAAAAAAAAGCGGAGCATAATGTAAGTGTTGGTGTCAAAAGCCGAATTCATTCTTAGAGTTGCTATGCTGCTAAACTTATAACCCTTAATCAGTCTGAGGTGAGCGTTGATGGTGGCGTCTCAAGCCTAGCCCGTAGTGAAAACGTTCATATGTCGGCGAGCAACAATGCTCCTTCCTTGGGAACCCTTGAGATTGCTGAGAAGAACGTTACGGCTCAAGCCACAAACGACTCCTTAAACAAGAGTCGTCAACAAACGCACTGTGAAAAGACCCAGGAAAATCTGATCCACCCTATGAAGAATAAAAAAGCGGAGCAAAATGTAAGTGTTGGTGTCAAAAGCCGAATTCATTCTTAGAGTTGCTTTGCTGCTAAACTTATAACCCTGAATCAGACTGAGGTGAGCGTTGATGGTGGCGTCTCAAGCCTAGCCCGTAGTGAAAAAGTTCATATGTCGGCGAGCAACAATGCTCCTTCCTTGGGAACCTTTGAGATTGCTGAGAAGAACGTTACAGATCAAACCACAAATGACTCCTTACACAAGAGTCACCGACATAAACACAAGAGCCACAGACATAGACACAGTGAGAAGACCCAGAAAAGTGTGATCCACCCTATGAAGAAAAAAAAAGCGGAGCATAATGTAAGTGTTGGTGTCAAAAGCCGAATTCATTCTTAGAGTTGCTTATGCTGCTAAACTTATAACCCTGACTCAGTCTGAAGTGAGCGTTGATGGTGGAGTCTCAAGCCTAGCCCGTAGTGAAAACGTTCATATGTCGGCGAGCAACAATGCTCCTTCCTTGGGAACCTTTGAGATTGCTGAGAAGAACGTTACGGCTCAAACCACAAACGACTCTTTAAACAAGAGTCGTCAACAAACGCACTGTGAAGAAACCCAGGAAAATGTGATCCACCCTATGAACAATAAAAAAGCGGAGCAAAATGTAAGTGTTGGTGTCAAAAGCCGAATTCATTCTTAGAGTTGCTTTGCTGCTAAACTTATAACCCTGAATCAGACTGAGGTGAGCGTTGATGGTGGAGTCTTAAGCCTGGCCCGTAGTGAAAACGTACATTTGTCGCAGAGCAACAACCCGTCTTAATTGGGAACCTTTAAGCTTGCTTACTAGAAACCTACGGCTCAAACCGCAAATCATAAAACCAGTCATGAGACCCAGCCTGAAAATATAACAAAAAAAAATTTTAAAGCATCCCAAGGCATTCCAAAGGATAAGTGCAACACGCGCAAAGTAGTATTACAAGATTGATATATTTGCTGTCTTTGCCATTAATTTTAACGTCTTCTTCTTATTGTTAGGCAGTTTTTTGGCCCTGTAGAATGAATTTGACGTATTTTGAAGGTGTACTCAAAAGCATTCTAGAGCATTTGATTGAGAAGAGAAGCTTCAAGCCATGAAGCAGTCGCACGGCAGAAATCATTGAAAAAAGGAGCCTGTGTCGATGACATACTTCGTAACACAAATGTGTAACACAAATTAAATTATTTACAATATTGAATCAAGAATTGGCTTACAAACATACATCAATAAATGCAATTTGAATATTTTAATCAATATTATTTAGTTTCAGAAAAAAGTTGCAAGTTTAAGTCGAAAATGAACCAAGTAAGACGCATTTTAGATTTCAGCTTCAATGTTTGTAAGTTTGTAAGCAAGACTTGAAAAAACATATATTTTGAAAGAAAAAAATACATTTGTAGAGTTTTGGGAATTTTGTTAAATTTCTCTCAATTAATTTAATACTTTTGTAAATTCGTCGTGAACATTTACATATGTTTGTATATAGCATTTATGTATTGTGATGAAACAATAAGCGAAATGGAAATGTGATTTAAGCTGCTTTTAAGAGCCAAGCCGATTGCGAATTGTGGCCTTTTGTTGAAGTCTCCTCTTAATGAATCTCGATATTTGACTCAAGTCAGAGTCAATGCAACTGCTGGTAAAAAAAAGTGGCATTAAGCAAAAATGCTTAATGGAAGGCCGAACCTGTACTTTTGCTCAAAAAAGCTTAAGGGCCAACAATTAATGCTGTCCGGTTTGCTGTTGTTGAGCTGGTTCTTAAAACGAAGACAACATGAGTAACAGAGCTCTGTTTTGGAGAGAGTTGCATAATTTTTCTGTTCAACTTTTTTTTTACTTAAATAACATTTATAATTCAAAGAATTTTCATTACAGCAAAATATAATCATTAAAAATTACACAACGATATATTGTTGGCCTACACAAATCCTTGTGTAGAGTATCAATTTGTCGTTAATGTTTTGTTTGCTGGATGTAGTAAAATGGAACTTGGCAATTGGGACGACGACAGCGATGGCGACGTTGACGGAAATGAAAAGATAATTTACCCGCATGTTCAAACATCAGCGTGTGCCACGCCCACACACGCACACACAGGCCAGATGTGGCAAACTGGGCAAAAGCAGTAAGAGTTTAGGTAAGTGAGAGAGAGAGAGAGAGAGAGAGAGAGAGAGAGACGTCATCTAGTGCCGCTAATGCTAATCCTGGTTATCTGTCTATCCATCAGCTAGCCATGTTATGATGTATGTAAATGACGACGACGACGACGACGACTCGACGACTCGAATGCTTGAATGCTCAACTGATGCTGCTGCTGGTTACTGGTTACTGGTTGCTGGTTACTGGTTACTGGCTGCCACTGATGATAATGGCCACCGCAGCTCCTAACTGCAACAACTCTGATTCCGACTCCGATTCTAGCTCCAACCATCGAATCCTCTCTCTTTGGTTATTTAAGGCTGGGTATCCGGGGAAGGCTTCGTTTGTTTTCTCATTGCAGTCTGGGGCCAAACATTTGGTCTGTCTGCGACACACACACACACACGCAAACACACGCACACACATGGAGAGAGAGAGGCGCACAAATTTATTGTTCTTAAACATCTGAGCATGAATGAAAGACTACTGTGTGTGCCGGGGGTACAGTACAACAACTGAAACTCCAGGCATGCATTGGGTACAGTGAACAATCGTTGAATGGAATCTGTTATGGAATTTTTAGCTCTCAACTAGGAAAACTCGAGAGTTCAATATATTATTGCAAATTGCCTTTCAAAATGTGCTTTAAATATAGTTTTTATGTATTTTTGCTTAGGCCAGAAAAATGTTCTTAAAATAAATTCAATCAAATATTATATTATAATGAAATCAAAGAATTTAAAATTCTAGCTTTAAATGTAAAAAAAATATACTATAAAAAGTTAATGCACATTTTTGGATTTATTTGTTAAAAATACATGGATTTATTTGTTAAAAAAAATATTTTTAAGCGAATAAGAATTAATAAATTATGTTCGGTTTCAAGTCATTAAAAATCAATTAATATTAATTTTAAGAATGATATATAAATATTTTTTTATTTATCAATATTATTATAATGTTTAAAAACAATTATTTTTTAGAACTTTTTTAAATCTTCTTATGTGAATTTTCAATAAGAAGCGGAATCAATTAATTAAAATTTTGTACTTGGCCAGTGATCACTGTACCAATCTCTCTCTCTGTCTTCCTGACTATGTGAGATTGTGTGGGCCCTCTAAACCGAATCGGTCTCTGGATATATATTTGAATGCCAAGTTGCCAGTTGTCACAAAGTGAGTGAAATATAGCCAAAATGTCAAATGTCAGCGAAAGACATTATTACTGGCTAGTTGATCCGTCGTCGTCGTCGTCGTCGTTGTCGTTGTCGTACCTCCCACTTCACCCACTTCATCATCATCAGCATTATCATCATCATCATTATCATCGTGATGCGTGTTGTTGTTAGTATGCTCTGCTTGTATAACGAGTCATCGTTGTCCTCCTTCATCTTCATCTCCTTCAACTCCTACGTCATTGTCGTTGTCTACGGACTGTCGCCGTCTGCCTTGGCGTGCACGGCACAGATAATCGATACGCACACGCACACATCTTATGGGTGACTGGGTGTGTGTGTGTGTGTGTGTGTGTTTGTGAAGTGAAAGACCATGTCAGCTCATCAGCCAACACATTGCCTTCATCATCATCATCCAACATCATGCAACAAATTGTGCTCAACTTTAAAATCTTAAATTTTCCAATTTTATTTAGCATTTTATCAAATTATTCCAAATAAAACAAATAGATTTTCAAAAACGTTTAGAACAGATTCCTTAAAAAAACCCATTTTCAAAAGAAAAGTTTCAGTTTATTTTTCCTTCTGAACTGGTTCGACTTAAGCCTTAACTGTTTCCGTATTTCGCAAACTTTATACAGAAATCGTCAACTTTCGATACAAATATAGCCGTTATCGATAACTTTTAAGCATAAAGTGCTTGACTTGTTTCGTTTGTACCGGTTCATCATTAAATTTTGTAAACCAAATCTATGCCGTGTCCATTCCAATTACTTTTTATATACCTAATTCAATAATTTGCGATAAAAACGATGCTGCTGTTATCGATACGCATTAGCATCAATGTAGCACCCCCTTCGATACACCTTTAGCCGAACTGCATGCTTAATTTGCACGGTGAATGTCCCAAAAAGCGTTGCGATAAACTACCAAAAAACGAACGTGACAAAAGTTACTGATGACACAACAACAACAACAACGCCGAGTGCAATTGCAGCAGAGATGAGTGGATGAGGGCAGGGCAGGGATGGCCAGTTGGTTTGTTAGACGAGCCGCACAACAAACAGGCAGCAAAATAGAAATGACTTTAATAGCTCATCAATGATTCAAACGGAAATCCGGGCTGTCCAAGTGCAGTCGGTTTATTGGATACCGGAAAGGCATTATGTTGCCATTCCTGTTGCCTTTACCGTTCTACTCGTTCTATCGTTCGTTCGTTCTAACGTTCATTCCTTGTCGTCGGCACGGGGCTGGCCATTATTTCTCCTTCCCGCTTCACTTCCTTCAATCTGCTTTTGGTTCTTATTGTTGTTGTTGTTGTTGTTGTTTTTTTGTTTGATTGGGCTCTGACTGACTGCTGAGCTGTTGGTATTGGTGTGCAAGTGTGTGTGTGTGTTTGTGTGCGTCTCCCTGCGCTTAGCTGAAATGATTTTCACGCTGCCTCCAAAAAAGTATGCAACACAATTTGCATATTGTTTTGTCATGCCAAACGATACTGTGGGCTAACTTGGCTCTTTAATGAGCAAATAAAATTAAATCGATTCATTGATTTTGAACTGTAATATTAAAAATAATAAAAAATGTTATAGACAGAAGAAAGCAACTACAATTTGGGACATGAACTCTGCTTTAAGTTAGTCCAAAATTATCGATAGCTCTTTCGGCTATCGATATACTCATGCAATCGATAAAAATCAAATGTTTAATAAGGAAAGCATTTAAGGATTCAATGGATTTGTTTCAATTGCTTTTTTTTATAAGTTTTTTCGTTTTGGTTTTCACTTATTTTGCTCCACAGTGCAAGACTGGTGCATTGCATATCAGCAGCATATGCAGCCTATTCAATGATTGCATAAAGTATGCGTTTGGTGTATTTGTCTATGTGTGTGTGTGTGTGTGTGTGTTTGTGTGTTTTTGGAAGTCAGCTCACACACACACACGCAGAGTGGCTCATATACACCTGAGCTGAGCTGAGCTAAGCTGAGCAAAGCATTTGCCCGTCAGCCCTTTTGAACCTTAGTGTCCCTCTCTGTCTGTCTCTCTCTTTCTTTGTGTGTATTGCTGTCTCTTTTAGGTCGTTACGTTGCTGGCTGGGAGGAGTAAGAAGTTTATCTGGCTGTTGGTTGGTGTTGGTGTTGGTTGTTTGGAACATATCTGCATCTGCATTATTATCATCATTATAGATGGCACACGGCCAGTGGCTATGTGACAGTAGCCGCTTGGCTTTTGTATCTCATTTATTATGCAAATCTGCTAGCGAGACTCCAACAACAACAACAGCAACAACAACTCAACAAACTGTTAATGGGCAGAATACGTTGGAGCGTGATGGGAAATGTGTGGAAAAACTGACGCTTGCGAATTGCCTTCAATATTCGAAAGGTTGAAAGGCAAAATGGTCAACAAGTTCAACAGCTACAACAATTATGCTGTTGCACGTTTGCACCTACCCCTACCCCTACCCATACCCCTACCCCTACCCCTGACCATACTTATCATTTTGGAATGTAACAGACATCCTGTGCTCCTTGGCTGTGTTACGCCTGTTACGATAACTTTGTTGCTTTCAAAGCAATTACTGATTAATCATTCATAGCCATATCTAGTCCATAAACTCTAGTCTTTGATTGAACAGTTTTCCACTTGAATTGAAACATAGCTCAGCGATTTTTGCCAACGATTTACACATTCGAATCGAAAGGAAATAAAAGAGCAAGGGAAGGGGGAGGGGAGACCTTTGTGAGAGTGAGAAAATTGACGCTTGCCAATAATAAAAAGTAAATACAAAATTTTTCAATATTTCAATGTTAATCAATTACGTGATTTAATTGAAAATGCCAAAGTCAATAACAAAAAAAAAAAAACTGTTTCGCAAAAAATTCGAAATTAAATAAAATCATAAAAGTAAATAAATATAAACCCATAAGCATACAAAATGTACAAACAACAACTGTATATATATATATATATATATATATATACATATTGCTTATCTAGCAATTTCAAATGACCAGAGGTTTCTGTGTTTGTTCGGTATGAAAACAAAAACAACAACATCGTTTGAAAATTGAAACTGTGATTCGGCCCCTACTCAATTTTTCATTCTTATTTATTTATGCTTTGCTTTGTTTGACAGCGAATTGGTTTTCAATTAACAGAAAGCCGCAAAAATTTAAATACAACAATAACAAATAACAATTGACAAAGTGTTTACTTCGACAGTGAAAAATTCGCAATGAGAAAAAAAATAAAAAGCAACTTAGAATGATATTATTAAAAGGAAACGAAGAACGCCGAAACTGTGAAAATATGAAGATTTCCGATAAGGGAGTTTGGTTGGTACGGGTGGGCGTGGCATCCCAATATGATACAGATCTGTGTGGAATGTTACCAGCTATTTTTCTACTAAATTTGGTAACACCAGCCTTAAAATTGTCAAAGATACCGGCGATTCCATTTTCACTAGGCGTTTAGGGTTGGCTGGGGGCGGAAGAAGTGGGCGTGGCCTACAAGATTTTGATGCAGTTCTTTGGGGCACGCCATTAGATATCTTCCTACCAAATTATTTGGTTCTAACTGTACAGATGTGGGAAATATGTAACTTTATCGATTTTCAGCTATCGACTATATCGATTTCCCATCTACCCAGTAGGAGTAAAAGCCAAAAATTGACACCTTATATTTACCGCCCATAGATAGACATATTTGCCGAATTTCAATTCTCTAGCTTGAAGGGTTTCAAAACGGACGGACAAACGGATATTGCACAAAACCCATATACCCTTTACATTCGGTATCGAGTATAAATATGAACTATGTATGTGCATAAATAAAAGAATAATAATCGTAGTTAGCTTTTGTTTAGAGCAATGTTCATTAGAGGCACCAACGATTAGCAAAGCATGCAGCTTGAGATAGTATCTAAACTATGCCCCCCGCACATTCTATAAAAACGGCATGGAATCCTTGCACTCCAAAATGCAGCTGCATTTATATATAAATAATGTGTGTATGTATAAGTATACAGTTGTGTCTAACTAAAGTGAACATCTGATAAAGAGATACGAAATGTAATGATACAAATATTTAAGAGAAATAATCAAATGGAGTTTCTCATTGAGAATTTACAAAGTTTTCCAGAACTGAAGATCATTTAATATTGGATAAGGACATATGAAGATATGGATATGGAAATGGTTATGGATACGGATCAAGGTATGGGTATGGTTATAGATATGGATGCGGATAAGGGTATGGAAACGGGTATGGATATGGATATGGATACGGATAAAGGTGTGGAAATGGGTATGGATATGGATATAGATATGGATAAATATATGGATATCAATACGGATAAAAGTGTGGAAATGGGTATGGATATGGATATGGTTATGGATAAAAGTGTGGACATGGATATGGTTTAAGGTATGGATATGGTTATAGATACGGATAAAGGCATGGGAATGGATATGATTATGGATAAGGAAATAAATACTGATACGAATATGGATAAGATTATGATTATTAATATTGATATATATATATAAATCTGAATAAAAAACTTTGATTATGGATATTTATTGTAGATGTCAAACTCTGAACCAAATAAGTTCACTATAACCGGACACAACTGTAGCGCAATACAAAATGAAAAAGAAAAAAACCAAAAAGGAGAGCAAAAACGAAGCATTTGCTGCACAATGTGGAGGCTGGATGTGAATTGTTTCGACGATGGGGAAACAATAAGAACGCACATCCAAAGGCAGCCAAGGAATGCACAGCAATCCTATCCTGTCTGGATGTCTGGATGTCTCTCTCTCTGTGTGTGTGTGTGTGTGTGTGTCAAAACAAATTTCATTTCACATTCAATTAAATTAATTTTAACACCATTTGCAGGCGGCAGGACACCAGCAGCAGCAGCAAGAAGATGCCAATGCCAATGAGGAGGACACACAGCAGGATACGACTATGAAAGGCAAGGAGTTTGGCTATTGAGAGTTCGCTATTGAGAGTCGAGAGAGAGAGAGAGAGAGAGAGAGGGGCGACACAGTTGACGCCGCATGCCTTTGCCACGTTTTCCACATTTCTTCACTTAAGCGTTAATGGTTTTGTCTTTTCCTTATTGTTGCCCCGCGCGACTCTTCCCTCAACCACACATATATATATATATATATGTTTGTACATAGATCGATCGAGTCCGAGTCCAGAGTTGGCAGTGCGAATTCGAACAGCGAGTTAATATAATTACAGAAATAAAGTCTGGAATTTTAATTAAAACACAACTTCATTTACAGCCGCAGACGACATTCGGACGCCAAACAAACACTCAACTTTAGTTCCAAGTGAAACAGAGAGAAAGAGGGTTAGTGTGCGTGTGTGTGTGTGTGTGTGTGTGTAAGGCAGGTGTAGCCACAATAGACAATGACAAACGAATAGCCGCAGTCCAAGCTAAATAAAAGCTCTACTCCCACACACACACACACACACAAACGTCGCGTCGTTTGTCATTTTGAATTGGAAAATTTCGATACTAAAATTCCAACAATTAAACGACATATGCAAATATCAAATTAAGTGCCTCTGGCTTCTTTTTCACTGTAATCGAATATCGATTTTTATCGATTTAATTACACACATTCATTTTTGAGCTCATAAATAAGTTTTTCTTTTTTTTGCTTAGCATTTATTTATTTACAATCGAACGGAAAAGTGTTCCTTCTGGGGAAATACTACAGCCGGCATCCGTTCAACATGTTGCAACTAATTGCATGCAACTTGTGGGCAAAATCGAGTCGACATTAATAAATTATGTCGACGCTTAAACAACAAACATGGAATTGCTGTTAGCGCAAATAAAGCAACCAACATGAAAATCTTTTTTTAAATCGAATTAAATATCGAAAAGTTGCATGCAACTAATCAGTTTATAATTTGTCAGTTTTTTTTTATTTCATTTTTATTTAAATTAAGAATTCAATTCTTAAATTTTAATTCATTTTATTTTATTTTTTCAATAATAATGTATGGCATATTTTTATTTTTTTTTTTAAGTTTAACGTATTTTGTAGATTTTTCTTAATATTTAAAATATTGACTCAAGTTACTCAATTTTAGATTTTTTTTTTTTTTTGGGCTATTTTTATGTATATTTTTTTCCTTAAGAATTCGAAATCCTTGCGACGCTATTAGCTTGTTGCGCTGTCTGCCGCATGCAACAATTGTGTTTGTGTGTGTGTGTGTGTGTGTGCGACTTGCAACAACTGTGGCATGTGCATCCTAATGTCGTTGTTAATGCCGCTTCTGGTTGCTTCTGGCTGGTTGCCTAATCAAAAACAGAAGCTACAAAAGCCGCAGCTGTGACAAGCGTTTCTGCTGCAGCCGCTAAAGCCTCCGCTCCTGGTTTGGTAAAGGGGCGGGGATGTGTGGGGGCTTGGGTGTTTTCCAGCTGACATATGCACATGAGAACATTGGACGTTGAAACAAACTAATGTCTAAATTTGTGCCTAAAATTTGCAAAATTTGCATTTTTTTTTCTGTGTGACATTCTTGATGTTGCTATTATTATTTTTTCATCTTTCATTTTACTTTTTTCGTTGTAGTTGTTGTCGTTGTTGTTGTTGTCGTTTCGTGTTGAAAATATAATTTTTAATTTAAATGCAAATTTTGGAAATCATTTTCAAAGCATTATGTGCCCATATTGATACGCAAATTGCTGTCAGCCAAACACGCACACACACGCACACACACACGCACATCGAAAATAGACAAATACACTTGAAAAAAAAGACAATGATTACATTAGCTGATTATTGGTATAACCGCTTTATCATTTTGTTATTATTATTATAATAATAAATTACAAATTTTTTTTCGTAGTTTGTAGCATATTTTTTTAGGCAGCTTCCGGTAGTATTACGGTTCCTTGACGAACGAAAAGGTTCTTGAGTTGATGGTACAAATAGTCACCATCAATCAATAGAACATGATGCCTATGAAGCAAACTATAGATGTCAAGTATCAACAGTTGATTATGGTAACGGTTCATAGCGCCCCTCAAATGGCGACACCTTATAACCGGATCAAAAACCTCCAGGTGCCTGAAGCGCGACTCCACTGCTTCGAACCAAGGACCATAGGGTGACTCCAGCGGCCCACAGCCTACCCAGGCAATCAGTGCGGCCTCAGACATTTGCTCCAAATCATATGCATTCATTTTGATTTCTGTTGGATCCAATTAAAAATCAATAGGAATTAGTTTCTTATTAAAAACCCAAAAAATATCGTTGAATCAAAAGACGCAAATAAGAAACTAAGAGAAAAATAATTTTATTTAGCCGCGATTCTACAGAGACAAAAATCTATACAAAAAAACTTTTTTTATAACTTTTCATCTCAATATATATATTTTTTATTTAGAAAAAAATAAATTAATTAAAATATATTGGCCTTAACATCAAAATGGCTGCCAAAAAAATAAGTGCGAACAATTTGCGGCTGCGTTCACTTTGCACCGTTATGTTGCGCATGCGACTCTAACTAGCAAAAGCATATATGCGTCGCAGCTTGTTCACCACTCAATAAAACAATATCACCGCACAAAAAATTGGTTCCCTTTTCTTTTTTTTCTTTGCATCAGCACGAAGAAGCTGAGTTGTGGTCATTTTTTTGTGCGGCTTAACATTTGCACGGTTTAGTTTTTGTATTTTAACTTACACGATTTTCTATGGCGTTTTTCTTATCAAAAAAAATTTAATTCCTATTTTAGCAACGAACACGTTGAAAGATTTGTAGCGAATAAATTGTTTGAGTTAATTCTCACATATTTTTCAACAGCAAACTATTCAATTGTGTGTGAGTAAAAACGAATTGTCATTTTCGATATTTGACCGTATTTTTCTAGTATTTTTTTCTTTTGATGGAAACCAAATCAACACTGCATGACAATCGATATCGATATACGAAGACGAAAGACGTTGATTTGTTGTCGATACAACATTGTTGTAGAATGTGAAATGCATTGATATATTTATGTATGTATGTATGTATTTATGTATTTATGTTTTTCCCTTTTAAGTGATGAATTTGTAATATCAACTGCGATTTTTATTGTAGTGTAAAACAGACTAACACCAACGCATACGCATATGCAGATTTAATAACGCATACGCGTCACTCAACCGCTGGAACAGGCCGCAGCCCAACAGTTGCCAGCTGTATTGCTTGCCTGGCTCTGACTCTGACTCTGACGCACGACACGTCCCACTGTCTGCTAGCCATGTGACCGACCGCTGCAGCCACCGAAAAGCTGACAACATCAGCGAAGCCAAACACCGAAACCCACACACCAGCAATCACACACACACGCACACACACACATACATAGTTTCACTAGCATACGCACTAAAACTGCTGAGTATTGATTTTTGAAGAATTTGTTTGTTGCATAAAGCTCCACCAACAAAACTCTTCTCTTTCTTTCCAACTATCTATCTTTGTATGTACATATGTATGGATATTGAGGGCGGTAGGTGATAGCCCGGAGGATTCAAATGCCTGTTTTTAATGTTTATTGGCGGTGGCGGCGTGACGACAACAACAACAACACCAACGGATAACACAGTAACAGTAACAACAACAACAACATGGGCATCACTAGGCGCAAAAGTGTAGCCAAGCGAAGGTGTCACTCTGTCAAAAAAAAGGAGAACTCACCACAAACCCCCCTTTCCGTCCCCCTTCACAGCATTCCATCCATCATCTAGCTAACTTTTAGCCCCTTTTGTTTCAGCAACGCCCCTCTGCCCCTTTGGGCACACTGAACGCGCACAAAATTCCCAATCAACGCACCGCTAAAAGCATTCAAGTGCGAAATACAAAATGCAATGCTTGACTATTATAATGTATATTATGCTGCATACATACATAAATAGGTAGTATGTATATGAGATGTACACTGTTAGAAAAATGTATGGAGAAAGCATAATAGCCTACATTTTCTAGAAAATAATACATAAACTGTAAATGCAAAAAAATATAATTCAAACTAAATAAAAAGAAAAATTTCATAACACATTTTTTAACTTTGAATAAAATAAAATACTTAAATGAAGTATAGGTATAGCTAAAAAGTGATAAAATGCGGAAAAGTTTTTCTTGCTCTCATCTCGTAACTTCCCCTCATTTCCGTTCAAACACAAAGTAAGCACCTCGATCGTGGTGAATAGACGGGCAATGGTGCGAGTTGACGGTGTTGAAATTACTAGGGATGGGCAGTCATTAAAAATCATTTCACAAGTCGTCAAATCCGATTATGAACTCATTTCACTATATTGCCCATGAACTACTTTGATGTTTAATTTGCAATTTAATTTGATGCCTATGAGCATTTGTACCCAGCTTTCCCGCACCGCCACCTCCGCCCTTTGGCACCTGTCTGTGTAGTTTACCTGGGCGTATGAGCAATTTAAAAAAAGGTTACAAAATACTTTAGCGATAATTTTATTATTGTTAGTGTTGTTGTTTTTGTCGTTGTTGCTGTTGATGCTATTAGTTGGTTGCCAGCTGGCCATTAACGTCCATTTAGTCAGGCGCCACGCATTTCTAAGTTGGTAACATTTTCTAATTGCTCCTGTTTGGCCCGAGTTGTATTAGTTGTTGGTCGTTGAGTGCGGAAAGTGGTTGGCGGAGGGTGGGGGGGGTAAAGTTTATTACAACTGACAACTGTGGGAGTGGGAAGTTGTCAGGGGTGATGGGATGATGGGTTTGGGTATGGTTGTGGGAGGTCGACCTTTGTCGTTACTGTTGCTGCTATTTTCATTGATTTCGCCCACACTGAACAAATGTGGGCGTGCCACCAATTAGTGCATCAGCATGCAAAACCTTTCGACATCAGCTGGCTTAATTTTCACACAGCCCCGTTCCACACCCAGACCAAACAACTTGGACACTTATCACACCCACTCACACACACACACAGCCGACAAACGAAGCCATTTATGAATATATTTTAAAATTCATTGCAACAGGAGCAGCAGTAGCAGCAGCATTAGTTGTTGTTCTTATACCCTGCACTCAAATGCATTGAAAGTACGCATTCTTGTAACGTGAATGGCACAAACTTTACTCAATATAAGAGTGAGAGTGTGATTAACATATCAAGTATCGATTGCTAGCTTAAAGTATAGTTTGTGATCATCGATAATTTCTTACATTTTATGTTACTTAACATGATCTCACTAATGTTAAGCAGAGTACAATGAAGTCGGCCATCGCAAAAGTTAAATTAAAATGCTCTTGCTTGTTATTATATTGAAATATAGTCGGAAATTAAGTTGTCCCACTCCGACAATTCAGTTAAAAAGGAGCTGCAGCAAACTTGCTGCTACTACACCTTTTGTGCCTGCTTCAAATGCGTTACCTGAGACACTCTAATGGACATAAAAGACCAAAGTTCAGCGTGAATGCATGTTGATTCATGCCCTTTTACCAGCTACAGAAACTTGAATCAATGCATGGACGGCTCGCAAAAGGGGTAGATGATGATAATGAATATTTCAACAAATAATATGTTATATTAATACTATATATTTATATAATAACAAATAAAGTGTATAGATGTTTTTTTATAAACGGTTTCTCCTTAATCTGTGTATGTTGTTTTTGGTAGCCAAATTGTGTTTTGCATTCCCCTTTTTAGAAGGCACCTCTGTTATATATAGTGTTACGGCTACATAGCTAGATGTGACCTAGGGGCCAGTGTCAGCCAGTTAGTTTAACCAAACTTGAAGTATACTCCAATGAAAGGCACAAAGAATGAGCCCCCGAGACGAGAACGCGCCGAGAGTCAGACGCTCACAGAGTTTAGAGAGCTTGCAACCTTGTTGTTCACCTTTTGGCCTGTGTGCATGCTTTGAAGCTTGGAGATGCTTTGCATGCAGGTCGAAAATGGCGACACGCGTTGCCAGTAGGCGCCAGCCAGAAATAGAAGGAAACATAACAGAACTGGATGATAGGAGGAGAGCTCTGTCTGCTGTCAGGTCACGTGCCGAATGCTAGCTTCTTTGGAACCAAGCGAGCGTGAGACATGAGGATGAGAAGGTTGGTTTGTGTGGCGGAGAGGGTCACCAGAGATGGCGCGTTAATGTTTCTTTTACGTGAGTGGCCAACCTTTCCCTCATTCACCCACTCCTTTTTAGGTTGTTGTCTGCTACAGTTGCTGTTGCTATTGTGTAATGTTAGTTAATAGCCATTGTTGTGTAAGGGGCTTCGTGTGCTCCTTTTGCTTTTGCTTCAGCTTCAGCGCCAGCTGCTCCTCTGCAACACTGAAGGAAAAGAAAAAAAACTTGGTAGTAACGGCAGCTTTATTGATAATTATTGTGCCATGCTCTTCTTACGTTTAAATACCCTGCATATCCATTAAAAACGTCTTAAAACGGGGATCATTCTCAAACGTAAACAAAATGTAGCCGAAACGTAATTTTCGATTGCATCGCTTGAGACACCTAAAAAGTGTTTTCGTAAAAGATTTTATATAACAAATAGCATATTTTGTTTTGTTCTAATTTACGTTTACAGGGTATCCATGTATGGTCATCCTTGTCGCACACATTTATTTGCTTATGTTTGTGTTGTTGTTGTTGTTGGCCCATGCATAAATTTAATTTGCTTAATTAATTAAGAAAAAGAAGCAGCAGCAGCAGCAGCAGCAAAGAGGCGGCACTTAAAGTGGAGACCATGCCGGGGAGTGGCTGGGATGGGTTGTTCGGACCAAGAAGCCCCATGCACACTAATTGAAAATAAAGACCAATTTTTTAATTAAACTTTAAATTAATTTATTGAAGTGCCCGCACATACCTCCGCGCGCCTTCGTTGGCCCATGAACTTTGACCCGCAGCGCGCGGTCAGTCAGCTTGAAGATCAAAGCGCATCCGAAAATACATAATTGGAGAGAGGACAAAAACCAAAGACAAGGAAAAATTGCAAATTGCAAATGGCGCCGCAGGCTTGCATTTTGGCCTCTCAATTTTGTGCTAGTGAACGAAGTGGGCGTTGGTATGTATGTATGTACAATGTACGTGGGTGTGGGCGCGGCGACTGCACAAAATCAACAATACGCTAATGCTCATTTAATGCGATTTTGCACGTTTGCATTTTCCAACAAACACACACACACACGCACACGCACAAATCTAAACAAGTGCGTGCAGTGAAATTTATTTATCTAAGTGTGTGACGCAATATTTGCACTATATTACATAACCGCAATTTTACCACTGCCGCCAATGAAGACCCAATAAAAATCTAGGAGAACAACACACATCCCCGCAACAAAGAGCAAGAGAGTGAGTTGGCAGATGATGATGCTGTGTGTGTGTGTGTGCGTGCGTGCGTGCGTGGGTGTATTGCATTCAAATGTAAACACACAACATTTTTGATATCGTTCTTCGTTCGGCTGTTCCGAATTTGTATGCACTTGCACTACTCCTGATTGCACTAAGCGAAATTTTGCCATGTTTTGCAATACACAAATTTATCAATTCACTTTGCACAAAAGAATAAACATAGCAGCACAACAAGAGAAACACCAAAACTATTGGCAAGCAATGGGCGAGCAGTGCTGCATGGCATGGTAGACGCTATGGAGGTTGGTCGACACAGAACCTATTTGCAAACAGACACAATAAAACAAATCATTTTCGATTCGTTGCCCACTGATCAAATAAAAGCTTACAATTTCTCAATGTTTATAATATTTGTTTATTCTCATTTTTCCGTTCAACATAATAACCATTATTAATATAATGATGCGTATCGATATTGTGCTTTTTACTCAATGTGGGGAAAGTATCGATACTGATCGTCGTTTGCAATAAAATATTGCAAACAAAATTAAATATGCATGCACCACTTGCTTATTAAGTTTGTTATAATTTGCATTCAATTTGTTGTTTTCTTTCGCATTAATATTATTAGCTCCATATAAGTATGATCGGGATATCGACACAATGATCGATACATCGATATTCGCTTGCATTGCTATTTGCATACGACGGCCATATTGGCGAAAATTTTGGCTATACATTTAATTACAATGTATATTAATTAATATTTACAAAAAATAAATAAAGTTGAATCCTAAATGATGAATGCAACTTGCGCAATGGATATCTGGACATGGATTTGGTGAACCGGAGTGCTGGTGAAGAGAACTAATTAAAGTGCATTGTGTATTGCGTATTGCGTATTGTCTCCATGTCGCCGGCGCCCCAGAAAATCAGAAATTTACTGTTTTTTTTTATTTGTCCACAGGGTGCTTGATAATTGCACAACAAAAATGAAGGACTATGGATACTTAACTAAACAAAAACATGTCACGGATATAAGCATATACGATGGAAGGAAATTGTACAATGGAAATCTAATGGGTGAGTGATGTACATATTTGCATACATACAAACATATGTTTGGAAAAGTCTGCCAATACAAAAAACCAATTAGAAGCCGAAGCATTATATTTTTCACTTGCATAATAAGGCTGCTTCAACTATGACACCCTGTTTATGATGTTCATGGCAATAATTCGATTTAAAACGTTGTGAATAATAATTATTGTGTAAGCAATGTGATTGATTATTATATCAACCATCAATGAACTCACGAATTTCTTGTTAAGGCTTTGATTAACTTATCTTTTAGTTGTTTGCATCCATTCGAAAAGCACATACTACATACATATGTATGTACATATTTATGTATGCAAAGCAAATATGCAAATGCAATGTTCAATTATCACCTCATTAGCTGCAGCATTCAAACTGCTTTTTGACTAATTGGCTCCTTTGAGGGACCCAAACCAAACACCCCAGAGACACTAAAATAGAACTTGAAGCACTTTGCTTACTGTTGTTTTTCTTGTTGTTTGTTGAGCTAAAAATCTCACATTTCCCAAGCAGTATAGATGAGTAGTTTAGGGGTAGGTACTAAAGGTTGAGAACAAAATGCAAAAAACAAAACAAAAAAAAAAACAATATTAATTAAATTAAAACCACAAAACCAAGCCCGCAAATATCCGCACACAAAATGTTGTAATCACGATTTATGCTGAGTTGGTTATTTACACTTTGCACTTAATGTACACACAACATACACACACACACACACACACACACTCACACACACACACTTGCATACATTTGGAATGCATGTTGCACACACGTTGCGCGGCGCTTTTTGCATGTTTAGCACAAAATAATATGCAAATTATGCAATTATTTTAGCTGTTTGTGTATGTGTGTGTGTGTGTAGAAGTGCGAGGTAGGCACCTACCCACTTTGTACAATACCCTGTAAAGAGTTATATGTGCTAAATGCGTTCATATGTAATGAATGTAAAGTTATGCAAAAGCATATTTAAGCACAAAAGTGTGTATAAAGGAGCATATCTACTAATAGTTCTTATTGCTATGAAAAGAGAGATATATATAAAGTATAACCTGACTCGAAAGCATTCTTACTCGTATGTTCTTTGATATTTTTTAGTTCGCATGTGTGTTTAGCAGGTGCAACGTGACCAACACAGTGGACAAATGCAACAGCAGCAGCAGCAGCAACAACAACAGGAACAGGAAAAGCAGTCCGGGCAGGCACTTTGCCTGATTGCTCCCGTCTGCTCAACGTCGGCCCCTGGACTCTAATCGCTTTGCATCGGGGATGAGAATGTCAGTGTGGCGCAAGTCGGCTTTGGTTAGTCCTGCTGCTGCTGCTGCTGTTGCTGTTGCTCTTAAGCGTCCCTGATTTCTGCCAGATCATTTGCCAACTTTGCCCAGCCAGCCAGCTAGACAGGCAGGCAGGCTGGCTGGCAGGCAGGCAGGCAGGCAGTCAGCTAGCCAACTTGCTCGTTGTACGCCCAAACCTTCTTACCATTCCTTCTAGATAACCGCACTAATTTCCTTTGTGCTATTGCTACTGCTGCTGTTGCTGTTGCTGTTTGGCACTGCACATTGTTTCTTTGCACTTTGTCTGGCATCAGAGCGAGAGAAAGCTTCGAGTTGTGAGTCCTGGTTGTAGTTGCTGTTGGTTTTCTTTTCGTGTTGTCGTCGCTGTGACTCAAAATTTATGACAATATTTGGCCAAAACATATGTTGGCAAGGGTGCACAGCATTAGCAGCAATTGCTGTCAGTCTACCAACTCCAGCCAATACCTTTTTTTTATCCAAATCCTCAAAAAAACTTTTCTCTTTCTTGGTTTTTATCGTGTTGTGTTGTCTTCTGTGATCGAAAGCCATTTAGCCTCAACTGTTTCTTGGGCTTTTTATTTATAGCAAAAAACTGCTTACGTTTTGATTTGTGATTTTTAGACATTCAACTTTAACAACAACAACTTGATTTGCATTTAAGCTTTATTTTCAATATTGTTGACTGTATCTCAAGTTTAGTTTAAAAACCGAATATCAAAACAAAAACAAATGGTTCTTAAACAGGATTTAATCTAAAGAGAACAAAACGAATTTTAACAATTATTACACTCTGCTTAGTTAGTTACTGCTTTTAGCCATAAAAATATATGTTTCTGGCTCTGCTTTTTTTTTTTTTTTAACTTTTAACAGTGCTTGTTTTGTGTGCGTGTGTGTGTTTATGAATTTGCAAAGGCCCCCAAGTAGAAATCCATGTTACATGAAAAGCACTTTATAAGCTGTCAAAGTCCTTTGCTACCCCTACCTCCGCCGACCCTCACATTATGTTAACTTCCCTTTCAAAATGGGGCGTTTCCCACGCAATTCATTTATTTAAGTCCTCACCTCACCCGCTTGAATGTCTAATAGGTGTGTGCAGGAAGGGGCAGCGGGGCCGAAAAGTGATTCGTACAGTTGGGCAAAATAAAAAAAAAAAAATTATTTATTGACTTTCATATGCAATTTGGCAGAGCAACCCAACAGCCCGGCGACAAGTTGTGGCATGCTGCGGAGGAATGAAGAGTATCCGTTCAACCCAAATATCATGTCCCCCCTCTCCCCTCCCCCCCCCTTCTGTTGTTAACCCCGCTCATGCGTTAGAGAGAGAGTATTGGCCCCATAACAAAGTCACTTGTCAAATGCAGAAAGCAAACCGAAAGCAAAACACAAATTAAAAGCTGCAACAAGCGCAAAGAGCAAGCGAGATGGAGATAGAGATAGAGAAACACTTAACGCCAAAAAATATGGATAATGTCATTTTTTTTCATCCTCTTTCATTTTTATCTTTTTTTTTCCATTTTTTTTTATTGAACACCAAATATCAAATTCCCCATTTTGCAATGTTGCCGCTGCTGCTGTTTCCTGATGTGATTATGATAAAATATTCTCAAGCTGTTTTATTTTTTTCTTTCTGTTGTATGATTTATGACTTTGAATATGGACAAACAAAACGCCAGTCGACTTGTTATTGACGAAGAAATAATAGAAGAACGAACCGGAGCCAGGGGCGCAAGGATTTCAAAGGGAAGAAGAGAGTGGAGGGTAGAGGCTGGTGGAATCGAATTCACAATAACTATATAAGCACTCGAGTGCGTCGGCATAATTTATACAAAGTTTTTTTTGTGTTTATTTTTTTTTTATGACCAGCAACTGGATCGACCCCACCTGAACAAGGGTGGAGAGTCTATGAAGGGGTGGGAGGATGGTTTGCCAGTTTTCGCGCATAATTTGCCCTATTGTCAGAGTCGAAGAAATTGAAGCCTGCTATTGCCATTTGGTCTTTGACCATTATGGAGGAATTGATTTGGGGGTTGGTTCGTCTTTAATTTTCATAATTTAGTCAAAAACTCTGCCAGTCTCACTGCAAGTAGTCACGCCCACAAATCGACTGGGGGAGGGGAATCAGAAGGTTTTGTGTTTGAAAAGAGTTTTCCTTTTCTTATACCCTAAAGCCATTAACAAAACGATAGGTAAAAAGGGATATTTGGCATATGCCTCGCATCTTCAGCTCCAAAAAGCAAAGAGTCAAAAAAATTATAAAAGGTTATCTTATTTTTTTTTTTAATATTTCGAATAAATTTAATTTTCAGTTATCGATAAATACAAACTGTTCTATATTTACAAGTTATCGATAAAATTAAATAATTTGTTTTTAACGATTTTCTATAAGATAAGAAGATCTTAATTTTGCTCTTTCATTTCATGTTATCGAAAAAATACACTTCATTCTATTTTAAAGGTAATCGATCGATTTGGCTTTGTTATTAACCATCCTATTTAATATAAGAGGTTATCTTAATTTTTTAGTTATTTCATTTTTAGCTATCGATAAATAGAACCAATTTTATTTTGTTAAATTATCAATAGCAATAAAATCATGCAGTTTTATATAGATTTGGCTTTTGTGCTGACCAACCGTAAAAGTTTTTATGAGGTATATTTCGATTAATCGATAAATTCATCCATTTTCTATACAAAATTCTATGTCATTGATAAATTTGTATTTGACATGATTGAGTTTAAATTTTCTTTCTTTGAAAAATGTCACAAGAAGATTTTTCATTCCGTGCACATATGACTTTATGTTAGTTAAAGACTAAACTTCTAGGGTATCTCCTAGTCGAGATTCTTTTGTCTAATCAACAAAAGCATTTAAACTTCTCAATACTGTAGAGAAAACATTTTTTGGGCCACAGGCCACGTTTGCTGTGTTGTGTGGTTGGAGGTTGTAGGGTTGGGGTCGTTGGAGGGGAGGGGTTTGGTTTGGTTTCTGGTTTTTGGGTTCAAGTTTGGGCTTAATTCGTTTCACCTGCAGGCCATAACGGTTTTTCGACTAGCTTACATGCAACATTATATAATCCATGGCTTATCTTCTGCTGAGAGACACAAATGATTATTGATGATGGTTTTTAAGACGAGAGAGAGAGAGAGAGAAAGAGAGGGAATGAAAAAGGAGAGAGAGGTAAACGCTGCATGAGAGTGTCAATTAATTCATATTAGTTGTCATTGAGAATAAGCTTGTGAATCGAAATGCAATTATAATAATTACCTGACTTTAAAGCTTGAACATTTAAATGAAAACATGTTTCACTTTTAAATATCTTTTGTTATTCAGTTTAATACTTAGTTGTACTTGTGTCTTAATAAGGATATTCTAATAAATCTTTTGTGATGCACTTTCATTGTTTTTAAACTCAATAACTTTGACTTGTTTCTTTTATTTGTTCTATATAAAAATTGTATGTTAATAATATCAAAATACCAATTAAACTATTAAAAACTTTTTAGCAATGCTCAAATCAAAGTTCTATTCATAAAGGGACATTCCTTATATGATTATCTTCTGTAATCCAAAATGAAATACGAAAAATATAAATTAAAAATATTTTTTTAATGCTGATTTATACGAATCTTGTGAGAATCTATGATTTTAAGTCAACAATTAACTTTAAAAAAGTTTTCTCTCAAGTATTTTTTAGTTTTAGCATGTTGTCAACTTAATATTTGTTATGTCAATTGGAAAATCTTTCATAATCTTTCATGACGAATGCTCAAAGCTATCCAGTTGCATGGCCAATGGCCATTCCAGTCTGTAAATTGTAGGTACAGGATGAATAGGGCATGAAAAAGTTTAAATTTTTAGGGCAAATTTAACAAAAACAATAAAATGTTTGAATATTTGCTCAGCAAGTTCTTCAATTGAACGAATCGTAATTGATTCATTTCCAAATATTATTTTGAAACTTTATCTTCGCATTCAATAATGAAATCGGAACATTTTTAAACCTTAATATACTTTTAATATTTTTAGTTTAGTTTTAAACAGGTTTTCTTTTGGTTCAGAAAGAAAGTAACCCACACTTACAATGAGTCTATTAGGCAAATCCAGCGAATGCTTTTTTAGCTTTCTTTTCCTAGAAGTCTGGCCAGAAACGTTTTGGACGAGAACACCTTTTGAAAATAAAAAATCCTAATAATTTCTCTGACAGCGAAAAAGTGAAAGGGAGACTTGTGGATGGGAGAGAAGAGTCTGGGGCATTAATGCGTATATTTCACTTGCTCTTGGTCAATTATGGTGCGATGAGGGCAAAGATGAGGGTAGGTCAAGGGTTAAGCGCTGAGTGCTGATAAAGTCCAGACCAAAACTTAAGTCTCTTTGTCTATTGAACGAGTGCAGGGCGAACTTTGGTGGTTTTTAGCATAGCTTTATTACTACTATTTCCCTCTTCGACTAAAACATGATAATGATGATGAAGCATCAGTTACCACAAGAGTAAATGTGTGTGTGTGTGTGTGTGTAGAATGATTGTTGCTTATTTTGATGATTCCGAATGGTTGGTCACGCACAGACGACGACGACGACGACGAGAACCCTCAAGTACAAATGAGACACATATGCAATGTAATCTAATGAATTTGATGATCTATTGTCACACACATAGACACACACACATAGACACACACACATAGACACACACACACACACACACACACACAGAGAGAGAGAGAGAGGAAGATGTGTTTAGGCCTTTCGTGTATAGATTTAAAGGCTTTTTAAAGTCAACTCGTTGCCTACTTTGTATGCGTGACTCATATAAAAGCAGACGAACTGTATACGTGTATGTGTATGTGTGTGTGTGTGTGGGTGTGAGTGTGTGTGTGTGTGTAACCTGTGCATGTGTTGTTTAGTAATAGGGAATATTAGGCTATTGTGTTTGTTGATTTGATTGCGTTGACAATATGAACTGAATCATATTTTGTTGTATTTTCAATAACAAAGGAATGAGAAGGATGTTTTCTTTCACTGTATAGGGTATGTGTTAGTCGCTTAAACTGTCGCTAGTCTTCCCAAAACATTCTCCTCTGCCCAATTCCTTGGCTCTTTTGTGCACATCTTTAGCATCTTTTAGTCTGTAAAGCTTCCTTCCTGTGCCTGGCCAGCAACGGCCCAAAACGAACGGAACGTGCGACTATGCGTGAGAGTATCCCCTTAATGAAACAACATCCCCCCCCCCCCCACCTCTTCCCATCACTGAGGATATTTTGGAATGCGGCGACAGATATGCATATGTGAAGAAGAAGCAGAAGCAGCAGCAGCAGAGTCCTTTCCAATGCATATGTATGCGTATCTCTCTCTCTCATTCTCTGTCTCTCTGTGTGTGTGTGTGTGTGTGCCTATTCATTCATTTCATTTGAAATGTCTGAAGGAGGAGAGGCCAACTGGTTGTCAGACAGCAAAGGATGAGAGGGTGGTGGGGCGGTAGTGTGCAGGCATATTCAATTTAGCAACAGAGAAGAAGATGACAAAACGATTGCTTTCGACTGCTTGTCATATAGATGATGAATTGTTCCTGTTCCTGCTGTTTCTGCTCTCGCCCCCTCGCTCCTACTTCACCCGAATGCTTTTTATTTCTGTGACCCACCAAAAACTTCCGTTAACCCCATAAACATTCAACCAAACAACCGCCAAGTGGGGCATTGTCTCTATTGTTGTTGTTGTTGTTGTTGCTGGTTTGTTTGTTGGCTGTTGCATATTTATGCGTACTCTGCGTGTGTGTTTGTGGCAAACTTAAAGCGGAAATTAAATTTGGGGCAATTAAGTTGATTGTACCACCAAACTTAAACTAAAGAAAAAAATAGTACATGCAATCTGAAAAATACTTGAAAACTGCATTCGAATTTCGAACTTGATTAAAACGAATCCTTGAAAATGTTCTCTCTGTGCCGCAATCTTTTTCATCTTCATTTTCTTCGAGTGCATTTCAAGTAAATTCATTATCGTGCAAGCACTCAAAAGGCGTTCGACTGGGAGAGAGAGAGAGTTGGTTGGTTGCAATAAGGGGAAGCCGGCAAATCAATTAGTTCGATGTGCATGCAAAAAGCGCAAGTTGGCATTATTTGGCGCACTTCCGTTTCCGCTGCATTGCCAGCGCAGCGCAGCTCACAGTTCAGTTAGCGTTGCCAGCAAACAAAACTAATTACAAGCATTTTCATTAACGCCTACAACTGAACGACTTTTGCACCCCAACGCCACTGCCGCTGCCACTGCCGCCGCCGCCGCCGATGTCCTACCACACAACCCAAACCCCAACCCCAACCCCAAAACGTTGCCCAACAAAACAATGGCTAAAATCCATGTTGGTGTGAATGTGTGTGTGTGTGTGTTAGGCAACTACTTAAAAGTCGATGCGCCAAGAAGGCAAAAGCAAGGCTAAAACACTTTAGCAGCTACTAGCCTTCTTGCCCCCTCCCCCCATACCATCATCTCCTTCCTCTCTTTCTTTACTTTTTCTCAAGTGACAACGGCGGCGGCAAATAAAGACTGGGCACAATTTCAGAGAGTATATTATGGGGCAAGGGCAGTGGTAGTGTTGTGGGATGAGATAGGGGTTTGGAAGTTGTTAGTTACCTACACTCTTTCACTCTTCCTCTCTCTATCGTTCTCTCTCCCTCCCTCTCTAGCAAGCTAGACGACAAAGTTCCTTGACGCTGTTGCAAACTTTACCGCCAATGCGGCGCGGCTTCAATCTGTGTGCTGTCAACAAAAACAACAACAACAGCAACACCAACAAAAAAAATATCCAGAAAATAAATTCGTCTTTTTGGCACACCGAAAATTGATGCACCCTTCCAAACAAAATGTCTAACCAATTGACAGGGAAAAGAAAAATAATCTTTTCTGGTTTGAATATGAATGCAAAGGAATAGAAAGGACAAGAGAAAAATGAAAGAAACGTAACGGAATCGCAGGGAAGCAAAATTATAATTGAAAAGATATTTTGACTGTATTTTAAAACGTTTCCTTTAGGCCAAAATCGATGGAAATATGAAAAGTAAAGGCATTCACTATTAGCATTTGTTCGCTTTATCCAGGTACGACTATAATTGAAGTATACAAATATATCGAGAGTACACTGTATTTTTCAATTATATTGTTTTTCAATTATATTGAACAACATATTGTTCTTCTTGGATCAAAGTTGATATCCTTCAAACATTAACATAGATAAAACTTTACTATAACAAATCCAATTTTGACTGCTGATCAGGAATAAAATATATATTCTATATGGCATCAAAGATAATTCCATTTGAAAGGGTATCTACACAAATTGATAGGAAAGTTTCCCTTCTTTTCTTTCATTTGATTTTTTTTACTTTTCTTCTTATTTTTGATGCGCAAACTAAAACCCAAAACAGGGACTTGGGGACTAAGAGAATAGGCAGGGGCAGAGGGAGTTGAGGAGGGACAGTGGGCTCGAGTGGCGAGTGAATTGTCTAATTACAGCTGCCAGTTGCAAGGCGATTTTTAGTTGTTGTAGCTGTTGTTGTTGTTGTTGCTTTTACCGTTGTCAGCGACAGGAACAGGACGCCTTTCGTTGCCATCTTCCTCATTTGCCTCATCTTCATTGGCGAAAGTCGAAAACATCTTAAGCACATTTTTAATTAATTTAAATGCGTTAAGTTCTTGCTGCTTGTCACTTCATTTGGCGAATTGCAATGTCCTTAACATGCCTGCCCATACACACATACATTCATTTACACGCACATACATATATACCTAAGAGCATTAGATCCTTGTTTCCCCTTGTGTTGACATCACTTGAACTTTGACAGCTTTTACTTCCTTTCCTTCCAAGTATCTCAAGTTTTTATGCTAAGATGGAAAGCAATGAGTTTGCGAAAATGTTGCAGAGTTGCCAGATTGTGTAAAAATCATGATTTCGTGTTATATTTCCAATAGGATGATCCTGATTGATGTACAGCTTTTGGATTAGAAAGGAATTTTACATTAAATAGATCCTTTAAATGTTGCCAGATTGTTCACACTACTAGTGTATCCATACTATGTTGTTGTCAGCTCAAGAAAATATATTTCGCTTCGGATTACTTCAAGCTATTTTCAATTAGGAGTCTCCTTATTGCTGCCTCTTTCCAATAAGCTAATGATGCGCTTGCAGTTTGCAGACAAATTATAGACTCGTTTTACACGTTGCAACTAATTGCAAGGCAACGCCAATGAAGGTTTCTAAAATGTGAAACCTTTAAACAAAATTGGTTGACGCAAATCTTTGGGTTACTTCATTAGTTAAATTTTCATCAAACTTGGTTACTCTAACTTAAAGGATAATTAATAATTAAAAGAGTATTTGCTTATAATACAATATTATACAATACTCCGATATCATTATAATAACAAAAGTTGTATTAGATAATGTTAATAAGCTGTAATTGATTTGAACAAAATAAATGTGCAAATTCTTTCAACATCTGATTTCCAATGATATCCAATACTTATTTAACTGGGCAATCACGTCAGCCGGAGCCAATGCCGAAACCAAACGGGAATGGAATGATGGCCTTTCAGCACTTTCATTGCATTGCATTGCAACTGTCAACTGATGAACTGAGGCTTGGCTCTTTTGTGTTGGTGGATTTCTGGCGGATCTGGGTTTCGGTTTGTTTTGGTCCGCCTGTGACAACTGGCTACAAATTGTGCAACTTAATTAAAGAAACGCTGTTAAGCTGGCTTGCCTCCATTTTAAAAGGGGAGGCATTGCCATTGGCCATCAGTCACATTATCCATTTGGTGTGTATAGTATGTGGATTGAAGATTGAAGCATCGAAATCGGAATCACATTGAAAGCTACTCGCGCGTACTCTGCAACGCGTAGGTGAGAAGATATGGGTGGAACGGGTGATTCTATAGAGGACTTCTTTTTGGTACTTTTTGGTTGCTCTTCATCGCTTCTTGCCATCAACAAAGGGCAATTTTCAGCGACAACAACTGACAAACAAGTTGAATGGGTGAAAGGAGCCCAGTAGGAAGAGTGTTGAACTATTAGCTACCCTTTCGGTAAAATCAAGTAAAAGTAGAGCTCGATCTTAAGAAAACAGTGAAATGTCCTTAAACTATATCAATATAAAATACATATCTATAAAAAACTCTTTGTTCTGACTGACTGCTATCAACGCGCAGCCTAAACGGTTAAAGATAGGTGGCAGAAATTTGTATACGATAAAATGTCAACTGAAACTTTATTCAACCTGATACACAGTTGGCAATGCAAAGTTCGAAACCCATACATAAATAATTTATCTTAAAATCCCCCCTTTATCCATTTTGGATAGTAACAGGGTACACACAAACACACACACACACGCACACATAAAACAAAATCAAAAAATAACAAAAATGCAAACAAAAAACGAACCGAGCAAAAGACACAAAATTGAAATCGTATCTGCGCCAAACAAGGAGTGCTATATAGTATGTTTGCCTGTTTGCTGCTTTTAATTGAAAACGCAAATTGGTCATCAATTAATTTGACATATAGACAAAACGGGCCAGAAAAGCGATGGCAAAGTTTTGGCAACTGTTATGTTTCATGCCTCCTCCCTTACTCTCGTCCTCTGGCCGAAAATTCGTCAGTTTCAAACGGAAATAGTTTTTTTTTTTCCAATTTATTTTCAGTAAGAAATTTTGTCTGACAAAAAATCCTCACCTGCGTGTTTGTTTTCCATTTTGAGAGCTACTTTATCTGCTATTTAAGCTCAATAAAAACTTAGTGATTAAATAACACGTAGAAAGTTTAAATTTTGTAGTCGAAAAGGATCGACAAGTAGATTTCCTGAACCCAAAAGTTCCTTAGAAAGTTTCAATCTTTGATATCTTTGGTGTTACTCGACCGACTTCGTTGAAATTTTTACAGGATGTTTTAAGTTTAAAAGTCTCAAGAAAATTTAATGTTTAATTTTTATCGATTAACTCTGCATATAGTAAACGCAAAGAGTTATCGATAATTTGGTTTAGTTGAGGTTGTACTTTAAATCTGGAAGTTCTGTGATTTGTGCTTTCAAACAGTCAGACTCCTCTTTTGGTGCCGATTGAGAATATATATACTTTATGGACTTTGATACGCTTTCTTCTAATAATATTATAAAGTTTTTTTTCTCATTGGTTATAGGTTTTGGGTAAAAAAGAAGGATATCAAATTAAAATTTCCTTACGTGTTTGGCTTTTCGAAGAAGAAGCAAAGCTGCATAAACTAGGAACCAAAAGGCAGTCAAGGATAAAGAATATATCATAATATATACATAGTTTATCTAAAAGTCTTTTCTATCCTCCTTTTCTCTTTTTCTCTCATACCGAATACGAAGCACACATAACCAAAATTGTTGTTGTCATCGTCGCCAAGCAAGCCAAGCCAGGATGGTTAAGACTGACAAGTAACTTTCCATACCAAACCCTCACCACCACTCCGCTCCGCCCGTCTATCCGCCCATTGACCACACACATCATGGCATAAATAAAAGAAAAGCGAAAAAAAAACCAAATTTTTGTTTGGCAATATTCGCGTCGCGTATTTTGTTGCAAAAGTCTTGCATTAATCTTAATATTTGCATGCTGACGATGCCTGCAAAGACAAGTTTTTTTTTTTTTGGTGTGGTGAAAAGGGGGTGGGCGCGGTTCGGGTTTTGCAGTAATAAGAATAGTCTCGGCTTGGTTGGGGTGGGTTATGGTTACGGACTTGGGTCCTGGTTCTATTTTGGGCTTTGCCCATTTATTTATTTTCATCGCCGACGCCAAATTGTCAACGACTTTTAAATGGGCAGAAAGCGTAGGAGTAGCTAAAAAGGCTTGAAGTGTGAGCAGGAGGGGTGGGTGGCATTTGTAATGGGGTAAACGTTACTGCAGTTGCCCAAGTCGCAAAGTCGCATTTGAAATGCATTTCGCATGCAACATTTCCATTTCCATTTCTCTTTCCCAATTTTCTACGATTTCCATTGCAAATGCTGGCGTGCCGACCAAAGACAAAAACCGAAACAAAAAACAAAATCCACAGACAAAATAATAATAATAATAATCATCATTATTATCACCATCATCATCATCATCATCATAATCATCACCAATGTTGCATCCAATGTCGCCGGATATACAAAACCCCCCGCGTTTTATTTACTTGAATGTATTTTTGGCATTTTCTTTTAGTGGTTTCTTTTTTTATTTATTTTTGGTTTTTTATTATTACTTTTATTGCTGTTGCGTTTTTAAGTAATCAAAATCGTTTAAACAAATTCGCAAAATTTGCATTTTGTGGCCAAGTTATGACAGACTGTGGCGACAACTTGCAATTGCAACTCCTTGCCGTTGCATGTTTGCTCATTTGCTCAACGCAACGCAACGGAACAACGTTTTATGTGAATTTCTCGTATTAAGAATTGTAAATTTAATTTTCTGCCTTTAAGCTGAGAAACTAAACTTTGCTATTTGACAACAATTTTCTTTTTTTTTTGTGTTTATAAATAGAATTTTAATGTGTTTTATCTGCTTCCTGAATGAGTTGCTTTAGCAAGCTTAATTTTACGGAAAAAATAAAAGGATTGAAAGCTAAAATCAATGTCTATTGCAGGCTGCATTCGGTAAACCACACATAAATATGTGAAAATGATTTGCTCAATGCCTCTACTAGGGAAATCCAGAAGATGAAACCTTTTCAACCTTCTCTTTATTGGCTGTGCTGTAAGACATCTTTATGAGAACCCAGCCGTTTCCACATACTTTGTTGTTACATCCCAAACTTTAGGAGTTTTGAGATCTTTTTCGGTATTTCTAGTACCCAGCTATCATGGGGCATTACCTTATCCGAAACTTTCCTACAGCTTTTTACATAAAAGTTTATTCGAAGAAAAAACCCTGTTGTTAGTTTAAGATCGTTTACCTAGAATAGATCGTTCTTAGGAAGATTTTAACCTTTTATAACTTTAGTTGGTCTTTAGGATTTAACTCCAAAACGCAAAACGAAGCTCTCTTACAAGTTTCAGCCACAAAAAGCTGCTATAAATAAAAGTTTTTTAATGGGATAAAAATGATAATCCCTAGAACTAAAAGGGCGAAAGTAAAGAGGGGAAAAATGAGTTGTCGTTGGAAAGGGAAGGGCTGACAACGTATGTGTGTTTTTGCAAGCGATAATAAACGTAATGTAAATCCATAAATTGTCATAACTGAAAACCAATAAATTTATATACATGAAAAACAAAAAAAAAAAAACAATTAAAAATATAACACAATAACTAAAGTGCACATAAAAAACTATGTAGTATAGTTGTATGCATGTATGTGTATTTATTTTTTTAAAAATTGTTTGGACAAACACATTTTTGATTATTGACCCGAAGGCAATCAAAGTGTCAACAATAAATATGTGATATAGAATTAGGGCTAATTAAAGAGATATATCTTAGCAAATTACAAAATTCGATTCGTTTAAGTGTCTTGTCCGAAAATAGCGACAATTCGACTAGAATATACCCTGAAGGATTGGCTTTAACTTCCGTCTTTAATATCTTCAATGTTTGTCAACCAATTTAGATGAAATTTTCACAGATTTACATTATTATTGTTTATACTTTCAAAAGCAAATTTCCAAGTATGCAAACTTTTCGATTTTACTGCTACTGATATGGGCTTCGCTCTCTTTGAATAGAAGCCATCAGTTCATCACTTGTGTACCATTTTTAGAACACATTTTCCAGAAATATGCTCAACTCTTGAGTTGCATTGGCAATTAACAAAACAAGAAAATGTTTGGCAAAAATAGAAAAAATTATCTAATATGAATAAATTTCATGTGCCTTGCAAGTCAAGAGTGCTTAACATAAGAAAACTACTCTGCAATAAAACAATTATGCATTTGAAGATTGTTTTAAGGCTTTTCACTCTTGAAAGTGTTTGTAAATTTAAAACAAAAATGTTTTCAAACGTTGGAATATGCTCAACTTAATGTTGCCCTAATGGTATTTTTTTTATATATTAATTTCAGTGTATTTTATAAAGAACATTTAGCATATTGCCTTTCGTTGTTAAGAAGTAAAAGCCCATAACAGGAGCTGAACATTTTTAAATAGCTTTCATCTGTTCTGTGTGTAAAGGGTATCAAAAATGAATGAGTACTCAACTAGTATTACAACTTAAGCCAGAACAAATTGGTTGGATTACACACACACACACACACACACACACACACGAACACACGCAAGAGAGATGAGGTTGCAGCAGATGCAACAGCAGCCGATAAACTCGAATTGCACTTGAAACTTAATTACGGAAACTCGCAAATGCAAAATGCAAAATGCAAATACCTGACAAAGCCAAGTCTCAGAAGCAGAAGCAGAGGCATAAACTGAAGTTGAAGCCAAAACGCTGTTTATACATCTGAACGCCTGGTTAAGTGTTCTCTCTTTCTGTGTGTGTGTGTGCCACATGACGTATAAGTAATATGCATGAATGCAAACTGCATAGATGTGTCTATAATGTCCGTAATGGTTTATAACTCTTCATCCTCTATCAGTTTCTTCGGCTCTTAGGACGTCATCTTGTTAAGCAAATTCTAAACAAAGTTGCTAGCAAATATAGAACCAAGTGTGTGTTAGTGTTTGTATGTGTGTGTGTGTGTGTGTGTCCACTTACTTATGTAATTAGGTGTCTAGCTAGAACGGAAATGGAATTCGGTTTTGCTTTTAATTTACATTAATTGACGATGCATTTATGCCATGCGAAACACTTTTGGGGGCTCTAGGATGCTTGGCTCGCATTTAAAAAATGCATGACAGAAAGAGAGAATTACTGCAACTAGGCTTTAATCGCTTGACGCATTAGGCCAAGCCATGCAATATGCAACAAACGAGATACTAAATAGAGTGAGAACCTCAAAGGAGCGAGAGAAAGGGTATTTGGTATTTGGATGTGAGTTAACCGGGTTAACCGGCAGGGCACTCAGCTGACCCATTTTGTATATTTTGATATGAAAATGGCAATGGGGCAAGGCAGCCGGCCTGCGGGCATTATTAATGGCACTCGGAGTGCACTTAGTTGTGGCAACAAGCATTGATTTATTCATTTGCCACACACACGCATACGCTCGAATAACATTAAGCAATCATTTATTTGACATTCGATATATAAATATTACAATTATGATTATTAATAACAGTCTTTCACAATTCAACTCTTATTTGTTGCATGTATGTTAGGGGAAAACAAACTGTCCGGCTTATCATTAACTTATTGTTGATAAACAGGAAAAGCCAAACTGTAATTAAAAATCGCTTTTACTAGTTTTTTCTTTGCTTTTTGGCAACAACTGGCACTAAATCATGATTGTGTGCCATTGGCCAAACATAAACACACAATATTGGCTACAATTGCTAGTTGTTCAACTTATTGGCGGTCCAATTTTTGTTTTATCATATACTATTTTTGCAACAAGACATTTAATAAATTAAATACAAACATGGAATTCCTGTTACCTTTGAACAATCGAAATTAATATAGAACTAGTTGAATGCAGCTAGTAAACACAAAACTTTCAATAGAAAATCAAGATGAAACTTTCTTGATTATTAGCAATTAGTTGTAGAATGTACAAATAACAATTTGCAACGCACAAAATGTGAAGCCCCTCATAAAACTGGTTTTGATTCCTCTCACTTTAAGGATGTGCGCAATAAAAGACAACAACAGCTATAGAACATAACATATACTATATAGATACTATATAATACACCAGTCATTCTTCTCGAGGCTTTGAGCTGTGAAGCTTTGACTATCGAGTTTGCCGTGTTTGCTTTGTCTGGGGCTCTCGTCTGCTTTTAAGCATGGGTTTTCGATTCGAGGTTACCAACAGAAAGGTCCGATCTTCAGCGTTCCGACTTCTCAATATTCTAAAAGAAGGGTTAAGATGTCATTTCTGTTTTGTGACGCTTTGTATTGATATGTTTGGGATTTTCCACATCTTGTAATATTTCCAAAGGAAATAATATATCTTGGTTGCGACATACTGCACGAAATCTGCTGGTTTCTTATGGCTGCAACGTTTCAGGATACCACATTGAATCATCCTCAAAGATCTCAACTTCATCCGAGTCAGTTGGTGAAGTATTCTGTGATCGTATATATAAAAAAGTTAAACTTACTCATACTTCGGTCACAGGTCTTTTCGAGAACTACCGGACAAAACTCATACGTTCTGAACTGAACTGTGGGATAATTATGGCTTAGTTAGTCATTGAGAAAAAAACTGTAATTCATATATAGAAGACATTACAATAAAGTTTCCTTGCCAAGCGGGTCACAAGAATTCATGTGTATATGTTTAGTGAGAAAGAAAACGAGAAAAAGGAAGAGGAAGAGCGGTGGGTCGGTAGGGCAACTGGGGTAACAGGTAATGGTAATTGAAACAAAAGTTGAAGCTGAAGGAACAGCAGCATACGCTGCTGCGGCGCCTTAAAAACCCATTTCCAACTGTTGACACGTGCCGCGTCGTGCTGCGACCTGTAACCTTCTACCTCAGTCCTCAGCGCAACCCTCCCCATAACCCTCCGTACCACCCGTTTGGTATGTGTGAAAGAAAATCACGCGGACGCATGCGAACTAAACAACGTGGAAATGAAAGTCATGCGTCGCATTTTAAAACGCGCCGCTGAATGTCTCACAGGACGTGCTCCCCGTTGGCAAGGTATCCATCCCGACAACCTTCTTCTGCCCGCTCCCTAAGACCCTAAGAGATGCGCATAATTTAAAATACAAATTTGCCAGCCGCCCAAAGAGTATGAAAAGAGAATGCAATGCATTTGCAAATATGCCTCATTATTGTGCGCTGCTATGCAAGTTAGTTCAACGCGTTCCTAGCAACTGGTTTGTTCCATCATTCGTCACGTCGCATGTTTTCGAAATGGATGAGGTCGAGCGTGGAGGTGGAGCTGGAGCTGGAGCTGGAGGTGAAGGACTTTCGTGCAGCGACAAACGGAAATGGCAACAAAGTACAAAACAATTTAATAAATGCCGGAATCACGTGAAGGTGTTAAGCAAAACATTTGTGGCAATGACCAACAGCAACAAACACTCGAACCGAGACACGAAATCATCAACCCTGAAATTGAAAAACACACACACACACACACGCACGCAAATTACTGTTATATGTCAAATGAAAGCACAACTGTACACACCTTTAAGAGAAAGTAAATTGGAAATCGCTCATATATGTATGTGAATTCTTAACACAATGATTATTATGTTTACAGCAAAGGAATATGAAGATAAACATCTATAAAAGTCAACAACAAATGGCCAGCAGTTGCATCATTTCAAGTTTGACATGGACAAACAACTTGAGGCGCAATAAAGATGGTGTTGCGTACGCATTAATCGGCGAGCATCATCAAATTTCATGCATCTGTGCCTTGGTTTTTACCGCACCAAACACAGGCAGCTTTTACCAAACCAATGCCAATGCAACCAAACCTCAGGCGTCACTGGCAAACCGTGGGAAATTTCACCAATTGCAAGCCAAAAACTATGACCAAACTCTGTGCTCATATCGAAGGGCTCATATTGTTGAGCCGCCAACTATGCCAAACTGCCGCAAGCATTCGAATAGAAATGTCCCCAACGGCCAGCTCGCGCAGCTTGCTTTAAGCATCGATAAAACCATTGATTTAGACCAAAGTTGAATTCGTGTTCGATGCATAATGCATAATTGGAGATGCTTCAGCTACCAGTTGCTGCTGCAACTGCTTCAGAGCTACCATCATTAACACCATAACATTTGCAGCAGTTCCTCGAATCTCAATGATAATCAAAGCCGCTTGGGCAACAGATTCATTCGCTTGAGTCTGTGTCTATTTTGAGAGATATAAATCTTTGTGGGTTTCCTGTCCTGCGGTCATTTTGCCTTAGGTTTCGGGTAGGCTTTTCGTATAATATTGAAATGAAAAATCGGCCTTGTCCTATAATCTCGAACATACAGATTTTACCTTTAAAAAAAACATTTCAACATACAAATGACTAACGAACTTTCTTATAAATGCATTCATTCATACATGCATTCATTCGTACATGCATTCATTCATACATTTATTGGCTCGTTCATTCATTCGCTTTAATAACTGTCAATATGGCGACATTTGGCATCGGCGTCGGCATCGGCAGCGGCATCGTCATCGCAGCTGCTGCAGCTGTCTCTTTAAATAATGAAAGAGCTGCAAAAAGTTGGCGTATTAAATGCGACGCTGACCTCAACGACAACAGCAACAACAACTAAATAGCGAATAACAGTAAAGCCTCTGGTTGTCAATTGCTTTTGGTGCTGTTGTTGCTCCATTTCTGATCTTGCATCCATTTCCAAATCTCAGTGACTGCCTCCCCGGCCCGCACGCCCCTCTCCATCCAACCGCCCAATTTTCCCATTTCGCATTGCAGTTCGGCTTTTGCAGTGCAGTGCAGTGCGCCTCATAAAGTGGACACTGGAAACGGGCTGAACACACACACACACACTTGTTCTATTTGTTTTTACTAGGTGTGTGTGTGTGTGTGTGTGTGTGTGTGTGTGTGTGTGTGTGTGTGTGTGTGTGTGTGTGTGTGTGGATACCCTATAAAACTTGTATCAAACTTAAAGAGCATTTAAAAATTTCCTGTCTTTCATTCAAGCCTCGGGCTATGACCACGCCCTCGAAAACGATGTGACACACTCTGTGTCTGCGTAGACGGTGTCTGTGGACTAAGGCCGCTCTAACCTAACCTAACCTTAATTGTGTTTTCTTATCTTTTTATACCCTGAACCTATGAAAGGATATAAGGCTTTTTCTTTTGTGTAAATTCCAGGGAGTTGAGTTCCAGTTATTTACAAATTAACGATAACATTTTCGGTTTCCAATATACACATGATAATGGACTGAATGCATCAAAGCATCTTTTGGCCAAGCTTTTCTTACTTGTTATCGATATTAATCAAATGTCATGCCATGTTTTCTCTGGCAGACAAATTATTGGTTGAAAAATAAATGGATTCTTTCAATTAAACATATTATTTAAATAATTGATAAACCATTTAAAGAAAAACAATTAAGTTTAATGCATTGAATTTTTCGGGCTTGAAGATCGAATTATTCAAAATTGGCTGATTATAAGTTTAAAAGGGAAGCTATTGCCGTTTGTCCAGTCAGTCGAAACCCAAGAAGTTTAATATCTAAATGAGATGAAAACCAATAAAAACAAAACTTGTTATTTTACTCATTATGAACATAGCTTTTTTTTGTTGCTAAGATTGGAATACTTTCATAATTATTTCATGTCGATTTTTCATTATCATTTATTTAAATATATATATACATATTTGTTAGGGTATCTGTAGGCTGCCAACACATCTGGATTATAAGCATATGTAACTGTGGCATTGTTTTTTTGTTTCTTCTGTTTTATTTTGTTTTTTGCTTTTGCTTTTGCATTCTTTTCATATGGCCAGTGATTCGGATTCGGTTTCGGATTCGCAGATTCGCGCATATTCGCATTCGGTCAGCGTAGCTGACATCAATTTGTAATTTCAATTAAAAATTTAAACTGCAAAAAAGGCGCAGGCGAGTTGCGAAATTCGGAATTCATTCCATTCAATTCCATTGCTGCTGCCATTTAACATCCTGCCAACAAAAAAACAAAAAAAGAAAGAAAGACGATTTCTGTTCCCAGCTTTTACCACCACCTGACTAACACCCTGTTTTTTGCTCTTCCTCCCCTACTATTTTTTTTTTGCCGGCGTGTGCGAGCATAATTCGATATGCATATAACGTATGCGACAAGTGGAACTTAATGTAATTTCCTTATTCAAATAGCTTTTGGTGCGGCCAGCAAATAGAGGAATTTTGTAAGGAATTTTCTATGAAAAAACTAAATGAACTAAAAGTTAGTGAGAATTAAAAATTAATTTATCAATCCATCGATGCTCCTTAAAAAATTCTCATTACAATATAATATTAAAGTATATGAAAAATCGATAAAAATCGATAGAAAAAGTATTCTACATATTTGTTGCCACATCTAACTCAATAATTAATCGTTTAAGGGCGGAACGGCGATAATTATAAACACATTTTGTACTGAGTGCTCTCTCCAGAAAGAAAGTAGATTGTCCTGGAAAAAAAAAATAGCAACAAAAAAAGAGGAGCAGAAAAGAAAAGCATTTTGCGTTGAAGAAATTGTTCCTGCTGCTGTTTCCGTCTTGCCTTGTTTTTTTTATTACTTTTTTGCCCGAGCCTTCTCTCCATTAGACATGAAAGTGTCAACTTCCGCGTTCTCGCACACACATACACACACACACACACACAGAGCCAGGCACTTGGTTGTTTTTGTTGTCGCTGGTTAAAAGCATGTCAAATTTGTACACATACTCAAAAGTGTGGAAGGAAAAAAAAGTGCGAGAAGCCTGCGAGAGAATTCATGATTGAATGATTGAGAAATTAATACACACACACACACACACACACACACACACACACACATAGCGTGGCATAAAGTTGTGAAAGGGTGGGGGGGTACGGGGGGACGGAAGGGAGTAGGATGCGAGGGCGGCAATGTGAAATTATTCCATTTCACTTTACAACTGAATGCAAATTACATGCTGTAATTTCCTGCAAGAAAGCAAGAAATGAAGCGAAATGAATGTGGCACACACACACACACACACACACACACACACACACACACACACACACACACACACACACACACACACACACACACACACACACACACACACACACACACACACACACACATACACACACATATGTTGCAAATGTGTATTTGAGCCAAGCGGAAATAAAAATAAATTCGAAAAGTTAATATTAAATGTGCTACATTGGAAACATATTGTGTAGAGACTTACTGTCTCTCTCTATCTCTCTCTCTCTTTTTATTTCTATCTCTCTCTGTCTGTAACGCGCTTCGCTGGCGCTGATTTTCCACATGCCTAGCAGACAACAAGGCAAGCCTTTGCTCATTCCACTAACACACACACACACACACACACATACACACAAACAATACAACAGGCCCAACACTCTACCCCCCGCCCCAAACCAAGTGCAACCACAATCCCAACCCACATTCGATCCACTGGCCGTAAACAATTGCGCATTTTCAGCGCCGTTTGCTTACATTTTTTACACTCTTTTTTTTTTTTTGTATTTTATTTTCTTTTTTATGTATGGCGCATTTTCAGTGAATTTTCTCTGTTGTATTTATTACAATATTTTTTCGTTTTTCATTTTTTTGTTATTTTCTTTTTAATTTGCGCGCCAATTTTGCTTCTCTCATTTTTTTTTTTTGTTTTTTGCGCCGCGCTTGCAGTTAATTTTTTATTGTTATTATTTTCATTGTGGCAGCAACAGCAGCGGCAGCAGCAGCAGCAGCAGCAGCAGCAGTTGCCACTTGGTCAATGGCCATTGAGTTTTTTAGTCAACGCGTAAAATATGCTTAAATATTTTAAATTTAATAACACGCTTCGCTGCTCTCGCCAAATACCGTCAATGCATATGCAAACAAATAATCCCGCAAGCAATGCATTGAAAATGTCAACCTCCCAGCACCTCTCTCACTCCCCGGCAACCCCCCGCACAGTGTCTAACAAGCCCGTAGGACAAAAAACCCAAAAGTTTGTATTTTTAATTTCCTTCTCTTTTTTTGTGGGTTTCATATAAAAATTTGAAATGCAATTAAAACTGCCCAATATTTTTGTAGTACTGCGATCGAATCAAAAAGACTCAAAAGCAAACATTTTATTTTGAGTTTATTTATCATTTACATAAAATTCAATCTTTTCCGCTAAAAAAATCTAATTAAAACGTTGACCAAAACATTTTTTAAAAGAAATAGGAAGGAAATTATTATAACAATTCATCGGAGAGGATGAAATTACTCTTCGCTTCTTCAGCAGATTGCTTAACTTTTGCTAATCATAAAAACATTAACAAATTTAATTTTTATAGTGCTCTTTCTTAAGGGTAATTTTTTTACCTTGTAAACTTTACAACTTAACCAAATAGTTTCAATACTTTTCAATTAAAGCAACGAAACAACAATTAAAATCACAGAATGTGGCAGGCAGCAGGTGGTAATGTGTTGACGTGGCAAGTGTCAACAAAACATTTGCTGTCAACATGTTGGACCAAAGAAAAACTCCTCATGCCACACATTAAAACACTAACAACAACGCTAAAGACAATTAAAACAACAATAAAGTTCCTGCAATTTTTTACTATATTTACTTTGGGTATGTGTCTCTTCGACTCTTCTTCCTCTCTCTGTGTGTGTGTGTGTGTTGCAACTTATTATTGTGGCAAATGCCGCTAGAGTCATTTGACTCTGATTTTGGTTTGTGGCCGAAATGAAATTTATATGCCCTGAAATAAAATGAGCTTGCAGCACGTTGAACACTCTCCCGCCACCCTTTAACCCGTCCTGTCTTGTTGTTTGTGTGCACTGTGAGAAAAATTTTAGATGGGAGAATTTATCCTCGATCCTTGAATCTAAAAAGAGCTATTTTTTTATAGAAATTATGTCTTATTTTTCCTGTTTAGCTCAGTGTGCGTTGTTGTTGTTGCTGAACCTACTCTTCCAACCCTTTAGAAAGAGAATGGGGAGGAGGGGTCGTAGGATTAGGAGCTTCTTTCTGTTGGGTAATTCCCAAATCCAGAAGGCTTTTCGCATCGTTTCGCTTTTGGTCATTGCATAAAATTGGCGTGTCACCATTTGCCAACGTTATACACACAGAGAGACTTGCCCGAGAATACATATTGTGCTGTCAGGCGCTTCTCGCCTAGAACGTCTAAACCCACCCACCTAACCTCCCCGCCTAAACTCTGTCGCCCCCTGTGTGCAAGGGAAAACAGCATGAAAATCATATTATAAATAAATTATGCAATTATAATTACACAAGAAAACTACTTGGGGCGAAACAACTTACACACACACACACACACACACGCACACACACGCACACATACTCGCACACACTAAATGCCAGCAGCGATGTCTGCATGTGTGTGTGTGTGTGTGTGTGTGTGTGTAAAAGTCCTGGCTGATGCTGCCGTAGTTGGAAAAATGCTTCAAGTTGTCATGTCAGGCATGTGTATCTCCCTCTGTTACTCCCTCCCTCCTTTTTCCTATCTGTCGTGCATAGTTTTACTCGCCACTTTCCCCGCCGTCCTTTACACTTTGTCCAACGCCTCAGTCGGAACCTAAAATAGCACAAGTACAGGAAAATAATTACATTTTACGTGTTCCTATTAATCTTGCTGAGTTTTAAGTTTTTAAGTTTTACTTTTGTTGCCCACTAATTCACAATTTGTTCGTTTTCTTCTTCATCGCCGACTTCCTCTTTGTATTTCACACTTTTTTCCTTTATTTAGCCCTCATTTAGGATTTAAATTTTTGCGGTTTTTTCCTTCGTTCTTTTTCCGGTATTTTATTGGGATCAAAGAAAATAATGAAATCAATATTGTTTTTACTGGGCCAAGGACAAGAGGATAGAAATAACATTTATGATATCCCAAAATCTCGAATTCGAATTGATCGCTTTTCAAGTTCTTAAAAATACTAAAAGATAAAACCTAACTCAACTTTAGTTAATTAAAACAAATGAAACCATTCTTTGAATCGATAATTGTTGAGTTTTATTTGCGTGTTAAATTATTTTAAAGTATTCTAATCTATCGTTTATGATAAACCCTTTAGTGGAATTTTGGGAACAAATAAAAAGTTTGTAGAGCTTGGCCAAAGTCGTTTGCTTGTTTTATTACGTCCAACTCCTCCAGCTCGCAACTCGAAAAGGATTACTTTGTGGGCATTGTTGGAACTGCTTTGTTTTGTATTTAGTGCTCCTCGAATAGTTTCAGTTTATTGCCCATCTATCCCCCGGAACTAGACGACACAAATGAAACTGACCAACACTTCATTTAGCAAAAGGGGATAAAGAAGGGGCTGGCAGTGGGTTGGTGGTGCACTGAGAACAATAAAAGTTAACCCCCAAATCAAGTTCGAATCAAATAAACGTGAGAAAAAAAAAACACGTGAAGGATCCTTTGTTTGTGTGTGTGTGTGTGGCATACAACTAATTGTGCTTCTTTTGTTTTTGTTGTTTTTTTGTTCATTTAGTAGTTTGCTCTTTTGTCACTTAGCAACAACATGACGAGCTTAACCCACTAAACCCTCAATGTTCCGGAACACTCACATACATACGCACAGTTCAACACAAACGCTAACAAACAAACACAAGCAGAAACTGTCGCACACGTTAATCTCATTAAAGTTAATAGAACATGTTGCAAAACTAATATCCGTAATTCGGCTCTTGAGTGTCGGCGGGGTGTTTTTTGGTTCATATTTTACGTGTGCTTTGTATCAGAATAATAAAAGTTCTGAATACAACAGCAGCCGTAATAAATGTGTCAAAAGTTATGTGTCACAAATTAAATTAAAAGTGTATAAGTATTAGTGTAGTATTTTTAGTTTTATTAGTGCTACGAAGGCGAGTTCCTCTTCTTCTGGATGTGCAGGAATAACGCTAACATACTCTGCACATTGCTCGTCATAATTGTGTTGACCATCTGTTGTTGAAGCATTTGCAGGTTTTCGGTGGAATCCTCAACTTTGCTTTGCCTTTCAACTTTGATACAATTGTCATAAACCTGACACAGATCCCGATCACGACCAGACTGGCTTGGTGTGTTCATATTGCCATTGGAGTCCTTGGAAACCGGGGTTTTGGCTTTGAGATCAACTATTTCCTTGGCTTTTGGGACTTGGGTTGTATATAGTCGGGTCAAAAACGGGTCATTAAATGTGCTAAACTTACCTGGTAAACTAGCATCAACATTGCTTGCAGCCTTCATTGCCGCCGCCGCCGCCATTTGGCTGTTGTGTGTTTCTAACCGGTGCTTGTCTTTTGTGGTTAACACGCACAAATCGCAAAACAACGCCTCTTGCGGCACGTTTGCCAGGCAGTCGTAGCAGTGCGCCGATAAGATTAGTCTTTGTGGTGCATAAACGGTAGGAGCCTTGACCTGGGAAGCTTGTCTAGTGCCACCAGTTGTTTGTGTTGTGTTGTGACCTGTAGAAGGTTGACGTGTATGGTTTTCCGACTTGTTTAACGCAGCGTCACACTTCCTATCATATTTAACATTGGACTTTGCTTTGGCAACGGCATCATTTATTTCATTATCCTTTTTCCGTTCAACTTGCACGGGAAAATCAAGTCGCTGCCGCTTGTTAACACTTTCGTCTGCAACAGGTGATCGTTGACGTGTATTAGCTACCTTTGTTGTTGTTGTTGCACCCGTCACATTGGCTAGCCCCTTGGGCGGCTCGATATCATCCTTATGATTTGCGAACCCTTCCTTCACCTTTTCTATCCGCCGCCGGAGCTCTGCTTTTTGTTCTTCAGAACGCGTAGCTGCATTTGCGTGGGCTATGCGGCGAGTTGGCGCCATTAAAAACTAATTTCAAATTAAAACAAAAAAAATAAATAATTTTAATGATTTTTGTTCTAACAAAGTTTTTTCTATGCCAGTTGACTTTGACTTGACTTCGGTGACGTCGAACTGAAAATTGTCTACTTGATTTTTTTTTTAGTAAGGGCTTGGAGATGCTTTGCTCGCCCAAAGCGAGTGTACATTTTTGTCCATTTCAGGGTATACAAATATTCGCAAACCAAGGTTTTGATTGGGTTAACGTTAGAGAAATCGCTAAGCATATTCCAACACTTGTTCAAAGGACATATGCTTATTTTGAGTAATAACAAAAGAGCGAAGACAAACATATACATACATACAGCACTTATGTATATGAGATCATTGTGTTTTGGTGTGTTGGTTGTCAAGGCTACCGAATGGATGCCAGCAGGGGTTAGGTTAGAGGTGAGGCTGTGGTGTGGAGTGAGAGAGAGAGAGATAGAGATAGAGATGGAATGCATTATATGTGGCATTGCAGTGCACTGTATTCAATTTGGTTGTGCACAACGAACCCAACACCTGCCATTTGCCATTGAATTCCATTCAATTCCATTCGAAGGGGGTGGCATGTTTTTGATATGCCGAACGGAGGGCAGTGGGTGAAGGGCGACTGTGCTGGATTTTCGCTAGCAGAAGTACTTAGTTAAAGGTAATGCTGCTGGGACTTTACACTGTTAAAAAAATAAATGTGTAAAGGAAAATGTCACTTGCATAAGCCAAACTTTCAACTTATTCATACAACAAAAATGACACAATTGTTTTCTCTTAGTGTAGCTCGCATCAGCAGCAGAAGCCGTTTCTATCTATCGGCTGACTGGCAACCGTTGCGCCTTTTTGCCTTTTGCCTTTGGTCCATTGCTGGCGCCACTCAATTCAAATGAATCCCCGTTTGGCTTCCACTTGACAATGGACCCAACACACACACACACACACACACAAAGAGGGTGTTCCCTTGGTGTGCGTGTGTGTGTTGTGCGAGTCAGTGAACTTAATTTGGTCACACACAATTGATTCTTTTTAAAAGGTAGACACACTTACACTAACACACACACACACATGCATTGTTGTTGTGCCTGTCAGGACGAAGTTGGGATGGTGGGGGTTGTTGAATAGGGTTGATGGCATGCTCCCTGCAGCACAGCAGGTGTGCCGAGTTGATGCCACGGCGCTCTTGCGACGTTTTTGTTACCTTGTGCAAAAACTCGTTTTGTAATTTGTGGCTGCAACAATGCAATTAAGTTGACATTAAGTGAAGTTCACCCCGCCACCAGCCCCTTCAAACCCTTTTTGACCATTTGGCATCTGGCTCTACATACAAGCCCCCCTGCTGGCATTCAGAGGCAGCAAAAGCATCTCAGCAAGTTGGGCTCCATTTCCATTTTGCAGTCGCATTTCATCAGCTCACCGCAGGGCCCATTCTATTCTCTCTCTCTCTCTCTCTCTCTCTCTCTCTTTGCTACCCTGTAAAAAGGTGAAACTTTAACTGCAGCTGTTTAACAGGATACTTGGCCTATATTGGCTTAGATTTGAAAGTATCATAAACTTTAAACTGTTATAACTGGTATTTTTTGTGCTAAATTTTGTTGCTAATATCTTACACGGGGCATTAGGTACAGGGTATCGTCTACCTTATGACTCTAAATGCAGATATTCTTGCTTTTGTTTTGTGTTTTTGTGCATTGCAATGGTAATGACATCAAAGAGATCATTTTTGTGGCCAATTTGACGAAATGCTGTTGCATTTTGGAATTTTTGCCGACGCCGCTTGACATCGAATTCAAGCTGTTTCAAGCTGTTTGAATCAAATGCTCTTAAATCAAATGGAACGACAAATCAAAGAAAAGGAACTTCAGAAGAGAAAATCATCTTGAGTGAATCATCATTTGAGGAATGCTGTAAAGGACACGCAAGCAGCACAAAGTAAAAGGATTTCCAATGCAAGAATTTCACCCATTAGTAGTGTGGTCAACAACACTTAATTTACAAAATACTGCATTTCGTTCATTTATTTATATGCGTTTTTTTATGGTAGGAATTTGGGAATGTGGATGGAGAAGAGAGCGAGAGAGAGGAATAGAAAACATTATTGAAAGTTTAGTACTTTTAGTATTTAAAACTTATTAAGCATATTGCGTCTTGTGTTAAGTTATTAGCTTATTTTAAGCGTTCTTTAATGACTTTCTTGAATGAAATTTTTCTTTCTTGTTTATTTTTTTTTGTTTTTTTTTAGTTTCGCTTCACCCGCAGTATTTCTGTATTATATATTGTCTTATTTTTTGACGATGGTGTGGCATCCGGTGCCTTGGGCGGTTGGGTTTGTTGGTGACCATACCACACCCTCCTTTCCTCGCTCCTTCTCTCCGCCGTCTCCTTCTGTGTGTGTTTGTGGCTCAAAAACATTCCATACCATTCCGGGCATACTAGTCCTGACACAAAGATAATGCTGCGGATGGCAAAAAAGATTTTGAATTGTTAACCATACACAAACTGAGGGCGTGCAGAGAGGGGGTGCTGGTGAGCGGTATGGCACATAGCACACAAGCCATGTGTGTGTGTGTGTGTATGTGTGGGCGTCTCTGTCCCTGAGCCTCTACTTTAATGCATGCTTTTGGCTTTTATTGTGAGGAGAAAAGTAAGGGAATTTAGAGGGGTGAAGGGGTTGGGTGTAAGGTAGGCTTGTGACAAAGACAGCAGCTGCCTTTTGCTTGACTAACGCGCGCCCTTGGCCCCGCCCATGTCTATGTGTGTGAGTGTGTGTTGGCTCAAGCATTCAAATAATTAAACTCATCAAGTTGCCTTATGAGCATTTCTCCGGCTTCTTCTCGCTCCTGCTCCTCCTCGCTCCTCGCTCTTCGTTTATTCTAATCTTCTTTTGTTTTCTTTTACGGAGCGCACACGCACACACACAATTGCCGAGCGCAACGAGCAACGAATACACTTGGAAAAATAAATTGTTTAAATATTAATTACTAGCGTTTTTGGTGAATTGATATTTCGCAATAATATAATCAAAGAACCAACTTTCAGATTCAAGCAATGCGGTGGAATACCAGCCATTATTTAGTACAGGCACAGGATCAACAGATCTATTAGCTTGTGCGCTTTAATCTGCAACCAGTGATGCGTCTTCGTTATGCCATATAATTTGCGTTACGCGTTCGTCGACCTAATTTAATTAAAAAACAAATCTGTAAACGATATGAAACACCGACTGCTCACTAAAAAACAAATTCCCCGTTAACACAATTATCCGCCATTTATTGAACTCATTTTCGATTTTTATTGGAATCTGAGGAAATTTTCGAAAGATTTCAGTTCAAACGATGGAAAATGGTATAAAAGACTAAACACATGCCGCTGGGTGTCTTTTATAGAGGATTTCTATATAAATTAAAATAAAAAATAATAAAACTACTCTATAACGATTATTTTTATTGTCGCTTCATGATGTTAATTCGACTGAAATTCAAAATATATTTTCGTCTAGTTTTATTTTTGCCAAGTGCAACCGAGCGACTGGCGGCGACCTGTTCTCAAGTACGTCGGCGACCACATCAACGTGCTGCCCCCCTCCTTACCTTGTAACATTCTGCACACACACACTCACACATTCATATATACAGCTCGGATGTGTGTGTGTGTGTGTGTGCGGGCACGCATAATCCTTGATCTTTTGTTAGTTGTTTGCTCAACTTCTGCTTCTGCTGCTGCTGCTTCTGTTTGTTTGTTTGTCAGTTTTGTCAGCGACAGACCGAGTCATCCAAATCCACACACCAGCATCCCCCTACCCCCACACCCCCATTGCCCCCTCGCCGAGCTATCTTTCTAAATTATTAATTAAAGTATTTAACAAATATGCAAAAGTTTGCCCAAAGCACCGGCAGCAGCAGCAGCAAAAGCAGCCACATAACGAAATTCTACCCACCCATGTACCATAAGCGCGCCCCATCCCCACCATCTTCTGCATCTTCTTATCCTGTTTTCTTTAATCCCGCAGCGCTTTGGTCCTTGACGTCCTTGTGTCACGCCTACTACTCGTCGAGCTTTTGTTTGTTGCGCCGCTCCCCAACTTCTTCGTTCTCTTCTTTTCTTTGCAAGCCAGAGTTCATTCAGCAAGCAAATTGTCGACTAGTTAATAATGTGGCCAGAACACACACACACGCACACACACTTACACACACACACACACAAAGGCACTCCTGTCATTGTTGACTTTGCATCTTTTTGATGTTACATTGCCGCATCAAAGGCAATTTTTGGCAAATAGTTTTGGCATGGCGATGAGCTCGTGTCACGCACGACACATAAGAATCCTGCTGTTCCTACTTCTCTCGGACAGCAAGACTAGCTTTGGGTTGCTGAATAAATAACTAGAAAGCGGTTTCCCTTGAGGTTATTGGCTATGAGGGAACGGGCAAAGTCAAGGACGAACATATTTATACTGCAATCCTACAAGTGATGTAGATTTTCCATTGATGAGCATCTTTTGTATAAGATGAAAGTCTTTTCTATATTCCAAAAAAAAAAAAAAAAATGAGGATAAAGTTCTTCCTTAATCAGTTAAATGGTTTGACCAAGCTTCCTATTCTATCTCAGGTCAAGGTTTTTACATTTTAGCCGAAAGGAATTTTCGAATTTAACCGATTTATTAGTTAAAATCGGTGATTTGCAACTAATTGTGCACAAAAAGAAGTTAAACTGTTTCTAAGGTTGTATGGCTAAGGACATACTTTGATTCAGTGAAGGACTCGGACTTAAGTCGGAACCACCGTTTGGCATTCATTCAGGATGCGTTTGGCGGCGTCTTAAAGCACGTTCGCAGCATCGAATGCTGCTGCTGCTGCTGTTGTCGTCCTTTTGTCTGCATAAGTCGCACCAAGTGCTTAAATCACAAGGCAACGGCAGGATGGCAAAAAGGATGTGCAGGTGCAGCTTTTGCTATTGCTTCTGATTCGGCTTTCATACTATTTTTTTTTTTTTTGTATTTGCTTTTGGGTTCGTCACTTGACTTTGCAAGTTACTTAGCAGCTGCGACTTAACATTTGGCCTGAACCTCTTTATTTTGTTGTTGTCGTCTCTCTGTTCCTGGCTGTTGGCCAGCATGTCCCGGCGCAGCTTATAGCATGAAAATCCTTTTTGCGTAAATCCTCAACTACATTTGACCTGACCGCACATCCACGCACATTTACGTAAGCTGATTACGCTCAAGCGTGTTGCTCACTGTCCGCTGCCCATTACCGCTCACTGTACACGTACATACATACATATGTATGCGCACATGTCCAGAAGGTCCTGCAGACCTTCAGACCTCAAAGACCTTCAGACTTTTTATATACTGAAATGTCTATGCTATATAATAATATGATTTAAAAGTCGACCTGTTTTCATTAGACAGTACAATGCTGCGCATAATGAATTTGCACAGTCGGACCCCAAACCAAAATGACATTTGAATGGAATGTCAACTATGCATTGCTTACTATGATTATTATTACAAAAACACAACAACAAACAGATACAGAGGAGAGCAAACTCGACTTGGAAATGCCAAAACTTATTACTCTTTTATTCGGGTACACCGCAAGAATGCAGCTGATTGGCACTATAAAATTCCGATATATTGCAGCTCTTTAAAGTGAAACAGTTGGAATGTTCATGACGAGATTCCCATTTAATCAAAGCACAGCAAAGTGTGGAGTCTTTTCCCTTAAACAGTTTAACTATATCCAGTAGCAGTATTTAGCCCTTTTCCCATTACTCTGTTTGACTTTCTGGCTTTTCTACCTGTTACAGGGTATATCAAAGTGTGAAAGTTTTGCTGTCGTAAGTTTGCAAATTGCATTTTTAATATATTCACGCATGGTTCTGTTGCTTTGGTGGTTGTTTTGCTGCCGTGGTTTTAATTTAGCGGCTGCCTTAAAACAAAATTATGTAAACGTTGCCAGCTTCAAGCGCTCGAAACAAACAAACAAACACGTAACGAATGCAATAACTATGATGATAATAAGATGAGATGGATCAGAAATAGAAACAAAGCAACGAGCTTAATTGATTTCAAGATAATTCTTATTCAGTCATAAGATCTACTTACTTTTCATACATCTAAAAAATAAATGTATATAATCTTGAATGTTTGTTTGTGTGCTCTTTAATTCAAATGCAAAAATACAACCTCGACCCGAACCGTACCCTAGCAGAAGCAGTCATCACATCATCTTCAAACCAACTTATGATGATGGTTTGGATTTTGTGATGGCAAAGGGAAGGGCTTGTTGAACGGGGAAAGGTTAAGAGTAACATGCAGGTGTACACAGACCCTTCAGTTTTTGGCGAGTGCTCAACGCTTCATGATAAATAATGCAGCTCTGCAACTGCTGTTCGTATTCTGTTCATCTTCTTCTCTTATTTCTTCTCTGTTAGGTTTTTGCTTGCTTGTTTTTTTCTAGCTGTTTTCTTCAGCTGTCGCTGTCAGTCGTCGGCACAAAGTAACCTGAAAGCTAGCCAAACCCCATCATGGTGCCCATCCTTTGTACGCTCCCATTTGAGGCTCTTCTGTTGACACATAGTTTGTAGTTGGCAAACAGCAGCAGCAGCAGCAACAGCAACAATAACTGCAACAAGGCTGCAGCTGAAGATGCTTTGTATAAATTTGAATATTTTACAATAATAACAACAACATTTTGCAATTCACAGTGCAGCAAAGCAAGCGAGAGAGAGAGAGGTAGAGAGAAATTGTGTACACAGCAAGAAATAAGCGCACGTTTTAAAAATCTGTGATAGGTTCTAATGATTGTCATCGATTTGCTTGTTTTTAAAGCTTTGAAAAAAAATCAAGCCTAAAAGTATGCTGTAAAATCAATAGCCAAATAGGGGTTTTTTTTAGCGAATGCAACAACCCAAAGTACGACTTAGCATTAATATACTTGCATTGAGATTTTTGGGCTGCGAAGAAAGCAATGAAAAGCAGTTTTGGTTTTTGACATTTAGCTTTATATTCATTTATTTATTTATTTTTAATTAATTCATTAGTTTTTGTTTTATTTATTCTTAGACCCTTGATATCCTCAGAAGTGTGTGTGGTTTATTTTTATAATAATTCAACTTAATACGCTTAAAATATTTATTTAAATATTACATATACATATATAATCATTTTTATTATCATAATTGTAATTATTATATTCATTATGTATGTGTATTATTATTATTTTCGCTTGCTGTTGTAATATAATAATGCCATATATATGATTTAATTTTATTTTTCTTTTCATATCGATATACACATACACATATATGTATATTTTAGATATATATATATATGCTAAGTTTTTTAATCGTCTGGTATGCCACAACTGGATGTAAAGTTTATTTTTGACGCAATGACGTTTTTCTCTTCATCTTCTTCCATTTCTATCAAACTCTTTCTACTCATTTTGCTTAGCTCGTTTCAGCGTTCTTGGGGTACTGGGAAGTTTTCACTAGGTTTACTTTAAAAAAAAAATGTATTTCTTTGTTTTTTTTTGTTTTTGTTTTTCGTATTTTACGTTACTTTTTGTAGAATTTGTCCTACAATTTTTTGTTTGCTTTTTTAATGTTATTTACTAGTTTTTTGTGAAATACATAGTTGATATACACTACGAACTTTAAGTTTTTGTTTTGTTTTTTTTGTGTGGATGTGTTTATTTATTTTGTCTAATAAATATAGTATTTTTTTTTTTTTTTTTTTGTATAACTGTATTTGTTTTTGTCGCTTTTTGTTTACTGTCTTTACTTTATTTTGTATTAACTTAATATTTCTTTTTTTTTTTTTTCGTTATTATTATATCTCATAAATTCTTGTTGTTGCTAAATTTTGTTTTTTTTCTTTCTTTTCATCTTGTTGTAGTTGTAGTTGTCGCTTCAGTGCACTGAGTATAAATGTGAGAAGGATGTGTGTCTTTGTGGTTGTGTATCTGTGTGTGTGTGTGTGTATGTGTGTGTTTGTTGTGTGTGCAAAACGTTTTAATGTTAATTTTTATCTCAATTGTTTCCCTGTTTCTTTATTTGCTAAGTATAATTTTTTATTTCTTGCATGACTTGTGCCTTTTTTTTTTTTAATTTAACGGCGCTCTAACATAAATATACTAAAATACCATTTATTATTTACACATAAATATTTTTTTTTTATATAGAAGTTTTATTTTTCTTTAAGCCTTTTTATACTATGCTTTAAGTTCTTGGGTTTTTTCTTTTCTCTTTTTTTTTTATTGAGTGTGCCTTAGTTTTTTTTTTTGTTTTTGGCTTTATTTTTATGTATTTTAATGCTTTTAAAGCAATTTTTTATTTTAGTTTTTTTTTAACTCTTTTAGTTTTTTTTTGTTTATTTTTGCCAAATTCTAATAGGTAACTGACTCCTGCTCTTTATTTTGTTTGTCAAATTGTTTTTATGGGTTTGCCAATTAACAAAAGAGAACGGAAAGAACCGAAACTCAAAGTACAGTACACACACAGTTTAAATACCAATTGTAGTATACCTTGTCTTATTCTTATACACATACACATACATACATAGATAGATACGCATATGTAGCTCTATATATATATTTATTTTTATAGTAGAATTTTTTTTGGTTTTATTTTACATTTACATTTAAGTAATTTTAGGCGCGAGCGACGAGAAAAGCCAAAGCAAAAAGGGGGAAAAAAAATATATAGCCGAATCCTTATCAATGCATGGTGCTAGTAGTATATGCTCGTATGCGTTATACAACACTAGTTTACCATAGTATTTTTTCTTTTTGGTTTTAGTTAGTTTAGCCTTATGAAGTATTTACACAAAAATTAGCTTCTTCGGTTCGAACGCTGCGTTGACGTGACTTTAACTACGACTAAGTATTTAGCTCAAGCTTTTGATATTAACTCCTATTTAGTATGCATGTGTGTGTCTATATATGACCTCAACGAACCCAACTCACATACACATCATCTAATACATACATACTAAACGTCTGTATGTGTGTATGTGTGTCTATATGTAGTTGTCATGCATTTAGCTAGCAGTTGCTTAGGTCGGGTGCGGTGTTTGCCAAGTTCTATTATTATTATATATATATATATATATACTAAACGTGTTATCGTCTATCGATTATCGACTATCGTCTTATCGTATTAGTATATTACGCCAATTGCCCAAGTATTAAATTTCTTTTTTTTTGGCCACTTTTCTTAACGACTGCAAAGATTTTTGAAAAACTTTAGTTTTGGTTTTTTCTGCAACTAATTCAGCAATTTTTTTTTTCTTTTTCTTATATTCAGGCCAAATGTACTATTCTCTTATTTTTTTTGCTTCACTTACGCACTAAAAGATAAAAAAAAATTGTTTTCGTTATTTAATATACATATGTATATATTTTTACAGTTTTTTTTTTCGTTCTAGTTCTAAGTAGTTTTTGCTTGCAATAAATTCGATAAGCACCAATTCATCAAAAAAAAAAAAAAAAAAAATAGTTTTCAAACAAAAATTTTAATAGCAACCAAAATAAAAGTGTTTGTTTTGCTCGAGCTTTGTTTTTGGACGGAAAAAAATAAATCAGCTGCAAAGGATTAGAAATCGAGTCTAATCATGGATCTGAAAATTTTTCTGGTTTTTTTTTTCGCCCGTAATCCAGAGTTTTTGTTGTTGTTGTTGTTCTATGGTTAATACTGCATTTAGTTCGTGTTGTTGTTTGTATATCAAGCTTTATTTATGTTTTTTTGTTTTTTTTCTTTTATATAGTTTTCTTATTTCTTTTTCGCTTATTTTTTGTTGTTGTTTGTTTACGCGCAAAACTTACAAATAATAACAAAACATTTTACACAATATAATATAATAATTCCTATGCTAAAACTAATATTATGGTTTGAAAAAAAAAATTGTTTTTTTTTTTTGCATATTTTTAGCCTAAAAATCATAATATTATTAAAAAAAAAATGTAATACTCCTTCCTATAATAAATAAATTAAAATAATAGCTTAAATTAAAGGCATACATAAAATCGAATTCATAATTTTTTTTTAAAAGCTAATTTTGGAGTTTATAAATTATGTTGAATGTATGTTTTTATATATTATTTTTAACAATTTTGCTTGGCCCGTTTTATTGGCGGCGTCGTTTTTACTGTTATTACTACGGTTACATTTATAGTTTATGGCGCATATGGTTGTTTTTTTTTTTTTTTTTTAAGTTTTAATGTTGGCTATATAGCATGGTGTGTCGTCTCTGTACTATTTTCTATCTCTGCGTTTGGTCTAAACTTGGCATAAATTAGCTACAGCTGCGACGACGCCTAAAATTAGACTTGCTTTTTATTATGTTATTCTTTTATATACATCTAGTAATGGGTTTTTGATAATATATATATTTATATAGTTTTTATTTTATGCCAGTTGCCTTTTATTTTGTGACTAATTAAGAGAGACACAGAGAACTTTTGCAGCCTGGTATATGTATATATATATTTTTTTTACTTCAGCTACATATATATATGCATTAATATATGCGTGCGTGTGTGTGTGTGTGTTTGTTTGTTTATTTTAATTTAATGTATTGTTTGATTTTGTTTAAAACTATGCCAGTCTCAAAAAGCTCGAGTACCACGATTAAATAACAAAAAAAAAAAAACATTCTCATTTGTTTTTGTTTTCATCTTGTTTTATCTCATATCAACTATATCATCTAATGCTGCACGCTCCATCTCAGTTATCGTTTATTGTTTGTATGTATATGTATATGAATATGCATGTACATTTAGACATATATATATAAGTTTATATATTTAGTGTATATTTATGTTTTGGGCGCTTCTTCATATATATGTATGTTTATATATATATATATATATATTTGTATGTATGTATGTATTACTAACGTATAACTACTGCATGTATGTTAGTACATAGTATACTTGCGCACACACACACACATAATACACATATACACAAATATATATATATATATATAATATCTAATTAGTTATTTTAAATATTATATTTATCTTTTATTGGATTTATCATTAAATTTTTTATGCATTCGCTTGTCGCATTTCTAATGTCTAAAGATTAATAATTAAAAAAAAAAGTTTTTTTCTTTAGCTTAAAAACGAATTGAGTAACATATTTTTTTGTTGTTCTTGTTGTTTAGTACAGTTGCGCCTTCTTTACTTATTTTTCTTTCTCCAGTTTTCACGCTCCGTTTATCATTATTTCTTTCTATCTTTGTTGCTAACCCAATGGCTATAATACTCGTAATTATGATAATTTAATTATATTTAGTTGGGACTCTTGTTTCATGTATTTTCATTATTTTGTTTTCTTTTTAGTTTTTGGATACTACGTCTACTAAAAGCTAACAGGCGACCGGTCCTGGCTCCGACTCCGCCGTATCATCATGCTCATCCGTTGACCAGCTGAGACTGCGCCGTCGCCTTCGCTGGGCATTTGGCATTACACCCGCCGCACCGCCGGTAGCTCCCTTCTTCTTCACGAACTTGATGTTGTAGGGGTCCTCGGCCAGCTCCGGATACAGGCTGATATCGTGTATGTACTCACCCTCATAGTTGTTGGCATAGCTCTGCTTCAGTATCTCATCGCTCTCCTGTTGCGTCCACTCCAGAACGGTAGTCAGACCGCTGCGCAACGCCTCCTTTTCACGATGCCAGGCCTTGCGTACCGCCGTCAGCTTGGCATGATGCATCAGACGCTGCTGTTCTTTGGCAACGGTAGTGCCGTAACGCAAATTGATGATGGCATGCGCACCGTGTATTTTGACATCCAGATAGTTGCCATTGGAGCCAGCACCTGCGTTGTTAGCAGCAGCACTACCACCACTAGCGGCACCACCAGAACCGCCCGCACCTGCTACACCTGGCGTTGCTTCGCGTGTTATCTCATGGAAGGTGGTGTTCACCTGGCCCTGTAGTCGCTTCAGCTGCTGTCGATCCTCGCTGGCACGCCATGCATCCTCCTTGACGAAAAAGAACGAGTCCTGCTGGGCATTGTGCACCACAAACGTAAAGGGTAGCAGCTTGGAGCGATTGAAAACGCTTGTATAGACATCCCGATAGATTGCATTTGCTGCCGGCACACTGGACACAATTGCCTGACCGTCAGCGGTGCGCGAAACCACAATACCCTTACCGAACGGTGGTTCTGTATCGGAGCCAATTGAACGCGGTGATGGATCCATAACATCGCACTTGAGCGCTGAACGTGGTGGAGCCGATAGCTGTTCAAAGTCTGACATTCTACGTACGTTGAGATGAGCAAGGAAGCCGCTCTCTACCGCCATCGTGGGTATATTATCGAAGGGTCGACGCATGTTCAATGCAATTGGGTTAGTCGGAGGACGGCCCCACAATGCCGGTGGTTGCCAAAGGTCCTTGGCCAGCTGTGGCATTAGATTGCCCACGTTGTAGCCGAGAGTGTGCAACCAACTAGCAAAATCGGCGGGATAATGACGCTCCTGGCCAACATTGATGGGATCATTGCCATTGAAGCGATACAAATGCAATCGGGTTGGAGTTATAATACGTTCGGCGACACGCTGCCAATCGGGTGACATCCATTGGCCAATCAATGGGTCATAGACGCGTCCATCGCCCATGTGAACGAGCGTTGTGACCTGATCCAAAATGCCGCCACAGAAATCGATGGGTAAGTAAAGATATGGATTCGAATCGTATACGATATGTCCAAAGGGTGAACGCATTATCTCCCTGATACCCTCGCCGTACTGATTGAACAGCATAAGGGGAGTACCACTCTGATCTGTGGCCACATAATACTTGTGGCGATAGACCTGGGCGTAGATCAAATGACCAACATCATCATAGGTCAACGACATGAGTTTGCCATCGCGTGGCGAGTAGATTTGTGAGACCTCATAGGGTCGCTGTTGGTTCGTATAGAAGAACTGAGTGACATTGCCAAAGTTGTCCTTGCGTGTTGTCAGTCGTTTGAGATGATCATAATAGTACTTCACGTCAAATCGTCCACGTTTCGAGGCACGCACAAGCAGACCCTGTGTATTGTAGTGGAAACGCTCTTCACGCGCATTCTGTGCAACCAAACCGCGAGCATCGTATTTGTACTGTCCCTCGCCAAACTTGACAATACGGTCCTGGGCATTGTACTCCATTGGTATGGTATTGCCGCGATAGGTCAAAGAGAGCAGATTGCCATTGTCATCGTAACGGAAGCCCCAAGGCTCTTGAGCCTCAACACCCACCAACTGACCATCGCAATCCCACGTATAGTTCTTCACATTCGTGTAGCTATTGACGGCCATGTTGCGCGTATAGGTGCGTGTCTGTGAGATGCGACCGTGCACACCGTAAGAGAACTCCATGCGAAAGACCTCCAATCGATGTATAGCCAATGCCATTCGTTGCGTCTGGAAGCGACCATCTACTGTGCGCGTAAAGCCAGCGGTACCATCATGCAATTGCGTTTGATTCAATGCCGGCCGCGTAGACTTGAATTGACCAATTAAACTGGGCTGTCCGGTACGTCGATCATAGGCATACGCCTGAGTGGGCAAGTTTTGACCGCCAATGCGACCCTGCAGGGCTACAACACGTAGCTGATTGTCGTACTCATAGCTAAATTTGGCGTTACTCAATCCTGTTTTGGCCACATAATCGATGCGTTCCTCCGTCAACAATCCAGCGGCGTACTCAAAGTCCCAACGGTATTCCAATTCACGTTCCGCGTGTGACACCGTGCTGGGCATACCGGTTGCATCGTTATACTGGAACTCGCTACGTCCATCGCCGTGCACCACCTCTGTCAGCTGGCCGGCAGCATTGTAGCGGTAGACAATACGAGCACCGTCTCCCGGCAAAATGGTCTGTAGTAGTGCACCCGCATGACTGTAGTGCTGCAGATAGGCACGAGTACTACCCGGTGGTGTGTAGGTGCAGCGTATAAAACCAATCGATGTCTGCATGCTGAAGCTGTGCCGAGTACCCGAAGGCAGTACGACATGTCGCAGACCACCAGCATCATCGTACTGTAGCACAAACTTGCGTTGACTGGCCAAACCGATTTCCGAAACTAGATTCCAATCGTTGTAGACAAACGAAATGATGCCATCCTGCTGTGATGTGATCTCCGAGAGCAAACCATGACGATCATAGCTGTACTTAAGCTCAGCAGGACCCCAGGCCCAGCCTTCGACACGATTGAAACGATCGTAGGTGATGTTGACGGGATAACCATTGGCCGGATAATATGATTTGGGTAAGCCACTTTGATCATAAGCAACAATCAATATTGGTGTACGCTGTGCATCGTAGAATGTCTCGCGATTGGTAAACTGATCGAACTCCACGCCAATAACACGCGTATGATTAACCCAAATCTCGCGATTCAGCGTCTGCTGTGGATTACGCACATCGCCAACCAGATTGTAAACCGAGTACATTGAGTTTGTCAAGCCATCGCCCATTGTGACGCTCTGATGTGACCACATTGCAAGCATTTCCGCTTCAACGGGTAGTGCTGCTTCCAGCAGTGGATGCCGAGCGACAGCAGATGCCTCTACAACAACCCCGTTGGCACCGTGTATAACCAGAGTATTGTTAGCCTTCAGCTCGGCATCGGCGTGGGCTCGTCCTCGCTTCAAGAATGTAGAACGTACGCCGCCTAGAACCAACAACTCGTTGGCATTGCCATCCGAACCAGAGTAGCGTTCCCGGGAGAACAGTGACTCAACCGAGGCATGCACATAGACAGTGAGTCCTTTGTTATCTGCCAGCTGTGATGTGATTCTAACAATCTCACCGCTGGGCAATATCATGCCAGTAACACGTCCAAATTCATCGTACTGATAGATGTAGGTCTCACCACCCGATGAACGAGAGTTCAACAGACCCGTATTGCTATCGTAATCGAGCTCAATCTCCTGACGTCCTTTTTCGCTCAATTTGGTCATAATTCCAATGCCATTGATCTGTATCTCCGACTTGTGATCCTGTGTATTCTCAATGGAGCTAACCACATTGCTGTAGTCGCGCAGGAATTGTATCTTATTGCCCGAGGCATCTGTTACCGTTGAGAGTCGTCCGAAGCTTGTGTTCTTTGAGTAGAGGAAACTGTAACGTGTTTTACCTGATGTCAGATCCTTGGTGGCGACATGCTGGCCATAACGATTGAACACATAAATCTCACTCGATGGCGGAAAGGGTATATGAAATTCACCGTTCTCATCGTGCGACGGCAAATAATGTTCCAATGCCAGAACATGCAGTGAACCTGAAACGAAATCGATAGATAATGTAAATCAAGGGTTCTTATACTACAACTTTCTAAGACTTAAGTGCAATCATCTTAGACTGTAGCTAACAAGTCCCACATCATCATACTCTATATGTTTCTATATATGTAGATACATTCAAATTGCTTTATAATCATTTCTGCTACAAATACCTTTTAAATTTGTCAATAAACTTTGTTTATTTCCATCTCCGTCACTTCTTTGTCTCTCCCGTTTGGATTGACTACATTTGCCTTAGCTAAACGCCCAACTTCTTGCAGCTGTTTGCTTTTACAATACTCCTACCTCTATCTCTCTTTCTCTGTTTCTTTGCTCATTTTGATACTTTGCCTGCTCATAAAACGTTTCAAGTTTTAAAATCACTGCAGCCAAAGAAAAAAAAAAAATAAAACACAAAACCAAAAACATACGACACTAAAACAGAAGGGCAGCACGACGACGGACCCAAAGGGAAGAAGAGCGTGCCTTAAGTATTTTTGTGCAATTTGCTGGCTGTTGTTGTTGCTGTTGCTGTGTTGCCTGTGTTGCGTTACATTTTAAGTTAGTGTTGGTAAATCGCTTTGGATTTGCATAAATTTGCTTGCTTTTGCCAGCTTTGCATGACAAACACTGACGACAACAAACTGACAGACAGAGACAGAGACAGACAGGCAGGCAGAAACATAGATGAAATAGTAGATGATGGAGGTAGTATAGGTAGAGAAAGTTACTGCTTTAAGTAAGTAGCTGGGTTGCATTACTGTGCTGTTAAATTGTTGATACTCAAAAGCACTGTTATTCGTCCTAGTTCGAAAGTTCTCTGATTAAACATAAAATTGTTGTTAGCTTAAGATCGTTTTCTTATTCACATTCATTTTGACATCTAATATGTGATTATTGCTTATGATAACCCGATTTCCAATAGGTTCTTGTTAGTTTGATAGTTGTTGTTGTTGGTGATGATTTGATTGCATTACAGTTCATTTACCCAAAGAAGGAACTACTCCTAGGAGAAGCAGCAACCACAGCAGTTGGCTGAGTGAGTTAGCATTATGGGGTCACATTTTAGGGACGACAAGTTTCCTTGTTTGGTAAAGGGATTTAAAAGGACGCAGGCCATACGTTGGCACAACGCCAAATATGCTGTGCTGTGTTTGGCGTCCAACGATTGAGCGAATTTCAATGCAATGCAATCTGCTTCACCACTGTTGTTGCGAGCGAGGGCGTGCCCCTAACCCCTAACCCCTAACCCCTACCAACTACCCACTGCTCGTTCCAGTCTATAATGTAATGTAATGTAATGGTAATGACCCCATAAAGTGAACAACTTGTTTGTGCCCCCAATGACGTTGCTCTCTCAGTCTCTCAGCCCCACTGTCTCTCTCTCTCACGCCCACACACTGTGTATCTATCGGGGGTCTATCGTTGTTATCGGTTTTGTCGTTCAGTCGTCGCTTCGTCGTTTCGTTTCGGCTTCACTGATTTTAAGCTGTTTTTGTAGCTATGGCATATGTGGCAAAGCCGTACACAAGTGTTGCCAATATTCATTCAAATGGAATTTAAATGCATTTTCCATCCCAACCCATCCTCAGTGCCCGTCTCTCTCCCTTACCCCTTTTGTTTCTTTCTTTCTGTTTGTGGTGCGTTTAGCATGTTTCTGGTTTCCTGGGGGGCGGCGAGGAAGATCTTTTGAGTGCATGTTCCAGTTACTTAGTTACGTTTAGTTAGCCTCAATTCAATGCAAATGCAAATGCACTGAAACGTTCAAACGAACGAATGCCAACACAAAAGGGAATCGAAGAAATTATAGAAAAGCTTAAATTAAATTTGTTTTATACTAGGTATATGGGTTGACTCTGATTCATACCTCATCTAAACTTTATGAAACTTAATTTTTAATGAGTTTTTGCTTTTTAATTATAAGCCAAGTATTGGCCAAGTGTCTAGTTACTATGTGTGTGTGTGTGTGTGTGGACGATTAATGAGTTTTAGTTACTAGTTAGAACTTTTGTGATTACTGCTTTTGCCTCGAACCCGAACGTTCGTTGCCCCTTGCATCGCTTTTATTGATTAGCTTTTGCGTTGTCATTTGCTCCAATTTTTATCCACACATTCCATCTCGCTCTCCCGCTCTCTCTCACTTCTCTCTGTCTCGCATTTAACGCAACAATTTTTCACACACACGCGGCACTTAAGCTATAAGCTTTTAATGAAGCTTATTTACGTTTTGCCGGGGCTAACAACGAAAAACCTTCTAAAACCTGTTTCACATGGCTAAATGTCTTGTCTACACATCCACACACAAGCACACCTACATATACGCACACACACTCTTGATTAATTCATGCTTATAAAGCTCAGAGGGAAGATTTGAGGATATTTAACTTGGCAGCTCTGTAGCAGCTCTTTGGCATTAGTTCCGCGAATTCAACGCGACGCGTTACAAGATTGATTTTCACTTTTGTTTTTGTTAGGACCATTGAAGACCCTGCTTATCTCCCTACACTAAGAAAATCGGAACTGAAGCTAAAAAAAAATCTATAGTAATATAAAAAAACACTTACTTAAGTCCTAGACTTGTTCATAGTTTTCAGCAAACTAATATTCTGTAGCTTTATTAATTAAAATACCTTGACTTTTATTCAAGTGTATTCATCCTTTCACCTTTCGCACTCCATTCATCCATCCCCTTAAGCAATCACTCACACGTTTGGCGCCCGCAGCAATGGCAACAACAACGACTATAACTTGATTAACTATAGTCATTGATTTGCTTTCGACGGCTTCGTCCTTTTTGGTCTTCCTTCTATTCTAGCGCCCGGGCCCTTCAATTAATTTGTATTGCGTTGTCAAGCAACCCGACACCGACCGACCCAACCGCCGACCATCGAACCACCCCTTTTTTGCGCCAAGTGCTGCACATCGTTAGCGTTGCGTCGCTTTACCTTGCTGCTTCTTCTGCCTGTCTGTCTCCCCCTCACCCCCCCCGTTCATTTGCCGCATTGCTCTCTCTCTCTCTCGACCCATTGTCGAAGTTTATTAATTACATTTTTGGTCTTATCAAATTACGTTTTGCTAATGCACTCAAATTTATACCATGCCAACAGCACACACCCGCTCATCTATCGCACCCCCCCTAAAACCCCAAACCCCTCCCTTTTTTTTTTAGTTGACCTTCTGGCTTCGTTACAGCACCGAGCCCATCACCCACCCGCGTCTATTGTTGTTGTTGTTTTTTGAGCTTTTGCTTTTTTGGCTCGTTGGCTTCATCTTATTTATTGGCGGCCATTTTGGTTTCAAGCATCCACTTCTGCTGCTGCTTCTTTCTATTCTTCGCTTAATTTTTCCACCTGCTGCGTGTGTGTGTGTGTGTGTGTGCGTATCGCGTCCTAATTTGTCCTCGTTCGAATTGTGACGGAAATTGGTTTGGCTTTGCTTTTACACAACTTTTCTTTCCCCCATTTATTTGGTTTTTCTTTTTTTATTCTACTTTTGGTCCCCTAATGGCCAATTAAACTGGCTGTGTTTCAATTTGGAGTTCTTCTATTTATTATATTATAATGTTTATGATTATTTTTATTTATTGTTGTTGTTGCATTCAATTTTCACTTTCTTTTTGGACTTTCCTCTTGAAACTTATTTTTTGCAAATGCGAACAAAAGAAAGTTTGACTTGAGGAAATCCTGCTCAAAAGCAATTTGAATTTTACATTTCACCTAAGAAAATGCACTTAAAGAACTTCGTTATTCATCCGATTTATGATAACATTTAATTAAAATCGCGATCGAAAAGGAAACATAGGACACCCTTCGGCTCTCTTCCCTAGTAACTCCCTTGTATATATAGTTTGATTTGACAAATTTGATAACGAATCAACTCGTTGAACTATTGAGTGCGGTCCGAGTGTGTGTAAAACATGAATATATTCATTTCAATGTTCGAATGTATTAGGCATGTGTTACATACAAGCGTATTAATTTGTGCTTTGACATGTTGCAAATGAATTTGGATTTGTGATAATTAGTTTCGATTACACAATACACTTTGACAGCATGACATTCGATAATGTTATCGCCCTTAGTTGCCGCCTGTCAATTCGCTTTAATTAACAACTACTATTTAAATCACATCCATCATTCATTCATTCATTCATTCGCTCGCTTTCTTTTCAGGGGTTTTACCAAGTCGAATCAAACTAAAGACTCACCTTGATCGGCCACATTGATGACACCGTCCTGGGCGACGGCTATGGCCGAAATGGCTTGGAAGCGAGCATTTGATGAAAGCAAAGTTTCGGCATTGCTTAGAGTGCCGTCGTCGTTGAGTGTGGCTGTGGCGCCCGAATTCAGCGAGTTGGAACCGCCGCCGGCGCCGATGTTGCTTGTTGTTTTAGCGCCGAGGAGCACGGTTGTTGTTGTTGTTGGACCGGTGGACATTAAACTGCCGCCGGCCACAATGTTGGCAAGCGTGCCCGAATTGCTGGTGCCGGCGTTGCCGTTGTTGGATGAGATGCCATTGCCGCAAATGCAGACACCGCTGGCGTTAAGTACACCGCCGGTTAAGTTGTTGTTGCTATTGGCGTTGCCCGCTGCCGAGCTGCCATTATTTCCGTTTCCGCCCGATGGTGTCGTTGGCGTTGTGCCGCCATTATTGCGTGTCGGATTCACGGTCGTTGCATAAGCGCCACCATTGCCATTCGAGCTACCCAAAACGGTGCCATTTCCAATTGCACACTCGCAGCTTTGTGTTCTGTTTGAGAGAGGGAGAGGAAAATAGAGAACAAGAGAGAGAATGTTAGAAATTGTTAGTAATGCAAACAGAAAATGCTTTAATTGATATCAATACGACACAAACACTAGCCTACAAAATTCACACAAATCTTTGCATTTTTATAGACTCTGAAGAATATGTTTTAAAAATATAAGAAAATCAAATGCTAAGTTGACATTTGAGCAATGAATAATTTTTTGTATCTAAAGCACAACACATGGTATTTATGGCCAAAACCACCCACACAACCCACTATTCGCTCCACTAAACTCCTCCACTTTAGTTGAACAGCAGTCAAGCATTCAAGCCAAGCGTCGTTATCTGTGGCGCAGGCATCGTTTACATGTCGCTGCCACGCCCCCAAAAAGTGTGACAGGGACAACACAAACACAAAGAGTTGGGAGTATGGGTGGCTTGGTTCGGGGTTTTGGTGGTTTTGCTTCTACTAGTATTTCTCGACTTGTGTCTGTGGCTTGCTTGGACGCAGAGTATTTATGATGACATTGTTTGTTCGATAAACATTTTAAACTAAAGTAAAGTAAAGTGCAAGCACACACACACTCTCAAACCAACTCTACCCCATTTTGCTTATCGCGCTGCGACCACGCCCCATTTTGAAGCAACTGACCCCCGCACCACCCCTGCCCTATACGTCTGCTAGTATTAAATAAAAAGGTTGATTTATAGTTTTCTGTCGTTGGCGGTGTCTGCTAATTACTTTGCCACGTCGCGAGCTCTGCAAAACCAGCCACGCCCCACATTTTGGTGGAGGGGGAGAAACGGGAACGGAACGAAACGAAACAGCAGCTGCCATTTTCCCAAGCTCCCCAACCCCAAGCCAAACTCCTTTAGTTCAGCCACACCTCTGATCAGTCTGTCGTCTATCAAAAACCTAAGCGCCTGCATTGAATTCTATTACATTAAATAAACTGCTAACTGCATAAAGTTGCACACAGTTTATGCGCCTTTCTGTCTGTGCGTGGAATATGCCACATTTATCTCCCTGTCTACCTGTCACACGACTGAGCTCTTTCTCTCTCGCTTGTTTACGTGGCTTTGGGGCAGCCGCAAACTAATCAGCGAAACAAATTAATTGGTTTACTTTGTTATATTTGGTGTCGTTTTTAATCGATTGACACAGTAAATGTCAGTGTAAGTGTGTGTGTGTGTGGAAGGGAGCGAAATTTAAAGACCCTTGAAATAGGATTTAATAACTTTCCGGTTGAATTTGTTTGTTTATTGAAGTGTTTAAGCTGATATTATCATGTCATTATTATCATATCATTATCATTACCCCATACAGGGAACTATTTTCTTTGCCTCTACTGTATAAAGCAGATATATGTTCCTTTTGTACACAAAACACACATAAAGTTCGACTGACTTTTTGTAGCACAGTTATCTGCATAGCTTTGCATGTGTTTTTTGGCCTCCAACTCGTTGATTCCATTTAATATGGTTTTTAACTTCAATGCGCTTCAGTGCCCCAACACTGTTCAATGTGCAATACAAAATGCAAATATATATATGCTCTCTACGGGCCTGTCTATGGCACACTAACACACACTGACACACACTGACGCACGTACGAATGCCCCAAAAAATCCCAAATGTCAAAATTCCAATTAATTTTTCGGTCACTGTTTTTGATGCTTTAAAAACGTTTTAATCAAGTCAAATAAAGTAAACTATGCGGCACATCTATCGATTGGCCTCAAATTCAACACACGCACGCACACACTACTACACACACACACACACACACACTTTTCGAAACTAGCTGCATTGACATTTATTGCCTGAGTTTTGGTTGCACTTGCTGCAAGTTTTATGCAACTGCAGCTGAAATTTTGTTCGTTTTTTTTTTTTGTTTCGTATTATTTATGCCACTAGCAAAATCCAGCTCCCCCCGCCCAACTTCTCACAACCACCCTCCGTCTCTCTAGAGATACCGTTGTGTTTGTGCGTTCAAAATGCAAATAGCCAAAAAGCGTTCGAAGCGTCACTTAATTGGGTCAAATATGCGCATAAACAAGTTGACTTAACTCAAAACAGATACAGAAACGGAAACCCCAAAAGCCCAAGTTGACCCAAGCAATGCAAAATGAACGATACACTTAAAAAAAAACAAGACGCTAAATAATAAATAAGTTATAAAGAAAAGTTGAATACTTAATTTGAATTAAAAGTAAAAAACATCAAAAGCACTTTCTAACCTCACTTTTTTTTTGAAAAAGAGAATGGGATTTTTCAAGTATTTCTTTTCTAAGTGTATGGGAAACAAATTTCGTTAACTCACCCTGTGCCCTCTTGTTTGCCCGCGAAGTAACGCATATTGCCAGCTGTGTCGACAACACGTATCGAATTGATGCGCCTGGAATCACTATCGGCTATATAGAGATCACCGAAGGGTGAGAAGGCCATGGCTAGAACCGTGCCGAGCACATTATCGGTAGCTGTCTTATTCACACGACTATCCTGCGCATTGTTGCTGCAGTGCAACGGTGTGCCGGCCACAACGCGTATCTTCATGTCGGAAGTCAGGCGCAGAACTAGACGATCATCGATAAAGTGCAGGGATCCATCGAGGGGACTCAGTGCCAGACCTGTGGGCCATTGTAGCTGCGCCTGATTGGCCATCAAGGTGCCCGAGCAGGGTGCCGGGCTCCAGTGATTGTGATGACCATGATGACCGATGAGCGTATGAATGACACCCTTGGGATCAACGGCACGTATATTTGTGCCATCCGCAATGTACATGGTTCGATCGGCAGCTATCGCCAGACCCTTCGGATGGGAGAGACGTGCCTGCAAGGCGGGACCGCTATCACCGCAATTGCCCTCGTCGCCTGGTATGCAACGCTGTCCGCTACCGACAACCGGTTCGCTATTGATGCTCGGGTCCTTGACCTTCTCGAGTCGCAAGAGGCGCAAGATTTGATGACGTTCCGGATCCGAGATATACAAATGTCCATCCGCTGGCGATACGGCCAAATAGTATTGATACGACACCTGTGTGGCGCTCAATTGTAGAATGGTGAAGACCTTGCCATCGGGTGTAATGCGTCGCACTAGATTGAAATCACCGACATAGAGACTACCGTCGGGTCCTGTGGCCAATGCAATGGGTGTCAAAAGTTTGGCATCCTTGGCAACGCCATTGCAATAATCCGGACAATTGAGAGGTCGTTGCAGACCAGTTCCCATAACAACCTTAACGGTGCGTGGATATTCCTTCATGTGCAGCGTCGAACCGTCACCCTTTTGCAGTATACCCTCATGGAAATTGTAATGATGATGGATGTCCAGACCCCAGCCACCAATATCCGAAATATCTACATCGTAGCCCTGCAGTTTCGCTGTCTGCGTTATCCACACGGGTGTCTGGCACGTTGTATGCTGATAGCCGACCGAGATGCGGGCAATGGTCACCCCATAGACCTTCTGTCTGTAAACATTGCGCTTGTTCCATGCGAACGTGTGTATCAAATTCGGATCGGCCTCATAGGTCTTGACATGTAGTGCACCCTCGATCTCAACACCAACATGCACATGCGTCAGGGTCTTCGGTAGTAGCTCGGAGGTCAAACGCATGCGAACAATGCTCAAATAGCCCGAAGCCTGCGACGATTGATACGTCAGATGTAGATCCGAACCAGGTATTTGAATCGATTCCTGGACAATCTGTTGAATCACAAGAGTTGTATAAGAGAGGGTTTAGTTTGTAAATGATGATGGACAGAAGGCAGATAAAGTAGAGATAGGATTAAATGGCAGATGCACACAGAGTGTTTCCTCTACGCAATAACAACACTACTTAGTTGACAGAATTGTGGGGTGAAGCGGTGAAGGGAAGCGGTGCATAAGGGAATTACAATTGTCGCTTCAACTAAAGTGAATTGGTTAGGTTATTAAACCCTTGGAAGACTAGGGTCCAGTTGCCTAACGCAGAGGTCACAGCTGCCAGGACTTGCAATTAAATGTACCTCTTGTCGCTTTCGCTCTCTTTTTTTTTTTGCTCTTTTTCAAGGGAGAATTAATGTGTGCTTGTGCTTTGGTTGGTAGATGCAAAGTTATAATGTCATTAAGGAGAACTTTAAATTAATTAAAACTACGCAGAGTCCAGCTGCTGCTGATGCTGCTGCTGCTGTCGTTGGCACAGGACCCGCTAATTAGGAGTGGCATTAGAGGCAGCTAGGATGAGCGAGCAATTGGCAAAGGATGTTAAGGAGTGGCGGGTGGATGGGAAATAATGTTGTAAGGGTTGAATAGACACTACTCACCTGAGTCTCGGCAAAGATGACACGCTTGCCGGGCATCGCACCAACCCCATTGGGCATCCAGGTGCTTATTAATTGGGGTTTGAGCTTCTCGTGGTCATGGTCCATGCAAACTTTACTAGCATCGTTCGCCTCATCCGCCGTATGATAGTGTATCGAATTGAGGAATGTCAGCGCCGGATTCAACGGAGCCACCCTATGAAAACGAAAGACGATTAAGTGAAGATGTCGTCAATCGCATCTTGAGTACCAAAAACACTCCAGACTTGGATTTGTTATTGAAAACTTACTTGATATTGCGACTTGTGGTTTCATCATCGTCGCTTAATTGCATCTGAACTGGCGGTAGGACCACAATTCGATTCCAGGGAACAAAAACGGTGCGGGTGAGCGGTCGGAAGGGTGATCGTTGGAATTGTAGAGTAACAGCACCGCCGCCATTAACCAACACATCAAACCTGGTAAAGAGAGCGAGCGAGAGACAGAGAGAGATGGTTAAAGAGAGATGGCAAAACATGCAAATGAATATTTTCATAAATTTTCAGTCAAAAGTCGAACCGAAGCCAACAGTTATTTTTTTGTTTTAAGTCTTTTGCTGCGTTTGACGCACAAGCAGACAGCTAACTCCAACCCCCCTCCCTACCAGCCAACCCTTCCCCTCCTTCGACCTCTGGCTGAGCAGATAATACCTCAATTGTTTGTTGAAATTGAAAAACTTTTGGATTTTTGTGTGTTTGCGAGTACAACAATTGCCCGAGCATAAGTTAAGCCGCACTCCCCTCCAACCCCTTACACTTGTGTGTGTGTGTGTGTGTGTTAGCCGCATTAAATATAATGATGGCGATTGCGTTTTGGGCCGAGTTCTCATTATTATCGCGTATTTTTCGCATTGGCGTACAAAAAAAGTTGAAACAACTTTCGACCAGCTGCTAAGACGACGACGACGATGAAGAAGAAGAAGAAAAAGGACGAAAGGAGGGGGAAGGGGGGTTGGTTGTTAAACAATGGCAAACAACAACACCAAAAGAAGGTTTCGCCAGTCGCGCGTTAAGCTTAAGAAATGGCAGCACAAAAACTTTTGCGTTTTGGAAATATTTAATTAATGTGATTTTTAATTGTGAGCAACGAGTGAGAGAGACGGAAGAGAGAGCGAAGTAGAGAGAGAGAGGAAAAATAAAATAGGATTTCCATAATACATATTTTCATAATGCCCCACAAATAAAAACCATATGTTTTTGTTGTTGTCTGAATATATTAATTATTTTTGATTAATTAAATGAATTATAATTACATTTAATTCTTGTGCAGATAAACAACAATTTTAAGTCCACAGTATTAAATGTAAAAAAAGGAAAATTTTATCAATATTTTTTTTAACTTATGTTTTTTTGTTGTTGTTTGTTTGCTAATTTATTTTAATTGTTGGTTGTTGGGCTTAAAAATAGTTACAATTGTTGCTGCTATTATTGGGCTTTTTATCACATTTAAGCACGACACACACACACACACACACGAACAGTCGTATATAGTATTTATCTGTAATTGAATTGGATATGAAAGGCATAAAATGCAACAATGCACAGTTTGCCAGCCCCGCGAAGTTTGGGGCGTGGCAATTACTATATGTTACCAAACACACACACACACACACGCATATGTGAAACACCCACACACACTCGCATACAAACCTACAAATCTAATAATATGTTGAAAGAGAAGAAAAAAGCAAAAAATGGCAACAATAATCCCCTGCAGCACAATATAATGACTTTTATTACCTGTATTATACAGTTTGGTCTCTGACAACAACAACAACAATTGTACTAACAATAGCAACAACAACATGAACAATAATGCATGTCAAAGGACAACAGCAACAACAACAACAATGGCAAAAGCACAAGCAACAGGACACCAAATGACGCCAAGGCTACAAAACGAAAAAAAAAATCTTAAACCAAAGAAAAAAAAAACTAAAGCTATAAAAATTGTAAGAATGACATATGACTTATCCAAGATCCAACAAGACTTGCAAAATACCCTGTATTAAAAGAAGAATGTCAAGCAAAGGGTAGAACAAAATTCAGGGCATACCCAACTCAAACAAAATATTACAGGGCATTTATGGCTTACTATTAAAAGGAACAGAAAAAAGAAGGAGCACAGCATGTGTTAACATTGTTGTTGTTGTTGTTGTTGTTTGTGGGGGTGTATAAGCAAGCTAAATGTATATATTTGTACACACACATACACACACATACAGACATAGAAATGAAATAAACATTATAAATACAAAGCCATAAAAACAAACTCGCGTGAACATTAAAAGTAACAACAAGCAACAGTGCTGCCAAAAAGTATGTAAGTTAGGGGGCACTGTGAGTGACAAAACTACTCGCATAAGTCACATGACATAAGCTCTGTATGTGTTTTGTGACAAATTGTGAAAAGTTATCAAAAAAAAAAAAAAAAACAGAAGAAAAGGCAACTTTCAAAACTAGAAAAGTGAAAAAAGGAAGAAAACTAGAAAACAAGGCAACAACTTTGCTGCAACTCAAGTTTATGAATATATAGTATATACATGTACATATATACTTTTCGAGGCTAATGTCAGCATGAGCGCAAATAGAAGTAGCTTGAAAGTTTGTTTCTTTGTAGCATATTAGTAAAGACGAAGAAAGAATGTCTGTATTTGATTAAGTCCGACTTGAGCCTAAACGTTATGATTCTTCTTGTTTTCCGTTCAAGCTTATCTGAGCTCTGCTTTTTATTGCTGGTACACCCTGTTCGTTTGTTCTCCCTGTCGTCGACTTAATACTTCAGATGGATTTTTGAACTAAAGCTGCCAATGGCAAACTTAAACTTTCACTTCGTTCGTTGGTTTTTTTTTTGCCGCACATTTAATTTTGTTGAGCACTGTGCCCCAAGCCCAGCTCGGCTTTCATATATGTACGACTATAAAGAGCTAAAAATAATGTGAACATAAACAGGAATTATTGCCCAGCTAAATGTAAAGAAAGAAAGAAGCAGACACGGCGCCAACAACAAAAAACAAAAAAAACAACAACATAATGTAAGGAAACTTTAAAATCTCACAAAATGTAACTAAGATGAAAGGAAGAAAAAGACACTTACTTCGAGCTAAACAACAACAAAAGTAGTCATAATAAAAAAACTGAAGAATTTATGTTCTTCACCAAAGGACACACACACACACACACACACACACACACATATAAGAAGGGTGGAACAAATTCAGGACATGTTTGTGATATTTCTTTTCTCTTTCTTTTCTATGTTTTATAATTTGTTTTCTTGGGTTCACAGTTGGGCTCTTGCTTTATAATTGTTTACGTAGCTGTTGATGATTGCAAAACAAAAGGCAGCAGCAAAAGAAACACAAACAACTAAAGCTAGGAAGAAAGGCTGAAGAAAAAAGGATGTCAGGCAAATGTGAAAAATGGTCAACGTTAGCGGCATTTAACGGCCACTGGGCTAATGAGAAATTATGGCACAGTAGGTAAAAATATATAAACATAATTACACACAGTGGAAACAAACACTGAGCGCAGCTAGAAACTAAACTAAACTAAACCCGAATGTACATGGGCCAGTTATGTATATGCGCATATAAGTATGCAACACTTTTGTGAAATGAACAAAACCAAAGCATTTCTACTAAGGGTGTTTGTTTTTGTATGCTTGTGTGAGTAAGTAAGCACAAACAATCATCAGACAGTTAGTTTGTCTATCTTTATTTCTGTCAGTCTGCATGCTGCACAGATTTTATTTGTATGGCATTTATTGCAAAAATATCCTGTAAATCGTTAAAATCCGTTTAGGAAAATTATAAACTTAAGTCAATCAGAAAAAAACTATGCGATCAGGCTTAACTGTAAAGATACTAAGCTTTACATTACAAAGCGTAGAATTTAATCAAAAAAAGTTTGAAAATTTCGTTACGAATCAATAAACAATCGATACTCTATATATAGGATATCTACTAGTCGTTCATATCGTCTGGTTTTTTCGTTCTTTTGTCGACTGCAAGCAGCATCTGCCGTTGCTGGACGACACATAATAAAATCAGCATTGGAGCTGCAGGCGAAGCGGGTGCGAAATGTTTATTTAAATTGGTCAGCAAAGACACACACACACACACTCACACACACAAAAACACACACACACATGCTAGGCACAAAAAGAAAATGTCAAAATATCAACAACAAACATTACAGATGCTGCTCGTGCCGTTGCTGTTGTTGTTGTTGTGGCAACAGCGGAAATCCGTTTTTGTTCGAAAAAAAAAAAAAACAAAACAACTGCAAAAATATTTATATTAGATATATTGGATTGGATTGGCAAGCGAATCCTTGAATTCAGCCCCACAACTACGTTTTCGTCACATCAAAATAACCATTTTTCTATTTCCATTTGGTATTTTAATTTTCCCGTTTGCCGTTTCGTTTGTTTGTTTGTGTTTGTGTCTGTCTGTGTCGGTGTGTGTTTTGATTTAAATCTCATTCAAGCAAATGCCAAATGCGAATGACGTTCAAATGAAGCTGACAAAAATAGCAGTAACTATTTTTATGGCTGGTTGCAAAGCTAGTAAGCCGCTTCAAAAATTTTCACTAAAAGCAACTAAAAGCAAAATAAAATGCGTACTAAGCTCAAACTGTAAAAAAAAAAGAAATGCACAGCTCATTAATCAGCACAAATTGCATTTGTTGCAATTAAAAACAAATTCACTTTGGTCAGCTGTTAATAAAGACTTTTTCATTTACAATTTAGTTAAAGCTGATGTAAAAATTAAGTACGTCCTATATGTATGTATGAGTGTGCCTCAAGGAGTGGCAAAGGAGGGGGCGCATCATCAAAGTGAAAGATTTAATTAAAAAGTGATAACTTGCTTTATTGTTGGCCTGTTGTTGGCCCAACCGAAAATTCTATTAACAAAATGTAATCAAGAGTGAGCCCAAAAGACAAGAAAGTTGGCCAAGATGCCAGACAAACAGGACTCACAAGGCGCACACACAACAGGCGCACTAAGACTAAGTTAGCTGGCTGACAAATTATGAAAAATTACTCATACGTAAGTAATCTGCATTTCAAAGCCGAGCTGAGGATGGAAATGTGTAAAAGAAGCAAAAGATTGCCTTCGTCGAGCACAAAAAAAAAAGAGAAAGAAAAAATTAAGTAAATTAAAATTTAAATTAAAAATATGCATTGCCCCAAAAGGTCACTTTTGAATGAAGCTCCTTGAAATGGGAAATCTATTCATAGTACAGCAACTGGCAGGTGTTTAACTGAAGTGCGAACTAAACTTTGTTCTCAATACTTGTCCACTAACAAACGCGTTTAACTAAAATCCAATTATAGTATTCACCTACGATCCAAAGGCTATAATATTACGAAAAAACTAGATCACTTTGCATTTTCGTTTGAATTGTGCGTTGATAGCAGTCAGTCAGTTATTTAGTATAATAGGTTATTAACACTTACCAGCCGCCCTGTCGTGTCAGGGTGAATCCAAATCGTGAGTCACGATCCACAGAGACGCGTATTCCAACAATTCCCAGTCCTTGGGGCGTTATCACCTGACCTCGCATTACCGAAACGCGACTGTGATCCGGTTAAAGTGTTGTTGTTTGTTGGATTCAAGGTGGAATTATTTATTGTAAAAGAGAAAAACATTTTGTTAGTTGATTGTTTTAATGAACACGTTTCGTTTGATTTTTGTTGTTTTGCTTTTGTTTTGTAAAATCATAAAAATAAAGAAATAACCAAAACAGAAAACATTGAGTTTGTCACTATTTAAGTATTTTGTATAATATATAGTTTAAATATAAATATATAGTATGTTTTATATTAAGTATCGAGTAATGAAAACTTCAAACTAATATCGTTTCAAGATAATAATAATAATAAATGGTAATTTTTTATCTTTACTCATAAGAAAAATAACGAATTGAGAAACTTTTTTTTTAGAAATATTATCATATGCATAGTAAAGAGAGAGAGAGAGAGAGAGCAAGTGTGTGAGTGAGATGGATGATAGATGTAAGAATATATAAGTATATGAGCCTATGTCTCTCTAAGTGTGTGTGTGTGTGAGCGGGGTGTGTGTGTGTATGTTAGTGTTTGTAGTATTTACACACATACACACACAAACACAGAGTTTGAATAATTTAAGTTGGCTAATAAAATATATACACAGACACAATCTATGTGTGTGTGTGTGTGTGTGTGTTGGGGTGTCTGCGTGTGTTAGCTACAAAAATATAAAAATCGATGAAGAAGAATAATAAATTTTTTGTATTTTTTTAATTTTTTTTGGGTACAGGTGCAAATAACACACATTTGGCTCGCAGCTTTTAAAATTGAACTAAGAATAAATTCCCGGAACAGTTTTAAGCTAAGGTGCGACAATACGAGAAGCCTTTAAGAGAGGCAATTGATAGCCAAGAATTGTGGTTAAGTTTGACAAACTGTGGCCAAATTTGAACTACAGTTAATGGAATAAAAAACAGTGCATGGTTTATCGATTGTTGAGCGTTGATGTCGAAATATCGATAGCAATCGGAGTGATATAATTGATCGATTACTATCGCAACGCTAAGAAATCGATAACTTTTATATAAAAAATTGCTGGGAATGTATAAAAAATCATGCAAAATAGTAGAACAACAATGAGAAGAGTATCAAAAATAATTAATCAATACTTAAAGATAACATTTGTATGGTTATGTATACGAATTGAGTTATACAATATTGTATATAAATATATATATTTGTTGGGCGAACCCATTGATAATGATTATAAAATGTAGAATAATGAAAACATAATGAAAACATATCGTATATGTCTAAGATATGTGGTACATATACATATAAAACCAAAGTAAAAATATCAATTGAGTTCAGTTGACCCATCTGAAAAAATGTGATATATTTTCCACACAGCTGTAAGGTAAAAAGTTGATTAAAGGCTCGACGGCTAAACTGAAACTCAACACAAAAGTCAGACAGGTCTTGATTTCTTGATATAAATGCAAAAAGCAAACATAATCGATAAATATCGATGATCGATTAGCATGAATGTTTCTATCATAAAGCTAGCAAGAAAAGGTTTCGCCTATTTATTATTTTCTTTAATGTGTTTTTTGACTTATCTCAAATAACAGTTTAGATTTTTAGTTGCTAAATTTGCGATGGATTTTTTACATAATTTTCAACACAATTTTGTACATTCGACATCCAAAGCTACACGGGGCAATACATGTGACCTTTTGTCAGACAATCTTCAACACACACACAAACACACACACACACATGCGGACGTACAGCAATAATAAAAGTTAATTTTCAATTTAATGAGCTGTTACCCAGCAATTGCGATACTATGGCAACGCTGACAAACACCGCCCAAACCCAACCCACCCCAACTCTCCCCCCATTTCGATATCCGGTTTGCTGTTTGCCAATTTGTTTGAAAAATACTATATAAAATATATATATAAATCTTAGTATAAGTTTGTATGAAAGTAGAAAAGAAAGAAATATGCTGCATGCTGGACACGCTTCAGGTGAAACGAAGAAGAAGAAGTGTGTGGTCCATTCCAAACCCCTCCCCACCTTTCATCTTGGTAAAACCTTGAAACAAAATGACGCATTGTGGCAGGCAGGCAGGCGAAAGCGGAGACGTTTTCCAAAATGGCGCAATTGTTTACACTAATTATTTTGCTGGACTGGGAGATCGAGTGCCAGCCGTTGTGTGTGTGTGTGTGTGTCTGTGGGGCAGGCGGCAGGCGGCAGGGAAGGGAACGTGTAAAAAGAAAGGTAAGTTAAGATGCCCCAATGCTGCAGTTAGCAGTTCTTGCCTCTTGTGAACTTTTGCCGAAGCGTACGAACGAATGAAGTTGGCAAAACATTTTCAAGTTTTCAAGTGTTGCAATTTCTCTTAACCAAGGCAAAATCCCAGCCCAACAATCTCAATCAACACATTTACCACCCACCCACAACAGCAACAACAGCAACAACGGCAGCAGCAGCACTTGAATCTTTGCACATAAACACATAATGTACAATATTTGGGTCAAATAGACCCTTGCTCTCTCTCTCTCTCTCTCTCTCTACACTTGAATCAAAGTGGAGAAAGATAGAAAGCAAGATCGAAAAAAAAAAAATGTTTAGACCAAGAGAAGATTATTATTATTTCAAGAATGCACAACTGGATATTCGATGCCATTTGGAATAAGTTGTTTAATCAATTCGTAAATTTGATATTTAATTAATTTTTTTTTTTAATTAATAAATATTATTGGGAAACTTTCAAGAGCATTCAGTCAACAAGTGTACTTCACACATTTGCTTTTCTCTCTGTGTGTTTTCTTCTTATAGTTAAGAAGAAGAAGAGTGGGTTTGGTGGGTTCGGTTCGGTTCGGTTCGGTCCGGTCATTTTTTTTCCGTTCTTTCGATGACTTCTAATTGCAATTGACCAAAATGTCAAGGCGCACTTGATTCAAAGTCCAGAAAGAAGCACAATCCGCTTATTTGTACAGTTCAGTATGTTAGTATGTGTGTGCATGTGTGTGTGTGTGTGTGTGTGTGTGTGTGCGTTAGTAGTTGGTTCAGCACCGTTCATTTTTGCTGCTTCAATTCGATTCAATGAAGCACAATTTTATTTGAAATCAAACCGAATACCAACTTGCACATCTGTGTTTGTGTTTGTGTGTGTGTGTGTGTGTGTGTGAGTGTCTCTGCTTGCGTGTGCGTGTGTGTATTGGTGTATATTCCAATTCATTTAAGTGGTGAGTGCCTTTGATTTTTATTTCACATTTGATTCGTTTCGTTTCATTTATTATTTATTTGATTTATTTTTACTGCAGCCAAAGACGCGAACCAAGCCACTGCCTATGCCCCCCCTTGCCCCTTCAGCACCGCGCGCCCCTCTTTCCACTGGGGTGCGGCTCAAGCAACTATTTTTATTTGGCCTTTGCCATACACAAAGTAAACCAAATTACTCATACGCCATGTCAAACGTTCAACCGAAAGAAAGCAGAGAGAGAGAGAGACAGAGAAGCGTGAGGAGGAGGAGAGATATTCTTAGTGTTTAGATTCTAGGCGGATTGAGTTATAGAATCAACCATCATTTGGCATTAAAAACATTTTCATAGATAAATTTATAGATTTTCCAAAAAGTAATCGGGTTAATTCCCAACTGCAAGAAATGTTTATCCGGGGGGGCGTATACTTTATACGTGAATTAAAGTCTGTTCTTTCACACACACACACACAGACACACACACTCGAAGCTCTCTTTTCAGCTGTCGACAGAGTTCAGCTCGTTTTGGCTGGCATTGTCCTTTCACCTTTGGCTTTCATGTGGCCGGGCATTCATGGCCAGAGCAATTCAATCAGTTTGCCAGCTCTCTGCACTTGAAATTATGACGTCATAAAGGCATTTAGTTAAAGTACTAGTGGCAAAAAGAAGAGCAGCACGGAAACGCGAAGCTGGCAAAATGAATCTCAGTTCCCATTGTGCTGATTGCCATTGGCCTTGTGTGTGTGTGTGTGTTTTTGTGTGTGTATGTGTGGTGCCACCTTGTGGCAGGCGGGCAACAGAAGCTGAACAATGAAGTGAAAGCAATGCCACAAAAAGTAAAAAGTACAAAAAAAACGAAATTCTAATCTCATTCGAGGTCAAAGCAGCACTGGCCACTACTATACTACTCCTCTTAGCACTTCACCATATTTTTTTTTGGACTAATCGCAGTTGCAGCGAATGAGCAATAAACCAGCCAAGAGGAGGGCGAAGCATGCCGAGGCGAGGCATTGTCGCCACACACACACAGAGATCCACCTTTTGTGTCAAAAGTGCACTTCTATTATTAGCGCATTGTGTGTTAGTGTGTCTGAGTATGAGTGTGTGTGTGTGGGTGGAAGAGAGAGAGAGAGAGAAGAGGGTGAGTAATATGAGTAGCGCGCATAAAAGGAAGTGCATTTAATTTCTTTTCTTTGGGCCAACTTTAGCCAAGGGGGTCGTCGGCGCTGAGTTTTTTCTACTTTACTTTTTTTTTTTGCATTCATAAAGCGAGCCAACTCTGCGTTGCCTTCATTCATTGCCAGCCAAAAGAGAGAGAGAGAGATTAAGTGAGAGAAAGGCAACAATAACAAGAACAGCTAATGCGACACTCAGAGAAAAACACTTACACAACACTGAGAAGCAAGGTTTTGGACAAATATGCAAGAAATATTTATTCCCTTTAAACGAAAAACGTTTAAAAGTATTTAATTTACCATTTTTTTAAGTAAAACTTTCTTGTATTTTATTAATTTATTATTATTTTATTAATATTTTCAGACACATGAGAAATTAGTTTTAGTTTGGTCTTTTATGACTCCCTAATTAAATTAACTTTTAATATTTTTAACTTAATTGTTTTTTGTGCATTTATCTATTTAAAAAAAAATTTATAGGTGTGTTTAGGGATGAAATATAGTGCGACCTATGAGGTCTTTTGTGCACCCTTCTTTGCCTTTAGTTCTTCCATCAGAACTGGGTTTTTGCTGTCCTTGAAGAAAGAAGAGATTCTCATTCCATGTCGCAAAAAACCAACAGACGTCGCTATAGGCTTTTTAAGGTGATCTTTGCGTCTACAATGTCCAAAGTCCCAAGTCTCAAATTTATTTTTACCCTTAAATCGTTTAAGATTTGGTTTACAAATAACCCAGAAAACAGATTGGACTTGCCTCTTCTCTCAATCCTTAATCAAAAACTCACAAAATATAATAATTTTTTCTACGATTTAACTAAGAAAAAGTTCGACGAGTCAAAAAAAATTAATGTCAATATTATTATGATGTATGATGTACATATATTTTTTGTTTTAAGTGTAGCTTTCTATCCCTTCATCGCCTTATCGTCTTTTAACTGTCTGGCTTTTGTTGTTGTTGTTGCTGTTGTTGTTGAGCGTTTGGCTTACCGCGACACACAAAGTGGCAGCAGCAGCAGCAGCAGAAACAGGAAAGGCACCAAAAGCCTTCGCGACGTCTCTCATCATAAAAATTGAGCACGACTTAGTTGACTTTAGCACATACAAAAGAGCCCAAATGCTTGGCCTCAAGCAAAACTCTCTTCCCAACCTCCTCCCCTCCTCCCAACACAACCCAAAAAAACACACACACAAAGAGCGTAGAGTGAAGAAGGAAGCAGCGGCAAAGAAAAGTGAAAAAAAAGAAAACTGAAAGGGTATATAATTTTAATTTGGCTTTATTTTGAGAACTGCTGCTGCTGCTGCTGCGATGAGCAGCTGATACATGCAAGAGGGGCAGAATAACCTTGCACCCCCTTCCCCACCCATCCCCTCTTCGTCACTCGAAAACAAAGCCAAGCTGCAGGCAATAAGCGACGCAAGGGGCAGGGAAAGCGAGGGCGAGGTAGGTGCTATACGCTATACGCTTTATGTTCATTTAGCCCGAAACAGTTTTTTGAAACATTTTTCAACAGGCAAAAGCAGGGCAGGCAACGGGGAAAAGCAGCAAACGGTGCGCCACGCCACGCCACACTTTTCTTTTACGCTTTTGTAACCACGATAAATGTGCTTTATGTAGCGAACCAGAAGTATGAAAGCGGGAGGGGGGGGGGGGGGTGGCATAGCTACTCTCGTTGCATGTTGTTCATAGACTTGCCACCTTTTCACACATTCCATCCTCATACTAACTACCTGCTCCTGCTTCTGACTGATGAAATGTTTCCTGCACTTTCGCCAATTTTTGCATCTTTTAGCTCGTTTTGTTGTTGTTGTTGCTGTTGTTGTTGTTGTTGTTTTGCTTTTCAGCTCGCTTCTTTTTAATAACAAGGCAAAGAGCTGAATGTAGTATGTGTGTGATAATAAAAAGCAAAGGAATATGTTGCAAATAAGTTGGAGGAGAAGGAGAGGAACAAAGTATTATTAAAACGAAGACGAAGCCCAAAAAGATATCAACTCAATGTTTTGTTAGAGTTGCGAAGCTTAAAACGATAACCGATTAGTGTCAGCGCACTGTTTTCGATAGCTCATCTCATCTCACACAAGGGCTTTAAACTTAACTCCTTTTCAATGCTGTCTCTCTTTTAGCTCGAAGCGCAAATGAAGTAAAGAAATGGGTTTTATTTTTATTATGGAATGCATTCAAGCGACTGGCAAGCGATAAAGCATTCGGCGGCATTCGGGAGTCTCTTTCGCCTATTGAAGTTGGGATAATAAAGACATTTCCCTCAGGCAGAGACTGAGATTCCTTTTCTTTTCTGTTTTTTTTTTTTGGGTGGGTGGGACACCATTGTGCAAGGAACCACTGAAGTGTGGGTGTTGGTTGGTTGGGCAGTCGATGAAGCTGTTTCCATCTATACAAAACTTTGAATAGAATTTTTAAGTTTGCCATTTACCAACACACACACACACACAGAAACAGACAAACACCTATCCTGTCCGATAGGAGAGTGTAAAGGAGAGCTTAAGAAAAACCTTTAGTCGCGTGTAATTTGCACTTTGTAAATTTGCATAAAAGCTAAAGGCATTGAAAGGAGAACGAGGGGGGGGACAGAAGGAAGGAACTGTTAGATTGGAAGAAAGACTGGCATAAGTCCAAGAATACGAGACGACGACGTTGACGACGAGAATATGTAAATGCCACACCATGTGTCGTCACTTAAGCATCAAAAAATGAGGAGGCAAGGTAAGCAAGATAAGTTGGAAGCCCCTATCACACACACACACACACACACATACATATGCTTAAAACTGCCAGACATTTATAGAACAGATTAGAGAGAGGATGTGTGTAGCCAGACAGATAGACAGACTCCAATTCCATTCTGGCTACCTGAATGCTGCAACTGTCCAATTTGATGCACACAAAAACAAATTCGTAGCCAAGTGCTTGTTTTCGATCCAAGAAAAAGATAAAACTGGTTCGGCTTTTCGAGTTAAGTAGTTAAAAACTGCTTTTAAAAACTATTTGATTATTGATGTGTTGCCAAATGGAGTATTGGGTTCCCAATTAATAATCAACGCTTTTGCGATTTAAGACCGTAAAACAATCGAACGGAAGGAACAGCTTTAAAGCTTTTCTGATAGGCTCTGAGTAGAAAAGCTAAGCTTAAAGTTTCTTACAACTGGTTTTACTTTACAGCTAGTTGTGTTTGCCAATTAACATTAAGAATTCCCAACTGGTTTTTGGCATAAAAAAAAAAACAAACTCAATTTGCACTTGTATATAAAAAAGGAATAAAAGAGTTAAAAGCATTTCTAATTTACATTTTGTGAATTCCCAATTGGTTGGGCGCTTTGTTCAAATGAGCTACACTCAAACATTGTATTCCACTTAAGCTGCAATTCATCTCTTTTCGCCATTTTTTTTGCTCCACAACTCAAAAAATTCTCATCAAAATTTTAAAACAATGCAACAACTGCATTTTGGGGCAGCGAGCGAATAACACACAATGGGGCACAGAGTTTATACATTTTATAGTTACATGAAGCCATTCGCAGTTAATTAACACTGCCTTGCAACTGGCCCGAACAAACTACAACAATAACGAAGCGACACGAAGCGCTTTTTAGTTTTTCTAGTTTTTTCATTAAATTTTTTGCGCGTATTTTTATTTTTTCTGTTTGCTGTTTGCACTTTACTCAAATGCGACGCGCAACCGCCAAAGGAATAGAAAACAACAACAATAACAATAGCAACATGCTGCCAAATCCAACTAAAACTTATGGCAACTGGCCCGCCGCAGAACGACGATCCTCGGTCGGAAACCCCTCCCCAAACTTCCCAATTTTCCAACTTCAAAAAGTGCCATTAAAAAATTTTCGCTGATGCCGAATTAGCGCCGGGCGAAGAATTGTTTTTGCGGACGGGGGGTGAGTATATATTTTAGGCGAGGGGGTAGTATATGTTTTGTTGTTGTTGTTGTAGGTTATGGTCATAAGCTCCGCACACATAAATATATATCTAATCTCACATAAAAGTAATTACTTTCAGCTGCTGTTGCTATCGAAAAATATTAAATTATATTGAGTGCACACACACACACACAGAAACAGCACACAGGCTGTATATATATATATATATATAACTATGGTCGAAAATGGCCAAAAATGGCAACAGTTCTTCTTGCTCGCCATAACCCTTTTTTTTCGGTCTTTTCTCACTGCTTTTGCTATCCTGGCTATCGTCGACATTTTTTCGCTAGCTGAATTTTTCATCTTTTCTTTTTTTTATTTCGTTCATTGTTTTATTTTTTGGTTGGTTTTTATGCGACTGCAGCACAAAATTCCGCGAATTTCTCTTTTGGGCTTCTCCTTTACGCTGTTTGCTGCTACTACTTCTACTTCTTCTTCTTCTTTTTTTGCAGTTCATTTTTACTTTTGTTGCCATTTCAGTTGGGGTGCCAGGCAGGCAGGCAGGCAGGCAGGCAGGCAGGCAGAAAGCCTGGCAGGCATTCAGGCTGGCTATTTAGGGCCCCCTTTCTTTCTCTCTGTCTCTGTTTAACCCCAATGTAACAGTTTTTCATCGTCCTGTCTACTGTCTTTCTCTTTCCCTCGTTCTCTCGTTCCAATGACTCGCTGTCTTTCTGTGTAAGTTATACGGGTATTAATTTTGGTTTATGTGCAACTTGTACGCTGTAATTTTTGTGCTTTTTTCTTCACACTGGCAAACGGCGACGGCGATTCCTGACATTAACAACCAAGAAGATGCGAGATAAAAAGAGAAACACAGAACGAGAGATACAGAGAGAAAGAGAGAGAGTAAAAGAATGTTGGAGAGATAAAGTGAGGTGGAATGTGGCCACGTTGATAACAACAATGAATGCGCGACATTGACTATAAAAACATTTTGACCGTTGCAACTTAAATAATTGTTTAAACAATACTCTTTGAAATTGTATCCTTAAGCTGACCCTATCCCTTTGAGCTCGTAGGATAAGCTGACTTTCAGCTAATAAGGAGCAAAGTATATTAAAATATAGAACAGAGATTAAACAAATATGTACTTCTGTACTGGACTTAAGTCTAAAGTTTTATTTTTCCAACAAGAGAGGGTAACCATGCTCTTTCTCTTTCCCTTTCTTTCTCTCTCTTCCTCTCTTAACCAACCGACTTTCGTAACTGTCATAACATTTGACTTTGCGTTAACACACGTTGGGCGCCATTTAATCACTTTACTTTTTGAAAACATAGTTCTTGCTATGTGGTAGCGAAGGTATGAGAATGAAAGAAAGAAACAAACAGTTCTTAACAAACATATGTACATAGGGGGAATCTATGAGACTTACATAAGCCGTAGCTGGAAAAAATCACTTAGCGGTTAAACTAACCACACCTAATCCAAAAGCAAGTAAGCTCGTCCTAGAGTTCTGGCTAGATGGATGGATGGCTGGATATGTCGGATGAAGGCCAAAGTAAGAAACAGAGAAAGAAAAAGGGAGAGGGAGAGGGACATGAGACAGTTGCCTGAGTGAATGCCTGACTGGCTGACTGACTGGCTGAATGTCGCTTCCTTATGGCTGCTTTCTTCAACCAACTTTCAACAAGCAAATCTAACAAAAGGGCCAAAAGTACCTCCAAACTCTACAACCAGCAACCAGCAACAGCAACCAGCACCCACACTGTCAGCCGCTCTGTCTCCTAACCAAGTTATGCCTGGCGTCCTTGTGTCGTTTGTGTCGTCAGGGAAAAAGTCAAGCCAAAATGGAAGCCAAAACAGGAAGTAATCTATAGTCGCCCCGCCATTGTTTATTGTTTAATTTTTAGTCAGCTTTATTGTTGTTTTTGTTGTTATTCGTTTTGCTCGTATTGCTGTTGTTGTTGTCGGGCCACTTTTTTTCTTCTTCATCTTTCTTTTGCGTCTGCTGCTGCTGCTGCTGCTGCTGGTTCTTCGTTGTATTATTTCTATTGTTAACAATTTTTGCATTTTGCCCCCGTGCGTTGCAAGTAGCAAAAACTTTTCAATGTGCCCGCCGCCATTATTGTTCCCTTACCCTTACCCCTACCCACGCTCCATCCCGGGCACCTCGTGCTCTGTATATAGAACGGCTGCCACTTGAGTAGCACAACAAAAGCAGCAACGAGTTGAAACGAGGCAGACAAAAGCCAATGCCAAACCCAAGCCAAAAACATAAACCTAGCAAAAAAAAAAAAATTGAGAGAAAAAAAAGAGCGCCGCCGCCGCCCACGCGACCGAAAGCCGACAAGGCGTTGACAAGGCGACCCATTCCTGGCCGCCCGCCCATACCTAAGACCGACAAGCAGTTAGTACTCGTCGGTGTGTTGCAGGCAAGACACGCCCGTATCGCATTTACTTGGATTTCATTTTATCGGCAAGCTAAAGGCAACAACAGGAACAGCAAACAAAGAAAAACCCAAAAAGCAACAATAACAATAACAATGTCACCCAGTTTCCATGACACCCAGCACATATATATCCTATATATGTACATTGTATATACTTTGTATTTATATCAGAATTCTTTGGACCTCTCTACCTTATAATTGCGTTGCGGTATCTGCCGGTTAATGCAGCAGGAAAGCTACTATCAAGGCAGCAAGCGCACAAACAGCAGATGGTGTAAACAAAAGCCAGAAGCAATCGCTTGTGATTATAGTTATGCTCACAGTTACAGGACCTTGCTTTCTACTATCCACAATCTCCAAAGACACAAACTACGTTGCCAATTTATAGATATGAACACGAATATATACATATATATAACCATTAAAATGGGTAGAGAGAAAGTTATGTTCAACTAAGTTAGCTGCAAAAAATAAATATTTATATCTATAGTATTAACTACAACTAAATATTTTATATCATAAATGTTTCTTTCAAGATTTTTTATTTTCTGAAAATTTATCATCTAATATATATGAAATTCGTGTCACGCGGTGCGTAATGAAACTCCTACGAAACGGCTCGACCGATTTTTAAAGTGAAGTTTTGAAGTTTTATATGCGTATTCAGTAGGTCTGAGAATCGGCTAGAATATATTTTGCATCCCCCCAAATGTTAAGGGTGGTTCACCAATAGTCGGTTTGTTTGTAAATGCCTATTTGAATATACAGTTGCCTTTGAATGTTGTGCCAGTTGGCTTTTCAAACTATATTTCGAGATAATAAAGTGTAGTTAGAAATTTTAACATTCAGTCAAGCCAGTTTATTGTGTGAGGAACTAAAACAAATCTTTAAATTTGATCCTGTTTGTGAAAAGTCGGTTCATTTAAAAAGACGTGCCGAAATATCTCCATGAGTACACGCAGGATGCGCTCATATACGTGCGTAACTACGGGAGGCTTGATCTGTTAGCTACAATGGAATGTTATTCCGCTTGGCCAGAAATTACTAACGGACGGACATGACTTTGAGAGGATAAACAGATGATCACTGAGAGTATCATAATTTCTATATTCATAGAGTTCAAGTCAAAAAGCACCACAGCAACGCGTGGTCCGGGTCGACTAGTTATTAAATAAAAATCTCAACAATTAGTTAATTACTCGACTCAATTAGTGAGAAACACTTAAATATTTAACTGTATTTAATAAGTTGAAAAAAAATTGAAATGAGGCCAACCTTCATTCAAGATTAAATTACCTCAGCATCGTGGAAAAATATCACCTTTTTTATATATTTATATATTAAATTCAAATAAAACAACAAAAAATTATAATTAAATATAGAGCAATTAATGAGAATACTTAATTACAGAAACATTTGAGTAAAAAAAATTGCATTCTGAATTGTTGTAAAAAAATTTTCTTGAATTTTTTGTTCATTTTTATTTTATTTTTTTTTTGTCAACCCTTTGGGGATGCGCTTTAATGGAGCGTTGTGTGTGTTTGTGTGTTTGGATGGGTGTATGTGTGTGTGTGTGTGTGTGATATTTTGTTTGTTTCTTGTATTTGGAAAACATATAAACAAATGGTTAAGACGCAGACAATGGGGACATTTGGGAAAACGTTGGGGAAGGAATATTTGGTTTATTTATTGATATTTTTTATTTTGTTTGATTCATTTTATTATAATTTATATTGTTTTTTTTTTTTGTAATGTTTTTTTTTTTTTTGTGGGGAGTTCAACATATAAGGATATATAGTAGTATGTTTATACTTTTTTTTATATATTTCATTTGCTTTATTTTTTATTTAATTTCAATAGTTTTGGTATATTTTGTACTTCTTTAGTTACATTGTAAAGACAAAGATATATATAAGTAGCTGCTTAAGCATTTAACAATAACAATACTGAAGACCTATATTGTTGTTTATTGTTTTTTTTCGGACAAGTCTCGACTTGCTCACTAATTTGTTGTTGTATTTTTTTTTTCATTTAAATAAATTACAAAACAATCATAATTAAAATGACATTCGTTGTCGAACATAAAATGAGTTTCTTCTAAATATTTAAAATGAGTTATTATTCATATGTATTATTATATATAAAAAGCTTTGATTAAAAACAAAAAAAAATAATATAAATTATACAACAAAGGAGAGAAGGAGAGAGAGTTACAAAGATATAATTGGATATAGATAGAGTGTAAGGGAAAAGATGTGATTGAAAACTTGATACGATGACGAAAGATTAAAAAAAAAATAAAGAACGATTTACATTTGGATTTGGTGGAATGAGATATATGTAGTAGTAATTCGCTTTGATTATTAGGGTGAACTTTTTTGTTGTTGTGATGAAAAAAGAGGTTGAAAAAGAGACAGATAGATAGTTGGTTGGTTGGATATAATAACGAGTAATTGTGTAGCGAGCGAGTGAATGGATTGACTTAATTTAAATGTATGCTCATGCTTAAGAGTAAAAACTCAATATAAAACTAACTCAAAATAACCAAAATAAAAACTAGAAAAAGCTTAAAACATATTAAATGACATTATTTTTGGTTGTGATTGATTGTATCTTGTTGCTGTTGTTTTTGTTGTTGTTTGTTTTGGTATTTGGCTTAATATTAGTATGTGTGTTAATATTTGTTAATCATAAGTATAAGTAGGGGGTTCGAGGGAAACATAAATGAATAACCAACTAAATACACATAGACACGTACACATAACACATACAAATACAAATACAAATATATAGATTGGATTATTTTTATAATATTATAATAATTCTCTTGCATTTGTCTTCTTTATTTTTTTTCTTTCTCTAAACTTTCATTTACTTTATTATTGCCCCATTGAAATATACTCTTTCTTTTATGTGTATTGAAATGATAAACTTAATTGTATGAGATGCGAATTGCAGAAAGTAAAAATTAGGTGTGGTCGTGTGTGTGTGTGGAACAAAGCTATACTGGTATTTTTTTTTTAAAACCCAAGTCTTTTTTTTTGGTATTTTTATTTATATTTCTGGCATTTTTTTCTTGGGATTTTTCAAATGCTTGGAAATTTTTGTTATTGCAGTCGAAACTTTAAGCGTTTTACAAAATACTGCATAATGCTGGGCACGGGAAGCAACGGAAGGCGAAGTAACGATTATAAGTAACAGCATAAATTCAACAGTTACATGTTTTTTGTTCAACTAGCATTCCCCATTGACTGGGTTTTTAATCGTTTTTTTCATAGTATTTATGCTGTAATTTATTTCGCTATTAAAAGTATTTTATATGATAGAGAGAGAAAAAAGAGAGTGACTTTGGTATGATAGGAAAAAATGAATAAGAAAAATATGTCTTGTATATTGAAAAGTTTTTGTTTTTGATGCATTATGCTTCTATGGATTAGGAACAGAAAAAGTTGTTATGCATTTAGTGTATGACTGAGAATGTTGAACCGAAAAGCAACTAAAGTGAATCTAGTATAGGGTCTAAGCCAAGAAAAAAAAAAAAAAAATGAAAATAAGTTTTGGCACATTTTTGTTTTTGTTGTAAATACCGCCTGTGTTTCCTTTCAAGTAATTTATTTTTTTGTGTTTTTTTTTTCACTTACCAAGGCGTGAACGAGCTCCAGAAGAGACTACAAGTTCACAGGTTGAAACGTAGTATTTTTTTGGTATTTTTGTAAAATTTTTTTTTTTTCGTTTTATTTTAGGTTGATTGCAAACGAAATGCAATTGGATTCGAGTGTTGAAATTTGATTTGGATTTTGGTTTAGCACACAACATGAAGGTATCGAGCCACAGCAACAGAGTAGGACAGTACACAATTAATTGACAGGACAATAAAAAAGAAATTAAAAGACAAAAATGCTTTTCGTTAACGAATTGAATCAAAATTGATATTATATTTTTTTGATGGTATTTTTTTTTTGTAATTTTTTTTTTTTTTTTTGTTTGCTTAGCATACCTAAAATACTTTCTTAGCATTGAGAACTAAAGCATTTGTTTGTTTAATTGAAATAATAAAAGAGTACATCAAACGTCACTTTGAAAAATTGAAAAAATATAAGAAACACATTTGACAACACACACTTAGTTGGTATTATCTGGTAAGATTGACTAGGTATTTTTTTACTTTTAACTTTTTTGGCCTGTACGTCGTAAATAGAGATACTTAGGATTTTTGAACATCAGGAGGCGTCAGGCTTCTTTTGGGGTTTTAGCTTTTGCGAGTCGATTCGTTTCGTTTTTAGTATGGTTAGTTTGGTTAAATGGTTGAACTTAGGATTTACATAGAATATTCATAAATATTTGTATACTTATTAATGTTACTTACAAATCATAAACAAAACACAAACCAAATTTGATTTTTAGACACACACAGTTACAGTTTAATAAAAAGGAAATCAAAAAATAGATAAATATAAGCCGTTTAACACACACAAGTCAAATTATTCGCTATTGATATGCGTTTTTGGTATTATCATCTTCTCATCGAAAATACTAGTGAAAGTCCTTTGTTGATAAGCAATGCTTTTCGCACATCACAGTATCATTAAATCAAAGAAACAACAACAAAAAAGTACACTCTTGACTATATATATAAGTATTATTTGACCGTGGTGAAAGTTTTTGTTTAGTTCCAGCATTTCGCATACATTTATCGAATAATTAAGATCTAAACAAAAACACAAAAAAAAAAATTAAGAAAGAAAAAGAATATAGAAACCAAACTCAGGCAAATCAAACATAAATTTACACACACATATAATATCTCTGTGAGCTGTAATTCTATATACTATAATATCGAAAAATAATGTTGAACCTTGTGGGGTTATGTCCACAAGCTCTTGAGAACCAAATACACACAAAGAAACAAAAAGAAAGAGCAAAGAACTTAAGAGCTTAGACTTGATTTTGACTGACACCTACACATAAATATATATATCGTATATCATTTATATCGTATTTAACATTAAACAGTCTTATATTATTTGTATTTGTTTTAAGTTTTTCATTGTCATACATAGTATTTTTTTCTTGTTTGTTTTTTTTTTGGGTTTAGACGAACACAAGGAGGTTTAACACTAGACAACACACATACTCAATGAAGTGCTATCATTATATTCGTTTTGGATGCTTTTGAAACATTTTTGGTTGTTTTGATTTTTTTTTTTCGAAGATAAATCATTCATATTAGAGGTAATAGAAGAGTTCGAAAGTATGAGAAATCAAGAGCTTTTAACGCAATAAAAAATGAACAGCTAACAAATATAATTGAATTTCTAAATTAAGTAATATTGTTGCGCTTTGTATGTTTTTTTGAAGTTTCTCCTACTTTTGAGGTAGGCAAGAAAAGAAAAAGCTCAAAGAAAATGTGATCGCGTTCGCTTTCTTCCGAATCGTAATTTATTGTATTTTAGGTTAAAATAGATAAAATGATTCATAAATGGAACTAGTAATTCACTCGAAAACAAAAAATTTAAATCAAAAATCATTTTGTTTGTTTCTTTTTCTTGCTCGTTTGTTCTTTAAAAATCTTTCAAATATTTTGAGATTACTTTATAACACGTCCAACGCATAAATGATAGACTCATTGAGGGGAGAGAGGCGTAAGGGATTGTGGGAATGTGATTGCGGGTATTGATTTTTTTTTAATTTTTTCCTTTTTTTTTTGTATATAAATATTTTTTTTTTGATTTTCAATAAATTTGATTTGACTAGTAATTGAATGTGTTCGGTTGAAGTTTGAAAACATATGGTTAACAAGTTTCAATAACAATTTTTTTTTTTTGTATTTTGTAGAGGATTAATAGATAACTTTTGTAAAAGCATAAATTAAAATCAAATACTTGTATATCTAAATGTATCGTATACAGTTTGATATATATACACAGACATATATATATAATATATATATATGTTTTGGAAATCATAAGCAAATTGATATAAAAGTTTGAGCTTTTTCTCTTCGTTGATGCAATACCACAAAACGTAAGATTAGGCAGCGGTATTTCATTGAATTCTTTTTTGTATATAGATTAAAAAATTGCTAAACTAAAAACTGCTAATTGATCTGAAACTGAACTAAAACTCTTCTTCTCTGTTTTGCATACATTAATGTACAGTTATTAACAGAATTATGAATTTTTCTGGTACATTAATCTATGCGAGAGCAAAGAGAAGTTCATAGTTTTATATTCAATCAACAATTGGTAATCGTTAACAAAAATATCCGGAAATCTTAAATCAAAATCAAACTAACAAGTTCGATTAATCGATCAAAAAACGAAGATAAACAAAACAATACAACTTCTTTATAGTAATATTCAAAGCCTCATCCATTTGATACGTTTCATTTTGCCCCTTAGAGCAAATTGCATTCTTTGTAGACCTACACTTGCGCACTAATATATGGTTTAATTGATATGATATTTATATATAGATATGTATATAGAATACGAGCCCCCCGATAATATAACAAATCGTAAATAGAAATCTTTGAAATGTACTTACTTTTCACTGTACTCGTCCATATGAGCATACGATTGCACCGAGTTCTCTTCAATCAAGAACTTGACTCGCTGATAGAAGGATGCCGTTACCGATGGAGGCTGCTTGCGTAGCAGTACCTCAACTGGATCGTTGGACGAGAGGCACATAATGTGCTCCGAGCAGGCTGGATGCGAACAGCACTCGCTATCCGAACAGTCCGTCATGCCGTCTATAGTTTTTTAAGGATTTTTCGTAACGAATGTTTGTCTTGGTCTTTGTCTTTCTTAGTTTTGAATATTTTGTTTACTTACCGCCATCGTTGTCAATGTTATCCTTGCAATTCATTTCAAGTGCAATTGAGCAATCGCTGCCAGCCCAGCCCTCAATACAATCGCAACGATATTCTCCATTCTCCAGTGTGCACTGACCATGACGTGAGCATCCATTTTCGCAACCAGCTAAGTAGAGTACAAAAAGAGAGAGAGAGAGAGAGAGAATTACAATTACCAGCGAGTAAAATGTTGTGTAAGCACTTTGTCAGCAAACACGAGGACCGCACACTAATGCGATTAATTTGTCAGCGAGTGTATTGAAGAGAACTTCTTCATCGGCAACGGCATCATCATTGATCAGCGCTTTGTTTAGCTTGACAGCCAATCAACTTGTTTGAGTAACCAGATCGAGGTGAATGCTTTTGCACAACGAGCGGTTCAACCGATTAAAATTGAATGATGACGACAAGTCAAGTACTACCAACGAGTAGTAGGTGCTTGTGTGTGTGTGTGTATGTGCTGTACGGTTAAATGCTACGACATTTTCTTCTGTGTGTGTGTGTATTTTATATATGCGCAGCGAGTGAAGAGCATTAATATAAAAATAATGTTAATGTTTGCTCGAGTCAAGGATGGTATGGTATGGAAAGGGTTCGGTGGCAGGCGGCAGGGGGCTCTACACACACACACACACTTATGTATGGGCTGTAAGTAGGAGCTAAAGCGCCCTTCGCACGCACATCGACAACATCATAAACGAAATGTGAAGAAATCTACAAAACAGTAAACATAAAAAGCAAACGAAACGTAACGATAGATGCCACCGTTGATGGCCACTGTTTGAATGGATGGGTAAAAAGTGGGTGAGTGTGTGGGAGGGGCTGTAAGGGTTTTAGAAGGTTTGGGGGTTTATTTGTTTGTTCCACAAGAGCGACAACAACAGCAACAACAACAACAACAACGATATTACAGCATTTGAGCATTTGACGCAAAGTTAATGTCACTTGACATGTGTCATTTGCAAAATGGGTAACCTCGACGCTAACTCAACTTCCGGTATGTTAAAAAGTTTGCGGCGCATAAAATGACTTCCTTGTCGTAACTGCCTTCCTGTTTACGACACACACACACATAAACACATACATGTGTGTAGACTATACATATTGGCAATAACGTCAAGTGTTGCTGCCAATATTTGAACGATGTCTGCAGGCGCTGCCTTTGCACAAACAATTCCCTGGCGAGTTGTGCGTGTGTGTGTGTATATTTGATATTATGCTAAGTTTGGCAGATGCAGAAATCTGTCAAAAAGCCTGCTAGAAACTCGATTAGAATCAAGTAGAACTAACGATGTAGTGATAAACACACCTTAAACCAAGCTTGCTTTTATCCCTTTTGCATTGAAGCTCGGCAAACAAAACATTATTATTATTATTATCTAAGTTAGAAAAAATCCTGAACTTAACTTATCTGACAGAATTATGCACTTAAACTGAAAGCCTCTGATTGTCAGCTGTCTCTGTACTTATATTTTTTTATGTCTCTAATATCGCTCGGTACAAATCTGTGTTTCAACAAATATTTCACATTTTTTCGTGGCAGTTAAATCTCGGCGCCGACTTTTAATATCAAAAAACAAGCTTAACATAAACTAAATGTAAGTGCGACATAAAATGTCGACGACTATTTAGAAACTCTCGTACATTAGATTTCAGACCCAGATAAAAGTAAGAGCGAGACAGAGAAAGAGAGAGAGACAGAAAGAGAGATAGAAATTGAGAGACATAAAAATGTATCTAGATTTCAGGATTGCAGTCGTGTAATTTGTTACAAATCTCTGTTCAAATTCAATAAACTTTACCGCATTGTGTGTGTATGTCAAATGCTAGAAAGAGATGATACAAGAGTGTGGGAGAGAGCGAGATAAAGATATACATAGATACATCTATGGCAAGTTTGCTGGGAAAGTCGTTAAGTACTTTCTAAAAATACAAGCAGACATCATGCATGTATATTAGTTAATGTAAATGTGTGTGCGAGTTTGTGCCAGGATATTGGGTGGCACTTTGTGCTTTTGCAAGCGTGACTCGCACGTCTACAGGGGGGGCTCACCCCACCCACCCACTGCCTGCCTCAACACCACACCTGCCCCCCCCCCCCCCACCCCCCAAATCCTTCGTTCGTTTTGTATTTTTTTGTAGTCCTACTGCAACACTTGAATCGATTCAAAACGTTTTTGGCCGTATGTTGCTAAAGGAAGTTCCCACTGGGAATGCTGAATGCCGTTCGACATGCCAGCTTGCAGGCAAAGCCAGGGGCTGAAGGGGGGGAGGGGGGAGGGGGGCGGTTGGGATAAGTGTCTTTCGGTTGGGCCTGAGCGAAATGACGTCGACGGAAGTTTTATTGGTTTTGCACACGTCAACGAAATGTAATACACAGAACGACGACAGACAGAGAGAAAGATAGTGTATGTGCGAGGGAGAGAGAGAGAGAGAGAGAGGGAGCTGGCTGGCAGGCAACATACGTAGACGCCTACCCCTCCCCCCTGTTCCAAACAGTCTCTCTGCCATCACTTCGCTTATTGAGGCATTGGGTATGTGTAATGCCATTACATGCATGCCTGAACCGTCAACGTTGCCGTTGCCGTTGCCGTTGCCGTTGCCATTGCCATCGCCAGAGGGAGCCACCGTCGAGAGCGAAAGAGAGACATTTTGGTTTTGGTATCCCAAGAGGAGGGAATGTTTGTTGTAACATGACTGTTTGTTCTTAAAGTTTTAATCACTGTCAATCGATAGCTACTTATCATGCTGCACCAACGCTGTCAACAATAACAAAAAACCTTTCACAGAACCACAGAGCCCAAACTATTTTCAAACTTCATGTCGAAACGTATATTTCCCGAACGGGAATACCCTTTTTTTTTTTTAGGGAAAACTAAATGAATATGTATAATTAGCGATTGTATTTTTTGTTGAATGACGTTATAAAAAAAAAGCACACTGCAATAAAGTTAGTTGACAAAGTTATCAGCCAACCGAAACGGAAAAGGGTACACAAATTTGCAGCTACTGTCACGGCGACAAAAAGTGTCAGGCTCGGTTCTCACTTTTGAGAGGAACCCAACACCCAACGCCAAACTACCCGCATAGCACTCTTCTGTGTTGAGAGAGTCTGGCGTTCAGGACACTTTACAATTTTTTTATTTTATTTTATTTTTTTTGGCCAAATGGCGTAAACATGTACAAAATACTTTGGCGCAAGTGCAAAAAATATATATTAATAAAAAAAAAGCATAGCAACAACAAAAGTTTTTGACTTGTTTGCTGCAAAAATATTTGAACATACGTATGTGTGTATGTGTATGTTGAAGGGGGGGGCACACCCAAAGAGACAGAGAGAAAGATAGCGACTGCAATGTCGCAATGTTTTTGGTTGAATTGGCGCGTTGCGACATGAAGCAACAAAGTTGTCGTTGTTGTTGCTGCCTCAATGTGAAATGTGGAATGTCAGCTGCGGTTGCTTGGGTTTTGTGTCGCTTATTGGCGCATCGCTAATCGATTGAGCATCCGTTGTAAATTGGTCGACAACAGCAACATCAGCTACTACTTGCAACTGCAATTGTCGACCAAAACCAAACTGAGGTCAAGGCAAACATTGAACGTTAAGTGTTCTCTTATGTTTCTTAAATAAATAAATAAATATATGAAAATTGCAATCTCAACGTTCATCTTAGTTTCTAAGTAAAATATTTCAAGATCTTCTGTGCCTACTTTTATGACCGCCACTGTATTGTATGTAGGTTAATGCCCTCAACTCGAAATCAAATCTAGATTCTAAGTTAACAAATTGGGTTTAAGTTTTCTACTTACGCAACGTGCAGTGTCGCCCATTCCAGCCCTGGGAGCAGACACAGGTTCCATTCTTGCATTGGCCATGCTCCGAACAGCGATTGTCGCATGGCAGCTGATCGCACAAATTGCCCGTCCATCCAATATTGCAACGACACTTGCCCGACTCACAGACCCCATTGCGGCCACAGTCCAAGCTGCAAACGGCTGTTAAGCGAGAATGAGAGAGAGAGAAGTTAAAATGGCGTCAAGTAAATACAATAAATGACAATGTGTAATGCGTATGGGAATGGAAAAGGAAGTGGATTGTACTACTTATATGGTTCATGCTTATTTACAGTAGTTCATATTACTATTATTATTATTGTTGTTGTGTTTGTATTGTGCCAAACGAGGCAGCAATAAATTCAACGCGCTACACTCAAAACTAAGGTCTTAATAAATAATCGTTGAACAAAGTTTAATTTTAAGCTAAATAACTATGAAATTTTAGATAAAAAACAGTTTCAAGATTTGTGGTATTTTTAGTAATAATTTTTGAATTAAATACACAAATTCGTTTATTTAATTGTTTCGGTAAGTGTACTCGTTGCTTTTGGTTGTTGTTTTTTGCACTCGTTACTTTCGCACTTAATTTTTGCCTGCTGCCTTTGGCTGGCTGGCTAACTGGCCTTGGCTTATGGCTGTAAAATGTTACCCCAGCGAGTGAACCATAAAAACAACATTATAAATGTAACATTTACGTGGCAACAAGCGACGGCGGCAACCCAGTGTCAAGCCAACCCAAACCACCCGAACCATCTTATGGCTGGCGTTGACTTTTGTTCTGTGTGCGTCGCAGGCGTAAATTTATTTTATTTGCTTTGCAAAAGTGAAAAAGGGAGAGAGGGAGAAAACGAGCGAAAGCGAACGAAACCTGCGTATTAAATACATAATGAATTTTTATGAAGCTCTGCTTCATTACGTTCCACCTCCTGGCAGGGTTGCCGCCTTTCGGTGCTAAAAAGTTAAGCAAATTAGGTGTGCGTGCCCCAAAGACAACAACAACAACAACAACAACGACGTCTCTTGCCCCCCTTCTTTATCGTTCTCTGGCGTTGTGCCGTGTGTCTCCGTGTGTCCAACCAAGCTTCAGTTTTTGCGAGTGGTTTTTGGTTACATCGTAAGCTGTATGTTTTATTGGTGCCACCAAAAACAACAACCTTGGAAATGATTATGGTGCCTGCTTCTTCTGCATTTGTGTTAATCTCGACTTGTTTGTTGTTGGCCTTTTATCATTTGGTGTCGCCTAATTGAAGGATCGGCTTTATGGCCATCATCTAATTTGGATTCGGTCCATGCGATAAACCATCATTATGTGAGTGGTAATCATCATATGCCATCCACAACAAAAATAAATATGGCAACTCCATTAGTTGGCATCATCACAGTTTATGACTTTACTTAACATATCAGAACATTGCATCTTTCATTACTTACCTTTCGAAATAACTCAAACAGTTTACAACGTACATAAAGTTTCCTTTATACTTAGTTTGTTTAAGGAGCTCTGTCCAATCAGATATGATTTGATATGATAAGGATACTCATTGTGGTTAAAGTTAGATTTTCATCATTCAATTAATTCAATTCGACATCATTTGCCAATCAATATTCAATATACTGTAGATTCAATTGTTCTTTCTAATTGCCACTAGCAAATGTTGCATTGATTTTACAGCACTTCAACGATGCTATTGTATCGCACATTCAATACAATTGCAATGCACTTAAACTCTAATTTGAATTCAATGCTTCAACTGAAGAATCATTTGTTAGCAGCATGTTCGGTTTCGAAACAAATACACCGGAACACTCACACAACACACACACACACTTACTTACATGTAACACTTGCAACAAAGCTTTATACACACACACACACACACACAAATATAATAGTACAACCAACATTCACTTCACATATGGCGAAAAGTGGGGGTAAAGTGCAATTGTTATTCTGGTTAGTTTTGTAAATGGTGTGTGTGTATAGGAGAGAATGGGAGGTAGTGAGTTTTATGTTATGTTAACTACACCTGACTTACCTTGGGAACAATCTGGTCCCGTCCAGTGTCGCTCGCAAACGCATTGTCCCGTTTCCAAATCGTAGGTGCCATGTTCAGAGCAACCGGGCAGGCATTGATACACCTGCTGATCAATTGTGCCACAATCCTCGCCCTGCCAGCCGGCTTTGCAATAACACTGACCCGTAACACAGGTGCCATGTCCCGAACACAATGGATCAAGGCAATCATCTGCACGATTCCATCATACATATAAAGCCCGGCATATAAATTCACAAACAATTCGTTGGGTTCGTTGGTGTTGGGGATTTTGTTTGGCATGTAGGAGAGAAAAGAATACAAAATAGTTAGTACATATGTGTGTTAGTCTTGTGCTGTGCTGTGTGTTATATACTATATTTATTAATGTTTCCTTTTGTTGTTGTTGTTTTGTTAGTTGTTGCATGCACAACGCATACAAACAAGTACATTAAGGAACATAAATGTTTGGGTAGAGATACCCTTTGGGACTTAAGGAAAAATACAACTTAAAGTTGAGATGTGACTGATATATTCTTTATTGTAATTAAGTTGTGGACACATCGATGGACTTGCTAAATTAATTATGGACAATTAACTAATGCTTGTGTTTTGAATTTCTTACAGGGTATACAAATATATAGAACATGAAAGATACATAGAATGGGAGAAACGGAAAGAAAAAAAAAAACAAAAGGAATGGGTGAAAAAGCAGAATTTCTTTCTTCGTTACGGCCGCCTTTGGCAAAACAAAAGCCCGTCACGAACCGATGGCGATACATGACATGACGACGGGTTGCCTTCTTCTTTTTTTCCGCCCGCGCGCTTTCTACTATTCCAGAATTCGGGGTCAGGTCACACACACACACACACACATTCAAAGAAAGAGCGAGAGACATGACATGATTAGTATGTTGGACACGTACGAAAGTGGTCATTAAAATGAAATTCCAGTTTAGTTCAACTTGGTAATTTTGCGCAGTTGTTGCAATTTTTTTCTTCTTTTTTTTTTGCGCTCTCTCTCGTTTTTCTTTGCAAGACTTTGCCGAGTAGACTTTGTATGCCCTGCAATTAAGTGGCATTAACTTTGTGTCTGTCTTTATATTCCCAGCTAATGTGTTTTGGCTTTTCTTGTTGTTTTAGCTACAAAATTGAAATACATTATCTTATTTCGATAGCGTATTTGTTATTCGTCAAGTTGCAATAACAGTTAGTCCAATGATTTCTTCTTCTCTTTTTTTCCGGTATGTCGTCCTACTTCTTCTTGTTGTTCGTTTTGGTTGTATTGTTACTTCTTGGCTTGTTGAGCGTTTTGTATGTGAAATATGCTTTCAACATATAAATTCGATTTTATACGTTTTATGTTTGCATTGTTGTTGTTCTTGGTGTTGTTGCTACTGTTTGTTTGCTGTTTTGTATGCCAAGGGTCCAGTACACAAACACACACACACACACACACACGCAGAGGGACAAACAAGCAATCACATGTGGCGGAAGCATTCAGCTACCAAGCCAAGTTTTTTTCTTCTTATATTTGTGTGTTGCATATTTTATGCATTTCTTTCTCACTCGCTCTTACTGTTGTTGTTGTTGTTGTTGTTTTTTTCGACCACATGTTTTGCAGTTATTTTGCGTTGAAGTTACTGTTGGCCATGCTTTTTACCATTAAAGCAACGCGTTGAACTTTAACAGAAAGAAAACAAAGCCCCCAAGCCCAAAAAAGTATGCAACGCTTGTCGCAATTTAAAGGGACGACAGCAAAGCAAAGCGAAGCAGAGAAGAGTAGGACGAAAGTGAACAGAGAGAGAGAGTGAGAGAGAGAGAGAGAGGAGAAGCAGATGGAGAAACAAATACAGAAACAGAGTCTAAACGTTGGGGCGGCAAATAATAACTGAAATATTTTGGCGTCACCATGACACGCCCCTAAGCATTGCATTGTGTGGTGGGAGGGAGGGTTTGGTCGGAAGGAGGGTCGTGTCCAGTGTCAACAGTGGCCGACAACATAACGAAAAACTGCCAACAAGGCAAATAAATAATTTTTAGCATTTTTATGCCAAGTCAGCAGTAGCAGTAGCGGGCAGCAGCTAACAAAAACGGACAGACAGACAGACAAACAGACAGACTTAACATAGAGATGGTGGCAGTGTCGCCTTGACACTTACGTTGATCGCAATAGGGTCCTTTCCAGCCGCGCTCACAGTGACAGTCACCCTCAATGCAGCGTCCGTGGGTAGAGCAATTTGGCACCTCGCATTCACCAACTGGTATATCGCATTCGGCACCCTTCCAGCCATCCTCACAGTGGCAGACACCGCCTCCATAGTGGCCATGGGCCGAGCACAGAACAGGACAAACGCCTGCAAATAGAGAGAGAGAGAGAGAAAGAGTCAGTCAAGTTAAACACACAAAATTACAGTAAAAGAGGCAAGGCAGTAAAAGAAAGAGGACAACAAAAAAAAAAACCCCCAAAAATTGGTATTGAAAAGTGTCAGACAAAAGAAAAAAAAAAAATGGAGCTAGAATTACAAAAATACAAAGCATATAAATAATACAAAAAAATACTTGGCAATACAGTGGGGCAATATAGCAAACCAAGCCAATGAAAGCGAATAATAATTTTTCAAAAACTAAAATTGACAAAAAGTTGAGAATATGTTCATTTTGGGTAACTCAATAGTCCCCAAACATTTGAACCAAAAGTATCTGTTGATTTCAATTACTTAACAGACAGACCCAGTGTACGAGCTAATATATATACATATATAAAAAGAAAAACAAGAAGTGGCTAAAGCTAAGGGTCGCAGCATTGCGAGTAGATTTAGATTCTGTGCCTGTGCCATTTTCCCTTTTTTCCTTTATTTTTTTTTCTCCTTTTTTTCTTTTCATTCATTCGTTTTTTTTTGTTCGCACTTGCCGTAAAGCAAACACGAGTAGTAAAAAGCAGGTGATGGTGACAGCTCAACTTTGGGTTAAGTTTTTAATTTAAATTGCAGCCTCAGCGGACAGAAAACCAGGAAGTAGGAACTTAGGAACTTAGGGTGGAGGGAGGGTGTGTGTTGAAGTGAAAAAGCTGTTTGATTGAGCAGATTTTTGTTACTTACTTTTGGAACAATCGACGCCTTGGTAACCATCGATGCAATCACATTTGCCCAGATAACAGCTGCCGCGACCGGAACAATCATTGGGGCAGGTAGTGCTAACACCCTCTGCCTCCTCGGCGAGCAACGATACCGAATGAGCGACAAGTTCATCATTATAAATCGATATGAACCATAAGCCAGTGTCCAAATATTGTAGGAGCGATACATTTACGGTCATTGCATCCATATCGAGTGCCGGTAAGCCACCGTTATTACCAAGACCTCCATCTCCGCCCGACGACCGTTTGTGCAACGAATGAGCGACACTGCCTCGCTGTTGTTGTTGCTGTTGCTGTTCATATTGCTGTTGTTGCTTCTTGGCAAAGTCCAATGGTGTCTCGAGATCAAAGTATTCAACAGAATCCATATTTGCTGGCGATTCATCGCTATCTTTTTCCCTATCTGCGATTCCGTCTCCAACTCGATCATCATCATCCTCGGCTTCAGTTTGATCCTCCTCATAGCTAGTGGCGGTACGTCGCTGTCTCTGTTGCAACTGCAACTGTTGATCGTATGCCTCAATCAATGCCAAATCGGTGCTAACATGAGTCTGATTACTGGCGCTGCGGCGATGCCTTAGATGACTATCGATCCTACCGCCCTTGATGAACTCCACAAAATCGTGCTGCGTCACCGATGGCGCCACATTGCGACGCGAATAGACCGCAAAGTGAGCACCCCATGGTAGCGTAAAGTTGAAACGTATAAATGCCGGATGCTTGTTGCGAAATTCCAAAGTCCAGAACTGATAGGCCGGTATATTGGCATGGTAGAGCTCATTGAAATCCTTAAGTTCGACAACCTGCGGCCATTGTCCGCCCGACAGGCCAACACCCTGTTGCTGCTGCAACAACGGATGATGCAAATGAATGCCCCCATTGGCCTGCTGCAGCAATAGGTTATGCTGTTGCAAGTTCAATTGTTGATTGCCGGTGGCGCCGCCATATGTGAGCTGATCTTGCAACTGAGTGTTGGTGGCATCCAATGGTGTCAGCGGCTGATTGATGGCATGCGGCTGCTGTTGTTGCAGCAACAGCTGCTGCTGTATGCCAGTTGCAATACCCACACCCAAACCGCCGACGCCATTCGTACCGCCTGCATGATGATGATCCGAAGTGCTTGTTTGTATCGATTCCTCTGTCGGATAGGCTGTGGCGCCGCCATTCAGCTGACCCGACTTGTTATCGCCAGCTTTGCCGCCGGCAGTGCCGCGTAGATCGTGCGGCTGAGATTTAACGTCTTGGACTAGGATGCAATTTGAGCTGTCCATGTTCGGTTTCATCGAACTGACTACTGAAAACAAATCAAAAAGAGAGCGAGAAAAAACCATTTAGTTGGAAATACATATATAATTTCTTAATTTCTCAAAAATTAAAATGTATATGGTAAATGAAAAGTGTTCTCTCGGCCCGAAAGCATAAATCGCCTCGGCTGACTGCAAAATTCACCATCATAAATCTATATGCAGCCCCATGGCATTAATGTTTAGTATGTGTGTGTGTGTGTGTGTGTGTGTGTGTGTGTGTGTGTGGTGGTGTCCTTGTGGCTGCGCTCCAACACAGAATTTAACCCAAGTATCCACAGAAACGCAGCAGCAGCTGCTGCTGTTAGCGTTTTCTTCTCTTATACTTTAACTACTTCCACACTTTTCAGTTGGCATTTTCTGTATTTTTTTTCTTTCGGTTTTTTTTTTCTTTTTGGTAGCAAAACACATTTTTGCCATGCCGTTTTTTTCACACACATAAATTTTTGGCATCATATTTTAACGCCATATTAATATGCACTCGCCCATAAATCAATTCCATATATGTATGTATGTATATACATCTCTCACGAACACACACACACACCGACATGTAGCCTTTTTGGCCAGAAGACACAAAGTGCGCGTTGTTAACACGTTTGCATTTCGCTTGGCCATCGATGGACGTTGGGTTGGTTGGTTGGCTGGTTAGTGGCGGCTATCGTTTATCGATAACATAACCAAAATTTATGTGCTTTGGCAAACGGCGCCAGATGTGCTGGCAAGCGCCCTATATTGCGGCCATGTGGCGATTATGCAATTTACAAATGCAGCCGAAACCACTAAAAAACGGAATCGTGATGCAAAATGCTTCAATCATGATTGAAGCACATTTAAATGACTTTAAAGTGCTGAACTTTCAAAGAAAAACTATAAATCTCTTGGTTTTTCTTTTCTTTTTCAATAAAAGATCTACAAAATATGTTCAAAATTCAATCAATCAATCAATTATAATCGAAAGACATAAATAAATTGTAAATGTGAGAGTAGGGAGAGGGACTTTTCCCTAAAAGTTAAGAACACCTTTCTTTCCCTTTCCCTTTACCATTTCCCATCTCAACTGTCAGCTGCTTGGACAGCGTTGAGAACATGTAAACTAATGCGACCTAATGATGTCGATGTCTTGGCAATGGGCCTAGATACAAAAATACACAAATAGGAAAAAGGACCTTCACACACACACACACACATACAGACATATGCACACAATTACCCATATGAGGCACAAAATATTAATGTCAACGAACGTGCTTCATTTAGTCTGTTAAGCTTTTAATTTAAGCGCTTCGAAAACGTATTTATAGCAACGATGTACACTGAGCGAATTACAGGGTTGGTTAGCTTAATTGGTTCTTCGATTGAGTGCAAACAGATGTCATGAGAATTGAATGAGTGGTATCAAATAAAGTTGCATTTAATCGATTAAAATCGATAAAATATTCTAATAATAATAAAATTCAATTATTTTTATGGCACAACAACATTTGCTTGTAATGTCAAGTGCTTGATTTGGGTTCTTTCTATGTAGCATAATGAATGAACAACTGACAAACACAAACACACACACGCTTATGTGTATGGGCCATCATTAATAAACAAAGCCAAACAGAGAGAGACACACATTGAGTGGTCGGGTGGCTGAAGCGGTGGCAGGGGGTTTGTGGCAGTATATGTTGTTGCTATTAAGTTAACAAGCTTTTCATTTAAGTGGCTCGCAACTGGTCAACCAACTGGAACTGGAACAGGAACGAGAAAGAACGACAAAAAGTTAAACACAAACAGGAGACAAACAATCTGAACAAAAAAAAAAAAACCGAAAGAGGGGTTGGGGGGGGGGGGTGAGGGGCAGAAATAAAGACATGGCAAGTGCTTGGCACAGTTTTTCCGCGCCTTTCTTTTAACGGCTAGTATTGGGTTAGAGGGGCGTGGCGATGGTCGGGGTAGGCAAGAGAAATGTGCTACGCAGCACCAATTAAATTTGATTACAATTTGTGGCAGACAGCAAAAGCCATAGGAAGCGCCAACCCGCCGCCCCTTGCTCTAGGCACTAACAAGAAAATATATATAAGCGACCCCTTTTCAAGCTTTTTCATCCCAAAATATCTTCAACACATATAAATGGATTGTATATATGTATAGTTATTTTCGTTGGCATACTAAGTCGATAAATTTATATATAAAAAATATTTGTGTGTGGGAGAAACAAAGGGAACACAAAACATTTGACAACAACTCAATTTGGCAGGACATTACCAAATAGTTGGACTTGGGACACTGTGCCGGACACGCCTTATTTAATGTCCACTTGAGCCGTTCAGTTATTTATATAAATATTTGGCCATCAACATCAACAAACAAAAGGGTGTGTGTGTTTGTGTGTGTGTTGGTGTGTTTGAATTCGATTAGTTAATTTTGTTGCGCTCTTTCTGGGGCAGAAGACGCAATGAGCGGAACCGGAAATGCGAACAGTTAAGATCAACTAATTGAATCTACGTGCGCCAAGTGGCTCTTCAAACTAATGGCAGCTGCCAGACAGAGAGAGAGAGAGAGAGAGAGTGAGAGAAGGGGTGAGGTAGTTTAAAAGGGTTGCCAAACTTGCGCTTGTGTTGTCTGCCTGGTTGTTTTTTTTTTTTTTTTTTGTATTTCCGCCTTTGGACAAAGTTACGAAAAATTTATGAAGCATTTTCTTAATTGCAGTTCGTTGAAGAAAAATAATTTATTTAAACGACAAGCGCACACCTTTTGCTTCTCACTTCCCCCCCAAAACTCTCTTACTTGCTTGTTGGGCGCCAGCTGGACTCGACCAAAACTGCTGAAGGGGTCAGAAAGGTAGTAGTAGTAGTAGTAGAAGGTTCACGTCCTGCCTGCTTTGCTTTCGTCCTCCCGTTTAGTTGGCAAATGTTGTGTTGCGTCATTTGAAATGAAATTTTCTTTCAATATTCTCTTTTCATTCTCATGGCAATTGGCACAAGTTGTAATGGTCGCAAACGTTTAAATGCCACAGCATTAGGTTGGTCAAATGAGGTTTTTTGGGAGTTGGAAATTCGATTCAATTTATTGAGTCAATCAACTTTCTATTCGGTTTTGAAAAATGCATGTATCAAAAGTGTTTTGCTAAAGTTTGCGCTTTAATAATTAAGCTTTTAGTTGAATGAATTTAAGACTTGAGTTGGTTGGGTTTTTTTTTCCCACTAAAGTCAATTTTATTATTGCTCACTGTTGTTCAGGTTGTTGTTGTTGTTGTAAGCATTTTCAAAAATCTTAATTTGTTTTTAGAATAATTGACTTTCTTTGCTGTGGTTTCAAGTCGGAATCAGTTCGCAAAAACCACAGAAGACAGAGAATAAAAAGTGAACAAAAAGCAATTCAAGTGACTAATTGAGTGAATAGAGAGAGTAAAGTAAAGTGAAAACCTGCGTATGATAGCTACTCGATAGAAAATTCTCAATTAATGTCATATTTCAACTGCACTAATTGAACTAAGTGCACTCAAAAGCACACAAAAGCACAAAAACAAATCAAGCAAAACGTTCTGTTGTCAAAACCAATTGACAGACATTCAAACGGAACAGAACAGAACAGAACAAAACAGAACCAAACCGAACCGAACCGAATAGAACTGAACAGAATAGATATATGTTGTATAGAAAAGAGACAGGATAGTGCGTAATAGTCTAATTTGCTTGAAACCAAACCGAACCAAACCAAACCAAACAAGCTAACTGAATGAATCTGAATGCTGGCTGGCAAAGTGAATAATGGCCCAAGGCAAACTCTCGTTCCAATGCCCCTCAATGACTTGAAATTGAATGCTCACAGCATCGGCAGCATCGGCAGCAGCAGCAACAAATTACATTTAGGCCAATGGCAACAAACCGCAGCCCGTAAAACTGAAAATGGTGAAAACTGTATTTGAAAATCGCAAATAAGCCACGCAACAAACCAAATTATTCACAGCAGATGCTGCTGCTGTTGCTGCTGCTGTAAATGACAAGCGATAAGAAAAGATGAGGAAACTGAGAATAGGGACGAGCACAATCTGGTACAGTCACGACACGACAAAAAACCAATCTACCTCAAGCATCATCCTTTTCTTCGAGTGTATGCCGCGTTAAAAAGGGACAAAGATGGGCGGGGTAGCGCAAACAATGTTGTGCAACAGTGCATATCGAATGAGTTTCCGATAGTTTATGCGCTTAAAATTCGATTAACCTATTTCCGATAACTACTGCAATGCGCATCCGCATCCGCATCCGACAAATGCATCGCTCCTCCCTTCACCCCAACAACCATCCTGCCGACTGCCAGTCAAACATGTTAAATGTCCTGATTGCTGCCGCTTGTATCTGCTGTTGTAGTTGTTGTTGTTGTCACAGCTGTTGCAGCAGTTGTTGCACTTAACGCTTGTTGTTGTTATTGTGATAGAAAGTGGCGTCGTAGTGGTAAATCGAACTGTGTTCAGCTCAAACAGGCAAACAGGCAAACAGACAAACAGCTTAATGTTTGTGTATGATTGTTGTTGGTAGTTGTTGTTGTTGTTGTTGGTGTGGTCGTTTCAACATGTCACGTTGTTGTTGTCCTGTCCAGCAATGTCCTGTTGACGCTGCGGTCGATTATCGTATAGATTGGAAACATTTATATCGCTCATCTTGCCATATTGCCAAGCAAATTATGACAGTCATTTACACACACACACACACACACACAATCATAGCGTATGATGATGATTAAAGTGAAAGAGATATTTTTCAACTGCATACATTTAAAACTTAACGCTTCTGTCAAAAATAATTGTATTCCCTTTGCTTCACAGTATAAACATTATTACTATTATTCAACTACCATCAGCTTGTTTGATTCCCAATTTCCCTTCGAGTTGAGACATTTGCATAAGGATCAAAAAAAATAAAGAAATCTGACGTTGAAATGTAGGCAACACACTTTTCGACTGATAATGGCTGACAGCAAGCCAGCTGTCTTTTTCGCCTGGCCATATCTTTCGCTCTTCATTAGTACTTATGAGCTGCTTAAAATGCAGCGCCAGCAAACACTTGCACTTTTGCGCTGGCTCTTAAAAGCGCAAGGCTATCATGCTTTTGATTTTTGGGTCAGCTGCACATCAGATGTGTCCAAAAATTGTGAAATAATGATGAAGAGGAGCAGGGAGAGGGGAGAGGGGGTGTGCCTGATTCCAACAGTCCATTTAAAGCTTTATATACATACTGGTGCCTTCAAAAGTAGGCAACAAATTCGGTGGTTGGTTGGTTTGATTCGCATGCCCGCATAAGTAGGCAACACAATTTGAGTAAGTGCATCAGTTATGCGTTGAATTAGCGCGTGAAACAAAATTTATAGAAACGCTACTCGAATTAAAGTAACACACGCATACACACACACTAGCACACTCGCACTCACACTCACACTGATGTATGCATATACTAGAGAAAGAATCTTTTGCACCTCATACTCATAGGAACAACAACTTTTAGCTCGTTGTGTTTGCGCTTGTTAATTAACTGACAATGGTAAGTGTGTGTGTATATGATTGTGCATGCATACACACACACACACACACACACACACACTGTGAAAAGAGAGACAGCTGCTGCTGCGGCCTGCAAGTGTTTGCTAATTTTATTAAACCCTCTTTCGCCTAATTAATAGAAAATTATTGCGCAAACAGACGTCGAACACACACACATATACACTCGAAATGTTAGCTAGATAGCAGAGAGATAGCAGCTGCAAAAATATATAAGCCACTTTTAAAAGCTAAAACGAAACCGGCTGCTGTTGTTTTCATCACCTGCTGTTGCTGCTGTTGCTGCTTTCTTAGCCCCGCAGCTTTAAAACTATTCAACCATAAAACGATTCACACACACTTTCACACACATACACACATACAAGTTAATACAAATGTATAAAGCGAAGCGTAAATTCATTTACCGCAACGAAGCAGCAAAGCCGGCAGCCAAACTCACACACACACACACACACGAAACTCACACGGAGTGAGAACACAAAAAGCTTTTTACACAAATGAGTTCACGGATATAGTAGTACTACATACGTATAACCCCTAACAGTCAGTCTCTGGTGCGAGGGTAGCCACAAAAATTAATACATTATTTTGAATCAAAAAAAAAAAAACAACAACAAAAATAAATTTATAAATAATAAAATAAATTTCAAGCATGTCTCTCCACCAACTCCAACTCCAACTCCAGCTGACTCTGTCTCTCGTTCTCGTTCAGTGACTGGCAAACAATTAAATCAGTGAAATCCACACGCAGCTTTTGGCACCACCAAACCAAACCCCCACCCCAAAAGCACAAACACACACACACACACACACACGCACATCGAAAATGTTCACAACTTTTCAACTTAAATTCATTTTGTGCGCCAAAGCGCTAAAGTAAAGTGCTTGTCCCAAAGACTATATGCTACGGGGTTTTGATACGGTGGGGTGGAGGGAGGGAGGGTGGGGCGATAACTTGAGGGTTGCTATTGAGGCAGCCAAGCGGCATCACACATTTTTCTCGTGGTTTGTTGTAAATTTGTTTTCGTTCACTTGCAACGTTGTGACACCGCAACAGCAGCAGCCGCTAAGGGGTGGCGGGGGGTTGAATCAACCCAAAAAGCAGCCGGGAAGCCGCAACTTTTGGCTCTTCTTCTTCTTCTTATTCAACGTTGAAAAGTTGCTGTTGTTGTTGTAAATCAGTGCCTGTAACTTGTAAGGCAGCAGCTGCTGTTATATTTGTTGTTGTTGCTGCTGTTGCTAAAAGCGTAGATAATAAATTAAACGCAGCACGCTTCAAGTCAAATAGCTAGCTATGCCCCCCAAAAGAAAAACAAACACACACTCCCCACCACCCCACCAGCCCCCGCTTTCCATTCACCCCGCTCAAAATGAGTAAGCAGCTTTGTTAGCGCAGCAGTTGGGTAAGAGATTAAAGGGTTAGAAAGGTTTATATAAAGACGCTTCGATTGTCATATGAAAAAAAATGCAAGCCAAACCAAAAAAAGTTAAAAAAAACTGCAAATCAAACGAAAAGAAACGCGAAATTTTTACAATTTAAGAATAAAAATCAGCTTGGACATTTGATTTTTTTTTCTTTGATTGCTAAGTTTTGATGTTTTCCATGTTTTTTGAAATTGTGCAAAATATTTTGGTTTTATTATATATTGAGGTTTGAAACCAAATAACTTTGGCATAAGAGCACAAAAACTTAGAATATTTTTAAATATAATAAGTATAAATTATAAAGGGAAATTCCATTTTTAAAACATTTCTTAAACAAAGCAATAAACATAAATCAGAAAAAAAAACCATAAAAATACTTCATCTCTTTTTATTTACTTTTTTTACTTCAATCAAAGCGCCTCAATAAAAAGTCGTTGACTTTCAATATTTATGTTTTTTCAACAATATTTATTTAGAAAAATACCATTCACTGTGTGACAGAATGAAAGAGTTTATTTATTAAATTACTGGGAGACTCAGCACGTCTGATTTCTTTTGATCTCACACTACGAATGACTCGTTGTCTTTAACATTTATTCTTAGAAGATCTTAATGAGCATAACATTCTTCTTAAATGTTGAGTGACCGTTACATATCGCTTAGGCATTGGTATTGGCAGTTTAGGTCCAGCGAATACAACTTGAAATTGTCTCAAAGCAAACGAAAGAACTTTCTTCTTTTACTATTATTATTGCAAGTTCTGTGTTTGAAGCCATTGTTCTTGAATTTTACGCTGTGTTAAACTCAACTCTCAACTGAATATCAATCAATGAGATAATTCAGCATTTGTCCAAGCAGAACTTGCTTCGCAAAAATCATTGCTTCTTTTTAAATACTATGACAACAATTTTGTGGGTTCGCATAAATTAAATGCTGCAAATTTATTAAGCAAGTTCGCAGCGTTTCCCTTACCGAACACCAACCACACACCTGTGTGTTTTGAAAGTGTCCGAGACGAGCGACAAAAAAAAAAAGAAAAAAAAATAAATGGCTACACAGAGTCGAGCAGCAAAGTTGCGCCAATGTTTCACTAGATAGAACGATGCACAGAGGCGTCGGACTCAAGGACTCAAAGCAAGCGGAGCGTGGCGTGTGGCAAGGTAGAGCTAGATAGACAGCAACGGGAAGAAGGGAGGAGAGCTGGAGGTGGAGGTGGTATGTCAACCCTTTTGTTTCAAATTAAAATTTACATATTTTAATGTGCAAAGTTTTTGTGTGTGAAGCAAACGCTTCTTCTTCTTCGTCTTTTTGCAGCACGGCAAACTGCCCAAACAGCAACCACAACGAGACAGACTTACCGAAAAGAGAGAGAGAGAGAGAGAGACAGCAGGTGAGATTGTGGGAGCGAGAGATGGGTTAGCAAAAAAGTTGCTCCGTTTGCCAAAAAAACAACAACAAGAAAAAACAAGAAAGGTTGGCAGTAAAAAATCAAATTGACCTGTAAATATAATTTAAAAGGTGGCAACAACAAAAACAACAACAGCAACACGAAACGTGTTTAATTATCAAGTTGTTAACAACAACAAACAGAGACCGAAAAAAAAGTGTGACAGAGAAGGCGTTGTGGGAAGAAGAAACGCATTCCATTTCAGCTGCTGCATTCAATTTGGAAAGCAGCATTTTGTGCGCTGTCGCCATTTTTGTTTTCTATGTGTGTTGGTGTTTGTGTGGGTGTAATCGGTACTTAAATTTGACATTGTCAGCTAATGAGCGAGAAGTGGATTTTTGAAGTAGGATTTTGAAGGGAGAATAAGAGGAAAAACTAGTTAAAGCGAAGTTAATTCGAAATCTGTTTAAGTTTTGATGTTGGGGAAATGCAGGAAATAATTCGTAGATGAGAAAACAAGACGACAAAGTTAAAATTTGGATTGAAAAATTTAATAATATTCATATTTGAAGGTATTAAAATTAATAAAACTAAACTTTCCCTTGTCTTCTTATGTTAATTTCCTAAAAGGTAAACAATTTTGGCAAAAAAGGATAATTAAAAGCGAATTTTTGGAACTTTCCAATGTTGCTGATCGAATTTTTTGCTTCGAAATGCTTGGAAGACTTTAAAGACTTTGTTTAAGGAATTTACTGTTATAATTTTTTTATGTTTATTGTTAACTGTTATGGTTTTTCTTGTTGTTCCAGTTAAGAACCCAATATGCTTGTGGGAATGGGGAATTTCTTGTGGCTTCTGTAGATAATTTAAGCAATCAATTGAACGTGTTTCGACATTTGTACGAGAACCAAGGGGAAAGGCAAGGTGGACGAAGATGGCTGAGTTGTGGTTTCTAATTGCTTGTCAACTGTGAACAGATGGTGAGACCAACACCAATACAATTACAAAATGCCTGCCATATGCAACTATTCACATAATGAACAGCAAAACCGAGAATGAGAAAGTCTGATTGGTGGGTGGGTCGATGGAGGGTGGTGTGGTTAGTATGGCCTGGTATTTAATTGTGTTTGCATACGCGCCAGGCGCAAAAGTTTCTTTGCCTTTATGTTTGAATGTGTGTGTGTGTAAAGTAACACCATTTAACGCTAATGTAAAGCAAACACTTTGATGTATTTGCCTTGTGCGTGTGTGTATGTGTGTGTATAAAATATGATATACATATATGTATATGTATATGTATGTCGTTTCCCTGTTTGCGCATGTCTGTGTATTTTTCATTAACCTTTTATGGTGTTGGTGTTGGTGTTGGTCGGCGTTATGACAACGTTGTCCACGTTGTCCACACTCATTTATCTATGCAAACACACACTTATAAAACACACTTATGTTGTATGTATGTGTGTGTGTGTGTGTGTGTATTGGCCGCTTACCTGCAAAGTATGCCAGCATGGCGGTTAGGACGACGGATATGAATATTAAGGCGATGCTCAAGCATTTCCAGGAACATCGGTGTTGACAGCGTTTATCTATGTGAAACCTGTAAAAGAACACAATGCAAAACGGAGACTGTAAGTAATGGTTGTTTGGTTGTGTGTGAATAGAAAGAGAGAGAGAGAGTGAATGAGAGATGATGTTGGGGGCATTAAACAAACTATGTGCAATGCATTTGTAATTAACAACTTGCAAACACAGAAACAGAAACAGAGAAACGTACACCAAATACAAGCGGAAGAGCAGAAGGCAATGGCGAAGGGGTCGATGGCGTTTCACTTATGATACAGAAGCGTGAAAGGCTCAGAGTTATGGAAATGCAAAATGGAACTGTAATAACAAAAGTGAACAAGAGGACAGTAAAAACATTGGCTATAGCTGGAAACTTCTTTGCTCAACTTCGGCTAGAGATGCCAGAAGCGTAAGCCACTCGTTAGGTTTACTCGTTACTTTAAAAGTTTTAGAAACAAAAACACTTTTAACGACTTAAGATGTGTCCTGCTTTACTATAGCTAAGTTGCTGCTTTAAAATTCACATTTGACTTGAAGTTAATAGGTATTTCAATCGACTCGTTGCTTTAAACAACTCGTTTGTTTCACTTATTACCAAACTATTACTTTAAGACTGAACGTAGATCCTATCTAATGCTGCTATTTATAGCTCGTTAGTGTTAAGCACGATTAACTTGCTACTCTTTAGTCTTAAACACTCATAACCTCTTGAAAGTACTCGCCATTATCTGATTTAAACCCTTTTGAGCGAAAAAATATAAACAATTTTTTGTGCTTTTTGAAAAGATATCTTGAACAGGGCTCATCTCTAAGGTGTTTTGTGGATGAGAGACAAGAGCATTACATATGAATGCAGGACAAAAGCGTACGAGATGACGCAGTGTGTAGCTAGATAAAAAGTTGGTTTAGTCGCTTGACATGGCACAAGGACCACAAAAACCAACGAAAGACAAACACAAACACTGAGCAAAAGCGAAAAAACGAAACGAGAGAGAGAGATGAGTTTGTCAACTGTCAACTTTTTTAATAAAGCAACGCAAAATGATGCACAACTTACAGTCAACGTTGATGCTGATGCTGATGCTTTTGCCCCCTGTGTGCATGTGTTTGTGTGTGACACACAGCTGCCACTAGTTAATTGCATAAAACTTGTCGAAAAGATTCTGTTTGCATAGAAGACTTTGCTAACAAGACTAAAACTACATACACATACGTCTATTTATGTATGCATGACCAAGTGACGCAATGCAAGCGATGAAAAACTCAATTAGGAAACCTAATGAGCCTACTTGTTGTAGCGGAACGTACAATTGAGGCTAAGAATTTGTATACAAAGTACAGTTAAACGCGATAACTATTAAAAACTTAAAGCATGTCAGAGCATAGCTACATAAAATCCATAGTCAGATACAATGTAAAATGATTTTTAATCGCTGTGATTGATTAAGAGAAAAGAGTAGATGAAAGACTAAGATATAAAAGGTGTAAAAGTAATTGTTAGAATCAAAAAGTAACGAGTAGCTAGGATAGCGAGATGAGATGGAAGCATGAAGCTAAAATAAACATTATCAAAAGTGACAAACTACAAGTAAATTGTTAATAAGCAAATGCTTGAGGCCAAGCCAATGTATAAGTCATCCAAAGTAACGAGAAGCTTTGCTGTTGAAGTGCACAAAGAACAAAGGAAGGGACAAACAAAAAGACGCGAGCATTCAACGGAATAAGTAAGTTACAAAACAAAAAGGACAATGGACAACAGACAAAGGAATCGCACACACAAGCTAAAAGCTTAAAAAACGAAAAGAAGACAGACAGACACACATCGACAGATAGGCTGGCAAATGAGCTCACTTAATTTAAAGCCACACAACGAATGCACTCAATCGAGTGTAAAGACAGCTCTGCGAATTCAAGGGTGGGAAAGGTTCATTGTTGTTTGTTGACCCACTGGATAGACATGGAGATTGCTTACCTGGATGGTGAATATGGCGAATAATGTGGTGCATGCGCTGAGTGCGAATTACGCAACGGGAATCCAGGCATAACCAATGGCTGTGAGCCGCTTATCTGGCAATGCGGACCACCGGCACCGCCGCCTCCAACGTTAACGCCACCGCTGCCCGGTGGACCTACCGAAACTTGCGGGCCACCCCCTCCTTGCCCGCCACCCGACATTGGCATTGTACCGGCGCCCATCGGCATACCCATGCCAACACCGCCCATGCCGCCGCCGCGATCGATGCCGCCATGGCCGATTGTGTTGCTGCCAGTTGACATACTTTGTGGCATCTGTTGTTGGTGGCCGCCCAATCTGTAACATAAGCCAAAAAGAGATGCAGTTAGCTTTCGGTTGCATGTAAGATAGAGCAGGGTGGAGAGATCAGAGAGCAGAGTTGCAGTCTGCTTGTAATGCGGAAATTAAAACATGTTCAACGTATTTTTTTTTTTTTTTCTTTTGCATCACATTGCAATATTTAAATCTCAACTATATATAAATATACTGTGGAAATTATACACGCGAATTAATTTTACAAAGAAAACAACATTATACAAGTTAAGATTGTTTACTAGAAATATTGTTTTTTATATTCTAAAATGTTTAATTTGTTGATTTTCTGAAGGAAAATTTTCAAGATCAAAAGTAAATTTTACTTGCAGCTTAGAGTTTTTTTTTTCCAGTGCATATGCACAAGCACATACATATGCAAACATAAATTTTTTTAATATATCTATCTTTATATATATTATATTATATTTATTTCGTTTTATTTGGGCGTGGCACTTGACACAAAAGGCATTGTTATTGCTTTTTGGGTTGGTTGCTGCTGCTGGCTGCTGGCTGCTGTTGCTGTTATTGTTATTATTATTATTTTTAACGGTTAAGTGATGCGGAAATTTTAAATTAAAAAACATAAATCAATGCACATTTGAGTGTGTGTGTGTGTGTGTTGGTGTGTCCATTGTTTCATTATCGTTGCCCAGCAGCCGAACCGCTTGTTGTTTTTGCTGTTTGTATTTTATTATCGCTCAGCATTAAGCGGAAATGCTGTTACAGGCAGCGACGTCAACGTCAGCGTCAACGTCAACGTCAGCGACAACGTCGAAGGAGGCAATAGATAGCTGCTGCTGCTGCTGCTGCCACTGCCCATGTAAATATGCAACAAATTTTTGCAGTTGCCGCGCTTTTTGCTCGCCACCCGCAAGTATGCAACACTGTTTTTTTGCACACAAACTGCCTGCGCTGCGATTTACAAGACAAAGGACTCAAATTACCGCAAACACACACAGACACACACACATGTATAGAGTTTCGGTTGAGTACTCTCAGTGTTTTTGTGTAGAGCATACTTTATGAGTATGTGTGTGTGTGCTTGTAGTTGTTAACATGTTTGCAAAGAGTGCAAAGCACTTATTAAATTGTGAGCAAAGAACAAAAAACCAAAAAAACATAATATTGAATGCAATTAATTTGACATATTTTTTTTTTGTCAAAAATTGTTCAGATTTTTCAAGCACTATGACCATATACCATATTGTAATCAAAAAAAAAAACTTTCGACACAATACAAAGCCCGCAAGTTGGTGATTAATTTTAAAAGTCAGACAAATTCTACCAAAAAGGTAATAGAGATATCTATTTATATATATATCTATATATAATGTTTTACTTTTTTATTTTTTGTTTTCTTTGCAAACAAATTTTGTGTCTGCAAGTTGTTCAGACATTGTCAAATAAATAAATAATTAAAGTTTTCAATTGCTTCAATTTTCTTGGCTGTTGCTTTTGCTTTTGCCATTTCAGCCCCATTTCCCATTTGCCTTTTGGCCAGAGTTTTTGAGAGTTCGGGAGTTCGAGAGACTTTGGGGCTGAAAATTAGTCAGTAAAGTGCAATTTTTATAGAATTTGTGACGCCAGTTGAGACAGTTTTATGGATATGCACACAATCCCCATTTAGTATCTACATAAATCTATATATAGAAGTATTTATTTCATTTTTGCCAACTTTAATGGTTGTCCTTCACTTCCTCTCCCTTTCTCGCTCGCTCTCTTTTGCTTAGCTCATCTTGAATGGCAACGGGGGGGGTTTTTTGGAATGCATTTGACATATCACATTTTTGGTTTGCTTCTTTTCCTCCTCCGCTTCTCCCCACATTTTCAATTCTTCTTCCTCTTGATTCTTGTCAAATTTTGTGTGTGTGTGTGTGTGTGTGTGCGCTTTGGACGCCATTTTGGCTTTGTTATTTATGGCCATGTCAAGCGGTCGCCAGCTGGTCAAGTACTGCGTTGCCCCCACCCCTCTCTTTCACCACTCTTTATTACACTCTTATGCTCTCTTTTAGCCATGAAGCGCGTGGCCTGCATTTGACATGCGGTTGCGTGCGGGCTACAAATTTACAATAAAACGAATTTTTATTTTTACAATATTTATTTTTGTATTTTTCTTTCTTGTTCCGGTTGAATTTTTGCCAGTTTAAGGCCCTGCCCTGTTGGAACATTTTTCCAGCAACCTAAGAACCAAGATTCTCAATGCTTTTCCCAAACTAAAAAATCGAAAATTAGCAAAGCAAGCAGCAAATTTATAAAAGTCGCCTACAAAAAAAAAATGCATTAGCCTGCGTGACTAAAGCAACCAGATCAGTGTAATTTATACACACACATACGCACACACAAACACACTTATGTGGAAGATGAAGATATAGGAGGGATACAAAATGAGTGCGAAAGCCGCTTACAAGCGAAATCAACGACAACAGCAGGCGGCCACCACGTATACAAATACATACATATGTGTGTGTGCAAGATAAATGTGCTCGTGTGTGTGTGTGTTAGTGTGTGTGTGCTTTAGGGGCAGCTTAGCAAACGCTAAGCCAGCCAGCAGCCAGAGCGTTGAGCGCAAGCTGTGTCTGTGATTTATTAGCAACAATAATAGAATTAAACAATTTAAATTAAGTTGTAGCCAAAAACCATAAACAGTCTGCCAAAGCAGGCTAACAACAACAACAACGAGAGTGTGTATGTTGCACGCAACGGGGCGTACCACAAAACATAAAATAAAAAAATAGAAACAACGAAGAGAGCTTTTGGCTCTGCAATTATTATGAAGCCGAATAAAAAAAAAAACAAAGTTATGTGTGGATAAAATTTTGTTTTCAACTATAGATTTTTGTCGAATTTTTTGTTTGGGTTTTTTTTTTTTGGATACGCTTCATCGAAACAAGTTGAGCGCGGTTTATGGAATTTTATATAGTCAGATTTATTTGTTAGTAATTTCATAAGAAGCTAAAATGTTACAGGTAGTCTTAAGACTTTTGTAGAAATTAACCAAGAAAATTAGAATACAAAATACAAATTTTTTATATAGTTTTTTTTTGACAATTATTTATTATGATAAAACAAGCATAGCTGTAAATCAAAGTTTAATGAATATAAAATTAAAAAATATTTAAGGGCATAGCAAATTCGTTGCAACATATTTTTTTGTTTTTTTTTTCATTGCAGTAGTGGAAAACGGTGTAGTTGGGAAAGGGTAACAGAGTGAAGGGGTAAAGGGGCTGATACATGTGTAGTCTCGCGTCGCCATGGGGCATTACAAATGCTTCCTGTGCATAAATGTGGCAGCAATTGTGACTCCTCTCTCTCTCGCTCTCTCTCCAGATATATCTCTTTCTCTCTCTCTCTCTCTCTCTCTCTGTACATTGTTGCCATTATTTCTTGTTGTTGTTGCTGTTGACCAGAACCCCAACACAGTTTTTGACCCCGAATCACACACACACACACACACATACTCGACACCCTTGACCTCACCACTTTTTTTTTTGTGTGTGTAGCCGTGCAGCAGTAGCCAGCGGCCTCCTTTCGGTAGCACTCGACGCGGGCGCGTTGGGAACAAAACCAAACGAAACCAAACCAAAAAAAAAGTGTTGCATACTTTTGAGTGCAACGCATTTTGCTACTTCAAATGGTCATTTTGTAGTTGGGTGTTGCCATTGTTGTTGCTATTGTTGTTGCTATTGTTGTTGTTGTTGCAGCTGCTGGTTTGCCGTTGGTTTTAAGTGTGCATTTAATTTAATTTTTATTTAAATGCAACACATAAAAAATTAAAATATTTCGCAAAAACACAATGGTTGTTGCTGTTGTTGTTGTTGTTGTTGTGGTTTTGGTGTGAAGTGTATGTTTGTGTGTGTATCAGTGTGTGTGTGTGTGTGAGCTAGTAACAAGAACTACTACAACAACATAACATAACAATGCACAATTATTGCTGGTCTCTGACACACATATGTAGTAGTGCCTGTGTGTGTGTTTGTGTGTGTGCAACATAAATGTTGCAAAGAGCCATTCACAAAATCACTCGAAAGTGCAGCAATTAAAGTAATTGCGTTCTATTTTTTTTTTCTGTTTTTCTGTTTTGTTGCGAGAATTGTTGTTAAAAAACAGAACAATGAATGTTGGAGCATTCCAGATTTAAATCTCAAACTAAAAAAAACCTTTATATATCTTTATTATACACTTAACTATAAATGCTTGTGTGTGTGTGTTTATGTTTGTGTTTGTAAATAAATTTTATTGTGGTTTGCTGTTAAAATCAAAATAAAATTTAAAACTGCAAAGCTCTCAACATTAATTAAGAATAAGCCCACAATTGAAAAAAATCCTTAAAAATTCTCAAAACTACTATTAACAGATTTTTATATCTGATTTAAACCGTTTTCACATTGCATATGATTTGTAGGCTGCAAAGTTGCAAGCTTTGTTGCACAAGCAGCAGGTTTCTTCGTTCAACAACTCTCTCTCTCTCTCTCTCTCTCTCTGTCTCTGTCTCTTAACCCCTCCCCTTCTTTCTCTTCGCCTAATCAATTAGTTGCGCTGATTTGTTTGACAAACTGCAACCAATTCATCTCTGTTGTTATTGTTATTGTTGTTGTTGTTGTTGCACTGTTGCATCGCTGCATTAGTCGCTGCGGCCACGTAGCGTTTTATTCTGTTGTTCTTCTTGTTGGCGTGTTTTTTTTTTGAGCCAATTTTGCTTGCAATTTCGCCCAACTTCTTTCGGTTTCTCTATGTCTGTCTATCTCTTTCTCTCTCACACACACACACACACACTCTTGCTCTTTTAAGGTGTGTGTGTGTGTGTGGATTATTATTGATTTTGCGCTTCATTTTTCTAGCACGTTTCCGCACAGCGTGTAATTTTGTTTGGCTTTATCCACGTCGCTTTGCCAACTCAAACAGTTGATACACTCGAAGAAATATATCTATACATATTTTTCTTATACCAACTACAACTTAAATCGTTTCTTGGACTTCATTTAGACAAAGTTGTCTTATCGAATTGATTTTTATATTTTATTAAAGTTCATGTTGAAGAATTCTTTGGGAAAAGTAATGATTTTTCGTTTAGTGAAACATTTTGTTTGGTTTTGTTCAGTGTAGCTCTAAGTAGGAACGTGGCAATAGAGCAATGGTTGGATAGAAAGATAGAAACGCGAGACTGAAACGCGCAAAACCGAATCCGAAACCGAAACCAAAACCTAAAACCTAAAACCAAAAACTGACCTGTGGGAGTTGTGGGTGTTCGTATAGATGTATATGTATATGTGTGTGTGAGTGTGTCTGTGTCTGTGTGTGTGTAACATTTTGCGCAAAAATCACGTTTTGAGCGTTGTTAGTTTTGCGTGAGACGATAGACAAGGGACAAGGCGTTATGCAGCTTTGTTCGGGGGCACGAAATTGAACCCAACCCTAAAAACACGAATAGAAAAAAAATTCAAACAAAAACCCTTAAAACTCCTGAACATTGTTGAATTTTAACTAGCAAATTTAACAAAAACTAAAAAAAGAAAACTAGTTACTTAATAGTTTGTGTTTGTTACACTTTCTGTCTTGTCTTACTTCAAAAACTTTATAAAACAAGCGAAAATTTCGTTGAAGCGATAACAACAAAAAAATAATATAAACTTCATTTGGCATAATTTCATCAGTTGTTGTTGTTGATGTTATTGCATTTTGTTGTTTTAAGTTCAAAAATAAATATATTTGTTTTAAGGAATTTTTATTGAAGCTTTAAAGAAGGTTTTTTAACAATGGAACAAAAGCTAACAACTGTTTACAATTGCGAAACTTAATATATGAGTTAGGGTTCCCCTATTAATCCTAAGTTTATTGTTTGGGAAAAACTGGGATCCCCCAAAAACAAACTAAAAGAAAGAGAAGCTGTAGGACGACAACTATGATATAAATCAAAGATTAGACAAGATTCAACAACAGTATTTTCGTTTGAAGCGAGAATATTAGATTAAAGCTTTGGTTTTGCCTACAATATTTTTTATTTCATTTCTTTCCAAGTTTTTGTATTTTTTTTTTATTAATTTGTATTTTTCTTGAAGCAATTTTCTTGCAAAATTTGCACAAAAACAAAGACGTCAAATCAGCAGAAAAATGGCCAGCAAAAACTTACAGAGAGCGAGAAAGAGAGAGAGAGAGAGAAGCAAATCAATTTAATTAGTTTCTGACTTTCATTTACAAATTATGCATAAATCTGTAGACAGCGCCCCAGAGACCATAAATTAAGCGAAACTCAAACGCAGACAGAACAGAACAGAACCGAGAAGAAGAAGAAGAGAAGCCCCAAACTTTTTTTTTTTTTGGCGAAACAACAACAACAAACTTGTAACTAACTACAACAGGACAACCAAAGTTAAGGAAGAAGAAGAAGCAGCAGCAGCAGAAGTAAAGAAAAAGAATCAACGAGGGTTGGACACAAAATTAATTTGCGCTTTTATTAAATTTTCTGGTAGATTTTTATTTTTATTTTGTACTTTTCTCTCCGTTTCTTACTTGCACTTGGACACGCCACATCGAGTGAGATAGAAGCGAGAGGGGGGGTGGAAGTTGCAACTATAAGAGGGTGATGTCAGTATAAACGGGGTGGGGAGGGATTGAGTAGAGGGCAGCGGCTTGCGGCTATATTGCCAAAGGGCAGGCAGCCAGGTAATCAGGGCTGAGGAGCGTGTGCGTGTGTTAAACTAGGAGGTGTAGACAAACCAACACACACACACACACACACACACATACTTAATCAACTTTTATCTATCAAAAGAAGAGTGAGGAATCAAGGCGGGGGGATTGAAGAATGTACGAAACGCTGTCAAACGAGCTGCAGCAACCCCTTGAAACCAATTTTTTCTATGCTCGATTTATTTGATCATTTTGTAGAGTTTTTTATGATGCATTGATTTTTTATTTTTATTTTTTAATGCTCCTACATATGCTTGCATGCGTATGTGTGTATGCATGTATGTGTGTTTAAATAATTTTCCGTTATTTTTTTGGAATTTTTTGCTTTTGGCTTTTGCATTTTTGCTTATGTTTCGCTAGACGCAATAGGAAGGAAAGGATTTATTTTTAAATGCAGAAAAAATGCAAAAACTTTGCTTAAACTTGACTCAATTTAAATTGTTTCAAACTTACTTTGAAAGGCAATTCTAATCCATGTTTTTCAGGTAAAAAGTAGCATTTTATTATGTTGAATTTATGTTGGATCTGTCCATATCGGACAACTTTATCATATACTTACATATATATTTTGCTGCCCTTCAAATTAAGAGTTGAGTTTCAAGGTCTAAACATGAAAGAGAAGAAGCTCCCACTCTCTCTCTCTCACTTTCTCTCTACCCCCCCCCCCCCCTCCCCACCTTTTCACCAATTTGTCTCTCCATCTTGCTCCCCCCTCACTCTTTCGTCCAGCAGCCCTGGTTTCTAACTGCATCTTAAATGTTAAAGCCAAAGCGTGTAAGAAGCCAACGAAACACGTTAATGATCTAAGAAATAAAGCAGCAATTGCTTGTGGTAATGCGAGGGGGGAGGAGCAGGGGAAGGTTGGGTGGTGTATAGCGGGGGTGACATCATTGCTATCAGTAACGCGCTCTTATGGCGCATGAATTTGCAAAAAAAAAAAATAAATAAAAAGATGCGAAAAACGAAAACGAAACCGGAGCAAAAATAAGCGAACTGTTAAAAATATTCTCAACCTCCCCGCCACCTACCTCAGCAGCCCTTGCAAATGCCGCCATGTGACTAATAACACCCCAAGGGAGCCACAGGAGCAGCAGCAGCAGCAGCATTAAACCGCTAAGAGGGGGGAAAGCAGAAGGGGCTGCAGCAGCAGTCGACGCCAATGATCAAAGCATTTTTCACTGCTTTGCTTTTGGCCTTTTTTTTATTTTCTATATATATTTTTTTTTTGTTGCCTTTTCCAACACCGTCCCCCCCACTTCCCACCCAAATGCCATTATGCCCGTTAAATGCTAAAATTTTGTTATGACGGCGGAATTAATATTGTTAAGGGCCGATTTTTTGCAGCCTCGACAACCTGTCTCCCCTGTTCCCTGTCCACTGTCTGTTTCTGGCCCCGGCAGCTTTTTTTGTTGCTGTCTGTTGAGTTGATAATTTAGCGACGCCACCACCAGCAGCAACAACAACAACAACAACAACAACATTATTATCAAAAGCAAGCGCTTTGTTTGACATTCAGCTCCAAAGCATACACCGACCCCGCCCCACCCTTTGCAACTCTCCGGTTGCATTTTCACATTTTATAGATTGAATATTTACAGCTTCGAGAGGCTGAGGCTGAAACTTGAGTAGCGGCCTTTAATTGTTGTCACTTGCAAATTAATTATTAACCCAACAACAACAACAGCAACAACAACGAAGAAGTAGAAGAAGACGATGGAATAGATGGAATTTGATGGAAAAGTTAAGCTGATAAGTAAATACTCTATCTGAAATTAAATGCATTTAAAATTCTTTTACTTATCAATAATAATGCGGAACGAAAATGTAGGGATTAAAGTTAGCAACAAACAAAAGAATATTATTTTGAGATAAGAAAGAGTATTTAATAGTGTTTACTATGGCTTAAAATACCAGAAAGACTTGACAAAAGATCTACAGTAGTGGTAGAAATTATCTCCCTAATCCATCTTTTTCATATGATAATTTTTAGATGATACCAAAACTGGATTAAGAACTTCAGTCAAAGCGTTCTTAAACTAAGAAATATTATCTTTATTGGCTGCTTAACGGTAAAAGTAAGCTGTTTCTGTCTTTATTTAACAAACTGTAAACAAACAAACTGTGGAATCGCTCTTAAATCAAAAATGGCAAAGAGTGCAACAAAATTCACAGACTCTTACTGGCTAAAAAGGGCATATATATATATATATTTGGAGCGCCAAACTTCATAAGAAAACCTCAAACTTGTCAGTCAATGAAGAAAACTACTTTTTTTTGGCTCGAAAGTTAAGGATCTTAAAAATATCATAAAAATCGGACTACAAAACTCAAAGTGTGTCAAAAACTAAAAGATTCCACTGCCCTAAGGGTATCAAATAGTCGGTGCTAACACACACACACACTCACACCAAACGCCGACTAAGTAGAAGAAGAAGAAGAAGGAATAATGTTTACATTGCAACCAGCTGTCTTCATTCGCTTTCGTCTCTCTCTCTCTCTCTCTTTCAACCTTCTGGCCGTTTTGGGATAAGCGTGAATGCGTTGCGATAAGCGCCTCAAACATTTTTTCAAGCGCTTATTAATTGTTTGTCGAGTGGCAAGTGGCAAGATGAAGGTGTTTGCCATAGGATTAGGATGGCAGCGCATAAAGCAAAGCGCAGGAAAAAGGAAAAATATTACTAAAAAGGGAAAAGGCAACAGAAAGATTGCCCGCGTTGCGCCACCTGCTGTGTGTGCCACAATCGACTGCATATACACTTTAATATGTTACTATGCGATGTGTGTCTATAAATGAAATATGCCCATTTACTAGTATATCCAACCCCTGCATATAAAAAAAAAAAACGCCCAGCGCAAAAAATCAATCGAGCTAATAACGGAAATTGCGCCAAGTGCGAAAATGAAATCAAAGACGCACAACAACAATAACAACAACAACAACAACAAAATGGGCGATGGCCAACAAAAGGCAATTTTTGCCAAAAAAAAAAATACAATTGGAAAATTAGAAGAGTGAGCGGGAGAGAGGGAGTACACTACTGTAGGTTACCCTAAACTTTTTGGAACTCATGGAAAAGTTTTCAGTTTGAGTAGAAAGCGTATACCCCGCTCTTATACAAAATCACAGGGTACTAACATACACGCCAAATGAAAAAAGCAAATATTGCAACTTAATATTTTATATAATATAGTTAAGGGACACTCTCACACAAACAGCGGGGGTCATCAGACCTTGTGCCACGTGTCTGGTACACTAAACCCACTCCCCGCCCCGCTCTCCACCCATGACGACGACCCTTATCACCCTATGCCCCTTGGCAACGATTGTGATTTTGATTTCAGTTTCGTCATGGCTGCAGCAACAATATGAAATGCCACGCAGGACACAAAATTGAATTAGAAACAGACCTTTAAAAAAAAAAGGAAAGGATATGCCAAACAAACAAGGATATTCAAGGATATATTCCTGCAAGTGCAACAACCACCCAAAAACCGTAAAGAACAGAAGAAAAAAACTAATGCTTGCTGGTCAGCTACAGATAGACTGGGGAAGGGGCAAAGGGGGTAAGAGGGGGTGGGGTGGGTGGGTGATGATTTATACTTTCGAAGAGAGGGTTTGTCGTCGTCGTCGACAAATCTCTCATCTAATAATAGCACGCCCTCAATACTTCATTTTTGGTTGTGGGCGTGCCGCAACGTGTGGCACACGGGCCTTTGGCCAGATGAAAAAATTTGTACATTGCGCCTGCCCCCGAGTTAATTTGCAACATAATCTTTTAATCTGGTTTTTGTGTCAACTGCAGGCAGCCAAGGAAGGAACCAAAGCAACCACCAAATGCTTTATTGTTGTTGTTTCCTTTGGTGGTTGGCATTTATGAACTGAAAAAAATTCATTAGTTGAACGCAGAAAATGAATGGAATGAATATGTAGTCTAGAAATGACATATGATCCTAATGATATTCTCGGCTTTCTGAATTATTATCATACCATAACCAAGAGCGACGAGAAGATTCCAAATATTTAGCCCAAAAGTCCAATAAACAGCAAATGGGAAAAAGTACAAATTTTTAATGAGTTGTGCATTCAATTGAGTTCATTCATTTGCGGGAAATCTGTTACGAAATATGGCAAAAGCCTTTAATGCGATCAAACCGAATTAAAAAACAAGATTGTTGATACTCGATTTGAGCAACTTTATTACGAAAGCAAAGAGCCTTTAGCCTTAAGCCTTAAGCCTAAAACTTAACATTTCAATTTGTAGTTAAATAAAATTCTAGTTAAATGAATAACTCAAAACTTAATCAAGATATGCTTGTCAAGTGTTTGGGTTTTAAAGATTTCTCTGCATGAAAATTTGTGATCCTTGCTGAAACGAACTCTTTAATCATCTACTGAAAAATCTTGAACGGCATGGATTCTATTTCATCAGGTTAAACTCACAGTTCATCGCTTATGGCTCTATGATGATAAAAGGGAAGGCAGAAGTGTTTCAGCTTTAGATATGGCAATCAATAGTAAATATGATATCTCTCCTTTGCACTTGCTACTGCTCCACGTTCTGCTACGTTGCAACAATGCAATTGACACAAAAGAAGGTTTAAAGAAAAGCGAAAGATGCGGCAAATTCAATTCAATACACAAATAGCAGGCGAAAAAAGTTTGCATGAAAATTGATTTTATTTTGCTTTGATTTACTTCTGACTTAAAGCTGAAAATCATTTCTTTTTTTTTTCGCTCTGGATTTGCACTAAAACGAATGTAGACAATAAAAGGCCTCCTCGGAACGCATTGTGTGTGTTTGTGTGTATAAACAAATACGCCTCTATACGTATGTATGTATGTGTGTAGTCGAAACTCATCAAAATCCAATCAATCTTTCATTTAAACATTTTCATTTCGGCTCGTTGCGCGTTGCGCGGCGCGGCATTTTCGTTTTCGCATTGAATGCGAATGGAAATCTTCTATGTGGCTGAAAAAAAAAACCAGAGCGAAAAAAAAGATAGAGGGAGTAAAAGAGACAGTGCGATAGGCACAGCATAACAAAACCCAATAAAAAAAATAGCACAAGGATGAAATAAATCGCAAATATTTGCGCGTATAAATGGGGATGATGAGAGCCTTAGGATGAGCCGACAAAAGTACACCAACAAAACATAAAACGCCAAAAAAAAATAATCAAATATATATATATATATATATGTATGTATATATAATAAAAGGACGAAAGACGAAGGCGCCCAAAGCAAGGGGCAATAGACAGTGGATATAGAGGACATCATGCCACGTGGCATCTAAAAATAGCAAAACGCAAAAGCAAAACTAACAAAATAAAATTAAAATAATATTGAAATAAAAAAAAAACAACGCTTAAAAATTTCATTTTAGTCAGCGCATTTCGTGACACAATAGTCAAATGATAGCTCTTCAAATACCCTACAAATATAGAGAAAGAGTAAAAGGAAAAAGTTACTGCATCCATTTGGGGCATATGGGGAATGGTGGGCGATTGGAAAGCCTGTGGTTGGTTGGCCAAAAAATGCAATCAGCTAAATTAGTTGACTACACACACACACACACACGCAAAGCAATAGTTAAACAAAGCTAATGAAAAATTATAAAACCGTGGCAACAATGCGACGATAAACCGCAGAGAAAAACAACAATTAAATGTTTGGCAAAATTGAAAGTGAAATTAGAAATTAATTCCAAACATTTTGCTTAGATCCAAACAGAAAAAAACCATATAAAACTAATTTCAGAAGGCACTTAAAAAATAATTTAAAGTTTTACTAAAATTATAAAATCAAAGTTGGATGAAAAACTTATTTATTGATGTAAAAAATATATACATAAAATATTATTAATTATTTGAAAAATATTGTTTGAATAATTGTCATGTAGCTTTGCTTTTCGTTTTTAGCAGTTTTAAGCCTGTATAAACAAATTGGGAAGAGGAAGAAGAAGAAGGCAAAATGTAAGTAAAATCAAAATTAGGCTTGGGCATGAATCATATATATATGTATGTATATACATATATATTTATGGTTATGGTCGATGGAAATTCTCAAGGCGCAAATGGACCCAAAATAACAAATTTTGTTTCTGTTCCGTTTTTATTTTTTTGCTGGTATTATTGTGAAATGCCAAAGCAAACACTGAGAAAAAACCAGATAAAGAGCGAGTGAGAAAGAGAGAGAGTGGGAGAGAGCGGCGGGTACTGTCGAAATGTTTGCGAGCAATGTTTACCGTTATTTAAAGCTTAATCCCCCAATGTGAAAAAGCATGAATTTATAATTTAAAGTAAATTAAAAGTAAATAAAACGGCGCCAAAAGATGCACAGAACAGTGGCAGGCAGGCAGGCTGGAGAAGGCGACGAAAAATGGCGAAGGGGGAATTGAGTTTGTTGTCCCAAAAGTATCTGCAAGATACTTTATGCCCCGAACCAACCCTCCTACCCACCCGAACCACCCACAACATCAAAATGGACAAGGCACAACTTTTGTTGCTCTTCTTTTTCGTTTTGTTGTTTTTGCAGCCAGAAAATATATGTATTTTGTGCTCGTAGATTTTAATGAGCTGACACTACACAAGAACAACACCGAGAGAAAAACGAGGCGACAAAACTGCTGAAAGCGCTTATCAAAAACTTAAAAACAACAACAACTTTTGTGGCACAATCACTTTGGTAGTTTGAAGTACTTTAAAGGCGGATAAGTTTATAGTATTTTTATTATTTTTGTTTTTTTTGATGCCAAAGGTATTTTATCTTACACTCAATCAATATACACTCTTCAACAGAAGTAAACACAGCTTAAACAGTTGATAATCCCCTTCAATAGCTCTATTTATCTCTCTCTCTCTCTCTCACACACACATTCTTTCTCTTCCGTTATTTCTCTAGCAAAGTTACAATAATACTACAACTGCAAAAGTAGAAATTTGAATATTTAACAAGGATAAGGAGCAACAAAAAAAACAACAACAACAACAACAATAAAGAGGTAGAAGAAGAGCAGTGCAGCAAAGTTGGCAGCATTAAAATAAGAACGCGAAGAAGAAGTAGTAGCGAATTCCCCAACAAAATGGCGCCCAACGCTGTAAGTAGGTTAATGTGCGTGGCGCCCAACGATGCCAGCAATGACGATAAAAAATAGCGGATATACTATATACATACATCAAGATATAGATATGCATAGCAGATAGATAAATATATATATACATACATCTATTGGTAAAGCATAGAAGACAAAAAAACAACATATATACATACATATATATAAAAGATAAATTTAAAATTCTAATTGCCACTGCGAGCGCCAAAAACAAAGAGAGAATGTGTGTGTGTGTGTGTGTGTAGCTCAGGTAGACACACTGCTCCACACTCTTTCGTTCTCGCTCACTCATTGGCGCCAACTCGCACGCTCTTCATTTTCTTGCTGTAGCTTGTAACGTTCGCTTTTGTGCAAAATGAATAAAACATTAAATCGGATTATAGAATTTTGCATTTTTCAAAAATTAACATGTTTATCCTGGCTGGCGAAGGCTCGAGAGCGAAGAAACCAAGCACACCCAGGCACACACACTGGCGGCAAATAAAAGGGAGCCCAGGCAGACAGACCGACAGACAGACAGACAGACAAACAGACAGACGGGCAGGCAAAAAGAAGAAGAAGCCGCCGCCGCCGCCGCCGCAGCAGTAGCAGTCATTGAATTTGGAATTTGAAATTTGAATTTGAAGCATTGCAGCAGCAGAAGCAGCAGAAGCAGCAGCCAGACGAGGAGGACGACGAACAAACGAACGAAGGATGATGGCGCCTTGTTACACATTTTAATCTCTGTGTTTTGCTTTTGGCTTTTTTTTTTTTTTTGTATTTTGGCAAACACGAAGCCCAAATGCTATTGAACTGTGTTACACAAACACACATTTTGTATATCAAAGTAGAACTAACACCGAGAGAGCATTCACATTTCATGCAAATTTGAGCAGAAAGAAAAAAATTGTCGTTGACTGTAGCAATTAAGACACGACGACGACGGCGACAATATGGATAACGAGATGTGCTTGAAAACAAAAACTAGAAGAAAAAAAAGCGAAACGGGGTCGCAAATTGGGCTAACAGCGAGTTGGAGTGGGGTTAACAGTAGGTTAAAAGGGGGTTAAGGATTAGGCGCATTTCGTAGGTGTTAAACGAAGGCACAAAAAGACTTGAGACAAAAAGAAACCTTATTTTGTTTGCTCCCAAATGCAAATTTGAAATGCAAGAAACTAACTTTTGACCTGAATTTAATTAAAGATTAGGGAAATGAACAACAAAGAGATACCCCGTAAAGTCGCATTTCGATATTATTAAATCGTTTCCGAATCCAACCACTTTGTTTTATGAAGTTTCTCTACAACGAAGCATGTTCTTATCCCTTTAGGGATTCGTTCCCTTTATCATAGATATTATTATAATACTAAGTACAGTTTAGTCTAGATTTTGTAGAGTATATAAACTTTAATTCGCTTTGTCAATTGTTTAGCACTTTGACTGTAATTAAATTCAGAGTTTATCGAGCTGATCACAGAATTTATCGTTTATTTGGCATCGCAGTCAGTTGGTATTTTGACCTTAGGCAACGGTTAGGCTTCTGTTTATCAGTTTTGCTTTGGGTTGGCATAAGGTCATGGCTCTGATCGTTTACTCTTTCGAGTTCGGCAAACAAATCTTGATATTTGGTTTGAAAAGTCAGTTTTTGGGCTATTATTTTGTCAAAGTACAGAGTTAAGTTAAAGTAGATCTGGGCTTAGCTTTTTCACACACTCGCACACACCAAGTGTGTGGTATCACACACTTTTCACCCTCGGCTAGCGCAGCTGTCAGTCAATCTGTCAGTCATTCCGTCAGTCACTCAATCAGGCAGTCAATCGGTACACATTGATGATAATGATAGGTCTACTGATAGCCCTAAAAGAGCTCTCCACCCGAACAACAACAGCAACAGCAACAACAACAGCCAAATGACGCACTGCCCAAGCTGCCTTTTTTTCCCCCTTTTATCCAACCGCCTCGCCTCTCAACTTAACTTAACTGGCATTTCGTTTGAAGTGGGCACAAAGACGCATAATAAGATTAGGAGTAAAAGCGAGAGAGAGAGAGCGAGGGAAGGAAAGGCGAGTCGACTCAATAGTTTGAGCAACGGTCGTGTTAGATTTTTCGGCTTAGATTGCGTCTTGTGCATTGTCTTTTCAAGCACAAAATAAACCGGGGAGTGGGAGGAAATGGTTGGTTCAAGGTATCTGGCAGGGGGCGTGGCTGATCCGCAGCTGCCAACTGTACGAAAGAGGCACAGGAGGGCAACAGCTCTATAATTAAGCGTTCAAATGAAACATGTCAATGATGAAATCGCCAAAACTAAAGCACAGCAAATCTTTGCTGTAACCCCAAAATAAAACTCTGCATAACAAAAGGTAAGACATATAAGTGTTAGTGTGTGCCGCATCAGGAAATGCTTTAGCTGCCTTTCCGATCACATTCAACAAAACATTCATAATGTTTGCTAATAAAATTGTATTTTTAATGATAAAAAAAAAGAAGCTGACGTCGATTTCCCGTGTGTGCGAGTGTGACTGGCATAAGTAATTATTATTTCTATCTCTCTTTCTTTATCTTTTTTGTGTTTGGCACAGGAAAATCATTATTTTTCGTGTCGGTTGTTGCTTAAAGGTTATTACACAATATCATTGCATTTAATTGATATTATCATCGAACTAAGAGGGAAAAGAAGAGAAAAACCATTGACATCTTAAGATTTGGAATATCGTATTACTTTAATCTATGTTCATTAACAGTATTCAATTAACATGGACAATTATTTATATTTTATACGCGATTCAGAAGGTAAATAGTATATTGGGTTTGTGCATTATCTGTCTTGGTGTCTGTCCGTCTGTTGTTTTGACGCCCTTCAAGCTAGAGATTTGAAACTTGGCAAATATATTTTACAATAGCCGAGACAGCTTAAAAGCCAAGATTTAGGTTCTACGCCTACTGTGTAGTTAGGAAATTGATAAATTCGATAAATCAAAATCAATAAATCCAACTATTTCGCACATTTTTACAGCTACAACTACCAAATTTGGTGAGAAGATAGCTATTGCCAACCTAAAATAATTTTGAAGCCACGCCCACGCATTCCACTCCCAGGAATAAATAAATCTATAGTTTTAATCTTTTACTAACTGGTTTAAACTGTCCTTATCAAAAAAAATAGACTTAATGGTTTTTTCCAAATAAATTTAAGCTGAAAAACAAATTATTTGCCTAGCGATTTATGTTCTATTTAAGATTAAAGAGCAGTTGTTTTAACATTATCTATTGAAAATGTGTGTGTGTGTGTGTTTTGGGCCTGAAATATTTGTCATAATGTTATCGTTACGGATTCAAGAGAGTTTGTTCTTAGTACCTAATTATGTCTCGCTCTATCTCTCTCTGGCTTTATACTGGCGTGCATATAAATATAAAATCAAGACGCGATTTATGCGGCACACGACCTAACGCACACGCAACAGCATCCTCGCCCCCAACCCCCCCACCACCCTCACTGACACACACACACACGCACAGAGTGGAGAGCATCATCAAAGGCAAAAGCTGTTGCATGAAAAAGTCATTAAAATGTAATAAATTAGGGCAAAGAAAAGAAGCACAAACAAAAAAAAAAAAAAAAAAAAAAGAAACAAATACATAGCTACACAAAAAGAGGGCAAAGATTTTAAGAGATATGATGAATATCCTGCTCTCACTCTCTCTCTCACTCTCTCATTTTCACATTTTTCACACCAAGCAGCTGAAAAGTGTATTAAATTGATTTCACTTGATTTTACTGCTTGTACCATATACATATATATATATATTTATTTATTATAATGGGAGAATAGAGAAAAGGAAATGCGAATAAATTGCTAGGTCATGTGAGACGAGTTGAAGATGATGTTAATGATGATGTGCGTGTGTGTGTGTAAGTGTGTGTTTGTGTAAGTGTGTGTTTGGAATATTCATTTCGCACTCGACGCATATTGCAAAATCAAAACAGACTCGAAATACATTTTGGTAATGAAAATCACGCGCTGCTTATTAAACAGAGCCAGCAAATGGCGAAGGTGGTGCAGGGGGCTGGTAGGGGTGGTTGGCGGATGGGTTGTTATGTAATATAGATACACACACACACACACATACATACATACGTGCCCCTTGTAAGGCAGTTCAAGTCAGAAAATTCGGATGCTAGGAAAATGAGTGTAGAACACAAACAAAGCCAAGAAAAAAGGCGCATGCCAAAAAGGGAAAATGTGGAGGCGTTGGTGGAAGTGTGGAGGGATACACTTATGAGTATATGTGAGGCAGCAACGATATGCTAAACGAACAGCAACAACAACAACAAGTTGCAATGCGAGATAGAGACACACACACACACACACACACACACATTCCAGCAGCTGCTGTCGCACAACACACGAAAATTTCACTTCCTGTTTTGTTCCTTTTTTTTTTCGCATGCAAAATGCGCAAAACGTGAGAATGGGGGGATTAAGAGCGAAAGAGGGTGTGGGTGGGGTGAACGAGAAAGAGAGAGAGAGAGAGTTGTTTTGGGGCAAATATTACAAAATACAAACGCCAGTTTCCGTTTTACTAATTCGTATGCTGTTTGCATTTGCATTTTGTAGGCAGAACGCAAGGCAAGGCAAGGCAAGACCTACACACACACACACACACACACACACACACACACACACACGAATTTAGGTGCTGTGTATAAAGGGGGGGGGGGGTTGGTTTAAGTGAAGTAGGCGTCGCTGCTTTGTGCGTGCGTGCGACACATATGAAAAATATCCTTGAGCCAAAAAAAAAGAAAAAAGGGAAAACCGGCGACAGCCAAATCGAAAAATATTTCGCGCGCTATGCTAAAATTGCGAGTGTGATGGGGGGGGGGGTGTTCGGAAGGTGAGGTGAGGTGGAGCAGGAGTTGGGTGTGTGTGTGTGTACACACTGACACGCACTCCAATCTACCCCAACACACACACACACATATGTAGAGCGAAGCCCCAAAGCAAAAATTGATGCCAAAAAATGGGAAAAGTGCAAAAAGGAAATTCATGCATATGTGACATAGAGTGAGGACTGTAAGCGAGAGAGAGAGAGAGGTGTGAGAGGTAGAGCGGGTGACGATTGTATAATATATGTGATAGGGGGCAGGCAGGGGCGGGGTATGGTGAGTTGTGGTGGTTGCGATGCTAGCGGAAAGCGTTGAAATGTGTTACAAATTGAATTTTATTGAAACGTGTTTGAAATTTTTCGTCAGACATTTTGCTCTACACAAAAAAAAATGGGTGGGTGGGCAAGATGTGTGTGTGTGTGTGTGTGCGAATGTGTGTGTGTGTGTTGAAGATATCGTTTGCTTGTTTTGGACATTGTCGAATGCAAACAGGAAGGCAGGCCAACAGACAGACAGGCAGGCAGGCAAGTGTCGCACAAACCGGGCACAAACACAATTGCCAATTTGTGTGAAACTGAGAGAGAAACAGAGATAGTTGCAACTGCGACTATATATGTGTGTGTGTGAAAAAGTAAACAATGTCTTCAATATGCTGCAAACTAATTTGTTAAAACACAAAAGAGAGAGAGAGAGTTGTCAATCTATGCTGCAAAAGTTGTTGAAACTGCCAGAGTTGTCACTAACATTGAAAACGATTTCAAGAGTTACAACGAAAAATCATTGAAAATTGTTAACATGTTTTCAACTATGACTAAGGAAGGTTACCTTCGAATAGTTACCGGTGGATCTCAACTCGCTGAGTCAACCGGTAGCCCTCCTACTATGAATAAGCAATTTGTTTCCACTTAGGCTCATCATGGCATAGATAGAACAAACATTAATAAAGCCACTCTTTTTTGAATGCATAGAATAAGTAGTAGTAGCTGAGTAATATCACAACACATTTCATTCTTTTGATCCATTTTCACCCTACCCACACACGGTTTATGCAAATTCCCGACCGATAGAAAAATCATTGGTAAAATGCGCTAATCAAGCGAACGGCTGCCGGCACAGGTTACCCAACGCAGAGACTGTTATAGTCGACGGCTTAATGCTTTTTTATGGCCTATGGCCTCGAAGACAGAGAGACAGAGAGAGAGAGAAAAAGAGAGAGCAGGCATTTCATTAGTCAGAGTGCTGCTGCTGTTGCCCAGATGACAAATGCCCAAGAGATAGAGAGAAGCGAAACGGTAGCTAAAACCGCAAAAGAATAATTCCTATCCTTTTTTGTTTCGTTTTTCTGGGACTTTCAATGCCATTCATTTGATATCGTTTCGAGAGTTCATATACATACTACTTTTTCAGTTACAAAGCGTTCTTTAGCTAGTCGCAGCAACATTCTTCATTGACGTCAAGTTTGATAATTAGTTGATTTGTATAAATTTGTTTTTGGTGCTAGTGGAACTAGTGCATTCAGGTAGAACCGAAAAGGGGATCGGAGTAGCAGGCAGGTTCAACTGGGGTTGGGATATCGAATGGTTCGTTGCCTTATTTTCTTATAGTATTTTGTTTGTTTGTTTGCCAGTGCCTTGTCAATCGGTGACTAATGTTCAGTAATTTGGCTAAGCGACAGACATCGTAGCCGTAGAACGAGCAGGGAAGGGAGGGGGGGCAAGAAACCGGCAGGTTAGGGCATGAACGAAAGACTAAAAACGCAAGGACAAAATCGCTAAAATGTTAACAACAAACTGGCTAAAATAAATCAATGCAATGTTTTTTTTTTAGCTTTTTCTGCTACTTCTGTTCTTTATTTATTCGCTTTCAACTTTTATTCCGTTTCGCATGGCTAAGTTAAAGGAGAGGGAGTCCGTCCCCTTAGGGATTTACCTCTGGCGTAGAGGGGTTGGTGAGGGGCGAGAGAGTTAGTCGAATGGCCAAATCCACATTCAATTTGTTTATCAGCTAAAGAAATTGAGTGAGTGTCGCCGAACGAATCAACCGTAGACCCATCCGTTCGGTTGGAGAAGAGATAAGGGCTAAGGAGAACCTTACGCACCCTCCACCTCTTCTACTCCTTCGTCGTCTTCTACGTCTTCTACGTATTCCTCTGGTGTTTCTTGTTGCCATTTTTTTGTACGAATCGAAAAGGTGACAACACAGAAAGACGGCGCTTTTTTGTCATTAGTTGCATTAACTTTCCCCCATTGACAGTCAATTTTTTAGTGCCTTACGGACCGAGACAAGAAGTAGAAACATAAGAAGAAGAAGGCGAAGAAGACGCAGAAGGAGCAAAAAGATGTTTTCGACTTCGTTGCTGTTGTCATCGGTGTTGTTGCCTGTTTACTGTATGCAAATTTTGTGCAGCTTGTCATTGTCAAAGCTGTTGTTGCCATGAAGCGGCACTTAAACATTACTAGCTTCAGGAACAGAAACAAAAACTCAGAGCATATTTGGCATTTGCAGGCCGTTTGCCATCAAGCTGCATTAAAACTGTTAACAACAAAAACATTTAAAACAGTTGAGCTTTAACAAAATGTGCAAATCAAGGGGTAAATCTTCGGAGGGAAAAGTTTGATGTTCCTATTTTCTTTAGGTTTAGTTTATGTTCTCGTATAGGGTATTTGAGTGTGCGTTTAGCTTAACTGTTCTTCTCTAAAACTTGGCTAATTTTATATTCCTTGCATCTAGCGAACTTCATTTGACGCTGTTAACGGTCTTACTTTATTTCGTTTTCTTTTTCTTGTTAAAAAAAAGAGATGTGCAAATAAAAAATGGTTTGAAAATTGATTTCGCATTGACAACTTTGAAATGAATGAATTACCATTTGAATGCAGCAGACACACTCATACACTCACACTCAAACACACACACACACACACATATAAGTGTTAACAAACGACTGTTGTTTGATAAGACATGCAATAAATTTTGTTACTAATTTTTGTCGCTTTTGCTTTTGAGTTGCATTCGTCTTTTAATGAAGTCACTTTGCTACGTGCACCAAGGGTTTGGCGGTTGGCATGGGGGGGTACATGGAGGGTCAGTGACGATTGCAACGGAAATTTTGTTTGTGTGATAAATCAAAAAGGGGCGAATGCCGCGCTTAAAACAAAAGATGTCAAATGATTCATATTAAAGTTTGTTTTGCTTTTCGTCCGATTCCGCAGCACAAATAAATCATATGGAAATTTTCTGTGTATCTCACAGATACATTAACATTCGAACATTCGAGCAAGAGCGAAAGAGAGAGAGATATTGCATTTTGGGCCAGGTTAAGTGCTAATGTTAATGTTTTTGCCCTGCGTTTGTCATTGTCTCTTCGGGTGTCTTTTGTCTTTTGTTTGACTCTCCCCGCTTCTCCTTCGCGTTTGGGGTCATGTTGCGTGCAACCTCGTTGATATATTGATTCGCATGCGACACTAAATCAAAATACATATAAATGTATATATCTCGTTCGCTTGGCACCCAAAATTTCTCGGGAATGCTGCCAATGTCTGACAATGGCAATTCTTGGAATTTGTGATATGACTGCTGAAAGATGGTGGAGGGAGGGTGGTGGAGGTGGGGGGGAGGGGCCAAAGTTAAGCCAGTCGGAAAGACAACACACACACACATACACACACAGACAGAGAACAAATAAATATCTGCGCTGAATAATGAGCGATGAGTGTTTAATACTTATGCATAAAAAGATACACTGTATCTTTCAAGTGTTGTTCATCCAAGGGTGGAAAATGGGACTAAGGAGTGGGAACCAAAGTATAGTGTATTCAAAAAGTCCTACAACTTAAGAACTTTCAACTTTTTACAACTCGTACGATTTTTCAGATGGGTTACTAACAAATTTTTCATTATATCTTAGTTGAAAAAATCAAGGATTTTCCTTTGGGTTTCTGTATCAAATAATGTTCCTTTGTTCTTCGAATACAAAATGAATAGAGAAAATATCAATTAAAATAAACTTCAATATCGTTTGGTTTTTAGTATTTTTGAGTAGATTTTGAACAAAAAAATATCAGTTGGTTTTATGGTTTATCTTTTAGAATTATTTTGCTGCGCTTTAAGCGCTTTTCTCAAATGAATGCACTTGTTCGAATCATAAGTTATTCACATGGCACATTCATTTTAGTATTTGCTTATTTAGTGCTGCATAACTCATATATTCATAATACTACTCTATGGTATATACTATAGCATATATAGTATAGTATAGTTTCTTAGTCGTATGGGGAATGCAAACATACAGAAAAACTTTCGTTTGAACTTTCGCGCACTTTTGGATGCCATTTGCAGATGCCTCGCTTGAGCGCAAATTGCCCAAAATGTTACCCAAGGCGCACAGTATGCACACACACACACTTACACACATTCAAACACACATACAATGGTATAGTTTTGTTGGTTAGTTTCCCGTTGGAGTTTCCGCTTAAACGCGAGGGAGAACGAGGGGAAAAGAGAAAGAGTTCAGAATGTAAACTGAAACCGCAAAATGCGTCTTGTAAGCGTATTTAACTTTATTATTTATGCAGTGCGACTGTACGAATGTGTGTGTTAGGGTGTGTGTGTGTGTGTGTGTGCGTTTAGTGCGCTTATTAATTTATAATACACTGCGGCCTTGGCGCTCACAACTTTTGCATTCATATTGTATGTATATATAAACTATATGAATATGTATGTTTGTATTCAATAAAATGTTTTGTTCGAGCAAAACTTTGCAATTAACTCCTTCACACACACACACACACACACACATATGCAAGTAATTTACATAAAATGCTACTTAAACACATTTTCTATCTACAGAGATTTCTAGCCGGGAACCAAGCTATTTATGCTGTTTAAGTTTTCTTGAAATAATATTATATATCACCCACCCCCCCTTCCCCGCTTCTCTGTCACCATTGATGTTGAAGCGTAGCTTCATAAATTATTGAATTTATCACTTTTATTTCAAGTCCTTCACTTGGCATCCTCATTAAAAACTGGATTTATGGCAACAATTTCAATTTGGCCTAATCAGTCAATTACTCTGTGGTTTGTTTTGGCCACCGCAACTTTGTGGCGCAGAGACAATAAAACACACTCAAAAATTAAATCATGCCACTTTCTCGAAAACTTTCACATGTACATATGTTTGTGTACAAGGGCGGGAAGGGGCGGGCAACAAGGGAGCAATGGAGGGAGTTGAAGGACTCTTTTAGCTCTTAGCTAGGCATTGAACCAGTTTATCGAAAACTAATGAGGCGGCTATAGAACAAACACACACATACACACACACACACATACACTGACACACACACACACACACACACACACACTGACACATGTGTGTGTACATAAATATATGCATAGACTTTCAGTTGGGTCAACAAAATTGCTGATAGACAATAGTCGGGAAGAGGAGAAGGACGAAAAGCAGGGAAGGGGTTGTTAAAAGCCCAAAAATGGCAATACGGATTTTGGTTTTCCGGTTTTGGTTTAGCAAGGGAAGGGAAGGGAAGGGGTTTTTAGGGGTTGAAGCTGTTATGTTATTAAAGCCATAAATTCAAGTAAAAACAAATGAACGAAGCGTTGGCCAAATGTTGTGTCTTACGACAAAGACAAAGATGAAAGCCAAGACGAAGAAGAAAGAGATAGAGAGAGAGAGATGAGATGTAACTGGAGCAGGGAATTGAGGATAGCTTGGGTAATGGGATGCCTTGAAAATCTCAGAGCTGGGCAACATGAGCATAATGGCATAAAGCGTTGATAACAAATTTGCGCATTTCAACATGAATGAATTCTCCAGAGAACACATCCAAGCTACACACATGGAGAGAGCTTTGGTTGAGGGAGAGGCAGAAGGGAGCTACACCTCTTCCGGAATGTCCTTTCCCTGTCTGTCTATCTATCTGGCTGTCTGTCTGTCTGTCTGCTTGCTGCCTTCATTCAGCCTTAAGTGCCTCAGCGTCCAAATGGCAAACAGACGGAGGAGCCTACGTGTGTGTGACAATGTGTGTGCGTGTGTGTGTGTGTGTGTGTATGTGTGTGATGATGTACACTCTAGAAAAATGTTAACATGACATTTAAGACAGAGAGAGAGAGAGAGCGCTAAGAACCCGCAGCACTAACTCTAAAAAGTCACTTGAATCAATCAATTCAAACTAAAGGATTTTTCAAAGTAAAGGTTTTTTTTTTTAAGTAGACAGGTCAATTTAGGGACAAATCTAATTCAGTTATCAACATCAAAATGTATTCTTATCAAAGGGGTTTTTTCATCTAGAAAAATCTTGTTTAGGTTTTATTTTTTCAAAGTGTATAAGCGTATAGAAGAATCCTTGATGTCCTGCGAACGTTTTGGGGGCAAATGTAACGCTTGGGTCCCTTTCTCTTCTTTACTTTTTTTTTTCCTTTCGTACAACGTTTGTTCGTTCGTTCGTTTGCTTGGACACGGTACTATGCTTCTGATTCTGCTTCTGATGCTGCTGCTGCTGCTGCTTCAAGCTTCATGTCAACATGTAGCGTTGCCACAGCACCCATGCCCCCCATCTCGTCTCATCTCATCCCTCCCTGCCTGCCAGCCTTAAGACTCAGCTGCCGCAGGACACTTGGCGTCGCAGAGGAGCGACACAGAGGACAACTGATTTTCCGGCATGGGGCACACTGTGATTTGTCGCCCAGCACACACACATACTCACACACACACACACACACGCAAAGTGAATGACAGATAGAGAAATAGAGCGAGAGAAAGCTAGCTTGATGAAAAGTAGACAAAAGAAATCACAAGTGACAACAACAATAATAAAAATAGCAAAGGCAAAGAAAAAAAAAAAAAAACACAACAACAACAAATGCCACAAAGGACACTTCTCTTCTTTGGGCCTAGTCAGCATCAGCTTACGTAATATGAGCCCCTTCTCACAGCCCCCCCTCTCTTTGTCTTTCTCTCTCTCTCTCACTTTTGGCTGAAGTAGTTGTTGCCTCGTCAAGTCAACCGCTTGTTGACGTTTCATTTATCGTAATCAAGTGCGCAATCAATGCGATGAAAATTGCACTTAACGATTGTTTCCTCTTCTCCTTTTCCTCTTTCTCTCTCTATATATCTTACTTGGTTTTGTTTTTCCATTTTTTTTTTTTGGCATTTCCTTCTTAGATGTTCCTCTGTTTCTCTTCTCTAATTTAGTTTGATTTTCGTTGGGGTTGATGCTGCACAATGTGAAACGCTTGTGTCCCAAATTGGCCTATTGAAAATTGTATCAAATATACTAAAAAAAACCAAATTGGATACTGGGTACAAAACTGTTTGGTGAACATACTTAAAAAAAATGCCCGTTTTCAATGACATAACAAGGAATTATAGCATTTGATGCTATCGCAAACTTATGGTAGGAAGATGTCTTAAGGTGAGATTCAAAGATGAAAAGAGGATCAAAGAGGAAACTTGTCAGTATTGTAAAGTGTTAAAACAAGCTTCATATCATACCTTTAGGACAGTTTATAGTTTTTATAGTCCTGACTGATTCATTGGCTATCAAGACCAAGTAATGTGCTGAAAAGCGCATCCAGAAAGCGTTTTTAGCTAATTTCATCCCTAAGGGGTTTTCCTGCGTAGAATAAAATGTTCAACATCGTCTGACCGGGTTGGAACTCGTTTTGAAAAGAGAGTATAGCATATAATTCGTCACATATTTTCCCCATACAGGAAAATTCTACATGGCAAACTTTTTTTTGCATCCCATAATAAAACTTATATATTTTTATCACTGAAATGTTGTAACTTTCTAGTAGAATGAACTTTGTTTCAATACATACTATTTCATAACCATTTAGTAGGTTGAAAAAGTTCATAAACCTAAGCTGATTTATTTCTACAGTGCCTTTTACTTGAAATACTTTAAAGTGCTTGCTTTTCCATTTGCTCAAAACAGAAATAAAGAAGAGAAAAAGAAAAACTAAGCCTTGCTTGCATGTCATTTCTCTTCTTGTTTGTTATTTGCTTTATAGCACTTTAGTGCTTTTTAGCCAACTTATCGATAAACAAAAGTAGTTTCGTTTGGCTCAAACTAACATGCAAAATAGCTGCTGATGTGCCTTATGTAAATATGTAGAAAATTGGCGACAGGCTACTCGGTTTTTCTCCCTCCCTCTTGCCCCTCTCCTACACCATTCTCGTTTATGGCCAGGTTCTGATAATGAATGGAGCTGTGGCTATACTAGCTGAAGTTGAAGTTGCGAGAATGACGACGACAACTGGCATTTTTTTTTTTTTTAATATGCCAACTTTGCATTTTAGGCCAGGCCAAGTAAAGACCGGAGGAGAGTGAAGGGAGCCAAAAGGGTGGTCTAAAGATTGTGCTCAGCACATTTTTAAATTAGTGACTGACTGACTGACTGACTGACTGACGAGGGCGAGAGGAACGTTGGGAGTTGCGGGGAAGTACGTAAAAGTTTGTGCTTCGAAAATAGCTAAAAAAAAACGAAAAAATGTTTCGCTAACCAAAAATCGTGCCCAAAACTTTGTGGCCGATGCTTGACTGCGACAGCTCGCGGACGCCGGCTAAGAGGGGTTGTGGATTGAGGCATGCAGCATGTCGTTGCAACAACTTGATTTTACTATTTTCAGTATAAAATTGTTGTTTCATTTTTGGGGCTGGCTGAACACAACAATAGGGAACAAAAAATTAAAAAACCAAAAAAATAAAACGTTGCGCGATATTGTCAAACGGGTGGTTTACTGAGTGGGGGGTGGGCGGGGATCAGGCTGGAAAAAATGCAATTTTTGTAAAACGAGAGAGAGAGAGAGAAAACGACAAGCGACAACAGAAAATTGGATGAGCTCTAATACAACAACAGCAGCAATGGCAGCAAGGATGGGTTTGCTGCTGGATAAACCGCAACTGCCACTAACTGAATCCAAATCACACTGAGACAGAGACAGGACGAAAGAGCGAGCGAGTAAGAGACAGTGTGTGTGTGTGTGTGTATGGTGTCCTGGCAACCAGCAACTGGCAACTGGCAACTGGCGATGCGATGCCAGAGACCAGGCGAAGCATACAAAATAACCGCAAGCCAAAGCTGCACATTATCTATGAATGTGGTTCCCCCTTTTTTTTTATGTGTGTGAGTGTGTGCATGTGTGTGTGTGTGGGCGTGGGCGTAACGCGAGCCGCCTTTTTACTTTATTTTTGGTTGTGCTTGTTGTTTTTTTTTTTTTGCTTTCTACATTTTTGCAACGTCAGTTGGTGCAACAGCAACAAAAACTGCAAGCGGCGCCAAAGGGCGAGAGAGACAGATAAATACGGTTTTGCCCGGACGTTAAGGGGGGGGAAACGGGGTGTTCAGGCCAAAGCGGAGGATATGGTTGAACAGAACTTAAATCTCAACGAAATTGTTTTTGGCGACAGTTTTGTAGTAGTATGTGTTTGCCCAAGCCTTTGCCCCAAGCCCGTTTTTCCCAACCCCACAACACCCCCTAGCCTAACCCTAACAAATTTTGTTCGCTTTTGCCCGCGTATGAATCTATTTGGACCTTGTTAGGCATTATGGCAGCTGGTGCAGTTGCAAGTTACATGCTGCATGTATGTTGCATGCCACACCGAGATGCCCTGCACAACGCAAGCTCAATTGGCTCAATATTTTTTTTTTTCTGACAGCGTTGCCAGGCATCAAAAAGTAAAGTTCAGATTTCAGTGTTTCCATTCATGGGTTTGGGTTGATAGGGTTGCCACAGCATTTTGTTCAAAATTTGAACGCTAAGAAAATTATAATAAAAAATAAATTCGATTTTCTGTAGCTGGTTTTAAAGGAATCTTTAGAGAAATCCTTGTCTTCAACACTTTCCCTAAAATTAAATATTCTTGTTCCGAAAGTAGCGCATTTATTTGATTCCTGCTAACCGGTTCTTTAAACAGTTTGTATGTAGTTTGTAGGCTTTTTGCACAATCCCTCCAGTGAAAAGGGTCTCGAGGATAAAAGAAGTGGTTTGTGGGTGGGTTGGTGAGAGGGGGTTTTGGGGTTGAAGTAGTGTAGCTGTAGTGTTGCAGTGCGGCAAAGCTTTGCAGAGATTTGTTGGCTTGGAAATTGCCCAACAAATTTCTGTTGGCGGGCCACAAACAACAACCAGACACACACACACACACACACACACACACATGCATTGACCGAGGCAAGCACCATATGAGCACGTATCCTATATGTATGCATATAACTCGGTTGCATATATGTATGTGTGTGTGTCTTTGTGTTTGTGTGTAGATTACTTACTTTTGCCAGAGCGTTAGTCGTTAGTGGCGTTATTTCATAGTTGCGCCCGCTCGCGTCACGCCCCTTAGCCGCAGACGCAGTTTCAGTTGCCCCTTTTCATCACCCTCAGCCATCCCCACTGCCGCTTGGTTGGACTCCGTCTGAGGCTACTTAGGTAAGCGGTGCACAAAAGCGCAAAGAGCGCAAAAAGCCGTTCATTGATAATGTTAACTCAGCACAAAAATATATATCTCTAGCCAACACACACACACATGGGTGTGGTGTGGTGTGGGGGGTGGAGAAGGTTGAGAGTTTGGGGCTCTCTCTACACATTTATGAAGCCAGTGTAAACTTTTGCATAGCCATAGCATAGTGTGGTTTTAGTTTGAAGTCATGACCAAAAAATTATGTGGTTGTATTTAAAGTTGCGCTAAGCTTTAGTTCAGGAAAGGACAGGACAGAACAGAACAGGACCGGACAGGACCGGATAGGACCAGACGACCAACAACACTAAAAGGACTATACAGTTTTGGGTGTTTTTTTATTTTAATAAACTCCCCTTTCTCCGTTTGCCAACCACCAAGCTTTGTCTGTCTTTTAGTCTGGGTTATAGTTTTTCGGTTAACTCGCGCGTTGATTTCAACTTGACTTTTGGGCAATGAAACTTTTAAGTATGTGTAGGTGTGAGTGTGTGTGATTGTGTGTGAGTGTGTGTGTAAGTTGGAAGATGGTTGTGTGGTTTGTACTTAAATTGGACAGCGCTGACCGCGCATTGCAGTTCTTAAAGTTGACATACCTGAAAGAAAGAAAAGAGAAAATTTAAATAAATTTTTGTTGTCAGTGGAAAGTGGATTTAGTTTAATGAGGATTTCAATGCTTAAAGTATTTTTAATAACTATTTGTAGTATTTTTGTTTTAATCACTTATCCAACTAATCAATACGATGGCATTATGCTTGTCATTATTTCCCTTCTCCCAAAAAAAAATACTAAATTAAACACGAACACAATTCTTGGCCCATTTCCGTTTTAAGTTGAGGGGGAAAGGCTTTTGCTAATTTCCTAAGTGGCAGTTTAGTTTTTCTGACTCACGATTTGCCTTCTCGGTCTTCCGCTATTCAACCCATTTAACACATTGTCCAGATCTCAAACGGAACATAACCTCAATGTGGCATTAACAACAACAACAACAACAACAACGACTCGAGGCAACAAATGCAAATAACGAAACCAAGAAAGAACAAAAAAAACAACCAAAAACATAACAAGAGCAAAGAGCTTCTCTTGCGGTTTTTTTGGTATCGCTTTCTCAGTTCGGAGAAAAAAGGAGGCAAGGGAATGTATAGGGGCGTGGCGTGGTGTGTGGCGTTGCGGCCCGCTTCAAGTATTTTCTTGTATTTTTGTTGCATAAATTAGGCATCGAGCATGCTGAAGGTCCTGACACATAACGAACGGTATTGCTAATTACGCCATAATGTCCGAAGAGCACGGCGTTAACGAACACACAACAAAACCCCCAGACAAAGACAGAGAGAGAGAGAGAAGATAGTACACTGGGGTGTTGTCTGAAAAGTAAGCAAGTACTTTTGGAGTTAGCCAGAACCAAAAAAAAAAAAAAAAAAAAAAACAGGCAACAAATTAGCATAATAACCTTTAATAACACAAACGAAAAATTAAATAACAACACAAGAATGACGATGGACAAGGAACCCGCGCAAAACCCAAAAACTGAAAACCGACAAACCGAAAACCGACAAACCCCGGAATGTTAAGCAGGCAATGGGCCTCGTTGGATCTGGGTTCCGGTTCAAAGGGGAGTGATAGAAGGAGAGAACAACAATTTTTGAAAATAGCCAAGACAAAACAAAAAAAAAAAAAACTACAAGCCATTAACGCACATTAGCAGAACTTATAAATTTATTGCCTGTATACGTTAATGTCGATGATATCGATGGGGTGAGGTTATATGTAGTAGGGTTGGGGAGGTGTTGGACGTAAAAAAAGGTTCGATGTTTTTGTTTTGTGTTTTTTTTTTTTTTTGTTGGGTTGCTGGGGTATTTCTTTACAAACAATAGAGGGTGCTCGTTGCAGCTCGTTGCTGCTTCAATGTGAAAGTGAGCATAAATAAAATCGAAAGACTCGAGGAGCAATACGATAAAGTAAGCATATATCATTGAAGGAGGGATCAATGAAATGATTCTAAAGCGAAGTTCAGAGACGGAGGAGAAGGAGGGCAAGGGTGATTAGAGATTACAATTGAAATTGGATTTTGAATCGATGGCTTTCGAAATGAAAAACGATCTAATTGAGAAAAAAAGTGAGTGTACATTAAAAAGTTAGGCATAAACAAGGAATTAGTGATATATGAGTTGAGGATTTAGAAGAAGGGTCAACAGATTCCAAGTTCACATAAGCTTAGAGATTGTTAACATATGTAAGGATATTAGTAGACAGAGCTTAGGCCAGTCAAAGTTAAAGTTGAAATAACCTTACTCAAAAATTTTTAAGAAGAATTTGGAAATAATTTTTCTAAAAATCGATTTTTTTTTAAACAAAAGGCATCGAAAGAGATTCAAATATTATACCTTCCAAACCTTCTTTGAAGAACATTCACTTTATATGAATATGCTGAATTTATTAAAAAAAATATTGTCCTTAATACTTAGCATTGCTTAAACTAAGTTAATTAAAGATTAAAAATTTGGGAAAATGGTAATCGATTTGCAATTGCATTTGCACCACTGTCAACACTTTGACATGCTTTTTTCGTTGCTGTCCTACTGTATTGCGCAAGGATTGTGCTAATTTGTTTTCCAATTTGGCAGCTTTTGTCGACGAAGTGAAGAGCGAGAAAGGGTGAAAGTGAGACTGGCAGGCTCGTTATCCTCGCCTCACAGCTCAGCCAGCTGCATTACAACAACAACAGCAACTACAACAACAACAACTACAACAAAATGTGCCACTTAGTTAAATGCACACGTGCGAAATCTCTCTCAAACTAAATGCAGCCAAATTCTCACTCTTGCCCTTATAGTATAAAAAAATATAAATAAAAGTAACCCTAGCCACACCGACAACAACCTACCCTACTGCAAAGCCCAATGCAGAGGTTACCCCTCTTCACACACAGACAGACAGACACGGAGCCCGCATGTTGAATGCTGAATGTTGAATGTTGAATGCTGTATGCTGCATGCTGTGTACTGCATGCTGCTTATCCTTATCCTTATCCCTTATCCTGCAAGAAAGTGCAATACAAAATGAATATTTAATTCGACTTGCACAGCTGAAGTTCTGCGAGAACGGGAGAACTGGGAGAGGGAAGAAGCCGGAGGTCACAGGATCGCATTGGATTTTGTCGAGTCACGACGCGTGCAAAAATCAACGCCATGCCATAAGAAGAAAATTGCATTTCCCTGTTATCGGCACAGAGATGCCAAGAAGACATGTGTAACTGTATGCATGTAGGTGTACGTGTGTAATATTCTAGACTTAAATGTGGCAGAGGTTTTAACTAAAAACTAAACGAAGCCATTCACAGTTCTAGCAGATACATCTTGACAGATTGAACTATCGACAATTATCGAAAGGGTCTGACAAATTTTTAAATATTTAATGAGAAAGAACTTGAAAGCAAGAACAATGGTCAAACGTGTAAGTATGTGTAATCGATAAGTTATCGTTGGGCTAAATTAGTTCGTGTTTTGCCGAGACAGTTCAGCAATTATGGCTTTCAGCAATATTACAATTTTTTAATTCATATTATTAATTTCATGCAATCGATAAGTTATCGACATGGTAAAACTATCAAATTTTCGAAGTCAATGTTTAAAAAATGTTTATCCATAACAAATCATATGTTTAAAACTCCATTCAATATTCTTACATGCAATGCAATTATCGATAAGTTATCGATTATCATTATTAACACTCAACACCTTATTCCTAACTACTTTTAAAGCTTAGTTTTTTTAATACTTTAGATCTCAGTGTCACTCATTTTACATTTATCGATAAACATATCGATAAATATAAAAACAGTGCATCTCACAGTCGTTCATCCTTACATAAACTGCCACCCAGCTAGCTATGCCTTGCAGCTATATTTCGAGTTCTGTCTGGTTTGTTGTGTGCTTCTTTGTTTATATTTATTTGCCGCATAGCGGTACAAGCACTTTTGGTCCCTGCCAAAGGCACAGACAGGAGCCGCAGCCTGTGTCTGTGTGCGTTTGTCTGTGTGTGCCATAAAAACCAGGTAAAAAAGAGCGAAAGGGTTAAAAGGAAACAAAACGGTACTCGTAATTCCCTATAAGAGCCCAATATACCAATGGAACCAATATACTATACCCATACAACAGCAATAACAACAAACAGGACAACAACAGCTGACGACAGCATTCGTGTATCCTGGGGGATAAACGACTTGGCAACAACAGCAACATTTTATTTCAGTTGCTGCTGCCGATTCGTTTTTGTATGCCATTTTTTTTTTAGTTTTTTAGTTTGGAGTAAGGGAGTTCAAGTCAATTCTATAAGATGCCAGGATATGTTTGACATGCCCCCAATTGAAATGGAAGCACCTGTCACAATGCATCAGAGCGAGAAAGATAGAACAGCAGCCAAAAAACTACTACAAAGGCTACTAAAAACCGAATCCTGTTGTGTATTAGTTTGTTGACAGGCCAACTGTAGCCAAAAACGTTATTGGTAAGTCATAGTAAGTATAAAAGAAATTGGTTGAACTTCTGAATCCTCAAAACACAAAAAACAAAACAAAAACAAAATATGGATAAAGTTCAAAGTATGTGCATATATGTATGAAGAAGTATATTAGCTCAATAATTTTTTGCTAGAAAGTTTTATTTGTTTTCGAACGTTTGTCAATGAATTGGCAATTGCTTGGAGTTGTTTTGAATGGTTTTGAACTGGTTCAGCCTTGCTTTGAACAGTTGAAGAAGTAACATCTTGGCAAAAACTTGGCTTTAGGTATGCCAATTTGGTATATAGACTTAATCAGTTTGGAAAATCTTTTGGAACCGGCTTACAGTTAACTCGAATATTATCGTGTTTAATCTGCAAACCGGTTCAAAGATAGCTCAGGGCATTAGGTAAGGGTAGGTTACTGACCCTAACAGGGTAGCGTCACACATAGACAGCTAAAGGGTCCTTAGAGGGGCCGGTGCTTGGAGATGGTTAGGACTTTCTCGGTGTGAGGTCCTACGGAGTACCATAGGTTGAGTTAGACCGACTGATCCTCCCAGGGCAGTGTTCGATAGACCTCAAAAGGTTCCTTAGTGGAGCAGGTGGTTGGGACTGTCCCTAGTGGGACCGGCAGTTGGAGATGGTTGAGACTTTCTCGTCCGTAGGACCCTTAAAATTCTTCTTTTTTTTTTTTAATTCTTTGACCTACCTTAATTTTCTCTACTTAATATTTTTCCAAGTATTTTCGTTGCATTTTTGGCTTTAAATATTTCGCTTTAACTTTAGGAAGTTTTATATTATTACTTTTATGCAGCTGTTGTTGTTTACCCCCTCCACCCCCATTTCACGATTTGCTTCGTTTTGTATTCATTGCCTTTTGTTTTAACAACAATTGCATGCCGAGTTAAGCTTTCTTTCTCTTCCTTGTTGGTAATTTTTTTTGTTTTTTTTATTTTTTTGCTAAACTCAGCATTTAAGTTTAGTTTGAAATGGTTCGAGAAAGGGTTGTTGCGTTCTTTGGCTCGCTTTAGGTTCATCATCGTTGTTTTGGATTCGTTTTTTTTTTGGTTCTTTTCGTGTGGTAAACGTTTTGCATTTTATTTTATTTCACTCGCTTCTCGTTTTGTTGTTTGTTTGCCACAATAAAAAGGGTGCATTTTTATATTTTGCCATAAGTTTTTATGGCTTCCGTGTGTGTGTGTGTGTGGCGTCAGTTCTGTTCTTACCTCTGACCCAACAACACTTCTCTTCTATCCAGTTACCATTTAGCTTTAACCTCTCCCTCCATCTCTCCCCCACAACTTCGTTCTATCTCCCTTTTATACGCTGTTGTCGACATTTTGTCAAAAGTTAGTCCAGTCAACCAAAAGTATGGGTCCTAAAAGAGGGGGGCGGCAGATAGCGGGGCGGGACTTGCGGTGTGTCTAACATGACGCGCCTTTACACTTAACTGTTTTCAAAAGTTGTTTTTTGTTTTTTTTTTTTTGTTTTTGGCTCACTCTGTTTTAGCTCTTTGTATAAATTTTATTTTTTTTTGGTTTTTTTTTTTGTTTTTTTGTGGGTCGCCTTGTTTTTGCACTTTTAATTCGGTTTGTTTGTGTAAAATGTGCGAGTGTGTGTTATGCTCTCTGAGTGAGTGTGTGTGTGTGTGCGGAGTATTTAGATTTTAATCTACTTTGCCGCTGCAGCTGCCAAAAACTTTTGACAACGCACCCCCAAAAACAGCAGCAACAACAACAGCAACAAAATCAGCAACACAGTGTATAAAAATGTGTGCAACAACAAAAAACAACAAAAAAAAAAAACGAAAACGCGAAAAACTCAAAACGAACATTGTTTAAAAAGTCTCAAAAGCATTGAAATGTTGTTATTTATAATGCCGTTAAAAACAGGGACAACACGGAAGAGAGAGAAAGAGAGAGAGAGCCAGTTTAAATGTTATAACACATTAAGGGAACATTGAACTCAAGACTCAAAATACGTTTGATATATATTCCGTCTATCTGGTTTCCTTAGAAAGGTTGATCAACAACCAACTATGGACTGTTTTATGATGTATGTTTTTTTATATGAAATCAAAACAGTTCAATGAACAATTCAATTAACATTTTTAAGCGCGCATTCATGAATGAAAACACAGAAAACAACTTTTTAAATAATTCTGTTCATTGCTCCAAAAAATCAGCTGAATTATTAATGAGCAGGTGTGGCAACACTTTTTGTCCTTGTTTGATTCTTCTTCTTCTTGTTGTTTTGCAACTAAATATCATCAATCGAGCGTTGCATTTGGCAAAGCGTTAGAATTATTTCATTTACATTTATGATTATGTATTTCATCAACATGTTTTTAATTGAATTAAATTTATGTAAATGTATCCAAAGTGCATTGCAAATAAGTTTGACAAAATACCAAATTTAAATTCATTTAACTGTGCAAAACTAGTAAGTATTTATGCAATGTCATGTCGAGTCCAATTGACCATAAAAACCAAACAAACATAAATTTCCTATACTTAAAAAAAATAACAAATCAATTTCCATTTCAAATTGATTCATTCAAAAAATCATTGCAAAAACAACATCGCATTTTTAATGTGCAATGAACATATCTTTTATTTTTTTTAGAGTAATAACTGATTTGTTTACTGAATCGAGGATTTATATGTTAATATATTTTTTTTAATTTAAAATCAAACAAATTTATGTTTAATTTTTATGTTCTTTATTTCAATTGGATTTTTGATAAATCAAGTTATAAATGTTTCGTTGTTTCTTATACTTAATTGTTCACCATATCCAAGCACGACTGTTGCCCCCCGTTCTATTCGTCTTATTATTATTGAAGCTAGCTGCACTTCAAATAATAAACTTAATACGTTTAATTTCTCGTTGGTTCGTCCGATTTCGGCAAGTGTAAGCGCAGTTGTTTTGGTTTCATCCTTCTACTGGTTTGTCTTTCTTATATATAGTATTAATCGAACTAGTTCTTTGCCAAGGCAGTAGCCTCAAACGTAAGCAAATCAGTGGAAAATGATTGAGGTTTTCGTTGATTCATCAATCATTATTACCCCGAAAGTTGCATCGTTGATAAGTTCGAAGAGCTTTAAATAAATAAAGTCCGTTAAAACAGCTTAGTTACTTTCAGTGAGTATTTAAAAACACTTACCCAATCTTCTCTGTATGTATTTAAAAATATAATTTGGTTTTATGGTTAAATTATTGAACGATGGCTTTGAGTTTTGATGTATTTCGTGTTTGATTCGTTTATCCTTTAAGGTAAAGGTGCAAATGCAGTTAATCATTAATTGCGAGTATTTAAACACTTACGTATATGTTGGTATATAAATTCATAATCGTGTATCGCTGAAGGTCGCCGGCTCTCGTCTTGGGCCTTTTGATTTAAATATGTTCCAAACACATCATATACCCCATATGCCGAGCCCATTATCTTACATAATTCTGGTATGTAATATTTGCAGAAATTAAACGAGTAAGAACCAATTTCTAAACGGCGCAGGACATACTCCGTGGTCATGATTATATCGAAACCAGTTTGCAACAAATCGCTGCACGGATACCAACAATACATTAGCAACACTTGACAGATAACACAATACAGTATCATCGTCCAGGTCGATGCACTCTTCATATGAACACGGCAATTTTCCAGAAAGCAAACAAATGTAACCAACATCAAACCGCTTGAACAATCGACTTCTCTATCCAACAATCGGTGCATCCACATGTTGAGCCCGACGGCCAACACAAAATAAGCGTCATTGAACTTGCCTTCATAGACCATTTTTAAAGAAACTTTTGATTATTTATATTGGTTAATTTTGATGATATTTCGCAACGAGAACTTTTTGTATTTTTTGTATTGTTTTTTTAAAATATTTTCAGTGCTTGTTCGTCTAGAACAGATTAACAACTGAAAAAGTATTCAAGTGACAGTTCGAATTAAGTCTTGTTAACGAATATCGATTTCGATAAGTTTCACAGATCAGTGTGAACAGCTGTAGCATATATTCAAAAGGCATAATGTCGATTATTTCGTCGTTGAGCAAATATGTAAATATTTAACCAGTTTTTTTGTTGTTTTTACACACGAAATTTATCGGTAGACGAATTAGCCACTCTGCTTATAAAAAGTAGTAATAATATTTTGTGGGTTAATGAATCTGCTAATGTTATTACTTATAGCAACAATTGACCATCGAACTAACTCGTTAAAATCTCAGATGAATAAATGTTGCCCCGACCCTTTCTTAGCGTATTCTAAATTGAATCCCCATTTGGCATTTCATTGAGAATGGCACGATCGTCGTCGTCGTTTTACGATACGAATGCAATTTTATTCAGGCGGCACACAGAATCACATTTAATAGGCCCCTAGTCAAATGAAATGTGCACACTTGATTGCAACCATAAATTTTGCAATGTTGCCACACACACAGACACACACACACAAGAGAGAAAATGAAAGAAAAAATAAAACAGAGAGTTGTGGCCAGTGTTAAATTTCAATGCCAATTGCGCACGCACACACACACACATACACACACACACACACGCAGGCAAAAGGCTTAAAGAGAATGAAAAGATTTTTAATGCAAGCCGCCTTCCTTCTCATTCTTTTTCGTTTCTCTTCATTCCCACAACTCTTGCCCCTTTTATTTTGCGGTGCTTTTGTGCGCCTTTCGATAAATGCGGGCGGGCCTTTTTTTATGTAAGTTTTGTTGTTGTTGTTGTTTTTGTTGTTTTTGTTGTGATTCATCAACTTTTAAATATTGCCTCGCACTCCGTCGACCCTCGTCTCTCGGGTCTATCTGTCTCTTTGCAAAAGTAATTAAAGAAAATTATAAAAAATAAAATGGCAAAGGAATAACTGATAAGTAATGAAAGTTGTGGATGTTTGTGTGGGGGGGGGGAGGGGGATTGGTGCGGTGCTATTTAAATGCTTTGCTCAATTAGCATTCTGCACATTTTTCACATCCTTATTAAATGCGCTTCCTTTGCCCCCCATCTCTCTTTCTGTGCTGCGGCTTTTATGCATTTTCCGCTTGACATTTAAAAAATTAATAAGAAACCCATTTGATAAGTTCCCTCCACCTCCGCCTACTGCCCAAATGTCTGGCGACCACACGCTGCGCTTTTATTGACGTCGCCTCGTCTTTGTTGCGGTTTATGCATTTTTTAACAGTTCATTTTGAATGACAACGGCAACAATAACAACAACAAACATAAGACGCCAGCCCGCATATGACGACACATCGTAAACGGTTCTTTGGGTTTCCCCCATCAATTTTTATATTTTTTTGTTCAAAAATTAATTGGCATAAAAAGAAGAAAAATTGTTTATTTATTTATTCTTTTTCTTTATCGATGTTAATTGGCTGCGCTTTAATTTTAAATTTGAACAATAATCGTAAACTTCAGAAAATCACATGAAATAACGGATCGACCTGCTGTGAAAAGGGATGGAGCGGGGAGAAGGAGGGTGCCAGATTCAAGTCCCTATTTGAAATGAAGCGATATTTAAATGATTTCGAATTGGGACCGTTTTTATGTCAGTGTTAACTGCAAATGACATTAAATGAGGAACGATGGAATAGAAATAAAGGAAACTAAATGACTTCATTGAGAACCCTACAAATATTTAATGATGTACCACAACTCTTATCTAAGGTAAAAATGATTTTTTTATAAGAAATTATTAAAAAACCAAATGCAAACAGTTAAAAATGAAATTATGTGTGGAACGACGGAATTAACACGAAGAAAACATGAGTTTATTAGGAACCTATGGTACTACAAACAATAAAAAACAATTAGTTGATGATGTACCACAAGCTTTAATCTTATGGAAAGTATGATATTAACTTCTATCTGAATCTAAGTGTGGAACGAAGGCATTGAAACAGCTTAAACTTACGACTTTATTGAGAACTTATGGTACAACAATAATAGAAATCAAATATTTGATGAAGTACCACCAGTTTTAACCTTATGGTGGAACGATGGAACGAAACAATACATAAAATATGACTTTATTGAGAACTTATAGTTTAACAAACAATAAAAACCTAGTATTTGATAATGTACCACAACTCTAAACTTTAGTAAAACATGATATTATTGTTAGGAAACAGTTTAAAATTTGAAACTTCAGAAGAGAATACAAATTGATTTCAATTTATCAAGATTTGTAATTTTTAACGTTTGTTTAAGCTCAAACATGCTTAAAGCACACCTTAAAAATAAATTGAAGACCCTTTCCGAAAATCATGTCTTAGCTTTTAACATTTTACAACAAAAAGTGATTGAGAAGTTTGATGACCTCACCGACACTGACACTGACACCAGATGCAACTGACTGGCCAAAACACCCCTTTTTAGCACCACCCTCTCTCTCACTCGCTGTCTCTCGTTCAATCTGGTTAGCTGTCTGGTCAGAAAGTGACAGAATTCAAGTTAACATAAGTCTCCTGGGTCGATTTGAATCGTTGTTTTTGCGCCCCTTGAGAAAATTGTGGTTGCAACAGGGGCAAGCCAAGGAAGGAGCAAGCATTGGGCGGCGGCGGCGGCGGCGGCGGCGCATAGTCTTGTGCTGTAAATCAAATGTCATGTCAATTTTAATTGCATTTTAATGATAAACGATGGCACAAAATACCTCGCGAACTACGAACTATAAACACCCTTAAACCAAAACACAAACACTCCCTCCTTTGTTTTGCTGTTGCCATATTTAAGGTGTAAGTGCAAAAAGGGTTAAGTTTATATTAAACTTATGCCACGTCACTTTCACAATCAATTTTCGGTTCACACTTTACCCACTCTAATATAATTGGAATAACCATATGTTTATCATACTTATATATATATTTTATTTGTAATGAATCATATTTTTAATTGAAATTTGATTGGCGAATGAGAACGTAACATCTATATATACAGCCAACAAAGTTGTTGTCAACTTTTGATATTTTGCTTTTCATCTCTGACAGCAGAAAGTACAAAAATACGATTTTTAATTGATTTTTAATTAAATGTTTAATTGTCAGTTGCAGGCGTTGGTTGCAACTGTTGTTACCCCGGGTTACTTAAGAGAATGGGAGAAGCTCTCTGTTTCTCCCTGTCTCTCTCTCTCTTGGAAAGTGGGGCAATTGACGCTTTAAGTGGCTGCACTTCAGTTGCGAATATTGCGAAAAGTTGAACTTTGTTTTTTGCGCTATTTGGCATTTTATGATTATATAGTTTTTATTTTTGTTCAGAAACACCAACTGAAATCAAATAAAAAACCAAAATGAATATAGCTGCGAAATTAATTTTTACTATTGTGGCACAAGTAGAACGCTAGTTGTGGTCCTTTCCCATCCTTTTCATAGTTGGGCGCCGTGCAAAAAACGCAATCAAATGATTCTACTACGATACAAAAGTGTGTTTATGAGTTACAAACAGCAAAATGAAACAAAATTAAACCTTTGTAGGTGTTGGGTTGCTAAAGGTTGGGAAGGACAGAGAGAGGGAGAGATAATGTGAGACAATGAGAAGACATATGTGTTAATTTATAGTGATTTGTTTTTTTATTTATTTAAATGTTAATTTAAGGCGCTTATCATAAGTAACATTTTAATGAAATGGTGTAAAACAAAAAGGAAAAAGGCTTCAAGATCTACAAAGATATATTGTAAGGATACTTTGTTTCCTTGACAATGTTTCAGTAAGTAAATTCAAGTGTTCCCGAGTTATGTTTAAGAAGGTTTTAGGTTTCAAAACTAAGGTTAGTCTAGATAGAAAGACAGACTGAAAGGAGGAAACGTATTTCAGTCTAAACATTATAAGAACGATCTGATAGAAAGTTGATTCAAGAAAAGTATAACAGATATAACTAATACACTTTCAAAGAGTAAAATAGACACAATTTGATTGAAATAAACTCACAACAATAAACTGCGAACAATTCTATAAAGTACTTAGGAATAAGACTCGGGTACTTGTTACAACTTAGTGGGAGCCTAAGTATCCACTAAGTTGGCTAAGGTCAATGATTTTGTAACAAGCGCAAAATAAAGAATATAGCAAATGTTGCAATTGTATGCATTTGTGGCAACATCATAAACAGCAGCTTGCAGCAATAGGCGGCACTCAACACTGAGCTGAGTAAATATATAAATATATATATATATATATATATATTTAGAGATCATTGGCAGGCGCTTGTGTTGGCGCTATTGTTTGACAACTTGGAAGCGCATTTTGCTTTAGCCAAAGCTCAAGCTAAACTTTTAACAAACAATGGCTGAATGACTGAGCGACTGAGTGTAAAAAAAAAGAAAGAATATAAAGGGGCAGAGCAAAAGTTTTGTAATGCGCTTAAATATCTTTTTAGTCCATGCTTCGTCGTCATCGTTTCATCGCTAAAACAGAAAAACACACAAACACACACACACACACACAGGTGGGCTCAATTGTTTGTTGAAAGCCGTTTGTCGTCGCAGGTTCAGCGCCGCCAGCAGCATCATCAGCACCAAGCATTATTAGCATCAACCTTATTTCAAACCCAAACCCAAACACCCATCGGAAAAAACCCTCCACCTTGCCACGTACACTAAGAAAAAAACAAAAAACCTAAGCAACACAAATGGCATACAAGTAAAAACGTGTCAATGCACTTGACAAAAAAAGGGAAGGATTCTCGATAGAAAATACGATAAATATTTCTTGGATTCTCGATAGAATATAAGATAAACATTTCTTATTTTTAAGTAATTTAAAGTTAAATCAACATTCCAGACCCTTTGAATATTTCTAATCATATATAGTTTTCTTAAGTTTTTTTTAAAGTATTTTTGATTTATCCTAGAACATTTGGTTTATTCCAAAAATATTAAATTTTACTATTTATTTTTATTATTTTTTTATTTTTAATGGTTCTTTTTCTGAATTCTTTTGCCAAGTGTAAACTGTCTGACCATTTTGCAATCCGATGATGATAACGATTATGATGACTAAACTATGATGATGATGATGATCATTAAGAGAGAGAGAGAGAGAGAGAGAGAGAGAGAGAAAGAGTAAGGGAGAGCGTGGCGCACACATTTTGAGCCTATCACGTACATTTGCCATCAATAACGCAACGATTTAACTTGTCTCATTCAACCCAGGGGCCACGTCGTAGTACTACTACTATGAAAAAGTCCAAAAGTCTTTTCAAAAAGTGGTGGGGGGGTGGGGGGGTTAGGGGAATGGGCATTTTTGCGGACTGCCTTACACGTAGACGCATGCCACGTAGATTAGGCCCGTAAGCCAACTCTGACTGCCAGACTGACAGTCCAAATAGATAAACGCTTTCTCTCTCTTCCTCTCTCTCTCTCTGTGGAAAAGTATTGTTTTCTATATGCCATTAGGTTTATTGATGCATAAAAATATATGTACATATATATATTGGTAACTTTTTGACTGAGCACGTAGCCTTCCCTTCCCTTCCCTTCCCTTCCCTCTTAGCCCTACCATCTCAAATGCAAATGTGTGTTCCTTCTTTGTTTTTTTGTTTTTGTCTTCCTTAGCGGAATTCGGTCTGATGGCTTTTGGTAAACAAATCCACTTAGCTGTTAATTGGCGGCAAATCAGCCAGAGCTATCTTGTCTCAAATCCCTTCGACTGTCTTTTTTTTTTGTGTGTTTCCTTTGCGTCAAGTGCACCCAGTTACTGTTCCTTTCTTTCGGTTTCAGTACTTCCCGGTACCTCACCCGGTACTCCCTTTGAATCCTCTTCTTTTCTTTTTTTTTTAAGAAAGCGCATCACGTGCGGCCATCATCTTGTTACTTAGCTGCTGGGTTTATCTTTCTGTTGCTGTTTCAGTTCCCAGTTTGCTTTTGCTGTTGCTCGCCCAAATCCTATTTAAAGCAGACAACAACAGTCAACTGCAACCGAGCAGTGGACAGTGGAAAGGGTGGAGGGTTATGGTACGGTAAGGCACGGAACGGCACAGTACGGTTCTGTTCGGTTTGCCAGGCTGCATTTAGCTGCGTCTGAGCTGAGCCACTCTGTGGTCAGTGGACAAACAGCAAATGTTTCCAAATAAAACAGAGAGAGAGAGAGAGAGAGAGGTGGAGCGAGATGGAACGCGAAATGTAGTTTTAAGGTAGATGAGGATAGAAAGAAGGGAATGGGCGGGAAGAAGGGAATGAGCGGCCATAGAGTGTGTGTCCAGTGATAGTCGTAAAAATACCCATGAGACTTGTCGAAGGCATGTTGCAAAAATTTCAAGCTCAAGCTCCAAATGGCAGCCAACAAAGTCTGCACACAGACACACACTAAAACACACACACACACACATACGTGCAGACATTGGCAACGCACGTCAGTCGCATAAAAGTTGCCTGTTTGGATTTCAAATGGTCAAAATGTGGACATTTGCTTAAAAACAAAATAAAACTTACAAAACCAACAACAGCAAAAAACACCGAGAAAGAAGCGTCTTTAGTGCGAGTAAAAGGGAAGGTTGGGTGCTGGGTTAGTGGGGGGGGGGGGAGGGATTGAGAAAGAGAACCAGTCGCGCTACTCTCGTTGCTGTTGTTGTCCCAAAACCAGAAATGTTGCACAGCCAAGGCAACAAAACACATTGCTATATATGAAGGGATTTTCTTCTTTTTGCTTAACAAAAAGATGCTCTGAAGTGAATCTGGGAGAGAAAAAGAGGCAGAGAGAGAGATCAATTGGGATAGAGATAGAAGTGAAAGTGTTACTAGCAAACCTTCATCTGACAATTATTATAATAATCAAAGAAGAAGTTTTTTTTCCGAAATAGATTTCCGTTCAAGGTTGCTTAAATTCAATTAGTTCCGAGTCGAAGCAAGTGCAAGGGGCAAGAGGCGCAGCGCTTGAGACTCAATTTGAACATCGATCAACTCAATCAATCGCTCAATCATCAATCAATTGTACGTCTTTCAAAGTTGTATATCGACAGGGTCGCAATTCCGCTAGAGAAGCTATCAGTGGTCAGTTTTTTTTTTGTATTCGATTGTTGCTTCCGCTCCCTCTCTCTACCTCTCTCGCTGCTTGTCTCTATCAGGTTGCACACACAAATATAAACATTATTTTTTGCCTTTTTTTGTTTTTGCAACTAAAAGTTTGCGTTTTAGCTTTAGCCAGATTTATGTTTTCCTGCCTGCGTTTGCAGAATTGCTGTCGGAAGTTTTTTGTGCAGCATCATGGCGCACACAAAATAGAAGAAGACAAACACGCATGGAGTTGGATGTGAGGAAAGAGAGAGAGAGAGAGAGAGACAGAGAGAGAGAGAGAGGAAGGGACAAAAAAGTTATATAAAGATGTTTGCAAAATATATAAAAAGTGCGCCCCAAACTTTTTAAAGAATAGAAGGAGCAAACTGAAACCCAAAAAAATAAAACAAGCCAAACAGAAAAAATATGTTAAAAGCCTGGCAGTAAACAGGAACAGAAGCTGCAGATGATGCTGGAAGAGAAGACGACGAGACGATGAGGACAAAGTAGCTTGTAGCAACAACATACACTACACATTGATGCGCCTTTTGACTTATGTGCGTTGTCTTTGACTCTTATTGGAGGTGGGTGGTGGGGTGAGGTGACAAAGTATATGGCAAGAGGTTTTCTTTTCATTTCTTTAGGTTTATTTTTGGTTGTTGTTTTTTTTTTTGAGTACTTTCCGACTGTGATTTGAGAATGTTTGAATGTCCTTTTTGGCCTTGGCGTGTGCCTGATTAGCCGCATGACTGTCTTTCATTCGCCCTCCATCTCCATCTCCTTGCTGTCTTATGTTTCGGCATTTGGTTATTTGGTTTGGGGATTTTTGAGGTTTTCACTTTCACTCGACTGCTGCTGCTACTGCTGCTGCTGCCACAAACAACAACATGTTGTCCAATTAGCCCGAGCACAAAGTGTAGTCAAAGTAGCTCGAAGCCCATCTCCCATTACTGTACCTCAAATGTCATGTTAGTTCTAAAGTAACGTTAAATTAATGGTTTGGGTGCTTTCGGGTGGTTGGTTTGTGTGGGTGGCTGGCTGGCTGGCTTTGCGCATTGGCTAATGTAATACGAAAGTGTAGTCATTAGGCCACTTCAAAAGCGGACTTTCTCACAAATCACAGCCCAAGGCTAAACATATACCATAGGTTCAATTACAAATCCTTCAAGGATGAAAGATGAAACGAACAGAAAACCAAAGCTTGAAAGTGCTGTTGTTCTTGTTATTGAAGAGAACTTATAAAGCAACAATATTTAGGTTATATTTGCTTAGCTTAGAACAAGTAGCTCTGCTCAATCACTGATGGTTACATCAATTCGATCAATCAGATTATTTCACAATATTTATCAAAATTTTATTCCAAATAAAACTACATAAAATGGAAAGCAGACGTGTTCGATCCATACTTCTATTCCAGTCACTCAATCAGTCAATCAAAATGTTATTTGCATGTGTATTTTGTGCAATTATTTTTTTTTGCTCCAACTTGCATTCTGATTTTTGTGTTTTACTTAAAATTATCTTTTATATAGTTTTCAATCAAGCTCAATCATCAGTCAGCAGCCATCATGCTAGATGCCAAGCTGATTTCATCTATTTGCTTAAATTTTAAGAACCTTTGAGCTTTTCGTTACGTTTTTCACATCATTTAATAAGCTAGAACTAAGTCTCAATCAGCCTCAATCAAAACAAGAGCTTTCTGCCTTGCTGCCTTTATCGCTTTAACAAAAGGAAACATCTTTGTCTCTGCTCGGCTCAATCATCAATCTCACCTAGTCGCTGAATCAAAGCTTATGACCTTTGCGCTCCACATTAACGGGTCTTTTTGCAGCACAAAGCTCTCATTTATTTTATTTACTGATTTTTTGTCTCTATCATTCAAGCTGACTGACTCCAAACCGCAAAAGCTTAACCCAACGCACTCGAGTCTTTTAGCTGGCGTCTTGGCTCGGCTCGGTTCGAGTCGAGTCGTTAAGCGCCTTGTTAATGACGCAATTTCCGTGCACTGCTGACCACTTCTTAGCGACCTTTGGGGGTCAGGTACAACAATACACATACATACATATATATATTCTATATATACTATATTCTATAGAACTTCCTCTTTCTGGCTAATTAGCTTAGCAATGTTAAATCGTTGTTGGCTGTTTTGTATTGAACACATTTCTATGGCATCCATCGACGACGCGTCGTTGGGAGTCTTTGGTTACCTCGCTTTTCTGCTTTGCCACAAAACGAATGCGGAATGGGTTGTTTCTTTCGGTTGCCCAAAATGGCAGACAATAAATAAAACGCACACACACTAACACACAAGACACAACAAAAGGGATTGCTAGATTGCTTAAATTGCTCTCTCCAACAGAAAGAAAGAAAGAAAAAAAACAACAACATGCCACAACAACATCAAGCAAACATACTATAATATGAGAAAGAGATAGAGACAGATGAAATAAATGGAGCGATATTGTGAAATGGCTTAAAGAAACCCTTACACGACATTCTTACACAATTCCAGGCCATTACACTGAGAAATGTGACACAATTTGAATAACATTTAAAATATAAAATTGAGCATCAATTCGGCCAACACAGATTGGGTGGGGTTGGGGATGGGCATGAGAGGGGTTAAATGGTTAGGCGGAAGTGGTTGTTAACCCTCTTAAGCACCAAATACTTAAGTAAAGCGGGACGACTAGCGAATATCCTGCAAGTATAAAACTGTCAATTTCAGAAAGTTTTAAGGTAAGCTTAAAAAAGACTTGATTCTCTGTTGAATATCTTAAAAGAACCGAGAAAAATCAAGCCCTAAATATTGGAAAACCCACAACCTTTAGTTTCCACGTACAAACCAGAAGTCTCGGGAAATTTCGTCAGGAATTTCATCTGCCTTTTTTCCGATTTAGAAAACTTCTTCTATTCATTAAGTAAAACCTCGAACATCGCTTAACAGCATCGCTTGGTCGGGTTTCACTTGTATTTCTACAGAAACTATTGATTTTTCCTACTTTGTTCCCTACTTTTACAGGGTATATTATATGGATATTGCATTGATATTCTAGTGAGAAGGCTTACTCATTGCCTTTAGGCACAGCGCCTACACATGTTTTTTTGTTTTTTGGGCAACTGAATGAATTTTAGATTTTTTTTAGATTTTATATTTATTTATTTTTTTTATCTTTCTTCACTTTGCTTGTTGTTTTTGTTTTCCCCATTTTTTTTTTGTCCGGTGCTGTTGTTGTTGTTTTTGACTAAATTGCGTAAATTATTGGCATATGTTGTCTCGAGTTGAGTTGAGTTGAGTTGAGAGCTGTGTGAGCTGAGAATGAAGAGCGTGCAATGAAACATTTTAACCCTTTTGTTTTTCGTGGAGAGGATGCCGTCGCTGAAATTGACAGTCGCACATTGTTGGGGCGCGGCTGGTAACAAGACAAGATGAGAGGAAAAGTGTGAGGGAGGTGGATACGGGGGGCTTTTTGCTTGTCGTGCCATAGAACACCATTGGCATGGCATTTCATTCCAATTTTGTGTTGGGGCTGCCAGTTGCCTGTCAGTTTTGTTCGCATCGTTTTCTTTTGCCCCGCCGCCGCACTTGCTTTTCCATGCCTTTTCCTTTCCTTTCCTTTTTCTTTTCTTCCTTTTTCTTTCCTTTTCTGCTCTGCTCTGGTGTTTTTTTTTTATCATTTATTTCCATTCTTTGGCATTTTATGTGCGCTAGTATTTCGCGATGTAGAACAATAGCCACGAGATGCTGCAACTGGAATTGAAACGGCGAATGGGTTTCGTTTCTCGGGCTTCTACACTCAAAGAAAAACACTCTAAATTGCTTTAGAAAAAAACTATTCCTAGCTCAGTTTATTTTGAACTCTTTAGAAAATCACATTTGATTTCCATATTTTCACTTTTTATATGAAGGGATTTTGTATTTTGACAAGTGTAATGATGCCTGGCCATAGGAACTATTCACTCTGTCCCATCTTCTACATCTTCTTCTTGTTCTTTTGGTCTTTTGTTACAAACAAACGCGTTGCGATGGCAAACTCCGCCAACTACTACACATCCATTCATGTACTTCATCTGCTGTTCTCGCAACTTTTTTTTATTCAAAATTAGGGAGCGAGAAAAGGGAGACACCATCCCTCTTTTTCCGTCTTAGTTCCTTTTGCAGCCCTTTTTTACTTTTGGGTGCTATCCCAACTTTATTGTCTTGCCAAAGAAATAGACTTTTAATATACTATACGAGGGCCTAGCACCGAACACAATACCAAGGCGTATAAATGTTCGGGTGTAAAGTGTGCTTGTGTGTGTGTGTGTGTGGAAATATTAGGCTCCTTTTGCCAGTTCATTGACTTGCCCGCAACAATAGTAGTTTGAAGTTTGTCTGCCAAAATATAAGCATGAACATTTCAAACAAAACCTATAAAAAGTGTTCGAAAGCGCAGAAATGTGAGAAATATGATACGGTCCCTGCGACAAAGCTAAGGCAATCAAAAGAATCGACAGGATGAGAAATTGAGATCAGGAAGCTCATTCTCTATTTTTAAGTAGGCTTTGTTTTTAGTTTAGTTAGTTGGATAAAAGAAAAATCGAAAAATTTTAGTTCAAAATTTTCAAAAGTCAAAATTAAAAAAATTCTAAATAATAAAAACGGCGCTGGGTTTTTTCTTCTAGCTATTAACCAAACATACATATTAGAATACCAAAGATAGATATGTCGAACGAACCGCAGAAACAACAAGAAGTCGAGCAGAAAGATGCAAATCTGAATGAAGAAGAGGAGCATCCAAATAATGCATTCAATCAAATGTTTGCCTCCCTTGAAGCCGAGCATCAAAAGCTAAAGGCACTGGAACAGCGTCGCCTCAAGCTAACCAACGAGATGAAATGCCTGCGCGAAAAGTTGAAAGCCGAAAATCTTAGATTGCAAAGCACCATTAACGAATCGGAAACCAAAACCCAAGACGAACCCGCAACTGAAATTGAAACCGAAACCGAAAGCCAAGCCGAAACTGAAGCCAATAATGTCAAAATCACAGGTAGGGTTTCAAGTAGAGAACTTCGTTGAAGGCATAGTTGTTAATTGTTATCATATTATGATAGATTGGGACACTTTGGCCGCAGAGGATCCAGATACAGTATTGGGACAATCGCAATCGGAACATTCAGTTCATATGGTGGACTCGATGGATGCCATTGAACAATGTGCTTGTAAAATTGAGGAGCCAGCAGTGTGGCATTCGCCTGTATGCGCAGTCGGTCTTGACGCATTTCCGCAACAAATGTGCTCCGAATTGGAGTCGCTCGATGATGAAACCGATACAGCATCAAACTAAATGAGAAAACATATTTGGAATACTATTCGATGAACTTGAAAAAAAAATAATAAAAAAAAAACAAGAGCAAATAATTTAACCTACATATATTATAGTATGTATATTCTTTAGTTATATTCCAATATAGAAACATTCTTCCTCTATGTATTCACAAACATAATTTTCCCCTCGATATCAAATTTTTCCTTACAATTCAATTTGTTGACCTTTGTGCCTTGCTTTTGGCCAGCTTGGTCTGCTTTCACAAAAAACAAATTAGTTGCCAACTGTCCGAAACAAATGTTGCCGCCCTGAGCACCTCCCCATTTTTCTTTCTCTCCCTGTCTTATCATATCCCTATATGCCGCCTGATGTTTGCTTCATGAACATATGTGTGTTAGTGTGTGTGTGTGTGTGTATAAGGCAAAAATCATATCAAGCTCAGCATTTCAATCATAATGCTGCTGATGAGCTTGGGCTTGGACTCCACAGGGAACAGCCGGTCAGACGGAGGGCTTGGGGCGTTCGAGTTGAGGGTTTTTTTTTTTGTGGAAATTGGAGCTGCTTAGCTCGAGTCTATATATGGCTCGATTTCGATGTCGATTTCGATTTCGATGTGTGTTTGCACACACTCAAGTTTCGAGGCATGTACTGGGCATATTGATTGCTAGCAGCCTGAAGCCAGCAATCGAAGGAAGGAGCAACGGAAGGATAGACATCCCTCTCCCTCTCCCGACCACTAAGCCCCTAAACCACAACCCCTCCTCACGCAGCGAGAGCTGCTGTTGTTGTTGCGGGGTGTAGAGACGGCGCCATTGTCCGTTGTTGCATATTTTTCTTGCTTCTTTTTTTTTAGCTCCTCTTAAACGACTAGGTCAAGAGGTCATGTGGAGCGGCCTGGTAGTTGTGGGTGGTTAATATTTGTTGTGTCAGTTGAAAAGCGAACTGCACAATTGCGTTGCGGTGGGCGTAGCGGGGGTAGGGAGGATCATAGAACTGCATTTCTGCCTGTGCTGTGCACCAATGCAAATTTCACAAACTTTCCTTCCCGCCCTGCCAACTCCCTTTTGCTTTCCTTGTCATTTTCCCCGCCATATTTCGCATATTTTGCAATGCAATTTTTATTTTTTACCCGGTTATAAATTAATTTTTTTTTTTTGCTGCCTGTTTTGGTGGGTTTATTTTGGAGTTGCTGGGTGCAGCGAAATGCACTTGAAGTTTTGTCGTTGTTGTTGTTGTTGTTGTTGCTGCAGGATGCCGGAAGCCGAAACCGAACCCAAACAGAATGTCGGAACGAACAACTTCTTGCAAGTAGTAAACTAAACTCAAACTGAACTAAAACTAAACTCAAACTCAAGCCCCCCCTTCTTCCTAAACCCCAAGCAAACAACTTTTGCGCTAGCAGCACCACCTGCTAAAACCACCTGACCTCACCTGAAGCCAAAGCCGAAGGGAAGGGAGTTTTTTCTTTTTTCAGTTAGGGTAAAGCAGCGCCAACAGAAATTACTTATGTATATTATTGTTGTTGTTGTTGTTGCTGCTGCTGTTGTTGTTGTTTGGGGGAGTTGTTGTGAAGTAGGTCATTAGGGGCGTTCCGTTGTCCGCCCGCTGGGCTACTTGAATTATTAAATGTTTGTTCCATACATATACTATATATATATATGTGTATGTAGTATAATGCCAGCAGACTAATACAGTTGAAATTCACCCTTCTTCTTCTTCTACTACTTCTACTTCTTGGGCCATTTCCCTCAAGTTGTTTTCCCGCTGACATTTGGAAATGCTTGGGTAAAAGTTTGGCAGAGAATGAGAATCACAAAGAACTCTCAACGGACTCTTTAATTTTATTATTATGCGAGAAGAATACAATACCCTAGCTATAATTTAAAAGAGAAAAAAAAAAAAACTAAAGGTGATAAATTATTTAGCCTGTAGGGAGAGTATCTGCAAGTTGTGCATGAAAATGTTTACTTGTATTTGTGCAATTGAATTTTCAATTAATTTCAATTTCTTACCAAATGCCACTTTTGCCGTTTATTTGTAACTTGAAACTTACCTGAAGAGAAGGAGAGACAGAGAGAAGAGGTAAAATATAATTGGCAATTGTTTTCAAATATTATTTGATTTGTTTTCAATTAAGTTACTCGGCATTGAGAATAAACAATATATTGCGTTACATGCACACTAATTAATAATTGATAGTTGAGTTTTCGAAATATATTTCAACTAATTGTTTGTTATTTAATAATCGACTGCAAATATTTATAAACCTTTATAAAACTTAATGCTCTAACTTATTGTACATACAATATGAAATTGGTTTTAGTTTAGAGAATTAAATAAACAACAAAATAATTTTACACTTTGTGTTAACTGGGCAAATATTGCAGCTGCATTTGAAAGCTGAGACAAAACTTATTTGCATTCCAATTGAACAAACACACACACACAAAACTGAATCACAATTAAATACTTTAGACAAAATTAAATCGTCATTTATGCGAGTTTCCTTTTCACATTTTCATCTCATAAGTAGCAGCTGGCCAATAATAACCAAAGGACAACAGTTGAATCCTTGTTGCACATTGCATATTGAAGGAGAGGAAAGTAATTGGAGTTTCCATTTCACATAAAAAAAATAAAAAAAAAAAACAAGGATCCTAACCCAGTCTGAAGTCGTTTTAGTAGCAAAGCATTCTCCACTCGGTTTTTGAAGTGTATCTGACATATATCTCTGTCCTCCTCACATTGTATCTAGTGGGAGCATCATCATAGATGCATCCACTCTACGTCGCCCCCCAAACCCTCTCGACTCTATAGCTCGTTGCTCATAAAACTCAGTCAAGTAAAAGTACGAATGCTTTTCGATATGAAATGCATGAAACTGACAGCCAAACATATTGCGCCGCAATTTTTACCACAGCTACAGTCAGAGTCCCCCATCCAATTCTAAACCCATCCTCATCGCTCTCTCCCTCTTTCGCTCTCTTTGTGACCAATTGGCTGACTGTTGGTTACCACTTGGCCATTGCCTTCTCTTTCTCCCCCACGCTTGAACCCCTTCAGCATCCTTATTCCTTTTTTTTTTTTAATGTGTGAAAGGAGTGGAAACGAGCCTGAAAGCTGTTTCAGTTCAAACACTCCTACACTCAAAAAAAAGAGTCATCTTAGCTTATTTTTAGGAAATTTTTCTTGTTGAAGAACATTTTTTTTTTTAAATTTACAAATTCCATAAGGGGTATCTATTTGAATATTTTCTCTCAGTGTACTTGCAGCGCGGACTGAGGCTACTATGAGCATTGTTGCTGTTTGTTTGTTTTATGGTAAAGGATATATACAATATAGTATATACATTCACATTTATACTTTATGCAGATAGTATAACAACAACAACAACAACAACACAACAACCCCGCAACACACTTCACTGTACCTCTTCACTCCCTCTCTCTCTCTCTCTGCTGTTGTTACCGTATCAAAATGCATATTGTACACTCGACAAGATATTCGCGCGCACATTGTAGGACATGATATGATAAAGAAGGGAACGTTACGCTTTTAATATGTGCAACTTGGCAGCGCAACAGTGGGAAAATGGCAGCATGGTTTTTGGGGTGTTGGGTGCAATCCGGTAGTTCGCTTCACATTTTTAGTGGGCTTTTGTCGACCCATCGAACATTGATGGTGTCATGAAATGCTATGAGGCAAAAAAGCTTTAAGTTTTGACAGGTTGAATGCACATTCAAACCTTATAGTAATGCCCAATGTTGCATGAAAAATGTTGCAACTTTTTATGACAAAGTTGCTACAGCTTACTAAAAAACTTACTTAAAAATGTTAAAAAAATGCTTATAGAACAATTTGATGACAATCGATAAAAATCGATAACAGTCGATAAATTCTCTAAATCGCAACAAAGTAAAAATTAAAACAGTTTAACACTGTAGCGTCATAAATATTTGTTTTTTTTTTTTTTATCGTTATCGATATATATTAAGTATTTACCTGCTTGAATGGTTCGGCTCGTGAGCAAAGGGCTCAGCATAAATATTACGCACGGGTGGCACACGTCGTGGCAATGGTGGCGGCACCGGATTATAGCCATCCATAATGGTATCACAATCGGAGTACTTTATCGATTTCATAGTCATTTTGGTTCAACTGCTGCTTACACACTTTCGATTAAGTGATTCCGATTTATCGTTTCGCTACGATTCGATTCGGTTTGTTTGTTTGTTCGGACACTCGACACTTTTTTTTTTTTTTGTTAAACACTTTTACACACACGCGTTTTTCGTTTCTCTTTCTTTTTTTTCCCTACTCGATTTTATATTATTTGCATTCCTGTGTGTGTGTTTTATGATAATTCCGCTGTAATTATTATTAATTATTATTGGCCACGTTGCATTGCGTTTCCATTTCAATTAATCATCGTCGCACGCCAAAGTTTCTGTTTTATCTGTTTTTTTTTTGTGTGTTTTTTTTTTCTCTCTTTCAATAATTATGCGTTATCAGCTATCGCAACTCTTTCTATCTCACTCTCTCTCTGTCTGTCTGTCTCTTTCCGCCCCACTCTCTACTCCTGCTCCTTGCTGCTGTCCACCTGTGAGCAGGCCGAGGGGGAGTTGCCGGCTGCTGCTGCTGCTGCTGGCATCGCTGCCGCCGCCGACAGCACTTTTAATTGAATGCAAATATTCATTTACCGCCAAAAACGGAGTATCTGTTGCTCTCTTTCTCCCACACGCGCACTCTGTCTATATCTATCTTTCTTTCTCTTTTGTTCACTCGTTGTTTGATTGGTTAAATATGCCTTTACATATTTTCAAAAAACAACTGCAACAAAAACTCAATTTTTCTTTTTTTTTTTTGGTTTTTGTTTTAGTTTTGAATATTGCGCCACGTCCTGTGGGAAAAGGATTAGAGAAACAGGGAATAATAATATAAAAAAATGTGTTATTTCCAAAAAAATGTTGAAGTTCCATTTACGCTTTTTCGTTTCGGTTTTCGGTTTTCGATTTTTGGTTCACGGCAAGTTTCGATATTCAATTGCAATTTTTAAAAATCAACTTGACATTTCACAAGGCTTTAGTTGGTTTATTCTGTGTTTTCCCATTGACTTTTCATTAAAAAAAAAAAAAAATCAAAATCAAATCCCAACTTGTAATTTTTATGTTTTGTTGTTCGTTCAATTGGAATACCTTTTGTCCAAAGAAGAACAAGAAGGAGAAGAGTTCAGACATTCACCCGTTCATTGATACGTTCATAATCTGTTAGGTTTTTATTTTTTGTTTTTGTTTTTGGCCACTTACATATACATACATATATATATATATACATCCGGCTATTTTGTGGATTGTGCAGCAATGTGAAATAATTTTCGAGCATCGATTTTTAAGCTTTTATCGGCTCAAAAGCAGCTCAACTTGAAATCATCTTTTCGGTTCACAACTCTCGCAAACACGAAAAGCCCCCCGAAACAAAAATAAAAATCAAACCCAAATCCCAAAACCCAAATGGACGTATTAAATTTGTTGTGTAATACCCAATTCTGTGTAAGTGTAAGTGTGTGTTTGTGTAAGTGTGTGTTTTCCCTCTTTCAGTTCGCAAAACAATCAAATTAAGTGTAGACCCATAAATGGTATTTGAATCTTTCAAGCTAAAGTTGCATCATTTTTAAACAGAACTAGAACTTAATTATTTATTTTAGAAAAGGCTTCAATCATTTTGATTGACTTCTATTTGGTGGCATTGAATATAAAATTCTGAGAAAAATTAAGCACAAAAAAAAATATTTTAAGAAAAAATCAATTAAACAAAAATTCGTTTGAAAACATAGTCAAAATTAATTCCTAGCTTAGCTTGCAGAATAAATTGAGCTAACAATTCTTATTCTGTTTTTTTGGTAAATTTTTATTTCTAACTAAACTAGGAAAATAATTTGAAATATATTTTTGAAGCTATTTTTCTTAGGCTCAAAACTAAATCCCAAGAGCTTGGAGTAGATTTTCGAGCTAAAATATATTTCGAATATTTTAATTAACAATTTTTTCTGTATTATTTTCTGTTTTTGTATCTTTTGGTCTTTGTTTCATAGATGGAATTATCAATGTACATTTTAATGCTGAACATATTTGGTTAACACTTGATTTGTTGTTTGTGTTTGGGGTTATGGGCTAGTCTATAATATCTTGATGCTTGTATCTTCTCTGTATCTCTAATCACAAAATCCCACCCATGATGTAGACAACAAGAAACAACAACAACAACAACCAAACGGCAGCAGCACAAAAATTATAAAGTCATCGTGTAATATTGAAAAAAGGTTAAAGAAAAGAGAGAAATCAATAGAAGAGAACCGAAGAGGGCTAAGGCTGAGGGTAAAGGGTAAAGCGACGGTTGTAGTACTTTAGGCCAGACGAAAGCCAATGCCAAGCAATTTCAAAATGTAATCCGTTATTGTGGTCGAAATAATAATAATAGCAACAACAACAAAAGAGAGTCAAATATGTATCTACAAGATACAACATTGTTGGCAGCAGTTTTGTTGGGGCGGCGCATATCTTATGGGTTTTTCATTTCAAATTAAATTTATGAGATGGCATAAAATATGGCCAAGAAAGATAGAGAAAAAATAATAATATTGAATTATCGAAGCGAATGGCGTGAAGCCATGTGTGTGTGTGTTGGTGTGTGTGTGTGTGCGACACCTGAAAATGAACCGCAAATAGAAACAAGATACAAGTGATATCAATACTACTTATATCGATAGACCACAAGCGGAGAAAGACAGAGAGCGATCTGTATCGAAATGCAGCACTGCCAGCTAATTTTCGATTAATCAAAACTGCAGGGAGCTCTATTGTGGGCGGCTGTTGGGTAGGCGTGGCATGTTCATTAACAAAAGACACGACACGATGAGCTGGCAAAGTTTTTTGTTTTAGGTGAAACTAAAAAAACAATTTCACACTAACAAATACAACAAATACAACTACAAGATACATTTGTATCGGCGCTCAGCTTGACGCTTCATCAACAACATCATCAGCATCATCATCATCATCATCATTATCATCATAATGAAACATTTGCCCAGCAATGAAAACAATTTCACGTTCATTAAAAAACATACAACCAAAAAAAATCCCCCCTACTTTTTTTTATCGATTAATTTTTTTGTTTGTTGTTTTCATTTTCTCAATATTTCAGCAAAGTCAGTTGAAAGTATTTCTGTCGGTTAATCATATAATTGCCACATGCCACGTGCTGTTTCTTTATTGACAAGTGTTAACAAAAAAAAAAAAATGCGAATTACATGAATTGAAGTAATCTTTTTTGTTATTTTCATTATTTCCATTTTTGGAAAGGAAACTTTGCATCAACTGCAATTTGACAGGCCAATTAACAGTTGTTGTTGTTGTGTGTTTCTGACAGCAAAAGTTTCGCAGCAACAACAACAACAATAACAATGTGCAACATTCAACGAACATTAATTGGATATTGATACATTAATAAAGTCAAGTTGGCCAGGCCAGCGAAGATAATTTTTATTTTCGATTTATGAATTGAATCAGTAAGAATTTGGATTTTAATGAGTATTACAATATTATATCATATTATTATATTTATTTTTCTATTTTCTCTTTTATTTATTTTTTTTTTTGTTTTTCATTTAGTTTTGCCTTTAATTATTTTTCTATTATTTATTTTTAATTAAAGTATTGACTTTTTATTTAAATTGTTTTTTCGTTGATTCATTTATATATTTTTTCTTCTATATATTTTTTCATTTAATTATTTTTTTTTTACTTATTCGCTCTTTTATTTTTTATTTTTCGATACATATTTTCCTTTATTAATTTCTCTTGAATTTGTTTTTCTTTTATTTATTTTTTCCTCTATTTATTTTTTCTTTTATTTATATTTGCTTTTATTTACTTTTTCTTTTATTTAACTTTGTTTACATTTATTTTTCCTTATACTTATTTGTCCTTTTATTTATTTTCGATTGCTTTTGATCTTGAATTTAGTTTTAAAAACTGAGAACTACTTTTTTTTATTATTTTTCGAATATTCAATGATATTCTTAATAGCCCAGCGTCTCTCTCAATTCATTGTTTCTTTCTCTCTCTCTCTCTCTCTCTCTCTCTTTCTCTCTCTGTCTTTCTTAAGCCTCCGAATGCCTTCTGTGTGTTTGGTTTAGTTTTGTTTTATCTTAAATTTTGAAGCGCAAAGTATCTCAAGATTTAGTAGCTACAAACACGAATCTTTGTCTATCTCGCTCTCGCTAAATTGGCTAACTCTTCTAAGCCAGTCATGACCATAACCCAACCCCCACCTCCCCTCCCCTCGCCCCATCATTTATGTCGTCATTAATCTCTGCCTGCGCTGGCTACCAGTTCGCTGCACTTAACTCAACTCAACTCAAGTCATGGACATAAAAAAAAAAAAGACAAAACCGCACAACCTACGCAAAAAATGCAGCGCGAAAAAAAGGCATGCTCTCTGAGCTGAGATAAAGGAGGAACATGGCTTAGTAGCGAGGAGTGGGGGGGGGGGATAGATGACGGCTAGTTGGTAGCTGCAGCTAAGAAGAGCTGCTCCTTTAAAATTTGTGTTTCTCTGTTTTTGTTTTTGTTGTTTAGTGCAAATCATGTTGACGCCCCCCCGCCTCCAAAAAAAGCAACAACAATAACAACAAGTAGAAGAGCAAGAAGAAGCAGAAAATTGTATATGACCAAATGCTACCAAACGAGTTCGAAGCAGGTTTATGTTTTCATATTAAGTTAAATACCCTGTATTATTTGGCTGAGGCTGAGGCCAAAGTGATTGGGGTATGATAAATGTTTCTTAGCAAAAATATAATAATAAAAATATTATTTTTTATTCATTTTTGTTTACTTAAAGCTTGATTTATTCTATTTATATTAATGTTTTCCTTAATAAAATTTTCTTTAAAAAAATATATTTGAAATTATTAAAATAAGGTGAAAAAAGTGCCTGGAAAACATCGCTTTAAAATTCATACAAAAAAGCTGTCTAAACTTTATTTATTCACCAACAAAACTTTTGAATTTTGATCAATTTTTGATCATCTCTATAAGGCATAAACATATCGATCTTTTTCCATTATTCGATAAAGCCTTAAAAAAGGTTTTTTGATCTTCCCAAACAAATAACAGGGCATTTTGCAGTCGTTGTGGTTTGCAAAAGTTCTTATGTTTTTTTCTTCTTCTTCTTCTTTTCATCCTTTAAACTGTTGTTGTTGTTGTTGTTGATTGTCTGGTTGTTTGATTTTGGCCAAGCCAGTTTTTAGCTTTTGCCTTCTTGGCTCGAAACGGGTTTTTGTGGATTTTTGCAGTGGCAGAGAGGCAGGCTTCTCTGCTGCTGCTGTTGCTGTTGCTGTTGCAAGTGATCTACCTTCAACTCTTCCTCTCTTAGCCAGCGCCTCTTCAACTGCAGCAAAATTGCAATTAAAATTCGATTTTTATTTTATTTATGTTCATAAAATAGTTTTTCTCTTTCTGAACGTTTTTTTTTTTTTTAAGAAAAAAATGAGAATATAAAACATTTAAATGGCGTTCAAAATGTTGATTCGTTTATAAATACAATAGCAATAAAGTAGCGTGGCGCATGCGGGGCCATGTTGAGGTTGCCCCACAACAACAGCAACAACAACAAGAACAACAACATTTACTTGCCGCACATTTGCCACAAATGTCAAAAATAATCATCAGGGACAACATTTGACAACCTAAGCGAGACAGACACTACCTACCGCTCCCCTTTGCCCTCCACCCCACCTCTCCCACCCAACCCAAACTCTCTCCACTCGAGTCGTTTCGACTCTACCACCTATCTTAAAGTATTAGCCGCGCCCCAATAACACAAACCAAAGGGTTACCCAAAAAACATTTTTATGTGTGGATTTTATTTCTTCAGCGTCGTCTGCTTGTTATTGCTTTGTTCAGGGGAGAGATGGTGGGGGAGTGTGGGGGTGTAGGGGGGGGAACTTAAGTTTCCCCACTATGTTGTTTTGTTGTTGTTGTTGTCGTTGTTGTTGTTTTATGAGTGGGAAGTGCGTGCCACAGAATAAAGCTGAGGCCAATTCTGTTGATGGTCGAAAAGAGGCGAAGAAGAAGATGATCATTTTGAATGGTTTTTTTTTCTCGTCATCTTCTTCTTCAGTTCATATTTGAATTCTTCTTCGTCTTCGTTTTCTTCTTCTTGTATGTGAACATATATAAAATATGTTTTTCCAATTAGCGTTTATTTGGTTTTTCATTCTCTGTTTTATGTTATGCTAGATAAACAACAAACAACAACAAACTGTGAACTTTTCCAACGAAAGTGTCGTCAAAAGTTCATTAATGTATGGCATATAGACAGCGAGAAGGAGGGAAGAGTTTGGGGGTTGGGAGATGGGAGAAGAATGCAGCTGCATTGATTTGAGGGCAGCTAATTGGCTAGGCTCAAGTTCGAGAAGCTGAAAAGTATTAAGTGTGATTTGAATGCATTTGAAAGAGAGAGAAAAGGAGAGGGATTGAGCACTGAATGAAGAGAACTTGATCATGATTGAAGAAGATCAAAGACATAAAATTTTCATTAATAATTGTTTGTTTTTTTTTGAGAATGCAATCAAAAACCATTGAACAGTTGTAGTCAACGAATTATCGATAATACATCGATAGTTATCGATAAAACATATACATATAACGATAAAACATCTATAACCACTTATCGATAACATGTCTATATTTATTGATGCAAACATCAATACGTGTTATCGATAACATATCGATATTTGGCGATGAAAATGCTTTTAAAAATATAAAGATTTTTATACAACAAGCTAGAAAGCTCAAACGATTACATCTATTTATCGATATTTATTCCTAAACGTTATACAGGCATTTCGAATTTCATATTCCAAGTGACACAATCACAGAATATTTAAGGCCCTTTTCAATACAAAAATCGAATCAAATGAAGTTAAAATATCCAAATAATTGAAGCATAATAAATGCAATTAAAATTCTACAAAAACAAACCCAAAAATAAATGCAATTTAAGAAATGGGAGATGGGAGAGGAGCAAGTTACAAATCATTTGGTTGACTGAATTGCATTGAGAGTAGAGAGGGAATGCAGCATTAAGAGATCCCTTATACTATTCTCTCTCTCTCTCATTCTCTGTTTCGTTTTCTTTCCTTTCGCTGCCTGTTTTGCACATAAATTAACGCCCCTGTCATAATGCAGCGCACAAATTTCAAGGTCTTGCCACAAGAGGGGGCATTGCATAAGGTACACAACATGCAGTTTGTTGTTGTTGTTGTTGTTGTTGGTATGTGTTTGACTTGGGCTTGGGCGTTGAGGGTCGGGGGTCGGGGTGCAGTATCTATAGGCTGGCCGCACGCACGCACGCGTTCTGAGTTTGAAATGAGAAGCCCGAGAGAATCTAAAGAAAAACTTCGAGCTTGGCATACCCAAGACACAGAGAGATATGCACTTTGCTTCGGCTGCTTCATTTACTTTTTGCTCCCTGCTTTGTTTTATTTTTTTTCGTAAATATTTTGCGTGCCTCGAGATTTATGCGATCTTTTGTTGTTTGTTGAATAATTCTCACTCCGAGAGATAGAGAGAGAGAGAGAAAGAGAAAAAAGATGCTTGGCATTTATTTGTCTTGAAAGTTTTATTGCTTTAAGATTTATGAGTTCTTGTTGCGTTGGTTGTTTCTCTGTTCAGTTTAAAGATCATAATGATCATCAACACAATAATAATAATGATGATGATGATGACGATGATGATGATGATGCTGTTATTGCGCACATGTCACTTGGAAAAAAATGTGTTCACACCTCCAAAATTATGAAGCAGCCAGTCAACCAGTCAACCCCTCGAAATAGCCCCTCAACTTGCCACAAAGTTGCTACCAAACACCAAACACACATGTGGCACTGTTGATTGACTGATGGCCACAAAAATTTTCGAAAAAAGCCAAAGAGGGAACACAACATTTTGTATATTTATTTATTTAATTTTGTTGATTTTTTTCCTTCGTTGCGTTGCGTTGCGTTTCGTTTCGTTTCATTCATTAGCCAACCAATTTTTCTTCATTGGCATACTCAAGTTATCGTTTTGTGGATCTTGGGTTATTTACTTTGTTTCTTATACAGTGAACATTTGATATAGTCAACATCAACAAAATAGTGGACAGCCCTTTGATTTATTTCCTAACAAAATATTCAAGTTTTTATAACAAAATAGCAAAGAAAACGAAATTTCTTTAAAAAAAAAATATTCTTGAAATATTTTTATCAATATAATTTTCATATTCCAAGTCAATAATAATGATTTCGCAATAGCCAGGTACAACATTAAAGCTTAAGTTTTATTTTATAGAAAATTTTAGATTTTATTGAAAATTTCTTTTTATTTTTCAGAAAATCTTTTCGAGAAAATGTCACTGGGGAGTTCTCCAAACAAATGTTTTAAGTCAAAAATATGTCGAAATTCCACATAAAATCAGAGATTAACTCATAAATAATACAGAATCAAATAATAATTTAATTCATTTTTTTCTGCTTTTCGAAAATTCCCCAAAGTGGCGACCCCATTTAAATGACTTAAGATTCGCTGCTGCCAAACCAAAAACAAAACTCAAAGAAACTTACACATAGCAAAAAAAAAAAATACAAGACGTAATAAAATAAGGAAATGTCGCTTGTCAAAAGTCAAAAGTTTAACATTTTTGATTTTGACTGACTTTTTGGTTGGGTTGGGTTTTTTCTCTGTCTTTTTTTAACTTCAGGTTAAAGAAGCGCGATAATAACTTATCAGAATTAGACTAAGTCAGACACACACTAATACATTGAGAATGTGTGTGTGTGTGTTGAGTTAAGCAGCATGCGAAAAAAAGAGAAATTGACGGTTTTTTTGGGCCGCCCGCAGTTATGAAATATATTTTCGGGGGAGTTTAAAATGTAAATTAAAATATATCTGAAACTTCTCTGTTTGTTGACAAGATAACAATAAATTGTTGGATTAAAAATGTTGGAATGCCCTAACTAAAATTTAAAAATAAATTTGCTCAATATTTTTGCTTTTGATTAAATCCAAAAAAATAAGAATTAAGTTAAAATAAAGAGCTAGAGATATGTTTTTGTTACAGAATTTATGACATTATTATAATACCCAAAGTGCAGCGTATAATAAAGTAAACAAAGCAAAAGTAAAGTACAAGCAGCAGCATAATAAAAAGTTAAGCACAAATAAACAAAAAAGACACAAACACATACGCATGTACCTACACACACACACACACACAGACACAAGAAGAGTGTATGTTTTTGACAAAAGAGCAATTTGTTATTTAATGAAACTGAAAATGAAATAAGTCGACAATGCTGCAAGGAAACTGAGTGTCTGTGTGTGTGTGTGTGTGTGTGTAACAAGCACAACATAACAGATAAAGAAAGACACAACAAAGCGGCAGAGGCAGAGAGTTACAAAAGATGCTTCAACCTGAACTTCTCAAGTACAAAAACAAAAACAGAAAATATGAAGAAAGCATTAGTTTTACTATCTGCCAAGATGAAAAGCATTTAACACAGCGCCAATGCTAATAGCAAATGCAAACACACACACACACAGAGAGATAGAAGAAGCAGCAGCATCAACAAACAGCATCCTGTTTTTGACCTTTTATGTAGAACATTTTTTTTTTTTCAGAATTCAAGAAAAAAGTAGAAAATATTTAACTTCAAATCTCGCACGCACATTTTGTGACTTTGATTGCTATCAGCAATAGCAGCAACAGCAAAAACAACAACAATAACAACAACAACAACATCGTAAAAAGTGCGGCAAGCAATAAGAGTTACATCCACCATTGGAAATTTTGTATCTGTATCTTTTGACATTAAACAGCAACAAACAAGCTGCGCACAAAAAAGTTTCGAGCTAATAAAGCAAAGCAACACCCGAAAAAAAACACCATCCACCCCCAACCCCCTCCTCCAACACACCCCTACTCGAAACAATAGTCATGTGCACCAAGGCCAAGACCCAAATTTATATATTATTGTTGTTTAAGTATCGCTAAGTGAAAAAAGTTGTCTTCTTTTTTGTCACAAAAAAAAAAGAAGAACACATTCGAATATAATTTTTTTTCGCATTTCCTTGTTTAATTTTTTTTTTTGTTACACATTAATCGGGAAGCGATTTTCAGCTTGGAGATGTTTTTTTTTTTTTTTTGTATTGCAATTTGTGAACTTTAAAAAGCCAACACTTTAATTGAACTAAGTTGTTAAAGTTGTTTGTTTATTGTTTCTTAAAACAGATATTGATATGTGTTGCAAGGAAATCGAAATCGAATTGGAGCTGAATTTGATGAAATTGTTTTTGTGTTTTTGATTGAGAAAGATTTTTTTTGTATTGTAAGAGATTGGCATTATGTTATTCTCAAAAAGTATGAATATTTATCGATATGTTGCATCAATTAGCAATTTAGCAGTGAGTATAACAACACTTTCCTGCTCTCACACTTTTTCAAGTTTGATATATTTATGCTATCGATATTTAATGATTGTTAGTATCTTTTGTAGAAATATTCAAGGTTGGAGTACAAAATCAACACATTCTTTCTCTTTTTATTTCATTTATTAATCTAAGTTTCAATAAGTTGTGCTATCGATATTTATCGATTTTTTGTAGCTCATTAAAATTCAACACCTTCTATCCCATTAACATTTTAATGTTACTTATAAAGCCTAATTTCATTTATTTGGGCTATCAATATTTATCGATTGGGTTAATCTTTTGTAGAAACTTTTTATATTTGAGTTTGAATTCAACAAATTTTTGCCCTTTTATAATTAATATCAAGCCTTGTTTCATTTATTTTCACTATCGATATTTATCGATTGGTTTTATCTATTACTCGATCTTTTACACCTCCAGATCAGTCAAATTGACGTTTGTGTAGTTGGATATCACACATTTTGTTGTTGTTGTATATAATTATGCTCAATTTCATTGTAATTGTAATGGCTTTTGTTTTTATTGCTTTCTGTATGGTTAACTGAAGTTCAAATCAAATCAACCAAATCGATTTCAATCGAGACTTAAATTGCTCCCCTTATTCTCTAGTTCTTCTTCGTCTTCTACTTCTGTCACATTCTACTGGTTTGATTGTCTCAAAGCAGCTTGTTAAAATAGTTTAACGACTTCAAAGACAGCCCACACCAAAACAACGAACAACAAATCCAAATGTGATCGTGTCAAGCTGACAATAAACATCGTTGAAGAAAAACCTTTTCATCTGCGCAAACACACACACACTTACACAATGACAAAGAGAATTCGCCCCCACACACACACACACACACACAAACTTATGCACTAACACAACAGACAAATCGCAGACACATTTGTCGCTTCAGCAATCAGCAAACAAACCAAAACCAAAAAAAAAAAACAGTTCAAGTGGAGGGAATACCCAGAATAAAGTTAGGGTGGTGGACTGTGTAACGTTGCGCTTCAGCGGCTAGCAACAAGCCAAAAAAGAAAGAAAAAAATCATTTGAAACACAACAAAATAAAAGATCAACGAGCATAAAACTTAATTCCAAGCCACACACAACGCCTAAGAACAAGCAGAAGAAGAAGAAGAGGAAGTATCTCGCTCCAAAAAAAAACAAAATCTATCCGTTAAAACGAGTTCAAAACTTTGTCGAGTGGCTCGTTAACGTAGTCAAACCCCTTTCCTCGCTCCCTCGCTCTATGCCTGCTCAAGAGGTGTTAAAAATAAGAAGCAAAAAAAAAAAACACAAGAAGCGATCTTTAAAAGAGCTTATCAGTTGAATAGATTGTTAAAGGTTTTGCATATTAAATGAGGCAAAAACGACGTAGGCGCTGCGGCTGCAGCTGATCGCATTTGGTTAGATTCCAAGTTTGGGGGCATGCCGCCGCAAGCAGATAAGACGCCGCCACACACACACACACACATACACACGTACACACATCACATTTGCATGCCAAATGAGCGACAAACAGTTTAACTGCAACACGTTCTCAAAACAAACTAGAAACAACCAACAACAACGATTATAATTTACATTTTACATGGGCTTTATTTTTTTTTTGACTGTTGGGAATATTTTCTTTTTTCTGTCTAGTAATTCTTAATTTTTCTTGTTTTTAATGAGTTTTTTTTTTTTTTTTTGATGCTTTAATTTATTATTTTGCAAAAGATTCTTAGAGAATTTACTTTGAGATAAAATCGACAAGCTTTAACTAAGAACTTAAGGGATTAAAATATAATATAAAATAAAGATTAAATATAGGTATAGCATATTTCGGGTTTCCTAACTAGATTTCTATTCGTAAGAAAGATTTTTTTTTTATTTTTTTTTTGTGGAACAATTTTTTTTATTTTTTATAATTTTTCCCCATTTTTAATCGGAATCCATTTGAATAGATTTGCTTTTTCTGCTCTCTCTCTCTGTCTTTCTCTCTTTCTTTGGAACATTCTTCCTCTTTATTATTATCTTTCTTTCTTTTCTCTTTTTTGTCGTTAAACATAGTTGTCCAAAGTGTTTGAAAGTTTATTGGCATATCCATCAGCGAGTTCGCCTGGCTGGCGGGCCGGCTGGCTGGCTGGCAAAACGTTTTACACATAATAAAGGCGTCAAGAGCGCCATAATAATAATTATCTGCCTTATATGCCCAACCAGTACAGTACAAAAAATAATAAAAACCAAAACAAAAATTTTTTATTATTACAAAAAAAAAAAAAACACAACCCAAACAAACTTCTCATAAAAATGCATGGCAAATAAAACAACTTTTCAACAAAAAAAAAAAACTATTACAAACAAAGTGCTTTGGTTCATAGCCAAATGAAAATGAATGAGCAAGAGGGGAGGGGGTTGGGGGTGGGGCGACAAGCATGTGTTTCTCCCTCTGCCTCCCCCCCCCCTTGCTCTCTTTATATACACAGAGAAACGGAGCCGGCACGGGTGTTGATTGGCATGTTCGGCTGCACTCTCTCGTGTGGCACTTGCCACAGCTCGCAATTAGGCGGCCATTGCACTTGTCTAGGGTCTCTGCTCTGTTCCACCCTGCACCCACATTTCCCTCGACATCGTCCCCAATCATATAATGCCTCATATCTAGGCATCGTACACACACACTAACACACATACACTGCCATTCCATATCCATTTCTCGGATTGCCTGTTGAAAATTTGATGGCACGACAAAAGAGCAACAGCAGCAGCCGCAACACCAAAACAGACACGACAAACAGACAAACAGACACATAGACAAATGGACGTCCAAATGTTGCTTTGCTTTCTTCATTAGCAAATGCATTCTAATAAGTGTGGCAACTAGTATTTCCATCCATTTCTTTTCGTGGAAAACAACTTGTTCTTTGCTTTAGCTAAAGCGGTCTAAGCGGCGTCAAATCATAAAAAGTTGGCTTAAGTAGAAACTTGGCTTTAAAATGTGTTTCATTTGCCATAAAAAGGCTTAAAGAATTTTGTTGATTGAAAAAAAAAAAATTAAGCTTTTGAATAGATTTTGAATGCATTTTGCTTTGAATATTGAAAAAAAAATCGTATAAAATTTTAATATTTATTTTTTGTGCTTAAAAATTTCATTCAAAAAGCCTAAAAATATATATAAAAATAATTCATTTAAATAAAACAAATTTCTGTATTTTATTTATTATTTTTTTTTTATAATTTATTTTTACTTTATATAATTTAATTTTAATATTTCTTTTAAGTGCTTAAAAATGTCATAAAAAATAATAAAAATTTCTGTATTTTATTTATTTATTTTTCTTTTAATTTATTTTTATTGATAATTTTTGTGCAAATATATATTTATTTATTTATTTTTTAAGGTGTTGAAATGTTGCACAAGCAATAAAAGTTATTGAACTCCAAGCGTAAATCTCGAGTCAACACAAAGCTGCGAGTGAATGTTGCACATGCCACATGCTTATGTCAATATGATGCACACACAAACACAGACAGACAGACAGACAGACAGACAGACACATATACATAGCAGTCCATTGAAATATTCTATTTGGGCTTGCGCTTAAGCATTTTATTTGCATTTTGCCCTGGCAATGAATGAAAATTTCGACACACATGCAAATTGGCTATAGAGAAGAGGTGACGGAAGCGGGGTGGAGGGGGGTACAGATCACTAGCATAAGGAACACTCAACTCAACTCTGACAAACCAAAATGACAAACTGGCTGGCTGTTGCAGATGCAGCAACAACAACAACAATAATTGGCGCAATGCCAGAAACGAAGAAGAAGAGAAGACGAAGAAAAGGAAGAAAAACACAAAACTCAAGTCCATTGATGAAAAGCAGATAGAGAAAGCCAAGCAGAAATACACAGATACAGATACGATCCAGAGTTTAAAGTTGTTGTTGTTTTTGTTGTTGTTGTTTCAACCGTTTCAAGCGATTTAAATTTAGCCACTTGAATTTCCGCCGCGAAAACTTTTCGTGTTGCTTAACAAAATATATATGTATATATACAGATCTGATAGATATATATATATATACATAAAGTATAAATAAAAGCAAATGAAGTGAAATATTTTGTCGACTTCCGCTCGTAATCACCAATTAGTAATGCCACACTGACAAATATGCCAACACAACAACAACAACAACAAGAAAAACTTTCAAAATAGTAAAGGGGGGGTGGGTGTTGCCTTTGATATATGATTTCAAATAAATTGCTTAGGCCAACAAACAAATAAACAAAAATCCTTAACTTGCGCAAATGGGCCAAAAGTTTGGGTCACCGACAGAAAGAGACAGAATGATAGGGAGAGACAGAGATAGAAAGATGCGGCGTTTATCATTAGTCAAAGAAAGCAGATGCGCAACTAAATTCAAATTCAAACATAGATACAAAAACACACACACACACACAGACACACACAGATGCGCGTTTGTCAAATCTAGCAAATCGAAGTGAATCCATTGGAACGTTCCGATTGCCCCTGGGGAGCAATTTTAATCGAAAGGAGCTAGAAGTGGGAGAGGGAGGGGGGTTGGGTGAAGCCAAGCAATAAAAATGTATCTATAACTATGTATCTATCTAAATGTTAGATAAAAACACTGTTAAAAAAATGTCTTTTTTAGGTAAAAGAAGGAAAGGAATTTTTTATAAAGATATAAATTCGAAAATGTTAAAAAATAAATTTTTAAGCAAAGATAGAGTAAAATTTGTACCTTTTTAAAGAAAAGCTTCATAATGAAATCGTTTGAAAAAGTTTTAATATTTTCTTAACTTATTTTATTTATTTTCAAAATAAAACTTTTTTTCGGATGATAAAATAAAACATAAGAAATTTTTAAAAAATAATTTAAAAATCTCCAAAAATACAATCTATTGGAACACATATATAAATAAGTTGTTTCGAGTTTTTGCACTTTAAAAAAATTAATTTTTAATTTTAATTTCTAATTCTTTACTTAAAATTTTTTAAGTGTAGAGTTTTACTTGTTTTTAGCTTGTGAAAATTTGGCAAAAAATTAAATAAAAATGGCCAAAATGGCCGCAAAAGTCCCTAGAAAGAAGACTCTTGCCACATTTTAGCACCCCTCCGTTCCCCCAACCCCACCACACCCCTCACCATCTCTAGCCAACGATCGCCCTTTTTAGCTGGTGTTGGTTTTTTTTTGTGGGCTATTTGCGTGCTTTCCGTTTGGCTGATTTTTTGGCTTCGCACTTTTTATTAGGCATTTGGTTAAGAGAGACAGAGAGAGAGAGAGCGAAAGAGAGAGATAGTAAGAGAGTTTCTGTGGGCTTTTTGGCCAATGAGTGCTGTGTGTGTTGGTCAAAGCGGGCCCAGTTTGCCAATCAATCGATTGATGCGTTTGAGAACAAAAACAAAAAAAAAAATCGTCTTTTTGGTCGGCGAATTCTTAAGTAAAACATAAAATGCCCCGATTTTTTTTTTTTTTTTAGTTTGCAAATGGAGGACACACTTAACTTAAGCTTTTTGGCTTTCATTTTCATTTAGTTGCCGCCTTTTTTTCGTCTTCTTCTTCTTTCAATCGCATAGATCAAAGCGCATTTTTTTTTTTGCACAAAGCAAAATGCGTTCAAGTGTTATGAAGAAGAAGAAGAAGTGGTTTTTGCTTTTGTTAAGGTGACGAATGCCATGAACTACTTTACTTTATTCGACTTTACTCGACTCAACAATACAACAAATTTCCCCCCCTTAACTCAAGCGGTATTTTTTTTGTATTTTTTGTAACTGAAATGCCGCCAATTGGCTTTTTGCTCTTTTTCTCCCCTTTCTATTCACAATTTAAAATTTGGTTTTTGATTCTGTGTTTGTTTCTTCTTCTATTTTAACGCAGCGGGGTTAAGTAGCTGTCAACGTGGTGGGGGGGGGTTAAGGGTTAAGGGGCGGCGGTAAAGCGGGAAATTAGCTGGAATTCAAGAATCTATTGGCATGATATTATTTGTAAGGGAATTTCATTGATTTTATTTGTAGAACATTTTTAACAAAATTAAAAACTTAATCTAAATATTTAAAAATCAGTTTGAAAATGTTTGAAACTTGAGGAAAACTTTGATATCTTCGTTTCCAAACTACATTCGTTTAAGATCAAACATTATTTTAGGATTTTTCAATAGGAGAACTTTAGATTTTTTCCTTAAAATCCTACAAATTTATATATATATGTATTTAATTTCTTCTACTTCTTTTCAACCCGTTAAAGACTCTCTAATTGGTGGCAATTAAAATGTGTACAATTGCTAAGCAGCCCTTTTAACACTTTCAAGCAACACTCCCCCCACCACCGCACGTTTTCTAACCTACCTTTTAACAAGCTCTGCCCACCACCAAACCCCTCCCTGCGCCCCTCTCACTCTACTCGCTATATCGTTGTCATGGGGTTTTGTAAAGTTGCCGCAATGCCAAAAACTGCACGCAAAATTCTTGTAATGTCTTTTGCGGTTGTTGTTGTCATTGTTGTTGTTGTTGTTGTTGCTGCTCGACGCATATTAATGAAAATCGTTTAAGTGTTTTTATTGTGGGTGTGTGTGTGTGTGTGTGTGTGTGTGTGTGTGTGTGTGTGTGTGTGTGTGTGTGTGGTGTATCGTCTAGAAGCACGCGTTCGCATTTATATATCGGAAGGCAGCCTAGAAACCCAAGCAACCAGACGTCAAACAGCAAGGTATGGGGCAGAGCGGTAGGGTGTAGAAGGGGGGGTATGGTTGGCACAGCAATTGGCAATTCGGTTTCAAAGATGTTGCAGAGGCAGACGAAGAAGCAGAAGCAGAAGCAGAAGTGAAGAGAACACTCAATGAAAATTAAAGCAATTTCCTGTGCCAATTTAAAGATGCTTAATTAAAGTGCTACTACAAACATAACCAAAAACGAACTCTTCAAGCCAGACAGAGATGGCAAATAGTACATTTAGCTATGTGCAAAAAACACTGAGAAAAATAATGTTGTATGTTGTGAACTAGTATGATATATTTTCTTGGATTTTTTGTGATAAAAAATAAAAATAAATAAAAAATTTATAAAAAAAAAATATAATAAAAAATATTTAATGCATTAAAAATTCACATATTGTTGAAGAAAACAACAAATATAATGTGTATTATTTTTCAGAATTGAGAAAATATTTTACTCCGTTTTTCGGAATTTTTAGAATTTTATTTAGAATTTAAAAAAAAAATTGTTTCCTTATTTTTGGTGTAGTTTTTTTGTTCTTTATAGAGACTGATTTTGACAGATGCACGATGACTAAAGAGATACAGAGTGAGAGTGTTAGAAAGAGACATAGAGAGAGACACTCGACACTCGACACTCGAAAAAGCGAATTTGTCAGCTAACGAAGAAGGCAATTGGGAGCCCGCCGCCATTCATAGATATTTAATTAGCAAACTAAGTGCAAGAGACAGACAGAGAGAGAGAGACAGAGAGAGAGACAGCTATAGATGTAAATTGGCAATAATGTGGATAACCGAAAGAAATCGTAAGTGAGAGGAGGGATGGAGGGGCGCGGCAAGAGCCAACAAAGTAAATGAAGATGAGCACTTCCTGCAAACAACAAAATCAACGAGACAAACGCAACCAGAAACAACCAATGCAGCATCCCAAAAGACACAGCGCGAGGGTGGTGGAGAGGGGAGAAGTGGAGAAGCGGAGAGAAGTACACACAAACACAGATACAGATACAGATACTTATAATACACACATTTTTAATCGAGTGCAACATCATGAATGGCAGAAGCCGCCGCCGCCGCCGCCGCCGCCGTTGCCGTTGTCAGAGTTTTGTTTGTTTGCACTGCGACTGAGAATGTGTGTGTGTGTGTGTAAGTGTGTGTGTGTGTGTGTGTGTGTGTGTGTGTGCATATCTTTTATACGAATGAGTTAAATGCTACGCTCGAGTTGAGTGAGTGATGCATCCCAGGGGCGCATCCGTAAGATAAACAGGCGCAGCACGCAACGTTTAACTTTTAATTTGCAGCTGCAGCAGCATTTCTCTGTCTGTCTCTTTCTCTTTTATTTTGTGAGTTGTTGTGGGTGAATGTTACACCCCATTCGGCTACACACACACTTACAAAGGTCATGGGCATGCAACGTTGCACAAATTAAATGCTTAAAATCATTAAACGCAGAAATTATATGAAGACAGAAGGAATTCATAAAGAAACCAAAGAACTTTGGTTTTTCATTTTGCCGCGCATCATAACAAAAAATAAAAAATAAAATAAAAAACCAGGAGCTTTTATCAAAGGTGTAGAAATTAACTTTAACTTTGTTTCAATGTTTTATTTTCTATGAAAAAAAGAACATTAACAAATAGCTATTTTCTATGAGCTTTGAAATTTCTTGACAAATATCAAAATTGATTCCAATGCAAATTATAAAAAATGTATGTCAAAGATTCGTTAAGAATTTGTTGTTTAGCTAATTGAAATGCTACTTCAATTTATAGGCAAATTGTTGTCATAATCATAATCATAAGGAGGCCTAGTTTTTATCTTAAATGGATTCAACTTGGAAAAGGCGCTCGAAAAAGAAATAGAAAAAAAACCCAAACAATGCAATTTCAAATGCAAATGAAATGAAGTCTCGTCTGAGTTCAATCAATTTGGGGAATGTATTTTTTTATACTATTATGATTATTAGTATTATTATTGTCGAGAGTTTTGTTGTTGTTGTTGTTGTTGTTGCTGCTCTACGACAATTGAAGCCAATTGAAGCTAATCATTTCAGCTATTTAAATATGGAGAGAGGGGGGTGGGGGAGGGACACCCTGCAAAGCAAAATGCTCAGATAAACATTGTAAAAGATATAGATATGGGCGCCCCGAACAAAAACAACAGAAAGAAACAAAAAAAAAAAACACACAATTTCAATGCTTAAAAGTTCAAAATGCAATTGCCCAAAAGAGAGAAAAAATTATACCAAAAAAAAGAGCAGCTTAAGAGTGGGGGAGAGGCGGGGAGCTTGAGGTTTTTGAGGGTGTAGCACCCACATATCCATAAAAATATATATATCACAACAAAAATGCGTTGAGAATTTAGTTAATTTATTTTTATTTATTTTTTTTTAGGTTTAAGGAAGAATTAAGCAAACATTACTCAGCATACTCCGCGTTTTCTTAAGGATATTAGGACCAAGTCGTTGTTGTTGTTGCCAAATCATATCGTAAACGAACACACACACACACACGGGGAAGTGGCAAGTGCAACGCGGCGCGCCAAACGTAACCCAATCAACCCCTAAGAAGAATGGCTCTGGGCAGGGGCTGTGGCAGGGGAAGGGGGGAGGGTAGGGGCTGGTTGCACTTGTGCTCAAGTTGATTTTACTGCCGTGTTGCAACAAGCCTTCAATTGGCCGTGTTGACGACGCTACAAAAATAAAGATGCTTAAGGAGGCGAAAGGATTCTTTGTTTGTTTGTTTGCTGCCGGAAGGTGCATTTAATGAGCAACAGGAAAGTAAGAAAACACTTGCAACAACATTTTTGTAGGTTAAGTACAATATGTTGTTGTATTAGAACTCGAAGTAAGTCTAAGGACATTTAAACGTAACAAGATTTGTCAAGCTTCAAAAGTGCAACAAACAAGCTTTTTCGAATTCAAATTCTTCTGCTTCTTCTTTTGTGTTTCAACTATTAAACTGTGTATGTTGCCTTGAGATATTTTTGCTTCTGCCATCCCGCACTCCCCTTCGCTTTGACCACTGCCAAATACACTGTAACTGCCAAAAGTCCTGCACAATTGACCCCATTTTTTGGGACCCAAAGAACATTAAATTATATTTTATGTGTGGAAATTATTTAAGTTTTTGTTTGGCGCCAAAGTTTTTGGCAAAATAGGAACATTATGTAAATGCACATACTACACTGACAGAAAACCACTAGCCACTAGTCATTATTTAAGTGCAATCGTTGCTGTTGTGGCGCTGCTTGGCCAACGGCCATCAAAATGCTAACAAACAAAGCCGTTAACATGGACAAGCGCAAGGACAATGCAAGGACGAGTTGCAAGCGAGGTGGGGATGGCTCTAAGGATATCATTTAAAGCAATTGGCATTTGTGAACTCGCTTTATCTCTCTATCTCTTTCTCTATCTCTTTCTATTCGAATGCATTGATGCGTTTGCATTTTCTATAATCATTTTTTTTTTTCGTTCAGTTTTTTTTGGTTTTCGTTTTTCTGTCAGTGTTCGAATGCGAAAAGTTTTCAATTGCTCTGGCGTCACTTTTTGATTGCTTTGATGTGTTTTTCTCTCGCACATTTCCCAAGCCTCAAATTCATGACAAAAGTTCTTATATTCTTTGTTTGGCGACGACGCGACGTTGCTTGCAAGGATATGCAGCTGAAGCAGGACACAAAAGCCAAGCAAAACTTTCGCTTTGATTTTCAAATATCTATGTGTGTGTGTGTGTGTGTTTTTTTTTTTTTTTGGCGTTTTGCATTCCGCTGCATTCCGGTTTATCTGCTTTCTAGTTTCACATCCTTGGCTTGATAGAAAAATGAAAGTTTAATGCGTTTGCCAAATACAATTTTTCAATTTTTTTCCTTCTTCTTCTTTCGATATTATGCATATTTAACTATCTAATAAACATTTATTTATATATTCGACCAACAAATTATTATTAAATATATTTCTTCTTCTTAAATGTTTTCATACATATTTTTATTATTATTATTTGTTGTTGTTGGGGCTGAAAATGTGTTCGTTTGTGCGGAAATTGCATTTCTTTATTTTTTCTATTCGTTTTTCTATTCTTTTTTTTTTGTGCTGTAAACTTTTTTCGCATTATTTTTCTTCATCTTCTTTTTGAGCTAGCGCATTATCCTGGCTGCGTCGCCTTTTGGGGGGGGCAAGTTTAAATGGTTTAAAGTGCTTATAATGCAAATATTAAAATGGCCAAAGGGACGCGGCTGAAAGTTAAGCTGCTGCCAAAGTGTAAGAAAGTTAAACTGGGTGTTGGGCACAACAAAAAGAAAAAGAAAAAAAAAATGCGTATGGCAAAGGGGTTTTGTTGCAATAGTTGCAATATTAGTTGCAAGTGCCGCATAAGACACGGCACACACAAAGAGCTGCTGCAACTTAACGGGCCAATAAAATGAGAAAATTCTCAGTAATAAAAAGAATGTTGCCTTCAAATTGGCCAAGTCTCGCTTCATTATTTATTTATTTTTGAGCATTTTGCAATATAATTTGACCTAAACTAGTTGCGAATTACAAGTACCTTCTCTGTCGGTTTTTCCCATTATGTATTTTTAATTGTTTTTAGGTTTTCGATTTTCTTTATTGCCGACAATTCATAAAAACTAAAACCAATAAACCCTTCAAATAAAAAATGCTGTTTGGGTTTTTTTTTTTGTCACGCTTCTACCGTTTTAATTGAAGTTTTAATACGTAGCGCACAATTGATAAATGAGACAAGGCGCCTGCCTGCCTGCCTGCCTGCGTGTGTCCACAAATGGAAAAGGCAAGAGCAAATAACAGAGAGAGACAGAGAGAGAGAGAGGGAACAGTTTTTAATCTATAAATTGGAAATTCCCTGCATGAAGGCAAACATTGCTTCTTTTTTTAATTGCCACACAACTTGTGTTTACATTGCAACGAGCGAACGAGCGAACGAGAGAGAGAGAGAGCGAGAGATAATAGTTGTAAGAGGGTGCAAAGGGGTGGGGTGTGTGTGCAACGATTTGTAGCAGCCCTTGGGCGACGAATTTGTTTGCCTGTCAAATAAAACAAGACGCATCAAATTATTTCAAATTTATCGCGCAGCCAAAGGTGTCTGTAGTTTTAGTCGACAAACAGACAGCCAGACAGTCAGGACCCTTTTTTGGGCGAGTCCTGTCTCGACAGCTGGTCACAAGACAAACAACCCCCAAAAAAAAAAAAAAAACAGTTACTAAGTATAAACCGCAAGAGCACAAAGACAATATTAAAATGTTCGAGCTGTTGTTGTTGTTGTCCAATTCAATTGAAGGCAGAGCTCAGATTTACCGACCACAAAATGTCCAAATCGAATGGCCCAACAAACAAACAAATAACGATTTATGGCCCAAATGGGAACATTGTAAGAACTTTATATACAAATGTCCACATAGATAATAAGAATCGAAATGCACTAAACCTCAGACCTCACACCGAGAGAGTCCTAAACCATCTCCAATCACTAAGGACCCTTAAGCGGACTGACCCCTGGTAGGGTCAACCGGTCTTACTAAAAGTTCCACAATTCTCTGATCAGAACTTATTCACTAATATAATAATAATCGAAATGCACTAAGAGAAGCGTACACTACACACTCCGTAGGACCTGAGACTGAGACAGTCCCAACCACCGTCTTCACTAAGGACCTCTGGTAAGGTCACTCGCTCTAACTCAACTAAGAGAGAAGAGAATTGCTAAGAGTTAAAGTTCCACAAATCTTTGACCAGAACTTGTCGTAGGACCTCACAACGAGACCGTACCAAACCATCTTCAATCACCGGCCGCACTCAGTACTATTCAGCGGACTGACCCCCGGTAGGGTCAATCGGTCTAACCCAACTAAGAGAAAAGACAATTGCTAAGAGTAAAAGTTCCACAAATCTTTGATCGGAACTTGAAGCAATATTTTCAATCCCAAGACAGAATATTTTCAGCATTTTCCAGTTAGTTTTATTTCGTGGTTTATTTGGGGAACTACATAAAGGAAAAATCATTTATGGTTCCTCGAGTTTTTTTCTATAACAATTTCAAGCTATTTCGAGCTGAATCTGTTTGCTCGGCAAATCAAAATTATATTTTGACACGCAGCAGCAGTCGTAAAACTTGCAATTAGTTGAGATAGTAGTAGCTGTGCCACTGATGAGCGCTGCACATGCCAAACAAACGCACAGATACACAATAATACAAAGATACATTTGTAACTTATGGGTGTTTTTTTTTTTCCGTTTCTTTTGGGTTGGTTTGTGTGCAATTGTGGGTTAATGGCACTTTAAACTAGATAGACAGGAAGTATATATATATATAGTATATATCTCAATACTTGCAATCAAAAGCAATGGTTACTTTTTCTCTCTCTCGCTGTTATTCACGTCGCTTTATCTTTGTACTATTTTTAGTTTGATTTCATTTTTTGGTTGGTCTTCGCCTTTTGTCTTTGCTTTGATTAATATTTGGCACGCAACAATGCAATTTGGCCAGATTCACATTCAGATTCAGATACAGTTCACAAACAACAACAAAACTAACTGCTAAATCATCGCAATCATCTCTAGAAGAAAAAAAGAACTACACAAAACAATAGAGATGGTCGCTGCATGAACAGACATTAGTTGAAACCAACATAAAACATATAAAAAAACACTTGGAAAAATATTCTTTTTCGTTTAGTTTGATAACGAAGGCACGATAGAAAGTTGCCAAGAGAGAACCTTTAAAATTAAAAGTTCTTTAATAAATTCTAGTAAAAATTCTGTTAAAAAAAGTATTAACTCTTTCGTTTGATTACTTTTGTATATTCATTTAGATACATAACGCTAAATCGATTCCTGTTACGTTTTTGCATTGATTTGTAGCGCCCCAAATTGGGCGCTGGACGCACTCACTCAATACACCCCTTCCGCTGCATTCCATACATAAATGTATCTTTCTCGTTCATTCATTTATGAGTCAGGTTTTTATTTGGGGGCGTGTGCCGACCCTCGTTGCATAAATCAAAACCAAATGAAAACGAAAACGAGCAAAAATAAATAAAAGGTTTGAAGAAAAATAAAAACTCAAGCGCTTAAAATGCAATTTAGTCAATGCAATTAAGCTAGGGAGAGATCGAAAGAGAGGTTGGATGGTTGGTAAGGCAGTTACTTCTTCTATTTCGTTGTTGGTTGGTTGGGCCACACCCCTTTTTGCCAACAACAACAACCAACACAACAACAAACAAAAGAAGCCAAAACAAGCGCCGACTGATTTTTATCAACTAACCAAGCGTAACGCAGACAAACACTTCCTAAATCACTTCGAGTTGCGTCGTTCCAAATGTTAACCCAAACTCCCCCCAAAACGAACCCTCCGTTCGCACATTAAAACGAACGAAAAACGTTTCCTGCGCACATAAAACATAAATTATTTAATTTTTGTCTTTCTCTCTCGCCTTGCAACTCTCAATTCGAAATTGTTGTAGCTTCTTCTGCTTGCGCCTAGACAACCCAACAAGACAAGTCAATGGCATTCTAGGGGGAGGATGGGAGGGTGGAGGAGGTTGGCACACATAATTCATATGGGTTTTGGGCTGGGAGAGTTATCAGCATTGTCGATGGCGTCGTTTGGCATAAAAATTATGAAACACTTTCGCTCATTGACTTCATTAAATTATTTTGTATTCATTTTGTGTGTGAGTGTGTGTGCGTGTGTATCAGTGTGTATTTGTCTCTCTCATGAATACCTTTTTAATTTATTTCTCGCCTTGCTAGTTGAAGCAAGTCGAAGCGTGTCGCGTCGAGTGTTGTCTTTTTATCGTTTCCTTTTTTGTATTTATTTATTTTTTATTTGTTTTTTACTTTTTTAGTGGGTTAAATGGGTTTTCCATCAAAGTTTTATTTTTCATTCGTTTTTTCTTTACTTTTAATATTTGCTTGCGCATTTCGCCCCGAAATAAAGTATCAAATTCGTGGCAAACGAAATTGTAAAAAGGTTTAAATGGCGCCCAATGAGTGCCATGGCGATGGCTAAATAAATTGGCACATCGATTATATATATTAAATCGATATTTTAAAGCTGGTAGCAAATAAGTTTAAAAATTCAATGGGTTCTGTATATTTATTTTGAGTGCTGGCAAAGTTTTGGTTCAGTCAATCAATCAATTCAAACATTAAACAAATTCAACAATCGATTAAAATTGCTTTTGATGGATTAATTGTGCCATCGCTAACCGCAACACACACACACACACACACACACTCAAACAATTAATTTCACACCCCTTGTGAAACCCCTGAGACAAAATTTTTGGGGACATCGAATTGATGGTCGTAATTAATTGGTTTTTTTTTTAGGGACTTTTGGTTTGGAAAACGGTTTTTGTATCGATTTGAGTTCGCATTTGAAAAGCGCGCTGTTTTTGTTTTTTTTGTAGAAATGGGAACTTCTTTCTTCACACTGTTTTCAATCAAACTTGCCACCAACCTTGCGAACCTTACAACAAACAAAAAGGATAGAAATAAAAATAGGAAATGAAAAACGTGCGGCATGTGAACAGAAGAAGATGATGTGAGAGATGGGGAAAACAAGAGGAAGTGAGAGAATCAGGCGCCGCCACGTACAACTAGACTGAAACTCCCAAAAAAGTTTTTTTTTTTCGGAAAAGGAGAGGCACAAGGAGCCGCAAAACCGTTTTGCATAGGAAATAGGGGCGAAAAGTCAACGCACACACACAACTTTTGGAGTTCGAAGGAGGAGGGTGGGGGGGGTGGAGGGTGTTCGTTGTAGGGGGTGCAAAAAGGAGACCGACAGGAATAATAAATATTCAGTTTAAGTAAATGGGCTTTTATCGCGCATCTCTGGGGTGCCATAATTTGCCATTTTTGCCTCGAAGTCGGCGCCTTTTTTTTTTTGACTCCCATTTTATTTATTTTTTTTGTCTTAACTTGGCTGGAGTTTCTTTGCCTCAGTTATTTTTGGGTGCCACACACAAACACACACTTGCAATGTTGGCTGGGAGGCAAATGTATGTAATTGATTCAACAAACGGCAAAAAACGGCGCAAAGGTGCCAAGAAACAAAGCGCAAAACTTGGCGACTACAAAAAAAAAACCAAAAAAACCAAAAAAAAAAATATAAAAATAAATATAAATTAAAGAGGCTATAGGGAACAAGTGTGGGATGGGGCGAGGGGTGAGGGGTGAGTGGTGCATTGGCAACAACAACAATAATACGCATAATATATTTTCACCAAAAATATATAATATTATGAGCGATTTTGGATGTACTTTATTTGTTTTTAACTTGGGTTATTTATGTCCGAATTTTTCAACATAGACACAAATAAATAAATATTTTATTTTATTAAGTAGAGTTTGACATTTAAAAAACAAAAAAAACTTAGTTAAAATTAAAATTCGGAGATAAAATTGATTTTTCGGAAATAAAATGGTTTTAGCTTTTTTTAAAATATTAAAGAAAAATATAGTAAAAGTTGTATCTCATTTTTTTTTTTTTTATAATTTTCACTTTTCTGTGATTTTCTTCAGTTTCTTTATTAATTCATGTTTCTTTATTTTCCGATCACAAAAAAAATTAAATTTTTCCTTCAAAATTTCATTTAAATAACCCATATATTTTTTATTTTTTAATATGAGAGCCCTAAATATTAATGTCCAAATAAGAAAGGTTGTAAAAATAGATTATTTGCAATATTTTTTTTATAGCCTCTTTAGTCAAATTACCTTTAGAAACAGATTAAGAAAAAAATATACTAAATATTTGCAGATGAATTTTCTCTCTTTTTTAACTTCAACACGCCCCAAACAAAATTTTATATTTTAGATTGCAAAAAAAAAGAAAATGAGAACAAGGAACAAAAAAAAAATAAGCAAAGTCACGCATAGACGAAAAAATAAGAAGAACCGAATGCTCCACCCCCTCTAGCCAACCCACCAAGCTCACCATTCGCAAATGCTGTCGAGTCGGTCATAAAAAACAACGCATTTTTGTGGCTAGCAAATCACTTCAGTTGAGTTTGAGTTTGAGTTCGAGTTCAGTTCAGTGCCTCCTCCTGGCGCAACAATTTAGCTCATTTATTTTTATACATTTTAAGAAACAATAAACCGACGGCCCATAAAACACACAGTTACAAAATGAAAATGATTTAAGACAATGCCATAAGCAAAACGCAGAACTTCCCATTCACCCAACCCAACCCCCCCACCATAACTTACAAACCTGCGACCTTTTGGAGCTCATGAATTATACGCAAAAAAAGAAAAAATATAAATAAAAAAACCAGGAAAAGTTTAACATTATAATTGCAACGTTTTATAATGCCACACAGCTTTATGTGATTTACAGTTCAAGTTGTTGTATGCCCCAAACACACACAAAAATATCCAATTTCATGTTTTAACGCTGCTGCTTTTTGGTTTTCCCTGCGATTGGCAGCCAAAGCAATTAAAGTCGCAAGTTAAAAAAAAAACAGCAATAAATGTTTTTTATTTCTATTTCATAGAAAACACATAAAGGTATTAAGTACCAAATGGAAATAATAATTGTTGAAAAATTAAACATGGCTTGATTGTTTATTAATTACTTTAAAAAATATGGGAAGATTTGTATTACAAAGTTTCCCGGAAGCATAAAAGGGATAATTGGCTGAAGCTTGAGTTTTGAAGTGAAGTTTGGATAGAAGTTAAAACAATTCACAATCGAAACAAATCTTAATATACATTAATAAAGTAAGAATTAACGTTGTATTATTTGAAAATTGTAGCTAAGAGAAAGTCAGAATAACAAGCTGCTAATAAATCCTAAAACATAAACGAATCTACTATTTAGTTTAAGTAGGCAGCGCAACAGATTAAATCTTTGAAGTTTTGAAGGACGTTTAGTTAAGCAGCTCTTTATTTTTGCTGCCCCTAACTCTTTACCTCTCTGTCTCAAGCTGTTGAATGCATTTGATGTGTGCTCAACTTTGACAGGGATTAACATTAAAACACGCAAGCACACACATAGAGCTGACAGACAGACAGACGACGGTGTTGCATAGTGTACTTTGCAACTTGCAACTCATTAGTGCCACTCGAATCGTTTGCCATTTGAGACGCAACAGCAGCAGCAGCAGCAGCCAGCTCATAGTTGACACTTAAAATGTTTTGTTGCCAGTTTTCAAATGGGTTTTCCAGCAGCTTTAAAAATAAAAATTATTATGATGATGTTGACGATGATGATGATGAAACATTCAACCGAAGTTTGGCAACATGGCGAACATTTGTGTGTGTTGTTGTTTTTGTTGTTGCATCTAAAAAAAAACAATACGTTGCTGCCTGTGCTTGCCCCACGGTGTAGAATGCCTTGCATTTAATGAGTTGCAGTTTCATTTGCCGCCTTTAAATCTGTTTCTGTTTCGGTTTCTAGCTGCTGCTGCTGCTGCTGCTGCTGCTTTTGGCTCCTGGCTGCTTTAGTCTGCCCCAGTTTCGGTTGCAGGATGTATTTCTCTGTGACATACACAGTTAAAAAAAAAAAAAAGATAAATTCCGCAAGAACATACTAGTACAGTCAAACTTTCATATAACAGTTCTAAAGGCAATAAGGAATCGTTTTTTTGATTAAAATAAATTGCAAAATTCTAGAAAATTTAAAAAAAACTTTGTTCAACGAAAAGTATATGGTACGTTTTATCGAAGTTGGACTGTATAAATACCAGTAAACATATTCTGCACTTTTTTTCCTGCAGTGTAGCTGCCTCAACATAAAATTTAATTAAGCTGCTTTTGCCAGCGACGTCGTCTTGAGCTGCACAAATGCAGATGCAACACCAACACACACACACACACGCACACGCACACACACACACACTAACATACACACACGTATGTGTTTGTGGCAAATGTTTTTGCAACCACAGGCACTTGACTCCTGGAGTGCGGCACTTTCTTGCCTCGAGCTTTTCAAGCTGCTTCTTCTTCGTCTTCGTGCAACATCCTTCAGCGCCTGCCACCTGTGCAACAATACACACACACACACACACACACAGAACTACCCCTAACTAAATGGTTTAACCACACCCTAGAACACCGCCCGCAAATTAGCCTCAATTTTACGTTTTTGTGATTTTGTGCGTTGCACTTTTTGTGTTTGTTTTTTGTTTTGCGTTTGTTTGTTGGTTTTTTTCTTTCAGTGTTTGTTTCTCTTGCATTTAGAAATTCGCAAATTGTTATTTACTTGCAACTGCAACAAGGGTTTTATCTATAGCAAGAAGATTTATTTATTTTTGTTTAAGAAATTTTATTTTAATATTTTACGAATAATTTTCAACATTTTCGTTTTATTGGAATCAATGATTTATTTTGCTTTGTTTGTTTTTTCTATTTCTTAATTACTTAATATTTTGTTTTTAACAGATTGTCTCAACTCTCTACCCCTCCCCTACCCCCCCACTATTTTTCTTTCACCCTACATAAAAAAGATTTATGTTTCCCGTCTTTTTTTTTCCGCTTCTCATCGCTTTGCGCTTTGCGCTCCAATTCCAATTTTTAATGTTCAGGCAATTGGCTCTCCGATTTGAAATTCAAAATATTTGTTTGGATTTTTATTACTTAATTTGTTTTGATAGTTGAAATGATTTTCAAATCGTTTGGATTTTGGTAGTTTTTTGATTATGCTTTTTGGTTTGCATTCTGTCAAAAATGTCTAAAATTGTTAAACTGCATTTGGCTTTGACAATCCTCAAAAATGACAATTTTCATATATATTTTCTTAAGCAAATGATATTCTTTTTTTTCTTAATAGGTTTTTGATTGAATTTCAATTGACAGAACATCAAAATTCGTTAAGGAATTCTAATTTGTATTTTGATATTGAAAAATTGTATATAAATATTTTATTTTATTGTCAAAACATTAAATTGACAATTAAAAGTCGAAAAATAAACTGAAAAACCAACACATTTTCATGGCTTTCCACATTTTTAGCAAGTTCCTCTGGATCTACTGTTTGATGGTTTGTTGAACTTTTGCCATCTTTGGTTCATTTTGTAGGACAACATTTCTTATTATTTCAGACATTTTTTGCATTTTTAACTTAATTTAAACATCAAATAAATATTTCTAGGATTATTATTATTATAAATATAAATCGCTAGAACTTTCCATCTTTTACTATAAATCTTGGGATTCAAAAATTCACCAAAATAGAATTGAATTTGTTCAAGAGAAATTCTTTCGATTTTCCCTATAGTAGTTTTGACTGGGTTCCTGAACTTGACTTTCCTACCCGAATTCAAGTAATATCCTTTAAGTTAATCTTTTCTTTCCTGTCAAATTGTTCAACTATGCATGAAGTATTATTTATTACAAATCCTACTTAGCCCAATTAGATTTTTCCGTCACTTTTGAACCATTTTCAATATTGATCGTTGCTCGAGCTACTTTTTTATTCATATCCATTTTATGCCCTGACTATAACAAACTTTTTTCCCTTGTCTTCTAGGAGGCCTTGATTCCATTTCTACAAAGAATCGATTCTTGATCTTATTGGGGTTTTCTGGATAATTTCCAATCTATGCAACAATTCTTAGACCTACGAATTTTCCTGTTGAATTTACCAGAGGTTTAAAGTTAAATTTGCAAATTTTATTGAATTTACTTTTAGATTTAAATGTTATTCTATAATTCAATACAAATCTATTTATTTAAACTTTTTTCCAAACAAATTTCAATTAGCTTTAAGCAAATTTTCAGTTTTTAAATGCAAGCAAAATCTAAAAAAAAAATATCAAGAATTCGTATGTGTTTCGGGCCAGCTTCAGTTTCAGCTTGAGCTTAAGTTGGCTTAAGTTAAAGCTGCGTCGGTATGTTTGTTTTTTTTTTTTTTTGTTTTTTTTGGCCCAAACTGCAAAAACTCAAAATCAACAACAAACAGCGAAAAATCATTCGAGTGTTTTGCCAAGGAGATTGCAAAAGAAATCAAAGTGATAGACGGGGCAGAGATTGGGGAGGGGGGGGGGGGGATAGCAACTAAGGTAGGTGTATCTGTGTATGTGTGCGTAACAGTTGTGCTGATTCACACAGACACACACGAAAAAGAAAAAAACGCCGAAGAGGTGCCAAATGGGAAAAACTGGCCAAGTGAACACTGAACGTGTAAGAGAGGTGGGGTTAGGGGGGTGGACGGGAAAAGACAGGAGCTGGAAAATAAACGATGTTGTCTATGACAAGGCATGACGGTAATGACGATGAAGGCGAAGAAGACGAAGGCGAAGCAGACGAAGACGAAGTATGAGGAAGAAACAGGAGATGACACGGGCCACCTAGCGAAGAAGCTGTGCGTGTGTGTGTTGGTGTGTGGGTGTATGTGTGTTAGTGTGTGGGCCAAATGTTTTTGGATCCAAGTGAGCCCAGAGAGCTGGACTTTTGTTGCACAGCAAAAACAAATAGACAGTTTTATATATTAATTTATTTTCACTTTAATTTGAGTTCAAAAATTGAAGTTTTTGGAACATTTTTGAAACATTTTAATGAAGTCGGACTTATTATAATGTTGAGATAAATTTTTTAAAAACAACCTTATTTGCTTTGGGTTTGAACATTTTTTGCAAATAAAAATCAAATCTTCATTAAAATCTTTTTTTTTTTATACAAAATATAATAGAAATTCTCTTAATTGAAACACAAAAATGATTAAATCGAGTGGATTTTATTTTTACCTTGCTTTAAGCCAAATTAATTTAAAGAAATTTTATATTTTCCGGTTTTATTATATTTTCTATTATTTAGTTTATTAGGCTCTCGATTATTTTTTGCTTTTCTTTCTTTGCAGTGTAGCATCTTCAATTTTCATTTTAGCCGCATCATTGCCGTTGTTGTTGTATTTTTCAATTCAGAGTTTTTCGCGCTAGCCGCCTCTTGCCTTTTTCCACTTGCCACTTGCCACAAGTCCCGAGTCCCGAGTCCCTGCTGCTTCTACCTGTCTCCTCACAATTCTCTCATCCTTTGCCTAACATCTACCTGCCTCGCCTCGCCTCGCCCCGTCCAGCTGTTCTCCTAACACCTTGCCAAGTGCGAGGCGTTTCTTTACATTCCAATTCTCATTTGTGTCGTTTCTCAGTTTTTGGTAGGATTTTTTTGTTTTTTGTTATTTTGAAAAATATTTGTATAACGTTTGCATAAATTTGAATGAGGAGGATTTCAAGGGAATATTTCCTTGTTTTTTGTTTAGTTTTTGAATTAAAGTAAAATTTATGGTAAAATATTTCTTAATTTTCTTACAAGGAACTTTTTGACTGAATTTCAAATAATAACTAAATAACTTAGTTTCGAATTTTAGGATAACTTTTTTTGAAGATTTGAAAATTTGTTTCCTTAGGTTTTTCAAGTGTGTTTTAAGTGGCTAAATTTTCTATTCAGTAGCTCTGTTGTTGCCCTGTTGTTGGCTTGTTGCAAGCATCATAAATCATTTCAAGTGGCACTGCCTGCTATTTTTGGGTTTTTTTTTTCTATGAATGAATGAATGAATGAATGAATGTATGTATGTGTGTGTCTCACACACACACACGTCACATTTTGACATTTTGCTGTTGCACTAATTTGCCACGATACAAAAAAATTGCAGGTAACAAAAACCGGGCGAAAGACTCGAAATGTTGCATAAAGACTCGAAAGTTCTTGTGTTGCAAGAACAGGCTAAACTGACAACAGCTGTGCGCCACATTTGCCAAAAATTTAATAACAATATTGAAGTTAATGCTCAATGGAAGATATAATGTCTTCAGATGGATGGGGCCGGGCCGCGCCGGGCGCAGCACATCATCAAAATTTGATTTGAAGCATCAAAAAAAAAGAGCAACAACAACAGCAACAAAATTGTACAAAATTCTACAACAGCTGTGCGAAATTTGAGCTAATTTTACGGGCTCAAAAAAAAAACGCCTACAATCATTTTAAATGCGAAAAGGAGATGGAAAAAGACCCAAACATTATAATCAATCATAATTCTGAATGCTGAAGAATATTTTCAACTTTAAGGCATTCAAATAAATGCTTAAAAAGGAAGAAAAGGAAACGAAAATATACTAAATGCTTTTTATTGAATTTTGCACTTCATTCATATAACAAAAAATAAATTGAAGAAACTTCACCTTTGAGCAATTAATCAAATGAAAAACCGAAGATACTCAGCCGATTTTCGTCAAAACTTAATCAATTGGAAATCTCTTTGATATCAAAACACACACACACACACTGACAATCTGAGCAAACATTTATAAATAATGCATTAAAAATTTCTTTGAACTTATTGCAAGAATATAAATATATTTTGTACTAAGCCCGTTTTGAAACAAAAGTTTTCTTTTGCGTTTAAAGCAAAAAATATTTTTGGCTTATTTGAGATTTTGTTAAAAATGTTTTTTGATTGAATTAAGCAACAGTTCACTTTATTAAGTTTTAAGAAAATATTAAAAATAATGAGAAAAATGTTAAGAGAATAAGCGAGAAATTGTTTTAAGCATTAAAATATTCAATTATTAATAAGTTTTCCTATGAAAAATATATTGTAACAAAAACTAAGCCCGAAAAAATATTTCTTTCTTTTTACAAACTCAAAAAAATAAATAAATCTTTCTAACAATCTTTGTTTAAGTTCATTATTATTCCGCATTTTGTTCCACTTTACAGAAAACCTGATTTCGATTTCAATTTCACAAGTAAAAGTTTTTTAAAACTGAAAATAATTATGTATCAATTATTGATTTATTTAATAAATTAAATCTAGTATATAATACTAAGCTTAATGCTAGTTTTAGTTGGGGCTCTTCTAAAAATTCCATATTTTGCCATATGTTTGAAATTTTCTCTTTATTTTGCCGTCGGCATTGAATTATGAAGAACCCGAAGCGAAAAACTTTAGTTTTTTTTCTTTCTGCTGACCCAGAAAAATGTGCAAAAAGGCCAACAAACTAACAAATAGTAATAAAACAAAGTTAAGTACAAACAGGGCCTAGACGAAAAAAAAAAGTAAAAAATCGACAAGCCAAATAATTGTCTAGACGTCATTTTGGGCCCAAAAGTTAACTGTGTTAACTGGCCCAACACACAGCATTAAGCCATAAGAATGTTTTTGGCCAAAATTTGGTGAGAATGAAAATTGGTTTGGTTTTAGTTAAATTTATAATATTATTTTAATTTTTTTCAAAGTTGCTATATTTGATTTTAAATTGATTTATTCATTTATTTATTTATTTTTTTTTTTTGTTTTTTTTTTGATTTTACGATTTATTTCACTTTTTTCTTAATTAAAATCAAAAGTAAATCGCGTTTAATTTATTTTCCTTACATTATTTGAAAAATCTTTTTAAAAAATAAACATTTTCTATGCGTCAAAACCATTTTATCAAGATTTGCTTTGCCCAAAGAAATTTTCCGTTTAATTTTTAATCGAAAACGATTTTATTTTAATATGATATATTGACTGTAAATTTTTAGTTTTTTATAGTTTAATGTAGTTTATATTTTTTTCTATTAATATTATTTGTTTTTTTTTTCATTTCTTCTTGTTTTTATTTGAGTCAAATCAAAATATTTAACTTTTGCTTCAAATATCTTTTGTTTAATTTATAGAAATATTTGTTTCATGATTTTTACGGCAAAGCTTAATATTTTTCAAGTCAACTTGCAAATCTCAACTATAAAATTATGTTTCGGATATGCCTGAACTATTAATTTCTTCAACTCGAAAATAATAATTATTTTTCAGTTCTAACATATGTTAATTTTATTATAGAAAAAACACTTTTAATTTCTAAGTAAAATCGCGTCTTAATCGTTGCAACCGTGAAACGTGAAAGCGTAAAAAGGACACAAGATATTTGCCAAAAAAAAAAAAAACGACAAGAAAACAACAACAACCAAATATATGCACCCATATTGTTTATTGGGTGTTGTTTTTTTTGTTTTTGTTGTCTCGCGTTTTTCATGGCATAAAATAGATGTTAATAACAGAAGTTTGACCTACATTTGTTGCTGTGTTGGCTGGCTGGCTGCTTGTTCTCCTTTTGCTTCTGTTTCGGCTTCCTTCACTTCTTCCTTGGAAGAAGGATTTGGTTGTTTGCCGCTGACACTGCAGCTGCTAGCTCTTTTTTTTTTGTTTTTGGTCTTCCTCACACGAAAAAAGCAACAATAGTAGAAGCTAGATAGAATCCGCTCCCGCTCTCTCACACTTCGCTTTTACAGTTATATATGAGTTGGAGCTGATTGTGCTGTTGTTGTTGTTGTTGTTGCTACTTTGTATTTGATCTCCACGCGTAACACTATTGCGGCACTTTTTCTTTTGCACACTTCTTCTTCTTTCTGCGACTTCTCTCAATTGGATTTTTGCATGTTTTGTTTGGGCAATATTATTATTATATTTAGTTGGTTGATGTTATTGTTATAATAAATATTTGATGCACTTGAAAAAAAAGATGACAAAAAAACAAACAGGAACAAAATGATGTGCACCTTTTCGAATATAATAAATATTTCAATATTTATGTGCAATTGCTGTTGTTGTTGTTACTGTTTTGACTTGGTTTTGGCTTGGTTTTGGTGCGTTTAGACGCACACATACGAACACACAGAGACGCGCGCTCTTACACACACACATATATAGATTAAAATATATAAATTGTGACGAGATAATAGTAGAAGAAGCGCGATGTCGGCTTGCGTTGATTAAGCGACGCTAACGCTAACGCTAACGAAGACGACGACGACGGGGACACAAACGACCACACGACGCACCGACAACGTGTCCAAACGCTTCAATGAATCGAACAGAACTGAAACGCGGGCCCGTCACAATGGCTGCTGTTGCTGCCTGTTTGCCTGACTGCGGCCTGTCTGACTGCTGCTGTTATTGCCTGCCTGCGCTTGCCTGAATGCCTGAATGCCTGGCTGGCTGGCTGACTGTGCCGTGCCTGCCTGCTTTGCCTTGTTGCCTGTCAAGAGAGCAAGCGAACGAGCGACCGAGCGAGAGAGAGCGCGCACAATGCATACGTTGTTCATATGTGCATTGGTGTTGAGACGACGCTCTCAACGTGCTTGAGTTTGCAAGATGTATAGCCAAAAACAACAACATGCGGGTGGCTTTCTCTCTCGCTCTGTCACAGCTTCTGATTACATTGATGCTGCTGTTAACTGCGAGAGATTGAGAGACACTGTTAACTAATTCAAATTGTATTTTGCTAAGAAAATTATTTTCAAATCAAAACTTTTTGATGCATTACATAAGTTGACAAGAATAAATTTATATTTCAATGTTAAGTACAAAACTATATTATTTTATGAAAATATTGTTATTTTTGGATTTTTTGTTCAATTATTAATTATTAATGTCATATATGTATGGGATAAATGTATATATTGAAGTCAAGTTTTTAAGTTTCAATTCCCATATAATTTATAAGCTTTTTGTATTTATTCATAAACTTGTGTTTCATTAGGTATTAACTTCTTGTTTTGGCCCTTTATTTATTTGTTGACACCGGACGCAGGAACATAAGAATTCAGCTTACAGCTGCATGTTATTTAACAGCAGCAGCAAATTGATTACTCTCTCTCTCTCTTTATCATTTTGCTAAACCAAACAGGTTTTGGCTGTCCACCCACGTGACTGTTATAAACGCTGAGCGTGTTTACAGTTCACAGGACAATCAGAGCCCAACTGCTGTTAGCCGCCACAGGTTTCTGTTGCTGCGCTGCTTGCGCCGCAGCTCTAAACAGCTGTTTCATGATTGTTTACTGCGTAGCGTATAACAGTTTGGCTAAATTCATTGCCAATAAAATGATACAATTTATATTTTATTGTGTTTAAATTTGAAAGAAAAAATAACTTTTTTGAAAAAAATTCTTATGCAAAAATTTGAAAAGCTCTATTTGCATTTGCAACTATTTGAATAAGCTAAAAAAGAACAGATTTTATGTAACGGTATCATGGCTTTTGTCTCTCTTTGTTTAGCAAGTGAAAGAGTGAGAGTAAGAGAAAATTGCTGCTGCAGCCGTATAACAGCCGTTTATAGCAAAAAACTCTTATACGGTATGCAGGTGGTTGCAAACTTGACTAACATTGCAATAATTCGGAAACAACTTGTTGAGATCGCCATTAAAAAAACTAAATATTTTGTTTCGTTTGAAAACTAAACCATCTTTTGTGCTGTAATAAATATTGTAACGCAGCCATTTGGATATACCAATTGATAAATGTATAAGCATAACGGTTATCGTTACTGACAGTTGTAAGCGCCGACGCAGCATCCCAACTCAAGCCAGAAATTTGACACCTCTCCCTCATTCTTTATCCCTCTCGTACTCGCACTCGCGCTCCTTTTAAGATTAAGATTAAGTGCCAAAACTGCAGTTGGCATTGCCATCATCGATAAACAGTTACGACACACTCACACACAGATATTGCACACTCTCTTATTTTTTTGAGAAAATAATAAGGTCAATCAACGGGCGCAGCGGGCGGCGACAGCGATGTTGTCAACAGCTGCGCTAGCTGCGCGCACCAACACACAGAGAGAGGGAGACAGTCAAAAGGCAACGGCGACTGCGCAGCCAGGCAGATTAATTGCGTCTTCGTCGTCGTCATCGTCGATGTTGTCTGCGGCGTGAATTTATGAGTTTCACATGAGCGATGGCCTGGCTGCAGCTCAACTCTGTCTCGCTCGCACGCACCTACAGTAGTAGAATGTACTCTGCTATGCTCTCATCATTTGTATAACATTGTGTAGTTGTTGTTATTTGTTTGTGTGTGTGTGTTTTTTTGTTTCTTTCTGGTACACACTTGAGCGCCGTCTTGTGAGCGCCACTTGAGGTCCGTTCTTGTGTCCAGAGACTGTAATTCTTCGTCTTCTTCTGCTTCGGCTGCTGCTGCTGCTGCTGTCAATTTATTTGCTTTCGTGGGCATCGCGGCATCGTTGTTGTTGTTGTTGTATGTAATGTAATATGATATGAGGTGATGCGATGTGTGTATGTATGTATGTATGTACATTTGTGTACTTATAAAGGTATTCATGTGCGTGACGCTGCGTGTTTGTGTGTGTGTGTGTGTGTGCTATATGAAACGTTAATTCAATTAATCGAAATTGAACCTTTTTTATTTCGATCTTATTTACCAGGAATTGTAATGAAATCTTAGAGGTTCGCTTATAAACTCAAATTAAACATTCAGTTCAATTTGATAAAAGTTCAATTCAATCAAACAATCATTATCTATGTGTATATATACATATCTATACTATATTTTTCAAGCGTTGCAAATTCAATTTATTGACAGCGGGCGGCTAATATGGAACGATTTGTAGAGTGTAATTAAGCCAAATCAAGTCGACTATTAAACAATTGAAGATAATTACGCGAAACCAAAAACAAAAAAAAAGAGAAAGAATTTCTTTGTCTTCCTCTTTCTCTTCGTTTAGCTACTAATTGCGAATGCAAAAGAAGGTGCACAGCATGGGAAGAAAGCAGGGGAAGAAGAAGAAGAAACAGACGAACTATATGTATAACTAATCAAAAGAAGAGAAATGCAAATCAGTTGAAAGTCAGCCGATCGAAGGAGAAATGGGGGAAGGGGGGATAGAAAGGGAGACAGCCAACCAATAATTAATAGAAATAATCTTCTATTATTTTTTTTAATATCAATTTACAATCCCAATTCCCATTCTTCGACTTCTTCTTCTTCTTCTTTGTTTAGCTAAAAGCATTCAGATCAAAGCTCAGTTGGATATCAATTTTTGATAAGTTTTTTGTTTTAGGGTTACAAAAAAACCTCCTACGTTCTGCACATCTGAAGATTGAAGGTTAAATAAATATTCTCTATCAAAATTAATATTTAAGTAAAATAAAGAATATTTTTTTTTTGACAAAATATAAAATGTTTTTTAAGAAGAAAGCTTCAATTATTGAAAGTTTGGCGATTTTCATATAGAAAAAGAGATAAAAAAGATACAAATATATCGCGATGGGTAGATATGGATAAAAATATGATTATCTCTATAAAGATAACATCTAAAATACGTAAAGTACATTCTTTGTTTTTTGTAATAAATATTTTTTTTTAAATACTTTTTTCCCCAAATTAACATATTGATAGATATAAACACTAAGTATATACGTTAAATTTTGTTATAAAATTATCAGTTTTACCCCATCGCATTTGTACCTTTATAAAGGGTATACAAAAAATCGCTCCTAAAAGTGCCTCCTTTAATGAAGTGAAAAAGTAAACTTTGTCTGTGTGAGTGTGTGTATGTGTGTGTGGATCAAATCCCACCGAGAGAACGCAGCGGTAGTTTTTTGTTGTTGCTTTCTGTTTGTTTGTTTTTTTGTTTGCCTTTTTCTCTTTCGTTAAGTTAAGACGTACCGCAATTAATACAAATATACAAAACTGTAAGATGTTATGTGTGTGTCTGAGTGTGTGTGTGTGTGTGTTTGCAGTTATAATTAAGTGATACACATAAAGGTGAGAGAGAGACTAGATGGAATAGAAGATGCTTCTCTTTGTTTCGCTCACCCACACACACACACACACACACACACACAACCCGTTTCGTCTTAATGATTATTTTCAATTACTTTTTCACTCTCTTTTTTTTTGTTTTTTGCGCCGCTGCTGCGTATAACAAAAGCAAGGAGATGAGGCTAGGGTGATGGTGGCTAGGGGAGGGGGACGGGGCTGGGTAAGAGGGATCAATTGCATGAAATCAATTCGAGAGGCAAAGAGAGAGCCTTTCGAAGTTCTTGCTGTTGTTTTTGTTGTTGTTATTAATTTCCATCCATAGATCTTAAGCTGTCAGCGCATCTTTCAACTGAAAACCGACAACGTTGGGGTGGTGGGACGACAGAGAGAGAGAGAGAGAGAGAGAGAGAGAGTGGAGGTGAAAGAGGTATCAACGGTTAACGAGCTGTCAAACGATGACGATACAAAATATACAATGTACATACAAAATGTATGTACATAAATTTTGACCTGACCCTGAAAAACATTTTTTAAAAAACAAACCAAAAATCAAATTCAAATTTGAAACAAAATCCGAAGGCGTTTCAAAAAAATATTTTTAATCAAATCACAATTTTCTGATACTCAACAATTGAAGAGAAATGTTTTTAAATCAAAAAAATAGCAATACAATTTTTATATATTTTTTTTTTGTGAAACTTGGAATATAAGAAAACTGTACTACGAATAAGCTTTTTTTTTACAATGGAACTTTTTTCAACTTGCCTTAAACAAAGCAAGAAATATTTTCGTTATAAGGAATTTTTTAATAAAAAATGGGTTTTAGATTTCGAATCAATTTACAGAGTTCTGGAAAATGATTCCGTCGACAGAAAACGTTGTCTTAAAAATGTGCTTTATATGGCAGCTCCACTGTATATGTGTATCTGGTTAGTATTTGTGACAGATTTTGTTATGTTATCCACAAAAAATGTCTTATTAATGCCAAACACACTTACTTTTCCTTACCCCTCCCCTTACCCCCGCCAACAAACAACTCATCCTTTTTTTTTACGTGTCAACCTCCTTGTCTCTCTTTTTTTCTTCTTCATATTGCATTTGACAATAACAATTGCATTTGGCAACAGATAGAGAGCGAAAAAGAGAGAGAGAGAGGCACAAAAGTTTATGGCTAAAACGGATTCGAATTGCCAATTTCATGCTTCGAGTGCAGGGCTTTCAATCAAAACCTCAGCAATTCAGTGGGTTTCTTCTTCTTCTTCTTCTATTTTTTTTTTGGATTAGCAGGTTTGGAAAGGGGGAGCTAAAGCAAAGAAGAAGCAAAACGCGAAAAGCAAACGGTGAAATTTTCATAAAGAAATGCAGAAAGGCAGAAAGGATGAATACTACTAAACAACAAGTGTATTAACATTTCAACTTCACATCGTGTCAAAATATACAAACAAACAAACATACATACAAGCATATGTATATGTATATGTGTGTGCATGACCTCGTCTCCTTTATCTTCTCTCTGTCGTTGGGCAATTGGATTTGGTATATATGTATGTGTGTATGTGTGTATGTATGTATGGTACTCCAACGGGACATCACTTTCACATCGCACAGATGCTTTCCACTCTCCAAAAAAAAAAGAAAGAAAGAGGAGTCCTGTCTACACACACATAAACACACACACACACACACTAACACACTTACAGAACTAACCAACGAGGCACGCGATTTTTATGGCATATTTGTGAGCTTATTGTAATGAATTACTTTCGAAATCTTTTTCCTCTCTTTCTACTTCAACTCCCATTCCATACTCTCCCTCAAATACTCAGCATATTTTTGCATCGAGAAAGGGTATATACACTTCTAAGAGCAATAAAATTGTGTCTTAAAAACTTCACAAAAAAAAAAAAAAATCGAAAAGGAAACTCAATAAAATTATTATTTAAATATTGGAACTGGAAAAATAAAAATAAATAAATGATATGAATATTTTTTTTTAAAGCAGCTTTTATCTTAACTATGCGAATCTTGAATTAAAAAATAATAGAAATACAAATATTTATTCTTTCATAAGATTTTTTAAAAATTTGTATATATTTTTTACTCAAAATATTTTTTTTTAGCAAAAAATATTATTATAATGCACAAAAAAATTTTTATTTAAAAAAAAAAATATTTTTCCTGCATAAAAATAAATTGTTCATATATTTTGTATCTACAAGGAATTTTAACTTGTTAATTTTTTTTTTCAAGATTTTGTTTTAATGTCTATAATACCGTTTTAAGATTTTCATGCTTTTTCAGACTGCTATTGACTAGGCAATGCTTTTCAGTACCCATTTTGAATTCATTTTAAGACAAATTTTTTCTTAAATATTTCATTTGGAAAATATTATTATAATTATTATTGTTAAACCAATCCCATTAAACCAATCTTACAAAATTTAATTTAAATCTTTTAAAAATTACAGGGTATCTGTTGAAGATCATATTCACTTGGTTTCAGCTTCATTTATCTATCTATTTTTATTTTCATTTTATTTTTTTTTTGTTTTTTGTTTCGTGTTTTTTTTTACGTCGTTTTTTTGGCTGGTGTAATCCATGCCAATGGTCGTTAGTCGTTAGTCTGAGGCACGGTTATTGACTGCGGGTTATATACTAAGTATAGTATAGAATATATGTTTGGATGTATGCATGTGTGTGTGTGACATGTGTGGCATGTATGGCATTTGCTGTAATCATAATTTTATGTCCATCTAAGTAGCTAGACGCATGACGACTGTCAACGACACTGCCCCCAAAAGAAGAAGAAGTAGAAGAAGGACATCACGACATCAGAATCATCTCAAGCACAAGAACATATGTATGTATGTATTTCCATGTGTGTGTGTGTGTGCTTACAGTTTTAGCATCGCTGTCAATCGAGGCAGAGATATATAGAGAAATGGTCTTAGAAAATGTCATTTACACGCTGCCACCAATGACATTTACCTTAGCTCTTCTCAAAGCCAATGACACAACTTCACATACTATGCCTAAAACATTCAACGTTAGTTAGTTCAGTCAGTCACACACACACACACACACACATATAACTGTACAGTGTACACCTTAAAGCCCGAAGCAAGCCAACAAACCCAAGCTGGCGGCTGTCAAGCCGTTTGAGAGCTCTGCTTTTAATCAGGACATTCGGACTGTATTCGTGGCATTAACAAAATTTTAAGACATTCGATTATTCATACACTGCTCCAAAGATTAAGGCATTTTTTAGGTTCCAGATTGGTCAGTTTTCGGGTAATTTAAACCTGAGTTGAATAAAGAATTATTTCTAAAGCATTTTAAATGAACAAATAGTGAAACCGACCATTTGAATATTTGGTACAGCTGGTCACACTGTTCTGTTAAACCTATCGAAATCTTTATCGATAAATGTTGGGCTTGAACTGTCACTTGAATACTTTTTCAGTTGTTAGTCTGTTCTCGACGAGCAAGCACTGAAAATATTTAAAAAATAAATATACATAAAAATCTTTCCAGTCTAAAATTCAGCTCGTCGCGTAAAATCATCAAAATTAACCAACATAAATAATCGAAAGTATCTTGAAAATGGGTATTGCAAGCAACTTCAATGACGCTTTTTTTGTGTTGGCCGTCGGGCTCAACGTATGGATGCACCGATTGTTGGCCAGAGAAATCGATTGTGCAAGCACTTTTTTGCTGATAACAGTTTTTGGCTTGCTGGAGAATTGCCGTGTCCATATCAGGGCTGTATCGATCTTGACGCTGATAATGTATTGTGCTATCGGTCAATTGTTGCTGATATATTGCTGGTGGCCGTCCGGCGATTTGTTGCAAACTGGTTGTGATCATATTATGGCCACGGAGTATATTGAGAGCCGTATCGATATTACTTCTCCATGGTATATCATCTGCAAATTTTATGTACCCGAAGTATTTAAGATAATCGTCATGGCATATGGATGTTATGATGTATTGGACAGCTATAAATTCCAAAAGGGTCAAGCCAAAATCGTCAAAAGATCTGGGTTACGCGATTATCATTTTATATATCAACTCATAGAAAATAGGAATCGTTAATGATTCAATAACTCAATCATCGAACCAAGCCAATTATATTTTTTTATATACTATAAAGATTAGGTAAGGTACTCACAAAAAATAAATTCAAAGATTATTTTAAATGTTTTTATTTATTTATTTAAAGCTCTTCAAAATTATTATGGACGATGCATCAATCGGGAAACACTTTTTAAACACTTTTTAAACACAAACTGATTTGCTTACGTTCATAATTTTATCGATTTCTCGATTTCTTTTTTGGACTATCATATAAAAAGGTCCTTTACTGAACCTTTAAAGGGCTTTATAAGCACTTTGCTATTAAATCGAGTTAAGTTTACACTTTCCAATAATCCTTAACTTAAACTCTTTTTGCATATACAGTACGAACTTGTTTAACGCAACCTTCGTTACACCAACACACATTTAACACTCAGTTTTTCGCAAGAAGGTTGCGTTAACGAGTTCATACTGTATAATATAGTTGGTTTGTATATTTAAATACTTGAACTTAGATCTCTACTTTTAATACTTGGCTCTTTTGTTCCCGAGCTTTTAGTCGCAGATTTTCTGCGTTCCACGTTTGTTTGCAAACCCTTAACTAAAACTTAAACTTAAGACCCATCTAATACTCTTAGCCCTTGCCACAAACAACAACAACACAAACAACAAAAACAATCATTAGCTGTATATAAGCGGCATTGACGGTGAAAATGTGCTACATGAAACGTTTACGTTTATCCTTTGAGTAAGCAAAGTGAATGCATTCACAAGGATACAAGTTGTACAAGAAGCTGAAGCGCAAACCACAAAAAAAGAGAAGACTTGAATAAAATTAATGGAAGTAATAATAATGTTAAATACCCTTTTCGACGATGTAAAATTTGTAGTTCTTAAAGCCAAATATGAGGAAAAGAAATAAAATTATAATGTTAGCAGAAACAATTTGTTTCAGGGGAGTTAAATATAAGAAGATGTTCGAGAAAAAAATTTCCTAAAAATAAAAGAATTTTTTTCAAAACATTTTTTAACAAGGAAAATCCTGCTTCTTTTGAAGTTTATGAAATGAAAGAATTATTGAATATTAAATTTGAATATTTCTTGTTTGATTGATGCATTCCAAAACGTTTTCGAATCCCACACAAAATGCATTTCTACAAAATACTTTCTAAGGCTGCAAAGGATCCTAACGAAAGGGTATAGAAAATAGCAAATGAATGAGCTCACATATCAGACAACAACAACAACAACAACAAACAGCATGACACAACAAGAGGAAGAACAACAAGGTGTAACTCACAAACATACACACACAAACACAAACAAATACAAACAAACTATATATCCTTGCCTGGCAAATCCAATAGCTAGCCAAGCGAGAGGGTCAAAGGGGTTAGCGGGGTGGGGGGGGTTGCGACAAGAAAGATGGCTAGAAAAACCTATAAAACCACGTAATCTGCAAGTGAGTTCTTTAATTATGCTGCACAACGCAACACACACACACACACACATGTTAACGAAAAAAAGCAGCAGGTGGCTGGCTAAAACACACACACATGGGAATATGAAGAGAGGGGGGGGGGGGGGGGCTGGTTAGGGGGGCCATGACCGATGTGAGAAACGCAAACAGAAAATGCGAAGCGAAAGCCGCTTACAAAAAACCGCAAAATGCTACGGACATCTTTGGCAAGAGAGCGAGAAGAGCGCAGAGAGGGGAGAATAGGGAAACGGAGAAGCAGCCAGTTATAGTTGTTGTTGTTGTTGTTGAGGCAAGGCGCGGCGCCATTTTAAAGTTTTTTGGGTACTGCGGCTTTTTCAGCTCCAATATCCTTCTGTCTCTTCATGCTATGCTTGCGAAAAGGATAACAATGAGAGAGAGAGAGAGAGATAGAGAGAGATGGACAGAGCAGAGATACTGTGAGTTTGCAAGAGGAAGAAATGGCTTCTGCTCTTGGTTCGTCGGTTTGCTTTTTGGTTGATGCCAATGTGAAACCATTTGCAGATTTAATTGCCGTCAACATTCGAGGTTTTTTTTTTTTGCTTTAGCACATCTTCTTCCCATCTTGTTATTGTCCAAAGATTACACGGGGTATCAAAATTTTTCCATAAAATATAACAATTTTTCATTGAATTATTTTGCAATGCTTATTTGATTAAGTTTATTTTCACTTAGTATTTCTTGTCTTTGAATAATACAAGAAAAAAAATTAAAACATGCTCTTTGAGAACTTCTGTAACGGTTCTTCACTTAAATTTTCTTAAAATCCTTCCGTAGGAAAGTCAAATCCTGCAATTCTTATTATTTTTCCGAAATAAAAATTCCTATGTAATAAAACAGGTTAAAGTTTTTTATGTGCTTACAGGGCGTTCCGCTAGTCGGTCACATTGCCAAACTCTGGTCAAATTCTGTTACTCACATTTCCCGACTTCTCCTTGTTGTTGTTTTTGGCAATATGAGCGTCAAACGGCAAACGCAGATTAGAGACAACAAAGCGACAACATGCACCCAAAAAGTGAACCTAAACTACACAAACAGCTCCATTTGACTCGTCCTTCTTTCCATCTTCTTCTTCTTCTCTCCGGACTTTATTCCCTTTGCCGACCGCAATCTTGGTTCTAGTCTTTGTCGCGTTGGCCAAGTTTTGCGGTCAGTTGGGGATTTTTTTTTTTTTTTGAAGAATTTTTAGCTAATGCTGTCGAAAACAGATTTTAAGACATTTAACAATATGGTTTTGTCTCTGTGAGCGATAAGGATACAAAAATGGAAACCGCAAACAAGCTGAGGCATATGAGCATTCAGCAATTGACATCGACCAATTTTTACGTTGTTCAAAGACAATGTTATCGCCTCTCGATCGATAACACAAACTTAACGAATAGAGAAGTAAAATTGTTGGTAAAGCGAATAAGGAAATGATTTTTAGTAACAAAATAAGTTTTTGAAGTTATTACAATGACATATATTACCATCTAATGTTATCGGTTCTTAAAATATAATCTAATCGGTTATTAATATTTACTTAGTACTTATGTATATTTTCGAAATTCTTAGAGCACAGCGTATACAAAAATAAAACTTTATTTGCATACGAAGTGAGATTGAAGTTCGTAGAAGGTTTTTAAATAAAACTTAAGGAATTTAATAGATCTTACTTTTATTATAAAGGCTAAAGTTTGTAAGGATGGATGTTTGTTACTCTTTTGCTGAATGAATTTTGATGAAACTCTACAATAATATAGCTTAAACATCAGAACAACACATAGGGTAGAATTTATGATAATATTTGTTAGCCCAACCAATAAGAATGCCTTTTGACTTTTCAAGTCAATGTTTAGTTTTTTTTTTATTTATATAACAAAGTTGAGTTAAAACCAATTCAAGACAGGATTTCGACCTGCTTGAATTTAAGTAAAAAAGTTAATTGAAAGTCGAACTTTGTTTCGATATTTTACCCAAACCAATACAAGGTTTTGCAAACTAGAAAATATTTCAATTAATACGAAAAGTATTGCAAAATGTTATAACTTAAAAGCTAATGCTAAAGTTAATATGTACTATTGAAGTGTAAAATTTGTATAAAGACTAACTTAATATAAGCGCCGAGTAACTTAATAAAATAATGTGCAAGTATATAGTAAATATCAAACTTACCCCTGTGATTCGTTGGGTGAAATTGGGTTTATTTGCTGCTCGGCGGTACGAAGATTATCGCTTATAATATAATCTATAAATGGAAAAATAGAATGGGAATGTTTATTTATTAAATCAACAAACATTCGAAGGATTTAAAGTTAATCAAACTTTTAAAAAAAGCTTAGTTGAATGTCTTTCAAATCCAGTCAAATTTCAACAAAATTGTTCAAAGAGCTTTTAGTACACTGTTAACAGTAAACTGTTAATAGTTAACATTGCTGTTATCGCCCAACGAAATATCGCAAAAGCTCAATGCAAGTTTGGACTGCTTTTCGGTTGAGCTTTTTGGGACATTTGGGAAATTTAAAGGACTTACCCTTTTGAAGCTGGCTGGTTGGTATGAATTCCTCATGTTTTTGGTCCCCCTTTTCTTCGTATTTGAGCTTGTAGTCGGAATGCTTGCGCAAGGACATTAGCAATGATTGTGTCCTTGGTGGTATCTCTGGCGGCGCTGGCTCCGGCGGCGGTTCCGATTCCCCCTCACTACTGCCGTCAACAAACTCCAAATCCTGCACACTGCCAACCAGTTCGGGCAACTGTAGCGATGATGCCTTGTCTCTGTCTCTTGTTGCTGTCGTGCCGATAAGCTGTTGGTTTTTCTCGCTGCGATTGACAGATAGCCCAGATGTGCCCGACGATGAGTTGGTCATGCCGCTCAGGCGATTCAAAGTGTGACGAGTTGCGGCGCCGCTCCTTTGACTGCGCTGACTGCTCGACGCCGCTGTCGATGAGGAACCCGATGCTGGTAGCAAATAAGCTCCAGATCCAGCCACAGCTGTTGGGTCCTGTGACGGCGTTACCTCTTCACTCGCATATTTGGCATTGAGAAATGGATTCGTACTTCTCGTTGCGGCTCCGTTTCCGTTGCCTGTTGCATTCAGTGTGCTGCTGCTGCTGCTGCTCAAGTTTCCGCCACCTGCTGCTGGCGGAAAGAGTCCCAAGTTTGCATTCGATTGATATTTAACGGTACTCGCTGATAACGTTGCCAGCTTTATTGGCGATTGTGACGTCACAGCTGCTGCTGTTGCTGCGGCTGCGTTTCTCGTTGAATGCGGCTGTGCGTATGTGACCTCGTTTATATGGCTGGCATCGGCACTACGACGAGCACTCCTCTGACGTAAATAATCTGGTTCGCTATCTGAATTATAGTGCTCCATGCCTAGACGAGGAAGAAGAGAGCGAAAAGCAGGGAGAGAAAGTGGAAGAAGTTAGAATACGTTAAAGTTCTAATATAGAAACGTATTCGTATAAACTATTTAATTCGTTTCGTTGATAACATCTGACATTTTCGATTAAGACATGTTATCCATAACAATAAAGTCTTGAATTTTCCAATTTCATGCATGGGAAAATTAATTATATTTTTGATCATTTGTAAAAGTTTCAACGAAATCGGTTCAAAAAACCGGAAGATGTCGCAAATTTCAATTTACAGGGTTTCTTTTCTCCGATCTACCTTAACTAAATCGATAACAGCAACTGTTAAATGAGCTGAAGTTCAGTTTCTGTTAATATCAGGTTCTGAAATGCAATGCTTTTCCTTGGTTTTCATTTCACAAGTGTCACAAGTGGGACCTTAGTTAAGTTACTGCCGGAAGTTGCTACAGAATTTATTTTGCTAATTGCAAAACTTTTTTTTTGTTATTTTTGCTTCTTTGTCTTTGTCTTTTATCCTCTCAAACATTTACAACTTTATATTGATATCTAAATGGGTAACGTCTATTAAATTGGTTTCTGTTTCTTTTTGCGGATACTTTATATTCAATTAAAATGCGCAGTCCACATGAAAAAAAAATAGATAGAGCTCGCGTATCAAGTGCACAATATAAATAAATGAATGAATGAGTGGAGGAGGCACTGGACGCGGCTGATAAAGATTGAGTAATTGAAGCTAAAGCAACTTCAATTCAATTACAAACCCAGCTGTATTCGAAAAGTGAAAGGGAGAGTAAGGGAATTCATTGCCTAATCGAAGCATAAAACGCAAATCGTGCCATTTTTATGTTCTCCTTACATTCTATCTCTCTCACTCTTACGGTGTCTTTGTTTGTTTATTTTTTTTTTTTTATTGTCTGTTAATATTTAATGCAATTTACGATTCATTTTTTACAACCTCATAACACTCGGCACCATTTTAACAGTCAGCTTGGAGGCAGCTGGGGAACAATTGTTTTGGGCTCCCTAATCGAACGAGGAGCAAAGGGAATTACGAAATCTGTTAGTGAAGGGCTCTTAAACTTAAGTTTATTGTAGAACCTTTGCTTTGAATATAATAAAATAACAAAAACACAAACTAACAAGCTTTAAAGCTTTTAATAGATTGTTCATTGAGTTGTTAAAAGAAAGTTAAAAAGTCAAAATAAAAACAGCAAAAATAATAAAAAAAAATATTTTGAAGCAAAACTTAGTTTATTTCCGTTTCCCATAAATAATTTAATGATTAAAACTTAAAGAAATTCACGTTAAATTAAATTTTAATTTCTTCCTACTTTATTTAGTTTTTTTTTTATTATGATTTTAGAATTAAGCAAAAGTTTTGAAGTTCAAGCTTTAGAACAAAGCACAAACGAATTGCAACGAAAAGTTGCATGAAATATGAGCAAGGATTCAAACTTTTCTCAACTAAAATTAATTAACTCATTAATAATGAAGATGCGAAACGGAAATCTAGCTTCGGATCGAGCATTGTTCAAACTTAAGACCAAAACAAAAATGTATAATCAGTTAAGTTTGGCGACTCCGAAAGATTTACAAGCTATAAAAAGCTAAAAACATGTCTCAAATAAATCGAGGCGGCCACAAAACCAATTTCAAAAACAAAGCCACATTTAAGTCCAGACTAGAAATAGAATCCATACAGAAAGCTAAAGCATAAATGAAAACAAAAGTAAAAAACACTTAACTAAGAGAAACCCTTCACTTATTGTCAGAAATTAAATTTCCCTTAACTATGTATTGAATTTATCATTCGAGTTTATGTCTTACGATAATATGTATGGAAGAGTATACAAAAGTTCATTGCAATCATGTTTTGTTTTACTTAGAATTCGTCTTGAGACATTTGTGACCGCGCATCGAGTATCGAATGAGGAGGGTTGGGTTGCGATGGATTAGATCCGATGATGACCACAAATGAATAATTCAATTAAATAAAATAATGAATATTTCGGTTGATTGACCGATTTGTGTCAGGGCCACAATTCAATTGCTTACTTATGCAAGCATTTCCTACTCATCTCCCAACAACGAAAAAAGTATCGTTGTCTGCGTTATATTTATTTGTATCTACGTTAAGCTGTCGCTCGAATGAAGGAATAGCAAATTAAGTTATGCAAGGTTCACTACACTTTAACAGTGAACTAAAATGTGTTTTAATTATTCAACTTGTCTTGAACAAAGTTTTACAAAATTGCTTCATAACAATCTCTTTCAAAACTCTTTCGCCTGACTGACTTGCTATCAACGCACAGCCCAAACGGTGTAAAGCTAGAATGTTGCATTCTGTTGCAGAACATCGATTTTATGCTCTAGACGTGCACTTGAATGGGATTTTGAGCTATTTGTTTCTTGGTGAGGTCAATGAGCGTTTCCTTAACGAAAAATAGTAACTTCGATATTCTGCAATCGAGCTATTTATTAAATCTATGAAGCCTGCTTACAAACTGAGTTTCAACTCAATCGGACAGAAGAAAACATTATTAGATTTATTCGGAAATTTTCCAAACAAACCTTATTTGAAGTCCACGGGATGAAAAGAAAAATGCTCTATTAGGAATTTTACGGGCATTACCAAATTAGGGAAAATAGCTTTCAAACTTTTTTCCATTCTTTCGTACAAACTTTTCCCCATCAGCTAGGAAACTTCTTCGTTTAACTTTTGTAAAAGTTTTAACTTTCTATTTTTACGGTTTTACGGCAAGTATCGATGGCATATTCTCAGTTAGCGAGGCATCACTGTACCCCTAACTATACTATAACAAACCAAGTTGTATTTCAACTTACTTGCCAATTGCTGACTCTGCAACAGTAGCTGGGCGAGTAGTTGTGTATCGAAGGCGGTTGCCTGGCCGGTATTTTGATATTCATCTTCACTGCTGCTGCCATATCCCATGCCCATTCCCATTCCCATGCCCATGCCCATGCCATGTCCATGGCCATGTCGATGGCTATGCCATTCGGCGGAACGTTGACGCCTCAGCTGATGTTCACCGTTATTTGTTGAGCCCCCAGCTGAGTTTGTTGCCGAACTGTTGCCGCCGCCGCCATTGCCAGAGTAGTAAAAATCGCTGCCGACGGCGCTGCCGCTGCCGACGCGTTTACGTCCAATTGTGCCGGAATGACTGCTGGACATGTTGGAGGCCACAATTCACTTCTGGCAAGGATTTCACCTTCAATTGAACTATGCACGTAAATGTTATCTCTCGGTTCAAATACAAGCAAATTCTTCTTGTTTTTTTTTTTTTTTTTTTGCTTTGCTTTTGCTTTGTTACTTGATTTGACTTTTCATTGTGTTGTTGTTGTTGTCAACGCATTGCCGTTTACTTGTGTGCCACATGGGGCACGCCCCTCTGGCCACCAGTCTGCACCACCTTTCCCCCGGCGCTTCACTCAGTTAATGGCCGCTTTAAGTGCTTAACCGAATTAACTCTGAAACGATAAAAACGACAAAATTTCAGCATGAGTCAAGACACAGATGATAAAAAGTGAGGGAGAATAGTTAAGTAATGTGGAAAAAGGAACAAGAATAGAGCTAGAGAGTTAGTCAGAAAGTGCTCTAGTAGAGATTATTCGACTAGCAGATATTTTGTGATCTGCCATGATACAAGTATGACATTAATACTTTGTTAAGTCGAAAGGAAGGAAAGCTTGACAACTAAACACCCTTTCCTAATGAACAGGGATAATTTTTCGTGTTTTTTGCCTGTGTTTAAGCTATCTTTTGTGTTTATAAATCGATTATGATGAACAATATTGCGTCGACCTTTCCAAAGACAGTAACAAATTTAAGATAATAATGTTATCGATAACATATGCATAGCGAAAATAGGTGGAGTTATCGTTGGGAGAGAGCAAATTGTCCCTTTAAAATTCGTTTCTCATTCCTTAACATCTTTAAATGTTCTTGTACTTGTTGGACATTTAACATTTTCGCACAGCTTGAGGACTTTTCAACATTATCAATGGGTAAAGGTTATAAAAAACTGGCAGGAAAACGGGGTTGAAGGTGGAGGAGGCATATTTATAACCATAAATGTACGAAAATGAAAATAAACAGCAGCCGGCGACAACAACAAGCTGCTTCCTCTGAAACCAACAAACTACTTCAATCCACAGGAATTGGCGACAAACTGAGTCTGGGATTTGGTCGTCGTCCTCGTCCTGGTTTTGGTTCTGGTCAGTGCCTTTCGGTCATGGCGTCAAGTGAACTTAATAGCAATTGCTTTAAATGAAAGCTCGAGCTCTTAAACGTTGCCTGTTATTAGTCCCGCCCTTGTTGCGGTCAAGCAAAGCACCGAGACTAGAAAGTAGAAGCCAGACACAATGCTTGTCTTTCTCTTCTTTCTGTTTTTTTGATGATTGTCCAGTCTTTGTGCAACAATATAACCCGAAGAAGACTAGGAAGCCGTCAAGTGGCAGCTGGGGAGCTGCTGACACTTTTTGGCTTTTTGATTTGATGAGTGCGCATTTGAATGCACTCAAAAGGCAAAGCACAAGTGGCCCCATTACTTGCAGAAAGACCTACTAAAACAAGCATAACTCGGTGACTTGGGGGACTTTGGGAATTTGGGGTTTTTTGGGACTTTGGGGTTTGAGGGTCGTCATCTGCTCTGAAGCGTTTTCATTTATCTAACATACATACAAAGTACTTGTACAGCTGCTTTGAAATAATGCTGCTACAGTCGAACCTCCATTAAAACGATCGACGAATCCTTTAAATTTTCGGAAAAATTAAAATTCGGTTCAATCAAAAAACCCATTCTATCTTGTTACTTTGAGCTATGTTATATGACCGACTGTATTTTTCTCTCTCTCGTTCTCTTTGTCTCCTTGAATCTCTCTCTTTATTTCTCTTTTGCTCTGCTCTCATATGTGTCTTTCTGTTTTGCATCTGAACGCAACACGTTCGCATTTAACTTACGATTCCATTTCGTTCACCTGTCGCACCTCAACGAGCCTGCCTCCTATCTTCTTCTTCTTCTTTTCCTTTGTCCCCTAGCTCTCTGTCTTAATGTCTGTGAACCAACCACTCGAAACAGGAATAATAAACATGCCCATGCTCTGTTGCATACAAACACCTCAACCTAACCACGCCTCGTTTCATTTTAGCTTAAGGAAAAGGACGTTTTAACGCAACACCGCATGTTGCACACACACACACACAAACACACATACGCACGAGAAATGGTCAGTGATTGTGCTTTTAATGGATTAAGATGCGATTGATGCGTAACATGCAAAACATTGTTCTAAATACGAAATATTCTCTTTTGTTTGTGCTTTACTTTAAGGATTTAAGCGACTTTTTTGAAAGGACTTTGCATTTCAAATATCTTCAATACGAATTTTTACTTTAGTAACAAAATCAAAATGCTGTGTAAATCTACTTCGGAGTACTATAAAATATTTGTTGAAAGGGATATTCTAACTTTATATAGGAAATACAAATAAAAAATGAAAAGAAGGCAAAAACACTTTATTATCAATGCTTGAAGCTTTCCTTGAATAAATTATCTTACCCTGAATGGAAACAGGTCGTTATACACACACAGTCACACACACACACACACACACACAGGCACACACTTTCGCACAGAAGCACTTAAATGTCCTTTAGATCCCAAACAACTGAACTAATTGATGTCTATATTTAGATTCAGGAGACAACAACAGTTGACAGCCTTTACCTTTAGCTACCTACCCTTAACTAACACATACACTCACTTTTAAATACGTTGCCATTTCAACAACCGTCCCCCCACCCCAACATGGGTGTCTATGTCAATTTCTTAACCATTTTGCTGTCGCTAATGAAGCCGCATTATTTTTAGGTAAGCTCAACATGAAAATTAATTTCGTTATTTTACTTCGCTTGTGCGAAGGTGTGTGTAGGTGTATATAATCACACACTTATTGCGGCCATATTTGCATGATAGCCCGGTTCTTATACTCTTTCTTTTGGGCAGGATACAAAACAACTTTGATTGACTTGAAAAAACCAATTTGGAAATGGCATTTGTTATGAACCCTTACTTATTGCATCGATTAACTTTATTATTTAGTTGATACACACAAAAAATATATGTAACTTTAAAAAAAAAATCATCGCAGTAGCATTGTTGCCTTGTTCTCACCTGCCAGCCAGAGTTAGTCAAAAAAAAAAACGTTAGTCACACAAAACTAAGCAAGTATTTTTTTAAAATTTTTTTTGTCAAATATGGAATTGGATGCGGAATTCATTAAAGCGTTTGCGCGTCTTCAGATCTCGAATCACGAGCTCACCGTTGACAAGGAATTGAATACGTTTGATGAAAGTGCTCCACTGATGCCACGTCAGCAATGGAAACACGAGTCCTACAGCAAGGTGCCGCAATTCTTTAAGGGTCCGCCGGTGAAAGTCGATAAAATACGTCAAATGTTGCGCAAAGAGGGCAGAAAGCTGTTGATGCATCAGCATTGCGATGACTGTTTGAACGCCGATGATCTAATTGAACTTTATGACAAAATGGAGAAGCACGCCAACAAAACGCCATTGCGCATGAGGAAGACAATCAGCTATAGCAACTATATCAAGCTGCAAGGCGAGATCAATCCGAAATGCCGCAAATATCTAACAGCCAAGCTATTCAATCAATTGAACGATCTATCGGAGTATGCAAGCAGCGTTGAGTTAGCCTCGCTTATGAAGTACATAACGCGTAAAATGCTGCTGACCCAATATCGCATCAGTTTGAGCGAATACGACGAGATCGGTCAGGGCTATTTGCGCAAAATTGACTTGGAGCGTTACATTCTGGACAAGATACCGCAATTGGCGCAGCTGCGTGACAATATGCCCAAGGAGATTCATATGTTCTACGTTTGCAGTTTGGTCAAGAAATGCTTCTTCTTTCTCGATCCTTTGCCCCATGGCTACATACCGATAAGTGAACTGCTCTGCTCGGGTTTTATGGCAACATTTATGGAACTAGGCGATCCGCCGCAAAAGCGCAAGATGTTTGTCTCGACAGATTCTTTGATACCCAACGTTTTTTCCATACCCATTTTTTGCGCAAATTATTCCGAATATCTGCGCATGGATACGGACCGCGATGGCTTGTTAAGCCCAGAAGAGATGAAACATTATAAATCGGGCAAACTGAACTCGTACTTAATAACGCGATTCTTCGATGAGTGCGCAACATACAATGGCTGCATTGACTATCGCACCTTTCTGGATATAACCCTCGTGCTGGATAATTTAAAGGTAAGGTTCCTTAGGAAAAATTGATAGAATCTTCCTATAAGAAGTTTCCAAACATCTTCAGCTAGAAATCTTTTCACTACATATTTATCGATTGCTTCGTTTTAACAGTCGATGACATCTTTGAAATTTATCTTTCGTATGCTGGACATTAATCAGATGGGTTATCTAACGAATCAGACACTTTACCCATTTTTTAAGGGTTTAGAAATTATCATGCTCAAGTGTAAATTACCCGATGATGATTTAAAAAAGTTTGATGACTTTTGCAATGTTGTTTTCGATATAGCCAAGCCCAAGGAATCGTGGATGATCACTCTAAAGGATCTGAAAAATTGGTAGGCCTAACATAATTTTCAAAGTTTTCTTCTTTTTATTTAGTGTTTAATCTTCTCTCTTCGCAGCAAACAGACGGAAACTCTTCTGGGCTACATAATTGATTACGAAAAGTTTTGGGTCTATGATCACCAAGCATGTGTCTATTAATATATACATATCTATTTATAATTTGTATACTTTAGTTGATAGGTATACAAATTCTTAATGGTTTTGATTGTTGAATAAAAGTTTGAAATCGATTTATTAATCAAATATCTTCAGCTCATATCTCGAAGAGGTCCACAAAATGAAACCACACACCGAGAAATAATACACCGAAAGATCCCAAACTCATCACGGTTCTGGCTTAGCTTATTCCAAGTTAAAGTATATGAGGTAGGAAGATGTGTGGAATTTAACTAATAGCCATCTTATCCGATAGTCAAGCAGCAATAATAACACCAAGTAGGACCGAAATAAGGTCAAATGTAGTTCCCAAAGTACAACTAAAGTTAGACTAGACTCTGAGATCATTCGTTGGGCTAGTCCCAAAATGGAACTCCGGGAACGATGAAGCAAGTTAGATTGGAGGCAGGACCGAACCGTGGCGTAGGGAAAAGCACGATAAGGCAGGAACTTTTGCAGAAAACGAGCTGGACAAGGACACCTGGGTTCTTTAAGTTTCTACAATTTCAAGCGATTTAAGTTAAGTTGCATCTATGGGTAAAAATAGGACATTGTTGACTGAGAGGTCAACGAGCTAAGGAAGAAAAAGTAAGTTATATCTATGGTTGAAACTAGGACATTTAAACAGGACATTGTAGACTGGAAGGTAAACTAGCTAAGCCAGTAGCAACATCTGCAGGAAGGAAAATCTACTATAAAACAGAATGTGTAGCTTTAGCATGGAAAACAAGTCATGGATCCATTAAGATGGAAGAGTTATACGCCCATTCATTCCCAAACTTAATAGTATTAATAATAATCTATTTAAAGTTGGCTATTTTTCGATCAAAGAATCGAGTTTTCATTGCTTTTGTATATATTTTAGATACCATTAAAAGGTTAAAGTTTAGTTTGAGGTATTTTTATAACGAGGTTCTTTCTCTGAAACATTAAACAATCAAAAAATGTAATAAAATATTAAATAAAATAAAAAATTATCCAATTAGAGTTGAACTTTGTTATTAACACTCAACTTTAACTAGCTGTTACGAGTTATATTTTAGTTGCTTCAACAAGTTGAGGTTAACTGCATGTTGCTTGTTTCTTGTTGTTGTTGATTTGAATGGGTTGAATGGTTTGCCACAGTTTTCTGTTTTCACGTTAGCAGGTTCAGAGCTACGTCTCTCCCTTTTACCCTTGCATTCATGTCAATAATTTCGTTAGCAACGAAAACATTTGAAAAGGCAGTCCAAAATGCGGCACTGGAAGCAATTATGGCCACCCACAACGACAAGTGATAATTTTGATGTGTATTTATGTGTGTGTGTGTGTGTATGTATGTATGTGTGAATAAAGGACTCATACTATGTTGTGTGAGTTTCTCTTTGTGATGGCGATGAGGTTTGTTTTGCTTGTTTAATCATAATACAACAGCAACAACAATTATCTATGATATCGTTGGTTAAATTCTTACACATAGAGAAAAATCAAAGTGCATTCCAACCCATTTTCCTTTATGATTTCGGTATGGTCTCGCATTGATACGTTCTCATTTTGTTATGCAATTAAATATTGTGCTGTTTTGTTGGTCAACAATAACAAATCAACAACAAAAACATAAACACATAAATTATATCTGTCTCGCTTTCGCGCGGTCAGTGCAATAAATATGCGTGACACAAAGCAAATACAACAACAACAATAACAACAACAAGCCACCGATTGATGTCACACACAGGAAATTTTTCCACTTGCGGCTAGCCAAAGAGAATGATAATGAAATACCAAATTAAATGAAACGAAACGTAACGAAACCAAACCAAACCAAACGAATTGAACTACCTTCCCCCGCCCGGCCCACCCCAAAAACACCACGACACAATTCAATTGTTGCTCACGACTATTTGTGGCTGATTTCAGCTACCGAGAGAAGGAGAAAGAGATGCAGGATATGCTGCTTACAACTTGTCGTATGAGCAATGTGGCCGACATATAAAAAAGAGTCAAGAGTCATCTAAGAATTCTACTTTACAAAACTGCTAAACGCAAATATGTTAAAGTCTATTTATTAACAATTACAGCTCCAACACAGTTATTTTCAAAGTATTTTGCTATCGAGCAGCTACCTGCTGCTAATGAGAAAATAGTTGTGGCAAATTGCAGATGCTAAGAAGAAAAAAATATATATAGCATACTTTTAAGAGCTGTATGTGTTTAACTAGACTACAACTCCATCATTCTCTCTCTCTCTCTGTCTCGCACTTAAGCGTGCGTATATGAAAATGTATGGCAGGCACTGTTGCTCTTCATTGCTTTTTCTTTAGTTTTCTGTTCGTGTTCTGGAATTGCATACAAGACTCTCTACATTCAACAAACAAACATCCTGACTGAGCTCCATCCATCTAGCGTAGTTGTTGCTGTAATGCCGCCCACTTTGCCCCCTGTTACAGTACATATGTATAGAGTATGTACCTAATGGGCTAGGCAGTTAAAAGTTCTGTTGGTTTCCGGCCGAGTCATTCAATTCTTAATTTTTGCATTTCACTTGCTCCATTTATATAGTATAGCATACCCTGTAAATTGTTATAGTTTTCAACGAGCTATATAATCAAACAAAAATAGTTTGATCTTTTTTAATGCTGGGCATCTTCAAGTGCGACTCTGAAAACTGGTTTTTGTTTCACTTTATCCTTCTACTATTAAATTGTTAAAATGGAGCATGCAAAATAATTGCGTAGGCGCATATTATGTTCCAGGCTAGCTGCTTGGTTTCTCTCTCTCTCTTTCTTATAGCCTGGACATGGCGGCGCTGGCCGCACTTTATCCAACATTCTACGTCAAATATTTCGTTTTTAATTCGCTCAAAGCTGTTGCATACTTTGAGGCTGCCTCCACAGCAGCAGCAGCAGCAGCAACGGTATTCTGCATTAAAGTGAAATTGTTGCAAATGCTGCCAAATTGAACTTAATTTCTCATGGAGTCAGAAGCCAGACGAAAGCCGAGCAGCATCAGCAGCAGCAAATTAACAGAAATAATTGCCAGAAATAACTGCAGTTGCAATTTTGATACAAAAAACAAATGCAAAATGCGAAATGCGAAACGAAAATTTGTAAAATATACAAATATTCAAAGGCTTAGCAAAATTTACAATAATCTGCAATTGAAATCAATCAAAATGCAATTAAGACAAAACGATAAAAACACAAAATAACGCATAGCATAAAGATATATTAATTATGTTCAATTGCGCAAGAGAAAATCGTTTTTCAAATGTAAATATTTGAGCTTCAATTAACAATTAGAAAATTATTATGTGCTAGAATTAAGAATGCATAATTACGACTATCGTTAAATAATAATAGACCATAACTAAAATATACTTTCATACAATTTAAATGCAATTCGAATCAATTGACAGTTTGTTGAGTTAATTTTAAAGTTAAAGTTGAGGCTGCTTGAAAATTGTAAAGTTTTTGGCTCAAGGCCAAAAAATGCTCAAAATGCATGGAGCAACTGCCAAAGTCAAAGGCTAAAAAAGTTTATTTATACACAAAATATACATAAATATAAATTTTTATTTTCCTCTTTTTTTTTGTAATTTCTGAGCTGGAAAAAAGGACACAGACAGAGTCAAAATGGTGTCAGCAACGATGGCTGCCATTGAAAGAAGCAACAACAACATAGAAAAAAGGTTGAGTTGAGAGGCAAGCCAGAAACTATATTTAAAGGTGTTGGCTGCAAACATTTTCAAACCTGACTTTTACACACACACACACACACACACACACTGAGATGTCCTTGTGTGTGTGTGTTGTGCACATAAATTGCAGCATACATAAACGAAAGGTTATAAAGTTGACTGTCTCATCTTCATTTTGTAGTATTTTTGAGTTGTTGTTTTTTCTTTTCTTTTCAAATCCCATTTTAAGTAGACTTTTGAGTAAATGATTTGAACCTCAAAAGCCGAACGATGCTTCAGTTCATTTTAATGGCTATAGAAATAGAACTTTTTATAAAAGATGATAAGCTGGCTTAAAAGAGGTTTGCAAATAAAAAAAATATGGAAATCGAAATCAAAAGCAAAAGCAAAACAAGTCTTATAATGTTTTACAAGAAGAAGTTGAAACAACAATAACAAAAAACATTTAAGCTTAACAAAAATATCAAAATAAATTCTCTATTTGAACTAAGAACTAAGAATCTAAACTAAACTATTTGTAAAATTAACCAGCCACATAGAATAAAAAGCGATCTAAAGCGAAAGGTAAAAATCATAATAAAAAGGAGTTTTTGGAATATATGGCAAACAACTTTGTGGCAATTGCGAAGGAAGGGTAAATCGGTGTTCGTTGTGGTCGGTTTTTGTTCCTTCTTTCTTTTTCTTCAAGTGTCGAGTTGAGTTGCGAAGAGCTATGCAGCGCTAGTCAAACTCAAAATTTATTATTGCTGAAGAGAATGGAACAGCTTGGCCGACTTGCTGCCTGACTGGCTGCATGACCCATCTTTCTTGCTCAACACACACACACAGACAGACACACAAGTTGTCAACGAAGCGTCCAGGGAGCGCCAAGGTGATCTGCTGCCGGATACAAATGCTGCCAGACGATGACAATGTGTGTGTGTGTGTGTATGTGTTTGTGTTGTGCAGGAGTTGCGAATGAGAAGAAAGCGCATTTGAATGAGCACGTTGAAATGATTACCTAAAGCAAACACAGACATGACAGTTAACACAAACACAAACCGCCACAAACACACAGAGAGAAAAAAATTATTAAGGGCAAACTTTAATTAAAAGCTTATGCAAAAAAAGAGGCGCAATTTAATGAATTAAAACAAATAATACAAAAATAAAATGAAGAGAAAAATAAAAAATGTTTAATTATACCTTGGAAAGAAGAGGTTTCTTTTTTAAAACAATTTTTATAGGAAGTTAAAGTTAAAACAAAATTTTCAATAATGTAAAAAAAAATTATTTTTATAAAATGTTAATATATAAATTATTTTAAAATTACTAAATATGTTTTTTTAAATTAAGTTTGTTTGTTTTTTTTTCCCCAGTGCACATTAACACATGCACTTGACTATTGTTACAAAATGTTGGGCCCGTTGGCATCAAATGATGATGATGATGATGATGATGCTGATGATGATGTTGTTGGCTTCGAGGCTTAAAATGTGCACTCACCAAAAGCAAGCAAGCAACGGGGCTCGCGCGCGCTCTTGCAGCAGTTTGTTGCAACGTGAGATGAGTGTTAGGGCCGAGCGGAGGGGCGGTATGGGGTAAGGTGAAAAAGAGTATGCTTCTGGCTTAACGTCTGGGCTGTTCTTGGGCACGCATGTGTGAAAAGAATGCAAAGACCGGCCGGCATGTGAAAAAGCAGGCTACCCCCTCCAAAAAAAACCAACAACAACAAAGTATACATACATATGTGGCGTATACGTAATGCACATGGAAATTGCATATGTTGCACACTCAAAGGATATGGTGTTGGGGTTTGGAGGGGGGGAGGGGGGTTGGTGGTGCTGCAGGTGGTTTACTGGTGCTTGGCACTACTTGAAAAACGTGTGCGAACAGGCACTTGATTGTGTTATTATTATTGTTTGAAGTGTTGCTTTCAGTTCTTGTTGCAGTTTCCTGCTGCTGTTGTTGTTGTTGCTGTCCACTTGCTTATCTGTATGAATTGTAACTGCAACTGTCACAAAGAGAACCTCGTTCCATATATAAACAAACATTCATATTCTACAGTTGAAGAAATTTAACTTGAATTAAGTCAGGATTCAAACTTGATGAGATAAGGAAAGTTACTTTTTTAAGCTTCTCGGATTATTTTCATATACACCCCTTACAAGCTTGAAGTCTTAGATAACTGATCGATTCAAACTTGCCTAATTATCAAGCTTGAATGACAAATTCAAACAAATTGTATAAATTGCAAAGCTATAATGAAGCATATCTATCTTATTAAATTATATTCCAAAAGATATCCTATGCGTTTAATCATTATCGATAGAATATATCGATTATTATCGATTGCCTTAGATAAAACGATATCATATCACATTCCCCATCGAATACCTATCATAAGCATCATTTGATAACAATTAAAAAATATATTTTGGTTCCTAAAACTTTGTAACTGAATAGTTAATCGATAAACAAACGATAGAATCGAAAATCTAGCACTCTTAGACACCTCCAATTGTATTCGATTATAATATCAAAACATAAATGAACACATATTCAGTTGATCTGCCAAAAGTAAGCTAGTAAATAACTTTAAACACTCGTTTGATGATATGGTTGATTCAATATCATATTTCTTTAAGTGAACATGCATGGACATGTATGAACAAGTATGAACAGTGGTTGTGGCAATCAATGCAAATGGATTTTGGCACTAACGAAATGGATTCTGTGGTCATTTAATGAGCTCAAATGGCAAAGTTGTGTGAATTATGTGCAAACGCTGTTATCTTGTAGTGCTATCGATTATCGATTAATCGCTCCAATAGCTGCTACTTCTACAGCAGCGGCATTGCCCGAAAATTGTAATATGCAGCATTGTTTGTCACACTGTACAAGCAAGACTCTCACCCCCCTATCCGACCCATCATTCCTTTGTCAATAGCAACCTGTCCACTTGGCGCACTGTTACATGTTATACGCCATAGCCAGAGCCAGAGCCAAAGCAGCAGGCATTTTGAATGCACTTCAAGTGCAACCAACCAAACGAGTGGACCAAACCACACACTCACACACACACACACACACCCTTTTATTAGGGGTCACACTACCACTTCTGGCATTCGCAATGTACAAACAAACAACACTCAACATACTCCAAATAGGCTGAGTTTGTAGCTGGTTTATTAATTAATGGGTTTCATCATTGAAATTTTGTGCATATCGAATAATTTTGATGGAATTATCCTATTCGAAATGGTATGAAAAACACAGTTATAAATAATTAAAAGTTATTAATAATGATTATTAAACGACAGGCGTTTTTAGTTCAAATAAGATTTGGTTGCATTTTTATCGATAACTAGTTAAAACATATCGAAAGCAACAAAAAATTCAAGCAAAGTATTATAAGGTTATTCAAAACATATAAATAATCTGTAATTATAGTTATAATAATAATAAATGAATGAAAACAACAATAATAATAGATTAAATATATATTTGCATTATGTTCGATAACATTATCGATCTTTCAACATTGCTTATAAGCTTTGAATTCTACCTTCTAACATTTCTTTTTGCATCGGAAAACGAGTGCAGACGCATATTAAAGTAAAATTCGATTAGAACCTACAACAATAAAAATAATAATAATAATGATAAAAAGTTTTAATTGTTAGTATTTTGCAAAATTTTATATCCATGTATAAGTTTTAAAGCTAACTGAAAACATCTCTCAACTTATCTAAGCTTATTCTACAGGTAAAAATAAATGTATGAAAATATTCACATGAAACACCTTTTATCCGATTTTATTAGAATTCATAGTAGGCTTTGAATTTTGATTCGACTAAACGGTTATGATTGTCATTTTGGCTGGGCTTTTTTGTGCTTGATATAAGCAACAAAAATTTAAATCGCTGAAAATAAACAAAAATAATATTGGTAAGTGCACCCTTTATATAAGTATTTAAAACCAATCGAAAGTTATTAATTCTTTTGCAGATCCAAACAGCATTCGATCGAAGTTTGTCATTATGCGTTTTAAATATCCGTCGACTGATATGAGCAGTTTTGCACCCCAATTGGAGGCGCTCTTTTATTTTTTGGTAATCGTCGCGGTTTGCGTGCTGGTCGCTATGAAATACATGGTTCCATACCTCTACCAGAAACACTTCGAGGAACCATTGCAAAAGGGTTTCATCAAGCTACGCAAGGTCAGAGAGTACCGAGTATTCGATCTATAAATGGCACCGTATGATCGAAAAATACTTTTTACACCTTTTATACAAAAAATGCACCACAATAACAACAAGCGGTCAAAACATAAACGTAACAAATACCCACAATTATCAACAAATATCAACAAAATACCAACAAAAGGCACTATCTACAAAATGGCAACATCTACAAAATACCAACATCTACAAAATACCAACACCAACAAAGCCCCAACACCAATAAAATGGCAACAGCAAAATAAAACATAAACCAAATCAATAAAAATCAGAATAAAACAAAACTATATTTTGTTTGATTTAATGATACTATTCACTAAGATGTTTACAGGGTATATAAGCCGCACATAAACTTGGTTAAATATCTGTGCACTTATTTGATCATCAAAAAAGCATCAATTGGAGTGCACAAAAAGCGAAGAGTGCCTGATAATGATAGTTCGTAAAGAAAGCTGCGAATCCATGCAAAATCCTGCAGCAGCAACAGCTGACCCAAGGCCTTGTCCTATTTTACACCAACCTTTCATCCTTTTTCTCTCCGTCTTAAGGGTAATTTACGAAAATTACTAAACGAGCAGCCAGGCCACACCGAATGCGTGCAAATTATGCTTTTTTCTAAGCTGTTTAAAAAAAACTAGAGCAAAACATAAGAAGAGCGACTCTTAAATATCATGTAAAACAAAAGTGAAAATATGCAGTGGATAACTATTAAATAACGATTAAAAGAAACACAGAAAGCTTCACAAGGTTTTTTTTCAAGCAATTATCGATGTTATCGATGGTATGAGTTTATGATTAACAATCGATTTTTATCGCTCGAACAAAGTTTTCTTTTTGTGCCATTTAAGTTGAAGGAATATTAAATGAATTTACTTAAATGTGGCTGAAAAACTTGTTTTATCGATTTTAATCGGCAGCAGACCAACTGAACGAAAATGCCTTTTTAAAGTCTTAACACTTTAACAGGATATACCATAAAAATGGGTTAAGTACAGCCGGGTGACTGAAACTGAAGCTAAACTAAAACCAAAAGGAATAACACAAACAAACAAACCAAACCAAACATCTCCATCGCATTTGCAGTTCGCCATTTTGTAGGATGTTTCGCTCGCGCTTCATTGTCGTTAACAAAAAGGCGGCTCACACAGTTCTCCCTCTCAGCTCTTAGTTATCCCCATTTGCAGCAGGATGCAAAGTCAGGATAAAGCCAAAGCAGCCGTTGGTATAAATAACTCTTTGGTTTCAGTTTCAGTTCCAGATTCAGGCCAAGCACAATCGTCATCATCATCATCATTATGAAGATGATGTTGCTGTGGCTGCTCATTAAAAATTACCGTTCTTTTGAAAAAGATGCGAAATTAAAACGTAAAGTTTACTGGCAAGGCGCGTAAACTTTTAATTGTTTATAATACGCAACGTTGCAAGAAAAAACACAACATGGATGGATGGACTAAAAGCAAAATATAAAAAAAGTGGATAAAGAGGGAGAAAGAGAGAAAAACAGAGACAAGTGCATCGTTTATACGCGGCATAAAGTTGCGATTTACTTTGATCAGGCTTAGGGGTTAAGTTGATGCTTTTGTAGGTGATTATCCTCTTGTAAAAAATTGTAAATTTGTTTGGTTTCTCGCTTTTCAGAACAGGATGAATATGAACATTGAGGACGATAGATAGTTCCTTGGGTTCCTTTATGAAAGAGAGAGTTCCTTGGGTTCCTTGATGAAAGAGTTTCAAACAGTTGATAAACTAATTGACTAAGCATTGATTCATTGAAACTTATACTCAACTATTATCGCGATTATCATTTTATAACATATAACTTGTTACTACAATGGCCTGAAGGAAAAACTACATAGAAATAAAACAAATCTACAATGTACTTTACCTGCTTACCATACAAGCTTTGCAGTGCTTTTGTTGTAGCTGTTGGCTTAACATTTTCCCCTTTTCCCAACTCTCCCATCTTTTGCACTTTCAATGACGTTTCGCTTTCATCTACAACTCATTTGGGCCTTGACTAGCTATCTCTCTTTCGCTCTTACAGTCTCTGGCGAAGTCATTAAGACTAATGGCCACCTAAACGATGGGCGAAGTAGTGGAAGGACAAGGACTCCTTCAAAGGAGCTGCATGGTTCTGTTGTTTGTGGTTTTGATTTTACAGTTTCTAGATATTGCACACAACACAAAACAAAACACGAAAAATACCGCACGCGAATTATTTCTGCCTATTGTCTGTCCCTTTTCTCACTCGCTTTCTTTGTCCCGTCCTTTTTTATCTTTCGTGTATGTGTGTGTGTAATTAAGCACTTCAGCTAAGTTGTAAAATGTGTTTCGCAGCTATTTCACTTGTTTTTCCCAAACCCAAACCCAAACCAAACCCAACCCTCTCCTTACGAAACCCAGCCAGCTTTTTCTCAACTGGTAGTTTATCTCTCTCGTCTTCCTTTCCCTTTTTTTTTGTTGCAAACTCATCGCGGAATTTGTCGGAAAGAAAGAAAAAAAAAAAACACACACACACAATTTAAGGCAACCCGTGCGGTGCAACGTTGCGGTTTTTTGGCCCCGTTTTCGGGCTAGCCAGACACAGCAACTATATTGACTACCAATTTCGGTTGATTTTATTGAATTGCAAAGGGAACAACAGCACAAGTAAAAGCAATAAACCCAAAACCAAACCAACTCAAAGCCAAAGCAAAGCAAAAACGCCATAAAAACAAATAAAAAAATATAAAAAAACGAAAAAGAGACGAAAATGAAAATAAAAGCAAAAGTTTTGCATTGTGTAAGGAGGAGGCAAGTGTTTGTTTGTTTGCCAGGCACTCGAGAGGAAAATTTAAAATGGAATTGCAGCTCGAAACAAAAATGCAACAACAACATTAAAAGCCGTACAGAACATAAACCACAAGAGATATTTTTTATTCCGGAGAAGGTCGGACTTGGAACAGCTTATATTATTGCTATAGACCTTTTCAAAGGTGTTTAAGCGTGAAGTGAGAGAAGTGCAAAGAAGCAAAATTAAAAGAAAGATATATTAAAAGGGAGAATCATAAACTGTATTCGTTAGTTAATGGAAGAAGCAACCTGGTGCAAAACAGGAAGTGCTAAAAATACCGAGGAATTATACAAGAAAGGAAGAAAATTTAAAAAAGCGAGAAAGATCATTGTAGAATCAGAAGAAAAACTCAACAGAAGATAGAAGAAAAGGTGTAGAGAAGCTAAACGAAAAGAACTGAATGTTGAATGAAAATAACGTAAGGCAGAAAGGATTCGAGTCATGGGAGAGCAGGAAATAAGAAAATAAGCTACAAGTAAATCAGGAAACGAAAAAGCTTGAAAAAGGGACTTGAGAGACAGGGAGAGGCAATATTCGAAGACAAAAAAAAAAACCAAAAATGAAAAAATAAACTCAACAAAGTAAGAAAACCCCAAAGTGGAGTATTTAATGGCAAAGCAAAAAAGAGGAAACCCCAAAAAACCGAAATTCATTCAACCGGAGGGCAAAAGCAAAGCAGCGAAAGTAAAATGAAGTAAAATAAAGTGTAAGTCAAAGGCGTGAAAGCTGATTGCGCTTTGGTTTATTGCTTGCACACAAGTTGTCTACTTTATTTAGCTGAGATTATATCACGCCCAACGGTGGTGTATACCCTATGCCCCAACACCCACCCAACACGCGTCTCACTTTCAAGGGAGGTAGACAACTTAGGACAACCTTGATGAAAACGAAAAAAGGGAAGTAAGTAAGAAAAAGCATATTTAGGTTTTATTCAACGCTTAGTGCATTCATTCGAAGGCAGCAATTTGGCTGAGGAGCCTCTTTTCATTCAAGCAGCAATTAGACGCATTTAGCAACATTTCAAATTAAATGCTGCCAACGACAGTCCGACGTCAATGTGTGTGTATTGAAAGATCGTCTTAGACACCCACACACACACACACACACACACATAGTATCCCTTTTTGGGCTACACTTTATATTTGAACAAAAGCAAAAGATTTTCACTGTTTTTTTTTAAGAGTTTCTTGAGACCTTAGCCCAAAGTACTAGTCAGCCTTTGGGAACCTTTTTTTCGTTCCTTTCATTCTTTGAAATTCAAACAAATTGTCTAGTTTGCCATCTTAGTCGACTTTTGTTTTGAGTGTAGACTTTTCATCTGCTGCTTTTTGGTTGCACAAACTAAATGAAATTATTTCCGTATAATTTATTTGCACTAACAAGAAAATGATATAAGCGCCCGGGCATTAAGTCGGCAACAAACCCACTCGCAAAACCCAAGGGAGGCGGGTTGCGGCATTCATTAAGTGCAACAACTAGCAGCGCCACACCACACCGCACCGCACACTCTGAACTCCCCTGTGCGTCTGCCGCAACTCTATACAAAAATATATATAGTCTACATCTTAGTTTAAGTTGCAGTTTTAAGAGTTTGCAATCGCAGTCGCATAATCGTTCTCATAACTAGACAGAGACAGAGACAGAGACAAAGAGAGAGAGGGAGAGCAGTTGAAAATTTATGCTTGACATAGAAACACAATTTTCCAACTGACTCACTGCATTTCTGTGTGGTACTATCTTCTTGCTTGCCTTCATCTTTTCAAATTGAGTTGCAACACGCGAAGTGAGAACAAAAAGAAAAGAAAGAAAAACACAAACACAAACGAATGAAAGGCAAGATAAAGAGTGTGTGAGTGTTGCAATTGTGCACTCGACTAGAAGATGCTCTGCCTGCAACAACAACAACAACAAATCAACTTAAATTTGTTGATGTTGGCTGATGTTGTTCACGGGTTTTAAGTGGGTCAGGTCAGCAAACAGTTAATAAATTAAATTTAACATATTTTATTTACTGACTTTGAACTCTCAGAGAACTGTTTTTAGTTTAAAAGCAAAGCCACGCTTTGGATTACAAATTCAAAGGAGTTCCAACACAAACATATCCTGTGCATGTTGGTTTGTTTGGTTCGTCTAATTGCTAGCCAGCTGGGGATTAGGGACAAAAACAGAGCGACAGATATATGTGCGAATAAATACCTATTAAGCAGCCGCATGAGATACAAAACCAAACTAAAAAAGAAAAAAAACAGAAAACAGAGAGAAAAAGGTGCAGGAAACAGTGACAGGAGCTAGCACTAAAGCAAACGAAAGAGAGAGGGAGAAAGATAGATAGAAAAAGGTGTTGTTGGATGCGGGCAGATAGCTTAAGGTTCCATGCATCATGACGAAGCTGTTGACACTTCATAAATACATGAGTTGCACTCAGCGTCCACTCACACGTGCACACACACACACACACACACACACACACACACACACACACACACACACATACACAAACATAAGCACGAATATCTAATGTGTTACCCTTCACTATTTTTCTTATACCCTACGCGGATAGAAAGAGTTTTAATCCAATTTAGAATATTTAATCTACGTCTAATTGAAATTAACAAAATTTCTTTATATGGTAAATTTTAAAATCCGCAAACAAAAATTTATTAGAATTAATGCAATAAATTAAATAAATGTTTATTATTTTATAATTATTTAAACGAATTTTGTCTGTATGAATAATGCTTCTTTCGCTCTTCTCTTGCAGAGTATCTGTTAGTCGGTAACGCGATGTTGTTTTAATGGGGGGTTTTGTTTTTTTGTAGCATACTTTTTTGTGCTTTGTCCCTTCCGAGCACTTCAACAAATTTACACTTGTATCACTCATACGTTACGTTTTTATGCTATTTGCCTCGCACACACACACAACTCACACACACACACACACACATATGCACACAAAGTTCGCACACCTCAACATATATCGTTTACACTTGTTTTTGTTGTTGTCGACGCTTGTTTCACGCCCGAATCGTTGCATGCGGGCTACAAAACGTAAAAAGCTACAACGAAAATATAAATAGAATTATATAAAATAAAACAAATTTTTTAACAACTAAATTAAAAGCACGCGAAATTCGTGTGCACTTTAAACAAAAATAAACATGGTTATAACAAAAAAAAAAAAAAAAGTAGTACAAATGAGGGTTGCCACAACTTTTAAGCAAATGTTGGAAACGCAAAGTGAAAAAGGGTTCAAGGATATTGTGCGCTATGATTTGCTCCAGATATGTATGTCAGGTTAGTGAACCGGTTCAAAAGTGATTAAAATGGTTTTTGGTTTTAAAATTTTTGACGCTGGAAGCGCGATTCTTTCATATTCTGATACACTGATATCGGTTTGGATTAAGTTAATCGATAAACATTTTTTAGATATTTGAATACCCTGACAGTTGCAAACCGGTTTCCATATGATTATAATTCAAACCGGTTTTAAGAAGGCGATTCTTAAATATTTGTATACCATGATTCGATGTGGTTAAGCAATATATTATGTACCAGTTTTCAGAGTTGATATGCAGGAAATGCGGTTCTTTGATATTTTTATACCCTGATACCTGTGAGTTTGTGAATAAATACGGCCAGACTTATAATTTCGAACCGGTATAAATGAGGAAGTACCGGAGGTACTAATAACCTTTAAACTAGACTTCATGAACCGGTTCTAGTATGTTTTTTCAGCGTAAAAGTTGTAAGAAAGCTTAATGTTCACTTTTTTAAAAAGGAAAGGGTATCAAAAATGCAAACTAACTTAAGGAAAAATGAATTTTGCACTAAATGCTGCCCTCAGGGCCTAGAGCAATGCCAACTGTGGCAGTAAAAATCTCCCCTCAACAGGAATAGTGCCAAAAAGCATTCAAAAATGAGCAAACACCGCTTGTAGAAAACGGAGGAAGAGTGTGTTCAAGTTTGTTTATGGAGGGGAAACGAACAAAATGCAGAAGGCAAATGAGGCGAAAAAAAAGAAACGAAATGGATGGCGAAACAAGAAAGAAAATTAATCAACGACACATTAAGTTAAGAAACCGACATTTTAAAACGGAATGGGCGCAAGCCAAAATTACGTTATGGCAGACATTACAATTTCTCATTTTTCATCTGCTTTTTGTTTATTTGCCATGCGCTTTATTTTTTCTCCATTTTTGTTTTTTGGGGACGTGCTTTATTATATTTCTGGCAACAATATCTTTTGCAGTTTATTAAGTTATCTTATGGAGCCTGCGGTGCAATGGTACAACATTTTAAAAATAACTTGAAAAGAATTATTAAATAAAATATTTAAAAAAAAAAAACCAAGGCAAAAAAGGTCTTATGAATTTTGCATATGCTCATTTGGTCTTAGAGCAAAATAAAATTTAAAAAAAGAATGGCATACGTATTCGTAGTTTTTTTTTTTTTGGCCTGCAGAACTTTCAATTAAATTTTCACTTACAAACGGCTGTTGAGGGACTCTAAGGTGCCTTTAAGAACCTTTATTGTATGGCGATTCCAAAAAAAAAATTATATGTTACTCGGCTTAGTTTGTTCGCGGTCAAGGCAATTGCGGGCCACTTACCTGTAAAAGAAAGAAAAATATTTAAATATCAAGGTTGACTTGTTTTTCAAATCAAAAACGAAAAATTTTTGCTAAAAATGTTGCTTCATAGTTGATTAGTAGTTAGGTTGCGTAAGTAAGCACTGAGTTAAATTATAAGCAGATCTTTCAGAATTATTTCGTGTAGTATCAAAATTATTAATTTTTTTTCGTAAAGAATCATGTTTGACAGTCCGTTGATAGTATTGACCGTTGGCACCGCGGGTGCTCTAATACTGGGCTTTTGCATTTATTTTGATCAAAAGCGTCGCTCCGATCCCGATTACAAACGCAAGGTGCACGAACGTCGCCGGCGGGCCGAAGAGCTGCAGTTTAGCCAAGACACTGGCGACTTATGCGATCCGCTTGATCCGAATGAGAGAACAACCTTGCAACATTTTCTGTATGAATTTCAGTTGGGCGAGCAGCTTATCAATCAGGGTAATTTACCGGATGGCATCTCCCATTTGGCCAATGCCGTCATGATGTTCGCCCATCCGGTTCAAGGTCTGCGCACCTTGCAGGAAACATTGCCCAAGCATATACTGGTGCCGTTGGTAGTGCGTTTGCATGAGATGCAGAATATGAGCAGCTATAGCACATCCAGTTCCAATCAGGACTATTCAACAAGCTCAATTGACATTTTGTAGCCAACCAACCGAATACCAAACACAATGCAAAATTATCCGAACTCTGTCTTTTATTAGCCAATAAAAACCAACATGAAATTTTATTTCGATTTATGTTTAATTTTTTGGTAGAATTTTACGTGCATTTAGCGTCATCAAACTGTAACGAAAGTTGATGTTGCATCTTTGATGCTCAGATTCTGCTGATTACTTTGGCTAACTGCTTCTTACTAACCAACTTCTTACTGCTAAACAAGAAGTCGAACGTATTTGTTGCCTCAGAAGATAAAACCAAAAAACTTGTCCCTTTTTCAATAAGAAGAAGTAAAGTTTAACTTAAACGTTGCTGGTTTTAGCTTTTATTTTAACGACTGGAAACGAAAAAATAAAAAATGCATCATCAATCAGCTGCCAGGGCCAAGACATCGGTGGGGCCAGGGTATTCAAAGTCTGCCGTATTGGCGAGGTCTGGTATCTTAGCTAGAAGCATACCGAAAATAGCTTTGGGCAGCGACTCCTGCAACGAATCCAATAGAGCAGTTGGCTCAGCACAGACCCTTACGGCATTGGCCAGATGTTCCAGACCCTCATCGATTTCCGACTGACGAAATAGTTGCTCGGCCTGTTGCACCTGATTGTGGAAATAGATTTGCACGGTCTCATGTTCGGTACGCAAGGCTGCTTCCTCGCACTCCAGCTGGCGGCGGCTTTTGTTGCTGTTGTTGGTGGTAGTGGAAGATGCCTCTTCGTTATTGTTGCGACGCTCATGCACCTTCTTCTTGTATTCGGGATTGTTGCGACGCTTATAATCAAAATACAGAAAGAGACCCAAAGCCAAAGCACCGCCGGAGCCCAAGGTTAACCACTGAATGCGTGATGTCATTTTTGTGTTTTCTTTTAAATGAATTTGGACCTTTTTATTTTTGAAAATAATAAATTTTTGGAAAATCTGTTGTTACTACGCGTCTGAAAAGTGTTTCTGATATGACTGACTACGAATGCTGTCGTCGGCAGGAAAACTTCGAAAGCTTGCTTTGATTGCTAAAAATTGCAACGAGAAAAAAAAAGTACTGAAAAATAATGCCTAAATGAATTAGAATCAATTTTATTTAGCCTTTGTATCAAATTGTTTGATTTCCCTTGCAACTTTTGACCTTTAAATTTATATCTCTGCACAAAAAAAAAAAAAGACATTCATTCATTCGTCCGCATTCAGACTTTCATTTGTCAAAGTACAAATGTTGAACATGATAGAGGGGGCAACAAAAATAGGAGAGAGGAGAGGGGTTGATATGTGTGATAAGGGAAGCCGTTTTGGCTGCAGGCTCTTTATTATTTGTGTGTGTTTTGTTTATTGTGGCAGAGTCACAAATGAAAAACGATTTCATAAAAAATGTTTATCTGTTTTTGTTTGTTTTCGTTTTTTTTTTGTTATGTTGCTTCATGGCTGTCATTGTTCAGTGGCTGGACCAAATCCTTGGTCCCTTTTCATTATTTAAGCTTAACTGTGCATAAATACACACACATACACACACACACACACGCGCACGCTTAAATCTCCTACATGTTACGTTGATGTCAAAGTATTTATCACAATGACAAAATCAGGCGAACGCATGGACTCACACGACTTTACTTTACGGGTTTAAATGTAACACATTTACAAATTGTTTACACACACACACAGACAGACAGACAGACAGACGAACAGACACACATACGCGTGTCTCCAGCATGGTGATAAATGATAACAAATTAGCGGTTTGTCTCTTAAGCGAACAAAAAAAGAGCTAACCACGCAACGACACACAAAGACACATCGAACGAAACCCGAGAGAGAGCCCGGTGTGCAGCGCGTACCTAAAAGTTACCACAATGCAATAAATCACATCACCTGGCCACACACACACACACACACACACACACAGATGCATAAGAACATACACGCATAACACAAATTCCAGACGTGTACAGTAAACAATCATTAAAAGGCATGCTTTGATGTTCAAAGTTTTTAACAAAACAAACGATAAACTATCGGTATAATAAATGAGGAAAAAGAAAAGGTTGTTGGTTCAATCAAACCATCGAAATAGTTAAATCTTTGATATAATCGTTAGATCTTTATAATAAATTATGTTTAAAGAGCTGTGTTAAATCCAACTCAAACGATGAACTTATGCTGTTCTGTTTAGTTATCGATTTTTATCGATTGTGGGCACCATGAAAAAGATAAAAGTTATCAAAAAAAAAACCACAAAAAAATAGTCCATACAAAGGTTTTTCATATTTCCAGAGTATTGAGTTATATTTAAATAAATATATATTAATAAATAGAAACTTTTCTAAATTATATTTTTATTCGATGTATTTTTTAATGTTACATCATAATCTTAATTAAAATACTATCGTTATTATAATTTTCTTTCACATAACAAAATCAGTTTTGGCGAATCTCTCAAGAACTCACATAAGGTTTACTTTGTAGGCAGTTAATATTGTAAATATTACGTATACGCAACGGTTAGTTGAACGTTTTCATTCTTTTGCCTGTCGTGCTTGAGCATGGGGAGTGGAAGACAGAGAGATGGAAGTAGAAGGTCGACTCGCTTAAGAAGTTGCCTTCTTATGCATGCAAGTTAAGAGGCGAGGGCAAAAGGGGCGGGTGTGAGTGTCAGAGAGGGGTGGGGGTTGGCAGGACAAGGAGAGAGATTTGTGTGATGTGGAAGAGTAAGCTGAATATTCCTGAATCTCTTGTTTGTGTGTGCGTGTGTGTGTGTGTGCCTGATGACCCCTTGCCGACTGAGACTGCTCACGTTTCTTACCCTTGGCTTCCTCTGTCCTCCCCCCTCCTACCCTATTCAGGCATATTTCTGCTGAATCCTTTTTGCTTGCCTGCACAGCATTTATGAGTTGGTGCTGCTGTTGCCGGATGTCGAGCTGGAAAGCCGGGCTCGTTTGGGTGTTAAGTGTGTGCTTGCGCATAATTCATGACACACACACACACACACACACACATGCACATGAACACTAACTGTTTGGCTGGGGTTTAAGTTTCGGAGGCTAGGGTGCATTTTAATTATCATTTTCGGATTCGAGAGCGTTTGGAAAACTATGAAAATTTAATGAGAGTCAGCCTTTGCCTGCTGCCTGCTGCAAACGAAATTAGAGCCACCAATTTGCTGCCAGGCACACACACACACAAACAAACACACACATGCCACATGGCCAAGCGCTTCTTCAGTTCCTGCCTCAACTTATTTCATTACATTAAAAATGAGAGAGAACGAGTGAGAAAAAAAAGAAAGCAGCAGCAACCGCAACGCTATTTGTTTTTCAGTTTATGCATCCTAATGAAGCAACTTGATGGTGATATATATATATATATATATATATATATATAGAACAATTCAGGACGGGCGCAGCGACAGCATTTGAATTTTGTTCCATTTACAGCACATTCGCTTTTTTTTTTAATGGCAACTGCTGCATCAACATTCTGACAGCATTAGGCTTTAATATATATATAAAAATATATTTATTTATTTGGCACACATTTTATTAAAGATAGAAAAAGCGAAAGTTTGTCAACGGAAGCTAAATAAAAATATTGTCAGATATTTATTTAATTTTATTTTATATTTATTTATTTATTTTTAATAATGTGACCTATTTTACAGCTGTAACAGAAATGCTCTTTTAAGCTTTAAATAAAGCAAAAAATTAAATCAGCGCAGAGCTGTTGCATAAAGTAATATTTTGATTGATTTCAAACGCAAAAAAAATAAATAAAAAATTCAGATATGCATCAATAAACAAATAAAAAAATTATGCCAAGCAACGTGTAAAATTGAGAAAACTTTTAATGGCTTTTATGACAAAAAAAAAACTCAAACTTTTTTGTTATTTGTTGCTGTTGTTGGTCAAATCACTTGCGCCATTTCCATTAACAATTTTATGCAGGTTGATTTAACCTGCATCGATATTTTGTCCTTTTTTTTTCTTTTTGCATATAGAAAAATTGTCCACACGTTAACGGACTTCGGCCAACAACAACAAAACATTAATGCGGTTAAAAGAAATATGTGAAAATAAAAACAACAAAAAAATAACGTGAAAAATTGTAACGAATATAACAAAAACTATTTTTGGAGCTGGTGGAGCTGCAATTGTGTGTGTGTTTGTGTGTGTGTGTGTGTTCGATATTTCAATATTCATTGGCCGTAATTTGATTGAAATAAGTGAAGCGCACTTTTGTGCGTCGCCCGAATGAGCAACCAAATGCTGCAAGTAAGAAAGAGAACGAAAGATTTAATGGTAGGACTCGCCGCCCCGCCCCAACCCACCCCCCTTTTTAGCATAAGCTTTAGTTTTCTACCTGGTTTATTTGGCAATTGATGAAGCATTGCCAAACTGCACCAAAACGAAACAATATTTAAATCAAATGCACAAGTTTTTGACAAATAAAACTGCGATGTAAAAATAATTGGCAACGATTTTTAATGGGCAATTAAAATCATATACAAACCGTTTTTAATGCTGATGCAAACACATTCAGCTCAAAGTCAATTTATAAGCATTTAATGTGCGTGGCATTTACACAAAATCAAATCGAAAAAAAAGGTTAGTATCAAACGACTTTAAAATACTATCGTTTGTCAATAAAAAAATAGTTACAAAAACCAAAGTTGTTGCTTGTTGAATCGAAAATACATGTATTTTTATTGCGTTGTTTAATGGTCGACAGTAAGCACTCTAACTGTGTAATCAACTGTTGAACAAATAACAATTTGTCAACTATTTTTTGTGTTTTGTTTTGGAAAACATTATATTTGTTTTTTATTTTTATTTAAAATCTGCACAAAAAGGATTAAATTTCATAACGAAATAAACAAAAAATTGAAAAATGATGTACTATCTTAATGGTTTCAAGGTCTTATCAGTTTGCAGCTCATACTTGTTATTTTAGTTGATGCTTGAAGTATGATCTAAAAATCAGTGATGGGTGACTTCATTGATGTGTGCGTGGGTCAAGGGGGGAGTTGCGGGCAGAATTTACTTTTTCTGCAAATAAAACTGACAGTTTCAAAAGATAACCATTGTTCCCTGACCTTTTAATATACAGATAGATATTTTCTCCTCTCTAAAATTCTATCTCGCATATTGGCCAGTGATTTGTATTTGTGTGGGGAGCGTCGTCATGTGGCATTGTCGTTTCGGTTTTTCGGCTTTTAGCTATTTGACTGCGAGCATAATAAAAATTGGCACATATTTTCGGCCTCAATGCGCGGCGGCGGCGGCGGCAGAGAGAGGGAGAGGGAGAATTCCTACCTACATGCAACATGGAATTGCGTAGCTGTTGCAAATGCAAATGTTTTTGGCTACGTTTTTACCATGTTGTACCCTGTACAAATTTCAATTTAAAGCTTGGGTTAGATAAAAACATAAAAAGTTAAATATAAAATAAAATTTACATAAAAAAATGTAAATCTCAATTGAAAAGTGTTTTAAAATTTTGAAAATTGGCATGGAAAATTTATTAGCTTTCGAAAATAAAACTAAGAGCTTACGGTTAAATTCCAACTCTCTTCTGCATTTTTTCCTTAATCCTTAATCCTTTAGTTTGCCGTGCAGGATATTTACTAAGTAGCTGCAAAGTTTTAAGCTGTTGGCCCTTATGTTTTGTGGTATATTATTGAATGCTCATACACACACACACACCTAACACACTAACACACTAACACACACACACACACACACAGATGGCAAAAAATATAGAGTACAAATTGTTGCATAAATTATGCGAATCGCAATGCGTTGACTGTCAGTTTCTGTGCGCCAAAGCGTAATGAAAACCAATGAAAATGAAAATGCGGCTTACAAAAAACAGAAAAAAATGAAAATAAAAATTAAAGAACGAATGAGCGGAAGCAACAGCGACAAATAACTGGCACCAGGTGGCGCTACCTGCTGGCCAATATAAAGTAAATATTTATTCATATTTTGAGCGAAAAAAAGTACAAATAAATAAACCCAAAAACTTCAGTTTTTGGCTCCGAAAAAAAATGCCAATGACACCATTTAATTGAGAATACCAACACGCACACACACATACGAGAAAAACAGACAGAAAATTTTGCATATAAATGTAAGAGCACAAATAGAACACAAAGAGCGAAAAGTAAAATAATGAAGAAATATGAAAACTTTAAAATAAAATATTCCAAAAAACTTTTTTTTGCGGAATCATCAAATTTCTCCATATATCAATGAACCGTACAATAAATATTGTCTTAAAGTATGGACATTTATTATTGATAGAATTAACAATGCGATAGTGTGAATAGCTTGATATATTGAGAAACTTAATTAATTGTCTCAAAAATCTATTTTATGAAAATGGAATTATTTATTATTTATCAAATTTTTCCTCTTATTGTTAAGATTTTTAGACAAACTTGATATGAAATATATAAAACAAAGCTATGTTAACTTAATCAAGAAGAGATCTTTGTGAAGTGAACTTTACTATATCTCGATCACTTAGTTTCAAGTACAGTCGTACTTCCATTTATCGAACTCACATTGAATTCATCAATCAAATATTCTAAACTTCTCTTATGAATTGAATCCATTATTGTCAATCAACTCATAAGTAAAGAATCTCTTTTAGTTGAGCTCGTTAAACCCTTTTTTTTTCTTTAGCTAAAGCGCATAAACTCTCTGTTTCTGTTTTTGATATTTCGCAATTTTGCTGGTCAACTTTCACTTTTGGCCGTTTGTTTGCTATTTTTGTTTGTTTGTTTGTTTGTTTGACTGAGTGACTGAGCTGCTGCTCTGCTCCGCCTGTCGTCTGCCAAGCTAAAAGCCCAAAAAGGACCCGGCCGGCCCAAAACGAAAGCCAAAGCGAAGTGAAAATGCCAAGCGAATGAATGAGAAAACCTCGACCCATCGACCCACTGCCGTTCATTTTTGCCTTTGCAAGTTTTCACTTGCATTAAGTGCTTTCTGCACTAACCCGAACCCGAACCCGAACCCGATCCCGAAGCCTCCACTAACCACCTTATCACCTTGACACCCCCAGCATACCCTATTACTGTTTTCTCCTTTTTAGTGGCAAGCACTTTGTGCCTTCACATCGTGTCACTCAAACTAAAAAATGCTCATGTCAGTGCTTTGTGTGCCATTCTTGTTGCTATTGCTGCTGTTGCTGTTGTGTTCTATGGCAACGTCGCGTCGTTTGCTTTTAAACTGGCAGCCGCCATGGTGTTGAAGGTTGAACAGCAGCGGCAAGCTGGCGGGAACGGGTTGAGAGCAGGCGATATCGCTTTTAGAGGCGACAGCAGGTTCTGGATTGGTTTCAGGGTTTTTTTGGCGTTCGGTTTGTGTTAGGGTTAGGATTAGGGTTTTGCACACAAACACACACACACACACACACACACACACGATGCGGGTAGCCAGGATTGATGATGTTTGAGCTCCGTGTCGCATATTTGCAGTTTTAATCACAAGCGCGAGACAATTTTACTTTCACCCGGATGAAAACGGCGGGTGTAGTTTATATGGTAGTGTGTGATTTTATTGAGCCTTTGATTGAATTTAAGGATCCAGTTAAAAACCATGACACGCGGCTAGTTTTAAACATGATATTTTTTCTTCGTTATGAACTTAATTTCCTAGGGGAATTTTCTTTATATCGAAGGCTTTTTCAATGAAAGTTCGCCTGAACATGTTTAAACTTAAAGGATTTCTATATTAAGTATACGCAACCACATAAAAACATGTTTCAAACTTTTTTTTGGGCTTTCTTTGAACATAATATTCTCATAAAGAAGTATTAGTTTCCTGATGCGTTTCGCGCTTATCCCTAATGTTGAGTTCAAAGTTAGTTTAATGCTGGGCCAGCATGTTTTTCGGTTGAGCTTTTTGCGTTTTTGCTGCTCGTTAAAGTCGACCATATGCCATTCGCGCCCCTTTTTAACGTTCGCATTGCCATTGCCACTGCCGCCATTGACAACATTTGCATCCATATCGAATGCGTGGCATGTTGTTGGTACTTGCATCATCCTGTTTTGCATACCAGAGTCGTCTCACTATCACAATTTCGATTTCTCTTACTGGCCTTTACACACACACACACACACACTCTATATTTTCTATACTCGATACCAAAAGGTAATGGAGTATATTCCGTCTTTCCGTCTGTATAAACTTTTTTCGAAACGTTTCAAGCTAGACAAGGTCGGAATGAATAAAATTTCAATATTGTGGTTCTACGCAAATCGATAAATTCGATAACTCAGTATCGATAAATCCAAATAATTCTACATCCTTTTAGGTACAGTTACCAAATTTGGTGAGAAGATAGCTACTGGCGACTCCAAAAAAAACTGCATCATAAGTTTGGATGCCACGCCCACATATCCCACCCTCAGTCCTCCTTCCTTCCATCTGTAACAATTTTTGAGCTAGAGTCATCAAATTTGGCAGTAAGATAGCTGATGACATCACCGAAGGATGTGCATCAGGCAGTCTTTGAGGCAGCTGGCCCCTTTGCACAATCCGGCCTCCTTTTAACCGGTTTTTAAAGCGGTATCGAGTATACCGCAGTCGGTTGCGGCCGACTTTCCACTTGCTTTTTTTTTTGTGTTGTGTTGTTGAAATGCAGTTGGCTTCTGTTTTTCGCTTGAATTTTAGTTTGACCAGCTTTGGGTTGTTCAAATTATTTTTAATTATCGCTGTTGCTGTCGACATTGCTCTTGTTGTTGTTGTTGTTGATATGGTTGTTGTTGTTGTTGTCGCTGTCGTTGTCAGTGGTGCTGCTGCTGTCATTGTCACTGGCGTGTTTCATCGCAAAGGCCTACCCTTTACAGCCCCGCCCACTCACAGTAAAATGCATAAGGCAAAAAAAAAAAAAAAAGGAAAAGAGGCAAACACACACAAACAGAGAATGAGAGAGAAAGAGAGCAAGCTGAAGAAAATTCCGCAGGCAATTTCACGTTTCTCGTCCGAAAATTGCGCCTGTTATTGCATGTGGCATACTTTTTGCATTGCACCAAAATTCAATTACGGGGCAGCACGACGAGGGGGCAATACCTCTACTGCTGTTGCTGCTGCTGCTGTTCACTTTCCAAATAAACCAGCAGGAATTTTCTCTCGTACAGCGTCAGCCGAATACCATTAAGCCATATGCAAAAACCTTTCGATCAAAAAAAAAAAAAAACTAAGAAGAAAAATAGAGCCTCGGGCACAACACAAAACATGTCCGTTTGGCAAATTGTGTGTGCGTTTGATTTTTTGACTTGTAATTCGATTAAGTTTAAAAGCCAACGCAAAGACTAGAAAGAACAAAAATGTAGGTCACAACGCGCTCCAAAAATATCTCAGTTAACTCGACATTAACTTTAAAATAAACCTAAAACCGAAGTTAAGCATTCGATTATCTAAACAAAACTTAATCCTCAAACTAAAGTATATATATTAATGAACCTTACAGTATAATAGTTATGTTGTTAAACTTGACATCATTTTATGTCCACAAACGCTTGGCCCCACAAAGTATGCAATACATCAAAAAATATTTATATATGAATCGCTATAATAGCAATGGAAAGTCATGTAAAACACATTTGATACAAGGACCCAACACACACATATGAAGTTGAAGTTGAAGTTGAAGTTGAACATGCATACTTGTAATCCCTTCAGGAAATCAACTAAGCATTTTAATTAACTTGGCCAAACAACAACAACAACTGCACCCGAAAATGGCCAACAAACAACAAACAAACAAACAACATAAACACACGACAAGCAAACAGCTGCAAAATATGACCATAGCCACAAACTAAAATCAAAGCCACACACCAGAGACTTTCGACTAACTTTCTGCTTTCCAAGCTCACTCACTCTCTTCCTTTTACACTATGTAATATGGGGTTTCTGTGTGTGTGTGTGTATTGTGGGCCATGTATCATGATAATTTACTGAAAGCGCAACCATTTGTTCACACATCCTCGCACTCACACATACAATCAATATTTAATTTCCACTTGCCACATCTTTATTAGCTCTTCGTTTTTTTTTTTTGTAGCGCGTCGAAATATTCGAAACTTATTAGAGATGAGCACAGATGTAAGAGTTGAATAAAGTTATGTGAAAGTTAAGACCCTTAAATATCATTTAAGGACTAAATAGGATATCAATCGAATAAGACTCCAATACCTTATAATCATCATACTGCAATTTAGGGTTTGGTTATATTTTTCCTATTTACTTCCATGTGTTGTGAAGGTATTTTTATGTTTGTACAGGTTCTACATTTAATAAATACAAAAAAAAAAAAAATAGAATATATTACGTTTGATAGGCGAACATACATATATGTAGATTTATGAGTTTTCACTTGAATATCTTTCAATTATTAAATATTTTTCTTTTCAAGAAATTAATCTTACTTAACCACTTTTATTATAATTTTTAATGGATGGAAAATATATGTTTGAATATCATTCTCGATACTTTCTTATAAATTATGTTCGATACTTAATCATTTTCGATACTCTATAAAAAATAATTGAATAAAACTGATTTATTGATAGTGAATAATAATAAAATCATTTAAAGGAAATTTCAGGAATTAAACCCATCGCTAATATAACTCAAAGAAAATGGCTACAAGAAACGTTGAAGATATTTAACAATAGTAATAATACAGTTATGCCGTCATAGTAGAGCGTTCGGCGTTGTTTAATGCGACCAAAGCGCAACTAATTTCCAAAAGGCAATTTTATTATACTACTACAGCCATAAACACACACACACATAGACAGACAGATAGAAAGAGAGAGGAGGCGCAGTGAGAGAAACGCTTAGAATCACATTCCCAAATGCAAATCTAAACTGCCGTTGGCACAAATACACACACACACGAACACACACTTACACACAGGTGAAAAGTCAGCAAAAAGTTTTCAACTCGCATACAAAACTGAAACTGAAGTTGGAATTGGCTTTGAAAGGCGGTCGGTCGGTGGAAGGGAAGGGAGTGGGGCGTGTGAAAGAGTTTTTGCCGAGCGGGCAGCTTACCAAGCGCACTGAATGTGTAAAATTGCAGTTGTTCAACGGAAAATATCACAAAAAAAAACCCCCCTAAAAAAAAAATAAAATAAAAATGGCAAACTTTTAATTTCATTTGCAATTTGTTGAGTTGGCTGGCGCTTTGGAACTGCTTGCGAATTAGTTGGTAGTACATCAAATTGCAGTGTGTGTGTGTGTAAGTTAAATGTGAAACCAAATGGAAAATAATATACCTTCTAACATACACTAATCTGTATTTAAATCGTTTCACATTGCGTTGCATAACTTTTTAGATTGAGGAAATTATGAGCCAAAAAAAACTTTTTGCTAACGATAATGAAAGATTTTCGAATTTGTAATAATGAAAGTTAGATAGAATTTGCTTTGGGGTTTTGTATTATCTTCCAATTTCATTTAAGTCTAGAGTATAAACTGTTAATTTCAAATACTTTTCAAGTGTTAGCCTTAAATATTTATATATATGTCGATGGCATTTTATAGTGTTAGTTTGAGAATGTTTACCAACTTGTTATTGCTACGTTCACTGTTGGCCTCATACTTGAACTCTGAAGGAGTCGGGGCAAAATATTTGAGGACTTTGCTGTAACAATTTCGCACACTTTGCTGCTGCTGTTAATAATCTTCTACTCTTGCCTCGCCTACTTCATCTTAAACTGTTGCAGTTCCAGTGCCCTGTCCTCCTCTCTCCCTCCCTCTCTCTCTCTATCTCTCTCTGTCTGTCTTTGGTTGTAATGCCTTTGACCCACTTGGTTGGCCTGGCGGCCAAACGGCTTGCCTTGAAACTAAATATTAACTTTACAGCTCAGGCCAAACAGTTCATAAGCACCAAAAAGCACCAAAACATACATATACCTAGTATACATACAGTTTTAGTGTGTGTGTTTTTGTATATATGTCAGCAAAAAACTGCAATCATAACAATAAATTACATTTAAACGTTTGCCTTTGCTTAACTTCTTTCCTTTTGGCTCAAGACTTTAATTTCGATATGTTGACAAAATTCAAAATCAAACCGTTTCAAAGTTTATTTACAAAAGTTTTGATGTGTTAAACTAAACAAATATTATTCATGGATGACGTTTTTAACACTTAAAAACGTTTTTGCTTCTGCTTTTATTTTGTGCTTTTTTATTTTTTTTGTGACACCTGACAATTTCCATTTCTACATTGTGTCAGCCTATTTCAATAACACTCGAAATCAGAACACGCGATTCTTTAGTGCAAAATAAAGTAATTTTCTTTAAGGATGTGGGCCAAGCATCGTTAAGTTAAAGCAGCAGTCAACTATAACCGATGTCTGTCACAAAGTCATAGGACTAAAACACTTGACTGTTGTCTCAAGCCAAAATGGAAAGGAGGCAAAAGAGTTTTAAATATGTGAAACTAGTTAGGAAATTGCATTGGGAGCAGGTTAGTTATCCATCTGTTGACTTCTGGGCAGTCCAAAAAGATAGAAAAAAGGGATAGATTTTTCAACAATTTTGCTCTGCAATTTTGTCTGCTTCTTCGTTTCCGTGTAATTTATTAATAATATTATAATAATATATAATAAAAATAATATTAAACCAAATTCTGTAAACAAAAATTATCTTATATTTTATAGAACATTACTAATTACAGATTTTACAAACAGTTCCTGAAACAATCTTAGCTTAAATGTAGATAGAATTTTCTCATTTCATTAGAAAGAAATTTCAGTTTTGTATCAAAATCTGTTTCACGTAAGATATCGCATTTCACATAAGATCAACATACTATATATATATATATATATTGCTATATTTTGATCAACATAAAAATTTACATAAGAATTTAAATGTTTCCATTTTGCAAATATAAATTCAAATAAAACTTTTTTAATATTTTCATCCCACTCCTTTTTATACCCTGAACACATAAATTGGGTAAATCAGGGCATAATGGTTTTGTGCAAAAGTTTGTTACAGGCAGAAGGAATCATCTCCGACCCCATAAAATATATATATACTTGATCAGTATCAATAGCCGAGTCGATATAACTATGTCGGTCCTTCTGTCCGTCCGTCTGTATGAACGCGTAGATCTCAGAGACTACAAGAGCTAGAGACTTCAGGTTATGGTGGAATATAAGCTATTCAAATTATCGATAACTATTCTGGTTTCCGTTATACACATGGAATCGATTACAAAAGAATATCGAATTTGAAAAATGTAAAAGTGGTGGTTGATATAATAAGTAACGATAGAACTTTTCTGAAAATTACCAAATCGGTTAAGAAACACCGTATATATTGAATTGAATCGATTGAAGTTAAATCAGTTTTTAGTTTTGTTTACATTGATCATTATTTTTAATAGCTAAGTCTTTAATAAATTTAATATATTTATTGCAACTGGGTTCAGGGTATCTTCTAGACGGGCTCTCCCGACTAGAGCCTTCTTACTTGTTTTTGTTTTTTGTTAACTTAAAAAAAATGAATAACAAAGTCAATCCAGAAATAAAAATCACAACAAAACTTGTTGCTATATGATAGCTAAAAACCAAGCCCAAAGTTGTTGTTGTTGTTGATTTTTGTTTTTCCGTTTGATGGAGTAAAACTTGAACTCATTCTTGACTTTTTCAACTTGACTTTTTTTCATTCTTTTTGTTTTATTTTGTTTAGTTTTTTTTTTTTTTTTGTTTTGCGTGCCAAAATGCTTAGCTACGCGATTCGGGGAGATTCCCAATTTGGCAATGTGACAATACTAGTAAAATGCGTTTTCATTCGCCCGGTTTTTGCGATTCGTTTGCGGCTGCTGCGGAATGCAGAATACAAAAACTGGCAACGGATAACCGGAATAATGTCAAGTAAGAATGCCAAAATGTGCAGTAGAAAACTGCGATTAGTTTGCTTCTGTTTTCATTTTTTGTATTGTTCTTTGTTTTACTTACATCTCTCTGTCTATATTTCGCTCTCTTCTTTTAGGTTGATTTTCAATTCTGTGCCGCATTCGCAGAAAGTTGCCGCCTGTCTGTCATTCAGGCATTTTGCTATTTTTTGTTTTGGCATTTCTTTTTATGCTATTTTTTTTTATTTTTATTATTTTCCCTCATTCATTTTGCCATTTTATTTGTTTTTTTTTTTTTTGCATACACACACACACATTTATAGCTGTTTTGTAGGTTATTAGGGCGTAACTCGCAGCAGATAGACTGACACAAACAGCCTCAGATTTCAGACATGCCAAGGCACACATACATTTACAACTACACACACAGATAAACAGAGGACATTGCCTTTTTGGCTTGTTTGTTTGTTTGTTTCGACAAGCGGCGCTAAGTAATATGTATTTAATCAAATTTTTGGCTAGTTGGTTTGAGCTTTTGTCTGCTTTCGGCCTAAACTTTATTTTTGGCATGTTCAATTATTTTATGAATTTTACATTGTTTGCTAATGCTGATTTGAAATCCGGCTATCATTGACAACATTTTAACAGACAGACAAACACAAAATTAAACACAACGTAAATGAAACTAATTGGCTTTAGTTGTTATCAAAATACGTAATACCAAATACGCTTGTCAATTATTAAAGAATTTTGTAATATTATATTTTAAATACATGTGTGGAAAATTACCACACAGTTTGAAAGGAATTGTCGTGGGGATTGTTGGTTTTTTTATGTTTGTTTTTATTTTTATAATTATTATTATTTATTTAAACTCTTTCTAGTTTTTTTCGAAAAAGTTCCAGGTCTGCAGAAAAAAATAAAAATAAACAACAACAGGGTATTTCATAGATAGACAAAAGTTTTGGCTCATGACTCTAAAGACTCAAGGATACTTGCCGGGATATGTTGGGTGCCAGTTTTGTTCTTGTTGTCGTTGATGTTGTTGTGACTGTTTTTGTTTGGGCTTATGTTTATGGCCAAGACAAAAGCCATGAGGAAATAAGAGAAGGGCTGGGAGAGAAGACAAGAGCTGGTTTTGACCATTTTGACCGGGCGATATTCTCAGTTTCTATCCGGTTTAAGCAGAGCGGGTCGGAAGAAGAAGAACTTGCATTAAAGGCGGAAAGCGAGGGAGAATGGGGAGATGAGGTAGAGGGCTATCGTGATTATGGAGCACGACGCGTTTTAAAGCGGATTTGAACGCTGTTGAATATTATTTATGGGCCATGCCTGCACACACACACACACACACACACACACACACACACACACACAGTCGAGAGCGAAAGCCGATGATAGCGACCCTTAAGAGCCAATGCACATGAACACAAAAAAACACACACACATACATACACAAATGAAAGCACGCACATGTGTGTTGCAAAAATATTTGCCAACATTCTTTGGGTATTTAAACAAAGATTTATTTTATATGTGTGCCTCAGTGTGTGTGTGTGTGTGTGTGTGTGTGTGTGTATTTTATTTTGTGCAAACGGCCAACGGAAATTGCAAGTAGAGCGTTGAATCCTTTTTGCCTCAACACGTCGAGTGTGTCTGTGTGTGTCTGTCCATTGTTCGAGGATTTGTTTGGGACTTGTTTCATATTTCACAATAACTCTCTTTTGTTGTTGTTGTTGTTGTTGTTGTTGTTGTTGTTGTTATTGTTGTTGTACAACGGGGGCGGCTTTAAAGATGAAATGAGGTTATCAGTATTTGCGGTTTATGGTTCAGGGCTCAACTAGTTAAGACCTCAGCTCAAAGAGCACATGATAGCTGTGTGTGTGTGTGTGTAAGCGATATACACAAACACACACGCACATTTGTGTTAAAGTTCACACTTTCAACTAATTGACGCAATATCCATTTACATTTTGTCTATTAATTTGTGTTTTGATGCATAATTTCGCATTAATTATGCATAATATTGCGATTAACAGCCAAATGAAAATTGAGCTTGAAACTAAACGGCAGCCAAACTCATGACACACAACACATACATACAAACAAACATACACACACACACACACATACATACTTGCAATTTTTTTTTTTTGTTCTCACTGCACAGCTAATTAACCACACTTTGTATGTGTGTGTGTGTCAGTGTGTGTCTAATTAAGTTTGGATTTAGCAATTCCTATTGCCTATTTTTGTGGGCCATTTTGATTTACGAGCTTTAAACGTGATGCGGCCAGCGACAGTTGGTTAGAAAACAAATAAAAAAAGATAGATAACTCGTTTGGAGCATTAGAAAGAATATGGTTTGGCTTTGAGAAGCCTTTAAGGCAACAGGTTGAGAATAAGAGATGCGAGACAGAAAGAGCAAAGGCAAGAGCGAGCGGCTGGGCTAAGAAGGAGAAGTAAAGTAACGAGCAAGGCTGGAAGAAGAAGCGAGAAGCTGAGCTAAGAACATGAGGTAAAGTAACGAGCAAGGCTGGAAGATAGCGGGAACACTGTTAAAAGCTTAAAGATAAATCCAAAAAAAAAATCGAGAAGACAAGTTAACATAGCGAAGTCAAGTGACTAGAAAAAAACAAAAAAACTTATTAGGAATAGAGAAAAATTAAAGCAAAAGCAACTTTAATTAAATGCAGGGAAATTTACAGATTTCAAACGAGAGTTAAAACGAAGCTGTACTCAAATAATAACCAAAGTGAAAAGCTACTAAATGCGATAAAAACAAAGAAGCAAAGCAAAAGATAATTGAAAAGCCGATGAAAACTTAAGCGAGATCAGTTTAAAACGACAAAAGCTGATGGCAAAGAGAATAGTAAATGAACAACTAGTCGACATAAGATAAGCCTGGGCTTAACTTAACAAGCATAACTACACGAACTGCAATCAAGAAGCACAACTGCAATGCAAAAACGCAGCGAGAAACAAAGGATTTAAAATAATAGCTGGCAGCAGAAGCGCGGCTAAGCAACGAATAAATACTAATAAATTAAAAACTCAAAGCCAAATGCTGAACAAAGACAACAAACAGAGACAGAGAGAGAGATACGAAACTACTAGCCCCGGCGGCTAATTAATTAATTAATCAATTTGTTCGCTCAAAGAGACGAAAAATGCTTTTGCTCCTAGCTATAAAAGCCCATTTTCAGATGTCATTGCGGCAATATCGTCATAAAATTCAATTCTGATGCGCTGTGCTTTCAAAATTCATTCACAAACAAACAAACAAATACCAACAAAAACACGACAAAAATTTGGTTCATTTCGTCAACGCCTTTGGCTCAGTGCCCAAAAAAAAAAAGCAAATAAAAAACTTTTTCGCCAAAAGACAATAACACCAACAACAACTAAAGTAGAGCTACCGTTAGTTCTGGTAGCTCAACACTAACTTGGTCGAAAATCCACCCAGCAAAACCGGAGGAAAACAAGTAGAGAGAAAGGGGCAAACGAGAAAGAAAAGTAAGTGACCCTCTTCGTTTATCTTGGGGTTTTTTGTTTTTTTTTTTTATATTTGGCCAACGCTTCGGCAGCTTTTGGCTAATTTTGTTTATTAAAAGTTGGCTGACCTTTTTCCTGGCATCCAACAAAAGAAAAACCGAGTCGTTGTTGTTGTTGTTGCTGCTGTTGTTGGCTTTGGTGGAGCTCTTTCGTGTTGCGAAATTAATTTTGGTGCAGCGAGCATTTTGCAGGGTTTGCCAAGTGTCATTAGTTTGCTATTTGGCAGCCAAATTCGGAGACATAGTTAAATTAGCTAAACATTGCGGTAATGCCGCGCTGCTGTTACACCGAAAGAAATTTATTGATAACTTGCACATATGTATGTCAATTAATGACTAGAAAGGACTAACTGATGAATTTTATATTTTATTTTACACTTGATTCAAAAAGGGATTACCAAAAAAAATTTACAATTTTAATCACTTTTTGAATCAAGTAAAAAAAAAACACAAATTTTACCAGAAAGCTCGTTTGGTGAACTAAGTTCATTCAAAGAGCCAGCTCGTAAGAAAACGTAAATGACTCAATTGAACAATGAGCAAAAGAAGATCCTCAAGTTTGAAAACAATAAACATTTTAAATTATCAAATATCCAAGTTAAATATCTAATTTGCAATTATTTTTTGTCTTAATTTCTTGCTGTGTACATTACTTTTATCATTTCGTTCATTCGCTGTGCGACGCTTCTGATGGAAAAGTTGCCAGCGAGCGGCTTGCTGTTGTTGTTGTAATGCGAATGGGTGTTGGGGGTGGCGGCGGCGTCTGGCATTTGGCTAATGCCTTTTGCTTTTGCACTTCACTACACTTGGCAAAAAAAAAAGTTTTCGCATAAAAATGTAGATAATGCTGGCGCACATTCCACGAACGAGAGAACCAGCGAGAGTGCAGGGACCTAGGACGAAGTATGAAGAAAGTGGTAAAGAGTTGCGCTCTACCATAAATGGATTTGTGCCTTGAATGCGTTTTGCTTAACGCACAACTGCAAGTGATGGCGCTGCCCCAAAAGTGGGGGCGTGGCCACTACTAAGCGGTCTGCAATGTTGCTAAATGAATTTGTCTGACAAGCAAAAATTGCCAAAAGAATTTAAGAGCTGTGTTGCCGCTGGACCACAAAAATTAATCAAGTTATAATTTCAGATTTTTTCTTTGGCAGTCATAAATTTGCATAGAATGCAGTCGGTTTTCGGGCTAATTAAATGAATTTTGTTACTTAACAAAGCGAACAAACCAAAAGAATTCAATTGGATTCAAAAATTGCAGAATATTTGTTAGATTTTTGCTACAAGAAATAATTAGTTGAAATGGGTAAAGTTCCGTTTGTCAGTCAAAAAGATGTTAACAAGCTTTGCCGAAAAAGCATAAAAGAGTATGTAGGAAAGTAAGAAAAGTTCTGAGCTCTGATACAAATGCGGCTGTTTATCGATTTCACGGATTACGAATCCAAGAAAGAATGCTCAGTTGAATGGCATTCAAGGAGTCATAACTGTTTGACAAGCGCACCTCTGGCATTTAACTGCCTCTATCTTAACAAGGACTTTGCCATTCTGTTCACATTTTATTGTGTTGTGGGTGCAATATGAATGGAGATTCTGGGCACAGTTGGGCATCACTTATCAACCATTTATAAACAATAAACGAATCTAAACAAGAAACTTTTTTGCCAGCCAACCAAATGCATTGCAACAATGCCACAGACCAAAAAAAAAAAAAAGAAACCAATCGAAATAAACGAAAGAGAACCAACCAGATAAATGACATAAATAAATGGACGAAGGGTGCGTAAATTGGCACTAGATTTGGCGAGGGAGAAGCAGGAGTAAGGGTCTCAACTCAGCCAAAAACATGTCAATGCGAAAAGTTTTGTGTGATTTCTTGAAACTTATTTGCCACGTTTATGGTGTGGCTTCAGCTTCATTGGAAGTTGTTACAAAAGAAGAAGAAAAGAAAGTCATTTAATGCAATCAAAAAGATACTCTAACCAACACAAACAGGACAGATAAGCGAGGATAAGATTCAAAAGGATTAGCTTACACTATATCAAAGTTAGTTGGAAGAAAAGTAAAAACTATTATTCCTTTAAAGCAAAAAGCTGAGCTGGAAAAGTGGAAAAGCCAGGGATTTATTTTTTGTCTTCTACATTAAATAAATAATAAACTCTAGCAAAATTACTATATTTAAGTTAAAAACGCAGATTAATTCTTGAGGTCAAATTCTGATCGAATTATAATATTGCTTTAAAAATATGTCTTCCAAATACTTTAAGTTTTTTCCGTTTGCCTGTTGCACGCATTCAAACAATTTTCGAGATGCCCAAATTAAATAACTTAACAAAAAATAGAAAGAAAATATAACTAAACAGAAACAAAACAAGAAATGTGTGTACCAAAATATTAAAGAAATAAAATGGGGGCCCATGCAAAAGATGACACCAATCAGCGGCAAAGAGGTTGAGGGGGTAGGAGCAGGAAGGGGTGCAAATGCGTAAGAGAAAAGGCAAAGTTTTACGTTTATGTGTTTGTTTGCGTAATGTGAAAACACAAAAAAAAAATAAATAAAAAACTAAACGGAAGCGGCAAATAAAATGCCAAGAATGCCAACTGTAAATACTAAGGAGCGGTGTAAGGGGTAAAGGGTTGGTTCAGGGGTTTACGTGTGCTACATTTGTATGTGTATGTGCGTGTGTGTGTATGTACTAGTATATCAAAAGTATTTTATGCACATTAGTTGCGCTTTATGAACTCAAAGTTGTCATTTCTAGCCAACAAACTTGACGCTCAACTGTCGTCCTCTTACCATTCCCTCTCCTTTCCCATCCCCAGCCCCAGCCTCAGCCCCAGCCCCAGCTACACTCCCTTTCTCTTGCTGTCTGTTGTGCATTGTTGATACTTTGAAATGCTTGGCTCTGAAAAGCAGCTGCAAATGACAAGAATTTGTTGTTTGGCTCTTCTTCGCTTCGCTTTCACTCTTCACAGCCATTTGCTATCCTACCATTTGCTAGACGCGCCCAGCATCTCTCTTGCCGGCTTTTGTCTTTTTGCATTGGTGGGGCGGTGTTTGTGTAGCCGCGCGTTCGTGGCATGTAAATATTAACTTTGAACAAAATACGACACGGTCGGTTGGCCCAGTGCCGCCGACTTAAAGGGCTGCCAAACACCCCCCCCCCCCCATCCACCGCCCATCCTCCTCATTCTAACATAAAGTTTCGACCTCGATCTGAAAATTACACGCAACAAAATACATGCTTCACTTAACATCTTCGTCTTCTACTTCTTCTTTGACGATTCATTGCACAAATATTGAGTTTGAATTTGAAGTTTACCAAATTTTGTTGCATATTTCTAGGCGCCAACAAATAACTTGATTAAATTGTGCTTTATAGGCACAAGCTATATGTACATATTATTGAAGCACATAAAATATCCATGTTAAAATATGCTGTTTTAATGAATTTTCTTTGGTTTTTTCGGCCAGTGGAGCAGCGGCTGCTTTTCGTGCCTCACTTAAATAAAACTTTGTGCACTATTTTTTTTGTCATACTTTATAAATGTTGTCGCTGCAACTGCCAACTCCCAACTCCTTACCACCCCGCCCCACCGCCCCGCCGCCCATCATCATCAGCAGCTAAGACAATATCTCTATCCCTGACTGAAGAGGCATTGTTTGCAAACTATCGTTGGTAAGCTCTCTCTTTCGCTCTCCCCTCGCTCTCCAACCGTTTTTCATTCGACGCATAATCGGATGCAACGCGGCTTAGAAGTTTTGTAATTGTTACGATGGCTGCCACGGCAACGGCAACGGCAACTGCAACAGTAGCAACAACACTCTGAACCTGGCCAAAAAAAAAAAAAAAAACAACCAAATAAACTACAAACCAAAACGAAGATTTGTTTTGTGGTCTAAAGAGTATTGGGCCAAGGATAGATAAAGCTCGAGACTCGCTTCATTAAAGACCAGTTATGACACTAAGCGAAAAGTTGTGGAGCCTTTATATTTTGTTGTTGTCGTTGTTGTTGTTGTCGAGACGACTTGTAGTTTTCTTTATGCTTCCGAGCACGTGTCAACGTTGCGTATGATTGATGAAGGCGGCCAAGACAAGTGAAAGAGACAGCAAAAGAGAGAGAGCGAAGCAACAGCATAACAATAATAAGGACATTGAGCAGCAAACATGTCAGGCACAATGATGAAATAAGTGCGTGCCTCGTTGCTAGCAGCAAACCCCTCCCCCCCACCATTATTTTTAAAAGCTTTGGGCAACGTCAGCCCAAAAAACAACCTTCTGCTCGAATTCATTAAGCTGATGGCAGGCCTAATCGTATTTAGTCCCAGATCTTCTTCCAAGTTTTGCTGACCAAGCAAAACTCAATATTGGATACGACGACAACACTAATGCCCTTCAATTATGTAAAACTGAGCTATCATCTTTGCTACCAAAACAAAACCGGGCAACACTCAACTGCCAGATACTCTTTAAAGTCAGTTTTTTTTTATGATGATTTGCAACAATTTTAAAACGAATCAAATGCAATACAATATTTTAAATAGGTTTACGGTTTTTTATGAGTTGCAGCAAAGCAATCAAAGCTTAAGGAGGAATCAACAGTTCCGAGAGGCAATCGGCATCGGCATCGCCTTCGGAAACAGCAACTTAATGGCGTAGGTCATAAAGCAGCAGCAAGATGAACAAATTTTATGGCACCGTATATATGTATAAAATGCATATAAACGGGGTCGGCAGTGCAATAGCACTTTGATTGCAAATAAAAAATCCGATGGAGAACTTAAAATACAACTAGAATAGTTAAAACAAGATTGTGAGCAAGGCATATATAGTATATATATATATATAGGTAGTATTCAGTTGTGAATGGCAATTTGATTAGCTTATTAACATCAAAAGCGATGCCACTAATGCGACGCTTGACAATTGATGGGGACTGCCCCAACAAACACAAACACATTTCTTATCAACCAACTTGGGCCGCGGTTCAATAAGCTTAGTTTTCAATTCATCACAATTTTGTTGTTTTTGGTTTTATTTATTTATATTCGATTGTGATTTTTGATTGAATCAAATGCAAAGGCAGCTTAGATCCTTAACCAACCTTGCCAACCCCAATTTTTATTTTTTTTTTTTTTTGCTGTTGATTTAAGCACATTTACGCGCTCGATTTGTTCCATCAGGAAAAAAAAGAAAAAATTTGCTCGACTTGTTTTTTATTTTTGGTATTTAAAGGTTATCGTATTTGGCAGTAAAGGTGGGTTTGGGGTCGGGAAGTTGTTTATAAATATTTAAATGGCAGCTGCTTGACATGAAAAATTGTTGTCAAACGCAATCTGTCTCCGCCCCACCAGCTGCCACAGTGTGGCAGAAAGACAGCCGACCATCAATCATAATTTCAGAGCCAAACAGATCTCAGTTTTTTATTCTATTCTCCCATTTTTTTTTCTATCCGAAATTGTGGTTACACGCAATCTATGAAATTGAAAACGTTTTGGTTTAGTCAATGGATTAATTAATTTTGTATTTCTCGTACTCTTGTTCAATCAAATAATCTATAATAAGATTAACAACCGATATCGATTAATATCGATTTTTAAGAAAGACAATTCTTCAATAAAAAGTTACTCATTGAGCTTCTCAGTTCACCTCATTTAGCTTATTTTGCTGCAAAAAACATAACTCTTTAAGCTGCTCGAGACTTTTGCAACCAGAGGGGGGTGGTTCATGATTCAGGGGGGGGGGGGGGCGTTGTGGAAATGGGCTTTAAACAAATTAAGTGGCACAAGGCGGGCATTTCACTTTATTGCCATGTGGCCTTTCCACTGACTCAACGACGCTTGCTTCATGCTGTTATTCATTTAACCTACCTGCCACACACCAACACCAACAACAAGTTGCACCAGTGACTAGCCTGGTGGCTGCCTTAGTGGCTGACTGACTGACTGCTTGACTGCTTGACTGCTTGACTGCTCGACTCGGTGCCTCAGTTTGCACTTGAAAAATACTAAGTATATAAATAACAAAACAAATTAAGTATCTTGTTGGGTTTTAGTTAAATTGCCACATAAAATTTAAATTGTTTCCAAAAGCTTTAAAATATCATTGAGCATAAAAATTTAAATAATATACTTCTTTAAGCATAAGTTTTTTTTTAGTGTAGCTAGCTGATGGCGGTGCTTTTCGGTGCTTGGTGCTGGTTGCATTGGCGGCTTCGTTTGTCTGGCTCGTATTTATTTTTGGGCGCGCCATTTACTTACACGCTCCACTTGCTGCACTTGCGACCCCAACTCACAGACTGCCACACACACACACACACACACACACACAATGGACATCAACTTATGGCCATAGTAAAAGACTTGGACAAAGCAGTCGGCAGTTACGAAACGGAAATCAACGGCATGCGGATGTTTACCAACCAGCCAGCAGGAAGAGCAAAGAGGCCAAGTGTCCAACCAGAAAAAAAGCAGAGCGAAATAAGAGCAAACCACAAAAAAAAAAAAGACAAAGAGACAGAGAGAGAGAGAGAGAGAGAGAGAGAGAGAGAGAGAGAGACAGATAGAAAGAGTTTGAAAGGGGAATATGTGAATGTGTTTTTTTTTTTTTAACTATGCTTTTGAACTAAAGCTAACTACGTAAATGAAATGTAATTAAACCTAACGCAATTAACAAACGACGATCACAATATGCAAAGGTGCAAAAGTGCAAGGGACAAAGAATGCAAAAGTGCAAATGCAGAGACAAAGAAACCCCAAGCAAAAAAAAAAAAGTAAATTAAAACATTAAATAAAGAACAGTTAAATAATCAGGTGAAATTGAAAGAGAGAAAGAATTGCTTCAAGTAAAACAACACACAAACACAATCGTTGCTGTCAAAACAAAGAACCCGCAAGGCACAAGTTGTAACCTTTGACGAAAAGTTTATCGTAACTTTTTGGCCCAAACGATGAGATCGAGAACGAGAATGAGGACGAAATGAAATAAATGGAAAAACAATCCAAACAACATCGAGGAATTCTTCGTCTCTTTCCACTTCTATTGTTTTTATTATGGGTGTACTGTGCTTTTCCTTTTCATTTATAACCACAAGAAAGGTTTGTTTCTATTTCGGTTCCCTAATTAACGCATGCATATTTATAATTAGAATTTAAATTCAAACAAAAAATATTTTTTTTTTGAGAAACTAAGAAATTTTTAGTTGAAGTTTGTTTCAATTTATATTTTTCTGAACAGCTGTTTCGCGAGTGATAAAATTTCATGTGTTGCATTAAGCGAGAAGTTGCGTGGTAACGAGGATTACGTCGAGCGAGGTCATACTGTCTATATATATTCTTAAGAGTTCATCACTTTAACTTGAATTTTTTTTTAGAATTTATTCATTTGAAGTGAAAGTAAAAATTTGTATTCCTGATTGTACTACATCAAATTGAATTGTTCTTATGAACGTACTAGTTCGTTCAGCAAAAAACCTATGCCTTAGTTCAACTCGTAGCATACCCCATTGATTTTTTGATTTGCTGGGTAAAAGCAAGATGTGATTTTCTTTGATAGATGAACGGAACTGGCGCTAGGCTTTGCCATCTCTGCACCAATACATGCATACAAACACACACGAATACACATACATAGCAATCAGCAAGATGAGCTTCTAATAAACACACACACACACACACACACTCACAATCATATACTATGTTCACACATACGCATGCAATAACGGCACATTAATGTGTTGGGCCTAAAAACCATTGAAGCAAAATGCAAAAAGCAAAAAAAAAATAAAAACGAAAGCACTTTATGATTGCCTCTCTTTCTCTGGTAGCACTTTGTATTTGTCTGTGTGTGTGTGAGTGTGTGTTTGATTGTGTGTATTCCTTTGCTACGATATTGCATTTCATGAATGGTAATGATGCTATGATGTGAAAGTACAAACAACGCTCCACTACCTGACCCCCCCTATAACGGACAGCTACCTATACGGCAAACATCTATGCACAAAAGTCAAACGGTGCTTAATATTCATAACAATGGCTGTGGGGCTGTAGAGAGAGGTAAAAATAGGCAAACATCATTTTGAATTTGACCTGAGCCCAATAATAAAGCATTTCCAACCAGTTTTTCTAACAACTGTTGAGTGTCATTTGCGGTTACACAAAAACCCAGTTCCAACAGTTCCATTATGACAATGGGAGATGTTGCATATAGTACGAAGGACAATTGCTTAATATTGCCTTGCCCACACTGACTGCTATCAACGGGTTTTGCAATAATTCAACAGCAATCTTTTTCTAATCAAAGTCATAAATTGTTATGTGAAAAATATTTTAATAATTCTCATTCTTAGATTCATTTAACTCAGACTTTAATTGTTGGCCAATGAAAAGGTATTCAAATGAGAAACTTTATTATATTTGTTAGGCTCAACTTTGCTCGAAATGATGACAAACTCTTATTAAAGAAAGTGAAAGCAAAGCAATGAGAACAACTTTGAATACGGTGTCATAAGCATTCATAGAATGAATGGTATCATCTCAGACTAACCAGAGATTATACAAAATAATAACATATAGCTTTAAGTTGAATTCATTGCATTGCAGTAATGTTGTCGTTAAATATTAATATTATTCTCATATGTGCAACACGTAATATATTGTGTGTTGTATTCAAATCATTCAATGAATAACTAATTTTGCTTTAACAATTAATTAACGTGACCAGAAACAACAACAGTTCGTGTCTTCTTTTGTTGTATGCTGTAAAACATTCCCGAATTAATCAGTGGGCTTTAATGAATACATTTTTGGTTCTACAAGACAAAATTGAAACACATTAAGTTTGAGGCGCATTAGCTTATAAGCCGATTTAAAATGCACTGAACATTAACATTATTATTATTTGGCCAGATTGAAGATGTGTGTTTGTAGTACAATGGAACATCTTTACAATAAGAGGCTTGTTAACAAAGTTTCTGGATGGACTGCATTTTCAGCAAAATTTGAATTAATATTATTGTGTTGTGTCTGTTGTTTGCTTTGTTTTGGGCAGGTTAAGCAAATAAAACAAGGATTTGATTGTCTTGGCTTTTTGATTCTCTCTTTCTCTCTCCTAACACCTGCTGTTTGTGTTATCGATTCAAAATCCATAAATATATATATTATTTTACTTTGATCGATGTTAACATAACTTATTTTTTGTACATGAAATTCATTTTTAATTGACAAACTCCACGAAATAAACCACAAAAAATATCACCCAATTGTAATCAAAAGTTTGATACAATAACAATGACAAATAATAATAATAATAATAGTGGCTAGAAAAGTGGCTTTTTGTTAATTATAACAATTTTAAATAAATATTTTTAATATTTCAAAAAATAGCCAAAAATCAATAAAACAAAACGAAAAGGAAAACAAAAATATTTTAAACTTTTAAGAAAAATAAATAAATATATAATAAATAAAATGTGCTTAAGTATATATTAAAGCTTAACTTAAATAAAATATTTATTATAAAGTGACGTTTATTATAGAAATAATATATCAAATGCCGGAAATGGTCTAGAAACACAAAAAAAAAAAAAAATAAATTGTTCTGGCCATGCTTAAAATCATAAATAAATGCATAAAGCTGCAAATGCGTCAGGCTTTTCACATTGACAACAACAACAACAACAAACCAAAGAGGAAGCAAAAAGCAATAAAAACAAAACATTTGCCCTGCTAATTGACTAAAGTGCCTGTGTTCAGTTTCCATGTCCGCAAAATGTATGTGACTATCATATATATGTATATAAAATATATACATCTGCACATAGCCTGTATATGTATGTGTGTAAGTATGTGTGCTTTTGTGTATTTGGTAAATGAAAAATATCACTCTTGGCCCATTTAAATAAATGTTGATGCACAAATGTGTTAAGCCAAAAATACATTACAAAAAAAAAAAATACTGTAAGGAAAATACTTATTTCAGATGATTTAAAGAGCATGTCATTCAAAAGATATATTAAAAAAATATATATATGTATGTTTAATACATAGTAAAACTTATTGACTTTAGTTTAAACTGTTTGTTGGACGGACAAAACGTTATTGAATCTAGGATATCAACAATCGATAATTTATCGATATTTTGAGTAAAGTTAAATCAAACCAAACCCTAGTTTATAAGCATATATGCATTATAGATCATTTAGAGCTGACAATGCTTTGAAATTGGCATTCATAACAACAAAAACAACAACAACAACAACAAAAAAACTTTTTGCTGGTTTTGAGTTCACAATGTGGCTTTGCTTGATGTTAGTTGTTAGACAGGGTTGTATTTGCTGCTTAGGCACCACATCACGCCAGTGCACTATGAATAATGGGTAACCGGCATAAAACAACAACAACACAACAGAAGAATACATATATGCAACCGAAAAATTATGCAAATATGCAAATAAATATCTCTAAAACATTTGTTTCAATTTCCCCAATCCCTCACCCAAAAAATCCGCACAAAAAGGCACGCAAAACGGATGCGCCACAGGATGTTGTACAAACGATTGCCTGCATTAGTATGTGTGTGTGTGTAGTTGTTCGACAAAGCGAATGCACAAAAGATTTTTGTGTGTGGCCCATAAATTTACAGCAATGTCATGAAATTTAGCAGCAACAAAAACCAAACTTCCTCTTCCCTTTAACAACCACACACACCCCACACCCCCACCACCATTACACCCATTTCAAAGCGAATTGTGAATTTTGGTGGCGTTGTTCAAGAAGGATGGCGGGGGGGGGGGGGGAATGGGGGATATTGTGGCATGAAAGCATGTTGCAAAAATGTGTTGCATACTTTTGTGCATGCTAGTCGATTGCCATCATTAAGTCGTAAATGTGCGGCATCAGCATACGGGATGGTGGGGTAGGGGGAATTTATGAGAGAGTGGTAGCGCAGCAACGCATCACGCGGCCTGCCACATCATTTAATGCTCATTAAAATAAATGCGTCTCGCATATTTTTGCATTGCCACAAAAAAAAAAAATATATATATCCCCCTTCTCGAACCCATTCTACACTTTCGCCAAACCCTTAATCTCCATCCAAACGCAGAACGCTGTGTCTTCAACAACTTGCCGCCACTTGACATTTTGCGGTGTTTTAATTTGGCACACGTTCAACTGCTTCACAATTGCCAGCGTCAGCGTCAGCTGCGACGCCAACAGCGCAGCATTTATGCTGCTGATAGTTAGTATATAGTAAACAATAGATATATAGCCCGAACAGGAATTGGAAAGGGTTAAAAAATTGGTTACAGGCAAAAGAAATTAACAAGATTCGTTATCGATTTGCGATAACAATATATAAAGCCTGGACATCAATTGAAAAGTGTTGAAAAATTGTCTATAATGTACAGGCAAAAGGAAGGAACAAGTTTCGTTAAACTTATAACTTTTTCGATTTTTATCGATTAGCGATAACAATGACAAGAGCTTTCGTTGCTTAAACCGTAACAAATCTTTAATAAAATAAATAAATATAGAGCAAATATTTAAATGTTTATTTGAATTCCTTCATATTATATCCATAAACTGCCAAAAACTTAAAAATGGATTTAGGATTTAGTTTCAAACTCAGCTTCCTACAAATCATTGGAAAGACTTCTTGTTCAGCTCTAAAAGTTGATCAACATATAAGTTTTGGTTCTTTATGTTTGACTAAAGATAAAAGTGTTCAAACTAAACAGCTCAAAGGACCCAATGACTTTGTTTGTTCAGCAAAAAATTTGAAAAATATTTCTGATTCGAATATTTTCTATCAACGGAACTCTGAAGAACTCGTATGGAATTCACGTTAAGTCCAAATTTCAGGCCAAATCAATTTGCCAGCTTGCAGTTATAGGCAAACTCTTAAGGGAGTACACACAATAATTATCAGTTATGACAGTCGAAACCAAACCAAACAAACAATAAAACAAGGAAGTCAAACATTCATGATGACAATAATGAATATGTAGACAGTTATTTTGTATGGACTGCAATATCTCGATATTGTATATATACAATATTTATTATTCGACTTTTTGTTGTGGCCTGTATTCGAATATTCGTTTGAGCGAGAAGCTGTTGATAAGTTGCGAACCGCATTCAATCAATTTGTTTGCTGCTGGATGCACATTCGAAAGATACATTTATGTCAATGCCAACAGTGTGTGCGTGTGTGTGTGTGTGTAGGTGAAACATATTCGTTGCTGCTGCTGCTGCAGTGGCAAGAAAATTGAGTTTATGACTTGAAGCGCGGGTGCGACACATGCGCCGTCATTCCAGTCATAACTTCTTGGCCATGATACATTAGGCGAGATAGGCGCCCGGGCAGCGCTTGAATGCCAACATGACAAGGCCAAAGCGACCAAAGCAAAGGTAGGCGGGGGATGGTATCTTTTATCGCCATTTCATCGGTGGAAGGTGGAGGTTATGGGTTTATTCTGCATATTGCATGAGGTGCTGCTGCTCTATGGTAATTTATATGTGTGTGTGTGTGTGTGTGTGTGTGTGTGTGTGGAGACATCATTTAAATTCGAAACGTGTGTTTTAGCACTCGAATGTTAAAGTACAGAGAGAGAGAGAGAGAAGTTGGAAGCAGCCACAAACATATCCTTATCGATGTTGCCAGTTGTCGCTCGCAATTTCAAGCAGCAGCAATAGCAAATGTTGCAATATACTACTACACACACACACACACATGCATATGTGTCTCTGTGTGTGTGTTGATGTGGCCGCACTCAGTTATAGATTTCTTAGGGGACTCTGTTTATTATCCTTTCGTTGGCTTCTTCTGTTTTTCCTTTTTGTATATAGCTTTGCTCGCCTGGGCTTTTTATTTATTGATGTTGTACATTTGAGTTAAGGGCGAACCTCGTCGTCGCATTCGTTTGCCATAACTGATGCCTTTAAGGACGCCCACTCCTTTGCCCACCAAAACCCACGGCCACATATATGTGAACCGAAACAAACGAAGTTTGAAGAGATTTGTACCAAAAGTTAGAAAGTTCTTGAAATTAGCTTAAAAGTTATTGAAAATAGTGAAAAGTAAGAAATAAAATCATCAACTCAACATTTTGAGACACATTCAGTTGAAGAGACTTTTTTTTCAGTGTATGCATGGCCATGGTCCACAACTAGGACACGTGGCGTGGAACATCATGGCTTTGACTAAAGCTTAAGCTTCAACTGGCTTGGCTCTGCCGGCCCATATATACATGAAATAGTAATACAAATATTGCGCATACGCCATGTTCGCCCCAGCGGCAACAAAGTAGCCCCCGAACATATTGCATGTATAAGTGTGTGTGTGTGCTGGTAAAGCGATCAAAAGTCAACGGCAAATGCCATATACATATATATATATATATATATATATATATTGAACTTGCCAAGCAGCAATGATGGCAGCAAGCGTAACGGTTCCGGTTCCGGTTACGGTTACGTTAACGGCCAACACTAAAGTTTGTTTGCTTTAAAACTTGTTTGCTCTTACCCCTGCTGACTGACTACTCCTGCCCTAAATCGACAACAAAGCTACAAACGCCAGACGCTCGCCGCATCGGCTGAATGCATTTTTTGTTATTATAAATGGAATTGGACACAAATTGAGGCAATCAGCTTTGGGGCAAGCTTATTACTTAACAGACTTAATTTAGCTTTGTGAACAAGCTTTTCAAGATAACAAATAAACCAAAAATACTTGAAAGAAACTGCTTAGAACATATTAAAGTTGATTTAAATTAATTGTCACTTGCATTCTCAACAATTCTCTTATTAAATAATTGTTATTTTGTTGCCATTTGTGATCGACTAGGCGTGGCAATCGATTTTGCGTGTGGCGCCAAAGTCAAAATCATAATTGATTCAATTTTAATTGCTGCATTGGCACAAAACGGCAACTGATGCTGTCGCTGCAACTGCGACTTGAAACTGAAAATGAAACTGAGAAACGGAAATGGAAATGGCAAGCAAACGAAACATGACAGCCAAACAGTTGCGCCCGGAGGCAGCGATCGATTTCAGGCCAAGCCATAAATAAATAGAGCTACTATAACATACAGCTAAATAAAGCGGATGATCAACAAATTGATTGAATGTTCAGGTAAAAAGAAAATTTTACTTGAAGAAGAAATATCCTAAAACTTAGAAAATCTTCTAGATTCACAGAAAAAAAGTTATTACAAAGCTTTATATAGTATCACCTACTGTTTTGAAATGTGTGTATAAAAAAAGAAGCAATTAACTGTGTTAAACTTATGATAAATAGTAAAAAGTTATCGATAACAATGCAAACTGTTACATTTTCTTTGAAACATCATAGCGGAAAAAGTTTATTTAAAAAATAATGACAGCGAATCGACTTTACCTTACATGAATGATTGAATTGAATTGAACTTAAATCTTACTCTTTCATTTCTCTCATTGATCAAGCTTCCGGTTGTTAAAAACTTCACCCAAAAGCGCTTGGACTTTTGACTTATAAATGTTGAAAACCTATTCAATTGGCCGGCACTGTACTTTCCCTCTTTTTTTTGCTGTCTATCGCAATGTTTACCTCATCTCTCTTTCTCTCTCGCGCGCTTTGTGTTGCTGCTGAATCACATTTAATATTGGCTTGTCACGTGAATTTAACTGTGCCACATTGGAACGCAACTGGCAAATGCGAAAACGAAAACAAACAAAAAATATTACAAAAATCAAAAGGGGGAAAACAAGGAACAACAACAACAACAACAAAAACTTTTAAAAATTGCAATTTGAGTTCAACATTGAATAAATTCGTTGCCTTATTTTATTTGCATATTTTTTAGTCGGTTTTTTATGTTTTTTTTTTTTTTTTGGGCTAAAAGTTGTGCCAACTAAAATTTTTCACTTGTCACCTGAATTCTGGCGGCCCAACGGGTCGGCTACGAAATCGCGAGCCAAAATTGCATTCAATTACTCGGCCGAAATGCAAGCACAAAGGGAATTCGCAAAATTCCTCAAATTGCCAGGCATTGAACAATTGTGCCACATTAAAGTTTGCCACTTGCCACGTCAAACTTGGAAATTAGACAAACTATTAAAGTTTAAAGTTATTTTATTTACGTTCAAGCAAACAAAACAAAAGGACAGAACGAAAGAAACGGTATTTAAGGGCTGCGTTTAGATTGGTGAACGATATCGAAATCGACATCGATATCGAAACGAAACAAAACTCAGCCGCAAACTTGAGTGACAGAGGCTATCAGTGTGTTTCGATCACAGTCAACATGTGAATTACGATGTGTTTAGGGTTGCGAATCAGGAATATAGGATAAAGGACAACCCGTGTCACAACAGCTGACTGCTAAGATTGCGAAAAGCAACAGCAAGTGTAAATAAATTAAATTGTTAGAAAAAATTTGAGAAAGTTTATCCGATTTACCCAATGAAAACAAGCGGAAAGGGTATAAAAAAATATATATGATTCAAGTGCAGATAGTGAGAATAAATAGAGTGTAGTCAAATCGCATACAACCGAGCATAAAGTTTTTCGTCTTCCCTAAAAAAAGGAGAAAAAATTGTTGCACACGAAATCGAAATCGCAACGAAACGAAAAATGTTAAATGAAAATGAAACTTGCCAAAGTTGATTTGTTGCAGGTGCAAAAAAAGAGCATGGAATACGTTGCGGCCAGCACTCATTACCAACACATAGACGACTAAGTATATAAATATTCAATTTTATATACACCAAAACAAAAACGTGACAAGCATTTCTAAATCTTAAGCATAAAACTGTTAAGTCAACTCCCTCTACGTTTAATATTAAAACTTTATGGGTATTTCTTTTTTCAAAGTTCTATTCAAATAACAACATTGCACTTTAGAGTATACTATAACATAATAATTGTTGTTGCCGCAATTCACATTTCGTATTCATTTGAAACTTGCGCGAATTTTGTTTTACGTTATTTTGTGTGTGCCCCACAACTCGGAAACAATTCATAATAATTGTGTTTAGCTACTACTTTGGCACGTCAACTAATTAAATCAATTTATCATTAGCTCTATGCAACCAAAACAAAACTAACTTGCCACCATCTACCTAGCCCCACCCCATTGACGTCTTGGCAGCGTCGTCATCTCTAATGGCAGCTCGTTAAATTTATTGCGCATACGCCCTCGTACGTAGCTGGCAAAGTGTCAGCGGCGATTTGTGTGCTTCACGAGCGGCTTTAAATGTTAAATGCTCAAATAACAGCGCACGTGCCACACAACCATTTTGACTATGAACTGCGTACCAAAAACTGTGACTTTGACTTCACATACACTCAGCGTGAGATAATGGGGCGTGTCCTGACAAAGAAGCGTTGCAACCAGGCAGCAGCTTTTTGTGCTCTTGACATGAAAACAAATGCTTTGATATTTATTGCCAGCCAACCAAACTCATCGTCGCGTCGCCAAGACTGAAAACTCGTTCAGCGAAAACAATAAAACCAAAACCTTAAAATTTATAACTTTTTTTCGTTCTTTTTCCAATGAGAAACGCATAGCAGAAAGCTTTTAGGATACTCTCAAGTGTTTATATATGCTAGAACAGTTAACGGAAGCTGAGGTAATATTTTAATGATCCTTCGGTTTTTGAGCAAAGTAATTAATCTGAATCTTTGACAAGTTTGGACAACTATTTCATATAGCCGACATATGTACATATGTTAGATCTGTAATATGATCTTGGAATTATGAGGACACAATCCTACGAAAGCATCATGATGTTGAGCTCAACTCTAGAGCATAAAACATTCCATAAATACTTAGCTGTCATTTTGAACAGAAGACTAAATAATAGGGGGCTTACAACAATGATCCAAAGATCGGCTTAAGCCAAAGCTGTAAAAATTTCTTGGCTATTTTCGCCAAAGAACTAGCTATCCCTCATAAAAAAAGTTAGTTAGTTATTCATAAATTTTTTGACTTATGTGGAAATATGCGAAAGCCTAACTTAAATAAAATACAAGTTGCGCAGTCGAAGATTTTTGGAAAATACGTATTGCCCGTACTAAAAATAAATGTGGATTGGCAACTCAGCAAAAATAAAAATAAAAAAAATTCTTATATTAAGCAAAGTAAAGTGAAAGCTGCAATTAAGGTGTAAGCATGAAACCATAAATACTAATAAAGCGCTTGGGAATTCTGGTTTCCGATATACACATGGCATTAATAACAAAAAAATATCGAATTTGAAAATTTTAAAAATGGGAGTTGAAGTAATGGGTAGAAACACCGCAGATATAGTAAAGTTAAGTCAGATTTTGGTTTTGTTTCAATTGATTATTGTTTGAAGCATTCTCTTAGGGCGCTTGGAGTATAATTTTTTGCAACTGGGTTCAGGTTACCTTCTAGTCAGGCTCTCCCGACTAGATCCTTTTGGCTTGTACTTTTTTTTTGTTAACTAAAAAAAAACTGAAAACTTAAGAGATGCCGACAGCTTCGTCTATACTTTAGTAAGCATATTGTATGCAACCTTGAGAACGGCACTAATTAGATCGTTCAACATTTTTGTGGAGTGTGCAAAGGTCTGGGCGTGTGTTGGTGGGGGGGGCTGTTAAGAGGGTGTGTTCCTGTCGACAGACCCTTACTTAACCCTTTAACTCGCCAGTGCCGACCGAACCCAGCAATAACGGGTCACACTCAAATGTTGCCCTTAGCCAAAAGCAGTTTTTCGTATTTTGGTAATTTGCTGTTATATTGTTTTTTTTCTGTTTTGGATTTGGGTTGTTTTGGTTTGGTTTGGTTGCTTTTGGGCCAATTGGCCCATTATTATGTGCATCCTGTGAGTTGGAGCCTGTAATTTATTTATGACCACATAATAAATCTGAACATAAGACATTGCCTGCCCAGCCGGTCGAAAAAACCGTCGATTGAGACCAACTGAGCCGTTGACTTTTACACAGAAAACAAGAGAAACATTCAATAAGCTAGCTTGACTTGTAAACAGTTGCTGTAAGTAAAAAAAAAAGAAAACTCATTGTTGATTATTTTTGTACTTGGACGAAGCTCGGTAAAACATATAAACATTTAAAATAGATGATCTCCTTGACCAAAACCAGATCAATGTTATCGATAACAATATATTCTAGAAACAATTTATATAATAATATAACATTTAAGTTCAGTCTATTTAATCGAGCCTTCTCGAGTAGAATTTTTTTAATTGTTTCGTTTGCTGTTCAATTTTGTTTCTTTTTAATTTTCTTTATCTGTCAATTTGGTGTCATAAGTGACCTTAACCAGCAGATTATTGTTTTGTCTCTTGCTTGGTTTATCAACTGCTCGAATGTAGGCTAATTGCAGTCCTACAATCCCAATTCGTTGTTTTACAGCTATCATCAGTCAATAGTCCAAATGGGGGAAAATATGCGATTACCTGACGTCTTATTAGCGTCACGTTATATACTGACCGATAATGATAAGGAGTAACGGATTCAATCAGGTCGTCTTGCAATATTGCTTGGGGCAGCATCATTCTCGACCCGTTGTAATACAATATAAATTTCTTCGATCATGTGCGAATGCTTTGTTGATATATTATAATAACTATTACAATGTGTCAGAAGCTGTAGATAAGACTTGCTATAACTGATTATGGCAAAGACTCTTATCTATATGTTAAAGAGCAAACATTGAACTGGAATACAAATAATTGTTAATTCAATACAATGTATTGTACACTTGAAATCTATTTTGTGGAATAATCTTTAAAAATAAAAAATTAAATTGGTGACGTTAAATTATAAAATATATATTTGAGAGATGTTGGGTAAAATAAGTTTTTTTTTTCAAATAACATTATCTCGAATAAATCTAGTTATAGTAGTAGATTTATAGAACCGTCAACTATTCATTTGATTTTGTGATGAAATTAAGCAAAGCTGTTGTGCATGAGTCGGATTTAGACTTCAAACAAGCAAGTGAAGAGCGGAACGGAAACAAACTTTCAGTCAAGAATATGATGAACAATGTTATCGAAGCAACAATTTAGACTGGAAAACTCAAAGGTGAAGAAGAACTGGTGCCACGTATGATCCAATGATCCCAACTGATCTGACATTCAAACTCAAAATCAAAAAAACATGCTTCTCACACGAGCAGCTCTATCCTCTATTCGTTTACGCACCAGATGGAAAAACAAGAAAAACTGTGTATCTCACTGCATTTCAATACATATCGAACTAAAACGAAACGCTCCAATATCAAAATTTTTCCAAATAACATGATAAGAAATGATGTAATGTCTTTTCTACGATTTTATTTTAATTGGTGGCTAGTATTTTATAAAGTATCATAAAATATTTTCTATGTGCACGTTAAACGATAGATTGATAACGGCAAACAAAGTCAAATGGATCATTCATCGATGAGCTGATCATGTGTTTTTTTAAATTTCATTATATCTATTCATATACGGCTGTGAAAATAATAATATTACCACAACCTAACAGGCCAATGAACAAGCATCAAGTTTTGATATTTTATCAAGTGAGTATTTGCTTGATTATGCTTACAGCTTCCATTTAACGTAGATTATATAGTATTAAGGTCGTACTATTATTATTTTTGCAGTTGTATATTTGTTGCGATCTCTCTGATACGCCAATCATTGGGCTATAAAACGAGCGCAGCCTACGAAACGCTCTTTAGTCAACTTTTAAAATTCGCGATGATGGGAATGTTTAGAGTTTTTATTTCTGTTCTAGCTGTTTTAAGCCCTTATATACAGGGAATTGAAGCAGAGTGTCAAATGAGTATTTCGACGCCTCGTCCACATATTGTTACTCATTTTGGGTCAAAACATTTGGTGACAGAGACAAGTGAAAGCCTGCAACGAGAAAATGGTGAACGGATTGACCTCCATTGTCCTAATGGTTTTATAATTAATACCAAGTGAGTATACATAAATTTGATGGAAGAGAATATTTAATTATGCACACATTAATTAACTTTCAACAATTTAGTAATTATGGACAACTCAATTCTAAACAGCACAACCTGGAATTCACTTGTTCTTCAAATAGCTATTGGATTTTTAACGGAGATGAGAGGGATATAAATATTATTTATTGCTCTTCTACCATTGGTTCTGAAATGTTTGAGAGTCGTGCGTCTATGCCGGATTGCGGAAACTTTATGAGTCTCGTTGTTGGTCAGCAATTTGGTGATCTCGGCACATTGAAAAATGTTGCCATGTGCTACGATATAATTAAACAGCAGTTGAAGTATGCCAGCTACACGGCATATCCATCAAAAATAAAAGTTATCGAAAATGTAAGAGCTATCACCGGCCAAGCGCAAAGGAACTCTACTTAAAACTTCGAACTGTTCATTTCAGACTCAGGTGGGCCACCTTAATAAATTGGGTATGGACATCGAGGTGGAAGTCCCCAAGAGCCTATTCCGGCCAGTCAGGTAAGTTGAAAAATACACAAAGGGAAGCATCAAAGATCTCATAAACTATATATATATATATATATATATATATATATATATAGATTCTTGATCAGCAACAACAGTCCGTTTGTCGATCCAAAAGACTTTAAAAGCTTAAGGCGTTTGATTTGAAATATAAAAACTCCCTGAATCCATAAGTCAAGCTCTCGCGATACCAAAGCTAAAGAGTATATTGGTTTTGTTCAAGTTCCGTCTCCCTATCTTTTTATGTCCGTCTGTATGAACGCAACGACACCATTCAAGCTAGAGACTTGAAACTTTGCAAATATACTTTTCCTAGGTCGGGACCAGAGAGCTGAAACGATCAGAAATTTTTTTTGCATACCCGATCATTGATATTTTGTGACGCAAAACTCAGCTTCAGCAAAAATTACTGATCGTAAGCGAGTGTGATCAAAACGAAGATTCAGTTCGGATCACTCTCGCTTGGTACGTGAATAATTGAGTTTGATCGAACGTTTTGTTTGAAGTAAAAAGAATGTTCGAGAATCTTTTTCGCAATCAGGTCGCTCACAATGAGGCTGTTCGATCGTGATCGGGCGGCTCGGTTCAACAACTGTTGTTTGTTAACTTTTTACATTTTAAGCATTACATACACATTCAATACTAAGATTTTTCGTTATAAGATTAAGAAATAAATGAAACTATATATTTTTTTTAATATTATGCATCGCAACATACCATATCCTCACATTTTACAAAGCAATTCTCAATCTGATTCGCTATATTCACAATCTGTTCAAACACAACATGATCGTTTTAATGCTTCGTTCAGATCGATCGTCGTTTTCTTTACAATCATTTTCGATCATCATACCCAAACCTAAAAATCAGCTTCGATCAGTAAGCAGAGCAATCATGCAAGCTGAACAAACTCGTACTTCGTACTGTGATCGTATTCGATCGTACTTACTGTTGCGACGCGCTGTATTGGTTGTGATCAGATTTAAGCGAAGTTGATCAAACCTACTCGATCATACTCAAAGCAGCTTTCTGGTCGGGACAGATATAGTGTAAGGATTGGGTTTCTATGTCTATTAGGAAAATCGGTAAAACCGATAGATGAAAGTCGATAAATCCACACATTTTCCACATCCTAACAGATATCTAGTATTGTCCCAAAAAGATCAACAACAAAACTCTGGAAGCCACACTCACCACTGCAAAAGGTCCTCGAAAATCTGTAATCCCTATATCTCCCACAGTTTTCAAGCTAGAATCATGATGGACAGTGACATCTCCGAAGGATCTGTATCAGCCAATCTTTCAACGCAATCTTTCAACCCCTTCCCCAGGCTTACCACTTTCAATCAGGCCTCTTTTTACCCGTTTCTAAATAGCTATCGAGTTAACCCCAACGTTTTCACTTCTTTAAATTCAAGATTTGTGGAAGAATTAGTGTTTGTATTGACAAAAAACTTCTGACTATGCTAATGTTCGTTTTTATGTCATACAGTTCGGATATTTTAAGCGCCCAATTCAAAAAGGATAAGTATTTAAAGGCGCTGTTCGGTGATGAGACCTACGAGTATGCAATTCTGATACAGGACGAGTCCTTTGCCAATGATTTTATGGGCTTGCAGGACATGCTTAGCATTGTTTGGCTGCGCGCCCTTCGCACTGGCAACTGGCGTCATCTACTCAATGCCCTGCAAATCGCCAGTTTGAATGCCAAGTATGATGTTAACGTTGGTGTTTCCGGCATCGTTACACTGCCAATACTTCAGGCCTGCAATGAGACGCGATCCCTGTACATTGAACTGGACTCGGGCGACACTATATCAGTGCCGGCGCATATTTGGGCGCATATACGTGCATTGGAGCCAACATTGAATGGCACTGATGAGTTTGTTGTGGTTGCCCACAACTCGCCATTCGTAAGTATTCCATCAACTATCGATTATCAATCGAATTTGAAGTCATTCTTTTATACTTGACAGTTCACCAGCAATGAACGGGACGGTCTGTGCAAGAGCATGTGCGAAGAGGTGTCCTGGTTGAAGAACAGCCTGTTTGCCAAATTGCAGCATTATCCTGTATATGGACTCGTCCAATGTTGCCGCGTTTCCGATGTGGAAAGCAAATTAGACAACTTTCCCAAAGCAAATGTGCAGCCACAACTTGTGGAATTTCCAAAGATCATGAAACTACCAACCCCATCAACATCAAGATTAACATCTATTTCAACAACTGAAACCTCCATTGAATATTCTGATTCATAGGTTACTCTAAATGATATCGAAATAAGGACTACACTTGTTTGACTGTTGTTGTGAAATGAATATTTTCGTAACTCAAAATGTTTTTTGTTTAGGGCACATATTAAACTGTTGGTAAAAAATAATATTTTGAAAAATTTCTTACTTTAAATGTTTGCTTTTTTGGATGGTAATAAAAAGGTGCTTGGTGATGCAATTATCTTTTCCGCCTTTGTATGTAGGACGTTTTTGAAAGAATTGAGATTATTGTATTTAGGATTTAGTAAATCAACTAAAGATCACGTTCAAATTAGTTGCTCTTTGATTGAAATGCCCTGACATTAGGTGTAAAGTTGGAAATAGCTAAGCAAAATGCGTTGCGCTTTGTTGGTTAATTGTTTTGGCCACTTTGTGTGGCTGACGGCGATTTAATTGCCATAAGCCACAAAGCTGAGCCGACACAAATGTTTGGGATTTCGAGTCGCCTCAACGCAGGCCAAGACAACCTTTCGCTTAAATTTATGACATTTGTTTCATTGAACTGAAAGCTAAAGCAAACGAACTCCTTTTAAGCACAACAGTTTATTGTTATGGGGGAGCCAAAGTGCTTTTTGGCCAAGGCAACGCCAAATGAGTCAAAGTTCACAATGCTTACATAGCCGCAACAAAAAAAAAAGGAACATTAATGTATATGGGCTTTAATTAATTTCCAACCAAAAACACACACTGAAGATAATTTTTTCTAAATAATAATGCTTGAAAATTGAAAATTCAATTGTGGCTAATATGATGGATTTTTTTTCTTTTATATTTATTTTTTAGTTACTTTTTTCTATGTTGCTATATTTATTTGGCATTTATTATTATTGTTGTTGTCGAAGGATTTTTTGTTGAATAATTGAATTATGTTTGTTTATTTACTATAATGCTTGATTTATGCGTTGCAGCTTAATGAGAAACCACTTAGGCAAAGCGAACGGTCTCTGTTGCTGTCTGTCCTGACCCGATTCTTCCGGTTGTCGGCACTTGTGCATAATTCAAATGCCTCCAGTTGATGCTAGGCTCAAATGACACTAAGAATGGCTAGCAGAAGCGCCCGCTTAATCATACTTGGGCTTGTTGTTATACCGAACAATATAAGTGAAACAATTTGTTAAGTTTCATTTCTATATATTGAATTATCCAAGCACGTAGAAGGAACGAAGGGGTTTGTGTGAGGTGGAGTTACTGAGTGTGTGTGTGTGTGTGTGTGTTTGGAGCTTCGACTTTTTACGACTTCATTTGGCGTTACGTGATATTGCAAATAATGAAAGCCCGCAACGGCAACTAAAAAAGCAACAGCGTAAAACTGTCGAAAAGGAGATGGAAATGTAAACGCGGCACATTGCGTAAAACGGGTGGAGGTGCGGGTGGGGCTGGTGGGGAGCAGTGAGCGGTGTTGTACGTTTCCGGGCAGAAGGGTCGTGTCGTTGTTTTTGCTGTTGAGTGTTGCGGTCGGATGTGTTGAGGCCGGTTAAAGGGAATTTAAGTAAAACATAAACGCAAACGGAAATAACCAAAAAATTTAGCGATTTTTGGCACGCGACTTTGCCACGCAGGTAACAGCAACAGCAAGTGCTTGGTTTATATGTGTGTGTGTGTGTGTGTGTGTGTGTGTGTGTGTGTGTGTGTGTGTGTGTGTGTGTAAATGTGTGTGTCTAGAACACTGACACACTAAAAAGTAGTAGCAACAATACAATGAAACAACAACCAAAACCCAAAAAACAAACATACGACAGAAAAGTGCAAAACGAAAACAAACAACAAATAAGGTACACAAAAAAAAAACTTAATTAAAAGCAGAAAAATATATGCACTGAAAGAAATGGACCTACTCTTAAGACAGATTTTTGCATTAATAATTTTTCGATAAGTATATTTAAACTATAAACAGTTCACATCTCATCAATACTTATTTTCAGTGTACTTTAAGAACGGTTTAGTCACGTGGCATTGTAGGCGTTGGGTTTTTTGAAAGTTGTTGTGTGTTGGCAAACAAAAAGCCGCCCACAACACCAACATACAAGGAAGTTGTAACAAAGGTGTCGACAAAGTGCGTAGAAACAAAATGGCCGTAAATCGTTAAGGACCCAATTCAAAACATTCCTGCGAAATAGAGCTAAGACATTCTATCGGTTATCGGCGTTAGGGAATCGATATAAACACACAATGAAAATAGGCGTATTATCGATATGTTACCGGAAAACAAATCGTTTTTCACAGCAATTATTGTGCATAACTTATTAGTACATAGATATGTAGAACATATCTGATTAGCCTTCAACTCACACCCAAAAACAACAAGAATAGCTTATCGATAATATATCGATAAGCAATCGAAATTCAAAGATTATAACGAAGCTGAAAGACATTCAAATAAAACAGATTTCAACAGTTTCTACCGATTTTAGCTGGTTTCGTTTGCTGCCGAATCAAGACCCAAAAAATGAAATAAAGAAAAATACGAATATCATTGGAATTTTGGCATCGCAGCATCTGGCAGCAGGGAGCCTTCCGCCCTCCTCACCTTCCTTTATGTTCATAGTAAGTATGTTTGGGAGCTGGCTGTTCCCGTCACGCCCTCAACGTAAAGCGGCGCGTGCTCAACAGCAACAACAACAACAACAACAACAGCAAAAAGGCACAGAATCACACATCGAGTAGGTAAACGCGATACGGGATTCCTGATGTTTTCTGTTTGTCTTCTTCTTTGTTGAGTTTTGGGTTGGGAATTAATGGAGGATTGCCAGGATGGTCGAGGTCGAGTTGGTTGTGTATTCTTCTGCTGTTTTCTTCTTGCTTTCAATTGTTGTCGGTGGTGTTTTTTTTTTTTTTGGGGTGTACATGTACCGCTAATTCCATTCGCATTCTGTTGAGAAAGGTATTAAGGCGGAAAAACACGTTGCACATCCATGTATTCCCCAGTTGGATATCCTGCTCGACTTATATAGTATATGTATACATATACTCCCACTTTCGCGGCATGCCAATCTACATCTGCGTGTCCAGCTTCAGCTTCAGCTGTAGCTACGTGAAATCGCCGACGCGAACGTTGGCGGGCGGCATACGCTGTATGCCACCTGAGTGACCAAAACAGGGCAACCTGGCAACAGAATGTAGATTGGTTGCAAGCTGCATTGAAGCGGCCTTAAAAAAAAACTCTGTATGACATCAAGAAAAAAGTACTAGACACAAATATATCGATACTTATCGAAACTCAAATATGCTTAACATGCATTACAAATATTCAAACTGTTAAGAAAATTATTTCTGACATCGAGAAGAAAAGAAATTCAAAGCAGACGAAATTTACCGACATTTGTTAATGGACCAATCATTGTTATCGAAGCAAAAACTGAGCGCAACGCGTAGATTAATTAGCCAATTGTCCATATTTAATTTAATTTGTAGGCAGCTCTACTTTGAAACTCGTACTGCAATTAGTTTATCAAATGAGCGCCTTGAGTCCATTTCAATGTCCAAATTGAAGTCACTCGCTTCGCACGTGACACCATTTAAATTACCAGAATAAGAAAGATATTTCCGACAAAGCCACAAAGTATTCGTCTCTATGCAAATGTTTGCACAGTTTGAATGTAGAATATTTTTTAAATTTTATTTAACTTCTTAATTCGCATTTGGGCATCACAATGTATATTGCCATAAGCCATAAAAATGCATATATTTATTTTTCAAGCTATACAACATTTATTGCTGGTAATCGTTCAACAATCAATCGAACGACAAATTGCCACTGCATTGAATTTTAATACTTATTTCTAACATCTCAATGGACACTTTGGCACCTGCCTTCACTTTAATTCTCCTTTCTCTCTCTCTCTCTCTCTCTCTATGTGTTCATTACATCAGGCTTGCCTGTGGTTGTCTTAGCTATTTGTTTATTGCTTATCCCTATGGCAACACCTCTGGCCCGGCATCAATATGCACCAGCCTTGGTCTCTTAATTTCATTTACAATTCAGCTGCACAACGTACATTTTGCCATTTTACATACATTTTATGCTAGTATTTAAGCATGCAAATTCCAAATTACAATCAATAACACGATAACTAACTGTCGCCGGCATGCACGTTTAACTAGAAGATATCCTGTTTAAGGGACTCCTATATAAACATACTTTTTGTTTCGTTTTATGCCGAAATTAATAATTGCTTTATCGATTGATTCAATGTTAAGTTTCGATACATTTTTTAGTATAAAATTTCATGTCGATAATAATTGATATTGCAAACAAAAACAAATAATAATAAATCAGCAAATTATTACTGATCAATTAAACCAGAGTTTCGATAAAATCTTTAGTTTTAAATTGCATGTCGATAATTATCGATAGAGCGAATATATTGGGAAGAAACTAAATTCGATGTTACTGATTAAACAAAATATCATAGATACAATAAAGCTAGAGTTTAGATTAGTTCTTTAGCATTTAACTGCATATCGATAATTATCGAGAGGCGAATATATTAGCAAGAAACAAAATTAGATGTTACTGAACAAACAAAATATCATCGATAAAAAATTAGGGTATCTGTATTCAATTGAAAAAACCAACAAGAGAAGCCACAAATTCAAGTGGTAGATACGTTTAAAACGATTTTCATAAAATAGCCAGCAAACATGTATGTTTTCTTTGTGGGTAAAGAGAGAGAGAGAGAGAGAGAGAGAAAGAGAATAAAGGGGAAAACGAGAGCAAAATGTATTGAAGTGATATGTTAACAGCAATTTATACTACTTAGAATGTGGCAAGTACAAAGCAAGCTAAGCTAAATGTCCACAGCTGTCAATGCCTGAGCTAAAGGCAACATAACTTTTTCATCAAGTTAGTTAGACTTGAATAAAACGGAATTATCCAACAACCAAGTGGTTAGAAACGGCTCAAAATGGTTCTGAATGCATTTATTTTAAATGTGGTATAAAAATAAAATCGAAACCGTTTTCAAATGGAATAGATAAATAGATTTACATCAAATAAACAATATAAAGCCCATTTCAAGTTCACAAATATTTGAGAGTATTTGGCTATCGAATATTATTTGTTGTTTATGGAAAATGTTATTTTAGCCTGCATTGCATTTGCAACAACTACAACATATGACAACAAAAGTTTTTGTTGTTGTACTTTATGCATTATTTAGTTTTTGAGCCATTTACAAAGGAAGCCGAGAAACGATAGAAAAACAACAAGCAAAATTTAACGTTTATTTTGGATGTGTATTTGTTTACTGTGTGTAGCTGTTGTTGTTGTTGTTGTTGGTTTTTCAATGAATATTTGTTGTTCAATTTTATTTTAAAACTAAAGCGAGCGGACCTTGCTGCCACGTTTCTAAATGCACACAAGATAATCAAAGGGATTTGCGCCGCATGCACACGAAACGATGTCCTGTGTGTGTGTCTGTGTGTGTGTGTGTGTGTTGCATGCACACACGTATCTGCATGTCGTTGTATTTATTTTGCACAAGCAACCAATAGCTGTCATAAATATTTAAGTTTCATTTTCAAACGGTGCAAGACTGCAAAACAAGACCACAAGGCAAACATACAACAAGAGCAAAAAATCCGTTAACTGACGTTAAGATTTTTTTTTGTTAAGCAAAGCAATAACTGTAACAATTGACAGGTGTAGCTAACATTTGCGCACCATTAAACTAATAATTCATCAAGGTTTCACCAGTATACCGCTACAAGAAAAATATAAATGAAGGTATAAAAGGCTCAAGGTCAGGTAAATTTGACAAGAAAACATTCATGTTCGATATCTTAAATACTAATTAATAGTTTTTACTAGGTTTTATGTTTTTGGGCTTAATGTATTTAACTTAACCCATTTCTTTTATGAAAAATTCATTCAAAATATATGTTCAATATCGAAACACAATAGTTTTTCAACTGTAATTTATTAACAAATGTTTAACTAACTCGATTTCAATTCGCGAGGCCAACTTTCGTATCTCAACCCAATAAACAATAACAACAAAAACAAAACCACTAAGCTTATTGCCGTTTAGAGCCTGGCTGAGAGTAGCAAAAAAGTTACGATTTTGTTTACATGTTGTCTGTGTGTGTGTGTGTGTGTGTGTGTGTGTGTGTGTGTGTGTGTGTGTGTGTGTGTGTGTAATTGAGGTAAACTTTTTCAATGCGTGTGTGTGTTGGTTTGTGTGTGGGCATTGTTTCAATATTTGTTTGTGTTTTTTTTTTTTTTTTTTTGATATTTTTGCGAATTGTTGCGTTGTAAAAGTTAATTCAACATTCGACCTTTTGCTAGTAACTCTCAGATCTGCAATTATGTTTATTTGCCAAACATAAGTTTTTGTGCAAATATGCGTTGATTATATGCAATAATTATTCAACAAAAATTATATGTGTATGTGTAATATATATGTATATTTGGGAAAAAGTTATCCAAAAAAATGTTTTCAATAAATGATCATTGATTACTTTGTTGACTTGGCTATTGCCTTATACTAATGTTGATTCTTACAAAAAACAAATATATTCCAGGCTCGATCTTTGCTCATAAATAACCTTATGGTGCGTATGCGTAATTCGGTGCAATGCATTTGATTATTGTGCATATTGAATGGTGCACTTAAGTATTTATGGATTTATGCATACATTTGGTTTGTTGTTATTGTTGTTGTTGCAACTTAAGTTCATAAATAAACACATTTTAATTAAATTAAAATAAAATGCATATCGTATCGCATGCATTTATTATCGATGTCCACATCCGACAGCAACGACATCCGACGATGAGCTGAATGCCATTTTACAATGAATAAATTTATTTATTATGTCATGTGAGTAAGTGTGTGTTTTTTGCTTTTGCTTTTTGCATTTGGTTTTTGCATTTGGCCTACCTCTAACTAACTTACTCTTCCCAAATGGGGTTTTTGGCTTTAGTTTTCAAAATCGAATTAGTCCCAGGGGTCGAATTGTGCAACATTTTGCCAGCGAGCACAGCGAGCTTGGGGACAAGTTGAACTCATTTAACCATTTCGTTAATAAACATTTTACATTTTGGTTTTTGTGCTGTCGCATTTGTTGTACTCTCAATTATTGAACATATTAACATATTAACTTAATAGGATGGTTTCATTTCAACAGACATTCAAGCAGCTATGATAAAAAAAATACCGACAAATTTTATTAGCCAATTATATAATAATAAAAAGATAGATAGAGGTATTTTTTAGTATATTTAAGTGTTGTTTCATATGATGATCGACTAAAATTTCATCTCTTTTTACAAGTTCAACCCCAAATACTTATATGATTCCCGAACATTTCAACGAACTGCGAACTAAACTTTTCTCGATCGGCTTCCCTTTGAGTTAGTTTTTTCTAGAGTTGCCACAAATCGTTAGAATTTTCTTACTTCTTAGCTGAAAATGCCAAAAAACATTATCAATTCATTCTGACCTACAAATCATACCTAAGCTTTAGGTTAGGTTAGACCGACTGACCCTACCAGGAAAATAAGCTTCAGGCAAACGCTAGTTGCATTTGTGTTTCTGCTAAGCTTTAAACTGACTTTAGGTTAGCTTGAACCGGCTGACCCTTCTTGGGGATTGTCACACATAGACCGCTAAAGGGGTCTTTAGTGGGGCCGGTAGTCGGAGATGGTTCGGACTATCTCTGAATGTGGTCCTGCGGAAAGGTTTGTACTTCGGGCAAATGCTAGAAGATTGTTTGGTTTTTGCTTGCTGGCTTATTCGGGCGAAGCCAGAAAGGGGCTGAGGAAGTGTTAAAGTCATTTTCCTGCCAGTGCAGGGCAGCTGCACAGGAGGTGCTCTAGCGTTTCCTCGACTCCTGGATCCTCGCTGTCTGTTAAGCCCAGTCTTTTCGCATGTACTGCGACCAAGCAGTGCCCTGTCAGAAGACCCACGAGCATTCGGCAGTCTTATCTTTGTAATCTCAGTATGTATTGCGTTGGCTTGTTGTCGTACGACTTGCACGTTATTTTGGAGATCCTGCGTTCGGACGTGTTAGTCTACCTCAGTGCTGCTGAATCCATTGCCTGTGCTTCCATGTGGTCGTGAAGCATTCGCAGGGAGATCGGGACTCCCGCAGTCTCGATGTTGAGTCCTGTTGCCAAAGTGTCTGCTATTTCGTTGCCCTCGAAGCCCTGATGGCTCGGAATACAGTAGATGCGCATTTTTTTGAAGGCATCTAGCGTTTCTCTGCTCGCAAGGACGTTCCGAAAGCTTAAGTAGTCGGCCTGCAAGGCTTTGATTGCCGCCTGGCTGTACACGAGCATGTTGACATTTTCTTGTGATGTGTTTGCTTGTAAGACTGCTTCTGCTGCTTTCCTTATTGCGAATTTCTCCGCTTGGAATATGCTGCGGTGCTCCGGGAGTTTGTATGACATGCTCATGGGTGGGTCAGCGCAGTACACTGCTACACCGACTCCCTCCCTCATTTTTGAACCGTCTGTGTATATAAACTGACTTTAATTCTTAAGTAAAATAATTTTTATTGTAGTTATGCTTAATTGGTTATGCATTTTCGTAGAATTGTTTTTTTGGGCATAGGAAATTGAAGATTAAATTGTTTTCATGTCTCTTTTCACTTGAGCTTAATAATAAAAAAAAGCCAAAAATCTCTTATTAATATGAAAACTATACCAGAAATATTCTCAGTTCATTGCGCGTAAGGAGTTTGCAAAAACAAATTGAAGATCACCTAAAAAAATTTGTATTTTTATAATTAGTATATTTTTTTAACTTACCTTTTTGCTTTATAAATCATATAAATGCCATAAAGATATGCAGTTTGAAATGTTTCTGTATTTGTTTATTTTTCACTGTTTTTAATTCTATCTTTTGGCAAATTATGCACACACTTCAAATAACTCTCTCAGCACTTTGCGTTGGCCAATTGAATAACGATATGGAATTTCCATCACTTATTTAATTTAATCAACATTATTTATTTATATATATATATATATATATATTTGCCAGGCATCGTCGCTTTTCTTTCTATCATTTTTGTGTGCATTGCAAAACCGAAACAAAAATTCCAAAAAAAAATAAATAAATATATATATTCAACAAATGAAGAGTGTAGAATGGGCTGAATATAGCGCGAGATCCTTATGTGAATATGGATGTGGCAAATCACAACAAACAACAAGAAGACGCACGCGGCAAGATTGACAAAAAACAAAAAAAAAAACGCTCGTAAAGTTCGTTGAAAAAACCGGCTTTACGCGCAAGAAGAGCGCAAAAAACACATGGAATAACGTTTAGAACTGCGTAAATATAATAATAAATACCGTAACGCAATTGACGGCAGACAGGACACGATATCGTCGCTGCCCGGCTCATTGGGTCACTGAAGCAGCCAGTTGCACTGTCATCCAGCGAGACCTAAACGCGATACGCACGCACACACACACACACACACACACGAACACAACGGCAAAATACGAAACATGGCAGGCGGCAGAGACGAGAGGTTAACGTTGATGAGCGTGCGGAAGAGAGGACAACGTTGCCCGCTGCAAATACCGACACTGACTGCATTCGACGATGAGATTTCGCTAGCCAGAATTTAAGACGACGAAGCACACACTTACACACAACGCATAGAACGCACGGGCACGAGGACGACGGTACGAAAAAACGTAAACGAAACGATACGAAACGAAACGACACGAACCGCAGCGCTATGAAACGAACGAAAGGCGAACAACCGACGATGTTTAAGCCAAGACGAAGACAAACGCACGAGCATTCGACACAGCTGTGTTGTTTGTTGTTATTGTTATTGTTTTTCTTTTGTTTTGTTGCGCATGACCCGTGAGCAGAAATGAAGACGAAGGACACGCAGCAGCAGCAGCAAGCAGCAGCAACAGCCAACAAGCCACAAAATTGGCGCGCAATTTCAATTAGTTGATGTCCTGTCGCCTTTGCATCACCTTCTATCACCTCATCTCTGTTTGTCTCTCTCTCTCTCTTTCTCTCTTCTCTCTTGTCCATCAATGTCTTAATACCAGTCCAGTCGCTTAAAGTTCACGGTTCGGCGCTTCGTTTAATTTGGCATTTAAAAGTGCCCACGTCCTTCCGGGCACTCTTCGGTTTCGATGGCGGGGGTCAAACAAAAATCTGATCACAAAACCAACACTTGATGAACCAACTAAAGTGTTGTCGTTGCTGGCGACGACTCTTCAAATCATTTTTCACACAGCCCGGATGCATCGGCAGTGTGGGGCGATGCTTAAATCGTTGTGCATCTTTCTGGTTTCGAAGCATTGTTGTAATTAAATAAATAAATATAGAATAATGTTTAGAAAACTTTCAGTTATGAAGTATTTTTTTCAACATTTTCAAAACAAGAATCTGTAAATAATATTTGGTTACTATTTAAATCTTGAACCTAGGACCTTACACCGAGAAAGTCCCAACCATCGACCCCACTAAGGACACTCCCCTGGTAGGGTCAGTTGGTCTTACCTAATTTAGCCTAACCTAACCTAACCTAAACCCTGATCCCAAATCAAAGTTGTCCCAATAGATGTTAATCATTCTAAACAGCTTTTTCTCGACAAAATATTGTACACTTTTGTATATTTTGAGGTTTCTAAGTTTGTTTATGATATTAAAAATTGAATTCTAAATATGCCCAAGACAAAGTTGAACCTGTTTTGACTCTTTGAGCGCATATGAGGAAAGTATTAATTTGAATGCCTCCTTAACTTATTGATGTATAAGAGCCCAATGCTTGTTGCAGCAACGAGGCGTTGACAACACGTATTCATTTATGCTTGACGTCAATGTTTGATTAAGAACATAGAAGCACAGCCACCCTTTTACCTGCCTCACAAACCAACCAACCAACCAACCCTCTTTGACTGCGCTTCAATGCTGTTCAGTTCGAATAATGAAAAATTGTGACTGATAACGTTAGTTCTGTGTGTGTGTGTGTGTGTGTTTGTGTGAAGTCGCGAGTGGGTTAAAACAACAGACAAGTTATCTAGCTGGCTGGCAGGCAACAGCAACAACAATGTGAGCTAACGATTGCCTTTCAGCTTTGGAGTAGTTAGCTCTTAGTTGGGTCATTGACAAGAATGGGAGCGTGCGCAGCACAAGGCGAGGAGGGCCTTTAGCAAATCTAAGGCTAGAAACAAAGGAGCCACTGTGACGGCAACAATGACGAGCCAGCCAACAACAAAAAGGCGAGCAATGCGCAACAATAGAAATCTACTCCTCTTTCCCCCATCACACACACACACACACACATCTCCAACGAGCCCTACATGGTGTGAAATGTGGCATTAAAAAAAAGGAACACTCTAATAAGGCTGCCTTTTGTTAGCAACGCAAAAAAAAAAACTAGAAAAAATTTGAAAGTGAGATAAACAGAGAGAGAGAGAGGGAGAGAGGGAGAAGAAAACCTGTCGCAAGCAACTGCAGCAGAGGCACTTTTCACTTGGTGCAGCAGCAGAAGCCCCTCTTCCCTCTTTAAGCGAGTGTGAAGTGAGCGGCAAAAAGATGTTAAAATGTGAAGAAGAAAAAAACAGAAAAAATATAGAGGAAAAGAAAATTGTAATTTCCGGCCAAATTGTGAACGAGAATCTGCTTTTTTTTTAAATATCATCTGGCAGATGCGATTCATCAGAGGCAGAGCAGAGACCTAAGAAAATACCTTCATAAAAAAATCAGAAGAAGAAGGAAAAGCAGCAGTCAATTGCCAATGTCAGTAACAGGAATCGAACTGATTACCATTTGCGAAGAAAATTTATTACACGATTACAAATTTGAAATTATTAGCACACGGCCAACGAAAAGATTTATCGACAGAAACTAGGGCAAATATGCATAGTTATAGATATAGTAATAGGAATAAATAACAATTCAAGATAAGACTTTGATAGTTTAAATAGAATTTTCTATAACTTATCGATAAGTTTTCAAAATTAGCACTAAGTACTGTGATTATTAAGCATCATTAGCTGACTAACAATCAAAATTTAACTTCTATTCAGCTTATAAGCATAAGCAAAACCCCCAGCCACTTTGACCAGCCTTGACTGACAATGCAAATAACGCACAATGCACAAATACACACACACACACATACACATAGAGCAAAACTGAGAATGAGGTATGCCAGTATTTCAATAACATTGACGCGGCCGTATGTTGATTAGGCTTAAGATTTTGTACAATGGGCACAAAGAGAAAGATAGAGAGAGAAAGAGAGAGAGAGAGAGAGAGAGAGAGAGAGAGAGAGAGTACATAGAGTCAATAGTCAAATGTCTTAAAACCAATATGCAAGTGCCATCCCAAGATTTGGCTGGTGTTAATGCGCTTACGTGCCTTGTTTAGGTAGAATGGTGAATGGTGATGCGTGATGAGATGCAAGTCGCGTATTTGTGCGAATGCTCATAATACTCGCCAAATGCTAATAAGCATTTATGCGTCTCTGTTTGTAAGGCTGCTAGAGTGGGTGGTCACGGGTGTGCATGGGTGTGCAAGGATGTGCACGGTTGTGCATAGTTGTGCACTTGTGTATGTGTGTGAAATTTAAAAACAAATGTTTTGACTAGCAGTTTTAGCTTCAAAATTAAGCTGAGAACCTTTTAAACTTTTAAGTGCAAGGAACTTGAGAGGAACTTTAATATTCGTATTAATATATAAGATGGCAAATCTTGTTTTTATATTTTTTTTTTTTTTTTTTGTACATTTAAGTTTTACATGCCAAACAGATATTTTTCTTAAGGGCCATTTAAAAAGCCTTCAATCGTTCAATCAAAATTGTTAGTTACGCACACACACACACACACACACTAAAACATTTATACACACCCATTCGGTAAACGTAAATTATATTTAATCATTGATGCAAGCCAAAGTTAAGTGAACAGCACTGTCAATCATTTATTGCTGGTTTTGAAAGTGTTTCAGCTTCCAATTACAAAAAAGGTTGGCTATTTGAGCTTCAAACAATACTATAATTTTGGCCATTTGTGTGTGTGTGTGTATGTTAAATGAGCCTTTTGGCATGGCATGGCATCGAATCGTATTGATTTTGGGCAGCGTTTAAAGGCACATATTAATGGCCGCAAGCAATTGAAACAAGTGAATTAAAAGCCACAATTAAACTGTTAAAACAATTTAATTGTTTTGCCACACGTTAACGACGCACGATACAGGTGTCTTGTTGGAAGTGTCTTTTTTAAAACACTTAAAAAATACTTTGCAAAAGTTAATTAGACTAGTATTATGAATTAAAAGTAAAATTACTTTCTATTGATAATTCAATTAAAACATTTTGTGGTTTTACAACAAATCGATAATTGATTAAAAATATTTAACAAAATGTATCGATAAATCAGTCTATGTTTCGATTATCGATTATGGTAAGAGCCGCCATTTGGAACACTTGCTTACACTTAGTATCGATAAATCGTTAAGCTAACCAAAAGATATTGAATAATCAATAAAAATATGAAAAACGTATCTCTTTCTTTAGAACTTTAAACTATATATTTATTATTTGTCTTTTTCTTTTTTTGAGGAGCTTATTTAAATCGCTATAGTTACTAATACTGTAGTATCAACTTTTGCTACTTCTTTACGCCTTAATACGTTGCAAAATTATATTTTATTAACGCACACACGCACACACACACACTCAAACAGAGAGATACAAAAAAACTCCCTAACCTACTCACGACACTTTTTGTGATGTTGGCAACGCTTTCACTTACCAACCAATCCACCCATTCTCAACCCGCACAGACACACTCTTTCTTTTTTCGCTGTCTCTGTACTTTTCACATGTTCTATCTCTTTTACGCTTAACATTTATTTAGCTTGTTATTTCTTTGCTGACTTCTCGAGAGCACACTTTATTGCGATTTAAATTCTCATTATCTTTCGCTCGATGCGTGTTGAGAGCGAGTGATAGGTGGGGAGATTCGGGGGTGGCTGCCTTTAAGTCAAATAAAGCCCAACTTTTGCCCAACGTCTAATGATAAGTTATCTAATCTTGGTTGTTTGGTTGCTTGGTTGCTTGCCTGCTTGCCACAGTGGCAAGATAACAACTGCGAGCAATTTGCACAAAATAATTCAATTATTAGCGAAAAGACAAAAACAAAATAAAAATCTTTTCTTCATCCAATTGTTGCATCTTCTCTAGCTGCTGGTTTTGGCTTCTTTTTTTTTGGGCGTCATTAAAAATTTCGTATAAAATCGTTGTTACAGTTTTTGTTGCTTTCTATCGCATTACGTAATAGTTTCAAGCGCCTTCTGCCATGCGCTAATTAATGACCTTAAATATTTGTACTTCATCATCACAATCATCATCATCATTATAGGCTTAAAAAAGATGGGAGTAGGAGAGGAAGGAGAACACACGGCTTTTACAGTTAAAAGACTCCGTCTTCTCCTTGCCATTTTGTCTCTTGCCCCGCACATTTTTGCATGTCGTCAATTATGAAAACTTTTTAGCACGCTTTTAAGTTGTATATGTATATGTGTGTATATGTGTGCTAGTGTGTGTGTGTAAGAGAGCTCGTTAGTTGTTGTCCAACCTATGCTGATGTTCAACAAGTTGTTGTAGGTAAATGCCGGGCTGCACACAGGGCGCATACTTGATCTTATCTAAACCAAAGCAAAATAATAGAGGCTTAGCTAGCGCAACAATAGAGGAAACCTCATTAATAATACCTTCTAGAAGTATAAGTAAAATCGAGTTGTCATTTTTAGATGCAAATATTAACAATTATTTGCCGAGAAACATCTTCTAGTTTCCTTAATTCCTTAATAAATATGTGCAAACAAGGCTGCGATTAATATAAAATCATGTTAGAATATAACCCCTGCATAAATAATTACTCAATGCACAGTTTTTGGTCTATCGATAAAAATCGATAGCAATAAAAATTATTTGTAAATCATTATGAGTCACATTTATGACATTTTTCTTTATTTTAAGAAATTGAAAATTGTGGATTGCTGAGAAAATGGAATTTAAAGAATCATCGGGAACATTTTAATTGAATTTCTAAGAAAATTTATTAAAAATTGGTCAGTCAAGAAAATACTACCATATACAATTTAATATGATTTATGTTTTCTTTATAATATCTTGCAGTATTCCGAACGCAATAAACTAACCAAAACTAATATGATTTTCATTGGATAACAAAACATTTTCAAAGCTCCTTAAACATATCGAATTATTGTATGTGTAGTTAGTACAAATACACACATCACACATACACAAACACACACACACACAGATGTTATGTCATTGCCAGCTGTGGTTGTTGGCTCTGTGTCGCTCGGTGGCGTAACCGCACGTATGTGGCAAGTGAACGTAATCATAAATGTAACTGTTTGCCATATTAACTTGTATAATTGTGTCGAAGCAATACAAATACATTATACAACTATATGTATGTGTGTGTGTGTGAGGCAGCAAGAAATGCCAAAGGCAAAGCTTAAACTGAAGCTTAATCTGAAGCTGATGGCAAATCATCATCAGATGAAATCATTTCACACTTTTGCTGTTTACTTGAGCGTAAGTCAAGTTTATGAATGCGCCAATGTTGCCACCAGCAACGGCAAAATCACTAAGACAAATACCACAATGTCCTTACACACACACACACACACATACACACGAACACGAATTTACTCTGGCAACAAATGCACGTAGCCAAAGTCACAAAATTGCAATAATTTTTGGGGTGTAAAATTCGTCCTGGGAAAACCGCAATGAACGACAATTTTGGCATTTTCACACTTTATACATGCTATGTAGTTCGACGGTGTCAGTGTGTGTGTATGAGAAGGGGGGAGCGAAAAGGGAGGTGAGAGATTAAAGCAGTTACAACCAGAGCTTGGGCAAATATGTACTGCGCAATATGGGTTCAAAATGTTTTATCACAGATTTTCACATGAATGATTTGTTTTTTCAAACTGAAGTGTTTAATTGGAAAAGTGGTTAACAGATAGAGAGGCAGAGAGAGAGAGAGATATAGAGATGGAGAGAATGAGGAAGCAGATAACTGTGAAAAAAAATGTAAAAAATAAAACTTGACAATGTTAACAAACTTTCGCTTTTTAAATAGATATATATAGATATATAGATATACATTCTTTTGTTAATACCCTAACCTTAAGGGTCCTGTGCAAATATTACTAGTAAGAAAAAGTTTTGTAATCCTTTATTTAAGATTAAACTTCAATTGAAAAAAGATAAATTAATATTTAAAAATTATTTTTTGTATATTTATATTCTTGATCAGTATCATAATCAGATTTTAAACAATTTAAGCCCATTTAAGAGACTTTAAGGGCTATAAGGGACTCTCGTATATGAATACAAGCTCTTTTCAATCATGTTTTTGTTTTTCAAATATATCGATAGCTCTACCGATAGCGTTGAAGTTATCAAAACTTATTAGAAATTTCACCAAGATTGGACAAGACAAACGAATGGACACAAAATGTGACTAGAGTCTAGGATATAGGGTATCTCAAGCGAGCTTTATCGATAGAATTTTCCAACTTTTCGTTTCTTAAAAAGTATCGATAACAATCGGTTGACTTCAAAAATGAATAATTTATTAGTGCATTTAAAGTTAGTTTGAGTTTGTAGGTCAGTCGGTAGGCAAACTAACACAGTGTTGTGTGATGATTGAATATAGACACACTAACACACACGCACACACTTACGCCCGACAACAAAAAGTACACACAAGCAATGACATAAAAAAATTGCTTTAAATATATTTGGAATGAAAAATATGCAAACAAAAATTGGCATCAAATGCCACAGAAAAGAAAGCGAAGGACAGGGTATATAAGCTTCACTCAATAGTATCTAACACACACACCGACACTCGCAGACATGCATATTTCATTTTCTGTCAGCGCTTTTCAATAACATGATCGATCTTTAGACAGAAGCAGAAAAATGGCAACGATTTTGCGGTAAGTAGAAGGATTCATACATGAATGGTATGTAATGGAAATAGGGAGGGAAAAGAAAACTGGCATCAAGCGGTATGGCAAGGGTGCTTGCACTCAACCAGCTGTTAGGATGATAAAAGAAAAGAAAAAAGCGAAGGGAGATAGAAGTAAATAGCACACAAACACAAACAGACAACCATACGTGTTCTCAGGTGTCTTTTGGCGCAAGTTTTTTGTGCCAAAGTTTGCTTAGCACAAACATCAAATGATGCAACCAACTCACGCCTTTTAGTCTCTTTGCAAATTGAATATGCTTTTATATCCTGTAATAAATTTGAATTGATTTGAATATGCTGAAGAAGAACCCTTAAGATCATTTTTAAGCATTAATTTTTGATGCAGTACTACAAATTATTTCTGAATTTCAAAAAGAATAAGGAAAAAGAAATGTTTCAAAATCTATAACTTTATAGCTAAGCGAAATTCCAGAGTATATTTTTTTCGTTGAAAAATATTCACTGTTTTTGTTTTTTTTTTTTGTTGTTGTATGTATGTATGTATGTATTTATGTACCTATGTTAAACGTGTAGCACTTGGGCTCTGCTTTATATGGTATATGTTGGCTATGTTTGGATGTTTTGTTTGTTTGCCTGTTTGTTTGTTTGTTTGTTTGAGTTGCTGTTAGAATTATTTTTTTCCACTAACGTAAAGCCGCGCCGCACACTGACACACACACACACACACACATACGGAGATATGTGTGTGACATCTGTTGGTTGCACATGTGGCGCTTTCGTTGGCCATGGTCGTTGTGTGTGTGTGTCCTTGTTTGCAAATACATATGAAAAACAAACAAGCATAGATTTAATGCAGCTCTCTCTCTCTCTCTTTCTCTCTTTATGTCTCTTATGTGTCTCCGCTTTCTTTGCATCTCTGAACATCCTTTGAACAATTTTTTTCTTTTTTTTTGACAATCGCAACGCTTCCTTCCTTAAGCCCATGACAACGCTCTTTCAGTATGCAGAATGGGGTCTGTGACCTGGCCTCAAGTGCCTTTAAAGAATTTTCAAATATTAGCCAACTCTCACATCCAGTCGGAACCCTGATTGCATAGCATTGTCATCATCAGAGTTCACTTCCGGAAAGCAACATTCGTTTAGGGACTCTCAACTTGATACATTCGTGGATGATAGCGTTATAGATATGAATTTAAATATGCTCAGCTTTTGTTTAATTATTAATTTAAATGGTTATCGTAATCGTTATCGACACCACACAATTTGCTTTAACGTTACAAAATTCAAAAGCATTTTACAAAATGTTTGGCCATCCTTCAATCAAATTTTGTTTTGTTTGTTAAAACACCTCCATGCACACACAAACACACACACACACTGACATGCACAACGTGTCTTATGCATACAGTGCCTGTCAAATGTCAGCTGACACACAAGACACAAACATACACATACATGGGCGTCAACCAGCCACATCGAACTCTCTGCAAACGCTCGTCGTGCAGGTCGTTTAAAGTTTACATGTCGTTGTCGACGCCCAGAACATGGACACAGATCTCCACACACACAAACACAAACACAGACACAGACACACACACACACACACGCATATACGTCACATTTGGCTTGACTGATATATAAAGTTGGCAGCGTTCAAGCTAAGGTGCTTGCCTGAATGATATAAACTTAATTGCGGAAATTGGGTTAAAAAACTTTGACACATGTGCGGGTTATAAAATAATAAAAAAAAACATTCTCTATGCGCACACTGTAAGAAATATTGAAACTTATTCAGTATTGTTCTAGAAGAATAGTAGGTCAAAAATGAATGAAGCAGCATGAAATACTTAAAATCAAACATTTAAGAAAACTTGAAACTTAAAAACTTGATCCGTTTTTCTGCATTCTTTCTGGCTTTCGAATTTCAAACCTTATGGTTAATTTGATAATCAAAGTTCCGAGTTTGAATACTAGACTTCAACATATTTGAAGTTCACAACTGTAAAATTTCATTTAAAAGGATAAACATTAATGAGTTAAGTTTTCATAATCCAGAATGCTTGACATTGCCTAACAAATTATTATACTTTTTTTCAGAGTGCATATATAATTATATATATATGTATATCATCATATATATGTGAATTGTGGGCGATGTCGTTCATTGACTTTACTTAAGCCAGCATAACACACACTGAGAGAGAGAGAGAGAGAGAGAGGGGGAGAAAGAGATAGAGCGATGTGAAACGGGGGCATTGCGAAAGTTTTTATGCCACACGTCTCACAGTCTTAACCCCCTCCTTAACCTGCCAACAAACGAAACTCTGGCTTTTACCTAAGCTAACGGCAAGAAGCGCCCTTGAAGCATTCACACGCCTCTCTCTCTCTCCCTACCCCCTTTCTTTCCGTTTTGTCCCGTTGTAATGCAATTTTATTTCATTTCATTGAAGGCAAAGTTTTCTCTTCGAATTCTTTTACTTTACTTTGGTTTGCACTTTGGTGCGTGCCATTGTGTATATATGTATGTGTGGGTGTGTGTAGTATAATATTATATATACATACATATATATTTATATGTATTTTTGTTCTTTCGTGTTTTTTTGTTTTCCCTCCCGTTTAGAAGTACTAGTTCTTGGAATCCTGTATTTTATGCTCGGTTTACTTTGCTGGTTGAAGAGCAACGACAAATATGCCTTAAATCGCAAGCGCCTAACCAGAAGCTACCATTCCAATTACCATTCCGATTCCCTCACCCCTCTACAGCAACAAACAATATATGCAAATCTTTGATGTAAGTAATAATTTCCTTCTCCCATGCAGATGCAAAAAACTTTCCTAATGTAAATTATGAGCGTGCGAATATTACTCTTACCCACTCGACTCTCAACTGTGATTTTAGATCAAAAAGTTTGGCACATAAAGCAGAACATGTCTCGTCAAAGCTAAAGTTAAAGGACAGCTTTTTTTCCCTCTTTTAATTTTTCAATCAATTTGATAAGGAGAATTCCTCCAGTCAGTTGTAAAAATACGAATGCAAATGTTCTAGCCAACTTTGACAATGCCAGTTAACTTTGTCACACCGAAGATTTAACATCCTTGCTGGCCAACAAGCCTATTGCTTAATCAAACGAATATTAATGCATAAGGTTTTAAGATTTAATACGATATATTCTTAAACTTTTTTCTTTACGAATTAAAATCGGTTACCTAAAATATTGACGTTGGTGTCCTTTTGCCTTTGTCAAATGCCCCTTAAATTTGGGGCAATTTCAAGTTGTTATTCACAATTGGCAAACAACATTTGCTAATGGCAATCGAAAGACGTTTCATATTAAATGGAAGCCAAATAGATACTTCTCTTATAAATATTTTAAATGTACTTAATTATTGCTCAACTTAATAAAGCTTAGTTACATTAGCTCAGATCTAGTTGGACTCAGACATGCTGAATATATTAACTTAATAAGTTATTTAAAGAGAAAACTTGCTTATCTTCGACTGGCAGAGCTGCAACCGGGCCAACTTTGAGATACCCTAGCAAGCACTAAATACAGAGAAATGCAGTCGATGGATGCGATTTGAATTGCTTTAAAAGGACAGCCGCAACAACAACAAAAAATAAATAAAAATACAAAAAAAAAAAACAAAAGCAGAAAACAAACAAATTGCAATTTGAAACAAGCACAGCGCAAGGCACTCGAATGTTGAGCTGCAAAACTGCGGCAATCAGTACTGGGGACTCGGGACCCTAGGACCCTAGAACCCTAGAACCCTAGAGCCCGCCTTCCTCTTTCCCTTTCACTCTGTCAAGTGGTTGCCGGTTGCAGAAATGAAGGCGGTTCTTGGTTCATGCCACAATGCGGCACAGCCCGTGGACATTTTCGCACTCGCATAACTTTCGACAGTATTTTTGCAGCATTACAATTAACTGCCTAGTTCCAAAGGAGTTTTTGTGTGAAGGGCAGTGTGGAGGAGTTCCGAGCATGGGGGTCATATGGGCGTTTGCTTGGGGTGTGGCAAGCGTAGCGTACCCTGCCGCAACAACGTCTTACTCCTAGGGTTCTAGCCTAAAAGTAGGCGTGGCCGCACACACACACACAAACATAGTGTGTAAAATTGTTCCATTTTACGCTCTCTACACAAAAACAATAAATCGCTCACAGCGTCACGTCAACTTTCTCTAATGCATGAAGCGGGTGTACTCTGGTGTTGTTGGGGCTGGTCTTGGGCCTCGGCCTGGGCCTGAAAGCAAAGGGAGTGGAGCGGAGGGAAGCCAACTCTTGGGATTGCCGGATGCAGCAATTGAGGCTGAAGCCATTTTAACTGCCACTTGAATGCTTTAAACAATGAGCACAGCAACTAAATACACACACACACACACACACATACGCACCCACACACTCACACTTACACGCACATGCATAACAAACAGAGCAACTGTAAATTGTAATTTAAAAACTTTTAGTGGCAGTCCTTGCAATAAATGCGCCACGTAAATCAGCCCATGATGAAGATGATGATAAAAGGTAAAGAGCCTCTCTCTCTCTTTCTCTCTTGCTCTTTCTGCTCCTGTGCATCGTTCACTCACACACACACAAACACACTCACACGTTCACACCTTTTGTGGTTGCTTTCATGCTTTGCCAAAACAAATTGGTGTTGACTATCTGCGCCACAAATATTTTGCTCTCTAATTGCTTAAGCCGTTCCTGAACCCACTTGCAACATTTTCCCTGCATTTTCCTTCACTTTTTCACAGTCTGACTCTCACTTTCTCTCTCTCGTCTCCTTGCTTCATGCATTTTATGCAGAGTTGCAGGTTAAATCCACAAGCAACAAACGCGGCTTTAAACTTATATAGAAAGTATATAACAAAATCGCAACAGTACAAAAACCAAAATTTAGTTCCTTAAATACAAAATTTTTCCTTACACAAATTGAAGGAAATTTATTTACCCTGCTAAGTTTACCGTTAGTATAAATTTATTTAAGAACTTATATTTAAACAAAGTCTGAGTTAAAAAAAAATCATTGTTGATAGGAATGGAATCATAAAACTCCATAAAGCTCCATTAAACGAATAAAGTTTTCTTTATTTCAAATTTATTTCCGGAACCCTCGCATTTGTTTCAATCAGAAACCCAGGCTATATTAAGAATTTTCTTTATAACGTTTATTGTTTTTTGTCTCCTTGAGATTCTTTATGTGGACACTCGACTGTAATATAATATTAATATGAAAACATTTTTTTGTTGGATTAATTAAGTTTCCATAATCAAAAAATCACAACATATCAGTTTGGAGTTTTCTTCCGTTTTGTTCCGCTTTTCACTTTTAAAGACACTTTTTTTTGTTCTAGGCTGCGTCGCAGTTGTTATCGTTGTTGTTGTTTTTTTTTTTTTGGGTAATGCTGCTTCAGCTACTACACCTTTTGAGCGCACACACACACACAGGCAAAAATACCAACGTATGTTGGTATGTTAAGCAAAAGTGAAGAAACGTGATTGAAATTTTATCATTGGCAAAAAAAAATCGAAGAAATATGCGGATTGGGCTTTAGCTGCCGCACAGCTGCCCAAGCTAACTACATACATACATATGTCTGAGTGTGTGTGTGTATGTGAAAAGCTGTGTGCAAGTGTGTGTGTGTGTGTATGTTCGTCTTTTAAAATTCCTCAACGTTGGCGTTAACCGTTGCTGTGGCTCTGTGCTATTTGCATTGAAATGTTGAGTAATTGGAAAACCAATCTGAAGCATCTGCACTTCATGTTTTGCATACCTGACTGACTGACTCACTGCCTGCATGACTGAATGACAAAATGACAGACACCAAAAAACGCGACGTTCTTTTCTTTCTTTTCATCTGTCCTCTCACTTGCCAAATTTTTTTTCTCGCATGATTTTTACCTCGAAATCAAGAACAATAACAGCCCAAACTCATGCACATTCAACAATCAGGCTGATTTTGCTTTAAGTCATGGCAGTTGTTTAAATAAATTGTTTTTAAATAGCTCTAACAACGCTTGGGACCCTTAAAGAGCTCAATGTTGTGTGGGCAAATCTTCACCCTTCTTCATCTTCTTCTTTTGCATCAAGGCAAAGAAAAAGAAGAAAATAACTTGAGTAAAAGTGACCCTGTTTGCCTAGTCAAAAGTTTTGACTCAAAACTAAATATGTAATGCGAGTTCATAAATTTGATAAAGCTAGACAAATTAATAGTGTATTTTAAGGATTTTAGACTATTTCAAGATAGTTCCTTAATCCCTTCATTTCTGTTTTTTTTTTTTTTCTTCTAGGGTATATAGATAACGACAACAAAAGCAAAAAGCCTGGCAGCAACGACAAAAGCTAACAATGAACATTGGCGCTTCCGTTAGCGCGCTTCCTGGTTTCTACACTTATTTATTTTCAATTTTGTTTTGTTTTGATTTTCACTTTTTTTTTCTGTCACTCACTTTGTTCGTTGTGCCGTTCTATCGTTTGCAATTTAGCTTGACTGCAACTGATGCGCTGTTGATGTTGTTCTTTATGCCATTCTGTAACAATTGCTACAAATGAATTTTTGCATGTTTTCAATTGTTTTATGAAAGGCAGCAAAGAGAACGAGGGGCGCCTGTCACCTCATCGAGAGAAGTGAAGTCACAGCTTTCCAAGGAAATTGTCTCAATATGCTATAGCGATTGACAATTTAAACTAACGTCATGCTGAGAGATATATGAGGCGCAAGCAGCCAATTCGAGGCAGAAAAGGCATCTGCGTCTACGCTTTCAATCTGACCAGTTTTTTCTGTCGTTCAATAAGATAACAAAGCACAGTTTGGTATTTAAATTACTTTCAGCTTATAATGTACTCAAAATTTAAATTATTATCTTTTGTGGGCGTATACAACTATGAACAAGCAGAGTTATTTGCGATCACGGCATCTGTTGGGCTTTTGTACGTTGTCATAACTACAATAGCATTGATCCTGCTGGTTTCTTTTTCTTTCACCGCGTACTGGCTCTGGTGTTCGTAAAGACTGGTTTGCGTCTGAATCGGCGTTCGATACTTGCGTTCGTACTTCAGTTTGCGGCGTAGAGTTAACAAGATCTTCAAAAGGAGCATAGTTCTCCATTGAGTCAAAGCCGTGAAAGGTCTCATTGGGGCTTTTAGGATCATTAGTTTTATCCCGAGGTTGACTCCTGCATCGAGAGGAGCGTCCGCTATGCATCGAACTGATGTCTGCACTTGCGTAGGTGGGCATGGATATGTCCTCAATATTTTGAGTGTTTTCCCGAGTCTGATGTGATTTCCTCTGCGATCTAACGCCGGTACTTCTATAGGATGTGTTATCAATATTTTGCGAGTTTTCCTTTGAAAGATAGCCATTTCCTGTCGAATCTACTCCAGTACTTTCGTATGCCGGCATGGATATGTCATCAATTTTTTGAGAATTTCCCTTTGACTGCTTAGAAGTCCTTGGCAAACTTACACCAGTGCTTTCGAAAGCCGGCATAGATATGTCCTCAATATTCTGAGTGCGTTCACTATTCTGATTGCTATTTCTCGGGGAGCTAGCGGAAGTACTTTCGAAAGCTGGCATGGATATGTCATCAATATTCTGAGTGTCTTCCCTACTCCGATTAGCATTCCTCGATGAACTAGCGGCCGTACTTTCGAAAGCTGGCATGGATATGTCCTCAATATTCTGTGTGTTTCCCCTAGTCTGATTGGTATTCCTGGACGAACTAGCGCCAGTGCTATCGAAAGCCGGCATGGATATGTCCTCGATATTCTGAGTGTTTCCCCTAGTCTGATTGGTATTCCTCGACGAACTAGCGCCAGTACTTTCAAAAGCCGGCATGGATATGTCCTCAATATTCTGAGTGTTTCCCCTAGTCTGATTGGTATTCCTTGACAAACTAGCGCCAGTACTTTCAAAAGCCGGCATGGATATGTCTTCAATATTCTGAGTATTTCCTCTACTCTTATTGAAAGACACCACAGAAGTTGTAACGATCACCTGCTTTACCTCAACCATGCAAGGACTGTTGTTTCCAGAGCGTTGGCTATAATTGCTTATTTGATCGGATTCCGGTAATTGTTTATCACTGTTGAGCTGAACTCTTTTCTGAATCTTATTCGAGTTCTTACCCATCGTTGAGGACATGTTATTACTTTTCCCTTGCGTTGAATTATTATAGAGCATTGATGGTTCAGTTATGTTGTTGATATTTTCGTTCGTCGTTCTAAAACTTTTAAGCGTCTGATCCCTAGCCCAAGCTTGGCTTGCCGTTGAACAATTCGGCGTGCGGTAATAGGAGGGAGCGCTTTGGTTTCCTAGCATTTCGGTTGGATAGGAAACATCTGCTGGGCAACGCTGCACAATTTTAGAGTTCTCGAAACTGTAGTAGTACTCATGCATAGGACTGCCCATTAGCGGCGCTGTTATATCACCAATGTTTTGCTGGCTGGGAACGCATGGAAAACTTTGAACGCGTCGAAGTGAGTTGCCCGACTGCAGTGAAAAATTGGATACGTCTGTGTCAAAGGTGGGCACACTTTCATCATCAATATACTCGCTGCGTTGGGACGACTTAGGACGTGTACGTCGTTGATTGCCAGTACGACTGCTCATTGTGTCGACACCTTGTCGACTAGAAGCTGCACCTGAAACGCCATAAAACGATGGCATTGTTACATTTTCCAAGCATTCACTTGGCAGTTCACGTCTATCTGAGTTACACATGAATTGTTGTCGTCTGGGTTTGGCTCCTTGCGACAAGCTTCGCAAGGGATATTTTCTCGATGAACCTGATACACCAGCACAAGACGGCATTGTCACATCGTCCAAATATGTATTATTCGTAACCTGGAAAGGCATTGATTGTTGGTTACGCGTATGTGGTCTTCGTCGGGCAGCACCCGATGTTTCATATGAAGGCATACTAACGTCTTCTAAAACCTCACTACAAAAAGGACCTTGACCAGACTTGTACATATTTTGAGAATCTATTTGCTGACGTCGAGTTGACCTACTACGCGATGTCCTACTTCTATACGATGGAGCAGTGATATCATCTAAGCGCTCGGAAGGCAAAGTTTCTTGTCGTCTTGAGGACCCTGATATTCCTTTAAACGATGGCATGGCCACATCTTCTAAGTTTTCATTTGTTAAGAGTCCACGACCACTGGGACCAAATGAAGGAGCAGATGTATCGCAGATATTCTGTGATCGCATCGATTGCTGCTTAAGTTTCGGGGTTCGTGCTCGAGAAACACCCGAAATTCCTCCAAAGGACGGCACAGTGACATCCTCAATACACTCATTATTTGTGCGTCTTCTAGAATTCTGACTACGTCCACTATATCCAAATGAAGGAGCAGAGGTATCACAGATATTCTGGGATGGCAAAGATCGTTGATTTGTCTGAGCTCTTGCTCTTGATGAACCGGATACTCCTCCAAAGGATGGCATGGTGACATCTTCTAAGAACTCATCATTCGAGGCTCCCCTGCCTGAGTTCATTGGACTGCGTCCACTACTTTCAAATGTAGGAGCAGAGGTATCACATATATTCTGGGATGGCATAGATCGTTGATTTGATTGAGCTCTTGCTCTTGACGAACCGGATACTCCACCAAATGACGGCATGGTGACATCCTCCAAGAATTCATCAGTCGTTGCGCCTCTGCCTGAGTTTGTTTGACTACGTCCACTTCTTCCAAATGAAGGAGCAGAGGTATCACAGATATTCTGGGATGGCATCGATCTTTGTTGCTTTTTCTGAGCTCTTGCTCTTGACGAACCCGATACTCCTGCAAAAGAGGGCATTGTAACATCCTCTAAGAACTCATTAGTTGTGGCTCTTCTGTCTGAGTTCATTTGACTTCGTCCACTTCTTCCAAATGAAGGAGCAGAGGTATCACAGATGTTCTGCGATGGCATCGATCGCTGATTTCTTTGAGCTCGTGATCTAGAAGCACCCGATACTCCACCAAAGGACGGCATGGTGACATCTTCTAAGAACTCATTAGTCGAGGCTCCCCTGCCTGAGTTCGTTGGACTACGTCCACTTCTGCCAAATGAAGGAGCAGAAGTATCACAGACATTCTGGGATGGCAGCGATCGTTGCCTACTTGTCTGAGCTCTTGATCTAGAAGCACCCGATACTCCTCCAAAGGATGGCATGGTGACATCCTCTAAGAACTCATTGGTCGTGGGCTCTCTGTTTGAGTTCATTGCTCTACGTCCACTACTTCCAAATGAAGGAGCAGAGGTATCACAGATATTCTGGGATGGTATCGATCGTTGCTGATATGTAGGAGATCTTGTTCTTGAGGTGCTCGGTAGTTCTTCGTATGAAGGCATGCTGATGTTCTCTAAGTCGTCGTTAGACATGGGACCTTGCCCTGTGCTCTCAAACGATGGCGATGTAATGTTCTCTAGACATTCCGTGGTAATGTTACGGGCAGCTTGAGATTGTAAAGAACGCTGCTGATATTCCTGAGTCTTTTCTTTTAAATCTCCGGAAAATTCTTCAAAGGAAGGCATGGTGACATCCTCCAAGAACTCATTGGTCGTGGCTCTTCTGTCTGAGTTCACTGGACTACGTCCGCTACTTCCATATGAAGGAGCAGAGGTATCACAGATATTCTGGGATTGCATCGATCGTTGTTGTTTTTTCTGATCTCTTGCTCTTGACGAACCCGATACTCCTGCAAAAGATGGCATTGTGACATCCTCTAAGAATTCATTGGTCGTGGCGCCTCTGCCTGATCTTGTTGGACTACGTCCACTTCTTCCAAATGAAGGAGCAGAGGTATCACAGATATTTTGGGATGGCATAGATCGTTGATTTGTCTGAGCTCTTGCTCTTGACGAGCCCGACACTCCTCCAAAGGACGGCATGGTGACATCCTCTAAGAACTCATCAGTCGTGGCGCCTCTGCCTGATCTTGTTGGACTACGTCCACTTCTTCCAAATGAAGGAGCAGAGGTATCACAGATATTCTGGGATGGCATCGATCTTTGTTGCTTTTTCTGAGCTCTTGCTCTTGACGAGCCCGACACTCCTCCAAAGGACGGCATGGTGACATCCTCTAAGAACTCATCAGTCGTGGCGCCTCTGCCTGATCTTGTTGGACTACGTCCGCTTCTTCCAAATGACGGAGCAGAGGTATCACAGATATTCTGGGATGGCAGCGATCGCTGTTGGTTTGTTTGAACTCTTGCTCTTGAAGATCCCGACACTCCTCCAAACGACGGCATGGTGACATCTTCTAAAAGCTCATTAGTCATGGGTGCTCTTTCGGCTGTTATCGGACCACGTGAACTACTTTCAAATGATGGACCTGTTATGTCACCGATGTTTTCAGTTGGCATTGATCGTCCACTCCTTCCAAATGAAGGAGCAGAGGTATCACAGATATTCTGGGATGGCAGCGATCGCTGTTGGTTTGTTTGAACTCTTGCTCTTGAAGAGCCCGATACCTCTCCGAACGAAGGCATGCTGAAGTCCTCTATGTACTCATTAGATGCGGGTGCTCGACCTGAATTTATTGGACTACGTCCACTACTTTGGAATGATGGAGCTGTTATGTCATCGATATTCTGCGAGGCAGTTGTTTGCTGATAACGTGCCGGAGTTTTTGTTGGCGCACCTGAAATTTCTGCAAAAGAGGGCACGCTTATGTCGTCCAGTTCTGCCGTGTCACACTTTTGCTGTGAGAACATTGCTCTTTCTTGACGTTGTGGTGATCTATTGTATGACGAAAAGCAGTCAGTGAGAGTATTACGTTAATTATTCCAGCGTTCACTGTATCCTTACCTTTGCGAAACTCCCGAAACACCTCCAAACGATGGCATTGTTACATTACTTAAATGCTCATTGGAGAAAGGTGTCGCCTGTCGTTGAGAATTGCCCGAGGCACCGATAACACCAGTGCTATTGGGAAAGGAAGGCGCAGTAATATCATTTAGATCGGCTAAGCGTTCACTTGGCATGTTTTGAGGCGCAGCAATGCGTGTACTCATCGCTGGCATTGAAATATCGTTGAACGATGGCATGGAAATGTCGTCCAATTGCTCTGGCACGGAAAATTTAAGATGTCTTCCACCCTGTTTGGCACCAACACCAACAGGCGTGCAATCCAATTGTTTGCAGGGTGAATTGGACACCGTGCTTGTTTCCTCGACGTGGCTGGTAATATTCCCGCTCTGATCACGACGTGTTGTAACCTTACGATGCGTTGTATGCACGCTGCTTTGCTGCGTGTTAAAATAGTCGCTCAGTAAAAATGTCCAAAATAATAGTAGTATGTTTACCTTTTGCGACGCTTCTTTAGTTATTGGATCCAAAAGAGTATCTCCTTGTTGCTTTTGAAAACTGTGGACAACCTGACGATAAACGCTATTCTCACTTGTTTCTGTATCGCCCATATGCGGTGGCGGTGATATATTGCCAATATATTCAGCACCGGATCTAGCCGGATTTGACAAGGAAGCCTCAGCATTGGGAGGAGTCGGTGGACAAAATCTTGGCTGACGCTGTTGCGCGAGGCGCTGTGCTTCCATCGCTTCAGCGTCAGTCTCATCTGCATTTGAGGTTAGGTCAGAAGATATTGAGCACAAAGATAAAACAAAATAGCTATACAAACATGCTAAATGTCGAAACATGCGCGGATCACGCCATTCCTCGTTGCCCGTCAGACCAAATTCGCTGGGATCATATTGATGCACCGGCTGTTGTCCACGCCTAAATCCGGGTCGTAAATGTTCTGGTGTATCGGCTAAATTACTTTGTTGTGGCTGGCCACTTTTTGGTGTTTGATTATATGCACCTTGCATTGTTCACAAGTCAAGAAATACGCCCTCTACTTATAAATCTGTTTTTACTACTAAATAAATTTTTTTTTTTTTTTGTGTTTTAATTTTGAATGTTATGCTGCCGAATGAAAATCTGATAATGTTTATTTGTCTTCCAGTGGAAGCAAAGCCTACCTAAACTCGAAAAAAAAATAAAGTATGCTACGTTGACAGCCGCTCAATCAATGCAATCAATAATGTTGTAAAGTTCATGATTCTATAATCCTATTATTGCATATAAGAGAGATAGATAGGGAGACATGCACTTCCGCTTGGAAGCACAAATGCAATTAACACAAGCGCATAGTTTTTAATTTGCAGTTCGCTTCAGCTTCATTGGCTTTTAAGATGCCTGACTAGCATCTTACAATTCTTAGGACTTGCTTCTGTCTGTGTCAGGTGTGCGAGTGTGCGTGTGTGCTTTGTGGCCGACTTGCGGGCTGGCAAGTCGTCACACGAAACCGCTTTCATTTCCGCCAAACACAATTGCATCATTAGCGATGCAATCTCCGTTACTTAACGTAACCGCAACATGCCGGAAATGAAATCCAAGGCAAGCTGGCGCGGCCAGTTCTAAGCTCGCGCTAAACTTTGCACGGTGAACGACTCGACAAGTGACTCGCCGAGCAAAATTCACACAAAAACAAAAAAGAACACAAAAATACAAAACAAGAACAAAAGCCGAAGATAAAATACGCTTAGAAGCTAAGAGTTCTGATATATTAGGAGATTTGAACTTGTGGCAAATGCAACCGAATGAACCTGAAACACATACATATATTCTTTTGGATGTGTTGCACGCTGCATCAAAATATTGCTAGTATCGACTGCATGGAGAGTATAGTAAGAAGAGAAAAGTCGCGTAGCAAAGGAAATATGACGTCGCCGTGTGGCATAGTCAAAGAGAAGTCGAGTCCGCTGACGCGAATCCAGGAGGCAGCCGCCCAGTCGCCAAGGATAAAGGAAAACAACCGGAAAGCAAACGAAATGATGCTGCTGCGCACAAATAATCGAATAAAGCCGCAGCTGAACCATAGCCCCACAATTCCCTCTCTCTCCCTCTCTTTCTCTCTCTTTTAATATATATATACATATGAATGTGTGTGTGTGTGTTTTTGTGTTTGTGTGGACAAGCAGGTGAAGCTGTACAACGGTTTGCCAAAGTCAGAGTCCCGCTGAAAGCGTGGCGGACATTGAAGAAGCATCTTATCCTTTAGTAGGACCGTAACCCATGAAAGCAAGGACAAACGATTACGCGGTGTCGCTTCATTTAGCTTGATGCAATTCTGTTGGGCGACACTGCCACCGACAAATATTTGACTTAAGCTTTACGAAAACACAAACAAGGGTCATCTGAACTGTTTTCAAGCTATTCGAACATTAAGAACAGACAACTTTTCAAACTGCCCCTTGCATCCTTTCTATATAGAGCTTCTTCAAATGGAATGTTTGGAAATGTGCAGGCAATCAACTGGATATTTGCATATATGTATGCAAATATGTACATATGCGCCTCTCTAAACTTTATAACCCTCCGCATGAGAGTGAGAGCGAGAAGCGTCTTCTCCCCAATGTTGTCACTTTTGCGCGACGCTTTGTGCTGCATTAATGTGCATATTAAAATCGGACGACAACTAATGTTGCTTGCGGGTATTGCCTAGACATACATACAAATGTAGGTAAGACTGACAACAACAACAACAACATCATATTCATGGACTTGTACTAGTCTGGCTTGGCTTGTTGCCACAAAAGAGTTGCCAGTCAGCCTCGAGGCGACAGACATTGGGGCATACAAAAAAACGAACAAAAAAATACAAAGCAAACAAAAGATAGAAAACCTTAAAAGGGCGACACAAAGTTTGAGAAACGTTTAGCTTGCTTACTTTTCAATTTCGCTGGTGTGGTATTTTTTCACTTTTTTATGTTTGTTTTTTTTTTTTTTTTTTTTGAGGGTAGGTGATTTGAGTGTACAGAGTTAACGGTGCCCAAACGGTTTCAAGCAGTGCTAATATTGATTTAAGCTTGAACATTTGCTTCTGATTTAGCGATTTTGTATGTAAAATATATTAAGAATGAATTTGCCGAAATAAATCGCAATATAAAGTAGAAAAAACCAGAGAGAAGGCAGTTTAAAATGCTTTCTTAAATTGTAGCAAGGTGTTATTTCTATATTTTTAACTTGTATCAATGTATTTATAATCATGCCTCAAGCTTTAAATATATTATTCATTTCTTTCATTCATTTGTTACTTAACTTTACTCAACATATCAGAGAATTATTAAGATTTTCTTTTTAAATATATTTCCGATATGGTTTAAAAATAAGCTTGATTGACTTAAATGGTATTTTCTTCGTGAACCAGTGAAATTTGTTTCTTTTGGTCATAGCAGTAAAAGTGGGAAATTTGTGCAAAAAACCTAGCATTCAAATGTATTGGGACAAAGTGACATCTAGCGGCAAACGCCGGCAACAGCAATAACATAGCGAACGCAGCTTTTTCGAAATGTAAAACATAGAAGCTGTTAACTAACAGCGCGTATGTTAAACCTAACAGAGAAGAAGCTCTTTTTAGACCTTTCAGTTGATGGTCTTTGGTTTAACAAAATCGCAGCTTTTACGCATTGACAAAACGTTCAAAACATGAAAATATGCATAACAACGATTTGTTTTCAAATGTTATTCTACATAAATACAATATAAAATGCAAGCTGAGAATTTTTAACAGTGTTTATCATGACAACTAAAAACCACAACACAAATTGTTTGATGTTGCCTGTGGCAACCAAATTGGCCCACAAGTCAGCTGTGGCAATTAGTTGCTTGTAAACAAAAAACTAAAGCTGACAATAAGACAACAATTAAATTCAAATCTATCTAAATTTCAAGCCTTGTAATTCGTCATGTCCGACTGAATGGGTATGGAATGCAGTAAGCTGCGCCGCTGCTGCCCCTGCTGCTACTACTGCTGCTGCTGCTGTTGCTGCAACTCAAAGGTAGACACAAAGCGTTTCAAGGTGCTACTTTTGGGCGCAACCGGCAGTGGCAAAACCCAATTGGGACATCTGCTCAGTGGCCAAGAGCGCGACTCTAACGATCTGGCTGCCACAAATGGCGTACGTTGCTTTCGCTGTGAGGATTTGACCAACCAGTCGGATTCTAACTGTCAACTGCTTTTGACTGAGGTGAGTACAGCTTTGGATTGCTTGTTCAATGACGAAGATTCAAGTGTTCTATAAAGGTTGGCGGCAGCAGGGATATGCAACGCATTTGGGCCCATTACTATGCTGGCTGCCATGCGCTTATCTTTTGCTACGAGCTGAGCGACAGCTATGAGGAGCTTTTGGTCAATTTTCAGCTGTTGCAACGTTGCCTGGAGCATCGCGAGATGCGTGGCAAGCCGGTGTTGCTTGTATCGCGGCGACACTGCGACGGCATTCAGCTCTATGATGTGGAACATGCCTTTGGGCTCGAACAGTTGACGCGCGCTTGCGGCAGTCCGCTGCTTATGTGCCACCAGGGCCTGAGTGAGCAAAAGGATCTGTGGCGCGGCTTGGCTTGGCTGCGATGTCAGCTGAACGCTCAAGCGCCAGCGTTGGAGCAACGCATCAAATATGATGTTAACATGCAGGTAAACTAGTATACGGTATCCAATCCATAAGATTCACTTACTAAAACAAAGCCACATTAAAAACCACTGCTTATTTAACTATTATCTTTTAACTCACCCTTTTCCTTGTTTTTAGTCTTGGCAGCGACGCAAACGCAATTTGCTTTCGAGCGGCAAATTGGCGCAGGTGCATCGTCAGCGCTTTCGTCGTCCACACAGAAAGGTAAAAGGTCGTTGACCTTTAATGTGTTTCCATTGTAATTGAATTGTTTGTGTGTTTTTTTTTCAGCTCTGGCCATTGCCACAGACCTCGGACGTCGCGCAGCCTCGTCCATGCACTGCGCCGGCCGCCATCTTTTCGGTGATTACGCAACATTCATAAGACAAAACTGCCAAACGATGCAAATGTGCCAAAACCAGTTTGGGTTTTTTTTTTGTGTCTCCAGTAATCAATCAATAGCAATAATATACACACATACACTTTTTTTTTTAATAAAGAAAAACAACAATAGCAACAAGTGTGCAGCCATTTTGCAACAGATGTGCAGTCTGCACTTGACAGCGGATGTGTGCAGCATTCAATTTTCAATATTTATTTTCCATTAAAATCGGAATAGAAATCAATTTGCATATTCGTGATGCGATCGGCTAATTGCAAAACTAATTACGCGATCGATAATTAATCGACATAGCCAGGGCTGGCAGCATCTGAGTCGCAACAACAGCTGCAAAAAAAAGTATATATATAATAGAAACACTGCTGTCATTAATTGTTTGTCATAAATCATGCAAAAATCACATTGCTTGCGACATGTGGTCCATTTGGAAGATTGTATTTGAATTCGTCAAATATTTGTAATTATCGAGCTCAGTAGTTGCCAATCGATCACTATGCAAATTCGATGACATAAAACAACAGCTGTAATTGGCAAACACAAAATTACAATATACTATATTACAAAAGAGAATTTAATTTAAATGCACTAAACTTGCTGCATTTGCCATGTTTAAAACTGCAGCTTAAAGGTGTCGACGTAACAGTAGCTGCTGCTGCTGCTGCCAGCGATTTGTGGTGCATTTTTGCTGTATACGAAGGGTGTTGGCACTTGCCAAGCTCAACAACAGAAACTATGTACCTTCTCTCCCTCCAGTCTTTTTCTGGTATGTATGGCGCTAACTGCCAGCCGATGATGTATTGCAGCATCGCAATAAGTAAACCACAAGAATACCTCGCAAACACACACACATACACGAATAAGGATATTCAAACAATTACCAACACCAAGAGAGTTTGCCATTTCGCTCTTTCACACACACACACACACACACACACACTCGCTAGTGACATTGATGATTGCGGCTCGTCGACGGCGGCGTCGCTGCTGCTGTTGTTGTTGTTGTCGTCGTCTGGAGACGCTTGAACGTGTGCTCATAATAATCCCGATATATAAGCCAACCAAAAAAAAGAACCCGCTAACACACACACACACACATACATAAATAAACATGTGTCGCCGTGTGTTGTAACGAAAAGTGTAAAATAAGCATCAATCATCGCTTATTCGAGTTGTCATCAATCACACACACGCTGCACACACACACACACACACAAACACATAGCGCGGTGACAACACAGCCACAACAAAAGCAACAAGCGCCTTTATCCCTTGGTGGTTAGTTTCGCCCGCAAAACATTTACAAATTTGCTGGCCCTTTAAAAACATTTTTGCAACTCCTTCTCTTTTAATCTCTCTAGCTCGCTCTCTCTACCAACATCGCACCCCTTCGCCGCGGACATCTAATCAGGATTTGCCAGTTATTAAATCATCAGGTTGCACGATCAGGACTCGATGCACGCCCTCCACTTTGTCCAGTTTTAAACCCCTTGGTAACATGCAAGAAACGCAGCCTCTCGCCGACTCCATAATACTCTACTTCTATAGGCAAAAGGCTGACGCAAACCTTATAAACTTTATATCTTCAACCAAACAGAGTATACAAACAACAACAACAACAAAAGGGGATTTTGTAACCAAATATCTTCAACCTATCACGTGCTATCTCCCCTTTCGTCCCCTGCCCCACCTCATTGACAATGTTGCGTGCGTCAAGGCAGAAAATAAAGATTTAATCGGCATTTATGTTTGCATTATTTTTTGTATTTATTTTTTTTCTTTCTTTTAAGGTTTTTATGATAATGCGACGCCGCTGCCCCGTTTGATGGAAACCCAACGAGTTGTCAAACGAGCCTTAAAGTCCTTGAGGGAAAATGGCATGAGATGATGGAACGAAGTGGATTGGAATTGGTGGGGGGGGGGGGGGGGCCATATCATTTGTAATGTTCGACATAACAGTAATCTAGTTATATCAAAAAAGGAACTACTTTTATTGTGCATTAAAACTGAAAACGAATCGAAAACTATGCCTGAGCATGAATTCAACTACATTAACTATTTTATATGCCGTTATTATTATTGTTTGTCGTTTAAAAACTTGGCGGAAAGAACATTTTTTCAAATGCAAAAATTGCATGTTCAAATTAAAATTCAGGAAAATTACCAAATGTAAATAAAAATTTATAATATTAATTCATTTTTATTTCTGTTAAAATTACAGATTTTTTTTTTTGAAAATAAATACAATATATATCCAACATAATAAGAAATTACATTTGTTACGTCAACATTTAAAGCTGGAGCAAAAAAAAGAGTAACCTTAGTCACATTTATTGAGCTGCATGAGAGCAGCTCAGGTGAGCGTGTTGGAGAGAGTTTGTTGGAGAGATTAGCATCAGTAAGCGGTAAATTCTTCGCAGCTTCAACCACTCGAGCTATGATCTCCGCCTTATTAATGCAAAATCAATTGGAAAATGTATTTTAAGAGTAGTAAAATTGTGTAAAATAAATTAATTAAATGACCACGAATGATATGAATAAGATATTAAGATTCAAGTGCAATTATTTTAGTGTTTGTTGCGTTTAAAAGAAGCTGCCAAATAGACGCTCAATATTTTCTTGCTGCCTTGTTGTTGTTTGCCGTAAATCAAATTTGCTATAGTCGCGCTGCTCGCTCTTCATTCGCCAACGCCCAGCTGCGTACTCTCTCTAAGTCCAATGGCGGATTCTGCATAATCTGCTGGAGTCATTAACTTTTCATATGATTATTCCAATTGAGCTCTCAAAATGTGCCGTGCGTTTCAACTGGTTTATATTCAAATAGTTCATTTTTTTTAAAATATTTTTTTCTGTGTTTAATAAAAACAAATACAGTGTGACCATGTTGTTTGCTGCTGCCGGTAAGTTAGAAACTTTACATTTTCATCAAATAAACTATATTATACATAAAACGTAAAGTGTTTAACTTGTATTTTGGCACTTAAACAATGGAAACAAGCCAAACAAATTTGCCAGTCAAATTAAGCGAATTATTTGTTAGTTGTGCAACGGTTATGCAACTGTTGCGTAACACTTACATCATAACAATTGACCGCAACAACAACAACAACAACACAAAACAAAAACAAACGGAATAAAAAGGGTTTTAATTTCAATTTGGGCAACAATCCTGTTATGCTAAAAATGGATCTACTGTTTTTGTATAATTTCGAAACGGATCTAAAAACGTAAAACTGAAACCACTCACACACACACACACACACACACACACACCCACAACAAACATACATACATACACCCCAAATGGACAGACAATCAAATGAAAGTCACGCCGCTTTAACATTTTGTGGTCAGACGAGCGAAACGATGCGGCGAGAGAAAGGATACAAGTTGCCCTGCTCTGTCTGCTCTGGCCCACAAACCAAACCAGATGGACAAAACCGAGACGACGGGCTATGGCGCACACATGCAAACCAACACAGAGAGAGAAAAAAGAGCATTGTGTAGTATTGGGAATGCCAGCTGTTTGCTTTGTTTGTCTATTCTGCAGATTCTACAAGTCTCCAAAACTCAGCTCAATACAATTATTTATTTTTGTTGCACTTCGCTTTTTATTTAGACTATTGTCAAAAAATACATACTCGGCAGCCTTTGAGTAAAGTATCGTTCTATCGATATCGATACCAATAGTGAGTTTGCAGCCCTGCATTCATTTGCATTGCAGAATCAAGTCGTTTGTTATTAATTTGTCAGCTTGCAATTATAGTATTATTTAGTTGCAAACATGTTTAAAAATAACAATCAGCAACAACAATCGTCCAACACCAACGATTCCATTTTAACAAATTTTAAGGTAAGCATAACTAGTTTAATGTACCGCCGCCAGACGAACGCCATATTTATTGTTGTTGTTGTTTGCAGCCGCGCTTCGGTTATCGCTTAAAGCATAAAAAGTCGTATCGCAAACTGGCTTACAATTTGCCAACAATCTATGAGAATGAAGTTTATGTTTCGACCAGCTTGATAGTACAGCAAATAGAAAAGCAAATATCTGAAATGTGCGCCGGATTCAAGGAATTGGGTCGAAAAGCTTGTACACGTTCCAAAATAGCAGAACGATATGTCGATTGCAGTGCAAAGGAGAATGTGCTAGAAGATACCAACAACAGCAACAACAACAACAAGCAACACTTTCCAGATGCCGATAATTCGATGGTGCGTTATCCTTTTCAATTGATTAGCGCCAATACCCAACAATTTGTTGCCCAGAGCGCCGCAAACCAATAGATGGAGATATAAAAATATAATTTGTGTGAAACAAGCTAAAATATGAATAAACATTGATAAAATTAAAATTACAATTTAATCGAACGTTGTAAAAATCTGTGTTGAAATTATTGTTGGACGGTACAGTGAACACTCGCTTAACGAACAGCAAACTCATTTTTATCTCTCTTTTCTCTCCAGTCTCCACTCATTTCGCTCCTGCAATTATTTCAGTCTCCTCCAGCTTAACTCTTTCAGCTTCTTTTGTTAGCTTTAGTTAATTTTTTTCAGTGTTCAGCTGCAGCTGTTGAACGTTTGGGCAAACTTGCAACACAAAAAATGGCTGCAGGACATGCACACGAAATTAATTTGCAACGTAAAAAGGTGCACACACACACACACACACACACATATACACAAATCATGCGCGCTTTTAATCCACACATGATACTGCCGCCCCCCGGTCTCCCCCTTCACCAGCTACTCCCCTCGGGGCGCGTTGCGATTGCAACACAAAAATCAGAAAGCGGATTAAACGTATTCGTGAGAATTCGTCAACGATTTCACACCTGTTTCAGACAGTCACGTTTGTTGCGACACCTAGCCTGTCCCCCCCCCCCCTCGTCACTCCTCACCCGTCACTTCGTCGTTGTGTTTGTATTGTAGGCGTGGCCCGGCATAAAATGCCAATTAGAATTTCAAGTTCGCAGTCCGTTGGAGAAGAGCCAAGAGAGAGAGAGAGAGAGAGAGAGGGACAGTTAGTAATGCCACGCCTTGAGGCAAGCAAACATACAACATGCAACACACCCCCTACCACACCCCACTCCCTGCCATGTTTGACCCCATGGCGACTTTTTCGCCAACGCAAATTGTTGATCGCCTTCAGGGCGCTTTATTAACTTTACGGCTGGCCGCATCCAGTAACATGCCAAGGTGGCGTGGCATGGGGGGGTTTAACTGAAAGCTGAGCCGCCCATGGCTTTGGCCAGGCGCCGGTTAAACGGACTTTTGATTTTCATGTGTGCATTTTTTTTTTGTTTTTGTAAATTTAAATTTTTGATTTTATTTCTTTCTTTCGATTCGATTCGATTTGCTTTTCGATACTTCTGCTCGTCCTACTTGTTGTTGCTGTTGTTTTTGGTACGCGAAAATGCACTCAAAATATTAAATGCTTCAGTAGCTTGCAATTATTGTGCGCTGGCCTGGCCTTGTGCTTAATTTATAATAGCCAGCCCCAATCGCGTCGTCCACCGGCCGTGGGATTCAGTTAACAGGCTTTTCAGTTAAGACACAGCTGTTGTCTGTTGTCAGAATGGGTTTGTAACTCCTGCAGAAAAAAAAAAAAACAACCAATATTGCAACATTTTGAGCAGTAAATACATTTTTGGCTTATTTTGCTAGAGCAAATGTTAAAACGGGACTTCTTGGAAGCCACAACAAAAGAATCAAGGCACATAGCATTTAGCTTGTTGAACGATTTAGCTCCATAGCAGGCAGCTTGTAACACAGTGCAAAAGTATGCTTTGTTTGTTGTCTACCATCTCTAACTGATCGTTGCTTTTTTTTGCCATCTTTAGTTTAAGCAAAGATCAGTGCGAAAGGAGAGAGAGTTTTTAATAATATTTAAATGGAATCTTAAAACATTTTATTCTAATTATGTTAAACCTCAATTATTACTCAACTTGTTCTGTTAAGCAAAATGTTGTTTTAAGTTCAAGATGCTTTGATTTTCTTTTGGAAAAAGTCAAGAAACAACAAAAATAAAACACACACACACAGTGTATGCTGCCTATGTCCATCTCTTTCTCTCTATCTTCCTCTTCTTCTGTCTCTCTCTCTCTTTCACTCATTAATGTCTTTAGGTTTGTGTTTGCGTTTCATTGAATGGCCATTGCTGCGTTGACTTCATAAATATGCCAAACGGACTCTATCAAAATTCTCTCTCTCTCTCTCTCTCTCTCTGTCTCATTTCCCCATCTCTGTCTTTGCCAAGAAGAAGTGGTCGTTGGTAGATGGAGGCGAAATGAAGAGAAACGCCGCCAGTTGAACATAAACTAAGCGAGTAAATTGAGACACGACGGACACGTGAGTTTGATAGATTGAAGTATATATACATACATATATAGAGGAAGCACGCACAAACACGGACAAGCACATGCTGGGGCTATGTATGTGTGTGTGTGTGTGTGTGTGCTGTTGTGTGCGTATTTCATTAACGTCGCCTTTGAAAATCCATTCATTTATCAAAAGCAAACTTCAAACACGCACTACACATATCAATGTGTGTGTGTGCGAGTGTGTGTGTGTGTGCGAGACAGATACTGCAACAATTTAGCAAGCATATGCAGGAATATGCTTCTTAAATGTCAGACGGGGAACGAGAGAGGGTTTGTTTGTTTGTTTGTGGGTGGCTATTGGGTTGTTAGCGTGGTTTATGGTTGAAGCAAACAAGCCCAAACCCAAAAAAAAAAACAAAAAAATGAAAGGCATCAATGAAATATGCCCAAGAATCTGTCATTTATGACACATGACATTGTTTTTTTTGCCCCGCTCCCCCCAAATCGTCCACTAGTTCAGCATTAATATAGATAAGATTCAGCGCCAGACGAAAACTTGACCAACGAATTTTCATTGAAACTTTCTTTCACTTATCTCAGTTGACTGACACTGCTTTCGATTTCTCATCATCGTAAGCCAACTACGTACCGTTTCAATCATCTTGTTAACGCAACCATCGATTTTTCTCTTTCGTTAATGATGCTTTAGATCATACTTAATTCCCATATGATGCTCTATGTTATGGGACATAGGAATTAAATTACATAAGTGCGCGTTTTCGATACTGATATCGTCTACCGAAACTCAGTACCGATAAACGGCTATAGGTTATCGATAACATATTAAATATCAGTAACTTGTAGTAGTAAGTTTTGTGATTTTGTGCGGTGTATTTGCTGATTGTTACCGTTATCGATATTGAATGACGAACATCAAAATTATGTGCGTAATAGGAATTTTCGTGAGTTTTTAAGATTTTATCGTTATCGATAATGGGTTATCGATAAACGATAAACCTATGCGCATTATCAACAACCATTTAATGGTATGCCGAATGAAAATCTTTCCGTTTCGCGTTTTCATAACTCATCGGTATTTATTATCGATTAAAGACATAGAATTCAATGCGATAGCTTTGGGTAATCCTTTAGATGCGTTTTTCATGATCTTTGGTAATGATAGAGGAGTAAATGGAACACTTGATGTCATCGGTATATCGATTACCGATTAACGTTCACCACACAAAGCTGCGATGGCTGTCAAACTGTAAGTACTTGAATGGCCTTGCACTAAAACGCACTTGACACTCTGGGCACTTGGCATAAACCACTTAAGGGAAAGACTGAGAAACAGAGAGGGATATCTAGTCTCTCACTCGTTCGCTAACTGTCTTCAGTTTGTACTTTGGGGCAATCCAAAAATACTTAGCATCGCTCGTCAAATGTCACTAAATAATGCAAAGAACCAATTACCCAAGGAGAAGGCGAATCCAAGTGTGATCCACTTGCAGTTCGTTGTTGTTGGTACTTGCTGTTTGGTGCTTTTGTTTTTATCATGTCTTGGGGCGCTGAAAAGTATGCCACATAAAATCGAACAGCATTGCAAAGGCAAAAAAGCAAAGAATGAGAGCGCGAGAACGGCGGCGGTAGCACAAGCAAAAGCAAAAGCAAACGCATTAAAAGCAACTTAATAATTCAGATCGAAATCACCAATCAGCGCTGCTGACATGTTGACAAACGACGCCGCCAACGCCAGGACATCGACAGGAGCAGCAGCAGCAGCAGCAGGAGCAGGAAAGAACTGAAAGGCAAGCAGCCAAGGATAGAGGACAAGAGATTTACATTTTCAAAATCGAATGGCGACATAAGCCACCACAAAGCAAAAGACACGCAACCACACACACACACAGAGAGAGCCATAATGAAATCCATGATAAACAAGATAAACGAACACAGAGCAAAAATATATATTGGAATATATATACATATATATGTACATAAATATAATGTAAAAAAAAGGCACACGGTGCGAAATGTGTAGTGTATTTGTATAATGTGTTTTTGTAAATACCCTTTCCAATATTTGTAAAACCTCTTTAAAATATTATAGGATTTTAAAAATTCAAATTTACTTAAAATGACAAACTACTTCATTACAAACAGCTTAATGTAAGCTTTGCTCGAATCCTAAATCTTCAACGTACTGAAAACGTGTAAAAAAAAAATATTGGTTTGTAAATTCCAAAACAAACAAACTTTCTAAACTCTTTTGAGTGTTATTTTGTACAAAAATAAATCGCTTAAAACTCTTGATTTAAGTAAAAGTTGTATTGTTTTAAGTAGTAGATATTCATTTATCAACAAAGAAAAAAGTTAGCTTAAATAAAGTTTAAAAATCTTGAACAAAGTATTTGCAATTATAAAAACCTACTTAACCCGAAAGAGAAGTTTATTACAAATAAAAGTCAAAACCCAACTTAAATCAAGTGCAACTCTATTTGAATTAGCTTCGAAATGGGATATGAAGTGTTCAAGTTTTAAGTCTAAAAGTTCTTCAAGTTGTCTCATCGAATTGGCATGCCCTTGGAAAAGGGTATTAAAGAGAGTGAGAGAACAAGAGGAAAAGCTCGCGTTGCTGTCTTGGCGACAACTTATGTTGAGTATATCTATTTCAGCGTTTTTGCCGCTTTAGACAACAGTTGCTGTTTTGGCATATCGGCTTGCCAAACCAAAAACACCAACAAGGAGATACTACCACTTGGCCCTGCCAACCCTCAACCACTGCCAATGCCACAACTCCAGTGCCCCATCAATGCGGCTGCAGTGTCGGCTCATCTGCTGCCTCATCTTCTTTCGTTGTCAACGTTGTTTTTGTTGCAGTTGTTGTTGTCTTCGATGTCTTCGTTTGCAATCAATGAAAGATTTATGACAACACGCTCTATATGTATGTATATGTGCACACGCACACACACACACACACATTTATTTACTTTTCTTTATGTCACATCATTATTTTTATTATGACGCTGCCGGCGGCAGTAACAACAGCAACAATAACACTGTGCCCGATATTTGAGAGTGATTAGTGACTAAAAATGACAACAATAATAATTGCATATATGTATATATGTATGTATATGTGTGCATGTATGTGTGTTTGTGTGTGTGTGTTCCTTTTGCTTTTATATATGAATGATGGTCGGTCGCATCGATGCTTGATATTCGATATGATTCACAAATAAGTACAAATATTTGTTATTCGACTATCTCGCTCTTGCTCTTTCTCCTTCCCTCTCTATCTCTTATGTTCTTTCCCTTTCCCAGGAAAAGTGTTTGGTTTATATAATCGATGCTAGATGGCGCCAGTTGTCATCAGCTTTATTAGCACATCTTAATTGAAATACTTTGCGGGAAAATAAATAAAATAAATTTAAAAACTGTTTCATTTAAGTACAGAAGCTTTTCTGAGCCTTTGTCTTGGTTTGAAAAAATGTTCAACGGGTTGAGATTGAGGTTGTGTTAAAAGCTAGGCTTATGGTTTGGTCCAGGGCTTAGCTAAAGTTGTTTTGAGGCTTAAGGTTTGGTCCAAGGTTCAGTTGAAATCGATTTAAGGCTCAAGGTTCAGTTCATTTTTGGGTTCAGATCTAGGAACTCTTGAAACGAATTAGTTCAAAACGAAACACATTTCTCGACAAAATGGTTTGATGTGGTCTGTGTTTGGTTCGGTTCGAGGCAAAGGTTCAAATTGAAGTTTCGTTCCTAAGGATAAATTTTTATTCTAAGGATAAATTTATTTGAACCGGTTCGAAGCCTAATAGCTTTTGCAATTAAAACTGGTTCGGCCTTAGCTTAAGTTTTATTATAGAATTTTGTTCCATTTACAAATCGGTTTGTTGCCTTGTTCTAAACAGCATTTGCTTTTGTTGTGTTACATTTTAGCCATTTGTCTTTCAACATGGGAATTTTTTTTGTTTTTTCACAAAAAAAAATTTGTCCCTTTTCTCTCTCTTTATGTTGTTGCTGCTTCTGTTTCTAACTCACATTTGACACTAACTGCATTTTGTAGACTTTTAGCCATTCAGCCGCCCCGCACAACCCTCCGTTGCAACAGTCTTACCCGCCGCCCTGCCACACTTTGCTTGCCACTGTGTTGTAGTTGTAGTAAGTGAAATCTTTCAGTGCGTGTAAAATGCCGTTGCTCGGTTTTTGGGTGCCACGCCTACACACTTGCTGCCAAGCCACCCACAACAACAACAACAATAGCAACAACAACAGCAGCTAGTTGGACAACAATGAAATGCTTTTAGCATCGCAGCAGCTCGCAGCGCCAAGCGAGAAAATTAAGTTAACAACACACAGAAAGCAACAGCAAGAGAGAGGAAGAGACAAACTAAGTGAGAGAGAGAGAGAGAGAAAGAGAGAGCGAGCGCGAGCAACAACAACAAGAAAAAAGTTTTGTGCACTGTTTTTATTGAAAATTGAGTTAAAAAACAGAAAGTGTCAGACAAGAGTCGTTTTCTGCGTGTTGTATTTTATTTGCCAGCAATGCTTCGCACAACCCCTTACACCCCCTCCCCCTCTTCAACAATCTCTCGTCCGAAAGAGCTGAGTAAGTGCAATCACATAAATTCAGTAGATTTTTGGTGTAGCTTTGACTCTAAAACTTCAAATCTAATAAAACAATTGCTCAATATTGGCTTAAAGCAATAAACAATACAAAAATTGTCCAAGTTTTTACTACAGTCACACTTGCCCATAGAACGAATCTCAAGAGAACTAGGAATAACTTTGTTATATCGCTGTGGAAATTCGTAATATCGAAAAGCTTTTCGATTCTGGAAATGAATTCGTTGTACGAAGGAAGTTCGTTATATGGAAGTTCGACTGTTTATCAAGTTTAAGATTAAAATATTTGTATTTTTTAACTATGTTTTTCTGTCAATTTCATTTCAGAAAAACAAAACTTTTAAAAAAATTATAAAATATTTAAAAAACAAATTTACAGTTAATATTAAATATTTTGATGCTTATATTTTTAAGCGTTTTGACTAATTATTTTAAGATAATTTTCAAAAATTTTAAAAAATTTTCGAATTTTTTTTCCAAACTTTCAAAAATTAAATCCTTTTAGTTTAACAAATTAATTTTTTTTTTTTATAAAATAAGATTTTTGTTTGATGACAAAAAAGATTTAATTAAATGTTTTTATAATAAATTAAGATTCCAAAAAATGTTGGCAAGATTTGCCGATGACCAAAAATGGTATGGCGGCACAAAGTCAATGGCCAAGCAGCAAATTTGACGCATCTGTCCAAAATCAGCTTAGGGAAATGGCAATGGGGGGGGGGGGGGTTTCATTGGTGGCTGTAGGGAAAGTGCTAGACAAAGTTAAAGTTCGAAGGTGCTCAAGGAATCTCAATAAAAGTTGTCGACAGGGCAAACACACACACACACACACACATATTGATAGATAAGGATTGCTCTGGCAAATCAGCGCACAGATCACACAGACATCAGCATATAAATCTGTATGTATGGATGTGTGTGTGTTTGTTGGTTGGTTGGTGTGTGAGCATAAAATTTATAAATTATTGAATCTATGAAAATATGAACATCACGTACGCGACGACGGCGGCGAAGACTTGCGCTTTTTCAGCTGCTTCTAGCCAGGACCGAACTATTCACCAGCTAAAGATACAAATACAGATAAAGATACAAATACAGATGTAGATACAGAAGCAGATACTGATACAAACAAGACAATCACACAAAACGAACCTACAGTTATGCACAAGTACAAAAAAGTACAAAAAAGAAAACATGGCAAAATGCGTGTGCGTATGTGTTTGTTTGTGTGTGTGTGTGTGTGTGTGTGTGCGTACGTTAGGAAATATGCAGAGAATTTCATTACGCTGGATGCCGTTCGCCGCACCATTTTTATTAATACCCTATACTTATTAAGAAAAAACAAATGTATGCAAAGAAGGGTATGAGCAAGTCGTATGTACATATGTATCTGCCATAATCATATCAGATAAGGTATTTATATATGACGAACAAAAACTCATAGTTCTTCAAATTCAAAATTATATAATACTTCAATTGAAAAAGATTTTAAGAATGAATACTTAAACTAAGCACTTTTTAGCTTACTTTAAGTTGTGAAGCTTTTGATTAAGGAAGCTTGGTAGCTCTAAATGGAATTCTTTGAGTTTACTAAAATAGTTTCTGACTTAAGAAATTCGTTATCAGTGATTGAGAATTTTGATCTCGAGAATATTAAAATTTTTTACATTAATTATAATTCAAATTTTAAATATTTATCGTTTATCTTCATTGTCAGCTCTTTTTAAGCGTATATATCTAGTTATTATAATTACTACATTTTTTTAATAATTTTTAAGATTTAAAAAAGATGTAAATGTATAATTTTTTCTCGATATACTCTTAAATAATGCGAAACATGGTTTTACTAATGTTTTTTCATATAAATTATTTAAAAACTAAAATAAATTTATATTATTATTTAAATCGGTTACGTCGACAGTTAAACACAACAAATAATAATCGATAAATATCGATTTCACTTATATTAATAATCTGTAAGTTAAAATGTTAAGAAATTAAACACCCGTACAGGGTATTTTAATGCTGAGCTACTTTCGAATCAAACTCAATCTCATACTTGTTATAAATAAGTAAGTTGGCATCCCAGCCAGCCAGCCAGCCTGTTTATTTGTTTATTTGTTTGTTTGTTTGCTAAAGTTTGTTCATCTATTTCGTCGCGTTCGACGTGCTCAACATTATTGGCGGCTTGGCTTGGTTACGAATACGAATACGGCTGCGAGTTTGAGAGTACTCGGAATATGTCTTTGGAATGGGTTAATGTTTTAACCCAAACCATTCCACTGCCGCCTTAACCATAGTTTGAAAGGCGTCGTCTTTCACAAGCAATAATGGTGCCAACTAGAAAACTTTTCTAATAATTCCTTTGATGAATTTCTTTTCCACGACACACAACAAAAAAAAAAAGAAGAAAAATCATAGGAAAAAAACAAAATTAAAAAGCACAAACATATATAGAATATTTATTGATGAAGACTCTGTACTGTATTACACTGCGAGAAATAAGATGAACTAACCGATAAGCTAATAGCCTGCAACTGAACATGTTTTAAGCTGGACTTAAAGCCAGACGCCACAAAAGCATCAATCAAGTACAATTTTTGTTCGAAACTAAGTAAATTTGCGGTGGCGTTGTATATGTGGAAGTTTTTTCGTAGTTCTAGTATGTTGATAGATTTTTTTAAGCTGGCTATGTAAAAGAAAAAACTGAAAGTTTCTTAAAAGCCTTAATCATTATAGAGCGATACTCAATTGGGGCTGTAACTCCTATAAACATGCACTCCACACGTTTTTCTGTTGATACAAAATCAAAGATTTTTTTAAGAGTTGCAAAAACTTTAACTTGAAGTTCTGCAATTCGTTTTAGTTAGTAAACTTTTTCCGAAGGCATAATTTTTATACCTTTTAAATACCTTCAGATATCGTCTTAGAACTTTTTTATTTCGTTAAACGAATAAAACTAATAAGAAAGCAATTATTGATGTCAACTTAAGTTTCCATTGACTTAGTGAACATACTTTCTATTTAGATTTTAAATAGGTATTTTTTGTTGTTTATTCTTACTCGCTTATTTAGATTTTTAATGACAGCTATCGAAATGTCCTTCAAGCGTTTCTTATTACGTTGAAGTGTAATAAATAAATATGAATTATGCGCATTATTTAAATACAAACAAACACACACAAATATATTTGCCATCTATGTTTGCATTTTGTGCGTGTTTCCAATTCCGTTTGCCACCCACCTATTTTCTTTACTTGTACAACGGCTCGTATACGTAATCTATTTAATTCAGCCAAGCAAGTGTGCTAGCTGTATAAGTGTGTGTGTGTGTGTGTGCGAGAGAGTTGCGTTATCAACTCATAAATATTTATTGAATTTTAAGAAATTTTCAACAGCAACAACAACAAAAATATAAGTACATATAAATAAAAACATTCGTTACATCAAGTAGCCCCAACGTGCTATCCCAACGACCAATCTTTCTCTTTCCTTTTTTGCCATCTGAATGTCTTGCGACTCTTGGGCTATCAACACATATCCGTCATCGATTCCCCCTTCTCTCTCCCCTCTCTCTCTCTCTCTCTGTATCGCAATATCATTCTTGTTTGCCGCCTGTCGTGTTGCGTTTGCATTCTCTTATTCGGATTATAATTTTTTCCATTTCACATATGAATGCGTTTTCCTTGTTGGCTTTCCGTTCGTGCTCTTCTTCTACATCGCTCTTCTCTTTCCTCTTCCTTCTCTGTCTTCATCCTTTTCGTCCCCCGTTTTGTTCACTGTAAAGTTGTCAATTTCCATTTTCGTTTTCGTTTTCATTGCAATCGGTCCATAAGTGCCGCCGTTGGACCAAAGACTTGAGACCATGAATGCATTTCACAACCAAAATAAGTATAAAATCTCAAGGGACGTTTTTTCAAATAAACTATTCGAGGTTTATTAAACTCTAGATAATTCCTTATACCGTAGTAATTCGAGCCACAAATTGCCATTTTAATATTTATGATATTCTTACACGAACTGAATCTGGTTGAAGTGGTTTAATAAAATTGTGCCTAGGAAGAAAACAGGTACGAAATCATCTTCAACCCTAATCATTATATACTATTATTCCTGATTTGCTTCATCAGCAGATACTATAGTCGATAAGATTTCCATCTAACCGATGTAAAACCCACTCCCACACTCTGTAACTTCAGATTTTGCATATCAAAATCATAGTTTTATTCTAAAACTGTCGATAACTTCTAACTTTATTGATAAACACATGCTATCGATAACAATAAAATCTTGAATTTTTGCATACTTTCAACTTGGTATCGAAACTTTTCTTATAGTATTGAACATTTGTGAAATTTTACGAACAATTATGTTGAAGATTGACATTTACATTCGATAATATTATATTTTAAGCAAATATTCACTTGTTCATTATTTACTTCAAATTGCCCTAGATTGCTTTTATAGTTGTTTTGTGTTCTAGTTTGAAACATTATTGAATTAAGCCTAATAAGCTTGATTAACTTCGAGATATCCAATAATTTAATTTGTGATTTTCCATCTTATGAAAATTATTTGTAACATTCGAATTAAATTCAGTCTCAACCTAAGGTGCATTCATATGTTTGGCATTTGATTAATGAGAAGGAAAAGAGCGAGAGAGAGAGAGCGAAAGAGAAGGAGGAATAGATATGAGTTTGAAAGTGGACAAAAGCTCAAATGGAGCATTTAAACAAGCTTAGCCAAACACAAGAGGCCAATTAGTTAGTTAGGGTACTGAATTGTCTGCTTAAGCTTTGCGATGCTAAGTATGGCTTACGAATACATCCAAACAAACAATCACATGTGTGTGTGTGTGCATAATACATATACATTCCTGTTCAGTCCAACTTGATTCCTTTTACTTTTTTTTTGTTGTACTTCGCAGCTTGTTGTAATTATGAAATGAACTTTGACCAGATAACGCGACCAAACAGCTCTTTGGCATTTTAATCGCATTAAATGCTCACCTCAACGTTTATACGAATTCAAATACACCACCATTGCCACTCCAACCCAACCCTCCTCCGAACCTCCCAGACCTACTTTATAGTACTAGTATTCATATTATGTATATACATATATACATAGTTATATTGTATATATTCTCGCTTATTGGCACGCCCACGAAATGCAAAATTAACTTGTTGATGTGACGATGCGCAACAAACAATATGGTTTTGTATGGTTATAAGGCAGGGTGAACGGCGGGTGTAGTTGGTAGTACGGGGAATACCCGTTTTGGATGGCAGTTTGAAAATCGTTGCGTGTTCGAATCTTATTAGCGGTTTATAATTACAATTGTATACAGGCCAATTACGTTACGAGACAAAGCGATTGCCAACCACACACACACAGGTGTATGTGTGTGAGTTGCTAATTAACCAACGCCAGAACTGGCCGTTAAGTGCTTCTGTATGTGTGTGTGTGTGTGTGTGTGTGTTTGATGCGTTGCAAGTAGCTCGATAATGATGTTCATTGCGTAAGCAAATCTCATAGCACACAAAACACACACACACACACACACACAGAAAAGGAATGGTTGGGGGGTGTGGGGTGCTTATTCAGAGAAATGTATTTATGTAAATGGAGACGGCAATTTATGCATATGTATTTGTTGCATAAGTTAACGCACAGATAACCAAGCAACCGAATCTAAACTCCTTTTGTTTCGCTGCATCCCAAACTACACCCCAACCCCACCCTCCACCCTTCTTTCACGACCCACCACTTCATTCAGTTCCAGAAATTCTCTTCTCTCAGATTGACCATTGCCGCCAATCTCTGTTCTTGGTGTACACTGAACAAAAAAAAATTACTAAGTTATTACTATGAATTATAATTTTCAACTTATGATTATTAACTAAGTGTTCGCCATTATTTTCTAAAGAAAACGTTGTAAAAAATCGATACACGTGAAGATAGAGACTAATTTCGATACTTATTTTATCTTATCGATACAAATCGATAGTTGATAAGTGCTGAAACACAAAGTGTTTATATATACGTACATATTTATGGCAGATAATAATTACTTTCAAAGTAGCTTTACTCTTTACAACCGTTAAAACATTTCCAGAATACTAAAATAATGTTTATCGATAAATGTCGATATTAGATATATCGATAAATGTTGATAGTTGCTAAATTGTATATTTACTTATTAGAAAATAGTTGCTCGCAACATTTTTAGATTTTTCACTCTTAAAAAAATAAGAGTCAGTATATTACTCATTCATAACACTAGTTAAATATTAATTTATATCAATACAAATCGATAGTAGCAGATTTTATAACAGCCAAATAATATATTCGTCTACATAAGACATCGATAAATATCGATAGTTTACAAAAGCTTAAACACGAAAATTTGTAGTAAGTTCTTAGAAACACCTCTATTTATTCGAGTGTTGAAAAGCGAGTAGAGATCGTAAATACGCGGCAAGGGGTTGCTAGGAGTAACGATTGGGAAGGGTAAGGGGAAGGCTAAGAACGGTCAAAACTTGAGTGCCGCCTATACCAAAGTGTGTGCCTTGTAATTGAATCCACGTCTGAACTGCGTCTGTGGTCGATAATTTCATTTCGGGCCCCCGCATTTTGAATACAAATTACAGCACTCAATGCGAAGAAGATGTTGCACGTTCCACAAGCAGCAGCAACATAAGCAGCAACAAGCATTATTGTTCAACATCTCTCTCTGCCTCATCCCCCCTTTCTGTTTCTGAAGTCATCTCATTTCAGACTGATAACCCTTACCATTCAAACCATCTTACCTCGCATCAGCTAACCCTTTCCCCTTTAAATCCATTGAGCCACAAGTCAAGCAACTGCCAAATTGATCCCAAATTTCATTTCAACTGCACAATTGATGCATATACAACACAAATACAAAGATTTGTATATTTGGTAAGTTGTCTCTTGTACATATCTCAGTTGTTGACCATTATACAGATTAGTCTAGTGTAGAATAATTAGTTTTAATAAAGTCTAATTAGTGGGGTACCAATTTGTGAATATATTTAATGCACTATGTGAAAAATTCTTTTATCAACAACTAATTATAGAAAAAACAACTTATTTATAACAAAGAAAACCTCTTAACTAATTTGCAAGATCTTTAAACCATTTGGTTTATAAATACTGAAAATACTGATAAATACTGAAAAATACATTAAGGATTTTCTTAAAACCAGCGTTAGACATTTCATATCTTAACTTAAAACAAACAATAATGATTCGTAGAACTTAGTTAAAAAAGACTTCATAAAGCTTTGAACTACTTTAGGGAATTTGCTTATTTTTATCATAGCTGAAGCCAGCAGACCTTCCCAAGAAATGAATCTCAAAAACCACAATAATTTGATTAACAATGGGACAAGAAATTACTTCGTTATAAAGAAAATTCTTTGTATAGCACGTCGTTTTGATTGAACTAAATTATAAGATTCTGGAAATTAATTGGTAATACAGAAAACTATCATACGCAAGTTCGGTATATAGAAGTTTGAAGAGTTATAATTGAGTGCCTGATTTTATTTATTTCCAGTCTGTTGATAACTTGTTCTGTTCTGATTAAACTTTAAACAATAAAATTCAATATTAAGAAACAAGTTTTAACCTAAATTCCTGGCTTAAATATTGTTTTTTAACTCAAAATCTTCAAAATTCGAGTTATTGCTATAGATTGTCATAGAATATTGTCTTTCGACCAATAATTTGTTTGACATTTGACTCCTTATAATGATTACAACAAAGTGTCGGTTTGATAAATTGAATATATCAGACATAAAGCTTGAAACTGTAATAGATTATAATAGCCTGTTACATTTAGTTGCTCCCTTATTAAATGTTCTACCTAATTATACAAATTTTGCTATAATATTTGGAATTATTTTATTCTCTTGTTTCCGCTTCTTAGAATTTTCTCAACTAATTTTGTCTTATCTTATTTGAGCTCAAAGTGTTTGCCGTTACATTTTATTAGCCGCTTGCAACATATGTCAAGGAGACAAAAGGCTTTCCGAATTCAGAAACTCAACTGTTCTAAGGACAGCTATAAAATATATTCTGTTCTATTCTCTTTGGTATTGAGATTTGCGCCTGCGTCAAATGCAAAGAGCGAAATGCTGTTAAAGAATTCGAGAGTTAAGCAAGATACAAATGAACATTTTATTGTTGGCTAACAGCAAAATGATGCCAATCAAATGTCTCAATGGATTGATGATAATAGTCCTGCGCTCTTGCGGCTCTTATACGTTGGGTGTGTGTCTCGGCTAAGCGAGCAATTTATAAACAAGTTTAAAGTCGGTTTTTTAAGGTAAAATTATAAAATTTCACATCAACATTTAATAAGTTTTATAACAAAAATACTTTTTTTATTTCATAGCTGAAAAGTTTTAGTAAAATGTTTTGCAATCGCATTTTTATGGCAAACTCTGATTTGTTATATGTATAACAGCTGTTCTACTTGCATCACATCCCTTACAGTGAGAGCGCGCATAGAGCGCATTTTTCTCTTGCCTCTCTCTCTCTTTCTTTCTCTCTCTCTCTCTCTCTGACTGTTAACTCTTAGCAGAAGGCGATGCTGTTTAAGTTTTATATAACTGTTATATTTAAATACCGCTAAACACTTTCAGGACATGTGTTTTTCCTATGGTCAAGTGCGTAGAGCATTGAAAGATAGATATTCAAAATAATATAGTCTGTCCTTTTATATAACGAATTTCATATAAAAACAATTAAAACTCATTTAATTTGCAGGTTTCTCAAGCATTAAAAGAATAAAATCAAAAATAATAGTTTTTAATAATAATTTAAATTTCAAAAATTCTGAATAAGTTTAAAATTTATTTAAAATTGTGATTACTTTTTGTACCAAATGTATTAAAACTGACAGAAAAAACCCCAGAATTAAGCCCAAAACTTGTTGAATCTGAATGTCGCAATTTGTGTGTACGAAAATGCTTAAGAGTCCTTTGCCCCTCCCTCCGTCAGACCAACCACCCCTTAAGCACACACAAAATTGTCGCTTAGAAATTCAATATCTATCTAAACGTGCCTCTGTGTGTGTGTGTGTGTGTGTGTGTGTGGTGTGTGTGTACGCGGTTGCAAGTGCTTTGGCTGCCTGAGCGCCTAAAAAGCAGACATAATTAGTTTACGCCGAGATTTAAGCTTCTCTCTGTCTCTCTCTCCCTCTCTCTCTCTCTCTCTCTCTGTTGCTGTTCTTCTTGATTGTTGCTTGCACCGTGCCTCCTTGCACCCTTGCACCCTTGTGCGACACTTGCCCCAACACAAATGCTTACAGTATATTTAAAAGTCTGTTATTATTATTGTGTTTGAAAATGATGCCACTGCAATAGCCTAAGCTGGATTTTATGATTTATGTGTAGTAGTAGGAATTGTTAGGCGAAAGCAACTAGTAAAGTATTATTATCCCATAAGTCTACACAAAGTTAACTTATCCCAAGGTAAATTTTGTATGATACACTTTAACATTTTTTTCGAGTTATAATATATTTTTTATAATAAAATATTCAACGAAACTGTTTTTCATAAAGTTTACATTAAATGGACCATAATTTATTTCTTTTAATAATTATTTACCTTTTTTAATTATATTTCTTTGCTTCTTCTACTTCTCTTTGTGTCTATCGTTGATTGGCTTTTTTGTTTGTTTGTTTTTTTTTTCATTCGCAGATTTATTAGGCTCAAAACGAATATTTTACACACACACACACATTCAAAGCTAAAAATAAAACTTTTTTGTTCTCACATTCTACTGCATATTTGGCTAAAACCATGTTATAAATCATTCATTTGCATGTACACATCCCCCCCCCCCATTCTTCCCCTCCCACTTTTACCCTTCTCTCTCTCTCTCAGTCTCTTGCTCTCTGTTTATCCGTTTCGTTATTGATGTACATTAAGAAAAGTGCTAAAATATTAAAGCTAATTGTATGCAAGATATGATTTTTATTCACAACGCGAATGCTCGGTATGTATGTATGTGTGTGTCAGTGTGCTTCTGTGTGTGTGTGTGTTCGTGTGTGTGTGCGTGGGTGCTTTGCAAAAAAAATCAAAATTTTACGCTTCGCTGCACATATTCCTAAAGGCTGCACAAAGTAACGCCCGTTAGCGAAGGGCGGTTTGAAGGGTCTTTAAGGCTTTTGGTTTGGCTGGGGAAATAAATACACTTTGAGAAAATTTTTAGTGACAAAATCAAGTACAACTCTGAACTCAAAAAGAGAATAATCTTTCTAATATGAGTTTTGATTTGAAAAAGTCGAAAAGAAAGTGTAAAACTAAAAAAAGTTTTATGAACTTAAATCAAATTCAGAATTTGTTTTGTGTTTTTTTTGCTTAGTGTCTTTAAGTTTGTGTGGGTGTATGTATCAATGTGTGCTTAAGTGCGTGTTTATGGCGCAATAAAACAAAATCTCACTAGCGCTAAACACACATACATGTATATATATATATATATATATATATGTATATATATAAATGTATTTATATGTATATAAACTGACTGCAGCCAAATGAAGCAACCAAAAAAAGGAGGGCTCCCCCCGAACAAGCCAAAAAAGCCAAACCGGCCATATTCAAACGAGCCAACAAGAGCATCCTCTCCGTCTGTCGGTCGGGCAATCTGGCTGAGTCTGGCAGTCTGGCAGCCAGCATCTTTGGCTGTGTCTTTCCGCTTGTCTGCGGCGCATTTATGACTTCCAGCACACACACACACACACACACACACACATATTAGGCTGGAGTCGCAGACTGTAGCTGCATAGCCTGCATATAGGCGCATAGACATATGTCTTATCACACACACACACACCCGCCCATACTCGCCTTAAATCCGGTCTGCTGTCAAATGCCATACTAAACCGATAATCCAATCATAAGTTATAGTCAAATGAGTTTGCATCTTCAATAAATTTTCGGCAAAATCTTAGTTTTTTTTTTCGATCAGTTTTTTTCAAGTTTATAATAATTATATATATATTTCTAAAAGCTTGGATATCAGGGTTTGCACTTAACGGAAAATACGTTTAGTTTGCAATAATTTTGTTGGTTTTGTTTTTTATTCTTGAATCCTTAGGATATAGTAAATGGTAAAATGAAGTTATTATGCAACAGGCTGTAAAAAAAACATCGCCGAATAAATAAATGCGTCTTTAGAGTCAGAAGTTGCAGCGAAATGAATTTATTCACACCTATCGATTATTATCGAAAACAATTAAATGTTTAGTTATCGTAGTTTTGGCTTTTCAAACATTTAATTTGATGATATATCAATAATAATTTCTAATTTCTTCTTTCTTCAAAGCTATCGAATGTTAATGATAGCAATCAAATCTAAATTCATCAGTATTTTGGATTTCTATCATAAATTTTAATGAAATATATATTTCTTCTTTCTTCAAAGCTATCGATTATAATCGAAATAGTTAAAACTAAAGTTATGAGTATTTAGTTTGATGAAATACTAATAGTCTGTAAAAGTTTAAGCTAGATCGGTTAAAGAACAAAAAAGGTATCATAGATTGAAATTGACTCAAACATTTTAAATTTTTCTAATATTCCACCGATTTGATTTTCCTATGGCATAACTTTATGTTGCGTAAGTCGAGATTTTGCCATCAGCTAAGAGAAAAGAAGAGAAAGAGAGAGACTGAGAAAGATGGACAAGGCAGAAAGAGATGGCACTATTGCATTGGCTCTCGTCCAGCAAACACACACACAGAGAAAACACAGATAGCAGTTTTATATAGACATAACACGAAACCAATTAGCCAACAGAGTCGACAAGTTGTCAGCTACTCAAATTTAACGCACTTGCAACTAGCAACTTGCAGCGTGTAACGTGCAACAACTTGAAGGCAACGCAACGAGTCGAACAACGCAAATGGCTACAATTTGCACTTGGCACTTGCCACCTGGCATTTTGGCATATGGCAGAGATAGTAGTAAAAACCAGAGTTCGTTCAGTCCATATACTATGTACAAATGCTAGATAGCTATAGTATGTATGTATTATTATCATTTCTGTAGCTTACACGTAAATATTGCGACACTTTACCATTCCCGCACATCCTGCCAACTGGCAATAAAGGGAAACGATGCGACACGATGCGATTTGATGCGATGTGATGTGATGTGATGTAACTGAAAGTATCTCAAGCGTGAAATGAACTGATCTCTCTCTCTCTCTCTGTCTCGTGTGCTCAGTTGTTGTGAAAAGCTAAAGAAATACACATATATTATATATACTAATAGGATGAGAGAATTTTAGAATTCAGTCGGGAATATTGCGTTGAACAACTACAAAATCTGTAGAAGTAAATCATAAATTTCATATGAGAATATTTTTAGTTTTGGAAAATCAGTTCTTTTCTGAATCTTCATGAAATTCGGTATTATTCGATTTTTCCATATTTCAAACGAAAAATGTTTTTAACAAAGATGAGATATTTAATTTTTGGAATCACTGTTCATATTTTGAGGCCATCAAAAAGGGTAAGGAAGCGTTGAATAAAGTTGTTTTCAAAACTTATCGATAAGTCAGTCATCAATACATCAATAGTCTATCGAGGAATCGTCGAACAAAGTTGTTTTGAAAACTTATCAGTAAGTCAGTCATCAATATATCGATAGTCGATAATAATTATAAGTTCTTCGATATAGTTCGACTTAGAATAACAAAAGCTGTCGGCTATTGTACAATATATTTTATTAAATAGATCACAGGACACTCAAGATTTATCCGTATTATCTTAGGACTTCAATGACTTATCGATAATCATACTGTTTTTTTTTTAATTAAAGAAATTCTAACTTTGTGTTTTCTTTTTCGGTAGAGAACTCAGATTTGAGCAGGGATATACTAAATATCCTGCTCAGGGCGTGTCTCTTAGCTATATAGAAACAGTTTTCGTTTGAGAAGAAGTCCTTCGAAAAGGACAAACTGGTACATTCGCTTTGGATATTTCGCCCCCTATATAAACAAATCAGTAACAAATAATTATAATTGCATTTAATTATGAGCACTTGTTATTATTATATTTGTATGTGTGTGTGTGTGTGTGAGTGTTCATGGATTGACTGCATAACTAATTAGCTCAACTCGAAGTTGCTTTACCTCCCTCCCTCACTTTTGTGTGTTGTCGTTGGGTTTGCCAGTTTTTTTTTTGGTTTGCTCCAGAGGCCAATTTAACCAACTGGCCAACATTTTGCGCAGCAAAATATTATAAACGTAGAAAATAAGTAAACGCATAACACATGTGTATGAGTGTGGGTGTGCATGTGTGTGTGTGATAATATCTATAAGGGTGTATCTTGTTGTTGTTCGCGGTGGTGAGGGGGTGGGTGGGGTTTGGTGTGTGTGTGTGTGGCTTTTATTGAAAAACGTAATAAGCCCATGCCGCAGTCAATGGACATACATATGTCGCGGGTTTGTGCTTTTGTATTGTCATTGGCGTCGAAGTCCTTGTTGCTGTGTGCTTGTGTGTGTGTGTTTGTGTGTGTGTTTGTGTGTGTGTATGCGTGTTACAACTATTAGAAACGAGCAGATGTGGCATGGCGTAGCAAGAAGCAACAGGATTGCTGCTGCTTTTACCTTCGACTCGCCGCCTCTTCAACTGCTGCTGCTGCTGCTGCTGCTTCCCGTTCCACTTTTGCTCTGACTTTTGAAGTTTTTCTTGAAATACACACACACACACTCTCACTCTAACACACACACATGTGTGTGTATTGGCGGTTGGCTTTTTTATTTTGTGCTATTTTATGTTTGGCTTTTTTTTTGCTGTTTCTTTTTTTGGACTCTTGGCTATAGCAAACGTTTATGATGTCCTGCAATTGTCCCTTTTAACAACGTGCGTGTGTGTGTGTGTGTGTGTGTGTGTGTATGTTTTGTTTGTATTGGTGCGCAATGTTCTTTTGTTACAACGATTTTTGCGCAATTTCTTTTGTGCTTTGTGCTTTGTGCGGTGCTGCGGCTCTGCTGTCATAACTGTCGCTCTTTTGCTGCTGCTGCTGCTGCTGCTGTTTCAGGACGACACAAGGACGACAAGGACAACAACGACGCCCAACGATGTGGATGACGACGTGAACGTGGCTGCCACTGCCACTGCCACTGCCACTGTTGCTACATCTACTGCTCCTACTGCTGAGCACATGCAATTAGTGCCAAATGTTTCCATATTTTTGCACACACGCACACACACACTCGTATGTATATGTATATGTTGCTGTGTCCAGTGCACACATTTGACCACAGCATTCCGAGCAGCGTGCAGCATTCACTGACATAACATTGCACACACCCTGACATCTCTCTCTCTCTCTCTCTGTCTCTCTCTCTTTTTCACTCTCGTGCCATCTCTCCCCCGCAACCGCAACAATCGTCCAATGGCTCGACAGTGGCATCAACAACAACAACAAAAATGAGCAACATTTTCCGTTTCATTGTTGCCACACAGTGCTTGCAACAACAATAGCAACGAATAGTTTCACATGCTCTCTCACAAACTAGAAATAAGTCCGACATTATTTTCTTTTCTGTTTTTTTTTCTAATATCTTTTTCTTTCAATACATTTCTAAAACTTAATCTTAAATTGACCTAGAATAAGCTATTTTCATGCAATTTGTACATATAAGCTGGCAACAAAGAGATGCATAACAGTTTCCATTACAAAAGCTTTTATACATTTTACAATTGGCGATAAGTCCGATAAATTTAATTTGACAAGTTCCAGCAAATTGCGTTTCCCACAAAACAAGTTTTATGTACTTTAAACTTAATGAAATCGGAATCATTTTTAATACTTTCTTATCTGTCACACATGAATGTATTTAGTTATCTATAGATCCGATAAGTTTGACATGAAAAGTTTCCAGCAAATTGAATTTCTCAACAAACAAGTTTTTTTTTTATGTAAAGGTCAAACTTATTGAAATCGGAATAATTTTAAGTACTTTCTAATCTGTCACACATAAATATATTCAGTTATCGATAGTTTCGATAAGTTTTATATGAAAAGCTTCCGCACATTCCTGAAGGAAAAAACTTTGATTCATATAATGGTAAAGAGCTTTAGTATAGAAATAATTTTTAATGCTTCTACAGGCTCTGCAGTTGTATATGTATATGATCCTGTGCACAGTTATCGATAACACAAAAATGTTTGACTTTGAACTAAGATAGTTAATCAATATCTTAAACCACCTCTATCTCAGTTTATCGCCTTTTTTCCTTGCTCATTCGTCACAAATTGTATGCCTTAGCTAATTTACTCATTTGACTCCCTTTCTTTTTTGATGGCTACGCTTGTCCGGATGGAAAGTGGCCAAAGTGCCGGGATGGCTGGCTCTGTAAATGGCCGTAACATTCTGCACATATCCTTTGTGTCTATGTGTGTAAGTGTGTGTGTGTTTGTGTAAGTGTATGGGTTAATTATACATTTTGCATACAGACACATGTGTTAGTGTGTGTTAGTGTGCACATATCCGATTTCTTGTATGGCCCAGCGTCGATAACGATATGCGTTCAAATATATATTTTTCTTCATATTTTCTTGGTGTTACATTTTTTTTTTTTTTGGTGAAAAGTGTTTCGAATCGTTTGTTGTGTGTTCTTTTGTAGCTATTTTTTGGCCCTTTTTTTTTTTGATGCAGGAAGTCCTTACAATGAACGAATCGTCCGGAACTTGTTCACTGGCCCAGTAATCAACTGTTAAGCCTTTTAACACACACACACACACATCAGGCGCCTGTGTGTGTGTCTTTATAGAGATGTTTCACCTAAGTCACATAAAAATCCAGCTAATACCATAAGTGTTAAATCCTATACAGAATTATCAACAGGCTTTATTGTTTTTACCTTAAATCACGTTTAAAACTTTTCTTTTCGCAAAAATTCCTTAGATATTTTTTGCTTAACTTTAAAAAAAATGCCAATTTTCTTGTTGTTCTTTTGCAGGGTTGCATTTGAAGGTGTAATACGATTGTTATTTGTTATTTGCTTACGCTCATTTATTATGGATTTCCGGCGGGGCGATTCTTCAATTTGTTTGTTTCTCCTCAGTGACGCCTTAGCAATAGGCTTTATTAGTGTGTGTGTGTGTGTGTTTGTGTGTATAGTCATACCGCCCCCCCCCCCCATCCCATCCTCCCTTCTTTGCTTACCCGATGCGCAACTGCAGCCATATCTCCTGTTTCCCTTCCCCACCCCACCCCTTAACCAAACGCACACACACTTTTAACTCTCGAACGTTTAGTCGGCTGCATCATTTATCATGTGAAATGCGCCAGACATAACAGCCAATCAGACCAGCCCCAAGGACTGCCAGCAAAAGCACCCGTAGCTGCGTTTCTCCCCTCCTCAACGAACCCCCTCTCGATCACTGTCTCTTGCTGGCTTTGTAACACAGAAATAAATGAAAAGTTTAATTTTCTAGAAATATTACTTATTACTTTATATATTTTTTTGGAAATTTTATTTTCAAACAGATCTTTGGGCAATTTATCTTTGGAAAGACTAAGAATTTTTGCCTAATTTTTAAGGGACTTTTAGAGGGGAGTATACTTATAGGCTTAGCTAAGATCAGTCTACAAAAACAAAATGTTCCTTAAGTTTAACTTTGTTGCTAAAACATTTCGAAAAGAAATTGATGAAAGTTGAATCCGGTTTTGGGTGAATTTTTGAGCTCTCCAATGGAAATTTATTGAACACATTCTTGTTGTAAATAATTATGTTTTCTCAGTGTACAAATGCTATAGAAGATATGTAGAACGACAGCTGCACTGGATGTTTGGCCTGGCCGTGGCAATGGCCCTGCTTTCTATTGCTGCTGCTGTTGCTGCTGCTGCCGTTGGTCCTTGCGTCCTTTGGTCCGCTGCAGCTCAGGCATTGCTAGCTGGGCATTGCTGGGCATTGGCTTTGGCTTTGGCCCCATAAAAACAAGTGCAAATGCAATTTGAAAACAACATTGTGCCAGCAACAGGAGGCGCAAGGCGCAGGAGGGGGGTTTGCTAGCTGGTCATGGGCTTAACGGTATTTGGTAATTAATAGGCCATATAATGTACGATATGACTGTGTGTGTGTGTGTGTGTCTCTCCCTTTCTTTTTGTGTGTGTGTGTGTGTGTTTTTGTTGGCTGTGCCAGGGGTTTTTATGATTTAAATTGTGCGACTGAAAATACAATAATAACTCCGGGCACTTGGCAAACAAATAAATTAATTGAGCTGCGTGAATGGAGCGCTTCATCCCCTCGCACATTCTACCTCCCCTCTTGCGCATAGAGAACAAACAGTGAAAGAAATATGAAGTGATAGAAATTCAAACTACGTACACACACACACACACATACACAAACACGCAGATAGAAGAACAGAACGTTCAGTCATCCAATCGACCCGCATGCATTGAACAAATTTAATTGAACGACCGCAGCAGGCCAGCAAAAGGCAACAGCAAGGCATGGAGCGAGCGAGGGAGTAGGGCGTAGGGGAGGAGAAAAAAACTGCCAAAGGATCAGACAACTATTAGCAGCATGTGTGTGTGTGTGTGTGTGTGTGTGTGTAAGGATAGGGTAACTACTAGCCTAGCCTAGTGTTGTGGTGGTATGGGTAAGTGTCTATATATATATATATATATAAACAGACATTGCAAAAATTTCAACCAACATACATAAATGCAGCTGTCGCAAATTTATTTCATTGCTGTTGCTGTTTTTCAGTGCTTACGACGTGCCATGTCCATAAGTCAGTTAAATAAATCATTAGACTATAACTATAAATATACTATATATGCACATACATATATGTACATATATATCTAGCTTAATGCATATACTTTAACGTATGAGCAATAAATATATATATGTAGAAACTTTTTTGAATATCATTATTATCCATATTGGTTTTTATTTTCTTATCTTACATATTCTCTCTTAAGTCTCTTATCTATTATTGACCTTCTTCGGCAACATTCACACTCAGCACGTATAGCTGTCTCTCTCGCACCTCACCTTTTGCCATCAACAAATTCATGATGCATACTCTGGTTGTGTCCTTCTTCATTTATTCAAGCTCAGATTTATCGTAGCATCAACCCTACTCCAGTCGAACTTTCATTAATTATTCGTAAAACAAAGTTTTCTTTATGAGGAACTCATTTCCTGCGATTTGGTTCAATCGAAAACTTATTCTATATTAGGAAGCTCTAACGATGTTTTTACTTGTTGGAAGTTCGACAAGGATCTTGAAAGTCTTTGTATAAAAGAAAATCATCTTCAATCTAGTAAAATTCGCTTTATTTATCAAGCGATTTTATTCAAAATAAGATAGTATGTTTCAGTAAAATCTGAATTTTTCGTAAGATTTGGTAGTTAAATTTATTAAAAATACTTCAACTTGTTAATAAGTTACACAGGAATTATAATCTTGTTGAGTTTTTTTGAAGTCCTTATGAAGAACAAATTTTATGCTCATTCAATAATCAATATTAAAATATATATATGCCTTTTTTGCGGCACAGAACTTGCCATTTTCAAGCCTGGCAATCCTGTTCAAGGGCACTTTAAATACTGCGCCCTGCTCAATGGATTAATAATTAAAGTCAAGAAGAAATTTCAAATTTCGTTTAATAGTTTTTCATGCTGACTTAAGAGGAGGTTGAGGGTAGTAGTAGAGGGTGGTGTATGTAGTTTTCGAGATTTGCTTAGGCACAAAATGTCAAATTATACCATGAGGCATGGCATGCATGCGGATACATAAAGGATTTTCCCGAGGATTTACCAAGTGCTTTACGAGCGACTTAAACATAAATCGCATATAAATTATTATAGTATGTGCATATAAATTTGAGCCGCACATAAAAACGGCTATTGAAATCTCTCGGCGTTCTTAATTAATAAGTACGCTACGCATTTATTGTTACATTTTTCACACTCCCCCCCATTAATAAACAGCAATAACAACAACAACCGCCCCTTTATACATAGTATTTTAGTGATTTTCATTTATTGGCCAAACATTTGCAGCCATGTGGTGCACACCACATAAGTGTTAGTATGTGTGTGTGTGTGTTTTGGTGTTCCAATAAACCCATCAAAAAATGTTTGTAAATTAATTTTGTGCTCATCACTGCTGTTGTTATTGGCTTTTAATGCGCATTTGGCTTTCGCCGGTTTGTTGCCTTTGGCATTGCCATTTTTGGGTTACAGCTTCAATTTCGGTTCTTTGACTTTGATGACTTTGAATCATTTGCGCCATATGCGCTACCCAAATATAATGACGTCATAATCTTGAGTCAAGTCGTTGTGGCTAAGCATCCCGTTTGAATGGGCCATTGGGCTCAGTTGAAATTATTTTCAATTTAAAAATATAAAAATTAAGAAGGAATTTTCGATTTAATCAGTTTTATACCAAAAATGTGCAACGAATCAAATAAATCATTAAAGAATGTTTTATCTTTCTACATTTAAAACTTTATTTTATGCCTAGGGTTATCGATTTTAGTTCAAGCTTTATTTTATCGGATTTCTAGGTAATTTTCTTATATGCTAAAGTAATCCTTACGTAAATCAAGGGTGATTTTTCAGAAAACCTAAACACTTTGTTTAATTTTATTAGTTTCAATTGAATTTTGTTAGGTTTTTTGGTTTGTTGTCTTGGATTTATATTTTCTAAATAGGACTAAAATTCTATGTTTCCAGTTTCGCATACCTTATATAGAATATATAATATGATCATAAGTTTAGGCAACGTAAACTTCTCTCTGTTTTTCATTCACTTTGTCTTTCTCATATTTTATCTCTTTTTCCCTTTCTCATTCGATCTTTCACAGACATGTTATCCTACTTGCTACATATCTCTCTCTCGTTACTCTCTCCCTCTCTTTCTCGCTCTCTCTCCGTTTTTACTGACTCCAGTGCTGTTGCGTGGTGATAATGACGTTGATGATGCATCATTAGGTTGGCTAATTTTAATTACACCCGCGCCTAAATTGCTGCTATCATTTTTAATAAAACGCCAACTCTCGCTGTGCCGCCGCCACCACCTCCTTTCTCTCTTTGCCTTTCTCTCTCTCATTTCGTCTCTATCTCTGTTGCGCTTACTGACTGTCTGTCTTTGTGCTTGGGCTTAACTTTTGCACTGGCGGCAGCTGTTGCAGCTCTTCAGCCTGCCTGCGTCACCATTCCTTTGAGAGCTGTCTGGCCATGGCAAGGCCCAGCACAAAGCCAACAAATTATGCACTTACACACACACACACACACATACACACACTTACGTATAGTTGAGTTATGTAGTATTATGTAGAATGTGTTTGGGGGGCACTTGACTTTTTTTTTTTTTTTGCTACTTGCATCCTTGCTCCTCCGAGGCAAAGGAGCGGAGTTGCCAGCCAACTGTCTGCTGTTTGGTGTCTGTGTGCCTGGCTGGCATCCTGTACCCTTGCTTAACTTCTCTTTGCACTTCTTACTCCATTTTGGGCGCGCTGTCGTGTTAATTTAGCGCGAAATATTTGACAAGATGACGCTTCGGTCCTTTTCCACACACACACACACACACACACTCAGATTCATGGACACCACACTTTTGCCCCGTCCTTTCAATATTCAAGGCGAGACATGCAACGTCTACTCTATATGTGTGTGTGTGTGTGTCTGTGTGTGTGTTTGTAATGATCGAACATTGTTGTCGAGGCATCTTGTCTGTTTAGCTATTTAAACATATCTTTATACATATATATACAGTAGGACCCCGCTCAACGCAACCTTTTTACAAGTAAAGCTTCATTGGAGCCTGAATTGGGTTGAATTTGTCAATATTATCTCGCAAAATGTATAAGCCGGCTTTCGTCCCGACTTTACGTCCGTCTGTCATTTAACATTTCCGTTGTTCAACACTACTTTACAGCCTAAACTAACAGAACTTCGGACTACGTAATGTTATTACATTCCAGCCGGTGTAAGGCCTTTTTTACGGAACGGGGGATGTAAGTACCAGAATCTGCGTATAGAGCTTAAGTAAGTAAGGAAACCATTTAATACATAAATAAAAATGCTTCTTCTTTTATTGCGATTCTTCATTGAAAAATATGAATAATAACTTTTACTATTTTTCATAAAAACTTTTCTCATATTATTATTTAAAGGTAAACGATTTTATGTTGAATGTACATTTATGTTATATGGTATGTTTAAAGGTTGTAGACACAATCCAGACATTCGACAGTGACTCTCCCATTTTGCTCCCTCCATTTTGTGTGTGTGTTTGTGATTGAGTTGTGCGCTCTTTAAGTGATTTGATCTCCAGCTAACTGACAAACAATCCAAACACTAAAAGCCACAAGCGCCTTATGGCAACTCAACTGCTTAGTAGCTATTACCGCATACAAAGCAACAACAACAACATTTAAACGAGATTGGACAATTGGATTGCATCTCGAGTACTTGATTCGAGTCTACTTCAATTGTGATTATCATTGGCAATCTACTTATCGGCTGTTCTACTACATATGTTCTGATAAGGGGTTGTCTTACTATTGATTCATATATTTATAGCTTCAAACCTTGTTTAAGTTTATGCCCAGCTTATAGATATGGAAGCTGACAAGACGATCCGCTAATAAATAGCATTTCATGGGTTAAATCACTTCCAAAAACATGGAATGCAAAAAAAAAACAAACAATCTGTTAAGTCTTCTGAATCAAAGACAAACTTTTAGCACAATAACTTCGAGTTCGAGTTTTGGTAAATCTATATAAAAGCAGTTTCCAAACCATTTGGGGAAAACTTGTCATAAAGACAAAGTTTCAATAATTTACAAACAGCTCAAACAGAGTGATTTCAAATGCATTCATAATGCATTCAATTATTCAATAGTTTTTCTGCACAGAAGCCACAAAACCGCAGATATAATAATCAGGGCCTATATATATATGGATAGGGAAAACCAGAGAGGGAGAAAGGGAATACAGACAGACAGAGTCATTTATAAAATTTTCAAACAGAACGTGTTAAATGGCGTCAATATTAAAAGTTCAAATATGACGCTGACGAGCATCAAAAGGAGTTGGAGGAGTTTTCAAGGAGTTTTACGAGGATGTCGATGATTTCAAGCCATCATCATCATCATGATGATGACGATAATGATGATGATGATGATGATGATGGCAATGGCGACGATGAGAGCAGAGTTGAAGCTATTATCGTTGTCGCAACATGACACACACACACACACACGAACACACACACCAACGCACACTAACACACCATATGTTTGTTGTTGTTGCTGCTCATCATCTTTTGGCGTTAGCAAGTGCTTCTATGGGGCAACTTCTAATGGCAACATTATGCAGCCAGACCCTATTCTCTTTCTTTACCGCCTCTACCACCCTCCCTCACCCCGCCACTAACACATACGCTTGAAGTCGTTTTCTTGCTCTCTCTCTCTCTCTCTCTCTCTCTCTCTCTCTCTCTTTCTCTATTTCTTTCTGTTTCTTTCGCACTCAGTGTGTCTGTCCTTTTGGCCAAAATGAAAATGAAACTGTTGCAAAATCCCATAAAACGGCCAAAAAGCTTTTGTAAATGACGCCAACAGCTGTCGATATGGCAAAAAGCAGACAACGTTGACTACACTTAGAGAAAGGAGAGTATGAAGTTAAACAAATTAAACTAAAACTGATATGGAATTAAATTAAATATGCATATTTTTACTTTGTTAAATATTTTCATTTCGTTTTTTATACTCAGAACCGAAAGTAAAGAATATAATTGTTTTTTTGCAATGTCTTGAAACCTCGCAAATTTCTTTTTTTATGAGCAATACAGACAAAGTGTCAAGATAGGGGTTCTACGTTAGCTGGTTGGCTGGAAAATCGATAAGTTCGATCGCTTAAAATCGATAATTCCACATAGTTCCCACATCCTTGCAGCTCGAGTTACCAAATTTGATAGTGGGCTAGCTACTGGCGTCTCACAAAAAACTACATTAAACATTTAGGAGCCACACCTACCGTTTCTGGTGTTATTCCCGATCTACAATAGCCAATCTCTAAACTCAGCGTGCAACCCTGCCGCATCTAAACTTCTTTCCAATCACATTCTTACTTACAGGTTTACCACAGTAGCAATGTTTCCACTTGTTCATTAATACCTAAGTACGATCAAACAACATGAGCGTTTATATTATCATATCATATTATCATCGCCCCTATTTATATTTTCTGATTGAAGTTTAGAGTATTAGCTATTCGTATAAATGCTCAAGTAGCGTTGATTTAACCAGCATATCGATGAAGATTTCTTCTAAGTTTCGTTTGGTTAAATTTTGGTTTTGTTTTCCCTTTTTGTTTTTTGCTGAGTGCACAAATTGGCTGCATTGGCTCATTCCTCCTACCCGTCATTTCACCAAGCATAACAACCCATCTACTATTAGCCAAATGTGTGTGTATGTGTGTGTTCGTGTGTGTGTGTGTGAGTTGCTTGTCCTGCGTTTTGGCGCGTTTTAATAAAGCGACAATGACATTTTATGAATTTTCCACTTTGTTCTTGCGTCGTTCAACGTTCGCTTTTCGCTATTCACGTTGACGCCTATACAACCCTGCCCACACACACACACACTCTACTTTCCTCTCTCTCTCTCTCTCTTCTCTCTTAAGTCATGGTACCCCTCTCTGGTTTTGGCAGGACAACGTCGTCGTCGTCGTCGTCGTCGTCCATTGTTTGTTTGTTTGCTTAGAACCGCAGCGTTGAGTTTACTTCTGCTCCCAGCCACGTTTGCTGCGACAACTCTACGGCGACTCCTGTTTCGCCAGCGGCTTCAAATGAATTGTCATTATCTGTATTCGTGTGTGTGTGTGTGTGTGTTTTGCTTTTGCTGGGTGTTGCACAAAGGCGTGTTCTAGTCGTCTTTGATATCCGATTTCATTTATAATTAGCTGCAAAGTTTACGGTTGCCATACCTTTGCTTGTGGTTGGTGCGGCCGGGTCAAGTAATTTAGTGTCATCTGCGGGGATGTTGAATTCCCAACCATCTCGGGTAGCAGCACATCACAGTCGGCACATTAAAGTGAGCTTTGCCTCAGAAGGAATTCAAAAATATTTACTAGTTGCATTGTATTTTCTTTAAGACAAACGACACTGAGATGTGCCCTAAAAACCGATAACTTTATGAAAAATTAAAAATTAAAATCAATTTGTTTATTGAACAAGCTTTATTTATGTCGCTGCAGCCCTGGTTTTAAGTACACTTTTGATTAGAAATACATAAGCGAATGGAATTGCTTTAACTTTTTTCAATTTTATCTACAGCAAACTCAAATTTCAGTCAAGTGTAAAGAACAAGTTGCTACCAAAAATTAACAGCTAATTACTTGCGAATGCCCAATACCAAAGGATTTTCAAACCGTAGACAAAACTTCAACTCAACGAATACCAAAAAATAAAACAAAAAAAATAAAATATAAATTTCACGTAGCTGCCAATTGCAAGGGACGCACAACAACAACAACAAATACAGCATTAAACGTCAAACATTATTTGAATACAAAATGTCCTTGAAAAGGGTTGCCAGCATATTTGCTTATAAAACCCAAGCCCCAGCTACTGACTCTCTCTCCCTCTCTCGTCTCTTAATCCCAGCGCCCAAGTGACAGAAGTGAGAAATTAGTCGATGCTGCCGACACTAAAAGCGTTATTCTGACTCTGAGTTGGGACCACAAACCACAACCCTTGTCCATGTCCCGTAGCATTTTCTTACCTAACCGGTTTGAGTCCAGTTTTCTATCGCAATCAGTTTGCGTTTAGCAACACGTCAAAAATACAACAGCAAAAAAAAAAAAAAAAAACAAGCATAAGTTAATTTCATCGGTTTGTTATCGACTGCGTTTTACTCTCTCCTTATTTTTGCAGTCAAAATTTCATTTAAAGAGTTTTCAATTATCGATTTGGCCTTATTTTTTAACTTGGTTTTCATATCAAAACTTTATACACTTTTGTTTGTTTAGAACTTCAATCTGCTTGGAACTTGAATACCAAAATATTACTAACAAAAATTGTAACGATGGAAAAATGGAAACTTTGCTTTTGGGAAAAATATATTAGTAAATTTCATAGCCACGTAATTATGTCAAAGTTGCAAGTTTGTTATTAATTTCAATGTTCCTCATTTAATGCTTTGTGTGTAGAGTATTCAAAATGTGAAGTGTCGGGCATGTTGGAAGCGGGGTCAACTTTGTTGTTGTTGTTGTTGTTGTTGTTGTTGCCGTCAACGCAATTAAAATTCAAAGAGCAAAATGCATTTGCCACGCTCACGCAGAGAACCAGCAGACAGAGAGAGAATGGCAGGGAGAAGGGAAATAGAGAGAGAGAGAGGGATATAATTCTGTCTCCGATTTACAGGATTCGAAGTTCATGTTGAACAACCGAGCCATACATATACAGATAAACATACATACATACATATAGACTTAACATAATTACATGCTAAATTGTGCGACACAGCAAAAAAACAGAAAAAAACAACACAAAACAAAACCGTATCAAATTGCAGGTAAAAAGTATGCTTACCAACACTGGTTTCTTGTGGCTCGTGACAAAGTTTTTGCTATGGCAAAAAAGGATTCATTTTTTTTTTTGTTCGGGCGTATGCTTCTTATCTTTGGTTGGCAAATTAACGCCACACAGATGTCTAGCATTTTAAGTGTTGCAATTTGCATTAACAAGTTGCCACATGCCACAAGTAGCAAGAAGTTTGTGTTAAATATATATGTATATGTATTGTAGCTTTAATTACTAGAAAAATCAAAGGCATATTACAATGCAATAAGCTAGTAGTAGCTTCATTTGCCTTTGTACATTATATAGAACAATAAGTCAGATATGGTAGATATCTGCTTTTGAATTCCTGAACTCTCTCGAAAAAAGGTAGCCAAATCAAAATAATGAACTCCAAAACAAAATAAATAAAAGCAGCAGCAGCAGCAAGCGCGCACACAATATTAATTATTCATATTTCATTAGTGAGGCAGCATCGAAAGCGAAGAAAGCTGAAGAAAGCCGTGTGTCCCATATAAAATTTATAAAAATCAAAGTATAATGCTGCGAGAAAGAGAAAGAGAAAGAAAGAGAAAGAGCAAATGTCAGCCAGTAAATGAAAATGAATATAAATGGATGGGGGGGGGAATACGAGAAGAGAAGTGGTGCTTAAGGTTAATGCTGCTATATCCAAGAGACTAAGTAAAGCAAGAACAAGATAACAGCAACCTGTTCAACTACCTTTTACACTGAGACAAAAAGCGTCTGTTGCTGTTGTAGGTAAACTTAAAAACCAACTTAGGGTTTTAACAAAATTAAATATTTTTTTTTAGATTTTATTTATTTATTGTTCCAAAAAAAATATATTGATTTCTGTTAAAAATAAATTTTTCTTTAAGTGCAATTGGCTGGCTGGCTGATTGGTTGGCACCTTTGGAGCCACTGCCGCTTCGTTTGGTAGACATAATCATTTGTCTTGGCCTGTTTTTTTTTTTTCTTTTGCATTTGGGTAAAGCCGCCTCGGCGCCATTGATGAATGAAGTGCGTTCATTTTGCCTTTTGAACAAAAGGCCAAAAGGCTAAGCGACATTAAAAATGCACACGCAATCAGAAAATGTTTCATCTTGGCCCCCCCAAAGAGGCAAAGGCAAGGTTCTTACCAGTTAACAGTTAATATCAGCCGTAGCAGCGGTAGCAGCAGCTATCCAGGTGATGGATCAACGGCGACCAGATAAGACAGACAGGGTTTTGGGGTGTGGGGGTTGGTTAGGGCGAATTCGAGATGGGGTAATGAGCAAGTTGAAGTGGGCTACCGAACCAACCATCTTACTTTACTTACTTTCCTTTTCATTGCCTTCGTTTCATTTTCGTTTTGTTTTTGCTATTACCCTGTTTAATACCCTCTCTTTTAACTAATTTTATAATATTGGCTTAGAACATGCTCGGAAACAACGAGTCAAAGGCAACTCTACCCTCAAGAAAATAGTGAGGATTTTTTTACAAAAAAAAAAAGAAACCATTTCACACTCATTTCGAAACAAAGTTTTTTTCCAGTCAAGCAAACTTTACTCTAGCAATTTTGTCTTTAATTTTTGTTGTTTTTTATTATTTATTTATTTAAGCCTTTGAGCCAGGCATTGCCATTCACCCACACACACACCATTCAAGATTCATTTCCATTGAGGATTCGGTGGCGTCGTTGTTGACGGCAATTTATAATTTGTTCGGTCTTTCAGCGGCCCTTCCGAGGCAATTACCATTTGCTCAAGGTGCACTTTTGCTCAGCTTTCCCACCACCAACAGCTCCAGCTCCAGCTTGCCAACATGGCCATTTCTCTCTTTTACATTCAGTCCGGACACCTACGCACCGTGCACAGACATTTCGGCTTGACTTGAGGCGAACTTTTGCCCTTTCCATCACGGCGTTGTCGTCTTATCGGGCTAACTTACTGGGTCAACGTTGTGTCCGACGTCTCTCACCTCATACCATTTTCCTCCCATCCAGTGATTTATTATGGCACCTTCTTAACCTCCGCAACGCCCGCTGGTTGCCACAACGAGCTGAGGCTATTTTCTTTGGCACGTTTGCGCTGAGAAAACAGACGCCTCGCATGGTCACACATTTATGCATGTACATACATGGTTGAGCATGTGTGCATGTGTGCATATGTGCATGTGTGTTGACCCCCGTGTGACTTCCATTAATATGCACAGATTCGCATAGCTGATATACACTTAATGCACTTCTTGCCCGATGGACACTTTTCATAATATATCTAGCTTTTTTTCAAAGTATTTTCGGTTAACCATTTAAAATTCGATTGAACTCCTTAAACCTTTGAAAGCAAGTTTAACTAAACAATTTTAATTGCATTGGAAAAACTGGAAATTGAATAAAAATAAAATAATATCATAAATAACGTATCTCGAATTTGTTTTTTTTTTTTGTATCACCTGTGCATATCAATCAATCAATTTAACAAAGACTGGAGAAAAAAAAAGATATTGGTTTATTTTGTCTTTAACAAATTTCAACATAAAAACAAGTTTTGCCACAAATTTTTGTTGCTTTAAGATGTTTTTGCTTCATTCTTTTTATAGTTATGAACAATATTTAAAGCTTTATTCAACTTCTTTTTGTTTTTATTTTTGTTCTTGTATATGATACAAGTTGAAAGTATTTTCAAGCTATTTATATTCCGTTGCGTATTCGCGCGAGAGAATATATTCCATTTTTAATAACACAAAAAACTTTATGAAAATTTTATAAATAAAAAAGAGGCAAGAGGCAACTACAACAGCAAAGCAACTACAACAACAACAGTAACAAGGAAAAATCCTCTAGCCAGGCAAGGAAAGCTTAAAAGTCAAAGCAAACAAAGCAACGGGGAGTGCAGAGAGCGGAGGAGAGCGGAGGAGAGCGGCAAAGGCAGAAGACACAAGGCAAAAGGCAAAAGGCAAATGCGGGCTTGCTACAGGTTGAGGACTATCAAATGGGATAGTACAACAGAAGGTTCCAAGTGCTGCATAAAGTGGCGACGGGAGGAACGGGCGCATAGGCGGCGACCAAAAGTGGTTGGGCCAAAAAACAATTGAAATGTGAATATTAAATATACAAGTAGTATAGCGATTTTTTTTCTTTCTTGTTGTTGTTGTTGTTGTTGCCCTGCTTCTATCACTACCAGCGCCATTTTCAGGTGTTTTGGCAGCCAGAACCGCCCCACTCCCAACTCTTGTGAAGCAACTCCCTGCGGCGTCATTGTGTGCATTGCAAGTGGCAACAAAATAAATCGTTTGATGGCATCAACTGATTGATGTCGAGATTTTACTTTGGGGTTAAACCATTTGACGCTTCAGGTTCTTATCAGAGATTGGCAATCATATTGCCAGATGTTTTTCAATGCAACAAACAACCAAACATTGAGATGAGAGTGGCTTAAGCCCTAGCATATTGTTGCATGATCCCAGTCTATATGTATCATATCTCTCTGCCATACGTGATACATTTTGCTGTAGTCATTGTGCTGCTCGCTCGTATGTGGAAATCGTTTACCAAATCTGCTTGTGTAAAATGTAAAGCCCTGAATCTAATATCCGGCATGATAATCCTTGTGTCAGCAATATACCATATTTTTTTTGTATTTTTTCAAATTCAATAATTGAATTGAGTTCAAACAAATCGCACTGAACTCGAGCTAGTATCTATTCTGGAAAAATACAATGCGATTTATTAAAGCTAGAAATCGTATCTGTATTGAAATCTGATAAGATTACACACAATATGAAACGGACAAACAAACAGTACAACTTGACCCACAATAGAAGCCGCAATGAAAGCCAAACAAATTGTTTACAACATGTTTTCGACTCTATGCAGATTTATGAATGCACTATGCATGTATGTATGTAGTATGTAGATATGGGTATTTCAGATTGGTACAGATTGGTTTGCTTGTTAGCCCATACATACTTTACATAGACATTTATCTATATATATATATATATATAGATATATATACTATATAGCTAGCTGTTTGTGTGGCATGCAGCGAGGCACATTAATTAAATAAAAATTGATTTTTCAAGCGCCTGAAATCCAATCAACGACCAGCTCCAAGTAGGGACAGCAACGAGTGCGAGCCGCACATGAAGCAATGTCCTAGAACAGCGCATCAATCCCCTAGCCTCTCCTCCGCCTCCTCCTCGATACTGCTGCTCTTGTCAAATGAAGTTAACAAAGTTTAACGTTCTTTTTTTATTTTTTTTTTTGTATATATATTTTGGCTTTTTTTTCCTGTATATACATATATAGTTTTTTTTTGCATACGCTTGACTTTCTACTTTTTGTTGTTGTAAATGATGGTTTTTTTTTTGGTATGCATAAGTATATATATAGTAGTATATGTTATAGTACATGGACATGGAGTAAAGCTATTGTGCAGCAGTTTCCTGTGTTACATAGTGCCACACGCGTTTTTGTATCGCCTTTAACCATTGGCCACAGTTTAATGTGCGCTGTCGTCATTTTTGTGGAACGACAGCATTTAAGCCACAGCAAGTCATCACGCAAATTGAATTTTCAACGTATGGTAGTAGCACACTTATACGCAAAAACACCCAAACTCCCAAACACCCTAACTCCCAAACACACACATTGAGTGAGTGAGAGAGACTATGACACGCCCACAATTACAATGACCCGGCTTAAAGCTCTACTTGTTCAACTATATAGCATTTATAGCAAACAGCAACACACAACAACGAAGTGCTTCTACCACTCTGGTCAACGCCATTTGCCGCTCGCTTCTTTCGTTTCTCGTTACAAAATTACCCACGATAAAAATTGAATTACTTCGTTGACGTTCATCGCTGGCGTTGGCATCGCATTCTAGTCTTGCGTTTGCCTCCTGGTCATGCTCAGGATCCCGGGACCGGGACCGGGCCCTCGTTTCGGTTTGTGTCTAGGTCTGGGCCTGGGTCTGGGTCTGGGTCTGGGTCTGGGTCTGGGTTTTGTGTCGAGGTCCCAGTCATGGCTTTTATTTTGGTTCGGGTTCTGTACCTCATCCTGTTTAGTCGCTGCAAAGTGTTATGCTTACTCTTGACGCGCCCACAGTCACGCCCACGTCTCAGCAACACTACTTAGGCGACGTTGAAACTGTCGCCGAGCCTGCTCCTGCAACCTGCACCCTGTCTGTGTATGCTCTACCGCCCCTGTGTCTGTTTGTGTGTGTGTGTGTGTGTGTGTATGACTTCATCTAATGATAAATGAGCTGCAATGGATGACAGCGAATCAACTTAAGTGTATTGCTCTGCTTCGTTGACACTACCTCACCCTCTCTCTTTCTTTCTTTCATTCTCTCTCTCTCTCTCTGTTTGCCGCTATCGCTTAGCTCTGACTATGTCCTGCTGCTGCTGCTACGGGTCCTGTGCCTGTCATCCAATGCACTTTCCCTTAACGCTTTTTGCTTGTGTTTACGTTTCACTTCAAATTTCTATGCTACACTAAATATTTACATAGGAAAAACTTTGCAAGTGTAAGTGAAACGCTTTAAAGATGCTCGACGAACAAAAAACTTTAGCAATTTTTCGCTACTCATTAACTTATCGGAGCTTATTCTATAGCGCGCTAATAGTTAGAGAGATTGGTATTTAATGATTGCAGCTGTGACAACTTCTGTGACAAAAAAGCATAGAGAAAAACTGGCAGTGCCATATCTAATGACAGTTTTCTTATATTACAGCGCAGTTTCTTTTAAGCAACAGAGTATTTAAATCTTCAGAGCGATTTTGGAACAAATTGTTATTATATTTTTGATAAGTTAACCGAAAGAATTTCTTAGAGCAACAACATCAAGAACGTATTTTGATAAACAAATAACCACCGAACTTCAATGATTAATGCATATTTTTAAATTATATTTTATTCGGCAAACTAATTTTAAGTGTTATATAAAATATATAGAAAAAAAAATGTTTCGTACACAAGTGTACTAATTATATGGTTGCTAATATCATTGCATTTATTCTGAGGTTATATAGAACAAATGCTACAGGTATCGTTTCCGTTTGGGTCGCTGCACTTAATTGGGCAGGTGGCTTCTACTTGTGCAGACATTTAGCATCGCTCTTGGACATGCATTTCAGGCTGCGGTAGTCGAAATGCTCCTTGTTGTCGCAGCGCAGGTGGACATATTTATGCTTGCCTGATTTTTTGACCTCACAGCGGTAGTACTTTTTACAGTCGCCCAAATCTGGATAGATATCGTCTTCATCACATTCGTCATCGTCCTTTAGTTTTTTGACGACGCTTTTTACGATTTGCCTTTTCTCCTTGGAGCTAAGATCTTCTTTGCCTTCATCTTCGTTGGACTTTTCCGGTTCGCTGTCCTTTTCCTCTTTAGAGTGTTTGGAATCTTTAGATATCTTGCTGTCCTTGCTCTCTCCTTTGTCGTTTTTTTTCTCCTCAGAGCTATTAGACTTTTTCTTGTCGCTTTGCCTATCCTGCTTAGAGTCTTTGGATTTGCTGTCCTTGCTATCTTCTTTGTCGTTCTTTTTCTCCTCAGAGCTATTGGACTTTTTCTTGTCGCTTTGCTTCTCTTCCTTAGAGTCTTTGGATTTGCTGTCCTTGCTATCTTCTTTGTCGTTCTTTTTCTCCTCAAAGCTATTGGACTTTTTCTTGTCGCTTTCCTTCTCCTCCTTAGAGTCTTTGGAATCTTTAGATTTCTTGTTGTCCTTGCTGTCCTTGCTATCTTCTTTGTCGTTATGTTTCTCCTCAGAGCCATTGGACTTTCTCTTGTCACTGTCTTTTTCCTCTTTTGAGTCCTTAGATTTTTGGTTATCCTTCTTTTCTTTCTCGTCTGAGTTTTTCTTTTGCTCCTGCTCCTTAGACTGATCATCAGCAGACTTTGGCTTGTCCTTGGAAACTTTGCTGCTTTCTTCAACCGAGGCATTTTCGTTAGAAACAGCTCCAACAGACGGTATATCATCGGGCTGCTCTACAGATTCATTTGTTTCCGGCATGTTGTGTGATTCTGTTGAAGCAGCTGTGGGAGCTTTTGAGGGGGAAGATGTCGGTGCACTAGTAGGTTGAGCAGGCTTCTTAGTTGGACGCCAGCTGTTAACCCACCCATGCCAATTGGGCCAGAAAGGCTTGCCAGTCGGTTTCAGCTGCCCGTTGCCATTGTTATTGCTGTTACCATTACCTGGAATCTGGGGACGATAAGACCAAATAGGATGATGGGGAATTGGGTGATAGGTTGGACGTGGACGCCACGGCCATGCATCGAGAGCACCTGGATAAACAGGAGCCGAAGGGTGAACTGGTGCATTGGGATTCACAGCAGCGTTGGGTCCAACTGTAGATACTGTTGGATTCAGGGGCACAACTGGAACGACAGGTGCATTAGGGCTACCAGGAGCATTTGAATCGGCTGGTGCATTTGGGTTCACTGGTGCATTTGGATTAATTGGTGCATTGGGATTGATTGGTGTATTGGGATCAACTGGTGCACTGGGATCAACTGGTGCATTTGGGTAAACAGGTGCATTTGGATCAACTGGTGCATTGCCATTTATTGGTGCGTTGGGATCAGCTGGTATATTTGGATTCACAGGAGCGTTAGGGTTGACTGGTGCATTAGGGCTAACTGGTGCATTGGGATCAACTGGTGCATTTGGATCCACAGGTGAATTAGGTGCGTTGGGGTCCACTGGAGCGTTTGGATCAACTGGAGCACTGGGATTAACCGGTGAGTTGGGATCCGCTGGTGCGTTTGGATCAACAGGAGAGTTAGGGTTGACTGGTGCATTAGAATTGACTGGTGTGTTGGGATCCACTGGTGCATTTGGATCCACAGGTGTGTTAGGGTTGACTGGTGCATTGGGATTAACTGGTTCGTTGGGATCCACTGGTGCATTTGGATCCACAGGTGTGTTAGGGTTGAAAGGTGTATTTGGATTAGCAGGTGCGTTGGGGTTCACTGGTGCGTTTGGATCCACAGGAGCGTTAGGGTTGACTGGTGCATTGGGGTTAACTGGTGCGTTGGGATTCACTGTTGCATTTGGATCCACAGGCGTGTTAGGGTTAACAGGTGCATTTGGCTTAACTGGTGCGTTGGGATCAACTGGTGCATTTGAATCCACAGGAGCGTTAGGGCTTACTGGTGCATTTGGGTTACCAGGTGCGTTGGGGTTTACTGGTGCGTTTGGATCAACTGGTGCACTGGGATTAACCGAAGCGTTGGGTTCAGCTGGTGCGTTCGGATCCACAGGAGCGTTAGGGCTGACTGGCGCATTGGGGTTAACTGGTGCGTTGGGGTCAACTGGTGCATTGGGATCAACTGGTGCATTTGGATCAACAGGTGCGTTGGGGCTACCTGGTGCGTTGGGATCATTTGGTGCATTTGAATTCACAGGTGTATTAGGGTTGAAAGGAGCATTTGGATCAACAGGTGCGTTGGGGTTCACTGGGGCGTTTGGATCAACTGGAGCACTGGGATTAACCGGTGAGTTGGGATCAGCTGGTGCGTTCGAATCTACAGGAGAGTTAGGGTTGACTGGTGCATTGGGGTTAACTGTTGCGTTGGGATCAACTGGTGCATTTGGATCCACAGGAGCGTTAGGGTGGAAAGGTGTATTTGGATCAACAGGTGCGTTGGGGTTCACTGGTGCGTTTGGATCAACTGGTGCACTGGGACTAGCCGGTGCGTTGGGTTCAGCTGGTGCGTTCGGATCCACAGGAGCGTTAGGGCTGACTGGCGCATTGGGGTTAACTGGCGCGTTGGGGTCAACTGGTGCATTGGGATCAACTGGTGCATTTGGATCAACAGGTGCATTGGGGTTAACTGGTGCGTTGGGATCAACTGGTGCATTTGGATCCACAGGTGTGTTAGGGTTGAAAGGAGCATTTGGATCAACAGGTGCGTTGGGGTTCACTGGGGCGTTTGGATCAACTGGAGCACTGGGATTAACCGGTGAGTTGGGATCAGCTGGTGCGTTCGAATCTACAGGAGAGTTAGGGTTGACTGGTGCATTGGGGTTAACTGTTGCGTTGGGGTCAACTGGTGCATTGGGATCAAATGGTGCATTTGGATCAACAGGTGCATTGGGGTTAACTGTTGCGTTGGGATCAGCTGGTGCATTTGAATCCACAGGAGCGTTAGGGCTTACTGGTGCATTTGGGTTACCAGGTGCGTTGGGGTTTACTGGTGCGTTTGGATCAACTGGTGCACTGGGATTAACCGGTGCGTTGGGTTCAGCTGGTGCGTTCGGATCCACAGGAGCGTTAGGGCTGACTGGCGCATTGGGGTTAACTGGTGCGTTGGGGTCAACTGGTGCATTGGGATCAACTGGTGCATTTGAATTCACAGGAGCGTTAGGGCTGTTATTTGGATCAACAGGTGCACTGGGGTTTACTGGTGCATTGGGATCAACTGGTGCATTTGGATCAACAGGTGCATTGGGGTTAACTGGTGCGTTGGGATCAGTTGGTGCACTGGGATTAACCGGTGCGTTGGGTTCAGCTGGTGCGTTCGGATCCACAGGAGCGTTAGGGCTGACTGGTGCATTGGGGTTGATTGGTGCATTGGGGTTAACTGGTGCGTTGGGGTCAACTGGTGCATTGGGATCAACTGGTGCATTTGGATCAACAGGTGCATTGGGGTTAACTGGTGCGTTGGGGTCAACTGGTGCATTGGGATCAACTGGTGCATTTGGATCAACAGATGCGTTGGGGCTACCTGGTGCGTTGGGATCAGCTGGTGCATTTGAATTCACAGGAGCGTTAGGGCTGTTATTTGGATCAACAGGTGCACTGGGGTTTACTGGTGCATTGGGATCAACTGGTGCATTTGGATCAACAGGTGCATTGGGGTTAACTGGTGCGTTGGGATCAGTTGGTGCACTGGGATTAACCGGTGCGTTGGGTTCAGCTGGTGCGTTCGGATCCACAGGAGCGTTAGGGCTGACTGGTGCATTGGGGTTGATTGGTGCATTGGGGTTAACTGGTGCGTTGGGGTCAACTGGTGCATTGGGATCAACTGGTGCATTGGGGTTAACTGGTGCGTTGGGATCAGCTGGTGCATTTGAATCCACAGGAGCGTTAGGGCTTACTGGTGCATTTGGGTTAACAGGTGCGTTGGGGCTTACTGGTGCGTTTGGATCAACTGGTGCACTGGGCTTAACCGGTGCGTTGGGTTCAGCTGGTGCGTTCGTATCTACAGGAGCGTTAGGGCTGACTGCCGCATTGGGGTTAACTGGTGCGTTGGGGTCAACTGGTGCATTGGGATCAACTGGTGCATTTGAATTCACAGGAGCGTTAGGGCTGTTATTTGGATCAACAGGTGCACTGGGGTTTACTGGTGCATTGGGATCAACTGGTGCATTTGGATCAACAGGTGCATTTGGGTTAACTGGTGCGTTGGGATCAGTTGGTGCACTGGGATTAACCGGTGCGTTGGGTTCAGCTGGTGTGTTCGGATCCACAGGAGCGTTAGGACTGACTGGCGCATTGGGGTTACCTAGTGCGTTGGGGTCAACTGGTGCATTGGGATCAACTGGTGCATTTGGATCAACAGGTGCATTGGGGTTAACTGGTGCGTTGGGATCAGCTGGTGCATTTGAATCCACAGGAGCGTTAGGGCTTACTGGTGCATTTGGGTTAACAGGTGCGTTGGGGTTTACTGGTGCGTTTGGATCAACTGGTGCACTGGAGTTAATCGTTGCGTTGGGATTAGATGGTGCGTTCGGATCCTCAGGAGCGTTAGGGCTGACTGGTGCATTGGGGTTGATTGGTGCATTGGGGTTAACTGGTGCGTTTGGGTCAACTGGTGCATTGGGATCAACTGGTGCATTTGGATCAACTGGTGCACTGGGGTTAACTGGTGCGTTAGGATCAGCTGGTGCATTTGAATCCACAGGAGCGTTAGGGCTTACTGGTGCATTTGGGTTACCAGGTGCGTTGGGGCTTACTGGTGCGTTTGGATCAACTGGTGCACTGGGATTAACCGATGCATTGGGATCACCTGGTGCGTTCGGATCCACAGGAGCGTTAGGGCTGACTGGCGCATTGGGGTTGATTGGTGCATTGGAGTTAACTGGTGCGTTGGGGTCAACTGGTGCATTGGGATCAACTGGTGCATTTGGATCAACAGGAGCGTTAGGGCTGACTGGTGCATTTGGGTTAACAGGTGCGTTGGGGCTTACTGGTGCGTTTGGATCAACTGGTGCACTGGGATTAACCGGTGCGTTTGGTTCAGCTGGTGCGCTCGGATCTACAGGAGCGTTAGGGCTGACTGGCGCATTGGGGTTAACTGGTGCGTTGGGGTCAACTGGTGCATTGGGATCAACTGGTGTATTTGGATCAACAGGTGCGTTGGGGTTCACTGGGGCGTTTGGATCAACTGGTGCACTGGGATTAACCGGTGCGTTTGGTTCAGCTGGTGCGTTCGGATCTACAGGAGCGTTAGGGCTGACTGGCGCATTGGGGTTAACTGGTGCGTTGGGGTCAACTGGTGCATTGGGATCAACTGGTGCATTTGGATCAACCGGTGCATTGGGGTTAACTGGTGCGTTGGGATCAGCTGGTGCATTTGAATCCACAGGAGCGTTAGGGCTTACTGGTGCATTTGGGTTACCAGGTGCGTTGGGGTTTACTGGTGCGTTTGGATCAACTGGTGCACTGGGATTTACCGGTGCGTTTGGTTCAGCTGGTGCGTTCGGATCTACAGGAGCGTTAGGGCTGACTGGCGCATTGGGGTTAACTGGTGCGTTGGGGTCAACTGGTGCATTGGGATCAACTGGTGTATTTGGATCCACAGGAGCGTTAGGGCTGACTGGTGCATTGGGGTTGGTTGGTGCGTTGGGGTTTACTGGCGCGTTGGGGTCAACTGGTGCATTGGGATCAACTGGTTTATTAGGCCCCACTGGAAGATTATGATCCACTGGAGCTTCTGTTGATCCTTCAGTATTTAACGGCACATTCGGATCAACTGGTGCATTGGGTTCATTGGGAGCAATGGGAACGTCAGGATATATATTAGTGCTTCCAGGATATGTTGGCTCTGTTGTTCCTTCACCAGGCCCAATTGTAGTCGTTGGATCATGTGTAACTTCAGTTGTTGTTTCCGCCGGTACGTCAGGCAAAGTTGTTGTGTCCGCCGGTACGTCAGGCAAAGTTGTTGTTTCAATTAACGGTGGGGAAGTTGTCTCCAAGGGAGCATCTGTTGTTGTATCCACTGGTGCGATTGTTGTTTCAACAGGAGCGGGCGCACCAGTTGTCGCAATAGGACTCTCGAGACCCTCTGTGCTACTTGGGAGCCCAGTGGTCACAGAGCTTGTAGTGGACTCAATGATAGCAGCCGAAGCGCTGCCACCAACAATTGGTCGATCAGTGACTGTCGTCATTTTGGCGACTGCCGCTGAACTTGCCTCACCGTCCGATTTGACAGGCACACAAACCTCGAGCCCATCGTTGATGCAGCGGGTGTGGGGTGGACACTGTTGCACAATGCCTGTTGCCACATTTGACAGGCAGCCCTGATATGTGTCTGGTCCCACACAGATGGCGGATTTGCCGCTGCAATTGTAGTTTATGATCGCTGCACTAGTCTGAACGGCTTGCTCCCGGTTGCCAATTAGTGTGGACAACTATGGGAGACACATGGGAAAAGAGAATAGAAAATTAGAAATTTAGTATGATTGTTCAATGGGTCACACTGGTGCACTGTTTGTCACAAGTCGGAGCCTCGGGACCGTAACAAATACACTATGAGTTTAGTAACACTTGCATAGGATTCTTTTGAGTTGCCGCCGAGTGCTCTAAACGATATCCAAAGTAGCAAGAATCCCGGCAGCTTTTGTTAGTTTGGTTTGGTTTGGTTTTAGTCACGCGTATCCAAAAAATGCCCGTTAAGAAGCCACACAGTTTGGTTAATAAAATACAACTCATTAGTAACAGAAAACAAAAAAAAAAAACTATCAAAATTTTGTGTTTGAGATTCTGGGATTACAATATGGGGAACGGAAAATCGAGTTTTTTGGTTTCTGTGGCGCGTTAGTTAGTTCCATGCAATTACCACAAGTATCATCAATATTCTGGTTGTTTTGTTCGTCATCGTCGATGTGTGTTTCGTTCGAATGAAAAATAGTTACTAATCCCTGTATAGTCATGTAAGATGCTTATATCTAAAAAGTATCCCATTCAGCACTTATCAGTGAGCGAATCTCTCTGACATTATGCAAATAGCCAATGATAATCTTTGTTTGCCGCAGATAAGTTTGCGACCAATTTATGATATTGCAGCTAAAATCTGAAGTGGCCTAAGGCTGGTATTGGCCTTTTTTTTGGCAACTGTTGGTTTATTTATTAATCTATTTATTTTATTCGTTTTACAAATATTTTTGGTTGCTCATGTTTCATCTGCTGACGTAATAGATGAAAAAACAAATCGTCAAACTCATAAACTTTTTATACTAAGTACTTGCTAAAATATCTACATACATTGTATATTGTAATTAAAACAGAGCTACGACATTGCATTGAGGCTGTGCAAAGAGTTTTTTCCTTCGTTCAATACTGCAGTCAAATCGCGTCCACTATATTTAAGTTATTTCTCTTATAATTACTAAACGGGAATTAGTATAATAATAAGCATGACCATTTGTGCAGTCGACCTTGTTACTTTATTATCGACCAGAATTTCCCGGTAATTAACATTAAGAATTAATTTTAATGCTGTTTTCTTGGTAGCACGCTTCACATGAATCAGTGCTCGAGTAAATTAAAATAAACATAATATATGTATGTACTAAACATAAACTTATAAAAAGTTTAATCTTGTTGGCGCTTCCGATGGTCATTAAGTTAAGCCAATAATGATCTCTCGCACATCTGTTTAACTGCCGTGCGTAATCTTAAACCAAACAAAGTCAACTTCAAGTTAAATTTTTGATAAAAAACAAAACAAAACAAAACAAAAATAATAACAAGCTGGCTGCGCATTTCCTGTGACAAAATTGCGCTGTTTACCCAAATTTCACAAAAATAAAAAGACAACAATGTATTATTTCGGACTATCGAAGATTAAATACCCTTGCTAAAATATATGGGTTATTTAAAATAAATAAAAATTTACGAAATTTAGATAATTTTACCCAATTTTCGATGCATTATATGTAAACTTTTCGAAATAAAAACAAATAAATTTAAAGAACAGTTCTAAGTATCATCAATCGAACAAAACTTAACTAACCGTCTAAAACTATAAGTTGCGGGCTATACTATTTGTATGTTTGGTGTTGATATTTAAATAGCCAAACAGAGATTTGATTTGAGCTAGTTTAGTAGTTCATGGTTAGCCGGTAATGTAGTTCAAAGTGGATCCCTGCAAAGATCATGACTAATAGCGCAATTGGCTTATCTGGCGATGCCACATTATTGTATCAGTTTGGCAAAGAGTCTGAGCTGATCCCATTCCATGACGCAGGCAAATTCAGTCAGCAATGTCCGATTGTCAGATACGAGCAGTTGTACCTCTTGCGTTTGTTTTTGTAAGCATCATGATAAGACCGAAGGTTATACGAAGTGGAAAAAGACATAGCAGTATCAGTTGTAACTGAAGTAGAACCAACAATGATCGTGATCATGAAATTTGGCTGAGATAAGACGCAACAGAGCAAACCCGTTGAAAGATTACAACTGAATGCTGTCCAAGTAATGCTTATCAGGGCCCCATAGATGCAAGATCTATCAAGATAAGAGCTTACGTTAAGGTGTGTTATGTGAATTCTCGAAACAAACAGGCCCTTCTCATCTGTTATTCTTTCACTATCGTTTGGGTTGTATAAGCGACAATCGTGTGGCTTAGACGCATTATCTATGTGCTAAGTGTAGTTAGAATTGTGATAAAATACCGGATATTAGCTCAACATCTGGACATTCCCAGAACTCAAGTGCACCCTTTTCCTTTGAAGCTATAGTTTCAGGTACATCAAACAAACAAAAAATTAAAAAAAAAGCACACACAAATTGAACAGCAATTTGTAGGCAGCTCGCTTACGTTTCACATTTCACATTTCGCATTGCGTATGCCCTTTGAAGCTACCAATTACATGGAATTGTACAATTAAGCGTCTTTTATTTGTAACGCAAAAATACTATGTACAATTTATAGCATGAGGGTAAAAAGTATGCACAAAATGTTAATACGGAAAAGAAAAGAAAACCTTTAAAAAATCTTATTGTCATTCAAACAATTGGTTTCAAGTCAAGAGATTGAAGACTCGATATCTCGATTTCTCGATCTTTTCATCTACCTATACAGGATATCATATAGTCAGTCACAAGCATATTGAATTCGATTTCTTTTCGGTTTTTTTTTTTTTTTTTGTCAGTTGCTTCATTTAATGCGGTTAAACCATAAAATAATATTACAAAAATAAAAAAAAAATAAAAATGAAAAAAAGAAGCGCATTGCAATGCAGGCAACTGCGGTTTTTCATGTCTAGACAATACAATAAATACAGTTAGCCATATATTTGTATTATCATATGTTGCGCACACATACACACAATACAAAAATGCACCCGTTTGTATGTATGTATGTATGTATGTGTGTATGCTCGGCATATCCGATACATATATATTATAATTGGCGTCAATTTGTTGGCTTATCGCCTGGCCCTCTTTGGGTGCCACAAAGTGTGCAACATTATGCACAAATGAGACACCAATTTTGTAGTTTTAAATTTCATTTCATGTATGCAATGCTCGCAAATTTGATCGCTATGATTAAGCTCAACCTGAAGGCCCTAATCGGTTTGTCAATTAAACTAAATTGTAATTAAAAATTAATTCTTTAAATAAGTAACATTAGCTTTCATATTGTACAATTATTAATATTTGTTTAGTCTTTAACAAAAAGAATGGAAACTTAAAACAGCCAACTTGATATAGATTTTTTTGAATCAACATTCCTTAATATACGTAGATCAAGGTGTTATTTTCTATATCCAACAACAACAATAGTACTTTTTAGCTGATTAACTGCAAATCTAGGTTAGATTTGTAGCTCTGTTGGGCTAAGTACTTGTTTAACTTGTTTACTTTAGCTTCTTTTGCTTTTCCACCCACGCACCCCACGGTTGCATTTTTGGGACTACTGCTAGCAAAACGGCAAACAAAGTGGACGACGCGCTAATTCGTTGTGCACCCAGTTTTAGCCCTCGGGCGACTACTGCCGGCAACTCTCTTGTCCCCAGTTGACAAAAATGTAACCAGAGAGAGAGAGAGAGAGAATAAAAGCTAGGAGCTGTTGCGGTTCTCCATGCAAATCAAGCAAAGGCACATTGCTATGCGTACCCCACTCATCCAAAACCCCCGCCCACCACCACCCCTCCCTTGTGCACAAAATTATGCAAGTCGTGAGTCGGTGGCGATGGTGGTGGAAGAACAGCAGCGTTAATGTTGTTGGCGTTGCGGCCGCGGCTGCGGCAACTGCTGTGGCTTGGAGCAGTGCAATGAGAGATTCTGCTGCTGCTGCTGCTGCTGCTCTTTGCCTCATTGGCGTTGCACAAAGCGGATGGCGGTGGTGGCTAAATTTGCATAAATTAACAATGTTTCGCAATTGCATAGCCACTGATGCAGCAGCAGCAAATTCCTTGCCATTCACCCACCCACAATGTATGTATGTTTGTGTGTGGTGTCCACCATGTGCGATGTGCGCGTTTTATTGATTTGATGCTCCAATGCACTTATTATCCTTCAAGCAGCCTCAGTGCCAGTTAATCCCGTGGCGATGCGGCGCCATTTTACACACAAACACACATACATACAGACACAAATACATACATGCGCATGCATGCATATATGGGCATTAGGGTGTGCCCGAAAAGTTGGTCAAGTGTGCGCGGTTGAACGAAGGCGGGGGCGGGGGTGGGGTTGAAAAGAAGGCTCATTACCCAAGCCAAGTGGAATTTGTAATGTTCGTTCATAGTAGCACAGGGCTTGGGCATATAAGTGGCACAAACTATGTGTATGTGTGTGTGTGTGTGTGTTTTCATAATTATGCATATATTATTTGAATAAATAAATAAGTTGATTTTTCATTTTATTATGAAGCAGCGCTGTGTTCATCTAAAATTGTATCCAAGTTCATTTGCTTATATTAGAAATCGTGCTTAAAAAGTATATCCAATATTATTTAATGCAATATAACTTACAATGAAAATAACGGGTTTTCGAACTTTTGCGTGTCAATTTATCTTTTATTTTCAATTTGAAACGTCAAAAAAATTAAAAATTTTTATAAATCTGAAAATGAAAATTTTTCATATATTTCACTTAAGAAAAATATTCACTTAGCAAGAAAGCATTTTTTGTGAGCGACTACAGCAATTATAATATGAAACATTAAATGCTATTTTCCAATCGATTTCACATTTGGGTTCACCCTAATGCAACAATTTTGCAAACTGACTGTGGTTTCTGTATCTGTTACTTTAACTGTGCCATTCAGGCATGTGTGTGTGTGTACGTTTGGGTGTGTGTGCATAAATATAAATGCATCGCTCAGTCAATTAATCAAAAGCTGACACAAGGTGGCGTTTTGTGCTTGCCAAACGACTAATGATGCCACAAAGTTGCTCATGACAACAACGTGCACACAGAGTGCACAAAAGTGCACTAATTAATATTTTGTTAAGTAAGCGCAGTCAAACTTTCAGGCAACAAACTTCCGTACAACAAAATTTCTTCAATGAAAAATCCAATTTGTTGTGTAACAAAGTTTATTCTTTTCCCCTTGAGATTCGATAAATATGGAAGTTCAACCATAAAAATAATTATGCGCTTATTTAACTAAATATTAATTATTTATAAATTCGAAATTTATGCAAGTATTTAATTATTAATATGACGTTGTTGTAATATGCATTATTTTTACCTTTTTCGAATTAGTTTTGAGTGGGTTTCGTTTGCAGCTAGAATGACTTGAATTGAGTGCAATGAGAGTGCATGCTATGGCACGCCCGCGGCCAAAATGTCCTGTGCAGCAATTCAATTTGCATTTTCAGTCAAAATAAAAATGCATTTCGTCGTGTAATGCTTGAATAGACTGGCTGGCTGGACGACGACTACTACTCAGTTCTTTCCAGCGTTAACATCATCAGCATCTACATTATCATGATCATCATCATAATCATCATCATCATCATGATTGTTATCGTCATCGTTGTCCTTATTTGTTTATGTTGCGCAAAGTAAACAACTAATTTTAATTTGCCGCAGGAGCCGCAGACGACGACAAGAAGATGATGACGAACAGGACGATAAGAACGACCAGGACAAGGACCAGGACGACGTCAAGGATGTCAACTGAGGTTACTGAGGTTGAGGTTTTATGTTGCTCTATATCTAAGGCAGGAAGTAACCCACACAAACAAAGCAGAAAAACTTTGGTTCGAGAAAAGCAACAACAAAGGATTGGATCAGTCGAATTAAATAAAAGAAACGAAAGAACCATCATACACAGACACAAAACCACAAACAAAAACCAAAGCATATTTCTCTCTATATTATTACCCTAACTCTATCTCTCTCTCTTGCTCCCTCTGTGCCTATCTCATTTTATTGTGGTTTTTAAATAATTTTTTTTTTTTTTTTTTATATTTTGTATGCATTTATGTTCTTGTGACGTTTTATTTATGTAAATAACAGCAACAATAAAAGCAATACCAGCAACGACAACTACTACAAACGTGGCGCCCAAGTCAAATTATCTTTAAATAATTTAGATTTTTGTGTGTGGGCGGAAGGGGGTGTTTGACAAAGTGTGGGCGTGGCCTTTAGGCCATAACATAAATGCAAAACCAGCTTGGCAAACTTTTGCAATGATTTCAGAATTTTTGTTACTGGCCAAAGGACGACGACGAAGGCTGTGTGTGTGTGTGTGTGTGTGTGGTTGAACATCATGAAAGCGGAAACGGAAGTGCTTACCTTTAGCACACACACACACACACACATACGGAGGAGGCATATGTGAACATTATTACATATGGCATGCACAAAAAAAAAACAAAAAAAAAGTTGCTGCGCCTTCTTCAAGTGCTGCCTTTAAGCTCGCGACCAAAAGGGGCGTGGCATTGTGGGCCACGTGCTGCTAGAAGACCGATACACACACACACCCACACACACACACACAGACATTGAGGCAAGTGAGCTTTAAAATATGTCCACAGTGGTGCACTGGCTGGAACCAGGGGCTGGAATTGACTTTCAGAATTTGACTTATGTGTGTGTCAAACGAAACACAACAAACAAACAAAATTGCCATTTGATTCGCCGGATGTTTAAATTCTTTAAAAATTTGGTTAAAATATAGCTGAATATATAGTTTCATATATGTATATAGTATTAAAATGTAGGGATTTTCTAAGTTTACTTAGGAAAAAGTTGAAAAATCGATGTTCCTTCTACAAGTTCTTGGTACTGAAACAATCTTTAACTTTTTAATAATTTAAAAATGCATTAAAGCTTTCTTAGATTAGTTGATTTATTAGTATAACATGTAAATACATATAGAAAAAATCAATCTTTATTCAATGTCTAGGTCACAAAAAATAATTGTTTTTTGAAAGGAAAAGGATCCCTGTGTAATCGCCTAGAAACCTCTATCTTTTCACGTAGTAAACTAAATCTCTTTTTTTAGTTTTTCTTATCATAATCCTGTAATTGTATGAAAACAAGAACTTTTCGTTTGGCTCTCGTTCTGTAATTTGGATTCTTGGTCTGTTGCGTTTACTGCAAAAGGCTAATTGAAATTTGCCATTAATAATGCAAAAAGGACTCGGTGAGAAACTTTTAGGTCCGCCCCACATGCCACACAAACACACACACACACACACAAACACAAACACACACACACACACACACACACACACACATACGCTGAAGTTGAAGTGACTGTGTTTTTACACATGTGTATGTGCGTGCTATTTTAAATATTTCAAATATTTGTAACATTTGCCGGTGCCGCCGCCACTCAAGTAACCGTAAAAGTACACACAACAACCTTCAACCAAAACCCTCACCTTTATGCCAGCCCACAACAACAACAACACCAACAACACCAACTACCCGACCCTGCCTGCTTATTCAGAATTTCGGCCGTCGCCATTTACCGCACGCCAAAAACATCAACGGCGAAGGTGAATGCTTATTTTCTGGTCCGTCAGCCGCCGGCTGATGTCGACGTCACAGTTACCACATGTAAAAATGAATCCAGCTACCGTTACGTACCATGTTTGTATGTGTGTGTGTATGTGTACCTTGTATATCATGTACCTGAACAAGGTTCGAGTGTGAGAGTGATACACTCGGCAAAAAAAAAAAAAAACACTTTCGATTGATCCTGACAGAAAAATATCCCAAAAAAGAAAAAAAAGAAGCTTTTTAATCAGATTTTAAAAGCAGATAATTTCCTTGAAAGAAAATTTGCCTAAAATATTATTATTGAACAGCTCGGGTTTTTGTTTTCAGTGCGTATTTCAGGGTAGGGGAGTTGCTTTTGCTTCCTCGCCTCGGTTGTTGTTCAAAGAGGGCTGCTGCGCGAGCTATGCCGTGATTTCACGATCTGGCTACGTGGCAGCGAGCAGTAGTTGGAGTTGTTGGACGCAAAAGGACGCCCAACATATGCATCTGCTATGTGCAAAAACAAAAAACGAAAAAAAAAAAAAAACAAAGTAAAACAAACTCATGATAAAGATGAAATGGTTTAAAATGCGATGTATATACAATGTATGCCCATCAGGGAGTCTGGGGAGCACAGATAGCGCCAGTTCAACAACAGCATAAAAGGGCGTCGGCCTGTGCCACCCAACATCCTCACACACACACACACATGAGTGACAGCTGAAATGTCGCGGTGTTTTGAGAGTGTGTAAAGATTCGTCTATTTTCGGCATTTTATGTGAAGAGTAGATAAAAATAAATACAACTGGATTGGGAACAGTCCGTAAAGACCCAAATGGATTATTTTATTACAGTTTTCAGCTATAAGAATTCAATAAAAATAACAGAATATTATAGTGATGAAATATTATAACTATCGATAAAAATCGATCGATGAACATTGATTAATCGACCGTATTTTTTTCGAATTATCTATTTACGCTTCATCTGAATTAAGTGAATAAGTCGGAAAAAGCAATCGAAAGCGAACAATCGATAACTTCAATGTATATCGACTGCTTTAAGCACTTGTTTGCTTCAAGTAAAAGAAAAACAATCTGACAAATACTAATCAACCTTTCCTTTCTTAACTATTGATGTACCGCTTTATTACGGAAAATCTATTTTAATTCCAAATTGTAGCGTATTTAAATTGTAACTGTGATTTTTTGCGCTTACATGTGACTGATTCCCCAAACTGCTTTTTCATTTGTCTCTTTGTTTTTATTATAAATTTCACTTATAATTTTGTTGATTGTTTTACAAAATAACAGCAACAACAACAGTTGAGGGTAGCAAACCGAAACGGAACGAATGTCAGGCAGGTTTTTTCTTTTCTTTTGGTGGGGTTGGCGGGTGGGGGTTGCGGTGTTTTAAGGGGCTGCCAAGCAAATGGAATAAAAATCTCTCGAGGCTACTGAAAACTTGCTCTCAGCTCGAAGATCCTCTGTGTTGGTTTTGTGTCGTATTTTTTTTCGTTCGGCATTCCCATTTAGTTTTCTGTATGCTTTTTGTTTTTGGTTTGAGTTCTTCTGTATTTTTCTTGGCCAGTTATTTCTTATGCTGCTTGGTTTTTAGCTTTGCGCCTTGGCGCGTCCTCTCCCTCTACCCTTGCAAATGATTCACGGCTGGGGGAGGAGGCCACGCTTCGTATACGCTATGTTTGTCGTCGTCGTCGTCGTCGTCGTCTTCGTTGTGGTTTCGGTTGTAGTAGTTGGTGGCTTAAACACATGAAACAATTATAAAGTTGCCAAGAAATGTAAGCCCAAAAGAGAGAAAACAATTTAATTGAATTTAAGCAGGGGTTGTCATATCCTAATGGATTTAAAACAACAACAATAACAACAACATCAAATAAAGCATAATACATAAAAAATGAACAGAGGCCAGTGTGTGTTCCAATGGAACGCTTGTTGGCTTGGTGGGGGCGGGTTTGGGTGGGTTTGGGCGGAGCAAAGTTGTAGTAGTCTGAACCAAATTGAATTTTTGCTAAACTGAATAGAAGGGGAGCGAAAGGGTATGTGTGTGTGTGTGTAAGTTGGGGTTGGGGAGTGTGTTGATGTTGTATCTTTTTGTTGTAGCACTCGAAAAAAACAGAAAGCCGAATAAAAGTACATACCGCCTGAAGGGTGTGTTGTGCAGTTGTTAGTTAGGATTTCTTTTTTTCTTTTCTATTCAAGTTTTTTGTGTTTTGGGCAATTACTTATGTTATTATGTACATATGGTTTAAGCTGATTATAAAGGTGCTGATAAATTTTCTAAATATTTCAGAATAATAAGGAAGCTTGCCATAGGAAGTATTTACTAAACACGACCATTCTGTTTTCAGAAATAAAAATAAAAAAGTAGTATTATCTGAGAGTTTAGCTACGGACTCCGCATAAAGATGGTTAACGTTTCGTTTCGATTCGATTATAATTATTTTCGAACTTTTTTATGCAACAACAAAATACCCTTACCTTGCCACGGCCACTTTAACTGTCTTTTGATTAGACGCGCCACCACCCACCCTTCGGCTAACTGCTGGCATTCAAATTGAAATCCGCTTATTCTGGACAGACTCAAAATTTTGAAATACAATAAAAATAAATAAATACCAAAACGCCAAGGCAGAAAGAGAACTATGCATGTAACTGTAGAGAGAAAAGGATGGGGTGAAAGTCGTTGGCATAAATAAACAAAAAAAAAACAACAATATTTTCCTAATTTTGAAGAGAGAAGAGCGCACGCGACCCAAAAAGAAAAGCCAAAATATACAAAAAAAAGAGATTGGAAAAGCCTGATAAGCAAAAGAAAACTGTCAGCAACAGGCGGACGCTGTCACAGAGCAGCAGGAGAAGCAGCAAAAGCGAAAAGTTGCACTGAGGAAGGTGGGGGTTTTGTTCGAAGCAAAGCGAGAGAGATAGAGATAGAAAGAGGAGTTGTGAGTGCAGCGAAGCGAGTTTTGCGTTGCGTTTGCATTTGTTTTTTAGCTTGGTTCTTTAGCTTGTTTGTTTGTATTATATTTGCTGCCTGCCTGCCTGTTTGTTTGCCTTTTGTTTGCTTGTGATTTCCGTTGCTTCCGATTGCTTTGTTATTATTGCTGCTGCAAATGTCGTCGGTACACGTCTGTCTGTGTGTCTCCGTGTGTGTGTGTGTGCTTCAGGTGACAACCTAATAGTACTTCTACTGTCAAATAGAAAGATAGAACGGTTGGAGCAAAAACAGAAATATATATATTTTTCGTGACATTACCTTTATACCAAATAAAATAGTTGAATGAACGATTCAATTTACTTTGCATCAATTAGAATTTTTATTTATATTTTTGCTTTTCTTTGAATGTTAATGAAGTTCAATTGAATGCCAAAGTTTTTGTAATTATTTTTATAAAATTTTGAATGCATTCGGTATGTCAATCTTTTTGTCTAACCAAACAATACAATAAAGAGCATTATTTTCCGAAAGATAACTTAAAATTGCTATGATTAATGCGAAAGAAACACTAAAAAATAAAAAACTGCTCAGTATTGCCAGACTTTACTTCATTTCAATTATAGTTTTAGCCAATCTCGACAAAATTATCTAAATTCATGATTTTATTGCCATCGATAATATGTGTATATCGAGAACAGAAAGAGCTATCGGTTTTTATAGCCAACCAACTTTAAATAAGCGACTATCAATCAACAATTTAAGAAATTCTTTACCTGCACATTTTCATTTGACTTCCTTAACCTTTTTTTCTAGCATATTTTTATAAAGTTTGTAAAATTGAAACCAATTAGAAAATTAGTTTATGTCCTTTGGCTTATATTAAAAGTGTTTTGCTTTGACTTTGCGTTTGTGTATGTGTTTGTGTATTGTGTGTTTTGGCATTCCTGACTTAATTAATATCCTCAATTCAAACAGATTGATGTAACTGAAGTGCATCTGTGAATTAATCACATCCAGCTACATACATCATAATCACATCTAATCACCTTTGTGTGCATACCATACGTCTCTCTGTGTGCGTGTGTGCGTGCGTGTGTGTGTGTGTGAGGGAACGAGTGTATATCTAAGTAATTTATAACTGATAAACTATCAAATACCACAAATCCAATATGTGGCCAAAACTTTCTATTTGCTTAGGAATTGTTTGCCGGGCAAAATATGAAAATGTTTTGCATATTTGAATTTGGTTGCTGCAATATTGTTGTTATTGTTGTTATTATTATTTTTGGTTGCCGAGCATATTGCAAAATTGATTTATTTATAAATGTTCAGTTTCATTGATTTGTTTGCATTTATTTAATTTAATAAATTATTATTGCAACTAAAATAATGACCAAAAAAACACCCAAAAAAAAAGCGACAAAAAAAAATAAAAACACAAATCTCCCAGTAAATCTCTCGTAAATATGCCAAAAATATATGTAAATCTTCGTCATTATTTTGAGCATTAAATATAAATGGATTTGGCAGGTGTGAAGGGCATCTGGTATCGGCTTAGAACAACCACAAAATGGCAGCTCTTTTTTATTGCTAGTTAAATTTTGACAAAATTAAATTTAAAAACTTTTGAAGCTTAGAAATTTGAAAAAGTTGGTTTCAAACACAAAATGACAAAATGATTCTATATAAAAAAAAAGGTAAATAAAAATAATTTTAAAATTAAAAAAAAAAAACCTTTTAAAAATCAACAAAAAAAATATTAACAAAAAGTGAAGAAAATAGAGAAACAGATTACGTAAAGTGCTACCATATGGCTAATAAATAAATAAATACATATATAGAAATGAAAACTATCTATGATTTAAGGCCTAATCCCGATCTTTTGCGGTTTTGTCGTTGTTCATTGTTGAGGCTAATAGATGATTATTAAATCGACGAAAAACTATGCAAATTGTTGACAACCTTATTTTCAAAGCTGCAAAAGGGGGGTGGTGGGGAGGGGGGGGGTTAGAATGGGAGCAATGTAACAACAAAAACCAACAAAATGTATCCAAAAGATTTGTATTTAATCTCCTGACATGACCATGAACAAAACTTGCAACTGAACTGGCAGCACATTGTCAATGTATGCATTATATATAATACATTTACATACATATATATATATATATATATATATATATATTTATGTGTGCATGTTTGATGTGGAAACAGGTGTGTGTGTGTGTGTGTGTGTGTGTGTGCTTGTGTGTGCATAAACAACTGGCATGTTTTTTGGCTTTTTGCAGCTTGGCGTCATGTATGTTGTTAATTTGTTGCAGCTGTGCATTGTAGCTGTTATTGTTGTTGTTGTTGTTGTTATTTGAATCCAGTGCTTTAGGGATTAAAAACACGCAACATATATTCACACACACACACACATACAAAGGCATTTATGTATTTATGCAAATTTTATTTTATTTGTTTTCAATATTTTGGTAACTTTGTCGCTGATATTTCCGCCATACAAATAAACAAAAATGGCAACAGCCGTCAACTAGGCGCAAATGTGTTTGCTTTTACACACAAACACACATCATACACACTAGCATACATCAACTTCACATGCCTGTACATGACGGCGCATTATTTTCCATTTTAATAATTCAAATATCAATTTGTTGTTACATTTAATATTTAATTTGTACTCAAATGTGTTAAATTCTTTGGGGTATTAAAAAAACACACACACACATACATGATTATAAAGGCATGTGGCATGCAATTTTTGCTTTGTTCAATTACAGCTTAAAATCTTTGATTGAAATAACGAAACGAAACACACACACACACACAACAAAATGCCAATGCTAATTTTGCTAACTAAATAGTTCTAGTCGCATTTCAATTCAACATTTACGAAATTTTCCCGAAAATTTATGTTAGACTATGTACTTAATTAACACATTGTCGGCCAGTTGTTGTTGTTGTTGTTGTGGGGGGGATTAATAACAGATAAACATCAAATGTGTCCCAAAAATAAATGTGCAACAAACTCGTTAAAGCCGATAAAGCCTATTGATCCAATACTATTATATATGTATATGCGAGTACATAAAACGGACTATTTGTGTGCTTATTAACAACCAAATAGTTGATTTGCATATTTATCGACGGTCGCCATTTTATATATGTATATATATTTCAGCAACAAACACAACTGTACATCGAAAAGTAAGAGGCTCTGGTTGAAAGAGTTCGGTAAAACTACTATGTACTTATTAAATGACGAAAAGTCGTGAAAAGGCCAAACAATTCTGTGAATAAATTCATATATTTTCTTAGAAACGCAATCGATAAATATTACAAACTCTTAACACATTAAGATAAATTCGCTTGTAATAAGCTCGAGAACAAGGACTTTGAGTATACTTAAAAAAGGAAGTACAACTTGTCGCCTAATTGGGTCTGACAATGCTCCTTGAATAAGATTAGATTAAGCTTCAATTTTCCCATATGCAAAAGATGCAGCTGCGTGTTTTTTTTTTTTTTTTGTCGATTGAGCCGCTTTTAAATGCTTAACTGAACACATTGAACAGAGCCCAGATGTTGATAACGATGACGATGAGGGGTAAGGAGTGTTGCGGGGTTGCGGCATCAGCTGCAAATCCCCTCAGTATCGCAAGCAGCAGCTAGAGTATTGTTGTCGTAGACACGTTACCTTGGCGATCCCTAAAAACGCAGCCAATCAAGTGTAAAATCATAGAATTTTTAATTGATTCCAGCGACAGACGCAACGCAACGCAACGCAAGTTTGCATTAGTTTTTTATCTTCCATTTTTGCATTTCTTTTCATTGTTCGTTTATCCTAACTGTGAGCATTCAAGCTATGCCAGTTTGTATGGCACACTTTGCTTAAGCCTGGAAGTATGCTTTGAATTTTGTAAAACTTTACATCTTAAAATACTTGATAAGTTATAAAGAGACAATAACATTTAGCCATATAACAGTTTATAAATTTATTTAGAAAAAATTATATATTTGAAAACGTTTTGATTTATTTTTAAACTAAAACTTTCCTTTTTTCTTTCTGAATTAATTTTGAGTGGAGTTATTAAAAATTTAAAGTTAACATACTTAAACCAAAATAAATCTTTTAAAATACATTTTTAATATTTATTTTGTTACAAATTTTGGTAAAACTTAAGTTTGAGATTTGATGAAGTGTAAAAATAACAATTAAATTTGAATACTTAATGGATTGATGGATTAATAATAATATAATGTGTGGGAAAAATATTTAATTAAACAGTTGCAAGATTTTTAAAAACTTAGTTTTGTAGTTTCAAGCTTGAAGTTATAATTCTGAAACAAATTATTGCAAACAAATTTGGTACACTTTATTAAAAGTTATTTGAAAGAGTATTTAAACTTCCTTAACTTTAAAATATCTATATCGTTGATAAATTTTTCTGTTTCTATTTCCATATTTTCTCTCACACACGCTCACACCCTGTCTTTTCATCTCTTTCTCCCTCTGTTTTTTATCTCGTTTTTTGCTCTGGGTTCGATGGGTTTGAACCGTGGCAGAGCTTGAAGCACTTCTAATACCTCGGTTGGCATCGTAGCCATCGTAGCAGCGGGTCTTTTTTTTTATTTCTTAGTTAATTGGCAGTTTGTGTAGACGTTCTTATTGTTGTTGTTGTTGTTTTGGGGCGGCCCAGAGCGTCATCGTGCATCGTCATTTGAGCTGTTGACCAAACTGTAGAGCCTCCGTGCGTATACAGGGATCCATCAGAGCTGCCTGCTTTCCCACCTTCCTTCGTTCCTACCTTTCTGACTGCCTGCCTGCTTGGATGCTTGACGTGTCGCAGTGTGTGTTCGACATTTGCCAAGTTTCCTGTGTGTGTGTGTGTGAGAGTGCTGAGGGTCTCAATTGCCAGTTCCAGGTTTTTCGGAACCAAGCGGACCACTCGGCCAATTGAATTGTCCTCGGTATGACGACGCACTGCGTTCTGTTTGTTGTCCGATTTTAGTTGGGTTTTATGCCTGCCCTCTTCTTTCTCTCTTTCTCTCTTCCTCTCTCTTTTTCTGTTGTTTTCTCCATTCTCTCTCACGATTCGTTGATGTTGAACAAATGCAATTGAGCTGTGTGATGTGTGGGTGGCATGGGTTGAGAGTTAGGGGAATCAGGGGTCAGACAACTGTAATCAATTCTGCGCATATGACTGCATGCATTGATGATTTTTTTGTTTTTTAGGGGCAAAATCATCGACAGAAGGTGAAATATAAACGCCAAAATGGAAGCAACGATATTCATGAATTTCCCCCCGTTTCAAATAAAAGTCCCAATAACGTTAGCAACTAGATTCCCACATTGTCCAACAAATAAACTTCACAATGACTGCATCAGAATCCAAATCCGCACATAACTACTTAAGTAACCCTCGGTACGTCTTGAGACAAACGTTTTTAATAGCTGTCGAGTCGAGTCAAAGTCAGGTTAAATCTCGTAACAAACGCAATAAAAATAGGTCTGTAATGTTAAAATCTGTTTAAATCTGTGGCCATTGTCTTAATGCACATTAAAAAAAAAAACCAACCAAAAAAAAAGAAACCGCCCGAAACCAGCGTGCCAAATTTGTCGTAAGCTTAGAGACGAGGGGACGAGGGGTTTAAGTGGGCGGTAGCAGGCATGAGTTTTGGGCCATTAAAAAGATGCCAACAAGGCAATTGTCAAATGTAAATGGGCAAGCGTAATAGATGTCCACCGTTTTTACGTCCTTCACGTCCTTAACGTCCTCCTACCCAAGTTTGGTCCTCTTACCACAGCAAACGCAATAATTTGCAAATTTGCTCAAATAAATTCCCATGCAGAGAAAGCAAAATTCAGAAAGCAACGCTCGAGAATGAAAGAGAAAGAGGAGAGGAGAGAGAGAGAGAGAGAGATCCTAAATTATTTGCAAAAGCCGAAGCCAGTGGCAAATATATGCAAAGTCCCCGCAGCAGGAGGACGACATTTCTAAGGCACTGTACTGTCTCTCGCCCTTTCTGTCCGTCCCTCCCGCACTTCCCTCTTTGCAACGATATGCAAAACATTTGTTACGCCTCCCCCCGCCCTTTCGGACAACGGTCCGCAACGCCCACAAAAGCCCAAAGCCCAGCGTCAGCGTCAGCGTCAGAGATAAGCGGCAATTGTAGCCAATTCAAGGCGGCACAGCGTGGCATAAATAAATAAATAATCGATTGCAACAGACGCCAGCCGATGGCAACAGCAACAACAGCTCTACACCAGAGCCTGTCTACACTGAAAAGAAAGTTATATAGGTTCTTGAACTCGAAAGAATATTATAAAGAAAAGGGAGAAAAATCCGTAAGAAGCAAAGCTCAGCAAAACCTCGAAAGTTAAATAAGATTGAGAAGCAGTTACAAGGGCTAACCCGTTTTTATTCAACGAGAAATCGGACAACGGTTTCCCCTAAGGTTTTTGTCGGGTACTTCAGACCTCCCAACCTTAAAATCAGAGGTTAAACCCGATTTTCTAACAACAAAATCGGACCACGGTTTCCCTAATAGTTTTTTGTCAAGTACTTCAGACCTTCTAACCTCAAAATCGAAGGTTAAGAAAAAAAAACCAAAATATATCTAAATACGAATTTTGGAACAAACCGATGCTTTTTGGTTAGGTCACGTATTTAGCTATGAATAAAAATTAATTATTTGAAAAATCTCTTAACAAGATGTTGGTTTTTTGTCGGTAGCGCCAGCTTTTTTGTTCAGTGCATATCTAGAGTCGATAGCTTCTGGCTCCGCTGGCAATTAATTGGCCATTTGTTTTGGGGGAGTCTACCCGTATAGACCAGCTCTACAGCTGTACAGCTACAGCTTCAGGTCTACTGCATATCGCTGTCTCTCCGCACCCACCCCTCCCTTCCTCTAGTCACGCACGATGTTTTGTTGTTGTTTCACGCACGCGGTTCACTTGACAGGCGTCTATGGTATATACGAAAAGGCGACAAATCCCCAATACGCTGATGAGAATGAATGAGCTGCCGCACCAGTTACACATGTATCCACTATATCTATCCAACCATCATCATCTATGCTATCTAGCTCGGTATCTATGCGCATACAAATGTATCTCCGTTTGATATCCGTTCGACTAGCTTTAAAAACAACCTACGCAAACTTAGCAAGCGGCTGTGCTTGTATTAGTTGAATTGCAAGCTCGGCCTGTGCGTGTGAAAAGCTCGATGCTGGTGGCTTTTGTTTAATTGATTTGGAAAAGAACAAATAAATAATTATACAAATTTAATGTGTTTCAATATTTAGTTTTTCTTCTTCCCTTTTTAACAAATTTTCATATAATTATATTTTCCCCAAAAAAAAAAACAAACTTGAAAGAGATTTTTGATGGTTTCTTGCTGGTCTGTTCAACAATTTGATTCGTTGTTATATTTATTTTTTATGTTTTGTTGGGTTGGGTTGGGTTGGGTTTTGTTTGGTTTGTTGAGAGAGCGAACAGAAAAGTTTGGCCAACTTTTGGGCTTGTGGCCAGAAGCTGTGTCTAAGTTTTGCTTCCAGGCAGCAATGTTGTCTCCGGCTGTGACGGCTGCTTTTGGCGGGCAGACGCGGCAGTGAGGAGTGTGACTTGGAACGCTGCTGAAGACAGGCAGGGAGTGAGTGAGAGTGAGTGAGAGAGAGAGAGAGAGAGGAAGTAATTAAAACACAACTCAAAGGACATTTTAATTTAATCCCTTTGAGCTTGTCTCGCTGCTGTCTCGTCGCCCATCAGAAACATGCGCCGACCGCCAAGCCCGAAAATTTTATTTGCTCGCCGGAAGACGACGTCAATGGGGAGCCAGCCCAGCCCAGCCCAGTTGTAGACGGGGACTCCAGCTAATGTCCTGTTTCATTGGTGGAAAAGCGCAGCGCATAAATCATAACGCTCTATTTTTTGTCGCCAACGGGTGGAGCGGGGTGTTGGTTGGGGCGGGGGCATCCCCCTTGTTGATCCTGCTGCTGCTCCGTGCATTTTATTTATGCCGACAGTTTATTAATGTCAGGCTGCAAGTTGCAACAAGCAATGCCAAAGCGACCAAGCGTTAAAGGATGCCAAACCCAACCAACAACAACAACAAACGCTTCCAGATTCGGTTTCTTCTTAGTCTCCAGTTTGGGTGGCTTCAGGCTACAAGGCTGCAAGGCTGAAATTTTGGTTACACTTGGCAAAAAAAAAAATGTCGATGCACAAGTTTTTTTTTAACTACTTGGCAATTATGATTTCTGCCTTCTCAAAAGTAGCAGAAAGCTGGAAATATTTTTTCTAAAAATAAAAAATTATTTTTTCAACAAATCGATAATTAAATGTTCTTTAACATTTTCAAGAAATTAATGCAGTTTTTCTTTCAAAATTTCAAACTTCAAAACTTTTTTTTTTAAGTGTATCAACGAGTAACATTGCTTTGCTTGACTTGTAATTGTATTTGTTTATGGTCATGTGGCTGCAAGTCTTTTGGTAAATATGTATGCGTGTGTGTGTGTGTAAGTGTGTGTGTGTGTAGCTCATTTCAATGCCGCAACTTTTGATGAGAAAGTGCGAGGGAGTAAGCAAGAGTTTGGGAACTCTCGGTATGGGATCGAGACCAGACGCTGCACACACACACACACACACACACACACACACACACACACACATGTGCAGTTAGCCAACTAAAGTAACTAGGTTGGCAGCAGCAGCTTGGCTTCGCTCAACACCCACCCACTCAACCCCCGCCCACTGAGCAATAGCTCCACTTTGGTTCGCTTTGTTGCTTGTTATGCTAATTAGTTTTCGACGTTGACGTTTGCCAACAACCATCGCCGGACGACAGCGACGGCGACGCTGCCAACGATGTCTTTAATTGGTTCTCATGTTGCCCATCGCCCATTTGCCCCATTTACAGAGGCCCCACTGTACCACAGTGGCACAATAGTCGCCACTTGCCTTAAGCCACAAACAACAGAAGAAAGAAAATGAAATCAAAGTCAAAAGTTTTCATAACAATTTTGTCATTATAATTATAAAGTTAAATAAAACAAAAAAAATTAAAGAAACTCAAATAGTTTTGATGTATATTAAAATTTACTATATCGAGGGAGAAAAGTTCTTGGATTTTAGCTGATGAATTAATTATTGATATATTTTAAGAAAATTCAAAAAAATTTGTATAAATTTAATTAAAATGTTAAGCTTAACACAGAAGTAAAATTTCAATAATGAAACTTAAAAAAAAAATTTAATTATTAGAATCAATTTTTTTTTTTTGACTTTAATCAAAGTTTAACCACAGTGCAATGGGATGCATCACAATGTGGATGCCCCAGCTGTAGCTGAAGCTGTAGCAGCTGCTGCCATTTGCCATTTGCTGCTTGCCACTTGGCAGTTGCAACTGCCTCTCTGCCAGCACCGTAGACCCTTTTTGTTTTTTTTATTTTTTCTATTTTTTTTTTGCATTTTTTTTCTTGCCACTTTGGCACTGGCAATTAAGTGCAAACTGCATGCAACTTATTTGATTTGCCATTGTTAGCAAAGCAGCCGCAATTTGAGTCCTGCCAGTGCAAAATTGTTGCAACCTTTTTGCCCACCTTTTTTTTTTTTGCTTTAGAAATCTGTAATTTAATGCTAATTGTGTGTGAAACACAAGGCCTGCACTAAATTCTTCAATTCCTACTAAAAAAAACCCAATTCACACATTGCGTTAAAATCAAATATATCTAGGGTCTTTGGGTAAATAGAACAGAAACAAAAACTCCTTAACGCTTGGAATATATTTTAAAAAACATACAGAAAGAGTATGAAAAAGTTGCTAATGTTAATGTATTGCAACAGGTTGAACAGTAAAAGTCATGATAGAAAACTTTCTCTTAAGCACTTTTACTTGCTTTTGCTTATTATCTTTAGTTACAAAGCACAAAAGTCCTTTCAGAATTGGAGCAATATTTATTTTCGATACGATTTCCAAGACTTTTTTTTTCCATTTCATTGGCTATAATTTGGGTCATTATTTTTTTTGTTCCAAGAATTATAAAAAACACTTAAAATATAATAAGTACAATTTTATATAAAGCTATTAATTAATTATATTTTTAATATAAATATTATCTTAGAATTTTTAAGTGAAAATAAATATTCAAGTCAATTTTTCAGAACACCCAAATTCAATAATGTCATCAATATTTTTTTTAAGTAAACTAATAAAAATTAAACAATCAAATAATGAAGAAATTTATTGATTTATTTATTTAAATACTAGCTATGATACATCAATAGTTAATAGTATTATAAATAATAGTGCAGTAGTTGGAAACTAGTGGAAACTAGCCCCTTAGACCATAATAAAATTAATATTTTGTTCTATGTATATTTTTAATTGGGTTAGAAAATCTTTATATAGGCAAACAGGAAAAAATTCAAAATTTAATAATTAATAATTCCCTTAAAAAAAGAAATAAGTGAATAAAACTGCTTTGAAAACGTTATCATAGGGGTTTAATTTTTTTTATGCCGTTTTCAAAAATAAATAAATACATATATGTTCATATTTAAGAGGCTTTGATTTAAATTAATATTTTGATCCTAGAAATTTAAGTTTCAGATTCAAATGAAAAATGTTGGAATATCTCTCTAAAAAATGAACATTATTACACTGAAACTGAACTTTAAAGATTTAAAAAAAAATTTAATTGAATATGAAAAAGTTTTATTGCATTTTAATTGCCATCAAATTTGAAACTATTTGATAAAATCGCTTTAATCTTTCTATGACAGCTGAAACTGAGAAGCACTTGCTATTTGGTAGACCCACACACACACCCACACACACACACACACTCGCATTTGGTGTTAGTTCTGTTTTGCGGTTTGTGGCTTATGTTGAATGCATTTCGATTCGAAAATGAATGCTTCGCTCTCAGTGCATATTCGAATGCTCGAAATACAAAACTCAGCACTTGATTCACCCAATGTTTGCCTCCTTTTGCCAGGCCCAAAACCAAACTTCTCCTGCCGTCCGCCTAATATCCTGCTGCTGGCTGGCCCGCAATTGTGTTTTGTTGTGTTTTACCCAAAAACTGTCAACATTTACAGGCCCAATTGTCCAGTGCAAACGTTATGATAATCACCGACAACGATGCGGCATCAACGTTGGCAGCAGCAACACCAGCACCAGCAGCAGCTGCACCAGATGGAGCAGCAAATGGAGGCGCAGCAGGATATCAGAAAGACAGAGGGGGATGAATGAATGGGGACGAAGTCAGGTAATAAACAATTCCATTTACCGACAGCTGTCAGCAAATAATGAAAAATTTAATAAAGATATATATATATATATAAATGCACACACATGAACGATTCAACAATTTACACAGCGAGAAAAATATGTAAAAAATAATTGGCAAAAAAAAAAATGAATTAATTTAAATAAAATCTTTTTGTCTTTTGATTTCTGATTCTAATTAAATACAAAAAAAAAAATATATCAAAATAGATTTAAAAATTTTAAATAATTGTTTCGTTCGATGCAGGACGAAAGGCTCACCCACTCAGCTTTTCTTTTTATTTTTTGTTGGCGCTGGGAAAAATGTTGATGACCACACACACACACACACTCACACACACACTAGAACACACATACACTTACACCCATTCGGCCTGTCCGCAAACTGTCCAAATATGTTTGGTTTGGTTCGGTTTTGGGTTTTGGGTTCGGTTTGGTTTGCCCTTTCTGAGTGAATCGTTCCGAGCAGCGTAACGTAACGGAACAGAATGGGATTGCGATTGCGATTGCCAATGGACGAACTAAGGCAGTTGTGGCTGAGGGGGGGATAAAAAAACAGGGAGGCGCAATGATGAGCGAAAAATTGACATGCATGTAATTAGTGACATAAGGACAGCTCGACCAATTGCCCACCATTTGGCGATTCGATTGGCAACTGGTGACGTCTGGTTTTGCTTGATGACGACCTACACACAAACACACACACACACACACACACATACATACACACAAACAAATATATCAATTATGCCGTTTATGTTGCCGTGAACACTGAATTTTTGACTTTGACTTAAATTAATTTTCGATTAAAAAAAAAAATTAAAAACAAATACGATTTTAATGCAAGAAACAAAATTAAACAACAGTTCGATGATGTCGGGGATGAGGGGTATTTTGAATATTTTATGACCAAGTTTCGATGCTTTGTTTCATTCCACTCGTTGCAATCTCATATTTAAGGCTTTTATTTTCTTAGGTAATTGCTCTCTCTTTCGGTTGAGGGTCAAGTCGAATGACCAAAGGCCATGTAACCGAATTGTGGGCATAGGGCAATATCAATATTTAAGCGAAAATGATGACAGCTACAACAACAAAAGAGCCATAAACCAAAAGCTACCAACTCGTTTTCAAATTCGTCTGTCCAATGGACCAACAACAAAAAAAAAAACAAAACCAACAACTCAGCCCCAGTGTCTCCTGTCTCGTCAGCATCCGCTGCGCCGTTGGCGTTGCCGTCGCTGTCGCCGTTGGCGTTGGCGTTGGCGTCACTTGTCACATTCACGTTGACTCTTCGTTGACACGTCGACAAATTGTCAACAACGTTGCCACAGCATTTACCATTAAAGAAACCAAAACGGCACCAACAATAATAAAAAACACACACAAAAAAAAGTTGTAGTAAAATTTTTGGTTTAAGTGGGCCGGGGGAGGGGAGCTAGGGGCAGCGTTGAAGCGTTATTTGACCGAAAAAAAAAAAAATTGTCATTCACTCAACGTTTGTCCACTATTAGCTGCAGCTACTAGTAGCAGCAGCATTTTGCACGCCGTATGACGCAACATTTTATGCCGCTCAGTGGATTTGCAACACTTAACAGCAGCAGCAGCAGTGGCAGAAGAGTCCTTGCTGCTGCAACTGGCGTTGGCGTCTGCCACATTTATCAACGCCTCGTTCAACAGCAGCATCCAAGTGAGGGGTAAAGGGAGTAGTTGTTGCTGGCGCCAGTGCAACTATTCGAGGCTGCCTTTTGACTATGGCAAAAAAAGACAAAAAAAAAATACAAATTTGTGCAGTTTTGGTCGAAAATTTCTGGTACACACCGAAAAATGCAATTCAGCACGATTTGCATTTTTCCTAGCAAGGGAAGTTCAGGAGGGATGGGCGGGGGGGGGGGGGTTGATACAGTAAAGACCACTACTTACATACATGGGTCAACCCTTAACCTCAACCCTCAAACGCACACGCGTGCCGAGTGCAACACACAGAGGCACAACTCAAAGCAGCTTCAAAATTGTCTCTCCCAGCTCTAAACTGTCCAGCAAAAAAAAAAAAAACAAAAGCAACAACTGTTGTGTGACAATGTTGAAAAGACACATACAGAGAGGAAGAAAAAGAGAGAGTAAAAGAGAGAGAGATAATACAAATATATAAGATTATAGACATGCCTTGTAAACACTCAAGGTCAAATAGATAGACCAGCTGAGATTGCAGTAGAAATACACTCATGTTTGGAATCTTTAATAAAAAGGATAAGAATACTTATAGACCAACCCTGTGTCGTACCAAAGACATTGTAGTATTATAAAGTCTATGGTCTTACAAACTCTGCAATCGATAAGTTATACTTAAGGGATGAAAATATATAAGAACCCTGGCTCAGGAGAGTAGACATCAGTAGTATACAAAAGTACAACACGACTACATATCCGAAATAGCACTTCTATTTTATTAGAGTATCCAACAATCGTCATTCGCTGGTTTTAAAAAAAAACGTTCAGTTGATTTTACGCCTCAACTTTATTTCATACCGGGTTACTTATATGCAAATCGTTTCCTAAGGAGTAAACTACAATAATGCCATTTATAACAAAAAAATAATCTAAATAATAAAAACTAATAAAAATTAAAACAATATAATAATATAAAATAAGTTAAATAGACTTGATTTAAGTTAGCTATAAACGCAATGTATTTTGACTAACATATTTTTGATTTTTTATACTCTGATTTGGCTTTGTGCAATGTCTGTTCATCTTTTTTCGATACGCTTTAACTTAGAGAGTTGAAATTTTGCAAAAATCTTCATCTATGGTCGGTACAGATAAAGTGTGAAGAGTGGGCTTTTACGCTAACTGGTTTGCTGGGAAATCGATAAAATCGATAACTGAAAATCGATCAAATTCACACATTTTCCAAATCCTTGAAGCTAAAGTAGCTAAAATTAGTCAGTAGACAGCAATAAAAACAAAAATAACTGTTGACTAGCTATCCTTAAATATTGACTACCATTAATTGAAATTTAGAGTGACAATTCAGAATCTCCCTTGTTATCCTCGTTTTTTCCATGATTTATGGTAGCTGAATTAAGCGTATCCCTAAACCGAAACCCAATTGCAATCGACCGAACTTGCGAATTGTAAGCGACTCTTTCTATTTGTTGCAAGTTGAGATGGCAACAGGCAACAATTGATTTGAAAATTTTTGATTATTTTTCAGATAAAATAATTAAGTGGGCTCAACTTAAAGGGAGTTGCATTTTTCAAGTCCCTCTCTCTTTCTCTTTCTTTCATTTTGCATTTGACTTGCCAGACAGGATGCTTCACATATTTTATCACAAGCGATTTTCCCAACTTCACCAACCCCCCTTGCCCACCCCCTCTCAGCAGCAACATTAATCAAAGCAAAAATGCAGGCAAAATTTCCATGCGAATGTGTTTCGAGTGCCTTTTACAGTTATAAATTTGTGCACACTCACCAACACACACACACAGACACACACACATGGACACTCTTTATGCTACTCGAGTCATGCCACACACAGATAGACAGGCGCACACCAACACATACACACACGGGCGCACAGGCAATGGGAAAAGTGTCAAGTTAATGCCAACAACAGCAACAGCAACCGCCTTTTGTACAGGTGCAAGTGGGCGTGGCTGTTACCCGCCCACCTGCCCACGAACAATCTAATGACTGCGATGACGGTGCCATTTGCTCAACAACAACAACAGCAACAAAATGCAACAGACACATGCACATGCACACACACACATGCACACACATATATAGAACTCTGCACTTGAAGAAGTTTTCTATTACGAAGCTTCAAAACTAAAATTTGAATATAAAATCAAAGTAAATATGACGATTTATCTTTTATTATTGACAGTTTGTTAAAAGCTAAACTTAAAAACATAAACTTAGAGCAAGGCTCTTAAGGCCCTTAGCTAAATTAATTTAAAGCTATTTCAAGTTTTATTCAATTTTTAATCTTAAATTTATCGATAATATATTTGAATTTTTTTATTTTTTGATCAATTTTCATCCGAATGAAATGAAAACCTTGAAATTAAATAAAAATTTTGATATTTTGTGTTCGATATATTAATAAATTATCGATAACAACAGTCTAACTCTCACAAAGAATATTATAATAGGACCAAAGAAAACATTTTATTGAGAAAATCCGCAAAAAAAAAGAATCGACTATTGCCTGGAAATGAATTTGTAGTGATGAAAACTTCGTTTAACGGAAGTTCTTCTTTATGGAAGCTCGACTTTACCAATATAAATATCGAATTGGGCAGGTCTTAAACAAAATACTTGAAAGGCCACCTAAAGAACCAACAAAAGTTTCGTTACGTTGCGAAAAATGTTGCTTAGGAATTTTGCTCGATATTATACAACCAATTTTCTTTTAAGTGTACGCATAGTTTATAATGATGTTGTTGTTGTAGTTGTTGTAACCGTCGCTTAGTTGCTAAGAAGACGCCAACGTTTGGAAGCGAGTCTTTAGACAAGTCAAGCGAACTGAAGTTGAGTCACGGTTGTGCACTGACAATGATATGTGCCCGTTATGAGAGTACTCTCTACACACACACACACACATACTGTCAAGGCCACACACACACACACACTCACTTATATGGAGACAGACACAGTTTTGTTGTGCCGCCGTTTGCAATGACAGAGCGCACTAACTGGGTTGAATGCAGATGGTGGGAATAACGTGGCGGGGCGGGGTAACGCTTTTGCAAACGGAAATATTGTTGACAGTTGTGGCATATTATCATACAAGGATGGTTTTCCCAGGCGTGCGTCTCGTAATTGCTCAACATTTGTCGCACGGCATTAAAAACCAACTGCACTCAAGTATGAATGTGTCTGTGTGTGTGTTAGTTTGTGTTAGTATGTGTAGAACACTTTCCTGCTTCGTCCTTTGCAAAACGTGAACGCATCGTTATGAATGCTCGTTCATTTTGATTTTGCCAATTATCGGTTGCAATTTCAAGTTCAAAATCACATAAAATACGAATATTGCACTAGCGACATCTTAACGACTTAAGTATACCCTACCTATATTGTTAAATGTTTCTTTCCGCTATGTTTGACATAAAATGAAGATTCTTTGTCGAACTTACTACAGTCGGATTTGAGTGCGTTGTCGGCCTGGTGTCTTTTCTTAGAAGTTCCCCTCATACTACAGTTGCTTCTTCCTTGATGCTTCAAAATTATCGAAAGAGTTTAATGACCGCTTTACCACACCCTGAACTCTTTATGCCTCTAGTATGTCCCGTCCTTGAGTATGGATCTTGAGTGTAGTACCTGCAATATGGGGTCAAACCGTAGAGCCATGCATGTAGGATCCCTAGTACAATCAATCCCTGAGTATGGATCTTGTGTGTGTGGTCCCCGGAAAATGGTATTTACCCGAATATAATTGAATCTGTTCTTAAGAAACGCCTTAGATTTGGCCTTAGAAGTTTTAGCGTGGTTCCTAGAGTTGACCTTCGTCCTTATTCAAGTAAAGTCCCTTTAGTTTATATTTCCTTCCCGGCAAACCGTACGACTATGCAGTAGGATTATTTTTAACTTATCTACTTAACCCAATTGGATCTTCCTGTTACTTTTGTACCCTTTAAATCTTGCTAGAGCAACTGTTCAATTCATTCAGCATAACGTGTTTATGCCCTGACTTTGTCTCCTTGAAGGCCTTTCTTCCATTACTAAAGAATCGACCCTTGATGGTGCTTTCTATGGTTTTCCCAATCTACGCAACAAATGTTAGATTTCCTTATAGAATTTCGCAGAGCGTTAACGTTAACTTTTCAAATTTGTGTTACCTTTATTTTGAATTTACTTTAAGATTTACATAAACAGATTTGAGATCAACAAAACAAGTTTATTTTCAAATATTAATTGAGTTTAATACGAAAATGAATATAAATTACAATAACACTTTTGAGTGTTTGACTTTGCCACGGCCATAAAAAGCTTAAGCGTAGCTTTAGAGCAACTTTGCAGTTACGAAAGCGGGCATAGAAGTGGCGCCATCTGGTTGAAAAGCTTGCAAGAGGTTTAAGTCCGTGCTAAATTCAAAGCGAAAGCTACAATTCAAAAAGGTGGGAATTTTGAAGTTTTGTTTTTGAATAGAGTTCAAACCAAAATATTGATGGTTGTTTTGCTTTTTTAGTGAATTAATGGCTTGCTAAGTAGGCTATGCTAAATAATTTAAAAATGTAGGTTCGAGGCTAGAAAAAATTTCATTTTTGTTTTGCAATTCGACAAGCACATAAAATTAATAGTTATTATACATAAACAAAAAACAAACAGAAATTGCGAATTTATTAAAAGTAAACTATATTCGACCAAACCAAAATCACAAGTTTAAATAATCAAAATCTCTAGAAATGGCGGAGCTAGACAATTCGAATAATTTGTCGGTGGAAAATGTCGATAATAACATGGAAAAAAGCGTTGTTGAAAGAACTGAAGTCCTAATGACAATCTCAGCCGAGAAGCAGCTTTGGAGCAAAATTGAGGCACAGTTTCAGGAGCTCAAGGATCGCCAGAAACAACTTACCGATCAGCTGCTTCAACTCAAAAATATGTGTGATGTTGTGGAGGATCCCGCCCGTTTGAACCAGGAACGCGAAGAAAACAATGAAGATGAACATGAGGATTGAAGAGTGAAAGGAGTAAGCAACGATGTCATGAATTGGACTAAAGAAATTCGAAAACAATCTAAATTTCAAGTCACTTCATTAAAAATAAAATCTAACTAATTGGACAAAATATTTGAATCTGATTTTGATCGTGTTTTAATGAATATTTTATAGCTCTAACTTAACCTAAAAGCAATGTGAATAGTAATGCAAGAATTTTTGTTGTGTATAATAATGTTAGATCGGTAGCTCCTCTCCAAAGGATGGAATGTGTGTTTTCTGTCGGAGTGACCAGATGAGTACACAGGGTCGTTGTGAGCTGTGTTGTTTCCCGGTCGAGTACCAATAACTTGTTGGATGTTTCCAATGTTGCCAGGTGGAGTCTTTCTTTTATCGGTGGTAAGGAGAAGTCAAAGTCAAAATTATCGACGGATATATCGTTGATTTTTGGTTACAGCTGATGCGTTGGTTAGGTTTGAATAGCATAGAATATGAAGAACTTAGCCTTTTACTGGCTCAAACATTGAGCTTGCGGATCGATGTGAGTTGAAAATAGTTATTATGATAGGCTGGAATTAGTTTTGCTTTGCTTTGATTACCGATATCCGATTTTATTATAATATAATAAAACTTTGTGTAGTAAAAATCGTAGGGTTATCTTTTTCCTTTTGGTCTCTTTCCTGAATGTTAGGTTCTAAAGCTTTGGGTGTTATATTCTGTTTTCGTGTAGTTTTTCTGTTCTTCGTTGAAAAAACATTTCTTTTATTTTAGGGTACAGTGTACTTCTGAATGTTTTTAGCATTTCTAAATATTCAGGTGCGCTATTAAATTTAACGGTTTGGTCAAACGAATCAGTTCTTCCGCAGAATAACTGAAAGGGTGTGTGTTTTGTAGTAGAGTTGATTGCGTTGTTATAAGTAATTAGAGTTTCGGTTATGGTTTCGTCGTGTTCGTTAGGTTGTTTCTGTTGTTTCTTGGTGTCTTGAATCGTTCTGTAAATTTCTTCAAGTGCGGAATGTAGCCGTTTTACGTAAGATTGTTGAAATGGTGTGACATGAAGTGAAATGACATATTTTAAGCAGAATTTGCGGAATATATCGCTGGAGAATTCGGCTCCTTGGTCGTAAACTATTGTATTGGGAACTCCGAGATGACAAAAAAAGTGAATGAGAGATTTAATGCAACAAACTACGTTTCTATTTGAAATTGGGTACGCAGCTGCGAGTTTGGAAAATGTGTCAATAATAATTAGATTGAAGTTATTATTGATAGTTAAAATGTCAATTTGAATTATGTCGAGTGGTTCGTTAGGGATCTCTGGAAACTCAAAGGGTACTTTTTGAGGGGAAATTATCATATAAGGAAGATATTTGTCACGTTTTCGTTGTTGATTAGAGCCTGGTTGGGTTGTATATGGTATGTTGTGGTTTGGTCTACTTGCACTTTTATTGGTTGTTTGCTTGTTTGATCTCCTATTATAAAATTGGGCATTTTCTATCTGGCACTGTTCATAGGCTGTTTCTATACTACCGGGCCTATTCAATCGTAAAATAGTTTTAAGTGGCTCTCTAAGTCCTGCAATGAATGCACTTAGGCAAACTTCGTTATAAATCTTTTTTTTGGCATCTACAACGCTGGTTGATTCCCCCTTGTTGTTTATGACAGAAAATAGCTGACTTCTAATTCTGGTTAGCCCGAAATAAAATTGTCCCAAGGATAAGTTATTCCGGAAGGTTTGTAATTCGTTTAAGAGAACGAATTCGCTTTTCTTGCATGAATACAAGCGTCGCAAGTTCGTTTTAATGTCGTCCCAAATGTGTGGTGTATCAGCCAAAATTAAAGCCTCGTCCGCTCGACCTACAATTTTGTTCCTTATTACTCGGAGGGTAAGTAAACCGCAAGGTGTTTCCTCTGCACCACCGATCAACCTTAAAATCTCTTCCGCACTCGTTATGTACTTGTCCAGTTGTCCTGGATTGCCGTCAAATGTCGGCAGTTCCTTGACAAACGCTAAAATGTCAGATGCGCCAAGTGTTGTGCAGATTTGACTATATCCACTAACGGTAGTTGTCGGAGGGTTTGAAATATTTCCAGAATCCATTATAAGAGTTCGAGGGTTGCTTCTCTAATTGTTCGTGTAGTTCTTGAAGGTGTTGCTTAAAATGTCTAGCTAATGAACAGATCTTGTTTGTACTATTATACAAATATATATTCTATATAAATACTTTACTTTTTTGCTTTTCATATATGGTTGTATATTTTTTTGATGCGTAGGTTTAATTTCTAATGTTGCGTTAAATCTGCAATTCAAGAAAATTAATATTTGCACTTAGTTTTTAATATATTTTATTTGTGTTTCAAGTGTAAAATATATTTATGCATGCTTTCATTCTTTACAGTGTAAAGAGGCTATGATTGTAAATGATTTAACGTTTGAATCGTTTAATATTCGTTTTCTTTAAGAACATGTGATGTGTTTGTAATATTTGTGTGCAATTCAGCAGTTTTTGGTTTTACATTTTGAGTTTGTTTTTCGCTTGGGGAATGATCAGCGATTGATTCACAATTCCGCTTTTATATTTGAGTTTTGTTTAAACAATTTAAAGGTCAGTCTGGATAACAACGTTTAGTTTGATGTTGTAAGCTGAGAGTTGTACCAAAGAGCATAGAATTATAAGAGTGTGTAATTGGCAAGAAAAGCTCTTCTCAGGGTTCCGCGGTGGTACACTTCACTGCTTTGCTGTGTTAGCAACATTAATGAAAGGTTTTGGGTTGTTTACATATTAAATTAAAAATTTTGTTATTTGCTGCATTGCACATTGTTGTCACACACACACACACACATGTATCTTCTATTAGCGAATATAACATTTGTTATTTTTGAAACTGTGATTCAAGAATTTATCATACATTTATAATTTTACACTTTTCACATTATACTAACAAGAATAATAAGTGTACGAGAATGAGTTCCAATCCAGTTTTCGGCTAAGCTTGGTGTGGAAGTTGACCTCAGAAACCTCCTGGTTTCAGTTGTTATTTGTATAGATGTATCCAAGTTTCATGACTGGAATCAACGAATCCTGCTTTCAGTTGCTGTTTATAAGTATGATGATTTCGGAACAGAAACGTCTTGACTCTTCGGCTTTCGAAACAAAACTACTTCAATGAAGATTTTTTAGCTCTAAGTTGGCCTAAGAACGAATACAAGAATGTTGTGTATATGTCGATACGATATCGGAGAGCCGCCTGCCACAGCTGTAAAGTGCTGACTCCGCTTGCGGCCGGATGCTTTGCAGATGTTTAGTTTTGATGACGCGACGCGTCGGCCGTCGTTTTGTTGCAACATTGTAAGCTGATCGGCTCAAATTGACACTTGAATGTGAAGTGTGGATGCGCGGGGTGGTCTGAAAGATGATCGATTTAATGACACTTGTCGTGGTTTGAGTGTAGGGCTAGTGTAAGAGACTGAACGATCGTAATTTGAACTTTAAAACTATCGAATATTGGTTTCAAAAATATTGTTGGTAGTTTTATTTAGCTTAAAACTTGAATAAGAACAGCAAAAAAAGGTAAAATATTATAGGATCTTATTTGGTTTTATTTGAAAGAGTATATCGTCGGCGTTGCGAAACTTAAGCGAGATGCCCTCAACGAATTGTAGCTGCTCCAATTGCAGTTCGCTTTTGAACTCAAAGTTGGCCAACAGCTTGACCAAAAACACTTTCATTATAAAAAAGCTATAGCGACGACCTGTCTCAATGAGAAAAAGCTTGAAAGTATTAATAAGAAGCACTGCAGATAAATTTACAAAACTTACCGATGCAGGTGCGCAATCCTTTGGAGAAGGGTAAAAAACTGTAAGAGTGTCGCCGCTGTGAACATTTTGATGGATCGGGCTCAACATGCGTTTCATTTGCCGTTTCCTTAAAGCTATCGTTATCGTTATCGCAATCCTTTGCTTGTTGAAAGAAACGTTGCGGCTCGAACTGTGTCGCCCTTTCGCCCCACCAGCGTTGATCGCGTTGCATGTTGAACGTATCGAGTACAATGATCGTATTTTGTGGCACAATCGCTTGCCTGCCGGGCAATTGAAAATCGCGGCTAACATGCCGCAAATTCATCGGCACCGTTGCCAGCAATCGCAACGCCTCATTGACAAACGCATCCAAATAGCGCAACTGCTGCAACTCCTCGACGCCCACATGGCTGGCATCGTTGCCATGCGGCAAAACGCTTTGAATTTCCGAGCGGAGTCGCTGCTGGCAGTCGCCCCTGTCTGTTGCCAAACAGAGCAAAGCTATCATAATGCTATTCGAAACTGTCTCAAATGACTGTGAATAAATTATATATATTTTTGTTGTTGTTCTTGTTGTTTGATTGTACTTACCACCAATACCATTGATTGTGCCTCGTCCTCAATGTCCTGCAATGTTAGTTCACCGTTGGCGGCAAGTTGAAACATTTGTTCAATGAATATGCGACGTTGCCACGGCACAACATCATTAACATTAACATCAGCATCAACATCATTACTATCATCAACAACATTGCGTAGCTGCCAATTGCGATGCTTGCGTTGCACAATCTGTGCCACAAAATCGACAAGCAGCTGGTTGCATGCCTCGGCCTCAGCATACAACTGTGGCGCCAATATGCGATGCAACAAATCGATTTGCAGCCACGGCTTCACAATTTTAATAGCCGAGATTTCGAGCAGCCTGTTCAAAAGTTAATACACATTTGTTGGATTTTGGTACGCTTGGAAACATTTTGAGAATTCGAAAAAAATATGAAAATTGAAAACAAACGAGTTTTCTTGTTTTAATTAACATATTTAAGGATGAATTAATTTTTTTTGAAATTGTGAAAATATTGAAAAAAACATTATTAAAAAAATTATCTTAAAATTCAATAAATAATTTTTTTAGCTTTAAAAAAAAAACTTTCATAATAAAAAGGTTTTTAATTTGGTTAACAAATTTTTTCCTTAAAACGATTCTCTAACTTCAACAAGGTCATAATGTTCTTTTCCAAGTGTACACACACACATACACACACACGAAGATAGAGCATCAAAAGGACTCACCGTTTGTAGGTTGTGGCAATGTGTGCGTCGTCAGCTTGCGTGAAATTCGTCGGTGTTCCCATAATTGTGACTGCAATAAAACGGCAAGAAGGTGTTAAGCCAAACAGACAGAGACACACACTTAAAACAAGAAAGAGATAGAGCAAGGCATGACGACATATACATATGTATGTTAAAGTTAAGCTAGCTAATTGAAGACCTTTTAAACATCAGCTGAGCTTTCGCAACATCATTTTGTCTTACGACCCGTTTGAACCACGACATTTTCAGCGCAAGGACGAAAGTGTCCCTCGAACAACAAGCACACATCACACTCAGGGTTTGAGTAGATCTTTCACCTGTTTTGCCGCTGGCCAACAATCTGTTGATGGCCAAACGCTAACAGTTTAAGCCAACCATCAAATTGCCAATGTCAAGCTATTAAAATTGAAGTCAACTGAAGTCCTTGGTAGCAAAACCACAACTGGAGACCTGAGGCGGCTTTAAGACGGGTTTGTATGAAATACCATTTGAATCCGATTTTCACATATTGTCAAAGTGTTTTAGGGGTTGTGAATATTGTCTTAATCAAACACAAAAAATCTTAAAATTTATCCAGAAGGGAATAAAAAATCTTAAAGACTTTCGACTGAAGCTAAAACGCAAATCGATAGAAGGATAGATAAGTGTGTGGATATGGATAAGGATATGGATATAGATAAGTCTACGGATGAGAATAGTCACAGAGGATTTACCCTTTCCTATTATATTTTTGTTTTGCTTTGACTATTTTCCGCAACACCCTTTCTCTATTTCTTCCTCTTTCTAATCATAATTTAATGTTCAAAATGCTAGCTAAGCTTTTGTTTCTTTTCTACTCTGCCCCTTGCATTTGTCGTTGTGGTCCGAATAAATGAATCGTTTTCTCTCCGTTTCTCTCCCTTTGGGATCTTGCGTACGTGAGCCGCATAGAAACTGGACAAACGTGTCGCGTGAAAGCCGCCAACTACAAACAAAGTCAAGACAAATATAGACAGACAGACAGACAGTCGGACAGAGCGTCAGACATATGTAAGTACAGCTTGTTTGATTGTTTCGACATATGGTGTTTTTGTGTACTATTACTTACGGCATGATACCTCGAGGACGGCACGACTGAGCATATCCTCGGCGTCCTTGAACTTGACCGCATTGCCATGCAAATGATTTTGTTTGGCAAATTGTTCGATTAGCTGATTGCCAACCGCATTGAATACATCAAAGAAACTCACAACAATATTATGATTGAATGCCGGATTCAATTGCTTGCGACGCAATTTCCATTTTTGACCTGCACAAACCCAAAAAAGCAATTAGTATCGCATGTCTCACTCGCACTCTCACTCGTAATCTTACCTCTTGCATGCAACAGGCCGCGGCGAGCAAAGAAACCCTCCTGCATGAAGGTCTTGTCAAGACATTCGGGGGCATTCAATATGCATTCCATGTCAGCCGGATCATCTATATAGAGCAGAGCACGCGTACCAATCAATACTGCCAACGGCCTTTCGAACATGACACGCAGCCGTGTCACCTTGTCAAGAATGCCTAAAGCCCAACCAAAAAAAAAAGTTTATGTCAAAAAAGTACTTTCGAGGGTCTAGAAGAATTTAAGATAAGCCACTCAACTGTTTGGATGCAAATTGATGCAGAGCAGTAACCAAAGTAGAGGCTGCTGTGCGACGCCGCGCCAACCGTTTAGCTGCCAGATGAGGCGCCAACATTTTCGCTGCTGGTAGGCCAACAAAAGTGCCAGCAATGTGCCACAAACCCACATTGCCACATACAAGTGCATCGTTGTTGTTGTTGTTGTTGTTATTGCTGTCGTCGTTTAATGCGGTACTTTATAGGCAACTCAGCGTTGCTGGCCGAAACGGTTATATAGCCAAGTTTAAAGCCACACACGATTTGTTGTGCTCAAAGCTTTTTTTTGCTTAGCTTTGCTTCAATCCGTTCGCTTGGCCAACTCAAAGCCAACTGAACACAGCGCAAATAAATAAACAACGTTTGTGCCAATAATTTTACAAAAACAAAAACAATTTTTATTGTCATATTATTTATTTTGTTTTTTTTATTGCCTTTTGTTTAGCTTTGCTGCCACTGAAAAAGTTTATACGAAATGGCTATGATAAAAGTAATCAAATTTATTAAAATAATAAAAATATTCAAAAGCAAACATTATATACACTGTTCAAAAAAGAGTGTCAAGATGAATTAGTCAAATTTCTACATGATTTCTAAAATAAAAAATATTGTTCACAAAAAAAAAATTAATTCAATAATTATAATTTTTTAGTTTTGATAGAATAAGTCAACTTCATTCTTGATTTAAATATGGAATAAAAATACTTGTATCAAGTACAAAGGTTCTTAAAATAAGAACAAGAGAACTTGTATCAAGTATAAATCGAGGAATACTGAAATCGAGATCTTACAGTACTTAAGTCAAGAATTGGAAGAACATTCTTAAAGAAAACTTAAATCAAAAACGAACGAACTTAAAAACCCATCCCGTGGATCAAAAACGGCCATCTCGGATTCAGTATGGAATCAAGTACAAAGTTTCTTAAAATAAGAACAAGCGAACTTGTATCAAGGAATACTGTAAATCGAAGAATACTGAATCGAGATCTTACAGTACTCAAGTCAAGACTGGAAGAACTTAAATCAATAACAAACGAACTTGAATCATTCGCGGATTCCAGTAATTCCTTACTTAGTGGAAAATCATATTCGAAATGTAAGTCTTTTAAGTACGAAATACTTGATTATTTCTATCAGTGTATATTTGATATAATTATCAACTTGAACTTAAAAGCATTTTTATGTTTGTTAAACTCGAATTCAATTTTGTAGAAATCAGCTTCTCCGTGATTTGACCATTTTGAGTATAAAGTTCCTGAGCCAGGGTTGTCAACATGACTTATAATGCATTCAATAAAAAAGCAACTCGCCTTAAGTAACCAGGAAACATTTTCAAGTAAAATCCCATTTAATATTCGTGATAATTATTTTGTAATTTGATTTTTTTTTAATCCATTATTCGCATTTAATCGAAATTTTGCTTTGTCACAGCGTCAAGTTTCAAGTGTCAAGTTGTTATGTGAACGGAAATCGATTAAGAATCCAAACGAACACCTTCTTAAAATATATAAGTAAAAGGGACATAGCTTCAGGTACGCTTAAAGTCATTTAATACGGGAAAGGGAAAAAAAAAATTGTATGAAAAATTCCTGCAGGAAATTCAAGCAATAAATAAAAGTGAAAATAATAAATAAAGAATGGTGGAACCGCAAAAGAGACAGCGGAATGCCAAAAAGGGCAAATGGCACACGGGGGAAACTCGACAATGGACTTTTAACGTCATTGATGACATGACAACAAGAGACAGCAAGAGTGACTTAGAAAGAGACAGAGATAGGGAGCTACTAGCGTCAAGAATTTCTTGATTAAGTTATAGGGAATGCCAAATGCTTCAAATGCCACACAGCACACAATTTGTTAGCTCCCTCTCTCTTACTCTTTCTCTCTCTCTTTATCTGACTTGTCGGGTTTGGGTCAAGTCAATAAAGCATGCTGATTAATGTCAAATTGTTGTTGTCTTTTTCTTCTTTATTTTGCATAAATTAAGCATAAATCGCCAACATTTCGCCAGCTGCCGTTGCCGCCAAATGCCAAATGCTTTGCATCTTCTGCCACCCGACCCTTGTTTATTTGTCACTTCAACCTCAGAATCATATTCCTCTTAAACAAACTTAATGGTACCTGCACAAGCATTTAAGCTGATTTAAAGCAATTATTATAAACGATTCTCGAAAACCCTGGAAATATATTTTTTTTATTATAACTAGAAAATAATTGTTAATTATTATTAAACTAGATGCATTGAGCATTCCGAAAGTCGATTCTTTTAATATTTCGTCAACTCTTTAAACATTTTTGCCCCACAGCTCAGTTACACTGTTACCCAAGCCAATTTAACTGGTTAACTGAATGTGTCAATCGCACGATTTTGATTTTTTCCATTCCACCCTTTCTTTTTTACATACCCTGTAGAACATAATGATACTTAAAATGGGTGTATAAGTACCTTATATATAAAAGCTTATCTTATCGAACTAACAGAAATTGAAATAACTATATTCGCAATAAAATAATATTGCAAAAATAAATTGAGGTATAAATTATCCTACAACTTTTATCACTAAGAACCCTTTGGCGGTTTATGTGCTTCACTCCCCTGGTAGGTTCAGTCGGTCTAACCTACCATAACCTATCCTATAACTTAAGTTTGAACAAAACACAACTATGAAGAAAAACATAAATGAAAATCGGATCAGTAGTTTTGGAGTTCATCCCTGACAAGCATCGTGAAACTGGAATAATGTATAAAATAGAATATATAATCGACTCATCCGTTCTTTTGAGTCGAATAAAATTAGGTGTACCTATTAAATCTTCCCATAACTTTTCACTATTCAATTCTCTGAGATCTCAGTTCCAGTACCAAAGATATCGATCCTGTTTTCTTTTTTTTTATCGAAACTAATAACTACTAATTGACCGTTGGTTAGATTAGTTTTTTTCTGGGATTTTTTCCTAAAACTTTAAAGTTAACTTTTCAAATTTGTTTGATCTTAAATTTCAACTTAAGTTTTTAAATAAATCTTATAGTTTTCACTGGATTTAAATTTTAATTATTTCTTATTCTATTGATTTGACAATAAATAAAATTTAGCATGAAAAAATTAAACTACCTTTTAAATATGCTGAATTTATATATCTTGATTGAATTTATTGGGTATTTTTCTCAATTGTAACTGGATTTTTTTCTTCTCGTTTTCTTTCGCTTGTTGCCAAAAATGTGGCAAAGCCGTCAACAACAACAACAACAACAACAACAATCAGGCAGCGAATTTGTGATTCTGTGTATAAATTTAATTTTACCGCACGAGAATTTCGCATAATCAAATTTGTTAAATGCCAGCGATTAAAGGCCATGCTCGTTGAAAAGGCAGAGAAGTTGCTGGTGGGGGGGGGCTGTTTTTTTATTTCGTTCAAGGGGCGAAGGGTCGGTGGCAGGTTGATGATGAGCCGTTCGTTGCCATATGAAATATTTACGGGTCCAACGAACATCATACGACGACGACAAGTCAAGTGCAGAAAAAAAAAAAATGGATAAGGAAAAAAAAACAACCAAAAAACTGTCGAGGTGTTGGATAACAATGAGGGGAGGGTGGATCGAGGGGGTGGAAGGATGTATTTTTTTGTGCGCAATTTGCCATCAAGCGTGAAAACAAACATTTGCCTTAAACGAGCCAAAGCCGCGGCATTTACAGACATGTGTTTCGCGTTGCGGCGCGGCGACAGAGTTGCCAGTCTTCCAGGCTTGAAAAAAGGAATACGATTACGATCACCATTACTGTCTATGGATAAGGATTTATCTGCCGTTTGTCATTAAAACGATAAGAAAACTTAAAGATTTGAGGTTTATTTTAAAAATATATTCTTAAAAAGCTAAGAATCTAAAGCTAAATACATAAGAAATCCTAAACTTGTATATATAAAGCTTGAAATACTTGAAGCTAAATTTGTCCAATTTTCGTAAAGCTTATAATAAATTAAAGTTATGGTTTAGATTGAAAGAAAATGTCCTTTGAATATAATCTTAAATTTTAGATATTTTTATCCCAAATCGTTCCTAAGAAAGATTATATATATCACATGGATTATTTAGATTGAAAATATTTTATTTATTTTCCCTAAATATTTACCTAGTTAGCCAATCAAATGTTTTCCCACCCATACATTCTTGTGTGTTTGAATTGTGAGCAGATAAATATTTAAGCAAAATAAAGATGAAAATGAAAATGGCGATGACATTGGCGTTTCGGCTTTTTGGCCTTTTGGCTTTTTTAAAGAGACTCTTGAATGATGCCACACGTTGCTCACGCATCGTGCGGTTTCCATTTAGTGGCGGGCGGTGATGTAGATTGGTGGGTTGGTGGGCGGCATGTGGCGGTGGCTAGAGAAAGAATACTTCCTGATTATATGAGCTTTGAATGCATGTGTGTGTGTGTGTGTGTGAGTGTATGTCTGTGCAAATGCAATGGCAAGCAGCCAAAAAGGCTATTACATGGCTACACTAAACAACAAAAATTATACGAAACAAAAAATCATACTCTCAAAAATGACTTTAATCAAAAAAAATAAAATTAGATTTTTTGATAAATGTTATTAAAAGTTTTTTTTGCGATATTCTATTAAAAAAAAAAAACAATTCAACATGTAAGTTCAATACAAAAATACCAAGTTTCCCCACAGAACTGCAGTAAATCCTTTCTGAATACTCAGTATTAAATGTGTTTAATATTATTATTTTTTTTTTTTTTTGAGTGTACTCAGCCACACACACAACGATAACCGCATGACTGGCATGCAACGCCATCTCACGTATTTATTTTACGTTGCGTTACGTTACGCAGCGTTACGCGTGTTGACTTGCTCTCGCTCGCTCTTTCTCTCCCTCTTTTGTCTTTTCACTTGCTCGACACACACGCACACACACACACTCATAAATGTTGTATGAGCGCGGGTAAATATTGCTTTTACGTACATATATTTAATCCTGAAGGCAGCTTTGTTCTGGTCACGCTTCGCTAACTTGGCTATTTGGAAAAACCATCGCTTATCACATGTGGTTCACAAAAGTTCGCTAATGGAATCACCGAAGCTTGTAGCCAAAAATATTTACTGGACTTGACCCAACTTAAGACAACATGACGGCATTTAATATCCCCTTTAATAATAAATAAACAATCCTTTTTGTCTTTACCGAATATTTTTGGTAAATCAAATGTATTATTGTAATTATTCAAATTAAGCTGCAATGTTTTAATTCGCTTTATCAATAAGCTTACCATTTACATACATACTTTTTACTTTGTTATAATTGGCTTCACATTGTCAGCCATTTAAATTATTATTTATAGGTTTATTTGCGCAAAGTACTCAATAACTCCTTCATTTTACAAAAGCTTTACTTAAAGCAGATAATAATTTATATACAAATATTTTTTGCTTCTTTTATATTATTTTTTTCTGAATTTTTTTGTAAAAATTTATTTTTCAGCTCAGCAATATATTCAATAATATATTTAAACGGTATATCACTGTCAAAGTTCACATTGTATAAGTATTTAACAAAAATATCAGTTTTAATCTTCATCTGTATATTTGTGTTTTGCTTTGTGATTTTGCTTTAAGAAGCTTTCAGAGAGCGAACGCAGCTGCCTTCGTTCGGGTTCTTCTTGTAAACAGTAAATATATACATATACATACGTACAAACATAAAAATTTTGAATATAAACTGTAAATAATGACGCACGATTGCTTTCGTTTGAGCTCTTCTTTAAATTGCTCTAAGCAGAGTGCCGGCACAAACATACACAAAATTGTTTACATTGAATAAACAAAACGCAAAGAGAACAATGCTTCTGCTTATGCTTCGTTTAATGAAACGGGATAAGCGAACGAATGTGCAAATTGATCGCGGCAAACCTAATAAGAAAACAACGACTGATGCCGGCTCTCGCAACAACAAGTTGTAAAGCGAAAAGCAAAAAAATCAGAGCAAAGATTACCAAGCTGATGAATTATCAGTGATAACAGTTGACGATGGTGTTACAAACAAAGTTTAATGCCGTTTTACTCTTAGAATTAATGCCAAACCAATTGATGCACCTAAGCCAACATATTATCCTTTTTGAATATGGAATTACCAAAAACAAATTCATTTATCAGGTTAAATGAAGGCAAGAAGCAAAAAAAATAATGTGCATCAATCACACATCAAAATGGTATAGCTCATAAGAAGGCTTAGTGCTTATCGCTTAAGTGCAGCTGAGAGAGCTGAACATAGTGCTTAAGGGATGAGAGCAGTGCTCCGAATTGAGTTGAAAATTGTGTTCGCACCAGAGTCAGGCTCAATTCCATATGAGTGCATTGGCTGAGCAGCATTTATATTTAGAAGAGAAGACAATAATCCACTTGCTTACGAGTCGCTCTTTTCTGCTTGAATAATTATTGGCTTAACTCATCGTTGATCAGTCCAACTCGAGCGTTAAGATGATGCGGACGCTTTCAATTGTTCTGCTCTTCGTGGCGAGTGCTGCGACCGAGTGCGAGGTGGTTCTTACAGAGCCGAAGCCGATTGTAATAAAGCGATTCGGCAGTAAAACAGCGATTCTCAAACGAACTCTCACTCATATAAGTATGTCGGTAAATGAGACAACAACTTTTCACTGCCCGACGGGCATCAGCATTAACCGGAACAGAGGACAGGAAACGAAACTTAATGCTGCGACTACAGAGCTACTTTGCACCGAGGATGGCATCTTTTTGGATTCTCACAAGGTTATTCAGCAGCAAAGTAAAGCATATATCAGTTGCCAAAATGACTTCAGACAGAGCCTCTATGAGAGCAACACCAGTTTGATTGGCTGCAATGCGGGCGCAATGACGCTGCTTGTTGGCTATCGGCTGCAGAGTATGCATGACGTAAAGCTCCTTGGCATGTGTTACGATTTGAGTGAAATGCGTTTGCGTTTCGTTAGCTTTTTGGCCCATACGCCTCGCAATTTGGTCTTTGAGATGCGCACAGATCAGGAATTAAGTCACTTGCATCTGGACACCTATATCGGAAGCTTAAATAAATATTTTCAATTTGTGAGTCAGTCGCAGTTTGAGCAGCTGATAAGAAACCAACAGCAGCAACAGCAGCGTCTAGATGAACTCTTCGACCCGAAACTCTTTGAGTATGCCAGCCTGCTGCAGAATGCCCAACAGAGTCACGAGCTAAGTGAATATAATGATATGCTGAGCATTGTTTGGCTGCGCTCTCTCCGCTCCGGCAACTGGATGAACTTTTTGAGAGCACTGAACGCAGCCCGAGACAACGAAGACTTTGACATCGATGGCAGCTTTGATGTGCGTTTGGGTGTTTCGGGCGTAGCGACGCTGCCCTGGACGTATAACAGTAATGCCAATCGGTCGCTGCTGATTACGGGTAAAGTCGATGGCACCGAGCAAGTGCTGCCGATACCGAAGCACATCTGGGCGCATGTGCGGGCGCTGCAGCCGACTGGCAGTGTGGACGATGAGTTTGTTGTTGTCGCACACAATTCACCATACGTAAGCATATCTCTCACACTCTCTGACACTCTGTTCTCACTCACTATTTTTTGCTGACAGTCGAGTGTGTTGGAATTGAGCTCATTTTGTGAAGATATTTGCGATAAAATACCCTGGCTGAGCAACACTCTATTTGGCCAGTTGCATTTGGTGCCTTACTACGGCGTTATGCACTGCTGTCGCCTTGATCAACTCGATAAGCTAACGGACTTTCCGCTCAGCAGACAGTCGCTGGCGCAGCCGCCGCCACCACCACCGTTGCTTGCAATGACAACAACAACGCCATCAACACTTTTACTTTAATGATGCGTGAGAGTGGGAGAGAGGGAGCAGACAAATCTTCGCTGCGTCCTAAAACAACTTCGTGTTCTTTGTTCTATGACGATGATCCCCGAACTTCTCGGCTCTCTGTTCCTCTCTAGCCCTCAGGAACGCAAGAGTTCTTAAATATAACGGGAAGAGTTTTAATTTGAGTGCACCAGCCTAAAGATAAAATGCACAAAATACTTAAAAAATAATAATAAAAAAAAAACACATATTTTGCTGACTCATTCACTCGTATCACTTATTTTTTAAATTATGTTCGCCCTATTCCGCGTGTGGGTGGTGGGTGGCAATAAATATTTAAATATTTGCGCGAGGAATTTTGTTGCCGCACTATTTTTTTTTACCAAAAAGTTTTAATTGCATTGCAACCGTTTTAATGCTTTCATAACGGCAAAGGCACGTCCTTTACAACGCCAAAAAAAATAAAAGCTGCAACTGAAAATCAATTAAAATGCCGCTTAGTTGACGCTTTGAAGGCTAAAATATGCGTCCATCAGACATCTGGCAACGAATCTGCGGCTGACCAAATCGATTTCAAGTTTAACAAAACTATTGTTTCATTCAATTGGAAATCAGTTTTGCATAAAGAAGAGGAAATTCATTCAGTGTATGTAGTTTTTGAAGTAGATCTTAACTGATCTCAAGCTTTATTGAACCTTCTTTTTAGCCAAGCTGCGAAAAAAGTTGATAAATTAATGAAAATTATACAAAAAAAAATAACAATTCAAAACAAAAAATTAAATATTTTAACTTATATTGAAACGCAATTTTTTTATACTGGTATGGTGGTCATTTTTTTATTATATATAATTTTTTTTCAGATTTTTGTTTAGCATGAAGGCTTTTTGTATGTATATATATATAATTTTTTTTCTTATATTTTTGGTGTGTTTTTGTTTAGGTTTTTTTTTATTTATATATTTAAGTTTCCATCGACATACATAGTTTTTTTTTTTTTTTGTTTTGCTATTATTTTTCTTTGTTTTGTCGTAGAACAATTATCACATCTTACACATATATGTAGCTATTCTTAAAAACGTATCCATTAGATGTTTTGTGCATATGTATTTTGTGTTTGTTCAACTTTTTATATTATTTGTAATTTTTTTCGTATATAAATCTTTGTAAAACTATGTAAAATCGCCATTCTCATCATTTCGCCTAACATCAGCATCATCAACATTTAAAACAAAAATAAGATCGTTTCTCCCAACAATATTTCTAAAGAAAATGCGTAAAACTATCGATATTTTAAGGTGTTGAATACGAAGAAGAAGAAGAAAAAGTCTTAAGAAAACTTATTACATTGAAATCAATAAGCTTTTGCTGGTTCATATAATCCGTTTAGCTTTTCATAACGTTTTTGACTTTAATTAACCTTTGATTTCATTCATCTATTCTCCCACGCAACACTCTCAAAAGCATCTTTTTTTCCAAGCCTTAAAGTCATCTCTACCCTTCTCTTTGAACGATCTTCTCTTCATTCTCATTAATACTTGCACTCTTTTGAGCTGATTCTCTCGCTAACTCTCATTTAACTTAAACTCAAACTTTTACTCAATTGCTGTACTCATTACACTCAAAAGCTCGAGCAAAAATAAAACCCCCTCGAATCGACTCATTCTTTTGTGATAATCTATTCAAATTAATATAACACAACTCGAAACTCAAATGCATCTCTGATCATTTTTAAAAACCAAATTTTGAGTTCTGAAAACAGAAAAACCTTTAAATAAAATTTAACCTTTACTATCGATGGCATTTATTTGTTGCAATCAAATTGGACATTTGCCTGGCTGTTGGCTGTCCAAAATGTGAAAATAAATGAGAAAAACTTTTTCAACATTTTGTCTTATTTCTTGTTTCTTGTTTTACAGGACACTTGACAATTTTCGTGGGGGCGGGGGGGTGGTATTTAGTAATTAGAATGTTGGCCATTCTTACATTATTTTCTCTTTTTGTTGGTCTTCTACTTTCATTTAGTTTGCCGCATCCTTTTTTTTATCTTACACTCGCATTCGAACTGAGTTTGAAAAGTTGTCTCATTTATATTGTATAAACAGCGCCGTTTGGTTTCATTGAAAACTGTTTCCAGCTGCCATTTGCTGCAACTCCGATGTGTTGTTGGCCCAGTCCTGCCCTGCAGGCATTTTTTGGGCACTTTTCCTTTCTTTTTTTTGTAAACCCAGTTCTTAGTGTTTCACTTGAATGCTTAAAAACAATGGACAGACATTAAAGCTGATCATTTATAAATAAATAATAAATCCTTCGGAATTTTAAGCCCTTTCAATCATTTTCAATGGTTTTAGAGTAGGAAAAAAATAAGTTTCGATTTATAACAACGTTTGCTATCCATTATTTAATCATAAGCTTGCTTTGAAAGGGCATCTGCAGTCGACTTGAGCATTGATTTAATTTATTTTGACACAGCTGCTTCTCATTTATATCTCCTTTCTTTTATTTCTTACTTTTCTTTTGTGTCGCTTTTAGCTGAAACACAGCAAAACAATAAAAATAAGTGCGTGTGTGTGTGTGTGTGTGTGTCAAATGTCTTCTGTCAAAATTTTCAATGGCCAAACCAATTCATTTAGTTATTTAAAATAAACTTTTATGCTTACAAAACACAAAATTAATTCCTTCTATTTTTGAATAATTTTCATGTTGATGATGCTGATGCTCTTGTTTTTGTTGTTCCTGATGACAATCAAATACTACCATATAAAAACGCAACAAACAAACAACAACAAAGACCAAAAAAAAAAATTGTTTCATAAAAATGTTGATGCCAAAAAGCCGCCGTTTCCCATTTTTTTTTCTTTTTTTTTTCATTATATTTGTTTTTGGTTTTGCTAAACCCGATTTTAGAGTTGCGACAAAATGCAATGCGTTTCCTTGTTGTTGTTATTTTGTTTTTTTTTTTTGCTTTTCCTTTGGTTTAGTAGATGCATTCGCCAAGTAAATCGCATTCACCCTTCTCCAATGGTTTAAGCCACAATGGATTGTAGTTGGGGCAGAGCTTGCGATGAATGGGAATTTTAATTTGCACCGCCGTTGGATAGATGCCCTCCCAGTTGGTGCCCTCGAAACGCTGGCCATCCGATCGATTGCACTGCATGCTGAGCGGCTCCTGTATGTACATTGTGTACAACTGGTCGATTCGCGGTTGAGTCCATTCGATAGTCCGATAATTCAACGAACGTGCCCCATTCAAATGTATGCGATGCTGATGCTCCTTGCTGCATTCACAATAGCAAACCAAAGCGTAGACAAATGAAATGAACAAGCAATTGGGATTTAATCATGTAATCACGCCAACTATCTCTTTTACTCAATCGCTTTCTATCTGTGTTTACACAACGATTTCAATCAGCATGATTGATGCCTAATTCCCTTGTCTCCTCCGCTTTAGCCCATAAATCTATGCTATGCTTTTTTTTTTTGCTTAGCATTCAGCTTTATGTAAAGCAAGCGCAACTAATTGAAAATTATTATAGTATGTAAATGTTACAAATTGCCTTTTCTTGTAACAATTCACCTGCTCTATTGGCAAAGTTTGCATTCATCAGCCCTTTGCGGGGTTTTTTCAATGCCCAACATGACCCATAAATCTTTATAACTTTCACTCAACTCTTCTTTGAAACAATCGGACGTCGGCTTTTGTCTAGCCAGCAACAAAAGAGATGGGATGAGATGAGTAGAGAAGAATAGAATAGAATCCCTTTAAGCCCGCTTTTAAGGCCTTTTGTAATTTAACCACAATTCGCACCCAAAATGCCGCAGCCGGCAAAACTTTTGCTTAGTCTATAATCTAATTCACATTTTTCTTTTCTTTCATTTCTTGCACATCGACAAACAACAAACAATGCGAGACGCCTTTTTCCTAGCACTCGAGAGTCTACACTAGACAAAATTTGTGCACTCAAAGGCACTTTTTTGATTTATCCAGATTTTTTTCATCTCAACTTTTCTTTAAATTTGAAATTGTTACTTTTTAAAGAACTTTTTTTGGGGAACCATATTAAGATTATTTCTCAATTTTGTAGATATGTATCGACTTTTTTTGGCAAGTGTACTTTTTGGTTGGCATTTCTCTAGTTCTGGTTTCTTGGCCAGGCCCATTAACGCTGGCAATTAGCGTGCACCTTGGCGTCGCTTCGTTTCGTTTCGCGTTGCGTTGCGTTCCGTTGCGTTGCGTTTTAGGACAGGCAGGAAGTTGAAAACATTTCCGTTATGAATACGCTTCGAGCCACATAAAAGGGGACGAGCCACAACAAATGCCGGGCAAATGCCAGAAAAGTTTGTGCCTTTGAAGGCAAATGCCAAGCAAAGGGAAGTGAAAGAAAATGCGTTGAAAAGCTTCATTGGATTAAAAACTAACGCAAGACAGACATTAAGGAGGCCTTCTTCTACGAACCTTCCGTCCATTTCGACTTTAGCCGCTTACCGTTTCATGTAAATAAAGTAATCCTCGAGCGTCTCCTCCGATACGGAACTCTTGCACACCTCCAACTTGGTGGCTGGATAGTAGTGTATATAGTTGACGCACATTTCATCGCTGATAGAGAAGCCACCCAGGGTTGCATTTGTATCGGCCAGAGTATTATAATAGCAGGTGGTTACCAGAGCATCACCCTACAATTGAGAGAGCAAACAGAGAGAAACAGAGATGGAGGAGTATTTATCGTTAGATTGTTCAATCCAATAGACAAAAGTGATATCGATTTAAATCGATTGTTATGTTAATATTACCGGCAGGACACGCGGCTTGTAGTGCAAAGTGCGCATCTCCTGAAAATGATTCGAATAGTAATCATCGCGATTGACCTCGCGCAACTCCTGTTCGCCACGAAAGTGCCGGGTTAGCACGCGAACGCCACGCAAATGCGTATGCAGCTGCGAACCAAAGATAATGATGCCCGTTTTGGGTAGGGCGGCGCGTGTACAATCGGCAATACAATAGCCGCTAAGGGGAAATGCTTGCTGACCGGGTGGTATGGCCATTTTATCGGTATACTCGAGGCCCAGTTCCATGACGCCGGCATCGTATTGCCGCAGTGCTTTTGATAATTTGATCCGAAATCCTGAGCTATCCACAAGACCTGCGGGGCGTATGATTAATATTAATGCAATTGCAAAGTAAGAGCGAAAGAGCGGTCAGGGGGAGACAGAGAGACGAAGTGTTGCACTTAACATTGCCAGGCTTTTGTGGCATCATGTTATGCGCAAGACGTTGCCACAAACAAGCAGACACACACACACACTCACACACACATAACGATACAAAAGGAAACAGAAGGACACTTCAAGTAGCAGTAATGACATTTTGCTTCTGTTTGTCGCAGTTTGCAGTTGCCCTCTTGTTGTTATTTAAACAAAAGTTTTAATGACATCATCCCCTAAGTATGCAAGTGTTTGTTTTTGTGTGTGTGTGTGTTAATATGTGGCAGTAGAGAGAATTATGGTGGTGTGCGGTATATCAAAGGCTTGAAGAAACGATTCATACAAAAGCAGCTCAACAATCATCCAAATCGTATTAAACCCCAAAACACACACAGAGCTTTCCTATTGTCATTTCTTATCTTTTTTTTTTGTTTGTGGTTAGATTGTTAACAAACAACAACATAATAAACATACAAGAAATCCAAAAAACTGTCGTCAAAATAAAAGGATGTGCTTGAGTTAATTGCAAATGTTCTTGAATCTGAATCAAGTTTAACACCAGACATTTTTGATTTAAGTTCGAGTCGCGGGTTCAAATTCCAACAGGGCTTTTTATAATATATTTTTTTTAAACCTTTTTTTCAAAGCTTTTAGCTCAAAAAATGTATATTTGATGTTGCTTGTAACTTAATAATGAAGTATGAATTCACTATGAACAATTACCTGTTTGCAACTCTGGGTTGTTGAAGTGTACTTCGAGTCGAACAAAGGGATTAAAACCGGGACCGCCAATCGGTAGTCCAGCCTCTGGTGGATAGGTAAAGGTGCTAGCACCCATGGCCCACAACGCCATCACCTTGGAGCACACTTTGGCCTCCAATGGCAGTTGCTCACAATCGCCATTGTACAATGGTATCTCAGCTTGTGGATCGGTTTCGCAGTGAAATACCTCCATGTGATGCACAATACCGGGTGTCTTGACAATCGGTTCAAATTGCACAATATGCAAACGGTTCTTGACAACATCATCCAAACGCTGCACGTGACACCAATAAGTCGTCTCTCGATTGGGCACCGCGGCTTTCTCCAACCGGATTTCAATATGATCCAGATCACTGCGGTTCAAGGAAGAAAATTAAATAACGAGATTAAAACGGAACAAAACTTAAGAGAAGATCTTATTGGATTAGGTAGATGAGCTTTAATATTCCAAGCGTAGTTTTACGGAAAGATTTACTTAAAAGAGTCTTCTTGAATAGGGAGGTAGCTCAACTGCAGGATGCCTGGATCCCCTGATTGTTACTTACGTTTCGGGTATGAGTATTTTGTCGGCTCGCAGAATTTGTAGCATCTTGAGACCCGCTTCATGTGAAGCACTCACATTGGGCAGAGCGAACTGATGATCCTCCAAAGCTAGCTCCGATTCACCGCGTGCCCAAACCACATACATGGTTCCCTCCTACAGAAGGGAGAGTTGGGACAATATTATGATACTCATTTGTGTTGAGTATGAAAGTACTCACATGAAGACGCAGATCGAGTGGATCACAAGTATCGAATTTGCGCTTAAAGGCCAATGTGAATTCATCCATTTTAAAGACCTCACAGTCCTGCTGATAGTCCTTGCGCACCCAGCGACCATCGGGACTGGTGTAGGTATCGGTTACCACATTGAAGAAACCATTCTGATTCTCAAAGAAACAAATGTCCGCATCGCCTAAGCCGCCCCGTTTCGAGAAGCCCAAATAGAACCAACGATGCTGCTCATTGAATGCATTCTGCAAATGAAATAGAACCTCCTGCTTATACCAATCGACCATCCAGCTAAGCTTGATCTCCTTATCATCCAAATAGATTTCATGCAGTTTCGTATCCGATAGTCCTGGAATTACATAGGAATCAGAAATAGACAAAACTTTATTTATCTTATGCATTCGGACGTGACTTTTTAATGATATCGTTCGGCATGAATGTTTTTGCAATTAGAGGCACGAGCTACAAACCGAGAAACTTTGTTTGAAGGGCGGCGAGTACATGATGCGATAATCAAGTTTGCCACTGTTCTAATTACCAAAAGTGTAAGAGGGAAAAAGAAAAAAAAATGAAAGTGAATTCAATTTCTATCTCTCGCTCTCGTTCTTTGTGTTATCTTAGTTTGGCAAACGAACCGCCGTGTTGTACAAGGACCAGGTCATTCGATTTATGTTACCAAACGACTTCTGGCCAGGCATCAGGACATCAATTACAACACAAACCGAGTGGGTGGGATTGCTATGGACTTGAACAAGCCATTGGAGCGGCAGTAACGAGAAAGCAAACCCAATAAAATGTCAAATCCAATTGGCAAACGTACACCCAATGAACACACACACACACACACGCCGAACACCATCAACCCGTACACAATAGTATTGTGTGAACGTGTAGAACGCTTGCAAAGTATATCAAATTGTTTGACAGCACACGAATAAATAGATAGATATATATATATATATAAATGAAAAAGGAGAGATATACAGACAGAAGAGAAGGAGAAAAAAGAAGGAAGCGCAACGAAACGAAACGATGCGTAGCGTAGGGCAAAAAACATTCGATTACAATCAAAAGTGACAGCGTTGATTCGAGTTTAACTCTATTCGCTATTCAACGCTATTCACAATTGCAAACGAAATCTTCAACTGTAAATGAATCTCAAATCAATTTAATGTTGTGAATGCGTTGATGCATCGCTTTTCCTAATCCTGGGGCTCAATGGGTTTAATGCATTTAAGAGAAATTAAGTTCCCTTTCCCAAATCTCATTCCAATTCCATTTTTAACATTGCTTAACAAGGAATTCAGGTCATTGGTTATAGTTTCAATCAAAGTTTTGATTGTTTTGGCGCTTAGATTGATTTGTGTTTTTCAACACATATCTGTCTTTTACATTGCCAAACGATGTTCGGCAACTAACACTAAAATCAAAAGTGATTTCTCATACTTCAAAAAACCACACATCAAAATTTCCACTTCTTTCTCTTTCTCGCTTCTCTTTGATCAACAACAAATTGCACTCATTGTTCACATTTGGTTTGCGGTATTCGCTTGAACGAATGAATAACTGTATAAAAGAAATGATGAGCATAACATGGCGTTCGATTCGATTCGTTTATCATTCGACAGCAACAATTGAGTGTGAATCGATATAGCATAATTAAAGATAACTTCAGGTTTTTTCTCAACCTCAAAAGCATTAAGAACAATAGAATTTAAGCAGAAAGTTTCTGAACTTATTCAACCCATTGCAACAGCATTCCTGGCCGTCCAATAAATGCACATTGATTGCATTGAGAAAATTTTAGATGTTTAAACTTGGATTGTCGCATTCCCAAACCCACACACAACACACAAAAGAAAAGTTTTAATTTTGTTCAAGTTCGATTTGTGTTGCCTACTTTTCAGCTGAAGGCTAAGCTAACCCATAGAAAAAAGAGGGTAAATAGAGCTGCCAAACAAAAAACTAAATTGTATTTATAAAATTGTTGAAAGCCATCTACTTTCTACCCTTTTTTCATTCTACTTCAGCCATTTAGACAGACTTCCTTTTCTCTTCTCTAGCACTATTCCAATTGCTTTATTCTCGATTGCTTTGTCTTAACTTTTCAATTGCGTTTTCATTCATTCACACTTAACAGCTTTTACCCGACGGCAGTTTAAGCCACTACAACACCAACAAAACCAACAACAACAAAAATAACAACAGCAACAGCGCATTGCACACATAACTGTAAATTTAATAAACTTGTCCGGATTTTATTGCATTTACTTGACTGTTCTCTCTCGCTGTCTCACTCTCCCTTTCTCTCGTTCAGCCAAATACAAAAAAAAATATAAAAAAAAAAACAACTATACAAAAAAGTCTATAAAAAAAGTCAACAAGTCACATTTAAGATGCCAAAGTCGAAATACCCTAGCATTCACAATAGTTTTGGGCCATTTCAAAAGCTTGAAAAAAATATGATCGAACTTTGTTCGGGCAAGATTTTTATTACCTTTTAAGGAAAAAACAATAGAAATGTCTTTTATTTTCAAGAGATTTGATGATGTTTCTTAATTGTTTAAGTTTCTTTTAAACTAAAATAGTTCTAGGGAAAAAAAATTTAACTTAAAACCGTAAAAATCTTGACAAATTTCCAAGAAAAAAAAGTTTAAATTTCAATCAAAATCGTAGACTTATTCCAATATTATGTTTATTATTTGAAGTAAAATGATTTTCGTTGGTTATCAACCTCCATTTTTTTAAAGGGTATTTCAAAATATGAAAAAACATTTTGTTCCCTTTTTTTTTATATATGTATGTATATATATTTTTTTTTATTTTGACGCTGAACCTGAAATGCCTGTTTGTCGCTAAGCTAAAGTTGTATGTGTTTGGCTAAGAGAGTGTGCGTGTGTGCGCATATGTGTGTGCGTGTAACAGGATATTAGTATTGGGTGCGATGGTGGTTAGCCTGAATGTTGTACGTGAATGTGGTGCAGAGTTCAGCGCATAGTTTAACGTTTTTGTTGTTTTTTTGTGTTGTATGCCTTTTGAAAGTGAAGACGAACAAGGATGACGACGTGACGTCGATGATGAGCACTCATGGCATGCCAAGGCGTACAGGAATTTTCTTATTATGCACTATGCATGCGAACCAAACTTGAAGGACCCTACAATACGACAAATCCCCAGCCAAACTCTGCGCTAGGCTTCCTGTGTTTCACTGAAAATATTTGTGGTATTTTTCTGTGTGTGCGAATGTGTGTGTGTGTGGTGGGTGGGTGGGTTTCGGGTCGCAGCTGCTTTATATAATCCAGCTGATGTCATTATTCTAACCATAAGTTGCACAAATCTTCAATTGCTTTGGCCCCAAACCTCACCTACCTACCCTCCGCATAACCTTGTAAAATCTTATGCTATTTTTTCTTTTTTTTTTTGCCGCACAAGTGTCGCTTGAGCATCTTGTGAATGCTTGCCACAACACTGAGAGAAGTTTCAAATGAACAAGACTATTTTTATTCAGGTTTTAATTTCCCAATTTCTATATATTTTATTCATGCTTTAAAAACAAATCATCTTTTTTGTTTATTGACCTGCGACAACAATTTTCTCTTTTTACTTGATTTTTGATACTTTGATTACTTTTTTGCAGTGTACATTCTTTACTTCGGGGCGTATCTTGTTGAATACTTTATTGAATTTCCTTTTTAAGCGCTCCGCTCTGCTCCCCCTCATCTGTTTATTCTCGATTGCCATGTCGGAATCCGAATCCCAGACCGAGTCCGAGTCCGAGTTGAGTCCAAACTCGACTTTCGCTGCTTAATATAAATTGACTGCTCCGTTGTCCGGTTCTTGTCACATTGAGTTATGAAATGGCGGATGGGCAAGCAGACAGGATGTGACGGGAGATGAAGAGGCATGGCACACACACATACACCGGACAATTTTTGGTTGATTGAGACAAATATTTGTACAAAAAAAAAAAAAGAAAAAACCCCAAAAACAACAGAAAAATGATTGTTGTTTCTTTCGGGTTCGAGTGGGTCAACGTTGCGGGCGCCCTAGCTCTATAAATTATTGAGGATTTATTGTGGCGACTGTTACACATAAATCAGATACCTAGTGATATATATACTATATTAATATATTCGATATATGGTATATGCCATAATTCTTATATGTACTACTATAAATATTGCCTCTTGCATTGGCATTGAAGCTGTTTTGCCGCTTTTGCCATTTTGATGGACTGCCGCAAACGAGCTCACGTTTCATGGCCAGGTTAATATAATTGCAGTGCAAAGTGCTCTTGGAACTCTCATCACAACCACCCAACCCACCCAACTCACCCACAACCCATCATTGTTACCCTTTCCATATTGCGTTGACATTTCTGAGTAATGGCATTCCCAAGCCGATAACTTACTAAAGAGCTCAAAAGCAAAACACACAGAGACAGAGAAAAAGAAGAAGAAGAAGAGAGAGAGAGAGAGAAAGAGACAGAGAAAAAGAAACTTGCACAATTTGCCAGTTATGAATGCATTTTGTGGCGCGCCTACACATAAAGAAAAAAAATGGTGACTAGAGAGAAAAATGTCACAGAAGTGAGAAGCGAAATGCGAGAAGGGAGAAAATCCAACTGGCAGATTTATGTGATGTGAATAAGAACTATAAGAGAGAGAAGATAAGTGCTACAAGAAATATATAAACATGAAACTGATTGAAATAAAAAGAAAGGGAAACAAAAAGATGCTAAGTGCGGTTTATAAAAGGATAATCAAAAGAGACCTGAAGAAGGGAGAAAATAAAAATGAAGCTCGACGAGCTTAAGAAGGATACATACAAGAAACGGAAAAACAAAGTATGAGAAAGTATTGTGATAAGAAGAAGAACGATTAGTTAGGTTAAGTAAGGTCATAAAAAAGACCGTTTGGAATGAGATCATCATATGTGAGATAAGCAATAGCCCGATAGTTATTCAAGGGCCATCAAATGATGATAACTCGCTGAAATGCCAAAATGATTTCATGCGCTTCTAAATGGAAATCGATTACAAAGTACTGCATACCGAATGGGTCCCTATTGGCAACATTTCGTGGCAAGCACGCGCAAGCGATTAATGATATTTATGAGCGGGAAAGCGCAAGAGCAAGAGCAAGAGAGAGAGACAGAGAGAGAAACAGGCAGAAAAACAAAGGTTAACGGTAACATCGCACTCTCTTCATGAACATAGCGTTTTTTTTTTTGTTTTTGGGTTCAGGTTGTCTCGGTACACATTATATTGGTATCAGGTTCTGGGCTCTGTCCAAATGGCCGCCAGTTGCGGTCAAGTTGCCCTTCGACCCTGCGAACCCGCCGTACCGTACAAAACACCAATTCTGAACCCGATGCTGCGCTGTGGCGCTTTTGTATCCAGTGATAAATAAATTAAAAGGCACACGCGAAACGGCAGGACGCCCAAAAACTGCCCAAAGCTCAACGCAACCTAATAAAGCTGACCACGCAGCAGCCAATGGGATGAGGAGGGTGGGGGCGGAGTTGCCACATGTGGTGGCGTGCATGCCACAAACACAACAAAAAAAATAAAAATGTTGGAAAAATGAAAAACCATCGGCTTGTGGCCACGGTTAGGTACAAAAATGTGTGTAAGAGACGTCAACGTAGTAAGCGGGGTGCAAAGAAGGGAAGGAAACCGCACACAGACACACACACACACACACACACACACAAAGAGTAGTTTATAGCGGAAAGGGGTGTAGCGGTTGGGCGGTTGGAGTGTCGTGTAGATTGTTGTTTGTTGTTCGTCGCCAAAATGTTTGCGATGCTTTTATGTTTATATTTTAAAAGCGGGTTTGGGGTTAGGAAATGTAAAGCCGTCACTAACAAGCAAACATTATGGTTGTCTCGAGTGTAAAATCAAATATTTAATAAATGCTTAAAGACATTTAATGACGAACTAAAGTAACGAGTAAAGGAAAAGCGAAAAAAAAAGTAACGAAACGAGAAATGCAAAATGGGAAACATTTTTTTAATTTTAATCAAGCAATTAGTTTTTAAAGCTAAAGAAAGTAAAGAGCTAAAAAGGAGAAAAAGCGAAATCAAATATTAGCCAACTTGAGTGTTCCTTAAATATTTGATAGTTTTTTTTTCTTTATCTCACTTTTAAAGCTTTTCAAGGATTAAAGGAAGTACAAATTCTGTTTAAAGTTGCAGCAAAACTAAAAAAATGTTCAAGAAAAACTTTCCTTTTCGTTACACATTAAATTACTGATTGTTAGCTGAAGATATTATTAATAGCCTAAAAGGTATTTTAATGTTAATTAATTGTGTCTTTTATATGGAATATAAATTCTCATAAATTTATAACTTTAATTCTTCATTCCGAATCGCAATTTGTCTTGGTTTTTTTTATTGGCCAAAACTTTAAATTGTTAACTGATGCATTTGCATTTATTTAGATCTGTTTGGTGGTTTCGGTTTGGGTTTTGGTTTTGGTTTTGGTTTCGGTTTCGGTTTGTGTTCTGCTCTGTTACAATCTGTTGGCCACGTGTGGCCCTACCGTTTCGGCCATTTAACCTTACCTCCTCCACCCACTCTTCGCCCATTTAAGTTGAGGGAATTATACCATGTGTGTTTGTTGTTTTTGTTGTGCTTGTGGATTCGAAATTAGGTTTCATCTGCCACTTTGCCTTTTTCACTCTGCTTGCAAAACTAATTTAACGTTGTGTGTGTGTTGGCGTGTGTATCTTTATCTGTAAATGTATCCATGTTATATGTATGTATGTATGTATGTATCTGTATTAATGCTATAACATATAGCAAATATAACAATCTGTACACAAATGTGGACAACACACTCGCCGAAAAAATTAAAGTGAACAAGATTTATGCACAAGACATTTTGGCAATTAATCTCAAAATTTAAATTACACTGAAAAACCTGGGATTTCATTATTTTCAAAGTTTTTAACGTGAATTTAAATGCTTTATTTACCAACAAAAAAAAAAGGTTAAAATTTCATATTAAAAAGTATTTTTTTTCCAAAAATAAATTTGCTAAACATTAATTTTTTTTATAAACATTAATTTATTTTTCATTCTAAAAATATTTTAGAGTTTTTATTCAATGTTTAGACCTAACAAAGTTTAAAATATTTTAAAAATTTATTTTAATTCATTTATTTTTTAAATTTACTTGTTTTTCGGTCCACTTTATTTTTGTCAAGTGGATTTTTGTTCATCTGGCGCTGTATGCTGGCCATTTGTCTGCCACGCCTCGACCATAAATTATATGCTCTTGGCGCAGGCAACAAAACACGGCAAGATATGTTCAAAAGATGCACACACACACACACACACACGCATAAAGAAAGCAACAAAGTTGTCACTTATAAATGTATAGTTATTTCCATTAAGTTGTTGTCATCACTCTGACATTCCTTTGAGTCTCATCTTCTCATTCTCTTTCTTTCTCTTTCGCTCTTGCAGTTACAGTTGTCGAAAAATGTTTTTGTTGGAAGGTCATACAGTTATACAAGCTGCTAGGTAATTTATATGCCCGAAGCGCAAGGGTTTCGTGTGGTATAGAATCGGGCTGTGGCAGAAACGGCAACTGCGTGTTGCGTTTGCGGCCAACCAACTTAATCACAAGTAAACGGCGACGACGACGACGACGACGATGACGATGACGTCTTGCCATTTTGCACAGTAGCTCATCTCCAAGCACTCCCTGCCTCTCTCTCTCTTTGTCTCCAAATCCTTTCCATAAAAACTCCTCCGAACGTAACGAATCTGCAGCGTCAGCCATTCATTTGGTTAATGACTTTGTGTGGTGGTCGCTGCGGCAATGGTAACACTCAAACACACACACACACACACACACGTCAAGCAGGCAGCGAGGCAAGTAGTAAGTATCTCAAAGATACTGCTACTTTCGCCAAAGCTAGCCAAAGCCCATAAGCTTTTTTTTGTTTTTTCGCCTGCACCTCAAAGAGACTGTCTAACATGTGAGACGGCAAAGTGGACAAAGGGGGGCAAAGTCACGACCTTATAAGCAGCCAACCAACCAACTATGCCCGCCACAAGTAATTCTCGTTGTTGTCGTTGTTGTTGTTGTTGTTGTGTGCAACACTTTTTGCATTTGGCGCTTTTTAGCGCTGGTCGCTCGCTTTGCATTTTGCTTGGAATTATTATTTTAGCCGCAACGAGAGCGACATCAGCTTTTGTGCTAATGCAGCATGTGGCATGTGGCATATACCATCTCGCCCCCCCCAACACCCTTCGCGCCATGGGATTCAACAGCACAGAGCGCAGCACAAAAAAAAAAATAAAACATTGTGAAAATGAAAATGGAATATTAATTTGAAAAATTAAAAAAAAAAATAAATGCAGATGAAAAAAAAAATATAATGTGAAAATGTAACTAAATTAAATGAAATGAAATGTAGCTATGCAATGTGGTTAAATGTGTGTGTGTGTGTGTGTGTGTGTGTGTGTGTGTGTGTGTGTGTATGAACAATACATACATTTTGTCTGTGTTGTTGTTGGCTTTTGTTATATCTGCACATTTGCATACAGTGGCTGTCAAAATAAACGTCGCACCTATTTGCATTTGCACAAAAATTTTCAATAAAAATTGCAATCCAGTGTGTGCGTGTGTGTGTGTGTGTGTGTGTGTGTGTGGCACTTGTTAGTGACGAAATTGAAATTGGCTGGCGTTCCATTTGAGCATTCCCCCGTGTGGCAAAAGCTTTCATGCAAAACTAGAATGCACACTCGACAAAAACGAATCAATTAAGATCAAGGGAGTTAGCGTCAAACAAAAGTGTTAACGTTTTTCAAAACAAAAAAAGTATTTCATCATACGTTTTAAATGAAAGAGTAGTGCCAAACCGAATTTATATCTACGGTATCTTTTGTGTTACCAAAACAATTTTGATACAATTAAATATGTATTCAAAGTTTATTTGTTATCGATAATAAGTGATTATTGGCAACGGATAAGGCTGTTCCTAATTAAAAATGTAGATATATATACTTTTTGGGTTCGTAGATTCTTTTACTTATTTTCAATTGCTTCAGAAAACTAATAAAGTCTAGCTTTCATATTGTATTTCGAAAAGTTATATAGTTCTTTTAAACTTTACTTATCTTTTCTCTAATCGGCTACTTTTGATTATATTTTTAGCGAAATATAATGATTTGTAAAGCAAATAATCATTGTTGTAAAACAAATATTAAAAATTAAACTAATTTATAATGAAAATTAATTCGCTTTAATGAAAAAGTAAAAATCACGATTAATCATTATTTTTGGGTTTTACTTTCTTTTTACCAAATTCTTTTTTTTCCAATAATTAACATGTTATTATTATTTTTCTTAATTGATTATAAAAATGCTCCCTGATTTTTTTTTTTGGTAAATATTTCGTTTAGGTTTGCTCAATAAACGGCGACGGCATTGTGTGTGTTTTTTTTTTTTTGTCTAGCTTGTGTGAGGCAAGTGCGCTTTAGTGCCTTAATAATGGCTTAACATTTGCATACTATTATATCCGACACACTAACACACACAGACACACACACACACACATGTAGAGATGTGCTGTATGTAAATACAAATCGCAAATGAAGCATTTTAATTCAATTTAATTCAAGTTTTAAACGTCCGCACGACAGTTGAGCCTAAGAAAATTACACACACACACCAACACCCACCAGCACACAGAATCAGTTTTTATACTAATGAGTTTGAAATGTGTGAAGAAAAACCACTCGACGCTTACGCTGGCTCTCGAGAGTTTTCCCATCCACTTTTGGCGCACTTGATGCATTGCACTTCAACGCTTAAAATCTGAAGTGGTTTTTCACTTCCGTATTTTCCGTTTTCCGTACTTTCCGTTTAGTTGTGCGTTTTCTATTTCCTTTTTTTTTTGGATGTAATGCACAGCGGCGCATCGTTGACCCAAATTTCCAAACGATTTTTTCGGTTATAATCAAACGGCATCGGGGGCATCGACATTAACGACGGTGCATTGGAAACCAATATGTCGCCTGCCGACCGCAAAAAACCGCGCAATGAGAAGCAGCATGATATATTTAAATACCCAAAAAAAAAGCTTTAAAAGCTATGAGGAAAAATCCGATTGCATGGGAGATAAAGTGAAATCGATCAACCGCTAAAAGTCGATAATATTCTGTCATATAAAGAAAGAAAGAACTTTAGTCGTTTCAATTGTGTAGAAGTAAAGTTAAAAGTTGAATGAAATCGATGATTTATTAGATTGGTTTTGAAGTCATCAACCCGTTAAAATCGATAACTATTGCTCTCTATTACGGAGAAGAAATATCTGTATTAAAGTTTTGAAGAGCTTGGCCTAAGTATTATGTGGAGGTTGAAGAAAAACTTGTAAATATGAAGAGAAAACAATGATATTTTGTTATCAAACGATTTTCCGATAAAAATCGATAAAATAAGCCGATAGTCCAATTATAGATTGGTTGACTTTAAAATATTCACAGCCGAAAGGAAAAATGTACCAACGGATGGGGCATAAACTAGTTACCACAATCTTTATGTGGCAAGCCGCAGCTAATGTATTGAGTTGCAAGTTGTTTTTTGCCAGTGTCATTTGTTAGATTCAAGTTGTTAAACAAAATAGCCCCACAGCGATATGAGAAGAAACATAGGAGCAGAAAGAGAAAGAGAAAGAGAGTGAGAGGGATATAAAACTGAAAGCCAAGAAAATAAATGAAAGCGAGAATCAAATTAAGAAACAATGTCGCCAAAAATAATATATATATATGAATATGTCAAAAACGAGATGCCCTCGACATAAAATCAAGTAGAAATTTAACAGATTTAAGTGAAGAAAAACACGTGCTAGAATATTGTAACATAACATTATAGAAATTTTCAATGGGGAATAAATAAATAAATTTCTTTAAAAATAATTTTACAAAAGGCAGCTTTAATGATGGAGCTAAATAGCTAAACAACTGAACACACTGAACACATTCAATGTGCAACTTAAACTTAGTCTATCATGACCATGTTTCTTATTTGTTTACAGAGCATTTAACAAGCTAATAGAAGCGCTGGCCTAAGTAGAAGATGGCGCCACAAATTTAATCAAGCAAAAATCAATTTAAAATAGATTCATTTTGCGCGCTAATTGATTTGCCGACGGCAAATTAACAAATATTTGCCAACAGGCAGCTTGGCAGCCAGCCAGCCAGCCAGCCAGAATAAAGCAACAGCTTCAACATACGCAAACAGCTTGAACATCCACAGTTAGCTAGCTGGCTATAAAAGCCCCAGCGAAAAACAGCTAATTAAACACTTTTCGCATTTTAAAAGAAGGCTTAAACGGTGGCAGACAGGCGAATAGCCTGGTAGCCCCGTTTAACGGTTAGCTGAGCTATTTTATTTTTTCGTTTTGCGGCTCTTTGGTGAAAGAAAAAAAAAAACATAATTTTTGACACGAGGCAAATTGCTTGGTAATGGCATTTTGACACTTTTGCTGGCGGGCAGATTTACTCCCAAAAACCCAACCCCCCCCCCCCCCCTCTCACCAACACTTTAATATTCAGCTTAAAAGCAACTGAAATACATTTCAATTATAAGCAAAAATTTAATTGCCTACTTTTATGGGCTGCGGCTATAGAAAACCCATTTCGTACAAATAAACAATAGTAGATTAATTTAATGAATAAATGTGTTTTATATTGACAGAACGGCATTTAATTTCAATTTTCAGTTTTAAACAAACGAAATGGTTTAAAAGCAAACATTTAAAATAAACTTTCAGTTTCAGTGTTTCCCGAGGGCCGTAAATTAAAATCAGCCGCAAGACTTTATTTTAAAATTCCAACTTTTGAGTGTGACCAGATGAATAACATATATACGAATTGTAATTGAAACGGATAGCTATGTATATTTTAATGCTACATTAAACCAATCTCAATTTGCGTGGCATCTAAAGTGGCAGCTCGGGGGAATGCTCGGCGGAGAGACATCGATGAAACTTGTTACCTGGCCTTGTCCCAGTTAAGTGGTTTCCCCAAAGCACCAACTAAACCCAACTACCAAGCTCCCAAAGCAAAAGTATTCACACAAACGAGGCTGGGGCATGCTTTGCATCGATTTCGAACTTGGTACAAAAAAAAAAAAAAACAAACGAAAAAAATCAAAGGCAAAGAAATGAAGGAAAGAAAGGAAAAGTTTAAAAAGCAAGTAGGAAATCTTTTATGGACAGCATTTTGCTCCAGCGCACTTTAAGTGACAATGCCACGCCTTACGTTTCAATTCAAACACTGAGAGAAATGCAAATGATAACTAAAACAAAATGGAGAACAAACAAATTGAAAAAATCAGGTGTGACCAACAATAACACGATCACACTGAAGCTAAATAAAGTAAAATATTATTTTTGCTGAGTGCACACACACACACACACATATGTTACTCTGTCTGTGTGCGTGTGTGATTAGTTGGTAAAAAAAAAAAGTGACTGGCGCTTAATAAAGCCAGACGAAGCGGAAATGAGCATGTAATGTTAACGGAAATGCGTTGAATGACGCCATCTTGCGAAACGCCAAACGAACAGACAAATAGCAAAGGATTGCAGCATGCAATACATACATATATGAACTATATATATACTCGCGAATGAAGAGAGAGAGACAGGGGAATGTGTGCTGCTGAAATTGAAATTGACTTGGCTTATTTTAGAATACCCCAGAGCGCAAAAGCAACGGCAACAGCAAAGTGTTAAATTGTGTTACGAACGCGTCGGCACTGTCCCCCAGCAACAGAAAAAAGACTAATATATATATAGAGATATATATTTAACACGTTAGGAAGAACGTCAACGGATATTGGTTCACTGCAGTTTGTAAAAACTTTATTAAACCCATTTTGTAATAATTGTAAATTAAAGTTTAAAACTTTTGTTATTCATGATGGGCATCGGAACGGAGAGGAAAGGCAACTTTTTAATTTTATCTGACCAAAAGCGGCACTTTTAATCTTTGGCATTCGAAGAAGAAGAAGAAAAAAAGAGGAACGTAAAAGTAATGGAATGTGCTCAAATTGAAATCGAAATAGAAATGGCAAGGGAATTCCCCTTTTTCAAATGTTGAATGGGTACAACAACAAAAAGCAGAAAGGAGAATGTTTGTTTGTGTGTGTGTGTGTGTAAAGGACGAACTACGATAGTTGCCAGTACACACAAACACACACACACACACATGCACTTGTGTACATCATTGGTTATTTATTGGTTTCCACTAAATAAATCGACTCGAAATTGGCAAACGTCGCAAAATGGACATTATTGGCCTCCATATTGGTGGGCCACGTTTCATGTTGCACGTTGCACGTTCAGCTCATTCTATCTATCTACAACTATCGACTTCTCACTTTAAGAAACTGGGCCATGAAACTGTCCTCCGAGCACACGTTCAACCAAATTAAAATAACTATTTCGACACACGAGATCCACAAACTTTAACCCAAATACGAAAAATACAAAAAACAAAAAGGGAATTAAGGAAAACGATATGTTTGCGAGAAATGCTCAAAATATATATATTCATGCAAGTATTTTAACTAATTTGTCGCTTGGTTTTTTCCCCAATTTTTAAAATATTTAATTTACGTTAATCAATAAAACAGCCTTAAACAAACTCAACTGTGGACACATTTCAACTGTTGATTTTGCCTAAGGAAAGTAAGCATTTTCGGCCATTGTGGTTGGCCATTAAATTAACACCCACACCCACAGAAACATACATATAACATATATATATATATATAGGTTTAAGTGAAAATGGTCCATTTACTGGCCTATTGATTGTCGAGCATCATCATCATCATCTGAGAACATAAGTTAAAGTGAAGTTGGACAACGCCTCATTAGCTTAAGATAAAATGTGGCTGTACAGTCAAACTTCCATACAAAGAATTTTCGTATAACGAAGTTTTCTATAAGACGAACTCAACACAAGAATCCTACAATTTGGTTTAAACAAAAAATCCATTCTATAAAAGGAAATTTGTTTTTGTTCTTTTCTTGCGGTTCGTTATATGGCAGGTTCGACTGTACTTGTTAGCTAATTTCGTGGAAAGTAATTCGTTTGATTGTCGTCAGCCGCCGAAAAACCAAAATTAAAATATTTTTGCATAATATTTTTTATGGGTTTTTTGTTTTTTTTTTGGTTTCTTGGCTATGATTGTGGTCGGTAATCCCCGAAGAATTTTGCGACCCACCGATTTCTAAGACAGCATTTAACCGATGTCACGTGAACTTGCTGGCCATTCCCCCGTCGCCTTGCTAAGCGAAAGCAAAATAAAAAATAAAAAAAATCACAGAAGAATTTTGTTTCGGGGGCTACTGTCAAGGGATTTGGCTTTGACAAGCAAACACAGCCGATTCGAACACGATAAAACCGGCAATAATTTTAAAAGTCGCTGCGGGCTGCCAACCCTCCGCCCTACGTCTGAATGGGGGTGGCAAGTTGAAGGTGTCGTCCCGCACGCCCATCAAGCAAATGGATTGAAACTTGTTAGTTACAACAACAAAAAAGTAAAAAAAAAAAACAAATTGTTAAAGTTGCGATTAGTTAAGAGTTAAACTTTCGAAAGGTCGAGCTAAGTCCTTATATGAGAAATATATTATGGTTCTTAAACCAAATGTCATATTCATTTTAAGCTCAAAACTGAACTTTATTCAACAAAGAATACACAAAATAAAAAAAACTTAATTCTTTTAATGTAATTCTACGTTGTATTTTTTTTTTTTTTTTTGTAGGATTTTTCAAAATGCCCAACTAAAGAATTAGCTCATAAACAGAAATTGTGTAAACATGACTTGTCAAATAAACAAATGAGTGTAGGGAAAGGAAGAAATAATCATGATATCATAATTGAGGGTTTTTTTTTCCTAGCCTGTAAATGTCAATGAAAGCAGAGAAAAGAGGAACAAAAACAATCCATTTCCAACAATTTACTTAAGCCAAAAAATAGTTAAAGCTTTTCACAAATGGCAAGTTTGACTAAAAACTCAAAAATTATGAGATTTGATATTTTTATATATATATAAATATTTTTTTTTTTAAATACTTATTAAGAACAAAGGCAAAACTTTTAAGGAAACAATTTGAATGGTTTTAAATTTCTTATTTAGTTTTTTTTTTTGGTTTTTTTTTTGTACCTTTTCCAAGCTTGTTCCATAAATATATCCAATCATAATCAAATGAAATTTGTTGTTTTTATTTCATTTGGAATTTTTGCTTCTTGCAGATAATAAAAACAAAATAAAGTTAAGGAAACAGTTCAATCAACTGACAAATCTTTGGCAACAATTTCAGTAGCCTCAGCTGTCACACAGCTAAAAAACCAGCGACCAAAATGGGCAAGTCCCATTCCCCAGTTAGTTGCCCTCTTCTACCTCTCTGTGTCCCTTGGATGGTATGGTAGCAACGAACTTTAACGGGGATTTGCGCAAAGCTAGCTTAGCGTCAGTCCAAACAAAAACACTTTGCAAACAACAAGAATAGCAACAACAAAAACACAACTAGTAAGATTACTTGAATCAAAAAAGAGCTCGAATTGATAATACTCTTTAGTTGAGATCGAGTTTTTAAATGTAGCTCGATACTATGAAAATTTGATTCTATGCGAATTGTAAGTGGAGTCTTACCATTAATATTGTGGACTACCAAGTTATCGGCTATCGATTCTTAGCTACAGATTCTTAGATACACCTAAAAAGTAGGAAAGGAAACTAATATTTGAATGGGTCTTTTATGAATTACGTTGTTGATAACTTTCTGAATAATTGTCATGGTTTATCAATAAGATTTTGGATTAGGCTATTATCGGTTATCGATATCGATTAAAGGTACATATGCAGTTATGGATTTCCTAACATTGATTATTGATAATATTATCGATAACAGTGCAAAGATACATTTTTTCGCTAAAACAAAATATTCAAAACTTTTCTTAATGTCATTTAATACCCTTCCTTTCACATTCTCAAAGCTTTATGGATCGCCTTTGCTCTTATTTTTATGACGTACAGGGTATAAGAGGCAGTATAAGAGGGCCAAGCAGGGCATACAAAAACTGCAGCTGGGCACACTGAACTAAAGCATCAACAAAGGCGCAACCCTGGTCTCCTATGCCGTAACGTAAGGTTCGTGTCGTAAAGCTTTTAATTAAAATTAATACATATTTACGCGTATTAAATAAACAGAACAAAGCGAACAACAACAACAACAGCAACACCTAGTAAACAGGTGGGCGTGTTGAGCAAGTTAACAAAAGACAGTATGTGTGTGTGTTGGTGTGTGTGTGGGTGCCACAGATGCCAATAAGAGGGTTAGCCTTTTAACGGTATTCGAAACGCAGCTAGGTCAGCTTATAATATGCTAATAGTAGTAGAAGTAAGAAAACATGCAAGGAGTGCGCACTGTTCTAGAAGTTTTAATTACTTAAAAGTTCAATTCACTTTAAAAAAAAAAAATATTGATTTCAGCAAGTTTAAGCAACTTTTAGTTTAATTGAATTTCCAATATTGATTTAAGAAGGTTTCTGCATGCTAGATAAATTTACATGTCCAGCTACTAGATTAAATAAATTGAATTGTTTTTGGCACAATATGGCAACCCTGGCCATTAAAGAGCCATGCCAGTGTGGGCGGCCGAGCGATGAGAGAGTGAGAGAAAGAGAGAGAGAGAGCAACAAAGCCAAGTTAAGCCAGGGCAATCGACGATGCACACAGCGAGAAATCGCAGACAACAAGAAGCAACGCTGTCAAACTAGAACCAGTCAATAAAAACAACAATGTTTAAATAATAAAAAAAAAAAGTTGACAGAGAGCGACTAGACAATACTCTTTATATGTGATAAAAATAAGTTTGTTACAAGCAACTAAATTAAATGTGAAAAAAAATCACAATAGATTTAAGATTAATTTTTATTTCATAACTGTTTCAACTCGAATTGATATATGTACATACCTTAAATGCTCTTATCGTCCACCTCTTGTAGGGTATATGAAAGAGTGACAAGAGAGAGAGAAACAAGACAGCCCAAATAAAGTAGTCAAATAAAAAAAGAAACGGAGAGCTGGTGGCACAACAAGTAAAAGACAAAGTCACCCAAAATAAAGTTGAGTAAACGGGATGTAGTAGAGTCTGTGATTTTGTTATACTATACTATAGTAAGTAAGTAAGTAAGTAGTTGAAGGGTCGAACATGTTATTGTGTTTATGGAGCACTTTGCCTGCCATGACAAATACAACAAATGCTTCAAATACTTCAAACATTGCGGTTTTACTTGACACTAATCAGACGAAAGCTCGCTCTCACACTCTTTCTTGTCGCTCTTTCAAGTGGGCAAATTCAACACACACACACACATTCATAAACACTCTACTAAATCGTGTTATGAGTCGCATAACGATATATTTATTTGATTTGCATTGAGTTTAAACCTTTGAAACTGCCAACAAAGTTTACTTCGAATGGCTTTTAATATATTTTATTAAGCGATAACGCAATATTAAGAGGGAACAGATTCAAAACCTTATAAGCAAAAGCTGATATTAATCATTAAACTGAATGTTACAAATGTATTGCAAAATAATCGTTTTCGATCAATGTCAGGAAGCCGTCGCGCACAAACTCACTCAGAGAGACACACCTGTCTGTCTGTCTGTCTGTCTGTCTGCCTGACGGCGCCACCGCATTGCATTAGTTCTTGCTTCGGTTTTTTTTTTTTATTTTGTTTTTGTTGAAAGCAAAGATACATTTAAAGGGTTCTATTGATTTTGAATACTCGTCGTTGTTGGCAAACGTTGCGCTGTCTTCGTTGGTTAGCCAGCCGGAGCCAACTACTTTGAACTAGCTAAGGAAGCTGTCACACTCACTCCCTCAATGTGGGTGGGCTTGTATGTGTCTGTATTTTAAATGCTTGTAAAAATGTAAGAAACTAAAACAAACACAAGGAAGCACACTCCCCTTTCACACACACACATGAAAAGTTTGAATAAAAACAAAGTGAAGCTCTGTCCTTCTCAACATTGTTAGCGTTTTGCGATAACTTAATGCCAAACGCATACTTTTGTCATAAAACAGAAAACAGCCGCTATAAACACCAAACGACCGAACGACCGAACGACATCGAACATTATGTATACCCACCACGAAGACATCCAACGTGTGGGGAGTAACACACTGTGCATGATTAGGTGGAAAGCGATCACTCAATGCAATGCTCTCTTTCAGATTTGCACCAAAGCTTATGCTCTCAGTTATGTTTGTATGAGTTATTTAATGGTATTTGATATTGTACTTACGATTTGAGTAGGCGATCCGCGGTCGCGTTAGCATCGTGAGCAACAGCAACAATAACATTGCATTTACGTGCAACAGATGCTTCGAAGAGAACTGTTCTGTGATATTATGCTGAGGCATGGGCGGCGATTGCGGATTTTGTTGTTGCGGCTGCTGCTGCTGCTGCTGCGGCTGCTCTTCCTTAACCTCCTGTTGTTGTCGTTTTATTTGTTTTTGGTTGTCATCAATCGGTTGGCGTTTGCCTTGTTGAGAGCTCTTCTTCGACGACATTCTCTTTGGACTCAAGTTATCGCTTATCGGCTTATCGTTCACAGCCCACTGCTGATGCTGCTGTTGTTGTTTTTGCTGCAGCTGTTATTATTGATTGTTAGATTTTTAGTTGTGTGTTAGGCCAAGTTTTTCTTTTATTGCGCAAAATTGGCAACATTTTCAACTTATTGTTGCCTACTTTACAGCACCCGCAACTTTACGACTTTCTCTTCTTCTCACACACACATACATATATAGTGTAAGTATATTCGCCATTACAGCAAACCCCCGCAGATCCCATCTCAGTAGTATCTTTAACTCATTTAAAAAGTTTCAGTCCATAGTACGTGTTCAACTAAAACGAAACTTATTTTATGACCATAAGCCCACCTCTCTGCCGCCCCTAAAGGGCAACCTACATACACAGAAAAAAAAAATATCCAAAAATTTAAATTCAAAGTTCTTCCTCATTGATAAATTTAAATTTACATAAAAAGTCACCTCTGATCGAGACTCATATAAATGAGAGAAAGCTCAAGTCAAGAAAGCTCGACTTAGAAATTCACCAAACGTCTTTGCTTTTTAAGGTAAACTTTAATCATCGATATCTTTGGTTTTTCTTAACCGATTTCGATCAAATTTTTACAGCAGATGGATATTAAGCTAAATTTTATAAAGCAAGCTTTCGATTTGTGTTAACTCGTTCAGCATTCATGTTTGTACGAACTTGTTTAAAGGGTTTAATCAATTAGTTGAATCAAATGCTCATTATTCTAAAGCTTAATTCAACCAAAGTTTTCTTAAGTTGTATCAACTAGTTGAGGGTCGCATCTACTCATCTTTTGGCGAATTTTGGCAACATTATTTTGGCTTTACTCTAAAGTACTTGCATATGGAGCTACCTCTCTATGATTTGTTTCCGGCCATTAATTTACATTACTTTGTTTTTTATTTTTTCCGTAACCACAAAACGAATTTGAAAGCCAATTAAAATGCAATTTCTTCATTCTATTTTATTTTATTTTATTTTTTTGTTTTTTGCCAAGTTTTGTGTATTTTGTGTGAGAAGTGGCGCTCGCCTCTTCTCTAAACGAAATACTTTGCAAGTACTTAAATTTGAAGCAAAACTTGGCAACTTTTCTGTGCGTGTCGGCTGAGAATGCAATTTCCATTTTGATATGCCAGGTTAGCGGAAAATGCGAAGGATTATTTTCTTTCTTTTCTAGTCTTTTTTTTTTCATTGCGAAACTGACAGATTCAGACACTTTTGAGACAGGACGAGATCTGCAATTCAATTGCTTTAAAAACAAAAAAAAGATTAAATTCGAAGCGTTAGTAAAACTCATAAAAATTTTAAAAAATCCTAATAATTTTTTAAAAATGAATACGAAAAAACTGCTTTGATTTTGATATGGTTTTCCATGAAGTTCAGTAAGAAGTCAGGATTATAAAGATAAAGAAATAAAAGTCTAACTTGTTTCATTATTTTTTTACTATTCTGAATTTTCAATAACAAAATATTACTCGAGAATAAAAGTTACCAAACACAATCAAAATAAAACCCGAAGTTTTTTGTAAATCATATATTTGTTGTAGAAGTTTAAATCATTAGTTTCAAGCATTTTTTCAAACTAATCGATACAATTTTTTCCTACTTTTAGAGTAATTTAAATAGGTATTAAGAGCTCCTCTTATTTTTTTCCTCACAATAAATAATTCTTTCATTTAAAAAATCGTCTATGAAAAAATATTAGTCATCTTTTGGTTGCAGTGAACAAGTTTTCATATTTTCGAAATTCGCTAAAATATTCAAGATCGTTGCAAAAACAAATTTCTATTAACCAAACTAAAGCTTTCAGAGATCAACCAATGCAAATGCATACATAATTTATTTAAACTTCCTACAGCGTATTTATAATATGTATAAAGGTATAAAATGCAATTTCCTGTTTTTTGGTTTTTTATATTGAAATCACACAATGGCCGTAAATCGTAAATCAACAATCAAATGATTTTACGATGCAATTTTAAAATTTGTTTTTGTGCAGTTTCCCTTGTTTTTTTTTTTCGTTTTTGTAAAGGTCACCGGATATTGGGCGAGAATTTGTTTATGGCCAAAATGTTGAATCTAGATGCGACTTTTAGTCGTTATCGTCGTCGTCGTCGTCGTCGTCGTCGCCGTCTGCAGCACCAGCTGTGGCCAATTTATAACTGCGCCAAAAGATGGCCAACATAAAAAACAACAAAAAAAAAAACAAAAACCGTTCGTAGGTGTTACAAAAACAACAACAACTTAACGGCGACACGGAAATACAACACTTTCCGTTTTGCAATTTTTTTTGGCCTTTTATGTGCATATTTCTTGTGGGCCATGCAACACTTTGCACCACTTGCAACAAACAACGTTAAAAAAAATAGAGAAAAGAAATAACAAGCAACAAACAGACACGGCGGAGCAACTTAAAACTAATTATTTGTTGTTTTTTTTTTGACGTAGTTTCTTTCTAAAAATCAACACAAACACACAAACAAAACGCAACTGTCGGATTCATAATGGCAAAGTAAACAAAGCCTCAATTCGCGCTCGAGCTTGGAACTCTTTTCGTGTGAGAGTTTTAGCAAGCATTTGTACCGTATTTTGTTACCGTTTTTTTAAAGCAATGCTTTTGCGCGCGCTTTTACTTAACACACTTGAAAATCGAAAGAACAAAAAAAAAGTAGAAATCTGTCTCACTTTCTTTGTTACTCTGTCGAGTTGAGGAAGTTGTGCGCTCTACACGCCAGCCGCACGTAGAATGCTAAACGGCATCGTTACTGCAGGCGGCTTTTATAGGCGGGCTCGACTAGTCGTTGTCGTCGTTGTCGGGTCGTCGGCTCCTCGAGTTTTCGAGTCGGGTTTTGGCTTGGCGACTCGGCTCGCTTTGCGTTTGCGACTGGCTGGGTTGGCTGGCTGGCTGGCTGGCTGGCGTTTAGCATATGTCCGACACTGGCAGCGATATTATTGTTGCTGGATTGCTGCTCTGCTCTGCTCTGCTCTGCTCGGCTTGCTTGTCTGCCTGCCTGCATACATACATATATGTATTTGCTTTATGAATGTGTTTACCAGCAAACTTTTCCACAATGATGGCGGGGTAAAACTGCTGCTGTGTGCGAAAGTGCCAACACTCGCATTAATGACAACAAGAACAACAGCAATTACAAATAAAACAGCAACAAGAACAATTGTAAGCCCCAGCTACAGCTCAATTAACTATCTCTCCGAACCCAAAGCTTTTCGTCTGTCTGTGTGTGCGTTTGTGTGTGTTTGTGTGTGTAAATGTGTCTGTCTTTTATACGCGTAATTACGATTATTCTGGCAATTACTTTTCCAAAATGCAATTGGCCATTTGCAATTGCAGGTCTGTTCGTTTTGTCCATAATTGCTCAATGATATTATTTAACCTGCAAAAGTTTGGCATGTCAACTTTTCCAGACTCACATAAATCTCTCACTGCGTGTGCTTGTGCCACATAAATTCATATATAAAAGCAGAGCTGCAAAAATTAAATTGTTGAATTTTAAAGTTGGTAGGGTTAAGCTTCAGGTACTAGCGTTAGAGCTTTAATAAACAAACTATTAGTTGCTATTTTTACTTGCCTAGATCCATTTGGTCACATTAAAATTAATAAAACCGCCTTTCGGCCACAGTCCATGTTGGAATTTCAAACCCCCAACACTCTGCATAACACATTGCTTGGCTCTGGCTTAAATAACTGTCTTTTGGTTTTCATAGCATACATCTAGGAGCCTAGTGCAAAATCGTTACCAAGCTGGCACTTACAATTCACAACTGGTTCTAGATCCAACACAACCAATAGTCCCTTGCTCAGCTCCTACAATTGTCTAATTGTCTCGACCATTTTTTTTGTTATGTGCTGTATTATGGACATTGTATGATAATCTTGCGATTAATCAGGCGAATAGTGTCTCATAGCGCACATGTGTTGTTTTTGTATTTTGTTTTTTATTTTTTTTAATACAAATGAACAAATTGACAATACAAACAATAATTCCGAACTGAAAACTGAATTACAATAGACCAACTGATGTTTTTTTTATGTATAAGGTTTCTGGTAACCTTTGCAATGTTGTTACTGCAAAGCAACGCGACTCTTATAAAAAGTACAGATAATTCACTCTGTAACTTCAGCAGATACCGAAGCAAATAGTTGTTTTTTTTTTCCTGTGTGTGCCGTACCACTTGAGTTGGAAACTGCATTTTTAACTGATTCATTTTACATATGACGAAATAATTATTTTTTTTAAATTAATTTATTGTATTTTAAACAAAACGGCAAATAAGAGTAAACGCAGAAGGACAAGCTGCTGTTAAACAAAAAGCTTGTCAATGCAATGCAAATCATGTTAAAAGTTGCCGAAGACTATGGTGTTCAATCACCAATGCCATCTAACCAATTTGTTCAACTGGTAAACACACACACACACACACACAGCTTGAGACTGTGTTTATAAACGTTGAACCCGCCCGCATCGCATGGCGGCTGCACGCCAGTACTTTGACGCTGTTGCCACATTAGCATTGAGAACACGAGATGCTGCTACATAGTGAGACTGCCGCCACCACATGCAACAACTCTGCGAACATTATCTGTGCAATGTTTACCAGGTTAGGTGCCGCTTCACCTCCTCTCTCTTAGAAGCAAGTTGAAAATGGTTGCAAACACTCAATGGAGAGGACTTGGGACTTTGGGCAATCCCCTTTAAGGAGATAAAAAGCGATCTCAAAGCGATAAACATATGCGAAAAAATATTATGTTTATCATATATTAAAAAAACTGAAAGCTTAGCTGGTTAAAGGGTTTTTGAAACAGCTAAAACAACTAGAAGGAAAGAGAGTTTTGTCTAGTTTGACTAGAAGATGACATCTTTGTTTACTGTTGTTTTTTTTTATCGATAATATAATGCTGCCTTTTTTTTGTGTTCTCGATTGCACGGATTGAACTGTCCTCTGTATATTCTTGTTTACTATTCTTTTTTTTTATAATTTCGTAACAGGAATTGCAATTTAATTTCAAGCAATGTTGTCGAAACATTCGCCTAACTTTAGAAAAACTTCAACATATTTAATATTTGGTTGACTTATTTACATAGCATCAAAGAGCTGGTTGGTGTTTATATAATAAACAGTTAACGTGTAACTATCACCTAAAACTAAAAGCAGCTCACTGCAACTTCAATTTCAAATTGTGAACCCCGGGGAGAAAGACTTTCTGCAGTTTGAGACACATTCAAAGTAGTCGAAAGAGATTTAGTTGAATTGTGTAGCATAGTTATTTGGGCTAATAAATTAGCAATGTTGAGAAATGGTCAAGCGTTATGACTTATTTGACTTGATTTTAAATCAGCTATGAACAGTAGGAGAAAATGTTTGATTGTTAAACAGAAATACACTGTATCGAAGCAGCTTCCATACGGGCGAGTTGTTATTGTAAAGAGAAATTGAATAATGCCTTGGGGTCATTGGAATCTGGACGCTTGTGACTTTGGCAAAACGCATTGGATCCAAGAGAAGGCAAGCAACAGCAACAACAACAACAACTTAACAATGGAAGAAGCAGAACAGCAACAACAGCAAAAAAGTTGCGTTTGCCTGAGGTAAAAACCTTCCGACGGAAAAACGAAACGAGGATGAAATACAAAAAACTTTATTTATTCTTTTCTATGTTAAATAAAAAATAATTTATTTTAAATGTTTTTGCCGCAAAATGTTTAGTTTTATATAGTCATTAGGAATAGCAATGAAAATTAGACTTGCTTATCAAAATCTTTTTAAAAAACTTTTAATGAATTGCATTTTATTTAATCTTCGTCGTGATGGGTTTCATCAGTCGAAGTATCATTTCTATCAAAATTTATTTAAAAACAATTTCCTTATAATGAATTGGATTTTGTTTAATCTTCTCTTAGTGATCGGTTTCATCCGTCGCAGTATCATTTGACTATTCAACTTCATCAAGCTTTACGTTTTAATGGAAGTTAAGTATATGATCATTATTTTTATCCAAATTTATTTAAAAACAGTTTCCTTATAATGAACTGCACTTTATTTAATCTTCGTCGTGATGGGTTTCATCCATCGAAGTATCAGTTGAAGATTCAACTTCATCAAGCTTTACGTTTTAATGGTAGTTAAGTAAATGATCATTTTTTCTATCAAAATTTATTTAAAAACAGTTTCCTTATAATGAACTGCACTTTATTTAATCTTCGTCGTGATGGGTTTCATCCATCGAAGTATCAGTTGAAGATTCAACTTCATCAAGCTTTACGTTTTAATGGTAGTTAAGTAAATGATCATTTTTTCTATCAAAATTTATTTAAAAACAGTTTCCTTATAATGAACTGCACTTTATTTAATCTTCGTCGTGATGGGTTTCATCCATCGAAGTATCAGTTGAAGATTCAACTTCATCAAGCTTTACGTTTTAATGGTAGTTAAGTAAATGATCATTTTTTCTATCAAAATTTATTTAAAAACAGTTTCCTTATAATGAACTGCACTTTATTTAATCTTCGTCGTGATGGGTTTCATCCATCGAAGTATCAGTTGAAGATTCAACTTCATCAAGCTTTACGTTTTAATGGTAGTTAAGTAAATGATCATTTTTTCTATCAAAATTTATTTAAAAACAGTTTCCTTATAATAAACTGCACTTTATTTAATCTTCGTCGTGATGGGTTTCATCCATCGAAGTATCAGTTGAAGATTCAACTTCATCAAGCTTAACGTTTTAATGGTGGTTAAGTATATGATCATTATTTCATTCCAAATTTATTTGAAAACAGTTTCCTTATAACGAAATGGATTTTATTTAATATTCGTTTTGTTTGGTTTCATCAAAGCATCATCAAATAATGATAATCTTGCGATTAATCCGGCGAAGAAAAAATGTACTGATTGACAATAGGTTCAATATATTGTCCAACTTGGTTTCATTCAATAATTCCGAACTGAAAACTGAATTAGCTTTAGTGTCTTTACAATGGAATCTTACTTTGTAAGTTTCGTTGTAGACCAAATGATGTTTTTTTTTTGTATAAGGTTGCTGGTGACTAGAAATTTTTTTTGTGCAAAGCAAGGCAATGCGACTCTTAAAAAAAGTACAGATAATTCACTCTGTTACTTCACAAATAGTTTAAAACCGAGGCTGCAATTTTTGTTGTTTTTTTTAACAAACTTATGCGATCAAATATTTATACAAAAATACATATAAAAAAAAAATACAAAATACACTGTGAGAAATACACAGTTGGTCATAAATATTACAATGGCTACAAGAAAAAGAAAAAAGAACTGATTGTGTTGGCCAAGTGAAAATGGAAAGTGCAAAGTGCAAAGGCCAAGAAAACGTATGAACTTTGAAGAGAGGAAGAATTGTTCAAACCTTACTCGTAGCTGCAAGGCCATCGATGATTGCTAGAAAGAAATCTAGCTGCAACCACAAAATACCTGTAAAACTGCACCTTGGGTTGAGGGAACGATGGGTAGTTTGCTGCTGCTGCTGCTGCTGCTGGCAAATTTTACTTGGCTCAAACGGGAGTCGTGCTGGCAAACATTTGTAATGGCTGCTGCCAGGCAAAATGTCTACATACATTTTTGCAGGTAACTTTTTAATTAAAGCTGATTCCTTCAGTCAATAGTTTCGCTCTTCCTCCTCCTCGTCGTCCACACTCAAAGACGTTAGGTTCGAGCAACCGCATAAATCGTTCTATTGCATTCTCAATGTTAACATATTTAAGATATCAAACATGATGATTTTATAAAGATTCTCATTGAAACTAGAACATTAATTTTATTTTATTTGCTTTAAAAAATATTGCTGGATTCTTATAAACATAATATAAAAGAGTATTGACAAGAATTTTTAAACGATATTGGTTGATTATCCTTATTTAAAAATAATTTTGATTAAAACTCAATGTGCTAAATCGCAGAAGTAGAAGTAACGATACAACAACAACTCCGTCCACGTGCCAACGCGTGTGAATGTTTTCCCGTTGCAATGAATATATGTATGTATCTTCTCTTCTGCGTCTTTTTCGTCTACTCGTCGTACCGATGCTATTGATGCTATTGTTGTTCTGAGCAGCAGGCAACTATGCGAGAGTGAGAAACCGAGAGCGTAGATTAAACTGGACGAAGCTGTGCATCTGCATGTGTTTGCGTGTGTAATTGGATTGGCAGCAACGAACGAACGGCAAGTGCCCAGTTGTTTTTTTAATATTTGCTCGCCCACTGTCGCTCACTTGTTTGCTATGATAAATTGAAATGCGCAATAATTGAATGTGCCAATGTGTCCCATTAAACAATAACCAAACGGGAACACCACAAGGCGCAGAGATCGATATGTAATAAAAAATACTTTACTCGATATATGTAGTAAAGTGTGCGCGTGAGCAAAGCACAGTTTGCGATCACCTATCGATTAAGTTCGCACTAAATACTCTAAAAAAAAGTCACAATGAAGCGGACTCTGTTTGTTTAATTGATACATGAATAAACGATTGTCAGATCGCTGAACAGTTAAGTTTGTTTGAAGTGCAAACTGCCACTGCCAGCATTCAAATGAAAACGTATACCACCATGCTAGGTTGGTTGTACGTAATCAAAGCACTTTTTTTTAGCTTACGTGCTTGCTCAAGCTACTGGCATATGCATCTCAGCTGTACGTGCGTTAAGCATAAACCCTTTGAGCGCATTCACCATTTCAAATTGTAGAAGCAAAATTGTTGCTGACATCAAAAGCTGTATGGAAAATACATATAAGCACATGTGAGTGCGTTTACTTACATACTAAATTAACGGTAAAGACAAAATACACCGTTCCGCGCACTGGCAGCACCACACCCATTACCGTTAACGAGTGTCATACGAACTGTGACTGGCCGCCATCTTCGACTTGTTGTTGTTGTGATGCCCAAAGATATTAAAGTCGCGCTTTAGCACTGCATTTTTGTAATGCCCTTGCCACATGAGGCAGCCTGTCATCATCATTTTAAATAATACAAACGTCGATTATTATAACTAATAACAACAAAAAATGCAACACGAAGGGTATCGAAGCACTTTTCATGCCGGCAAGTTTATTTAAAATGTTCCGTCTTTAAACAATCAGAAAACAAATGTAAAAAGAGAAATTGAATAATGCCTTGGGGCCATTGGAATCTGGACGCTTGTGACTTTGGCAAAACGCATTGGATCCAAAAGAAGGCAAGCAACAACAACAACAACTAAACAATGGAAGGAGCAGAACAGCAACAACAGCAAAAAAAAAGTTGCGTATGCCTGAGGTAAAAACCTTCCGACGGAAAAACGAAACGAGGATGAAATACAAAAAACTTTATTTATTCTTTTCTATGTTAAATAAAAAATAATTTATTTTAAATGTTTTTGCCGCAAAATGTTTATTTTTATATAGTCATTAGGAATAGCAATGAAAATTAGACTTGCTAATCAAAATCAATTTAAAAAAAAATTCAATGAATTGCATTTTATTTAATCTTCGTCGTGATGGGTTTCATCCGTCGCAGTATCATTTGATGATTCAACTTCATCAAGCTTTACGTTTAAATGAAAGTTAAGTATATGATCATTATTTCTACCCAAATTTATTTAAAAACAGTTTTTTTGTTTCCTTATTAGGAATTAGATTTGTTTTTGTGTGTGTGTGTGTGTGTGTCGGATAAACACATACATATATACAACAATTAAATTATTCAATTCTAAATTTGGTAAAGTTAAGCTCCAGCTACTAGCTTTAGAGTTTAAACAAGAACACTATTAGTTGCACTTACAATTCACAACTGGTTATAGATCCAACACAACCAATAGTCCCTTGCTCAGTTCCTATAATTGTCTAATTGTCTCGACCATTTTTTGTTATGTGCTGCATTATGGACATTGTATGATAATCTTGCGATTAATCAGGCGAATAGTGTCTCATAGCGCACATGTGTTGTTTTTGTATTTTATTTTTTATTTTTTTAATTAAAATGAACTGTTTGACAATGGGTCTGAATTATTAGTTGTTTCTTTTCAATAGACCAACTGATGTTTTTTTATGTATAAGGTTTCTGGTCACCTTTGCAATGTTGTTACTGCAAAGCAACGCGACTCTTATAAAAATTACAGATAATTCACTCTGTAACTTCAGCAGATACCGAAGCAAATAGTTCAGAACCGGGGCTGCAATTTTTGTTGTTGTTTTTTTTTCCTGTGTGTGCCGTACCACTTGAGTTGGAAACTGCATTTTTAACTGATTCATTTTACATATGACGAAATAATTATTTTTTTTAAATTAATTTATTGTATTTTAAACAAAACGGCAAATAAGAGTAAACGCAGAAGGACAAGCTGCTGTTAAACAAAAAGCTTGTCAATGCAATGCAAATCATGTTAAAAGTTGCCGAAGACTATGGTGTTCAATCACCAATGCCATCTAACCAATTTGTTCAACTGGTAAACACACACACACACACACACACAGCTTGAGACTGTGTTTATAAACGTTGAACCCGCCCGCATCGCATGGCGGCTGCACGCCAGTACTTTGACGCTGTTGCCACATTAGCATTGAGAACACGAGATGCTGCTACATAGTGAGACTGCCGCCACCACATGCAACAACTCTGCGAACATTATCTGTGCAATGTTTACCAGGTTAGGTGCCGCTTCACCTCCTCTCTCTTAGAAGCAAGTTGAAAATGGTTGCAAACACTCAATGGAGAGGACTTGGGACTTTGGGCAATCCCCTTTAAGGAGATAAAAAGCGATCTCAAAGCGATAAACATATGCGAAAAAATATTATGTTTATCATATATTAAAAAAACTGAAAGCTTAGCTGGTTAAAGGGTTTTTGAAACAGCTAAAACAACTAGAAGGAAAGAGAGTTTTGTCTAGTGTGACTAGAAGATGACATCTTTGTTTACTGTTGTTTTTTTTTTATCGATAATATAATGCTGCCTTTTTTTGTGTTCTCGATTGCACGGATTGAACTGTCTTCTGTATATTCTTGTTTACTATTCTGTTTTTTTATAATTTCGTAACAGGAATTGCAATTTAATTTCAAGCAATGTTGTCGAAACATTCGCCTAACTTTAGAAAAATTTCAACATATTTAATATTTGGTTGACTTATTTACATAGCATCAAAGAGCTGGTTGGTGTTTATATAATAAACAGTTAACGTGTAACTATCACCTAAAACTAAAAGCAGCTCACTGCAACTTCAATTTCAAATTGTGAACCCCGGGGAGAAAGACTTTCTGCAGTTTGAGACACATTCAAAGTAGTCGAAAGAGATTTAGTTGAATTGTGTAGCATAGTTATTTGGGCTAATAAATTAGCAATGTTGAGAAATGGTCAAGCGTTATGACTTATTTGACTTGATTTTAAATCAGCTATGAACAGTAGGAGAAAATGTTTGATTGTTAAACAGAAATACACTGTATCGAAGCAGCTTCCATACGGGCAAGTTGTTATTGTAAAGAGAAATTGAATAATGCCTTGGGGCCATTGGAATCTGGACGCTTGTGACTTTGGCAAAACGCATTGGATCCAAAAGAAGGCAAGCAACAGCAACAACAACTTAACAATGGAAGAAGCAGAACAGCAACAACAGCAAAAAAGTTGCGTTTGCCTGAGGTAAAAACCTTCCGACGGGAAAACGAAACGAGGATGAAATACAAAAAACTTTATTTATTCTTTTCTATGTTAAATAAAAAATAATTTATTTTAAATGTTTTTGCCGCAAAATGTTTATTTTTATATAGTCATTAGGAATAGCAATGAAAATTAGACTTGCTTATCAAAATCTTTTTAAAAAACTTTTAATGAATTGCATTTTATTTAATCTTCGTCGTGATGGGTTTCATCCATCGAAGTATCAGTTGAAGATTCAACTTCATCAAGCTTTACGTTTTAATGGTAGTTAAGTAAATGATCATTTTTTCTATCCAAATTTATTTAAAAACAGTTTCCTTATAATGAACTGCACTTTATTTAATCTTCGTCGTGATGGGTTTCATCCGTCGCAGTATCATTTGACGATTCAACTTCATCAAGCTTTACGTTTAAATGAAAGTTAAGTATATGATCATTATTTCTACCCAAATTTATTTAAAAACAGTTTTTTTGTTTCCTTATTAGGAATTAGATTTGTTTTTGTGTGTGTGTGTGTGTGTGTCGGATAAACACATACATATATACAACGATTAAATTATTCAATTCTAAATTTGGTAAAGTTAAGCTCCAGCTACTAGCTTTAGAGTTTAAACAAGAACACTATTAGTTGCACTTACAATTCACAACTGGTTATAGATCCAACACAACCAATAGTCCCTTGCTCAATTCCTATAATTGTCTAATTGTCTCGACCATTTTTTGTTATGTGCTGCATTATGGACATTGTATGATAATCTTGCGATTAATCAGGCGAATAGTGTCTCATAGCGCACATGTGTTGTTTTTGTATTTTGCTTTTTATTTTTTTAATAAAAATGAACTGATTGACAATGGGTTCATTACAAATACAACTATACAAACAATAATTCCGAACTGAAAACTGAATTATTTGTTGTTTCTTTACAAGAGACCAACTGATGTTTTTCTTATGTATAAGGTTTCTGGTAACCTTTGCAATGTTGTTACTGCAAAGCAACGCGACTCTTATAAAAAGTACAGATAATTCACTCTGTAACTTCAGCAGATACCGAAGCAAATAGTTCAGAACCGGGGCTGCAACTTTTGTTGTTTTTTTTTTCCTGTGTGTGCCGTACCACTTGAGTTGGAAACTGCATTTTTAACTGATTCATTTTACATATGACGAAATAATTATTTTTTTTAAATTAATTTATTGTATTTTAAACAAAACGGCAAATAAGAGTAAACGCAGAAGGACAAGCTGCTGTTAAACAAAAAGCTTGTCAATGCAATGCAAATCATGTTAAAAGTTGCCGAAGACTATGGTGTTCAATCACCAATGCCATCTAACCAATTTGTTCAACTGGTAAACACACACACACACACACACAGCTTGAGACTGTGTTTATAAACGTTGAACCCGCCCGCATCGCATGGCGGCTGCACGCCAGTACTTTGACGCTGTTGCCACATTAGCATTGAGAACACGAGATGCTGCTACATAGTGAGACTGCCGCCACCACATGCAACAACTCTGCGAACATTATCTGTGCAATGTTTACCAGGTTAGGTGCCGCTTCACCTCCTCTCTCTTAGAAGCAAGTTGAAAATGGTTGCAAACACTCAATGGAGAGGACTTGGGACTTTGGGCAATCCCCTTTAAGGAGATAAAAAGCGATCTCAAAGCGATAAACTTATGCGAAAAAATATTATGTTTATCATATATTAAAAAAACTGAAAGCTTAGCTGGTTAAAGGGTTTTTGAAACAGCTAAAACAACTAGAAGGAAAGAGAGTTTTGTCTAGTTTGACTAGAAGATGACATCTTTGTTTACTGTTGTTTTTTTTTATCGATAATATAATGCTGCCTTTTTTTTGTGTTCTCGATTGCACGGATTGAACTGTCCTCTGTATATTCTTGTTTACTATTCTTTTTTTTTATAATTTCGTAACAGGAATTGCAATTTAATTTCAAGCAATGTTGTCGAAACATTCGCCTAACTTTAGAAAAACTTCATCATATTTAATATTTGGTTGACTTATTTACATAGCATCAAAGAGCTGGTTGGTGTTACTATCACCTAAAACTAAAAGCAGCTCACTGCAACTTCAATTTCAAATTGTGAACCCCGGGGAGAAAGACTTTCCTGCAGTTTGAGACACATTCAAAGTCGTCGAAAGAGATTTAGTTGAATTGTGTAGCATAGTTATTTGGGCTAATAAATTAGCAATGTTGAGAAATGGTCAAGCGTTATGACTTATTTGACTTGATTTTAAATCAGCTATGAACAGTAGGAGAAAATGTTTGATTGTTAAACAGAAATACACTGTATCGAAGCAGCTTCCATACGGGCGAGTTGTTATTGTAAAGAGAAATTGAATAATGCCTTGGGGCCATTGGAATCTGGACGCTTGTGACTTTGGTAAAACGCATTGGATCCAAAAAGAAGGCAAGCAACAACAACTTAACAATGGAAGAAGCAGAACAGCAACAACAGCAAAAAAGTTGCGTTTGCCTGAGGTAAAAACCTTCCGACGGAAAAACGAAACGAGGATGAAATACAAAAAACTTTATTTATTCTTTTCTATGTTAAATAAAAAATAATTTATTTTAAATGTTTTTGCCGCAAAATGTTTAGTTTTATATAGTCATTAGGAATAGCAATGAAAATTAGACTTGCTTATCAAAATCTTTTTAAAAAACTTTTAATGAATTGCATTTTATTTAATCTTCGTCGTGATGGGTTTCATCAGTCGAAGTATCATTTCTATCAAAATTTATTTAAAAACAATTTCCTTATAATGAATTGGATTTTGTTTAATCTTCTCTTAGTGATCGGTTTCATCCGTCGCAGTATCATTTGACTATTCAACTTCATCAAGCTTTACGTTTTAATGGAAGTTAAGTATATGATCATTATTTTTATCCAAATTTATTTAAAAACAGTTTCCTTATAATGAACTGCACTTTATTTAATCTTCGTCGTGATGGGTTTCATCCATCGAAGTATCAGTTGAAGATTCAACTTCATCAAGCTTTACGTTTTAATGGTAGTTAAGTAAATGATCATTTTTTCTATCAAAATTTATTTAAAAACAGTTTCCTTATAATGAACTGCACTTTATTTAATCTTCGTCGTGATGGGTTTCATCCATCGAAGTATCAGTTGAAGATTCAACTTCATCAAGCTTTACGTTTTAATGGTAGTTAAGTAAATGATCATTTTTTCTATCAAAATTTATTTAAAAACAGTTTCCTTATAATGAATTGCATTTTATTTAATCTTCGTCGTGATGGGTTTCATCAGTCGAAGTATCATTTCTATCAAAATTTATTTAAAAACAATTTCCTTATAATGAATTGGATTTTGTTTAATCTTCTCTTAGTGATCGGTTTCATCCGTCGAAGTATCAGTTGAAGATTCAACTTCATCAAGCTTTACGTTTTAATGGAAGTTAAGTATATGATCATTATTTTTATCCAAATTTATTTAAAAACAGTTTCCTTATAATGAACTGCACTTTATTTAATCTTCGTCGTGATGGGTTTCATTCGTCCGAAGTATCAGTTGAAGATTCAACTTCATCAAGCTTTACGTTTTAATGGTAGTTAAGTAAATGATCATTTTTTCTATCAAAATTTATTTAAAAACAGTTTCCTTATAATGAATTGCATTTTATTTAATCTTCGTCGTGATGGGTTTCATCAGTCGAAGTATCATTTCTATCAAAATTTATTTAAAAACAATTTCCTTATAATGAATTGGATTTTGTTTAATCTTCTCTTAGTGATCGGTTTCATCCGTCGAAGTATCAGTTGAAGATTCAACTTCATCAAGCTTTACGTTTTAATGGAAGTTAAGTATATGATCATTATTTTTATCCAAATTTATTTAAAAACAGTTTCCTTATAATGAACTGCACTTTATTTAATCTTCGTCGTGATGGGTTTCATCCGTCGAAGTATCAGTTGAAGATTCAACTTCATCAAGCTTTACGTTTTAATGGTAGTTAAGTAAATGATCATTTTTTCTATCAAAATTTATTTAAAAACAGTTTCCTTATAATGAATTGCATTTTATTTAATCTTCGTCGTGATGGGTTTCATCCATCGAAGTATCAGTTGAAGATTCAACTTCATCAAGCTTTACGTTTTAATGGTAGTTAAGTAAATGATCATTTTTTCTATCAAAATTTATTTAAAAACAGTTTCCTTATAATGAACTGCACTTTTTTTAATCTTCGTCGTGATGGGTTTCATCCATCGAAGTATCAGTTGAAGATTCAACTTCATCAAGCTTAACGTTTTAATGGTGGTTAAGTATATGATCATTATTTCATTCCAAATTTATTTGAAAACAGTTTCCTTATAACGAAATGGATTTTATTTAATATTCGTTTTGTTTGGTTTCATCAAAGCATCATCAAATAATGATAATCTTGCGATTAATCCGGCGAAGAAAAAATGTACTGATTGACAATAGGTTCAATATATTGTCCAACTTGGTTTCATTCAATAATTCCGAACTGAAAACTGAATTAGCTTTAGTGTCTTTACAATGGAATCTTACTTTGTAAGTTTCGTTGTAGACCAAATGATGTTTTTTTTTTGTATAAGGTTGCTGGTGACTAGAAATTTTTTTTGTGCAAAGCAAGGCAATGCGACTCTTAAAAAAAGTACAGATAATTCACTCTGTTACTTCACAAATAGTTTAAAACCGAGGCTGCAATTTTTGTTGTTTTTTTTAACAAACTTATGCGATCAAATATTTATACAAAAATACATATAAAAATAAAATACAAAATACACTGTGAGAAATACACAGTTGGTCATAAATATTACAATGGCTACAAGAAAAAGAAAAAAGAACTGATTGTGTTGGCCAAGTGAAAATGGAAAGTGCAAAGTGCAAAGGCCAAGAAAACGTATGAACTTTGAAGAGAGGAAGAATTGTTCAAACCTTACTCGTAGCTGCAAGGCCATCGATGATTGCTAGAAAGAAATCTAGCTGCAACCACAAAATACCTGTAAAACTGCACCTTGGGTTGAGGGAACGATGGGTGGTTTGCTGCTGCTGCTGCTGCTGCTGGCAAATTTTACTTGGCTCAAACGGGAGTCGTGCTGGCAAACATTTGTAATGGCTGCTGCCAGGCAAAATGTCTACATACATTTTTGCAGGTAACTTTTTAATTAAAGCTGATTCCTTCAGTCAATAGTTTCGCTCTTCCTCCTCCTCGTCGTCCACACTCAAAGACGTTAGGTTCGAGCAACCGCATAAATCGTTCTATTGCATTCTCAATGTTAACATATTTAAGATATCAAACATGATGATTTTATAAAGATTCTCATTGAAACTAGAACATTAATTTTATTTTATTTGCTTTGAAAAATATTGCTGGATTCTTATAAACATAATATAAAAGAGTATTGACAAGAATTTTTAAACGATATTGGTTGATTATCCTTATTTAAAAATAATTTTGATTAAAACTCAATGTGCTAAATCGCAGAAGTAGAAGTAACGATACGACAACCACTCCGTCCACTTGGCAACGCGTGTGACTGTTTCCCCGTTGCAATGAATATATGTATGTACGTTCTCTTCTGCATCTTTTTCGTCTACTCGTCGTATCGATGCTATTGATGCTATTGTTGTTCTGGGCAGCAGGCAACTATGCGAGAGTGAGAAACCGAGAGCGTAGATTAAACTGGACGAAGCTGTGCATCTGCATGTGTTTGCGTGTGTAATTGGATTGGCAGCAACGAACGAACGGCAAGTGCCCAGTTGTTTTTTTAATATTTGCTCGCCCACTGTCGCTCACTTGTTTGCTATGATAAATTGAAATGCGCAATAATTGAATGTGCCAATGTGTCCCATTAAACAATAACCAAACGGGAACACCACAAGGCGCAGAGATCGATATGTAATAAAAAATACTTTACTCGATATATGTAGTAAGTGTGCGCGTGAGCAAAGCACAGTTTGCGATCACCTATCGATTAAGTTCGCACTAAATACTCTAAAAAAAAGTCACAATGAAGCGGACTCTATTTGTTTAATTGATACATGAATAAACGATTGACAGATCGCTGAACAGTTAAGTTTGTTTGAAGTGCAAACTGCCACTGCCAGCATTCAAATGAAAACGTATACCACCATGCCAGGTTGGTTGTACGTAATCAAAGCACTTTTGTTAGCTTACGTGCTTGCTCAAGCTACTGGCATATGCATCTCAGCTGTACGTGCGTTAAGCATAAACCCTTTGAGCGCATTCGCCATTTCAAATAGTAGAAGCAAAATTGTTGCTGACATCAAAAGCTGTATGGAAAATACATATAAGCACATGTGAGTGCGTTTACTTACATACTAAATTAACGGTAAAGACAAAATACACCGTTCCGCGCACTGGCAGCACCACACCCATTACCGTTAACGAGTGTCATACGAACTGTGACTGGCCGCCATCTTCGACTTGTTGTTGTTGTGATGCCCAAAGATATTAAAGTCGCGCTTTAGCACTGCATTTTTGTAATGCCCTTGCCACATGAGGCAGCCTGTCATCATCATTTTAAATAATACAAACGTCGATTATTATAACTAATAACAACAAAAAATGCAACACGAAGGGTATCGAAGCACTTTTCATGCCGGCAAGTTTATTTAAAATGTTCCGTCTTTAAACAATCAGAAAACAAATGTAAAAAGAGAAATTGAATAATGCCTTGGGGCCATTGGAATCTGGACGCTTGTGACTTTGGCAAAACGCATTGGATCCAAAAGAAGGCAAGCAACAACAACAACAACTAAACAATGGAAGGAGCAGAACAGCAACAACAGCAAAAAAAAAGTTGCGTATGCCTGAGGTAAAAACCTTCCGACGGAAAAACGAAACGAGGATGAAATACAAAAAACTTTATTTATTCTTTTCTATGTTAAATAAAAAATAATTTATTTTAAATGTTTTTGCCGCAAAATGTTTATTTTTATATAGTCATTAGGAATAGCAATGAAAATTATACTTGCTAATCAAAATCAATTTAAAAAAAAATTCAATGAATTGCATTTTATTTAATCTTCGTCGTGATGGGTTTCATCCGTCGCAGTATCATTTGATGATTCAACTTCATCAAGCTTTACGTTTAAATGAAAGTTAAGTATATGATCATTATTTCTACCCAAATTTATTTAAAAACAGTTTTTTTGTTTCCTTATTAGGAATTAGATTTGTTTTTGTGTGTGTGTGTGTGTGTGTCGGATAAACACATACATATATACAACAATTAAATTATTCAATTCTAAATTTGGTAAAGTTAAGCTCCAGCTACTAGCTTTAGAGTTTAAACAAGAACACTATTAGTTGCACTTACAATTCACAACTGGTTATAGATCCAACACAACCAATAGTCCCTTGCTCAGTTCCTATAATTGTCTAATTGTCTCGACCATTTATTGTTATGTGCTGCATTATGGACATTGTATGATAATCTTGCGATTAATCAGGCGAATAGTGTCTCATAGCGCACATGTGTTGTTTTTGTATTTTATTTTTTATTTTTTTAATTAAAATGAACTGTTTGACAATGGGTCTGAATTATTAGTTGTTTCTTTTCAATAGACCAACTGATGTTTTTTTTATGTATAAGGTTTCTGGTCACCTTTGCAATGTTGTTACTGCAAAGCAACGCGACTCTTATAAAAAGTACAGATAATTCACTCTGTAACTTCAGCAGATACCGAAGCAAATAGTTCAGAACCGGGGCTGCAATTTTTGTTGTTGTTTTTTTTTCCTGTGTGTGCCGTACCACTTGAGTTGGAAACTGCATTTTTAACTGATTCATTTTACATATGACGAAATAATTATTTTTTTTAAATTAATTTATTTTATTTTAAACAAAACGGCAAATAAGAGTAAACGCAGAAGGACAAGCTGCTGTTAAACAAAAAGCTTGTCAATGCAATGCAAATCATGTTAAAAGTTGCCGAAGACTATGGTGTTCAATCACCAATGCCATCTAACCAATTTGTTCAACTGGTAAACACACACACACACACACACAGCTTGAGACTGTGTTTATAAACGTTGAACCCGCCCGCATCGCATGGCGGCTGCACGCCAGTACTTTGACGCTGTTGCCACATTAGCATTGAGAACACGAGATGCTGCTACATAGTGAGACTGCCGCCACCACATGCAACAACTCTGCGAACATTATCTGTGCAATGTTTACCAGGTTAGGTGCCGCTTCACCTCCTCTCTCTTAGAAGCAAGTTGAAAATGGTTGCAAACACTCAATGGAGAGGACTTGGGACTTTGGGCAATCCCCCTTAAGGAGATAAAAAGCGATCTCAAAGCGATAAACTTATGCGAAAAAATATTATGTTTATCATATATTAAAAAAAACTGAAAGCTTAGCTGGTTAAAGGGTTTTTGAAACAGCTAGAACAACTAGAAGGAAAGAGAGTTTTGTCTAGTTTGACTAGAAGATGACATCTTTGTTTACTGTTGTTTTTTTTTATCGATAATATAATGCTGCCTTTTTTTTGTGTTCTCGATTGCACGGATTGAACTGTCCTCTGTATATTCTTGTTTACTATTCTTTTTTTTTATAATTTCGTAACAGGAATTGCAATTTAATTTCAAGCAATGTTGTCGAAACATTCGCCTAACTTTAGAAAAACTTCATCATATTTAATATTTGGTTGACTTATTTACATAGCATCAAAGAGCTGGTTGGTGTTACTATCACCTAAAACTAAAAGCAGCTCACTGCAACTTCAATTTCAAATTGTGAACCCCGGGGAGAAAGACTTTCTGCAGTTTGAGACACATTCAAAGTCGTCGAAAGAGATTTAGTTGAATTGTGTAGCATAGTTATTTGGGCTAATAAATTAGCAATGTTGAGAAATGGTCAAGCGTTATGACTTATTTGACTTGATTTTAAATCAGCTATGAACAGTAGGAGAAAATGTTTGATTGTTAAACAGAAATACACTGTATCGAAGCAGCTTCCATACGGGCGAGTTGTTATTGTAAAGAGAAATTGAATAATGCCTTGGGGCCATTGGAATCTGGACGCTTGTGACTTTGGTAAAACGCATTGGATCCAAAAGAAGGCAAGCAACAACAACTTAACAATGGAAGAAGCAGAACAGCAACAACAGCAAAAAAGTTGCGTTTGCCTGAGGTAAAAACCTTCCGACGGGAAAACGAAACGAGGATGAAATACAAAAAACTTTATTTATTCTTTTCTATGTTAAATAAAAAATAATTTATTTTAAATGTTTTTGCCGCAAAATGTTTATTTTTATATAGTCATTAGGAATAGCAATGAAAATTAGACTTGCTTATCAAAATCTTTTTAAAAAACTTTTAATGAATTGCATTTTATTTAATCTTCGTCGTGATGGGTTTCATCAGTCGAAGTATCATTTCTATCAAAATTTATTTAAAAACAATTTCCTTATAATGAATTGGATTTTGTTTAATCTTCTCTTAGTGATCGGTTTCATCCGTCGCAGTATCATTTGACTATTCAACTTCATCAAGCTTTACGTTTTAATGGAAGTTAAGTATATGATCATTATTTTTATCCAAATTTATTTAAAAACAGTTTCCTTATAATGAACTGCACTTTATTTAATCTTCGTCGTGATGGGTTTCATCCGTCGAAGTATCAGTTGAAGATTCAACTTCATCAAGCTTTACGTTTTAATGGTAGTTAAGTAAATGATCATTTTTTCTATCAAAATTTATTTAAAAACAGTTTCCTTATAATGAATTGCATTTTATTTAATCTTCGTCGTGATGGGTTTCATCAGTCGAAGTATCATTTCTATCAAAATTTATTTAAAAACAATTTCCTTATAATGAATTGGATTTTGTTTAATCTTCTCTTAGTGATCGGTTTCATCCGTCGAAGTATCAGTTGAAGATTCAACTTCATCAAGCTTTACGTTTTAATGGAAGTTAAGTATATGATCATTATTTTTATCCAAATTTATTTAAAAACAGTTTCCTTATAATGAACTGCACTTTATTTAATCTTCGTCGTGATGGGTTTCATTCGTCGAAGTATCAGTTGAAGATTCAACTTCATCAAGCTTTACGTTTTAATGGTAGTTAAGTAAATGATCATTTTTTCTATCAAAATTTATTTAAAAACAGTTTCCTTATAATGAATTGCATTTTATTTAATCTTCGTCGTGATGGGTTTCATCAGTCGAAGTATCATTTCTATCAAAATTTATTTAAAAACAATTTCCTTATAATGAATTGGATTTTGTTTAATCTTCTCTTAGTGATCGGTTTCATCCGTCGAAGTATCAGTTGAAGATTCAACTTCATCAAGCTTTACGTTTTAATGGAAGTTAAGTATATGATCATTATTTTTATCCAAATTTATTTAAAAACAGTTTCCTTATAATGAACTGCACTTTATTTAATCTTCGTCGTAATGGGTTTCATCCGTCGAAGTATCAGTTGAAGATTCAACTTCATCAAGCTTTACGTTTTAATGGTAGTTAAGTAAATGATCATTTTTTCTATCAAAATTTATTTAAAAACAGTTTCCTTATAATGAATTGCATTTTATTTAATCTTCGTCGTGATGGGTTTCATCCATCGAAGTATCAGTTGAAGATTCAACTTCATCAAGCTTTACGTTTTAATGGTAGTTAAGTAAATGATCATTTTTTCTATCAAAATTTATTTAAAAACAGTTTCCTTATAATGAACTGCACTTTATTTAATCTTCGTCGTGATGGGTTTCATCCATCGAAGTATCAGTTGAAGATTCAACTTCATCAAGCTTAACGTTTTAATGGTGGTTAAGTATATGATCATTATTTCATTCCAAATTTATTTGAAAACAGTTTCCTTATAACGAAATGGATTTTATTTAATATTCGTTTTGTTTGGTTTCATCAAAGCATCATCAAATAATGATAATCTTGCGATTAATCCGGCGAAGAAAAAATGTACTGATTGACAATAGGTTCAATATATTGTCCAACTTGGTTTCATTCAATAATTCCGAACTGAAAACTGAATTAGCTTTAGTGTCTTTACAATGGAATCTTACTTTGTAAGTTTCGTTGTAGACCAAATGATGTTTTTTTTTTGTATAAGGTTGCTGGTGACTAGAAATTTTTTTTGTGCAAAGCAAGGCAATGCGACTCTTAAAAAAAGTACAGATAATTCACTCTGTTACTTCACAAATAGTTTAAAACCGAGGCTGCAATTTTTGTTGTTTTTTTTAACAAACTTATGCGATCAAATATTTATACAAAAATACATATAAAAATAAAATACAAAATACACTGTGAGAAATACACAGTTGGTCATAAATATTACAATGGCTACAAGAAAAAGAAAAAAGAACTGATTGTGTTGGCCAAGTGAAAATGGAAAGTGCAAAGTGCAAAGGCCAAGAAAACGTATGAACTTTGAAGAGAGGAAGAATTGTTCAAACCTTACTCGTAGCTGCAAGGCCATCGATGATTGCTAGAAAGAAATCTAGCTGCAACCACAAAATACCTGTAAAACTGCACCTTGGGTTGAGGGAACGATGGGTAGTTTGCTGCTGCTGCTGCTGCTGCTGGCAAATTTTACTTGGCTCAAACGGGAGTCGTGCTGGCAAACATTTGTAATGGCTGCTGCCAGGCAAAATGTCTACATACATTTTTGCAGGTAACTTTTTAATTAAAGCTGATTCCTTCAGTCAATAGTTTCGCTCTTCCTCCTCCTCGTCGTCCACACTCAAAGACGTTAGGTTCGAGCAACCGCATAAATCGTTCTATTGCATTCTCAATGTTAACATATTTAAGATATCAAACATGATGATTTTATAAAGATTCTCATTGAAACTAGAACATTAATTTTATTTTATTTGCTTTGAAAAATATTGCTGGATTCTTATAAACATAATATAAAAGAGTATTGACAAGAATTTTTAAACGATATTGGTTGATTATCCTTATTTAAAAATAATTTTGATTAAAACTCAATGTGCTAAATCGCAGAAGTAGAAGTAACGATACAACAACCACTCCGTCCACTTGGCAACGCGTGTGACTGTTTCCCCGTTGCAATGAATATATGTATGTACGTTCTCTTCTGCGTCTTTTTCGTCTACTCGTCGTATCGATGCTATTGATGCTATTGTTGTTCTGGGCAGCAGGCAACTATGCGAGAGTGAGAAACCGAGAGCGTAGATTAAACTGGACGAAGCTGTGCATCTGCATGTGTTTGCGTGTGTAATTGGATTGGCAGCAACGAACGAACGGCAAGTGCCCAGTTGTTTTTTTAATATTTGCTCGCCCACTGTCGCTCACTTGTTTGCTATGATAAATTGAAATGCGCAATAATTGAATGTGCCAATGTGTCCCATTAAACAATAACCAAACGGGAACACCACAAGGCGCAGAGATCGATATGTAATAAAAAATACTTTACTCGATATATGTATGTAGTATGTGTGCGCGTGAGCAAAGCACAGTTTGCGATCACCTATCGATTAAGTTCGCACTAAATACTCTAAAAAAAAGTCACAATGAAGCGGACTCTATTTGTTTAATTGATACATGAATAAACGATTGACAGATCGCTGAACAGTTAAGTTTGTTTGAAGTGCAAACTGCCACTGCCAGCATTCAAATGAAAACGTATACCACCATGCCAGGTTGGTTGTACGTAATCAAAGCACTTTTGTTAGCTTACGTGCTTGCTCAAGCTACTGGCATATGCATCTCAGCTGTACGTGCGTTAAGCATAAACCCTTTGAGCGCATTCGCCATTTCAAATAGTAGAAGCAAAATTGTTGCTGACATCAAAAGCTGTATGGAAAATACATATAAGCACATGTGAGTGCGTTTACTTACATACTAAATTAACGGTAAAGACAAAATACACCGTTCCGCGCACTGGCAGCACCACACCCATTACCGTTAACGAGTGTCATACGAACTGTGACTGGCCGCCATCTTCGACTTGTTGTTGTTGTGATGCCCAAAGATATTAAAGTCGCGCTTTAGCACTGCATTTTTGTAATGCCCTTGCCACATGAGGCAGCCTGTCATCATCATTTTAAATAATACAAACGTCGATTATTATAACTAATAACAACAAAAAATGCAACACGAAGGGTATCGAAGCACTTTTCATGCCGGCAAGTTTATTTAAAATGTTCCGTCTTTAAACAATCAGAAAACAAATGTAAAAAGAGAAATTGAATAATGCCTTGGGGCCATTGGAATCTGGACGCTTGTGACTTTGGCAAAACGCATTGGATCCAAAAGAAGGCAAGCAACAACAACAACAACTAAACAATGGAAGGAGCAGAACAGCAACAACAGCAAAAAAAAAGTTGCGTATGCCTGAGGTAAAAACCTTCCGACGGAAAAACGAAACGAGGATGAAATACAAAAAACTTTATTTATTCTTTTCTATGTTAAATAAAAAATAATTTATTTTAAATGTTTTTGCCGCAAAATGTTTATTTTTATATAGTCATTAGGAATAGCAATGAAAATTATACTTGCTAATCAAAATCAATTTAAAAAAAAATTCAATGAATTGCATTTTATTTAATCTTCGTCGTGATGGGTTTCATCCGTCGCAGTATCATTTGATGATTCAACTTCATCAAGCTTTACGTTTAAATGAAAGTTAAGTATATGATCATTATTTCTACCCAAATTTATTTAAAAACAGTTTTTTTGTTTCCTTATTAGGAATTAGATTTGTTTTTGTGTGTGTGTGTGTGTGTGTGTGTGTGTCGGATAAACACATACATATATACAACAATTAAATTATTCAATTCTAAATTTGGTAAAGTTAAGCTCCAGCTACTAGCTTTAGAGTTTAAACAAGAACACTATTAGTTGCACTTACAATTCACAACTGGTTATAGATCCAACACAACCAATAGTCCCTTGCTCAGTTCCTATAATTGTCTAATTGTCTCGACCATTTATTGTTATGTGCTGCATTATGGACATTGTATGATAATCTTGCGATTAATCAGGCGAATAGTGTCTCATAGCGCACATGTGTTGTTTTTGTATTTTATTTTTTATTTTTTTAATTAAAATGAACTGTTTGACAATGGGTCTGAATTATTAGTTGTTTCTTTTCAATAGACCAACTGATGTTTTTTTTATGTATAAGGTTTCTGGTCACCTTTGCAATGTTGTTACTGCAAAGCAACGCGACTCTTATAAAAAGTACAGATAATTCACTCTGTAACTTCAGCAGATACCGAAGCAAATAGTTCAGAACCGGGGCTGCAATTTTTGTTGTTGTTTTTTTTTCCTGTGTGTGCCGTACCACTTGAGTTGGAAACTGCATTTTTAACTGATTCATTTTACATATGACGAAATAATTATTTTTTTTAAATTAATTTATTTTATTTTAAACAAAACGGCAAATAAGAGTAAACGCAGAAGGACAAGCTGCTGTTAAACAAAAAGCTTGTCAATGCAATGCAAATCATGTTAAAAGTTGCCGAAGACTATGGTGTTCAATCACCAATGCCATCTAACCAATTTGTTCAACTGGTAAACACACACACACACACACACAGCTTGAGACTGTGTTTATAAACGTTGAACCCGCCCGCATCGCATGGCGGCTGCACGCCAGTACTTTGACGCTGTTGCCACATTAGCATTGAGAACACGAGATGCTGCTACATAGTGAGACTGCCGCCACCACATGCAACAACTCTGCGAACATTATCTGTGCAATGTTTACCAGGTTAGGTGCCGCTTCACCTCCTCTCTCTTAGCAGCAAGTGGTTGCAAACACTCAATGGAGAGGACTTGGGACTTTGGGCAATCCCCCTTAAGGAGATAAAAAGCGATCTCAAAGCGATAAACTTATGCGAAAAAATATTATGTTTATCATATATTAAAAAAACTGAAAGCTTAGCTGGTTAAAGGGTTTTTGAAACAGCTAAAACAACTAGAAGGAAAGAGAGTTTTGTCTAGTTTGACTAGAAGATGACATCTTTGTTTACTGTTGTTTTTTTTTATCGATAATATAATGCTGCCTTTTTTTTGTGTTCTCGATTGCACGGATTGAACTGTCCTCTGTATATTCTTGTTTACTATTCTTTTTTTTTTATAATTTCGTAACAGGAATTGCAATTTAATTTCAAGCAATGTTGTCGAAACATTCGCCTAACTTTAGAAAAACTTCATCATATTTAATATTTGGTTGACTTATTTACATAGCATCAAAGAGCTGGTTGGTGTTACTATCACCTAAAACTAAAAGCAGCTCACTGCAACTTCAATTTCAAATTGTGAACCCCGGGGAGAAAGACTTTCTGCAGTTTGAGACACATTCAAAGTCGTCGAAAGAGATTTAGTTGAATTGTGTAGCATAGTTATTTGGGCTAATAAATTAGCAATGTTGAGAAATGGTCAAGCGTTATGACTTATTTGACTTGATTTTAAATCAGCTATGAACAGTAGGAGAAAATGTTTGATTGTTAAACAGAAATACACTGTATCGAAGCAGCTTCCATACGGGCGAGTTGTTATTGTAAAGAGAAATTGAATAATGCCTTGGGGCCATTGGAATCTGGACGCTTGTGACTTTGGTAAAACGCATTGGATCCAAAAGAAGGCAAGCAACAACAACTTAACAATGGAAGAAGCAGAACAGCAACAACAGCAAAAAAGTTGCGTTTGCCTGAGGTAAAAACCTTCCGACGGGAAAACGAAACGAGGATGAAATACAAAAAACTTTATTTATTCTTTTCTATGTTAAATAAAAAATAATTTATTTTAAATGTTTTTGCCGCAAAATGTTTATTTTTATATAGTCATTAGGAATAGCAATGAAAATTAGACTTGCTTATCAAAATCTTTTTAAAAAACTTTTAATGAATTGCATTTTATTTAATCTTCGTCGTGATGGGTTTCATCAGTCGAAGTATCATTTCTATCAAAATTTATTTAAAAACAGTTTCCTTATAATGAATTGGATTTTGTTTAATCTTCTCTTAGTGATCGGTTTCATCCGTCGAAGTATCAGTTGAAGATTCAACTTCATCAAGCTTTACGTTTTAATGGTAGTTAAGTAAATGATCATTTTTTCTATCAAAATTTATTTAAAAACAGTTTCCTTATAATGAATTGCATTTTATTTAATCTTCGTCGTGATGGGTTTCATCAGTCGAAGTATCATTTCTATCAAAATTTATTTAAAAACAATTTCCTTATAATGAATTGGATTTTGTTTAATCTTCTCTTAGTGATCGGTTTCATCCGTCGAAGTATCAGTTGAAGATTCAACTTCATCAAGCTTTACGTTTTAATGGAAGTTAAGTATATGATCATTATTTTTATCCAAATTTATTTAAAAACAGTTTCCTTATAATGAACTGCACTTTATTTAATCTTCGTCGTGATGGGTTTCATTCGTCGAAGTATCAGTTGAAGATTCAACTTCATCAAGCTTTACGTTTTAATGGTAGTTAAGTAAATGATCATTTTTTCTATCAAAATTTATTTAAAAACAGTTTCCTTATAATGAATTGCATTTTATTTAATCTTCGTCGTGATGGGTTTCATCAGTCGAAGTATCATTTCTATCAAAATTTATTTAAAAACAATTTCCTTATAATGAATTGGATTTTGTTTAATCTTCTCTTAGTGATCGGTTTCATCCGTCGAAGTATCAGTTGAAGATTCAACTTCATCAAGCTTTACGTTTTAATGGAAGTTAAGTATATGATCATTATTTTTATCCAAATTTATTTAAAAACAGTTTCCTTATAATGAACTGCACTTTATTTAATCTTCGTCGTGATGGGTTTCATCCGTCGAAGTATCAGTTGAAGATTCAACTTCATCAAGCTTTACGTTTTAATGGTAGTTAAGTAAATGATCATTTTTTCTATCAAAATTTATTTAAAAACAGTTTCCTTATAATGAATTGCATTTTATTTAATCTTCGTCGTGATGGGTTTCATCAGTCGAAGTATCATTTCTATCAAAATTTATTTAAAAACAATTTCCTTATAATGAATTGGATTTTGTTTAATCTTCTCTTAGTGATCGGTTTCATCCGTCGAAGTATCAGTTGAAGATTCAACTTCATCAAGCTTTACGTTTTAATGGTAGTTAAGTAAATGATCATTATTTCTATCAAAATTTATTTAAAAACAGTTTCCTTATAATGAACTGCACTTTATTTAATCTTCGTCGTGATGGGTTTCATCCATCGAAGTATCAGTTGAAGATTCAACTTCATCAAGCTTTACGTTTTAATGGTAGTTAAGTAAATGATCATTTTTTCTATCAAAATTTATTTAAAAACAGTTTCCTTATAATGAACTGCACTTTATTTAATCTTCGTCGTGATGGGTTTCATCCATCGAAGTATCAGTTGAAGATTCAACTTCATCAAGCTTTACGTTTTAATGGTAGTTAAGTAAATGATCATTTTTTCTATCAAAATTTATTTAAAAACAATTTCCTTATAATGAACTGCATTTTATTTAATCTTCGTCGTGATGGGTTTCATCCATCGAAGTATCAGTTGAAGATTCAACTTCATCAAGCTTTACGTTTTAATGGTAGTTAAGTAAATGATCATTTTTTCTATCAAAATTTATTTAAAAACAATTTCCTTATAATGAATTGGATTTTGTTTAATCTTCTCTTAGTGATCGGTTTCATCCGTCGAAGTATCATTTGACGATTCAACTTCATCAAGCTTAACGTTTTAATGGAAGTTAAGTATATGATCATTATTTCTATCAAAATTTATTTAAAAACAATTTCCTTATAATGAATTGGATTTTGTTTAATCTTCTCTTAGTGATCGGTTTCATCCGTCGAAGTATCAGTTGAAGATTCAACTTCATCAAGCTTTACGTTTTAATGGTAGTTAAGTAAATGATCATTTTTTCTATCAAAATTTATTTAAAAACAGTTTCCTTATAATGAACTGCACTTTATTTAATCTTCGTCGTGATGGGTTTCATCCATCGAAGTATCAGTTGAAGATTCAACTTCATCAAGCTTTACGTTTTAATGGTAGTTAAGTAAATGATCATTTTTTTTATCAAAATTTATTTAAAAACAGTTTCCTTATAAGGAATTTGATTTTATATAATTTTCGTTGTGGTTGGTTTCCTGCAAGTTGTCCCGCTACCAAACTTTACGTTCTAATGGTAGTTAGGTATATTATTACAGTTTCTATCCAAATTTTCTCAAAAAAGTTTCCTAATTAAGAGTTGAATGTTATTTCAACGCTGATAGTTCGTGCATGATAACGGACGCAAAGTAAATCATACAGTTTCTCTAAGTGTAGTTCGTCGTGATTGGCTTCATCAAAGCATTTCAACTACCTAACGTTACGTTTTAATGGTAGTTTGCCCCAAGTCGTCAACATGGACCGAGTCCTGCTTTGACTGCAGCTGACCTCTATATATTCCCCCCCCCCCACCATAGTTGGTGGCAGCCCCTAAAGACGACGGGTACGATGGCAACAAACCTATTGTTGCTTAATTGGCGCACTGGCCGCTTGAGCCGTTGTAGTACATATGTATGTACAGTGTACAGTACACTGGCAAAAAAAAAAAAACGAAAGATGGCGCTTGGGTTGCATGCGTCACTTCAATATGAAACTCAAGTGGCAGCATCATTTTGTAGCCGTGTGGCGAATTCGTTCACGTTCCACGTCCACATGCCATTTGCATTCCAGCACATTGCCATTGTCCTGCGAGTCCTGTGAGTCCTTCTCGTACGTTTTATATGAGTGTGCCACATAACGGATGCAAGGAGGCAGGCATGAAGGCAGCTTCATTGTATTGCCACACACACAACAAGAGCAGAAGCCGAATCAGCTAAAGCAGAAAGCATCACGAGTGACAGCAACAAAACAGTGTGGCAAATGTGCAACGTGAGGCAGGTTTGGCACGTTGTCCTGCCGCCTGCTACTGCCATACAACACAGACTGCCCGCTGCTCAGCCCGCTAACTCCAGACAGCTATGACGAATGGGGCACAAAGTGGGCAAGAGAGTGGGTGGCGGTCATTGCAGTTATGTCACATGGCTGACTTAATTCATTCATTTAGAGACGACGACGACGACTCTTACAAAATTGTAGGTGTTGTGGCCAGCCATTCCATCTCGCCTCCACCTCCCTTCCCAACATCTTTTCATCTTGTTCGACGCAATGCAGCATACAAAAACAACAACAACAACAACAAGCAATAAATAAAACAAAGAAAATTTCAATACTGCTTAATGCTCTGTTTTACGTCTGAGTTTACCAACTTTTTCTCTTAACGCAATTTGAATTCGATACTCGGCGTTCCCAATCGATCACAACTGCTCGTGGCACGATAGCCGATAAAAACTTTCGTCAAGCTTAAACTCGAATCTACTCTCTCTCTGTTTTGCATTGTTGAAACAGTGTATAAGAACTACTGCTGCGGCTGGCGCTGCATGGGGAAACCAGTTGAGAGCCATTATGACACCGACATTGTCAATGACTGGCACTGGGCGAATTATTATTGCCTGGCGCAGGCAGTTGGACGCCAACAGCGACGACGACAACCAATGTGCCTGTCATTGTTCCCTGTCCTGCAGCCCATTGTAGGGCAACCTGAATGCAAATGCAAATGCAAGTGCCTGTAGATGAGTAGTATATACATATATATACACACGTGAGTGTGCATGTGTGTGTTCGGTGTTGGCATATGACATGTGTGCTTCATCTTGTTGTATGCCATTTTAACCATTTCGCGTAGGTGGAACTGGGTTGAACAGCGACCATTTGTCAGCTAGTCAATCAGCAGCTTGGCTTGGTTGCAATATACTCAGCTGATAGCAAGTTTTTTTTTGTGTTCCTGGATTATTGGAAAACTTACATACTTATGCAAGTGATGGATTGTGCTGTGTGAATGGCTTATACAAGTAAAGTAAAAATAGTATGTTGATGTTAACCGTAACACATACTGTGCCGAGAATTCGAAGAATTTAATTTAACTAAGTGAATTGTGCAGTTTGAAGACACCATGAAAAACTATTTCAAAACCGATCTCTTTCGCGCTCGCTGTCGCTTCACTCAGTTGGTATATTTAAGATCGATTGCTCAATTAAAAATACTGACGCATTAAGAATACATATATCGATACAATTTTCGATCATCTGATCAGCTGTGAATAAATAAATATTGGTTTTTAATGAAATAAATACATACAAACAACAATGTAACATGCATTTAAATTAAAATAAACCATTTGTTGGTGTATGAGTGTCGCATTTATATTTAAATAGCAACAAAGATTATGTATGCTTGCAAAATTCAAAGATCAACGGCCACCTTGTTGCGTTTGCTGGCAGTACTGCAGTGCTATTAAACCTTATGGCAATAGCGTTGCCATACATTCAATTCGAATTTGACTTTTGCGCTAACGAACGCCGTGGAGGACTCATAAAACGAAAAAAAACGACGCTGCAACGTTTAATTGACAACGAGTTGAAACTAAAACGCTATTTATATTAAAGGTGCACAGAAAATTGATAACAAATTCATTGGACTATGCTGGGAGCCGCTGTTAACCCACAAATGACAACAATGCGCAATAGCGCCACCGCCGTCGCGGCCTTGGCAAACAACAAAGGACAACAACAAGCAGAGAAGCAGACGCAGCAACAAGTGGCCTTGAGTTTAACAGAGATAATGGCCAAACTGCAAGTGGATTATGGCAACTACAAATACACCGTCTATCGCTGTGCCAGTAAATTTGTCGCTCTACAAAAGATCTTTCACAGTAAGTACTATTAACAGTTATGTATTAGGAACTTTCAACCTACACATGTGTACGCACATATGTATGTACAAATGTTAGTATGTACAAATTATACATCTGGATTTTCTTCTCAATTTACAGCTAGCAAAATACCGTACAAACTGGTGCTGGCCATATTGGAACGTCATGGAATGCCTGGAAGTAGCGGCAATTGTAATCTAAACCTAATGGTGCCGCCATTTCAGCTCACCTCGCTGCTGCACGACATATATTTTGCCTGCGAAAAACTGGGACATTTCACAAAAACCCAAAACTATCAGTTGGAAACGGCCACAACTCTACTATCCAATTTCTTTTGGAATATCTATGACCCGTAAGTCTCTAAATAAAATTTGAAAATATACAAATGCAATAATTCCTTTCTTTTTTGCAGACATAGTCGCCATTCAATTTCATTGCTGGAGATAAAGGTGACGTTTCTGCTGCTCTGCAAGCTGTATAGCAGCGAGCATATGGTTGGTGATTTCTACAGTTTGCTGGCGGATGGCAGATCACAATGCGTCTCCCGTTACGCTTTCGAACAGCTACTGCTAACGCTGGCCAAGATGTTAAGCTACTTGGGCGAGTCGAAAGCATACGGCTTGCACAATTTGCCAGCAATGTTGGAACAGTGTTTTGCCCGATGTCATCACGGTGTCGCCGGCTTGGTGGAGCAACAGTTTCACAGCTTGTGGACGCACACACAGACACGCTTCCTCATCTATGGCAATCTGCTGTCGCTGATCAAACGCATCGAAGACACTGAGCATCTGATCCATAGCAATCCGTGTGCCGGCTGTCGCATCGAACACATCATTGGTATTCGTTTCAAGTGTCAGGTGTGCCGCGATCTTTCGCTCTGTTTGCCCTGTTTTGCAGCTGCGGCGCATGTTAGTGGCAAGCATGAGGCATCGCATCGCATGTGCGAGGTATTTGTTGAAGATCAGCCGCATCCACGTCGCTGGACCCATTATCTAGCACGTCTGTGCAGCTGGTTTGCCTACGCACAGAAAAGCCAACGTGCCGATGCCGAGGAGGAGGAGCGACGCGGCTTTTGCCATGCACAGGAGAGCGGCGCCGGCATTGGTGTTGGTCAATCAAACAATGCCCACGAATTGGCACCCATTCCAGCCGAGCAGCGAAGTATTCGCAGCAATTGCACGTTGCCCTTGAAGACGCCTCTCAATGACAAAATTGCCAATCAACAGCAGCAGCAGCAGCAGCAGGTTCAACCGCAACCACAACATGTACAGCTATGTAAGTATGTTAATAACTAATAAATTAATTAATCTTATAATCTTTTTATTTAACAGGTTCTCTAACTGGATTGGCCAGCAATGCATCGGAACGTTTGCAATCCATTATCGATCGTCTGCTGCTGCAAAACACGTAGGTCTCAAATACTTAACTATTCGTTGAAACATTTTTAAATTCTTCTATATATTCGGCAGTAAGCTGGAAACGCAATTGCAACTGTTGTCGACCACATCCAGTGCTCAAATATCCGAGTTTCTCAGCGCTCATCAGACATTCCTGCTGCACATCATCGAGGATATGCGTCAGCTATCGGTTGGTGCCACTTGAATAATCTTATAAATTAAACACTAACATACCTTCCCCCTCTTTTGTAGCGTGCCTCGTCAGCAGCGCCGTTGATAAGCTCGACATTTTTAAATTCTAGTACACCACAAAGATTGCCAACGGTGCTAGGCGTTGATATGTATGCGCCACAGGGCGCCAATTTGACACATTCGCGTAAGTAACAAAAACATATAAATAACAATCAAATCACTTTTTTAATCATATAAACCTTTTGTTTTTTCACATCCCTTACAGTTAATGGCGCTGAACTGAATCGCAGCTATTTGGAGGCAAACAAATCGGATTACTCGCTAAGCGACATTAGCTTATGGTTTGATCAGCGTCGTACCAGTTTGCAACATCAGCAGCAACAACAACAACAACAGCTGGCCATGCCACTTGGTGCATTGCTAGAGCAATCGGTTAACTTGGATGTGCGCGAAACGGAAATGGTGAACTTTAAGCTACTTTTGCACAAGGTCAAGGAAATTGTCGACGACTCGTACAGTGACAACGCCGAATTATCAGCTGCCACACAGAATCTGGAGAATGTTCTGGACAATATCATCAAGGGTGAGGAGCAGCAGAGACGCAGCAGCTGCAGCGCCAGTGCCAGAAGTTCACAACATGCAATGTCCTAAGATCCTTTAATACTCAACAAAGTTTTCTTCTGGGAAAATAGCTTTAAATTTAAGCTTAGTTTTGTTTTGTACATAACAATTGTTTTCTTGACAATTTTATAATTTTGTACAATCCTATATGCCTTTTATATATACATACATATATATGTGTTCAATTAACTAATTATATATAAAACATGTCCGTCCATGTTGGGAAATATTATTACCACTTCATAAAGCATTTAAGAAGTATATTATGTACGGTTTGGAATATAGAATTTTTTTTTTATAAATTAACAACTTTTCAAAAATTTTTTATTAATTTAAGACAAGCTTTATTATCTGAACGAAAAACCATTCAAAAAAATAAGGGAAACAAAAAAAAAACATTCCCTAAAATACAAGCAGTTTCTTTTCCCTTCTTTCTATGTATAATCACATAAGCTTCTTCGATGATGCAGTTAATTAAGCACCGAATACAACTACACTACAATATTTAGTATGGCATTTGTCGATTCAGCTGGTAGATTCCATTTGGCTCTGGCTTCTTATCACAGTTAGCAGTAAATCAGTTGACATTTCTAGTTGATGAACAGTCTTCATGCGACTGGCAGTTAGCGGGGTTTCTTGTTGCTGGAACAGCTCCATTTTAGCTTGGAGCTCATCACGCAGCGCCGATTCCAAAAGCAATGCTGCATTTGCCGGCTGGCTGCACTCATCCTCCAGCTCTAGCTCCAGCAGCGAAAGGTTGCAGTGCAGCTGTAAAAGATCCTGGAGAAGACGGCGCACTATCAGACACAGCTGCGTCTGGCTGCGTGCGAAGATGTGCCAATGCTGGCCAGGATCATTGCGCAGCAGCAACAACTCCGACTTTTGGTTATAGAAAATGCGATGATGCATTGCATCAGTTGGGGAATCATTGCTGCAGCTCCTGTCGCTGTTGCCGCCAAAGGCAAAATCCGGCGGCGCGCTCATATCAGCATCATCATCATCATCATCAAGCAGCGCCACACCTTCTGTAAGAGATTATGATTGAGGTTATTGGTAAAAAGATTAAGCTTTTGCACTCACGATTTCTTGGCTGCTTTGATTGCTTTATCAGCGGCGCAGCGTCTGGCACCGTTGTTGCCACAAAGTTCAACTTTTCAATGAGCAGCTGTTCGAATTGTGCTTGCTGTTCTACACACTGAAACTGCAGACGCAGAGCACCGTGTGCCGTGTACGACATGACGACAGCAAGGAAATCCTGATGCAGTGTTTTTGCACTGAAGTTGGGCACATGCAACTCCTGTTGCTGTAGCAGCGATGCCACATTGATGCTAGCCAGTTGTAGCTGCAGCTGTTGCACACAATCACCATGCAGCTCGTATGTGGCAAGTAGTTGGATTTCATCCAGCATAAGCAAGTCCTCCAGCTGCAGGCATAGGAGCAGCACAGCGCTACGTTCTGGCGCCAATTGTTGAACAACGTTCGCCGGACGCCAGCGTAAGCCTTGGCTGTGCTGCTCTTGACACGCCCAGAACTGAGCGAGCTCATCATAATCATCCGGCGGCTGTCCATCCGGTTGCAAGGGCAGCTCATATAAACGATGCGTATAGCTGAGGCCACAACCGTTTGGCAGGCAGAGCAGCGGACGCAGTGCATGCAATGTGCTACAGCGATTGGTGCCCGATGCATTGATCAACATTGTGCCCAGCACAAGGCATTCTCCACAAATGCGCGTCCAGACATCGCCGCAACGCCGCAACAACTGTTTCTCCTCCAGCAACGGCGAACGCTGGCCAGGCACACCAAAGGTCTGAAGTTCACGAGCACGCTCGAAATCCTTATGCGTTTGGGCTTGCTGTACGAGAAGCTCTGCGCGTGCGCAATGGACACGCTGCAGCAGACGCTTAAAGCCGAAAGGTGTGGAGCTACTGCAAGTTGGAGTTGCTGCTGTCGATGCATCGGGAGTATCATCAGCTTGGAAATTCGTGCGCAATCGCTTGCCGTTTGTGAAGTGCAGCTCGACATAGGCCTGATATTCAATGGGACCTTTTACCAATCGATAATCCTGGACATTTTCGTGTTGTGCTATTACAAGAAAATTGCTACCCTGCTCCTTGGGGCGCTGCAGTACGATGAGCGTGTGCCAGCAGCGAAGCAGCAAGTATATATGTTCATTAAGCCACACATATTTGCCAATGCTGAGCGGCAGATCTTCGACAGCGTGCAGCATACTGTAGCTTGTTGAACCGCCACTAATGTCTGCCACATCGTCGCGTATGAGAAAACTGCTGATGGGTCCACTGTACGACAGTAGCTCGCCGGCTAGTCGCTTCAAGCACGTGTCTCTCAAATCAATGTGGTGCAGTAGCTCCTTTTTGCGAAACTCGTAGAATTTAAGCTTGCGACTGAGCAGCAGGCTAGATTTTAACTTTCGGCTTACATGCAGATGGTTACAGTAGGCAACTGTATCGCGCTGCATGAGAAATTCAGGCACATCCTCCTCAATAAGCGGCAGCATACTCAAATAAAAATAAACAAACAAGCTGCAGAGCGCAAAAGCCTTTTTAGAGATGAGCATACGATCGTGTCGTGAGCTGCCACTTGTCACCAAATTGTGATCTTCTTATGCGATAGCTAGCTATCGATCTTCACTTTTGATAAGTTGCCCATTTGATTACCCCTGTCGTTTAGCATCACCGATAGACCAAAAATTAAATTTAACGGCTTTGTTAATTGTTATTTTAACACAAAATATATTTGAGTATTTGTAAATTGCACAAAGCGCAAGCCTACTAACTAAATGTACATGACGAACACATACTTAGGAACAAGCAAAAAAAATTGATATAAAAAAAAGAGACGGAACTTATTCCACATCACAAGGCGGGCCACTTAAAGTTGTCCCCTTTCACAAAAGAAGATTTGAGTGAAAAATCTTAAATTAACATTTGTTCGCGCGAGCCGGACAATAGCAATGGCTTCGGTTGCTGCACTTGCACCATGGAACGTCGCAAGCGATTGCGTTGCATGCTTGAATTTCGCTCGCGCACCGATTGACGCAACTGTTGGCGACGTCCACCAGCAGCTCCAGCAGCGTTGGCTGCATCCTTTTCCGCTGCATTCATTGCTGCCAACAAATCGAATGCAGCGCGTTTTTGTTCTTTTGTCCACATGTTGGTAACCTTTTGTGGCTGCTGTTGTGGTTGTTGTTGCTGTTGCTGTGTCGCAGGCAGCTTAGTAGCCAAAGGCGCTCGTTGCTGTTGTTTTTCTTTCGGCTGCTGCAACTGCGCCGCTGTCTGTTTGACGCTGGCTGGCACTTTGGTTGTTCGACCTAGGCCAAATAGCGATAGAATCGATTTGCGTCGCGTACTGGAAGCTTGACTTTCGCCCGATTCAGTGCTGGAAACGCTTGTCTGCATGGGCACCACAGCTGGCGCTGAAACTGACGCTGTAGAAGCTGCTGTTGGCTTGCTAAACTTCGCCGGTGATTGAAACGTTACTTTGCGTAGCGTATTGTTGTTGGAAGCGAGCAGCTGCTTGGGCGCTGTGAGCAAAGCGAGATTCATTTTGGCCACGGTTGGCGATGTGTCAGTCAGTTCAATGCTGCAGTAGGTGTCATCGTGACGTGTGGCAAGTGGACGTCGTGGTGGAACAGGTGGTATGGCTGGAACGACTGCGGATGAAACTGAACGACAGGAAAAACATTGTTGCTGTTGCTGCTGCTGCTGCTGCTGCTGCTCTGCTTGCTCCAGTTTCAGTAGAATATCCTTTTCCAATTGCTTAAGACGCTGCTCCTCTGCTTGCAGCTCGCTGGCACGCTGCGCCAGCAACGCTTCCTGTGCACGTATCGCATGCAAACGCTCCTGTAGTGCATCATCGAATATGTGTTTGGTTATGCGACGCGGACTGTGCTCCCTGTGTTTGATGCTCTCGTAGAGAGCGGGATCGGATTTTTGCAGCTGCTGTTTGCTGGAAGCAAAGATTCGCCGCTTGGCCGAGTAGAAAAGCTCGCTGCGCAAGTCTGGCGTAAAGACACCCGTAACACTTAATCTTCGCTGGCCATAGCCTTCATTAAAGCTATACTGTTCGGTGAATAGTGTGCTTGAGAGCTCGGGGCTCTCGGGAAAGAGTTTGGCAGCGCCAGGCACATAAAAATCCTCACCAGCATCGACCAGACATGGAAACTGCTGACCACTCATCTCGCTTATATTCCGCACCAGCAACGGATGACGTGTTATGACCTCAATGCCCGGACGTTGCTCATGATCCACAGCCAACATGAAACCAATAATCGACTGCAAATCCTTGCTATAGATCTCCGGTATGCAGCTAAACTGACCGTGAGCAATGTTGTCCGAGAGCTGGGCAAATGCCCGACCACGAAACGGTGGACGCAATGCACACAGTTCATAGATTAAACAGCCCACCGCCCAGACATCGCTCTTTCGATCATATTGCCGACCCTTGACCAGTTCCGGGCTCATATAATGCGGCGTGCCCACAAAGGAGGCGGCAAAACTTTGATCCCGACGCAGAACGCGTGCCAAACCAAAGTCACCCAACTTGACATTCCCAGCGGCATCCAGAAATATATTTGCCGGCTTAATGTCGCGATGTAGAATTGTTCCACTGGGTATTTTATTATGGCACACCTGGAAACAAGGAGAATAATTAATTTAATGATTGAACTTTTTTTTTGTTTTTTTTTTTTATACCTGCAAAGCACGGCAGAGCTGGAAGAGGACACGCCATATGTAGGGCTCTTCGAAGCGCTGGCGTTGCGTTCGGGCGCGCTGTATAAGCTGGGCAAGATCACCACCATCACAGCACTCCATGACAATATAAATGGATTTGGCTTCACGGTTAACAAGATGATGATAATACTGTACGATGTTGGGATGCTGCAGCTGGCGCAGCACACTTATCTCCGAGATGAGAGATTCACATTTCTCATCGTCCAGCTCGTCGTAGTTCATGCCCTTCCAGGCGTACAGAACGCCGGTGGTTTTGTCCTTGACCTTGTAGCAAGTGCCAAAGGCACCGTTGCCCATCACTGCAAGCACTTCATAATCCTGCAGCGTCTTGTTTGCAAATTCTGATGACAATTTTGTTGCGGCGACCTCTTCGCCGTTCTTTTCCGAACTCATGCTGAGGCTGCTGCTGCTTCTTCTTCTTCTTCTTTTTACTGTACTCAGCTCCTCTCCGTTCGTTTGCTGTTGGTTGTGTTTGCTATGAATGCCGAAAACTAACTGATCTTTCGTAAGTGGATGCGTTTGGGTTTTGCTCCTGCAAACTAGTTTCGGCAAATCACACAAACACGCACGCATGCGCGCACCCACACACACAAAATTACCTGCGAAGCAACAACAGTGCAGACAAACAAGTGGTGTTGTGTATGCTCTCTACACATTAGAGATGAGTACAAAGAACCATGACTGCTACTGTGACAGGCCAGTGAGCAGAGTGCATAATATTATTATGTGCAACCAAAAGTACCACATAATTGTTTCATACATATGTGACAAAAAGTCATGCCTAGCGCAAGTTCGAATAAGCGCACATACTAAAACGAGACTAAAAACAACTGTTGCTCCTCTGATCACGTTAAAGTCACTGGATAAAATTGTCACTGCGGCCTCTCCAAAATCACAATTTCGCTCAACACTTACTGTATATCTTGTTACGTTCCTAGAAGGTTGTCGCACACACACACACATTGAGAGAGATACAATCACTTTGCAAATCTTCGACGCTGAGCCTGTATACAAAATAAAAGCCGTTGGATGTGCAACCCAAAACAATGTTTGAAAGGACAAGCCATGCCCATTGGCGCAGCACGCCCGCAATTTGAACAATTCTCTATGCTTGTTGCCACACTGACCATAAAAATAAATTACTTTTGTTGCATTGGCATTTCAATTTGTGTGTGCGGCTGTTATTTTATTTTGGGTGTGCGTTCGCTCCGCTCGAGCGGATTATGTTACACAAACGCATAACAAATTTCATTTGCAGATGGTCTTTAAGCTAAATTATTATGAATTTCAAATATGATATTTTCATTCAGCAAAACACGAGCGGCCCTTTAATTCATAACGGCTGTTGAGCAAAAAATCCATTTATTTTACTATGAGCGCAATGGACCAAATATATGTATGTGGTTAACAATGTATGGATTAAAAATTGTATTCGGTTTAAAGGTCGAACCCAATAATAATGCAAAAACAGAGTATTTGCGGAGTCTGTAGCTTTTAAGCGGGAAGAAGAGTACTTTTCTGCTGTCTCGCTCGCGCCTAAGCTGCAAAAACGAGATGAGATTTTCGTGAGGATTCTAAGTATGCGTATGCATCTTTATATTTATGTGTGTGTGAGTGAGTGCTCAAAATAATTCTCTTGTGTGCCATATCCAGGTAAAGTTGACACTGAAGCAACGAGTTATCTCGGGTTTATCGTTGGCCCGTGTGTTGATGGTTTTATGGGTTTTTGTGTGTACTAAACAAACAATAGTCAGGAATTGTCGAACGTTTCCATGGGTTTGTGTATATGTGCCATTGCATTGTTGTTTGCTGAGGCGACCGCAAGATGTAAAATCAGCCAGATTGGTTGGTTCTGTTTCGGCATTATGGCGCAGGTATACAGGTACACGCACTATTCAGCACAATAGGTCATAGATCACATTTTCCAGATTGCGTGTAATGCAAGACATAGCACTTTGTTGTTAAGTTGCTAAAAATAAGATTTAAGGTCGCAAAGAAATGCGTTATCTACCCCATTAGATTTAGGATTTTCACATAGCCATTTGACAGTTTATTTTAACGAAAAAGAACGCATCGAATGCCAACTTATTGCTAATCACCAGGATGGTTGCTTTTCCTCAGAGCCAGCGGGGCGACCGTACAAGGCGCTCTTATCCCGGAATAGGGACATGCGTTCCGTTTCCTTTAGATCTAGAAAATGTCCAATGGCAAAACCAAGAAGCGGCAACGCTGCCCACATGGCACGCTTATCCAGACCGAAAACCATTTTGATATTGTTGTGTAGTTTTACTTAGCTTTGGCTTTTCAGCGCTGCTGTTTGTGCTTTCCTCAGTTGTATGTGTTTCCAGGCGCGTGTATGGGACCAGTCCGCGTAGATGGAGCCGACTGTAACAGTTGGAAAGAATATCACTGCACCGTACTTTCGCGCCAGCTGAGAGATAACGCTACTGCCCATATGAAGATGTGTCTTGGGACAATGCAAATGAACTGTAAACAAAACAAACAAGAAATGAGCAATTGTGTATAAATGCACGAACAATGTTAGAAGTCTTTTTTTGTTTTTATTAATTTTGTGGGTTACGTAATGTAAATGCAATAAACGGCACTGTTAATTAAAGTTTTGTGTGTTTAATGCCAGACATTGCTTACTCTGTGTGCGCACAAACTAAGTGCGTAATCGTTTCTATTAGATTTAAGGTAGTTAATATAGAAAAATTGCCAAATTCGTTGTTGTGATTACCTTACGCTTATGCAAAAGGCTTCGTGATTAGGGATGTTGAATTGGTTTCGATATATATTATTGATGAGAGGCTGATGTAAAAATGTATTCTTTTCAATAGTATCGCATCGTGCCAATTGGCGATATATCCATTGAGCGTTGCCTATCGATACTAGATTCCGCGTGAAGTGACGATAACGATAGCACTTCCAATACAAATTTGCCGGCGCGACGACAAATAAGCCGGCATTTTGGCAGCTAAATAATCAATTGCGTTCGATAGTTATTATTATTTGATTATTAGTTTTTGATTTTTATTTGATTGGTTAATTGGTTGATTGGTGTTTTGCGCGACTGATTGTGCATGTATAAAATTTACCGCAAATCTGGATGCATGCAATGAGATGATAGCCGTCTCAGAACCACCATTGGAATTCGTTCCCCGTGGTCGTCAGGCGGCAGAGGAGCATCCTGGCCCAACAGAGCCGCCACTGCCCCGATTTTTGCCCGCCGAGCATGTGCTATTGCAGCGCCTGCAAAACGTCAATATCTCTGCTGCATGTGAGGAGCCACAGGAGTTTTGGTCCATACGCGAAATATATGATGACTACGAAGCGAGCTATGGACGCGCCCAGCGTCGCCAGCAGCTAATGGAGCAGACAAAGAAATGCGGCCCAAAAGCGGCTGCCGCCACACAATTAACATCGCTGCCCCAGCAGCTACTGCAGCCAATTCAGACGCGTCGCGAGGATCCCATGTGCGATTACATTGTGAATAATGAGGAAGAGCTCTATGTGAATAAGAACACGGTGATATGGACGCAAGGCCTCAACGATGACGATGATGGTGTGCATAAGCGCATGTGCTTCACCTGCGATACGCCAGTAAAGTTTGCCTGCTTCCTGAGTCGCAGCTTTGTACGCGGTCGCTTGGCTCAATTACGTGCCGCTGTCCAGCCAGAGGAGGATAATATGACAGCCATTTGTGTGGTAGATCAAGACGCGTTGCGTGTGTACTGTGACGATGGCGAGGATTTTGTGGCCAATCTCGATTTTCCCGTTTCACATCTGTGGCAAACGGCACACGGTATGCTATTGGAAAAGGATTCGGGCAATGCTCTAGTCTCCCATCTATCTATACCAATGCCGCGTCTCTTCTCCATGTCGCATCCACTGCACGAGGCCTGTCCGGTTATTCTTAAAACGTCTCGAAACTCAACCGGCTATATGACTGAACCCGAATACAGCGTTGTCTTCACTGCCGAAGATTCCGATCTGGTGTTATTGTACGATGCCAAGTTTTTTAAGCATTTTGTTGCTCGACTACGCAAAGTGACACCCGAGGAGGTCAACAATATAAGTCAGCAACAGGAACTGCTACTAAGTCAAACGACGTTGCAAGGAAATCGCGATACACCCAGCAACAGTGGCAACAATAGCTTTAGCTCCACCAAACTAACAGGCGGAGGAGGTAGGCGTAAATTGATTAGATTATACACTTGGATACATAATAATTAATACTATCTTTGTAGCCACAAACAAATTGAATACAACTCCATCGTTTATGGGACGCAACAACAACAATAATACTATAAATAATTCGGCAATACCTATTAACAATTTTTCTCGATTTGGACTCAGTCAATCGCAATCTTTCAGTGGCGTTTTGGGTCAATCCAAGTAAATAATACTATATAACTATATAAACTTCTAAATGCAAATCAGTTTTTGTTTGTAGTCGCGCTTCGATGGGCACACCGCTAAGTCAACTGCAGAATAGCATTAGCCAGCAGTCGGCATCCATAAAGGATATGCGCAAAATAACCCATGTAAAGCCAGCTAAACCCATTGAGCCAGAGATGTGTTTGGATCACATTTGGACAGAGAATACATATGGCACGTAAGTTCTTTAAAATAAAAGCCAAACCATTCATACTGTTTACCTTACCCATCCTCTGTTCTATAGACAACGTGAATTCTGTGAGATGGCATCGCGTGCCTTTATCCACACGGATCTTGTGGGTCAGACGTATTTGTGCTATCTGTTGCCACGCTCCTGCCGTCTGCAGTTGGTGCTGGTTAATGGCTATGATACAAGTGAATTGCAGCTTTCAACGCTGGCTGCAACATTGAATGCCAAGGATGCAGTTGGTTTGCAACGGTTGCATATGATTGCCGTACTCGATCCGGGCGGCAGTTTAATACTCTACACTGGCACTGTGCTCATTTCCAAGGTGCACATAACGCCATTGCTAACAACAACAGCACCCTCCGTACACAGTGTACAAATGACAACATCGAGTAATACGACAACACCTGGAGCTTCGGCAGCACAGCATCATCATACGCCTGTGCAATCGGTGGTGAATCAGCTTAAGAATCCAATTGCCGCCGCCATAGCAAGTAGTAGTGGCAGTAATAGTTCCTTTGTGGAGGTGCGTCGCAGCAGTTTGTTGCCAAAGAAAGTCGGCTCCGAATTCAATGCTTTTGATGAGGAGCTGCACATGCTGTCGCCCATACAGCCGCAACCAATGTCCTATACACAGCGTCAGGCGCATAATATATGCAAGGCTTTACGTGATCCGGCCGGCAATCGTTTGACATTGGTCTATGCCACGGGACGTATGCTACGGATTGCATTGCCACTGCTTAACGATACGCGTCTGATAACACGGTGCATTGCTGTGCTGCGTCAGGTATTGAATACCGGACAGTTTTTGCATTTCATAATACGCTGGTATAGTGCTAGGAATCCGCCGGGTTCGCGGGACTACAGCATCGAGCAGGAGTGGCAACTCTTTCGTAGCACATTGCTCAGTTTGATGGGTTGCATGGCGGCAACGGCAACGGAGTGCAATGAGGTTGATGATGCCGGTTCCGCCTCCTCCCCATCCTATCCGGGTGGCTGTGCAACGCCACCGCCGACGCTTCACATGCATGACATGGCCTCCGGTTGCTTCTCCTCGGCTATGGCACAGCAAGATGAGCCAAAGAAGCGGCGCAAGTACAACGATTGCGAATCCTATACAGATGAGGATTGGGAATTTTTGGTATTGCAAACAACATTGACATCCTGCCTGCATGATTCACCGCACATGTACAGTGTGGATGTGACCGCGCCATTATTCTGTACACTGCCCGCCATATTCTATGGCCTACATTTGCTCTATGAGGATCTGAAGCTTGATTCCATATTTCAGAGTGGACTCAATTATTTGGCAACGGTAAGTGCATCCATCCTTTCACTCTGCCTTCCTTCCTTTCTTCGTTCCCTCTATGCATTCTTCCTTCTTTCCTTCCTTACTTCCTTCCTGCCTTCTTTCCTTCCTTTCTTCCTTCCATTTTTTCTTCTTCCCTTTCTTCCATCCATCCTTCCATCCGTCCATCCATCCATCCATTCTTCCTTGCATCCATTCTTTCATCCTTTTATCCTTCCATTTTGCCTTTCTTCCTGCCTTTTTTCCTTCCTATTCTACTGCTAATCGACTGGGATCTGTGTTTTTTTTTCGTTGTAGTTCCTGCATCAGCTATCGATTGATATGCAACTGGAAAGCTATATATTGCACTATCATCTGGACTTTCCAGAGCTAACACAAAAGACAACAAAACTGACAATGCTGAATGCCGAGCATGGAGCATTGATGCTTTATCAGGAGCTGCTGCGTATGCCAGCGCCCAGCATTTATGCACAGCTGGAACATGTGCTGCATGGCAGGGAGGAAGTGGCTCCGTATAGCTATGTGGAGTGCATCAATGAGCGCAGTCGTAATGTGGTGCAGCTAATTTCTTTGGTATTGCATGGTCATCACAAGCTGAAGCATTGGTGGCATCTGCTCGAGCATTTTGGCGCTGTCCAAGCCAATTATCCAAAGCGACCCAAGCGCTCCATACCGGCGGATGTGCCACGTTGCCATCAGGTGCTGGAATTGTTGCTGTGCATGCAGATGACGCGTCGGGATATTGCTCGATTGCCGGCTGCAGTGCACCTAGTGCTGGCCGAGTCCTTGGAACAGGCACGTTTAACGCCGCCCGTTGGCAGCAGCATGGCCACCTATGATCTAATCCTAAGGCCAGAGCTGGCGGCGCATGCGAAATTGCCATTTTTGGAGGCAACACTGGGTCAGCAAAACTGTGGACGCGTCTACAAGGAGGATTCGTTGTCGCCACGCCTGGCGCCCAGCAGCGGTGAATTTCCGATGGCCGAACCGGATGCAGATCATTTGCGACACGACGGCATGGACAATATGGATACGAAATTGTTGCGTCTACGCTTTCCGGACGACATGCGGGTGGAGGAAGTGCGTCGCCTGCTCAACAGCGCCGATCCGGTCTCCATCGAGGTAACACAATCACCCGGCATCAGTGATCACGAGTTCATCGAGGAACAGGAGAAGCAATTGTTTGCTCTCTGTGCACGCACTATGACCCTGCCACTGGGGAGGGGTATGTTCACGCTGCGCACCTTGCTGCCACGTCCCAGCGAACACATGCCCATGCCCAAGCTGTGCTTGTCGGGCCGAGAGCCCATCAAGGGCACCACCATTGAGATGCAACAGATTGAGTTTCCGACCAATATGCATCAATGGCCATCGTTTCACAATGGTGTCGCCACCGGCTTGAAGATCTCGCCCCAGGCCATGGACATTGACTCGACATGGATTGTCTACAATAAGCCCAAAACTCTGGCAAATAATGCCCTGGAGCATGCCGGATTCCTTATGGCATTGGGTTTGAACGGTCATCTGCGCTCCCTCTCCTTCATGAGCATCTTCAAGTATCTGGTTAAGTGTGATGAAATGACCAGCGTTGGCCTGCTCCTTGGCATCTCGGCTGCCCATCGTGGCAGCATGGACACAAAGACAACAAAGCTGCTAAGTGTGCATCTGGAGGCATTGTTGCCGGCCACAGCCATGGAGCTGGACATACCCCAAAGCACTCAAGTGGCCGCCCTAATGGGCATTGGTCTACTGTATCAGGGTTCGGCCAAGCGGCATATTGCTGAGGTTCTGCTCCAAGAGATTGGCCGACCACCAGGTCCCGAAATGGAGAACAGTGTCGAACGTGAATCGTATGCAATGACAGCGGGTCTCGCTTTGGGTCTGGTCACTCTAGGTCAGGGTGAATCGCCTGCAGGCTTGCGGGATCTCCAGCTACCCGATACTCTGCACTATTATATGGTTGGCGGAGTCAAGCGCCCGATTGGTGGCTCCCAAAAGGAAAAGTATCGTCTGGCCTCGTTTCAGGTGCGCGAAGGCGACAATGTTAATATCGATGTAACCGCACCGGGTGCAACTCTAGCATTGGGTCTAATGTTCTTCAATTCGGGCAACGAGGCAGTTGCCGAATGGATGCGTCCACCAGATTCGCGTTATCTACTCGATATGGTGCGTCCCGATTTCTTACTACTGCGCACCATTGCACGGGGCCTCATACTCTGGGATCAAGTGCAGCCGGACAACGATTGGTTTCAGGCACAATTTCCTGAAATCCATCGTACCCATATCCGACTGCCGACGCGCGAAGAACAGGCACCATTGGAAGTTGATGTGGACTATGAAGCCATTACGTAAGTAACCTTAATTGTGCACCTTTCATAAAACGATTCCCAAAGGGTACAAGCCGAACCGTCGTTATGTAAAGGTTCAACTGTAATTTAAATGCCTCTTAAATTTCGATTTCCATACTTGTTTTGAAATTGTGAATTATACCAAATATTAAAAAATTCCAGAAAATGGTCTCTATTCCCAGGTTCAACTCCTGTCCCGTACGATAGTTTCTGAGTTGAAATAATTCAAAACAGAAATTCACTGATGCGATCTATCCAGCCGGAAAACTGTTTTATTCACTATATTGAACTGTTTCGAACCACCTCCTCAATTCAATGCTCGAGACAAAACGTCTCTAGAAAGCCCCATAAAGCCTCACTTTTGTTTGTTTTCATTAGTTTTGCAATCATTTTTTGAATGATTATTGTCTCTTACGAGAATGTGAACTATTGCTGTTGCTAGTATTCCCTTTTTTTACACTTTTTACTTTAATATTTCAAGGTTTTTTTTTTCCTCTCCTTATTAAAACCGAGTTAACCAAAAAAAATTTATTGAGTCTAAAATTTTAATAATCTCTTATAAATTTCAGTCAGGCGTATTGTAATATTTTGGCTGGTGCCGCATTTTGCATTGGTCTCAAATATGCTGGGACCGAGAATCCTGTGGCATTTGCCACACTGCGTGCTGTAATCAAGGAGTTCCTTAGCTTTCCGGGCACTTTGATCGGCGAGTTTGCCGGACGCAGCGCAACCGAAAGCTGTCTAATGGTGATGCTCATTTCCATATCGTTGGTATTTGCTGGTTCGGGAAATTGTGAAATCTTGCGGATTATACGATATTTGCGGTCCCGCGTCGGACCACAGTATCCGCACATTACTTACGGCTCTCACATGGCCATACATATGTCGTTGGGTCTGCTCTTTTTGGGTGCGGGTCGTTATACCATTTCCCGGACACCGGAGTCCATAGCAGCACTCGTCTGTGCCTTCTTTCCCAAGTTCCCAATCCATAGCAATGACAATCGGTGAGTGAAATCAATTTAGAATGCAAAAGATTATCGCTAATCTGGAACGCATTCGCAGCTATCATTTACAGGCGCTGCGTCATCTGTATGTGCTTGCGGTAGAGCCACGATTGTTTCTGCCACGGGACATTGATACGAATCAGCTATGTTTATGCAACATTTCGGTGCTGGAGGTGGGCGCAAATGTGATGCGTCGCTTGCCCATCGCACCCGCTATTCTGCCCGAGTTGAGTAGCTTGGAACAGGTGATTGTTGATGATGAGAACTATTGGCCCGTTTGTTTTGAAAGATCACGCAATTGGCATCAGCTGGAGAAGGCGCTGGAGCTGTGTGCGCCAATTGATATTAAAAAGCGCACCGGCTGCTTATCACATCTGGAGGATCCGGATCGATTGAAGAGCATGTTGGCGCAGACACTAACAATGCAGCAGAGCATCTGCTGGCAGGTGGATGTCAATGATTTGCAACAGTTTGCCAGTGAGCGTTTGGTTAAACCGTTTCTCAGTCGCTTTTTGGACACCAAGGGCACAACGCTTAGCTTTTTGGAATTGAGTAAACGGCATCAGTTGATGTTGCTTTTCTATAATGCTGTCGTCAAGGATCGCATGCATCTGCTGCCCGTGTACTTAACACTTTACGATGTGAGCATATACAATATATACGATTATAGTTATAATTATCATAAACAATCTATTTTGCAGCACGTTACCAAGAAGATGGCAAACAACAATGATGTGTGGCAGGTTAAGCTGCTTGAAGCATATTTGAAACACAGTCGGAGTGATCATACATTAATCTCAGTGGAGCTTGTAGAAATGATGCAGGAGATGTTTAAGCTGCAGGTGGAGGATTGGACGCGTGAACAGTGCTTGGCATTGCGTGAATATCTTAGCCAGAAACGGCTGGAGCCAAGCTTTGTGGGCAGCATCAGTGCACAGGATTTGCAGCGCGTCTTTTGTATTATCAATTATTTTAATCTAATGCCGAATTTGTTGTGTAACGTTGATCTAAGCACGGGACCCGTCAATTACTTGCGCATCATGCTTGAGTTCAACAAATTGCAACTGAATCCGCACACAATTTTTGGATTACTTAAAATATTCCAGGCTCTCGCCGCCATTTGTGACTCTGATGAAGATGAATAAGTTTGAATAATTAAGCTAGCCCGCACGCAATCGCTTTTCAGTCATCGAACAGCGGCTTAACATAAGTTATCGAACTAACTAAAAACAAAAACAAATGCTGTGTAGCAATTTAATTCATGCATAAGCCTTACAACACTGAGATTCACAATTTGAATTGTCTTCATTTTAAATTTTAATCATATATATGTATATGTATATAGCTAACAATTAAAAGCACTCAATCTACATATGTACATAAAAATGGAAACTCATAATTAGAAGGCACAGTGGCTTTAATAAACGAATAATTCGTTTCCCATATAAAATTTTTAGCTAATAATATAACTTGTTTGTTCAACAATAATACAATTACATAACTGGACGCTAATTTAGTAAGCCTATTGCACTACATACTTGACTTTTAAGTTTTAAACAATACGTTGACGCTCGGCAGAGCTTATTTCTTCGCCCAATTTAATGCCACGACAGCGTTGATATAGATATATGCCCAGCAATGGCAATGGTGTCATAATAGCCACCGATACTGGCACCACTGTCGTCAGATCCGCTTGAGGCTGTGGCAACGTAGTGCGTAAAAAGAATATAGCAATGCCCGTGTTCTGTATGCCCGTCTCGATGGCAATTGTTAGTGCATCGGCAGCATTCTGATTTAATAGCTTCGATGCCAGCCAAGCAATTGTATATCCCAATCCTGGTAAGGCCAAACCAGCGACTGCAATCTAATGTGATATTCGAAATAAAATATTTCCACTTTTGTTTTATTGATTCGACTTACCTGCCAAGAAAAGAGCTGGAAGAGATAAAAGTTGGTGACGATCGCAAAGATGACAATGAAGAGTATCAGACATGCCGAGATGGGTTTCAAGAGGCGGACGAGCATTTGTGCCACACGTGGCAAGCAGCGTTGAATGCCCAAACCGATGAATAGAGGCACAATTAGGCTGGCACAATAGCTAGCTATTTTATCATAGGGTACCTCCATGCCCGCACGCTCGAAGATCAGTTGACCGAGAGTAAATATCCACAGTGGCATTGTGGCAAAGGCGGCAACATTGCTAACGGTCGTCATCAGCACAGATAAATTAATATTGCCGCTCAGCACAGCCGTCCAGGTATTTGAGGCACCACCACTTGGCGCGATTCCGGTAAAGAACAAACCCAATTGCATTGCCGGCGACTGCGGAAAAATGAAGACACCCAAAGCATAGCTCAATAGTGGCATGCCCAGCACCTGGGTGATGAACCCAATGCAGGGTCCAATCGGACGTGTTATCAATCCCTGCATCACCTCCATATTAAGTGCGGCGCCAAAGTTAATGTACACCAACGACATCAGCAATATAATCGATCCAACGAACACATGATCAATGATCCGTTCGGGGCGGAGCACCTGCACCAGCAGTGAGCTATTACTTTCAGTGCGTGTATTGTCTGGTGCAGTGCTATGATTGTTCCACGCATCAAACAGACGCACCAAGATTCGTGTCTCGCCCAGAAAATGTCCATCGACCCGAATATGACCGGTCCAGCTTTTATCGCCGCTCAACATTAGCGATTCCATGGGAATTGTGGCATTCTCTGGCGGTACACTGGCCAAATGCGCATCATTGCTATGCAAGCGAAAGCTGTAACGATTTTTTGTTGGCAACAGCAGTTCTTGTGGTATATCCCAAAGATGAAGTTCAATCTCATCGCTTTTTTCCATTTGTAGTTGCAGCGATCCGGGCTTGAAGCCTGATTTCCAACCGAATGTTGGCAATGCCCGTTGGCCAACAATCAGTATAAACAACAGCAACCAGCTGCCGCTTCCCATCATCATGATGAAATGAAACTTACTAAATCTGTTCAATTATCTGGCGTAATCTAGCGAACATATATACACATGTATTTGTGTTTGTATCTATGTACCAACAAACGTGCATGCATGCATGCAGTTTCCAAGCGGGAGAGCGAGAGAAAACGATCTACAGTAACAGAGTTGGAACGCAAGTAGAGTCGAGATTACAGAAACACAACAAACGATATGATACACAATTTAAGCTCCAAAAACAAAAACGTCAATGCACAAGAAAGTTGACAGCACTGCACTCAAAAAAAAAAAGAGTCGACTAAGAAAAGTTATTTTTGCAGCTACTTCAAATGAATTAACTTACACAGATTGCTCATCTCTATGAACGTGTGACGTCAACAAAAATTTTGGCCTTTTGTAAGAGACGTACTTAAATATCAACTAATCTAATCTTATTCTGCAGATGTCCACAATCAAACGTTTCTTTTTATAACTTTAAGGTAGATGGAAACGATCTGCGCCATGTGTTTTTTTTATATTTAAAACAACTTCTGTTAGTCAAGTAAACTGGGGACCAACCTTTTTTGTTTCTTTTGCTACAGAGCATGCCAAAGAGTGTCTAAGCTCTAAGTAGCAGTCATAGAGAGAAAAACAACAGTTACATTCATACAGGTAGCCAATTAACATCTGTACATATGCATTTGTATGCATATGTATATGTATGTGTCTATATGAGAAAAATGGATAAAAGAAAATAAATTGCTTCAAATTGGAATTTTATTATGGCTAACGGTAAATGCAAAAACAAATAAAAACGCGTTCAATGCATTAGAAGAAAACAAAACGAATTTGCATTGGGGCTGACATTTTGTACTTGGGTTAACATAGTTGTTATTTAGTATCTGTAGTGTTCGGGCTTGAATGGACCCGTCTTTGGAACGCCCAAATAGCTGGCCTGCTTCTCTGTCAGCTTGGTGAGCTTAACGCCCAGTTTTTCCAGATGCAGACTGGCTACCTCCTCGTCAAGGACCTTAGGAAGAACATGGACACCGACAGCATACTGATCGGATTTGGTCCAGAGCTCGATTTGGGCCAGCACCTGGTTGGTGAACGAATTGGACATCACGAAACTGGGATGACCATGGGCACAGCCCAAATTAACCAAACGACCCTCGGCGAGCACAATAATATGACGTCCATTTGGCATCGTATAACGATCCACTTGGGGCTCCACATTCACCTTCTCCTTGCAATTGTTGTTTAGCCAATCGACATCGATCTCACAATCGAAATGACCGATATTACAAACGATCGAATCATCGGGCATATTGAGCAGATGCGTCGAGCTAATAATGTCGCGACATCCGGTCGTTGTCACATAGATGGATGCCTCCTTGCTGGCCTCCTCCATGGTCGTCACCTCATAGCCCTCCATGGCAGCCTGCAGTGCATTGATTGGATCAATTTCGGTAATAATTACACGTCCACCGAATCCCTTCAACGCCTGAGCGCAACCTTTGCCCACATCTCCATAGCCAGCGACGCAGCACACCTTGCCAGCAATCATAACATCTGTTGCACGCTTGATGCCATCAATCAGCGACTCGCGGCATCCATACAAATTATCAAATTTGCTCTGAATTGACAGAAGGAGGGAAAGGAAAGGGATTATTTTAAATTAAATAACAATGTGCTCGATGTTATTTACCTTGGTAACGGAATCGTTAACATTGATAGCTGGCACACCCAGTCGTCCATCCTTGAACATCTTGTAGAGATTATGGACACCAGTTGTTGTCTCCTCGCTGAGGCCCTTGATTCCCTTCAGGTAATCGGGAAATCGTTCGTGCACCAGATTTGTTAGATCACCGCCATCGTCAAGGATCATGTTAAGGGGCTGACCATCGGGAAATATAAGTGTTTGTTCAATGCACCACATGTACTCCTCATCGGTTTCGCCTTTCCATGCATAAACTGGCACTCCAGTAGCAGCAATTGCTGCAGCTGCATGATCCTGTGTGCTGAATATGTTGCAACTGGACCACTGAACCTATTTAAGATAAGGATTATATAAAAAATAATAATATTCAAACATTCCCAAGTTCGTTCAGAATAATAGTTTCTACATAAGTTACAGCATCCAAGATAAGACTTTACTCAAACAAAAAAACAAAAAAAAAACACACAAACAATTTTCATGTCGAAACAAAAAACGAGACAATTTCATCACATGTTTTTAGCATATCAATGGGTTCTTGTGTTGGCCCTGAATTTGATCCCTACCCGAAAACAGAGAGATTAGGTGTTATCGGAACGCTTTGAACTCCCGTGTGACCCCAAGCAACGAGCATGAAAAATAAAATTTATTTTTCTTTTTTTCGGTGGCATTGTCGTAAACAACGGAAGACAAAAGATGATAATAGATAGTGGGAAAAGTCACACTTGGAGATAGCCATGGTGAAATCAACAGGAAGGAATTTGACAATTGTTGCGCGCAAAGCCTTTTCAATCACATTCTCTTTCTAGAGATGGCATCTGATCAGAAAAGGATTTTCAATCCCATCTCTATATTGTCAAGTCTGTCCTACCTGAGCGCCAAGCTCGATGAGTGTCTCAATGAGCACGGCCGTCTGGACGGTCATGTGAAGGCAGCCGGTGATGCGGGCACCCTTTAGGATCTTTGCCGGGCCGTACTTCTTGCGGCACGCCATCAAACCGGGCATCTCGTTCTCCGCAATGATGATCGCCTTGCGTCCCCATTCAGCAAGACTAATGTCAGCTAACAATAAGATTGAGGCGAAATAAAATAAATTTATTATAGTAAACAACGATAAAAAGGATATACATATGAATGTTTTTTTTTAGCACGGCAACAATGTGTTTTAACCTCAGACAAAAACATGTGCGCCAAAATGACATATACATATGTGAATGTGATTTTTTGCCGGCACATTGCTTGCCGAGTCTTGCTGTGGCACGCAGCTGATGCTTTTCCATTTATATTTATAACTCACCAACTTTGTATGCTGGCTTGGTGGACATCTTGTTAGGATAATACGGCTCGTATATATTTGAAGAAAGACACACACAACGACCGTATTGACAACGCGCGCTACGTTAAGTGACCAAAAAATATATTTTAAGATCGTATGAAAAAAATCGACCTATCGATTCAACTAACTAACCAGCGTTGCTATTTGCTAGTTTTACGATCTACAAGTGGAGCGATAGTGGCAGCCATGCTTGCCATTGGCATCGATGTACTGCCACGTATCGGTAGATGTCAGTGCAAGCATCTCCGGAATTGCAATCGGATATACAAATATCAGCTGAGTGTGCTTAGTTTGTTATTTCTATTGTATTTTAGCATAGAAAGAAGCAAAGAACCATTTATATTATGTAAAATAACAAATTCTATGTACAAAAAATGAGACTTTTAAATTATATATAAATAAATAAGTTACGCGCGCTTTTTGCGATAGTTTCTTAAATTAGCAGTTTGAGTGGACGGCACGATATGAAGTGAATTTTGCCCCACACAGAGATATCGGCGCCATTTTTTTTCTCGTTGCTCGTCACTCGTCAAATTACTGTCCGCTACTCGTTGCACCTAGCACACACGCGTTTTCCAAATCGTGATTTTTTTCACCCTCGGTTTATTTTTTATCGTGCAAACTAAACAAATAAAAGCCATAAATTCGCATAAGGCATGTGCCAAGCGATCTACGCGTTTATGGTTTGCGCGTTAACAAATTAAATTGAGTATGCACGGGGTGCGTTTTTTTTTTTATGTGCCGATTGCAAAGTACGACAGCGACGCATAGTTCGACCGCAACGCGACGTTGATGTCAGTTTGTGAGTGTGCGAGCGTGCGTGTGTGTGTGTGTAAAATAAAAAAAGGCGAATTGCAAAAGACACAAAAAAAGCAAAAGAAAAAGAACAGAAAAACATTACGGTCAGCAATCAAATAGTCAGCTGGCTAAAGGGAAAGGCAAGGCTGTGTGTAAAACAGACAAAAGAGGCGCGCGCGGCGTGTAATGCGCTAAAAAAGCAATAACAATCGGTCGAGGAGGGGTAAGTAAACGTGCTGCGTGTGTAGCGGCGTGGCTCCGAAAGCGACAATATGTGTGCATTAAATAAGCATGCTAAGCCAAATAATTTACCAAAATTGTTTACCAGCATTTGTGTAAAACCATAATAAAAATTCGATATAAATAGTTCAACTTGTTGTTAGAACAACCATAAAGTAGAACCACTATCTCTCGTTTTTGCAGTGCAAGGCCAAACGACGTTGCAACAGTGTGGCCGCATAATTTGAATTTTGTATTTTATTTGGCGTTTATGCGCTAGTACGTGTGTGTGTGTACGTGCGCGCGTATAAGTGCGACCGGCAAAGATTCCAATAATGTCCACAAATGAGGATGGCTATCCGCAACAGGAACTGCAGCTTCAACATACGCCAACAATTCCATGCCTGACGCACAATGACAACGTAAGTACAACCGACAGCTGTCAACGATAGATGGCGCTAACGCATGCATTCGTAAACTCATAAATCTTAATGATTTTTATCTTTTGCTCTTAAGTCCCTCATTGGCAAGGTTAAATCACGCGTTTCGGGCATAATACCCAATTCGCTAACCAAATGGTTCTCACCATCTTCTGCGGATAAGAATAGACAGCTAAAGGAGCAGCAGAAGTCGTCGTCGCCATCATCATCTCAGCAGCAGCTGCAGCTCAATGGCAGACCATCGCAACGTAGGGGGGCAATGCGAAGACGACGCATTGCTTTGGATAATGCACCCGATATGGCTCTGATGGACGATGGCACCGATGCATTGGACTTGAACGATGAGGAGGTTCAATTGGCTGATAATATAGCCGAACATGATCTGGCTGCAGAGGATGAGCAGACGCGTCAAAACGAATATAATGTGAGCTTGTTACGCAATCGTCAGCGACAACAACAACTGATTGCTGCTAATGTTGTTAACACTAATAATAATGATGATGACGACGATGATGATGATGATGATGACGATGATGATGATGATGACGACGAGGATGCTGAGGCGGAGGTTGAGGCAGAGGTGGAAGATGACGATGATGATGATGAGCCCGATAACAATGATCGAGCAAAGCGAATTCGCCTAGAGGTAAAATCAATGATGATAGGCTTGTCGAAGGGTCACCCTAATAAGTTATTTAATTGTTATGGTCACCCTTTAAAAAAGAATTGTGAATAGCTTTGTTTTTTGCTAACTAACATAATTTATTTAACTTTAAACAGCCGCCAATTGAACAATTGGCGTCTAGTGCCCAACATTTGAATGCACGGCAACAGCTGCAACAACAACAGCGGCAGCAGCTGCTGCAGCGCAGCCGACGTCGTCCACAGCTGCATGCATCGACACCCGCTTCAAGCGACGCGCTACGTCGGCGAAATGCGCCACAGAATCGAGTGTTAACGCATCTCAATCTATATGGCAATCAGTTGCAACGTGAGCCCGCCTACAATTTCTTGTCCGGCGGCAGTGGATCAAGCAGCGATACAGCCGCAGTTGCCACCAGCGGGGATTTGCCAACCAGGTGAGTAGTAATACCTTTTTTTTTCGTATCTCCTTTCTCACTCTCTCTCTCTATCTCTGACACTGTTTTTAGCTCGAGACGCACGTTGAACATTGCGCCAATGACTGAACGACGCGGTACAACGTTGCCCAGCTACAGGCGACAGGGTCTGCTGGATCATCGAAGACCCAACTGGCGTGCCTTTGACTCAATTAGCGAGCCGGCCAGCGACGAGCAGCAGCAGCTGCAACAGCAGGATCAGACAAACAACAACAATATGAACAATAAAAACAACAACGATAATGTTAATGTCAACAATACGAGTAGCGAAACAAAACAAGCTGCCACCGATTCCCATTCAGAGTGCGGCAGCATTGAGAGCCAAGCGGGTGTGCGCAACATCAGCTCACTGTTCTATGGCAATTTGCAGAGTCGCAAATCGATATACAATACAGCGGCGCATCACAATTCAACATTATCGCTTAATTCATTGGGCAAACGGCGACGATTCAATGCCTCCATATATGGCAGCGTATCGGCGCTAAGCGATAGCCGACTCTTGAGCAGCAATCGAAGCCATTCCACAGCCTTCGAATCACCCTTCTATCCGGGTCCAACTTCATACGGTGGTGCATCGGCCAATTATCGTTACTATACCAATAAAATGTCCGGCAGCAGCAGTCTTTCCGGTGGCAGTTCGCCAGCGCAAATAAATACCGACAATTTGATCAACAGCACTAGCAATAATAATAACAACAACAACAACATAAACATAAACAATACAACACGTTTTTGGAATGGAAGCAGCATCGAGCCGGTTGTGATGCGTCCAAAGACAACGCAAGGAATCAGCAGCAATAAACAAAGGAGCATTATGCCAAGTTTATCGCAAACGACACAACGTATATTGAAACTCATGGAGAATCATACGACGCCGCTAATGGAGGCGAGAAAAATGGGCAATGCGCTGCGCGAATATCAACAGCAGCGTCTCAATCGTACTGCCAACAAACCCTATTCATACTCACCATACCCATCGTCAACAACAAAAACAACAAAGGCTTTAGAACGAAACCTCAACAGCAAAAGCAACGTTTCGGTATCGAATAGTAACAAATCAATGGTGCCGACTATGCTAAAGCTTTTGGAGGAGCGACGTAGTCAACGTATTCCCGGCACTGCTGCTCTTCAAGCAGAGCAACAGCAACAGAAATCAGAAAAGCCACGGCAGCAGCAGCAGCAGAAGCAGCATTATCGCGTCTATGCCAAAAACAATAGCGACTTAACCTCCACCGCCGTCGCCACCGAATCCTCAACCGGCAGCTTGAGTCAGCATTCTAACAAAATGCGCACACGCCTCTCTCATCAGACGCGCAAGGATGCACGCAGTGTGCAGGATGCGGAATTGCCGCCAGAGCCACTGGAATTGCCAAACATACCTTTCCCACTGATGGCCAGTGAGCCAAAGTTTGATTTAGTAATAGCGCCACCGCCCAAACCAACAGCAGCAGTAGCAGCAGCAACAACCTTCAATTTCAAGAAGAACAACTCAACAGCAACAACAGTTCCTGCGTCTCAGCTCAACAACAACAGCAACAGCAACCACAATAATTATAATTATATAAGCAACAACCGAAATCGTAATATGTTTAACTTTGATGCACCACTTTCGGTTGCCTGCAGCAGCAACAACAACAACAACAACATTAACATCAACAACAACATCAATAGCAACAGCAACAATGGTGTTAAACGCCCGGACGTATTGCCATTAGTTCGTAACTTTAGATTTGATCCACCATTGGAAATGCAACCTAAAATTGTATCCAATGGACCCATAAACCGCAGCGACAGCATCAAAAACAACCACAACAACATACCATTGAGAGCCAGAGGCAGTGTTGTGGATGAGCTGATACCAACAACAGCAGCAACAACAACATCAATAGCAGCAGCAACAACAGTTGTTGATGGCTTTGGTGAAGACGCCAGCAGCAACAACAGCAATATGAGTAGCAACAGCAGCGTCAGCAGTAGTAGCAGCAGCAGCAGCAGCAGCATCATCAGTTATACTAACAGCAATAGCAATAGTTTGCCAGAAACTGTTGTTTCTGCCGCAAGTGGCTTTGGCGATGCCTTCAAGCCAAAGGCAAATACTTGGGAATGTGACACGTGTATGATCGTGAATCAATCTAGCTGTAATAAGTGTGTGGCATGCGAGACACCTAAACCTAGTGGCTCAGGAGAAGTCGCAAAACCCTTTGCTGCTGCGGCCAGTGGATTTGGCGATGCCTTTAAGCCCGCTGCTGCTGCGGCCAGTGGCTTTGGCGATGCCTTCAAGCCCAAGGCGAATACTTGGGAATGTGGCACGTGTATGATCGTGAATAAAGCTAGCTGTAATAAGTGTGTGGCATGCGAGACACCTAAACCTAGTGGCTCTGGAGAAGTCGCAAAACCTGTTGCTGCTGCGGCCAGCGGATTTGGTAACGCCTTCAAGCCAGCTGCGGCCAGTGGCTTTGGCGATGCCTTCAAGCCCAAGGCAAATACGTGGGAATGTGGCACGTGTATGATTGTAAATCAAGCTAGCTGTAATAAGTGTGTGGCATGCGAAACGCCAAATCCGAAAGCGATGAGCACTTTCAACAGCAGCAGCAGCAACAACAACAGCAGCTTTAATACCAACAAAAGCAGCAGTGGATTCAAGTTTGGTTTCGTTGCCGCTGAGCAGCAGCAGAAGCTGACGCTGCCCTCCAAGCCCGATCCTGTATGGAGCTGTGAGGCGTGCATGGCCCAAAATGAGATGTCGCGTCGCAAATGCATTTGCTGTGAACAACAAAAGCCTGGCGACAATGGCGACGAATCAAATTCATCGACAGTGCCCAAATTTCAGTTTGGTTTCAATCGAGTACCAGTTGCTCCAGCAACAACAGCAGCTGCAGTAACAACAACAGCGGTAGCAACAGTACCAGAGACGGCGCAGTTAACAGCAACGCCAGCAGCAACAACAGCAACAATACCAACACAAGCCAACAAATCTGCATTTGCAACAGTTGTTGATAGTTCAGCTGGTAGTAAGACGACAATGTTCAACTTTGGAGCTCCAACAGCAATGTCCAGTAGCAATAGCAACAACAGTTTTAACAGCACCAGCAACAACAACAATAGCTTTATCATAGGCAACATCAGCAATCCAACAACATCAACACTCATTTTTGGAAGCAGCAGCAGCAGCAACAACACGATTCAATCTGCAGCGCCAACAGCCACAACAACATCAGCAGCACCACCAGCTCTTCATTTTGGTACAGCAGCAGCAGCAACAACAACAACAGCAGCCGCTGCAACAGTAACACCAACACCAACATTTTCATTTAACAACAACAATCAAGCAGTTACAAATGCAACAACAGTAACAACAACAAGTTTCAGCAGTAACAAAAACTTTGCATTTGGTGCACCAGCAGCAACAACGATAACAACACCGACAGCATCAACAACGGCAGCAACAGCAGCCCCACCAACATTTGCTTTCAGCAACACTGCAACACCAACAAGTGCTCCCAGCAACAACAGTTACTTATTTGGTATGCCAGCAACATCGGCAGCACCAGGTGCAGCAGCAGCAGCAGCAACCAGCTTTGGTTCGATTGCAGCATCGAAGAGCATCAGCAACACAACAGCAACAGTGCCAAGCTTTAACAGCAGCAACAGTCCGTTTGGTAATGTATCATTTGGCGTTGCCGCCAAAGCCATGCTAGAAGCAGCCTCGGCATCACAGGCGGCAGCATCAACAGCAACTACTACCAACAGCGGCGGCAACAGCAGCAGCAGCAGCAACAAACCAATAAGCAACACCAGCTTTGGTTGGCCAACATCTGCGGCAACTACTAGTTCCACTGCTGGCACTGCAGCGACAACAATGCCCGTTTTTGGCAGCGGCAGCCTTATGTTTGGTGGCAACAACACAACAACAACAACAGCAGCAGCAGCAGCTCCAGCGCCCATTGGCAGTAGTTTGTCCGCCGTTTTTGGCAATGTGAGCAATCCCTTTGGTGCTACGTCGTCCGCATCAGCGGCACCTGTTCTTGGCGGCAGCAGCACCAGCACCAGCTTTGGCTGGCCATCAGTATCAACAGCACCAACTCTTAGTAACAATCCTGCCACAAGTGCTGCCACGGCGACAACGTTGCCTACTTTTGGCAGCGGCAGCGCTTTGTTTGGCGGCAATACAACGACAACAAATGCATCATATTTTGGTATGGCAGCAGCAGCTGCAACACAGCAGCAAAGACAACAGCAACCACAGCAGCAGCAGCCACCCAGTGGCGTCTCCACAGTCTTTGGTAATGTTAGTAATCCGTTTGGTGCAGGATCTTCCACGCCAACAGCGTCCATCGCATCACCGCTCTCAAATATATTCAATAACCCAGCGGCAGCAGTCAAAACACAAGCAACAACAATTCCTAAGCCAGCATTTAACTTTAGCAGCGGTGCCGCTGCTTCCGCCACGGTAAGTGTGCAAAAATGTTTATAAACATATGTATATTAATACTCTCTTGAACTCTCTCTCTCTCTCTTCTGCTCTTCTCTTATCTGTGTCAGCAGACACCAGGTGGCGTTTTTAACTTCGGTGCAGCGCCGTCAAACAATGCCATTAACAGCGGCGTTGGCGCAGGCGCTAGCGGTAGTTTGCCAAGGCCAGCATTCAATTTTACAGCAAATGCTGGAACAGGAGCTCCGGCGCTGCAGACAGCGGCATTTAACTTTTCGGCTAATTCGGCAACAACAACAGCTGGCAACAGTGAGGTAAGTCAAAATAGAAGTGCTAATAATTAATTATTGCACCCAGCTTTTTTTTTGTTATTTTTTTTTTTTCATAATATCCTTCATCCAAACATATGTACATATAATTAAAAAAAATATGCGCTTCTTTCTATGGGTGAATTGGTTCTGGTTGCTATGAGCTAAGCCAGTCTTTTTTTTTTATATTTCTATTACCTCGCATGTTTTGGTTGTCTTTCACTCTCTTTTTTTTTTGTTTTTTGCTTTCTCAACATTCTTAAATCATAGAAAACGTTTAATTTTGTACTTAATATGTATACTTAAAATTTTTCTCTCTGTGTTTTTCATTAATATTATATTGATACATTGCATTGATGTTATCTCTGGGCTCTCTCTCTCTCTCTCTCTCGCTCTCTCTCTCTCTCTTGGCGGCTACTGTACAATTTTGAAATTATTGTTTGTATACTCTATAAAATCGTATTTGGGGCACGACCTAATACTTTGATGGTGCTACTACTATTACAACAACCTGCAACTACTACTTTCAAACAAATGTAAAGTTATTCCCACAATCGGCACGACTATTTCAATTTGGGGCCAACCCATCGCCGTCGCAGCCAGCACCAAACTCAATGTTTAACTTTGCCGGCTCAGCGCAGCAAATGCAGGTAAACAATAATAAAAAAAATGAGTCCGAATATATATGTATGGACAGTAAACTCTATCAAATTAAACTATCAATCGTCTATATACATACATTTGTACATATATAATCATTTAATAACCATTTTAATATTAACTAGTAATATATAGTAGCTATAGTTTTTAAATTTACTAATTTAATGCATACCACTTGGATTGGGTACACTGGTCAGATGTATCAATGTACCAATGTACCTAATCGTACTACATATGTATGTATGTATTTATGTTCATCAAGCATGTTTGAAATCTTATTTGATATCATTAAATACAATTTTTCTTTCGGTTGGTTCTTTGTCTACATACACATACATACAAAACCCACATAACCCCAATATACATATTTATTTACACTTTTTTTGCACGCTAAATAGTTAGTTCTATGCATATACATATGTGTACATACTAATATATTTAACATCCACACTCACACATATCCAACAATCGCAGTTCGTTAGCTTATCCTCCATCCACATGTATAAATCCAAAATAACACAACAACGGCAGGTTCACTCTCCTAATTTACTGATCGAACTTATGTTTCTTGTCATAATTTTCCGTTAAACCATCTCTCCAGTAGTTACACGCATAATCTCTCATTTTACATCATACACACATACTATACTATATACTACTACATACGAAGTACACATTTAAAAAAAAATACATATATAAATTTGCCAAAGAGTGCTGCACAGCAACAAAAATGATGTGCAAAATGTTAAAAGAGCGAATTATATGTGAGTTTATATTTTCGTTCTTTTTTATTGTCATTTCAAAATGCGTCCACAAAATAAGCAAACACAATAAAAAAAAAACAAAAACCAAAATTCAGTAAAACGTTTAAAACCAAATACACAAAATGTCTTTTGCAGTCCACGCCAAACACCGCTCCGTTCCAATTTAATGCCGGTGCTCCTGCGTCCACCAATATATTCGCGTAAGTAGTCTCTGTGTGTGACAAGGACAGCAGCAGCAGCAGCAGCAGTAGCATCAGCAACAACAACAACAGCACCAAAACCGTCATATGCTGCTGCGCCTGCTCGTTTTGCGCTGCGATGCTTGTTTAGATCAGACAGAAAGAGAGGGAGAGACAGTGAGCAAATGTTGCTAACGGATAAGATCGCGATTTAAAAAGAGAGTGGGAGAGTGTGTTGTTTCATGAAATTTGGCCAAAAGTTAAATTATATGGGGAGCAGCACACAAACACAACAACCACAAATACATTTACTCAGACACACACATACAATTAGTAACAAATGCATTATTAACCGTTCTTAAGACAACTTTTGCATTGCGTACGTTAATCTCTAAGGCATTTTAATGTTGCAACATGTTAATACATACATACATACATATATATATATATTTAACACAATACATATTGATCTTTTTTATGCTTTGTGGTTTATTTTAGTTTTTTTTTTTTCGTTTTAATATATTCCGCATACATTTTACATGTTTTTCTCATTTTGTGTGTGTGCGTGTGTGTGTGTGTGTATGTGTGTAGAAAACGTGATCTTCTGAAAAGCTCGCTTACAAATAAACGAGAATGAATATTGTATGAACACGGTTGCCACCTGATCCCAAAAAAAAACCAAACAACTAAATGTTTGATGTGTACCGTTATGGTACTTACTGGGTACCCAAACAAAAATATACAAATTTAATCCATTTATATATATTAACAGAGAATTATTCAACAATAATAACATTGGCAAATAAGGTAAACAAATATGTATTGATCCAAAAACAAAATTGATACATAAATACCACATACATAAGTATTTATGTACTTGTGGCAATCGAGTTCGCTTGCGTCTCTCACTCTCTATCTACATATTAAATTGTATCTTTTTCATTTACCCTCTGCTATTGGGTAAAGTTTTGAAGGCCGCTGAAGTCGCGAGCACATTTGCGTTTTGAAAATGTTCTAAGTGTTGTTGCACTTTAAATACACATACAAAATGAATTGTACTAATGTATTTAATTTATTTGTACAGCTTCAATCCGCCCAGTGCTGGCAACAACAATGCGCAGAATCAACGCCGCAAAATACGCAATCCAATGATGCGTCGTCAGCCGCCGCGGTAGAATTACAAATGGCCGCCGCCGCCGCTGCTGCATCAGCTGCTGCCCCGGCCAAAATCGACATCATCGACTTTGACGACAACGACGACGAGGAAACGCGACAGTATTGGTTAGCACGGGCTCCCCGAACTGGGACGGCATCAAAACCGGAACAACAACAGCAGCAGCAGCAGCAGCAGCCGCCGCAGCCAACGCAGAAGGAGCAGCAGGCGCCAAAGCAGCAGCAGGCGCCAAAGCAGCAGCAGGAGCAGAAGCATAAGCATAAGCTGACGCATTTGAATAATAATAATAATATTAATAATGATGACAGCAGCAACAGTGGACAGTTGACGACAAAGACGGAAGCGACAGCAAAACGAAGGTATACCCCATCGCCAGTCAAATTTCCGCGCAGCAGCAATAAGCGTTGGCTGAGGCCACCGCTACACAACCACAACAGCAGCAAATATCGCTATGTGCGCAAAAAGACTCCACCACCAGCAGCAGCAGGGGCTGCAGCAGCACCACCAACAACAACGACAACGATGACGACAAAAATAACAACAACAACAACAACATGGGAACGAGCTAGAGGAGGTGATACGCAATTTGGAGCTGCCAGACAGTTCACAAATAGCAGAGCGCTGGGCAAAAACGGACAAAAGCGCGTAACAAGACTAACTAATCACAACAACAACAACAACTACTACTACAGCAAAAACAACAAGTACAATGACGACTACAACAAATACAACAATGATGCAGAGGCAGAAGCTGAAGCTGAACGAAAGCGGCGCCGTACCTATCGATTTTGTGACTTAGCCAGCATCGACTGATGAATACACACACACACCCACACATACAAACAAACAGACAAACAAACAAACAAACAAACATACATACATACATACATACATACATACATACGATCTATATCTACAAATACACTTATATATATACTTATAAACATAAGTGTTGTCGTTCGAGAAGAAGAAAAAGAACACAACAGCAACAGCAACGGCAACAAAACCAACAACAACATCAAGAAAAAGAAAAACCAATATTATTTAATCGGGTATCTAGTTTCTTATGTTTTTGTTTGGTTTATTTTGTTTAATTATTAAACTCTATTATCAATTAATTTTGTTAAACTGTCAAAAACACCAATCTTTCATGCATATATATAAATAAAACTATATAAACTCGAAGAGAAAATAAAACTAAAAACTGCAAAAGCAGACAGTTGACAAAAAAAAAACAAAATAAAAACACAATAATAACAACGCAAAAAAAACTACAAAATGTAATTGATTATTTGTAAATTGAACTGTTTTTGTTGTAACAATTTTCAAATAACTTTTTTTTTTCTATAGATATTATTTTTAACTTTATTATGATGAACCTTAGCGCTTTTATAATCACACACACACAAACATATTTATAGAAAAAAGTTAAAAATTGTGAGGGATTATTATTGTGAAAAAATTATGTTGTGAAAATGTAAAAAACAAAAATCGAAACGAAACGAAAGCAAAGAAAGTGTTCAAGAGATAAAATGTAAGAAATAGCGCAAAACAAAAACTAAATACTTATATATGTAGATAATCATATGTATATACATATGAGATCATGGAATTATTTGTTTAGAAAATTTGTAAAAGCAAACCACGCCCCCAAATTATAGATAGGGAAGAAGGAGGAGACTAAGGCAGGCGCTGAAGATTGTTTATTTGACATGGAAATGGAGAGAAACTATTTAAAATGTAAGGAACAAGATGTGGAATGAAAGAAAAAAACGGAAACCACATACACTTTACCGTTATAATGTCGATAGTTTTGTTTTGTTGTTATTCAAGTTAAGTTTCGATTCGTATACTTCCGTTTCCGTCTCTAGGTAAATCAAATGGCAAGAAACAAACAACAACACCTACAATACAAAAAACAATTAAGCGATGTAAACTAAATCAACAACAACAATAACACACTTTACATAAAATTAAATGTATAGTTAAGTCAATCAGACAGACAAACACACACTCTCACACAGAAACAACAAATACAACAATTATTATTATGTACACGTTTTTTATATACATAAATATGGATAAACAAAAAAAAAAAAAACAAAACAAATAAAGTAAGACGTGAAAAACAAAAGCAAATGCAAAACAAAACGGCAAAATCAAAGTGAAGACCCAACAAAGTCTTAATGCTAAGTGAAAAGAGTAAAAATAATAAACCAGAAAGTTGACAAATTGAAATCATCATGTATATAAGTAAATTTAAACGGTATGATAATTAAAAACATGACAAAATTAAAAAAAAAAAACGCAAGTCTTTTCAAATTTCTGTAACAGTTGAATTGTTTTGGCGCGCATTTGGTAGAAAAGTATTCGGTTTACGTAAAGCATTTCATCTGCATTGGTTTGTGGCTAAGCTAACAAAGTATCGATGCTAAAAATTACGTATTTGTTGTTCGATAAGTGGCATCACTACTCAACTGTTGATGTAATGTTTAAATTGCTTAAAAAACCTGACGTTAAGTTATTGTTCGTCACTGTTCTATTATCCATAAATAAATTTATTGATATTTTAAGGCAGCAAATAGAAAAAGAATCGAATAAATAACAGTGCTGTTAAGCTTCCCAATTTAAGTGTCGATAATTAAGTAATAAATATCTTGTATCAAAGTATCGCATTACCAAGGCTCCAACATCGATAGATATCGTTGCGATATCAACATCCCCAGTTAACAGAAAAACGCACGACAAACATAAATTCGTGGAAATTACGCACGGGTGTTTTTTCGTAGCTCAATAGTACTATTTGTTTATTTTTTTCGGTTCTAACATAAATGAAGCACACATTGCAGATGCAAACAAATGCATTAATATACAAGTGTGTAACTAGTGTAATTTGTGTTTAATTCTAAGAGGCAAATGCAAATGTTAGAATTTAAGATGGATATCAGATGCAATCTGCGCAACAGTAGCAACAACTACAACAATAACAGCAACAACAATAAGAAAAAGGCTAACTGACTACACCCAAAAAAACGCAATATACATATATACATACAAATATATGAAGGAAACAATTGGAGGCGAGGAACAACAAAAAAAAACGACAGGAAAAATGAAGTAAAAGCGACAGCAGCAAGCAGCAGCAGCAACGGCACTTCAGTTGCAGTTTGTAGTTGGAGTACGTATTGAGCAACGCACATACAAACATACACACATATAGTACATACACAAACAAACGCATCACACAAAAAGACATTTGCATGCATGTGTGTGGGTGTAAAAGCAGCAGCAGAAGCAGCAGCACCCAGCTCCATCGTACAAATTTCGTGTTCGGCAGTCGTCAGGCGTCCGTCGTTCCTCGTTCGTATGTTCGTTCGTTTCGTTGATATCGTGTTGTTGAAGTAACAGCATTCGCCTACGCAGCACCACAAACACCAACAACAACAACAATAAAAACAACAACAACAGCGCCAGTCAAAGGAAGCGGTTTAAGAATGCATGGGCATGCACAAAATACGAAACACAAGAGAAATGCAAATTTTACAAAAAATTGAAATAAGTGCAACGGGTTTCCAATTCCCAATTTCAAATCCACACAGAGCATTGTAACAAAAAACGCAGTTGCAAATTTATGCCATACTGATCAAAGAGAGAAAGAGAGATTGCAGACTGCTGCTGAGTGGAGCTTGGTAGAGAAGGAGGCCCTAAGGAAAAAGAGAGTTCGAGTGAGTGAGTGAACGCCGTCGAATCAGATCACGTCCATATTTCCTTTGTTGCTGGATTTGTTATAAACTCATCCAAAAACCCCTCCGCCCTCCATTGTTCCTTGTTTCTGCAGTCGTAATATGGATTGTGGTGCTCTTGCCGCGCAGCAGCAACAACTATTACAACAACAACAACATCATCATCATCATCATAATCATCAGCAGCAGCAAAACCAACATCAACAGCAGTATTTACAACAGCAGCAACAAAATACGCTAAATTGCCTTGAAGCAACAGCAACAACAAATGTAAGTTTATCCACACAAACACACACACATACTAAGCTTAACATGCACATACATTTATGTGTGTGTATGTCTATGCATGTACTAGTAGTATATATTTCTCTTTGACTTCCACTTCGCACTCGCCCCCACACTAATGCGTTGCGTTGCGTTTCGCTGCCTGCGTCGCAGCCAGCGCTTATTTTGCTGTGCTGCTCTTCTTGCAGTTTATTTGGTTTTCTTATTAGATATTTTTCAAATGAGTAACTTTGGCAGCGCAGTCGCTGCGCTGCGCTGCTTTGCCCGACGTTTGTATGTTTGTGTTTGTTCGGTTTTCCTGTGCGATTGTCTTCGCCTGCGTGTGGGCCGCCGACTGCCTGCCGGCCTGGAGGCGTGGTTGGTAGCCATGTGCATAAATAATTTAAGACGTTTTATGCTAATTGAATTTGTGTGTGTGTTGAGTTTGGGGACAGGGTAGGGAGCAGAGAGTAGCTGTTGACAGGTACAAAGTTCAAGCAACACTTCACTTACATACATACTACATTCATACATACACAAACATTGGTCAAGTTTGCAAAACCGAAGCAACTAGGAAAACGAATGACTCAAAAGACCATTTAACCAACTGATGATTAATCTCTGGACAGCTGCTGCCGCGACTAAAGTCAAACAAGGCAACAACAAAAAAAAAACAGATGAAGAAAGAAACGCAATGAAAAACACGTAAAAGTGCACTAGTCCAATGTAGTCGATCAAATAATACCCTGCCTCAGCAAATTTTTTTGAATAAATACACAATTTTATCATTCATTTGAAATGCTCTGTTCTCTAAATGAAAATTTGAATTTTTTGTTTCTTAATATTGATAGAACATTGAAGCTCAATATGTGTTGTTTGCTCGTTTAAAACTCAAAAGCAAAGTACTTTTCTCTTAATTAATATACCCTCTTTTACATTTTAAATGCAAAGAGGGTATACAAAGTGGAAGAACAGCAACAAAAACAAAAACAGCCAACAATCTGAATCGAGAAAGAAGTACCGAAAACTTAATTGCCGATTTGTACATGGTACGAACTCTCTTGCCCATTACTTTCACCATGCATAAATTCTAAAGCACCAACAACAACAACAACGACAGGGAATGAGTGAAATAAGTTCAAAATGAAATTGTTTATACAAAGGCAATAATAACGCACATACACAAACACAAATAACAGCACACAAAGCCAAAAGCCGTTGGCGTTGACGTATTTGCGGCATGAACGCAACAACAACAACAGGCGAAAGCAAATGAAATATAAAAAAAAACGCACTCTGTTGCTTTTGTGCGTTCTTTTGTTTTAGCCGCATTGCTTGAATATCTTTCTTTTGCGTGTACCCTCCTCTCTATCTCTTTTCTCTTGCACTCTATCTCCCACATAGTGCGTTTTTCGTAAGTTTTGTCTTGCGCTACGTGACTGCAATAAAATTTAACTTCAACTACGTGTTCCATGCTTTGTTCTTTTTTTTTTGTGTGTTATGTTTGTATGCCCAAAAATCAAGGAAAATAAATGGTCAAAACATAAACGAGTAAAATTGAATGCCTCAAGGATATGTACAGACATGCATATGCATAGGCGCAGCATGCGACATCGGCGACAAAACGCGCACTAACGGCACATTTACACCAGGTCGTCCTGTTCTCTCCTGCTGCTGCCGTTGTTCGTGTTATTGTGCGTGTATAATTTTGCCGGTGCTGCCCGGGTAATAGTATGTATGCACATGGGCAGTATTTGAGATTACCAAAAGCGTAAGAAGGTTGTCAACGAAAGCGTAAGAAGGTCAAAACGAATGGTTACCCAAATGTTGTTTGACTTTTAATATGTGTAACATACTGTGGTAAAAGTTTTATAAAAATGTGTCATAGTCGAGCAATCTTTAATATTATTTAATTCGTATCGAGAATGGTTTTAGTAATGAATTCTTATTTGCGTTGTTATTATATTAATAGTCCGAGAGTAACGGATTTTCGATTTATAATAAAACAATCATCAATAACTTTCATATTCAATTTCAAACATTCTAATGTGCATCGATTTGAAAAATAAAAATGTGTGACGTCATATGTTAAACTGCTGCTGCTGTCGCTGCGCCATGCATTACCTTCACAGCTGTCGCCATGCAAAGAGAGGGAGCGAGGCTTATAGTGAGCGCGTCGCCGTCGTTTCTCGCATTTATTTCTCGACCGATACGCGCACGAGACGACGACACAGCGCAGCGGATAAACGAAATGGGACGCAGCAAAAATAAAAACCAAATAAAACTGTTGTAAATTGTAACGCGGGCGCGTATATTAAAGGCGACAACTTTGTTAGTTAAAGTTTACGTTTGTTATTTATACGTTATTGTGCCGCAAAATATCAATGCAACTCTTTGGCTCCACGTTATTAGTGTATAATACCCCCGGTTGCTGTCGCCTTGCGCTTGTTGTTTTTATAAATTTTTTTTATTGTGTGGATGTTTTTTTTTCGGCGTTTATTAAGTTCCTTGTTCAGTGGCAACAGCAAAAGCTATTAACTCCAGCTGCTTTTGTTTATACAACACAACTAATACTGCCATTACTACACACACACACACATATGTACATACGAGTGCGTGTGAAATGAAGCAATAATCAAAAGTGCCTTTTTTAATTGAAGAACAGAACACAATAACAACGAAAATTACAAGGCGCGCTGCTGCTGCTGCTGGCAATCGAAATCAAATTGACGTTAACATTGACGCGGTAAGAGCATCATATAAACACACACATAGAAATTTATGTCCATACATTTACGTATGTATGTACATACATATATTCCGGCATAGTACAACCCTGTTGACTTTCCTGTAAAAGCTTTGTTGAGCACAGTCGAGAAGGGAAGGAAGCTATCAAGTGAGTGAGAGAAAGAGAGAGAGAGAAAAGGATGAGTGAGAGCTAACAGAGTTCTGTTTGTTTTTGTTTTTGGCAGTTAATGCGTTTTGCTTTTGTCTTTTGTGTGTGTGTTGCGGGGGCGGTTGCACATCGACTTTAGTTTATTTGCTTTTATGTTCCAATCAAATGCGGCACATAGTGCGAGGATGGTGGAGGGGTGATATTATTAATAGGGATCGGGGCTTGCCATATGCCATATGCCTTATGCTTTTATTATTGTTTACTTCATTTTCGTTTCATTCTGTGTCTTATCTTCATCTCCAAGCTCTTTACAACAAAACCGCAAGCTCACTCACACACACCCGCGCATCTGTTTTGTGTGTGTGTGTGTGTGTTTGTTAGTTTCAGTCAACTTTTCTGCATGCGGCAGCTAAAAATTTGTTGCTTTTTTGTATATGGCAACGCCGCCAAGTCTAGTCTTTTGCCGGTTTTCGGGCTTTTTTTTTGTTTTTCTGCCAAGTCATATGGTCTCAGTGTGTGCGTCATCCTGCCACCACCGCCCGCATTCACAGCTTCTGTGTAACGGCACTCTCGCTCTTCCTCTGACTGTCTCTCTCGAACTCCTATTCTCTTTTGTTGTTGCTATTGCGATTATTATTGGTGGTGTGGCCGTTTAATTGCTTCTGCACGTTCGTCAAATATTTGCTCAACTCTTTTTAATTACATTGCCCGCCGCACACACACACTCACACATGCTTACACTGTTTTACAGTGTGACATTCTAAGTAGTTCCGTAGTTTAGTACAGTTACAATATTACTGTTTGGAAAATTCCGATAAGATAAGAAAGTACTACTCCTAACCCAAATTTTCAAACCATCTCTTCAGGATTTTTACAAGTAGTAAAGAGAATAGCTGAACAATGTCATAACTCAAAGCATGTACACATAGATTTCAAAGAGGGGATAATAGGTTAGGTTAATAAATTTCAAAAATTACCAACCAACTCCACTTGAACTTTGCAGTTCATTTTGTGTTTTTGTACAGCCTCGAGTGGTTTTTATTGTTCATCGACCATTAAGTCTATATATATACATATACATACATATATAGCCTTGCACTAAATATAATTGATATTGGTTGCCCTGAACTGGAATGAACATTAATGTTCTCTTCATATTTTAAGACTTTTAATAATGCAGTGCTTGTATTTTATTTTGTTCAATTCGATGTGCGGTTGGGTTTAAAATTGGTTTTACTCTATGTATTATACACATATGTATTTGTTCTGTGTGTTGCAATACTTTATTTCCCATTTCATAATTCGTAATCGTAACACATTCAGTGCCTATCCAGTTTGTCAACGCAAGGTTATGCCTTGGCCCACTGTGCGACGGCAACGAAGTTGACGGAGCTTGTCAAAGCAAGAAGTTAAATCGCTAATTTGAGCGCATTCTTCTTCTTGTTGCTATTTCCCTTAGCCGCAGTAGCAGTCGCGCTGTTGACGCAGCAGCAGCAGCACCCATACGACTTTTCTACATGAATATTGTTGTTGTTGCTTTTTCTTTTAGTGCTTTACTTTTTATGATTCTGATTACACGCCTTGCTGCTAATGGCTTATGGCTTTGCACTGGTTTGCTTTGGTTTGCTTTAGTTTTGCATTGCTTTGCTTTAATTTGCTTCACTTTATCTTTGTCTCATTTCAACTCGCTGAGAGCGACGCTGGACGTGCTTGACTTTTAAATATTTATGCGGCTACTGCGGATGAGACTGAGCGGCATTCTTTACTGCTGCCCAGTGCTAATTTAATTGTACCCTGTTCTCATTGAGGCAATGTTAAAGAGTTTTTTTTTTGGGAAGTGATACATACATATTTATTTATTAATTTAATTTACAGGGTATTCGAATAGTCAACTATATTGTCGTGCGCTGTAGTTGTTGTTGCTGCTTCTGCTTTTGCTGTAAATATTTTATTATCGCTTGTTTCCGTTTAGGAACCAAAATGGGGGAAAAAAAAACTTTGTGCTCACAAACGCACACAAACATATTTAAAATTCTTTGTCGCCATATTTATTTCGAAATTATGTACTTGGCTTGTTGCTTCACACGACGCTCTGTCGCGCATCGTCCATCGCTCAAACCGTTTCTCCTTCTCCTCACCCCCACTAGGCCCCTTGTCAATTAGGTATCTGTTTGTCTATCTATTGAGCATTTATGTTTATGTACATATACACAAATATGAATATGTACATACATATGTACCATGGTGGTCCTCGCAATTAGGCGAGCTTCGTAAAACTTCACGAAAGCTCTTTAACAGAGCTAAGTCGAGGGGAGACGACCAATCATGGAGTCTCTACAAAGCCAGCCTATCCACCTTCAAAAAGAATCTTAGACAAGCTAAACGCTCCTCATGGCAAAACTTTTGCTCCAAAATAGAGAGCACTGCAGAAGCAGCAAGGCTCAGGAAGGTTCTCTCAAGTACTCAAGCAACCATAGGCTACCTCAAAAAACCTGATGACTCATGGACAACGACCAGTCTAGAGTCACTAGAACTTTTGATGGCAACCCACTTTCCCGGATGCTCAGTTGAAGTACCACTACCCCTTATCCAAAGAGAATTTCAGGAACACGTTTCCACCGACCTATTCTCCAGAGATATCATCTCGTGGGCTATTCGTAGCTTCTCACCCTTCAAGTCCCCTGGGCCGGACGAAATTATCCCAGCCCAACTGCAGCATGCAGGGGACATCGCCATAAACTGGCTTCAGAAAATTTTCTCCGACACCCTGACAACAGGAACGATCTCCAAGCCATGGCTCGAATCTAAAGTTGTCTTCATTCCCAAGGCGGGAAAAGCCTCACACACGACCCCCAAAGATTTCCGACCCATAAGCCTAACATCCTTCCTACTCAAGACACTAGAAAGGGTGCTGGGCTTACATATTAGAAATACGAATCAAGACCGACAACTTCTCCCAAGCACAACATGCCTACCAAAAAGGTAAATCTACCGAGACAGCACTTCATGCTGTTGTCTCCACAATAGAAGCAGCACTCCACCACAAGGAGTATTGCCTTATAGCCTTTCTAGACATTGAGGGCGCTTTCAATAACGTCGTACCGTGGGCGATCACTGGAGCATTGTCAGAGCTGGGGGTGGGGGACCGCATTGTGGGACTGATTGATCAACTGCTCAAGAGCAGGACAGTCAGGGCCACTCTGGGGTCCTCAACCATATCCAGATCTGTAAATAGAGGCACACCGCAAGGAGGTGTCCTCTCTCCTCTCCTGTGGAACGTAGCGGTAAACAACCTGCTGCGCTCCATGGAGGGAGGGGGCTGTCGGGTGATCGCTTACGCAGATGACGTTGCCATAGCCTTCTCGGGCAAGTATCCCCAATCCTTGTGCGAATGCATGACCACTGCACTTCAAACATTGTCCTCATGGGCCACATCAAATGGACTAGGGCTGAACCCAGCCAAAACTGACTTAGTCCCTCTTCACTAGGAGGTATAAGATTCCCCCCCTCAGGCCGCCGTCGTTGAATGGGGTGGAACTTTCCTTCAGTAAATCAGCCAAATACCTAGGGCTCACTCTTGATAGCAAACTAGACTGGAACCTCAACTCGGAGGAACGAGTGAAGAAGGCTTCAGTCGCACTATATACATGCAGGAAATCCATTGGATTAAAATGGGGAATGGCACCTCACATCACCCTCTGGCTGTACACAGCCATCGTAAGGCCTATCCTACTGTACGGAGTGTCGGTATGGTGGCCAGCTCTTTCAAAGAAGAAATTAGTCCACAAGCTTGGCAAGGTACAGCGTGCCGCTGGACTGACCACAACAGGAGCCCTCAGTACGACCCCAACTGAAGCTCTTGACAACATACTTAATCTTCTACCAATAGACCAAATGGGGAAGCTACTAGCAACTCTCTCTGCCCTACGCATGAGAGAAACAAAGCAGTGGTCCGAACAGACTTACGGACACTCCAAGGTTCTTGTGGGAAACCCACTTATTCCCAAAAACACGGACTATTATTGCCGTCCTCAGGAATTCCCCAAAACTCCATTCCATACACTTATCCCCTCCAGGGACGATTGGTGCTCAGGCACGCCAGGGCCGACAAACTCAATAAAAATTTACACTGATGGCTCTAAGCTAGACGACCGGGTAGGGGGCGGCGTCTTTTGCGATGAGCTATCCATTAACAAATCTTTCAGCCTCCCTGACCATTGCAGTGTGTTTCAAGCTGAAATCGCTGCAATTCACGAAGCACTCTCCTGCATATCCGAAATAAATTGCTCTGCAGCCAGAATCTGCATATTTTCTGATAGCCAGGCTGCTATCAAATCTCTCAAAGCGATATCATCTAACTCGATATCTGTCACAAACTGCCGCAGATCTCTGAAGGAGATGGCCGAGCAGTTCGAAATACACCTCATATGGGTGCCCGGACATAAAGGCATCGAGGGCAACGACAAAGCAGACGAGCTGGCAAGGCATGGTACTACCTTGCCTCTCCTCACAGGCAAGGAGAGCATGGGTATCCCCATGGCCAGCTGCAAGCTAAGAGTCCGATCGCACTTCGAACTTGAAGCAAACAAGAGATGGCAACTCACCACCGCCACGGGTAGGATTGCCAGGCAAACCTGGCCAACGCGCTGTAAAAAGCGGTCCTTAGGCCTTGTTCACTTAAACAGATTAGGTTGTGCTGCCGTAATCAGGGCCATTACGGGGCACTGGCTAGTGGGGACTCACGCAGCGAGACTTCTAGCCCCTTTCAATGATTTCTGCAGAAGCTGCCGAGACGAGGAGGAAGAGGAAACAGTCTCCCACCTCTTCTGCGACTGTCCAGCTCTCTGCAAAAACAGAAAGCGATACCTTGGTTCTTTCTTCTTATCGGACCTCTCTCAACTGGCGGACACTAAACCGAAAAATATCCTGTCCTTTATTCGAGCCTCGGGCTGGGACCACGCCCTCGTAAACGGTGTAACACACTCTACGTCTGGGTAGACGGTATCTGTGGACTAGGTCCACGACGCGGCATCACAATGGGCCAATACATGGCCTACGTGAGTGGGGGGTTTTTTTTTTGTCTCAAACTGCTCACTACCGCTCTAACCTAACCTAACCTACCTACATATGTACGTATGCATGTGCATTCATGAATATTCTCCATTCAATTTGATTATATGCCAATCCGAGCCCGTCCTTTATCCTCCCACTCACACACACACACACACTTTGCGTCACATGATTGACCCTGTGCTGGAGCTGGAGCGAAGGAAACAAAAAGATGAATTCTCATGTGAAGTACAGTGGGTCGCTTTCAAAATGCAATTTGCTAACAATATTAAATCGACTTTGAAGAAAAACATTAGACCCACAGTATATTTCTTGCATTCGTGCGTTTCCCTTAACTCCCACACACAATCTTTCTCTTGGAGCAGCTGCTGCTCTCTCTCTCTCTCTCTCTCTCTCTCTCTCTCTCTCTCTCTCTTTGCATTACAAAATTAGCGCAATATTTGTAACATATGTACATATGTGTGTATGTATTTTTAGCTGCGGCTTTTTTTTTTATTTTTTGGTCACTGCCGCATTTGTAAAATTATATATAGTCTACATATATATTTAAACACGATTAGATGTTGGTGCTTTGCATCGCAACGCATCGGATCTGATCGAGCTCTGTTACCAATGTGGGTGTGCAGTGACCTAATTTCTCTAATAGATTGCATTTTGCTGCAGCTCTCTCACACAAACGCACACACACACACACACAAACATATATATAAAAATATATGCTTATGCATTTTGCTGTTATTTAGCGCATTGAACTCTCTGCACAGCTTATGCCCTGGCCTCTCTCTTTCGCTCGCTTATTCTCTCTTCTGCAGATCTCTGGCGTCCATTGCAAAAAACAAAAACCACAAAAAAAACAAAAAAAAAAATTTTGCGCTTGGCATTTCCTGCCGGCCGAATGTTACATAAAAATAATTCAAATAAAAACGAAACGAATCGCCGCGAATTGAAAGAAATTGCAAAATTGTCGCTGTATGTCTTACATAGTGTGTGTATGTATATAAATACTTATGCACATATGTACATGTTGTCAATCCGTTTCGGTACCGTTCCGTTTCGCTCTCATTTTTGCTGTTCCCAGAGGCCGCCTTTTGCTAATTAAGTGCAGCACTTGACTTCGTCTCTAAAGCTCGCAATAAACATCAGCAAATTGAGCACAAACTCACGCACACACACATGCATATATGATAATACATATTTATCTGTTTGTATTTGTGTAGCATGTTTAATTTATATGGTCTTTTAGCACATTTAGTGTTCCGCATTCCATGCCTAATTGCTTTCCATGCGATTCAAACTGTATGAAGAATAAAAACAAACTGAAGATAAATAAACTGTGGGTGGATTTCAGTTTTTGTTTTTCTTGTTGTTTTTAATAACAAGTTGATTGAGTTTTGAACGTAAAAGAAAACAAACGAAAGAAGTACTGCTCAGATTGATTTCAAAATACATATGATTATGAACTTAAAGACAACAAATAGATATTATTTTGTTTACGTCAACAAATTAAATTGAGAATCAGAGCAAGACCATCCTACACACACACACACACACACATACATGTACACATATCGTTTTTCATATTGTTTTGCTCTCAATGGTTCCCAGCTGGAAACTGCTGACTCGAGCGACAAAACTTTAGTTGCTTATTTTGGTTATTCAGTAGCAGTAGCAAGAGCACCCTTCAACTACCTCCCCCCATAAAAGCCCCAAAAACAACCGAACCATCCCAAACCAACCGAAAATGTTTCCCTTCTCTGATTTTTTTTGTGCGCTGCATACAACATACCAGAACAACAACAACAGCAACTATAAAAAGCGACTTGTAATTTGATTGAGCTGCAATAAAAATTTGTCAGGGAAATTTAGAAAAAGAAGAAGTAGAAGGGGACATCCCAATGTGCTTAGGAGGAGACATGGTTGCGGTGTTTGGGGGCCAGACATCTTGTACCATATACATACATACATATGTATTAATTATACATATAGTATATTTGTATTTCATAACATTAAAATTTTGGTTTGCTTTCAATATGATTTATAATGCAGCGATGTCTTATTACAAATGTTATATTTTTGCCTACAACAAAATCAACAAGTGATTGATGACACTCTCTCTCTCTCTCTCCTGCGCTTGAAAAAGTAAAATGTGTATGCACGTGGGCATGTGTATGCGCGTGTGTGAGTGTGTAGGCTAAGTTGTCCAACTAACCCTTAAAGCGAAGCACGTCTTTGAGTATCAAATTTCTACCATTACGCATTTGCCGGCTGTCTACAAACATACATACATACATACATGTACATTCGATGTGTGGGTGCAAAGGAAACGAATGATCACACTGTTAGAAAAGTCGATCAGTCGAACGTTATCAAAGTTCAAAAATTTGAAAGTCAACTTACTTTTAACTTAATCGTAAAGTGTGGTTAAAAATATATAAGCGAAAATAATTATAAAGAAAATTAACCGATTTATAATAATGTATATTAAATCGATAACAATTGCACTTAAAAAGTGAGCAACCATTTTGCTAAGTGCTGACAATACCGCAAGAACTCACTCTCTTGTACACACACACACACACACACACAGCCATGCACAATAGAAGAAGAAGAAGCATATAAGAAGAGGGAACTCATAGAAAACGCATCTGTTTCTGGCACTTCATCTGACGTATGTACCTTAATGACGATGACGCTTATCTTGATCTCATAATCATCGGCAGTTAGAGTGTGAGAGAGAGAGAAATGAAGAGACAAAGACAAAGGAACAATGGCTAAGTGAGAGAGATGGAAATCGAACGCGCGTCATATAACCATTTTTGGGACATTGTTGTTGTTTGAGCCAAGTGGCAGGTGCAACATGCAGCCGGTGCTGCTTGCTTCTTGTTGCCCCCTTTTTTTTTCAAAACAGACAACCAGCTCCTTGAGAAAAATACAGACACACACATACATACATATACATAAATTATGCATTGTAACCCCTAAAAAAAACCTTATCCCGATTTGTTGTTGTTGTTGCTGTTGTTGCCGGTGCTGGACACGCGTTGGTTGCACGCGTCACGATATAAAAAGGCGAAACAGGAACCAACAACTAACAGCCCCTACTTAAGATAGAGAACCAAAAACACAGCAAAAAAAAAAAAGCACACAAAACATAACAAAGCTGATTAATTTTAAACCAAAAGATTGCAGATTTAGTTGTTGTTGTTTTTTTTTTCTTTTTTTGAAAGCGGCGACAGATGTTTTTGCTCTTTATTTCCATCTGTTCTTAAGGGTCGGTTTTGTGAATATTTTCTTCTCTCTGTTTTTGGTCGTCGCGTGTTGTTTTTAATTCGTTTTCTTGTTGTGTCCATTCACTTTTTGAGTGCTTGCAAAACAACTTTGTTGATTTGGTTGATCACGCTTCACTTAAAAATCAAAAAAAAAAAAAAAAACCAATAAAGAAATCCAATAAATCTTCTACATACATTAAACTTCTCGTGCAGCTGTCTTTTTTAAATAGAATGATTAATAAAAAAAAACTTCAAATAAAAAAATTTTAAAAGAAATATAAAAAAAAACATTAAAAGAAAATATCATGAAAAAAAATTAAAAAAAAAATAAATTAAAAAAAAAAAAAATACTAAAAAAAAGCATACTGAAAAATACTAAAAAATATTTAAATAAAAAGAACTTCACATTAAATGCCAAAGAAAATTGATTTCAATTTACATGTTGATCAATAATTATAATATTATAATAATTGTATTTCCATCCCCAAAACACTTATTTTATCTTAATAATCATTTGTATTTGATATATGATCTCTCTCAAGATACCTTCCTATACAACTACCCTCATTTGATATCTTTTTTTTTGAACCCAAATTCAAAACAGTTCTCAAGTGAAACAAGAGCAAAAAATAAAAGTGATTCAATTATTCCTGAGAATTACTTGATGAAATGTAATATTTTATATGAAATGAAATTGATATTTGTAAATAAATTTCATTAGGTTTCGGTTGGATTGAAATCTAACTCGAATAATGTGAGATTAGTAATGGATTGTGTCTCTTTTTTGTTGTTGTTGTTTATTATAATATCGAGTTTCTTGTTATTGTTGAGGAAACGTCGTACTTGGCCTGCTTATCAATTAGGCTGCTTAACGAACCGGCAGCAGCAGCAAGTAGAAAAAAAAACAGAAGCAGCAGCATTAACCCCTTTTTGTGAAGTTCGAAATTTGAATAGAGTCGTTGAAACATTTGCAAAAACAATGACAACGGCAATAAAAACAATAACAATAATAAAAACAACAATAACAATAATAATAGTTTTAACATTGAGAATCGCATGGGGATACGCTTAATAAGGTTATGTGCCACAACGCGTGGCGGCCATCAAATGCGACACATTTGAATTTATTTTATTAAGGTTTTATTTTTTGTTTTTCATTGTATTGTTTTAGTTATATATTTTATATTTTTTTTAATTCAGCGAAGTTATTCTTAACAAATCTATATAATTATAATAATAATACAGCCGAATTTCCATAAAAAAACTCTCAAGGAGACAAGAAAAAATTAAAAAAAAAATGGATGGAATGAATGATTGAAGGTTTCTGGAAAGTAATTATTTTTATAAAGAAAACTTTAGTTTATTAAATAAAATTTATAAACAAAGCTTAATTTTTTCGAAACTATCACATTTCCCAACCGAATTTTAAGTACATTCTTTCCGTGGATAGTGTGAAAGTATTTTGTTCACACTATCCAGGTTATACTGTATATGTATGCATATTCTTTTTTTTATTTGGTCAAGGCGCCTTTTGCACGCACTTAATATATACACAAACACACTAACACACACAGTTTTGGCTTTGTTAATTTATTACTATTATTGTTGGCGCTTTCATGTGTTTATTTTTTATTGTTTTTTTTTGTTTTATTAATTGTCTGCGGAAATTGCTGTAAATGTCGACAAACATCAAAATATTCTCTTCTCTTAGTTTTTTTGGTTTTTGTATATTATTTTGCCTACTTTGTATTATAATTATTATAATGTATGCAGAGGAAGTGAACAACATTCACGTAACCAACCAGCCCCACTACCCCTTACCCCTCTCCATCTACCCACTTTACATACATCTTAATGCAGTTGACGTCATTGGTGCAAAGAGCTTTTTAGCACGCCATTTAAGTTGAAAGTGTTTTGTTGTTGTTGCTGTTGTTGTTGTCAAGTGTTTAGTTAATTAGAGAGCATTTACTTAGTTTAAGTATAATTATTATTTAGCATAAAGAGTCATATATGTAACATTAATTGCACAAAACTGTTGCTTTCAATTAGCTTAATTGTGAATATACATATATAAAGTTATTAAAAGCTGTCAACTCTGCCTCCTCCTACTCCTCCGCCCCCTTGCCCTACCAAGGTTAAAGGTCAGTTGGTGGCAGTGGCAGAAATGACATGCAACAAACATCGTTAAACTTTGAATGTAAACATTGCAAAAAAAAAACAAAAATCATTTTGTAACCAAAACTAAGTTTAACTAAGCCCAAATTAAAAAAAAAATAACCTTAGATTATACTACAAATTTAAACAAGATCATCGTTTGAAGGTGAACAACAATAAAAATAACAACAACTGGAACACAAATTGCTAACAATCGCAACTAGAGTCAAAAATTATTAATTCCAAAAAGTTTAAATTTAATTTAGCACAACAACAAATACATTTTTAAAGCGAATTCTTTTCCAGAGAATCGTTTTTTCTTGTTTTCCCCTTGAGAGATTCTATATTATTGATCTAAAGATATGGCATATTATGTCCCCCAAGTGCATAATTGTTGTATTTGCTTTTGTTATTGTTGTTTGTTGTTTATTTTCACTGCAAACAAACTACTATAAATAATAGATACAAAAAACACAAAAAAAAAACTATGTTATTAGCTGAGATCGTAAATACTAACAAAAGAGTGCTTTAATGTTCGTGCTGTTACGGCTACTGTGATACCCTGTAATCTTTTAAAAATTGAAAATTTGTCAAGCGAAACTAAATGGTTTAAACGAAAGATTATATAAGTTTGTAAGGTAATTTTACGCACTTTACGCATTTACCAACACTTAAAACTAGTGCTATTTTTAGTTCGGTTTGCTATACTCTTTTTTTTTGGTTGAGCAGCAATTTTGTTTAAATGCAACTAAATTACAAACGAGGATAATTGTTGTTGTTGTTGTTGTTGTTGAAGCTGTCATTGAACTTTGAACAAATGCATAGAACGCGGCAGTGCGAGCGAGAGCGAGCGATCTGGGTGTGAGGGGGTCGGGTTAAGGGGGCATGCCAATTAAAATTGAAGTTGTGCCAATGACAAATATATGCATATGTATGTGTGTGTGTGTATGTATGTAATTATGTGTTAAGTCAAAAGAGTGAGGGAAAAAGAGGAAGAGGAAGAGAGTGATAGAGAGAGATTTACGCAGTGTTATAGTACAATTGAACCCATAAATCAACTCAAACGTCCGACCGACGACCATTATGTGTGTGTCCGTCTGTAGTGTGTATGTGTGTGTGTGTGTGTGTGTTTGTGTGAGTTTGTGTGTGTGTGCAACGACCTCGTTCCCCTTTTTGTGCTCTTGTCCCCCGCTTTTGCTTATCTGCATATCCCCGGGTTTTAGCCTTTGTTTTATACACTGTTAGAAAAGAGTTAAAGTAAATCCTAAACAAATAAAAAGTTATTATTATAAAAGTTTTATCGGTTTAAGGGTGCAACGATTTTTTCGATCTTTAATTTTTCTACAAACTTCATCTAAATTAGATTTTTTATCTAAGAAAAATATAAAAAAAAATTGTAGTTTGATTCGAGTATTTTTGCAGCTGAAAAAAAACTGAGAATAACTTATTTCATATTTTATTATTTTTTGAGCTTTTAAAAAATCATTCATCAACTTAAAATTTAAAAGTTGAAAAATTAACAAATTTTTGAGTCTTTATCAAGGTTAAAATTAAGCACAGGGCAACCTCAAAACGATGCAATAATTTTCAAAGGGATTTCCAGCGGCACTTTTTTCTTTGCTTTTTTGTTGTTGTTGTTTTATTAACTGCTGCTGCAATGCGCCACTTAAAATGGCTGAAGGCAAGAACAGACTGAAAGATAGACAAAAGAGAGAGAGAGAGGCGAAGTGTGTGTGTGTGTGTGTGCGAGAGATTGCGGTCAGTCAGTCAGTCAGTCAATCAATCACTCAGTCAGTCAGTCCGTCAGCCAGTGTCATGTGTGTCAGCAAGTGCCAATTACAGCTAACCCTCAAAAAACCCCAAATAAAAACGCATCTTGATGACTCATTCGAGTCGAGTTGAAAAGTCGCCGCCAACTTGAAGTCAAAATTTCCTCCAGCAGCAGCAGTTAAAAGCTTGTCAGCTGTTGTTACAAACTATATTTTATAGCTGTAAAGCGTTATTGAAGCTCAAATCATTATCATCACGTCAAGGCACTAAATCAAATGAACAAAAAGAAGAGAGGAAAAAATACCGAAAAAAAATAGAAAAAAAGAAAGAATAAAAAAAAAATAAAAAAAACAAAACAAACTGTTTTTGAGTGGTTTCTAAGTGTAAAGTAAGATGGTTAAAGTAAGACGGTTAGAACAGTTAAATCTCTATGTTCTCTGGGTTCTTACTGAACAAACGATTAGAGCTTATTGTTCAATAGAAATTTTTTTCTCTATTTTAACTGCATTTTTTTTAAATTAAAAATCAAAAAGTTTGTTCTCAACTTAAAACCCTTTTTTGATATACAGTTTATTGCGCTATGAATATTAAAATATATAGTAAATGGTATGTACAGTCAAACTTGGATGGTGTGAACGGCAAGAAATTCGAAAACTTTTGAAATTTGTTCACACAGAAGTTTTGAATTTTTGTTGTTTCGGTTTTCTTTAAAACTGATTTTTCTACAATTAAGATTGATTTGGCGGCAAAACATTTTGCTCTCCCCTTAATGAAAAACATAATTTTAGGGTTTTCAATTGTTTTCAAACAGTTCCTGAACCAGCAGCTGTATCTCCATTCGAATAACTCTCTGACAAGTTTCCTACCTATTAAAATCTGTCGGTGTTCGTTAGTTTTTTAGAACATTTTGTAGGCAATTTCCATACAAGGTCCCAGCGGACCTTACCGACCTTCTAAGTTTACAGCATCCAGGTTTGACTGCAGAACCTCACACCGAGAAAGTCCCAACCATCTCCAACCAGCGGCCCCACTAAGGACCCTTCAGTGATCTATGTGTGACACTCCCCTGGTAGGGTCAGTCAATCAAACCTAACCTATAGTACTCCGTAGGACCTCATATCGAGACAGTCTTAATCATCTCCAACCACCGGTCTCACTAAGGACCCTTCCGCGGTCTATGTGTGACACTCCCCTGGTAGGGTCAGTCGAGCTAACCTAACCTATAGTACTCCGTAGGAGCTCATATCGAGACAGGCTTAATCATCTCCAACCAGCGGCCCCTCTAAGGACCCTTCAGCGGTCTATGTGCGACACTCCCCTGGTAGGGTCTGTCGGTATCTAATCTAACCTATTCGTATCTTGTTGCATTCACTCTGTACTTGTACTTGAAATTCATCATTCAACTCATTCTAAATAATTCAAGTTCAACATGCTCAAAAACGTGATTCACACAATGTGAATTCTTCTAGTTGAAGATAATAATAAAATCTTGGTTCTTGGAATTAAACAGAGATATGCATTAAAAATTCCTACAAGCCAGCAGCTGTATAAATATTATTTTTAAGAATGGAAAGTGTTAAATGTTTCTTTCCTCTTTCTTAAGACAAATCTTTCGTTTCTCTCCCTTACGCTTCTCTATATTTAGTTTCCTGTTTCCTTGCTTCATCTCTCTCTCTTTCTCTCTGTGTTTGTGGCAATAGTTGTGTGTCAGTTGGGAAGTGATTGTTAGTACGTGACTTATGCCTTGCCATATTGCTTAACAACAACAACAACAACTGCAATGACTTAAAGCAACAACAGCTGGAATAATGCCAATCAACTCATATGACGGGAAAAACGGACGGGGCAGGGGGCAAGGAGCAATTGGATAGAGAAAATCATTGGCTTAAGCTATGATTATTATTATTTTTTATTTATATTTATATGCCATATATGTATATATAAACATTAATCGTTTGGCTTTTTGTTGTTGTTGTTGGTCGCCCGACGGAAATGTGTAACGTGTTATTTTTATTTTTATATATTTTCTATAGCTCGGTTTGTACAAAGCTCGAAGCTTGATACGATTTAATGCAGGTGTTATATGAGTTGCAATCGAAAGCAAAGCACGTGCCACAACACGCTGATAAGGTGATATTTAAGTAGGGGAGGAGGGGATAGGTTTGGTGCAAAGGAAAGTGCTATATGATTTCTAGCCTGTTTGTTTAAGATTTGAAATCTTTTTGTAATATAATTTAAACAACTTTATAGAGAAACAAGAACCAAAAAATATTATTATGTTTGGGAATGAAAAGGTATATTTTGTCACCCTCCTTCGCCCCTCTTTAAGGATCGATGATAACTAAAAATATAACAACTAATTTGGATGACATTTGGATAAAGTGCTAGGAGAAACTATTACTAAAATCCTTTACCTTAAATCAATTTATATTTAATTGAAAAAATTCTCTTCCGTTTCGTTTCGTTTACAGATTAATCAGCTAGCTAGCCAAGGGATCATCGTTGGCCTTGCTGCCAGCGAAGGATCGGAGGCAACAGCAGCAACAGTTGATAGTCCAAAGCACAAATTGCTTGGCTTGGGGGATCAATTGAGCGGCGCTGGCGCCGTCAAATTGCGCAAGCAAAGTGAAAGGACATCATCAACGACGACGACGACGACGACGACGGCTGAAGTTGCAGCACAAAAAGCCTCGTATCGCATATCGATGGCCAATCTGGAGGATACACAAGAGTCCGAACTGGATCTGATATTGGGCGAGCTGAGCTTGCTCGAGGCACAGATCTCATATGGTGAGGCAAGCTTTTTGCCCGGAAATGCGCCGCCGCCGCCGCCGCCATTAATTGGTATTGGTGGTTTAATAATGCCAACGCCACCGCCTCCGACACCAACGTGTGCCATATCCTCCATATCGGCTGCATCATCACGAACCCATTCACGCACAAATAGCAGCATATCCGGCGATGTTAGCAGCACCGCATCCTACTCCCTATCATCGGGCATATCGGAGAACGGTTTGACAATCGGACAGCTAGTGGGTCCCAATTTAATGGGTCCGACTACTGCTGGTGTTGGTGTTGGTGGCAACAACAATCATCATAGTATGACGCTGGGCGTGGTGCAAACGCGTGAACCGCGCACCGAATCTCCCGACAATGATTCCGCATTCAGTGACACTGTTTCGTTGCTCTCAAGCGAATCATCTGCCTCATCAAATACTTCAATGCAACAACAGCAGCAACAGCAGCAGCAGCAACAGCAGCAACAACAAAAGCTTCAGCAACAACAACAACATATCCAACCAACATTAGCCAACTCGAAGGCAGCAAAGATACAATTGGCGCTGCACAAACTGGAAAGTGCCTCGATTCGAAGACTTTTTGTCAAAGCTTTTACAGCCGATGGCGCATCGAAATCCTTGCTGGTGGACGAACGAATGGGCTGTGGCCATGTGACACGTCTGCTCGCAGACAAGAATCATGTCCAGATGCAGCCGACATGGTCGCTTATTGAACATTTATCTGATCTGCACATGGGTAAAAATCAAATACAAATTCTTAAATCCTTTTTCGAATATAAAATTAATTTTCTCTTTTTTTTTTTTTGCAAAGAACGCCTTTTTGAGGATCATGAACTGCTGGTGGATAATCTAATGACATGGAACTCGGATGCTGGGAATCGTGTGTTATTTCAGCAGCGAACCGATAAGGTGGCGTTGTTCGCTCGGCCCGAACACTATTTGCCGGGGCCACAGATGGCGCCGGGTTGCCATCACGATGATCAGACCAGGCATATGCTGCTGGAGGAGTTCTTTGAGACGCATGCCCAGCTGCAGCTGGATGGACCGCTCTATATGAAAGCGGATCCCAAGAAGGCCTGGAAGCGACATCATTTTGTCCTGCGCTCCTCCGGCCTCTACTATTTCCCCAAGGAGAAGACGAAGAACACCCGGGATCTGGTCTGTTTGACACTCTTTGCCGGCCACAATGTGTACACGGGCATTGGTTGGCGCAAGAAATGCAAAGCGCCAACGGATTATACGTTCGGCTTCAAAGCAGCCGGCGATTCAACGCTGGCCAAATCGTGTCGCTCGCTCAAAATGCTCTGTGCCGAGGACGGAGCGATCCTGGATCGTTGGCTGACAGCGATACGCATTTGTAAATATGGCAAACAGCTGTGGCACAATCACAAGCTGCTGATGGAGGAGCTGGGTTCGGGTTCGGGTGCGGGTTCGGGTGCCGGCACTAATGGCACCTTTGCTGCCTCAATGCGCAGCGAATCGATCAGCAGCATCTCGTCGGCGGTGCCGTCGCAATGTGGCAGCGTCTCCTCAGCAATTAGTAGCATGTCCACTTCGAGCAGCGGACGCATCTCGCGTGCCAGCAGCTCCAGTTCCAGCGGCTGTCTATCCGATGAGAATAACGCCTTCGATTCGGAATTCACAACCGGCACCATTAAACGCAAACCCTCCATGAAACCCAATCTACCGTTGACCACAATGACACGACAGCTGAAGGAAGTGGGCGAGATAACGACAGGACCGGTTGCCGTTGCCACAACAACAGCATCACAAACGGTGTGCGATGCTTCGGCGGCTGCCTCGCCCGAGCGCAGTGGCACATTGACGCGTCGACACAGTCGCCGCAAATCCCAGGAGAGCAATGGCAGCAGCGGCGGCACTCTAAAGCGTCGTCCCATTGTCACCGTTGTTGTTGTCCCAGGCCAAACAAGAGATCAGCAATTGATGCATGCGAATACGAATACGAATGCGAATGCGAATGATGGCAACTCGTCATCGTCGAGCAATTCAACGCCAACGCCAACGCCGAGCATCTGTGCCAAGCCAGTGCCTGGTCTCAGCGATGTTGTTGAGCTAATGTGCTCGTCGACTATGTCGTTGGATTCATTGCCACCGCCACCGCCGCCGTTGCCCTTGGCTCTGCAAAGCGATGAGCAGGATGTTTATGGTTCGCAATTGTCGCTTGCGTCGCTGCCACCGCCGCCGCCACCACCCGATGACGTCTATGTAACGGTGGAGCCAACATCACCATTAACCCCAACGCCCATGTCCATGGGCATGGGATTGGGCATGGGATTGGGTATAGGTATGGGTGTGATTAGTATGCCGAATAGCAATGGCACTTTGCCGCCCGCTGTGCCCGCCAAACCCATCAAGCCGGCCGTTAAGCAAACACTGAAAGCAGCACCGCCATATAAAGCACCACCCGACTATGTGGGACCCATTGCAGCAGCATCACAACAAGCAACAACAGCAGCTACTGCAACAGCCATGCTGCCACCGCCACCGGCGCCCGTTCAAAAGAAGGTCTCATTTGCCGATTCGCCGGTTTTGTTGCGTCGCAAAATGTGCTCGCCGGAGCCACAGTTGCCGCAACGCTCGCCCAGCACAATGCTCAGCGGTGGCGGTGGCGGCGGCGGCGGCGGCAATTATCAGCCGCAACCAATTTATTCACCCGGACCGATGTTGCCGCCGCGCAGCGACTTGTCGCGCCTCTCCAATGGCAGCGACATAATGTCCAGCAGCTGCTCACCCAAACGTCTACAGGAATCGGCATCGAATCCGCCGCGTGACTTTCTCAAGGATTTGCAGCGTGTGATGCGCAAAAAGTGGCAGGTGGCACAAAAATGCAAACTCGAGCCGGCAACGACGCCGCACGAGGTGCTTGGCTTTCGGGATTTCAACAATGAGGATCTGCTCGCCGCTCACAATCTCAATTCGGGTGCAAATTCATCGCACTATTATCGGGAGACGGCCAATGTGAGTCATTGGGTGCAGGAGCACTATGAATACGCGCACAATGAATACAATCTGTACGAGAATGTTCATGCTCAGAGCAATGGTGCGGCAACGGTAGCCGGAGTTTCAGCCGGAGTAGCGGCGGGAGCAGCCGGAATAGTTGCATCAAATGTTGCGCCTTGCGTTGTTGTAAATGTTATGGATGGTATTGTTATGCCACAGCCACCAGTGCCACCACCCACATCGCTGGCCGATGCAACAGCGGCATTGCGCAAAAAACGTCCACCGCCGCCGCCGCCCAAGCGCAGCGATTCCACACATCTAACACATCGTGTCTGAATAGATCAACCCAACAAAAACTAATCCTCTTTACGAGTTGAGTCGGCAGTGAGTACAATTCCAATAAAAATTATATAGTGCTGCAAAAACAACGATATCGAACACAATCGATAAAAATCGATGCACAAATTTATCGATTTATGCAAAAAAACACTTATTCAGTGAGAACTTTTGCCAATAATACTTCGATACCTCTCAATTTATGATATCGATAACATATCGATTGTTTTTGCAGCACTATCAAACGTATATACACTATGCTAACTTATCTCTCTCTCTCTCTTTCTTTAGGTGCTACACTTTCTCTCTTTTATTCTTTGGATCTCCCGATCGACAACAACAACTTTCTATACATATAAATATATAGCATAATATTTAAACTTAAGTGCAAAGTACATATAAAAACAAAAAACAAAACAAAAAATTCCTATCGATGAGCTATGGAAAAGGAGCAACCGAAGAGACAACAAACCGAAAACCTTAAAAAATTAGATTCATAAGCAAAGAAAAGAAAAGCAAGAAAACCAACGCCAACTTCTCAAGTATTATAATTTTCAGTTCAAGTTGTGTTTATATTATTTTATTTTTTAATTTTTTCAATATTTGTTTGAGGTGCGGCAAATGTGCATTGAATCTTATTTTTCTTATTATTATTGTATTAAATATATATTTTTAAAAAGTATTTTTTTGTTACACTGCAAAATCAAAAAGTTGTAATTGTTCCAAACATTTTTTAAATATGTAATTAATTAATTATTGGTTGCAGTGTTACAATTTAAATGCATTTAACTGTCTGATCATTTATAAAATTTTATACTTTATTTTTTAAATTTGAATTAATTTTTAATTTTTTTATTTATATACATATTTTTTTATTATTTATATTTTTTTATTATTTATATTTTTTTTATTATAATTTTTTTTGATATTTTTATGTATTTTAAAATTTGCCGCACATTTTTGTGTTTTATTTTTATATAATTATTTGCAAAGTAAAAAAAACCTATAAATAAATACTAAGTAATATATATAGCTACTTGCTAGATTGTAAAAAAAAAACGAGAGAAAGAAACGAGCAACAATATTTTTATTTTATACTGAATAAATATATATATATATATATATTATATTTATATTATATATATTTGTACAATATAAAAATGCAATTGTATTTTTAGTTTTTATGTTGCAACAATTTGATTTTGTAAATTTTTTTTTTTTTTAACGTAGCTAACAATTTTTTAAATTTCCTTGTAATGCGGCGCATCAAATGCGACTGAAATAATATAAAATAAAAACAATTGAAAAGATTTATGTAGTTGAAGAAGAAGAAAACGAAGAACAACTACGTTGCAAGCAAGCCTTATACAACTATTAATCAATTAGTGCATAAAACATATTATATATATATTATTTGTATATAGAGTATAAGTTTATATACAACTATAGTTACTAAGTTAAAAATTATGTCATAATAAATTGCTTTCGCTTTCAAATAACATAAACAAAATAAAAATAGAATATCGCTGCCTATATGTTTCGGAATTGTACTTACTGCAAATCTGGACAGAGACAGAGACAGAGAGAATGAAGCCAATAAACTATATAGCATGTAAAATCAAAAAAGGAATTAAAACTAATTGCATACATATATATATTTGTAATTCAAATCATTCATGCGATATAAATATAAATTGCGACGCTTTTGATTGTTAAATCGATTTTCGATTTTGTATATCGCTTTGTACTATTGGCATTTAGCAGGCGTTCCTAACAATGGTTCTTCATGTCCAAGCAAATCAAAACAGAATGTAGAACATCAGAACCAAAATCAAAGTGTAAACGTAACTGTAAACTGTAACAAGTAGCTGTATCAAGTAACTGTAATTTGTAACTCTTGTTTGCCATTTTTTTTTTTAATTTGTTTTTGTTGTTCTTTTTGAGAAAGCCATAATGTAGTATGTTAAAACTTTTCAACAAAATAAAAACAATAACAGAAAAAGTTAAAAAGTCTGTAAATGCCTGGGTTCAATGCGAAAATATTATTTTTGTTTGCAAATGGAATTTGAGAATGATGTAAAATGCTTTTTATAATAAGCATAAAATAATTGTTTTTAACATTTTTATGTACTATATATATATACATATATGTATGTAAAAGCTTAAGCTTGTACTATGTATTTAATATTTAAACTAAAGGAAATGCCAATTTTTAATGCTTGCATATAAAAAACAAATATTGAATTTATATATAAAATACATGAAGCTATTTTTTAGATACTATTATTCTATAGGAACTTTAAAGAACAACAACAAAAAACAAACAAAAAATATTAAATGCTATGCTTGATAAGAAATGTGCCATAGGCGCTGGCGTGAATATAAAAAATTAAATAAAAAAACCACTTGCATAATGCTAAATCAATGTACTAAAATTAATAATAAAGAAAATATTAGCATAAGTTAAATAATTGAATCAAAAACAAAACACACATTTATAGCATAATATTGAAAAAAAAAAAAACAAAAACAACAACAAAAAAGCTAAAGTAATGAAAGAACATACTAAACTAAATTTCGAAAATACTTTAAGTATGTGCTAACTAAGCGGGTTTTTTATGAAATATAAATACAAAAAAAAAAAAAAAACAAAAAACATGCGAAAAAATACGTGTAATTTTGAATTTTTTATTTAAGCTTCGTTTTTTTATTTTCTTTCTTCTGATATGTGTAAACCTCAAGAAAAATCAAAAAAACAAATGGATGAAGATAAGTAACAAATACTAAAACAATTACTAAAATATTTCAAATAACAACAACAACAACAAATAATGGAAAATGCAGCCACAGACAACAAAGAAGAGACTTCAACAAACAAATAACTTCATTATGAATACTTATACCTAACTAAGTAATATTAGCAATAAAACAAAAACCAGTATAATAATATACTATATACATATATGTATGCATAAACTACAAATTTACATTAACAAAATGAAGAAGAAAAACAAAACAAACTGCAACTACTACAACTACGAATGATTAAACAACAACAACAACAAAATAAAAAAAAAAATTAAAATTAAATGTAAAAAAATAAGGAAAAATACATGAAATTTTTTGCAGGTCTATCATATAGTGAACAATGTTGCCATTTGATACGATTTTTTTCCAAACAAGACATTTAATATATATACATACATACATATATACCTTATATTCCGATTAAAATGGAATTTTTGTAATTTTGATAGAAACATTAAAAAAAATTCTAAAAAAAAAACAAAACAAAACATACATTTAAATTAAAATACAAACAACAACACCACAAAAAAATAAACAGCATAGAAAAAGTGTGAAAAATTAAAACAAACAACAACAATGAGAAATAAATGCAAAAAAATGCCTAAAATCCATAAAAAAAAAATAAAATAAAAAGCCAAATTGCATTATATAAAACATAATTTTTTGTTTGTTCTATTTTGGGGTTTTATCCTTGAATGGAACTCCACGTCCTTTGGTACTCCGCTTGGATTTCGCAGAGCTGAATATATTTTCTGTAAAAAGGATATAAGTTTTCAGGCTATTGCTGTGTCATATCCTCAAGGATCTTGCAGGCAAAAACTTTTTTTGAGGTCCCAGGATCGAGGCCTATCGATTTGCATTCAAAGATTTCCAGAATTCGACAAAAAAATTTGACCAAAATTTTTGCAGGGAGTTGGTCAGAAAAAATTAAAAAAATCGAAAAATCGTGTTTAACTTGGCCATTTGAAGGACTATTTGGATGTCCTTAGCACCACTTACAGTCCTCAAGAAGGTGATTCATAAAACACCATCGAAAGGATCAAAGTCCTTCGAAAACCGTAAATAAAAGGACATTTTAAAATATCTAAAATTGCTCATAACTCAGCCAAATCCTTACCGATCCTGACGAGTCATGAGTCAAAAAATTACTTTTAGCTAGGACTATTAGCTGACCACAGGATGTCCAAATCGTCCTTGTAGTTTCGCAGAAAACCGGGATTTTGTCATTTCGACCCATTTTCGCTCGGCCTGGCAATAAATTTTTTAAGTGTTTCTGCTTTTTAATGTTTGAATGCAGTTTGATAGAGTTGCTCCTTGCCATTCGTATGCACTATGGCATTTGGGTATCTGTAAGGATATGGCCATGCTATATGCATTTCCTTAATCGCCTGTGTGCCATTAAAATAAAGACCTTAAAAGTATGCTACAATTTTTTTAGCTTGTAAATTTTTCCAATGCAGCAACCAAATATGCGTAAGTGGTGTATGCACTTGCTATCTTGGATTTACACCAACCAAAAACAATAAAACTTTATTTGTTTGTACAGATTTATTGATTACAATTTGTTTAATAGCATAAGTATTCTAATTGGCATTTTTATCAAAGTAATATTTATATGTACGTTTGCCATACAGGTGTGACATCCCATGAGGAGGTCCGCTTCTATTTGAGTGCTGCCTGACGGTCCTGGAAGAATAAGAATTGACACTTTAAATTAAATTATAATATAAAGACATAAGCCCTAAAGAAATATGGCTTAGAATATATATGCATTTTGAGGTCAGAAATGCTTCCATTTCGAACAAGTTTATAATATACTCTTTAAACTTTTATTTAATGAAAGCAGCGCATTAAGAAAAAAAAAAACAGTCCAGACAGATCAGTAAATTATATTACTGCTGCAGCAAGGAAAAGGGAGGGAAGGTTTTTGGAAGTTAAACAGCACCCAATGCCGCAGCCAGGGGGTCAATTGGATGGGTTGGGTGTTAAGGTTTTCTGGGTTTGGAGGTTTAACATATGCAACTGAGTCGAACCGAACCGAAAACGAAAAGAAACGAAGCGAATGCGACGATTCAATTGATTCATGTGTGAGAGAAAAAAGTGGGTGGAGAAAAGAGGTGAAAGGGAAGGAGAGAGAGAAAGAGAGAGAGAGAGAGAGAGATTTATGCAACGCACGCAGTGCCACCAATCATTTGGGCGGTTGGACAGGATGTGCCAGGATGTCCCCCGGCGGCGCTTTAACTCGTTTTTACTTTCACTTCGTCAGCGGACAATGGGCACAAAGCTCATTTTAATGCTCACAAAGAAAAACCAGGTTTGAAAAAAAGTCAAGTGAAGTTCATCTTACTTTAATAAACTTTATACTTTTTTGAGGATTTTTTATACTCATTTCACGTAGCCCGTACTTTTACTTTTGAATTTTAATTTTAAGAAGCACAAATACTTAATTCAAATAGACACGAATTTAATTTTAATAAAATATTCATTTGCAGTTTTACTCCCACTGTGCCACACACACTCACACACATACGTTTATATACAGACACAAATTGACGCATTTTTATGGGCACGCACTGACCAAGGAAGTAACGAAGCGACCGACTGCCCAACCGAGCAGCAGACACGACGTTACGAAGAAGAAGAAGAGTTCAAAAAAGACGATGACGATGAAACGGTTAAAGGAGGGATGCCGAGAGCAGAGAAGGACAAAACAGGCGACGATGGCGACTCCATAATTTTGAATTTTCTTTCTCTCTCGAGGTGGACAAGGACGACAAGGATGAGCACGATGATTAGGAGTGTGTGCGATGGGCGATGGGGGCTGGGAAGGGGGGGGGGGTGGGTTAACGGTTGGGTGGGTGGCCCAAAAAAGGGTTGCATTGTTTGTGTTTGTGTGTGTGTGTGTTTTTGCTTTTTATTTAGCTTGGCATTTTATTTATGCTGCGTGGTCGTTTCGTTGCCAATCGCAACGTTTTCCATGCCGTTTTATACACTGCCAATAGCAATTAAAGCATATTAGCTAATTCACGATTCACGATGAACTTTTTGTTGCTATTGTTTCATTAGAAAAGTCCCGTTTAAGTACAAAAAATAATTTTGTCTTAATTTTTGCTGAAATAAGTCTTTTTTAAGCATTTAGCTACAGTTCTCTAACTTCTTTTTATTTTTTTAATACTTTTGTAGCTTTAATTTAACAAATTTAACATAAAAAAAAGGTTTTCAATTAAACTTAACTTAAACAATAAAAACCAACAAAACTTAAGATATAAAAAAATTTAAGTTGATAAAAGCTGTATTTTCAAGTTTAATTTAAGTTATTAAAATTTTTAAGAAAAAAAAAATAATAATAATAAGAATCCCGTCTATTATACTAAAAATCTAATAATTAAAAAAAAAAATACTTTAGCATCATAAAACAAAAAAAAAGTTGATACTTGGAATATTTAAAAATAAAATTGTTACAGTCAGTTTTAAGACTTAAGTTAGTACAAACTGAACTTGATAAGAAAAATCTTCAACAAGAAAACAAAAAGTCTTCTTTGTGAGCATCTCAAGTTTTTGACTTTAGGACTTTATTTGATTCTTCCATTTGTAGAGTATTTCAAATTCGGCGTGTTAAACTTTGCTTTGTTTTTGTCCTGTCTTTTTTTTTTTTTTAATATATATTTTATTCTGTTGTTGTGCTTTTTAAATTGGCAAGCGCCAGCGGGCAGCTCAGCAGCCATCAAACGCAACACCACACACACACACCCTGCCTCTCCAACCCCCCGCCGGCAGCAGCATCACTTCTTTCCAGCCAGCACCATTAGCCAGCATTGAAGCAGCAACCACCGGACGCTGGCTCAGTCTCATCAAAAGGGGGAACGAAAGGATGGGCCTTCTTCTGGACCTTAACCCGTTCGTGCGTTGCGTTGCGTTGGCTGTCGCTGCTTGCCGCTTGGTGCGTGCGTGCGTTGTCCAGTGGGTTGGTGGGTCGGTGGGTGGTTGGGTGTCACTCTTTGGGCAGCTGTTGGGCTTAATTTAAGCTGGTTTTATTTTTTCTCAATTTTTGCGTTGCTTCTTTTTTTACGTTTTTTTTTTCGTTTTTTACATGCTTTTCGTTGCGTATTTTTTTTATTTGATTTTGCTGTATATAAAAAATATATATACATATATATTTAAGGGGTGGCTTTTCTGGACAGGAGGTTTTTTGTTGTTGTTGTTTGTTTGAATCTCGTTATGTTGTCTGTAGTTTGAACTGACCGCTGCGGCAGCAACGCCGCGTCGCAGTTGACGTGTTTTTTTTGCTGTAACTCTTTTTTTTTTCTTCTCTCTTCGCCTTTTCTTCTTGTATTATACAATTTATATAGTATATATATATATATATATAATGTATTTGATGTATTTCTATTTACTTTTCTTTTTTGCTTTTGTGCCTTAGCTAAACAATTTTAATTGAATTTAAAATAAGTAAAAAAATACAATTCCATTTATTTTAGTTTTTTTTTTTTAGTCCTTTTTGAAGCGCATACATTGTGCTATTTCAATAGTAGGGGTTTCAAGGGGTTGGGTGGGTGGTCTGTGGCAAATTCAATCAGAAAATGTTTTTTAAACGATTTTTCTTGGAAATAATTTACTTATTTTTTTGCATAAGAAATATCAAACGGAATTTTATGTTTTAATGAAGCTGACTTTTTTTTAGTTAAGTTTTTTTTGAGCAAAAGCATTCAATTAAATAATTATCAGAAGCAAGGGCGTTATCAGGGAGGGGGCAGGAGGGGACCGAACAAACTCAAAGAAGATATTCTGCAGGACTTTGCAACGAACCTTAGAAAATTATTATTTCTAATAATAAATAGATATAAAAACTTTTTTTACTAACTATTTTATTTTAAGTAACGAAATTTATACTTAGCCAGGTTTTACTTTAAGCTAAATACAGTACGACTTCGCTCAACGCTACCGGCGTTACACCAGGCAGCTAATCCTTGCTAATTGCAGCACCAGGATTCTTGGAAAAGTTTAGACTGTAACAAAGTATAGACCACAAACTCTCAGTTTTGTAAAAAAATAAATTAAATTAAATTAAATCCTTACTTTGAACCGGTTTTATTCGATTAACTTCAATTCAATGGTAGGTTGCGTTGAGCGAGGTCTTACGGTACTACAATTGATTTGACAAAAAACCAAGATCAAAAATATATTTTTATTTTCTTTTGCGTATTTTATTAACAAATTCTAATTAAAGTTTAAAGACAAAAAAGCTCTTTAAAAAATCTTAAATCTTTAATTTTTCAATTTATATATTAATGGATTAATATGGGTTAAGGACTTTCCACTACGAACCGAACATTAAACTTTCGAAAAAAGTATGCGAAAGTGTGACCAAGTCTCTCTCTCTCTCTCTATCTCTCTCTTTCTCTCTCTCTCTCAATTAGCTGCAATTTTAATTGGCATATGGAATGGGCGAAGAGCAGCAGCAGCATCCATCTATCAATAAATGCGAATATCATGTGAAAACTAAGAGAAATGCCAAATGAGCAAAGCGGAAAGGCAAGAAATGTGCTAGGAGTGTAGAGAGGGGGGTGGTGGGGAAATGAAATGTCTTTGATATTTAATATGTTTAAATATGCGAATCCTTTGAAGCGAGTGGGTCCAACCAGCTAAACCAACAACAACCAAAAAAAAGGGCTCATCAAATCAAAAATGAGAGAAAAAAAACCGGAACACACACACACACACACACGAGCCGGACAACAGATAGTGTAAGTGTGTGTGTGTGTGTTTGTAAGTCAGATATATGCTGATATAGTAAAATCAAAGGAGTGGGAGAGTGGTGGGTTTGGGGGTGGGGGGGTTAACAAGTGAAATTCATTCAAACGAAACGAAATGAAACGAATTCAATTGAGATGGCGACGCGGACGAAGACGCAAACGAAGCCGGAATAATGCCAATGAAGACCAAAAAGTAGATCGATAGATAGCAGCAACTAAACACACACACCAACGCACACACACATACGTCGCCAGCATGTGTGACCAAAAGAGAGACAGAGAGAGGAGAGAGATCGTAATGCAAACTGTCAGAATGCGTAACTCAATTTACAATTTCAGCTTTCACTTTTCGGACTTTGTTTTTTTCATTCTTCTTCTTGCACAAAAGAAAGTGTGTGCGTGTTTGTGTGTGTGTGTGTGTGTGTAAGGGTGAGTGTATGCTGAATTAAAAGAAAATGGAAAATGCTAAAAAAAAAGAATGAGGCTGGACACGAGGCGGCAGCGAAAGCAGCCGAAACGATGTCCACAGGACGAGGGTTGAGCTGCTGCTTTTTAGTGCCGCCGTCGTCGTTGTCGTCGTCGTCGTCGTCGTCCTTGGTCCAAGCAGCTGCCCCATGATAAAGTCAGCCAAATGTGCGTGGCGTCTGGGGCAATGGTGTGCCAGGTGGTGGGTGGCTGGTTGGGTTGGGCTGGTCAACTGAATGGACTGGATAGGACTAAAGGCTTTGCTCTTCTTTGCTCTTAAATTCTTTTTTATATTTTATTTTATTTGTTGTTTCGCACGAATCCTTTCGCCTTGCGCAATACACCCCCTTACCACCTTACCCCTTCAGCCGCGCCCCGCCACGCGTGGCACCCCAACCACCTGAACATCGAAACAAAAAAAGCAACAAAAAGGCGAGGCGTCCAACCGACTTAAGAGATACGCTATAAGAAACTTGAAAATTCCATCATTCCTCTATAGCAACGAATATACATTTATATCAAACTGTTCTATACTGTTCCATACCATTTCATTCCATTTAATATCTTTCAAGTTATAGTTTCTTATTTATGTCGTTCTATTCCATTCTGTTCCAAACACTTAACTCCATGGCATACCGTTTCATTTAATGTGACTCAAATATGTTTCAAACCATTCGATTCCGTTTGAAAATTTCCATTACAATCCATTCCAATCCATTCCAGTCTAATCCATTCCATTCCGTTCCGATTTAATCTATTCCATTTCATTCATAAACATTCCAGTCTATTATACTACATATGACTTTTTCTCATTCCGTTCCATTTCATGCCGATCCTTAGCTCAATAAATTTAATTTAAAATATTCCATTTCGTTCCGTTCCATAGCATTCCATATCGAATAAAACTTTTTCCATTTCGATTCAATTCCATTTGGTTCTGTCTGTTCTTCTGCTTCTTGCTACCCACATTTCCATGAATTACAGGGTATATGAAAAGCAAACGAAAATTGTAACAAAAGCGGATGCTGCATGGACGCTCAAAATAGGGGTGGGGGAGGGGGGACTGTGTGTTGTTAGGTAAGCAAAAGAATGGGTTGCCAAAAAAAAAAGTAAATAAAATGAAAAAAAATGACAACAACAACAACAAATAACAAATATGTACGGATCCTACACAAAAAAAACTCTCTCTCGTTTGGACAATTGGCCATGGCTTTCATTTTGTTGTTTTGTTGTTGTTGCTGTTGTCAACCCCCAACCTACCCCTGCCAACACCCCCACGCATGTTTCTTGTTCTGTTTGCGAAGCGTGCAGAAAAGCTGACCAGCACAAAAAAACGAAACGAAATGGAAAAGAACTCTGAAGAAGAAGAAGCAGCAGCAGCAAAAGCAAACGCGCAAAATTACATAGAAAATCTTCGGCACAATGCACATAAAAAAAACACAAAAAGCTGGCAAAAAAAAAAAATCCTTGAGAAAAAAAAGGGTTACGAAATTACGTCGACGGCGACGTCAGCGTCTGACGTCAACTGCGACGTCGACGTCGACGACTAAACGGCGGCGCAGTCAGCGTTCGAGTAAAGAAATGTAAAGAAAATTAGAAAATCAGCCCCTTTGGCCGGCCAGGCGCGCTTACATGCTTATAGTTATTACCGCCGCGATAAGGTGAGGGTGTCCGTCCACATACATATAAGGGGGCAATGCGAAAGCGGTAAGGGGGGAGATTGGACAGTGGAAACGGCAGACAGTTATTTTATAGGCCAAAGGCTTGGAGAAGCTTATCAGACAGAATTCCGGAAATGAGTTGTGTAAGTTTCAAAGTTTATGTAGCTGTAGATTGTTGTTGTTGTTGTTGTTGGTTTCATACATATAAAACGAAAACTATAAAGACTAATAGATTAAAGTTAAATCGAAAACATGGGAAACGGAACGGAACGGAAGCGGCATAATGGTTAAATAGATAAACAGCAGACAGATTAAAGTAGTTGAAATTGAGATTTATGTTTAAATACAAAAAGTAAGTTAAATAAAACGTTTAATCGAATTAAAATCGCAACAAGTCGTCTTTAATGTAGCATATATTTAGGCTGATCGTTGAAGATCAACTACAATAATCAAGCCCTCTTCAATCTCAGATCAAAAATGGGCTATAAACATGATATAAAAAAAGAAGCTAGAAGATAACACAATAGGTTCTTCCCACAGATTCTTAAGCTTTAGTTCTTAAATAAAGAATTCATATTGATGCTAAGAATTGCCAGCTTCCTCTTACTAGTTTCTTATGCATGATATACTACATATAAGAACGCCAAGCATATTAAAAAATAATAATAATAATATAAAGAAGGAAAAGCAATTCTCACTTCTCTTCAAAATATATATAACAACTCAGCACAGCTGTCACAACAACAAAATGAGAGGTGGAGGCGAAAGCAGGCGAAAAAATAAATCTAAAGATTTTGCTGTTCGGGCACATTAATAAACAGCTAGCAAAAGTGCTGCCCCTTGCCCAAAAAACACACACAAAAATAGGAGAGAGAGAGAGAGCGAGAGAGTCGCAAATGTTTATGCATATATGTATGTACATTATAAATTGTGTTACAAATAACAACAACCATTCACACACACACACACATACACTGGTCAACAAAAAATATACATCAAATCAAACGCAGTCATCAACCCTCGCTGAACATCCCTACCCCTACAGCCTATAACCTATCACTCACGCACTTTGCCTTTTACTTTTGCGCGCCAAAGTATGCTACAAAAAATTTGAAGCTGACCAAAGCACGCTGCTAACGTCGACAGAGACAGCTGCAGCGGGCAGCGGGCAGCGTCGCCAGCCAAAATGAAAAATTACATAAAAACCAAATTTATATACGCACACCAACACACACACACACACACACACACACATGTGCATGTGCATATGCAGGAAAAAACGAAATACAAGCAAAAAATAAAAATGAAAAAAAAAAACAAATTTCGGCACAAAAAATCGAGAGAAAAATCTTCCCTTAACTTTTCATTTCAATGTTATGTAGTTGACAACAGTCAGCGACGCACTGCCTGCACCTCGCAACCCCTTGTTCTCTCGTTGCTGCTGCTGTTGTTGTTGTTGTTGTTGCTAGCTGTTTTAAGTAGGAAATTGTGTCCGAGCTGTCGTCCTGTTCGTCCTGGCTCGTTCGTTCGCTTATCAAATGAATTTCTTTTGTAAGATTCTCGTCAAGTTGCAAAGCAGCAGGACTTACAGGGCAGACAGACAGACAGGACAGTAACTGACAACCCTTTTAGGTACAGCTTAAGGGAAGCGGGGGAGGTGTGTGGCGGTGGCGGTGGGAGAGGGGGGGGTCTAATGTTAATGTCGCATATACGCTTGTCATTCGCTTTGTTTTTTTGTTGTTGTTGCTTTGACGTGATTTAGCATGCGCTTGTTTTCATTTTCGTTGATTTTTGTCTCTCATTTTTTGTATATTTATTTTGTGTATTTTTACTTGCTTTCTTTTCATACAGTTTTTTTTTTGTATTTTAGCGCTGTTTTGTGTTTTTTTGTTTTGGCCGATTTAAAAGGCATCAGTTTAACCCAAATTTTTCTGGTGACTGTGGGAACTAAGTCACTGTGTCTGCAATGACAAAAAAGCAAACTATACAAACACATGCACGCCTCTTTCTGTGTGTGCGTGTGTGTGTGTGTAGGTATAAATTGAACTTGCTGGTTTTCAGTTTTTGCGGGGGCCCTTAAAAGTATGCTATGCCAAATGCGACGAACCGTGCGAATGCCACGCAATCAAAAACTTTCGCTCTCACGCTCTCCCACTCTCTTTGTGTATATCACACTCCCTCTTCACAGCGCGGCTGCTGTCCGTTGCCCATCTACACATGTGCTTGCCTCACTGCCTGTGTATCTGTGTGTAGGTGTGTGTGCAAAGGCATTTTGTTTGTGCGGTCGCAGAACTTGAAAACTAGTTTGCATAAAACAACAAACGTGCGTGTGTGTGTTTAACTAGAGAGAGAGAGAGAGAGCGAGAGCGAGAAAGAGGGTTTGTTATATTCTTATGTATAAATAACAAATAGCCAGCCAGCCAGGCAGACCACTCGCCCACCCACCCAAACCAAACCAAAAACAACACTGCCTTGATTATAAATTTCAACTTAATTACATAAACAGAGCTTAATCCTTTCGAACTGTGTCGCAGCCGCTACTTCGGTATGTATGTGTGTGTATGTAAATGTATATTGTACATTATGTATGTATACATCGGTGTGGGCTTACACTAATTTATGGGCAACACAACTATCACAACACAAAAGCCGAAAATACCCCAAAAAAAAAAACAAAAATAAATACAAGCGCACACTGTGCAACAAAACTTTATTAAATTAGAATTAGCATTTTGAAAAGATAACCAAAAATGCATCACAAATCAAAAACTGAAAGATTGAAATTTTAACATGGATTTATTTTGTTTATTTAGTTTTATGGTAATTTTTAAGGTGGAAGATCCTAAGGTTTTATTTCAAGAATTTTTTCTCAAGAAAAAAACATTTTTTTACCAAAAACTCTTTGCTGAACTGGCCATTTGTAAATAAAGCCCAACTAAGATGTGATGCTTATTGTTCTTTCTTGATTTTCATATGTTGTTATATGAAGCTGCATTTTTAATAAGGCTTCAACCACTGTGCCATGGGACAAACGAAGGACAACTAAGGACGCAACTTGTCCATGATGAATATTCTAAACTTGTGCATTAGTTTTTGGTTTTGCCCCCTAAACCCAATCACACACACACACACACGCAAACACACACATTTATAGTTAGAGTTGTGTGAAGTGTTGCATAGAAATAGGCGTTCGGAACACATACCTTCCCTTGCCCTAAAGGACCTTGTCCTTATGTACATATATATACATATATATATATTATATTTTGGCTGCCCAGGCTGATCAGCACAACATACACCTGCCCCCTACACCCCCCCCCCCTGCCCACTCTCCACTTTCCCTGCGCAAACATATATCTACATCGAATCAGGGGGGGAGAGAGAGGGAGTGAGGGAGAGGCAACTAGGCGAATGTTAAACCAATTTCCACACAACAATTTTAAATTTCCGACGCACAACTTAGATTTGCGAATGCCAATTTGAGAGCCACACAAGCCTCAAGCATTATACAGCATCCCCCCCCCGTCCACCACACATACACACTTACCCAAAAACACATACACATAAACACACAACTACACCTACATAGCTGTTAACTTACAATGAAAACCATTTGGCATTGCCAGCATCGCCTTCCTGCTGCTGCTTTCTCGCTTTCCACCGCTTTCCATCTGGTTGTAAAGTGCGTAAATTGTGGCGCATGAGGTGTTTTTGTGTGTGTGTGTGTGTGTTGCGACTGGGCACACTATTTTACATACATAATGCGAACTTCATGGGGGCTTTTGGTAAAGCTCATAAGCGCCGCTGGCTACAGCAACGAAATTAGCGTTTGGACCTAAGAACCTTTTTGGCCATTCGGTGGGGGGGGGGGGGGAGAGAGTACCACAAAGAAAAAAGGGGTGGGAGGTATGTATGTGTGTAAGTACAAACGAGTGTGTATGCGTATTAGTTTGAGCAAAGTATATGAAAAGATATTGTAAGCTTAACTTAGTTCCTTAGTTTCCACCCAAACAAAGGTTCTGTTTCCACGATTTTTAAGGAATCTTTAATTTTCTGAAGGGTTTCATCATTAACAATCAAAGAATCCTCAAACACATAGTTAGATGTGTAGATGGAACGATAGACAAACATGATTGTATCCATTCAGTATCAGGAATATATATTTCATCAACTTAATCATTCTATTTCACAGTACAACTCTCAAATTCAAATATTAAAACAGACAACAGCAATTCTTGAAATCCAGAATAATTTCCAAAAAAAACTCAAACTTTAATTTGACCCTTTTAGCCAACTTCACTTTGAGGCCGAACATTTCAGTTTTGTTGAATGTTGGTCAGTTGGGTTAGTCGAACCCAAAAACTTAAACAAAAAACAGAACATATTTTTTATGCATTTTGCTTGCCTTTTTTTGCTAAGGATTTGCATGTTATCCTGTTCATTGGTAATAATGTTTAATGCAACCTTTTGATGCCTTGTTTAATAGTTAAGTTCAGTTTAGTTGCAAAACTTTGGTCTGACTGATTGTTATTCGACTCCCGGCCAATAATCGAATTCAATTTGGAATTTAAGCTTTTAGGCAATATGTAAATCAGGTTCTCTTCTCCTTTTACACACGCAAACACACACACACACACACACACACGCACACGTGACTTACAGACAGAGTGACAGGACCAGGAGCAAAAGTTGAGATACCAAAGTCAAATGAATAACTGTGACTCCCGGATATAGTATCTCTCGGTAGCTTTGACTTTGGCTGATGTCTCCTCTCTCTCTCTCTGTTTAGTCCTTCTTTAAGCTTCTTCTTCTTATTTTTCCAGGATGCGTGCGTACGTTGAGCCGTTGCATGAATTTTTTAAAGGACAAGGAGCAGCAGCAGTTACTGGCAGTTTCCTGTCTTCGAATTGGTTTTTTTTCAGTTTTGCATACCCTGTAAATAATTTGTTTTGGCCATGTGGCTTGCTGGCTTATGCAAATTTATCGATGGCGATCATAAAATTATCGATTAATCGATAATTTATACTTAAGAGATCATAAATCGATTACAAAATCGAAGGAAGCAAAGCAATAAATCGTCAGCAACTCAAAAAGGTCAAGCTTCAAGTTCAGTTTTTTTTTAATATCGAACTTCTTCTTGGCTTTAGATAATTGGTTAATCTGCTTACTTAACTGATTTATAGCTTTCCTAAGATATCTTCGAGTTGAGCAAGTTTCAGCTTGGCTCACTTCTGTATTTTATTTGTTTGCATTTTTTACTGGACGCCAGGACTTGCTTGCGATTACGTTTCCTTTTTCTAGATAACGTATGTGTTTGAGTGTGTGTGTGTGTGTGTGAGAATGCTGCCTTGCCACCCCCATTTGACTTTCACACGCGTCTTCTTACCTCAAACTCAACTACGCTTTTTTTACCGCCCGTTGCGAATGCTGGCCAAAAGCTAAAAGCGAAATGCGTTTTTCTATCTGTCTGTCTGTCTGTCTGTCTATTTGTTTATTTGACAACATTTTAGAGAACGCACACACACACACACACACACATGTGTATACGTGTATGTATGTGTTCGTGTGTATCTTTGGCAATTTATTTTTTGTTGTATTCACTTTCATTTTGGTGAAGTTTTAGACAAATTGAAATAAGTCTTTGGCTTAAGCTTAGGCAAACAGGCAACAGATGGCGCCTCGTAATTAAGATGCCGCTTAACCCCATTTTCATTAATTTTCATTCAATTTTTGTTTTTTTTTTTGTGCTGTTGCCTTGCCTCGCCTTTTGTTGGCAACTGTACTTTTACTGGCCGCCAACATAGCATTAGCGAAATGACATTGAAATATTACAAAAATTTAAAAACCATTATAAACAGACAAGAAAGCCTTACACAAAAATCGCCCCACCACACTTATTATTATACCCTACCCTTTTTGTATGCCATATACATATATACATACATACTGTACAACATAAATATCTTATGTAGACACTACCTATGTAACCAAAGGTGGGGGCAAGTTGGGTTTTGGGGGGAGGGGCAGAGGTAGGTAAATTCTTAGCACTGAAAATTGCGCGCGAATAAAAAAAAAAATAAGCGGAAAAAAATAAAGAAAAAAAAATATAATATATATATCTAAATGTATATAAATAAAGAGAAAAATCAACAGCAGCCAAGGAATAACAACAACAACAAAAAAAAACCATCCACTTTTCGCAGTTTTTTTATATATTTTTTTATTTTGTTTTATCCTTGTCGTGTCGTTGTCGACGCTTTCTCGTCTTCCTGCTCGTCCTGCTCTAGACTGGACCACTGTGGGCGGCAAGCAAAAGCAAAGAAAGGGGTTTGGGCAATGCGTACTACCAATTTGCTAGTGACCATAATCAACCCCTTTTTATTTTTCATTCTTTTTGCTTGATTTTCATTTTTTTGGTTTTTTGTTGGTTTTTTGTTGGATGCCCAAACAATTGTTGTTGTTGGTATGCAAAAAAAAAAAAGTGCGTAAGATGGGTGTGGAAGGAAAAAGGTTGGGGGTGGCAAGACACTGGCAGGAGTAACGAGTGCGTAGTAGTACAGCTGTACAAATCAAATAGAGGCAAAGGCAACGACAAAAGTGGAGATAAGTGTTCTAATGGTGCTGCTGGGAAATGTACCACAAATACTATAAAACGAAAATAAAATGAAAAAGATTCTTTTCATTTGTATCTGTCTGTCTGTCAGTGTCTAAGGTCAACAAAGCTTTACACTCAAAGAAATTCAAAAACTAAGAGTGTGTTTATTCACTACGTGAAGAATAGGCGATATAACATCTTATACGTAAACCTATCCTATGTTAGCTTGAGGTAAAAACTGAAATATTTTATCTGAAATATGAGCTGACAAAACAAATGTCATTCGAATGAAGAGTTCTTATATAAAACTAATTTTCCGTACCAATGTAAAAAGTATTACATTTTATAATAGAATAAATATGTTTGATATGATAATGTATCTAAAGTTTGGTCTGCATTAAGGTCACTTTCCTAACGTCCTTAGGGCTTATTCCTTCGTCTGCTTGCAACAAAAATACATCTGATATTAAGTTTTTTTCTATCTCTTTCTGAATGTCTATATCCGCGATCCACCGATTTTGCTTCTTACAGAATACGAACTGCTCCTCTTAAACAGACTTATCTTCATTGGTGATCTGTTAGTTATGAATACAAAAATCGATAAATTTGAACATCGATTTAAATCGATTCTTTAACAAGGTCTTCCTAGTTTGCAGATAGTTCTGAGTTATAGCAAGCTGTACTGCCTGAAACTTAGTTTATTTTTAGCTTCAATTTGACCAACCCTATGCCATCGTTACCATTACCAAACAATCATCGATCAATGGCTACGCACTTGCCACATGCCACATGGATGAATGGCATCAAAGAGTCTCTCTCTCTCTCTCTCTCTCTGTCGTTCTCTAACTACTTGGATTCATGCATATTCAAATTTATTTTGGCGAGGCGCAATCACAGCAAAGGAAAATCAAGCGCACGCACTTAAAAAAAAAAACGAAAAACGAAAAAAAAAAAAAATAGCCGACGACAAAAAAGAAGAAAAACGACCCAATCAGAGCACTTGAACGTCATTCCCCCCACCCGGACACTTAACTGGCCCGCTCACACCCCCCGCCCAACCAAACCTTTTTTCAGGCCATAACAAAAAGCGTAAGAAAGAGACAAAAAAAGGCGAAGAAAAATTAAAATACGCACAAAGTTTTGACAGCTGAATTGGCATAATGATGGGGTTACTGACGTGGGGTGGGGGCGGCTAGTAGAGGGTTGGCCATTGTCTCTGGTCCCTTTAACCAGAAAAAAAAGTTCTTGGCTTCGTCTTGTGTCCACTTCTTTCATTCTTTCTGTTTTTCTTCTTTTTTTTTTATTTGTTGGCCGCCGCCATCATCGTTAATTTTATCTACGCAAATGCAAAATAATTACTTTACTTTCTTTGGAGGCTAGGAAAAGGGGGGGAGGGGTGGGGTGGGAATGGGGTGTACTCCCCCATATATATATTTTTGTATGGCTAACCCTTTCGGGGCAACGGCTGTCGAAATTTATGTACTTTTGCCTTCGTCTTGCGTTTTTCTTTCTGTATTTTCCGCAGTTTATTTTTTTGTTATTTTTTTGTAGTTGTTGTTGTTGTTGTTGTATTGAAAAGCATTTTAAAATTCAGCGCCAGCTGTCCTGCTCTATGCATACATATAGTACTATATACTATGTAGAGAAAGAGATATATGTATATATATATTACATTTTCTTTTTTAATTAAAGAAAAGGGTTAAAAAGTTTTGCCGCGTTTTTTCGCGGGAAAGGAAAAACGGGGTTAAAATCAAAATTTTTGCCCTCAGTTCGCGTTGCTCGTTTCAGTGTTTTTTCAGTTTTCAGTTTCTATTTAGTTTTCATTTATTTTTTAAATGGAAATTTTTGTTAATAACAAAGATAGGGTTGCACTCAACCTCATTACCTGGTATCTACTATGAATAAGCCCACTCTCTACTGCTCCCTCCCTTCCTACGTTGTCCTTGTGCGCCTTTTGTGTCTTCGGGTTAGTCAGGGGGAGGATGGGTTGAAGAAAAGTGTAACAACAAGAAAGCACAAAAAAAAAGAAGAAAAAGAAACAGAAACAGAACACATTAATGTAATTTTTCTTTATGGAGTGTCAAGATGGAAATGTTGGACCAGCTGGTTTTTTTTTTTTATTTCAAAAAGGGAAAAATCTTGCCGAAATTAATACAATTTTATTGTAAAGTTTGTGAAGCATTGAGGGTGGTACCTAACTATTAACTTAAAATTAAGCAAATGAAATCTAGTTCAACTTTTAGAAACTCGGAAAAATCATGTAACATTAATCCTTTAAATAAGTATATTTACTTAAACAAGGGTATAGGCTAGTCGCACAGTCTCAAAATAAAAACAACAACTGGACTGCTTTGAGCTTCATTTGGCATGTTTTTATCTTTACGTTTAAGCTGTTCGACTCTCACTTGATGGTCATGCCATTTCCTTTGACTTCGCCTAATGGAAATTGTATAAATCTTTCATTAGAGTAAGTTCACTTTGAAGCAAAATAGTTAAATGAATGTTAAAAGTGAGCAAAAAGGGGAGCCAAGAACCTTGAATAGTTGTTCACTTTGCCATTGCCCGATTTCTATGAACTCTTAAGTAATTACAAGAGAGATTACAGCGCGCCTGATTGATTCACATCCAAGAGCACAACATGAATGAAAATTCATGGAAAAAGGGTGCACAAATGCAACGATGCAAAGAACACGCTTTCTTTTGAACTATGCAATCGGATTGAAAATGACCCTCGCTTTGTGCTGCATCGTAAACAGGATTTGCTGATGTAAAATCATAGTAAAATTCTTAATAACTACATTCGAATAGTTATTAACGCGAATCTCAAATGGACAAACAAATATTTCGTTATGGAAGCAAAATAGTGGGTTTGCGATTGACCGATTGTAGGGTCCTGGAAACTAGTTAAACGGAAGTTCGACTTATTTTTCAACAACAAGTGCGCTAGTGGAACTGTAGAAGACATTGACATAACATATTTGAAACCAAATTTGGTTGATTTAGTTCAAAAATTTTCAGATTTAACAAGGCGACGGGGGAGCTGAGGGCGTTATCTCGTCATTTTATCTGTCTTGCAAATAGAAAAAGATATTTGCAAAGTTTCAAGTCTCTAGCTTTATGGGAAGGACATAACAGTATGATGGAAATATCACAAAATTAATATTCTTTTTACCTTCGGAACCGGAAAAGTGAACAGATCTCCTTCTAGCTGGATACCAAGCATTAGATTCGATTCTAGTTTGCTTCGAATAACGATAAGTATATTTTTATATGGGAAATACAATCTATATAGACTTTTTATTTGTAGAATCATTGCCCTCAATAAAGCTTATCTTTATCAAAAAAAAAAAGCTTCGTTTAAGGCAAAATTTCTAGTAAAGAATATATAAAAAACATAATTTAAACGGCAGTGCTTAAAATATCCTTGTTCCTGTTTTACATACCATATCCTGCAAAGGCTTTCAAATGAATCATTAACAAATTGTGTAAATGGAAATTTTTGTATTGCCCTTGTACTAGTTTTGATAAAATCGGATTACGATTGGCCTTCTCTGTTGAAGCCTTTTCATAGCCTTGCAAAAAGTAGGTTAATATTTTTACACTTAAAAAATATCAAGCTTATTTGAACCATAATAATTTCTTATGCATATGCGTAATCCTCTCATGCTTTTAATTGCGTTTTTGCTCTGCCTTCAACGATGTCAAAGGATCCTATTTTTTTCATTGAGTCCTTGTCCTCGTTTTCGTACAATTTAAACTCACATGCACACGCATTTATTATTTTCTATTCAATTTGATAATAGCCAAAGCGTATGAGCGTGTGACTCTCTCGCAGGACCTCTCAGAGTCCTGGTGGACGCACTCAAAACACCCGCAGGCAGCAGCTGCTTGGCCAGCCACAGTGGAGCATTTAGAGTGGACGCAATGTATCAACGGCTGCTACAACCCCAAACCCCACAAAACTTCAACCCCAACTCTAACTTCACTTTCACATTCACTTTCTTCTAAGCCTGTTCACTACTCCCCAACCTGCTGCCTACTCTGATGTCTTCTTCTGCTGCCGGTTTGTGCCCACGCACTTCCACTTTCACTTTCACTTTCGTTTTCGCTTTTTTTTACTTTCACTTTATCCCCCAACTCTTTCAAGTTCGCTAGCAAAAGTGAAACTCATTTTCCCCTTTTTTTCACTTTAGACCCAGTAACGCCTGCAAAAAAATACAAAAAATAAAATGGCAAGAAAGCGCAAAAGTAAAAAGAAAGCAAAAAAAAAAATACCCCCTTGAGTTTATAACTTAAAAATTCAAAGCACGAACAAAGTTCTAATTTAAACACCGAGCAACAAAAAAAAAAAAAAGAACCCAAACAAAAAAAAAAAAAAAATATTCGGAAAAAAGCACGCGGCAAATACTCCATGTTGAAAAAAATTTGGACATAAAGTGCACGCCAGTCGAGGCGAGTAAATAAAACTAAAAAATAAAAAAAAAAAAACCAAGCGAAAGTGGAAAAACGAAAACGAAACGAAAGAAAGAAAAAATATACGCAGCAAAGGCAAAGGCCCCATGCCCCAACAAAAAGAACGAAAAACCCAAGAGTCCTGCCCAGCTCTACATCCTGTACATCCTTTCGGCCAACGGTCCACACAAATCAAGTAAAGGGGTGGCAATCGCAACTTCTTTGCGAATAAACACAATAAAAAACAACAAGAACAAAAAATACTGTTAAAGAAAGGAAAAAACTGCGTAAAGAAGCGGACAAGAAATGCGTAAAAGAGTAAGAAAAAATGAAAAAAGTAAAACAACAAAGAATTATACTCAAGTGATCGACCTACAAATGCCCTTTGTTGGGCTTTTAATGAAATGAAAGGGAAAAGTAACAAGAAATTTAAAGAAAATTAATTACCAAAAAACATTGTTTCTTGAAAATGATACTCCAATAAAAGAGGGGCCAAAGGGGAAGAAGTGCAAGAAATAATAATTATTAAAGGTTTCTGAGTAGTGATGATAAGACCAGGCAAGGTCGTCCGATTTGTGTTCTTGGTAGAACTAAAACTTTAGCTCGTTTACTAAAGAATGAAAAACCTCTGTATTATAATCATAAAGTTCTGAGACAAAAAAATATAAATAAAGGTAGCCTAACGACTTGAACAAACTGCTAAGAAAAAAAAAATAATTATAGTAGGATCTAGAACTTGTTGTTCTTGAACCAAGTTAACTGTTTGTTAAAGGTCCTTGCAGGTAAAAAACTACCCTGCTGAAACCATGCCTACCTTACCTTAATAACAACCCATTTTCCTTTGTCTACCTTAACCTTTTCTTTAGCATAGATCAAGTTTTGAAACATTTGATCTATTTTGACCTTCTGGCTCAAATGAAAGCAGAACCTATACCCAACTGGACAAGTGACCAATGAGCGAATGGCAAGCGTCGTATATTAATTAATATACTTAGCGCTATATGCAAATTGTATGTACAACAACTGAACAAAATGGGGCTAGATTGGGTGGGTTGAAGTTTTGGTATTTACACAGCATTAAAAATAAAGATGGTTTTTCCCTTATTTGATACACTATATACTTTATACACCCTGTAAATATGTAAGGAGCGGATTGTGAGGAAATTACATTTATTAATCAAAGTTAAAGATTAAGAATTTTGATTATACGAAAGTTGATACATTCATTTTAGTATATTTATAATCGCAGAGCTGAGTTATTAACTTTGATTAACTGGTATTTTTTTAATGAGTATTTAAACTTTCTCATTCTGTTCGTTTAGCATCTTTTTTGATATGTACATAAATGTCGATTTTCATTTATACATATATAGTGATGACAGACAAACAACGAGGGGGATCATGAAAGGGACCCAGCTTAGTATGTCCATAGTCGAAGCTCAGTTATTTACTGGCCATCCTGCAGGCCCCCTTCAATTGGGATAATTGCCCTTTGTTACCATAATGGAATAATGAGGTCAACGGGGTTGTTATGTTTAGCGTTCAATATCTTGAATTTTTGATAACTAAATAGATAATGGTTATACTATTAATACTTAAATTCGGAGTTTTTGATTTTTGAAATATTTTCTTCATAAACTTAATTTTCCAACTTTTCTTCACTCTTATTATGCTTATACTATTAATCAAGTAAGGTATGTAATTCGCTTTGAATTTACTAAAAAATTCATTCTCTTCATATAATCTCTATATACATATATATTTATTTTTTTTTTTACTTTTCATAATTCCTTAGAGCATTTTCTAGTTAAGCATTTAGCTCAATTATTTATGCCACGAGTAATTTTTAACCCAAAAAGATGGGCAATAAGTTTGGCTCAACTTTTTCTTCTTAGCTGAGTGGGCGGGGTTTTCAAAGGGCGGATTGGGGGAATTAGGGTTCGGGGGCGTCTATGCAATTATGTTTAATTGGACCTTGTGGGCCTTCGCTTTTGTTTTATATTTACTTCTTTGAAAGCGCTGAGCAGAGCGATAGATTTTTGATTTTGCTTTTTTTTTTTTTGAGCTTCTTCTCACAAGTTGCTTGGAGTACTCTGAGAGGATTAGAGTTTTGTGGGTGTGTTTTTTTGAGAGCTGGAGGGTGAGAGAGAGGGGGTTAACTTGGGCGTTGCGCATCACTTAATGATGCTTAAGCTTTGATATAATTGCATTATAAGTGTTTTAATTTGCAAAATAAGCCAAGTTAGGATTTTGAGATAGTTTCAAAAGAAGGCTTAACATACTACTTGGAAAGATCATAAGAACTAATTAAGTAGTAGAGGGCTTATACCAATTAAATATTTTAAGTTCAAACTAAGTCAAGTTAATAGTTTTCATTGCTGTGCAACCTAATCATTGGTAAGTGTATTTTAATTGGAATAATTTTAGAGAACGAAAAAAATAAACTAAAAATAAGCTTAGGAACAAAAAAAATGCTTTTAGACAACATATTCTAATCTATATATATTTTTTCTAAATAGTTACAGTAGTTGTTATCCTTAAATGGCCCCAAATCGGTTTTAGGTATTCAAGTTAAAAAGAAAACAAATTGGTTTGAACATTTTTATATTAAATGCAAACAGCAACAACAGCAATAACAATGACAATCAAAGTGCAACAATGTTAGACAAAAGTTTCTGATGGCTTCAATAAAAAGGCAAAGCAGCAGCAGCAGCAGCAGCAACAGCAGCTAACAGAAACAACTATTTGAAACTGCCACATTTGCGTCACTTAAGCTGCCATTTTAGCGGCAACATTTACAAAGCACATACTCACACACACACACACACACAAGAACATACTAACAGCAACATAAATTAAGTTATTTGGATAATCAAAACTGAAAAGCGAACAGTGCGGGCCGAAAAGGCGAACTTGGGTTGGTTTGGGTAGAAAGATTAAACATGGGCATTCATTTGTAGTTTATAGTTGTAGTTGTAGTTATACATACACACAGTTGCCAGCAGCATGTTAGGAATGGACAGCATAGAGCGCGGGGGGCTTGGGGGTTGGGGTTTTTAGGATGGCCTCCTGCTGCTTGTTGTTGTTTCTGTAAGGGTTGCTCTTGTCCATTGTTGTAGACGTTTTGCATTTTACAATAGCAAAATACACACACACACACACTCATTCGAGCTCTAACCCCATCAACTACAAAAAAAAAAGTAAAAACCCCACACCCCTTACACAAGCCGTGTCCGCCTTGGGCAACATAGTTAGCACAATTGTGTTGCATACTTATTTGGGCATGCGTCAAAGCGAGATGCCAAGTGCGTGTGTGTCTCCGTGTATAAGTGCGTGTGTTTGTGTGTTTGTATGTCCAACAACTGCCCAAGCTGTCCTGCCCAAAGCCTAGCACACACACACACAGCCTCACTCACACACAAACAACCTTACATACACTCAGCAAAATAGAATGCTAATTTTAAAACTTTTAAACAAATATTTTTCTTTGATTTAAATTTTATTTTTTGAGCGAAGTCCTTTTGTTTTGTTTTTTTTTTTGTAGCTTGAAACTTTGAGTTTAGAACTATCGATAACATCTCGGAAAGGATATTCATAATTCGATTAAATCCGATAAAAATTCTTTAAAAAGCCAGAATATCGATAACAGCAAATTTTAAACTATCAGTCTTTTTTCTGAGTGCAGTTTTAAAGACGGCTGGAAAGTGCGCACCACCTTCACACACACACACACTCACACACAGACTCACTCACACGCGCACATGTATATATGGGCAAACTAATTTACCTACGCCAGCAGTTCTTGTTGCTCAGTCACACACACACACACACACACACACACTAGCACACCGACACACATATGCAAATTTTGCAATGCTTTATTTTTGGGGGTTGGATACACACATGTGTGTGTGTGTGTGTGTTTTTGGGGGGGCGGGGGCTAAAAGTAGTGGGGCGAAACTGCGACCAAAGTTGACCCGTCATTGTACTTGTGCCCAGCCTCTCTACCATTCTCCCCGACCCCTCACCCCACTCCAATTCCGTTGGCAGTTTTCTCCTCCTTCAAAAGTCGTTAGGCTGCCTTTTGGCCATTGTTTGGACTTATGTTTCCCTTTCACATTTCAAGCCGCCATCAAGTAACCAAAACTCTACCCATTCCCAACGCCCACCACCCCAAACCTACACCCCTTTGAAGAGAGTGAAAGAGAAGAAGTAGAAGAAGCCGCATGCTGCATACATTTTAATCTTTAATTTATGGCTTATTCAAAACTAATGACACTGAAAGTGTCCACTGCCGCCTCTTGTTTGGGAGGCGTGCCCAGTGTGACCAGACCAAAAGGGTTCTTGGCTGTCGTATGAGTAAATAAAGAAGAACAAGAAAAATATGATGAAGAATGGCATGAACCCAAAGCACACAACATCATCTTCACATTTTCCGTTGGACATATTAGAAGGACACTCGCCAAGGACAGATTGCCAATGCAGTCAGTTAACGATCTATATAGGATTTATTTTTGAATGGTTTTACAAAGAGTTAAAAACCAGTAAATTTGTTAAGAACCTTGTTTTTGATATTATTCTTTCTCAAGTTTATCAAGGACCATTTTAACATTCAAATTAAGTATTTATAGTTGAAACCTTAAACCAAGATCATATTTCTATGCATAAATATATACAGTAAAGCGTCCTTAAAAGGAACTTCGTTAAAATAAATTCATTTCAAGAACTTTGTGATTTGTTTCCATTCTTTAAAAGTAATTTTTCTTTATCAGAAATGTATTTTTTTTGTTTCCTTGAGATTGTTAAGGTAGACTAAATTTGTCAATAGAAATTGTGGTTTTTTGGCTAGCATTTTAGCCATAAATTTCGTTGAACAATCGAACTGTAAACTTAAAACTGTCTTTGTCTAAAACAATTCGAATGCAACTAAATTTTTTGATTAAATTAAAATCTTAGGTATTATTGCAATCTTCTGTAGCTTTGTTCTCAGAAATCTTGTATCTAGTATTTGGTATGACAAAACTATCTAGGTATTTCTAACTTTTAACTTACTTCAGAAGCAGAAGCAACAGTAGCAACAGCAGCTACCAGATGAATATTGGATGCGAGTAGTTGGCTGTCATTAGATATGCTTGGCAACCCTTAAGCCATACACACACACACAGTCAAACACACATACACACACACGTATGTATGTGAAATTGTTTGCCATTTGTAAGCGTTGTGTGTTTTAGGCCTTTGCCTCGTTTGCTGTTGTTTTAAAATTAAAATGAATGCCCGCAAGCAATAACTACGACATGCCCAAAAACCCACCCAAAAAACCTACCCCACCCCCCGCTTTGCTGCGGCTGCTGCTGCTGCTGCTGTCCAACACAAGCCAACATCATTATGCGTAGCTGTGTATTGTCCATGTGTGCGGTGTGTGTACAACCGAGTGTGTGTGTGTGCGAAATAATCTCGTAAATTACGCAAAAAAGGAAACACACCGCCAGGAAGAAGACACACACACACACATACACACACAGGAAGAGAACGAGACGAACATGGAGACGAGCAATGCCGAAGTCCAAGTCAGCAAAGTGGGATGCGGGGGGGAGGGGGCGATTAGAAGGGTGGGGTGGAGTTGGTGGGCGGCTAGAGTCAAGTCTAGAGGAACTCTGTGTCTGTGACCGGTGGTTGGCTGCCTTTTGTTGCCAAACGACGAGGACGACTACGACGAGGACGAAGCACTACATGGACCAACACATGTGTGTGTGTGTGTGTGTATTAGTGTGTGTTTGTGTGTGTCGACTTTTTGGCTACTAGGATTGCAAAACTAGCAACCACCTTCGGCTTTGGCTCTTAACTTAGGCGAAACGCGAGAGATTAAGCGGAAATCGTTAACTTAGAATATGTTTAACCAGCCTTTGACATAAGAACTTTATCTGCAACGTTGACAGAACTTAAAATGTTAAAAAAAATAATAATAATATGGATAAAATAAATCAATTGGGTATGAAAAAGTTGCCAGGATCAGTTTTGGGGCAAAATACAAACTGAATTTTTTAAAACTTTTCAAAAGCAAATTCACATTATTATTAAAATTTTCGGTTTAAGGTTCTCAAATCTGCTACGATGACATTAATCAGTCCTTTTATCAAGACTTTCGCCATTCATCAACACAACTTAGAATATGCGGCATAAGAACTTTGAACTCATCTTGCCTTCCAAGTTTATTGAACTTAAGTTATAAATATTATTTAATGGAAAAAAAAACATTTTTGTTTACAACTAGGTTTGATGGTTTCTTATGAACGTTATCCTTTATTAATGCAAAACTGATATCCATCCTTCAGGTTTAAGAAGGATCCCTTTTCTAACTATCCAAATATCCTCGATGAAGTATTAAAACAAATAAGTTTTGAGAATCGAATTATCTTGAATAATTTCTTGGTTGAAGGAAATTACTTTCTAGATCTCACCGAGTTTGCAGGCCAGGCTCTTTCAAATATTTTATATGATGATTTGTAGTATCACATTTGAAAATCCGTTCCAATCCCCCCATCCCTTTCTATACTCCCACTCCCATTCGAAATTCCACTTTCAATACCATTTCTCCTTCTCCCTGCTTCGATGTATGCCACCAAAATTGTAGACATAGGCATCGTGTGTCCATTCACAACACTTGCGACGCACAATATAATTTCTCCTCCCCCCCTACCCCTACCCATCCCCCCCTTTCGTGTCTTTCACTCTCGCTCTCTGTACTCCTGCCACCCACTCAGAATGCCAACGACGATGTCTGCTTTAGTCCTTTCGGCCACTCACACACACACAAACACTGACACACACACACACACACACACACACATATACATACGCACTCTGGTCCACTTATGATGAGTTTACATTTTCGTAAGCGAGACATGAAAATGAAAATTGGGCAAGGAAACTCTTGCCAGCAACAACAACACCAACACCAACAACAACAATGAAAATCGCCCTCAGCAGTCGCACACGCATCTCTCATATAGTTGGCAGGCCCACGTGGTAGGCGTGGCAAGTGGGTGGCTGTCACACATTCAAAACAGCTCAACGAAGTTTCTCTGTGTGTGTGTGTGTGTGTGTGTGTGTGTGTGTGTGTGTGTATGTGTGTGTGTGGAGTGGGGTAACATACAGGAAGCCAAATGTGGCTCGTCGTCGTCTATCGTCCAACAACAGTTACCACATTTTCCCCCCTGCCTCACCCCACCATCGCCACTGACAGCCACGCTGCCCGTTACGTATGCATATTTTACACAAAAGTTGAAAACGTGGGGGCGGGGTAGGGAAGGGGGGCGTATATGGGGAAGTGTCACTATGGAAAATATATAAAATTTCTTTGTTGAAAAATTAGTAAAATAAACAAATTTTAATTTAGAATTTACATCATAACAAAAAAGCCTCGTAAAACTCGTAAACCTCGTAAACCTCTTAAGCCTCGTAAACCTTTTAAACCTCGTAGCTGTACTTAGGGATTTAGATCTTTTTTTTTTTAAATATTTTCTATTGCCTTTTCAAAACAGCATGATACCTCATAAAAACTTTAAGTTTACGCATATTGATAAACGCATTCGTAAGTTTACGTGCCATTTACGACATTGCTTGAACATACTCACATTATAATACTTAATCTTGTGTCTAAAGTTGAGCTTAAAAAACTTAAACTTTATATTGCTCAAATTTGCCTTAAGATTTATTTACTTAGTTATTTTTGAATTATACATAATGGTATCATTATGATGTTCTTTTGCCCCACTGTGCCACACACACACACATACGAATTGAATGTTAGCCAGACGACAACGTCGAGAGCGACGCGTCGTACAAATGAGCTTGAGCAAGGACGAAAGATGTATGTTTGTTTGTGTGCATGTGCTCCATATGTGTTGGTGTGTGTGTGTGTGTGTGTAGACGATGGACAGAGAAGAAGCAGATGAAGTTGGTTGGGGGAAAAGTGGGTTGGGTTAGAGGGAACCGGACGGCGGCGGTGATGCTGCGACTGCTGTTCCTGACTTTCAATGTCCACATGTAGACATTTTGCAATTTTCAAAAATACAGTAAGCACTCGTTATAGATGAACATTTAACATAAATATTTATTATAATGATAATATTGTATGCAGTCTCCCAAGGAGTACAAAAAACTAATTTTTTTAACCCAAAAAAATACAAAACTAAGACATAAAAATATTTTAACAATTTATGTAAGCTTTAAGTTCTTTTTTTGTGATTTATCACTGTACATGCGCAGGCACCCACATACACACATTTGCACACAACACACACAACACACACACACACACACATACACATAGGCACATGGAATGCTTTCAACATTTTCTAAGATTCAAATTTCGTAAATTATCCCTTTGCGAGTTGCTGCCGTTTGTCCAATGGTAAGTGTGTGTGTGTGAGTGAGTTTGTGTGTGTGTGTGTGTGGGTGTAGTAGTAGGCCTTGTTGTACGCTTAGTTTATCGATGGGCGTCTCATGTTGCGTCCATTGGCCAAAAACTACACACACACACACACACATACGAGCCACACGAGCCACGCAATTTTCATTTTCATTTTGCTTCGAAGCTTTCGTTTTTCAGTTCGTTTTTGTTAGTACTAAGAGTCTTAGTTTTTGAAGGGAGGGTGGCAAGATTTCCTACCCAATCCTCTGTTATTCACAGCATGCATAATTTCCGCTATGTTTCTTGACTAAATCGATGTTTAAACAGGTAGCTTCTTCAACTTCAAAAGCGCTTTTTTCTTTCTTTCTTTCACAAACATATAATTTGCCATCTATTGCATACATTTAGGCGTCAAGTTACTTTTTACACTTTTGAAGATGAAACTCCAACTAAAGTGTGCTTAAGCTTGGCTAATGTCAAGCACAAAAATAATGTTAATTTCGTATTTATTTATGAACTTAAGAGATGTGATTGATTGAAATTTGACGAAAATGCCTTCTTTATAATAATACAAATCTAAGGAAAGTTAAAAATCTTGAAAACATTTGACTAAATATTGAACTTTAAACAGTATGTGATCTATAAATATATGTATATATTTATACCGATTTTCAGTATACTGAAAACATATTCATAGTTTCATTTAGACAGTTTCGGAACAATATACCAAAATATTTTAAGTTTCAATAGATTTGTTGTATTTGTTTCAAAACTTTAAGATAAGTTTAAGAAAACTCATGTTTTTCGTTAGGTTTTTGCTTACAACCTAACTTAGTTATTGTAAAATTAATCGAGCTGTACTTTGTATTCAATTCCAAGTTGGGATTAATTTGAATTTTGTTTGGGTTTAACAGTAACGGTTAATATTTGGTTTTCCCTACCTTCCTGCTGCTATCAAATAGCGACGTGACTGTTATTCTATTACTCAGTGTGTGTGTGTGTGTGTGTGCGTTTGTCTGTGTATGTGTGTGAGTATGTTTGAGCATTGTTGTAGTTCAAATTGTATTTGCATACACTCTCGGCAACTTTACGTTTGAAATTAATTTATTTTCGCCAAAGCGCGACAGCCGAACACACACATACATACATACACACACGAAGCGCTGCCCAATTGGCAAGTGAAAGTGTTGGACGCTTGTTCCCCACTCTCATTTGTTGGGGATGGGGGGCGGGGGGCATGAAGGTTGGTGGTTGTTAGTGGGTAGGTGTTGAGGGGGGTGTGGGTTGTGGATCGGTTCGCGTCTCTGCTTTTGCTGTTGCTCTTGCGCTCATCTTTTGTGGCCGTTGTCCGCGCTTTTGGTTGGCTGCCATCTGAACTTTACGCTGTCATCCGGCAATGAGCATGTGTGTGTGTGTGTGTGTGTATTTGAGTGTGTGGGTTTATGTGCGTAGTTGCCATGCGGTTAAAAAGGTATCTAAAAGATACTAAATACTTTATGCATGAATGTGCCAAATAGATTTACGAGAAACGAGAAAGTAGCAGCAGCAGCAGCCTGTACTAACACTCTCTCTCTCGCTCACGCTCTCTTCCTCCACTCTCATTAAGTGCATGTGTGAGTGTGTGTGTGTGTGGTGGTGGCACTCACTTATATGTGTGTGTGTGTGTGTGCGCGTCGATATTAAATTTAAATTGGCGCTTGGATGTTGTAGAGTCAGCAGCGTAGAAGTGCAGGAGGCGGAGGAGCAGAGATGGCGATGGAGATGGAAAACGGTCACGATGGCGTGCAATTAAGCTTTATGTGAGTGTGTGTATTATACATATATACACACGGTACACGGTTAGTTGTACATATGTATGTGCTTATATGTAAAGCCTTTAATATTAATAACAGTTACAATTTTTAATGATTAAAAGTTGACGCATCTGTGTGTGAGTTTTACAAAAGTACAGTTAGACAACAACTGCCAGTCAAGTTTTGGTACAAGTGTCGTCCAAAACGTTAAGCTCACAAACACACACACACACCCAACATAATTTGCTTTCGAATTGCTGCCTACTTTTGGGTACAGTTATTTAGAAGACCAAACAACACAAAGTCGAAGAAATGAAGCAAAAGATTGCTTTCAATGACAAATCAACTACAAAGAGCGAAAATTGTATAAGAGTTGCGTTTCAAGTTAAATAACAGCTAAGTACAACAGTATTATAACAGAGCACAATATACTTACATTTTTAATGCGTTCCAGCTTTGGACAGATCAGCATTCATGAGCAAGTGCTGAAAATCAACAACAGAATGTTAATTGAAACACACAAAAAGTAATAAAAAAAAAATTGCATACGCATCTGGCGGCACATAAAAAATATCTAAAGCCAAATGTTGATGCAAATGCAAATGCACTTGTTGCACATTTCAATTGTTGTTTTTTTGTATCCTTGGATTGAGTTTGTTTACATTTGCCCACCGTCTGGTTCATAATAAAATGCCAAAAGGCAAACGAAAAGAAAACACAAAACGCAATTTGCAAAATTAGAGCACTACATATTTATGTCTGTCCTTTTATATGTATGTATGTGTGTATGGGTATGTGTCACACGTGTTGCACATGCAATGCATTTGCAAAATGTTTCCATCAACAACAACAACAGCAAGAGTAATAGCAGGGAGCAGCAGCAGATTAGACACGCACACAACGGACGCATTAACAGCAGGGGTAGCGTCGTCGCCGTCGCCGTCGCCTTCGACAGCGAATGCCATCTCTCACTGTCGCTCTTCGATGCATTGCTCATTTAGCCTCTCTCTTTCTCACGCTCATTCTTCCGTTTCAGACGTTTCATTGCCATTTTGTTGCAGTTGGCGCGCAATGCGTTGGCATGTTTAACAGAATGTTTGTATGCGTGTGTGTGTGTGTGTGTGCTCATGTGTGGCTGTTGCATTGTTTGCATTTCAAATTGAATTCCTTTAAAACTCAATTCCTGCGTTGTGTGTGCGTATGTGTGTTTGTTTGTGTATGTGTGTTTGCATGCGCTGTGCATCTGCTGTTTTTTCTCTGTGTCTGTTATGTTTTGTTGTTTTTTCGTCTGTCGCTGTCACTGTTTTTGTTGTTTTTGCTGTTGCCGACGTGAATTTTTCAATTATGATTGAGCAGCATTTGTCGTTCGTTTTGTTGTTTTCTTTGGTTTGGCTTAGCTCCTTTGTGTTTGTATGTTTACTTACGCATACACACATACATACATAAATATATGTGCTGAAACTATTTTTCTCGAATTTTCACCCCACATTCCATGGGGACTTTTACAGGCGATCAATTTACTAACATAGATCGGGAAAACTTGCAAAATAAAAGGTTCTTCCATTTTGGTTATTTAATGCTTTATGCAAATCAGTTAAGACCAAGTCGTGGCTTGAAGCAGACGAAGCAAACGAAGTTTTTGTTTTCTCAAAGTGGAAGTATTTAAACAAACAAAAACCGATAGCAAGGTAAAAACATCAGGTATTTCACTGAGCGAAAAGAATTTCCCATGCATCAATTTAAAATTCTTATTTTTGAAACACTTTTTCTTTTTCTTGCAACCTTCTTATGGTGTTTATCGCATATTTTGTTTCCTTTTTGCTATGTGTCTGCATTAAAAAAAATTCTCGCTGTGTAATTTTTTTTCAATTGTCGTCGTGTGAAGAGCAAATAGATCTTATATGAGATGTCATGACCGCATGTACACTCCTCTGTATGTATGTATGTATCCACACATGTACATTGTTATAAAACATACAGAGGCATACAAAAGTTCCCAACATGCAAATCAACGGTAAACTGGTTCACTCTTATAAGCTAAGCTTTGAATAGCATCAAACAATGCACATATGTACATACATACATACATACATAAATCAATTCAAGCTAACGAGAGCGTTTTGATATTCATGTTTAGTATAAGAGTGTCATTAATTACAGTTAATCCTCAAAAATGACGAGCCCAATAACAGTAATACAGAAAATCAGCGAATATGAATTCATATTATACTTAAATATGTTTATACATATGTATTTTAACGCAAACACTGACAAAAATACTTACATACTATATGTACAAATATGTATGTTGTATGTATGTATGTACGGCGGCAAAGTCAACACACCAACAATCAAAGAGATGAAACAACAATACAGCACAGAGCAAACTCCAAGCCGGCTATAGCACAGAAAAAAAAAAACAACAACAAAAACAAACGCGCACAGGCGTAAAGAAACCACAACAAACGGCGCAGCCGCAACGCAGCAAAAATACCAACAACAACAACAACAAAAAAAAGTAATGGGGGGGGAGGAGGTTAACCGAAGCAGCCAACGGCTTTGGCCCTGAGCCATTGCTAGCGTGACTCATTGGGCGTACAAAAGTATTGTATATTTGTATATGTAGTACGTACATGTGTATACTAGCGACAGCAACGCCATCGGCGGCGCCAACGGCTTTCCAGAGTGGCGCTCGCGTTACATAAGCCAAAGTTAAGCCAACGAAGAAAAAACGCTTAAATAAAAAAAAAACAACCGAATCACACCGACCCAACGACGACGAAGTTCAAACTGAAGGTAAAGCTGCTGCGGCTGCGGCTTAAGCTCTTCTTGGTTGTTCTCACTCCCTCTAGCGCTCTCATACGTTCTCTAGCACAGCGCTTTGCGCACTCTCGCACTGGTAATTAAAAAGTAACGGCGCTGACAATGACAGCTGTACGCGCTCAATTAAAAAGTCATTAACTGCCACACACACATAAACACATATGCACGAATACACACACGCACATGAAGAGAGCGAGCTATAGCTAGAATGAAGGAGACTGGACACTCGGACACGCATTAAGGACTTGCTATAGCTAGCTGTGATTGATGCTGACACGCAAGGCCTCTCTGCCTCTGCCTCTGCCGCGGCCACTGCCACAGTCACACACGCACCTTATAATTAGAGTTGAGTTAGAAGACGACGAAAACCGCTCCCTACCTGCGTCTGCGCTGGGCTACGCTGCGTAAGTGCCCTCGCAACTGTTGCGTACCATAAATGCGCAATAAAACTGCCTAATCCCACTGCACAGTTGAGCCGGCTGCAGCAGCATCGGCAGCAGCGATCGCAGAACGGTGCATCAGCTGCTCAAGACAAAAATTCAAGCTTTTATTGTCTCTGCTATTTACAAGCTGTTGCTGTTATGGTTTATGATTATTGCTCTTATACTGCTAAGTTTACATATTTAATGCTGCTGCTGAAATTGTTGTTTTTTGTCCTTGTCTTTGCTTCACACATATTTAAATATGTAGGTTTGTTTGTGCGTGTGCATGAACAGTGAAGATTCTTTCAGAAATATGGCTTAAACCCCAACCGATTTAGTTTTTTTTAGCGTCGCAAAAAATAGTTGAAAAATTAAGAAAATTCTTGAAATAACTACAATCACATCACCCTTTGACCTACACCAATCGCGCTTGGCCAGAGCTCACTGTAAGTAAGCACACACATGCACAGATTTGATATTTTTTTTTTTTAAGTTTGCGGCCCATTGCTTATGGCTCTGCCTCTGTCGCTGCCTGCGCCTTCGCCTTCGTCGTCTCCCTTCCTCTTTAGTTTTAAACGTCGTTTCGACGTTTTCGGCGTCGTCTTCTTTATTGTTTTATTGTCAGTTTAGGGATTTGACAATTTGCTTGCTGATTTTTTATGACAATCATGTATGTAAATTTTCGGCGTGCTTTCTTCTTCTTCTTCTTCTTCTTCGTCGTCATCATCGTCTTTATCTTCTTTTTCGTCTCTCGGCTCTCAACTCTTCCTCAAGGCCCACGCAAAACGTGTGTGTGTGTGTTTGTGCGTGAGGGACTTGTATCTGTATTCGAGCGCCATTAGCTGGGCATTTGCCTTGCGAGATTTTTAAATACTTTTGGGCAGCCACAAAAAAAAACTTTAACCCAAACCCTTTCGGCACAGCTATTTTTAGCACCCACTAAAAATGGATAAGAAATGTGTGTATCAATTCGAATACTAGCAGAAGGAATGTGCAGAATTGGCCATAACTTAAGCAGGCCCCTTGGTCATATTATTCATACATATATGTATGATAATTTTACATAGATCATATTAATTATTTAATAAAAAATTACTAAAGAAATTCGGATGTTAATAAAATAAAATAAAATAAAAATCAAAAAAGCATTTTAACAATATATCTGTTAGGTTTTTTCAATTACAGTATTACAAAGCACTGTGTTCATACAGGGTATTTGCTAGTCGGCCACTCTAACTTCCTAAGCTTGTAGTTGTTTTGTTGCCTTCCCCTTGCCTAGTATATGTTTTAAATAATTTCGTTAGGCTTCTACGTTCATTTTCCCTTTTGTTTTGTTTTAGTTTTTTTTTTTTGTCATAAAAGTTGGGTTTATTAATTTTAAAGCGTTGACAAGTTTTACGAGCATCAAAATGGCAACAACAGAAACTAGGCCAGTAGTGTGAGGTGTGTGTGTGTGTTTGCGTCAGTGTGATTCTTAAATTTGGTGAGTCAATCTGGCTAAACTGAACAGAAATGCGGCCGTAAACTAATGAACAATGATTAAGTTAAGCGGGATTCTGAATGCAAAAAAAAAAAAAAACAGCTGTTTAAAGTTTTATATACATTTTGCTATTGTACGTTTCTTCGCCGTTGTTTAGCGAACTAATGCATCGAACCACTAGACAATTACAAAATAACGCCAAACAAAGCCAACTCAATTGATTTGAGCCAAACAGCTGCGCTACAAGCCAAGTTACTATAGGTTAGTATGTACTAATTTCAAGCATGGCTTCAAATAAATCACTTGGCGGCTGCAAATGAAATAACATTTTTATATGAGAGTACATCAACTAAATAGATAATAAAAAGCAAATCAAATGCAAAAACCCAAACAAAAATAATAAAAAAATGAAGAGCTAATGCAAAAACCGCGCTGCCCGTTGGCAAAGCAAAAACAAATGCAGCCACAGAGAGATAGACAGAGAGAAAGAGAGAGAGAGAGAAAGAGAAAGAGAAAGACAGCGACGGCGACAGCGGCGTCAGCGAAAACACATAAACGCTCTGCTGCTGTATATAGCACACATACGCACACACACGCACAGCAGCAGCGCAGTGGTTGCTGTCAACGTCGCTGCTGCCTGGTGCTGCTGGTGCTGCTTTGTATGCGTATATGTGTGTATGTGTGCCTAGTGCTGCTGCCGCTGCTGCTGCTACTGCTGCTGCTGCTGCTGCCAAGAATGCCGCATGCACGTCGGTCATTTGTATTTGGAAACACAATTCAGTTCCGTCATTTGTATTTGGAACGCCGTAGCAGAAAGAAGGACACGAGCGAATAAGCGACGAAGCGTGTGAACGGAGTGGAGCGGCTATTTTAGCTTTTAGCGCCCTTTTTTGTTTAATTTTCTTTGTACATGTAAAAACATCAAAATATAAACTTAAAAAAAAGAACAAACAACAAAAATCTACAACAAATTTTTGGCAACATTTTCGGCAAACAAAAAAAAACAAACAATTTCGGACTAAAACAAATAACGAAGGAGAAAACCTTTAAAAGCAAAAAAACACTTAACTAAATAATTTAAATTAATTATATTGTTTTCCATTTGTGTTCGTAAACATTTTTTTCTGTTGTTAAACCCAAAAACTACAACAAAAATCTAAATTAAAAAGTGATCGTGATCGTGCTGTTAACAAATTTTAATGTAACCAACAACCAAAAGCAAGAAAGAAAACGAACAAGAGAGAGAGAACAAATAAATAAAAGCAAAGAAAACGGTCGAAAAACTTACCGGCGAACAGCACGTGAAAACGAAACGAATTACAAAAAAAAAAAACAAAAATCAAAATTCTAAATTCAAACAACGCGCAAATAAAAAAAAAATAAAAAGCGAAAAGCAAAAGAATCCAACCGTTTCTTCAAGTTCTTTGTTTCGGTATTTTTTTATGTTATTATTCTTGAGTTGATTTGTGTTCTGTGGTAGTAAAGACGAAGCAGCGGCAGCATCATCAACATCATCAGCAGCAGCAGCAGCGGCAGCAGAGAGTTTTGGAGTTTTTAGCAGCAAGCCGCTAAACACAAAAACTGCACAAAGCGAAGGCGCAGATAAGTAAGCAAAAGCATCAACAATCACAACAGCAATAACAACGACTACAACAACAACAACAATAAAGCAACGACGAAGATGACGATGGCAATGGACAGATAAATAGTTGATCATCATCATCGTCCTCGTCGTCGTCGTTGTCGTCTTCTTGTCTCTCTTTTTTTTTGCGTGCATGTGTGAGTGAATGCAAAACTACTATGTAAAGAAATGTGAAAGCAATAGCAATATCAGCAGGAGAAGCAAAAGAGCAGCTGCATTTTAAAAGAGAGCACTGTTAATGCAATTCAATAACAGCTGCAAAGCCGTACAAAGCTTTAAAAACAATTGCACATTTGCAATTACAAAAAATTTTTTTCATGTGTTTCTATTGTATTATTACATATACATATATTTTTTTTGCTTAGTATCAGTGATAACAAAATGAAATGAAATAATAACTGCAAATGCTAATGCTTCTACTGCTTTTGCTACTGTTAAGTGATCACGTTTTTTTTTTCTTTGCTGCGCATACAATAACAATCAAAGCTAACTGAATGAACGCTAACCCCGTTAGTCAAAGAATGCACGAGCAAAGAGTGCACATAATATGCATGTGTGTGTGTGTGTGTGTGCGAGTGAATGTGTCTGTTAAATACAAATTGAAATTAATTGCCAAACAACAACAATTAAAATATATGTATTAAGAAAACAAAGTCAGAAACAATAAATTAAAAGTTTTATCTTACATACAAACATGAACAATAATTCAAACAGAAATAACATTGAATATTATTTTAACCTAAGACAAATAAATAACAACAAATTTACAACAATTTTTCACAGTACAAATACAAAAATCAAAAACAAATATTAAAACCAAAAACAAAACAAAACGAACGGCAAATCAAGCCAACGAAAAAGAAATAAAAATTAAATAAACAAAAACAACAACAGTAACAATATAACAACAATAACAACAGCGAGCCACATGAGCAGCAGCAGCGCGACGCAGCCGACGCCGACGCAGACGCTAACGTCGACGCTTAATGGCGAGCATAAAAAGTGAAATGCCGCCACTGCACGCGGCCGAGACGCTCGCCGCCGCCGCCAGCAGCAGCAGCAGCAGCAGTAGCGGCGGCCCAACGGACAGCGGCGGCGCGCAGCAGCAGCATCAGCACAGCAACAGCGATAGCAACAACAGCAGCAACATCATCAACATCTTCATTGGCAGCAGCAACAACAACGGTTGCCACTGCTGCTGCTGCTTCGCCAAATGCGAATGCAACAATCAGCGCCGCCGCCGACTCCAGTGATAATCAGCCAGGCACGCCGCAGCCAGCAACCACCACAACAACATCGACTGCAGCATCAACAGCACAGCAGCAGCAGCAACAGTCGCTCATCTCCGGTGAGACACAGCAGCAACAATTGTCATCGGCCATAACGCATCAGCCGTATGCCGCACATCAAATGTATGCCGCACAGCAACAGCAGCAGCAACAACAACAACTCTACTACACCAGCGATATGCAACAGCAGCAACAACAACAACAGCCCAGCTATGCTGCCAGCAGCTACATTAACAGCTACGAGCAATTCTATCAGCAGCAGCAACAACAGCAGCAACAACAACAGCAACAACAAAGTACTGCACCTTCGGATTATGGCAGCCCATACATTGACTACACCAAAATCTCAGCGGTGCGCTACCATCCCTATTTGCAGCAACCGACTTCAGTGTTGCCCGCATCAGCTGCAGCCGCCGCAGCAGCAGCAGCAGCGGTTGGGGCATCTGCCGAGGATTCTGCATCGGCAGCAACAGTATCGGTTAGCAGCACAGCAGCAACGGCAGCAATGAGTCCACGTGTTGTCAGCAGCAGCAGTCCAACCTCCACGTCCTCGCACCTGCAATTGAGCAGTGCGACGCCCAGTTCGCCGGGCGGTGGCAGCGGCAACACTTGCAAGTTGCAGTGCAAAAAATGTGGCATACTCACAACCAACGAATCCGAGTTGCACGAACATATTGCCAACGTGCATGGCGAATCGCCGTACGGCAGCAGCGGCTATGCCAGTTCGCCCTACATTAAGGAGGAGTTGCCGACGGCAGCAGCAACCGTTGCCAGTGGTGAGCTGCTCGATTTGGATTCACAAAAGATGGTCTATCACCAGCAATTGCTGCAGCAGCAGCAGCAGCAGCAACAGCACTTATCACAGCAGCAACATGATCTTGTTGTTGCTGGTTTGCCGTTGGCATTGCCCGATCCTCTGCACTCGATGCAATCGATGCAACAGCGCGCTCTACACAGCTGGGAGCAACAGCAACAGCAACATCAACAGCAACAGCATCAACAGCAGCAGCATCAACAACAACAGCAGCAGCAACAACATCTACAACAACAACAAGGTGTCGAAGGTTTGCCAGCGTACATGCAACCATTGCTAGAGAAATCACCACATCATTATTACTCGCCCAAACAATCGCCATATCATCAGACGATCAAGCAGGAATATCTGATTAAATCCGAATATGCTGATTCCCAGCATTATGTGGACAAATCGTTTGATCCGACAGCAGCTGAAGTGACAACCAGCCCAGCCGAATATCCTAGCACAACAACTGGCAATCCAGCTGTTGCTGTTGCAGCCATAACAACAGATTCCGCGGCTGCTGCTGCTGCTGGCGGCACAACAGCAACACCCTATCGCAACTTTGAGCCGCCCAGCTCGAGTTCGGTGTTGCCCGCCAATAGTTTGACCGCGAAGGCGGCCACCTGGAAATCGAATGAGGCACGCCGACCCAAGACCTACAATTGCACCGCCTGCAACAAGTGGTTCACCAGCTCCGGCCACCTCAAGCGGCACTACAACACGACGCTGCACAAGAATGCGGTCAAGTCGAGCGGGCAACCGGATCCGGCAACGTTGCCCATATCGGCGCATCATCATCCCGCTCGGGATCCCGTTACAAAGACGAGTCGTCGTGGCAATGCGGCCGCAGCAGCAGCAGCAGCGGCCGCCGCGGCAGCCGCAGCGGCTGCAGCAACTGTTGCTGATGTGCCAACGGCACCGGAACCGCCTCGAAGTCCGCCGGACTATGGCGGTGGTGTTTGTGGGGCGACGGGTGTGCCGGTGGGCGCCACCATGTCGCAATATTCGGCCTCGCCGTCGCCCACCAATGCTGCCCAGCAGCAACAGTTGCTGGCTAACAGCAGCAGCAGCAGCAATGGCTATGCTGCTAGCAATGGTCATCATTATCATTACAACAATATGCAGCAGCAACAAGTGCAATCTACGACAAACGCTTCACCACAGCATGCTAATAGCAGCAGCAGCAGCAGCAGCAACAACAATAACAACAGCAGCAGCAGCAACAACAACAATTCCGTTATGAACGGTCACCCAAACGGGCTAGCAGGTCCCTCCGCCCCCATCAACAACAACAACAACTCACAAATGCCGTCCTCCCAAATGAGGGGCCTGCTGAACAAAACAACAACAACAACCACCAAACACAACAACAACAACAACATCACAACAACAACAACAGCCACAATTATAAAGATCGAACAAATGGAGGACAGCAACTCAGCAATGGTCATGGATCAGGCGGAGGCGGAGGAGGAGGAGGAGGAGGTGGCTCAACAACAACAGCAGCAGCAGCAGCATCACGTCTTGCACCTGCAGCAGCAAGCTCACCAAACACAGCAGCAACAGCCGCAGCAGCAGCAGCAGCCGCAGCAGCTCACTTATCACAGCAGCAACAACAACTCGCCGCTTACTATTTACCACCACCACCACCACCAACAGCAGCAGCAGCAGCAGCCGCAGCAACGACAGCAGCAGCAGCAGCAGGAGGTGGAGGAATTGGAGGAGCAACATCAGCATCAGCTGCTGCTGCCGCTGCAGCAGCTGCAGCCGCCGCCGCTGCAGCAGCAGGAACAGCACCACCACCACCTGGAACAAGCAATGGATTTCTCGCGCCCCACCACCACCACCACCACCACCCCGCCGCTGCTGCCGCAGCCGCCTATGGGAGCGCTGCTGCCGCATATGGGAATGGATTACAACATGCTGGCTTTGGATATGCAACAGCAGCCACAGCTGTCGCCGCACAGCAATATGCTGCAGTGCAGCAGCAACATCAGCATGCAGCAGCAGCTGCTGCCGGGCATTATTACCACCACCACGCCCACCATGCGCACCACGCCCACGCCCATGCCCACCATGCCCATCATGCCCACCATGCCGCCCATCATGCCCATCAGTATGGACATGGCATGCACCACCCATATGGGGCACCATTACCAGCAGCTGTCACCGCCGCCGCTGCCACAACAGCTGCAGCAGCAGCAGCAGCAGCTGTTGCTGGTGGACAACAGCAGCAGCAGCAACAGCAGTATAGCCAGCAGCCATACACCCAACAGCAACAACAACAACAACAGCAGCAGCAGCAGCAACAACATCATCAGCAGCAGCAACACACGCACAGCAGCAACACCCCCGTTGCAGCAGCACATCACCAGCAACAGCAGCACATCTCACATCACCACCAGCAGCAGCAGCAGCAACAACAGCAACATCAGCAGCAGCAACATCAACAACAACAACAGCAGCAGCAGCATCACCACCAGCAGCAGCAACATTTGTTACCAGCAACTGCCGCCATTGCTGGAGCACACAATGAGCTATCACACTATTATTGGTAACGATGCTGGTGGCCATTATGATGCGTATACCAGCGATGTTGGCCATCATCATCAGATATTGCAACTGATGCCTGCCTCGCTATTTGCACCGTATGCAACACATGCGACACATGCACCGCCAACACAGCAGCATGCAGCACATGCACCGCTCTCGCCCTATTCGGTGGCCGCACAGCGTTCGCCACAGGAGGGAGATTTGCCGCCGGTGCACACATTGACGCATGCATTGCAGGCACAGCAGGAGGCGCAACAGCAACAGCAGCAACAACATTTGCAACAAACAACAACAACATTAACATTGCTGGCCACGCCCACACCATATTCGCCCACAGTGAGCAGTTCGCGTGCAACGCCAGCCCTCGAGCTCGACATGGCAATGGCCATAGCACAACAACAGCAACAACATCAGCAGCAGCAGCAAGACTATGAACTGGAGCAACAATATTTACAGCAGCAGCAACATCTTGAGCTCGAGCAACTGCAACAACTGCAGCAACAGCAACAGCAGCAACAACAACAGCAGCAGCAGCAGCAGCAGCTACAACAACAACAACAACAAACGGTTGCTGTGCTGCCAAAGAAACGACGCGCTGCTGCCGTCACAACAACAACAACAACTAACGCTCAACAGCCACCAAGCAAACGTAGACGCAACAGCAACAGCACTGGCACTGGCACCGGCTCTGGGCCCGGTTCGACATCGCCGCATTCAACAACATTGCCATCGGGTCGAATCAAGTGCTTGGAATGCGACAAGGAGTTCACCAAAAACTGTTATCTAACGCAGCACAACAAATCGTTTCATTCCGGTGAGTATCCGTATCGCTGCCAGAAGTGTGGCAAGCGTTATCAGAGCGAGGATGTCTATACGACACATTTGGGGCGGCACCGTACACAGGACAAGCCGCACAAATGCGAGCTCTGCCCCAAGCAATTCCATCACAAAACCGATCTGAGGCGACACGTCGAAGCCATTCACACCGGTCTCAAGCAGCACATGTGCGATATTTGTGAGAAGGGCTTCTGTCGCAAGGATCATTTGCGCAAGCATCTTGAGACGCATACGCGTCCTCGTGTTGTTGGCAAGAAAGCGGCTGCTGTTGCCGCCGCCGCAAGAGCAGCAGCAGCAACCAAAACAACAGCAGCCAAAGTAGCAGCAGCAACAGCAACGGCAGCCGCAGCCGCTGCCGCAGCAACAGCAGCACAAGCGGCGGCAGCAGCAACAGCAACAGTTGCTCCTCTTTTAGCTATAAAGCATGAGGATGTTGCTGCTGATGATGATAGTTTGCTCGATGATGATGATGATGATGATGATTTTGATGATGATGGTCGTCATCATGATAATGATCATGATGATATTATTGAAGAGAACGACGATAATGATGCTGGGCAGCAGCAGCAGCAGCAACAATTGTTGCTGAACGCCGCCGATCATCATTTGATTAAAAACGAATTTGTTGATATTAAGCACGAGTACGAAGAGGAATTTATCGATGAATATCATATCATAGAGAAGGATATTGAATTGTACTAGGCGAAAAAGTCAGTTAATAACAATGAGGGTAACGGGTTGGTGGGAGGGGTTGGTTTTTTGGGGTGGCGCGTTTTTAAATACTCAAAGCTTGCAACCTTAGAAAAACAACATTTTCTTGAAACGGAAATTAATTTTTTATTTTGATTTGAATAAGTTTTTTCTAAGCTTTCAGCATTTAAAGACACGCCCACAGCTGTAATTAAACAATTTTTTAATTTTCTTATTTTTGCCATAAATAGAAAACGCAAATTGAGCAATTTAACTTAAAAAAAAAAACAAGAAATATATATATGAATTTTTTTTTTTATATTATATATTCGAAATTCCTAATTGTTGTAGCAGCAAATTTAATTTAGTAATAAACACGCATGTTAAATTGTATTATTATTATTAGTTATTATGTATTAAACAATTATTGTATTATTTGTAATATTTTTTTTTTTTTGTAATTTTTAATTGTTTTGTAAAATAAGTTTTAACAAGTTTAAGCGCCGCGCATACCTCAAAAATATATATCAATAAAAAAAAAACAAAAACAAAACAAAAATTAATTAAAATATAGAAAAGGAAACGCTTACAAAACATGCATACATACATATACATACATATATATATATATACATATAAACAAAAATCAGGGCAAACACCAACAATATAATATAATAATAATATTAAACACTTTAGTTGATTGTATTATTTTTTTTTTTTAATTTTTTGTTGCTGTTTTCTGTCAGCCTGTAATAAACCAATAAAACAAAATGCCATAAATCTATATATATATATATTTATATATATATATATAATGCCAATTATACAATGTATATGTATATATATATACATCTATATATATATAGACGTATATAGTAAAACGCCAAATTGTCAGCAAACAAAACAAAACACAAAAATCAGGGATTAATATTTTAATTTTTAAACAATTAAATAACTTAAACGTATTTAATTTTAAACATAAATATATATAAATGCTATTATTATTTTTAATTTTTAACTTATGCACTAAATAAAACAAAATTCAATTTTAATTTTTATTTCATTTATTTTACCTTCTCCAAATACTCAAACTAAAAATAAACAAAAAATTTGCCATAAGCTTTATGTTCCAATGTTATATATATATACTAAATCGACATATATACATATATATATATTTTGATTATTTTTTTGTGTAACTAACGCAACAAATTTTTATATAATATATATATATATATATATATATCTAGATTCTAAAAGCATTGAAATAAAAATCGAGCAACAATGAAAAGGAGAAAAAATCGATGAAAAAACAAAAACAACACAAACAATAAATCAAATAAATTATTGACAATGTTTTAAACCAAAACTTAAAATTTATGTCTTTTTTATTTCAATTATTTATTATATTATATTTTTTTCTTCGATTTTCAGTTAAGTAGATTTATTCCTTGAAATTGTTTAGCTGGACTAAAAAGGGCATTTAAACTTCGGCTTATGATTTAAAATGAAGCTTCGAGCTTCGTCTTAATTTTGCTTAATTATTTTTGTTGAAATTTATATTTTTATGTTTTGTGTAGGAAAGTTGTTGTTGCTCTTTCCAGAGAAATTACGTGCGTGAACATACACATACATATATAAAAAAAATATATATATTTTTTTTTATCTTTTCTGCCTTTTTGTTTTCTTAAGTGAAGAACGAAAATTGCGACGAAGGCAGAGAAAGATTTTTTTTTTTTTTTGATTTTATTTTTCGAAGCGACGCAAGCAAAAATGACTAAGAAACTGTTAAAGAGGCAGGATAAGAGATTTTGAAGTGAGGCTTAAGCAACTATTATTCGGCTAGACTCAATCAATATCATATTCTACTACATATATCATGGAATCTATTTAAAGTGCCTAGCAACAAATCATAAGCGAAAATATCTTTGTATCTCGGGCAAATGCCAAAAAAAAAAAAACCAAAAAAAACCAGCAACATAACACGCACACATGTTAACAGCTGCCTCTAACTGTGTGTGTGTGTGTATATACTTTTATTTTGGCTATTTACTGCTGTTCCTACACACACACACACACACACACACGCAAAGACAAAGTAGAAGAGACAAAACGAAAATTACGCGCCACAGCAAGCGGCAGCAGCAGCAGCAGCAGCGGCAGCAACAGTCGAGTTGTATCTCAAAGATACGTAAACGCAAACAACAGAAAAAAATCTCTCAAAAAAAAAAAACAGAAAAATAACGTTCAACGTTGAACGTTGAAGTTGTGCGCCTGCGCGACAGCCAAAGCAGCAACAACAACAACAACAACAATAACGTCTCTGACTATAGCTATGTCATCATAACATACAACATCGTTTGTACACGGCAAGAAAAACTCTTAATTCAACAATACTTTTGGCAACAAGGAAGCCGCCATTTCAATACTGAATACTATAAAGCGTCCTAGATCGGACGATCGCCCGATGATTAAAGAGACAAATGTTATTAGAAACTTCCACAAAACGTTGAACAAAAAGGTTCTACCGAAGTTTCTGTTGGTTTCTATCACTAGTAACTTCCCAAATCGATAATAATCGATAGTTGAGTAGGAAAAAATAGATGATTTCAACATTTTCTCTTATTTTTGATGACATTTTGTATAGCTGAGAAAGAGTTTATTTTATTTCAATCAATAGTTTGCCGCTTATCGATAAATTTCGATACTTTTTTAATAAAGGCATGCAAAACTTAGTAGCTTTTAGCATTCCAAGCTCAAATCAAACTATAATTGCATAAACTCTACTTTTATCGATAATAATCGATAGCCGATAAGCTAAAAAAGTCACAATTGATTAAAAAAACAAAGTGACTTGGCATTTCTATTTCTGGTGCTGTCTTTTATTTGAAAGTTTGTTGCAAATTGTGTTCAGTGTAGTTGAAGTCTGTGAATTTCTACATGCTGCCCTTTGGCTGTTGTTGTTGTTGTTGCTGCTGCTGCTGCTGCCGCCGTTTGTTCTCGCTGTGCGTTTTTCTTCTTACGCGGTTTGTGTTTGTTGAACATCGAAAACTGGTTTCCTGTACATATGCTCATCCAGCAACAACAACAACAGCAACAACAACCATCTGTAATTTTAATTTTTCGGCAAAGGCAGAGATTTCGATCGACGTCGCTGCCCAGGTAGAAATTGTGTACCTTTGATATTGTTTGCTCACACACATGTGTGCGTGTGCGTGTGTGTCTTCAAGCTATCTGCAAGATACACACACACACACACACACACACACACTCTCGCTCACTCTCTTTAACGATCTGTCTGTCTCTCTCGCTGTCTGTCTCTCGCTCTCTCCGTCTTTGTAATCCTTGCTGCTTGTTTCTACTTCTTCTTTCGTCTCCTACTTATAGTGTGTGTGTGTGTGTGTGTGTGTGTGTGTCTTTTTGGTTGCAACAACAACAACAACAGCATTAGCAGTTACCATGATTCATAGTTGCCTTGCCGCGCCAGATACAATATACATACATACATACATAAGTATCTGCTTATGTATCTGCAGCTCCTTTCATACATCGTAGGAGCCATATATATATATATATCTATATATCCGCCACACACAATAGCTGAGCTGTCAAGGCTTTTGTCTTCTGTCTTCTTTTGTATCTGTGTGCAAATATACATATATTCCCATAGAGCAGCCGCCGCCGTCGCCGCATGTTGTTTGTATTATTTTCTCTCTCTCTTTGATGGATGCTCAAATTGCTTGGCAGGATCGCTTTAGCTTTCAGGTTTAGTTTTTAGCTGCTGCCCCAGTTCCAATTTCAACTTGAATTTGTCATATATACTATACTATATCCATATATATATCCATATACATATATATATATATTTAGTCCAAGTATTGTCTCTCTTTTTAAAGCACATGTGCCGCTGCTGCTGCTGCTGTCTTTTTTATTTTTTTTGGAACTTCCTTTATTTTTTGCATTGATTTTTTCGGTTTGCTTTTGTTTTTCTTTTTCTGTTTTTTGGGATTTCAACATTTCTTTTTTTGCTTCCCTGTTTAACTGTTCTTTGCATTTCTTGGGAAAAATCTTACAATAGAAGGGAAAAATAGGGAGCAGGTTTTCTTTTGCATAAAAAAAAACAACTATAATAAGATATGGAAATGGCAAATTACCATTAATTTTTACTCCAAACCTAGGAACTTAATATATTTGTTTGACTTAAAGTTTTTTCTTTCATTTTTTTTTTCTAACCCAACTCAATTGAATATCTAGCTACAAATTTTATCTCATGTTTTGTCTAATTTTAAGCCTGCTACCTTGACACTTGATTGACTTCTCTTGATTAACCCATGTTGTGCCATGCATTATTCTAAATTAGCAAGAGTGAAAAACAGAAAAACCTAAAAAAAAAAAATGTTTTAAAATTTGCCTAAATTTCCCGAAAAGGTCGACTGGCAAACAACCCTTGACATCTAACACAAAAACTCAATCAAATTAGCGACAAATGTGAATTATGTCAATCCCATTCATCCCCCCGCTAACCACCCTCCCCCCCCCATCCTTCGACATTTTTTAAAAGTTAAGCTAACGTCTTTTTGGTTTTTTGTTTTTTTCCACGAAACTATAAATTTTCCTTTTTCATTTGACTTTTTTGTGTGCGTGTGTGCGTGTGTGTGTGTGTTTTTTAATTGCCAACAAACATTTGACAGCCAGCAGCAGCATCCTGATGTCTATAAAGTGTATAGATAAACACACACGCACACACACACACACATACACGTACGACTCGCCTCGTTAAATCTTAACCTTTTTCGATGTACAAATTCTTGGCGCGTTAGAAAAAAAAAAAATCAACCCCCGAAATAGCGTTAGAGATACTTATTTTTGATTTTTACAAAAAAACAACAACAACAACAACATTTCATTGCCATCAGCCAAGAAACAGCTAACAGCGTTTATAGCATGGCGGCCATGCTGCATCAACTACAACAACAACAACCGAAAACAACAACAACAACAACATCATCTTGAGTGTTGAATCTTGAGCATCTGCCAAATGCTACCACAACTTGTCTCCTCTCTCCTCTTTTTCTCTCTCTCCCTGCCTCTCTCTCGCTCCCTGCTTTGCTTTGTCTTCCTCATATATTTCTCTCTTAATTTGCTCGTACTGCAAATTATTTTTCTTAGCTGAATTCTCATTGAATCTCATTAATTATTCTTGAAGTTCGGTTTTTTGATTTATTTCGTCTGAAAATTGCATTTGATAAATCAACGTTTTTTTTTCGGTTTAAAAATTAGTATTTTTTTTTTGCATAATAAATCTTAATTACAATCGCACAGACATTGTTTTTAAGCGATAGTTGTTTTTTTTTTAAAGTTTAGAAATGATAAAAGTATTCTGAAATAATGCAAAAGTTTTCAAATTATATTTCTTTCTAAATTTAAAACAAAATACTTTTACATTTTCCTCTTAATAGATCGAGACAGTTCTTTAAAAAAACTATAATAAATTGCCTCACTTAAAAGCCAAGCCAAAATAATCGCTTCAGAACATTTAAAAACCGAATTCTAGTTTAAAAAAATATCATAAAGTTTGATTGATTTTTTATAAGATCTTTAAAAATTGTATTATCCGAAATTTAATGGTAAAAGAAATCTAAAAACTATAAAATTGAATTAAAAGCTCATATAAACTTTTCTGATATTTCTTATAAAAAGTTTTTATTTGATAATTTAAAGCAAACTATAGAATACTAAAAACAGAAATTTGGTTTTTTCTAATAATTGATATTAAGTTAAATTTTTTTGAACAATATTAAATAATTTTAAAGGTAGGACAGCACAGCCCATGTGATTCAGTTTTTACAATTTAAAAAAATACAATAAAAATTTAAAATTCCAAAGTTTTTTTTGTCGCTTTGTTTATAGCCCAATAAACATATAGGAAATATGCATGTGAATAAAATTGATTTACGCTTTTAATTGTTATTAATTATTTCAAATTAATTCCGATGAAAAATCCACCCACAAATGCAAATGCAAAATGTTCGTCAGCTGGCAAACAAAAGACTTAGGCAACAAACTTGGCGTTTCATATAACGAAAAAAAAAGAACAAAAACCAAAATAAAAATTTGAAAAAAAAAAAACAACAAACGAAATACACGGCGCTGGCCAAAGGCTTGAAGAGGCTTCATTTATATATATACACACACACACACGCACACATGAGCATCTATAATAAAAATTTTTATATTTATATATGTGTATTTGTGTGCGTGTGTGTGTTTGTTTGTGGCTAAGAAGGAGCGTCAAATGGCGCACAGCTGCGACAAGCAACATAATGTTGTTGTTGTTGTTGTTTTTGGCGTCTCAGAAATTGTTGCTACATTTGTTGTGCTTGTTGTTTTTTTATTATTTCATGTGTGTCCTAATTCCAATTCAACAGAAATTTTTTGGTCCCACAATCACAAAAATAAAAATTAAAAAACAGACAACAACAAAATACTTAAAAGTGTGTATATGTGTGAGTGTGTGTGTGTGTTCAAAGTAAAGCGAAATAAATCTTAGAGCCGAGAGGCAAGCAAAACGAGTTGAAAATAAGTTTAAAAAAAAATAAATGAGTTTAGGCTAAAGTTTTTTGTTGTTGTTGTCGGCGCTTTATCCGATTTCGTGTTGTTGTTTTTTATGACGAGTTTCCGCTAATTGCTGATGCGCCGCAGATTAAATGAACCAGCAACAACAACAACAGCTGTGCTCAAACGCTTTGCCAGCTTTCAAAACTGTAACACAAGCAAATCAGTTCAAAAACATTTAAATAAAATCAGACCAGGACTTAACTTAACTTGAACTCAACATTAAGGCGGGTCAATTTGTTTGGGAGTTAACCAAAAAGGCTTCTAGCTGGCATTCAAAAGTGACTTTCAAATCTCCCTTAAAATCGGAATTTTCATGTCTTCATTTTTCCAAAGAAGATTTCCACCTGTTTTCCACCAAAGTGCAAAGCTTAAACTAATTTTCCTAAGCGCACTTAACATTGATTATTGTACACAGAAAGAAAAGCTTGAATTCAAATAGTTTGAAAAAGCAAATTGCAAAACTTAAGCATAAAAATACCAAAAATACTTACTTTTTATCAAAGTTTGTTTAAGAGAAAGAAATTCCTAGATCAAAAATCAAAATCAAAACCAAGAAAAAACTTTCTTCTACGTACCGAAATACCTAAATATTTCTTTCAATGTTTTATTTTATTTTTTTCATTTAATAATTGATAATTTCACACGCTTTTTTTTTTTGTTAAGGGTGAGGCGCGGCAGTAAAATAAAAAAAAAAAGAATACAGTGCAACCCATGTTAAAGGATGATTCGATCTGACGATCGTTGGTTTGATTATTTGGTGATTTGAGCGTCAGTGAAGCGTGGCAGGCTTGTCAATCATGCAACCATCTGTGGCATATTGTTAGATCAATGCAACAACTGTTTCAAATGTGTAACAGTATCTACAAGTGGGTTTCGCTTCCAGTGTAGTCGTTAACAGACAAACCCTTCTCGAAGGCTAAAGGCAGCTAAAGAGTTTCATACACTGAAAGAAACTTTACAAAGTTTGATGCTTAAAATTATGTATTTTCGAATTAAAATCCAACTTTATATCAAATAAATCGGGTTTTAGTTTGAATGGAAAATAATATCGATTTATACCAATTATTTTGCTGCAGTGTACGGTCCGCTAACAACATGCCGCAACACAAAGCATTCGGAAGGGGCAAAAACTGAACAAGAAAAGAGAAATGAAAAATAAAAAAAAATTATATCAAGGCGTATCGCCGTTGTTTTTTTTTTTTTTTTGTTGTTGTTGTTTTTCGTTTCTGTTGGCTGCTGCTTAGATTTTTGGGAGAAAAAAAAAAAAAACACAAAAAGTGGCAGAGAATGATACGAATTAAAAGAATTACGCTGAAGCTGAAGCTGAAGAGAAAGACATCATCTTCCTATAGATATCAGATTATGGTGGCTGCATTAGCCTAAGCTAATAATTTTCTAAATCTGTGTGTGTGTGCGAGCGCGCGCGAGTGTGTGCGTGTGTGTGTGTGTGTGCATATGAGCATAATGAGCTATAATTGGATTAAAGACTTATTTGTTGTTGTATTTTTGCGTACAATAAAAGATTTTTAACATTCGCCCGTTTGTCAGCTGCAAGAATTTGTTAAATACACTCGAAAAAAATTGGTTTTTTGATAGTAAAATTAAATGAAATTTAAGCCCTTGCATATAAATATATATAAATATTTGCACAGTGTACGAATTGATCGGTTACTCTTTTGTTTTTTGGCCAAGCCAAGATTGTTTTGAATTAATCTTTAATTTTCCATCTTCTTCTCTCTCTCTCTTTTTTCTCTCTCTTATAGCAACAAGTAATCGCAACAAGCGTAAATATCAGCTGCAAAATCAAATGCAGTATTTTAATCTCAATCAGAATGCTATGCTGAATCTGAACCAGAACCAGAACCGGAACCGGAATCAAAATCCGAACCAGCAGCAGCAGCAGCATCAGCAACCGATGAGAACGAGGAAACCAAATGCCCAGAAACGGCTCAAAATTTAAATTAAATTGATTATTTCGGCAAAAAACAAAAAAAAAAAAGTCCGGGGCGACATAAAAATCTAGTATTTTAATTATACCAACTATCTAAATAACGTATATATGTATGTACGATTTATGTATCGAATAGTTTTAATCTAAAAATTCTTCCCCTTCGATCCCAATTACATTCCAAATTCAAATCAAAAAAAAAAACAATTTGTGCCAGGAAAATTCATCGAATTCTTCCAAAACAATTTGGCATCGATCATTTTTTTTTTCTTCGATTTTAAGCTCGAAACACATTTATGTAGTATTTAAGCCAGGAAATAACCTAAAAAAAAGTTGAGCATAAAACATAATTGGCATGTGGACTAAGTTTAGAACAGGCTTCAATCAATTTAGAACATGACAGAAGTTTCTATTTGTATACTAAATTTGGCATAAAAGTTATACCGATTGAAAGATGTACTAAATGTCGATGTCACTAAAAGATTTAGGTCATGTGCTAAAAAGAAAAGAATACACCACAAAAAGCCAGACATGCAAAATACAAAAGTACTAAAAATAATTATTGGTGTACTAAGAAATGTGCTTACAGTACAATTTAGCACATGTGGTAGACACAAAAGTACTAAAAAAATAGTTGGTGTACCAATAAATGTGCTTACGATTTGATTTAGTACATTTAGTACGAACACAGAGCAATGCTATCGGCCGAAGCAATGAATGTACTAAAACCAATCGTTGGTGTACTAAAAATGAAGAAACCGAAGAACGAAACACACACAAAAGTCAATAATAATAATAATAGCTAGAAATGCATTGTACATATAAAATGTGTGTGTATGTGTTATTATTAAATTAACGAAACTTATTAATTTCGATTAATTTATTATTATATGGTTTTTCTTTTTTTTTTTGGTACACAAGCAAAGAAAAGTTTTAAAATCGATAAATTAATACTTTACTTATTAACTTTTACTTACCAAAACACCACTACATATACGTATATATATGTATGTGTATGTACTTACTTATACATACATATATATATATCAACATTGTGCATATCATTTTTTGGGGCAAGTTAATACAATAATTAAGCATAAATAGCAAAGGTTAATATACTTACTTAAATCGAAAACACAGCACACGCAAGGCAATAATTATTTAGTTGAATTGAATTTCGATTGGCAATTTACACGATTATTTTTAATAATGTTTCATCTGTGCAATACAAAAAAAAAAAAAAAAACAAAACAACAACATAATACTAATATTAAATATAATAATTATTTTTTTTCTTATAATTATAAGCGCAGCAATCCGAATACCTCAAACAAAGATACAATATACAATAAATAGAAAAGTGAACAAAAAAAAATGATCAACTGTAGCTCAAGCAAAACTACCTCGTTAACAATAAATAAATGAATAAATGAACAAAAACACAATGCTGACAAAGATTTATATATATATACCTTATATATTAATATATAAATATATATATTTAAAAACACACAAAAAATAAAACTCACGAATACGTAAAATATTTAAAAAGAAAAACAAAACATAATGACAATTTATACGAATTGCAAAAAAACAAGTTAAATTAAATGTACATTAAATTTTAAATTGTTTACATATATTTAAATATATATATATATATATATGTATGTATTTAGCGGCCATCCCTGCTTCATCGGCCCAGCCCACATATTCCACGTTGTCATCGGTTTAAATTTGAATATTTACATCGTATATATCGTACGTATGTATTATAAGATGCATATGTATGTTCTATACACATTTTGGCGAAAAAAAAAACACACATAATTTTGTTGCACACATATGACAATAGGCGTGTATAGGTGGGCGTGGCTGTGGCAGAAGCAAACAAAAAAAAAAACCCCCTCCAACAAAATGTTTTTTCATCCTTAAATGTAGTTGTAGTTGTGCATCTATTTCAACAACGAAAACTAATTACAAATTATTATAAATAAATGCAAAATTAAAAAAAAAAAAAAAACTATACAAAGAAAACGAATTTTTTCAATTTATTTAACACAAAAAGGGTCGAAAAAAAAAATGTATGTTTTGTCGAAAGTTTTAGAAAAGTTTGGTATTATTTTTTTTTTTAATTTGAAACACGAAGCAATATTCTTGAAACAGGCGAATTTTGTGTTGACTCGAAACATATTTAAATTATGTAGCAACTACATGTTAAATTTTAGCAATTAATTCAAATAAAACAAATAATTAATATATTATATATTTGAAAAAGAAAAGAAAACAAATAAAAATTCAAGCTAAAAAGTCAATCAAATTTGAGAGCACCAAGTGAATATATTCGGTAGTGCCGAAGTATAATCATTTAAGAACGATTATCGATTTCTTTAAATGTCTGTCCGATTCTATACGATATATGTAGTCATCTGATTTGGATGGTGTCAAAATACGTAATATTTGGTCCAAAAAGCCGAAGAAGCTGTTGCAAACGATCTGTATTCATTTAGAAAATCGATTTAGATTTATCGATATTAATCGATCATTGAATGTTTGTATCTGCAAAGACAAGGAAAACAGAAGAAGCTGTACCAAACGAACAGTTTTTCAGTATAGAATCTATAGAGCTTAATCTATATTAATCGATTATTGATTTAAAGTATCTGCAAGGACAGCCCCCTTTTTCCCAACCGTTTCTACATGCATATAGAGCTATATATACATAACTAACGACAACATATAACAGTAAAGTAAATGACAAAGCAACGTGTACCTCTCAACAAAAATCACCTGGCTAAGGGCAATTCGAATTTAGGACTTTGATTTCAGCTTCTAGTCGGTGTAATAGTGTGTGTGTGTATGTGATTGAATGATTGATTAAGTATGAACCGATGGATTTATTTGTAAATTTTTACAGACTCAAAATGCAAAATATCTACAAAGTAACAAATCGAGTTTCGAGGTGCACTCTAAAAGATTTTTAAAGATCAAACATACAAAAACAAAACAAAAAAATAGATTGTAATGGAATAAAGAAACATTTCGCATATGTATATCAAATTTTCCTTTAAACAATATTTATGAACGTATTCCCAATGAATAAAAATGTGAAGAGAATGGCAAAAACTACAAACCCAAAAATCCCATAAAAAATTATAATATTTGGGGCATCATTCTTAACAAAACAAACATGAATTTATATCAAAAGAAAAACCAACAGACATAAAAGATATATATGCCATATAAGTAAGTACTATCAAGTACGACCTAGCAGCGGGCATATACGATAAAAACTCACAATGCAAAATACGAACTAAACCGATAAATGGGAATGCCGATAAAACATTTTATCAAAAAATGTCAAAAAAAAAAATTATATACACGCATAAATATATATGTACAAAAAAATATATATATATTAAAAATCCAAAAAAAAAAAAAAACCAAAAAGAAGAGAGAACCGATTTTTTTTGAGCCGAAATAAAGCATAAAACAATGTAAACCTAAAAAAATATATATAAACGTGTGTTGAATTTTTGTAATAGAATTTTTGTGAATCAGAAAACTCGAAATACATTTTTAGGTTGAAAAAAATTCACTTTCTACCCTTTTTAACACATTTTAGGGTTGTTTAGGGAGAAAATTGATAAATAATCATCTTTGGCTTATAGATTGAAAGATGATAAGGGTACACACATCATAATTTTGTTGCAAGAAGATTTGGGATTAGCATTAAAAGGAGACAGCCAAATTTGTGTGGTTGAGGAAATTCTCATTTTAGACAGCTTTAACTGAAATAACAAACAGATAATAATAAAAAATGCCCATTCATATATTAAATATTCATAACAAACGAAAGTCGAACTCTTTCCCCTTTTTAAAGTTTTGTTATCATAATGATGGTGATGATGTTGAACTTGAAACTCGCTTTTCACATTCATAAGTACATCATCATCATCATCATCATCACTATCATTCATATAAATGCACTCAAAAAATACACACACGCACACAAACATAAGAGCTGGATGTGGGGGCGGGGGAGAGTCGAAAAGGCAATGGGCAAAGTCAAAAAGGCCGAGCCTGCTACGGCGCAATCACACACAGACCGTGTCCAATTAAAAGGCGCCGTACATCATTTCAAATGCAGCACCAGCAAAACTAGAAAATCACAAAAATCTACAGGTGGTGGCGACGGCGACTGCGACGACGACGACTTTTCCAGATTTGAGTTTCCTGCACGGCATGCCCGAAAATTGAAAGCAAAGAGAGAAACAAAAAAAAATAATAATAATAAAAATACATATATACAAAAGTAGTAGGCGGCTATCAGTGCTAAGAAGCACAGGATAAACAGAATACTGAAGAGAGAGAGAGAGAGCGCAAAAGAGCGAGAAAGAAAATATTCAAACAGACGGCATTTGCATTGTCAGCTAAACAGGTTGCGTTCACACACACACACAAACATAACATAACGCAGGCACACATACACAAATATAAACGCATGCAGTCTCTCATTTGTTTTTAGCTCCTGCAGCTAGTGCAGCCATTTTAGCTTGTTAAGAGCTAGCTAGCTTTAGTATTTGAGTAGCTAAAACAACAAAAATTAAATTGTTCATACTAGAGTTTGCCAGTTACATATATGTATGTATAAAGATCAGAGAACATATATTTTCAAGCATTTTTACTTGTGGCAACACCGGTACAGCAAGGACAACTCTTCGATCCCTTGCTATTGTTTTTTTTTTCCATTCCGTTTCTCTCTTTGACTCGCTCTCTCTTTCTCTCTCTTCAACCATGTTCCCCCCCCCCAACGGTTTTTGTGTGTCAAATTATTTTAATTTATTATTGCATGCCAAGTTAATGAGTCCTGACTGCGATCTCTCTCTCTCTCTCTCTCTCTCTGTCTGTCTTTCACTATCGTTGTCTGGTCATGGCCAACTGCTGCATGAACAATGAAAATCGAAAATTGTTGTTCGACAAGCCCAAAGAAGTAGGAGAACAAAGATATTTCAGTGCACACCTTCCTGCATTCTAAATCCAGTGGAAAATCAAGAAAAATAATGCGTCAAGGGACGGTCAGGTAGAAAACGATAAAATTGAAAAACACTGTTCAGTGTTCGTGTTCTTTTGATTGCCTTTTCTTATGTATGCATGTGCGTGCGTGTGTGTGTGTGTGTGTGTGTGTGAGTGCGTCTGCATTGATTGAGCAAAGTTGTTTCTCGATTGCGCACTCCTACGAAATGGAAAGCTGATTAAATTGAGGTTGGTCAAGAAGCAGACAACTAAAATTTTAAACATAAATTCAATGATCGCTGGCCAACAAAAACTTTCACAAGACTTTTAAGAATAAGAGCATTTAATAAATTACTTAAATGAATAGCAGCAAGCATTTGACACAGTGCAAAACTTAATATGCATTTCACTTTGACTCTGTCACTTGCACTCTCTTTTTCGTATGCCCAAAGCAAAGCTTGAGCGCCTAATTGAACTGCTCGCCAGGGGGCGCATTTTTTTTTCAGCAGCCATATGTTTTGTGCCGTTCTCCCACTCTTCCAGTGTTCCATCTTATTCACTCATGCAGCACTCCATTGAATCGGAAAACCTTTTAAAGCGCTTTGCGCTGTAAGCAGCGCCTAAAAGCAGCTTACACTTACACCCACACACACGCACTCACTCAGCAAACAACGCAAAACGGATGAAGAATTTTTGCATAGCAAAACAGGCAAAATCAAAAGCAAAAGTGAACGCAGATGCCCCAGAGAAAAAGTTCTTTCTTTTCCTTGCCCTTTCAATGAGTCCGAAAAATGGGCACAGAAAAACAACAACAACAAAAAGAATAACAACAACAACAACCAGAGCCCAAGGGCCCACATATGCCAACCCGCCTCCCGTCCGCCTTGCCATGACTTTGGAATATAATCACATAACTTTTCATTGTGCGAGTAATACGTGTATGTGTGTGTGTGTGTGTGTGTGAACATGTGACAATTGGTATGTGTGGGTGTGAAAGCTTATAGAATTTGATTACAAATAAAAGCCGATGGTTTTTGTTGTGGAAATTGAAATTTAACTAGACCAAGTAGACAAAGAAGACATGGCAAATGCGCTGTACGAAAATAAAGTCAAGTCTAGACAATTTGTTACAGTGTAGGGTGATGTGGAAATACATATTTAAAAACAGTAGTGTCAATTAAATTAAATCTCTAGTATCTTTTTTTTGTCTATTTACACATATTTTATGCATCTCTACACTTGTCTCCAAACTTTTACAATAGCTTAAACACAAGTCTCCAAAATATTTCATTCCCTTCAACAGCAGCTCAGCATTTGTACATAGCTCTACACACAAGTCTAGGCAAAACGACAAACTCTACACACAACTCTACACCACATCTGATCTATGCCGCACAGCTCTACACTACTCTCCAATTGACCACAAAAATGACCATTGCTCAATCATGATTTATGGACATCTTCTTGTGTAGCGCACAACAACAACGAAAATCACATATTGATCCAATACAATAGTATATATGTTTTTTTGTTTATATGTATGTAAATATATCATAGATTAAACATATTTACATGCATGCATTACATATGTACATATGTATACAAACGAGACCTTGAAAGCGGCTTAGCCCGTCAGCCCGCCCCCCCGTACGCCCCATCACCTCTTTCTCCACCCTCCTAACGGGCAACTGTCACCGACAGGCAGCAGAAGAACACAGAGAAAGAGAGAGAAAGAGAGAGACAGAGCTGATGTCGTTTCTCTCTTTCTCCAGGAGTCCAGGAGCTTTGCTTCCGTTTAAATAAAACGCATTTTTCATATCATGAGCTAAAAATGCCAATGTTAGCAAAAATATGTGTGTGTGTGTGCATAAATAATGTACACATGTATGTATATATGTATATGTTTGTTTGAATATATAATTTGCATGTGTGTGTGTGTGTGTGTGTGTGCTATGTGCTGTCGCCGAAGGCGTTTTTTGGGCAGTTTGCAAACAGAAACTGTTTTGGCGGCCCAAGGGCTCAAGTGCCAGTCAAACGCACCTCCTCAACCCCCCACCAGCCTTATACCACAGCTACCCCGCACTTTCTCTACTTTGTATAAAATGCCCCGCCCCCCTTTACAGCCCTATGCCAATATTGAAACTTTCAACTATATATGTACACACACTCACACACAAACACAAGTTTATCGTACAGTGTTCGCTCGATTTGACTTTTCTATTAAAAATAAATTGTTTTCTTTTTAGAAATATTAAACAATTTCATAAGAACGTTTAAATATTTAGACTTAATTTTAAACAAAAATTAATTTTTTATTTTTTTTTTTGTAAAGATAATTTGAAATGTTTGAGTTATGTGTAAGGCCATTGCCAGAGAATACTGTACTCTGAAAAATTGTGTCTGGAACACTTTCATTTTTCACCCACACACAGAAGTCCTGGCTAACTGCCTAGCTGGCTGGCCTCATGGCCGAGACGATAAAAAAGCTTAGGCTTATGTTTTCGCACATTTTAAGCCAACCCACACCGCACCCCCATCCTCCAACCGCCCATACACACACACATACACTATAAAAGTAGCATAAGGAACGTCTAATGCAAAGCATGCGTAATTTTTCGTTAAGGGGTGGATTGGGTTGGGGTGGTCTGCTGTGTGGGGATGCTGTGTGTGTGTGTGTGTGTGTGTGTGTTCAAAAAGGGGTAGGGGGCAAGGCATGTAGCAAGTAGAGAATACACATACACGCACACATAAATACAGCGCGCACATGTGTCCATAACATAAAATAACACACCACCCCCTCTCCAGCCTCTACCATACAGTCTAAGCCTACTCCTTGCCCTTGGCAAAGACTGCGGCTGAGCTGTCCAGCAAATTTTAAATGTAACGCACGTGCAAGTGTGTGTGTGTGTCTGTAGCTGATTTGATTTTAAATTAAATATATGTATGTGAAGTATTTTTGAAGAAATGACTTTAAAAGGACGATAAATAAAGGCAAACTGATTAGCCTAATGCACACTGGGGGGAGTAATTTTAAACAAGTTATGGCATAAATATCCAGTGAATGTACATAAAGACACATATGTATATTCGGCAATTAATCGTTTAGTAGCACAGCACGTTTTCCCTTTGACCCCGCTGGTATCGTTTGTTTACAAACAATAAAATAAACTAAAGGGTCTGTTGTTAACTGCTTTTTGTTTTTGTTTTGGTTCAAGTTTAGGTTTCAAATTTGGCGCTCTGTTAACAAAATAACATATGTTTTACCTGTGCTGCCCATGCGCGCTGCTGATTAAGTGCTGCCTATCGATAAGTTTAGTTCCGCGCGAACTCAGCGGAACCATGAACAAGCACATGCCAATGTTTACGTTTTATACTTGATCTCACATTCAAAATGTGCGGAATTTTCTGTGCAATAAGCCGTTATAATGATAATCCCAATGCTAATTGTCATCTGCACAAAGATCTGGAAACGCTCTTGCACAGTCGTGGACCAGATGTAAGTGATAGGCTCCAAATCGACAACGTGCTGTTTGCCGGCAACGTTCTCTGGCAACAGGGCGCTGTGCCCCAAAAGCAGCCCATATCCGAAGGTCATCTGGTGCTTCTTTTCAATGGAGATCTATATAATTTGGATGCCCAAAAGTTAGCAGTTCAAGCGGACAGTGCCTGGCTGTTGACACAGTTAGTTAAGTGCAATGATGATGCGCAAATTTTAAGGCTGCTGCAACAAGTCGAGGGACCTTATTGTCTAATCCTCTATAACAGGTGAATAATTGCTAACAATTGTTTAAACATACACATGACATCTTGCCGATCCCATAGACGTGACAAAGTGTTATATTTTTGCCGCGATGCATTGGGTAGAAATTCGTTAATCATTGAGCGCAACGTGGAATGTTTAAGACTGACGAGCACTTCTTACCATTTGGAAAGAAGTGGCATGACGTCGCTGGAGTTGCCACCACTTGGACTATATAAGTTGCAACTAAATGAACTGAATAAATGTATACTCTATCCATGGCAGCAGCTGAACAATAATGCGGAGCAACAGTTGGCAAATTTCGATGCAGAGATGAATTTGTGCACATTTGTTAGCGAATGCATTGAGCCAGCTTGGCTTAGCGAGGGGCCAGAGGAGCAGCAAGAGCAGAGCTATAATCTATATGACTTGGCCAAAGACACAGCATTGCAAGAGAAGCAGAAGCTGGAGCTGGATCAGCTATACCAGCAGGCACAGGACAATGCGCCACTGCAGCAGACATTGAAGACACTGGACAAGTTGCTGCAACGTTCGGTGGCAGCACGTGTTAACCAAACAGCACCCATTTGTCGCACTTGTGACTGGAGTAGTTCTGGAAGCTGTTCGCATGCTAAGATTTGTATACTATTCTCTGGAGGCATAGACTGTAGCATATTGGCGCTGTTGGCTGATAAATTTGTGCCACAATCCGAACCCATCGAGCTCATCAATGTGGCCTTCGAGCGCGTGGGCAAAGAGCAGCAGCAGCAAGTGGATACACAATGGCAAGTGCCCGATCGCCAGACCTCGTTGCAATCCTACGAAGAACTGCAACGCTTATGTCCACACAGAAACTGGCAGCTAGTCGAGGTGAATGTGAGCCGCAAGAAATTGCATCAAGCGCTCAGCCAGCATATACGTCAGCTTATCTATCCGCTACAAACGGTGCTTGATGAATGCCTTGGTGGCGCTTTTTGGTTTGCCGCCGCCACTCCAAATTCAACGGCACGTGTCGCACTACTGGGCAGCGGCGCCGATGAGCTCTTTGGTGGCTATACACGACATCGCAATGCTTACAGACGTGCCGCCAACGACGAGATGCGTCTGCATGCACTGGGGCACGAACTCGAAATGGATTGGCAACGCATTCCGGCACGTAATCTTGCCCGCGATGATCGCATCATTGCTGACAGCGGCAAAACGGCGCGTGCTCCCTTCATTGAAGAGCATGTAGCAAGATTTGTGCGCTCTTTGTCGCCAGAGCAGCGTTGCTGCTATACTCTGCCCGATGGCATCGGCGATAAGCTGTTACTTCGCCTGTATGGACACAGTTTAGGATTGCGCAACGCGTCTTTACTCAAGAAGCGGGCCATTCAATTTGGATCACGCATTGCTGACAAAAAGCAGCAGGCGACACAGCAATCCATATACCTGAACTTTGTTAATAGCTGCGATCATATTCTATAAATCTATTTAGAAATAAAACTGTAAAGTTCTCTTATCAATATATATGTATATATATATTTTTGTTTTAAAAAAATGTTTAAAGCCATTTTATATTCTTAGTTACTAATTAGCACTTTGTTGTGTTCTAAGCCGCTCTTAAAGCAATTTTCCCAACGGGTTTGTTATGTTTTGCATTTTAAAACTATAAAAACGATCTTAATATTTAATTTACCATCAATCAGTTTAAACGCTACTCAATCAATTGAATATTATAAACATTTGCCATACGCTGCTGTTGATGTTAACATCTCTTAGCCGACTCAGTATATATGTTTGTATAATATGTTGGTTATTTCAACAACGCTTGGATTTTGTGTGTGTTGTGGGATTTGTCCACAGAAATTTCCGATTGTAAAAGCAAGATAAAAAGTGCTTGCGGCTTTAGATATCAACAAGTTGAAAACAAGTGTCAAATTATTTGCGAAAGGCAAGTGGTCTGAAGTTATATTACAGTAATTATTGCTCATGTTGTTGGTTTTTGTATGTATATATAAAAAACGGAATAGTGTATTTGTTTGTTTGTGTATATGATTAAGTACTGAGTTGGAGAATCTGGATATGTTATGCAGAATGTGTACAATATGGGAACAATATGATATTTACAATAGAATTGCACTATATATGAAAATTTACTAGGTTTGTTTGTTGTGAGGTTAAAAAGGGACGAGAACATTTTTGAGGGCTATTTGCGGGTAACGCGACCGGCGCGCTCCTTTGTCGGGTCGATCAGCTCCCAAGCAGGTCGAAAGCAGGCAGAATTATTGTTCATCAGATTGGGATTGGGCAATGTGTTCGATTTGTAGCCAATGGATGTGTAGCCTTCGGCATAGAGCCGACAATAGGGTACATTGAACATGTGAATATAGTGCCAAATATCATGATAGCTCCATTCCAGCAAGGGATTCAAACGCATCATATCCGGCCAATCACTATCCGTTTTCTGCAAAATGAAACAGAGTAAGACAGGATGTGATTATATGAGATAAAGAGAGATAGAGATAGAAAGAAAGAGACGCACCTGCATGGACTGTAGATGCTCACAATAGGGATCTGTATTGCGACTGCCAACAAAGACAGCCTTAATGCGCGGCATATCCTCGGTCATGTGTGTCAGGGCAACCTTCAGCGAATCCTTGTATTTTATCAAATTGACATCGTACACCTTCACACAGTGCTGAACAAACTGATCAATCTCTTCGAACGAATCGTCCGATTCGATATAGAGCATTGGTATTTCACAGGTGCCAATGTTATTCTGACGACAATAGCGCATCAGGAGATCCAGCAAAACAGTGCAATCCTTGCCGCCATTAAAACAAAATATCAACTCCGTCACGTTATAGAGACGCAGTGTTTGATCAAAGAAATCGTTGGCGGTCTGCAGACGTCGCTCAATGTGAGCACGTGTCTCAGCTGTGATTTCCACGGGACAACAATGTTCATTGTTGGACATGCTCCTTTTTCTTAAGCCGTTGCTATTGCTGCTACCGTTACTGTGTATTGTATCAACAGTTTTGGACGACTTTGTTATCGTTGCCTGTTGTGGTTTTTGTATGCAGCATTTATTCATGTTGATCTTTGCCCTGCATTAAATTCGACACCGATCCCAATCCCGATCCCGATTCTCCAGCTAGTGCGATAATTCTGCGAATTGACGGCAAACAATTAAAGGTATACCAACTTTCCCCAAACAGAATGTGCGTGTGCGTGAATGTGTGTGTGTATTAGTTTTATATAATAAAAATATTTGCATTACAAATTTTTTAAGATTTGCGTTATCTGCTTAGTAAATTACATCACATGTGGATTCTAAGCGAGCGCGCACACACACACACAAGAAGTCATACCTACAGCGGGAATGTTACTGGCCTCAGCACGACCAACACGTTCGTTGTTAGTATGCAATTAACTTTACCATATCGTATTGTTAAATTTCGACTAACTGCTGCACAGCGCTGCTTCAAAAGTTAAATATGACTCAAACAGCTGGCGCTTGCGAACTTATTCGTGAATACAAACTTATCTAAATAGTTCCGACAACATAGGTAAATTAAAATGTATCGATAATCTCATGTGCCATTTTCAATCGTTCCTGTAGCTACGTTATACGCCGAGTCAATCGCGTTTTACACACTTACGCACATGCAAACACACTTTTGTGTGTTTGAGCATAATTTATTTGGAATTGTTAAGAATTCATCGTGCTCGTACCCTTGGAAATGTGTAAAAATAAGTAATTAAGCAAGAATATCACTTGAACCAAATTAACTAACTGCTAAAACATGGAAATAGAGGCCGAAAAAGGTATTGCACATAGATTGACGAAAAAAAAACCCTCCATGTAAGCGTGCTTATGCGGTCACACTTTATTTTCTAGGCGAAACGTGCAACAATAAACCAGAAAATGCAAAGATATTAGACATGGCTCCGACTGTGGACCCAGCAATGAAAAACCTTCAAGAAAATGAAGTCGATTCAACTTGCGTTGCAGAAGATCTGTTTGATTTGCCGCTTGCGACTGAGCCAGTCATAGAAGAATTTGGTTCCCCTTCAAAGGCAGAAAGTCTTTCGCCCAGCACAATCCAAAAGTCGCCAAGCCGCAGTCGAAGCCGTAGTCGTAGTGTAAATAATAGTACGCAACGCTCGCGTAGTCGATCCGGTTCCCGACGTTCTCGCAGCGGTTCTGGTCAGCGTTCTCGAAGTGGTTCTCGACGCTCGCGCAGTGGTTCGGGATCTAAACGCTCGCGTAGTGGATCTGTACGTAGTGGATCTGGCGGACGTTCCCGCTCACGTAGCGGCTCTAGGCGATCACGAAGTGGCTCTCGGCGTTCAGGTAGTGGCTCAAGACGTTCTCGTAGCGGCTCGGCACGCTCGCGCAGTGGTTCTGGATCAAGGCGTTCGCGAAGTGGCTCGAGACGCTCACGCAGTGGATCTGGGTCTAGACGCTCGCGCAGTGGCTCCGGATCTGGACGATCACGTAGTGGATCTGGATCTCGTCGGTCACGTAGTGGTTCCAGACGGTCACGTACTCGATCGGGATCAAGGCGCTCACGCAGCGGCTCTGGTTCCAGCCGGTCACGCAGCGGATCTGGGGCCCGCTCTCGTAGTGGCTCGAGACGCTCACGCAGTGGTTCAAGACGTTCACGCAGTGGCTCAAGGGGCTCGCGCAGTGGATCAAGACGATCTCGCAGTGGGTCTCGTCGCTCACGCAGTGGCTCCCAACGGTCTCGTAGTGGATCAAATGCCTCTCGCGCTGGTTCAAAGACTTCGCGCTCTGGATCTAGAGCCACTCGTAGTCGATCTGGCAGCGCTGCCTCAACACATAGTCATAGTAAACCTAAAAAGGGCTCAGATGACGAGAAACATATTGAAGACGCTGCAGTCGACAAGCGTTCGCGTTCCAAAAGTACTGAATCCACCTCTTCTCAAGATGCATTGAATCGAAAACGCGCGATCCTCAGTGATTCTGATGGTAAGTTTTATATATATTGAAAATTTGGCTGTTACGCTTTACAAACATACTTATTTCTTTAGATGACGTTCCAAAAATACAAAGAAAACGTCCCAAAATCACTGACACTGATAATGAAGATGAGGAAGAAGTTCAAAAACCAAATGATGATCCCTTGATAGAAGTAGAAAAAACTCAGGATAATATAGTGGAAAGTTCCGATGATGAAAACACACCAATTTCGAATGAACCGGAGTAAGTACTTACTATGATTGTTAATGCTAAAGGTATTTTAACACGTTTTTTATTTTTTATTTTCAGACACAACAACTTTGTTTCCGATTTTGATGCAATGTTGTTGCGTAAGAAGGACGAGAAGCGCGTACGACGACGCAAGCGAGATATTGATCTGATAAATGATAATGACGATCTAATTGATCAACTGATTATAAATATGAAGAGTGCATCGGATGATGATAGGCAGCTGAATATGACTGGCAAGCCAGCAACAAAGAAAATTTCGATGCTCAAACAAGTGATGTCACAGCTAATAAAAAAAGATCTACAGTTAGCCTTTTTGGAGCACAACATACTCAATGTTCTAACAGATTGGTTGGCGCCATTGCCAAATAAAAGCTTGCCTTGTCTGCAAATACGGCAAAGCATATTGCGGCTGTTATCCGACGTAAGTAGATGGATAGATTCAAATCAATAATCATGAATAGTAGCAAATGTATAACATTATTTTTCCGCTTCCTTCTTTTAGTTTCCTACTATTGACAAATCCTATTTGAAGCAGTCGGGCATTGGCAAGGCTGTTATGTATTTGTACAAGCATCCACAAGAGACAAAGACAAATCGTGATCGTGCGGGCCGCTTGATTTCTGAATGGGCCCGACCCATCTTTAATTTAAGCTGTGATTTCTCAGCAATGAGCAAGGAGGAACGTCAGGAGCGCGATCTTGCGCAAATGTCGCGTAATCGCAATAAGAGTCCGGAACCCGAGCCCGCTTCATCCAGCAATTCACAAGCGCTAAATCACACCTTCTCTGGTGAAGATCAACAACTACGACCTGGCGATCCCGGCTGGGTGGCCCGCGCCCGTGTACCAATGCCTTCCAATAAAGATTATGTCATTCGCCCAAAGTCAACCGTTGAAGGCGATGTTACAACGGTATGTTCCTCCTATAATATCAAATTATGCACTGAAAAATTATTTCATAAAATGTTTCGGTTTACTTTTGTTTTTTATGCAGTCGTCTAAGCGAAAGCCCAATCGTTATGAAAAACATATGAAACGCTTTTTGGACTCGAAACGCTCGAAGGAATGCCGTCGTGCCGTCGATATATCTATCGAAGGGCGCAAAATGGCGCTTTAAGATTTAAAAGAAACCTCTAGTTACTTATGTTTTATATAAACCACATATAAAGCAGCAAAAAAATTCAGATGAAAATAACAACTGAACAGAATTAAATATTTATTATATTTAAAGCCTCGATAGAAAGTAAAGCCTTTCTATATCCAGATTAATCTGTATGAAAGCAATTACCTTAAACTCAACTAAACAAATCTATATAATCAAGTTTTCAGACCATTATATATATATATATATATATATATATGTATGTACATTAGACGATTGCTGGGGGACTTAAGTTATCAAAATCCAAAAGGAAAAAAAGGGCACTCAAGTCCTGTGATATGCTTTTTTAGTGTCACAAACAAATGGAATCGACTGACGATACCGTACATAGACAAAAAATATTTGTGGGGTGCAGAGACGTCTCGGAATTTAAACAGAAATAATTATCAGAAATGTTAAACTCAACAACAACACACTTGTAATGTACTACGTATTAAGATGCATAGAATACGATTAAATAAAAGCGCTGTTTGAAAACTGACAACTCATACAATCCAATTAACAAAATGCAACATTCTGAAGGAACATAATGTGTTTATATATTTTACAAAGTTGTTATTATTGTTTATTGATTCAATGATATAAATGGTGCCCAAACAAGGTAAGTCATATCAACTGCTGTGCAAATACATACAAGTGTATTTTAAATAGATATGTGTGTGTAAGAATGCATTAAAATATATATGAATGTATGTACATATGTGTATATACTATTGTGCATGCTTTCCATTTGATAATTGAAATACTCACGTTTATCTCTGCCAAAGCTTATAAATTTGTTGTGCGTTTGTCACAAACGAATCCCATACAAACATAGATACTACTTTGTTGGTAAACATTATAAAAAGAAAAAAAGAATTTATATTAAATGTCAAATTAAGGGCATTTTGGCGCGATCTATACAAAACAAACCCAGTAGCAAATTAACTTGAAGAATTTCATTGCCAACATTTTAAATGTTCTAGCCAAACCGGTTTTAGCAACAAACAAAACAAATAAGCTTAAATAATTCAGTTCGAGGTTTGTTGTACAACATGTATTGCATACTTGCAAACAAACACTTGCAAAAATGTGGCGCTCACTTTTCTAGCGGGCACATTGTTTTGAACAGCAATAAAAACCGAACATTTAAACTGCGCTGGAAGCCATTTTATTATCAGCAGCGACACCACACAACATCACACGCATCACAAATTGTGTACACATGTAGGTCGCGTTCACCTTTTGCTTGTTATCGCTCATAACAAGTATTAAACCGATTGTGCTACACAATTCAGTGTTCAAACGCATCGAGTGCTCCGTCTTATGTGGTAGTCTTTTCAAAGAAATCTCCAACGAAGAATCCAAATAATGGCCGATTTAAAGAAAAGCGCTAAAATTGGCATTGTTGGCAGGTATGCAGGATTTGGTATATTTCCACTGGCACTAGAGTGTATGTGTGTACATAAATATTTCCAGTGGCCTCATTGGACGCTCATGGTCAATGCTGTTCGCCTCGGTTGGGTATCAGGTGGTGCTGTATGATATTCTGCCCGAACAGGTGCAAGGAGCATTGAAGGCAACACAAAAGGAATTGCTAGAGCTAGAGGCGAAGGGTTTACTTCGTGGCAAATTGAATGCCAAGGATCAATTTAGCTGCATTTCAGGCACCAACGATATCAAGGAGCTGGCCAAGGGCGCTATCTTCATACAGGAGTGCATACCTGAGAATTTGGCATGGAAACAGGAGCTGTTCAAAAAACTGGACGATGTCGTTGATAGCAATACCATATTATCCAGTTCCACAAGCACATTTCTACCATCGCTATTCACCGCCAATTTGAAACACAAACATAACGTAAGTTTCTAGCTTAGATAATGTTTATCACAAAATTTGTAAGTTTTCACAATCTTCTTATCAATGCATGTCCAAATGCTTATCTTTTGTTGAACACCTTGATTGATTTATAATATTTTTGCAGACTGTCGTCTCACATCCCGTCAATCCGCCTTACTATGTACCCCTTGTGGAAATTGTGCCAGCACCATGGACTAAGCCAGAGGTGGTACAAAAAACTCGAGCCATAATGAACGAAATTGGCCAGAAGCCCGTCACTTTGTCACGAGAAATTGAGGGATTTGCTCTTAATCGCATACAATATGCAATCTTGAATGAGACATGGCGTCTGGTTGAAGCAGGCATACTTAATGTACGGGACATTGATAGCGTTATGAGTGATGGTCTGGGTATGCGTTATGCTTTTCTGGGACCACTGGAGACAGCACATCTGAACGCTGAAGGTATGGCAAACTATTTTGAACGCTACTCAAAGACGATCCATTCCGTCAGCGAGACAATGGGCCCCACACCCAAAATGGAGGGACCCACTGCCGTTGAAATTGACAAGCAGCTTCAAGAAATGGTACCATTGGACAAACTCGTCGAGCGGCGAACGTATCGGGACAACTGTTTAACCCACCTCAGCATTTTGAAGAATAGGCTTAATGACAAATAAATGCAATTATAATTAATATTTGATTAATATGTTTAAATATTAATGCATTTATTGATATTTTTTATATACTAGTTCTGATGATATGAATTTTATTTAAAGTCAATTGGTTCTTAGGAACTAGATAAATTAAATCACTTTGATACAATATTATAGTATAGTACGTTTTAAAATAGAAAGAACAAAAAAGTAATAATTTGTCCAGGCAAGTGTGTCCCGGCTAGACGGATTCAGATATTAAGACTTTTGTTTTGTATAGGTCAGTTTTCGATCACATATTGGCGCGGCACTATCATAATCTTTATTGAGTAGATTTCTTTGCGAAAGTGTTGGAATAGCTGCTCACCGGCTTCAAGGATCTGCGCGGCATCGAGCGCATTTGGGGCATTGGTGTGCTAGTGCAAAACATTTGGCCACCTGCAGCTGCACTGGCTCTTGCCGACAGGGGCGTGTCCTGGCCATTGCAGCGTGGCCTCGTTGTATTTAAATGGCTGCTTTCGGCAGACAAAAGAGATGGCTTAATCATAGGCACAACACGTTTAATAGGTAAATTGGCTTTAGTTGGTAATGTGCATTTCACATTGGACTCATTTAGAGTACCGGCTTTGCTGCGTCCACTGAGAAGGGCTCGACTCTGTGCAGCAGCAGCTGCTGCAGCATTCGCATTTGTTCTGCCAGCTAATGCACCAACGGAGAAGGAGTTGCGACGCTGTTTGAATGCTGCCGTTGTCAATGCATTCAATTTATCACCGCTGTTTGAGGGCTCCTTGATATCAGGCACATTTTGGCTGTTGGTGTTGGAGGCGCTTTCGATAGATGATTGTTTTACCATCGATTTTGGTCGATTCTGCTTAGATTTGTCATGAATTGATAGCGAAGAGGAACGTCGTCGCAATATGCTATCTCGATTTTCTTTACCTGCCAATTTGGTTGCTGTCGGATGCACAATGCAACTGGGCAATTGATTTGATGTTGAGTTCATAACCAGTATTACGGTTTGACTGCCACCTCCCGACTTTGTCTCGTTATGGTCCGAAGTGTAATGATGTTGAACTGTTTCATTCAATTGCATCTTGGTCAAATTGTGCCGTTCTAGCAGTTCGTTTATTTGATGAGCCAAATTTTCGTTTACTAATTCTGTCAAATACGAATCGGATTTTTTCTGTGCTACAGCTGGCGATGATTTGGGTGATGCTGCTTCAACTGAAATGGAGCTCGTAGGCTTATCAACTGATTCGGCATCGTATGTAGCCGACGAACATTTCATCAAATCTGGTAGCTCCTCTATATTTTGACAGGATCCCGTCGTGGCATCAGCTTTCTTTTTCTAAACAATAAAGAAAAAAATTTTGTCAAATTAAGAATTTTTGCTTTAGTTTGTTTGAGTCGGAGACATACCTGCAGCTGAATATCTAAATCAAATGTTCCTTGGCGTTTGTAGATGTTAGTAGAGTCCTTGTTGAACTGGCTGGCAGCTTCTGCATTCGATGATAATGGGTTGCCGTTAATAGCAGCTTTTATCGATTCAATAAGCACAACGAACAGTTCCCTTTTAGTTATATCAACATGCTTTTCAACCAGAGATTTTAAGTCCTGCAAGAGTGTTTCAACATCCGTCGGCGTTAAACAATTTACAATATTTATTGGTGGGTTGGTTGGCTTCTGTTCTATTCCGGTATTGGGAGGAGAGTTTAACATAGCGATACGCAGCATCTTTAAACGTGCGTCGAACTCCATGTTGGAGCATGTATCGTCACTTAGAGCGGTCACATCGGGTATAGAATCGGATGGAGCAATCGGATTTGGCTCATCTTCTATTAGCTTGACTGGCGATTCAGCCGCAATCATTTTTAGATTTTCGGTTAGAATCGAAGTTTCAATATAGGAACCAAAATTTGTTGACTGATTAGCGTTTGGTGTATTTAAATTTGATAACCTTGTCGCATTCAGCTTGGCCAGCTGTTGAAGTTTTAGTGGACGCGATTCACTGCCGCCGGCTGTTGAGGTTTTAAGGCTATCGCAATATTTTTGCCCCAACTCCATGGCAACGGGTGGCGTCTCATTGTTCAAATCTTGATCGGCATATTGAGAATGTAGAATGTCTGTGGTAGCTGTGGTGTCCGATTTGTGTTCTTCATTTTGGAAATGTAAGCCCTGTTATGTATGTATTTTTGAAAATTATACGTAAATATGTATTTTAACGCTGTTTTTGCAAACAAAGTGTACATGTGTTGCGTATGTTTGTATGTATGTGTGTATGTGTGTAAAAGACTCACCTTAATACAAGCTTCTTTTTCCATTGAATCGAAAGGATCATAAGGCCCCTTAAATTGTTGCGATTCGATGACAATCGTCTCTTCAATAACTGTCTCGTCTTTGACAGGATCATCCCAACCGGTTAAATCAATTAGGTTGCCCGTATCACACATTATACGACAGTAAAAAACAACTACAAAATTTGCACAACTTTTAAAAGCAACACACAGTTTCCCGCTTTTAATTTGTTCTAGTGATGATATTTTTGCACACTTGCATATGTGTGTCATGTATGTACGTACATACGTAATATCGACATTTGTTGCTTATCGCATATTCAAAATAGGAACCACCTGCTTAAATATACAAAACAAATATGAAATTATCTTTAAGCCTGCTATAGAAAATATTTATTTTAGCACAAATTTCTGTTAGCAGTTAATACATTACTAGGCAATATACCATTTTATAATTAGTTTAAGTAATGCAAAGAAATCTCTTAATGCCGCTGCCGCTCATTTGAACGGTATCTACATATCGCAAAAATGCATGCAGAACTTATTGTTCTATTCCGCTATATCCGATAGCCGATTAGTGCTCACAAGCATAGTTGGGTTTGGTTAACATAAACACAATGACTAATTAATTATAAAAAAAATCTACACATACTGGTCGGATTTCAAAGTACAAGTACATAAATACCAATTGATTGACTGTCATTAAATAACTAATTAATAACCAATAGATTCTGTTTCGAGGAGTTTTGGCTATGCTGGTCGTTTCAACATAAACAAAGATTTTTGTTTGGAATACTTTTTTTGAGCAGGCTTAATTAAATTAAATCATATAGCAAAATGAAGCTGCCAGCCATTTCCTGGATCTGGTCAATCTTAATTGCTTGCGGAATATATGCAGCGCACGCGCAATTAAATTTGGACAAACTTGACCTGCAAAGCCAAATTCCCGATGATTTGCTAAAATCCAATATGAGTTTTAAAGTGAAAGAAGTATTCCGTAATAAATGCATAGAAGTATCCGGCGAAAAGCTTGGCGACCGGGCCTACAATGATATTGAGTCAGGTTTTGTTACCCTCAGTGAATGCATCAATAATATTGTTAATTACACGTACATGCAACAAGAGATAAAGGAGGCAAGTCCACTTGGTGAACTGGATGTTGTATTTAGTAAGTATTGTAAGAAGCGTTCGAATGCCATCGATTGCTTTGAAATATTCACCAATGAACTGTTGCCATGCCTGGACAAGGAGGAGCAGGAGAGTCAGGATGTTATCAAACGTATTATACAAAGTTTGTTGAACTTTGTGTGCCACAAGGATGGCGATCAAATTGCTTTATTTATTGCCGAAGAGGGATTTGAGTGCCTTGAGTCACACAAGGACAATATTCAACAGTGCCTAAATAGCACCTTTTCTACGTATTTCAGTGAAGCAGATATGCAAGATAGCAATCAAATCAAATCAATCCCAAAACTAGTTGTGGGCCAAAAACAGTGCGGTGATATTAAAACGCTGGAAACGTGCGTTGTCCGTCATTTGGAGCACTGTTCAAAAATCACACCGGCAAATCTAATTGAGTCCATGTTCAATTTTATAAGAAACGAGACTTTATGCCGTAACTATCAGCAAATGGCCTTAACTGGCAGCGCTAATACGCTAGCTAATAATCAATCTACAATAAGCATCCTAATCTATACTCTCTTCGCATTCATCCTTTTTAAGATGTATTATTTTAAGTGATTTTTTGTGAATTGAATTCTTAGTTAGTCTTAGAAACGGTGCATGCTTGATACTGAAAGTAAATGAACTTTTACGCGTTCATATTAGCTTACAAGACATTTAAAGTCGATTGTGAGACACAAACACTAGCTTTTCACAATCTGGTGCATATTTTACGAACAACAAAAATCGAATAATCAAACTATGAATATCTTCATAGTATGTACATGTATAATATAAGATTTCATTTTTTTTTTTTTCTTATGTTTGTTTTAGCTAAACCTAGATCTTCGATTAGTCAACCGCATGATATTAAAACTGTTTATATATTTTATTTTTATTGCAATATCTCTTATCCAGTGAATGTATGAATCTAAACTATGAAATCTCTTACGCCTATGCAATTCCATTTTTTAAGGGGGGCGCTAAAAAATTTATAAATTTTGTAAATGAAAATGTATTAAAAAAGTGAAAATAAAGCAAGAAATATCATATTCATATTTGATTTGTGTATGATTTGGAATTGAAATAGAATTAATTTATTATACTATGTAAGCTAAGTTTGCTAGAAAACCTAGGCCTTTTTAGGCCTTGACAAAGTTAACGTAAAACTTGCATACATATAAAAATCCTGGTATCAAACCATTTTGACAAAGCTTATAATGCAGAAATCACTGTAGTTTTTCGTTTATTCGGATTCGCACTGTTTTCGTCATTATTAGCTGAAGCTCACACACAAAAGCTATAATTAAATTATGCAATCAGTATCAAAAGCAAGAACCACAAATCTTTATTTTTTTTACAAACTTTGCATATCCGCCATCGATTTTAAATGATTCTCTTCAATGAATAACTATTATGTTTGCAAAAATTTATATAAATTAATTTTATTATTTCGCTAAAGATAAAAGGGTGTGCAAGATTATTGGTGAAAAGTCTGGCAGTTTTATTTTAAGAGAAAAACTCAATGAGTTCTATTAATTTTTAATCAAAAAATATGGATAACGATCGGAGAAAAACCAAAAAATTAAATAAATAATAATTTAATTAATTTATAATAATTTAACTGATACAGATTGTGGTTTCCGATTTAATATTGATAGTGATTCATTCAGCATAAGATTCATTGGTAAATTAATAAATAAAGCTTTCGTGCAGGACTCCAATTTGAACGGTAAAGTAAAATGTAAAGGTAGAGTAATGTATGCAACACATCATTTAAGTAGAGCTTTAATTTTTTCGAAATAGTACATAAATGCGTGCAAAATTAGTTTGTAGTATTTTTTGTCAGCAACAATTTTTTGTTGTTGATATGTTGAGGCAATTGTGAATTCAGTATTTCGATAACTTTTATGCGCGGCTTGCACATCTCGAATGCGCAGCTGGATCGCCTTCAACATACACAAAAATAAGCCTCACAGTTGGCTTAAACAATATTTAAAATCGAAGTGACCAGAAGAAAATATGATTATTAAATGATCGGGCCAAGTGCATGTAATCTCCTGAAGAGATTTCGCTAGCAAAATGGAGTACGACTATGGCCAAACCGTCGAGAACTTTGAGATAGCAGCATTATCACATCGGATAACAACATTCAATATCGTCATGACTGCAATTTCGGCATTTATGCGCTGCGTTGCAATCGTAATGAATTGGTGTCTGGCCTATGATTATTGGCTAACAGAATCGTATGCTTACTGCTCTTGGACCATTCTATCAATAATACTACCCATGATTTTGACATCGTTAATATATGCGAATATGTAAGACATTGTTAATTTCTTAATATCATTTATTTAGTTTTTGTATTTATTTGTAGACTTGTAGTAAGCAATCTTGGCAAAAAACCAGTCATCTATGCGAACCTATTTTGGAAACTAGCACTCTCATATTTGTTTCGAGATGCATCTACCCTGAATTGGGCATTTAAATACAATGATGCTAAAAAGCGTGAGGACAAGGTTGCCGAGATTGAGTAAGAATTTGAAAACAACGTTTCCCATTTTAATTTTAAACGAACTTTTTATTTTTGTTCTAACCAACTTGAAGATGTTATCGCAGACACTTAAAGGAAGAGTGTAACGTTGGCTTTATACGGCTTTTCGATCTTTTTTTAGAAACTGCTCCCCAAAAAATATTGCAACTGGCCATAGTATTGCGGTTTATCAAAAGTTTAACGTGTAATAATTTTCAAAGACGTATATAAGTTTCGAATTTAATTATGAAAATTATTTTCAGATATACGTGCTCTGACATTTTTGATATATTTCGTAAGTATAGCGTATTGTTTAGTGGCCTATAACCGCTCAAATCGCTTGGTCCAGCTGGATAAATACGATATAGGAACTAAGGGACTTTTTGTGCAATTTTGGTTTCTACTCTGCCTATCAGGTACAGTGTGACGTCATAGCTGATGACCCAAATAATAAGAATTAATGAATTATTTGATTTTAGCTTCTCGAACAACATGCATTGCGTTTATGGCCAGTATATATCCGACGGAGACGTGTGCTGCTTGTTGTTTACACGCATTTGTTTGTGCAAATGTGGTTTTTTTACTGGACACACCAAAGTTTGGCCGATGCTCAATTTTAAACTATATATTGTGCCTTGCATTTGGAGTTGTATATGTATTCATATTTACACCCGTTTCCGATGCACCAACAAAGTACAAGTATTTAATTTATTTATCATTTTGTTTTTTACAAAACCTTCTCGTTTGTATCTTTTGGATACCATTATATATAGCCATATTGATTAATAGTTTATACATAGTTGGCATTTTGCTTATGATCTACTATTATTTAAAATGTCATCCAGGTATAACATCTGCTATATTGTAGTAATTTTATCTAACAAACAAGCAAGAAATGTGAAAATTCTAATTTTTTTTTTCTTTATAAATATACATATTTTGTACCTGCCAAAATGAAAATATTTAATAGCGCAGGCGCGCAATCTGTTGCCAAAGATCTCGATTGGTTTTGCTTGGTTACTTTCGTTTTGACGAGCTGGTCACACTTAAAAAAAAGAAATGGCTTAGACTAGGTGGCAGTGAATTACCAACCAGCAGCAACAATTTAACTTTCACTTCAACAAACTTTAAGTTCGACAGACTAACAAAACACAAATCTATATCCAATTAACCGATGGAAGTTATGTAAACCAATAAATGTGTGTTAAATACATATGGACAATATAAATATATAAAATATGGCTTCAAAATATGAGCGAATTATCAGTGATTGCAGAGCCAAAAATCTTCTGTGGGAAGATGCTGATTTCCCAGCCATACAATCATCCGTATTTTATTATCAAACGCCCCCATTTACGTTCCAATGGAAACGAATTGCCGAATTGAACAATGCGCAAGCATCGTTTTTGAATGAAAACGCCGAATTTGATGTGATCCCGGGTAAAATGGGTGATCGTTGGCTAGTATCTTGTTTGGGCGTTCTATATTCATTGCGAAATCTATTTTATCGCGTTGTGCCCGCCGATCAGGGCCTGGACAAATCAATGGGCATTTATCGATTTCGTTTGTGGTGGTGCGGTGAATGGGTCGAGGTACTCGTTGACGATCGCCTGCCAACAATCAATGGACGCCTGGCCTTCATGCAGCCCCAAACATCGAATTGCTTTTGGGCATCGCTGCTGGAGAAGGCAATTGCCAAATTACATGGCTCCTATGAGGCTCTGAAATATGGAACACGTTCCGATGGTCTAACCGATCTGCTTGGCGGTGTTGTCAAATGTATGCCCATAATATCGGACAGCATTAGGCCACAAACATTGAAGGATCAATTGGCCACCACATGCATTGTCACCTGTATTGCGATCAAAAACTCCGCTGTACAGAAAAAGAATACAACCGAAAGGCTGGCAAATGGAATTCTCATAAATGCCAATTATAGGTAAGTGACATATCAATTTTCTATTTAATTTTTGATTGTGATTTTGATTTTATGATGTAGACTATCTTGTTTGGATAAAGTGGAGACAGTTATGGGTGATTCGGTGCAACTGGTACGCATTAAGGATACATTTTCATCAAAGCCCTTTGGCGATAAGACCAATTTTGTTGGTGATTGGTCACCCACGTCCAAGACATGGGAGCGTGTCTCATCATCCGAACGTGGACGTCTTTTGGCCCAACTGGAGCTAGGCGAGTTTTGGATCTCGTTCTATGACTTTGTACAATCGTTCACAATGCTCGAGATCGTTTATCTCGACTCGGATACGGCGAATGGGGAGCAAATGTTAAAGGGACGACCGCTGCATTGGAAGATGAAAATGTATCAAGGCCAATGGAAACGTGGTGTAACAGCCGGCGGTTGTCGCAACCATGAATCCTTTCACATAAATCCCCAACTAATGGTCACCATTCAAGAGAAACAGGACATTGTTATAGCACTCAATCAGCATACTGCAGTTGAGCCCAAAGTAATTGGCTTCACCATGTACATGTGGAATCGAGAATATAGCCTTAACGAATGCCTGCAGAAGGACTTCTTTAAGAATCAAGTGAGCTTCCTTAATTCGGACTATGGCAATACTAGGCATGTCAGTTACCATACCCAATTGGAAACGGGACATTATGTTTTAATGCCGACCACCTATGAACCGGCTGAGGAGGCACAGTTCACTGTACGCATACTGGGCACATCGGCATTTCGGCTATCGTGCTTGGAAACACAAACAATGATATTGCTCGATCCGTTTCCATCGCTCAAAAGCGACGACAATGTGCAAAAGATCAAGAGTGTCTGCCAATATGAGCCGGTCTATATGCAACTGGCCGATGAGAACAAGACAATCAATTGCTTTGAGCTGCACGAGCTGCTCGAAGCATGTCTGCCCAATGACTATATCAAGGGCTGTGCCAATATTGATATATGCAGGCAGGTGATTGCGCTCCAAGATAAAACTGGCAACGGCCGCATCACGTTCCAACAGTTCAAAACATTTATGGTGAACCTCAAATCGTGGCAGGGTGTCTTCAAAATGTATACTAAAGAGAAAGCTGGCATTCTACGTGCCGAAAGATTACGTGATGCCTTGTATGACATCGGTTTTCAACTAAGTACGGACATTATGAACTGCCTAATTCAGCGTTATATACGCAAAGATGGCACACTCCGCCTAAGCGATTTCGTTTCCGCCGTAATGCATCTGACGACGGCATTCAATCAATTCCATTTAAAAAACTATAATCAAGTGAATGTCATTGAGGTGCATTTGCATGATTGGATTAAAAGTATATTAAGTTGCTAATTGACAAAATCAAAAAACAATAACATTTTGTAATTAGTTGTATGTGTGTTTTTTTTTAGAAAAAAAGATGAAATTTTTTTTAATTTATTTATGCTGTTCGTTATAATTATTTATTTTTAATGGGACATGTTCAACATAAATTTTAAATTTATTTATGTATTTCTACATAAGTTGTTAAAAAGCGCATTGTAAAATAAAATTGATAAACAAAGGAACAAATTCGACCACAACAATTCATTTTTTTTTTTTTTGTCACTCATTCGTTCTTACTATTTCTTATATATTATTAGTATTGATTGCATATTGTTTTAGTTTTTATGTACTTAAATTCATATGATAGGATATAAAGTATACAATATTATTAATAGTTTATTAGCAGCTGGCGAAATTGAAAACAGTTTTTATTTACTATTTAATTTAAGTTGGTGGTGTGTACACTCAAAGAAAAAAGTATTATTATTCATTTATGAATATTCTTGTTTTGTTTTAAAGTTGATTGAAATTGCTATTAAGATGAATTCAAGGACTTTAACTTGCTTTAAAAATAGCTCCATATATTTATGTATTTTTTCCTTTCTGATTGTATTTTATATTTATGCATGTAGTATTAGCACAGTTACTCAATACATATTCGCCTATACACTAGGGTGCTAAAGTAATGCATACAAACTTACCTATGTATGTGTAGCTTGTCTATTCGTGTATAAATACTGTTTGAATCGTTTTTTTTTTTTTTTGATTTTAGATTTTTGTCAATTTCTGCTTTCACCACAACAATGCACAAATTTTACCTGTTTAATTTTGTTTTGTTAGTTTTTTTTTTCTTCTGGTTTTCCAGACAATTAGCTCAATTTACAAAAAAAACCCGAAAGACGATTGCGCTTTACACTAGGCGAGGCTAATATATATTAATTATTATTATTATTGAATACTCTCTATTTTTTAAGTATTAAAGATTACATTGATGTACCGTTATGCGAGGAAGCGTCACTTATGCGCCGAGATAACGTTGTTTTGCGGCTTATCGAATGTGAATTGGGCAGTTGAGCTTGTGGATTTGTGCTTATGCTTACACTACCGTTATAATTGATCGATGCCATATTTGTTATAGTGTTACTATCGGTTTGCGTTATTGTTGGTGACGCTGCAAGTGTACCGCCTCCGACTCCACGCATGGGTGAGCGCTTGAGGGAACCGGTTACTTCGTGTGGCTCCTGATAGCCGGAGTCCATATCATCGTGATATGAGTCCATTAACGGTGTCGGGTCCTCATAATCATAATCAACGAAACCATTATTATCAAACGACTGCAACACAAATAAAACAAAAGATTTAATTCAATTGTAAGAAATCTTCGAAAAAAAAATATTTATATTTCAATACACTTTCAAATCACCTTAACAAATGATTGCGGCTGTTTGGCATAGCCTCGGAATACTTGATTGTGAGCCTTGCTGCGAAAATCAACCGATTCGTAGTGACCATCCTGTGAGTTCTCGATAATGAAATGCCTAGTACCGTGCGGTGTTAACGTGGCCCAAAGCAGGCGACTGTCATTCACCAGTTGACTCTGCAACAAATCTCGACTGTTTGCCGTTGCACACGGATAGAGTATTCCCCCGGATGTGAATGCATTCGATTTGGTTGCCTCTCCCAAAGCATTTATAGCCGTCTGCTTGATATTCGCATCATGATACGAGAAAAATGTGCTGGAAAGTGGCAATTTTTAAAAACCAAATAGATTCAAATATACTTTAAAGAACTTTTTGATTTTAGATTTTTTGTTTACTCAATTTTTGATTTTTAATAAATAAAAAATAGATAAGATTTAAGCATTTTTAAATTAGAACTTACTCTCTACAACGGATGACAATTAATGCGATAAAACATCCAAGCACAAAGATGCCAATGCATGATGAGACAAAAAACCAAACGTGCTCCAAACTTTTTGTATCGGTCCGGACGAGCTCCATTAACTCATTGCCGCTTTCGTTGTGCTGATTGTTTTGGCCACACATGAAGGCCGCAAAACATGGCTGAGACTCGTTCGACGGCAGCATTATATCGATGGTCTTTGGCTTGGAGACCAGAAACGATGGCAATGGTGGCGGTGGCATCGATAATATAAAATCGGGTGGTGGACCAGCCAACTGGTCACAACCACCCACACAATTTGCCAGCAAAAAGTTCATCTCTTCGAGAAAAAATCAAAACAAAATATTATTAGCTTCAATGTGTATAATCAAAATTCTCATTAACTCTTTCTAAGCAAATACCTATGTATACATTGTACATATATGATATGAATTTAGATATACTAACAAATCCTATAATATAGTATTTCAATAACAAACGTTTGGGGTTGTTTTTAATTAATTTGCTTGAAATAACTGTAACATGCGCGTAGATATAAATTATTTTGATTCAGTATAGGTGTTTGGTTTTTTCTTCATACATATGTACATATATTATATGTATACGAGCCCAAAACTATTGAACAAAAATATTTAGTCACTTGATAAACATATCAACGGTACGCATGAATGTATATTATTGACTAAAAGATTTTTATGCTGATGATGTTTTAGGCACCAAGACAACAATCGTCTACAAACAAAACAATTGTCAAACCTTAATTCCAATAACGTCCTGTACCGATGAAATTCCACATTCAACTGAGTTGTGAAAACAATTGCCATACTATTGGCGCACACAAACAAAAACTCCAAGGAGCAATATGCGCGCGCATCTCCAAGCTCAACGCGCCGGGTGTGGGTATGCGGTGGGAGTGACAATGTAACCCTTGTACAACTTTAGCCACACCCATCTAATACACATAAAATAGTTGAGTATTCGATACTATGTCGACTCCCAGGCCCAAAACAAATATTTTTACAATAGCTCTTAACTTTAGAATATATATGCTTAAAAGAACAATACAAAATTTGTAATGCAGCTTATGAACAAAAATTTGTAAGCGCTTGCAGTGCAAAGGGCATTCATTGCGGCGAATAATAACTTAAATTATAAGGGATCAGGGTTTTCGGTTGAGAACGAAGTGCCTTAAACATTGGTTTATGCTATGAACTAAAAATCTAAACAGATAGAAAAACATAAAAAGCTTAAAAGAAAAAGATTTCGAAATCATATATATAATATACATATAAAATATTAAATATATATTAATTTGTCATATTAGGAATAAGTTTAAAAAAAAAAACAACATCAAAATTGCATAGAGTAATTGCGCATAGCCGTTGATCGAATACAGTTTTATTTTTCTACCCTTTTTATTGCAAATATCACCTTAGTATCTTTGTTCGTTTTAAGTAAATATTAAAATGGCATAGAATAAGCATATGTTGGTTTCAACAAATCTTAAAAGCCTAACAAAAATTATTGTGCATTCTGTGTAGACAATTTTCAAATATAAATATATCAAATGTGGGTTTATAGTATTTGCGTTTTTAATTTATGCTAAGTGGTAGGTAACATGTGTAAACAAGGAGTTGAGTTAGTGTAGTCGATTTGAATTCATTTTTGATTATTTCTTTTTCTCGCCATATGTCATTATAACGCCCACGATCAATGCAAAAACGGTGAATCCTTGTGCCGCAATGCGAGTGCGCATCATGAACTGCGACATTTTACGGTTGCCGGTGCGAAAATTGTATAGACCAGCTGTTAGGGCAGCAGTTGTGGCCAAGCACCCTGTATACCGCGCAAAATGAAAATTATTTGTTAGTGTATAAGTGTTTGTCAATGTTTACATAATTCAAAATTTATTTGTATATTTTCTTTATTACTTACCAATTGGCACCAAAGGATTCTCCTTGATTTTACGCACGAGTCGCTCTTTAGTTGTCTCAATTTCGACAGCTGGTCCAAGATCCTGTCGTAACTGTATCCATTCCAAGTCTTCAGCTGACAGCGGTACTTGCGATTTGTTTGCCATCCCAAAAGTTATTCACAAGTTGTACTGCAATTAAACAACAATTCAGATCTGATACCAACAATTCATAATAACACAATGTGTTAATATACACACACATTCAAGCACAAAACAGACACACAGATGACAGTCAAAATGTGGAACGATGCAATGAAACAGGGACGTAAACAGTATACGACAAATGAACGATAACTATATCGAAAATGTGTATGTTTAAATGTTTACTGAATAAAAGAACACTATTTTGATTGTCATTTCAAATTGTACTGTTAATATGTTAATCCATAACTTAATCAAATTGCTGTTTTATTGGTGCAATTTTTAGCCATTGGACGAGTACATTTTATAAACGTCATTCTCAATTTCAAACATATTAAATAGAATTCATTTTTAAAAATAAAACCATATATATAATTCTTTTTATTGCGTTTGTGTTGTTCCAATGATAGGAACTTGATTTGGCAGTTCATTGAGTCATTTATTTTATATTGTACTTGAGGCGGTTGCCATCCCTTAATGTGGTCAGCGGGTAGAATCTAAAATTTTCCTCTCGCAGCTTCTCCGATACATGCGCGTTAATCGAATAGGTTTACTGGAAAAAAAAAAACAAAAAAAATAAGAAATGTATGCACGTGTGCGTCCCCGTGATTATTATTTTAATTTGATACAGACATTATATTATATAAATGCATGACGTCTTTTAGAAACATGAATGAACATTAAACATTGTATAGGAAATTTTCTTACATGAATACTTAAAATTATTATATAAATCTTTATAATTTTATTTTCATTTTATTAAATTATTATTATTAATTAAAGAAATATATTACTATATATATGTACACTTTTCATTAAAAACACCCTTGTGATGATCAAATAAAATCGAAGAAAATTTGTGTGTTGGGTATTTCTGACCTCACTAACACGTTCACACACAGCTGCATTATTCCAACAATGTTGCTCTCTTCATAAAATGAGAGAGTTGGGAAGTACAGTCAGACGAGGAACGCAAAATGAAACATGTGTATGTAGCAAGAATAACATTGTGTGTGTATATCAAATAAAATACATGCATTTTTGTGTTTGTGTTAGAGCGAAAAACAAACGAATACATTCATACAAATGTGAATGTATTGTTGGAGTGGGATGGGGATGCATACATACATACATATGTTTGTATGAACGCTGAGAAGTACATGCATAGGTAAATATACATACATATGTAAATGTACATGCACAAAAATGTACATAATGGCGTACATACAATCAAACTTATGTATTTAGCTGGTTTAAATGTGCGTCTTAACTCGTTTATTCGTTGTAATTGGATTCTTGTATTGGAATGGTATTCTGTATGTACATAAATACATACAATGCGCATATACACAATATTGGAATGTTTGTATGCACATTTTAAAAAAATGTACATATGTATGTACATACAATGTACATATATGCGCAATGTAGATGCAAAAAATATATATTAACGTTCGTACACAATGTACATTTTACTTATGTACATACATATGTATGTATGTTTGCATGAACCTTAGTATGAAAAGTAACAAGCCAAAAATGTTATAAGGCCTGTTTTCCTCCACCACGTGTATACACACACACACACACACACATACTCGACACACTCATTGGGCAGCATGAGAGAAAGTGTGCTCAGTAAACTGTACTCAGAGCACGCCGCTGGCCGCCTTACTGCCTGGTTGCCTCGCTGCCTGATTGCTTGCTATTCAAACCCGCTCTCTCTCTCTCTCTCATATTGTATCTCTCATTCTCCAACACACACGCACACACAGACAACACACACTTGCGCACTCAACGCATACAAAAGTCTGGCGCTAGCCCAGGCTGGGCTACGAAGCACAGTAAGGCAGAGACGGCTATTCAATTCAATAGCCTTTGCATTCGTTGTTGGTACTCTCTCTGTGTGTGTTTTCAATCAAGCGAGCGGCGCGCGAACCTCATCTTTTCCGCATTGTGATACCAACAAAAACACATTTACTGCAATAAAGCTGCGTTTTGTGGCGTCGTTTGTTTATTTTTTACTAACTAAAAACAAACAAACAACAATAATAGCAACATTAAGAAGCTAAAACTCGCGTTACGTTACGCTTACCGTTCCGTTCGCTATTACGCCGATTCGCCGTAAGAATCGTTAACATTTTGTGGCGTCTGACGGCTCCGTTTGTTCATACTTACATGTTGTATGTATGTACATACATATGTATTATAATAATCAATATAACGTACATACATACATAGAATAAAACGAATGCAAGTTGGAACAGGCTTTCAACTTATTTTAACCATTGTATTTGTGTTGTGTGCAGTGCAAGAAGAAAAATAAGAACAATTGAAGAGGACATAACTGCGAATACATAAATAACTATTTAAATAAAACTCTAAAACACATCTGATCGGAACCCCTCCTCAGACTTAAACCCTAACCATGGAACATTTTCATCAAATACAGGTAAGCTTAAGTGCACATACAAACATACATTCATACATACACACACCAAAATACATATATACATATGTCTGTATGTATATTTGCACGAAATATTCTGGCGTTAAGCGTTTAGCTTTGTTTCTTATTTTTCGTCTAGTTGGTGTCGCACGTTAAAGATATTTTTTCCCGCCAACAACAAATACAATAGACAAATACGCACAACTTCAGTTGTTATATTAATACATATGCATGTACATTTACATACATATGTATAAATATACACTCGAAACATGTGTCGGAAAATAAAGATGTACGTACGTACATATGTATTATGTGACGCGCATGAGAGAGTATGGAAATTTTACAATGGCCGAGTTGAAATCTTAAAGCATACACATATGTATGAGCATATGCACAGAAAATACACGCAAAAGTTAAGTGTAGTATGTTGCATTTTGCCAAGTTTTCTGTGCATACATAGAAACAAATGTACATACGTACATACATCTAGGAAGCAAGCATAGGTTGCAAAACTTATTTACGCTCAATTGTCTCTGCATATGACGACGCTACTCGTATGTATATATATATGTACATACATGTATGTATGTATGTACATACAAGCAAAAATTGTATATTGCGTGCGCATCTATGGTCGCCATTTTTTTTTATTTTATTTTGTTACACATTCTGTATTGACTTATAAACATGTTGCCAAATCGGAACACGGCCGAAATTGCATTGCTCAGATTTACATACAAACTATTGTGTATACTTATATTTTAACATTATAAAATTGGAAATGACATGTGCCTCGATTTTATAAATGGTGAGCAAACACGAAAGACTTCACCATTTGTTTGTGTGTGTGTACGCAATACTTACATATGTACATACCTACAAATGTACATCGACTATGAAAAGCAAAAATACAGATGTACATACGCAACATCTGGGCTTGCGTAATCTGAAATTAGCTTAACATATGAATGTCTATGTAAGTATGTATGTTCATACATATGTACATATAAATATGCGTAATTTGCCCATGTGAATTCTTTTCTTTGTATACTGTCTCTTTCTAAAAGAAGCCAACTATAACTTGTATAGTTGTACGTACATACATATGTATGTATGTGTGTAAAAACTCGAAATGCTTTGTTAGTTCTCTCTCGTCGGTCAATATTTTTTTTCTTCAATTGTATGTATGTACATGTTTTCAAGAGAGCGTTTTCATACGTATTTACATCGCAAAGAGCTTTTTTGTATTTTCTCTGCAAAACCCACACATTTATAAATCCGCATACATGTGTTTGTATGTTTTGTCTTTATTTGCTGTTTTTTGCATGTGTTGTCAAGACACCCCTGGTATGAGAAGAATAAAAGAAGAGTCGATAAATTAGTTCATGAACCGTATGAACCTGCTCGTTATTCAAAACGTGACTTATTTACGTACAAGACCCACTCTCAGTTGCGTTGTTTGGCTACTAGAAAATCGCGAACAGCTGATGTGTTTGACAAAACACAATGCAATTTGTTGTTGTTTTGAGAGTCGTGCTCATGCAATACATACCTACATACTTATGCACACACGAACAAACGTATGTACACGCTCTAATACATACAACAGCTTGTTTACATTTTCTACGCATTAATTGCTAATAAGATACATATGTTCGTATGGGCAAAAGTGAATGGAACCATTGAGAATTGGAACGTGCATCGCAGATGTTTGCTCCAACCATTTGGAACTCATGCTCATGCGCGTTTTTACTGTATACTTACATAAATATGCACGTGTCGGTGTGCGTGCGCTCATGTTTAGGTGTATGCATGCTTGCGTGCATGTGTGCTGCTGAGCGTGACAGCCGCTAGCGTCATCAGCCGCCCCAGCCAAAGATGATCGATTTTGGCGCCAAACGCCAACATAAACTAAGCAAAGATTTTCAACTGGCAAACTTTTTATACTTAAATTAGTTTTGCAATTTTTTTTTTTTTATGTGTTTAGTATTATGTTTAATATAGCGACGACGATTTGAATAGTTCTGTGCAAATATACATATTTAGATGTGTTTTAAAATATCATTAAACCTGAATTTCATATTTTTATTTTATTTCAAATGTCGATATTGATTTGATAAGATTATTGATTGATACTTATTGATTTAAGATGATAAATTTAAAACTTTCTAAATTTGAATGAATGTTAGTATTTGTACATCTCCATATACATATATATACCGAGTTTGTGTCAAGTGCGACTCCAGCGCGATAGTTTATTTTGTATTGTTTTGGCAATTTCTATTGGCAAATCCGTATTCGTATTGGCCTCGCACTCACACTTATGCACTTCCCTTTCACGCCCCCCACCGTCCCAACACCAAAAAAACAAACAACACACACACCTATTCATAACAACAACAACCACAACAACAAACTATTGATTAGCAAACAATTCAACACTATCAGCAGCAACTGGCTGCGCAGCAACAACAACAAGCGGCTGCAGTACAACAGCAACAGTTGCAACAACATCAAGTGGTTGTCCAGCAAAATCAACAGCAGGCGCATCAGAATAGCTCCAATACCACGGCCGGCGTTGGCACCCAACAGCTATTCACATATAAAATGGCCAGTAGTTTCCCCAATCCAGCCACGACAATGGCACAGGTTGTTGCCACCTCAAATGCGGGCACTACCGGCTACGATTACCGTTTAAATATGGCACAGGCCGCAGCCGCTGCTGCGGTGCCCGGCTCTCAGTGGTGGTATTCGGCTGCCAATCAGGGCCAAGTTGATGCCAATACAGCTGCACAATTGCAACAGCAACAACAGCAGCAGCAACAGCAACAACAACAGCAGCAACAACAACAGCAGCAACAACAACAGCAACAACAACAGATGCAACAACAGCAACAACAACAGAACGTTATCAATTCGGCCGTAAGTAGCATTATAAAAAGCATAAGCGACAATCAAAAAAACAAATAATAATTTTTGTTAATTATTATTATTATTAAAGAGCCCTATGGTCCGAGGTGGCAAAGCTGATGCAAAACCCAGAGGTCGAATGACCGCTTACGCATACTTTGTACAGACTTGCAGAGAGGAGCACAAAAAGAAGCATCCCGACGAGACGGTTATTTTCGCTGAGTTCTCACGTAAATGCGCCGAGCGATGGAAGGTAATAAACGATGATTAAATTTAGCTGGAAACCCTTATTATTATTTAAAATATTTATTCAAGACAATGGTTGACAAGGAGAAGAAACGCTTTCATGAAATGGCTGAAAAAGACAAGCAACGTTATGAAACGGAAATGCAAAACTATGTGCCGCCCAAGGGCACAGTTGTGGGACGTGGCAAGAAAAGAAAACAAATCAAGGATCCGAATGCGCCAAAACGTTCATTGTGAGTTCGTAGAAAAATTTATTATACTAACATTAACAAAAAAAAAAAAAAACTGCAAGCTTATGATCATATTGTCTAATCATTATTTATTCTTTTTTTTTTTGATTTAAGGTCTGCGTTCTTCTGGTTCTGCAATGATGAAAGAAATAAGGTGAAGGCTCTCAATCCGGAATTCGGTGTTGGCGATATTGCCAAAGAGCTTGGACGCAAATGGTCCGATGTCGATCCCGAAGTCAAACAAAAGTACGAATCGATGGCTGAAAGGGATAAGGCACGATATGAGCGGGTAAGTCCAAAAATAAAACCACAAATTGTTAAAAGTGTATTGTACTTAAATTCTGTGTTTTGTGTGTTTTGTGCAGGAAATGACCGAGTACAAGACAAGTGGGAAAATTGCCATGTCAGCACCCTCGATGCAAGCGTCGATCCAGGCGCAGGCACAAGCAGTACAGAAAGCCGCGTTACTTGCTGCAGCTGCCCAACAGCAGCACCAGCAGCTGGATGAGCAACATGACGACGATGATGGCGATGGTGACGATGATGAGAATCAATAGGTTAAGCAGTAAAATACTCTTCACTATTTATACACTATCGTTGGTCATCACGAACAAGGAATGAATCCAAGATATCGTTGGTTAATCTATTATCAGGTTAACTCATGTGTGTGTTGCATATAAACAACAAGATACAAGTATATGCATGTATACTTATATATAGTATATACAAAAGTATATATATTGATAACAAAACAAAACAAAACAGAAAAAAAACAAGCAAAAAAAGCAAAACAAACCACATATATGAATATATATATATGATGATGAATATAATATTAATTTTTTTTTTTTTTTAATAATAATAAGTAATCAAATTTCCATGAATTACTAAAGGAGAAAATCACAAAGAAACCTTTTATAAGTTTTATTTTAAGAATATAATATTTAAGTATATGGTTAGATTAAAATGGCATTCAACTGTCGGCAAATCTTATTTTTTGTGCTTCAATGATATAAGTTTCTCCTAAATCACGTAAGATCGAATTATTTTATAACTTGAAGAAAAATCCATTATTGTGTATGTCATTATCAGCAAAAACAAAATGTTACCACTAAAACAAAAACCACAAATGAAAACAAAAAAACATACAAACATATGTAAATACATATTAACGTATATATATATATACATATATATATATATATTGGTACATATTTCCCATTTATTAAAGTTAGATGATTCACACCAATTATGAAACTAATTAAAGATGCGTTTACTCATTCGAGTTGCAAATACTCAATGAAGCGTGATAATCTGAAATACTTAACTCAGTGGCGGGTGATATCTCTCTATACATTATTTATGTATATATATATATATATATAAATACATATTAAAACACAAGCACACACACAAAAACACACCCACACACATATATATATATATATGGATAAATATGTATTTATCATTAAATTTCAGAAAACAAACCAAACAGCAAAAATATATTACTAAATTATTGCTACGGATATACATACGATCAGCATTTAAAAAAAAAACAGCTTTTTATTAATCCATAAAAGAAAAGACAAATGGAAAAAAACAAATATTTTTAACGTGAGAAATTCCTCAATATTCACGAATTTTGAATAACATTTTAAATTGCAAAACTCTCCTGAAAGAGGAAGGGCGCCTCAGTTCAATTCTTTTTATATCAATTGATGAAAAGTTTGCGTTTTGTGTTTTCGAATATATATATATATATATATATATATATATTTATATATATATATATATATCTTATTCAACTTTTGATAAGAACTCTTTCTCCATTCGCGATTCAAACGATTTGTTGTAGTTTGTTTTTCTGTGTAAATACATATGTATACATAATTTGATGTTAGATTTCCGATAGTCGCTGGTATGAAATAATAATTATAAATAATAAATAAAAATCATAAACAAAATGCAACACTCAAATGTATTATGAATATAAATAACAAATTATATGTTTTAGGCTGTTGAAACATACTATTCAAGTACCGTACTAACTTATTACTACTAGTACTTGCATAAATGCGTTATAATGAAAACACAATAAGGAATGGCAGGAGGGGCACTTGACTTGAAACAACCGATTGTTGTTTGTCTTGGCCATGTACATACAAACATACATACATACGTACATACATACATACATGAATACATATTGAAGTATTATTTAAACCATTTGGCTAATGCTAACACTAGCTTTCAGCAAGAACATACTATATAAGGAAAGTATTGCCAGTTGCTTGAGAAGGTTTATTTTGGATACCATATCATCCTGATGATCCTTTAAGACAGGCCAATTTACTCAGTTACACACACACACACATATATACGATAGAGTAAATTATGCTTTTTTGATATCGGTAAAATGTGTGCAAGAAAAAAAAATTAACAACAAATAAGAAGAAAAATCTCTTGTTGCGGGGACTTCTCTCTCAATATGTGGCATCCACCCATAATTACTAGATACAAATATATCGGGCAAGATCTTTAAAATATATAGAGTACATACATATATATATGATAGACTTCCTAAACAAAAATTAAACTCACGTAATTCGTGTATGTGCATATTATATACATAGACACTATTTGGATATTAGATAGACTATGGCGTGACAAAGTGATTCACATGCAAGAGAATAGCAACAACAAAAACAAAAACAACAAGTAGCATATATATTTAAATGTTGCTACTTTGTTTAGAATATTGTACACCTGATGATGGTCACGTTATATACCTCAAAATGTATGTACAGATATTATTATCATACCATTAGTACTTTTAATTTGTATTTCATTTGCCAGAGAACAACTCGCCACCGAGATGATATTCTTAGAAGCGTAGAATACTATATATATATATATATATATATATACATATATAAATATGTGTATATATATATATTTATATAACAATAAAAATAATTTTAATTGTTTTTTTTTTTTAAACCGTAATTCTTTACATAATTTACTATAAAAATTCCAGTTCCCCGTGCTTGTTATAAGAAATTCAACTAACACAAATAAACTTTTAGAAAAGTGATACTTTGTTTTTAGTGTATTTCAGTTTAAACATTTACACGTTCTGATTAGTGGCACTGCTCCAAGATCGGTTCTGTATATACTATATGCGTTTATACATTTATATTATCTATGAAGCTCTCCCAAATCCAAAAACCAAAAACCTTTACCATAATACCGTACTATATATACTATATGCAACAAATAAAAAGAAAGAAACAAAACAAAAATATGAAACAAAGAAAAGAAATGCATTGCAACAGTTCTTGGATAACATTTTATGTATGTATGTATATGTAAGTGTGAATTACATTAGCAACACTATGGCTAGCGACTAAGGTATTTTTTTTATTTAATTTTTTTCTATGAACTTACAAATCCTGTAAAAATAGTTGAAAATAAATATGATTTAGCTAGATGTACGCTTATGAAGGCAATTTCGAGAGATGTCGTTATTCGGTTTATTTACGACCCCCTCCCAACACATTTTAGAAATGAAAAGACAAAATAAAACATTAAATTATAGTTTTTACATATTTCTTCAATAAATTCATCACAAGCATTGCTAATGCACATATGTATGACGATACATTTTGTACATACATATGGTGGAGAATTATCACGAAGATTATCTTCGTTCTCGATAGTCAAAAGGATCGGCTAATAAACTATTGGACATCACAATACAATTTCTCGCGCATCAAATAAAAAATTCGAAACCTTTTGGATTTTAAATTTTGGACTACTCCTGTTGCGTCGCGTGAAACTTTTCTATATTATACTCGATTGATCAAAGTTTGAAAAGATTTTCATGTTGCTGGAATAGCGTTAACGGCAATATCTTTAAACGCTCACAACCAATTCCCATAATTTATTACTATCAAAAATGCAGTCCTACCGTTTGTAGACATGAAATCGGAACGAGATCGAAACGAGATCGGTAGTCGTGCAACTTTTTCCAGCCCTGGTCGGCCTGCTTCCTTGCCGACAACTCAAAAGTTAATCAGGTTAGTTTTTACAAAATAGTGTCTCTTTTAGTTTAATTTCCTCATCCATGTCTGCCTTCCAGATAATAAACTATTTGTTGCGTGATATGTATTCAGCGAACCTGCAATTAAAGACGCCACAGTCGTGGTCATTTGGTTGGAAATTTCAATTACACTTGCCAATGAGTTCCTCCTGCAAGTTTTTCTCGAGATCATTCAACACCTTCGAATTTGGCTTGCCCGTTGAACCACAGTTCCAAAAAGTTTCGTTTTCATATATTAAATTGGCAATGGAAGAATTGAAGATGCGCAAATGCAACGAAACTAGAACAATCTCTTTGCTGAATATGTCAACCCTACAAGTCAAGCATGGCACAGAGTCGCGCGGCACAAAAAACGTATTCATTGTCGATACACTGAGCGAATTTATTTATGCGCTCCAAGCGATCGGTAAGGTGCTTCGATTTATATCATCTGTCAATACTTCTTAGTATGGTCTTCGTTAGATGGTATAAACTCTAGCACGTTTTCAAACACTACTACTAATAGCCAGGTGGCAGCACCAAAGCCATATTAGCTATCGAGATATAGCAGGAAGGACACATCTGAACGTATTTCAAATAACGTGGATATAAGTTCCAAGTAGACAAGGAAAAACAGCAAAGAGTGAGAAAACAGATTTTCTATTGCTTGATGAAAATCGCTCATTTTCATTGCTTCATCAATGCGCGCCGAGCACAACCTAAACATAAGTCTTAACAGTACTATGTCCCAGGAAATGGTCATGCGGCACACCGGTTCACTTGGCGACGATTGGCTGCGTGGTGTCATTCCCAACAACATAAAGCCCCAAGGGCCAGTCGCCTCTGAGCGCGATGGGTATGCCAAACTGCTCCAGCAGGAACAGCAAAACTCAAATCCACTAGTTAACAAAAGGCCTCCACATACCATGCACCGCTACGAACCGGGTGCGGATATCACCGATCAGAGCATAGACAGTAATGAATTAAAGGGCATGTCCAAAGAGTGAGTCAATTCGTGCCCCAATGTAATATCATCCTCAATCTGTCCTTTCATGGCATGTTTACAGCTCAAAAATGCAGCCGCTACCTTTATTACGAACTGAAGCGGTCAAGGAACGCCAGAGCTCATCCATCTACTTTGATGAAAATTTTGGGGATGTCTTCAAGGAGAAATGCGAGCGTAAAAAGCAGGAGGACATTCATACAAAGAAACTAGTCCTCCAAGAGTAAGCTATCAATAACCTTTTCGTAAGGTTGAAATTGAATTGGTTATTCTTAACACTCAAATCCCAACAGCGCTGATCAGATAACTAATGAGCGTCGAGGCTATGAGCAAGTGCTGCGAGAAGCCCTAACCAAGCGGCGTGTTCTATCCCAAACTCTGTTTGTGTTAGAGAAGTACCCGAAGGAGAGCGAAGACAGCGTGCCAGAGTTTATACAACTAACTGAGGACCATATGAGACAGTATAATGAGCTGGTGTACGGCATCCCGGATAAGGTAAACTATCCGCGTACTTCTTAATTTATCAATTCATTTACATTTTTATTTAACTGAATGTTAATATTTCCTCTCTAGGTGCTGGTATCCAAGTTTAGCCTAAACATTACTCGTAAAGATATTCGCACATTGATTGGCAGCGGCTGGCTCAATGATGAAGTTATAAACTTTTACATGAATCTTCTGACCGATCGCTCGGAGCAAAACGACGCACTTCCAAGTGTTTATAGTATGAATACGTTTTTTGTGCCGCGCCTACTCCAGGGCTATAGCAATGTCCGACGCTGGACACGCAAGGTGGATATTTTCAGCAAGGACATTATTCCAGTACCGGTGCATGTGAGCAACGTCCATTGGTGCATGGCCATAATCCACATGAAAAACAAAACTATACGCTACTATGACTCGATGGGCATGCCAAATTCGAGGGTGATTAACGCCCTCGAGAAATATTTGCAGGAGGAGTCCATGGACAAGCGCAAGAAGCCGTTCGACACCAGCGATTTTGCCATTGAAAATGTCAAAAACGTGCCACATCAAACAAACGGCAGCGACTGTGGCGTGTTTAGTTGCATGTTTGCTGAATACATAACTCGCAACAAACAGATCACATTCTCGCAGGAGGACATGAAGTACTTCCGTAAAAAAATGGTGCTTGAGATTTGTGGCGGCGAACTTTGGAATAACAAGAACAAAATATAGAACCAAAGCAAAACACACAATTACGGCCGCAGTGTCCATGTGCCGCGATTGTTTATAAAACAAAACCTTTAAACTTTCCATATCGCTGATTAGTTAGTAAAAACTAGATGAGGGTTCTTAAAACTAGTTTAATTTAAACAGAGCATTCAGTATTTTCAGTGCGTTTCTTAACAAGCTTCGTGGTCTTGACCTTTGCATAAGGCATCGGAAGTTAGCTCCGGCCTTTGTAGGGGTCCCCTTTACTTGTCTAGTCATTTTTGTAGAGGACCTATACATTACAAGCGTATAAATCATCTTTCTTCTGGATATTGATAAATGAGGCAATCTCTGTGAAAAAAACCACAGCTTTTGTGAATACGAGTATAACTTCGCAGAAAAAATAAGTAAATTCAAGCCAGGTTGAAAAATTAAATATGCTATTTATATACTGTTACGGCGAAAATAAAATTATTGAATCATACATATATCATAATTAATTTTTGAGAAATAGCACTTTATAATTGCAGCTCCTGCTTTAATTTGAATTTGAAATTTTTGATTGATTCGAGTTTTATTTAAATCAGTTAATTTTTATTGTGTGTGGTTTTCCGCTTCACTTGCTCGACAATTACTTGAAACACGTTAAAACTTGCAAATACATTTTAAGTCAAGTTAATTTGAATAATTTGTGTATGCACTTATTCGCTTAGAAGCATATCTACAAATTTTCTTAAAAATTAACAAGGGGCAATTTTGTTTTTTATTGATTCGAGTCTCATGCTTCATAGAAAACACAGCGTGTACTTTGTTTCTTTATTCTTCATACCCTAGCTGGAGCATATTGGCGTTGAGCGATGTTTGTCATGGTCTGTCCGTCTGCATCAACGCAACTTGTTTCGACACAAGTAAAGACGGATGCTTGAATCTTAGCAAGTATCTTCATAAATGTGCGGGACACAGATAAAAATCTGTTTTTAAGCCTACAAGGTTCTATCTTTATCTTTATCTTTCACAGTTTTTGAGCTACAGCCACCAAATTCGGTTTCACGCCCACTTCTTCTTCAAACAACAACAAAAGAAAACATCAATTTATAATTTTCAAATTATTAAAAATTTATGGAGTGTGTTTATGTGTAGATAATGGAAGACCACGAAATCAAGTTTATTTATTCCAAATTCACAACTATAAAAAGTTTTGATTTTGGATTAGTCATGTTGCGTCGCGTGAAACTTTTCTATATTATACTCGATTGATCAAAGTTTGAAAAGATTTTCATGTTGCTAGAAAAGCGTTAACGGCAACATCTTTAAACGCTCACAACCAATTACCATAAATTATTACTATCAAAAATGCAGTTCACCGTTGTAGACATGATATCGGAACGAGATCGAAACGAGATCGGTAGTCGTGCAACTTTTTTCCAGCCCTGGTCGGCGTACTTCCATAGAAAACACAGCGTGTATTTTGTTTCTTTATTCTTCATACCCTAGCTGGAGCATATTGGCGTTGAGCAATGTTTGTCATGGTCTGTCCGTCTGCATCAACGCAACTTGTTTCGACACAAGTAAAGACGGATGCTTGAATCTTAGCAAATATCTTCATAAATGTGCGGGACACAAATAAAAATCTGTTTTTAAGCCTACAAGGTTCTATCTTTATCTTTATCTTTCACAGTTTTTGAGCTACAGCCACCAAATTCGGTTTCACGCCCACTTCTTCTTCAAACAACAACAAAAGAAAACATCAATTTATAATTTTCAAATTATTAAAAATTTATGGAGTGTGTTTATGTGTAGATAATGGAAGACCACGAAATCAAGTTTATTTATTCCAAATTCACAACTATAAAAAGTTTTGATTTTGGATTAGTCATGTTGCGTCGCGTGAAACTTTTCTATATTATACTCGATTGATCAAAGTTTGAAAAGATTTTCATGTTGCTAGAAAAGCGTTAACGGCAACATCTTTAAACGCTCACAACCAATTACCATAAATTATTACTATCAAAAATGCAGTTCACCGTTTGTAGACATGATATCGGAACGAGATCGAAACGAGATCGGTAGTCGTGCAACTTTTTTCCAGCCCTGGTCGGCGTACTTCCTTGCTGACAACTCAAAAGTTAATCAGGTTAGTTGTTCTTACAAAATATTATCTCTTTTAGTTTAGTTTCCTCATCCATGTCTGCCTTTCAGATTATAAACTATTTGTTGCGTGATATGTATTCTGCGAACCTGCAATTAAAGACGCCACAGTCGTGGTCATTTGGTTGGAAATTTCAAATACACTTGCCAATGAGTTCCTCCTGCAAGTTTTTCTCGAGATCATTCAACACCTTCGAATTTGGCTTGCCCGTTGAACCACAGTTCCAAAAAGTTTCGTTTTCATATTTTAAATTGGCAATGGAAAAATTGAAGATGCGCAAATGCAACGGAACTAGAACAATCTCTTTGCTGAATATGTCAACCTTGCAAGTCAAGCATGGCACAGGGTCATATACATACATTCATATATCTGCACAGTACGCGCGGCACAAAAAACGTATTTATGCGCTACAAGCGATCGGTAAGGTGGTTCATACAAAAGTATTTCTTTGCTAGCGACTTATATCATCTGTCAATACTTCTTAGTATGGTCTTCGTTAGATGGTATAAACTCCAGCACGTTTTCAAACTACTAATATCCAGGCGGCAGCACCAAAGCGGTATTAGCTATCAAAGTTATGACAGGGAGGACACAACTGACGCACTTTCAAATAACGTCTGAACGGCAATAAGTGCCAAGTAAGTGAAGTGACAGGAAAAAACATAGGAAAGAGTGAGAAAACAGATTTACTATTGCTTGATGAAAATCGCTCATTTTGATTGCTTCAAAAACTAGTATTGAAAAATTAATAATCCTGTTTTTTTAGCTGATGGTAACAGCCAAATGATTAATAAAAAACAGCGCATGGAGCAAGATAATAACACCAATCCGACTCAGAAGAGTCTCTCCATGTTCAGTGAAACACGGACGCGTGTGCGCAATACACAATGTCCCGTTAATGCCCATCTATCGGACACCGAGGAGCAGCATCAAATTGAAATCAATATGGATCAACCATTTGCTGGTCGTCTTGCCGGTACGGCAACAAAACCGACCTCCAAACCGGTACGAAATGACGGACGTTTGTCTGGACATGCTAGCCCCATGTACGATACAGAGACTAGGCCTACCATGACGGAGAATCAGCGCGTCGAGCACAACCAAAATATAAGTCTCAACAGTACTATGTCCCTGAACGGTGGCGATCGTTTGACCCGTGGCGGGGAAAAGTCAATGTCAAAAATCTTAATGCTGTTCACCGGTTTTTGTGCCGACGATTGGCAGCGCGGTGTCATTCACAACAAGATAAAGCCCCAACGGCACGTCGCCTCTGGGCACAATGAGGGGCTGCTACAGCGAACAGCAAACCCGCTGGTAAAGAAAGACATGCACCGCTACAAACTGGGTGGCGATATCACCGATCTAAGCACAGGCAGTACTGAATCTAAGGGCATGTCCAAAAAGTGAGTCTATTCGTGCCTCAATGTTATATCATCCTCAATCTGTCCTTTCATGGTATGTTTACAGCTCAAAAATGCAGCCGCTAGCTCTAACGCTAAAATATAACATATTGAAACGTCAGAGCTCATCCATCTATTTTTCTGAAAAGTATGCTGATGTTTTCAAGGATAAACGCAGGCGTATAAATAAGGAGGCGAATAATACAAAGAATCTAATCCTTGAAGAGTAAGCTATCAACAACATTTTTGTAAGGTAAAATTGAATTTGTTATTCCTATCACTCAATTACCAACAGAGTCAACCAGACAAATTATGAACGTCAAGCCCGTGAGCAAGTGCTCCGAGAACCCTTTCCCAAGCCGAGTGCTCTACCAAAGACTAACAAGCTTCGGCAACGTCAGAGCTCATGTATCTTTTTTTCTGAAAACTATGCGGATGTTCTCAAGAAGAAACACAGGCGAATAAATAAGGAGGCGAATCATACAATAAAGCTAATCCTTGAAGAGTAAGCTATCAACAACATATTTTTAAGGTTGAAATTGAATTAGTTATTATTATCACTCAAATGCCGTCAGAATCCACCAAGCAATGGAGGAGCTTCAAACCTATGAGCAAGTGCTGCGAGAAGTCCTATCCAAGCGGCTTGTAAAAGCACAAACTCCGTTTGTGTTAGATGAGTACCGGAAGGAGTTGCTAGAAGACAGCGTGCCAGAGTTTATACAACTATCTAAGGATCATATAAGGCATTATAATGAGCTGGTCACCGGCAATCTCGATAAGGTCAACTATTTATCAATGCATTTACATATTTATTTAACTGAATGTTAATATATCCTCTCTAGGTGCTGGTATCCAAGTTTAACCTAAGCATTACTCGTAAAGATATTCGCACATTGATTGGCAGCGGCTGGCTCAATGATGAAGTGATAAACTTTTACATGAATCTTTTGACCGATCGCTCGGAGCGAAACGACGCACTTCCAAGTGTTTATAGTATGAATACGTTTTTTGTGCCGCGCCTACTCCAGGGCTATAGCAATGTCCGACGCTGGACACGCAAGGTGGATATTTTCAGCAAGGACATTATTCCAGTACCGGTGCATGTGAGCAACGTCCATTGGTGCATGGCCATAATCCACATAAAAAACAAAACTATACGCTACTATGACTCGCTGGGCAAGCCAAATTCGAAGGTGTTGAACGCCCTCGAGAAATATTTGCAGGAGGAGTCGATGAACAAGCGCAAGAAGCCGTTCGACACCAACGATTTTGTAATTGAAAATGCTAAAAATAAGCCACTTCAAACCAACGCTAACGACTGTGGCGTATTTAGTTGCATGTTTGCTGAATACATAACTCGCAACAAACAGATCACGTTCTCGCAGGCGGACATGGAGTACTTCCGTAAAAAAATGGTGCTTGAGATTTGTGGCTGTGAACTTTGGAGTTAAGATGTAATAATATAAAAATTTATAAAACCATAATATGACGTGTTTGTCGATCGCTGATGTGTCCTTCGATCCGAGCTCGCTTCTATGCTGTGGACCTGTGCTAGACCAAGAAAGCATATTTGGCTAGTGTTAAACTGTAATTTGAAAACAATTTTGTGATTAACGTGCAGAATCTACCAACAAAGCTGGTAAATAGCAAATTCGATCAAAATGGGAAACCTCTATAGCATTTGGTTTTCTTTCAACGCCAAACCACACTTTAAACGATTCACCTGGGCAGTACGCAGCTTTCAACCAACGGACTTGGCGATCACTTGTATAGGTGGGAGAGCAAGAGCTGTTCTCGTCGATTCGCAATAGGCCGAAATCCGCTTAGGCTACCCGCAAGCATTACTCAAGTTGTTAATGGTTTTTTACATACATAACACAACACCTTTGCCATATCTAATTTTTTTTTTATTAAAATCAATGAAATACAAGCATTGCTAATTAAATTTAAATTATCACTAACTAAATTTTAGTCATCTAGTTTAGAGAATTTTTCAAAAGGAAATCTTTGTCTTAACAATTTTCTCGTGAATATGTACATATAAAAGATCATAAGCCATTCATAGGCAGCGAATATGTACATCTATGTAAGGATCATAATTATTTAGAAATTACTTACTGCACACTTATTCCACCAGGACATAAATCCTTTGGTTGCTTCAATTTGGAAACACGATTTATTTAATTTAAAACTATATGCAGCTTAATATCAAAAGTTGTAATTATTTTCTATACTTTCGATAAGAAAATATCAATCATTATTGTTGTTAGTATCTTTATTTATTATACGCGTTGTTTTCGCATTTTGTGTTAGTGTTAGTGTGTCTCCAGGGAAGTTTGTCTCAGTTGACATCTTAAATGTTACATTTGATGATTATCTCAATCTCTTAGACAATAAGCGTGTGGACTAAAAAAACATAATGTGTGCTCTCACTAATTGTGTTTGAATGTGTATGGGAGATAGTGAATGTTGATGACGAAAAAACAGAACAGTTTAAAAAATCACGCGTTCAATACCAAAAATATAATAGAAAAAAAATAATAATAATAAATAAATAGTTCCAATTTATCTTATCTATACAGATGGTGTTCGTTTTGTTTTTGTGTTACTTTGAAATTGTTGTCCATATGCATTTAACGCTTTGATTATAAGAACTCTACAACCAGAGTTCACCGCCACAAATCTCAAGCACCATTTTTTTACGGAAGTACTCCATGTTCTCCTGCGAGAATGTCAGCTGTTTATTGCGTGTTATGTATTCAGCAAACATGCAACTAAACACGCCACAGTCGCTGCCGTTTGTTTGATGTGGCACATTTTGTACATTTTCTATTACAAAATTGCTGGTGTCGAACGGCTTCTTGCGCTTGTCCAATGACTCCTCCTGCAAATATTTCTCGAGGGCGTTCAACACCTCCGAATTTGGCTTGCCCATCGAGTCATAGTAGCGTATAGTTTTGTTTTTCATGTGGATTATGGCCATGCACCAATGGACGTTGCTCACATGCACCGGTACTGGAATAATGTCCTTGCTGAAAATATCCACCTTGCGAGTCCAGCGTCGGACATTGCTATAACCCTGGAGTAGACGCGGCACAAAAAACGTATTCATACAATAAACACTAGGAAGTGCGTCGTTTCGCTCCGAGCGATCGGTCAGAAGATTCATGTAAAAGTTTATCACTTCATCATTGAGCCAGCAGCTGCCAATCAATGTTCGAATATCCTTACGAGTAATGCTTAGGCTAAACTTGGATACCAGCACCTAGAGAGGAAATATTAACATTCAGTTAAATAAATATGTAAATGAATTGATAAATTAAGAAGTACGCGGATACTTTACCTTATCCGGCTTGCCGTACACCAGCTCATTATACTGTCTCATATGATCCTCAGTTAGTTGCATAAACTCTGGCACGCTGTCTTCGCTCTCCTTCGGGTACTTCTCTAACACAAACAGAGTTTGGGTTAGAACACGCCGCTTGGTTAGGGCTTCTCGCAGCACTTGCTCATAGGCTCGACGCTCCTTAGTTATCTGATCAGCTCTGTTGGGATTTGAGTGTTAAGAATAAATTCAATTTCAACCGTACAAAAACGTAGATAGCTTACTCTTGAAGGACTAGTTTCTTTGTATGAATGTCCTCCTGATTTATACGCTCGCTTTTCTCCTTGAAAAGATCTGCATAGTTTTCAGCAAAATAGATAGATGAGCTCTGGCGTTCCTGGACCGCTTTAGTTCGTAATAAAGGTAGCGGCTGCATTTTTGAGCTGTAAACATACCATGAAAGGACAGATTGAGGATGATATTACATTGGGGCACGAATTGACTCACTCTTTGGACATGCCCTTTGATTCATTACTGTCTATGCTCAGATCGGTTATATCCGCACCCAGTTCGCGGTGCATGTTATATGGAGGCCTTTTGTTAACCAGTGGATTTGATTTTTGCTGTTCCTGCTGGAGCAGTTTGGCATACTCATCGCGCTCAGAGGCGACTGGCCTTTGGGCCTTTATCTTTTTGTGAATGATACCGCGCAGAAATTCGTCGCCAAGTGAACCGATGTGCTTCATGTCCCTTGGTGGTATTAGCTTCTCAGACTCACGAGATGTAGTAGGCCGGATCAAACGATCGCCATCGTGAAGGGACATAGTGTTGATGAGATGAATGTATTGGTTGTGCTCGGAGCGCTGATGCTCCAACGTAAGCATACTGGTGCGCCTGGGCCCTGTATTGTACATATGGCCGGCATGTCCATTCAAACGAATATCAGATGACGATGAGCTGCTGGAGTGGTGTGGATAATTCAGGTCTGCTGCAAAGCCATTTGTGCCATACCGTACTGCATCCGAGTAGGTCGGTTTTGTTGCCTGACCGGTAAGACGATCAGCAAACGATTGATACATATTGCTCTCAATTTGATGCTGCTCCTCGGTGTCGTATAGATCGACGTTAATGGGAGTTTGTGTATTGCGTACACGCGTTTGACGCGTCTGTGGTTCACTGAACATGGAGAGACGCTTCTGTGTTTGATTGATGTTATTCTCTTGCAGGCCATTGCGCTGCTGTTTATTTGCCATGCGGCTGTAATTATCAGCTTTTAAAGGAATAAAAAAAATGTCTTAATTTTATATTCTAAATCATTGAGAATGAGCGGTTACCATCAAGTAACAGAAATGTTTGTTTATGTTTTTTCTCACTCTTTTATGGTTCATTTTTTCTTCTTCTCTTTTCTATGGCTAAAATTTCAACTTACCGTCATTCGGCATAAATTTAGGAAATGTATTATCCACTCGACGATACTTGAATATGCGATCAGATGTGTCCTCTTTGTTGGAACTTTGATAGTTGGAATGTAAAGTCAAACAAATGGATGCGTTAAGATTTGCAAAATTCTTAAAACTGCTGTCGATAACGTTAAAGAAAATAAAAATATTTACCTGCGTTTGAGTTTGCTGACGCGTTCGCTGTTATCGCCAGCAGTGTTGCCTGGATCCTTGGCTTTGCTCTGGCGGCCCGAAAACCATTGAAATACCTTGCTAAACAAATCAAAGCCCATTGGATCTGGATTTTCGGCAGAATCTTTCTTTTTTCTATTGATTCTGGAGAAATAATCGTTAATTCGATTATTAATGTCGCTGGGTTGTATAGGTTTGGAAGATGAAATCGAGGTTGTTGTTGCTAAATTTGTTGCTGCTTCTGCCGTTATGCTTCGCAAAGATTTGTGCACATTTCCCACCTTACGCTCCACCCCACCAGGGCCAAAGATCTCGGTAAGGGCGTCTGTGATTTCAAGGCGACACCCTTCTTCTGCCTCTTCCGGCTCTGCTACTTTCTCAGGTCCTATGAAACTAAACGTCTGTTCGGCTGTATCTGCAACTTCAAAATATGTAGGATAATGCACCGGATGCTCAGGCAGAACATCAGCTGGAAGAGGGTCTTGCTTGACCGTATTAAACGGATATGGTGGTTGTTGATGGTTTATTTGTGAAGCTCCAGCGCCAGCGCCATTTGTCACAAGGGCTGCATTCCAATCAAAGCCGTTAAGTGACAATGCCTGCTCCGGACTCCAAATGGCTCCGCTGGCCGCCACAGTTGCTCGACCGATTGGCAGTATGTTGAATATATTCCACGCACACTGTCTCAGCAGCGTGCAATCCTTTGCAAACTGCGAAAATTAACAGAAAAGAAAAACTATCAATTTGAAGAACTTTACTTGTCAACTATTAAGTTGTATGGCCGCCATTTGGTGTTTGCTGCGGCACCCAAAGGTAAATTTCGCGCGCCAGACGTGTTGGCACAAAAAACGGCAATGAGGAAAGAAGAGCAGCAATATCATGCAGCGCTTTGTTTTTGCCTAATAAAAGTAACCAAAGCTACAATCTAGTTATTGCATTTACACAAAAAATAGACAAACTTGACAAAATTTATTGCCGGCTGACGCGCTTTTGACGCCGCTTTTTAAAGTTGTCACCGCAAGTGGTAACGATTTCAACGTAGTATATGGCGTTGAACATTGCACTTATTAAAAGCAAAGCTTACCGGTTTTTTTGTAACTTGCGTTAAATGTACAATACAATTTGCAGCAATAAATAATCAGAGAAATAAATTCACTGCCAAAAACGTAGCGTGCTGGCGGACCTTCCGACAAATCGAAACAAGGTTAATGTATCGATATATCGTCAAAAGTAACTAAAAAACCAAGTAAAAGTACTGAACGTATTTATTTATAATTTGGTTTTTATAAAAATGTTATGAGGCTTTTTTTATATTGGTATATAATTTAGTTTGCATTGCAGTTTCTTTGGATGCTTAAGAACTTATTTTCAACTAACTTTTAAAATTACCAAAAAAAAAAAATAGTGTTGCCTAATATTCGTTTGGTGGCACTGCTCTTTCGCCTATCGAAACTCGATAATTAAAATTTGCGGTGTAAAATCAAAAACAAAAAATGGCGGCTGTTCTGCTTATAAAAGAGACAGCTACAGAGTTAATAAATTCTTTATTTTACCGTTTTAAAAAATGGTTTTGCTGATCAGCTTACATTAGTCTTTGCCCTGGCAGCAAACAAACAAAAAGTTCCACAGCAATGTTGTGACACCATATAAAGCGCCCGCCAGGCCTACAGTTGCCTGGAAAGAATAGTTCACAACGACCCAATGAGCTAGGGCACCCCAAATGAGTATCAACAGACCATTGGTAAAGTGGACAGGTCTTCGAATCGCCGTCCAATTTGCGCGCGTCATGCCCAACTGAAAGACCATCTCCTGCAGAAAGGCGGTGACCACCTGGCCAAAGCCCAATAGCACAGCTGAAACGCTTAGCAGTAGCTTCGACGTGGAGAAGCTTATAACTAAAGGACGTTTTATATTGGAGGTGAGTTAGAAATAAACACGAATTAGTTAGAAAGTACTTACAAATAAGCGCTAGAAACTTGCAAATGCTGCCCAATGTGTACCATTCGAGCTTACGGTTGTACAGACTTGACCCGAAGCGCGGAGTCATCAGCGAAAAGCACATCCATGGAAAGGCCAGCAGCGAAAAAAGAAATGGTATTTCGGCATTCTTCAGCGCATGATGGCTTACCGCCAATCCTGGCAGCACTGTCAGGCACATCACATAGCTAAAGATGTCCGCAGAGAGAAGGAGCGTGCTCGCATATAGCTGCGGCACCAAAAGCGCCTGATGTAGCGGCATTGCAATCTTATCCAGAAGATTCCACCACAGGTGTGATGTTACCGCACGGGACATGCGGCGGATGCGGTGCTGTCATCAAAATAATATCAGCGAATATGCAAGTGTTCAAATAAATAAACAGACATCAATAAGGCGCAGGCAGTGTAATGCAAGAGCGAAAAAAAGCAGCAATTCAAACGGCCTTAGTGTGCAAAAATGTTGAAGCACACAGCGAACTGTATGTAGTATGTACATATATAGTATGTTTTCTGTGTATTATGCTGTGCATGAAATAACGGTAAACAAAACCAGCTGAGAGAGCCAAAGATAGCACGAGAGCGATAAAATTCCAAAGCCAATCGTTTTTTTTTTTTGGCGTGGATGTGTTTGAATGGATATTGTAGGGTTATAACTTAATAACAACTAATATATATTGCTGCGGCTACCGATATTCTTTGATTCAAATCGCATTGCAATTACACATCCAAGTAAGTCGGACAAATGAACAAAGTTACATATGTATGTACATACATACACATGTATGTTTCACTTACCAAATTCGCGTATGCCTCAGGAAGCGGTGATGAGCTGCCGGTACCGACTTGATTTGGAAGACTCTGCGGGTAGAGCCGACCATTTGAATATGACTTATGGAGCATTTGTGACTGTGACATGCTGTAATTATCGATTGTGGCATTACTGGAACGCATCATGGAAACGGTCTCATCCTCTTCGGGTATGATCTCCATTATTTCAACGCCATTGGGATTCATATAGGTGACATATGCCTCATCCGTAGCCAGCATATAATTGCTGTGCGTATCGACAACCGCAGCGGCCACCGCTGCCACTGGCCCCGATGAGCCAGACTGACCTGTGCCGCTCATCTCTGTGGCCGGATTACGCCAAGACATCGCTATTGTATCAAGTCCATCCAACTGGTCGGCCACAAAGTTGGCTGCCAGTGCTCCACGTAGAGGTAGCGCACCAAAACCAGTTTCCGCCTTAATCACTGAAATGCGCTTGGTAGTGAAGGCATCCTCGCGATGCTTGGTTATGATGAGGCTCAATGGTATAAGATTCACCAGCATTGCTGACATAAGGACTATTGACTGTGCGGTTCCATAAAGTGTCCGCAGACTTGTAAACACGAATGAGAGGAACAACTGGCAGAAGGCCTCGCCACACAGATGAATTGTTTTGCGCACATACTTATCCTCGCGTGGCCGCACTGCCTCCAATATGACATGCGTCTTCCACAGATACAGGCTGGAGCCAATACCTTAAAACAAAAAACAAAACACTTAAAAAATTTGCAATTCCAATCGATATCGAATCATAAAGGCTTACTGACCAGCAAAACAGCCGTAGAAGACAATCGCTACGATTTGAGTGGTGTTAGTGACAATCACCCAGGCGGATGAGAAAAATATGCCGCTGATCATTAGCGAGAGGCATGTGATCAATGTGGCTAGCAAGAAGATTCGTCTGTATTGATTTGTTTCGCGCGCTCGCCCACCGTACTCTGTGTCCAGATGCTCCATGATGGAGCGGCATAGTTCACCGGTTGCCTGATAAACGATTGCTGGCCAAATGCGCAGCACTAGATCCTTGTCCGATTCGACAACGTTGCCATACAAATATGCCGGCGTTGCCAGAAAGGCCTAAGAGCACACACAGAGAAAAAGAGAAGACAGAGAGGGAGACTAAGTACACTTAAGAGAGCACTTGCATAAGTAAGAGAAATGTTTGAAATAGGCGAGCAGGCAAGAGTTTACTATTTACGTGTATGGCAAAGCCGCAGAGCATATACTTCTGTTGAATGTGCTTCTTGACCACCCGACGCCGTTGGACTCCGGCCGTGGCCCGAGCAGCGGCTCGACGAACGGGATTGCCACCAGCTGCTGCGACTGTCGTTGCCATTCCGTGCTCCCTGCTAAATACAATAAATAACAATGGGCTTTCTACGTCGTTACGCGTCCCGTCTCGTTTAGATCAACTTGAACTAATCCGATTTGGGATCCGTTTTGCTATTCGTAAGGAATGTACTGTGTGTGGTGCTGTGTGAGGTGCGTCGTCTGGCCGTTAGCATTCATCATTTTACCAAACCGAAAACTCGTTAAGATAATGGCAAAAAAAAAAAAAACAAAAAAACCTGTGATAATAATCGCGCTTATCACTTGGAAGATATCTACATACAAACATGCACAGACTGTTGCATTAAGTCTCTTAACATGTTTATATGCGTGCGTTAGTGTGTGTGTGTGGGTGTATCTATCTGTCTATCTCTGTGGTTGTATGTCAGAGATTTACGTCAGATACTAACACACAAACGAAAATATGTAGAACGTTTTGTTTTGCCGTTGACGCTGTTGTCGTCCCGGAGTTGATTATGTTTATGACCATACCACAAACTACAGCTGATCATCAGACATCAACGCATTCTGATAACGCGTTGCATACAATTCGGATATACTTCAAGTGAATTTTGTATTATTAAATAGTGGTATATCAACTAAATTAGGTAGGTTGACTCTCAAATCGGTGACTTTATCGTAACTTCTAATTGTAAACCAATTGATTGAACCTCATAATCTACAAACTTATTCTGAATCACTTTTACAATGTTCAGACTTATCTTATAAAGTCCTGAGTTCTGAGCTTACATACACAAAAAGTGTTCGACTTTCTTTAAAGTCGGTGAAAATAACAAATATAATATTTACTCAACAAACAAGCTCCCTGAAGAAGACAACAAATTTTGAAATGTGACTTGATTAGAATTTATAATACAGCTATACATTCGAAGATCTAGCACAACAGTCAAATATATCTTACAGTTTATAAACATTTTATCACCACTGCATATCTTAAATAAATATTATTAGCTAAGTGATTCATACCTCTAGAATAAAGCGCAGATACGTCAACCCGCCCTGTCCAATTGGGGTCCATCCAAAAAATTATCACATCAACACATTTAAGTAACGCCTCTGCCGCCTGACCTCCTATCGCGCCTATCCTATCATCAACACCATATCTTTACACACTTCCGTTTCGCATCCGCGGACAGAGACAGCACGAGATTGAGTGTGACAATGAATGAAAGGGAGGGAGGCTTTAGAAGGCATGGCGCATTGGACGTGGCAGGTGCGCATTCGCACATCTGATTTTATTGCTTTACAACGTGACGTAAAAGTAGCAAAATATTTTTATTTGCGCTATATATAGTATATACTATATATACTAAGACAGACGGGAAATGGTGAGATAGGGCCATCTTCGTAACTAAGGTGCTAGGGTTGCTGATAAGCCTCAGCATCCGGCGACGAGAATCTGCTATATAATAGGGTGTGGGTAATGCCAGTAGCTCATACAACGATCGACCGAAGTTAGCCACAGGCAACACGATGACGACGACAATAACCAGAAGAACAACTAAAACAGCAACAACAACAACAATGACATTCAACTCGATGCTATTCTTTTGTGCGGCCCTGGTGAGTCCTCAATGCAGGCACCATAACAAGGATGTGGAATAAGCTAACACTTCTCAAATCAATTCCAGCTAATGAGCATGTCCTGCAGCATTCTTGCCCAATCGGATGCGTGGAGCGAAACAACAACCGTTAGCGAAGGCAGCGGCGGCTGGGAAGTAACAATCATTGGTACAGATCAGTCCGAGCTAACGACCTTACCAGAGGAGCCAACAACGGCTGCCATTGAAGAACTTGATACAACAACACCAACTAACTCGGAAGATGGCGGAGCCGAGACCACTCTAAGTCCCATCGAGTCGGAGCCGGAGACAACCGCACAACCCAATATTGATCCACCATCAAGTAGTCCTAGTGGCACAGAGGAAGGTTCTGGCGGTTCCGTCGGCCCCAGCGAGCAGGAGTCTTCTCCCAGCCCCAACGAGCAGTCCTCCACTTCCAGCCCAATCGAACAGGAGTCTTCCCCTAGCCCCAACGGGCAAGAGTCTTCACCCAACCCCAACGAGCAGGCATCTTCCCCGATCCCCAACGAGCAGTCATCCACTGTCGGCCCAAGCGAGAATGTGCCAACGACTGCTGAACCCCAAACAACTATAACCACCATTGCCCCAACGCCTCCTGCACCGCCTGTATTTGAATGCCAGAGTGCGGGTCTGTTCCCACACATAAGTGGCGATTGTCAACGCTTCCACAATTGTCTGATAAATCCGCTAACCGGTGAGCTGCTGGACTTTGATATGGTATGTCCACCTTTGTTGGCCTTTTCGCCCACACACCGTCGCTGTGTGCTTGATGTGTCCCCATGCAAGAACGATGATTTTACCTGCTCGAGCCCTGGCCGTTTTGCTGGCAGCGACAATACCTACTACTATAATTGCGTGGTGGGGCTGCAAGGTGGCTTCCACAAGTACATTGTGCGTTGCTCGGCGGGTCAACGTTTTGAGCCATTGTTTAAACGTTGCTGGCGTTACGACTGGACCCAGCTTTATCCCGGGCAGGCACTGGAGGAAACAGATTTGGCGGCCATTAAGCGTGAACAGAAGGAGTTTAAGGCTGAGGAGAAGTTGCGCTTGAAAGCGGCAAAGAATGAGGAGAAAGAGGCGCTCAAGCAGAAGAAACTAGAGGAGAAACTGGCCAAGAAGGCGGCCAAGGAGCAGGCCAAGCAGGCAGCCAAGGAAGCCAAGGAGCTGGCCAAGGCAAACAAGCCGGCATCCGTGGAGAGCGCCGAGTCTCCCGAGCAGGCCAGCCTTGAAAACTAAAGCATTATAAGTTCCAGTCCAGAAATCTATGTTGGTGTATTAAAGCCTAGTTTCATTTTAGTTATGATTGTTAAATAGTTTTTTTTTTTTGTTTTCCCCTTTTTGCATAAATAAAGACGTAGAGTTCTTTAATAAATATGTTGTTTATGTGTACTTTTCTCGCCATATGCTGAAGCGCCTCGTTTATCAGCTAATCGGACGCAATCTTAACGATTGTCAAAATGTTGTTTGTTGCTGACTATAAAAGAACCCATCCAAGTGGCTATCCAGTTAGTCTGTCGAAACAAGTAACGAGTAACAATCGAATCACTTACAATTTATGTCCAACAAGGAAACTGTCACATACAAATAAAAAGGATTAAAATGTTTAACTTTCGATTGGCATTTGGCGCCACCTGCTTATTACTGATCGCTGTTGCCGAAGCCGAAATCAGCCAACTCTGCAGTCAAACCGGCTTCATTGCGCTCGTGGATAATGCGCAGGAATACTTGATATGCGATGAACGCTCAAATGGTGACTACGACCTGAAACGTTTAAGATGCCAGGACAATATGGTGTTTAACTCGGGGATGACCAAATGCGTTGCGTTGCTTCTTGATTCTGTCCCTGCTGACGGTGCAGACATTGAGAGCCCTACCATCTCAACAGGGCATTATGATGAGAGCACAACTGAAATAACAAAGGTCACCGATACCACCGAAAAGCCTACAGAAAGACCTGTAACCACCGAAAAGCCTACAGATAAGCCTGAATCTACCGAAAAGCCAACAGATAAACCTGAAACCACCGAAAAGCCAACAGATAAACCTGATACCACCGAAAAGCCAACAGATAAACCTGATTCCACCGAAAAGCCCACTGATGGATCTGAAACCACCGGGAAGACAACAGATAAACCTGAATCCACCGAAAAACCGACAGATAAACCTGATAACACCGAAAAGCCCACTGATGGATCTGAAACTACCGGGAAGACAACTGATGGACCTGAAATCACCGCAAACCCGACAGATAGACCTGATACCACCGAAAAGCCCACTGATGGATCTGAAATCACCGGGACGACAACAGATGGACCTGAAACCACCGGTAAGACAACAGATAAACCTGATACCACCGAAAAGCCCACTGATGGACCTGAAACCACCGGGAAGACAACAGATGGACCTGCAACGACTGAAAATCCTGAAAAACCCGCAAATATGTGCCCCACCACAGGCTTTTTTCCAGTAACAGCCAACTGCTCTCAATACGTACTATGCTATGAAGATGCAAATGGTGATGTACAAATGAAAAATATGGAGTGTCGGACTCCCATGCAGTTCGATCCAAAGGAAAGATATTGCTCTGCAAACTATAAATGCAATCAGAATTGAGCCAAAAGCATTTTAAATGTTGAAGTAAGAGTGAAGAAATAAACTTTTCCGCTGTAAAGCACTACGAAATGCATAACTACATATATCAATATTTTTTTTTTTGTCTTTCCCTATGGTTTATATATATACATATATGTTAAATTTTTTTTTTTTTTGAATAAATTGTAGTTTAATTGATGTCAATTTGTTGAAAAGTTTATCTCGAATAGGACTTAAAATCACTTTCATTTGGGTTTTAATTAAAAATATTTATGACATCGATAAGATGACAAATCCATTTGTGCTGGTGCGTTGTTTTATTTATATATATAGTATTATCTTATCTGTGGCACTTCAAGTTTTTCAATATTTAAGTGCTTAATTAAACATATAGAATAGTGATTTAGTAAAGATTCCGTTGTCGCTCTCCGTGAAAATTACGCCTTGTAGTATTAAGATATATAATACAACGATTTTTAATAAGCATGTTCTAAAATAAATCCAATTCTTATCAGTGTTAACTATAGTGAATAACTGTCAAGATTTCCATAAGGTTTTTCTATTCTAATGCAACTTTTCATATCACAACCACATAATAAATACAGAGAGTAAAGCTCATCAAATATTTGTGTTTTGGACTGTTTACCGAATATATTTATTATTGCATTCAGAAGGTTAACATTATCTTCTATACATTTTCTTAATAAAAAGATGGTTATCTTGACATATTTAAGATAAACTTAATTGTAAAAAATAAAAGACAATTGCGCTTATAAGAATTTCCCAAAACATATAATCTAATCTGCGTCATACCTTATAGAGATTACACTTGCACAATATGCGAATCATCCAACGATTTTAAGTGACAAGGGTTTTTTTTGTTGATGTTTAAAAACTATCTAATCTCTTTAAATATCACCTGTCATAGACTTATGTTGAAAACATTGCAATGACATAGAACATCCCAAACGAAGATACAATCTCAAGTTTATTGAATAGTTGCCATTATAAATGGAATTTTCTTTAACTCTTTCCTAAAAACTCAATGAATTATGGGCATAAACAGCTGAGAAGCAAGCCTACTGTGTCGTCTGATTAATGTGGAGCATATGTAGTATATAGTATAGTATGTATGCCAAGAAATCGGAAATGGTTACTAACGTTGAATATGCAAGTAAATCGCATACCGGCCTCCTCAACTCAATGAATTCTCAAATGAGTGAAAGTCGGCGACGCGTCGATTGCATAAGCAGCTAGAGGGGGAAGTGTTGTTAGAGATGGTAGTGGGGGAGGGAAAAAGGGGAAGAGCCAACGAAGACGAAGCGACGAACTTCGTCGCTTGGTTGGACAATTGCGCATGCGCGTAACTCGTTAAAATTATTTTTAACTCTGGCGACAATTAAAGCAGGCGGCCGCTTCAGCTCCAATCCCTCAAATGCTTTTCGCTTCTAATGCAAAAAGTATTCCGGCATTTGGACGCAGTCCAGGCACGTAGCCCTCCCCTCTTCCCCTTGACTAGCTTGCCAGTTAGTTGCAGATGATGTGATAAGAGCAGCGCTAAAAATGAGACGAGCTATGTACGTGAACAGTTAGCGTTTGTGCCATTTGGCCCTAAACGATCATACAACAAAATACAAGCAAAATGTATCTTTTAAGCCATTAGGCAGCTCAACAGCAACATCTGCCTGCATCCACAAAAAAAAAAAAAACAAAAAAAAAAGTTAAATATTGTAAAACTAACAGTGATGGGGTTTTGTTCCTCACTTTCTTTCGGCAGGTGTTGCGTAGCTGACCCAGCAAACAAAAGTCAACTATGGTAGCAGTAAACAAACCGAAAAACAAATCACAAACATTTCGTGCGAACCTTTTTTTTTCCGTTCATTATTATTATTTTGGGGACACAAACTGCGCCCATTGGTGACCTACCTACCCCCTGCCGCTGAGATAAATAGCTTGCCAGATACAATTGTATCATTTTTGTTTTTGAATGCTGCTCCGACTTGCACTTGTTACATAATTTGCGCATTTACACGTTATTTTCTTATCTTGTACGTTGTTTTTGTTTTTTGTTGCCGAAACATCTAAAGTAATTTGAGAGAAACGACACAAAAAAATGTCAGCCATCAGATCATCATTTAAATGTTGTACAATTATGCGACCCGCCAATTGTTAATGCCTTCGTCAACAACAGTGCCACAGACGTTTATTTTCATATTTTTTAAAACTGCGAGCATCAACTTGATAGTTAACAAATAATTTCAAATATTTGTTAATCTTAATGATGCTACTTTAACTTGTTTTAGCTTAATTGCATGTTGATCGGAAATTCTTCTTCATAATCTGGAGCTATTTTTTCTTATAAAACATGTATTTTTGACATACGAATTTACCAAATTCTTTACACTTTGTATAAGATACTAAAAAGGAAAACTTTTTAAAAAACAACTTCAACTACAAAAAAAGCTTAGAGTTTGACTACCAGTAGGTTTATTATGTCGTGAACGTGTCTAGATAAAGGACCTCTCTCTTTGAACTCTCCAATCGGCTTGGATTTCACAGAAATTCTTATATGCCATGCGCGGAAATAAACAGAGTTATCGATAAAAATCTTTGAAAATCATATCACGATCGATTGGTAAAGAATTCTATATATATCCTCACTTATTTCGACAGTCAGTTATCGTATTATATTTTGGGTCTATCTTTCAAGGCATTCCTGCTTGCTTCTTATTAAATTTAATCAATTAACTTACTTGTTGGCAAAGCTAATTTAATTAAATATTAAATGCAGCCCAAAAGGATGCCACTGCCACTGTCCCGGCATCACAATGAGCTAAGATCCTAGTCTCAGTTTCAATCTTAAGTTTTTGTTTTTTTTTTTAGTTAAAAGCGCCGTTGCTGTTGCTGCTGTCACAGATATTTGCAACATTTTGCATGCTGCCTTTGAGCAGAAACCGCCCGCGAGCGCTCACGTAGCAAGCAGTGTTTGCTTGAGACAAGACCACAATTCGACTCTCCATTTCCATCTCGCTCTCTCCCTCTCTTAAATGCTGCTTTCGTTGTTGTCTCACGGTGCGACTTTGTCTTTTTGGTTTTATTTTTTTTATGTTTTTTTTTTTTCTTTCGATTTTTGCCGTTGTCGTTTGCCGCTTTACCTGCCGCATTTTCCATGCGCGCGACTCAGTTTGTGGGCGCCTGCGCGCATGTGCAGTTTGTTTTGGTCTTGGGCTTCGAACGCTTGGTTAACGCTATTACGAGTTAGAAGATACAAGATCCCAGATACAAATCCGTGGGTGAACATCGAGCATTAATCCGTGTGCCGTCTATCGACCGAAGCATACAAAATCAATGTGTTAATCGAGTGCAAAAGTTTACTTAAATATTATTTTTTATATAAATTAATACAATTGTTTTTTGTTTTGTTTTTTGTTGGTGCAAGTTCCTTTTTTTTTACAATCTTACAAAAAGTGTTTCAAAAAAAGATATAAAGAAAAAAGGAATACAAAAAAACAAAAGTAATTTTTGTTTTCGTTACCTGTTGGACACGCAGGATCAATCAAATTCACAAACAAACAAACCCAGCAATTGGATAAACGAAACACACATTTCGAGAGCGAGGCGCAAACTCGCACTTTAAGAGTTTTCCTGGGAAAATTTGTATGCATTTGCAGTAAAAATGGTAAGTGTGGGTAAAACACATTGGGACGCCCAATTTACTGAGAATTTTCACATACAAATACAAATTGAAAAGGAACTATGAAGATGATTCCAGGGTTAGGTCAGGTTTTCTTTTTAATGCTCGCGATGATTGTGTAGAATTTCAAAAGGGCTCATTTCGAATAAGGTTTATGTAGTGTTGCCCGTTTGCTTACTTTCCACTTTTCACTTTTCAAGCGAAACTTCAATTCTCTATGCGATCTCATACATATTTGCCTTTTTTCTTTGTAAATGCTTAAAAGTGTTTTTGCAACGGGCATATCAAGTAGAATATGATTTTAATCGACGTAGTAAATAATTAAGTTTACCTTTAAGATTATGTTTGGGTTGGACAAATCTCTAGTTAGATTATCTTTCCAAACTTGAACTTCCATATAAAAAATCTCTAGGAAATCAAGTGAAAAATTTTTAATTTCGAATGGGTTTTGGACTCAATCAAATTGCAATCTTTTGAAAATTAATTCGTAATATAGGAAACTTTGTTAGATGAGTTTGTTCGACGCTAAAAGTTGAAAATATTCTCAGTTTGTTAACAATTTATTCCAATTTTCTTTTTGAATTGTTCGAATCATTTAAGTTTTTCTTTTCCAAGATGTTTCAAGCCCTTTGATTAAGCTTTACTTTTAGTTTTAAAACTTGTAATTGCGCTCTTCAATTATGGTTTATTTTGCTTTCCTCTGCCTCAGGGCCAAATAATAATTGTTGGCCGCAATTGTTTAAACGCATGTTTTGAATAAAAGGTTACAAAAATATAAATAAAATGCAACTATGTAGTACTTTCCAGCAACAACCCCGACATGCATTTTGCAATGCGAATTTAGCAATTAAATGAATTATCGCATCAACACGTTTTCATGAGTTGTACGTTTTGTCCTCTCTCTCTCTCTCTCCCTGTCTCTCACTCTCTCTTTTACGCTCTCCTTAAGCCTTAGCTAAGCCAGAAACGAACAAAAAAAAAAAAACCCAAATGGCAATGACGTTTTCTGCGTTCCACCAGCTGACGCCGTTGACGTTGAAGCAAGCATTGTTGCAATTAAAGTGGCATCCATTAAGCGATTATCTATGCTTTTGATTGTGGACTGCATTAAGCAGTCAATAACATCGGTTGCTTATTCAGCTTCTAACGGCATTCGTTGGCCATAACCAAAAATACTAGTAATCCCAATTTGGTTGCAATGAAATGCAAATTTGGAGGCATTACACAAGTGCTACAATTGTTTTTGATACGTGTTGGCGCATTATCAATGATGTGTGGCACATGTTATGCGTGTCGCGTAAAGGGAACCTCCACCCCTCACCCCCTCTACGCTGTGTGTGTGCTTTTCTGTTGCTCTTCCAATTTGTTGGTGTGTGTTTCACTTTTCAATTGAAATGCACTGCGCCGGCCAATAACGTGGGGCGCACCTGTTACGCACGCAAACGCCAAAGCAGCCAAAAAAAAAAACAAAAACTATATTGAAATATATTCCATGTTGGCCAAAAACAATAACATTAACTTTAACAATGGCAATACACAACATACAAACAAATGTAATATAGCATTTAAACACACACAATTTTACCATTTTTTTTTTGTTGTTGATTTTGTTTTGGGCATTTCTTGGCTTTTATGTAACTTTTTTCGCTGCGCTTTTCGCATGCCAAATAAAAAGCGAGGCAAAAGCAGAAAACGGAAAAAAATGAAATGCCAAAACCAATAAAGTAAAAGCCAAGACATAATAAGCCACAAAAGCAGCACAATTCGCAGATCACCCAGTTTGCCAAATATAACAAAAGTGTCTGACTTCTAAGGCCTAAAAAACCAACTGTTTGTTAACTGAATGACGTTGACCCTAAACTGGGTTAGCTGTTGACCTACTGCTGTGTTAATAGAGCATTTATCTAACAATCCAACAAACTGTTTTAAATAGAATATTTAAAATATGAACATTAAACTATGATAAAGCTAAATTCAACTTAAGCTGAATCAAGCTAGTTTTTTATTGTCAAGCTTAATCAATTTAACAACATGTTTAATGTACTTAAAAGTCTTTCATGTCATCAAATTAAAATCTAAAAAGTTTGACGGCTCAACTTTGAGGTCAAAAATCATATTTAATTCGTGTTGAACACTTAGTTTAACTAGTTTGTGTTTACATCTATGTGGGAATCGGAAGTTGTGTTAGTGTAGCCCTGGCCAATTAGCTGTAAGAACAAGGCATGAAGATCGTTATCGTTAAGCTGAACTGCCATGCCCTGCGATCGCCTCTGTTACCGTAGGTATCGATTAGTTTGACCGAAGTGTCGCAATGTTCAATAAACTACTTTCGGTTAATATACTTGGAACGCAAGGTAAAACCCTTAATCTGTTTAGCACTCAATAAAGTTAAACTAGTTGATAACTTTCAATTATTTGATATGATTTTCGCATCTATTTTGAATGTGAGAATGTGAAATTTGTCATTTCCCGTGTGTTGGACGCCAACTTCCGGATACTTGACTATATTTCCATATTATTTCTAATTGGAAATTTTGAAAGTTAATTAAATTTGGTTTTTTCTTGATTTGCATATTTGTTACATTTATCACATCATTTTGCAAATGTGTCAATGATGAAATATTATTGTTGTTGTGTGGGTTTTTTTTTCTACCAAAAATTATATAATGTAATTGAAAACTGGATTACGCATTTCATTCGTATGAGTTTTATTAAAGCTTTTAGTTGACACGCTTTTGATTTAAGATGATTAAGCCAATTAAACTGGTGCCCAACATGTAAATAACATAAAAAATAACGACAGACAGAGACGCGAGATAAACAATATACATATATGAATATATATAACAATACTTAAAATTTAATTAATTTCTTGTCTTATGCATTAAGTATATAAATGGATATATTAATTGCGCCATTTCATTGTTACTCAAATACTATTTTTGTTTCTATCATTATGCCCTTTGTTTTTTGTTTTTTTAATGGCCAAAAAATAGAAATAATCAGTTGCAATTTCACTTCAATTTTAACAACTTACAAAGAGTGTCAGTTATTTATGTGGACTCGCCGCAACGCGGCACGACGCGACTCGTGGACTCGTCCGGTTTCATAATTGAGGCCTGTCCAAGTGCCAAAGTTTTCCCACAGATCCCCAAAAACAACGATAAAAAACAAATAAGAAACAATTTTCGGCATATTTCCCTTAACTCGAATTTGTACAGAACTTGCATAACTCGATTTGTTGCAACGAGTGAGAAATGTGCCACAGTTTTTCTTGGCAATCGGTCGAGAGTTAAGGAGACGCCTCTAGGCCCATTAAAATATATAATTTAATTGACGTCACTTAGGCCGAGCAACAAGATTTTAATTATCAAAGGGCGGTTGCTTGCCATGCACACACACACACATTTGACCCCAAAAAGAAATGGTCACAAAAGGAAAAATGCAAAAACAAAAAAAAAACAAAAGTTCAACAACAATAGAAAATGCTTTGAAACAACTAGCGAGTACAACAACAACTTTTACTTTTGTTTTTTTAATTTTAATTTTCAACACTCAAGTTCAGCCTGCACAGTGGGTCCATTACATGGGATTTTTGAAAAAATAAAATTAATTTATTTCTTTCGGTTTTTCCGTATTTTACTTTTAAAGCCACAAAAGTTTCAACGTGTCTTTGTTGATTTAAAAAAAAGCACGAATACAGATTATATTCAAAAAATTCGTATACAGTTTTTATCTAAAAATCTTCCGTATCACGAAACAAAAAGATGTTAAAAATATTTATATAAATAATTTTTTAGGTCAAATAAAAATTGTTTATTCTTTAAAAAAAAAAAACACTTTTAAAGTTTTAAAATATTTTTGTGATTTTATTTGATACTTATACTAAAATAGATTTAAATCTGAATTTGTATTATTTTTGGCCTTCGAGCCAAGATCATCTTATTGGATGTCAATGTGCGCCAAGTTTACTTTTAAGCCGTTTGCCTGAGCGCCTCGATCCTCCAACCACTCCCCCTCCCTATGCCTCAATTCACCCACTTGCCCATAACAGCTGAGTGTACGTGAAAACGCTTGGAAAAACTAAAGCAAAAACCTGAAAGATGCACGGAACGAACACTCGACCGGTTCCTTTGCAAAAAAAAGCTTTTCCAAACAAAGTCAACGGCGCACGTTGTCACACGTCTAAAGAAAAAAAAAAAAGAAAAAAAAACATTAAAAATATATATGTTTATAAACAAGTGCTGCTGCTGCTGCTGAGGCTGCGCGCGTGTGAAAAGCGCATAATTTTTGGACGCGGACAAATTTTCACTTTTTTTTCACTTCTGTTATTGTTTGTGTTTTTTTTTTTGTTTTTTCTGAGCGTCGGCGTCTTTGGCATCACCTTTTGCCGGCCGCGGCCTTACGTGCCGGCACTGTTGTTGTTGTTGTAGTTGTAGTTGTTATATTTTAATTTTTCCTAACCCTTCTTTCTTTTGTTATTGTTGTTGGTTGTGCGCGGCGGCGGCACTGACTAACACAGTAATTGCTGGAGGTGGAACCGCTCTATGTGGCTCTGAAAATCCCAGCTTGGATCGCTTGTTAAGTGAAGCTGCTGTTGCTGCTGCTGATCAGCTGCTGTGGGTGACTAGAGCGCCATATATGACAATGGAAAGAAGAAAAAAAGTCCACAATGCGCCGATTATGTTACCAATCTTGGGAGTCGTCTCGCTACAACACTATTATTATTATTATAAATATTATTGTTAGTTCAAGTGTTATTGTTTATTATTATTATTATTATTATTTTGTATTTGCCTCACACTGTGTAGGGTCTTGGCCACATCATCATTATTATTATTAACGATATGAAGTGTTTATTATTGTCAGTTTTTTTTGGAAAGAAATACTGCCATGAAATTCGTTCGAGAATGTCTATCGTTTTGGTATGTCTTCCTTGTCTGGGCATTCATATTTTGTAATTGATAGCCTAACAAATGCCACAACAACTGTTATAAATATTTCACCCGATTGCGGTCTTCCGGGAGCTCTTAAGATAGCAGCATCGATTAACATACATATATATGCAAACATTATGCGATTACATCGTCATCGTCATCGAAATCGTCGATGGCGCAATACTTTATTAGTTTTTTGATATTTCGCTAACTGCTGTTTGATCGATTTGTTGGGGAACATAACAACAACGCCTTGCCTTGCATTGCTTTGCTCTTACGCCAGTCCAATAATTTGTTTATAATGCGATTACGCGACAAATCGAAAAGAAAAAAACTATAGTTAATTACTCGCGTGCTGTCACAATTGTGACTGGGGCTCTGCTTCTTGTTTTGTTTTTCCATCTTAAGTCTCTCCCTCTCTCTCTCTCTGCCATATGATTCCGCATTTCAAGTTAGATTGAACATTGTACAACATTCGCGCATTGCTCACAAATTACCCGCTGCATTACAAGAAAAAACCGAAAAAACCAAAACAAATAAATAAAGTAACTAACGAAAAATTGCGCAAAATGTCTTCCATATTTTTTTTTTCGTTTGTTTTTTTGTGGTTGTTAATTTTTTCATCGGAAAGCAAACGACATGCGCAGCTAATCAAATTAGGCAGCATTATAAATTTGCCACATTCGAGTGGTTTGTTGTAGTTGGTTGGTCGCCTTGTGGCAAGGCCATAACAATAATTTTAACAGTTACAGCCAGGTCGAGGCTGTTTATCCATTTGCCACATTAATCAAATACTATACGATATATATCACATACAAAAATCTTGCTAAAAAACAAAGTAAATAACTAAACATAGAATTTGTATTGAATAGTCCTCGTACTTATTTGGATTATCCACATTTTAAAAGGATATAAGAAAAACTTGTTATTCCTATCCATATTTTTTGGTTCTCTGTAAGACAAAGTTAAATGACTGTTATTTTGACCTCTGAGTTCTGGCCTATACATTTTTTAGATGATTTCTCAATTCATAATTTTAATGATTATTTTTCTGGCTAGGAGGATTTCATTTCGCAATCATCAAAAAGTACCCAAACTAATTCTCATGTTACTCGGAAATTAAACCCGTTTGGTTCCTGGGGTAAATCTAATTTCTAAATTATTCCAATTACTGGAGGCTCTAATTTGTGAGCGTCTACTGTTTTTTGTGTGTTGCTATCTGTGTCTTTCAATATTTATAAACGGAAATGGGAATCGTTCTGTAAACAACATTAGAATCAAATAACGATTGACAAATCGTTTCAATATCTGTTGCGGCATCCAATTGACTATTCATCATTGATTCAAGCATGGTTCTTGTTTGTTTATTCGTGCCAAATAAGAGGGTGTCAAGTTTTGCATTATCAGCTACCATACTATTGGGTATTTTTTTTTTTTTTTTGCCAGTGACTCTTTGTGTCATGTGATCTCTCTCCTCTCTCTTGTTTATGGCCCAGATTCTGATGCATAATTTTCAGTTTGTTTATATTTGATTATTTATTTTTTTCATTTCATCATCTTTCTGCTTTGTTTTTGAGCAGCAATTAAGTGCATAGTCATTTGGAAAAGTTTTAAAAAACACAGGTTGCAAATGCAAAATGATACGGCAGCATTTGAGACAATACAGAAAAACATCCGCTTTAACTCTTGCCGCAAAAAAACCTTAAAAGTTTCGAGTCGTACTACTAAAAGTATTGCGAAATATCAAATGAAAGTGTCGACTTCTAAGTAGTTCCCATTACTGTTGTCGAATCCGTTTACAGTGTTCAAATGGCTATAATTGAAAGTCATTTGCCAGCCAAGATTCTTAACAGTAATTGCCTTCCAGATACATTTAATTATCTTTCATTAAAAAACTGATTATTCATCAATTTTCAAGTGATTTTTTCTTTCTTCACTTTGGTTCAGAGACCTAATTAAGTGTAATGCCTTTTTTCTTCAGTTTTTTTTTGCAATGGGTCATATATTTTCCATCCTAATAATCATTTGCACTTCCATATGACACAAAAAAAAAAGCTGATTGTTGTTGCTGTTGCAGTTGCAACGTTTGAACGTCTGGGCGTAGCAATGATGATTATTTTCATAATTAATTTTTTCTTTCTTTTAGACAAATTATGCGCGGCGCCTAATGTGAATTATTGCGAATGTTGTTGCAATTGCTATTGCAATTGCAGTTGTTGTTGCTGTTGCTGTTGCATGGAAAACGTTATGCCGTTAGGCCGTTATGTGTATGCATATTTCATATTGTGCTTTTCACGCTTGTGACAGTTTTTGTTGCATTTGCCGCCGCCTCTTTTCACAATTTTTTTGATCGACAATTTCACTTTTCGTTGCTGCCACAAACTTGAGGAAGACTCTCATATATTAATTTATTTATACATATTACACTGAGAGAATAAAATAAAAGAGTTATGTTTGGTTTTTGTCAATTGGCCCAAAGCAGAACTTTTATAAAATTAAAAAAATAAAATAAAATCAAACAAATTTGATTTTGTGAATTGATAAAGTTTTAAATTCTTTTCGAACTTAGATAATAAAGTATTTGAAATCGAGATTTTCGCCTCTTTACAGTTTTTATTGCCGTGCATGTTTTGGATATGCATATAAATATAATAGTATATGGCTTATAGCAGAGGGTCGACAAACAATTGCGGTTAGCTGCAGCATCGCTGCCGGCAACGAAAATATTCCCAGGCGCATTGTTGGATCGCGTGCAGCTTGGATTGGATAGACAAACAAACAAACATAAATAAATAAATACATACATACATACATACATGTATGTTGTCTGCCTGGGGTCGTTTGTCAAGCCTTATGGCGTTTTCAAGTGCAAAGCCAAGGTTGCATGCGAAGGAGTTGAGAGCAGCAGCAGCAGCAGCAGCATTTGCCTCTATTATCGACACGAAACGGGTTTGCAGAAGACCGACAAAGAGAGCGGGAGAGCGCGAGCGAGATCAGCTGTTGTTGGCTGTTTGAGCTGGCAACAGTTGCAGAATTTCACTTTCTTTCGAAATTGCGCTGACCCCAATTTATTACCAATGACAACTACAACGACAACAATCACAATCACAGCGTGGATAGTTTTGGCCATAAACCCAACAACCCCTGCCCGTCCCCCCCCCTCGCGAATTTTTGGACTCTGCATTTGTTTTGATATTTATTTAATTGAATTACGTTGAATGTCTCTGCGCCGCCTCCCACATGCAGACATTTTGATGATGAGATGAATCCTCTTACTCCCGCCACAAAAAAAAATAAACAAAAATAATTATGAGAAAGTCAACGCCCATTGTTAGCTTTTATTTGGCTGCTTACCCATTGCCATTGCCACTGCCACTGGAATTGCCATTGGATATTATTAAGCTTAATTTAGAGACTTAGTTACTTTTTTGTCTTCTTCTTTCTTTCACATAATTAGCTCAAGTGGCAACTTCAAAAAAACTAAGTGACAATGGGTCAAAGTTGACACCGACTCCCCCCGACCCACTGTGTCAAAAGATAAATATGAACAATAAAAAGAAAACCACGAAAACAAACATTTTCAATCTTGAGCAGCAAAAAGATTTCGGTTTTATTTTATCGAGTATCAACAAAAATTCTTGAAACCAGTATTAAACATTCTTAATTTTTAAGAACGCGCCTTCTTAAATGAAGAGGGTGTTTTCTTAATTCAACTATATTTGGGATTGAGCCAGGATTATTATTTTTAAATCACCAGTTGCCAGTATATTTCAGGCTTGTTATGAGATTTCTTGAGTATGAATTGTACTTAAATATTTCAAGTTAGAATTGGGATGATTCCAGAACAAAAATCTTAAATTAAGAATGAATTTTTTTTCTGTGTATCTATATTAAAAATATAATAATCACATTAGAGTTAAATAGACTGCTTAAGGGAGAGAACAGAGAGAGATAGGGCGAGAGAGAGAAAAAGGCAGAAAAGTTAGAAATTGCGAAAGAGTATCAAAAATTTCATAAAAAAGTCACAATATCTAAGTATTTGACTAAAATTGGTTAGGATTGTGACTCAGAGAATAAATCAATATGTATATGAAGATATCGAACGTTCTATCCAATTTCCTGGTATAATAGATCTTCGTTTAAGTTTCAGTCGAACTTCGTTTTAACGAACTGCCGTACCAGTACGAAGTTTTCTGTTCAACAATTTCATTTCCTGAGAACTGCAATTTGCTTCCATCAATAAAGTGTTCTATTTTAATTCGAATTTTGCTCCTTAACTAACCATTATTTTTGTCTTCTTGATACTCGCTATAGGGATATTTTATGTGGATCTAAAATCAGATCAAAATTCCGAATTGAAATCTTTTGAAAACCCACATAACCAGTTATATCATTTCAAAGAAGAAGTTAAATGTTTGAAAACTTTTTAAAAGTAAAGCTACAAACTGTGCTTTGAAAGCTAATACAGATTTGACAATAGTTTACCTATTTCATGTGTAAATATTATTTCTCTCTTTATATCCATTGCATTGTTTCTGTTTTTTTTTTTTTTTTTTTTGTAGCTTCCATTTACCTTAACTACTCCATTTAATTTCGCGTTGTAAACAAAAATCATTTGTTTATCACAAAGCTCAATTATTTTGGGATTGTTTTGGATTTGGAGTTGCTGACCGCAGCGGGGAATAACCGCAAAAAAAAACAAATAAAATAATAATAAACAAATAACGACAAACATAACGACACAAAGCAGAGACCATCATTGTGAGGGTGAAAAAGAGAGTGAGACTGAGTGGGGGGGGGGGGGGGGGTTTAAATGATTGGTTCGGATGTCAATGAGCGAGGCAAATTTTCAAAAGTAACCATAAATAATGGCAAATTCGAGATTTAGACGACCGACGCACATGGAAGGAAGTTCAACATTTTTGTGGGTTCGTCGCATGTGCAGTTTTTTATTGTCTTGTTGTTTGTGGTTGAGGGAAAAGTAAATGGAATAGCGAAAAAGTTGATTGCAAAAAAGTTCGTTGCCTACGCTAAGTAAATAATTGATAGTAAGTGCACCGCCACCTGGCGGTCGGTAGCAATTGGCTGGCAATTGCAAGTTTTTGGTCAATTAACAATTTGGGCTGCGACGACCTTCGCCAGAGAAATCAAAAACGACAAAAAAATATATACCCCATTTATACATATGTATTTATATGTAGTATAAATATATATTATTTTTTTTTAGCTTTGTTTTATTGGTCAATCTGAGTTGCTATCAATTGTTATCTTGGTTTCGAAGTGTGCGTGGCTTTGATGTTAATTGATTTTTTTTATCTTAAATAGCCTCTTTAATGTCAAGACAAGTTGCAAGATTCGCACTGTTTTTTTTTTGTTGTTATAAATAAATAGCTTAAATAGAGGTTATTCCGTTTTTTTTTTTTTTTTGTTTAATGGATTTTTTGCCTTATTGTTAAACATTTGTTCGAATATTTGTTATCGTTCTCGGTAACGTTTACAGTTATCACATAAAATGTCCAGGAAATAGATAATCAGTTTTTTTATTATTGTCATTGTCATTGTTGATTTATCGGCACAAGTACCAAAAAAAAAATAACCTGCTCCATGAATGAAAACTTGATGAAATATTTAATTAATAAAACATTAAAATGTCTGCTCCCCTTTCAAATCACATTGGGTGGCGTCTCAAGCTCAAGCTGGACAGACCTTGGCCGTGAAACCGAGTCGCATAACCGGTTCTCGGATGCATTGCATTTAACCGCATAACCGGCTTAAAAATGTCAATCATTAATGGCCTGCTCCAATTTGGCTATAAAAAATAAAAACAAAATTTATGGCTGTCATTTTTCAATGCGAGTTTATCGATTGAAAAGTGAAATGTGAAATTGTTTTTGCGCTCAATGCGATCAACTCTCTTAGTCCTTACTCCCGCTCTCACTCAGACTCCGACTCCCACTCTCAGTCTCATTGAATAACTGTGCTTTTGGTTTTTATTGCAGGTGTTTGGCAGGCAGTTGACAAGTTTTTATTTGATGCTGGCAACGCTGCTTTTTTCGGCAGCATCAACATCGCTGGCATTATCGCCGCCACGACAGCCTGCTGATCATTTGGTGCCGCCACCAGCACCGCCCGGAGCACAAAAGCAACAGCTTCACCTTCCCATACCGCAGCGTCTTACCCATGCGGGCTATTCGGCTCCAGCTGCAGCTCCACCTCCTGAACCATTGGAAACTGGCGGCTTTATGACACGCGTTGCACGCTGGTTTGGTTTGGGTGGTGCTGGTGGAGCAGCTGCATCATTGCCACGGGATCAGCAGTTGAGTCCTAGTTCGCACAGCTATGCTTATCCAAAGCCGGCGCAGCACTTTGATGCCGCTGGCAAGCCATGCGGTCTATGCAACAAATATCCCTGGGTACCCATGATGGGACAGCAGCAGCAGCAACAACATCAACAACAACACCAGCTGCAACAACAGCAGCAGCAGCAGCAACAACAGGTTTTAGCCTGGCAACAGCCTGTGGGCCAAGCATCGCAGCATCGTCAACGCGCTGTTCAGTTCCATGACCCAACGCTGGCGGCGGCACAAAGTGTGTTTCTGCCCATTGCGGTAACGCGAGGACTCGCGACTCATGTGGCCATGCCACCACTCTATAATCCACAACCATTTCGGCCGCTCGAGAATGTTGTTGGCGCTCATTCAGAATTGCGCCCGGTTCCCATTGTGCCAACAACACAAGCCCCACAACCATTTAGGCCAGTTCCAAGCAGCAACTTTGAGATTGTGCAGAGCCATCAGTTGACGGACTTTGTCACCTCCGTTGAATATCCGGCAACATTTGTGCAATCGCACAACATTGACTTTGGCCAAACAACCAACTATCATCATCCACAGCATCATTCAGAGCCAGTTACTCCGCCTTCTTCTCCTACGTTGGATGAGATAAGCACGGTGCGCTATCAGCTGGATGATTTGAGCAGCGGTGCAGTGCATCAACATTTGCCAGCTTCACAGCTGCTCACGGAACTGGGTCATTTGGAGCAACCGACTACAGTCTTGCCGCCAGCGGATAATTATCCCGCAGCATCCTCGCAACAGCAACAGCAGCAGCAGCAGGAAGACGAGGAGGAACAGGAGCAACATTTATACTATGCCGAACAGTATCAGGAGCTTGCCAGCGAGGCCAGCACAACGGTCGAGACGCCAATCTATACCACAGAGCTGGCGACACCAGCTACCGCCGTCGAGCTAAACAATCATTTGATGCTCCCCATCCATACGCGTGATGCGCGTCAACGGAATACGCCCAAACGTCTGCTCGATTCGCCCATCAATCATGCCCAGAGCGGCGCACGTCCATTTACACGTGATCCCGCCGATCTTCACATACGACCCATGCAGCCAACGCAGCCGACACAGGCGCCAACACCAACGTCCACCTATGGTGCTATCGATGCTAGCGGTCAGTTTGCGGGCATGTCGCCGCCGGGACCACAGCAGGTAATCATACCATATACGACAAAACAGAAGCCTCGACCCTTCGAGCCAGCCAAATGGACACCCAACTGGCTGGGAATGCGACCGATGCACCAACAGCTTCAGCAAAGACAACCACAACAACAACAACAGGATAACGATTTAGAGCTGCACGAGCAACAGGAATCGAAGGTGGTAAGCACGGCAACAGCGGCACCATTGCCACCAAATAGCCGACGCACAACAAAATATCTAACAAAAATACTCGCCTCCAATTTGCGCGAGCTGCTTAAGCGGGAACGCGAAACAAAGCGACGTCCAACATTGCCAAATTTTGGCGTGGACATATCCAAGTTGCAGCACAACATCGATGGCTGGACGGAGCAGGAGTACAATTCGTTGTCGCATCGCCCGAGTACACCAACAATACGCGGCCGTTCCAAGCACATACCAAGCGAATATCTAACCACAACGACGCCAGCGACGCCAACGGCATCCACTGCATCGGCATCCGTCGGCCGACAATCGAAGACAACGCGTGGCGGCTTCGAGTTGGGTGGTGGTAGCAGCGCTATCAATGCCGGCGGTGATCTATCGACGTCCATTAATAATCTAGAGCAATTGCATCTAAAGCGTTTCCAGCCCGTCGATGATAATCGTTTGCTGCTCCTCGATTACTATGAGTCACAGCATCAACAGCATCATCAACCCACAACAACAGCAATAACTCCAACAACAACAACCTCGACCATAATCCTTCCATCCACAACGATGCCCGCGCCACTTTATGTTCGGAGCACAATTGCACAAACGCCAGCACCAATGGAAGTTTGGAAACAGGCAAAGGTTGCCATATTGCCGCAGACCAATGAGAAGGTGTATGTTGTCACACCACAGCCCAGACACCAACACCAACATCAATATCATCGTCATCATGGTGAACTAACCGCATCGGCATCGATGCCGGAGCCAGTTTATCAAATGCCATCTGCACGATTTCCACGAATGCGACCAACGCCAGCGTCAGCGTCAGCGTCAGGTAAACCTTTATCCATCAATTAGCGAAACATTAATTATATATGTACATATTCAATATATATAGAACCGATGATTGGAAGTGCCACGCCCACTCCGGCAACGGAACAGCTGCGCAACTATACGCCGGACATATTTGGTTTGATGGGTCTATCGGCTTTTGTTCCGGGCGAACCCGTCGAAATCATTGATGGCAATTCAAAAGTAAATCGCAATCCAGCAACAAATTTCCCTCATTTCGATATGTAATGTGGTATTTCTTCTCTCTTTACACACATACATACATATACATACATATTCACCCACTTCCGCATCCGCTCACACACAAACACATGCACATACAAAATGCAGGTAAACACAATCGTGACATCGGCGCCAACTGCGGCTGCGCTTCAGCGATCAACCACAAGATCCACAATACCGCCTAGGCCCAGATAGACTAACGGAAAGACAAACAGACAGATGGACAGACCGACTGGCATTCAACCCTTTATGAGGCAAAGCCGAAACAGCGGCAAGGCAGACGCATCTATTGTAATATATACTTATATATAATATATTTTTCTCCATCGTCGTTTTATTATGACTTATCGCGTGTGTTAGTGTGTGTTGCGATTTTATTTTGTAAGCCTAAAACAATCTTGTAGAGTATTCATGCATTTGGTAGCTTAACCTTTACCTAAACCTAGTTGAATACAAACAGACACATAGATACAAACATACATACAGATGTATGTATTGGTTAATCGTTTTTTTTTCTTGTGCCTAAATATAAAATGTATACATAAATTTATTAATATTATTTAAGCTATATAGAAAGTCTAGTTGACACGCCCCCTTTGTTGTCAGGTGTGTTGTATGTGGGCGGAAAAATGTGCAATGTGAAAAGTGTGTGTAATTAATTAAGAATATATATGTATGTATATTAAAATGCAACGATACCAATCAAAGTCACTTTTATGTATTTAGGTCGAAGAAATTTGCAATTTTTACATTGTTTAATAAATAAAATATATAAATATATATATATTTATATTTACATCAAAACAAGAGTATTTATTTTTTAATTGTACGCCTATAAGTATGCAACACAATAATGAAGTGATTTACAATTAAATCGTGAAATCGCATAAAATGTTACCTGTTAAGAGATAAATCTTCTTTTTTTTCTTTAATAGGTTTATATAAATACCAAACACACAGCTTTCTTAAAAGTTAAAAATATGATATTTAACGGCGACTGTTCTTTGAAACTTTTTTTAAACTTCTCAATAAGTTGTGTGTTTAAGCAGCCCTTACTGGCGCTGCCAGACGCAAAAAAAAATGTAAGCACTGTTTTAGAGCTGCCACTTACAGCTGTGTGTACGCAACAAGAAGGTTACATATTGTGCAACTATCGATAAGTAAGTAAATGTATTATTGAATTTTAATGAGAGAAAAATTACAGGCAAAATAAAAAATTTGGCAAGGCAATGAAAAATTCATAAAATTTTAGACATATTAGACATATTATGGAAAATCTTCTTTCATTTCAGTCACATTTTGAATGTCATTCATCGCAATATGATGCGATAGGCTATGACCACATCATATGTTTGCCGTACCTTGAAGGCAACAACCCTATTATTGTAGTGTTGTTTTTTGTTTTGTTTTCTGTATTTATGAGTTGTTTGTTGATAATAATGCAACATTAAAACTCTGTTTCTGGTTTTCTTAAATATCATAGCAATATAAACATAATGTACACATTGCTGCATGGCTTCTACAAATATCTAACACAAAAGGATGAGTACTGCGTCGTCATACTGGGTCTCGACAATGCGGGCAAAACGGTAAGCGAATCCGGCATAATATAGTATGTACATATATAGCCGTCACGACACGTCTACAAATGCTTATGATAATTTGTTAATAGACTTATCTGGAGGCGGCTAAGACCAAGTTTACAAAGAACTATAAGGGTCTAAATCCGGCAAAGATTACGACGACAGTGGGCCTCAACATTGGCACCATCGATGTGCAGGGTGTGCGTTTGAATTTCTGGGATTTGGGTGGACAACAGGAGCTGCAATCGTTGTGGGATAAATACTACCAAGAATCGCATGGCGTCATCTATGTCATAGACTCGAACGATCGTGAAAGAATGGATGAGTCAAAACTAATATTTGGTATAAGGCAATTTCAATCAATTTAACTTTCACCCACTTGCTAACTTAATTTCGACGCTGTTTTCAGACAAGATGATAAAAAATGAGCTGCTATCGGGAGTGCCGCTGCTTATATTGGCCAACAAACAAGACCTGCCCGATGTGATGGGTGTACGCGAAATAAAACCAGTGTTTCAACAAGCTGGTGCCCTAATCGGTCGTCGAGATTGCCTCACAATACCCGTATCGGCGCTAACGGGTGAAGGTGTCGACGAGGGCATCAAATGGCTAGTGGAGGCCATTAAGCGGCATGCTTTAGTGCGTCCACCACGAGAAAATGATTGAGAAGATGCAATTGGGAGGGGATACAACGAATGATTCAAAATCAATGACAATGTTGTACACTGGTAGCTTACCGGCATAAGGTTGGCCACAGCGTTAAGCACGTTTAATACAACACAAAAACACACACATTCAAATTCTAACAACGGACAACCATCTGCAATTAATTACGTACAATTTATGGATATATGGAAGCCACGCACTTCAAAATTGAAAAGTTATTAAAACGAAGTTAGTTATATTCTGTTAAAAGTAGAAAATAAGCAGGCAAAAAGTAATCGTCATGTAGTTAAATCAAATTTAAGCTATTCTCGTCTATATGTGTTTAAATACTTATTTATTTCAGTATACTGTTAAATTTAATAAACGTGTCGCTTTACTACATTCCGTTACATTCTAAGCTTTGTATGTTTAACTTGGCTTTGATTGGAATGCATATGAAAAATTCTAATTTATTTGTTATATGTACTATGAGATTCCATTTTTTTTTTTTGCCAGCTATTCGGTTTTACTCGACTTTATATAGATTAAATTCCATACCGAAAGTTAAAAACATTTTATAATTTTTTCTTCGTTTTTTTTTTTTTGATTCTGAAGACATGGTGATCCTTTCAGTGGAAATACCCATATGTAAATACGAAGAAAAAAATAGTGTGAGCGGTGGCTTATAACTGTCATTGACAAGCATTGACGCTTATCAGCAAGCAGGCATCAAGCACCTTCGGTGACGACTTCGCTTATCCATAACAAACCGTTCTCACGGTTGATATTATTTGTTATCAGTTCTGGCATACTCTGCTGAGAGATAAGTTAGTATAGTTTTAGTGTGTATTTAACAAACGATGATGGTATGCCATGTCTATGGCAGCTATGCCACCACCAATACGATAACTATATGTACTATATGCCGCTAAATGCACACGCTGTCCATTTAAGTTTGGGTTGAAGCAGCCGTCGATCAAGTCTAGAGGATACCAACATAATGATTTCAGTCTATCGCTAGAGTTTCAATCGCGCGGGTTGCTTATTCTATGTGTATATACTTTGTGTGTTGTAAATCCGCGTCGCCCTAAAAAACCGCAACTTGGTGATCACTATGATATTAGAGGGTATCGTACTCACCGTTTTCATATATCATCCGTAAATATGGTTGGACAGCTGGGCTAAACTAAAAAAATAAAACGAAAATAGCTGAACAAAAGCGCGTCGTGTTAGTTTTTGTGTGTGTGGGGATTGGAATCGTAATTACTTATATACATATGTACATTAGATAACACGTATGTACGCTCGCTGCATATGTGGAACACCGTTACCGCTTATCATTCATTATTCCAGTGTCAGTACCTGTGCGGAGTTCGTGTTTGGGTGTTTGTATTTAGTTAGTGTCCACTGTTGATTTTTAGCGGGCAGAAGCGAGAAAGTTACGCTGCAATCATGTACCCGTATTATGAGCAGGATTGGAGTGTTTTGCCACCAGAAAACAATCGCCGGTAAGTTTAAACCAATAGATATTTTTTGCCCCTATTTAATATTTCAAAAACTACATTATGCGCGAAAATCATTGTCATCTTCGAGTCGGCTTACAAAACTATCGATAGGTGCATGTTGCGATAGCAGTACTGCTTATGTCAAAACGAAATGTCAACCGTTTACTTGCGCTCTCTCGCTCTCACTGCTGGCGACAACTACTATTACTACTACTGTTGCGCTCATCATCAACATTCTACGAGCATTTTTGTCGCGTTGTTAAAATTTGCATTGAAAGTCGGAGGCGGCAGGTGGCTATAAAACCAACGTTTAAATTTAGTTTAATTGACAGTTTGAATTAGAAAGAACGGCGAAAAACTGTGTCTATGACAAACTTACGATTAATTAATGTTTAGTTTTTCTTGTGACCAAAAAGGAGCATACGCTTAACTCAGTGGCTGCTTGTGTGCGTTCTGTATACAAACGTATGTGTGTGCATGTGTATGTGTGTACTTGGGCTTTCCAATGAAATCACGTAAATCAACAAGCAAAAAGAGTGTATAAGTTTTTAACAATAATATGTGATTAGTGACAATGAGAATTCATGCAGGCACGCAACAACACAGATGCCTGTTTTCTGTGATTTATAATTTTTTGCAACGCATGCAATGCACTCGATAGACTGTCCATTAAGCCATATCGACATCGAATATCGATAAAAACAAGCAATGACGGCAGCTGTTTTGGTTTTAGCCATGACTGGTGACTGTGGCTGCCGTTTTTTTTTTAGGCCTTTAAACAAAAGTTGACTCAGTTGTTAACAAATTATGTGGCAACTTTGACTACGTTGCTTATCAGTTGCATAGAATAACGTACAAAGGAGCATGTAATTTGAATCTTTTTCTATTCCAATGGGACTTGAGTACGCCTCTTGCTGTTTGTGTTTGTGTGAGTGTGTGCGTGTGTGTGTGGGCCGTTGTCAACTCAATGCGCGCTAATCGTCTATTCGACTCGGCTCATGCTTCAAGTGCGGTTTTGGCATTATTCACACAATTGAATTAATCATTTCATTTCCATCGGAACAACAGCAGTAGCCTCAAACCGTTTTGCATTTGTGTGAGCCTTCCACTTTTTGTCGTCTTAATTAACACCCCATACACCTAGCCCAGTTTTTCTTTTTTTTTTTTTCGTTGAGCTGCGCTTCGTTAGCCACCACTGGCAACTAGATACAAAAAAAAAAAAAAATGCATACATATATTTAAACATATGAAACTGATGCCATTTAAAAGGTACTTCAATGTGTGAACATGGTATGTATGTATGTGTGTTTGTTTGCATTAGACGACGACAGATCATGTGTATATTTGTGCAAACGTTGTATATTTGTTTAAGCCTCGGCATACGCACACTCACACACACACACACAGCCGTGCATACATATGGACATAAAGTTTCATAACAGCAGCAAGTTGATTACTAATATTGTTTGGGGACTGTGAGATTTGCGTTAGTAACAATATAAATTTGAGCAGCATCCAAAGTGCTTAGTTAACAGTTATGCGAAGAGAGCGCAGAAAGAGAGTGTTTGTGTGAATGAGTACAAGAGCACTATTAAATTAAGAAAGAGCCGACGACTGAGCAAAAACTGCATTCAAATAGCGGCCGGCTGTCAACGTTGTTGTTGTTGTTGCTGATATTATTGTGCTAAACAGCGAGTGTTGCAAAGTGAGCAAAACTCGGAGATCGCTAACGACTGTTGTTGCCGCCTTGCAAACGCAGCTGTATTAATACTAATAATAAGAACAGTAACAACAACAACTAAACGAACCATAAAAAATAAAACATAGGCCGGCAATTTGTCGAAGAAGAAGCAGAACAAAAAAAAAAATAAAGAGTCATCAACAGCAGCAGCCGGAGCAGCAGCAGCTAAACATCAGCAGTTAGTCTGCTTGCCACAACCAAAGTGCTTCAGAGCCGCCGAAGCAACAGCCGCATCGCCATCGCCTCACAATGAATTCCGAGCATGGGTATGCCTCCAAAAATATACAGTGATCCCTTGATATTAAAAACGTTATTTTCAATTGCATCTTGAAAAACTTATGTGAAGGAAATGATTAACAAACAATAAAACGAAAGTCTATTTAAATAATATTTTTAATGTTTCATGCGATCACTGTACATATTTGAATTGCCTTCACTTAAATTAATCATACACATAATATATCCTCGGTCACATCAGTTTTTATATTGTTCCATATTTTTATGCCCAACAGATTCAATCCAGCCTTCAATATGGCCACCATACGGCAGGCATTCACAGAGGCAGTGGAAAGAGGTAAGCAGCATCACAACTCACAGCAATTGCATTTGCTTTTGCTCACTGCTTATAACTACTTACTAACTGACTTGTTGTTCGCCCACATGCAGTCAGAATGCCAACGCCCACACGCCTGCGTGATCTTATACGACAGATACGTGCCGCTCGCACCGCGGCCGAGGAGCGAGCTGTAGTTAACAAAGAGTGCGCCTACATACGCAGTACATTCCGCGAGGAGGATTCCGTCTGGCGGTGAGTCAGCCAGAGGGCAAATAAGTGTCTCAACAAATTTTTATATGGTTTCTTTTCAACAATTTGCTTGCAGCTGTCGAAACATTGCCAAGCTGCTGTATATACATATGCTTGGCTATCCGGCGCATTTTGGCCAACTTGAGTGCCTCAAATTGACGGCCAGCACGCGTTTTACAGATAAACGTATTGGCTACCTGGGTGCCATGCTGTTGCTGGACGAGCGTCAGGATGTCCATTTGCTGATAACGAATTGTCTGAAAAAGTAAGTATACTTTTTTTTTGTTTTTGTACCAAAAGGAAACTTAAAGACTTTGTTAATCAATTGGATTTTTGCTATTTGAACATTTGCAGCGATTTGAATAGCTCGACACAATTTGTGGTTGGTTTGGCGCTGTGTACGCTCGGTGCGATTGCATCGCCGGAGATGGCGCGTGATTTGGCCAGCGAAGTGGAGCGCCTTATGAAATCGCCCAATACATATATACGCAAAAAAGCAACACTTTGCGCATTCCGAGTCATTCGCCGCGTGCCTGAGCTTATGGAGATATTTTTGCCAGCAACGCGTTCGCTGCTCAGCGAAAAGAATCACGGTTAGTGTGTGTGTGTGTGTGTGTGTGGGTTTCCTAAAAACATTGATATATCTATAATATATGTTTATGTCTTGCACTTTTAGGCATTCTTATTACGGGCGTAACGCTTATAACGGAAATGTGCGAGAACAGCGCGGATACGTTGATGCATTTCAAAAAGGTAAGTAGTAATTGGCCAGCAGAATGACGCAGCCAGATACTAGAAAGATTCTCAGCTAACAGTGTTTCAATCAAAAAAAAAACAAAAAAAAAAAGAAATAACCTTCAACCTGCTGCTAGCAGGCATCGTTTGTGATCCAAGACGAACCCCCCCTTTATTGGGCGGCCGTTTTAGTGTATGTTGTGATGTAGTTTCATATTTTTTTTTCAATGATTTTGTGCTTTAGTTTCTTTTTGTTTTTTATTTGCGGCTAAAGAAATCCTTAGCGTTCTTGACTCGCTTTGCCATGTACTTAATTTTTTTGTTTGTTTCGTGTTAACACCTAACAACATTTTGTAATTACAAATTAACGCTTGTTTGTTTTTGATCGAATACCGCGCAAACACAAAATGAAATTTGTTGTAATTTGCTTGCCAGGATAGCGGAAATCGAGAGGTATGATTGTAATTTGTGCCTTAAACTAAAAAAACAACTTTAAAACAATGTACTTTTCCTGTTGATTTATTTTGTATTGTTGTAACTTGTTCACTATTTGTTGGTTGTTTTTCTTCTTCTTATTTTTGAAACTCTCTTCCTTCTTAAAGAGCCTTTTTTTGTGTGCTGAGCTCTGCTAAGTTGTGCCAATCTCAAGGGCAGTTTTTGTTTTCCTTTTCCTTTCTTCCTTCACTTTTTTGCACACGCACCAAATAAATGCACAAGCTAATGCTGACTCGCTTTAGCACACACACACACATGACACTGTTTATTCTCTATTCCTATCTCTCTTTATATCTTTCTCTTCCACTCTTCTTTATGTCACTCTTATGGTCTTGATATATATATATATGCCTTTGATTTTGCCATAGATCGTACCGAATTTGGTGCGCATTTTGAAGAGCCTAATCCTGGGCGGCTATTCGCCGGAGCACGATGTCAGCGGCGTCAGTGATCCGTTCCTGCAGGTGAAAATCTTGCGGCTTTTGCGCATTCTTGGCCATAACGATCCGGACGCCTCGGAGGCAATGAACGATATATTGGCACAGGTGGCCACAAATACGGAAACCAGCAAGAATGTCGGCAATACCATATTGTATGAGACGGTGCTATCCATAATGGATATACGGTAAGTCCCTAAAATAAGTACATAATAAAGATTGGTGTTAATTTTATATGATTTGCAGTTCGGAAGGTGGGCTGCGCGTGTTAGCTGTGAACATACTGGGACGCTTTTTACTCAATTCAGACAAGAATATACGTTATGTGGCGCTAAATACGTTGCTGCGAACGGTTCATGCCGATACGTCAGCGGTGCAACGTCATCGCACCACCATATTGGAGTGCCTGAAGGATCCGGATGTGTCGATACGGCGACGTGCAATGGAACTATCGTTTGCGCTAATCAATGCACAAAATATACGTACAATGACCAAGGAGCTGCTGCTGTTTCTCGAGAAGGCTGATGCCGAATTCAAAGCACAATGCAGCTCGGGCATGATACTGGCCGCTGAACGCTATTCGCCCAATTCGCGCTGGCATTTGGATACACAGTTGAGCGTTTTAATAGCGGCCGGCAATTATGTGCGCGACGATGTTGTCTCATCCACCATACAGCTGGTGTCGAGCAGTCCCGTGCCGGAGCAAACGTATATCACCAACCGATTCTGGGAATCACTGCAAGTGTCCAATCATTGTGAGGACAAGCAGCCATTGCTGCAAGTCGCCGTCTGGGCCATAGGCGAGTACGGTGATCTGTTTATGTATGGCGCCAACGAAGATGGTTAGTTAAATTTTTTGGTTTTTTTTTTTTTTTTTGACACTAAACCCCAATATTGTTTTTAATTTGTACGCACAGAGTTTGAGCGTCCAACGGAGAGCGATCTGATCGCTGTGTATCATAAGTTTTTAACTTCTGCTCAAGTGTCTACCACAAGCAAGCAATATGCGCTCGTCTCACTGGCCAAGCTGAGTACGCGCCTGCAGCAATGCGTTGAGTAAGTTTTATATTAATTTTTAGGGCAATTGTTCGGCGCTTATGTTTTCCGTTTGATTACAGAGAAATCCAAGCGTTAATAACGTCATTTGGCAGCCATCTCAATGTGGATCTTCAACAGCGTGGCGTTGAGTTTACGCAACTCTTTGGCAGCTATAAGCATCTGCGTCCACCGCTGCTGGAGAAGATGCCTGCCATGCAGATAAGTCGCATCAGTTCACAGAATGGTGAAAGCGGCGGCTCCTTCGATGACAACAGTCCGGATGTCATCGAGAATGGCATCGACTTGGCCGGCAGTGGTACGCATCATTTAATCGAAAGCAATATGAACACATTGGGTGACAATACGGTGAGTGTGACACGACATTACCTTAGACCATATTCAGCAGCAGCCTTTTATTTTGTATTCACCTTTTGCAGAATATCCTGCTGGACTTATTGGGTAGCACAGATATATCGGGTGGCGCCAGTGATTTAACAATGGCCACAGATCTATCGAATGCGGTGCATAAAAAGAACACACGCAACAACGCTAACAACGATGTGTCATCGAATGCGACGGTGTCGAACAATCAGGATTTGCTTGATTTGCTCGATCTGGACATGACGGCCGCCGCATCGACGACGAGCGTTATGGCTGGCAATTTGGCAACTGATCATAGCAGTGCCGCCAACATGAACACCATGCTCGGTGGCCTCGATCTAAGCGGTTTTGGTGTATTGGATTCACTTCAGACCAGTAGCATACCAACGAACGGCAACGATCTAGCCAGCATGCTTGGTGGCCTAAACGTTGGCGTTGGCAGTGCAAATGCATCGAACGCTCTGCCGTCAATTGGCGGTGATATGAACAGCAGCAGCCTGCTGGGTGAACTTAATCCAACGACAGTATCAAACAATGGGACAGTGGTGCGTATAATTAATTCAATGATTGATTGATTGATCGATAAAGTAAATAACATGACTTAAATCCTGTGCAGCGTGCCAAACTGACGGCCCTGGACAAGAATGGACTGCTGGTGCAACTGTTGCCAGTGTCAGGCAGTGACTGTATGAAAATTTGTATCACAACCACAAATAGCTCAGACAATACATTGGAGCAGTATTTGCTACAGGTGCGTCCATCTGGTTTTTGTCCTGCTTATATTTTAATATGTATATGGTTTTTTTTGTTTGGTTTAACAGGCAGCGGTGCAGAAGAGTTTTAAACTGCAAATGCTGACGCCGTCGGACTCGGTGCTGCCACCAGGTGGAGTCATCACACAGGAAATGCGGGTTGTGGCTACTTCCAATGTAAGTTTGTGAGAAATGTATAAGTTGGTCAATTGATTGGTAATTAATCGCATTCTCTTCCTTTGTATTTTTGAAGGCTGTACTGCGCATGCGACTTCGCATTCAATACACGCTTGATGGACAACAGTTGGTGGAACAGACGGAAGTTAGCGGATTTCCAGAACAGCAGCCATCAAACGAATAAATGTGTATTGCTAAAGCCAGCGTATAGTAAGCGAAGCTTAAAGTCAATACACACACACACACACAACACCCCTACACACACACACAAATACATACAGAGCACAGCTTAAAACAGACGTTGGTTGGCACACGCATATATTGTAAAAATAAGTTAACATACCACACCCACACACACACACACACTCACACAATCACTCATATTAAAAGATGCCAGCAGAGCAGAGCCCGTGTGCCGAGGATCATATATGGAAAACTATTCTTCTGGTAGAGTTATGTGTGCGCGTATTAACTGCTATAAAAAAACAAAAAACATAATTTATAGTTTATATAGTATATACTTATATGTATGTATAGCCCAAATCCCCCGATGATTTATGTGAAAAACAGCAAAAAACATCATTGATTAGTGTCCGCGTTGCGTGTATGCAATTGATTATGATTACTTAAGCAATTATTAATTTTATTATTATTATTATTGTGCACTACTACTATTTGCCTTTTTGTGCGTGTAACAGTTATTTTTGTGTAAAAGACAACATTCAGTTTTAATGTAAGACAATAAAGTCATTTTGAAAGCGTCAAGCAACCTTTAATAGCAAACTCCACTGTACATTTTTAACAATTAACTAAAAATACCAACAACATTATAATGTGAAAAAAAATGTGACAAATTGGGAATTGCAAGAAAGCCCAGAGCATTTATTCAAGCTTAGAGTTTGCGGTTTGAAAGCGAAAGCTTATCGATTGTTACGCCTGCCTATCGATTGAGTTAGCAGAATGGAGGAGCGCATAGTTATTCTAATATAAATGAAACTTAATTTGTTATATTTATGTATGTGTGTAATTAATGTATTAAAAAGTTTTTTTTTTTAATAGTACTTTCAATTAAGGCTTCAAGCGTTAAGATCAGCCCGCTTAAGGACAATTACACACACACACAAACTTACAGACCGACCGATAAATCGATAAACCGACTCCTTAAGACAAGCGCAGTGTTGGTAACCGGCACATAAGCTCAGCGCACACCGTGTGGCCTACATTATTTCCACAACCTATCCTATCCTATCTATCACCCGACTAATTGTTATTTCCTGTGCGTACGTACTTAAAAGCGATTAAAAACAAAAAATATATATATATAAAAAAAAAATCATCTGCGACTGCAAATAAAGAAACTACAACAGCAGACAGCACTGTGGAACACTAGATAATTATAAAAGTACATATATAAATATATTATATTATTAATAAATTTAACAAAATATATTACGAAAAACAAAAGAAAGAAAGAAAACAACAGCAAGTAAACTATGTTATAGCTGATAACCTTTAGTTGCGATTTAAAAGTTCAATGCGTATTATGTTTAATATTTCTTATGGGGTGTTAACAAAAAAGAGCAACACTTATTAAACTATTATTATTATTATTATTATTATTATTATGTATGGTTACACAGCAGTTTTTAAATTCGTCTTGCAACAACAACTTTTCTTAATATTAGAACAAGATAATCCATTGTAAAATATATATTATAAATAAATATTATTACTTTTTTTTTTGTATTGATCAAAACTTTGAGCTGAAATAAACACCAACATTTTTTGTTGTTTTTATCAAATGACAAGTTACAAGACTGCAATTTGCTTTAACTGTCACAAATTAAAAATTAATTCCAATGCAACTGGGAAAAGGAAATGGAGTAAATGCACTAACCTTTAAAGCCCTTAAAAGTATGCTATACATAAGGGGCCAAATGTTTTGTTTCATAAGTTAAAACTCGCAAGTTGTTTTTTCTTTCTTTTATACACATTGATTTAATTTAATTGCATGTTGTTCCACAGAACAGTTAATTTTGTTAATTTTTTTTAAGCTTGTTTTTCCAATGAACATTTGTGACCAAAACATGAAATGATTGATAGCTATTGTAGTATATGTTTATGACTGTACAACGGTACACGGTTGTTAGGTTGTGTGCATTATGTGAATATAGGCGGACTGCTAACTGATTTAACGCAACTTCACATACTTTTTGATATTTTGACCCAATACGGTTTGTTGGCCAGGTTGGTCAAAGTTGCACATTTACGACTTGCTTGATTGGTTTGGTTTGTTTGACTTAGTGATTGGGTTCATTGTCATCTGCCTGATTGTCTTGTTGCTCGATAGTTTCGGCCATTGCTAGGACTTCGGGATTCGGTTTCCAGTACAGTGCAGCACAGAACTTGTTGTAGTCAATGATTCCGGTGCCATCATGGTCCACCTCATTGATCAAGCGCTGAACATCTTCGACGCTGTTATCATACCCAAAGACTCGCATCATGCGGCTCAGCTCGCTGGCGGTTAGATAACCGCTGCCAGTCACATCCAATATGTTGAAGATATACTGAATCTCCAGTTTCTTAGCATCGCTTATATTTTCCATTATACTTATACTTGTTATTGGTAACTTCACGCGAAAAAACGAGCTTATTTTTCGTTGCCAAAAAAAAAATAATTTATTTTTTTCGATTTATATTTATTTGAAATTTTTCTTTTTTTTTTTTTGTCTGACGGTTTTTGGAAATATACTATACCGAATGAATTGTTTACTGGGTGCCTTTACCATTTTGAGCTTCAAAGCTTACTTGGACTCGAAAAATATAAATACATATTCCAGCTATTAATTTAAAGTAATTTTAAGTAGCTGGAGGAAAAGGACAATTTGGAAAAGAGAAAACATATATGTTATTGGTGGGCCATATCCTTGCGGAATCCTGTGTCCTGTTTGCTTAAACCAGGACTAGCTAACACTTATTCAAGGTTAAGATATGCTTGTGGTTTGTACAAGGCGTCAAGGATGCTTGCGGTTTGTATTCATTTTCGGGATCCTGGATGAATCTCATAAACGTCAAGGCATTTAAAAATCCTAAAATGTTGATACGACAGACTTAAAGTTATTATTATTATCAAGCCATTGTCCTTGCTGATCATTAAACAATGCTGCAAAAGTAAAGTTTAATAAATGCATCCTGTAAGTATGCAGTGTTTTTTTCATCATAATGTTCCTTGTCTCACAATTAAAGATTTTCTTAAACCACAACTTTAGCCATACAAATTAAAAACCATTTCAATTAATTTCTGTCGTTTTCGAAATGCGTATTTATTTTCCTTTTTTTTTAATAACTTTTCGGTGTGCAGAAAGTAAGAAATCTTCAGAAATCGTTGAGCTGCATCATAAAATAATTCTAAAAATATAATGCTTAAGCGTCTCAATTGTATAAGCTTGCGTAACAAACTTACTTACTCACCTACATATAAACTTACCAAAAGTTAACCCACAAATCCGCCATGTGATTGATTGTCAGTTCGGAATGCATACATATACATATGTATGTATGAATGTATGTATGTATATCTTTACGAGTGCTATTTAAAAATCACTTGTCAGAGCTTAAGAGGGCAACTGTCGATTGGAAGTTGGCTGAGCTGAGCTGCTTGGCAATTGCTTAAAAGAGATTAACAATGACACATGCTCCTCCTCGTCCTCCTCCTCCTCCTCCCCACCACCACTTTATATAGCAAACGCCCTATCTGACTGTCTTTTAATAAGACAAGACCCAAAAATCAAGTGTAACGCAAAGCGAATTAGATAAAATCTCAGAATATACAATGCTGCTTCTGTTCTTGTTCTTGTTGTTGTTGGTGTTTGTGCCCTGTATCAACATGTTACCGCCCGTCACAGCTGTCAATTGCAACGGCAACGGCAACGGCATCAACATCGGCAACCAAGAGCCATTCGAATTAGAAGACCCAACCTACTGTATACCGAGTATCAGCTCATCATCATCTCCATATCTATACAGACAGCTGTGACGGGGCAAAAGCTTCAGTAGCGAACGATTCGGTAAACGCCAGCTGTCGTCGGCTTACCTCGGCATCATCGTCATCGTCATCGTCGTCGTTAGCTCTTGCGCGTTCTCCGCGTATAACCTTTGGTAAGGTTAAATGTGAGCGCTGTGTTCGCGAATTGTGCCAAGCAAAGAGTATGGCAGCGGGCAGTGAGAAGCAGCAGCAGCAGCATCATCATCAAGAGCAAGGCAAAAGGCAAAAGGCTGTTCATTGTGTTGTGCTTGTTGTTGTTGCTGTTGTTGGTATTGGTATTGCTGTCGCTGCCTGTTTCCTGCCCATTGTGAGCACAGCGTGGCGAGGCGGTGCGAGGTGAGGCGCCGACGCAGTGCAAAGCTATTGGGGATATGGATATGTTTTATCCTTTGCATCGAACATAGCGCCGTTGACTTCGCGAGCCTTCGAACATGTTTGGCCCTTTCATGTGCAACCGACCCAGCGACAGCCCTGTCTTTCATTCTTTTTATCTGTTTGTCTCTCTGTCTATGTGTGTGTTTGCTTGTGAAACAGCTATAAACAGCATAAGCATCTCTATGCACATATATATTGTATATGTATATATTTATTTGTGTGCATATGTATCTATGGCAGCACGGCTGTGTGTTGTATATCAATCGCCCTTTGGTCGGCTGCCTGTTCCCGACTACTCCAACCCCCACTCCCCGCCACCCACCACCTTACCACTTCAGTCAGAAAAATACACCTATTGCCCGCACCACCCACAAACAAAACACAGCGCCGCCAGCGTTGAGAGCAGCAGCAGCGGCAGCTGAAGCACCAAAAAAACAACAAAAAAGAAGTAATTTTGTGCAACGATGCGACCCTTGGACCAAAACCAAAAACAAAAAAAACAAAAAGAATGTAAAAAATTGTAATGAGAAACCTTTTATGGCACAAACACATGCTTGACTTTTTTTTTGTCCTCTTCTTGTTCTTGCTCATTTGCTTCCAACTTTCTTCTCCCCAACCGCCCCCCCCTCCGCCTCTACCCACACACCAACTAGTGTCTAGTTCTAGAATTTCACTTGTTTTGAGTTTTGTAGTCTAATTTTATTTGGTTTTCAGTTGCCTTTTTAGCATCTTGTTTTTTTTTGGTTTTTATCGTTTTGTCTACTTAAAGTTAATAATTTGAGTTGTTGTTATTGTAGTAATAGTACAATATGTTTGTTGTAGGTACGCGCTATATGCTTTTCGGTTTTTTGTTTGTGTCAACTTTGAATTTTTTCATTTTTGCACATTTTTGTTTTTGTCATAGTATATTTTATATTATATATGTATATTGTATATTAATATCATTATCTATTTTGTACAAAATAAACAAAATAAATCGAAAAACCAAAAATGTCAACAAAGTGAAATCAAGCTTTAATCTTTGTATTTATTTTCTATATCTTTGGGCTTGCCGCTTTTGTTTTAGAAGTGGATTTTAAATAAATTAAAAAAAAAAATAGTAATGCCCTTGGGGCATAACAAAAAGTCCAAGACATCAAGCATCAGGCATCGAATTGCCCATAACATTGTAATTGCTTTTTGATAAATGAAGCACGCGCTGCACAGCTGACAGGCAACAACAACAACAACAACAAAGAGAATCACAAACAAACATTGTAAGATGTTTGATGAGGGGAAGGAGGGAGGGAGGGAGGGGGGGGGCAAGGGAGTAAGGCTGTCGCATAAAACGACTCACTCAAGTGCCTGTATATAAAATGGAAAAATACGAGAGCGTGTGAGTGAGAGAGGAGAGCCGGGGCCACGCACTCGGCAAGACAATTTAAAATGTTGAAAAATGCTCAGCTAATTGGCAGTTGACAGCGTTGAGAGCATAGGAATGGGAATGGGCAATGGGAATGGGAATGAAAATGAGAATGGGTATATTGTATGGGTGATGCACGCAGTACAAAGAGGGTTGGGGGTTGAAGCATATAAATTTAATTTGGTTTATAAAAAGTGCTTGAGCGAACGAGTAGAGAATGGCGAGCAAAGCTAAAAAGCCAAGTGGCCAGCCGCCATCCAGGCAAAACCCAACAAACAAATGCCAGGCAGGCAGGCTTCAGCCAAGTGCTTTATACTAGTAGTCAACATCATCACAACCGTTGAGTTGAGCTGAGCTGAGCGAAGTTGAGTTGAGTTGAGTTCAGTTCAGTTGCGAGAGATGAGATGAGATGAAATTGGATGGGAGCGACCTCGAGCGCTTTTCTAGACGGAAGCCCAACCCCTTTTGGCTAACTTCAAATGAGAACTTGAGATAATGCAACTTGAGATTTATTTCTATTTTTTTTTGCTTTCTGTTGTTTAATGTGGGTGCCATGTTGTCGTACCTTAAGTTTGCCCTACCTCTACCACTCATCATCGGAATTGAAATTCAAAACACAAAGTACCTCAAGTAGGTAAAATCTGTAACGATGTTGAGGCTTTTGTAACGGCATCTCAAGATCTCATAAAAACGAAAATAATAATGCCGTGAAGAAGAAGTCGAAGGAGGGTAAAGTAAAAGAAAAAGAAAAGTGTTACATTGTTAAATAAATCATGTAATTGCGTTGAGAAGATATATTTGTATATCTACATACATATCTATGTACATATATCATATCTACATTTACCTACATAGACGAGCTTAGTGTCTTTCCGAATGTTTGTTCAGCACTTGAAAAGGAATTCCGAAATTGTAACCCGATGAGCGCCACATTCCGCACAAATGAAACGCATATGTACATATTTGTATAGAAATGTGGTCGCATACACAGTGAGAAAAACAGGGCGAATCAAAAAAAAAACTAGAGTAAAACATGTTTCAAGATAAAAAATAGCGAATTTTAGTTAGAAATTAATAATAAATATTGAAAGAATACCTAAAGCAAGCACAGAAAATTTTAATTTAAGATTAAAATGGTCTTGAATCGTTTAAAATTTTTCGACATTTTTGAAGAACTCCAAAAAACAATTATAGCATCTTTAAACAATAACAAAAAGTCCTAACATATGAGGAAATAGTCTTGAAACAAGTTAAAATCAACTTGAATGAAGTAATAGTTAGGAGCTTACTCAAATCATTATTAAAGTTTAATATCAACCTTTAACAAAATCAAGTAAAACTCTGCTCAAACCAAGCCTAAATCTACGTGAACTAAGTTAAACTCTAATTGGACTTAAAGAAAATAAACAAAAATTTTCTCAATTTCATTGCCTTAACTTTAGTTTTTTTTTCTTGGTACAATTTACTTGATTTTATCGCTCAGTGCAGCTCTTGGTTAAATAAATAGAAATGCCATTTAGGCAACTGGAAAGTGTCGAAGCGCTTTTTGGATATTCAAATCCATTAGGAATCTTAAAAAACTATTATGGTCTAATTAAAGACATCTTGTCAACGTTGAAAACAAAAAAAAAAAACGCCACCAGAGACTTTTTGGGGTTAAGTAAACAAAAGTTTCTTGTTGTTGTTTTTGGCTTTTTTTTTCTTTCGTTTTGTTTTCTCAGAAAGAAAAGCCAAATTATTCGTACTCAAGAGAATAGTGAAATATATTCGAAAAAAAAAAGCACAGAGAACGAAAAACATACATAAATGTATGAAAGTATAAAAGTATGTAAATTTTTGTTGCAGCACAATAAGTGGATTGGTGGGAGGGAGGGTGGCATCGTCAAATCCCAGCTCTACCATAACTAGGTGAAAGCAGTAAAAGTGAAGGTAGAGCAGGAGGGAAGGGAAAGCAAACCAATTGTATGGCTAAAGGACAAACAGGACACACCCTCGAAACAATAAGCTGTTTTTCTTCAGTTTTCGTTTTTGTTTTTTTTTTTTTTTTATCGTTGGCATATTTTGCGGCTGCAATTTATATGGTAAGTGGTTATCCATTTTGTTTCTTATCAACAGCGCACAAAATAAAAATCGATAGATGTTGGTTAAAAGTCATCGATAAACATATACATATATATGTACATATATTCCCAAGGCAACCCCAAACATATTGAAATAACAAATCAAATCATATATTTACATAATCAAATCAAAATCATAATAAGCAATAAATATTCATAAAAAAAACATATGTATTTAACTAGCTTAATTAAGGCTAAGACAAGAAATATATCTGATATATATATATTTATGTATGTGTTTATGTATATTTGTTAGTAATTTCGGTATGCACCGAATCTTTAATGCTCTTTTCCGGTTTTTTTTTTTATTTATTTAGTTTGATTTTGTATTATTTATGACAAGCTAAAAATAAATCAGACTCAACAAAAGTTTGGTTTTTATTATATGTACTTCCCCTTCTTCTTCTTCTTCTTCTTCTTCTAGCTACTGCAATTGTGTGTATGTGTTTACCGTTATCTAGGTCGTTAAATGTCATTTATGCTGAAGTCTCCATTGTTGCCGTGTGCCTATCTATAGCTACGACTATATAGTTCGGATTTGAATGCTATTATAAAATTGTTGTCAGTCAACAAATAGTTTTGTTATAATAATAATAATATTAACAAAAGAAAAAAAACAGCAACTTGCGAGTTGGTCCGATTTTAATAAAAGCATTCAATTTGCTAGTCTTATATATATATATATAGTTGATTATCATTATGTATGTGAATTTATATATATATATATAGATATATATTTATATCAGACAAACAGATAAAAACAAACATTTTTGTCTTTTGATGAATCTTTTCTTCAAGTTTGATTTGTTTAGCCTCTTTTCTTATATATATATATATATATATATAAATATGTATGTATAGGATACTTTGACCTGGAAAAGAGCTCAATACGATATATGTATAGTATATATGTATATATATATATAGTGTTTATGTTTGTATTATGTTCTTAACTCATTGACGCTTAAATATTTACAGGCATTTTGCGTAGCGAAGCTTCGTTTTTTTTCTTATTTTTAATTTTTATCATTATGAAAAGTTTTAGTTTTGTAATTTGTAATGCATTTTTAGCTAGTTATAAACATTTAAAAATTTTGAAAAATATTTCATTTTGATTTTTGACTTGTTTTTTTTTTTTTTTTGTTTGTATCGTTTATCGTTTATATATATGTTTATATATATAGTTTATATAGACGACGAATTGAAAACGGCATGCGATCTTTAAGATTTATTTTTTGTTTTTTTTTTTTTGTTGTTGTTAGTTATTTTGAAAAAGCGACGCGATGAGTGTAAAAAAATTGTTGTTGCATGTTTTTTAAAAAATTTGTAGCAATTTGTTGCATTTAGTTTGGTGTATGTTGTAGTTGGTTGGCCAAGGCCCCTAGTTAATAATATAATATATATAATTATTATGTCTAAATACATTTTGCATTTGTTTAATAGTATTTTATATGTTTGTATATATAACTATGATATATGTATGTGTATGTATTTAATGTATATAGTTAATAGTTTTTTATAATATATTTATGACTGTTTTGTTGTTGTTGTTGTTGTTTTTGGCCTATAGACTAAAAAAAAACTTAACCGATACGATTTGAGCGAACTTTTTTTCTTAATGTTGTTGTTGTTTTGTATTATTTTTGGACTTGATGTGAGATAATTGTCTTTTCTTTTATGTTTTAACATATGGTTAAGTGTGTGCGTGTGTGTCTGTGTGTGTGTGTGTGTGTATATGTTTTATGTACAATTTGGGTGCAGAATATCACATAGTCATTCAGACGACATATACGACTACAAGTTCTCTCATATTGTTGTTGTTTTTCGTTATCCATTTTCTTGTTGGATTTTTGTTTTTTTTTTGGCCTTACACATGAAGCGTAGAGCTATCTATGGAAAGACGGGAACGACGTCCGCTTAGCAGCGAATCGGTGTCCGCATCGCCATCAGTTGGCCGCTTGCGTTGCGGACGCATCAACAGGAACATCACCAACAAAGCCAGGAAGAAGGCCAACGCACCAAATGCCGGATACACAACGCCGCTCAACTGACTCGCCGTGGGCAGTGCACTGATGATATACACACGGTCTGTGGCTCTAACACGTTGCAAAGTTCTCAGTGTTGCTGTTGGCGCTGTTGTTGTTGTTGCTGTTGGTGCTGTTGAAACAGACACGGATACGGGCAGCAGGCTGGTAGCTGCAACATCTGACAGCAGCTGATGTGTATCCACATTGAGCTTCAACGAACGTCGCATCAGACCCGTTAGCTAAAGAGAGACAGAGAGAGAGAAGGAGGGAAATAGTCAACCATGACACAGTGTGACAATTTTCTTTTTTGGCCAATGACAAATACGTACGATACACAGAGAGAAAGCTTTAAAAAAAAAAACAACTTAAATTTAGTGCAAACAGTCTTGAAACAAGTTGAACTTTACTCAAAGCAAGTCAGTTACTAACATTATAATTTTGAATCAAGTTAAACTCTATTAAAATTTTGATCAACATACTAAAATAAGTGTTTATAATCTTTGACTACTCGAACTTCCACTTGAATCAAGTTAAATCAATCTAGTATTAAGTTAAACTCTACTTGAATCAAGTTTAACCAAGTTCAACATACTTTAATATGTGAATATAATCTTTAGCCACTCGAACTTTCACTTGAATCAAGTTTAACCAATCTAGAGTTGAGCTCAACTCAACTGGAATCAAGTTTAACTTCACTTAAACTAAGTTCGACAGCTAAAAACAAGTGTATATTTATTTGGAATCAAGTCAAACTCTTCATTTATAAGGATCGACATACTTAAATAAGTGCACATAATCTAAAACCACTCGAGTCTCTACTTAAATCAAGTTAAATCAATCTAGAATTAAGCAAAACTCTACTTGAATCAATTTTGATTTCACTTAAACTAAGTTCAACAGCTAAAAACAAGTGTATATTTATTTGGAATCAAGTCAAACTCTTCATTTATTAGGATCGACATACTTAAATATGTGAATATAATCTTTAGCCACTCGAGTCTCTACTTAAATCAATCTAGAATTAAGCTCAACTCTACTTGAATTGAGTTAAGCTTCACTTAAACTAAGTTCAACAACAAAAAACAAGTGTAAATTAGTTTTGAATCAAGTTGAATTCTTCTTTCTTTAAGAGCGACATACTTAACTTAAGCTCTTTAGCATTGTTTCAAGTTTAAGTTCAAAAAAACCTCTCTATTTATCATGAATTTTTGTTTCGTTTCGCTCGATGTATGTACGAATACGAGCATAGGAATGTTTGGTTAGTATGTAAGTATTACTTACCTTGTGCTTGCAGGTAACCTGTATGTTATAGACGGTATCGGGCCATAGTGATAGCTCGGCGCGTGCTGTATCTGTTAGTAGGTTGCCCATCAGACCACCGCCCGATACCTCCCAGGTGATCAGGCATTGGCGCGATGCGTTCGCAATCAGTTCATCCCAACCGATGTCGGTGAGTACCAAAGCGCCCTGTCGCTGGGCATGATGGACGCGCAGCTCAAAGGGCGCCAACTGCCTTTGGCAATTTTGCCAGCACTGCGTGAAACAGAAGAGTTAATGTTGCTGTGGGTGTGTGTGTATTAGGGGGGTTGGGGGCGGTTAGGCGACGCACGTTCGAAACAAACATTGAACATACATACAAACATGCATAGCTTTAAGTGTCGCTAGGTACACACACACAGGAGGTGTGGTAGGGGCGTAGTTTTGGGGGCGTAGCAATTGTGGTGCCCGCAAATTGGCAACGCAATTTCGACAGCCGCCCGCAGCAATCAACAGCAACAACATTTAACCCATTAATGTACCCCGAAAAACGTACCATCCATTCATTCCCAAAGCAATCAATTCATATTGGCAATAATCTATATTTACTTTACTCTCATCGCTGCGATTTTATTTTGTCATATCGAACTTTACTTTCGCGTTTTAATAACTGTAGTTATTGCTTTCGAAATTCGAACTAACTGTTTGATTGGCTCTTTAAGCTTTAAAGCTGAAGTTTCGTATCAAATTGAAGGGATTTTTGAAAGAACTAAGGATTTAATAAAACTTTTTGAACAATTCTTCGAGTTAACTATAATATTATAGTATAAATGTTGTTTTTATGTAAAGATTAGTTAAAAAATTACGAAAATTGAAGTTTAATTTGTTAAAATTTACTTTGACAAGTGTTTTCAAACCTTTCCAAAATAAAATAAACAATTGAAAATTCATGTTTTTAATTGCAGATTTCATTTTCAGCCAACAATGCCAAACAATTAATTAAAAAGGCTCTTTGTCTAAGGCAGCGCTAAAATAATAATAATAATAATAACAATACAAAAGAAGGCACATTAATGGGTTAATGCGGGGTAGATGGAAGCTCGGGGTTTGGCCATAACAATTATTAACTGTTGCTGGACTGTTTAAATAGCCATGGCTTAGGGCAATTCGGGCTGCTGTTATCGCTGCTATACTTATCATTATAAAGTACGGTTCAAGTTTTAGGGGAAGCGGGAGCGCGGGTAGAGAATTTAGCTTTGCGCCATAGGCATGAACTACTTACATTTCTGCAATCAACGAAATCCGTGCAATAATGCCAATCCCTTGCAAACTGTAAAGGAGGGAAAAGAGTAGGAAAAAAAAAACATTAGAGAGTGATTGAGAGAGATGAGCAAGATACGAAAAAAAAATATATAGTATAAAAGAACAGCAAAGCGTCACACACAAAAACACACACACACACACACAGGAGCAAAAAAGTTAGTTAGTGGGCGTGGCCTAATCGAATTTTAAGTAAGCTAGAAAAAGTAATCAGGCACAAGGCTGCAGGCAACGCTGCCACAGCAGAGATGAGCCTCGGTGCTCAGCATCCAAGCCATTATCAACAATAGACGCAAATTTGTAACTGTAATATAAAAGGCCTGACTGCAAAAAAGAGAAAAAACGACTTGCTGGGTTTTTGTTGTACGCTATGTAAGTGTATGCGTGTGCATGTTTGTATAAATGACCGCAAAAGTTGTATGGCGAATTGAAATTTTCACGCTGTCGGCAGCAGAGAGGAAGGGAGAGAGAGAGAGAGAGAGTGAGAGATAAAACTGTGGACTAACTGGACTAACTGTGACTGCCTGCTTAGCCTTTGTCAACTGTCGCTTTAGTTACGCAGCAGCGACAGCTGGACCAAAGAACAACAATAAAAAAAAAAATTAAATAAAAGAAGATGAAACATCCTGACTACTGCCCACAGCCTACAGCCCAGCCCAATACCATAGTGAACGAACCGTTGTCTCATGTCCGTTTAGTTTATGAATGAGCACGCAGACAAATGAATGAATGTGCTGATGCGAACTAAGAGGACAGGCGATACGTATGTATGTACGTACGGACGGACGGACACACATACAAACACATGAGACAGCAGCAACGACTTCGTCTTCGACATCGACTCCGACTTTGACTCCGACTGCGACTGCGACTTCGACTGTGAGTGCAAAAAGAGATGGCGGCCATCAAGGAGAAGCGCAGCACTTTGTCATCATTACACAATAAGGCGGCCAGATAAACGAGCATGCCAAAAGGAAAATCGCAAAGACAACATATTTTCCGCTCAATTGAATATTTGGCCTTTGCGAAACAACTTGGGCGATAAGTAACAACAATAAGGCGGCAAATGAATGAACGAACGAACGAACGACAGGAACGGAACGGAACGGACAAATGGAGTGAATGAATGGGCTCAGGCAAAAATTATACCAATTAGAGATGGCAGCGTGATTTTATTGCAAATTCCAAATGTGTGCCAACATCTAAAGTCTAAATCTAATCATTATCGTTATCATAACGTTTATCGTACTTAATTGAAATTGTTATTGTCTTACTGTAATTGCAAACCAATTGTGCTTAAGACGCATCAAATGAAATGGTTATGTTTTAATTAGTTTAATATGAGTTGATTTAAACTCAAAACTAACGGTTTCGTGTCTCGTGAGTCTTTAACTAGTAGCCAGCCCATCAATAGTTGGCCATGAAAACCAAACGCAGCATCAGCACACGCTCAATGAAAACGCTGAGCCGGCAGTCCAGTTCAGTTCAGTCGACATTGTTTGCCCCGACTCTGTCCTGCCCTGCCTTGCCCTTGCCCTTTTACCATGCATTATAAATGTGTGTGTGTGTGTGTGTACTGACTGTCTTGTGGCCTACCTGGCAATAGTCGTAGTAGTTGTTGGCCCATATAAATTAAACGCAGGCAGCGCAGACGAACGGACGGACAACTTTTACATGCAATTGCCGACGGAATTGGACAACGCTTCACACCCAGGCCAATGCCACATAAATTACCCATCCAGGTCAGAGTTTTGAGCAGTTTTATGAGCTGCTGCTGCGGCTGCTGCTGCTGTTGCCGCTTCGACAAAAGCCAATGGCCAGTCAGTCGGTCGATCGGTAAGCAGTTCAAATGTGGCACGTAGTCGCCAAATGCTGCGCTTGTCAATTATTGAAGCCCTGTCGGAACACAGATTCCACCACCACCACCGCCGGCAGCCCCAATAACCTACGTGCCCAGCATACGCATCTGGCGCACATTGCATATTAAACACACACAGACAGACTCACGTACCACCACAAAAAAAAAAAAAAAACAAGAATCGAAGGGAAAAACGAAGACAAAGTCAAAGGAACAAAGTCTTTTTGGATGCTGCCAAGTTTTATGGTGTTAATTTGGCGCTGATTGAGCGACGTTCGCTTAGTTGTGTGCCAGTGGCGGGGATTAGATTCGGACAGGCGTGAAATTAGCCTTAGTGCATACAATAGCAACATCCCTTTACAGCAAAGGGGGTGGCGCAACCCTTAAAGGTCAACGGATTGCATTCAAGTGAAGCCAAAAATAAATCAAACGGAACTAATTTAAACTACAATTTTTGACATAAAAAGGGAGAGAAAAAAAATCTTCATTGGTTTTACCAAATTAATTCATAGAACAAAAAAAGGGCTTTAAAGTTATTTGAATAGCAAAGAAATTAATTCAAATTCAAATGTAATATTTATCTTGAGAACAAAACGGCGTTCAAGTTCAAGTTAGGCAAAAGTTCTTTACGAATTTATAATCTTAAATGGTTTTTTTGCTTTGGTGATTAATTTTGAGGAGAAATAACGAAAAGTCAAACATTTAACATTTTTAATCCGACTGCAACAAGCTTAAACCTTTTATGTGTGTCAACTAAACTAAGCGTAGAAAATTGATTATGCTCGAACTTGAATTTATGCATTAATCTTCCAAGTTGTGGAAACTTATAGATTTAAGTATTTATTTATTATTGATAACTGCCTTCAATGGGTAATCCATCCATTTGGAGAATGTCTTTGTTATTTTCATTTTCGCTATTGAATTGAATTCTCAATCCCTTCATCTTAACTTACTGTATTGACAACACGCACACCAAATTGTGAAGCTCTCCCCCCCCTCCCTCCCTCTCCACAAACACGAACTTTGCCTAATCTCTATTAGCAGCAGCAGCAGCGCTTTGACTGGCATGGACCACCCAGCTGACATTGTCAACTGAAAAGCGGCAGCAGCTACCTGAGAAGCACCGACAGCGACAGCGACAGTGACAGCGATGTCAGCGAGCAGATAAAGGCGAGCAGCCGCATAAAAAAAAAAAAACCAAAAAAATAAAATAAAATAAAAACGTTTTCCCGTATCCATTGCCATTGGCATTCCCATTCCCATTCCTGACCGCTTCTGTCCGTGCTCGTTTGTCGTCGTTTCCCTTAGTGCTAGTGCTGTCTGTCTTTATGTCAAGCCCATTGTCATTGCCCAAAGTGAATTCTTAGAGTTGAATCGAATTGTTCCAACTTCCAAACTTCCATCTTGAACTAATCTTTCAAAATAGCAAGGTGGCTCAGCAACACTTCTTTCTAAGTATTGTTGATTGAATAAAATGGCGACTCACAAGAACAAGAAAATAATGCAATCAGAATCTATGTTTTATATATGTACATCTTGCAATCCCAATCCTTCGTTAAATAGATCCAACCGTGCAGTTCAGATCAAAGATCAAACGAATCTTTCAGGTTCAGCTTCAGTTAACAAACACAAACAATTGAACTAGATCACTTAAATAGAACTAGCAAGTGCAGATCGCAGCTCTACAAAACAGCTACTTTCTTGTGTTTTTGTTTTTTTTTTTGTGTCTGTGTGTGTGAGTTTTTCGGCTACTCAGCTCTAACCTTGAAGTTGGGCTCAGAGCTCAACTTAGTTGAGCGTCGTCGTCGTTGTCGTCGTCGTATTCAAGTGTCCATCAAGTGTGTCTGTTATCTTTAGTGGCCTGACCGGGGCTTACCTGCTGATAGCAGCTTTGGCGGCATCTGGTTAACTGCTTGCTGCCGAATAGCGTTGCTGTTGCTGTTGTTGCTGCTGCCGCGGCATCTGCGTCAGCAATTGCGTCCTTCGGTGACTGGGCCACAGCTAGGAGTAGCACTAATGCAATTGACTGAAACATTCTTTTTGCTTTTTTTTGTTTTTCTTTTTGTTTTTTCGTTTGTTGTTGCTGCTTATTTTTGTTGCAGTTTGAAGTGCGCGTGGGCGTGGGCGTAAATGTGAAACGTGCGCCTGGGGCGTTTCACAGATTGATAAATTGATTGATTTTGTTTGTTTATTTTTGTATCAAGTGCTGCTGTAGTAGTAGTAGTTGTTGTTGTTGTTGTTGCTGCTGCTTTTGTTGTTTGGATAGGTCCATAATACGCGTCGACTGACGTCGACTGCATTTAGTGAAGCAGCGCACGCAGCGCGTTTTATTGTGTGTATTTGTATTGTATGTTGTATTTGCTGTTTATGTATATATTGCTGTTGTTTTGTTTGTTGTTCTTGTGTGTGATTTGGCGATTGCTTATTGCGGCAATAATAATAACAACAACAACATTAACAACAACAACATTAACTGGATTTAAGCTAAAAGCTTTAGCTCGCACATGCTGCGTTCAATACACGACGACCAAAAGAGAGTGTGAGACAATTAGAGTGTAAGAGAGAGAGAGAGAGAGCAGCGCACAAGAGAGAGAAACTGTCACAGGCATTTAGTATTCGTTGTTGGGTTTTTTTTTTTTTTTTTATTGGTTTGTTTGTTTGTTTGTTTATGATTTACTTATTGGTTAGTAAGTTTGTTTGCAATAAAAGAATAATAAGAGGAAGACCGCTGTGGCGTGGCTGGCCTGGATCCAATGGCTGGCTGGCTGGCTGGGCACCTTGTTTGAGTTATATTTTTTGTGATATCAGGTAGGTTGGCACTGGACACCATAACAAAAAGCACAAACAAACAACACACGACAACAATAAATAAAACGTGCACACACAACAAGAGCAGCCAGCAGCAGAAGAGCGGCAGCGAAAAAAACACACACCAAAAAAAAACAAATAACAACACCAGCGACAAGGCGACAAACGACTGCGAATGCGACGGCGATGGCGACAGTGACAATAGCAGAGGGCGATGGCGAAACCAACCAACGTCGTCGAGGATAAATGCTGCACTAACGGAAAACGAAAACTGAACCAGAACCAGGCTGCGAGATAACACACAAGTACACACACACACACAGACGCGCGCGCAGCCACAAAGACACAAACGCACACAGCAACGTTTGTAGAGCAGAGTAAAGAAAGCGCTGCCACACTCATAGCTGCTTTAGCCGGAAAACGGCTAAATTTTTGGATTTCTTCGTTTTAAATAAATAAAAATTAGAAAATTAAATAATAAACCTAGTCAATCAATGGTAAAAATTTAAATATAAAATTCTTTGAATACAAATTTACTAAGCAACATATTATCTAAACACTGTTTGCTAAATATTTTTTGCACACAATTTAGAGGTCAATACTTTGAGACCTCTTACTAAAAAATATTTGACGTCAGTGCCAAGGCTGCTAGAAAGCCAGTTGCAACGAATGCGTAGCCTTTTTTTTTGGCTAGTTGGCAAGGCCATGCCAAGTTTAAACAGCACTGACCGCACATGCTTAAAAGGGGCGTCAGTCAGTGGTTGCTGCTCGAACACGAGTTCCAACACCGAACACAACTTCAAACATCGCACACGAACATGTTTGAAACGATATCGGTATTGCATTGGTAATGCCAGCGTGATTTAAATCGTTCGACTGACTTAACAAATAAACGATTTAGCCAATAAATTGTGATGTTATGGCAAAAAATGTATAAAAAAACACAAAAATCAACTAAAATTGTTTAATAATATTTTTGATCCAACTTTAACTCGATCTACTTGTATAGTCGTGATCGTGTCGAATCGTCGTTTTTAAACGTCGTCCGAACTGAATTGCATGAGCACGGCAAAAAGTCGGAGTTGTAGTTGCGCCAACGGAGTCTGTGTGTGTTTGTGTGTGTGTGTGTTTGGTGGTTGGTTGGTTGACTTTGATGATAATGTTGTTTGGGGTGGTGGTATACCGGGTCTAAGGCTTTGGCTATGGATTTAGCTTTAGCTTTAGCTATGGCTTTGACTCTGGTGGTGGCCCCGCTTCAATGTTCCGGCATCGCGCGTGCATGCAGATGAATCAAAGCAGCCGCTGATTATAGCAACAATATGGAAATAACGTTACCTCTCTCTCCCTCTCTCTCTCTCTATCTCTCTTTCCACTCTGACGTTTGGCCCTGCCTCGGGTTATATAGGGGCATTGTTTATTTATATGCCATGCACATGTGTGCAATTGTGTGTGTGTATGAGTGTGTGTGTTTGGTTTTTATAACTTCCATTTGCCAAAGCATAGTAAATTCTTTCAAAGCGTGTACTACATTTATTATTTAAGCCACGCTGTTCTCACTCCCCCCCCCCCCCTTCCAAAACCCATTTATGCACATTGTTCTAGACCAAAAGCTCTTCGTTTGTGTCTGTCTAACTGTTTGTCTCTCTGACGTCGCTTCGCTTCATTGCCCCAGCGCCCTCGTCTCTCACTCACCCTCTCTCCCTACACACACACACACACACACACACACCACAAACAAGAGCCTGCTTTATTTGCATATTTTGACTTTTATGCGGCAAAAATATTACTTGCTGCGCTGCTCCCAGTAAACAAACAGCCCCTATACTCCAATCTCCCCCCCACCCCGCACTCCAAATCGCGCCCAGCCAACAGGTCACCCCAACCAACCAAAACAGCCAACAAGGCAACGTTAATAAAGCGGCGGAGTATAAAATAAAAAAATAAAAATACACACAAAAAATGAAAACGGCAAAAATTAAGGCAACAAACTTTTTTTCCATTTGGCATGCTGCCCTCACACGCGCGGACTTCCTTTGCCCCCCAACCCACCCCACCAAAACACACACTCAATCACAACCCCCTTGCATATATATATATATATATATAGTATATTTTTGTTTGTTTGTACAATCCTTATATAAGTCGTCTGCAAAGTTTGAATTTTGGGCACTGGCTTATAGCAGCTCCATTGCAACATGTTGCATGTTTGAAATTGCCAAAAAAAAAAAAACAGAAGGTAGCAACAACATACATAGATCAGTTATCTAAGCATGCATGCCACAACAACAACAAAAATCTGACATACTCATAAATAGTTGGGGCAAATTTTCATAATTGGTTTTTTTGCAGTATTTTTTTTCTTTCAACTTTTATGCGCTAAAAAGAAGAATTATGTTAATAGTATAACCACATTGGTGACGACTATACATATATATGTATATGTATATATACTATAGTGCTCACTCGCAATAAAAGATACTTGTATATAGTAAACACCCGATGTGGTGAACACTTAAATTTCGATAAAGATAAAAAAACAAATAAACTTAGTTTTATATATATATGTATATATTTTATATATCTTTAATATATAATTCCAGTGTCACGATGTTTGTCCGGCATGAATCTACTGAGCCGATATATTTGTTTTATTGTTAAATTGTGTGTTTTGTTCCAACTTAGACTATAGGATAGTTTATATATCAATTAATCATTTTTATGTTATTTATTTTATAAACAATCACTTCCGAAATAGGAAACAAATTCTCGGAAAAATCATGAACTTCACTCGAACTTCCCTTATAAATTTCCGTACTACATATATAGTAAATCTATGTATATTTTGTAGTATAACGAACTTCCACCTTTTTTAAAGGCTACGAATAATATTTCAGTTCGATTATCTCGAAAACTTATTCTCAAAACACTTGGGAACATCTGGCAAACGAAAATTTGTTATTCCTTGCAATATTTTCCTGACTTTTCTCACATCAATCAATTAAGGGAGCTGTTCACTGTATCAATTTGAATATAGAAAACATTAAATCGGGTTTTTTTCTTCTCTTTATTCCCTGATTTTATTTTTATTGTTTTGTATTCAGAAAGAAACCTTTGCAACCCCGCCCAAAAAATAAATATATTTCAGCTGAAAGTATTTAAATATTTTCTGAGTTATGAGTGTGTGGCACGGTTGCAAACACACACACACACACATATACATATATGTATTTTTATGCAAATGTATAAACCGTATTTATTTCAAATTAGTAGTTTTGCCAAACATATTTATGTATATATATATATATTTTTCAACATATGTCACTGTGTGTTTGCCTAGCTTGTTGCCAAAGTTATGAGCCCCCCCTTTCCCGCTGCTTTTTAATAAAGAGCTTGCAACAACAAAAAGTACTTTCTGAAATTTATGCGCCCATTGCGAGCCATTTCGCAGTGCAGAAGTTTGTTTTTTTTTTTTATATAAAAAGCCCCAAAAATTCCATTTTGTGGCTACCGCAATTGACTTTGCGGATGCTACAACTCCAACCTCGCCCCTCCCTCCCTCACCCCACCCAGCTTTGGCAACCAGTATGCGGGCTGAACTGTCCGACTTATTAAAAGCCGTTTTACACTAATACTAATTCATGGGTTGTGCGCCGGGTTTGTTTTTCGTTTGATTTACGCATTTTTGAAGCATGCGACAAAAAGCTGGGATTGAAACTGGGTTTTGGGTTTTGTTACTGACACCAGATGCAACTGGGCAAATGAAGAGCTTCCGCACACACACACACAAGTTAAAATGATGCACAATGAGCACATCCGGTAGCACCAACGAACGGTAGGGTTAGGCTAGGGGCAGGGGCAGGGGCAGGGGATGGATGCATGGGAATAAGCAATATGCAAAAAACCAAAACAAAAAAAAAACCAACAAATCATAAACCAAAAAAGGGGTTAGACCAACAATGCAGAACACAAAATCAACAACAAAAACAAAAAGCAAATTTCTATATCTCCCTCCCTCTCGGTCTCTCTTTGTATAATAAGCTAATAAGCAAACTATGGCCGCAGGGCGCAGCTGAGAAACCATTAAGAAAATTTGAAATTCTTTTAAATTAGCACTCAAACAGAGAGCTAAAGATCGGAAAGGAACACGAAAGGAAAATGTGACAAAAGGAACAAAAACAAAAAAAAAAACAAACGAAAATCTCTACGAAATAATTAATGGAATTGTTGAACTTTTGGTGCAAATGTTTAAAGACAAAAAAAAAACAAAGCGAGGAGATAAAAAGAAAAAACACACGGCACGGCACGGCACGGCACGGCATTCATTTCATTTCATTGATGGAGATTGCAACGGCGATGGCTGCTTACTGAGACAACACTTGCCACATGGGCCGCAAAAATAAATTTGTCGTCGTTTGCCCCCACCCGAAAATAGAGCAATTTGCATTATTCGCATATTCGAGCAGATTTTTCGTTTTAATGAATTGCGCACAACTTGCGCCAAATTGTTATTTTTTTTTCTTTATCTTTTTCTATCTTATCTTAAAAATACACAGAAAATTGAATACAACGAAGTCTGTATTATCTTTAAATCACAAATCGATATAGATTAAATCAGTTTGTCTGGATTGTGCAGTGAACACTCGATAAAGAGAAAACTTTAAAAACAAAAATTAAATCATAAAAAGGTCAATTTTGATATATTTTATAATATATTTATACATAAATCAAATACAGTTAAACTTTCATATAACGAATCGCAAAAACACAAGAAAAATCTTTGTTATAGAATAAATTCGTAATCCGAAACTTGTTTTTGATTCAAAATAAATTTTTGAGGATTCTGGAAATAAGTTCGTTCTATAAAAAACCACAATCTATGGGAGCTCGTTATAGTTTGATTGTACCAATAACAATTACTACTCGAACCAATACTCAAAAACGGTTTTTTTTCTAACGGCTTTAAAGAAATTTCAAAAGTTGAAACTAAATGAAACTTAAAAAATGTGTCTCTATCGAGATTAATAAAAATTATTTATGCATATTTGCCAAGTGCCTGACAAAACCGTTAAGTTTAATAGACTCTCTTTCATTTGGGCATAGTAAAGTATAATTAACACGAAATACATATAAACAATACATATGTATGTGCATGTGTCTGTCTGGGGTCTGCCACTTTGTCTAAAAACACATTACGCACACCCATATCACTGCACATCTGAAAACTGATTTCGATATGCGAAAATCCCTATCTGAATGGGGTGTCACACTAGCCGTCTCTTACACCTCTCCCCATTCCCATTCCCATTCCCATTCTCACACCATCATTGCTTGTTTTATGTGTCTGCGTTTGCACCGTAATCGGAATGTGCGCTCATCTCTGCATTGTGGACCGAATGGATTCGCTGACTGACTGACTGGTTGGCTGGTTGGCTGCTTGGCTGCTTGGGTGAAGTTTTGTTTGGGATGCCCCGCATGTTCATTTCGCAATGTTAATGCAAAATAGCATTTGCATTCATGCCGATGTCGAGATACTGTGAGTTACCTCCATCCCCCCCCCACCAACACCATGGTTGCAACGTTACCGCAACAGCTGTGCTGATTCGCAATTTTTCGTTGTCAAACCAAACCAAACCAAACCAAAAATGAAAAAATGGCCCATAACTCATGTCACCGTTGTGTTCATTAAATGTGAAGTGACTCGTGCTGCTTTAGCTTCTGATTCTGCCTTCTGCCTTCTGCTTCAGGTCCTGCACCAGTTCTACCAGTTTTGATTGTCTATGTCGGCATATGGTCAGCTCATTGTATAGTCGCTTATATTGCCATTATCATCATCATGTTGCGATTAATGCGACTCTTCTATTCAGATATATATGTATGTATGTACATATGTATGTATGTTTGCATCTACGTGCCGCATCATATCACAGCACACGTTGCCTGGCCATTTTTCCTATTTTGTTTTTTTTTTTTTGTGTTTTTGATAGCAGGGTGGGTGCGAAATTGTTTTGGGACGTGCTGAACCTCCTGCCATGTTTGCTATTTGTCCGCGCTGTGGTGGTTTTCTGTGAGAAAATGTATGTACTCCTACTACTACAGCATATAATACCGAATAGCTTAAAGGCATTAACGCGTTTTACTCTAGCGCCTGGGGGAGGGGGTAGGAATGCGTTAAGCTTCTAGCTTAAAACTCTGAAACGCTGAAGTGCAGCAAAATTTCACAAAATTTCACCAAGGCTCTCATTATATAAATTAAAAACATAGCCGGAAGTAGGTGGAGAGCAACCAGCACAACAGGGTAGTTAAATTACCAAAATATGGTAGAGTTCTTCTTAATTAATTATTGAATTAACTAGAAAAATCTAAAAAGGTTTCGCCCAAAGTGGTCGCTTTACAATAAAGATATAGTCATGAAAAAAAAATACAAGTACACAATACATATTTTGGAAACATTCTTTTTGATACAGATAAAAAAAAAAAGATTGCACTCAAATAAAGCGCGATAAAAGCTGTTATTGATTTACTTGACTTGGTAAGCAATTCAAAACTACTGCTTGTCCCGCCAAGCACACGATTAAGTATCGTATCGAAAATGTGATTGTGCGATAACTTTTGTGGCACAGCAACCACCGATACGAAATAATAATCACCACTGTGACAAGAATGTCAAACACTTGGCATTCTATAATTTGTTCATCAATTCTATCCCTTTTAGAAAGTGCATAAAAACTATTTGTGCGATAAGTGTTTTATTTGGCATTATGCATATTGTAAGTGAGCAACTTTATAATTAACACTGTAAGTAAAGATACTAAACATCAACACGCTCTTTGCGTGGCGTGCGGAGCGAAGTCGAAGTTTTTGTTGCGGCCAGCAAAAGAAAAAAAAATTGCAAGAAAAAGCAAAAGAAGCCGCCGCAGTGTTCATGCCTGTGTGTGTATGTGTGTGAGCGTGCATATTTCTATATAAATATATTTATTTTTGTGTTAAAATCAGTGCAACAGTAAATAAAACTTGAAAGTGTTCACACAAAATCGGACACGGGTGGGGAAACTCCACTCCCAATGTGAAGTACATACAGGTAATTTTTTATAGTCGGCGTTATTACGCTAGGCAATAGCTATGGGCGCATGTCGAGTGACATATTTAACAAGGAGTCGAAAGTACGCAACATTGCGTGTCTGGCTAATAAAAAAAATAGAACACACTTCAATTATAAAATTAAGTCTCGCTTTTTGCGTAGTCATGCATCATTTTATGATTTTGTCAAACATTTTGACTTCAACCTTGTCAAAGCGTGTGTGCGTTTCTTTTTCGTGACAAGCGCCCATTTCTAGTTACATACTTAAAAATCAATAAACTAGTCATTGCCTATTTACAGATTAAGCCAAAAAAACAAAACAAAAAAAAAAAAAACACTAAAAAAATGAGCTTTGTTGCCGGCGAGCCGCTGCCACCCGGATTTGAGGATGAAATGTCACGCCCAGCTGTTATCATAAACGCAATTGAGAGCCACAAAGGCGGCGCTTTAATCGGCACCGAATATGCTGTGGAACTTCACAGCGGTGGCCAACAGCGTCCCTATTACTTTTGTGTTTTGTGCAACACGTGCAGCGACATCCGCTCCATATTCACACACTGGACGTCTGTGCCGCATCGCACCCACTATCTGAAGACGCACTTTCAAAAGGCTTTCGATCTGCTGCAGCAGCTGCGTCGCTCATCCGGCAACTCGGACGAACAGTGGGTTAATGGCACCAACAAGTTGGTGCACAATATTGAAAAGCATTTCGGGCGCAGCTCGCAAATCTTGGTCGCTTCTAGCGATGACTTTCGTCGCAGTCGTGCAAAAATCTGTTCACAGGTACGCGATAAATTTCATTATGATGAATGTGCTGGTCCGGATTTCGTGGACGAGGTGCGCAAAATGATACTTGAGTCCAAACCGATGGACACAAACTCAGCAATAACAACAAAATCGACGACCAATTTAGGTAAAGGCAATGCCGCCGATTCCTCGACAATCACACTCGATGCCATATCCAGTGATGACGATGATGGTTTTGTTGCAACAACGGGACAGCCAACGCCGCCGACGAACAAGAAGTCGCGTAAGAAGCTGGAGCAAGAGCAACAGCCGGCATATCGTGCTATGAATCGCTCACCGCCCGTCGCGAGCGGTGACAAAGTTATACCGTTGGGTGTCAAGCCCGCATTACCTGCCGGCGTTAAGCAGAAGCTGCCAACGCCAAAGGAGCTGTCGATGCAGGCCTCGCAAATCGCCCAGGAGCGCTATAGGTGGGAGAAATTTCGTTGCCTGCTTGAGATACAATTGAAGCTGCTGCGCGATGAGACTGAAACATATGAATCGAACCCAGAGAAGCATCCCGATTATTCGGAGGAGTGGAAACTATTTTGGAATCGACGATACAAGCAGCTGCAGGAGGAGAAGAAATGCGATCCAAACAGCTATGACTACAAGCCCGAATGGATTAGCTACTGGAAGGATCGACGCGTTGAGCTCTTCAACATAGCTGTTAGCAAAATCAAAAAGGAGCTCAAGGAGAAGTTCAAGCTTGGTGACGAAGATGAAGAGCACACCAAGGAGCTTATGGAACGCTATAAAATACGCGTCAGCAGTCCCAAAACAACAGCAGACTCGCCCGTTGTCGCCGCATCTGTTTCATCATCGACCAATGCGGCCGCCAATCGCCGCAAACCCAACTATCGTGGCTCCAATAATCGTGCCTCAAATGGATCTGCCGGCGGAGGCGCTGAAGCTGTCATTGATATTAGCGATGATGAACATGATCAGCCACCGGCGCCACCCTCATCTCGTCCCAGCCGCCGTCCACCGTATGGGCGTTCCATAACGCGCTCTACGTCACCGAAACGTGGACGACGCGAGCTTCCGCAGCGCATCGCCCGGCGTTCTCGTTCACGTTCCCCAGGTGTCTTACAGCGCCGGCGGCAGCAGCGTTCGCGCTCCAGATCGCGCTCATTGCACCGTCGTAGCTCGCGCTCGCCATTTACCCGTGGCCGGGCCAGATCGAATCATTCGCGTTCTCGCGATGAATTTATGGAGCGTGATCGGGAGAAGGAGCGGGCACGCGAACGCGAACGCAGCAGCGGTGATTACTTTAGGGAACGGGCCGAAAGTTATACGCGCAACTCGCGCGCCTACGAGCCCATGGAGACATTCCGTGTGCTCGATCCACGCTCCTATCCCGAATACAGTCAGCCCGGCATGAAGTGTTCCTCGTCGCCAACAAGCACAAGCGTTGTTAACTCTGCAAACAAAGATGTCGAACACATTGACGAGCCCGAAGGTCCACTGACCGTTGTTAGTGTGCTGCGCATGCTATCCGCCTTGGAGGATCAGTTGGGCAGTCTTGGTCCCAAGGCGCTAAATTTGCTCAGCAAGGCGCTGGCCATGGAGAAGGTGATGCCAAATGCTGCCGAAGATTTGCTATTGAATGAAGACAATTGTGTGTTCCTGGAGACCACCAAGGAGAAGCTGAAGGGCATTCTAATTGCCGAAGTGCTCGAAGATCCACAAAAAGTGCGCGTTGTAAAAAAGTTAATCACCAATATTGCGACCATCATCTTCCAGGCCTCAACTAAAGGTAAGTGCAATACAAAATCAACAAAACCTTTTAACTTTACAGTTACCAAAGATAGTTGTCCAATGTTTGGTAAGTATAGATATGTTATGCTATGTTCAGGAGGAAACGGACTCTTCAACAGATGTCCATATAAATGTGTACATATTTTACGGCCAAATATATATAAATATATATAGATGTATACATATATTATTCATTTGTGTTCCAGTTCCAAAGGGCTTAAACAGCACCATTTTTTTTATATTACCTTTGCTAGTTCGTAATCCATGCACTTAAATCTTTATCCTACTTGGGACCGTCTGCCATTATTGGTCTGAAGCAAATAAAAATATATTTATTATGTATGTATATATATTTATCTGTATACTATATATTTACATATTGTATGCAATCTGTTTGATTTGTTCAATTCTTCCATTCTTTTGTGCGGAAGAAGTTTTTATATATTTTTCGTACGCTCGCGTGTTAAACCCCGGTGTTTACATAAATGTATACCCAAATCGAAACCTTAAAAAAAAATTATATTGGTCAGCACTGGTTTTGTATCGATGCTTGTTGTTTATTTTTGTTTTGTTTTGTACTTTTTTTTCTTGCCCTATATATAATAAAAATAATAACTTGCTGAAATGCCGTCCCAAATAAACGCATAAATATTTAAAACTTTTAGGTATTAAGCCGATGGCATTGGGATGCACTTTGGGTTATCGACGAGGACGACAAAGAAGTCGTTCACAAATCATTTTTGAATGCTTTGAATTATATATCGATAAATATAATTTTGCAACAAATTGTCAATTTGCATTTAATGTATAAATAAGATATTGATATAGAAAATACTTGTTTTTGTCGCTGTTTAAAGTATCATTAGTATTGATTGATCGAACATACACAACAATACAAAAGCGTTGTCGTTTGTTGTTGTTGTTATGACTAAAACAACAACTGACTGGTGTTCTCTGTTTGAGCTCTGTTGGTTGATTGGTTGGTTGGCGTCAGGCCTTTTTGTTTAACTGTTTTGTTTCGGGCAACTTTTTCGTTTTATTATTAACATATTTCTACTACCTATAACACTGTAGGTTCTCGGTTCAAATCGTTATTTTACGAGCCCGTACAGTTTACCCAGGTTAGTTTTGTGCAAAAAGTGCCGCTAATAATGGAACACCCAAAAAAAATACGTAACCGTATACGCAAAAGACAAAACAAACGAAACAAGCAAAATAAAATTAACGAAAATATGAATATACGAGTAGACGCAGTCGTGCAAGAACCAAAAAAGAAATTCAAGAAACGCGGAAGGCGTAAAAAGAAATTACCCAAAGGCGCATGCGTCGCGCCGGCCGCGTCAAGTGTCCATTATCTAGCTGATGAAATCGACGAATATCCCACAATATCGAATCGTATGTACATGTTATCCTTGGCGTATGTAATGTAATATAAGTTTAAGCAAAAAAAAAAAATAACTCTTTAATAATCATATGTTATATACATATAATACAAATATTAATTTATTTATTTATTTTTTTTTTATGTTTTTGTTTTTGTGTTGCTCCCGTCCTACCATCCATCCCTGAAATCCATCCCGGCCATCCTGCCTGCTATCCTGCCTGCAATCAATCCCTCAACACAAAACGCAGATATTGAAAAGTCGTTGACGACTGAGTCCAAGTTTAGCGAATTGCACAAAAAGGAATACCAATTGCCGTTTGATCGTCAGATCGTGTCCTCCAAATTGGCCAGCGCACTGATCCAGAACGGTGTGGACAATGTGAATACCGAGGACATGAATAGGCTGATGCATTTCTTCACCCTGCTGGCAAAGACGAATCATACACGACGCCAGCTCGATCGCAGCAGTGGCCTCAATTTTGCCGAAGTCCCGCTGCGCATGGGAATCGAGAGCATGACGATAAATGATACTCCAACTGCGGCTGCCAGTGCCCAAAGTGCTCCCGCCGCCATGCCCGATATGAACATTGATCTGGTCGAACTAATCAAGGAGGTGGAGCATCAGCTTGCTGCCAAAGAGTCAGGCATAAGCGCTGCGACCACCGCAACTAACAGTGCTGCCCATAAGGATACAAGCGGCCATGGCATGGAATCGCTTACCGATTCCGATTTGCAAACGCTGTTGCAGAACTTTAAGTTCTTGTCGAACGAGGAGCAGGTGCATCTCATTGGCCATTTGCGCAAATTGGAAAAGCTCGATCCGCCGCGTGTCGAACAATTGCGCAAATATGTTAAAGTTGCCGAGACTAGTGGCGATGGTGAATTGTGCAGCGATTATTTAGCCCGTGTCTCGGCCATCAATCGTCCAGGCCCCAACAACGAGCGTACCGAACGTGGCGTCAACGTCGCCGCCGCCACCTCCACCGCCGCCGCCGCCGCCGCGGCCAACTCACGCCTGGCCAGCGCAACAGCAACCAATGCCGCAACAACGGTGAGTAAACTGAGCAGCAAGAGCACCGAACGCGATCTGGGTTCATCGCCAGCCAAATTTATGATGGACGACGACGATGATGATGATTACAATTTTGATGATTTGGTAATGAAGGCAAACGATTCGAATGGCAAGAATTCGACAATGATGGGCAACAATTCAATGCCCATGCAGACGGCCGCTATGACGCCATCGAAAGCCAATCCGTTGACGTTTAAGCCAGCGGCGCCAAAGATCTCGCTTAAGGATACTGAGAATATAATTGCCAGTCTAATGGGCACACTAACCAACAATAGCAATCAGGCAACAAGTGCGGCCAAAACACAGAAACAGCAACAACAGCAGCTTCAACAACAACAACAACAGCAGCAACAACGCAACTTGCCCAGCTTGATGCAAATTCGTACACAACAGCAACAGCAGCAGCAGCAGCAACAACAGCCGCAACAAACATTCGTACCCAATAATGGTAATAGTAACTATTATAATTTTGGCGGTGACCAAATGGCCAGCGGTCCTTCTGGCTATCTTAACGCTTCGCAACAGCAGCCTCAAAACCAACAACAACAACAACAGCAGCAGCAGCCTCCTTTTAACATGGGTAATTATAATGCCTTTGGCCCGCCCATGGGTCCCGGTGGTGGTGGTGGTAGTGGTGGTTACGGTGGTCCCGGTGGCCCAATGAATCGCTGGTCCAATGGCCAACAGCAGCCATTTAACAATAATCCTCAAAACTATATGCCGCCTCAGCAGCAGCAGCAGCAACAACAACAACAGCCGCAACAGCAATACAACAACATGTTTAACGCCCATCAATAAAACAGCATTAAAAATTGTAAAAAGAAAGGAAAACATAAATTTATCTTTAAGACCATGGAGCGCTGTAGGCAGCTACGAACCAGAACTAACTTTTTAACTTTACTTTAGTGGACTCGCTGTTTTTGGGTTTTTATTACATTTTTACATTTCTTACACAGTCGAGAATTAAAACTTGTAAATAAACTGAAATAAATTATTAAATAAATGAAAATAAAATGATTCCTAAATCTGAATAAAAACCATTTTTTGTCAAAAAACAATTTTAGTACATTACGATTCAAGTAATTTGTAATTTTCTATAGATAAGCTTCTAACACACAAATCATAAAGATCGGAGATAAATAACATACATATATGTAGTTGTAAACGTGGTTGTCACAGTAAAAGGATCAGGTAAAACATAATTATATATTAACTCAATGTTTCCAGCAGTTTGACAATAAGAATGCAATCGAATTATCTACATATTTTTAAGTTTTATTTGCTATACTCCTAATTTAATTGTTTTGAACAAAAATAAACATGCCAACAATTTTACTTTGGCATGGCAACCATGCCAATGTAACTTTTACATATATTCTAACGAAAGTCTTTCATCTGTAGTAGCCGTAGGTTTGGCCAAATCAGTTGTGGCTATATGGCAGCTGCAGGAAGTTTACTGTTTGTCCCTTAAAGATATTTTCTAGCTCCTGTTGAAGCAGGTGGTGCAAAGATTCGCCGCTGTGCTTATAGATCCATTCGCCGGTATTTGTGGCTCCGGCAACATAGTCGAAACGCTTCGGGCCACTTGTGGGTGAGCTGAGCCAAATCTGTTTGTTGGGTGATTGTCGATTGATGACATAGGTACCGTTGTCTGGCCCCAGATTCACAGTAAGCACGCCATCCTGCAAAAGTCAACGTTAAATTAAATGATGTAACGCAAATGCAAAACTCAAAACGTCTCTTGCAGCTTACACCATAGGACACATCGCTGCCGTCCAGCTCTGTGGCGTTTTCAGTTAGTTCGTCAAAGTAATCGGAGAGTGCATCCAACGTCTGGGAGCAGACACGGTCATAAGTGACGCTGTCTAGCGAGGATTCTGGTTCTGTTATGCTGCTACTTAATCTGCATATCGGTTGTGACAGTATCGACCGACTGGTGTTAGTAGCAATACTTGCATGGTTCAAATAAGCCCTAGTTGCAATGGCAGTTCTAATTTGATTTCTGTTCACAGCTGTTTTCACAAAACGCAAATACAAGAGCGTGCGATTCATTTTCAAGTCAATTTGTTTGTTATTGCACACGTCTGACAACGACCAGTGCTGCCAGTGAACTGAATGAGAGATCTCAGCTGACTGTTTGGAAGCTGCCAGTTCGGCTCTAAAAAGAAGGGTGATAAATTTTGAAGTTTCGGGCTTTATCAATATTTGTACGTTAATTAAAATACTTTTATCAATAAAATGGAAGAAGTACAAACTGCATTACTATATTGTCGGCTATTTTTTCGTTCTTGGGCTTCAACGCTTTTAAGTGCTGCAAAGCAAAGCAAGTATCGATTTGAAGAAACTATCGAACGACTGTTGTGACGCGTGGTATGTCATCGCTAATTTTCAGTATAGAGACAAACCTATCAATGGCGTCCGCGTGAATTTACTACATATAAATTATCTGTTGTTTTTGATTGAGTATATAATCAATTTGTATTTGTACTAAAAAGGTTTAAAATAAAAATCTTCATTTATGTTACTAAACATGGCATTGCCCAGCAACTATAAGCAGATTGCGCCGAGCGGGCCGGCAACTCCATTACCCAGCGTTGGCGTGGGTGGAGGTGTAGGCGGTGGCGTCGGTGGCAGTGGCAGCAGTCGGTCGCGTTCTTCTGGCGGCGGAGCGGCAGGCGACCGAAATAAAGATCAAACGCCAATATTTACGCACAGCAACTATGGCAATCCAGCGTTTACACCCCAAAAAGTGACCAAATCATCGAGCAGTAAAACGCAAAGCGAATCCCGTCTGCCAAAGCCACCGAAGCCGCCAGAGAAACCAATACTGCCATACATGAGATACTCGAAGCGCGTGTGGGACAGCGTCAAGGCGCAACACCCAGAGCTTAAACTTTGGGAGCTGGGCAAGAAGATTGGCGCCATGTGGAAGCAGCTGAGCGAAGAGGAGAAAACCGAATACATTGATGAGTATGAGACGGAAAAGGTCGAGTACGAGAAGTCATTGAAGGCTTACCATCAGACGCCCGCCTATCAGGCGTACATCTCTGCCAAATCAAAGGTGAAACCTGAAATAACCGATGTCCATGAAACGCCATCACGTGGCAGTGGCAGCAAGAGCCAACACGAGCGTCGAATCGACATCCAGCCTGCCGAAGATGAGGATGATCTGGACGAGGGCTATACGGCCAAACATATGGCATATGCGCGCTATTTACGAAATCATCGTCTTATCAACGAGATCTTCTCGGAGGCTGTTGTACCCGATGTTCGTTCCGTTGTCACCACACAGCGCATGCAGGTGCTCAAGCGTCAGGTTAGTTCGCTGACCATGCACCAAACGAAATTGGAAGCAGAGCTGCAGCAGATGGAGGAGAAATTTGAGGCGAAAAAGCAACGTATGCTCGAATCGAGTGATGCATTCCAGGAGGAGCTGAAGCGCCACTGTAAACCGGCTGTGGATGACGATACGTTTCAGAAAATGGTGCACCGCATGTACGAGGATATTAAACGCGATCGGCAACGCATCGAGGATACGCCCAATCGTGCCAAGGAGGAGCCACCGCAGCCTCAACAGCCGCAACAGCAACCAGCGGCACCCGAAGCAAGCGCTGCACCCAAACCGGAGCCGGCCAAGCAACCAGTTGTAGTGGCTGCTGCACCACAACCACTGCCACCACCACCGTCGTTGCAACAACAACAAACACAAGCGCCACCAACAGCACCAGTGCATGAGCTGGCCAGCAAAACTGATCCGGAGCCCATGGATATAGAGCCGACACCGAAGCTATCTGTGCCGCCGCCACCGCCACCCTCAACAAAGTTGAATGACAAACTTGAGCTCATTGAGCCAATGAAAGATGCCCTTAAGCCGACATCGATGACGATGCCCAGCAAGCTAAGTACGCCAACGGCAACACCTCCTCCATCGCTTATGAGCAATGAGCCGCCAACAACAACACCACCAACTCCGCCGCCAACGCAGCAACAGCAACCACCACCAGCAACAGCATCACTAATGCATCCATCACACGCGCATATAGTAGTTGCAGGTGGACCACCAGCGCAGGCGACTCAACCACCACCGGGCCCTGGTCAGTCGCATCCATCACTTATGCCACCGCATCAGCAACAACAGCCGCCACCGGGTGGCATGCCCGGTTTGCCGCCACCATTGCCGCACATGGGCTATGCTAACTATGGTGGACCCGGTGGTGGTGGTCCCGGCCAGCATTCACACTCGCACGCCCACACACACTACTATCAGCCGCAATATGGGCCACACTCGAGACCCCACTCGCAGCCCTACTATCCCCACCTGCCGCCCTATCAGCCCTATACCCCGTTGCATTTCGCTGGCGCACGGGAGCAGCAGCAGCATGGCACTGTGAATGCGCCAACAGCAGTGCCACCACAACAACAACAACAACAACAGCAACAACAACAGCAGCAGCAGCAGCAGCAGCAACAACAAGGACCACCGCAACAGCAGCAGCAGTCGCAACTACCACCACCGTCAGCAGCACCAACGGGACCACCAGCACCAACAGGACACCTACATGAAGCAGCGGCGGCGGCAGGAGCAGCAACAGCAGCACCATCATCAGTGAGTGTGAGTGGAGCTGTATATGGTGGACAACAGCCGCAAACAACACCAACAGCACATACGTTGCCACAGCAGCCACAACCACCAATAGCTGCACCAGCAGCACCACCACCAATAATAGCAGCAGCACCGCCAGCGCCAACACCACCACTAGCACCAGCAGCAGCAGCAGCAGCCACCACATCAACAGCAGTTGCATCCTCAGCGGCGGCAGCAGCAGCATCTGCTGTGGCTACCGCAACGCCTGGTGGAACGCCCGTTGCCCAGCCGCCGCCACCACCTCCGCCAGCAGCAAGCGATGCAACAGCAGCTGCAGCAGCAGCAGCAGCAGCATCTAAACACGAGTCTGACAAAAACGAAACGGACTAAAAGCAAAGCCAAAAAGGCCAAAAACACTGAATATCAACTCGCTTTTCGATGTAAAATAGCTCCCAACTACTGCACAGCGAAGAAAACACAAAATAACCAATATCATTTAGTTTAGTAGTAGGTCATTAACCATTAACTTAAATTGTCTAAAATTTTATTTTTTTTGCAACTATACCAAATCAATATAATGATTTTGCTATTATGATAAACCATATGTACGATTGAAAATAGATATTTTTTAACAAAATGTATGCAAAAAACAAAAAACAAATATATAAGTATGTCTTTATATATATTAACTGTTTTTTGTTTTCATCTTTATTTGAGCCAGTTTATTTGTATAGACATAGTATTGCACGACGTATCGCCAGAGATTTTTGAGACGTTCGCCGATATCTGTACACATACAAATAGTTTCCGATGCTTAGCTATGAATTCGATACTATTATTGAGTTATACCAAAGCCGCAATAAATGGCTGGTACCGTCCATAGCCGTTGACTGTTTGACCATGTTGTGTAGCTGCTGCGCTCAATCGATTAATCCAGAGGATCTCATCAATCTGTATGAGATTTCACAAGTTGATATCACTGATTTATTCATTTCAAGGCTTGCACCAGCTCTAAGTGGTTTGCATTCGGAGTTTACAGACTGTTGGGTTACCTTAGAGTCAAAAAAACTCAAATGCCTCAAAATTATTGTGGCATCAGCCTGGGATTTCTTTAAGCTAAAGATGTTGAGTGATTTCCAAGAACCTTCTTCTGGAGAGATAGTATTGCACGACGTATTGCCAGAAATTTTTGAGAAGTTCCGCCCATATCTGTACACTTACAAATAGTTTCCGATGCTTAGCTATGAATTCGATACTATTATTGAGTTATACCAAAGCCGCAATAAATGGCTGGTACCGTCCATAGCCGTTGACTGTTTGACCATGTTGTGCAGCTGCTGTGCTCAATCAATGAATCTAGAGGATCTCATAAATCTGTATGAGATTTCACAAGTTGAATTAACTGATTTATTCATTTCAAGGCTTGCACCAGCTCTAAGTGGTTTGTATTCGGAGTTTACAGACTGTTGGGTTACCGTAGAGTCAAAAAAAACTCAAATGCCTCAAAACTATTTTATCATCAGCCTCGGATTTCTTTAAGCTAAAGATGTTGAGTGATTTCCAAGAACCTTCTTCTGGAGAGACAGAATTGCACGACGTATCGCCAGAGGTTTTTGAGAAGTTCCGCCGATATATGTACACTTACAAATAGTTTCCGATGCTTAGCTATGAATTCGATACTATTATTGAGTTATACCAAAGCCGCAATAAATGGCTGGTACCGTCCATAGCCGTTGACTGTTTGACCATGTTGTGCAGCTGCTGCGCTCAATCAATGAATCTAGAGGATCTCATAAATCTGTATGAGATTTCACAAGTTGATATAACTGATTTATTCATTTCAAGGCTTGCACCAGCTCTAAGTGGTTTGTATTCGGAGTTTACAGACTGTTGGGTTACCTTAGAGCCAAAACAACTCAAATGCTTCAAAATTATTTTAGCATCAGCCTCGGATTTCTTTAAGCTAAAGATGTTGAGTGATTTCCAAGAACCTTCTTCTGGAGAGATAGTATTGCACGACGTATCGCCAGAGATTTTTGAGATATCCGCCGATATCTGTACACTTACAAATAGTTTCCGATGCTTAGCTATGAATTCGATACTATTATTGAGTTATACCAAAGCCGCAATAAATGGCTGGTACCGTCTATAGCCGTTGAGTGTTTGACCATGTTGTGTAGCTGCTGCGCTCAATCAATGAATACAGATGCTATGTGAAAGATCATTGATGTAAGAACCGATTGTTTTTTTTTGCAGTATGTTTCCAAAGTTGCGAGGCAAGGGTCCGAAACGAAACGGTATAATTTGTTCACAAAATATATAGATTTTCATGGATTTCAATAACATATTAAGCCTCCTAAAAACGATTCGGAAAATAAATTAGAAATCAATAATAAAACAGAGGATAATGATAATAAAGATGATACAAAATCTTCAAGTGAGATGAGTGAAAAAATATCATTTAAGCTTAGAGTAGAGTATGTCAAATTATATTGCAAACCATGAATTACAACCTAATGACTGGTACCAAATTTTACGAAGGTCCGGGAAAATCGGATTAATTCACATATCAAATGAAATATAAACACATGTTCAACATTCTTCGAAATACTAGCGTCGAGAATTAAATAATATACATATGTACTAAAAAAGAAAACTGAGGCAGACTCTTTGATATTTTTTCCATAGCCATTTTGTAATGCATTTCTTATTTTTTGGCAACAAGTATGAACAATAGACGCTGTAGTTATCTGCCTAAAAGAATACCCGATCAATGCACGGACTTACATTCATATTTGGACTTGAGAATGAATCCTACAACTATTTTAAGTGATCTTAAAAACTTAAAACAAGAAGAGTAATGCTTACCGGCAACGCTTATTATTTTCCTCCATTTCTCTTACATTGTGTAGCTGCTGCGTTCAATCTATGAAACCAGATGATCTCATAAATCTGTATGAGATTTCACAAGTTGAGTTAACTGATTTATTCATTTCAAGGCTTGCAACAGCTCTAAGTGGTTTGTATTCGGAGTTTACAGACTGTTGGGTTACCGTAGAGTCAAAAAAAACTCAAATGCCTCAAAACTATTTTAGCATCAGCCTCGGATTTCTTTAAGCTAAAGATGTTGAGTGATTTCCAAGAACCTTCTTCTGGAGAGACAGATTTGCACGACGTATCGCCAGAGGTTTTTGAGAAATCCCGCCGATATATGTACACTTACAAATAGTTTCCGATGCTTAGCTATGAATTCGATACTATTATTGAGTTATACCAAAGCCGCAATAAATGGCTGGTACCGTCCATAGCCGTTGACTGTTTGACCATGTTGTGCAGCTGCTGCGCTCAATCGATTAATCCAGAGGATCTCATAAATCTGTATGAGATTTCACAAGTTGAATTAACTGATTTATTCATTTCAAGGCTTGCACCAGCTCTAAGTGGTTTGTATTCGGAGTTTACAGACTGTTGGGTTACCTTAAGAGTCAAACAAAAACTCAAATGCCTCAAAACTATTTTAGCATCAGCCTCGGATTTCTTTAAGCTAAAGATGTTGAGTGATTTCCAAGAACCTTCTTCTGGAGAGACAGAATTGCACGACGTATCGCCAGAGGTTTTTGAGAAATCCCGCCGATATCTGTACACTTACAAATAGTTTCCGATGCTTAGCTATGAATTCGATACTATTATTGAGTTATACCAAAGCCGCAATAAATGGCTGCTACGGTCCATAGCCGTTGAGTGTTTGACCAAGTTGTGTAGCTGCTGCGCTCAATCAATGAATCCAGACGAACTCATAAATCTGTATGAGATTTCACAAGTTGATATCACTGATTTGTTAATTTCAAGACTTGCACCAGCTCTAAGTGGTTTGTATTCGGAGTTTACAGACTGTTGGGTTACCTTAGAGCCAAAAAAACTCAAATGCCTCAAAATTATTTTAGCATCAGCCTCGGATTTCTTTAAGCTAAAGATGTTGAGTGATTTCCAAGAATCTTCTTCTGGAGAGATAGTATTGCACGACGTATCGCCAGAGATTTTTGAGAAGTTCTGCCCATATCTGTACACTTACAAATAGTTTCCGATGCTTAGCTATGAATTCGATACTATTATTGAGTTATACCAAAGCCGCAATAAATGGCTGGTACCGTCCATAGCCGTTGAGTGTTTGACCATGTTGTGTAGCTGCTGCGCTCAATCAATGAATCTAGAGGATCTCATAAATCTGTATGAGATTTCACAATTTAAACTAGCTGATTTATTCATTTCAAGGCTTGCACCAGCTCTAAGTGGTTTGTATTCGGAGTTTACAGACTGTTGGGTTACCGTAGAGTCAAAAAAAACTCAAATGCCTCAAAACTATTTTAGCATCAGCCTCGGATTTCTTTAAGCTAAAGATGTTGAGTGATTTCCAAGAACCTTCTTCTGGAGAGACAGAATTGCACGACGTATCGCCAGAGGTTTTTGAGAAATCCCGCCGATATCTGTACACTTATAGTTTCCGATGCTTAGCTATGAATTCGATACTATTATTGAGTTATACCAAAGCCGCAATAAATGGCTGGTACCGTCCATAGCCGTTGACTGTTTGACCATGTTGTGCAGCTGCTGCGCTCAATCAATGAATCCAGACGAACTCATAAATCTGTATGAGATTTCACAAGTTGATATCACTGATTTATTCATTTCAAGACTTGCACCAGCTCTAAGTGGTTTGTATTCGGAGTTTACAGACTGTTGGGTTACCTTAGAGCCAAAAAAACTCAAATGCCTCAAAATTATTTTAGCATCAGCCTCGGATTTCTTTAAGCTAAAGATGTTGAGTGATTTCCAAGAACCTTCTTCTGGAGAGATAGTATTGCACGACGTATTGCCAGAGGTTTTTGAGAAGTTCCGCCGATATCTGTACACTTACAAATAGTTTCCGATGCTTAGCTATGAATTCGATACAATTATTGAGTTATACCAAAGCCGCAATAAATGGCTGGTACCGTCCATAGCCGTTGACTGTTTGACCATGTTGTGCAGCTGCTGTGCTCAATCAATGAATCTAGAGGATCTCATAAATCTGTATGAGATTTCACAAGTTGAATTAACTGATTTATTCATTTCAAGGCTTGCACCAGCTCTAAGTGGTTTGTATTCGGAGTTTACAGACTGTTGGGTTACCGTAGAGTCAAAAAAAACTCAAATGCCTCAAAACTATTTTATCATCAGCCTCGGATTTCTTTAAGCTAAAGATGTTGAGTGATTTCCAAGAACCTTCTTCTGGAGAGACAGAATTGCACGACGTATCGCCAGAGGTTTTTGAGAAGTTCCGCCGATATCTGTACACTTACAAATAGTTTCCGATGCTTAGCTATGAATTCGATACTATTATTGAGTTATACCAAAGCCGCAATAAATGGCTGGTACCGTCCATAGCCGTTGACTGTTTGACCATGTTGTGCAGCTGCTGCGCTCAATCAATGAATCTAGAGGATCTCATAAATCTGTATGAGATTTCACAAGTTGATATAACTGATTTATTAATTTCAAGACTTGCACCAGCTCTAAGTGGTTTGTATTCGGAGTTTACAGACTGTTGGGTTACCTTAGAGCCAAAAAAACTCAAATGCCTCAAAATTATTTTAGCATCAGCCTCGGATTTCTTTAAGCTAAAGATGTTGAGTGATTTCCAAGAATCTTCTTCTGGAGAGATAGTATTGCACGACGTATCGCCAGAGATTTTTGAGAAGTTCTGCCCATATCTGTACACTTACAAATAGTTTCCGATGCTTAGCTATGAATTCGATACTATTATTGAGTTATACCAAAGCCGCAATAAATGGCTGGTACCGTCCATAGCCGTTGAGTGTTTGACCATGTTGTGTAGCTGCTGCGCTCAATCAATGAATCTAGAGGATCTCATAAATCTGTATGAGATTTCACAATTTAAACTAGCTGATTTATTCATTTCAAGGCTTGCACCAGCTCTAAGTGGTTTGTATTCGGAGTTTACAGACTGTTGGGTTACCGTAGAGTCAAAAAAAACTCAAATGCCTCAAAACTATTTTAGCATCAGCCTCGGATTTCTTTAAGCTAAAGATGTTGAGTGATTTCCAAGAACCTTCTTCTGGAGAGACAGAATTGCACGACGTATCGCCAGAGGTTTTTGAGAAATCCCGCCGATATCTGTACACTTATAGTTTCCGATGCTTAGCTATGAATTCGATACTATTATTGAGTTATACCAAAGCCGCAATAAATGGCTGGTACCGTCCATAGCCGTTGACTGTTTGACCATGTTGTGCAGCTGCTGCGCTCAATCAATGAATCCAGACGAACTCATAAATCTGTATGAGATTTCACAAGTTGATATCACTGATTTATTCATTTCAAGGCTTGCACCAGCTCTGAGTGGTTTGTATTCGGAGTTTACAGACTGTTGGGTTACCTTAGAGTCAAAAAAACTCAAATGCCTCAAAATTATTGTGGCATCAGCCTCGGATTTCTTTAAGCTAAAGATGTTGAGTGATTTCCAAGAACCTTCTTCTGGAGAAATAGTATTGCACGACGTATTGCCAGAAATTTTTGAGAAGTTCCGCCCATATCTGTACACTTACAAATAGTTTCCGATGCTTAGCTATGAATTCGATACTATTATTGAGTTATACCAAAGCCGCAATAAATGGCTGGTACCGTACATAGCCGTTGAGTGTTTGACCATGTTGTGTAGCTGCTGCGCTCAATCAATGAATACAGATGCTATGTGAAAGATCATTGTTGTAAGAACCGATTGTTTTTTTTTGCAGTATGTTTCCAAAGTTGCGAGGCAAGGGTCCGAAATGAAACGGTATAATTTGTTCACAAAATATATAGATTTTCATGGATTTCAATAACATATTAAGCCTCCTAAAAACGATGCGGAAAATAAATTAGAAATCAATAATAAAACAGAGGATAATGATAATAAAGATGATACAAAATCTTCAAGTGAGATGAGTGAAAAAATATCATTTAAGCTTAGAGTAGAGTATGTCAAATTATATTGCAAACCATGAATTACAACCTAATGACTGGTACCAAATTTTACGAAGGTCCGGGTAAATCGGATTAATTCACATATCAAATGAAATATTAACACATGTTCAACATTCTTCGAAATACTAGCGTCGAGAATTAAATAATAAATATATGTACTAAAAAAGAAAACTGAGGCAGACTCTTTGATATTTTTTCCATAGCCATTTTGTAATGCATTTCTTATTTTTTGACAACAAGTATGAACAATAGACGCTGTAGTTATCTGCCTAAAAGAATACCCGATCAATGCACGGACTTACATTCATATTTGGACTTGAGAATGAATCCTACAACTATTTTAAGTGATCTTAAAAACTTAAAACAAGAAGAGTAATGCTTACCGGCAACGCTTATTATTTTCCTCCATTTCTCTTATATTGTGTAGCTGCTGCGTTCAATCTGTGAATCTAGATGATCTCATAAATCTGTATGAGATTTCACAAGTTGAGTTAACTGATTTATTCATTTCAAGGCTTGCACCAGCTCTAAGTGGTTTGTATTCGGAGTTTACAGACTGTTGGGTTACCTTAAGAGTCAAAAAAAGTCAAATGCCTCAAAATTATTTTGGCATCAGCCTCGGATTTCTTTAAGCTAAAGATGTTGAGTGATTTCCAAGAATCTTCATCTGGAGAGATAGTATTGCACGACGTATCGCCAGAGATTTTTGAGAAGTTCTGCCCATATCTGTACACTTACAAATAGTTTCCGATGCTTAGCTATGAATTCGATACTATTATTGAGTTATACCAAAGCCGCAATAAATGGCTGGTACCGTCCATAGCCGTTGAGTGTTTGACCATGTTGTGTAGCTGCTGCGCTCAATCAATGAATCTAGAGGATCTCATAAATCTGTATGAGATTTCACAATTTAAACTAGCTGATTTATTCATTTCAAGGCTTGCACCAGCTCTAAGTGGTTTGTATTCGGAGTTTACAGACTGTTGGGTTACCGTAGAGTCAAAAAAAACTCAAATGCCTCAAAACTATTTTAGCATCAGCCTCGGATTTCTTTAAGCTAAAGATGTTGAGTGATTTCCAAGAACCTTCTTCTGGAGAGACAGAATTGCACGACGTATCGCCAGAGGTTTTTGAGAAATCCCGCCGATATCTGTACACTTATAGTTTCCGATGCTTAGCTATGAATTCGATACTATTATTGAGTTATACCAAAGCCGCAATAAATGGCTGGTACCGTCCATAGCCGTTGACTGTTTGACCATGTTGTGCAGCTGCTGCGCTCAATCAATGAATCCAGACGAACTCATAAATCTGTATGAGATTTCACAAGTTGATATCACTGATTTATTCATTTCAAGGCTTGCACCAGCTCTGAGTGGTTTGTATTCGGAGTTTACAGACTGTTGGGTTACCTTAGAGTCAAAAAAACTCAAATGCCTCAAAATTATTGTGGCATCAGCCTCGGATTTCTTTAAGCTAAAGATGTTGAGTGATTTCCAAGAACCTTCTTCTGGAGAAATAGTATTGCACGACGTATTGCCAGAAATTTTTGAGAAGTTCCGCCCATATCTGTACACTTACAAATAGTTTCCGATGCTTAGCTATGAATTCGATACTATTATTGAGTTATACCAAAGCCGCAATAAATGGCTGGTACCGTACATAGCCGTTGAGTGTTTGACCATGTTGTGTAGCTGCTGCGCTCAATCAATGAATACAGATGCTATGTGAAAGATCATTGTTGTAAGAACCGATTGTTTTTTTTTGCAGTATGTTTCCAAAGTTGCGAGGCAAGGGTCCGAAATGAAACGGTATAATTTGTTCACAAAATATATAGATTTTCATGGATTTCAATAACATATTAAGCCTCCTAAAAACGATGCGGAAAATAAATTAGAAATCAATAATAAAACAGAGGATAATGATAATAAAGATGATACAAAATCTTCAAGTGAGATGAGTGAAAAAATATCATTTAAGCTTAGAGTAGAGTATGTCAAATTATATTGCAAACCATGAATTACAACCTAATGACTGGTACCAAATTTTACGAAGGTCCGGGAAAATCGGATTAATTCACATATCAAATGAAATATGAACACATGTTCAACATTCTTCGAAATACTAGCGTCGAGAATTAAATAATATACATATGTACTAAAAAAGAAAACTGAGCCTGACTCTTTGATATTTTTTCCATAGCCATTTTGTAATGCATTTCTTATTTTTTGACAACAAATATGAACAATAGACGCTGTAGTTATCTGCCTAAAAGAATACCCGATCAATGCACGGACTTACATTCATATTTGGACTTGAGAATGAATCCTACAACTATTTTAAGTGATCTTAAAAACTTAAAACAAGAAGAGTAATGCTTACCGGCAACGCTTATTATTTTCCTCCATTTCTCTTATATTGTGTAGCTGCTGCGTTCAATCTGTGAATCTAGATGATCTCATAAATCTGTATGAGATTTCACAAGTTGAGTTAACTGATTTATTCATTTCAAGGCTTGCACCAGCTCTAAGTGGTTTGTATTCGGAGTTTACAGACTGTTGGGTTACCTTAAGAGTCAAAAAAAGTCAAATGCCTCAAAATTATTTTGGCATCAGCCTCGGATTTCTTTAAGCTAAAGATGTTGAGTGATTTCCAAGAATCTTCATCTGGAGAGATAGTATTGCACGACGTATCGCCAGAGATTTTTGAGAAGTTCTGCCCATATCTGTACACTTACAAATAGTTTCCGATGCTTAGCTATGAATTCGATACTATTATTGAGTTATACCAAAGCCGCAATAAATGGCTGGTACCGTCCATAGCCGTTGAGTGTTAGACCATGTTGTGTAGCTGCTGCGCTCAATCAATGAATCTAGAGGATCTCATAAATCTGTATGAGATTTCACAATTTAAACTAGCTGATTTATTCATTTCAAGGCTTGCACCAGCTCTAAGTGGTTTGTATTCGGAGTTTACAGACTGTTGGGTTACCGTAGAGTCAAAAAAAACTCAAATGCCTCAAAATTATTTTATCATCAGCCTCGGATTTCTTAAAGCTAAAGATGTTGAGTGATTTCCAAGAACCTTCTTCTGGAGAGATAGTCTTGCACGACGTATCGCCAGAGGTTTTTGAGAAATCCCGCCGATATCTGTACACTTACAAATAGTTTCCGATGCTTAGCTATGAATTCGATACTATTATTGAGTTATACCAAAGCCGCAATAAATGGCTGCTACGGTCCATAGCCGTTGAGTGTTTGACCATGTTGTGTAGCTGCTGCGCTCAATCAATGAATCCAGACGAACTCATAAATCTGTGTGAGATTTCACAAGTTGAATTAACTGATTTATTCATTTCAAGGCTTGCACCAGCTCTAAGTGGTTTGTATTCGGAGTTTACAGACTGTTGGGTTACCTTAAGAGTCAAAAAAACTCAAATGCCTCAAAATTATTTTAGCATCAGCCTCGGATTTCTTAAAGCTAAAGATGTTGAGTGATTTCCAAGAACCTTCTTCTGGAGAGATAGTCTTGCACGACGTATCGCCAGAGGTTTTTGAGAAGTTCCGCCGATATCTGTACACTTACAAATAGTTTCCGATGCTTAGCTATGAATTCGATACTATTATTGAGTTATACCAAAGCCGCAATAAATGGCTGGTACCGTCCATAGCCGTTGACTGTTTGACCATGTTGTGCAGCTGCTGCGCTCAATCAATGAATCCAGACGAACTCATAAATCTGTATGAGATTTCACAAGTTGATATCACTTGATTTATTCATTTCAAGGCTTGCACCAGCTCTGAGTGGTTTGTATTCGGAGTTTACATACTGTTGGGTTACCTTAGAGCCAAAAATACTCAAATGCCTCAAAATTATTTTAGCATCAGCCTCGGATTTCTTTAAGCTAAAGATGTTGAGTGATTTCCAAGAATCTTCTTCTGGAGAGATAGTATTGCACGACGTATCGCCAGAGATTTTTGAGAAGTTCTGCCCGTATCTATACACTTACAAATAGTTTCCGATGCTTAGCTATGAATTCGATACTATTATTGAGTTATACCAAAGGCGCAATAAATGGCTGGTACCGTACATAGCCGTTGAGTGTTTGACCATGTTGTGTAGCTGCTGCGCTCAATCAATGAATCCAGACGAACTCATAAATCTGTATGAGATTTCACAAGTTGATATAACTGATTTATTCATTTCAAGGCTTGCACCAGCTCTAAGTGGTTTGTATTCGGAGTTTACAGACTGTTGGGTTACCTTAGAGCCAAAAAAACTCAAATGCCTCAAAATTATTTTAGCATCAGCCTCGGATTTCTTTAAGCTAAAGATGTTGAGTGATTTTCAAGAACCTTCTTCTGGAGAGATAGTATTGCACGACGTATCGCCAGAGATTTTTGAGAAGTTCCGCCGATATCTGTACACTTACAAATAGTTTCCGATGCTTAGCTATGAATTTGATACTATTATTGAGTTATACCAAAGCCGCAATAAATGGCTGGTACCGTCTATAGCCGTTGAGTGTTTGACCATGTTGTGTAGCGCTGCGCTCAATCAATGAATACAGATGCTATGTGAAAGATCATTGTTGTAAGAACCGATTGTTTTTTTTTTGCAGTATGTTTCCAAAGTTGCGAGGCAAGGGTCCGAAACGAAACGGTATAATTTGTTCACAAAATATATAGATTTTCATGGATTTCAATAACATATTAAGCCTCCTAAAAACGATGCGGAAAATAAATTAGAAATCAATAATAAAACAGAGGATAATGATAATAAAGATGATACAAAATCTTCAAGTGAGATGAGTGAAAAAATATCATTTAAGCTTAAAGTAGAGTATGTCAAATTATTATTGCAAACTGTGAAATACGACCTAATGACTGGTACCAAATTTTACGAAGGTCCGGGAAAATCGGATTAATTCACATATCAAATGAAATATGAACACATGTTCAACATTATTTGAAATACTAGCGTCGAGAATTAAATAATATACATATGTACTAAAAAAGAAAACTGAGGCAGACTCTTTGATATTTTTTCCAAAGCCATTTTGTAATGCATTTCTTATTTTTTGACAACAAGTATGAACAATAGACGCTGTAGTTATCTGCCTAAAAGAATACCCGATCAATGCACGGACTTACATTCATATTTGGACTTGAGAATGAATCCTACAACTATTTTAAGTGATCTTAAAAACTTAAAACAAGAAGAGTAATGCTTACCGGCAACGCTTATTATTTTCCTCCATTTCTCTTATATTGTGTAGCTGCTGCGTTCAATCTATGAATCCAGATGATCTCATAAATCTGTATGAGATTTCACAAGTTGAGTTAACTGATTTATTCATTTCAAGGCTTGCAACAGCTCTAAGTGGTTTGTATTCGGAGTTTACAGACTGTTGGGTTACCGTAGAGTCAAAAAAAACTCAAATGCCTCAAAACTATTTTAGCATCAGCCTCGGATTTCTTTAAGCTAAAGATGTTGAGTGATTTCCAAGAACCTTCTTCTGGAGAGATAGTCTTGCACGACGTATCGCCAGAGGTTTTTGAGAAGTTCCGCCGATATCTGTACACTTACAAATAGTTTCCGATGCTTAGCTATGAATTCGATACTATTATTGAGTTATACCAAAGCCGCAATAAATGGCTGGTACCGTCCATAGCCGTTGAGTGTTTGACCATGTTGTTCAGCTGCTGCGCTCAATCAATAAATCTAGAGGATCTCATAAATCTGTATAAGATTTCACAATTTGAACTAGCTGATTTATTCATTTCAAGGCTTGCACCAGCTCTAAGTGGTTTGTATTCGGAGTTTACAGACTGTTCGGTTACCTTTGAGTCAAAAAAAGTCAAATGCCTCAAAATTATTTTAGCATTAGCCTCGGATTTCTTTAAGCTAAAGATGTTGAGTGATTTCCAAGAACCTTCTTCTGGAGAGATAGTATTGCACGACGTATTGCCAGAAATTTTTGAGAAGTTTCGCCCATAACTGTACACTTACAAATAGTTTCCGATGCTTAGCTATGAATTCGATACTATTATTGAGTTATACCAAAGCCGCAATAAATGGCTGGTACCGTCCATAGCCGTTGAGTGTTTGACCATGTTGTGTAGCTGCTGCGCTCAATCAATGAATCCAGACGAACTCATAAATCTGTATGAGATTTCACAAGTTGATATAACTGATTTATTCATTTCAAGGCTTGCACCAGCTCTAAGTGGTTTGTATTGGGAGTTTACAGACTGTTGGGTTACCTTAGAGCCAAAAAAACTCAAATGGCTCAAAATTATTTTGGCATCAGCCTCGGATTTCTTTAAGCTAAAGATGTTGAGTGATTTCCAAGAACCTTCTTCTGGAGAGATAGTATTGCACGACGTATTGCCAGAAATTTTTGAGAAGTTCCGCCCATATCTGTACACTTACAAATAGTTTCCGATGCTTAGCTATGAATTCGATACTATTATTGAGTTATACCAAAGCCGCAATAAATGGCTGGTACCGTACATAGCCGTTGAGTGTTTGACCATGTTGTGTAGCTGCTGCGCTCAATCAATGAATCTTGAGGATCTCATAAATCTGTATGAGATTTCACAATTTGAACTAGCTGATTTATTCATTTCAAGGCTTGCACCAGCTCTAAGTGGTTTGTATTCGGAGTTTACAGACTGTTGGGTTACCTTAGAGCCAAAAAAACTCAAATGCCTCAAAATTATTTTAGCATCAGCCTCGGATTTCTTTAAGCTAAAGATGTTGAGTGATTTCCAAGAATCTTCTTCTGGAGAGATAGTATTGCACGACGTATCGCCAGAGATTTTTGAGAAGTTCTGCCCATATCTGTACACTTACAAATAGTTTCCGATGCTTAGCTATGAATTCGATACTATTATTGAGTTATACCAAAGCCGCAATAAATGGCTGGTACCGTCCATAGCCGTTGAGTGTTTGACCATGTTGTGTAGCTGCTGCGCTCAATCAATGAATCTTGAGGATCTCATAAAACTGTATGAGATTTCACAATTTGCACTAGCTGATTTATTCATTTCAAGGCTTGCACCAGCTCTAAGTGGTTTGTATTCGGAGTTTACAGACTGTTGGGTTACCTTAGAGCCAAAAAAACTCAAATGCCTCAAAATTATTTTAGCACCAGCCTCGGATTTCTTTAAGCTAAAGATGTTGAGTGATTTCCAAGAATCTTCTTCTGGAGAGATAGTATTGCACGACGTATCGCCAGAGATTTTTGAGAAGTTCTGCCCATCTCTGTACACTTACAAATAGTTTCCGATGCTTAGCTATGAATTCGATACTATTATTGAGTTATACCAAAGCCGCAATAAATGGCTGGTACCGTCCATAGCCGTTGAGTGTTTGACCATGTTGTGTAGCTGCTGCGCTCAATCAATGAATCTAGAGGATCTCATTAACCTGTACGAGATTTCACAATTTGAACTAGCTGATTTATTCATTTCAAGGCTTGCACCAGCTCTAAGTGGTTTGTATTCGGAGTTTACAGACTGTTGGGTTACCTTAGAGTCAAACAAAAACTCAAATGACTCAAAACTATTTTAGCATCAGCCTCGGATTTCTTTAAGCTAAAGATGTTGAGTGATTTCCAAGAACCTTCTTCTGGAGAGACAGAATTGCACGACGTATCGCCAGAGGTTTTTGAGAAATCCCGCCGATATCTGTACACTTACAAATAATTTCCGATGCTTAGCTATGAATTCGATACTATTATTGAGTTATACCAAAGCCGCAATAAATGGCTGGTACCGTCCATAGCCGTTGAGTGTTTGACCATGTTGTGTAGCTGCTGCGCTCAATCAATGAATCTAGACGAACTCATAAATCTGTGTGACATTTCACAAGTTGATATCACTGATTTATTGTATGTATTCGGAGTTTACAGACTGTTGGGTTACCTTAGAGCCAAAAAAACTCAAATGCCTCAAAATTATTTTGGCATCAGCCTCGGATTTCTTTAAGCTAAAGATGTTGAGTGATTTTCAAGAACCTTCTTCTGGAGAGATAGTATTGCACGACGTATCGCCAGAGATTTTTGAGAAGTTCCGCCGATATCTGTACACTTACAAATAGTTTCCGATGCTTAGCTATGAATTCGATACTATTATTGAGTTATACCAAAGCCGCAATAAATGGCTGGTACCGTCCATAGCCGTTGAGTGTTTGACCATGTTGTGTAGCTGCTGCGCTCAATCAATGAATCTTGAGGATCTCATAAATCTGTATGAGATTTCACAATTTGAACTAGCTGATTTATTCATTTCAAGGCTTGCACCAGCTCTAAGTGGCTTGTATTCGGAGTTTACAGACTGTTGGGTTGCCTTAAGAGTCAAAAAAAGTCAAATGCCTCAAAATTATTTTAGCATCAGCCTCGGATTTCTTTATGCTAAAGATGTTGAGTAATTTCCAAGAATCTTTTTCTGGAGAGATAGTATTGCACGACGTATCGCCAGAGATTTTTGAGAAGTTCTGCCCATATCTGTAGACTTACAAATAGTTTCCGATGCTTAGCTATGAATTCGATACTGTTATTGAGTTATACCAAAGCCGCAATAAATGGCTGGTACCGTCCATAGCCGTTGAGTGTTTGACCATGTTGTGTAGCTGCTGCGCTCAATCAATGAATCCAGACGAACTCATAAATCTGTGTGACATTTCACAAGTTGATATCACTGATTTATTAATTTCAAGGCTTGCACCAGCTCTAAGTGGTTTGTATTCGGAGTTTACAGACTGTTGGGTTACCTTAGAGCCAAAAAGACTCAAATGCCTCAAAATTATTTTAGCATCAGCCTCGGATTTCTTTAAGCTAAAGATGTTGAGTGATTTCCAAGAATCTTCTTCTGGAGAGATAGTGTTGCACGACGTATCGCCAGAGATTTTTGAGAAGTTCTGCCCATATCTGTACACTTACAAATAGTTTCCGATGCTTAGCTATGAATTCGATACTATTATTGAGTTATACCAAAGCCGCAATTAATGGCTGGTACCGTCCATAGCCGTTGAGTGTTTGACCATGTTGTGTAGCTGCTGCGCTCAATCAATGAATCTTGAGGATCTCATAAATCTGTATGAGATTTCACAATTTGAACTAGCTGATTTATTCATTTCAAGGCTTGCACCAGCTCTAAGTGGTTTGTATTCGGAGTTTACAGACTGTTGGGTTACCTTAAGAGTCAAAAAAAGTCAAATGCCTCAAAATTATTTTAGCATTAGCCTCGGATTTCTTTAAGCTAAAGATGTTGAGTGATTTCCAAGAACATTCATCTGGAGAGGTAGTATTGCACGACGTATTGCCAGAAATTTTTGAGAAGTTCCGCCCATATCTGTACACTTACAAATAGTTTCCGATGCTTAGCTATGAATTCGATACTATTATTAAGTTATACCAAAGCCGCAATAAATGGCTGGTACCGTCCATAGCCGTTGAGTGTTTGACCATGTTGTGTAGCTGCTGCGCTCAATCAATGAATCTTGAGGATCTCATAAATCTGTATGAGATTTCACAATTTGAACTAGCTGATTTATTCATTTCAAGGCTTGCACCAGCTCTAAGTGGTTTGTATTCGGAGTTTACAGACTGTTGGGTTACCTTAGAGCCAAAAAAACTCAAATGGCTCAAAATTATTTTGGCATCAGCCTCGGATTTCTTTAAGCTAAAGATGTTGAGTGATTTTCAAGAACCTTCTTCTGGAGAGATAGTATTGCACGACGTATCGCCAGAGATTTTTGAGAAGTTCCGCTGATATCTGTACACTTACAAATAGTTTCCGATGCTTAGCTATGAATTCGATACTATTATTGAGTTATACCAAAGCCGCAATTAATGGTACGGTCCATAGCCGTTGAGTGTTTGACCATGTTGTGTAGCTGCTGCGCTCAATCAATGAATCTTGAGGATCTCATAAATCTGTATGAGATTTCACAAGTTGATATGACTGATTTATTCATTTCAAGGCTTGCACCAGCTCTAAGTGGTTTGTATTCGGAGTTTACAGACTGTTGGGTTACCTTAAGAGTCAAAAAAAGTCAAATGCCTCAAAATTATTTTGGCATCAGCCTCGGATTTCTTTAAGCTAAAGATGTTGAGTGATTTCCAAGAACCTTCTTCTGGAGAGATTGTATTGCACGACGTATCGCCAGAGGTTTTTGAGAAGTTCCGCCGATATCTGTACACTTACAAATAGTTTCCGATGCTTAGCTATGAATTCGATACTATTATTGAGTTATACCAAAGCCGCAATAAATGGCTGGTACCGTCCATAGCCGTTGACTGTTTGACCATGTTGTGTAGCTGCTGCGCTCAATCAATGAATACATATGCTATGTGAAAGATCATTGTTGTAAGAACCGATTGTTTTTTTTTGCAGTATGTTTCCAAAGTTGTGAGGCAAGGGTCCGAAATGAAACGGTATAATTTGTTCACAAAATATATAGATTTTCATAGATTTCAATAACATATTAAGCCTCCTATAAACGATGCGGAAAATAAATTAGAAATCAATAATAAAACAGAGGATAGTGATAATAAAGATGATACAAAATCTACAAGTGAGATGAGTGAAAAAATATCATTTAAGCTTAGAGTAGAGTATGTCAAATTATATTGCAAACCATGAATTACAACCTAATGACTGGTACCAAATTTTACGAAGGTCCGGGAAAATCGGATTAATTCACATATCAAATGAAATATGAACACATGTTCAACATTCTTCGAAATACTAGCGTCGAGAATTAAATAATATACATATGTACTAAAAAAGAAAACTGAGCCTGACTCTTTGATATTTTTTCCATAGCCATTTTGTAATGCATTTCTTATTTTTTGACAACAAATATGAACAATAGACGCTGTAGTTATCTGCTTAAAAGAATACCCAATGCACGGACTTACATTCATATTTGGACTTGAGAATGAATCCTACAACTACTATAAGTGATCTTAAAATCTTTAAAAAGAAATAAGAAGAATGCTTACCGGCAACGTTTGTTATTTTCGTTCATTTTCTTGCTTTTTTTTTATTATTTTTGGACATAACTATATTCCAACTTAAAAATTTTTTTTTACATTTAATTGCTACTAGTTTTTAGAAAATTCACGACTCCAAATAATGATATGACATGCTCTGACTGAAATGAATTTGTGTGCTTAGATTTGTGTTGTTTTAGTTTAACTCCACATTGTTGTCAAATTTATTGATGACGTTATCTTCAATGTTAACGTATACATTGAGGCAGAGAGAGGTACGATATAATTTTGAATTGCACACTTTGGCTGCAAAATAGTTGAGGATGAATCCTAAAACTATTTTAAGTGATCTTAACAACTAAAAAAAAGAAGAGTAATGCTTACCGGCAACGTTTATTATTTTCCTCCAATTATCTTATATTGTGTAGCTGCTGCGTTCAATCTATGAATCCAGATGATCTCATAAATCTGTATGAGATTTCACAAGTTGAGTTAACTGATTTATTCATTTCAAGGCTTGCAACAGCTCTAAGTGGTTTGTATTCGGAGTTTACAGACTGTTGGGTTACCTTAGAGCCAAAAAAACTCAAATGCCTCAAAATTATTTTAGCATCAGCCTCGGATTTCTTTAAGCTAAAGATGTTGAGTGATTTTCAAGAACCTTCTTCTGGAGAGATTGTATTGCACGACGTACCGCCAGAGGTTTTCGAGAAGTTCCGCCGATATCTGTACACTTACAAATAGTTTCCGATGCTTAGCTATGAATTCGGATACTATTATTGAGTTATACCAAAGCCGCAATAAATGGCTGGTACCGTCCATAGCCGTTGACTGTTTGACCATGTTGTGTAGCTGCTGCGCTCAATCAATGAAAACAGATGCTATGTGAAAGATCATTGTTGTAAGAACCGATTGTTTTTTTTTGCAGTATGTTTCCAAAGTTGCGAGGCAAGGGTCCGAAATGAAACGGTATAATTTGTTCACAAAATATATAGATTTTCATAGATTTCAATAACATATTAAGCCTCCTAAAAACGATGCGGAAAATAAATTAGAAATCAATAATAAAACAGAGGATAATGATAATAAAGATGATACAAAATCTTCAAGTGAGATGAGTGAAATAATATCATTTAAGCTTAAGAGTATGTCAAATTATATTGCAAACCATGAATTACAACCTAATGACTGGTACCAAATTTTACGAAGGTCCGGGTAAATCGGATTAATTCACATATCAAATGAAATATTAACACATGTTCAACATTCTTCGAAATACTAGCGTCGAGAATTAAATAATATACAAATGTATTAAAAAAAGAAAACTGAGGCAGACTCTTTGATATTTTTTTCATAGCCATTTTGTAATGCATTCGTATTTTTTGACAACAAATATGAACAATAGACGCTGTAGTTATCTGGTTAAAAGAATACCCAATGCACGGACTTACATTCATATTTGGACTTGAGAATGAATCCTACAACTATTTTAAGTGATCTTAAAAACTAAAAAAAAGAAGAGTAATGCTTACCGGCAACGTTTATTATTTTCCTCCATTTATCTTATATTGTGTAGCTGCTGCGTTCAATCTATGAATCCAGATGATCTCATAAATCTGTATGAGATTTCACAAGTTGATATCACTGATTGATTCATTTCAAGGCTTGCACCAGCTCTAAGTGGTTTGTATTCAGAGTTTACAGACTGTTGGGTTACCGTAGAGTCAAAAAAAACTCAAATGCCTCAAAATTATTTTGGCATCAGCCTCGGATTTCTTTAAGCTAAAGATGTTGAGTGATTTCCAAGAACCTTCTTCTGGAGAGATAGTCTTGCACGACGTATCGCCAGAGGTTTTTGAGAAGTTCCGCCGATATCTGTACACTTACAAATAGTTTCCGATGCTTAGCTATGAATTCGATACTATTATTGAGTTATACCAAAGCCGCAATAAATGGCTGGTACCGTACATAGCCGTTGAGTGTTTGACCATGTTGTGTAGCTGCTGCGCTCAATCAATGAATCCAGACGAACTCATAAATCTGTATGAGATTTCACAAGTTGATATAACTGATTTCAAGGCTTGCACCAGCTCTAAGTGGTTTGTATTCGGAGTTTACAGACTGTTGGGTTACCTTAGAGCCAAAAAAACTCAAATGCCTCAAAATTATTTTAGCATCAGCCTCGGATTTCTTTAAGCTAAAGATGTTGAGTGATTTCCAAGAACCTTCTTCTGGAGAGATTGTATTGCACGACGTATCGCCAGAGGTTTTTGAGAAGTTCCGCCGATATCTGTACACTTACAAATAGTTTCCGATGCTTAGCTATGAATTCGATACTATTATTGAGTTATACCAAAGCCGCAATAAATGGCTGGTACCGTCCATAGCCGTTGACTGTTTGACCATGTTGTGTAGCTGCTGCGCTCAATCAATGAATACATATGCTATGTGAAAGATCATTGTTGTAAGAACCGATTGTTTTTTTTTGCAGTATGTTTCCAAAGTTGTGAGGCAAGGGTCCGAAATGAAACGGTATAATTTGTTCACAAAATATATAGATTTTCATAGATTTCAATAACATATTAAGCCTCCTATAAACGATGCGGAAAATAAATTAGAAATCAATAATAAAACAGAGGATAGTGATAATAAAGATGATACAAAATCTACAAGTGAGATGAGTGAAAAAATATCATTTAAGCTTAGAGTAGAGTATGTCAAATTATATTGCAAACCATGAATTACAACCTAATGACTGGTACCAAATTTTACGAAGGTCCGGGAAAATCGGATTAATTCACATATCAAATGAAATATGAACACATGTTCAACATTCTTCGAAATACTAGCGTCGAGAATTAAATAATATACATATGTACTAAAAAAGAAAACTGAGCCTGACTCTTTGATATTTTTTCCATAGCCATTTTGTAATGCATTTCTTATTTTTTGACAACAAATATGAACAATAGACGCTGTAGTTATCTGCTTAAAAGAATACCCAATGCACGGACTTACATTCATATTTGGACTTGAGAATGAATCCTACAACTACTATAAGTGATCTTAAAATCTTTAAAAAGAAATAAGAAGAATGCTTACCGGCAACGTTTGTTATTTTCGTTCATTTTCTTGCTTTTTTTTTATTATTTTTGGACATAACTATATTCCAACTTAAAAATTTTTTTTTACATTTAATTGCTACTAGTTTTTAGAAAATTCACGACTCCAAATAATGATATGACATGCTCTGACTGAAATGAATTTGTGTGCTTAGATTTGTGTTGTTTTAGTTTAACTCCATATTGTTGTCAAATTTATTGATGACGTTATCTTCAATGTTAACGTATACATTGAGGCAGAGAGAGGTACGATATAATTTTGAATTGCACACTTTGGCTGCAAAATAGTTGAGGATGAATCCTAAAACTATTTTAAGTGATCTTAACAACTAAAAAAAAGAAGAGTAATGCTTACCGGCAACGTTTATTATTTTCCTCCAATTATCTTATATTGTGTAGCTGCTGCGTTCAATCTATGAATCCAGATGATCTCATAAATCTGTATGAGATTTCACAAGTTGAGTTAACTGATTTTTTCATTTCAAGGCTTGCAACAGCTCTAAGTGGTTTGTATTCGGAGTTTACAGACTGTTGGGTTACCTTAGAGCCAAAAAAACTCAAATGCCTCAAAATTATTTTAGCATCAGCCTCGGATTTCTTTAAGCTAAAGATGTTGAGTGATTTTCAAGAACCTTCTTCTGGAGAGATTGTATTGCACGACGTACCGCCAGAGGTTTTCGAGAAGTTCCGCCGATATCTGTACACTTACAAATAGTTTCCGATGCTTAGCTATGAATTCGATACTATTATTGAGTTATACCAAAGCCGCAATAAATGGCTGGTACCGTCCATAGCCGTTGACTGTTTGACCATGTTGTGTAGCTGCTGCGCTCAATCAATGAAAACAGATGCTATGTGAAAGATCATTGTTGTAAGAACCGATTGTTTTTTTTTGCAGTATGTTTCCAAAGTTGCGAGGCAAGGGTCCGAAATGAAACGGTATAATTTGTTCACAAAATATATAGATTTTCATAGATTTCAATAACATATTAAGCCTCCTAAAAACGATGCGGAAAATAAATTAGAAATCAATAATAAAACAGAGGATAATGATAATAAAGATGATACAAAATCTTCAAGTGAGATGAGTGAAATAATGTCATTTAAGCTTAAGAGTATGTCAAATTATATTGCAAACCATGAATTACAACCTAATGACTGGTACCAAATTTTACGAAGGTCCGGGTAAATCGGATTAATTCACATATCAAATGAAATATTAACACATGTTCAACATTCTTCGAAATACTAGCGTCGAGAATTAAATAATATACAAATGTATTAAAAAAAGAAAACTGAGGCAGACTCTTTGATATTTTTTTCATAGCCATTTTGTAATGCATTCGTATTTTTTGACAACAAATATGAACAATAGACGCTGTAGTTATCTGCTTAAAAGAATACCCAATGCACGGACTTACATTCATATTTGGACTTGAGAATGAATCCTACAACTATTTTAAGTAATCTTAAAAACTAAAAAAAAGAAGAGTAATGCTTACCGGCAACGTTTATTATTTTCCTCCATTTATCTTATATTGTGTAGCTGCTGCGTTCAATCTATGAATCCAGATGATCTCATAAATCTGTATGAGATTTCACAAGTTGATATCACTGATTGATTCATTTCAAGGCTTGCACCAGCTCTAAGTGGTTTGTATTCAGCGTTTACAGACTGTTGGGTTACCGTAGAGTCAAAAAAAACTCAAATGCCTCAAAATTATTTTGGCATCAGCCTCGGATTTCTTTAAGCTAAAGATGTTGAGTGATTTCCAAGAACCTTCTTCTGGAGAGATAGTCTTGCACGACGTATCGCCAGAGGTTTTTGAGAAGTTCTGCCCATATCTGTACACTTACAAATAGTTTCCGATGCTTAGCTATGAATTCGATACTATTATTGAGTTATACCAAAGCCGCAATAAATGGCTGGTACCGTCCATAGCCGTTGACTGTTTGACCATGTTGTGCAGCTGCTGCGCTCAATCAATGAATCTAGAGGATCTCATAAATCTGTATGAGATTTCACAAGTTGAATTAACTGATTTATTCATTTCAAGGCTTGCACCAGCTCTAAGTGGTTTGTATTCGGAGTTTACAGACTGTTGGGTTACCTTAGAGTCAAACAAAAACTCAAATGACTCAAAACTATTTTAGCATCAGCCTCGGATTTCTTTAAGCTAAAGATGTTGAGTGATTTCCAAGAACCTTCTTCTGGAGAGACAGAATTGCACGACGTATCGCCAGAGGTTTTTGAGAAATCCCGCCGATATCTGTACACTTACAAATAGTTTCCGATGCTTAGCTATGAATTCGATACTATTATTGAGTTATACCAAAGCCGCAATAAATGGCTGGTACGGTCCATAGCCGTTGAGTGTTTGACCATGTTGTGTAGCTGCTGCGCTCAATCAATGAATCCAGACGAACTCATAAATCTGTATGAGATTTCACAAGTTGATATCACTGATTTATTCATTTCAAGGCTTGCACCAGCTCTAAGTGGTTTGTATTCGGAGTTTACAGACTGTTGGGTTACCTTAGAGCCAAAAGAACTCAAATGCCTCAAAATTATTTTAGCATCAGCCTCGGATTTCTTTAAGCTAAAGATGTTGAGTGATTTCCAAGAATCTTCTTCTGGAGAGATAGTATTGCACGACGTATCGCCAGAGATTTTTGAGAAGTTCTGCCCATATCTGTACACTTACAAATAGTTTCCGATGCTTAGCTATGAATTCGATACTATTATTGAGTTATACCAAAGCCGCAATAAATGGCTGGTACCGTCCATAGCCGTTGAGTGTTTGACCATGTTGTGTAGCTGCTGCGCTCAATCAATGAATCTTGAGGATCTCATAAATCTGTATGAGATTTCACAATTTGAACTAGCTGATTTATTCATTTCAAGGCTTGCACCAGCTCTAAGTGGTTTGTATTCGGAGTTTACAGACTGTTGGGTTACCTTAAGAGTCAAAAAAAGTCAAATGCCTCAAAATTATTTTGGCATCAGCCTCGGATTTCTTTAAGCTAAAGATGTTGAGTGATTTCCAAGAATCTTCATCTGGAGAGATAGTATTGCACGACGTATCGCCAGAGATTTTTGAGAAGTTCCACTGATATCTGTACACTTACAAATAGTTTCCGATGCTTAGCTATGAATTCGATACTATTATTGAGTTATACCAAAGCCGCAATAAATGGCTGGTACCGTCCATAGCCGTTGAGTGTTTGACCATGTTGTGTAGCTGCTGCGCTCAATCAATGAATCTTGAGGATCTCATAAATCTGTATGAGATTTCACAATTTGAACTAGCTGATTTATTCATTTCAAGGCTTGCACCAGCTCTAAGTGGTTTGTATTCGGAGTTTACAGACTGTTGGGTTGCCTTAAGAGTCAAAAAAAGTCAAATGCCTAAAAATTATTTTAGCATTAGCCTCGGATTTCTTTAAGCTAAAGATGTTGAGAGATTTCCAAGAATCTTTTTCTGGAGAGATAGTATTGCACGACGTATCGCCAGAGATTTTTGAGAAGTTCCGCCGATATCTGTACACTTACAAATAGTTTCCGATGCTTAGCTATGAATTCGATACTATTATTGAGTTATACCAAAGCCGCAATAAATGGCTGGTACCGTACATAGCCGTTAAGTGTTTGACCATGTTGTGTAGCTGCTGCGCTCAATCAATGAATCCAGACGAACTCATTAATCTGTATGAGATTTCACAATTTGAACTAGCTGATTTATTCATTTCAAGGCTTGCACCAGCTCTAAGTGGTTTGTATTCGGAGTTTACAGACTGTTGGGTTACCTTAGAGCCAAAAAAACTCAAATGCCTCAAAATTATTTTGGCATCAGCCTCGGATTTCTTTAAGCTAAAGATGTTGAGTGATTTTCAAGAACCTTCTTCTGGAGAGATAGTATTGCACGACGTATCGCCAGAGATTTTTGAGAAGTTCCGCCGATATCTGTACACTTACAAATAGTTTCCGATGCTTAGCTATGAATTCGATACTATTATTGAGTTATACCAAAGCCGCAATAAATGGCTGGTACCGTCCATAGCCGTTGAGTGTTTGACCATGTTGTGTAGCTGCTGCGCTCAATCAATGAATCTTGAGGATCTCATAAATCTGTATGAGATTTCACAATTTGAACTAGCTGATTTATTCATTTCAAGGCTTGCACCAGCTCTAAGTGGTTTGTATTCGGAGTTTACAGACTGTTGGGTTGCCTTAAGAGTCAAAAAAAGTCAAATGCCTCAAAATTATTTTAGCATTAGCCTCGGATTTCTTTAAGCTAAAGATGTTGAGTGATTTCCAAGAATCTTTTTCTGGAGAGATAGTATTGCACGACGTATCGCCAGAGATTTTTGAGAAGTTCTGCCCATATCTGTACACTTACAAATAGTTTCCGATGCTTAGCTATGAATTCGATACTATTATTGAGTTATACCAAAGCCGCAATAAATGGCTGGTACCGTCCATAGCCGTTGAGTGTTTGACCATGTTGTGTAGCTGCTGCGCTCAATCAATGAATACATATGCTATGTGAAAGATCATTGTTGTTAGAACCGATTGTTTTTTTTTGCAGTATGTTTCCAAAGTTGTGAGGCAAGGGTCCGAAATGAAACGGTATAATTTGTTCACAAAATATATAGATTTTCATAGATTTCAATAACATATTAAGCCTCCTATAAACGATGCGGAAAATAAATTAGAAATCAATAATAAAACAGAGGATAGTGATAATAAAGATGATACAAAATCTACAAGTGAGATGAGTGAATAAATATCATTTAAGCTTAAAGTAGAGTATGTCAAATTATTATTGCAAACTGTGAAATACGACCTAATGACTGGTACCAAATTTTACGAAGGTCCGGGAAAATCGGATTAATTCACATATCAAATGAAATATGAACACATGTTCAACATTATTTGAAATACTAGCGTCGAGAATTAAATAATATACATATGTACTAAAAAAGAAAACTGAGGCAGACTCTTTGATATTTTTTCCATAGCCATTTTGTAATGCATTCGTATTTTTTGACAACAAATATGAACAATAGACGCTGTAGTTATCTGGTTAAAAGAATACCCAATGCACGGACTTACATTCATATTTGGACTTGAGAATGAATCCTACAACTACTATAAGTGATCTTAAGATCTTTAAAAAGAAATAAGAGTAATGCTTACCGGCAACGTTTGTTATTTTCGTTCATTATCTTGCTTTTTTTTATTATTTTTGGACATAACTATATTCCAACTTAAAAATTTTTTTTTACATTTAATTGCTACTAGTTTTTAGAAAATTCACGACTCCAAATAATGATATGACATGCTCTGACTGAAATGAATTTGTGTGCTTAGATTTGTGTTGTTTTAGTTTAACTCCATATTGTTGTCAAATTTATTGATGACGTTATCTTCAATGTTAACGTATACATTGAGGCAGAGAGAGGTACGATATAATTTTGAATTGCACACTTTGGCTGCAAAATAGTTGAGGATGAATCCTACAACTATTTTAAGTGATCTTAAAAACTAAAAAAAAGAAGAGTAATGCTTACCGGCAACGTTTATTATTTTCCTCCAATTATCTTATATTGTGTAGCTGCTGCGTTCAATCTATGAATCCAGATGATCTCATAAATCTGTATGAGATTTCACAAGTTGAGTTAACTGATTTATTCATTTCAAGGCTTGCAACAGCTCTAAGTGGTTTGTATTCGGAGTTTACAGACTGTTGGGTTACCTTAGAGCCAAAAAAACTCAAATGCCTCAAAATTATTTTAGCATCAGCCTCGGATTTCTTTAAGCTAAAGATGTTGAGTGATTTTCAAGAACCTTCTTCTGGAGAGATTGTATTGCACGACGTACCGCCAGAGGTTTTCGAGAAGTTCCGCCGATATCTGTACACTTATAAATAGTTTCCGATGCTTAGCTATGAATTCGATACTATTATTGAGTTATACCAAAGCCGCAATAAATGGCTGGTACCGTCCATAGCCGTTGAGTGTTTGACCATGTTGTGTAGCTGCTGCGCTCAATCAATGAATCTTGAGGATCTCATAAATCTGTATGAGATTTCACAATTTGAACTAGCTGATTTATTCATTTCAAGGCTTGCACCAGCTCTAAGTGGTTTGTATTCGGAGTTTACAGACTGTTGGGTTGCCTTAAGAGTCAAAAAAAGTCAAATGCCTCAAAATTATTTTAGCATCAGCCTCGGATTTCTTTAAGCTAAAGATGTTGAGTGATTTCCAAGAACCTTCTTCTGGAGAGATTGTATTGCACGACATATCGCCAGAGGTTTTCGAGAAGTTCCGCCGATATTTGTACACTTATAAAAAGTTTCCGATGCTTAGCTATGAATTCGATACTATTATTGAGTTATACCAAAGCCGCAATAAATGGCTGGTACCGTCCATAGCCGTTGACAGTTTGACCGTGTTGTGTAGCTGCTGCGCTCAATCAATGAATACAGTTGCTATGTGAAAGATCATTGTTGTTAGAACCATTTGTTTTTTTTTTGCAGTATGTTTCCAAAGTTGCGAGGCAAGGGTCCGAAATAAAACGGTATAATATGTTCACAAAATATATAGATTTTCATGGATTTCAATAACATATTAAGCCTCCTAAAAACGATGCGGAAAATAAATTAGAAATCAATAATAAAACAGAGGATAATGATAATAAAGATGATACAAAATCTACAAGTGAGATGAGTGAAAAAATATCATTTAAGCTTAAAGTAGAGTATGTCAAATTATTATTGCAAACTGTGAAATACGACCTAATGACTGGTACCAAATTTTACGAAGGTCCGGGAAAATCGGATTAATTCACATATCAAATGAAATATGAACACATGTTCAACATTATTTGAAATACTAGCGTCGAGAATTAAATAATATACATATGTACTAAAAAAGAAAACTGAGGCAGACTCTTTGATATTTTTTCCATAGCCATTTTGTAATGCATTCGTATTTTTTGACAACAAATATGAACAATAGACGCTGTAGTTATCTGCTTAAAAGAATACCCAATGCACGGACTTACATTCATATTTGGACTTGAGAATGAATCCTACAACTACTATAAGTGATCTTAAAATCTTTAATAAGAAATAAGAGTAATGCTTACCGGCAACGTTTGTTATTTTCGTTCATTATCTTGCTGTTTTTTATTATTTTTGGACATAACTATATTCCAACTTAAAAATTTTTTTTTACATTTAATTGCTACTAGTTTTTAGAAAATTCACGACTCCAAATAATGATATGACATGCTCTGACTGAAATGAATTTGTGTGCTTAGATTTGTGTTGTTTTAGTTTAACTCCATATTGTTGTCATATTTATTGATGACGTTATCTTCAATGTTAACGTATACATTGAGGCAGAGAGAGGTACGATATAATTTTGAATTGCACACTTTGGCTGCAAAATAGTTGAGGATGAATCCTACAACTATTTTAAGTGATCTTAAAAACTAAAAAAAAGAAGAGTAATGCTTACCGGCAACGTTTATTATTTTCCTCCAATTATCTTATATTGTGTAGCTGCTGCGTTCAATCTATGAATCCAGATGATCTCATAAATCTGTATGAGATTTCACAAGTTGAGTTAACTGATTTATTCATTTCAAGGCTTGCAACAGCTCTAAGTGGTTTGTATTCGGAGTTTACAGACTGTTGGGTTACCTTAGAGCCAAAAAAACTCAAATGCCTCAAAATTATTTTAGCATCAGCCTCGGATTTCTTTAAGCTAAAGATGTTGAGTGATTTTCAAGAACCTTCTTCTGGAGAGATTGTATTGCACGACGTACCGCCAGAGGTTTTCGAGAAGTTCCGCCGATATCTGTACACTTATAAATAGTTTCCGATGCTTAGCTATGAATTCGATACTATTATTGAGTTATACCAAAGCCGCAATAAATGGCTGGTACCGTCCATAGCCGTTGAGTGTTTGACCATGTTGTGTAGCTGCTGCGCTCAATCAATGAATCTTGAGGATCTCATAAATCTGTATGAGATTTCACAATTTGAACTAGCTGATTTATTCATTTCAAGGCTTGCACCAGCTCTAAGTGGTTTGTATTCGGAGTTTACAGACTGTTGGGTTGCCTTAAGAGTCAAAAAAAGTCAAATGCCTCAAAATTATTTTAGCATCAGCCTCGGATTTCTTTAAGCTAAAGATGTTGAGTGATTTCCAAGAACCTTCTTCTGGAGAGATTGTATTGCACGACATATCGCCAGAGGTTTTCGAGAAGTTCCGCCGATATTTGTACACTTATAAAAAGTTTCCGATGCTTAGCTATGAATTCGATACTATTATTGAGTTATACCAAAGCCGCAATAAATGGCTGGTACCGTCCATAGCCGTTGACAGTTTGACCGTGTTGTGTAGCTGCTGCGCTCAATCAATGAATACAGTTGCTATGTGAAAGATCATTGTTGTTAGAACCATTTGTTTTTTTTTTGCAGTATGTTTCCAAAGTTGCGAGGCAAGGGTCCGAAATAAAACGGTATAATTTGTTCACAAAATATATAGATTTTCATGGATTTCAATAACATATTAAGCCTCCTAAAAACGATGCGGAAAATAAATTAGAAATCAATAATAAAACAGAGGATAATGATAATAAAGATGATACAAAATCTACAAGTGAGATGAGTGAAAAAATATCATTTAAGCTTAAAGTAGAGTATGTCAAATTATTATTGCAAACTGTGAAATACGACCTAATGACTGGTACCAAATTTTACGAAGGTCCGGGAAAATCGGATTAATTCACATATCAAATGAAATATGAACACATGTTCAACATTATTTGAAATACTAGCGTCGAGAATTAAATAATATACATATGTACTAAAAAAGAAAACTGAGGCAGACTCTTTGATATTTTTTCCATAGCCATTTTGTAATGCATTCGTATTTTTTGACAACAAATATGAACAATAGACGCTGTAGTTATCTGCTTAAAAGAATACCCAATGCACGGACTTACATTCATATTTGGACTTGAGAATGAATCCTACAACTACTATAAGTGATCTTAAAATCTTTAATAAGAAATAAGAGTAATGCTTACCGGCAACGTTTGTTATTTTCGTTCATTATCTTGCTTTTTTTTATTATTTTTGGACATAACTATATTCCAACTTAAAAATTTTTTTTTACATTTAATTGCTACTAGTTTTTAGAAAATTCACGACTCCAAATAATGATATGACATGCTCTGACTGAAATGAATTTGTGTGCTTAGATTTGTGTTGTTTTAGTTTAACTCCATATTGTTGTCATATTTATTGATGACGTTATCTTCAATGTTAACGTATACATTGAGGCAGAGAGAGGTACGATATAATTTTGAATTGCACACTTTGGCTGCAAAATAGTTGAGGATGAATCCTACAACTATTTTAAGTGATCTTAAAAACTAAAAAAAAGAAGAGTAATGCTTACCGGCAACGTTTATTATTTTCCTCCAATTATCTTATATTGTGTAGCTGCTGCGTTCAATCTATGAATCCAGATGATCTCATAAATCTGTATGAGATTTCACAAGTTGAGTTAACTGATTTATTCATTTCAAGGCTTGCAACAGCTCTAAGTGGTTTGTATTCGGAGTTTACAGACTGTTGGGTTACCTTAGAGCCAAAAAAACTCAAATGCCTCAAAATTATTTTAGCATCAGCCTCGGATTTCTTTAAGCTAAAGATGTTGAGTGATTTTCAAGAACCTTCTTCTGGAGAGATTGTATTGCACGACGTACCGCCAGAGGTTTTCGAGAAGTTCCGCCGATATCTGTACACTTATAAATAGTTTCCGATGCTTAGCTATGAATTCGATACTATTATTGAGTTATACCAAAGCCGCAATAAATGGCTGGTACCGTCCATAGCCGTTGAGTGTTTGACCATGTTGTGTAGCTGCTGCGCTCAATCAATGAATCTTGAGGATCTCATAAATCTGTATGAGATTTCACAATTTGAACTAGCTGATTTATTTATTTCAAGGCTTGCACCAGCTCTAAGTGGTTTGTATTCGGAGTTTACAGACTGTTGGGTTGCCTTAAGAGTCAAAAAAAGTCAAATGCCTCAAAATTATTTTAGCATTAGCCTCGGATTTCTTTAAGCTAAAGATGTTGAGAGATTTCCAAGAATCTTTTTCTGGAGAGATAGTATTGCACGACGTATCGCCAGAGATTTTTGAGAAGTTCCGCCGATATCTGTACACTTACAAATAGTTTCCGATGCTTAGCTATGAATTCGATACTATTATTGAGTTATACCAAAGCCGCAATAAATGGCTGGTACCGTACATAGCCGTTAAGTGTTTGACCATGTTGTGTAGCTGCTGCGCTCAATCAATGAATCCAGACGAACTCATAAATCTGTATGAGATTTCACAATTTGAACTAGCTGATTTATTCATTTCAAGGCTTGCACCAGCTCTAAGTGGTTTGTATTCGGAGTTTACAGACTGTTGGGTTACCTTAGAGCCAAAAAAACTCAAATGCCTCAAAATTATTTTGGCATCAGCCTCGGATTTCTTTAAGCTAAAGATGTTGAGTGATTTTCAAGAACCTTCTTCTGGAGAGATAGTATTGCACGACGTATCGCCAGAGATTTTTGAGAAGTTCCGCCGATATCTGTACACTTACAAATAGTTTCCGATGCTTAGCTATGAATTCGATACTATTATTGAGTTATACCAAAGCCGCAATAAATGGCTGGTACCGTCCATAGCCGTTGAGTGTTTGACCATGTTGTGTAGCTGCTGCGCTCAATCAATGAATCTTGAGGATCTCATAAATCTGTATGAGATTTCACAATTTGAACTAGCTGATTTATTCATTTCAAGGCTTGCACCAGCTCTAAGTGGTTTGTATTCGGAGTTTACAGACTGTTGGGTTGCCTTAAGAGTCAAAAAAAGTCAAATGCCTCAAAATTATTTTAGCATTAGCCTCGGATTTCTTTAAGCTAAAGATGTTGAGTGATTTCCAAGAATCTTTTTCTGGAGAGATAGTATTGCACGACGTATCGCCAGAGATTTTTGAGAAGTTCTGCCCATATCTGTACACTTACAAATAGTTTCCGATGCTTAGCTATGAATTCGATACTATTATTGAGTTATACCAAAGCCGCAATAAATGACTGGTACCGTACATAGCCGTTGAGTGTTTGACCATGTTGTGTAGCTGCTGCGCTCAATCAATGAATACATATGCTATGTGAAAGATCATTGTTGTTAGAACCGATTGTTTTTTTTTGCAGTATGTTTCCAAAGTTGTGAGGCAAGGGTCCGAAATGAAACGGTATAATTTGTTCACAAAATATATAGATTTTCATAGATTTCAATAACATATTAAGCCTCCTATAAACGATGCGGAAAATAAATTAGAAATCAATAATAAAACAGAGGATAGTGATAATAAAGATGATACAAAATCTACAAGTGAGATGAGTGAATAAATATCATTTAAGCTTAAAGTAGAGTATGTCAAATTATTATTGCAAACTGTGAAATACGACCTAATGACTGGTACCAAATTTTACGAAGGTCCGGGAAAATCGGATTAATTCACATATCAAATGAAATATGAACACATGTTCAACATTATTTGAAATACTAGCGTCGAGAATTAAATAATATACATATGTACTAAAAAAGAAAACTGAGGCAGACTCTTTGATATTTTTTCCATAGCCATTTTGTAATGCATTCGTATTTTTTGACAACAAATATGAACAATAGACGCTGTAGTTATCTGCTTAAAAGAATACCCAATGCACGGACTTACATTCATATTTGGACTTGAGAATGAATCCTACAACTACTATAAGTGATCTTAAAATCTTTAAAAAGAAATAAGAGTAATGCTTACCGGCAACGTTTGTTATTTTCGTTCATTATCTTGCTTTTTTTTATTATTTTTGGACATAACTATATTCCAACTTAAAAATTTTTTTTTACATTTAATTGCTACTAGTTTTTAGAAAATTCACGACTCCAAATAATGATATGACATGCTCTGACTGAAATGAATTTGTGTGCTTAGATTTGTGTTGTTTTAGTTTAACTCCATATTGTTGTCAAATTTATTGATGACGTTATCTTCAATGTTAACGTATACATTGAGGCAGAGAGAGGTACCATATAATTTTGAATTGCACACTTTGGCTGCAAAATAGTTGAGGATGAATCCTACAACTATTTTAAGTGATCTTAAAAACTAAAAAAAAGAAGAGTAATGCTTACCGGCAACGTTTATTATTTTCCTCCAATTATCTTATATTGTGTAGCTGCTGCGTTCAATCTATGAATCCAGATGATCTCATAAATCTGTATGAGATTTCACAAGTTGAGTTAACTGATTTATTCATTTCAAGGCTTGCAACAGCTCTAAGTGGTTTGTATTCGGAGTTTACAGACTGTTGGGTTACCTTAGAGCCAAAAAAACTTAAATGCCTCAAAACTATTTTAGCATCAGCCTCGGATTTCTTTAAGCTAAAGATGTTGAGTGATTTTCAAGAACCTTCTTCTGGAGAGATTGTATTGCACGACGTACCGCCAGAGGTTTTCGAGAAGTTCCGCCGATATCTGTACACTTATAAATAGTTTCCGATGCTTAGCTATGAATTCGATACTATTATTGAGTTATACCAAAGCCGCAATAAATGGCTGCTACGGTCCATAGCCGTTGAGTGTTTGACCATGTTGTGTAGCTGCTGCGCTCAATCAATGAATCCAGACGAACTCATAAATCTGTATGAGATTTCACAAGTTGATATCACCGATTTATTCATTTCAAGGCTTGCACCAGCTCTAAGTGGTTTGTATTCGGAGTTTACAGACTGTTGGGTTACCGTAGAGTCAAAAAAACTCAAATGCCTCAAAATTATTTTAGCATCAGCCTCGGATTTCTTTAAGCTAAAGATGTTGAGTGATTTCCAAGAACCTTCTTCTGGAGAGATAGTATTGCACGACGTATCGCCAGAGGTTTTCGAGAAGTTCCGCCGATATTTGTACACTTATAAAAAGTTTCCGATGCTTAGCTATGAATTCGATACTATTATTGAGTTATACCAAAGCCGCAATAAATGGCTGGTACCGTCCATAGCCGTTGACAGTTTGACCGTGTTGTGTAGCTGCTGCGCTCAATCAATGAATACAGTTGCTATGTGAAAGATCATTGTTGTTAGAACCATTTGTTTTTTTTTTGCAGTATGTTTCCAAAGTTGCGAGGCAAGGGTCCGAAATAAAACGGTATAATTTGTTCACAAAATATATAGATTTTCATGGATTTCAATAACATATTAAGCCTCCTAAAAACGATGCGGAAAATAAATTAGAAATCAATAATAAAACAGAGGATAATGATAATAAAGATGATACAAAATCTACAAGTGAGATGAGTGAAAAAATATCATTTAAGCTTAGAGTAGAGTATGTCAAATTATTATTGCAAACCGTGAAATAAGACCTAAGGACTGGTACCAAATTTTACGAAAGTCCGGGAAAATCGGATTAATTCACATATCAAATGAAATATCAACACATGTTCAACATTCTTCGAAATACTAGCGTCGAGTATTAAATAATATACATATGTACTAAAAAAGAAAACTGAGGCAGACTCTTTGATATTTTTTCCATAGCCATTTTGTAATGCATTTCTTATTTTTTGACAACAAATATGAACAATAGACGCTGAAGTTATCTGCTTAAAAGAATACCCAATGCACGGACTTACATTCATATTTGGACTTGAGAATGAATCCTACAACTACTATAAGTGATCTTAAAATCTTTAAAAAGAAATAAGAGTAATGCTTACCGGCAACGTTTGTTATTTTCGTTCATTATCTTGCTTTTTTTTATTATTTTTGGACATAACTATATTCCAACTTAAAAATTTTTTTTTACATTTAATTGCTACTAGTTTTTAGAAAATTCACGACTCCAAATAATGATATGACATGCTCTGACTGAAATGAATTTGTGTGCTTAGATTTGTGTTGTTTTAGTTTAACTCCATATTGTTGTCAAATTTATTGATGACGTTATCTTCAATGTTAACGTATACATTGAGGCAGAGAGAGGTACGATATAATTTTGAATTGCACACTTTGGCTGCAAAATAGTTGAGGAAGAATCCTACAACTTTTTTAAGTGATCTTAAAAACTAAAAAAAAGAAGAGTATTGCTTACTGGCAACGTTTGTTATTTTCGTTCATTTTCTTGCTTTTTTTTATTATTTTTGGACATAACTATATTCCAACTCATAAATTTTTTTTTCATTTAATTGTTACTAGTTTTTAGAAAATTCACGAATCCAAATAATGATATGACATGCTCTGACTGAACTGAATTTGTGTGCTTAGATTTGTGTTGTTTTAGTTAAACTCCATATTGTTGTCATATTTATTGATGACGTTATCTTCAATGTTAACGTATACATTGAGGCAGAGAGAGGTACGATATAATTTTGAATTGCACACTTTGGCTGCAAAATAGTTGAGGATGAATCCTACAACTATTTTAAGTGATCTTAAAAACTAAAAAAAAGAAGAGTAATGCTTACCGGCAACGTTTATTATTTTCCTCCAATTATCTTATATTGTGTAGCTGCTGCGTTCAATCTATGAATCCAGATGATCTCATAAATCTGTATGAGATTTCACAAGTTGAGTTAACTGATTTATTCATTTCAAGGCTTGCAACAGCTCTAAGTGGTTTGTATTCGGAGTTTACAGACTGTTGGGTTACCTTAGAGCCAAAAAAACTCAAATGCCTCAAAATTATTTTAGCATCAGCCTCGGATTTCTTTAAGCTAAAGATGTTGAGTGATTTTCAAGAACCTTCTTCTGGAGAGATTGTATTGCACGACGTACCGCCAGAGGTTTTCGAGAAGTTCCGCCGATATCTGTACACTTATAAATAGTTTCCGATGCTTAGCTATGAATTCGATACTATTATTGAGTTATACCAAAGCCGCAATAAATGGCTGGTACCGTCCATAGCCGTTGAGTGTTTGACCATGTTGTGTAGCTGCTGCGCTCAATCAATGAATCTTGAGGATCTCATAAATCTGTATGAGATTTCACAATTTGAACTAGCTGATTTATTCATTTCAAGGCTTGCACCAGCTCTAAGTGGTTTGTATTCGGAGTTTACAGACTGTTGGGTTGCCTTAAGAGTCAAAAAAAGTCAAATGCCTCAAAATTATTTTAGCATTAGCCTCGGATTTCTTTAAGCTAAAGATGTTGAGAGATTTCCAAGAATCTTTTTCTGGAGAGATAGTATTGCACGACGTATCGCCAGAGATTTTTGAGAAGTTCCGCCGATATCTGTACACTTACAAATAGTTTCCGATGCTTAGCTATGAATTCGATACTATTATTGAGTTATACCAAAGCCGCAATAAATGGCTGGTACCGTACATAGCCGTTAAGTGTTTGACCATGTTGTGTAGCTGCTGCGCTCAATCAATGAATCCAGATGAACTCATAAATCTGTATGAGATTTCACAATTTGAACTAGCTGATTTATTCATTTCAAGGCTTGCACCAGCTCTAAGTGGTTTGTATTCGGAGTTTACAGACTGTTGGGTTACCTTAGAGCCAAAAAAACTCAAATGCCTCAAAATTATTTTGGCATCAGCCTCGGATTTCTTTAAGCTAAAGATGTTGAGTGATTTTCAAGAACCTTCTTCTGGAGAGATAGTATTGCACGACGTATCGCCAGAGATTTTTGAGAAGTTCCGCCGATATCTGTACACTTACAAATAGTTTCCGATGCTTAGCTATGAATTCGATACTATTATTGAGTTATACCAAAGCCGCAATAAATGGCTGCTACGGTCCATAGCCGTTGAGTGTTTGACCATGTTGTGTAGCTGCTGCGCTCAATCAATGAATCCAGACGAACTCATAAATCTGTATGAGATTTCACAAGTTGATATCACCGATTTATTCATTTCAAGGCTTGCACCAGCTCTAAGTGGTTTGTATTCGGAGTTTACAGACTGTTGGGTTACCGTAGAGTCAAAAAAACTCAAATGCCTCAAAATTATTTTAGCATCAGCCTCGGATTTCTTTAAGCTAAAGATGTTGAGTGATTTCCAAGAACCTTCTTCTGGAGAGATAGTATTGCACGACGTATCGCCAGAGGTTTTCGAGAAGTTCCGCCGATATTTGTACACTTATAAAAAGTTTCCGATGCTTAGCTATGAATTCGATACTATTATTGAGTTATACCAAAGCCGCAATAAATGGCTGGTACCGTCCATAGCCGTTGACAGTTTGACCGTGTTGTGTAGCTGCTGCGCTCAATCAATGAATACAGTTGCTATGTGAAAGATCATTGTTGTTAGAACCATTTGTTTTTTTTTTGCAGTATGTTTCCAAAGTTGCGAGGCAAGGGTCCGAAATAAAACGGTATAATTTGTTCACAAAATATATAGATTTTCATGGATTTCAATAACATATTAAGCCTCCTAAAAACGATGCGGAAAATAAATTAGAAATCAATAATAAAACAGAGGATAATGATAATAAAGATGATACAAAATCTACAAGTGAGATGAGTGAAAAAATATCATTTAAGCTTAGAGTAGAGTATGTCAAATTATTATTGCAAACCGTGAAATAAGACCTAAGGACTGGTACCAAATTTTACGAAAGTCCGGGAAAATCGGATTAATTCACATATCAAATGAAATATCAACACATGTTCAACATTCTTCGAAATACTAGCGTCGAGTATTAAATAATATACATATGTACTAAAAAAGAAAACTGAGGCAGACTCTTTGATATTTTTTCCATAGCCATTTTGTAATGCATTTCTTATTTTTTGACAACAAATATGAACAATAGACGCTGAAGTTATCTGCTTAAAAGAATACCCAATGCACGGACTTACATTCATATTTGGACTTGAGAATGAATCCTACAACTACTATAAGTGATCTTAAAATCTTGAAAAAGAAATAAGAGTAATGCTTACCGGCAACGTTTGTTATTTTCGTTCATTATCTTGCTTTTTTTTATTATTTTTGGACATAACTATATTCCAACTTAAAAATTTTTTTTTACATTTAATTGCTACTAGTTTTTAGAAAATTCACGACTCCAAATAATGATATGACATGCTCTGACTGAAATGAATTTGTGTGCTTAGATTTGTGTTGTTTTAGTTTAACTCCATATTGTTGTCAAATTTATTGATGACGTTATCTTCAATGTTAACGTATACATTGAGGCAGAGAGAGGTACGATATAATTTTGAATTGCACACTTTGGCTGCAAAATAGTTGAGGAAGAATCCTACAACTTTTTTAAGTGATCTTAAAAACTAAAAAAAAGAAGAGTATTGCTTACTGGCAACGTTTGTTATTTTCGTTCATTTTCTTGCTTTTTTTTATTATTTTTGGACATAACTATATTCCAACTCATAAATTTTTTTTTCATTTAATTGTTACTAGTTTTTAGAAAATTCACGAATCCAAATAATGATATGACATGCTCTGACTGAACTGAATTTGTGTGCTTAGATTTGTGTTGTTTTAGTTAAACTCCATATTGTTGTCATATTTATTGATGACGTTATCTTCAATGTTAACGTATACATTGAGGCAGAGAGAGGTACGATATAATTTTGAATTGCACACTTTGGCTGCAAAATAGTTGAGGATGAATCCTACAACTATTTTAAGTGATCTTAAAAACTAAAAAAAAGAAGAGTAATGCTTACCGGCAACGTTTATTATTTTCCTCCAATTATCTTATATTGTGTAGCTGCTGCGTTCAATCTATGAATCCAGATGATCTCATAAATCTGTATGAGATTTCACAAGTTGAGTTAACTGATTTATTCATTTCAAGGCTTGCAACAGCTCTAAGTGGTTTGTATTCGGAGTTTACAGACTGTTGGGTTACCTTAGAGCCAAAAAAACTCAAATGCCTCAAAATTATTTTAGCATCAGCCTCGGATTTCTTTAAGCTAAAGATGTTGAGTGATTTTCAAGAACCTTCTTCTGGAGAGATTGTATTGCACGACGTACCGCCAGAGGTTTTCGAGAAGTTCCGCCGATATCTGTACACTTATAAATAGTTTCCGATGCTTAGCTATGAATTCGATACTATTATTGAGTTATACCAAAGCCGCAATAAATGGCTGGTACCGTCCATAGCCGTTGAGTGTTTGACCATGTTGTGTAGCTGCTGCGCTCAATCAATGAATCTTGAGGATCTCATAAATCTGTATGAGATTTCACAATTTGAACTAGCTGATTTATTCATTTCAAGGCTTGCACCAGCTCTAAGTGGTTTGTATTCGGAGTTTACAGACTGTTGGGTTGCCTTAAGAGTCAAAAAAAGTCAAATGCCTCAAAATTATTTTAGCATTAGCCTCGGATTTCTTTAAGCTAAAGATGTTGAGAGATTTCCAAGAATCTTTTTCTGGAGAGATAGTATTGCACGACGTATCGCCAGAGATTTTTGAGAAGTTCCGCCGATATCTGTACACTTACAAATAGTTTCCGATGCTTAGCTATGAATTCGATACTATTATTGAGTTATACCAAAGCCGCAATAAATGGCTGGTACCGTACATAGCCGTTAAGTGTTTGACCATGTTGTGTAGCTGCTGCGCTCAATCAATGAATCCAGATGAACTCATAAATCTGTATGAGATTTCACAATTTGAACTAGCTGATTTATTCATTTCAAGGCTTGCACCAGCTCTAAGTGGTTTGTATTCGGAGTTTACAGACTGTTGGGTTACCTTAGAGCCAAAAAAACTCAAATGCCTCAAAATTATTTTGGCATCAGCCTCGGATTTCTTTAAGCTAAAGATGTTGAGTGATTTTCAAGAACCTTCTTCTGGAGAGATAGTATTGCACGACGTATCGCCAGAGATTTTTGAGAAGTTCCGCCGATATCTGTACACTTACAAATAGTTTCCGATGCTTAGCTATGAATTCGATACTATTATTGAGTTATACCAAAGCCGCAATAAATGGCTGGTACCGTCCATAGCCGTTGAGTGTTTGACCATGTTGTGTAGCTGCTGCGCTCAATCAATGAATCTTGAGGATCTCATAAATCTGTATGAGATTTCACAATTTGAACTAGCTGATTTATTCATTTCAAGGCTTGCACCAGCTCTAAGTGGTTTGTATTCGGAGTTTACAGACTGTTGGGTTGCCTTAAGAGTCAAAAAAAGTCAAATGCCTCAAAATTATTTTAGCATCAGCCTCGGATTTCTTTAAGCTAAAGATGTTGAGTGATTTTCAAGAACCTTCTTCTGGAGAGATAGTATTGCACGACGTATCGCCAGAGATTTTTGAGAAGTTCCGCCGATATCTGTACACTTACAAATAGTTTCCGATGCTTAGCTATGAATTCGATACTATTATTGAGTTATACCAAAGCCGCAATAAATGGCTGGTACCGTCCATAGCCGTTGAGTGTTTGACCATGTTGTGTAGCTGCTGCGCTCAATCAATGAATACATATGCTATGTGAAAGATCATTGTTGTTAGAACCGATTGTTTTTTTTTGCAGTATGTTTCCAAAGTTGTGAGGCAAGGGTCCGAAATGAAACGGTATAATTTGTTCACAAAATATATAGATTTTCATAGATTTCAATAACATATTAAGCCTCCTATAAACGATGCGGAAAATAAATTAGAAATCAATAATAAAACAGAGGATAATGATAATAAAGATGATACAAAATCTACAAGTGAGATGAGTGAAAAAATATCATTTAAGCTTAAAGTAGAGTATGTCAAATTATTATTGCAAACTGTGAAATACGACCTAATGACTGGTACCAAATTTTACGAAGGTCTGGGAAAATCGGATTAATTCACATATCAAATGAAATATGAACACATGTTCAACATTATTTGAAATACTAGCGTCGAGAATTAAATAATATACATATGTACTAAAAAAGAAAACTGAGGCAGACTCTTTGATATTTTTTCCATAGCCATTTTGTAATGCATTCGTATTTTTTGACAACAAATATGAACAATAGACGCTGTAGTTATCTGGTTAAAAGAATACCCAATGCACGGACTTACATTCATATTTGGACTTGAGAATGAATCCTACAACTACTATAAGTGATCTTAAAATCTTTAAAAAGAAATAAGAGTAATGCTTACCGGCAACGTTTGTTATTTTCGTTCATTATCTTGCTTTTTTTTATTATTTTTGGACATAACTATATTCCAACTTAAAAATTTTTTTTTACATTTAATTGCTACTAGTTTTTAGAAAATTCACGACTCCAAATAATGATATGACATGCTCTGACTGAAATGAATTTGTGTGCTTAGATTTGTGTTGTTTTAGTTTAACTCCATATTGTTGTCAAATTTATTGATGACGTTATCTTCAATGTTAACGTATACATTGAGGCAGAGAGAGGTACCATATAATTTTGAATTGCACACTTTGGCTGCAAAATAGTTGAGGATGAATCCTACAACTATTTTAAGTGATCTTAAAAACTAAAAAAAAGAAGAGTAATGCTTACCGGCAACGTTTATTATTTTCCTCCAATTATCTTATATTGTGTAGCTGCTGCGTTCAATCTATGAATCCAGATGATCTCATAAATCTGTATGAGATTTCACAAGTTGAGTTAACTGATTTATTCATTTCAAGGCTTGCAACAGCTCTAAGTGGTTTGTATTCGGAGTTTACAGACTGTTGGGTTACCTTAGAGCCAAAAAAACTTAAATGCCTCAAAACTATTTTAGCATCAGCCTCGGATTTCTTTAAGCTAAAGATGTTGAGTGATTTTCAAGAACCTTCTTCTGGAGAGATTGTATTGCACGACGTACCGCCAGAGGTTTTCGAGAAGTTCCGCCGATATCTGTACACTTATAAATAGTTTCCGATGCTTAGCTATGAATTCGATACTATTATTGAGTTATACCAAAGCCGCAATAAATGGCTGCTACGGTCCATAGCCGTTGAGTGTTTGACCATGATGTGTAGCTGCTGCGCTCAATCAATGAATCCAGACGAACTCATAAATCTGTATGAGATTTCACAAGTTGATATCACCGATTTATTCATTTCAAGGCTTGCACCAGCTCTAAGTGGTTTGTATTCGGAGTTTACAGACTGTTGGGTTACCGTAGAGTCAAAAAAACTCAAATGCCTCAAAATTATTTTAGCATCAGCCTCGGATTTCTTTAAGCTAAAGATGTTGAGTGATTTCCAAGAACCTTCTTCTGGAGAGATTGTATTGCACGACGTATCGCCAGAGGTTTTCGAGAAGTTCCGCCGATATTTGTACACTTATAAAAAGTTTCCGATGCTTAGCTATGAATTCGATACTATTATTGAGTTATACCAAAGCCGCAATAAATGGCTGGTACCGTCCATAGCCGTTGACAGTTTGACCGTGTTGTGTAGCTGCTGCGCTCAATCAATGAATACAGTTGCTATGTGAAAGATCATTGTTGTTAGAACCATTTGTTTTTTTTTTGCAGTATGTTTCCAAAGTTGCGAGGCAAGGGTCCGAAATAAAACGGTATAATTTGTTCACAAAATATATAGATTTTCATGGATTTCAATAACATATTAAGCCTCCTAAAAACGATGCGGAAAATAAATTAGAAATCAATAATAAAACAGAGGATAATGATAATAAAGATGATACAAAATCTACAAGTGAGATGAGTGAAAAAATATCATTTAAGCTTAGAGTAGAGTATGTCAAATTATTATTGCAAACCGTGAAATAAGACCTAAGGACTGGTACCAAATTTTACGAAAGTCCGGGAAAATCGGATTAATTCACATATCAAATGAAATATCAACACATGTTCAACATTCTTCGAAATACTAGCGTCGAGTATTAAATAATATACATATGTACTAAAAAAGAAAACTGAGGCAGACTCTTTGATATTTTTTCCATAGCCATTTTGTAATGCATTTCTTATTTTTTGACAACAAATATGAACAATAGACGCTGAAGTTATCTGCTTAAAAGAATACCCAATGCACGGACTTACATTCATATTTGGACTTGAGAATGAATCCTACAACTACTATAAGTGATCTTAAAATCTTTAAAAAGAAATAAGAGTAATGCTTACCGGCAACGTTTGTTATTTTCGTTCATTATCTTGCTTTTTTTTATTATTTTTGGACATAACTATATTCCAACTTAAAAATTTTTTTTTACATTTAATTGCTACTAGTTTTTAGAAAATTCACGACTCCAAATAATGATATGACATGCTCTGACTGAAATGAATTTGTGTGCTTAGATTTGTGTTGTTTTAGTTTAACTCCATATTGTTGTCAAATTTATTGATGACGTTATCTTCAATGTTAACGTATACATTGAGGCAGAGAGAGGTACGATATAATTTTGAATTGCACACTTTGGCTGCAAAATAGTTGAGGAAGAATCCTACAACTTTTTTAAGTGATCTTAAAAACTAAAAAAAAGAAGAGTATTGCTTACTGGCAACGTTTGTTATTTTCGTTCATTTTCTTGCTTTTTTTTATTATTTTTGGACATAACTATATTCCAACTCATAAATTTTTTTTTCATTTAATTGTTACTAGTTTTTAGAAAATTCACGAATCCAAATAATGATATGACATGCTCTGACTGAACTGAATTTGTGTGCTTAGATTTGTGTTGTTTTAGTTAAACTCCATATTGTTGTCATATTTATTGATGACGTTATCTTCAATGTTAACGTATACATTGAGGCAGAGAGAGGTGCGATATAATTTTGTTGAGGAAAAATCCTACAACTATTTTAAGTGATCTTAAAAACTAAAGTAAAGAAGAGTAATGCTTACCGGCAACGTTTATTATTTTCCTCCATTTCTCTTATATTGTGTAGCTGCTGCGTTCAATCTATGAATCCAGATGATCTCATAAATCTGTATGAGATTTCACAAGTTGAGTTAACTGATTTATTCATTTCAAGGCTTGCACCAGCTCTAAGTGGTTTGTATTCGGAGTTTACAGACTGTTGGGTTACCGTAGAGTCAAAAAAACTCAAATGCCTCAAAATTATTTTAGCATCAGCCTCGGATTTCTTTAAGCGTAAGATGTTGAGTGATTTCCACGAACCCTCTTCTGGAGAGATTGTATTGCACGACGTATCGCCAGAGGTTTTTGAGAAGTTCCGCCGATATTTGTACACTTATAAAAAGTTTCCGATGCTTAGCTATGAATTCGATATTATTATTGAGTTATACCAAAGCCGCAATAAATGGCTGGTACCGTCCATAGCCGTTGACTGTTTGACCATGTTGTGCAGCTGCTGCGCTCAATCAATGAATCTAGAGGATCTCATAAATCTGTATGAGATTTCACAAGTTGAATTAACTGATTTATTCATTTCAAGGCTTGCACCAGCTCTAAGTGGTTTGTATTCGGAGTTTACAGACTGTTGGGTTACCTTAAGAGTCAAAAAAACTCAAATGCCTCAAAACTATTTTAGCATCAGCCTCGGATTTCTTTAAGCCTAAGATGTTGAGTGATACTATACGGTATAATTTGTTCACAAAATATATAGATTTTCATGGATTTCAATAACATATTAAGCCTCCTAAAAACGATGCGGAAAATAAATTAGAAATCAATAATAAAACAGAGGATAATGATAATAAAGATGATACAAAATCTACAAGTGAGATGAGTGAAAAAATATCATTTAAGCTTAAAGTAGAGTATGTCAAATTATTATTGCAAACCGTGAAATACGACCTAAGGACTGGTACCAAATTTTACGAAGGTCCGGGAAAATCGGATTAATTCACATATCAAATGAAAATGCATTTCTTATTTTTTGACAACAAATATGAACAATAAACGCTGTAGTTATCTGCCTAAAAGATACCCAATGCACGGACTTACAATATTGGATTAGATTCTACAATCATAAGTGACTTAAAATCAAGAAGATACGTTCAACGATTTTCGTTCATTCTTGCTTATAGAATTAAATAATATACATATGTACTAAAAATAGAAAACTGAGGCATGACATCTTTGATAATTTGTTCCATAGATTTTGTGATGCATTTCTCATTTGTTGTCAAAAATATGAACAAGTTAACGCTGTAGTTAGGCCGAAAAGAATACTCAATTGCACACTTGCTTCAAATTACTTGAGAATGAATCCTACAACTCTATAAGTGATCTTAAAATCTAAAAAGAAAGAAGAGTACTGCTTACCGGCAACGTTTGTTATTTTCGTTCATTTTCTTGCTTTTTTTATTATTTTTGGACATTACTATATTCCAACTCATAAATTTTTTTTTCATTTACTTGTTACTAGTTTTTAGAAAATTCACGAATCCAAATAATGATACGACATGCTCTGACTAAACTAAATTTGTGTGCTTAGATTTGTGTTGTTTTAGTTTAACTCCATATTGTTGTCAAATTTATTGATGACGTTATCTTCAATGTTAACGTATACATTGAGGCAGATGTTGAGTGATACTATACGGTATAATTTGTTCACAAAATATATAGATTTTCATGGATTTCAATAACATATTAAGCCTCCTAAAAACGATGCGGAAAATAAATTAGAAATCAATAATAAAACAGAGGATAATGATAATAAAGATGATACAAAATCTACAAGTGAGATGAGTGAAAAAATATCATTTAAGCTTAAAGTAGAGTATGTCAAATTATTATTGCAAACCGTGAAATACGACCTAAGGACTGGTACCAAATTTTACGAAGGTCCGGGAAAATCGGATTAATTCACATATCAAATGAAATATCAACACATGTTCAACATTCTTCGAAATACTAGCGTCGAGAATTAAATAATATACATATGTACTAAAAAAGAAAACTGAGGCAGACTCTTTGATATTTTTTCCATAGCCATTTTGTAATGCATTTCTTATTTTTTGACAACAAATATGAACAATAAACGCTGTAGTTATCTGCCTAAAAGAATACCCAATGCACGGACTTACATTCATATTTGGACTTGAGAATGAATCCTACAACTACTATAAGTGATCTTAAAATCTTTAAAAAGAAAGAAGAGTACTGCTTACCGGCAACGTTTGTTATTTTCGTTCATTTTCTTGCTTTTTTTATTATTTTTGGACATTACTATATTCCAACTCATCAATTTTTTTTTCATTTAATTGTTACTAGTTTTTAGAAAATTCACGAATCCAAATAATGATATGACATGCTCTGACTGAAATGAATTTGTGTGCTTAGATTTGTGTTGTTTTAGTTTAACTCCATATTGTTGTCAAATTTAATGATGACGTTATCTTCAATGTTAACGTATACATTGAGGCAGAGAGAGGTACGATATAATTTTGAATTGCACACTTTGGCTGCAAAATAGTTGAGGAAGAATCCTACAACTTTTTAAGTGATCTTAAAAACTAAAAAAAAGAAGAGTAATGCTTACCGGCAACGTTTGTTATTTTCGTTCATTTTCTTGCTTTTTTTTATTATTTTTGGACATTACTATATTCCAACTCATAAATTTTTTTTTCATTTACTTGTTACTAGTTTTTAGAAAATTCACGAATCCAAATAATGATACGACATGCTCTGACTAAACTAAATTTGTGTGCTTAGATTTGTGTTGTTTTAGTTTAACTCCATATTGTTGTCAAATTTATTGATGACGTTATCTTCAATGTTAACGTATACATTGAGGCAGAGAGAGGAACGATATAATTTTGAATTGCACACTTTGGCTGCAAATAGTAAAGCCTAAATGGTTTGATATTATGTTTTAAATTACATTGACCGATAAGAATGGTAAGATGGGTAATTCGCTTGCATACTTGGCTTTGCCTGTTGCGATATAAATATTTAAACACTGTTGCGATTATACATCGTAAGCAATCGATATATAAGTGTTATCGTTCATCGTTGTGACCAGATGTCATAACCTCGTTGGCGGCGGCCGACAATTCTGCTATTAGCGTTTTATTTACTTAAATAGTTGTGAATTAAACATATTGGACGATCAAAATGTTAACGCTGCGATGTGGAGAGCAACTGCGTGCGCGTCTTTATGCTGTATGCAGCCGCTATCTGTCGACTAAGGCAGTGCCACAGTCAGCGGCAGTGGTTGAAGATGAATCTGAATACTCTGTGGAGCCGGAGTATCCAGCAATAAGAGATCTCAGCTATAAGGCCCGCAAACAGCAGACGGCAGCTGATTGGCATGAGGAGATACGTCAAGTGCCAACCATTGAGGAGAAAATGATTAAAATAAATATGCCGCGCTACTACGGCTACAAGATGGTCGATCTCAATGACACCAAAGTGCCATTCAATGCTCTACCGTTGACGCAACATTATACGCGCACCCTGCTAGAGGAGCTGCCCAGCAATAGTCTCGAGGAGCTGCCCAGCAATAGTCTCGAGGAGCGGCCCAGCAAAAGTCCCGAGTCAAAACCCGAAGAACCCCTCAACGAGAGTAAACTGAAGTTGGATGCAATTGTCAAGGCGGTACGTAATGATATAATTGATGCCCTGGAATATAGCCACGACTGTTACAAGTAAGTCCAACAACAAAGTCAAGAAAATAGTGCTAATTCAATTTGCAATTGCAGTCATCGGTTGCAGCTGCTAGCGACGCCACCCGATGTAGTTACACGCGAACAACAGTTGACGCAGATTATTGTGGAACAGATCAATCGTACCGCATTGAATGCGCTAGGCGCTGATTTTCCGCATTTGCATGGTGTCGAGATTGACTACAATCCGAGACATGAGGCATTTTGGGCCGTCGGTGGCGTTGATCCGCCCAAGAATGTCGTTAAATCGAAAGAAGGTCGCGAATGGCAGAAGGAGGATGCCAAGGAGAGTGTTGATCGTTTGGTACAATACACTGGCGAGCCATATCTGGCGCTGCGGCATCATCACCAGCTGCCCACCTGGAAAACGGCCGAAGAGAGCGAGAACTTGCAGTTGGCACTGCAATTGCCACGCTTCAAGCACGATGCCCGCACCTTGGGCTACAGCACCCAGCATCAGCATGCCATCAATGTGCCTGGCTATTGGCCCAGTGCCAATGCGGCTAATTTCGGCATGCTGTCCTTTCAATCGCGGGCACATCTACAGCTGCGCCCCACGACGTACGGTGAACGTGACCACCTAGAGGCACTACATGCGCTAGCCATTCAATCCTCGTACGCCTGGCTGCTGGCACAGGCTAACTACAACGGCTTCAATACCTATAACGAGCTCACCTACCCGCTTAACACCCAGACTGTGATAACAAACGGTCGCGAATGGAGCTTCTACGAGTATCAGATGAACACACTGATACAACATGGCCCACACATCGATACGAACGCAAAAATCAACTTCTGTCGCGGCACAACACCGCAGCCGCTCTATGCAGAAATATCGTCCAAGGGCAAGTGTGTGGACTTCAACGATGCTACGCTGCGCCGGCTGCTTTGCTTATACATAAATACGCCGAGCATTCAACGCACTGCCGATGAACTGATGCCGTATGTGGGCGGAGCAACGTTGCGACGTGCAGCCGACCATGAGAATGGGGAGCGGCGTGAGTTTCTGGAACATACCTTCAAGCACTTGGCGTCAAAACGGCCAAGGCATCTGGAACTGCCCGAGGTTTATATGTGGGAGAAGCTGTACAAGATTGACAACAAAACACGGCAGATGGAGCCGCGTCGTCGGTTCTTTGAACGCGACGTAAATCCGTGGAAACGCACTCTTGACCAACACGACAAGGTGTATGTGCCGCGTGTGGTGCGGCCCGGTGGTCGCAAGAATCGTGAGGGGCGCTTCAAGAAAACCTATTATCCTTAACTGTTCTTAAATGATGATGATGTTCCATTAATTCTATTATAACGAGCTTACCTTTTACAATAAAATCATTTTGTTTATTTAAAAGTGGCAATCTTGACCTTATAAGAAAATATGTACTTTAACCTTCCGAAGAGCTCGAACACTAGCTTGGGGGCTTATGCCCGCCAAAATGTTCTTAGGTATTTAAGCTATTGGATATTTTTTTCTTCTTTTTAAGTGCGTTTATTGTGATTTTATTAAAGATCTGCCCGTAAGGGCAATAGTTAAATTGTATAGCTTGAAACATGGCAGAAGTAAGTTAAGGTGTCGTTGGGTGTGATAGCTAGTCTGGGGGAAGGATCAGATCAAAAGGACACATATTTGTCAGCTCACTGAAGAGAGGTTTAACAATCGGCATTGAAGGATTTTGGAAATTCGACAAAAATATTTGCCTATAATTTATGAAGGGGGTGAGTCAGAAAATTTATGAAAAATCACAAAATCCCGTTTTTCTCGTCCGTTTGAAGGACTGGCCGGTTGTCCTTTGGTAAAAAAATAGTCCTTGGCCTGCCAATTCATGTAAGCTTATCAAAAGGATGAAAGTCCTTTAAACAGCTGAAATAAAAGGACTTTTCTTAAAACAGAAAATAATGTTTTACTCAGTCATATCCTTGCCGATCCTGCCGAGACCTATGTCAAAAGTTTTGTATTATTTAGGGCTATCAACTGTTTAAAGGATATGCAAATCGTCCTTGCGGTTGACGAGAAAACATGGATTTTGTGATTTCAATGAAATTTCGATGAAATTTTCTAAGTGTTTGGGTTCTTAGAGTTCCCCGTAAACCTTGAATGCAGTTCGATGGAGCTGAACATAGCGATGCCAACGCGTCATGTCCTTTGAATATTTGTAAGGATGCGACCAAGTTAGAGCTAGTTTTGTAAAACCATTTGTCGCAATTAAAGTTTTATCCTAAAGGTATGCTATAAAATTTGGACTTTTCAACATTCTGCCATTTTAATTTTTATCCTAAATATATGCCATAAAATTTTGTTTGCCAATTCAATTTCCATCCTAAAAGTATGCTATAAAATTTTGTATTTTCAACATTTAAAAAAAGCCAATTTTTGATTGTTGTTTTTATTGTTGTATGTTCATGTTTTGCTTGTGCAGTAGATTTTTATGTGTGAGTATATATGTATCAATAAAGTTTGTTGAAGAAGAGCCCAGTAAAAAGACAAATATTTTTCATTTAATTCCATATGGATTTGCATTTTATGTTTAAAACATTTTATTTAATTGCATATTGTATCGTTTCTTGCGTTTTATTTACTAAGTTAACATGTTTGCCGTTGAGTAGTTGTTGGCATTTTAAATTTTTGGTTTTTCTTATTAGTGTTATTACTTTTATTTTGCAATTTCAGTTATATTTTTGTTTTGCTTTTATTAGTTTTAAATAGTTAATGCATGTGTTTAAGTATGTACGTATATGTAATTTGCATTTATTTCGTATCTTTCTTGTTTGTTGTGTAATAGTTGCTTGTTTTGTTTTTATTATTGTTTTTAAAAGTTTGTATTTTGTCTTGTGTGTTTTGTTTTAATTAATGTTTTATATCTTTAAGTTTTTTTTAAGTTGCGTCTTAACTTTTGCGTTCTAAAATAATGCATTTATTCATATTCAACTTTAATTTTTTATGTTTTTATTTTGTTTTTAATTATACAACCATATGCTTTCTTAAAGATTTATTTTTTGTGTGCAATCAAAGTTTGGTATTATTTTTATTTCTGTTTTTTTTTTTTTTTGCTTTTTTAATAATAATGAGAATTGAAAGGTTTTATTGTTATTTGAGTAAATTCCACACACATTTGAATCAAAAAAATCATATAAAATATTGTTTGCTACAACTTCAGGCATTGTTGCATCGATTTATTGTCATAAACCAGTGATGTGTCGGTTTTGCTTTTTCAACTATGCAAATAATCGAAATTTAAATATTTTATGTACGAAATGATTGATTGATTGGTAAGAAGAGTTTATTGCCTCAACTTAATGATGAAATGTTGAAAATTTTGAATTTTTAAAAAGCAAAGAAAGAAATGTTGCACAAGACTCGAATCGCAATCGATTTAAATCGATGATTGAATTGAAAAATAACGATAAATTGATTTTTTCAAAACGATATACTAACCATCAATCAATAAAACTTAAAAACATCTTGCTAGAAAAGCTTAGCCGATTAATCAATCAAGCGAAACCGATCGATTGTTCGTCAACAAAGTATCGAAAGTGCAGCACTTAAAGAAAGCATATTAATTATATAATTAAATGTAGCTATAGTCTATGGTTATATATAGGAAAATTATGTACTTATTTCAATTCTTATTCCATTTTCAGCTTTGGGACAGTTTTTTTTTTTTTCGGTCTGTGTGTGTGTGTGTGTGTTTGCTTAAGTTTATTTTCTTATAGTTTATATTGTTCTACGGTTGTGTTGTTTAATGTTTTGTCTTTTTAAATACCATTAGAATGTTAGTTAGTATTTCTACTATGTATGTATGTGTGAATTACTTACTACGACGTTGTTTTTTGGCCTTTATAGTATTATTTATTGGTATAGTAGTATGTAGTATGTATGTATATTTGTTTTATTGTTGTCATTTAGCACTTAATTGCAAAACACTGCTAATAAATACTTTTCTCAGATAAAGTTGCCTTACACGCTAATACATTTGTTTATATATTAAGCCGGCCTAAACTTAACTTAAGTGTTAACTCATCATCCAACAAGAACACACTATACTATATACATTTTTTCTTCAATACAGAGAATAATGATGTCTGTCTGTGTCATCTTAAATATTATGTTTAGATGTTTGTATTTTGTTCGAATTAGTTTTGCATAAAGACCTCAAATCGATTAACTGAAATTAGCGAAATGAAAAACAAAAAAAAAAAAACAAATCATAAATTAAGAATATTTGTTTTGAAGGTCTCACTCTTAGTATATTTATTACCATCATTTGTTTTTTTCACTTGAAAGTGTATTATTTTCTTTTCAAAAATGTTTTTCGTAGATATGTGCATAAATGAAGCATAGCCTTTCTAAAGCATACATACATACAAACCGTAATAGTTCGATGTACATATGTTTATAACAAACTGTTTTTGGTAACTTTTACTCATATGCTTTGTTATTGTGTATTGTGTTTTGTGTATCTTTTGTTAAGTCTTTGAACAATATTTTTTCGAACTAAAGCAAATTCAATTTGCATGGTGTACTTGATGTACTTGCTAGATAGATATACATATGTACGCAAAAACTTGATTCATATTCATAGTTGTTGTTTTTTGTTTTTTATTATTGGAAACCGAATAAAGTTGAGGTGCTCAGTGAGTTCGTTGAGTAAGCCGTTTACATTATATAGTATAGTATATACTCGTAGTTGTTAACAGTTCTATTGTACGCAGATTGCCAGTAGATGCTCTCAATTCCTGGCATTTCAATTAATAATCCATAAACCATTCTAAAGGGACACAAAATCATTGTCGAAAAATCCAAAAAAAAACCAATTATTTCTAAATTGTTATATTGTTTTTTTGTTTTATCAATTATCAATACGCATTTATCTAGTACGCTTCATAACCTCTTTGTTTTTTGCTATTGTCAAAATGATATATATAGTATTATTATATATTTAGGCGATTGTCTATACATACTCGTATATACTATTTATGAATTAACACAAAATGTTCAAATGCCCTTTAAAATTATTTTAATTTATGCCGGAAATAATTGATAAATCAATAAAAAATTTGTTGGATTATTGTTTGGAAAATGAAAACTGAATTTGTTTTTCTATTCTGCTTTTTTTTTTTTAAATGTGATTTCTTGACTTGAGTTTGATTTAGACATAAAATTTGTCGTCATATGTATAAAAAACGCATTTGTTGCTAAAACTCGTGTGTGTGTGTTGTGTGTGTTGAAACCATTTATATTATTAATAAACATTTAAAATGTACTTCTTACTAACAAAAAAAATCTTTATCAAAAACGGTTTTAGTTGATTTTTTTGTTTATTATTATTTTGGTTTTGCTATAAATTTAAATAACTAATTTCAATCACAAGAAAAAGAAAAACACAAAAAACGAAAAAACAAGTTGTACATACAAAATTGTTTGGCAATGCTACGAGGAAAAAATTACCCTTTAGTTGTTGTTTTCAATATATTTGAGGCTTTAGATTTAACGTTTCCCTTCGGTTTGTTATTATTATGTATATTAAACTCTATTTTCATCAATTTAAATTGCATTTGGTAGTAAATTCGCTGCTGCCGGATGCATTTAGCATTAATTGGCTTTTAATACTCAAGCAACATTTAGTTAAAAGTTTTTCTTTATTTAAATTGTTTGTTTAGTTTTGGTTTTTAATTAAAAAAATTTAAGTTTCATTTAAGTGCGTAATTCAAGAATTTTTAATTCGATTTAACAAGTATTTATGGCATAGCAAATGCTTTTGTAGTATTTAGAGACAGTTGTTAGCCGCCGAGCATGGTCTTAAAAGGCTTGAAGCTTCAACATACAGAAAAATCCCTTTTCAAAAGTATTACGGATCATAAAGTTTTTAATACGAATTCGAATGTTCTTTAAAGTTATTGAAATAATTTTGAGAATTTAAGCACAGAACTTACATTTAAAGTTTTTATAGGGTATTTTGCATATGTACTATAGCATTAGCATATCCGTAGAGCGAAAGTTTGCATTATCTACAAGCATAAAAAAGCTTCTTTTTGTATAATAGTTTTATAGCAAGTATTTGTTTGTCTGCAGCTATTGCTTCAAGCTTTGGGCTGCTTGTGCCAAGCTTTTAGACCAAAAATATATTTTATGGCTTATTCGGCAGAGCTTTATGTGCAGTCGCTAGACGACGCTAAAAGCTCCGCTGTTAACAGCATTCAGGCGGCTAACATTTTAATACGAACAGTTTTTTAACTTTTATTTTTAAAGATTTCTTTTTAACATTGGTTTCAGTTTACTTTCGAACGCTTTAGTTAAAAATTTTCATGCATTTTGATTGATTTTAAATTGTTTGGTTTAAGATTTTTTGTTTAATGGTTTTTTTTGTTTTTTTTTTTAGTTTAATAAGTGAGTAAGTTATTTAATAATTTAATTTAATATTTTATTTTTTTTGTTTGTTTGTTTGTTTGTTTTTTTTTTTAAGATTAAGGAAGACCTTTGCTTTTTGTGCATAGCCCCTAGCAGCTATTGGTGTTGCTCTTGCAGCTGTCAAAAGTTGTACTATACTATATATATATACTATATACATATATATGTATGTTTATGACTAGCAATATTGCTGAGTTACACGTAATTGGCTGCCTTAATTGATATTCATATGTTAAGTTATATGGTATGTATGTACTATATATATTAAGATGTATTCATTATAAAAATACGCTTAAAAGCATACAATTATTGTGTGTGTGTGTGTGTGTGGGTGTTCTTGTGTGTGTTCCTTACTTGGCTAGCCAAAAAAAAAAAAAAAAATTAATACATCATTGTGAATGCATTAAAGTTTGCAAATTCGCTAAATGTATGTCTATAGTACTAGTATATATGTATATATGTATGTATATGCTAATGCACTGATCTAATGCTAATAAGTATATGTTAATGTATATATGTAGTAGTAAGTAGTACTTGGTAATAAGAAGCATGTCAATGTGACACAAGAAATTATAATTCGTTTACAGCGTATTTATATTGTTTTTGTTTTTTTGTTGTTGTTTATATATGTCGTATGTTTGTTTTTTTTCAATAACTATTGTTGTGTTTTATGCAAAGCAAAATACATCAAATATATCTTAACAAAAAAATTGCCTAATTTTCTATTGGAAAAAATAAAGTAAAACATTAATGGCATAGTAAGTACATATATGCCCGTTATGTGTGTGTGTGTGTGTATTTTTTGTTGTTCAATATTTGTGTTTTTGTTTCTAAACTTGTATTTGAATACGTGTTTTTGTTTTTGTTGTTTACGCTACGCACGAATTTGCTGTTAACTTTTTGCTGTTCTTTGTTGAAATTTCGTTTAAAAATTTGTTTTAGTTTTTTGTTTTTCTTTTTTCTAAATTAGTATTTCTCATTGAAATGGTTTTTGTTTTGTTTTGTTTTTTTTTTTGTCATATGTATATTTGACTAACCTCTTGCTTTACGCTTTATCTAACACTTAAATGCTTAATACTGCAATTATTATTACCGCTTATTATTATTATTTTTTGTAAGCATTTTTTTTCATTTTGACTTAATATTCATTCGCTTTTTACTTTGCATATATGTATGTATGTATGTAGTATGTGTAGTTTATGCTACTCATACATGTATATAATATTTAAAAATAGTTAACTTTATACTTTGTTTTCAACTTCTCTCCATTTGCCAATCTGCTGGCTTGCCGGGAGTTTCCATTAGCGTTGATCCTAGTACATTATACTGCTACTTTTTGCTTAAATCCATTTTCTTCTTCAGCTTTGTCTGAGTTGTTGTTGTTGTTGTTATGGCCATGTTGTTAGTATTTAGTATGAAGTTGTTCACAAAATTTGAAATCGAACTTCCTTGCTTGATTTGCCCAAGTGTTAGGTTTTGTTTCGTAGAATGAATGCAGTGCAAATTGAGGGCTCAAATAGTTAAAAACAAAAAATCAATGAGTCGGTACAAACATTTAAGGACATGTTACAGGAAAAGCTTTGCAACTCTCTATACTTATATAAATATATATATATATATAATAATAGTATTTAGTTAGATATACATAAACAGATTACGTAATGTGCTTCTGGGATTTATGCCAAGCCAATATTGTTAACTGAATTTAAGACAATTTTCTAGCTTGAAAATATAACAAAAATAATAATAAAAAAATGAAGCAATTAACCGAAATGCGTGTGTGTGCGTGCGTGTTGTCTATGACTTGACTTTCTTTTCATTTTCATAATTTTTTTTGGTTTTTTGGTTTTGGTTTTTGTTTTGTTTTTCACTTTGAATTTGAAATTTATTGTGACTGGTTTACGTTTTGTTCATACAATTTTCTATCACAGCAACATATTTGTATACACTATTTTACATACTAAAAATGAAAATGATAGTAGAAAAAAAAAAAACAACTATGAAATTAATTATATTACATTAATAATAAGGTGAAATAAAAATATATAGAAAGTCAATAGATAAGTAAAATGAAACTAAAACCGTCGTACAATAATTTTAAATATTTATTGATAGAACATAAAAAGTCTTAACATTTTATGGTTAAATTTATTTTATTTTCAAAAAAGAATTCGAATTCAAAATAGTTGTATTGTAAATTGAAAAGCATTCATTGTTTATGTATTCTTTACAAACATTTTTCAGTATTTTCAGTATTATTTCGTATTAGGGTTTTTTAAATTCCTGTTATTTTCATGTTGTTCTTAATTTTATACAAAAGTAAAAACAATATTTGTACGACTTTAGTCAAAATGAATAGGGACTGCGAAGACGTTTGAAGAGTTGTTTTAGGCATTTATGGGAACTATAAAGAAAATTATTCATTTCAAAGATCCTTAAGCTCTTATTTAACTTTAGTACTTACAATGAAATGTGGTGCCGAAAATAATACAGCCAGCGTGGCAATAATTGTGAAAAGCGTGAAAATAATAAGGCACAAACGATCCACGACCATTGCGGCAAATTTCCAATCTCGGGTTATATCGCCTGTTTCATCCTCTTTCTTAAGCTGCAATTAATTAATTAAGTTAATTAGTTAACCAGTATTCATTGAGTCAAATGCCATCAAACCTGATCGGTTATCCAGCGTAGCTCCTTTAGTATCAATGCCAACTCATACTCGGCCGATGAGCTGAGGCAGGTATGCGAAATGGCTTCGTGCATGCGAGCATCGGTTACGGCGGCAACTTGGCCAACTTGGCCCACTTGACTAACTGGACCCACCGGGCCGACACTGCCATCGTCGCCTTGCCTGTGAAATAAGCTTGAAGTTGAAAACAGTTTCATCAATACGCCCACCCCTTTTGTCGTATAACCGTCTCGAATGTCTATACATTTGTGTATAATATTCAAGCACTTATTTGCCTATTCGCATAGTAAGTATTGCTATTGACATGACAAACACTTGAGACATTGATGCGATATCCTCAACCATTTTTGGTTTTTGCCATTTGTGTACATTTTGGTGGCTTTTGTTGTCACCAAGTCTGAAACTTAAGCGACGCATAGCAGCGAAGGACCCAACCGAAATAACGCAGAGATTTATTAAGATTTCTATATACATCACATTTAACTACAACAATAAAAGTAATTAGAACTATGCCCGATTGATTTTAAAATTAAGTTTATATTATTGAAGGATTTTTTAATATGCATTTTGCTACAATTGGTCAAAGGAAAGTGTAAGTACTCTCAAACTCAACGAAGCTCAGCTAAAACTTGTATTATAATATAAGATGGGAAACCGCACACAAAACAAAGTAAGTTTGAGCCAATTAAAGTACAAATTGGTCCTTATTAAAATTTGTGAAAGTGTTAGAATGTTTTTAGCGACTGATGGGGATGCACTTTTCCTTCAATGTCAAACAAACTGCAAGAGTTTACAAAAAAAATTTGGTATACGGTATAAAACAACCTGGAATTGTAAATTGTAACATGATGTTGATTTAAAATTGACTTGAAAGCGATCTATTGTAAATAGATGTTGAGCATAGGGGACTGACTGCCTGGCCCAAAACAACTTGTTTACGACAATATGTGCAGATGTTATATGTATTGTACTATACCAAACTGGAATAGTTTCGTAAGCGCATATAATTGTGAATGGTTGGAACTAGTTTATTGACCCAATATCGTTCGTTGTCCATTGTGAACGGAGAAGTAAGCTCAGCTGTGCAATGTGTTATAACTTACAAGTATTCTATACTATTCTGTTGTCTTCTTCTTTTATTTATTTTTTTTTCTATTACGAACGATTGTATTTATATTTGTATATATATTGCAGTTGTTACATTTTCTACATTCTGTATTGTCACTAAATGCGTGTCCTTGCCATTTGGAACTATGTACTTTGTTTTGTTTTTTGTTCTTGTTTTTGTTGTTGGCTCTTTGTTGTTGCGTCACACATCTGGCCATTGTCATTGTCAGAGACTGCCATTCAAGACATTGCGCTAAATGAGTATGCTGATAAGAATGTGATTTTGTTTAAGTATTTGTTGTTGGTGTTTGTTTTTTTTTTGGCTGTTTTGTTTTGATATTGATGTATATATTTTTGTTGTTGTTAACAGTTCACTTAAAAACGTAGAGTAACAGAAGCGAAATGACATAATAAACTAGTGGAAGCCGTGCAGGCGGACCCGTTTATAATCTGTTAAAAGATGGCCTGATAGCAAACGGCTGGGGATATGGCAAGGATGTACGCTACGTTCAAAAATTGGCTAATGCACATCTTTCAGGGATGCCACCAGCTATATGGCCAACAAATTTGGTGACTCTAACTCAAAAACTGTGGAAGATAAACGCGTTTCTGGTTCAAATATGCGAGGGAGCTAGAGGCGGAATGGGAAGGCCTTGTTTTTTTGGGGAACAGAAGAAGCTATGTGCTTACCAAACTTGGTAACCCGAGCTGTAAGGATGTGGGAAATTTGTTGGATTTAATGATTTTAGTTAACGAATTTATCGATTTCCTAGCCGCCCAGGCCTAATCTTGATACTTAATTTGTCCCGAACAGTTTCGAATTTGGCAACATTTTTGAGGAAGGGTATGCAAAAGTCGAAAGCCTTATTATTAATAATAAAAATATCACTTGAAAGGGGTTTTTTTTGTGGTACATTTTGTACGTCGTTCAATATAACTTTCAGAACTTTTGATTGAAGAAGAAAATAATTAAATATATTGTTCTACATTTTGAAATTATACATTATAATTGTCTTTAGTTAAAATAAACATTTTGGTTGAAGCGAAAGTTTATGTTATTTGACGATTACCTTGACATGAACAAAAAACAAATTGTGCGGAGTATTATGGTTTCTTAACGATATCAAAACTTACCTATACATTGTCCTGTAGTATGTGGGCTGATGGGGCAATGTGGCACTGGTGCAGCGATGATTGCAGCGAAAGTCATCATCAATATCGAGAACATTGGCTAGCAGTGATTTCGAGGATCTATTGCGTAAGTTAGGATCATTATTTAATAATATATGAATGAACTAAGGTACAAAGTCGTAACAAAATGTTTAATTACGAACAGTTTGCTAATCAATTAGTGAAATTGGGACAAATACAGACAAATAGAGAGAAAGAGAGACATAGCAAAAGAGAGAGAGAGAAAGAGAGAGAGAGAGAGATCGTTTTGGTTACCTTTCCTTAAGCTCAACGTTTTGTATCTGTTGCTTTTTGTCACCAGCATTGGAGGAGCCCGACGACGAGGGCGGCGGCGGGCATTCGTAGCCAACCTGTCCGGGTCTTTGCATGCGCAATATGCAAGGTAACCAATAAAGGAATATTACTCTTATCTGTGTGTGCGAGTTCGACAGAGAGACGGAGTGTGTTGGGTAATGCGGTTAAAAATAAAAGCAATAAGTATATTTTTGAGGGTTTGTTTTTTTTTTTTTTGTTGTTTAAACAGTTTGTGGTTTATTATTATTATTATTGTTTTTAGTTATTTGATTAACAATTTTTTTTTTTAAATTTAATTGTTTGTAAAGATCATTTAGTTATTTAATGGGAAATGTTATTATTATAGTTTGTGTTTTTTTGTTTGTTTGTTTTTAATGATTTTGTTAAGGCACACGGTAATCAGGGATGTTTTTGTATGTTTTGCCCAATGAGAGATTTATTTTTATATTAAGTAGATATTTATTTTTAAGAAAATATTATTTTATTATTTAAAGTTATCAGTAATGTTTATTTTTATTTGAGAGTTCGTTTTGAATTTGTTGTTTTGATAAGAGTTTGTTGTTGGATGTTGTTGTATAGTTGTTGTTATCGTTGTTGTTGTTATTGATAATTCATATATGTGATTGTGAGGATGTTAAGTGAGTTTCGAGAAGGATACGCGCGATTTATAGCACGTTTTTTTTTTGACCAAGTTAAGAGTTTTATATGTTGTTTTTTTGTTGTTGTTGTATTTGAACGAAGATAGTTAGTTAGTTGCGAAGTTAGTTTTTGTTTAGTTATTTACAAAGAGAGAAAGATATAATTGAAGAGGCAGTTGATTTGAGTTTATTGTTGTTGTTGTTGTTGATGTTGAGAGTTGCCAGTTAACGTAGATGTTGTTGTTGTTGTTGTAGTTGTTGGCCATAGTTGTTTTTGTTGTTGTTGTTGTTGTTTGTTTGTTAGGAAAATAAAAATTTGGCGTGATTATTGTGCTAAGTATTGATTCTCATATATGCAAGTAATTAGTATATTAAGAAAAAAAACTTAAAATGCAATCAAGTATAAGCATAACATTCAAAAAAAAAAAAAAATAATCAAATTAGACTCGAAAAAGTACTTAATATTTATTATTTGTACTAAGGAATTTATTAGAAAAAGCTTTAAAAAAGACATGACATAATACTTTAGCTTGATTAAAGTGTTTAATACAAATATATTTATATTTATTTTTTTTAATTTAATTTAAGTTATTGAAAAGTTAATGTTTGCAGCTTAAGTTTTTAAACCAAATTGTACAAGAAAAACTTCAAAAAAAAAACTCTGTTAAAGCTGCCCAAAAAGACTTCCGATTGTCAAAGGTCCTCAAAAATATGAACTATGGACAGTAAAAATACACAATTTTATTTTTTTTTTGGGATTTCAAATGAATTTAACTACGTTTGTACTTCGAATATGAGTTAAAGCGCGATTTGAAGCAATTTTCACACAACATAAATGTTATAAAAGATAGTTGATCAGAAAATTATTTCAATTTACTTCAAAGGCTTTGTATGACATTGAGTTATTGTCAGGAAAAACTCTACAGAAAAATCTTTACTAGACGAATTCTGCTTCACTTTAAACATTTGCTTAGAATGTACGAAATGTTGCCAGTTGAAATTTGGCAATCGATTTGAAAGTTCTAGCAGACATTTGTCTATGAAAATAAGTGTTCAATTGCAGTTGCAGTGAAGCTTGTTTTGAAACAGTTTGAAAAATTCTCGATTTGTAGCTAACTATTAATTTGATTATGGCTTTCCGGTTTGGCATGCAGCTTAGTGTTTAAGTATAAGGAAACTAGTTGTCTATGCATACGATTTGTAAATAAATACGATAAGTATGAATTTGATCATGTCCAATAGTAGTTTTAATATGTTTGGCTAGACATTAGCATGTTGTTGTATTATATGGTTAAGGTGAGTATAGTATTTGTGGGTATAAATAGTATATACAATGTGTTATCAAATTTTTTTTTGTTTTTTCATCATTATTTTCGTACTATTGCTTCTGTTAAAAATGTTCTTTAGTTAAACGAGTGCATATTTTTTTTGAGTGTAGACTGTATTTGGGTGTTTGATGTTTGTTGATTGATAACTCGAATATATTTTGATCGTTTTGTTTTGATTAAAACAATATTGAAAACGTATCGGTATCTTCTCTCAAAACGCATAGGAAACTTAAAAACAATATTAATTCATAAAAATAAAAAGTATTTTGTTTTTCATCGTTATTTTGTTTTTGTTAAGTTTAAATAAGTAAGTAAGTAAGTAGTTAGCAAGTAAGTTAGTTAAGTTTATTAAGTTTAAATATATAAATATTACCCATTCACTCATTTCATGCGTATCTGGATTTCTATGATGATAATTGAGGATAAGTATGGTTGACACAACTGATGAGGCCACCATAAACATAATGCAATTGAAATAAGTTCCTAGAAGGACACAAAAATTACACAAACATTGTGGTAATATATCGATTTATCGAATTCGCTTTTCGCTCATTCTACAGGTATGCTATATTTGTTGTTGTTGTTGTTTTTGGTTTATATTTCTTATTTTATTTTCGAGTATACCGAAGTATACATTTTTAACGGCGTTAGCCGCCACGCCCTCAAGCACCTAACACATAGTAAATATTATTTATTTTATTTTTTGTAAAACATATTTATGCCTTTCCCTCAGATTTATCATTGTTGGGTTTCTTTTTTTTTGGTCTCTGTGTGTGTGTTTGTGTGTGTGTGTCTGTGTTTGTTCTTGCTTGTTGTTGTTATTGTTATACACATTTATGTTGTTGTTGTTGTTCTATGTTCTATGTACAAAAAATCCGCATTTTATTTTACAAAAAAATTTTGAAAAAAAGAACAAACAAACAATCGACTTTTATGATTTGTGGTTTACTTTTAATATTTGTTTTATTTTTATTGTATTCAGTTTATTTTTTGTTCTTAATGCTTGCTTGAAGTTAACTTGCGGCGAGTAAGATTAAAGTTAGAGAAAAAGTTTAAAGCAGTATAAGTATTAAAAAATTAATAAATTTATTTAAACACATTTGTATATATGTATATATTAAAGAATATATATTTGAGTTGCTGTTGCTTTTTAAGTGAAAATATTAAATTATTTTACAAGTGTTTGCCTCCAAAAAAAAAAAAAAAAATCACTCAATATTTGTTAGTAGTATTATAAAGTTGGTTATAAGTTAGAAGAAAATTGAAAAAGCTCAGTGCTAGGCTATCAAATCTGAACCCAATGAACTCCAAACAAACTTGTGGCTCAATTCAAATGAACTGTTCCGAGTTTTTGAACTGAACCGCGCGTTTGATTTGGATTCGCCTTAACGGAAAAACTAAAAATCCTTCTTCGCCTGTGCTGCTATTTTGTTGGGTCTTTGTCTTTTACATACTCAGAAAATTTATTATTTTTTCAAAACGCCCTAATTAATAGTTTCTTTAATTAATTTTGTTGTTGTTTTGTTTTGGGTTTTTGTTTTTTTGTGCACAACCAATTATCCGCAATCATCATGTTTTGTTAAAAATCGAGATCTGATTTGTTTCTTCATAATTGTTGTTGAGCTGTAAATTGATGAAAGAGACATGGGTCTTGGGCAAGGTGTGGGTATCTCTGTATTTGCTACGGTATGTTGTGGTTGTTTTTAGTTGTTTTTTTTTTTTTTGTTTTGTTGCTGTTAGTAATGGCAATAAAATAGGAATGGATCTTTTTTTGATTTAAGTGCGTTTTGGAAATTTAACTGCTTTGAATTTAAATATATACATATTTATCTTATTTACTATTTAATTGCATTTATTTAAGTTATGCACAGTGAGGGCGCAATTAAAAAATAAAAAATAAAATACTAAATAAAAAATAATTTATCAAAAGCAGCTACTCAAAATGTCTGAAGTAAGCTGTGGAGTAATGCATTACACATAATTTTTGGTAAATAAAAAACTAAAAGAAAAAAATATCGCCACTTCACTATGCATGTTTAATAATAATAAAATGGCATATTAGCTTTTATATACATAAACATATATATATATATTGTTGGTTGTTGTTGTTGTTTTTGTTTTTTTGTTTGGGGCACATACACTCCACTATTTGTAATTGTAGGTTGTAATGGCGCATTAAGCGTATGAATGAATGAATGAATGAATATGTTTTGAAATATTAGCAACTAGTCGCGAATGCATTGAATATTGAATATTTATGTGGAAATTACCTGAAGTTTGGCATATACACCACACATACGTACCTACACATGTACGATTCTACATATGTATATGCATGTATGTATGTATGAAAGTAAGTATGTATGCTAAATGAAAAAGCTTACAACATTTTTTGTGTGTGGGTTTTATTTTTATTTACAAGTGATTTTTTGTTGTTGTATTTTCTTGTTTCCAGCTAATTGTGATGTTCTATATGTGTGAGTGTGTGTGTGGTATGTAATTATGTACATATGTATGTATGTGTGTATGGTTAAGAAGCGAGAACACCATCAAAACATATAATCAAACATATGATAGGCAGTTAGCAATAATTTTGTAGAAGGCATTTTGTGGGGGGGGGGGGGGAAATATTAGTATTAGTATTAACAATAAGAGCGATTTTTCTACCCACTACTACATCAGACAGAGAATTCGAACATAGTAGTAGTAACTAAAACCAATTCGATAAGCAAAAACAAAAATGAATAACAAAAACTTTTTAAGACAAATATGTACACATACTTATAGAGAGTAAGACAATTCTTTTTCTTTAGAGCCCGCGCATCGAAAATTTAGCTATTTAAAAACGAAAAATCATACAATTTACAAGTACTTATATACAAATCTTCAAATCCATTGATCCACCGATTCAGAAGAAGTCGCCTGCGACCAACCAAGCTATACTAGTACTACTATATATCGCAATCATATCTGTGTTGTATATGTTTGTATGTATGTATGTATGGTAAATAGTAACAGTTCGACTTGTTCCCTAACATTATTGAAGCCCGAAAAACCAGACAAAATAAATGCTATAGTTTATTGCAATATCACATGCAAACAATTATTGGAAAAATCAAAAGATGCTGTACAAATATATTAGCTGTGTATGTTTCGAGAGCGAGCTTAAGATTTAGTTAAAACAGCCAAAGACAAAATATATATATTAAGAGACAGAGTGAGAGAGACAGAGAGAGAGAGAGAGACAGAGAGAGATAGAGACAGAGTGAACGAGAGTGGAGAAATTTATACAGAGACAGACAGAGTTTAGCTTTTTAGCTTAGGGAATTAATATATAAATTTTTTTTGTTTTTTGTTTTTTTAATATAATTTAACACGGACATTTATTTATTTAATATTTACACATTAGCGGTTCCCATTGCTAGGTTTTTATGGTATGTATGCGCGTATGTGTTCGTGAGAAAGTGTGTGTGTGTGTGTGTGTATGTGGCAAGATTCAATAAGTCATTGAAAAGTTTTGACCAGTTCAATGGCGCTTCAATTTGACAGCGACCCCTGCGCGCTGACATTCAAGTTTGAAGTTGAAGTTGATGTTGACGTTGACGCTGCCTTTGCCCCCAATCAAACATTCACATCCACAATCCCGAACGCAATTCAGTTGGAATCCGTATAAATGTTTATGTGTGTGTGTGTGTGTGTGTCTATAAAGTAAAGTATTTTGGCATGGATTGCCGTCTCTGGCACATTCATATTTATTCACATTTGTATTCATATTTTGTATACATGAATGAATGTGCAATACAAAATTATTTGATGTATCCAATATGTTTATTTATCACATCGTTTTTGTGTGTGTTCGTGTGTGTGTGTGTGTGTATTGGAACAGGGCAGAGCGTGGGTGCGGGCACGGGGGGCCGGGGCATGTCAACAGTTTATAGGCATTTGTGTTCTTGCATGCCAACAAGAACGTTTTTTCTTTTACATTATGTGGTAGTGGTCCTTGGCAAAAATATAATACATATAGTATATCCTCACACTGGCATTATTAATGCGAGAGCACACACGTTGTACGCATAAAATCCAAAATAAATCACAGTATCAAAAACCAAAACCGAAACGCAAAAAAAACTATATAAATAAAGCTCTACACAATGTTGTTAAAAACAGAAATATACAATTATTTGTGTATAACATACATACGAGATATTTTTTTTATTTTTTATAAGATATACATAAATACTTATTAGGCTTTGGGAGTTGAGAGTTAAGGAAACTTAACCTTAATGCTCGACGATTCTCGTCCCGTCTCGTTAAATATCTGGTTATATTCTTTCTTCTATCATAAATCGTTTCAGAGTGCATGCTTTCAAGTTTTTTTTTTTTATTGCCATACCAGTCCTCGATATAGTAGGATATAACATAAGATACAAGAGATGAAATTCAAGATACACATACTACGATATGATAGGTATGAAATTAAGTTAAATACGTCTGTATATATGCATGTGTGTGATGATTAAATGTGTGCGTTTGTGTTTGTGATCTATTTAGTCCTACTAATGGGCCAAGCATGCTTAAATAAATTACGCAATATACATATGAAAGACAGTTAATACTTGGGTAATAAAATAATACATATATCAACAGTATATACTTTCTGAAATGTTAAGAATTTTGCAATTATTTTGTGATTATTGTTAACCCAAATTGTTAGGTTGAATGCAGTATTTTTTTTTTGTTTTGCGGTTGGATGACTTACACATGAAACTTACCTTACACTATGTAGCTACAAACGAAAGGATTAATATCTGAACACATTTTGTATTTAAGATAATAATTATTTTGTAAATTTTTCAACTAGATATGTTTTGTTGTTGTAATATTTGATCATGCTTCAAGTTGTTGTTGTACGTAGCTATGGTGATTCACAAAGTTACCCAACTGATCTATATACTATATATGTATATGTATAACTTCTATGTAGCTAATGCAAGTTCTCATGTATGAAATTTGGAATTTTCAATCTCAATAATATAACTAATAAAGTTTCCTTATTATTGCTTCTACTATTCTATCTACAGTTAACAATAACATTCACTATAGTATATGTTTTGGTTTTTTGTTGGAGTGCATGTCGGATCTAAATGATGTATACTAAAAATGCTATGTATGTATGTATTTACGTTACTTTTCCCCAGAACATTCTTCTTTCGATGTACGGGTTATCGTTATCGTTCTTCTAATCCCTATCCTAAATGTATGAATGTAAATTACTGGAATTGTATAATGAATGACAACCCCGCTACAATAACCCTTATAGATTTTTTAAGAGAGAGAGAGAGAGTTTTTCTTGGTATTATAAGTTCTACGGGTGATGATATTATCATGACAGTCATCAATTACAGTACACATTCATACGTTGGGTGCTGGGGTTAGTTAAAACTAACTAACACATACATAGTTTACAATTAATGATTGTTATTTTATTGTTATAAGCGAAAGCTTTTTATTTTTGTTTAATTCTTTGCAAAGAAGGATCTAGTATACTCTGCCTATTCTAAAAGCATACTCATATCATATACCAAATACAAATGCTTTTCTACCGTTATTTGCTTGAAGTGTTTCTCGTTCTCGAGTTTCAAAATTCAACTCAAATGTTATGCGTTGAGTATTAGTATTTATTTTATAGTATTTTTCTAGGAAAAATCATTGCTAACATATTTAGTTTTGTTCGTCACGTTCTGTCACATTTACTCATATGTTTTATCTGTGTGTTTTGAACAAAAATATGATTTATAATATTTAATTCACTCTGCTGAATACTTTTTAATGCGTTTGTAGTAGTAGTTTGAGTTAAGAAGCGGAAGAGAAATTGCCATTTATGCCATTTGCAACTGTTTCTGGTGTGCGTGCTAGTAGTTTGAGTTTTTAAGAAAATATATATTATGAATGCACGTGATTTGCGCTAACTTACATACATACCTATATATATATATATATATATAAACATTTTGAAAGTTCATGACATGCCTTTCGGTCTTGGTAACGCCGTATCGTTGCCTTTTGCCGGTCATTAAATGAAATATGGACAAAAACAAAGAGCAAACACCAAGAAACTAGATACTTAAAGATTTTCGAATGCCCAAAAGTTCTACGCCAGAGCAAGTTAGGGTGCAAGGCGGCATCAGCCTGGATGTTTGTTTGTACGCAGTATGTATGTATGTAGCTGCACGGGAACTTGAAACGGAGCAATTTGTAATACGTGTTTATAGCTTAGTGCGAAAAGTTAAAACAAAAGCAACCGAAACAACAATAACAACAAACTTTAAATTGGAAACTAATAGCAGTGGAAAATTTGCACTGCGCTGAAAAGAGTTTGGTTTGGCCTGGCCTCTGATTTTATTGTTTGCTAAGAAAGATTGTTCTGATTTTTATTGTTAATAAATTGTTGTTGTTTGTTTGTTTGTTGTTATTGACCTGGCCTCATGTTTGTGTGATTAATCACAAGAAAAACCTAACTTTATCGAATTGGAAACTAAGAATCTGTTATTAACTTTCTTTATTTTCTCACTCTAACTTTTGGCCCAACTATTTTAATACCCATTTCGTTGCAGCAAGGAAAACAGAATTGAAACCAACTTAACTGTAGCGGCTTATCCATTGGACAGTTGAGTTAAGCCGCAGATAAACTGATTAACGTATGAAACAAATAGTATATCAGAAAAATTCTCTGTGGCGGCCTTTAACGTGGCTGTGCGGAAGGTAAATATATATATCTTAGCTGATTAGTTGCAGTTGTTGTAAATTGAGTTGAGTTGGTTTAAATGTGTGTGTTAATTTGAAGACGCAAGGCTAGAGGAGGCCCACCCCAAATATGGCAAATTGTCAGCAGCCAGATGGCGTTGCTTGTACTTACCAAGCAGCGGTACGGCATCGGATGTCGCTGGCATCGTTTCCGCAACCATGTTCAGGAAGACTGTGAGCGATAGTAAAATAGTAACTCCTGCAAGTATGCAGCACAAAATTATTGCGCGGCCATATCGTTAGTTAATGTGTGTGTACGTGTGTGTATGTGTGTGTTTGGTTTTTAAAAGAGATGCGGTATAGCAAATTGTATGATATAGAAAGGGAAAAGTGATACAGAAGAGAAGGGAAAAGAGATAGAAAGAGAGAAAGAGAGAAAGAGAGAGAGAGAAATATAACATTAGTAGCGTTTTAATTTTCATTTCTGTGTTTTTTTTTTAGACAGGATGCGCTTGCAGAAAAGTCGCCAAACTAGAAATGAGAACACGAGCACGAGCTGATCCAGCTAATCCTGCCTGCTGCTGCTGCTGCTTCCTGCGTCGTCAGCTGCTGCTGCTGCTGCATTTTGCTGCAAGGATGCATACATGATGTATATATATACATATATTCTTTTCATTTTTTTTTTCGATTTTTACATATATATAATTGCGATTTGTCCCGCTTTTTGTTTTTTTTTTTTTGTGGCATTCGTTTTGAATAAAAAACTACTACCGTATTTTCTGCGCTGAACCTCAAGAAGTCCGTCAACAATTACAGTACGAATTCCGCTCTTTGCTAAACGTCAAAGTACACACAAAAAACAAAAAAAAAAAACACACACACACATATATTTGTCATTTTGCTGCTAGAGAGAACGAGCCATAGAATTGAATTTATTATTATTTTATAGTATATGTTTATGGTTTCGCTTGGGGTTTCTTTTGGGCAGCTGGCTTCAGTCAGTGAGTGCTTAGCGTTTTTATCAAAGAATTTTTGTTTTCTTTCTGTTTTATAATTTTTTATCATTTTGTGTTGCGTCCTGTGCATATTTAATATATGCTTGCTCTTTGAGGCTATAGATATATATACATATATATATATATATATTATGACAAATGTCAGTTGGTTGAGCAGAGGAGTGTTGCGTATGCGGGGGGAAAGTGGTAGGTCGACGAAAGTGTCGGGCAAACATAAATTAGCCACAGGGTTTTACGCAAAACTTGTCTATTATGCATGAGCCACGTCTGGCGGCCCTAATGCGTTTTCCTACACACACATTATGCACACACATACAGACACATGTCCTTTGCGGAAAAACGGAGGGTGCCTGTGAAATTTTGTTTTTATAAAAGATATTGCAATTTTTATTTTTATTTTATTTTTTTCCTGGAAGCTGCAAGCAAAACTTTTGCTGCTCCTTGCGTTCATAACAGCGATGTGTATTTATAGACATATATATATATATATTTTTGTATTTTTGTATAGCCGTTATTGTATAAATTTTGACATGCACCATATGCCGCGTGTCGAAAATACGTGATGAGCCAGCCACAGACTCAAATACGGCTAAAGCGAAATGCACTATGGACCCAAAAGTCGCTTCTTTTTGACAAAAATCTTCAACAGAAAAAATAAATATACATTGAGTCTCTAACTTGGTACCATAATATATTTTAATTTGAACTTGAATATTGTTTGTTGGTCTAGTCATACTTAAAAAATTGAACGGATCAAAAAAGTTCTGTTTTTAAACTTTCTAATTCAATTAAAAAATATTCCATTGCATTGACTTCTCATTCCAAAAATAATAAGCTTTGCCAAGAATTTTTCAATAGTATCTTAGCCCTTATTAGTAAAAAACTTAAGCCTCACCAAAAAAAAAATTTAAGTTAATCATTATTTTTAACAAAAGCTTGACAGTTTATTATTTACCTATCTTGATTTTTATTTTCCTCACAAACATCATAATTAAAGTGCGAATTTAGTCTTGATTACGTTTTAAACTTTTTGATTTTTTTTTGTTTACAATTTCGACTTTTGACCATAGTGCATTGGCCAGACTCAATAACTGTGAAGTTTTGTGTGTGTGTTTGAAGTCGCTCATGCTTGAGATATGAGCTGCAAACCATTTTGCCACATTTTCGAAATATTTTCTCAGCTTAATGTTTGTGTGTGTGAAAGCGCGTGAGTTCTCTTTGATGTGAGTTTGTGTCTTGTCAGCTGCCAGAAATTGACAAGAAATATGGCGTAGACAAGGCAACAAAATGATCTAGAATAACGCTTTTGAATTCTCATAACGGATAGGTTAATTAGATTAATAGACCGTTTCATAGGAAGGATCAGATATTAAATTCATTATATATATTTTATTTATTATTATTGGATTAAAGTGAACTAACAAACAGTGCATTCAAGTGGCCCAACGATGCCACCAAGCACCGGTTTGTTAACGCGAGGACCCATTCACAATGCTACAACACCTCCCGGCGGAACGAACCAGGAGCAAGTGAGACATGACTTAATTTTGAAGCAAGTAGGAGTGGCACAATGTATTAAGTAGGAAAGGTCATTAAAGATTGAGCACAAGATCCCAAAAGGATTATGAAGAGTAAAGTTAGAATATAAAGTTTAAAGAAAATAAGGTACAAATTCAATTCAGATGAATCAATTGATTAGTTTGTTTAAGAACGTAACTTCTATTGTTCTACGATCATAAAGATAAGGAAATTTGATTAGTTTAAGTCTGCTTCTCACAGCTTATATCAATTAGTGCAAAGAGCAGATATTGTTTTTGCACAGATTCCAATATATATCCTGTTGAATCCTGAACTTGGGATACAACATACAAGATTTTCCATTTTCCAGAATAATTTTACTTCAATACATTATATCAGCCCTTGCAAGTTATTTATCACTGTTAATAATAAAGGTCCAAGGTGACGAAAACCAAAACTGAGTTCTAGGAATTAAAGCAAAGGCTTTAAAAGACCCAGAATACATTACCTAAGCACACAGCTTGGCACTCCGTCGGGTTCTGGGGGGAAAATATGGACTTTATTGTCCTCTAGGTCATTAATTAATGGCCTGATCTGAGTTCACTTCCTTCACTTCACTCTTATCTTCAACGAATCAGTAGTAGGTAATTCCTATAACATTGTTTGTTAAGGACTGAAAAACTGAATCGAGCATTCGAGTGTCAAGAACAGGTTTTTTTTGAGAACTCTTGTACGGTAAAGAGTAAAAAATCAGAATCAATTGCACCAAATCAAAAGTTTCCTCTCCAATATTTATCCGTATTAAACTGTTGTAAAGTTTTGAAAAGATAAAGATTTGCTAATCGATAACAAATCGATAGTTTCAAAGCGCTTTTCGTTTAGCAGCTTTCGAAATGTTGAATTCCACTCAGAGACGCTTAAAGTTCTCAGCTTTCGCATTGAACTCAAAGAGAAGTAGTATTTTAACAGATTTTTGTTTTTTTCTTTTTTGTTGGCTGTAATGAATGCATTAGAAAGTAGAAAGTTTATACTATTGTAAATATTTGTATTTTAACAGCGCTGCTTGACATGGTTAACTGGTACTGCAACATACTAGTAGTACAAGTTGCAGCTGAGGTTCAAGGGTTCAAGGCTCTGTGCTCATTTTCGTCCATCCGTCCGTTCTTCTTCTGTCGTCCTGTATTTGTGTGCCACTCACTACTCTCTCTTGTCCTAAATGCTTGGCCAACAGCAGCTGTGACATATACATATATATATATATATATATATATATATATATATTTTTCACTTTTGCCAACGTTGACTTTGATTACAAATGATGGAGACTGTTTTGTGAGCCGTGACTCACACTTGCTCGGCTCGGCTGGCTGGATTTGTTTGCTGCCAGAGTTGTTATTGCCAACGGCCATTGGATTGCGTTGCATTTGCATAGTTAGTCAAGGATCTCTTTCTATATGTGTGTGTGTGTGTCCCCCAACAGCCTCTTGCTGTGAATGCGCTTCCGTTTTGATATAAAATAATGCATATACTATACGTTTAAGATTGTTGTTGGCTGTTGTTGTAGTAGTAAGTAGTACTATTGCTAGTAGCTGGAGAATTTGATTTGTTGTTAGAGCATGCAAAGATTTCTACAGATAGAACATAGAACTAGAGCGAAACACTTGAACATAGAGCGAGAGATCGAGTTAGAGAGAGTGTGAGAGAGAGAAAGAGAGTTAAGGGATATCAGTTGATCGGTTTCAGTTTCAGTTTTTAGTTTGGATTGTTTCTGCAGTGTTTTTGTTTAGTTTGTTTGATTTTGGACACTTACCAAGCGAGAGCTTTTCACCAGAATCTGGTGGCAGTGTAAACCCTAGCAGTGCCATCGATGCGATCAATACGCACGGCACAATTAAATTGAAAAAATAGTATAAAGTTTTGCGTCGTATCAAAATGGCGAATGTTATGTCAATATAAGGTTCTGGGCAGCAATTATAGTAGATTTCATTACGTTTACCGGGCACACCTGGTTGTTGTTTTTTTTTAGAATTTTGATGTGGTTGTTGTAGTTGTTGTTGTTTATAGTTGTTTGTTGTTGGTTAATTATTTTTTATTTTTATTTTTTTTTTGTATTGTTGTTTGTTGATTTGTTGTAATTAGATGCAAATGAAATGGGCGTATGCAGAAGAGAAGATGAAAATTATTTAAAGTTATTAATTAGTAAAATATTTAATCATTTCTAATTAAGTTCTATTTATTTCTTATTTGTTTTTTGTTTGTTTTTTTTTTTTAATTTGCATTTTTAAACAGTTCTTTAGTCAGTTGAAAGGCCTTAGTGTGTGTATGTGTTATTAATTAGTTGTAAGTAAGTTAGTAAGTAAATATGTGTGTTAATGTTTGAAAAGTAAAAATAAGTAGTTGTTATACTTAGCACAATTTTTCATTGTTGCATTTTTGTCAAGCCTTACACTTACCTAACAAATCCCATTCGCCATTCGTTATGAAACTTGAGATGTCGCCGCCAGCTTCGTCCTGTAATTGCAGGTCCAGCTGTGAACGAAGGAAATATACATATAAAGCAACAAACAAAAATAAAGATAGCTCATGAGATTTGTACATAAACATATGTACATGTATGCGTGTGTGTATCATACTAGTAGTATTACTAAACCCTAAATGCTTGTAATAGCTAATAAATATTTAATGCTTTCATTCTGAGATTTTGTCGGGGGATTTGTACCAATGTCCAGCTTAAGCTCTTGACCAAAAGGGCTGCAATATATGTATGAATTTTGTCACCATAACACAGCAGCTTTGACTAAAATAACAACATAACAAAAATATAGTAAATGTATATTCTATACTATGGATTACAGATACACAGCGAGAAAATTAATGAGAATTAAAATTTTGATTTTTAAAGAAATAATTCTTTAAATTATTTTAACAGTTCAGAGTTGTTTTCAATCGAGTTGTCGCGTTTACTCAAACATTTCATGGGCTTAAGGGCATATAAAAATTTCGTTCTCCATTTAAGGCAACGCTTAAAATTCTCAAGCCTCTTTAGTTTTTTTTTTTTACTGTGTATTACAAAAACCCCAACTAAATACAGCTAAAGCTCGCTTAAAGTCCGCAACAAGTTCGCCAATTGGTAAGACCAAAAAATAAATATAAAAACATTTCAAACCAAAACCAAAATTTTGTTTGTTAAAGACGATATTTAATACCGCTGCGGCTAAGGGAACACAGCAAATTGGCGTCCAAGTGGATGACAGACAAAACATGCCCCAAAACCCAAATTGATTTATCGCACTTTCACTTAACAACAGTTTATGCGAATTGGTTTCTTAAAGTTTTCCTTCTTGTTTATTTGGCAAGTTGCATTGACTTCTATTTGGGTATGTTTATAATAAAATCCAAAATGGGATTTAAGATGATGCCAAAAACAGTGCTGTGAAACAATAGCGAAACTGTTGAATACTCTTTAAACTTGAACCTAATAACATAAATAACTTATTAATATAATAATGTGAGAATCGAATATTCACGATAGACGCAAAGTGGCAGTCGATGTAAGTAAACCTAAACCTCATTCATGACCTAGTTGTGATAAGAAATACCAGATAAGCCTTAACTTTTAAGTTTTAACTACTTCTGAAAGCTTTAATCACAGTCCACCAAACGTTTTATAGAATAGAAAGTGCCTAGGGTTTGAGTATCTTCAATGTTATTATAGTTTTCAAAAACAATATTAAAAAGTCATCATTCTGCTGTACACTGAAATGCAGGGTATAGTCTTGACGTGTCGTTTCGTTTCATTATGTGGCTGCTGGGATACAACAAAAAAAGAAAGAAAGAAAAACCAAAGTCATATAAGACTCACTCATAACTTGTGTGCGTAACTTTTACATACAGTTCAGACAGAAGGCAAACAAAAAATCACTTTTCTTAGTTGTTTTATGGTATGGCCTTTTGCTTTTGCTATTGCTTTTGCTTTAACAAGAACATTTTCCGATATTCTTCGTCCAATGTGCGTCATTTGGATGTGTGTTAAGTTCACTTCCAGATGTTCCCCAAGTAAACGTATGTATGTATGTGTGTTCGTATGTGTGTGACATGTTAAGCAGATGGCTAGCGAAAAGAAAATGGAGGAGATAGACAGTGGAATCAAATAAAAGTTTTCTCATTTAAATGTTCCAAACAAAAGAGGGCGCTAGACAAACAAGATGAATCTCACTCTTTTGCTCTGCGCAAATCAAGTCAAAGCCAAAAAGTCTTAATGTAGTTGTTGTAGGCAAACATTTGTACACACACACACACACACACTGTGTTAACACAACATAAATATATGTATATATATAGAAACTTAATAGTTTTGTGCTTAAATTTCATTTATTTATTTCAAATTTTTATTCATAGCGCATAGATTTGAATATTCGCATTAGTTTGTTAGGGTCGCAACTCTTTGAATTTCTAATTAAAAGTATTTAAGCTGCTTATGCTTTGTTATAAGGGCAACATAATCATAAGTTTTGGTATCATAATTAATTGGCAAATAGTATATATATATATAATTCATTATTTTTGGCGATTATAACAGCATTAACCTTTGCAATTATATTGATCAAGTTTATGCCCCAATTCCATTGCCACATTTATTTGACAGACTCTGTAAAATGCAACAATATTTGCACTGTTGTTTAACATAACATCGATGGTTAATCGTGTTGCGTTTTTCAAAAATTCAACTTATAAACAAAAAATATAAAACATATATCAAAAGTAAACAGAATTAGATAAAAGTACAACCTCAATCAAGGCAACATTATATTTTATATTTAATTGCGACAAGGGGTATATTATATTTTAAGTTGTAGTGACAAGTTACATTAGCATATCAATTATACCATTATCCATTCGGTTAAGTGTGTGTTGAAAACAATTTTGGTATAATAAATTTGGCAAACAATACGAGTTGAAAGAGTTAAGCTAGTTTAACATGTGGCTTGTGCCTTATCATTGGGCTTTGGCTTTAAAAACTGTTAACTGTGTTAGCTGCTGGTCTTGGCGAACTTGGTGTTAGTTTGTTTAATGGCTTTTGTTATACTAGTAGTATGTCCGTTAAAAGTGATGCAACATTTTTTTGGTCTTTCTTTTTTTCTTTCGAAGCAGCTGCTGCTGCTGTTCGTCCCCTTGGCGCCAATCCTGGCATTTTGTTTTACGGCTTTAAGGGCGTCGCTTCTCTGCTTCTTTGCTACTTTGCTACTTTCAACTTGGCTTGGCTTTCTCTTACTGGCGTTGGCTCATTAAAAATTGAGACGCCCGCAGACAAGAACATTTACTTTGGCTCTCATCTGATATTACGTTGTTACGACTCGTCCTTATAATGAATATGCAAAGTGAAATTGCTGCCAGCAAAGACAAGACAACAGACACAGTGCTAGTAGAATGGGTCAAGGTAACGCTGATCTGATTATGTTTATTGCATTTACTTGTTTGCTAATAATTTTCTTATATTTTCCAAACACATTAAAGTTGGCTTTCTTAAAAGTAAAAATTACGATAAATAACTTTTGGGTTATTCGAAATTTTATTCAATGACAAATTTCAGTTTTTTAGATAAGCGTTTTATGCTACAAAAATACAACTTTAAGTTTTTTATTGTATTTATTGAGTATTGTTAGCCCAAGGACATCACATTTGAATCTTGAACTAAAAACGGTCTTAACTCGGCTTTTTTATATTCAAACTTTAAAGTTGTTGCAAACTGTTTGCTGATTAACCTTCAAGGCAAGTTGCTTTTTTTTCTTCTAAAGCTTAACCCTTTAAAGACATTTTTAACAGTCACAGGAAGCTTGAAACAGAGTCAAAGTCAAAGTGCAGCAATATCAACGACAATATATATGTGTAATTATTTTATATTCTCATAGTTGATATGCTCCAGAGGATATAATAAATAAAGAAGGAGGAAAAAACGTACACACATACTTCAGCTAAATTTCATATACAGCAGCCACTCAATAAACTTGAGCACGTAAAGTTTTTACATCAACATAAAAATAAAACTCAAGTCAAGTCGTTGGCAGCGCACAATTTGCTAAGCTGCGTTTACGCTTTTCTCCTTTTTTTATATTTTTATATATATTTTTCGTTTTTGGTGAGGTACAAGGTTAGAAGAATAAGAAGGAGGTAAGAAGGAGTAGATTGCCAGCTGCTGCGCAGCTTTAAAGTTTTTTTCCTTTTATTTTTTTGCTAAATTTACCTTTGACATTGACGACGTCAGTTTATGGCAATGCCAAATGGCCAATTGGAGCCTTCCTAAAGGAAAAACAAAACTTAATCATATTCTTTAATAAGCTTTAAAGCACTAATTAATGCTGCATATTGTTGTTGTAATGGCGTTTTGGGAGCCATTTTACCCAAAGTTAAAAGCCAAATCCGAAGATTAACACAAACTGATGGAATAAAAGAAAATGTTCGCAGATGCACAAGATATTAATCATTTTAAAATTAATTTAATCTGGTAATTAGTATTTGATTGCACTATGCTCCATCATCATCATCATCATCAACATCGTCATCATCATCATCGTCAGCGTCAGCGTCAGCGTCATCCTTGCTCTGGCAGGCAAAATTAATCTCTGCAAAGCCAACTGCATCGAATTGACTTTGTTTTTGGAGTGCAGAGGGTGCGAATGTGTGTGTGTGTGTGTGTGAAGGATTGCCAAATGGCAAAATGGATTGAGGCAATGTCTTTGTGCCGGCACTGAGATAAGCACTTACGACTGCAAACGGGGGCCATTGTCAAAAAGTTTTAGCGTTTTCCCGTTCGTTGTTGTTGCCTTGCCAACTTGTCATTGCCTTCCATTTGCCACTTCCGTTTCATTTCTTTTTTTTAGGGGGGGGGGGGGTAAAGGGATGCCTTTTGTTTGACCAGCATTTGGCTGAAGCTTCTTAGCCTTTGTCTTAGCAACTGTTGAACGAACGAATTGAATTAATTGCAATTGCAAAAACGAATGAATGAGGCAATGTTTACGCTGTCGAAGCAACGACATTAACTGATGTTGCAACACAAACTACTACAAAATTTGTAGCAACGTTCAAGTATAAATTGTATATTGTTGCAAGGACATACGTAGAACAAAAGAAAAGCCTCTTGCACCGCAATTTGCCGTCAGCGGCACAAAATAATTAATTTATGTTAATAAGTAAGAGTTTTTGGGGCCGAAGAAAGTCGGTAGAAAAATTGCAAAGTTTCGAGCATTTGGCAACAATTAAACTTTTGCCCAAAACAGACTTGACTTGGCCAGGCCAAAAGTTGAGTCAAGTTAAGTTTGACACAAAAGTACGCGTACTTAACAAAGTTGGTTACGAATTGTATAAGAACATACTTTTTTTTTTGTGACAACACTTATCACTGCCTTTGACAGCGGTGGATAGATGGACGAACCGAACCGACCAAACGAACCACTTCTCAAGGTCGCCCAACTAAACTTGTCATTGCTTATATATTTATCTAGTGGCGCATATACTCGAAAATAAAATAGTTTATGCTTGACAAAGCACTACAAAAAAATTGTACGTACTTGCCCTCGTCATACTCTATATTTGCCCTGAACTTTCCATAGGGAATTTCTCTCATTTCGTTCTTTCAATGCAATGAGCTCAAATCGTGGTAGTTTATTAGAATTTGCTTAAAAAGTGTATACACAGTTCGTTGTTGGCTTATATGTTTTCACCTAACATTTCGTTGCTTGGCTTGCTCTGCTCTTGGTTGTCCCTGTCCTGGCCAAGTGCTTGAATATGGTTAGCTTGGATGCAGTTTCACATTCAACAGCCAAATTTGTATACTCTCCCAGCCATGCGCTATTTATTTAACAAAGTCTGTTTGACATTGTTGTTGTTTGTTTGGCTTGTTGTTGTTGTTTTGGTTTTGGTTTTTTTTATGTTATTTACATAGACTTTTCTTCATCTTACTCAGCTCGTAATTGGGTAACTTAAATTGTTGCACAAAATAAAGTTTTAGTTCTTTACAGCTCAGCACTTGACTTAATTTTGACTATTTGCAAGCAGTTCTTAAGCGGAACGTTGTTTGTTGTTGTTTTTTATTTTTTTTTTTTGTTGATTTATTATTATGCAAAATAAAAAACTATTTGCTAAGGTTCTCTGTAGTTTCAGTAAGTATATATATATATATATATCCATGGCATTGTTATTGGAGTCACTTTACGATTTTCAATAAAAGTTAGATGCTAAATTTAAATACAAAAGCAATTTGGTTTGATGTATCTGTATATATACTTATGTATATGTTTGTTTTTGTCCTAATATAAACTGAACTGCACTAACGCATTTTTGATTGAAGAATTCTTTGTTTAAAGTCGCCTGCTAGTACTAGATACGAAATACATTTTTAGAATTGCAAAGGTATTTTTTTTGTTAGTGTGTGTACCTTTAAGTACGATGTGATTTGTCAAGTGTAATTGACGAAGTAGCAGGAGCTGAACTAGAAAAACAAAAATGGAACGTACTTAGCCAAAACAGAATGTCCACAGGCCAGGCTATCGCCACATCATGTTACACTTAAATAAAGCACATAAAGCTCGTACATTTCTAAAAGCAGTGCGACGACGACAACAACAACAACAACAACAACGACAACAACGACATCAACAATGCTAACAACAATGGCAACAGCTGTAAGTAAGTGGCTAAGTGAGTATGGCCAAGAGTGCTTATTTGTTCAAGTGCGCTTGAATAAGAACAGCAGCAGAAGCATAGAAGCAAAGAAGCAAAGCGCAAAAGTGACAGTGCTTAGAAAATTATGACGACACTCAACGCACTCATCAAGCGCGCTCGAATGGCTATCAGTTATCAGCCTTCGATGTATTTAGTTAAGGAAAATAATTATGTTTTGTTGTTGTTGTTGTTGTTGTGAGTGAAACGCATTAAAGTAACAAGTCAATTGTGACCTATTTCTTTTTTGCCATACAACATAGAAAGTTGGTGAAAAAACACTATGACCATAGAGTGTGTTTGGGTTTCCTTAAGTATTCCTTTAAATACTCTAAAAACCCATAAAATGGATAAAAGGGGCATTAAGTTTTTAAGCGAATGTGTGTAACAGAAAGAGAAGGATGTGGCATCCTTATATATATATATTTTTGAAACCAAAGCTGTCCCAAAACCTGATGCACATCTAGTTTATTTCAAACTATCGATAACTATTCCGGTTTCCGATAAACAATTGTTATTAACACCGGAGTTATCGAAGATTAAACTTAAGTCAAGGCCTTAGCAACGCAGACTGTAGTTTCAGGGTATATCCTAGTCGAGATTTCTCGTCCAAAACGTTTCTTGCCATTTTGTTTTGCTTTATTTGCTGCTTCAACTGTAATGCTTATCGGATGGATATTCCAACTGCCAGGCACACACACACACAAACACACACACACACACAAATGTATGTAGTTTGTGTAGGGCTCAAATAATATATATTTTTCTGGCTTGCGCAAAATACGACAGATTTTTGGCTATTAAATAATGACTTAAAGAATGTGTTTATAGTCAATAAATGCGATGCGATGCATTTGAAAAACATAAAACTCGAAATTGAAAATTGCATCAACTTTGCCAATCTTTGCCGGGCACACAAAGCATGTGTGAATATGAATGTGTAGTAGTATGTGTGAACTTTTGTGTCTAGAAAATGTGAACACAAAGTTGTTTATGACACATTTGGCATGTCAACATTTTGGTTGCCATTTTTTGTTTTGTCAACCGCCCCCCCAAACACCCCATTATTATTTTTTTTTTTCTGGCTGGCAGCTGGCATTGTTCTGCTAGCCTTTTTCAAATTGAAAGCGAATGAATACAGTAGTCAGCAATTATCGAAAGCTTATAGTATTTTATTTATTTATTTCATTTATTGATGTGCAAACACAACGTTTTGACTTTAGTTTGTTTGGCCACAATGCAACATTTAATTAGTTCACATTTCAAATTCAACTGCAAACATCAAATCACCCTTTGCTCAAATAGTTTTCTTCTTGTTTTAAATAACATTGAAGTATCAACAAAATTTTCAATTGATAAATTTGAATAGTTAGTCTGAAATTTTAGACTTTTCATTTGGTTTTAAGATTTAAAGTATTTTTTTTTTTTTTTGAAATAAAATTCTTTGCTGGACTTTGCTGTCCCAGGCATTGGTTCAACATTAAGCGGATTTAATGTTTTGCATTGCACAATTGTTTTTATTATTTTTTATTATTAGTATTTGTTGTTGTTGTTTACTTTGTTGATGGTTTGCATTTGGTGAGCCTGCTGAATGCCTACTAATGACTGTTTTGTTGGCGCCACATAGCACAGTTTAAACCGAGCCAGCAATAGGGATAGAAATCGGAATGGTAACGATAGCAACAATGCTACACTTTAAGAAAACACTAAACATTCAAGACTCAACTTTGTATAGAACTAAGATTTTCATATTAAGAAAGCTTTCGAAAAATTCGAAGCACCAAAAAATCTTAAGATTAAGCTATTAGCATTAGCTGCTAGCCTAAAGATAATTACTTAAAAATTTGTTTTTCCAAATATATTTTGTTTTTTTTTTTTTTAAGTGTAGAGCAGCAGCAGCATAAGCCCTCCATTTCCTGCCAACGGCTCTTCTCCATCGTCCGGCGACCCATGTCCATTGTCCGTCCTGCCGTCCTGCCGTCCGTCTGATGCTTTTTGTCAGTACATATTCCAGTGTAAAAGGCAGCACAGCATTTAACTATAAGTAAAAGTTTGCTGGCTGCGCCTGATTACTTGCCTGCCAACCCTTTTTCATCTAGCTGAATACTGCATTCATACACAGTCTGTATATATATACATATACATATATAAGAGTAGAACCAAAGCTGAGCCGAGCCGAGCAGAGCAGTTTGCCTTGGCTTTAGATGCTGATGCTGCTGCTGCTGCTGCTGCTGCCTTTCGATGGAATTTGCGGAACGCTGCAGAAAAAAGACAATAGCAGCAGCCGCAAACACACACACACACACACACACACACACACACACACACACACAGCCCAAAATAAAAACTCCTGCCTACCCGAAACCCAAACCTCACCGCAGATTCCCCTTGTCATGTTCCGTTTTGGGTGCCTGTATCTGAATCTGAATCTGACGCTGCTGCTGCTGCTGCTGCTGTGGAAGAGTCAGTGTAAATTATGAAAATACTCGTTGCTCGTAATTTGTTGAGCCTGTGCGCTGACGAGCTCGCTCGCTCTCTCTCTCTCACTCTCTGTGCAAGTTTTCACTTTTATTTTTGCGCTACGGTCTTTTACTTTTTTTTTCATCTTTTTTCTTCCCCTTACTTGTGTTATAATAATTTTCTCTGTCACATTAAAATGCGGTTGAAATGAGCAGGAAATGCGCGCGAATTCTACTAACCCAGATAGTCTTGGGGCTGATTTAAGCATTTTCGCAATTCACAAAAAAAAAAAAAAACAAACAACAACAAGAACAAATATTTCCAACGAACAACAATAAAAAAAAACAACAACAACAGAGAGTGAAACTCAAATACACAAACGCACAATGTTCTAGCCCATTTTTCAGTATATATATACATATATACAGACTTTTAATATTATTCTGCACTTTTCATAATTTTCAATTTGGTTTCTGTTACTGCCTGTGTGTGTGTGTGTGTGTGTGTGTGTGTGTGTGTGTGTGTGTGAGTGTGCGTGCTACTGAGTAAGCCGCCTACGAGCCAGAGCCTTTTTAATTTAATGCAACATGCAATTATGCGCAGCCATCTTCGGGCTGCCGCCTGCTAATTAGCCACCAACAGAGTTTCCAATGGGCGCGCCGGATTGAGGCGTGGCCGTGGCGCTTTGTTAACAACGACAACGATAACGACAGCGACGACAGCGACAGCGACAGCGATGACGACGACAGCGTTGGTGTTGGCGTACGCGGCGTATGTGCAATGAAATGACTTTGTCTCTCTCTCTATGTGAGGGTATATGTATGTATGTTCATTTGTATGTATGCGTGCATGATTGCACACAACAACTAAAGTGTGTGTGTGTGTGTGTTAGTGTTTGTTTGAATTAGTTCACAAATGCGGGCTGTGCAAAAGTTGTGCCCTGTAATTGCCAGACTCGGAGAAATGTTTTTGGCCAGTTAACTAGCCGTAAAGCAGATAAAGTGAGAGAGAGAGACAGAGAGAGAGAGGGAGAGGTAGATATGAGAAAGACAGGTCTTTCATTTGTTGGTCATATTTATTCAGCTAAGCATCAAGTCGAGTTTTGGTCCACGTGTTCTGTTTCTGTTTCTGTCTGTGTTTGCATGCAGAGTCCGGTGTCAAAAAGTCGGAATTGCTGCATCAGGACTTCTTAGCTCACTGCACAAAAGTCGTAGCACAATTAAATTAAGCCTGACAACATTTGACAGCATTCGTTTCTATTGCAATTGACATGATTCGAAGCTTTAATAATATGATTCGATATGGTAAAGGTTTTGTGCAAACAGGCAACAGAAGCAAGCATCTTCTTCAATCCATCTGTCCGTCAAGGAATATAATAATATCTGTGACAGCATTTCTGTCAATTGAAGTTGGCTAAGCCTTAGAAGTTTAAAGTTTCGTTTAAGCTTAAAGCATTTTGCAATTGGGTTAAGTTAAAATCGAAATATTTTAGAAACTTCAAATATGGATAAGCCAATTGAAAAGAAGGCTGCAGCTGATGCTCCAAAAGCGGATAAGTTTAAAATACTGGCTGATCGTTTAACTGAAGTGGATAGACGCTTTACTTTACTGGTGGATCGCGCCATTGCGCTGGAACTAACTTTGAAAGCATTGAACGCTAGGGAGGCTGAGCAAGCTTTGAAACCTGAGGATTTTATTGTAGATGCGAATGCTTTTGAAGCTGGGAATGCTATAAAAGGTAAGAATTTTCTATTGGAGATGAGAATGTTGTTAAATATGAAGGTTATTTTTTTTTTTTTTAAAGATGAGAATGGTTTAAAAGTTGTGGGTTCTAATGATCCTTATAATAATGGCAATAATATTAAACTAGATAATATTGTTACTAAGCCAGCTGCTGGCTTAGGTACAAAAACTGACGCCGAGGCTAACAAAGAGAATCTTAATAAGGGTAAAGACGATTGCAATAACAATGACACCGAATGCAAAACACCTGAAATCGATTACAAAAACTAACAATTTCACACTTTGATTAAAGCGCCATCTACACGCAAGTCGCTGTACCAACTGGGAGCAACACTAAAAACAGTCAATGGCATTTTTTTAGAGCAAATTATGTAGTCGACACAACGAATTAAATAAATCTAATTAATGTTAATTGATTAAAAACTGTAGTTACATTTTTGTTGATATTTAAAAATATCTTATCTTATCCTTAAAGCATTTTGTGTCAAGTTTAAATTTATATATGCCATCAATTTGAAGGCACACACACACATACATTTACTAATTTAATTGAACTTCCATTTGAACATATTCGTATAAATTGGTATGAAAAAAAAACAGAAATCGATTGCCGCATTGAATTCATTCATACTAGATAGTAGTATAATGTGTTTACCGTTCAAAGCCTTAATTTGATCTGTAGATAAACTATTTAGTAGTGCCAATTAGTAGCAGAGCACATTCACCGTTTTCTCTACATGCTATGGTCTATATATTTTTGTTTGGCGTTAGCTGCTGCTGCATAATAGATATGCTGACGTCAATCAATGTTCTCAGCTCGTTAAGTGTTGATTGGGCCTTAATGCATAGAATTGGTGGAATTTTCGATTTGTCTATAGTACTATCCCAGTTAAATAATGAAATAGATTGAAATCTAATATGCAGCTGACCTCTCTCACTTGATGTGAAGTGGCTTTTAACAAAACATCATTTAACATGCAGCCAATCATTGTTGTTCTCGTTGTTCTCGTTGTTGTTGTGTGTATTTCATTCTAGGATTGGAACCAATTGTTAAACTAAATTGTTTGGTAAACTGCCTGTTAACGGCATAATTTAAAAAAATTAAAAACTTCACTTTATCAACAACAAATCCTCAACTTGTTTTCAGTACTGAATTGCAATTGGCCAACTTTAATTGATATTGATTAGTGTACAACGAAGGCCCAGTGGTCGGCCCACTTACTGCCGAACATGCTCCCGAGGGCTGAGCCGAGTCGAGCTAAGCCAAGAACAACGTGTTGTTTGCCCCAAGAGCCAGGCCACGTCCGGTCCAGAGTAGCACGTCCGACCAACTCCTCTCTGCCCTGGCACTGTACTTATCTCTGTGCGTACTTTAAGAGCAGCAGTTATAGCCGACTATTCCCCTTTGAGCCATGCTGCCAGCCGGCATAACTTATAAACCCCTTAAGGCACTTTGTTTTAGCTCAGTCTTCACTGCTCGGATCAAGCTTATTAGTACACCTTTCCGAACAGCTCTCTAAACAAAATATGCTTTGTAGTTCATTTCGAGTTTATAGCAATATTTATAGCAAACTCAAAGACAAGACAAAGCCATCTTGCTGTGACATATATATATATACAAACGAAAATAAACTAATTAACGCTAATTGGCGCTCAGTTACAGTATTAGAGACAATTCAAATCTGAATCTGTTAATCTGTAAGCCGAGTCCAAATCCAAAATCAGAGTCACACAATCAAAGGCAACTTTCATTTCGATCAATTTGGCTGTAACATAATTGTGTGTGTGTGCTCTGAACTGGCAACGTCATTGTGATGATGATGATGCTGTTAGATAAGGATGAGAAAGACCTGCTTGTGGTGCTGTTGCCACTTTTGCATTACACTTTTACAGATTTGGCACTCAGCGTCATTGAGCCATCTGCACAAATACGCTTTGTGACATTGCATAAAGCAAAACACGATTAGGATCGAGCTCAACTCATAAACACACATCGACTTCAATATACCCTATATGTGAACAATAAACTTTGGTCCTAGAAAGTTAACCCATTTTCACACTTTTTTGAGGGTATAAAGGGTATTAACAGCCAGCTGCTGTTGATGTCACGTCAAACGTTGTTGGGGATGAGTTACTAGTTTGGAGATGAAACTCGTTTAGGCAAAACGCAAAGAACGGCAAGTTGGGCTTTTAATGTGTGTGTGTCTGTGTGTGTGTGTGTGATGCTGCTGGTGGTTGACTGACGAAACTGTCTGCCAGTCTTGACATTAACGCGCTGTGAGCTGGCGGCGATGCCAGAGAAATTTTATTGCAATTAGTTAAAGTGTGGCAGGGAAAATACATGCAGCCGCCGGATGCTGGTTGGTTAGGTGGCAAGGATTGATGTTGGGTTTGGTTTTGGCCTGAGTTTGGCCTGAGTTTAGCGCTATTTTCGAAAGCAATTAAAAGCTTTGTCAATAACTTGGTCGAATAGATTTATTGAATCAACTTTGGTCGCTGTCACTTTGTGACTTGAGGCGCGCGCTCTATAAATTTAAATGCCAACCGATTGACAACAAACTAAATTTAGTTATTTAATCAATTTGTATATTTTGCTTTTTTTTTTTTTGCAAAATATAATGCATATACCGTCGTTTTCTGATATGTCAAAAGCAGGGTTAGGACTGGCTAAATGACAGGTGTTACGGACCGTTTAGCCACATCTGGGCATGACATTGTGATATCTGTCAGCCCGCCCGCCTCTCCCTCTCTAGCCATTTGTTGTTGTTGTTGTTGTTGTTGTGTAACTTTGCGCCCTTTATGCCAGTTGATAAATGTAATATTAACGTTGATATTAAAATACTTGACAGGACGAGGCCAGAACGAACAGGCAGCAGGCAAGGCAGCTAGCATCTTTGTTTTGCCAATCCCTCACCCTCTCTCTCTCTCTCTCTTTCTCTACTTGTAAGCTGACAACCTGACTCGGCCTTGTGTGTGCTGGGGCTGACTTTGCCTGACGTTGTGAGCGAATGTCCTTCCTCCATGAAGTTTCATAAAGTGGCAAAGCGTTAACTTTTTTTTTGCATCACGCCTTTGTGCGCGACTCGTATTTATTTTTGATGAACTTGTTCGTTTATCAACAACAAAAACAAAATGAAATAGAAAAAAACAATAAGGATATTTAAGCTTTGACGCGATATTAGAAGCACGTGGCGCCCAAAACAACATCGATTGCTCAGCCTTTTTTTTGTTGTTCTGTTCCCATTTGATTCGATTTTGAATAATTTTGTTTGAACAACTAAACCCAAATAAATAATGTAGTATTGAATAAAAAAAATATATGAATTTATTATCAACAAGTATTTTCTAAAGTAACAAAACTAAATTGTAATTTTCTTTTAGCTTACACATAAAACATTTTGAAAGAGTTAAATTCTTGTTTAGTTGGACATTTGTCCTTCGTTGGCAGATAGTATAAACGACTGCTTAGGGCTCAAGTTAGTGCCAAATCTATTGTTTTTGTTGCTCTGATTCCATTTTCTACTTTTTTTTTTATATTATTATTACTCACTGCGCCAAGGAAGCTGAACGCATCCTGTTAGCCTAGCAGTTTGGCATGTTTCTTTAAATAGAAACAAAAACAAAAAAAAAAAAAAAACACACACCAAGAAGCTGAATGCGTGCGGTTTGTTCTCGGTGTGTGTGTGTGTGAACCACATAGTTGATGTGGGGATGTGCGCGACTTTTAAAAAACGTTGCAAGCGACAAAATTTTTTTTTTTAGAAATTTTGTTTTTTTTTTTGCTATTTTTTCGTTCTTAATATTTTACGTGTCAACTTTTGTGTGCCAAAAAATGTGCCAGGCCAAGAGAATGGTGGCAACAATGTTGCGTAGACGGTTATGAGCAAATGTTAAATCCACCACCCCCACCCCCCTCGCCAACCCAACATTCATCTTGCCCATTCCACTCTCTCTCACTTTTTTTCCTGCGACTTTGAGTTGGCAGCAAACTTTTGGCTCGTTGGCCTTCCCAAGTCCACGTCTTGCCATGAACATTAATGCACTGTGCAATGGTGTATGACAAGTATGGGTGTGTAAATGTGTGTGTGTGTGTGCGTACATGCTAATATGTGTTTGTCTTGGGTTTGGCATGTAATGCCAAGTTGGCTGCCAGTTTTTCTGCCAATGAAAGTTTTGCTGATTAGAGTACGCTCACACACACACACACACACACATACAGATTAACATTTGCATATAAAACACATATGCATGTAGTAGAAACACACAAACACACGCACACATGAGTTCTTTGCCTATATTCGCGATTGCGATTGTGTTTTTTTTTTTTTGTTTTGGGAAACAAGTCTTTCTGCAATTACTAAAAGTTACAAAATTTCGTTATTTTTATACTTTCTTACGCGAATAACAACGAAATGTTTGTACAAAAGCTTAGTTTAAATGCAGTTTCTTATAGATACCAATAAGTACCCTCAGGATTTTTAATTTTAATAGGTTTTTTGTATTGGCAAAAACACATTTTTTTCTAGCAACACTTTAACCCAGCCAATTAACTAATTCGAGTCATTATTTATTTAGCTTGTAGCAGTTGAATTTTGTAGATAATCAGTTTCAAATAATTAAATAAAACCTTTAGTTTCGCTTGGCTGCACTTAAGGATTTTCAGCATTTTAGCTGCCGCAGCCTTTTTGCTTAGCTTTCGCTTAAAATAATCGTTGGCAAAGTTTTGTATATATTAACATAAGATGTGGTTGCATTTGCATATTTCACGTAATCAGGTCAAATGGATGCGGGAGACTCTGTATTTAGGGGCGCTGTACCATTCAATATTTATGGATTGCAATGCCGGATATCCGGTATATGAGTGGCGCACTGAATGAGCAATGCGATGCCAATAGGAGGACATACATGTCTATATGGAACTTATGTAGTTAGATCAGTTTAGTACATATATATAAAAATATAAGCCTAGTCATTCTGGATTCTATTTGGTTAAGTGTTGGAATTAATTGTCGCTGGTATTTAATGTAATTATTGGAGGCAGCTGTTATTTCGATTAAAGCCACACACACACTCAATTTGCGATTTGATCAGGATAATTTAATCAGTGTGCAATATATATTATTAATACAATTGCAGGCATCAATAGTCAATGCTCATTACTGTTATTTACTGCTAACTGTTTACTAAATTGTCTGTTTTATTGCAGCACATTATTTAACGTAGTTAAATTGAAGTGACATTTTGTTCGAGCCTCATTGAATGGTTCATTGAATTGTTTAAATAAATGTTTGTTAATTTGTCAATAGACTGCGCATTTGACAATTCATTCACGTTCGCTAATTGAACTGTAGGTGAACAAAAAAATCACATTTATCTAATTTGCCAAACAAATTATGATTGCAATCTATTGATCTGTTGATTGTAAGCAATAAACGAGCAAAGATTTTTAACACGCTACCCTTAACAATATAAAAGTTTATCGATTGTCATTTGTATAGTGATAGTTTTGTTTGCCAAGTAGAAGCATTTTTCTTTACCCTTTACGACCCGTATATACATATATGATATATTACACATATAAGTGGCAAACAGTGAATAAAATGCACCCACCTGAAAGCCATCGTAAGTCCATGAACCAAACTTCATTTCGCAGCGCTGATCATCGAAGGGGAACCAGGTGATGTCAATTTTGCACGTGGACTTGAAGATGCCGGGCGGCACGTAAAGGCAGCTGCCATTGTTCCGCACAACTACATTAGTGGCATAGGTGCCATCGAAACCTTCGTCCGCGCTGCAAATAAACGTTGCAACATAAGTAATGGCTAAAGGTACTTAAATCTAATCCAAACACATATGTGTATGTGTTTGTGTGCGTGCATAAGTATGTGTGCTAAGCGGCCACGTTGACGCATTTAATAAGGCTGCTCAATTTTTTTTTTTACAGTCGGATTCCTGCATATGGAAATTTATGTAGCATACTTTTGCGCATAAATCATTTTTGCACTTCCAGGTGCTCGCTGACTTCTCTCGGCTTTTAATGCGAGTGTATCTGTGTGTGTGTGTGTGTGTGTGTGTGTGGGTGAGTGCGTTGTTGGTTGCGCCATGGCACTGATTAATGATTAATCCATAGGCAATGCGGTGCTTGAAAAGCGTTCGCTCATTTCTTATGGCTCAATTTTTACTGGTGGCAAACTAATTTAATATTTATTAATTATACCCAGTCATCGCTGTTTCCTAACATCGGGTATACACACAACTATATGCTCTATACACATACCGGAGGGTATCAATTTGGTCGTGTATTAGTCGTTCAGAGTCAATCGATAGCTTAGAAATCAATGCCATTTGTAAATCTCACCAGAGAGAAAAAAAAAAAACGGACAACATTTTTGTCATAGTACTATGTTGGCTTAATGCAATTTCAACGTTCGTGTACCAGCTGTGAAATGTTCGTTGTAGTTGTTATTGTTGTTTTTGTTTTGTTTGTTGCCGCTGATGGTTTTTTCTGCCTTTGTCATAATTCCATTCCCCCCCGCACAAAAATAAACAGCCAACAGCTCGCCTACACATAACGGCCTGGTCTTGTCAACAGTTAAATTATGATTCATTATGGCTGGCGTGCCATCTACTCGTATTGTGTGTGTGTAGTCACATCATCAAAATCTCAGCCATTTTTTGACACAGAGGCAGCAACAGCAAACAACAAACAACAAAAAGCTGAGAACGGCCGTCGTTGTTGTTATTCACATGCAAGTAGCTATCATAAAATGCTTGTGTCGAGTCCAATGTATATATGTAGGTGTAGGTAGGTGTGTCTGTTTGTGTGTGTTAAGGCATTTGTGTTTGTGGCATTTACAGCCTTTGCTGGCCATTGTTATTGTTGTGAAGCACTTTGAAAAGCAGCCCTCTTAATTGCACCATCCGCAACACAACACGGCCTTTCCGTTACAGCAAGTCATTTACTTTGTCATAAAAACTTGCCCAAATACGCATTAAAATTTGTGCGTTAACGCTTCCGCCAGCTGCTCGCTGCCGCCATTCAAATAAAATGACATTCGCACCATTTTAAAGAGTGATGTGGCAAGGCCATTGTTAATTATTTGCGAGGCAACACTTCAATTTCAATTTTATTCCGTGGTCTCATCACTTTATTTTGACAAGTTCAGCAAAATGCTAAATAAATGTCTATAAATACTTTTTAATAGCTATTCAAAAATCTTTCTTACACCTCATTGAAGCATACATAAGAATGCTTTAAGCCCTATCAATTGGTATCAACAAATAAGAAAAGTTACCAAAAATGCTGACATAAAAGCGGACTTAGAGTTTTGGCATGTTATTTGAATAAAAATAAATATTTACATATACACATATATATTACATTCATAAATATGAAAAAAAGGGTTTGGGTGTGTTGACAAAGATAGGCGGTGTGCTAGTATTACAATAAAATTGATTATATCAAAATAAAGAAAAAGGAAAAATCCGAAAAGAAAACTAGAAACCGAATGTTTGCCTTACATTAACTGAGGGAAATTAGGAAAAGGACAGTTTCGAAGTAGCCATAATTGAAGCACCCTCCTTTGTAAGGGTTGTTATAACAAAAAAAAGAATAAAGAAAATGTAGACAAACATGAAAAGGGGTTTTGTTTCATTTTTGTTTGTGTGTTTGCTTATCAAAATGTTGCACATGTACAAGTCAAATAAAATTATGTGAATGCAGCAATAAAATCACAGCCGCAAAGCCAACAATAATAATAACGAAAAGCAAAAACACAAGGTTTTTCATTTTTATTACATAATGATAAGCCATGTGGATGGGCCATAAAAACAGAGTAGAGACCAATTGAATTGTCTATCGCGCATCAAGATGGCTGTTGCATTAACTTCACCTACAAAGTAGGTGTTGGCCGAGTCGCAAATTAAATTGATAGAGATAAAAATGTGTGTGTGTGTGTTTTTGAGTGTTTGTGTTTTTGAATGTAATTTTATCATGTTTTTGCCTCACCTATTGTACATGAGCACGTCCGGTTTCCACAAACGATGGGGCGGAATGCGTAAATCGCGTACGCCGCCAAATTCACTGGAATTCCAACGCAGATTCATATCATTCCATTCCTGTTGAAAAAACAAAAAACACATACAGAAAGGCCAAAACATAAACAAAAGGTAAAAACATGTTAATATATGAGATGATAGTAAATAAATGCGTTTTCTCTTTTGTTTCAAATGTTAGTAGAATATATACAGACATATAATGCCAGATGGTTCGCATTTTAGCCAAAACAAAAGGATTTCTGTCGCTGACGCCCGGCTTAATTAATTAGAGTCTATTTTCATAAAAGGAATAATATGAATGCGAATGCGATAACAGAAACCATTTTGAAAATTAAACCGTGCTGAATAAAAATCGATCTTTTGTTTATTTATATTTTTTCAAAGAGCTTTCAAGTTTTTATCTAAATGAATTCTAAATAAAAAATGACAAAAATCAACAAACAATAATAAAAAAGGAAATATATATCCAAGACCCAACTCAAATGCATTGTTTGACAGTACAAAAGTTAAGTTTTGTACGCTTGTTACTTGATCGAAAAACGAAACTCGGCTTTGTATGTATGTATGTATGCAAAAGGTGTGTTAATCATCAATCATCGTTAAGAGCGAGCTTATACAGCTCGAATGCATCTACATACACATTGGTCCGGTGCTTATCGTAATTAAATTTGTTGCTTTTGTGACACTTAAGGCGATTAGCGCATCGATTCGTTTGCCAATTTTGCTAATGTGTCGATATGGTCGCGTGTATCCGTTTGATCGCATCAAATTAATCAAATTACAAGCAATTGCCATCCTGTTCACCTATCGCCTAATTATGAGCATAAATCATTCACATATATACATATGTATTGAACTGGTCGTTGCACGTGACAAAATCGTGACAATCAAATTAATTTCATCGAAAGTGTTATATCAATTATTTCTATTTCGACACATTAAAATTTCAAGGATATTCTGATCACATATACCTTATAGTATTTTTATGATTGATAAATGAAAAAGATTTGCTTAAAATTTAATTGAGCTTAGTTCATTTTATATATTATTTAATTTGGGCATTTAAGCATTTATGAGCAATAGCTAATTATGTATTCACTCGATTTTGCCAATTAGGCAGCAATAGTCTTAATTTGTTGTGGCTGATTGAAAATGATGTGGCCAAAATGGCCAGCAGCTGGTTGCTCATTTGCATGAGCCACATGCCCCTGAATGCTGAACGAATGCTGTGGGTAAAGAAAGGAGGCGAAAGAATAACCCAGACGATGCGAAGCAAGAACACGATACGTTGAACGCACTTTTAGTTAACAATCTGGTTTGAGGGAATAAAAGGATTTGTGTGGCTTACAGTTTGACGGCGGGCTGGGGGTTGCTGGTGGGAAATGCAAATGAAAATACAAATGCAAAATACGGGGTAAAATTAATGAAAATTAATTCTTCACTTTCACTTCCACTCCTGTTTACGGATGGAATTTTGAGCAATTTACGCATATTAAGCTATTAAATGATCCTTTTAGCTTTTTTACTCAAGTGAAAAGCATCCTAATATTTGCCAAGTGTCATATATTTTTTTTTCCTTCACTCAGTCTGTCTGTATCTTATACATTTTGTTACTTTTTTTTTTTTTAACTTTGGCATTTGACAAATTGGGGCAATTTCATTTGTTGCACTGTGTGCGGTTGTGGTGCGTGCACGTTCGTTTGAGAGAATTGAGCCTGAGGCCAAACGTATAATTTATTGCCTGAAAGGCAACAAATCTCTTCGGTTTTTGCCAAGACTCATGTGTGCCATAGAAGGCCACAATAATTTGCACTCGTACTACTTACTACATAGTAGTTGAATAATGCTATTTTACATTGTATTGTTGCATATATTTAAAGTTAAAAAAAAGTAGACAACTGCAAAACTTACCAATTTAAGCCAAATGTTCGTGATGAGCAGCTGATTCTTTTCGTCCTGCAAAAAAGAAATGTAATGAAAGAGCATAAATTAGAAATGCGATTACAATGGCAAACACTTACTTTAGCTGGAAACAGACACAAAATGCAATTACAATTACGCAAGAACTTTAGTTTGTTTGATGTCGCTTTTTTCAATATTTGCAAAGCACTGAGAACAAGAGGCTGAAACTCATACAATTGACAAACGTTGCTGCTTCTACTTTTGATTAGAAATGCATTCAAGGTAAACCAATAACAGTCAATCGAAATCAATTGAAGTGAATTCAAAAGAAATCATTTAATTGGTTATCTGTACAACAAATGTTCTTTTTAGTCCTGTTCAGACACACTCAAAGGCAATATCATTCAAATAAAATCTAATAAACTTGTTGATGCAATTTTTAAAAAGATTAATACATTAATTTAATTTAATCATTGATATTAACTTAGCTTGATTTTTCTTTAGAAAATCGTTTAGCATTCATTATTTGACGGCAGTGCTTTTTGAATGCCGGACATTATAAAAAAACCTGACTTTTCATAATATAATTAGTTGAAAGTGATACGTTGTATTTTTCTTATAACATTCAATTCGAATGAAGCATGCATAAAAAGCCAACAGACTTGAATACATAAGATCAAAGTAAGTAATTATAATTCGCATGAATGGTTCTATATTTATGTATGAAAATTACAACTTCGATTCGATAGGTGAACGATTACTTAGAGTAATAATAATAGATTTTCTAAAATTTGTTGTGCAGATCTTTAGTTATTCTTCCGCCAAACATGTTAGTTTTTTCAAGGCAATAAACTATTTATATTCGTATGTAAAAAATTTGAATTGAGTATTTGAGCGCCGATTACTTTGATGTATCGGAAACTCGAAATATCGAGTGGCGTGCTATAAAAGCAGTAGGCATAATATTATTTTGGTATTGACTTGTGGAATTTCCAAGCAACATAATCAAATACATTTTCGAAATCTGCTGAATAAGCCAAAAAAAATAAAAATTGAGCACAAGCACACTCATAAGTAAAATACATATAAAAATAATAAAAATGGCATCCACAATTGCCAATTACAATAATATGAAGGAACAAGTAACGGATCGCCCGTATCCGGATACGCTTCTTCTAAACGTAACAGTAAAGCTGATACGTTTCTTGCTTCCTCCCTTTAAAAAAATTTACACTGCGGTTCCAATCGAAGAACCAAAGATCGAAGAACCAAATATAGAAGAACCCAAAATCGAAGAACGCGGAGGCTTATATGTCTTCACTATCGTAATATTATCGATATCGTTCGTGGCACTTTGCATTTTTTTGTATTTCGCCTACAACAAAGAAACGGTAAGTTAGCAAAATTGTTTTACAACATACATACATACGTATATGTATATGGACAATCACCATCAGAGTCGCCTGAAGCTTTGGTATAGAAAAATCGTCAAACAAATTAAAGCGAAGATCATAAAATCATTATCTGAGACTGAGCAGACAGTAGAGAACAACATCGAACCAATGCGAGCATTGGCTGGAACTCCCGAAAACCAAATTGAACAGCCAAAGGTAAGTTAATTATGTTGTACCTTTTATATATTAATGAACAATCACCATGTCAATGGAATAAAGCAAGATAAACGGCCCTTGGTAGGAGCAAATGTTCGTGGCTCGGGTGCTAACAAACAGGTAAGTTAGTTTTATATCGTATCACACTATAAACATATAGTATTTTAATGCACAATCATTATAACAATATTGTTTAAATAGAACGTGGGAGGTGGAGATTCAAAAGTATTGAACAGACCTATAATACGTGGAGCTACCAGCACCCAGATTAAAGTAAGTTGTTAACATCGTATCACTAATAGTATTTTTTTAACGAACACTAACATATCAATATGTTTGATTAATAGAAAGTGGTAGGAGGATGGGGTTCCACTGGTTCCACTTCGGCTATAGAAAACATTGGGGATTCAAAAGTATTGAACAGACCTTTAATACGTGGAGCTACCACCACCCTGATGAAGGTAAGTTGTATCACTCCAGACATATATATTTTAATGAACTGAATTACTATATATAAAATACAAAAAAGGGAAAAAGAGGAGTGGGAGCTAACAATTCGAAGGCGTTCGGATATAATTTGAACTCAGCTGATGACAATGATCTGTTAAACCCAAAGCCTGGAACATCTAAGAAAATTCCTAACACCAAAAAAACTCCTACGACTCGCAAATCACCACAAAAACCATGTACACCCGTCGTCAAAAGCATTTATGATTTCGTCCCAACTGAACGTTGGCACTGCTAAGTAACAACAACACTAAAACAAAAATTAGCAATCGAAGTTAAATTACTATGTTAAATTAAATTGCAATGAAGTGTTGAAAACCAATGACTTTTCATTTATGTGAAGAATCGACGAAGAATATTCATATGACAATTATATGGAATACGCTGATATTAACAAGTTTGATTGCTAACTGGGAATTCATTGACATCCAGCGCATAGCTTAGGCAAAATCGTTGCTCGCCAGTAGTATTATCCATTTAGTTAATATTTTTTGTTGTTATGAATGACGATCAGAGAATCTGTCACAGTGCCTTTCTGGAGGTAGGCACATAATGTTGTTGTTGTCATTGTTATTTTTTGATCATTAAAGGAACGGAAATCAAAATAGACAATGAGATGGCTAAATTGCATTTGAGACGTTCGCTTCGCTACGTTGATTCATTTTGGGGCAAGGCCATGACGGCTATTTAAATGGCATTTTTATGCTCGAAACTCAAAGACAGATTTAGCTGCCATTGTTGCTGTTTGCTGCCGGAATGTTTTTTGTCGGTGGCATATTTATGTGGCGCAATGATTAACATATAAATTAAAAAGGAATTCATCGGAAGTGACGCTTTTGTTTGACGGCTACGACGCTGTCGGCCGTTTGCCAACGTGCCCGGCATTAAAAAAAATAAAGACGAAGAAAAATCGACCAGGCAACTGGCCAAATGTAAAGTTTTCTGATTTTGGCATAAAATTCGCCTTTTCGTATACTGAATTTGGTAACAGTGTTTGACCTTTTGGCTTATTAGGGTTTTGCTCGAAAGCTGCTGTTGCTGTTACTGCGGCTGTTTTTGACCAAACGAGGGCATTTTGTGGCCAAAAGCCAATTTGTAAGTGGCAACAACAGAAATCGACAAACATACAAATGGCAACAGCTCCGTACCGCCCCAGCCAGATCCAGTTAGCCAAATCCTCAGTTTAGGTGACGAATGTGTGCTTGCGGTTTGTTAAAATGGGAAACTAAAAGCGCTGCCCCCAAAAAAACAGGAAATCAAGCCCAGCAAAAGCAATGCTATCGAGCTGCTTAAAGGCGGAAGGAAGGAAGTATGCGTGGTCCCAGGAGCACGAGTAGGAAATTGTACAAGATCTGTAATAAATTGTATAAAAGGTTCCCAACCAGTTGCTAGCCAGACACACAACACAGATACCAACACATTCAAACAGATATAAATTCGTCATTGAATAATGTGAATGCCAACACAAATAAATGCCTAACTGAACGCTGTTGCAAGATGCCAAACTTTAAGCAATTGTTAAGTTTTAATTTTTGTTTTCAAATAAGATTACAGAACTGAATTTAGTTGTCAATATATATATATATATACATATATATATAAATTAGTTATTTAAGTTGCAGTTGCAACAAGAACAACAACACTGGCATTGTCAAAACAACGTAAGACTGATAAATGCGAAAGTATTTGAATAAATGACGCTGCACTCAGCTGTCAGTAAGAATAAATTTGTTGCTGAAATGCTTGGCACTTTGCACTAATATAAGCAAAGGATGAGCATTAATCCTTTTAATGGAATTGATACAATGGCTATAATATTTATACAGCAACAACAAGCATGTGTGCGTGACCCTGTTTATTTATCTTTCTTCAATATTTATAGCAATCGCTTGTTGCTTTTAAATTTATTGCTACGAACGAATAAAAATACGCATAGCTATAAAAATCTATTAAATATGCATCGACTACTTGTACCTCTTTCGAATACCGCTGCAAAAACGATTAACGATAAACGATAACGATAGGGAAAAGGAAAAGAAAAATGTTAAAAACTGAGTAGGTAAGGGCATTGAATCAATAAATATTTACACAAATACATCTACAGATATCTATTCGCTACATTTGCATTCATCGTTTTTTGTCAGCATTTTTATTGCATTTCCCAATACTAAATGCCATGTCATTTGTCATTTGTACTACATGCGAATTACGTGTTAGCGTACGCTCTGCACATCATCATCATAAACCTCTAACGTCATAATAATCAGTGCATAGATGTTTGCAGTGCTTTGGCAGTCATGTCATTGTTCCGGGTGTATCCACAACATTATCTAGAGCATTTATTCATAATTACAGAATGCACAAATTGTGTTATGCGAATAAGATATGTAATCAGAGACCAGCAAAATGGTATCACATCATTGAAATAGTATCTTGCATAAATGCAATTTTTCTATTTTTTTTCTGTAATGCAGCTCAACACAACAATATAACTAAGCACAAAGGAAGCTGATATTACATTTCGTTGCCTAGGTTTTACATTCGTAATATAAATATAAAGTGAAAATGTGCCAAATGCGCATCAAAAAGAAATCATATGACATTTGAAAATCGAAATCAAACTATTTATATTAAGTTTTTGCATTTTTGCATGAATGTCCGCATATGACATGATTTCATCGACGCATTCGAATTTGTTAGTTCAAATTTTATATGTAATACGAATCACATGAAAATATCCAATAACCAATTTATACAGAATAGCCATTCAATATCCATATACATATATATATATATATATTTGTTTGTTATGAATTGAAATCAAACTGATTGACCATTGTTAATATAATAAAAATAGTGTTTGGGTTGAAGTTAAGGCGGAAAGTTTATTTGATTATTGTTTAACTGTTTATTCATAACATGATATGATGCAAAGAAGTATTACGTATACACCCCGTTGTACATGTTACAACTGTTGAACTATGAATGAACTATGAAATGAGCAAAGGGCTGGCAAGTAACGTTTAGCATTGTTTAAAGTGGCCAGCGACAGCGACAGCTCGGTGATGATGGGCAGCATTGAGTTGGTCAAGTCACGTTACTCTTGGCCTTGTCGACCAACAAGCAGCGGTACTTGCTATACCAAGGACCATAACTGTGGCAAAGGAGAGAACACAAAAGTCAGCTGCGCGTGCAAGGTACCTAAATGCACACTCACATACATACATATACATTGAAAGCGTGCAAATGACAGCACTAACAAACATACATACATATATCCTTTGCAGAAGCAGGCAACAGTGCTGGCCAAGCATTCATTGCCATTGCCACGGGTAGCAAATGCAGTTTTTAAATCACACACAAAACACACACACACAGGGACGCCATTGACATTGCTTTTGCTCGATGTTGCTTCTAAGGCAAAATATGTTCATCCCGCCCCACTTTCATTCTTTGGTTCTAGTTGCGTTGCGTTGCGTTTCGAGTTTTGTTGGCATTTAATTTCTACTTTCTACTTTTTTTTCTCCACTCTTATTGCCATTTCTTTGGCAATTCGTGCTGCTGGGTGATAAGTTTCCTTCAAAGGAAATTAAAAGCGAAACGACGAGCGCCCATTTTTTGGGTGGTGCGCTTGCTTTCGCCTACTTGCACACTTCCGTTGCCGTCTGTGTGAGTGTGGGTGTGTGTGTGTGTGTGTGTGTGTGTGTGTGTGTGTGGGTGCTGCTGACATTTGCCTTCACCTTGACTGGGTTGGGTTCACAGTGAGCTTTGTGTGTGTGTGTGTGTGTGCGTTTCCCTTTGCACCTGTCTTCCTGCTCCACACCGAAAACTAAATGTACAACTTTATATATGTATGTTGCTATTTATATATGTATGTATGTATGTATGTAAGTGCATGTAAGTAGCTGATATTGCAACACAAGCTGGCGATAAAAGTTGCTTATTGGAAAAGTTGAGCGCTTGTAGCTTTAAAGCCAATTGGCAGCTTCACGCTTTTCGCTCTTTGCTCCACGCTGACAAATGGCCAGCGATTTAGTGTTTGATTTACAAAATACATACATACATACGTAGAAGAGGGTGCCTTTTATTTTCGATTTTATTATATGAAAAGCGAAGCTGTGGCCACAATGCAAATCAAAGCCAAGCAGACGGACAGAGAGAATCATCGTTTGCAGTGTCCACTTTCAATGCAGTGCAGTTGATAAGAAGAATAGAGAGATGACGCACCAACATGAATACACATACTACTCTACTACATATAGTATAAGTTTAAACAATCAAAGTGAACAAAAACAGAGCGAAACGTTAGCGCTGCTGGCACAAAAAGAAAAAAAAAAAAAACACAAGAACGCGAAAAGCGTGCACAAAACAGAAAGAGGATAGATAATTGTTCCAGATGGAATGTTATCCTGCAACTATTTCTACTATAAAAATAATAGCTGGTTTTGTACAAAGACAATCGGGCAATGAAGTTAATTAATGGCGAGATTGAAAGCATAAAGACGAGTGGCAACGATAATACACAAAAGAACGAGAAAAGACAGCACAAAACAGAAAGAGGATAGATAATTGTTCCAGATGGAATGTTATCCTGCAACTATTACTAAAATAATGGGGCAACAACGTTTATTATTGACAAAGCAAACGAAAGAAAAAAACGAAAGCCTGATGACGAGTGTCATATCCTAACGATAGCGAGTAAGTTTAAAAGCAGGCAAGCGAGTGGAAAGGCAACGAGTGCGAACAAAGTTTAATGCGTCAGCAGAGTGTACTTTAACACCCATTTGCTACAGTTTTGTTTGATACGTACAGGGTATGCGTAAAATAGCACGCAATGTAAAGCAGCCGTAGCTAAAGGAAAACGAATCCAAGCTTTATAAAAGCAGAAAGCGCGACAACAGCAAACAACTATAACAACAACAACTACAACAGAAATGCAAACAAACGCGACCAAAATTTTAAAAAGAGAGAGAGAGAGGAAGTGGGAATGAGCGAGAGGTAGATAGATAGAGTGCGTAAGAATTTGTGGGTGAACAGAAAGACCAGCAGCTAACTGAAACTCAACGCCCTCAAATCCTTAAGCTGAAGCATTTTTTGCTTTCTTTTCGCGGCTGTTTCTAAATCTCTGGCTAGCGGTAATTGAATGAAACTAAGTGTGCTTAGGCGTATGTGTGTGCCAGCATTGCTTCATTTAAAAATATCTTCATTGTTTTTGTTGCAGAGCTATTTGGGTTGCAAACACAAATACACCGACATGACACGGGTGTATATTGTTTCTGCATGAAAAAGAAAAACCTGATTGGTCATTGACGTGATAAGAGCCAAGGCTAAGAGATCAAGACTACGACATGAACGAGTTTTGCCTTAGCTTCGATGACACCTGAGCTTAAATTTAGCAAAAGACAACAGCAATTTGTCAGCAGATATATTGAGACAATCGTCATGGAGTTGATCAAAGCCAGATTATTCCATACACAAAGAACACAATTATAACAGATGCGATTGCTTAACCATTTTCACAGGAAATGTTTAAATAAGCTACAATTTGAAATTGAATGAATAAGTAAAGCATAACAATTGATAAAGTCAAGTGAAAATTAATGCAAAAATTGTGATCGAAAAAAATAAGCTAGATGTAGTGAGCAACAAATGTAGTGGGAAATTGCTTCATTTAAATATAGATTTTATGTAAAGCTCGAAACATTGTATTAAATTTAAAAAGCTTATTTCGTGCACTTTATATGTATGTGTAAAAAATGTAATGGTGTGGAGCGCCCCAAATGGTTTGTACTTTGTGGAACCGCAACATTTGTTATGCTATAAATTTGCTACTTTAAAACATACATAAACAGCCATAAACAGACACCCAAACAATAAACATCAATTGTGCTGCTGAATGAAGCAGCCCAAAATAAATTATTATTCCATGGATGCCCTACCTACTTCTTGGCGAAATTACACACACACTTACGAGAGTTTGTTTTTTAAATATAAAAATATGGCCCTGTTTTTTTTGGTAAACAATTCTTATTTGTTACAAATTCACAGCATAAACGACATATTTTCCCCAAGGGTTTTCCTTTTTTTTTTGTCTTTCAACAAAATTCAAATACCCTACCGCATAGAGTATACGGAATGGTGCCTGCAAATTGTTTTATTTGATTACATTGCAATTGGTTTTTATAGTGGCAAATTGCTGTGTGCAGAATGAAAATAAAATAAAATGAAAAAAAAAAAACCCATCTAATTAAATTCTCTAAAGGACGCGCAGTTAGGGAAAAAGCAAACAGAGCTTAAAGGGAGACAGAGGGCGAATAATTTGTGTGATAATTTGAATGATTCATTGATTTATTACAGCCCCAGCGCGAGATACGGCGTTTGATTGATTTGATGTTGCAACCAAAATGAAATTTTTCACCCCAAGCTCGAGCATATTTATTTATTTTAATTGAATTTTATTCGCACCACAGTGAAAACATGGCTTAACGCACCTCTCTCTTTCTGCTCCTTTCACCCATGACCCTTTTGTAACACTGATTACGCAATTATGCACTAAATTAAAAGCTTTCGCACTTGCACACACGCACACAGACACCCGCGCATGAGTGTGTGTGCAGTTTAAACGTCCATAGTTTGTAATTCAAATTGCTGAGCAAATTTGTAGAGTAAGTCGGAAATAAAAAAAACCGAACTTTCCAAAGTGCAAAATTTGAATGAAGAGCAGAGAAAGGCGAGCGAAATGATTGTTTTGCCGAACCTGAAACTGCAAATTGTATTGTTCAGTCAAATAGTTGAGTACAACACACGCACAAAACGCCAAATGAAAATTGCGTGTGAAATGGGAGGCCAAACAGCTGGGGTTGGCTGTCGGTTGTTTAATTTGATTCTTGTTTCTTTTGTGGAACGCTGCGTTAAATTAATACGTAAATGCAAAATTGATCAGATGCATGGGCATCAAATGGATCAGATTTGAACATGTTGGACATTGGCGATAATTATTTTGCAAATTGGCCCGCATTTTGTTTAGCGTCAAATGAAATTGTAAAATGAACGAAATTGCCACAGCAACGACAGCAGCAGTCCTGCTAGTTTAACAATTAATTAGAGCGCTGAGCAAAACCACAAAAACACACACACACGCACGGACACACCGTTGTAGCGGTCAGCGGTCATTTAAATTGTTAGGGGTTTGGGGACAGAAGGTAAAACGAAAGATTTGTAATTGGGCAAAATACTCGCTTTGCTATTCAAATTGGTTGGCTGACTAATTTGAAAACTCGCATTGCATTTTTAATGGTTTGACGTTCAGTTTTTTGATGTCCAACCAAAACAATTCGCTTGTTTCCCAACTACTATTGTTATTTAGTTAACAAACGTGTATTTTAATTAAATATTTGAATTTAAAGTCGTAGCTGGATATAGTTAATACCTAAGCAAAGAAGATACCCTGAACCAAATTGCAATAAATATATTAAATTTATGAAAGACTTTGGTTTTTTTTTGCTCCCAAAAGTATTCTTAAAATAAAGATATATCTCCGGTTTTTCTTAATCGATTTGGACGAAATTTTGAGAAAAGTTCAATCGTTACCTATTATTTCAACCCTCCATTGTTACGTTTTCCAAATTCGATATTTTATTGTAATCGATTCCATGTGTATATCGGAAACCAGAATAGTTATCGATAATTTGAAACAAGTTTGTTCTGCTTATGGTATAGGAGAACTTATATTCAAAATCTGAAGGATCTAGCTCTTGTAGTCTCTGAGATCTACGAATTCATACAGATGGACCCTTTTTACCCATTTTATGGGTTCAGGGTATATAAACAAAATATGTATTCAGTAACAAGGGTCTTATCTAAATCCGTTCACAATATCCAGACTTTCCGAGAATATAAAAATATATTTTAATTTAACTTATATATTAAGTAGCTGTTATTTATTATCAATATTTTTACCCTCTTTATTGACAACTCTTTAAAATTAAATTCAAGTAATTTTCTTACTAGGCACACTTTAACTGTCCCAAAAGTAACATTCATCTATGAGTTGACGGTGTATTAAGAGTAATTATTTATATTTTATAATGAGGATGGCGACAGTTTTAACACTTCATTTCCATTATATTATAGAATATATTTATTTTTTTTTTTTTTGTTTTCTGTTTCATGATTCATTAAATTGACGACAGAAATAAGCGAATGGCTTTTAAAGCGTTTATGTGAATGGCATGCAATTAATTAATGATATTATATGTCCTTGTTTTTTTTTTTTTTGTGTTTGTGCCGTATTTCATAAATTAATTTTTTCTTATTCTTTTTGTTGGTTGGGTCGGGTCGGTCGGTTATCGAGGCAGAAGTAAGCCAGCAAACAACAACACTAGTGGACGCTGGTTATGACATAACAACAATTAAAACACAGCAACAACAGCTGCAGAAAATAGCGAAAAACTGTACACGAAATTGGACCGCAAGTCGAGCAAAAGACCCTTTTATAAACGCCACACACAATCACATGCAGACCTGAAAAAACCGTTGAAAACAAATAAAACAAGCACACCAATTCTGACCGCTTCATGTATTAATATTTTCGAATACGTTTGTATTTTCCACGAATACTTATATATATATGTATATATATATATATATATTTAAACATGTATGTTGGCCTATAAGCTGTGAAATGATTAATGATTTCCATACCTGTAAGTGAAAATCTTTTGATATGTTCATGGCAATTTGTTTTTAGTTATCGTTAAATATATAATTTGTATACCCTGAGCCCTCAGCATCAATATCCGAGTCGATATAGCCATGTCCTTCTGTCATTCTGTCCGTTTGTCCGTATGCATGAACGCGTAGATCTCAGAGACTTCAAGAGCTAGAGACTTAAGATTTTGAATATAAGTTCTCCTAAACAATAACCAGAACTAGTTTGTTACAAATTATCGATAGCTATTATGGTTTACGATAAACACATGGATTCGATTACAAAAATATCGAATTTGAAATATGTAAAAATGGGGATTGAAGTAAGGGATAACAATAGAACTTTTCTGTAAATAGGCAAATAGTATAGTAGGCCGTGCCTTATTATACTACATATTGCTTTGTTCATTCTAGCACAAGCAATACTGAATAAAAATTTTGATATCTTTAAAATTTGAGCTTAAAACACTAAACAATACAACACAATTAAAACATGGCTTCAACGGTAGCCAACTTTACTAAAATGAGAATCGAAATTATGGAGCGTCCGCTGCCAGATCAGCTTCTAATGAAGCTTGCGGATGGAGCTTTTCGGTTTGTGTTCCCTCAATACAAAAAGATTTACAAGGCGGTTCCAATTGAATCATCCGAAAAATCACGCTGGTGCCCAAGTGCCTTCTCTGTCGTATTAACGATCTTGGTAGTGGCTTTTGTCATTGCTTTGTATTTCAGTTACAAACAAGAAAAGGTAAGTCAGTAAAATTGTTTTACAACATACATATATGTATGTCTATGGACCATCACCATTAGGATCGCTTGAAGCTGTGGTATAGTAAAACCGTCAAACGATTTAAATTCCCGATCAAAATATCAATAGTTAAGAATAAAGAGACAGTAGAGAACAACAGCGAACCAATGCTCGTAGCTGGAGTCCGTGAAAACCCAGCTGAACAGCCAATGGTAAGTTCATAAAATCGTGCCTCGATATATATTTTATAATGAACAATTACCATGTCAATGGAATAAAGCGAGATGAACGGGTTTTGGAAGGACCAAATGGTTTTTATCCAAGTGCTGTCCAACAGCTAGATGAAGGGGTCTTGGAAGGACCAAATGGTTTTTATCCAAATGCTGTAGAACAGCAAGATGAACAGGAATTGGGAGGACCAAATGGTTTTTATCCAAATGCTGTAGAACAGCTAGATGAACTGGTCTTTGGCGGACCAAATGGTTTTTATCCAAATGCTGTAGAACAGCTAGATGAACTGGTCTTTGGAGGACCATATGGTTATGATCCAAGTGCTGTCCAACAGGTAAGTTTACACTATATATAATCACCTTATTAATATGTTTGACAAATAGAACGCGGCAGTGGATCATTTGAGATCAATGCGGCAACCTAGGATAATAGACGGAACTAGAAGTTCCGAGTTTTCGTCAAACACTGTTATAATTCGACGTCCTTGCATCCAGTTAAAGGTAAGTTGGTAACATGGTATCACTATATCACTATACATATATTTTGATGGGAACTTTTATGAAAGGAGCAGAAGGAAGTGGCATTCCAAAATCCGATATCTGAGTCCCGGAACATAGATTTTTGTTCGGTATCTGACTTTGAACCAATGAGCGATGATGACGATGACGACCTAGTGAACCCTATGCCCGGAACATCTAGCGAAATCCTATTCACAAATACCAAGAAAAAGCCGACTAAGTCTAGAAGTGTACCAAGTGTACCTAAAAGCCTCCCAAAACCACGAAAATCATTATCAACAACTAATACTCAACGCACTAAAACCAACAACAACAGAAAGAAGTCTCGTAGCAGCGAACCTAAAGCTAAACTTTGGCTACCGTAAGTTGGATATCATACAACCAACAACAATCCATTAAAAACTGTTAACAAATGTTAAATTTTTATGTTAAGCCTAAAATGGCACCAAATTAAATTGAAATAAGTGTTAATCTATAACTTTTATTTAACCGATAATAGTTGAAGTCAAGAATTGTCACAAGGTTATTCTTGTACTTGTATGAAACAAGTGAGAACGTTTCTTTCGCGAAATCCAACACAAACTAATGAAATTATACAGAAATATGAAAAGCAGCTAAACGACTTTAACTGTCAATCAAAGCATATAGAAAATGCTTTTCTTTCGATATTCTGTATGTTGAATTGCAATCTTACAATTCATACAAATGGACTTGACATCAGAAATGCCAAAAGTAATTCACTGCTATATAGTTTGTTGAGCTAATTTGACTTTGAACACAAGGTGGCAACAGCGATAATGGCTGCCGCAGAGCACAGAGAACACACGAGTCTGTGGCAACATCTGTTTGGTTGGGTTTGGTTTGGTTTGGTTTGGTTTGCTGTTCAGTTCAGTTTCGTTCCGCTTGAGTTCTATTCTATTCCGTTGGCATTGTGTCGTAAAAACAGTAGGCCATGTATTATTATACTACACATTGCTTTGTTTATTCCAGCACAAGCAATAATAAATAAAAATTTGAAATCTAGAAAAAAATTTTTTTTGGTTATTAAGCCCAATCGCATATTTGCGCTTTAAACACAAAACAGTTCAACACAATTAAAACAATAAAAACATGGCTTCAACGGTAGGCAACTTTTCTAAAATGAGAATCGAAATTATGGAGCGTCCGCTGCCAGATCAGCTTCTAATGAAGCTTGCGGATGGAGCTTTTCGGTTTGTGTTCCCCCAATACAAAAAAATTTACAAGGCGGTTCCAATTGAATCATCCGAAAAATCACGCTGGTGCCCAAGTGCCTTCTCTGTCGTATTAACGATCTTGGTAGTGGCACTTGTCATTGCTTTGTATTTCACTTACAAACAAGAAAAGGTAAGTCAGTAAAATTGTTTTGCAACATATATATATGTATGTATATGGACCATCACCATTAGGATCGCTTGAAGCTGTGGTATAGTAAAACCGTCAAACGAATTAAATTCCCAATCAAAATATCAATAGTTAAGAATAAAGAGACAGTAGAGAACAACAGCGAACCAATGCTCGTAGCTGGAGTCCGTGAAAACCCAGCTGAACAGCCAATGGTAAGTTAATAAAATCGTGCCTCGGTATATATTTTATAATGAACAATTACCATGTCAATGGAATAAAGCGAGATGAACGGGTCTTGGAAGGATCAAACGGTTATGATCCAAATGCTGTCATTGCTGTTGGACAGGAACGGGAATTGGGAGGACCAAATGATTTTTATCCAAGTGCTGTCCAACAGCTAGATGAACTGACCTTGGGAGGACCAAATGGTTACTATCCATATGCTGTCCAACAGCAAAATGAACGGGAATTGGGAGGACCAAATGGTTTTTATCCAAGTGCTGTCCAACAGCTAGATGAATGGGCCTTGGGAGGACCAAATGGTTACTATCCAAATGCTGTCCAACAGCAAAATGAACAGGAATTGGGAGGACCAAATGGTTTTTATCCAAGTGCTGTCCAACAGCTAGATGAATGGGCCTTGGGAGGACCATATGGTTATGATCCAAGTGCTGTCCAACAGGTAAGTTTGTTATATACGGTATCATTATATATAATCACCTTATTAATATGTTTGACAAATAGAACGCGGCAGTGGATCATTTGAGATCAATGCGGCAACCTAGGATAATAGACGGAACTAGAAGTTCCGAGTTTTCGTCAAACACTGTTATAATTCGACGTCCTTGCATCCAGTTAAAGGTAAGTTGGTAACATCGTATCACTATATCACTATACATATATTTTGATGGGAACTTTTATGAAAGGAACAGAAGGAAGTGGCATTCCAAAATCCGATATCTGAGTCCCGGAACATAGATTTGGGTTCGGTATCTGACTTTGACATAATGAGTGATGATGACGATGACGACCTAGTGAACCCTATGCCCGGAACATCTAGCGAAATCCTATTCACAAATACCAAGAAAAAGCCGACTAAGTCTAGAAGTGTACCAAGTGTACCTAAAAGCCTCCCAAAACCACGAAAATCATTATCAACAACTAATACGCAACGCACTAAAACCAACAACAACAGAAAGCAGTCTCGTAGCAGCGAACCTAAAGCTAAACTTTGGCTACCGTAAGTTGGATATCATACAACCAACAACAATCCATTAAAAACTGTTCACAAATATTAAATTTTTATGTTAAGCCTAAAATGGCATCAAATTAAATTGAAAAAAGTGTTAATCTATAACTTTTATTTAACCGATAATAGTTGAAGTCAAGAATTGTCACAAGGTTATTCTTGTACTTGTATGAAACAAGTGAAATTGTTGTACTCAGCCGACTGTGGAGAAAACAATTAGATAAGCAAAAGGCAAATAAAGTCTTTACAAACAAATCAAATAAATACATTAAATAAAAAAGAATAGTAATTGTGGGCCGTGTGAGAATTGCACATTGTGGCTTTCTTGTATAAAACACGTTTGTTTATTTGGTATGGTCAGTATCGAATAGTCACACACACACAGACACACACTCGACACTGACAATCTGACATGCATCCATTACCGCCAACATGCAAATATTACGCACGAGTAAAATGTGTAGCATACTTATCTGCGCAGGCTGTGCGCGTGCTTTAATAATGCCTTTTATTCACATAATATGTTGAACAGAGATGGTAAAATGCGATAGGGATAGAAATGACAAGTGCATATGTCGCATAGGTTTCATTGTGGTCAGCCATCGACAAGTGTGTGGCATTGAGTGGAGTATGGTAGTTGAGGTTTGGCCCATTACGTGGCCATTTCGCTGTCTGTTCGAGTGTGTGTGGATGTACATATGCGTGCGTACCCTCTTCTATTTGTTATGCCACCATGTTATTTGATATGCCAAAGTTTTTCGACACTTAGTGAAACATATTTCAGCGACGTGCCTTCATCCATATATAATCGCTTTTAATGCCAACCGAGTTCCAGCCAAAATGCCAAATGTCAGCCATTTGACGCAACACAAAAACAGCAACAATAACTTACGGCGTGGGTGGGTAAAAAAAGAAACCAAGCACAATCTCGAAATACTCCCACGTTTATAATTTGACATGCCAAAAATCAGCAATTAAAAAAAAAAAACCCCAAAATTCATATGAGTTCGTTAACGTTATTATAAATTGATAAATTGTAAGTTTAATTGTGCACTTGACTTTGCACATACAATATGTATACATATAATATAAGCTTCTTAGGTAATAAATTTGCGGTTGCTTTTCGTTAATATGCAATCTGAATATTTAATGAGTTAACTTTGCCTTGAACTCTTAAATATTTGTTTGCTGTATACAAAAATATACATATATATATATATATGCTACAATAATGTGTTAGCGGTATCAAGGCTTTACTGTAATTCAAGCTCAACGGTTGAATACAAATCAAGGAATTTTGGTTTCTAAATGCCCGCTTGATGCAATTTTGTAATTGCTGTCCGATGCTATCTAATTGCTAACATGCGACTACGTACGCTTTATTTAAACACACACACACATACATCTACTACTAAATTTACATGGCCAACCAACACTAGCCACATTTAGCTATGGTATGGTATTTACTACAGGCATCTGCTGTAGCAGCCATTACTTTAAACTGTCACTCAAAGTCAGGCTTTGTGTTTGGGCATTGTTGTTGTTGTTGGTGCTGCTGGCTGCACATGCATAACTATGCGTGCTGGGACAATTACACGCATTATGTGCGCCAGGAGTGTCACACAGGCACACACACACACACACACACACACATATATATGCAGAATAAGAACAAACATTAGTTTTACTAAACATAAACGCTCCTATTTTGTCACATAAAGTGTCAACAGTTGACAGTCTCAACTTTAACACAATTTACGACATTTGCAATGCATTCTTCTACTGCCTCCCGCCTCCCGTCAACTAGCTCCACCACCGCTTAGTGCTGGAGTTACGTACAGTTGCCAATTCACATTTACATTACAATCATGCACAATGGCCACACACCTACACACTTACACACCTACATATACATACACATATGTAAATATGCACAATCTCATGGATATAGTTTGTGGAGTCTGAGAAGCGAGCAAGAACAAAACCGCAACAGCTGCGTTCATCTTGGCCACTGTGCGGCTTTCACTTATAGTTTGTGGTTTGTGGCGAAAATGGGGGAAAGGGTGTATGGGTGTGACTGGCTGTATTAGTTCTATTGTTGTTCGGTCGGCTAGTTATCATTTGTTATAAAACGACAGACGCACATCACATTAATTGCCAATTAGATATGTGAAGCATTAATTAGATGTTGAATCAACGTTACTACATACAAACATATATATGCTCAGAACATATGTATGTATGTGTTTGTGTTGTGTGTTATTACTGCGGTTGATTGTTTGAACGCTCTTTACTTAGTGCGGACAGCAGTGTAATTAATATTACAACTTCACAACTTGTACTATTTATAAGACGCCTGCCATATGCCAAAGGTGTGACGTAAAATCCCTTCTTTCTCCGCTTTTCATGCAGCTACGTTACGAAACGTAATTAGTTTTAGAACGTGACATTAAATTACATATGCCACTACATTTACTATATATCAGTTAATTATGACTTACGGCCAATAGTTTCTCAGGTTTCTCAACGTGCACAGAACAAAAACAAAAGTGAAATGTTGATTAACCAAACTTAATTGGAAATCTAAGATATTGTGAATTCCAATTATTAATTCGATTTCGTATTATATTTATATTTTCGTTTTTGTATTACATAAATCCATTCGATAGTGTTCAGTTATTGTTAGTCTTGATTTTTTCACTCGAAACTTAATTAAGTTGTTATCTAAGCTTTGAACAGAATCTAATGGAAACCCAATCTATAGTTGTAAGATATCCATAACCACTTCAAACTACTTTTGCGTAACTCAAACTATTTGTTAACAAATCACCCCAACAAACAAATCCAATTAATGTATAGTTACGTCGAATAAACGGTAGCAATGTTTTTTATAATGCAATAAACATAAATATAAGTTAAGTCAACCCAATCACGCCACAAGCGTGAGACTGTCAACGTAAACATATTGCGATTTGAGCAAAAAGAACTCATAAAATAAAAACAATTCGATCAATGATCAAAGTACAAAAAGCAGAGAATCTAAAAAGTGGGCATTTGGTAAGCAGAGCTTTTAGAGCTTTATCGTCTCAGGGTGTCGAAAGTAGTCATTAATGGTATTTTGCTTTGTTTGCCTATGAGCCTATGATATTATATACTCTTTTGCAAAAGCTTAAGGGAAAGCTGCACAAGAGGTATGCTAAGCGAAGAAAAAACTTTGAGAGTTCAAGTTTGATTTTAAGTTCGAAACGAGAGGGACGTCTTCGATCCATCATACAGAATCATCCATACTAATTGTAATTAATAAAGTGCTAAAAAGTAATCCAAGTAAAAAATAAAACTGTAAATGTTCTTCTGTCACACCGGCATATAATTTTATCTAAAAATCAAAACTAATCAGCTATTTGACGTCTCCTTAATATTTTTAAGTACAGCAAATGGCAGGCAAGTTAGTGAAATGTGTAGATGCAAATGCGTTTTGACAGAGTCCAATATAAGTGTTTATGCTGTTATTTCGTACAAAATCAGATAGATTTTTGGTCAGTGATTTAATAGTCAGGCCAAAAAGCTTTGTAATGGCATCAACAATAACATTTGTTTTCATTTCATAAAGCTAATTAAATTTTATCAGCTAATTGAATTTGAAGATTTGAAGCTAATGGTGCAGAAACACAAATCATATAATTGAAAGTTTATATTTAAAGCTTCTAATTTCCTTATGGTTTGGAAAGTTTCTCATTTATAAGCCCAACTGCTGACAACATTTATTTGAACGGCATATTAATGCAGCTTTTGTGGAAACATATATCATGCATAAATAATTTAGTTATAAATTATTTAACATGCATATGTTCAGATCACTTATCAGCTTACCAATCAATATTGTTACACACAAGAAAGAAATTTAAATGCATATATATATAATAATTTATTCATTTATTTAAAAGCGATTCGATATGCAAAGACTTATCAAAGTTGCTGACTATACAGAATATGACCGAGTCAATTAATGAAGGTGAACAGGAACGCTGACAACAAATCAAATTGGGTAAACGCCAAATATGAATAGGCAAATAACAAAAAAAAAAAAAAAGGCTTGCAGTCATATTATTATTATTATTTGTGTGTGTGTGTGTGTTTATTGTTAAGATTGTTTGTTGGCATGAGGTGTGCGACGTGATGTACATAAGAATGCCAGAATAAAGTGAAACTACTCGCTGGACAAATACCCTAACCAAGCTTTGTTAAAGAGCAACTTTTGACTTTTGACCAGCTAAAAATCCATTGATAAAAAGATGATAGTTGGCAGTCTATGAATACGCTATTGTGCTAATACTTCCAATAAATGTATACTAAATCTATAACTTTGGCAAACTAGCTGATTGGAAAGTGTATTTGCTAGGTCAGCATTAAATAAGATAAGAAGTTTGGTCTTTAGGCTTAACTGGGTCATAAAGCGACCTGGGTAATAAAGCGTTGGCGGCAACTTAACTCACTTATTCAACACAATAATACAAACAAAAAACAAAAAAGGGCAACCAAATCTGCTGAGACCTCGGAATCTTATCGTTCAGACACACAAACACATCAATACACACGCACAAAAAACACAGTTTGCAAAGAACCGGAAACGGATACAAATACATATATTTCGTATTTTTCGGTATTATCATGGACTTCATTTAGCTAGGATTTGTTGGCATATCCAAACAAAAGCCGCCCAAAGCGAGCAGGTGTTTGGTTTCGTCTAGCAGCAAGGTGAAGGAGCCGAAGGAGCACGCGTTGCCGTCGGTGGGTGTAGAAACGTAGACAAATTGCGTATACGGCACGTTCGCACACAAAACATTACAAAAATTACTTTAAAACATTGTAAGACCAAAAGAATGGAGAGCACACAATTTCCTGCCAGACTGCCATGACTGTGTGTGATTATGACGGACAGACAACAACAACAACAACAACAACTACAAACGCAGACAACAACAAACACGCATCTGCGTTGAAAGCGAAGAATAACCAGCTAGAAAAGCGCGAACAATTCGCCAAAAACCAACAGGGTGAAAATTTAGCTTTGACGCATTCTGTGCACAACGCAAAAAGGAGAAGAGGAAAACCCTCAGAAATGAAAAGTGCGGTAAACAGCAGGGGAGCCGTGCATAATATTTGAAATGTTTTATGTGGCTGACCTTGAACTTTTGGTAAGCAATTTGATATGGAATAAATTTCGCAGCGTACGATGTCATTAAACAATCATCAATTGCCACGCCCACGCTAACGCCCAATAGCTTAAAGGGTTCGCTGCTGATATCATTTCAAGTGTGACAAATATCGTTGATGCATACTTTCGAGCTATTAAAATCACTCATTCGCAGCATTGTGCACTCGCTTTCTTTGCACGCTTTCCTTAACGAATTCATTTTTAGATTTGTCACCCAAAAAAAAAAAAAAAACGAGGAGTTTTCAAATAAATTTGTATAGTTTATACTTATTATTTTTATTTTGTCGATTCAGATTATTAAAAATGTTTTATGTCCGACTTCATTCTATTAAAAAGTGCACCATTTTGTTTGATGTGTGGCCGCTATTAACGCATTTAAACTTTCATCTTAATGGTCTTGAAGTTTTTTATTGTAGCTACAAACATAAAAACACAAAAGTCTCAAGATAATCAGTTTTGTATAAGAATTGATTTTGGCTTACTGTTGTTGCTATTATTTGTCCGTAGCAAATTCACTTCTGAATCTTTATTCTCTATGTATATTCATATTGAAAAAAAGCATAGTGTTTCTGAGTCGGGCAAACCCGACGTGAAGGCTGTGGCTCTTTTAGGTTTTTTGTTGTTTCTTTTTTTTGTTGCACAATGCTGCTGCATCCATTAAATGCCAAGTGCAAAGTGCAACAAAAGTGCTTCTGAAATGACGGTGTGTGCGTGTGTGTGTGTGTGTACGTACTTAAAAGGCAAGTTTGTAGCTTTAGAGAGAGAGAGAGAGAGAGAGAGCAAGACACAAGAGACCTGGAGGGCTTTAGTGGCGTGTGCGGGTGTGCTGCAGCTGCTGCTATTGACAATTCTAAAGAAATTTATGTTCGAGTGAACTTAACAAAAAGATGTGCACACACACACACACGTACATATTAGAAGCAGACGCGCCCACATACATATAACATACATGAGGATGAGTACTAGGATGAGTACTTGGCTGTTGCTTTTGCTGACCTGATTGCTGTTTAGCTGATAAGCTCCCGCATCCTTGCGCCCAGCTCGGGCTAAGTTCAGTTCGCACATGCGGCAACAGACAGCCAGCCTGGCAGCCTTGGGGGCAGCGCAGGCGTCACTTATCAAGTGATTTATGTTTGTAATTTACTAGTGCACTTTACATCGAAAGAGAGAGAGAGAGAGTGCGAGAAAGAGAGACCGGTATAGAGAGAAAGATAGAGTTTGTGTCCCTTAAGTCTGCAATGGCAAATTGTCAAACAATGCGATGTTTTTATTTGCTGTAAAGTCAAAGCGCTAAACAACTACTGCTAGAAAGAGAAAGAAATAGGAAGAGGAAAAGAGAGAGACAGAGAGAGAGTGACCAGCAAGTTCCTATTCCAATTCCTATCCCAGTCCCAATCCCAGTCCCAGCAGCATCCCCCAGACATGTCACATTACTATTACTGTCAAGTGACTTTTTGCTTGCCAACAAAATGTTATTAACTGGCTGTGGGATTCACAAAAAAAAAAAAAAAAATACTGACCAACAGGAAGAAGAAAAAGAGATGATACATAGAAAGTTTTTTATTTAAGTGGTAATCAATTAATTACAAAATATAGGATACTTTTACCGTAGTTTAAGGATGAGTCTCTGAATAAAATTAAATGATAGAAAAGCTTTAATAATTTTTACTGATTTTTTTTTTAACTTTTAATGTTAAATTTTTTATAACTTTACTATAATAAAGACAATAATTAAATTTGTCAACATAGTTGTGAAAATATTTCGGTTTAAAAAATACCTTCTAGCTTCGAAACATTATCTCTCAATTAAGATAAAAAAGTAAACATGAATATAAATAATAATGTTTTGGTTTGCTTGGTTTTTTTTTCTTAAATCTTTTGGTTAAATCCTTAAATCCAGATGGTTTTTTCAGCTTCAAACCTAAAGCAATTGCATTTCTAGTTACGAAAACAGTTTTGGCTTAATTGGTTTTAATTAGGTTTTTCTGTTATTCGTTTGTTTTGTCTTTACAATTCACAACTTGTTACTTTTGGCTGCCTACTGCAATTTTCTCGCGCTTTTTTGTTTAACCAATCTGCTTTTCACACTCATACTCTCTTTCTCTGTCGCTGTCTCTGTCCCTCTCTATTTCTATTTTTCTCTTGTTTTCAAAGATTTATTCAAATCATTCAAGTACCTGCATTTCTCGTCTCTTCTCTTCCTATCGCACTCCTGGCACTCATCGTTCAACGCTTGCTTTGTGATCAAAAACTGTTTGCAAACTGTGGTGAGCGGTAAGAACAGTTGAAAGAGGGGGCAAGAGGGGGTTAAGTGGTTGTGGGTGTGAGCAGTTGTGTGCGGGCAACGGCACTTTTAATTAGCGCACTTCGAGACTCACTTTATCAGGTGCAATGCACGGCATCAGTGCGCATCAGGGTTGATTCAGCAGCGTGGAGCGCAGCAGGGACGAGTCATGCGAAGGGAAAGCGAATGGAATTAACGGTTTGGGCAGCAGAAACAGCATCAGCTATATGTATGTATATATGTATATTTGTCTGTCAGCAGCCTTCTACCTCATTTCCGTTCCATCCAATTACAGCCGCTTTGTCACTATTTGCATTCAACTGATGCGGTTCTACAAACTTTTCTTCCATTATGTCTACTCTTTTTTGTTCTTTTTTTTCACAAACCTGCAAAAGTACCACCGTACACACACGTACATGGCTTCTATGGATTATATACATATATATGGTTTTACATAGATTAAAGGGCAGGAGCTTTTTGGCGTTTCTTTTACAAAGCATTCGTTATTGGCATATTCATGGAAATTAATTTGATGATAAATTTTGGATAGGAATCATAAACATTAACAAGGATATCTTCTGCAAAAGTTAAGTTTCAAGTATTTAACACCTTTCTGCATTAACGTTTAGCATGAAATAAAATTTTGTGTAAGAAAATCGATTAAAATATATAAAATATTTAAGAAATACTTTTGTTTTTAAATTGTGTTTAAACAAATAATGTTATAAATTGTCTACTTCATAATTATGTTGCTTTTGCACGCATTTGCGTTCCATTTATGGTATCCGTTTCGGGTTTCCTTGAATGCCATGAAGTGTAACGATTTGTGGCCCATTCACAGACTGTTAAACCGAAATCATCGCCATCTTTGTCTTCGGCAAATGTGTGAAAGAATGCCTGGCCGGGAAGAGGCAATGCTTTATGCCTTAACTCTTAAGTAAATTGTACAATTTTGGTTGGCATCCACAAGTGTAACGACACACTTGTAACGCCTCCTTCTTTAACATTCGCCTCCATCTTCTTGTTTTTCTTCTGGCTCGCCCTCGTATCAGATTTTGTTGCCTTTGCCTTTGCCTTTGCCCTTGCCTTTGCCACTGCCTGCCGCATAATCTTCGACAGAAACAACTTGGCACTTCTGGCTAATGGCCATAATGTGCACTCATGGCATAATTTTCTGTTGTCTTGCACGCGTCGCTGGAGTTTTTCCTGGGCCCTGGAGTTTGTTTTTTTTTTTGCTTCTTCAAATTTTTGGCATCCCCGGCCCATAATGTTTGGCAGCAAAAATCACATAAATACGCTCACAAACACGCACGCACACACACACAAACTCTTGAGTTGTGGCACTAAGTCATACCAGAAATTGGTGTCGTGCCATCGTTTGCCAAATGTTTGCCGGCCGTCAGCTGAGCTCAGCTTTTAGCTCTAAATGGTCCCAATGCACACACAAAAACACACACACACACACACACACACACACACACACACACACACACAGATACAGAGACAGTAAAATATGTTCAAGTTCGTGTTACCAATACTAATACGCATAAAGAATGTAAGCTCTGCTCTCTGTTGGCCATATTTCTTTCCAAGAACTGAATTGTGCTCTAAATTTAAAAAAAAAGAAGAGATCTTTGGGTTCAGATAGTCGTGAAAGATATATATTCAATTCGAATCACACTTAACCTAACTTGAATATAAATTAAGGTAAGTTTTTATATGTCCTGAAGCCAGTTCGATTGGCTGCTCAGAGCAATCTATACATATATATCTACAAAGCCAGAACATTGTCAAAAACCTGATAGATTGGTCCAATTTCTATAAATAATACTATACAAAAAGCATATGATTTTTGAAACCCAAGTAGTATTGACTTACCACATCGATGATTTGCATAAGAGTTAGACCAAAACTCAATTGCAATGGATCGGATTCGTTGACCACGGGACGCTCCAAGCTGTTGTAATTATCCAGCAGGGCGTGCAGTAAACGCTTCTCGTGCGGTCCAGCGGAACAAGCTGTAGAAATAAGGAAACATAATAAACATATAAGTAAGTATATGTATAGCTATCGCTAAAGTTATTCTAAGACCCAAATATAGGCCAGCATTCAACAATGTTTTGATTCCAATATGAACACAAAATCACGCAAGTCAATTCAATTTAACGCGAGAAGTATGTGTGTGTGTGTGTGTGTGTGTGTGGCAATGACTTTTGTGGGCTTAAAGTCAGGCAAGCAACCGTAGCAGCAGTTTAACCAGCATTAACGTATCGTTGTCATTGTTGCTGTCACTGTTGCTGCCTCTGCCCTTAGACTGAACCCTTTTCTATTATGGTAGCCAGCCCGGCCACCTGGCTGCTTGCTGCCAATTAAATTCGTTCAACCAATAAGTGGCATTGGTTTGGCTTGACGTCGTTGCCAACAGTAGTATTAGCCCAAGCAGCTTAAGCCACAGTCACTGAAACATTCACAGGAGAAGCACAGCAGCCTTTTTCTGCTTCTGCTTCTGCATCAGACTTACAGGGACTTTTACAGTCATCCGTGGCATGGCAAGGGATTTTACTTTCCTGTGTTTCTTCTGTGTTTCGTTCGTTCCATTTTTTGTACATCTTTTCTTTTCAATATTTTTAACCCAACCACAACGCAGGTAAGCATTTTCTGTATGAACTCAATTTATATTGTCAATTGTATGGCTATTAAGTTGTTTTCATATGTTATTACTTAACTGCGGTTTTTTTTTTTCTTCGAAGGGCCATAACGAAAATCAGTCGCAAATTATGAACAAATTATTTACAAGGCGTAAAGAACTTAAATGATTTTCTTCTTTTTATTTCTGTATATTATTGTCAATTCAAACTTTTCTTTATTGTTTAGTAAAAATTTATTATGCCTTTTAATTATTTTATACCTTGTTAAGCCAAATATTTTATGCAATAAAGTTTATGGAATGTTCAATTTTTGTAAGCTATTTAAAAAGAAGTTCAACTGCCAAATTTTGTACAATAAAAATCGAATTCTTTAGCACACAAAGAAGTATTTCTTTGGCTACTGAAATGAATGTCAAAACAAAAGAATTATTATTATTGTTCATAAATATTTTGCTCAACAAACATAGATTTGTGCTTTAAATAAGTGTTTAGTGCAGTTCGGGAATGAAGGCTTCGAAATGCTACTGCAGTTGTTATTGTAATTGTAATTGAATAGCAGGCGCCTGTCTGAGCCACAAGTTTGAGACCAAACACTGTGGGAATATAGTAGAGTTAATTTGAAAGCCTTGACTGGGCAATTTGGAAGAGCTAGCTATAGTAGCTAGTAGCATCAGGTCAATTAGGACAATTACTTATGGCCCAACGAATGTAAACGGAGCAAACACTGACTGTCTTGCCTAGTCCTGCGGTGCATATTAAAGGACAATCAAGGAGGCGATGGCCAGTGCACAACGTGCTTGCATCTGGTCAAAGTTTTTGCACTGCAACCGCAAAAACCAAAGAAACTGAAAAGACTGCATTAAATCGGTGAAAATTGGATGGAGTGTAGGGGCAGGGGAAGGGTATGGGGTATGGGGTATGTGGAAGGTAAGCAAGTACTAAATAATTCATGGCATGCTTAAGGCACATTTCCAGCTGTTGGCATTTCCGCAACGACTTCACTCCGCATACAAGTTTAGTTTATTGATGTGCCAAAAAACTTTGCATCATTCTCAAGCATGTGGCGGCGTCAGGACATGAGCAGCAACAGCTGCCGGAGGCTGCTACTGAATCGAACTATTCTACTTTACAACTAAAAACCAACCAACCAACCAACAACAACAATATGCCACACCAGTCGAAACGAAACTGCACTTCATAGCTATCTGCTATTTCTCATACCAAAGCTTACTTTATTATTATTATTTTGCTTAAGTTTTTCTCTTCTTATTATACTCGATACCGCAGGTAAAGAGTATATTCGGTTTGTGCAATGTCCGTCAGGGTGTCTGTCCGTCAAATCGATAAACTCGATAAAGCAAAATCGATAAATCCAGCCATTTCGCAAGCCCTTACAGCTAGAACTTCCAAATTTGGGGAGAAGACAGCTACTAATAACCAACAAAAAACTGCATCAAAAATTTTGGAGCCACGCTTACCTATTCCAACCCCAGCCCCCCTTTCCCTACCTTTAACAAACTTTGAGCTAGAGTCACCAAATTTGGTAGGAGGATAACAATTGACATCCCCATCTGCATCAGACAATCTTTGAGGCAGCGTACACCCCTGCCGTATCCGCGCCCCATTGCAATCAGATCTCTTTTTATCGGTTTTGTTGCTGGTATCGTGTATACCGCAGTCGGTAGCGTCCGACTGCAACGTTTCTACATATTTTTTGTTTTATTTTGCTGTGTGCCAACAATCATAGGCTATAAGTTTTTGAGTGTGTTAATTTAGAAATCTACATAAATCTATATAGTATACATATATCAATATATATTTGTTATGTATGCAAATATTGATAGACTTTTAATGGCTGTTAACTTATATGAGCCCAGGGCAATCTCTATTGCTGCAGTTGAAGAATTGTTCGATATTGGCTTAGTATAAGTTGAAGTTCAATAAATAGTTTTCATCCCAAAGCATAGACGAATTACAAAGTGATGAACTAGTATTTGTTAGAATATAGCCAAGCTAATGTTAAAAATAATATTTGGTAAAACTTTAAGTTAAGTATACTTTGGTTTGATTATTTCCTATTCATATTCAATAATTGACTTTAATGATATTGTTAAAGAAACATGTTAATATGTTATTCACAAAATCAAGCCACATAGCTTAGGCATTTATTGAATTGTGCCATATGGCACAATAAACTGGCAAAAATCACATCACATCACGTCGGTACTACATTTTAATGTCGATTCCCGCTCAAATGCCTTTGGTTTATCTAACTGAAGACCAAGAAAGTCGTAACAAGCCCAAATGGATACTCAATCTATTGTTGTTGCTGTTGTTGTGAAACACACATCAACAAAAGTCGTTGCTTTATTAATGAATACACGTTAACGTTCTACGTGCGTCCTTGTCGTTAGCCACACTCGGCCATACTCGCTTATGGCCATGACAGCCACTAAAGTGCCGGCCATTAACGATTGCATGTTAAATGCCAAGTCTTAGTTCTACACTCAAACAAAATATCGACAAATTCATCAAAACTTAACAAATAATACAAATTGATTTTTAGCTTTTTATTAATCATTTGTTTGAACTGAATTTTTGAAAAATATTAGTTAGTTATATAATTGATAATTTTACTGTTTTTTTTTTCGAGTGCATCAAGCGTCGTCAAGTGGCATTTGTAATTATGGGTGCCCTAAACAATGCCAACTAATGCAAAAGCAGCAACAACTTGCATTGGTGCACAAAATCTGATGAAATATCCAACAGCCAACAAGAAAGGGCGCATTAATTTACTATTATAGCTAATTGCAATTAATTGCTCAATTAAATGCCCAAAATGGCCAACATAAGCTCAAGTTGGCTTGTTGGGTTGGGTTTTGGTTGGGTGTTTTAGTTTGCAGACACTTAAAGCAGACACTTATGGTTGCATGTCAAAAATTGACATGAAGCGAAATCTGGTGCGCATCTGCTGTGCATTTGTTTGGCCTAAAACGTTGGTGGGCCGAAATGGGCTGGCTTAGTTAGTTAGATAGTTGTAGTGGCCAACAAGGCAAAGAGTGTGGCCTAGAAGCGCTGGCGGCTCGGCTTGTGTTGCCATAAATTATGCATGCCACACACTTTGCGGCTACTTGGCCCCACTTGACACTGGCACTGGCAGTGGCAGTGGCAGCCGTCGCAGCCATGGCACTGGCACTGGCACTGGCAGTGTGGCAAAGTGGCAAAATGGCAAAATGGCAAAGTGGCAAGTGGCAAAGTGGCAGTAGTGCATTATCATGCAGGATATGCTATAATCGCAATAAATTTGATTACCTTTTGCCATACTTTACGAATTTACTGGTAGATCATCATTTTTGTTGCTCATTTCGCATGCAAACCGCTGCAATCGATTTCAAACGTAATGCCTCGAAGCCAATTAAACGGCTAATACACAAACTGAAACTGTTAATTTAACTGCAACTAACAACTAAAGCAGCTGGCATTGCCTAAATATCCCATTGCCACTTTGCCACCCGCACCACCCACTGCAAATTGTCAGGCCAAAGCATTAAAATTTTACGGCCAAATTATACGAAATGATTTTCGGTATGCAATAAATGCGGCGGCCGCAAGTTAATTCGAAAAACGCTGCGCCAAATAAAATGTTATGTCCCTATTTTCAATGAGCATCGAGCCCAGACACACACACAAACACACACAAAGAGATACTCGTTAATGCTAACAGCCCACTCTGAATCGAAATTACTCTATGACTAAATAAAGCCCACAGCATGCGCTTAAGTAGTACTAGTATATATTTGTGTGTCTTTTAAGCGTATTTGTGCAACACCACAAAAGGCTACACACACACACACACACACACACAATGTATGGATGTACAGGTAAAATGTAGGTTGTTTATTTATACAATGTCTGCATTGTTGTTGTTGTTGTTTTTATGTTTGGCAAATTACTTGAATACGGCCATACTACAGACCATATTCCTATATCATCCAATTGTGCAGCCTATTAACCTACATACTTCTTCTTGTTCATTTAACATTTAGTCAGACAGAAAATAGTTTTTTTTTTTTTAATATATATTTTTCTTGTTGCTTTATCTTACTTAACTAAAAAATCCAAGCAAGGCGTTTGTCAACTCAACGAAAACTTAACAAAAATGCATTTATTTTTATGAAAAATTTTTAACAATAAACCCAAAACCTTTTCTTTTTACAACTATGATGTTAAAAGAAAAAATCTTAAACAAAGGCAAAAAAAAATCAAAAGGGACAAGAGAAAGCTTCATTATTGAGTTAATTCCTTATGTTAGAAAGTGTTTTTTTTTTTTATGGAACCAATCTGTTAACAAATAAATCAACCATAATATCAATAATATTCAGCTTAAAGTTACTTTTTCTATATTTTTATCGGGCATAATTTTATTAAGTTGAAAATGAAGTGAACGCGTTTGCAAAGTTTCGAGTTCATTGTGTTTCTCTCTGGTTTTCTTCGCGCTTAACCCTAGTTGGATGCCTCATTACTTTTCTATTTCACTATACTACTATATAGCCCGCCCACTGTGTAAAGGCGTTTATTTGCCATTGTCGCTAAACTTTAGCCAAAGCAGCAGGCGAACATAAATTGCACCACAATAAGCAACAACAACAACAACAATAACAACAAGAAGAAGTGTTAAATAGTTTCTCTAGGCAGCTGCACGCCCACTTCAACCCCTCAATCGACCATCCCCGACGCCCCGCAAACCCACTGTTAACTATTGTATGGTTAGCTGCTGCTGTTGCTTGACTTGGCCGTAGTTTATTGCAGTCAGTGTGTCTGTCTTCGGCTGCAGCTGATTTAATTTTAGATACGCTTAATAATTGCTCCACGGAAAACCTGGCCAAGTCTTGGGCATGGATTGAGAGAGAGAGCGTGAGAGGCGAGGCGGCGACTGTGGGCGTGCATGGCATATATATACTACATTTAAGGCATGTTCATACTACATAGTATTTGCATTTTTCATTGTGAATTCACATTGGGCCGTGACCAGATTGAGGATTAAGTGTTTGTATGTATGTATCGAGGCTTAGTTCTTGGTCAAACTTAGCGCCCAACATTTAACAATGACAGCTGCTTGTGTGTGCATTTTTTGTGAAGGGGCTGGGAGCAGTGACAAGATGGTGTAACGGTCACTTCCGCCACATCCGGTAGAATAACATTCAAGGCAAGCATTTCAGGAGCATCCGCTTCGTGAGGCATTGAATATTACACTCAAAAAAAAAAAAATAAAATAAATCGAAGACGCTTGCATATTTAGTAAAACTGACAGTTGCATAAATCTTCTTTTTCTGTCTTTTTCGAAAGATAACAAAAAATTTCAAAGTTTTCTGAAGATTTATTTTGCTGTAATGTTTAAGTATATAGAGTATTTATTTATTTATTTTATTTTTTTTTTGTACTGTAGCTGCTGCTGATGACAACTCGTTAGTGTTGTTGACCGTTTGGCCAGCGGCAAGGCACGCCAACCTCCCCCCCCCCCCCCGCTTCAAGTCGATCCCTTCGTTAAAAATGTTGATGCACAATATCTCTAGGTGAGTGTTGGGACATAGCAATTACCTGAGGCCGGAAGGCTGGTGTCCAAATTAATGTTAACGAGCAAACTTAAATGGTTAAATTGTTTCTTGCCGCAATGCCACACACACACACACACGCAAACAAACAGTAAGTGGGGGAGAGGGAAAAGACCAACAGGAAGAGAAACAGCAACAGTAACAGGAACAGCAGCAACAGCTGACAGAGTCGCAATGCGGGTTATGGGTTAAGTGACAGCCACAAACAAACACACACAAACACACACACACACACACACACAGACATACACTGCGGTAGCATCTTGGCCCCCAAAATGCTCTCAACACGCTGTCATTTTGCCTTTTCGTATCAGCTGCAAAAGTTTTGCTTACTTTTTTTTTTGTTTTTAACACCTTTTCTGCTCTCACCTGTTTGCATGCGCTCTCTGTCTGTCTGTCTCTCTCTCTCTCTCTCTGTTTCTCTCTCTCTGTCGCACCACTCTTGACTCGAGTCAACAGTTTTTAGCTCGCTTTTGCACTGTTTGTGTCTGTTGGCGTGTTCGCTTATCGCTAACAGCCTTCAATTTAACAATTTCACTTTGTCACGTGACCGGGCTCAGGTTGCACACCTGCCACACCTGACACACACACACACACACACCCACATCCATTGCCCTAACGCCCCCCCACACACACAGTTTGTTGCCTTTTAACATTGGCATCCTGGAGCCAAAAATATATTTAATTTTTTCTTTTTGTTGGTGTTTTTCGTTTCTTTTCATCGAGTTTTGTGTTGGCTGCTGCTGTAAAAGTTTTGTTGTTGCTCTCATTTTGCCTGTTTACGCATTTTAAATGGCATATTTTCCAGTTGGCTATTATGTTTGACTTTGCTTTTAACTTATCTTCCTATCTTTGCCCCTGCCCCATCCTTATTTCACGCGTTTTCCTACTCGTGTCTCCGTGAACCTTTTGAAACAAAGTTAATTTACCGCATTTAATCGGCCGTCAGACAGCATAAATTTCTTAAGCTAATTAAAAATTCAATACAAAATTTATTTTGACTTTAATACAAACGATAAGCTTAAAAGTATCACTTTAAGGTATCATATTATATCATAAGACATTGTTCATCTACCCAAGACAAGAAAAAGAAAAAAGGTTGAAAACTCAACTGAATGAATATTAAATTCAAAATCATCAGAAAATAGCTACTACACTCAAAAAAAAGTATTTCTAATTGACAGTTATCAAAGATCAAGTTACGTATATTAAGGCACGTTATTATATCTTTTGATTGATATGTCATATGAACTGTTTAAAATGAATTTCTAGCTCGTTTTTCGTTATAAACCAACCGCAACATGGCAATTTAAAGACGTTGTTTGTGCCATAAAGCAAATGTGTTGACAGACATCAAAGTTCAAGAAACTTATTAAACGTCTTAGGAGTATTCTAACACATACACACACACACACACACACACATGCACACCTAGTTAGGGCATTGCACAACTGCTTTTTAGCCACTTAGCGTTTGACATGAATGTGCGACTAACGAGCAGAGTGTTTGCTGTCAGTGTTGGGCGAGTGCGGCAAAATTCACCGAGACGAGAGGGAGAGAGAGGGAGAGAAAGCCAAAGCTTAACAGCCACATCAACGCGTGTTTTCGACTAGGCCAACTAACACACACACACACCCATACATATGTGTTGCTAGTATTAGTATTTGTGTGTGCGTTTCTTGAATTGGCCAAGGGTCTGAAGCATGTTGTAAGTTTGTTTATGCAAATACGAGTTTTAAGCACTACCTTTACCGTAACCAAAACCAAAACGAACTGAAATTATTCTGGTTTCTGAAAAATTATTTACTTAAGATAGAAAACTTAAAGCTATTTCGACTTTGAAAAAATAATTGTTTGTTGTCTCAAGAAAAAAAAATAAAAAAAAAATTGTTTGATGTAGCCATATTCTATAATTTTAAATAATCCCACTGAGACAAACAGTGTGACAAGTAAAGTTCTGACAAAAAGTCATTATAAGTGTTACGAAGTATCGACAAGAGAGACAGAGAGAGGGAGAAAGAGAGAGAGAGAGAGGTAAAGCAAGTCAGTCAATTGGACAAAAGGCTAATTATATTTTGCAAAAGCAAAACAGCATAATAACAATGATAAGCGGATGTATGTATTTGTGTCTATATCTAATGCATATAGTGGTAAACTTTATTTTTTTTATATAGTTACGAGTTCTAATGTTCGAATGCTCTACGTTCTATTGAGGTACATATTAGCCGGTTGTTGTTGTTAGGGAAAAGGAAGCTGACAAACAAGTATGCAATTTCAATTGCTAACAATAAGCATGGCAATAAGCAACTGCTTGGCTGACAAGCAACATACAATGCAACAACAACTGCAACGACAGCAACAACAACAAGAAAAACACGCAACAAAAGAACGCAACACATAACAATGTTAATACGCTTACGAAAAGCCAGCTTAAAGTTCCTCACACAGATACTGATAGTAGCATGCATGCATCTATGTATGTGTTTGTGTGTGTTGGTGTGTTTGTGTGTTTGTGTGTATTGCATAATTGCACACTCTTCAAAATGCGTTGACGTTGACTCTTTTTATACCCTGAACCCTTAGAATGGGTAAAACATGGTATAATGGTTTTATGCAACAGTATGTAACAGGCAGATGGACGCATCTCCGACCCCATAAAGTATATATATTCTTGATCAGCATCAATAGCCGAGTCGATATGGCCATGTCCGTCTGTCCGTCTGTATGAACGCGTAGATCTCAGAGACTACAAAAGCTAGAGATCTGAGATTTTGAATATAAGTTCTCGTATTCCATGAGCAGAACAACTTTGTTTCAAATTATCGATAACTATTCTGGTTTACGGTATACACATGGAATCGATTCAAAATGAAAAAATGGGGATTGAAATAATGGGAAACGATAGAACTTTTCTCAAAGTTTCGTCCAAATCGATCAAGAAGCACCGTAGATATCGTAAAGTTGTCAGTTATTAGTGTTGTTAAATTTGATCGTTATTCGAATCATACTTTTAGGGCGCAAGGGGTTCAGGGTATCTTCTAGTCGGGATCTCCCGACTGGAGCCTTCTTACTTGTATTTTTTTTGTTCTTTCTCAAGCGAACAGTTCTCATTCGGGTTCTCTGTCTCTGTCGCAATTCGCAGCCTCAGTTGCCGCGCTCGTTTTGGCCCCTTTCCCTGTCCCTCTTTCTCTGTTTCGCTCTGTCTTTATGTCTCTTGCCTGTCTGTTAAACCTTAAAGCCCGTGCCAGAGAAGTTTATTATGCATGCAACTGCCAATGTTATATGTATATACATATATATATTTTTTTTGTTGTATTTTTCTCTTGCTTTTGTATGCTTATGCATTGTGAAACATTGTTGGTGTTGTTGTTGTTGGTTTTTTGTTCTAAGTTGGCTTTTGAAGAGGCGCTTCACATACCTCAAACGCCTATTCACCCATCTTTCGTGTGGTGTGAGGAGAGAGTCTTGTCTGCGGTTTTTTGTACTAGCTGCCATTCAAGTGCGGAAGTTGTTTAGTGGCTGCCATTCAGCCATTCAGGCGCAATATTAAGTGGCATACCATACCATACACAACTTCTCGACAAACATCCTCAACCTCCTCTCTCTAAATTGCCTGCCTGTCTAAGGCTTTATATAATCAAAAATGTGCGTGTGTGTGAGGTTTCGATCTGATCTTGGTTCTGCGCGCCAATGAACTTGAAAATTATGTCGACTTTCAAAGCGTATTGTTTTCGGGCTGTTTGATTCCCTTTTCTTGCTGTCATTTGACAGGAAATGGGTCAGTTTAAAATAATTGAACTGCTATTTGCGATAAGATACAAAACAGATAAGTTTCATTCAGAAAAAAGGGTAATGACAATACAATTAAAAAAGTACAAAAGTACAACTAATACATTTGGCATTGCTATAAAATCTGTTTAATAGTATCAATGTTTGTGTTTTTTTGGGCTTAAGTTTAATACAAAATATGAGCTTATTACGTATGAGTAATTTTAATATCATGATTATTGAAAATCCGATGAAAATGCAACAAAAACTTTTATGTTTTTTTTCTTCGATAAAATAGTATAAAACAATTCTCTTTGGAAAACCCACAGCACTGCGTTGTAATAGAAGTTCAGTTTTCAATTCGAGCAAAAAAACAAAAACAAGTAAAAACATTTCCGCATCGAGATTTTACGATTGTTTTGTTGTTGAGACGTGGCCGGAAAATGTTTTTTATTTTATCAATCAGCCGTTCGCCGGCACAATGCTAGCTAGCAACAGCATAAAATCCAATATTTTATATTTATTATTTTATTTATTAATGCATTTTTGGTTCAGCGTGTGGAAACTAAGCTGGAAATACGATGCCGGAAATGCATTTTGCAACTTGATGGATGCCTCTCAACTGGAACTTGCGCGTCCTGTCAAAAAGCCCTTGCAAAAATCAAAGCAGCAACAAAACTTAACGTTCATAAATGTCGTTCACTCACACTTCGCTATAACAAATGTGTGTGTGTGAGCAATGTAAGTCCTTAATGTAAGCCAGCGGCCATCAAGTTGGCATTTCTTTTTCTTTCTTTCTTTCGGTCTTGCCTTGTCTTTGCCTTGCTGACATTATAAATTTGTGTATTTTTTTTTGCTGGTAGACATTGCCTGATGCTTATTTGTATGGCCAACATATTGTGGACGCTTTATTTGGTTTTAATTTCGAGTCAAAATGCTAAATGCATGCCATTTTATTTACACACACCGTTTGTTGTTGCGGCTCCAGTGGTACTGTTACTGCCATTGCTCCTGCGGTACAACACTTGAACCATGAGTTTATTTACATTTGCATTAATTTATTTTTTTGCATCTTCTTGCTCGTTTCTCTTACTTCCTTCCTTGTTTTTTTTTTTCTTGTTGCCGGCTTTTTCCGGTTTCATTTTCTTAGGCGTCGCGTCGCGCTGCGTCACAGCGCCAAGACGACTCTTGACTCGCAATGCAACAGTGCTAACCAAAAACAACAACAACAACAACGACAACAATAACAATGTAGAGTCCTGTGCTCGAATGCTCGCGTTAACTTCACTAGCACCGAAAGTAGTACAACTCTCGTACGTATACTTCATATCGTTTTTTTTTCTTTTTCTTACTAGCGCAACTTTTATAAAATTTGCTTGTTTTCTTGGGTTTCTCCATCTTTTTGCTCCGAATGACTTACAATTGCTTGTTGGCTCTGCTGCTGCTGGTGCTGGTGTAGCGTTTTTATGTGTGCTTGCTCGCCAGGCGACTCTTGAGGCAGCCGGACAACGGTGCCTATGATTAATGTGGCGCATTGCTGTCACGGCCATGGCAAATGCATTTGGCCAGCCAAGTGCTGCACGACCCAGCTATAACTCCCCAACATGCTCTCTTTCTCACTCTCTCTCCTTCTCTCTCTCTGTTTTTCTCGCTGCATTTAAACAAATTTGCTTGTTGCCAAAGTCTTGGCAGCAGCCGCATCGTTTTGCTGTTGCAGCTTACGCTTGAGCATGGCAATGGTTATTCGATTGTGTTGGGATTTGGCTTGAGAGCCAGAGCTAAAATAGATGCAAGAGCAGCTATACCAAAAACGCGTAAGTAAGACAGACAGATAAAGAAACATCCATTTTGTTAAGCATGTAAAAAGATTATTTTACTTAGGAAGTTTCGTGAGTGAGGTTAGCTTGATAAATAACAATTGGTTAAAAAGCAAACAAGCCATGCGCTATCTTAATAGTTGCATTCCATTTAAACGCATTAATAAATGACTCTTGAGTTAGGACATGATTAAAGACGCTTTGCTATAAGCTTTTCTTACATTTTAGCTTTATTTATTGCAATTTATTGCAATGGGGTAAATAGTAAGAGTACAACACCATTCTATGATACATTTAGTTTTTAAGTCGTCCAACTGTTCTTAAAATTTTCTAATGTTACTTGCTAACTTGATCGCCACAGAGCCAGCCGGCAACAAGCAATTTGCTTGAGTTTCTTCTTCTGTTTTTTCTTGTTTTATTTTGTGGCTTCTGCCTCGTAGCAATCAAATTGTTGGCCTCATGTTTGCAAAGTGTTGGCAACGGTCCCAATGAACTTTGAAATACGCACGCCCACACCAGGCATTACTATCCTCATCATCATCATCATCACCAACGTCATCATTACTATGCTGGAATGTTGGCAATAAAATGTAAAGCCCACACAAATAAGCCTGCAGACCGTTTGCCATCCTGCCCGAGTCCTGTTAATAACAGCAGTTATTACTTAAGTCTCTTGTTTCATTTCAATTTCATTTTCTGTTTTTTAATTCAACTTTTTTGCTTGCTGTGCGCACATTTTTATTCCGGTTTAACATGCAGTCGCAGTTTTTATACGTTTTTTTCTTTCTTCATAATTTAAATATTAATCATACGCCTCATATGCTCTACTTATTTATTACATATTACAATGTCGACTCGAATGACAGCTGACTCGACGGTCGACTGTCGACTGTCGACTGTTGCCTTAGCATTTAGCTACTGCATTCGGCATAGAAGATTATGCAATGTTCGTTCTATGTATGCTTAAATTGCGAGCCACCCCGACCTCTCTCTTTGTCTCTTTGCAAAGTCAGTTTTGTCATTGCATTACCATATCAAGCACATTATGGCATCGATTTTTAATTGCACTAAAAAAAAAAAAATATTATATTTATCAATAGAAAACGCTTTGAACGCTTATAAATCCGCTCGTTAATGTCGCAGTTTTTTGTTTTAATGCGATTTTATTTTGTTGAAATTGAAATGTTTTTGGCTTTTTGCCGGAATAAAAGTCACAGTTGCAGTAACTTCTATTGTGGTTGCCCTTTTATTTTATATATTTATTTCTGTTGTTGTTAAAAATGAGTGCAGTCAATGTTTTGTACAGCCTCAGTAAAGAAGCTAAAGTTTTTTGGCCAACAAGATGGCTTGCAGGCCCTAATTTAGTTAACAACTTGCACAACTTGCACATTTGTTCCCAACTACTTTGGCACAATTAAGATACTCACAACAAAAAGCAATAAGAAATACCAAAACTCACCAACCGGATATGCACGACTGAAGGTGAAACAAAACAAACATAAGCATTGTCTATATAGCAAAGCCAATGCAATTCATTCTTGTCATATCAACAAGCGAATGAATTTATTTTAGTTGATAATGAATATGTGTTTCTGTTTTCTGATTAGTTTGGGCACCTTTATGACCCGCCCGCACACAATTTGAATAATTAAATGCATTTAAAAATTATCGAGTTGACTGGCCACATTAATTTATTTGAAATCCAATCAATGATTTGATTACAACATAGTCGAACGTTGCAATTAGAGTCATTCACCGTTTGCCATTTGCCAATTACAATATTCCAAAAATAATTGTGACACTCAAACGTTGTTGTTGTTTTGGTTCAAATTTATGTGCAAATGTGCACAATTTTGCGCATAGTTCGGTCATTGAGAAGCTTAAAAGCGGTTTATATACCCACACACACATACCAAATCCCACTCATTGAGACATGAGAGAGAGAGAGAGAGAGAGAGTTGCGTCTGGTTGATAGACAGATTAGCGAAATTCCAATATTAATTTACATACTTTGCACTTCATCTGCCGTCTGCCAGCTCTAAAACTCTCTCTCTCTCTCTCTCTCTCTCTCTCTCTCTCTCTGTTCGTAGAGAAAGGCTGCTGTAGGCGAAGCTTAGTTGATGATGCACCGTTGTATGCAACGCATAAGCCTATGAGCTGAGATAGCCCAAAACCCACTTTGCCACATGCCCCGACTATTGGCAATGTCAACGCTGGTGCAGCTGTCATCCGGTGCCGACAAAAGTAATTTGCATACAGAGTCACAGTTGGCAAATGACTTGGCAATTTTCGGGCCACATCTATGGATGAGAAGAAGGGATGTGGGTGGTGGTGGCAAAGCCCAGAATCGTGAAGTGCAACAGCGCAATTAATAACAGGCAAACTCAGGCAGCTCAGCATCTCATCTTCATCAGAATCCGTAAACCACCATTACCAGCAACACCAACACAAGCACAAACGGGCAACCTTCTACCGGAAACACCACACAAACACTAACACAAACAGATGCACACATATATATATAAATATGTAGAAGACGGCAACCGAATCGAGTGTTCTTGTCTTGGCTGTATTTGCATGCAAATGGCTTGTTATATATTTTTTTCTTCTCCTTTTTTAACGTTACAAAGATAAAAAAAAAAAAAATGGAAAAAGTTGTAGAAAGAAAAAGAGTTGGGAAATTGTGGAGTGGCAGGCATAGAACGTTAGGCTGCGTTTTATGTGCGGCTAAGTTGCAAGCTGATTCAGCCCTGAGATTTGTGAGTGGCACAGCCAAAAGGTATCCATTTTTAAACTGAAATCCCATTCTTATTACTATCTAGAATGAAATCAGACGAGTCCAATTTACACTCCACAGAACTGATATGTAAATGAAACTAATTTCATTTTTATCTTTATTCTTATTATTGTTAGGATTAAAACCAATAAATAAGAGAGAATGGTACAACTTCTGAATGTTTGTTCGAAGGTCGAAAATGCTTTGCTGTTGCAAAACTTAATGATGATTTAGATTTTTTTTGTCTCAAGTATAAACAAGTTATCAAAGCAAAATATGTATATTTATATATTCTGTTGTTGCAACGCAACAAAGCGAGAAAAGTACCTCAAAGCTTTGAAACTATATTACAATAGCGAAAATTATGAAAGAAGAATTTAAAATTTCAATTATAGAATAAATACTTTTGTACTTTACTTTGAACGCCAACTTCAGACAAATAACTTTCTTTTTTCTTGTCAAATTTGGCAATGGAATTATTTTTAAGTAGCAAAGTAACCTAAACAAAATAACTTGCGTAACGAAGCACAAGTATTTATTAAACCTAAAATTATTTCTTTATGATTATATGAAATCTTTTAAGTTTTTCAATTTATTAGGATTATTTTTTTGTTATTTCAGAAACTAAAGCTATAAAACAAACTTAAAACAATACGCTGCTTTCTTAACTTGATTGCTTATAGTTGTTTTGCATCTGTATAATTTGCGGTTTTATGTTGATTCTAGTCGAGTAGAATATTTGATATACGGATCATTTTAATGTTTGTTTGGTGTTTTTAGTGCTTGGCATCAGATAAATATCTATATACTATAATTTTCAATTTGGCCTCGTAGCATAGACACAAAGTTGAGATAACAAATTTGTTTAGCTGCTGTCGCAATTCCATTTTCATTAAGATTATCATGGCCGGATTGGCCTCTCCTGGTCATAAATGCTTGTTACAGCCAGCAGATGTTGTTGCTGTTGTGACTGTACGTTAATTAAATTAGGACTGCTGTTGTTGTTGGTGTTGCTATGGCTGTTTGCCAGCTTTGCCAACTCGATGAGATTCTAATCGAAAAAAAAAAAAAATGAGTAGCAGCCTAAACTGGCTTCTGTTGCTTTTTGCTATTTCTGTGTGATCTTATCATGAGTCTCCATTTCATTTTTAATGCTGCTTACCTGCCATTTTGTTGGCAAATCCCACACACACACACCGCACACAAACACACACAAAGAACCTGACAAAGCAGCACTGCCATTGAACCCGGTCCATTGCTCCTATCTCATTCCAATTCTAGTTCCAGTTTTGGTTTCAGTTTGAGTCCCAGTGCAATATTGTCGCATGATTGACAGAATCTATGCCTCCATCTCTACATCAACGCCCCTCCTTCCCCAACACCAAGTTGCGACTTACATTGTTGTCAGTCTCATAATTAAAATGTGCACAACGACAAACAGCAGCAATACAAAAACAACAACAACAGCAACAACATAAACCAAAGATCTCCTCATGTCTCAGTGCATTAGTTTTTGACACACAAAAAAAAAAACAACCATATTTGTGCAACTTCAATACACTTTGCCAGCTTACCCAGTGGGCGTGGCATGGATTCACAATAGCAGTACAATGTTAATATGCAATCGCAACTCAAAGTCGAGCTTTGGGATTTGGCACTGAGATTGCGAGTCGATAGGAAAGCTGCTCGATTTTCTTCTTTCTTCCTATTTTTTTTTTTTTTGGTCAGCCTATTTTAGATTTGTGCTGCACACACTTCTAGTGTGTCCTCCTTTACTACTACTTCTACTTAGCTGATATCCTTTTGTGCCAAACACACACAAACACACTCACTCACACATATGCACCATACTACTATAAAGTACATTATATAGGCATTTTCAAAGCAACCCATACTATGTGTTGCATACGTTAATGCGCAGCGCATTTGTAAGTCTTTCATGTGGCTGCACATACATACATAAAAAATACATCAGCAGTTGCCAACACCAATTTCAATATTCATTTTCTTTGCCTCTTGGGCAAAGAAGTTTCATATTTAATCTTAGCTTACATATTATAATACTCTTCTACTAAAAAGCTAAAACAGTGTATTGGCATTTGTGTGAAATGTTCGTCATATTGAAATGTGATTATAGATATGTTTGGGATAATATTAATCTTCTTATGCATGAGGGAATTATTAAGAATTTGTACTTAATTTTAAGCTAGTGCATGAGTGTATTGTGCCATGCCCAGCCATTGGCTAGCAGTTGTAAGTTAATGCCTTTGAATTTGAATTGTTCAAAAATCTTTATGGTTGCCTACAACAAAGCTAGTCACGTTGAAGTCAATGCAATGGCCAAGCAGAAATGGCAGTGTGTCTGTGCACAGTGAAATTAAGCTCATTTTGAAAAGCACTAATGCAGAATTAATAGGAATACGATAGCAAATATAGTAAATAACTAAACATAGTAGAATGCTGAAAGCATGAATTGTTCGAATTCCATGAACCGACAATATTATCCATAAGCTTCAAATGTTATATAATATTTCAAGTTTTCCATCTAGTTTTCAATTAAGCTTAAGAACAATAGAGAGCTTTGCTTGAATAATGCAGAAATTGAAGCATGCAATGAAATAAACTAGAAAATTGTGTTATATAAAAGGCTTCGTTTGACACAAGTTCCAACTCATGACACTTTCCTTTGCTTTTTAGTTCCTGGAAAACAATCTTTTAAATAAAGATTAATATTAATTGCATTAAAAACTTTTTTGTCGTAATCTACGCTTTGTTTGTTACATCATTAACAGTTATTACGATAAAAAGATTAAAAGCCCAAAAGCTAGTTTGAAAACTTTTAAATTGCATTTATTTTGTGTCACTGTACTGTCGGTTACCATAGCAGTTGCTGCTGACGCTGTCATGCTGAATACTGTAAGATTAAAAGCGAAGTGCTTGAACAGTTTCACAAAAAAAATAAGAAAAATAAAAAAATTAAAACAAAAAAATAAAAAACATAAAGAAGTATTTTCAGATGGAAGAAAATAAAGAGCAGACTCAAGGCAAAGTCGGGCGCAACTGAAATAAAATAAAATGATGGAAAAGTCTTAAGTGTCGGCTTAGTGTGGCTGAGTGAGATGGCTGATGCTAAGGCGATGGATGGGCAATGGAGCCGAAGTTGAATCTAAAGCCGTACAGCAAGGACATTGAATTGAGACAGCAGCCCAGGGTGTTTCCATTTCGAATGCCACTCACTCCCTTTTTGCATATCATCATTGCCTTGTGCGGCTCGGGCTTTGCTATTGACCATGGCTGCCTGTGTTTAACTTGGCTTGCTTCAGTCAACTGCAACTTCTGCAGCTGGCACAACGAACCAAAGTAAATGATATGGCTAGCAAATGAAAGAGAGAACAGGACATAAGTATAGCCTTGTGCAATGCTTGCTTGTGTATTTTGCAAACATATTTTGCAATTTTTGTGATTAGCTTAATGGATTTATGTGCCGCAGCAGTCGCAACATTAGCACACAGCCTGGCCAAGTTACAGACTTTGCGCAAAAAACCAAAAAAACCAACAAAAAAAACCTCATCGTCGACGTTTTGCAAAACTCTCGACGTCATAGCCAAAAATTGAGTTTCGCTCAACTTTTGTGCTGCCAAATTGGCAGTTCAAAACACAAAAGTTAATTTAATAATCTTCACTCTGTATGTGTGTGTGTGTGTGTGTTTACACACAAGCCCATACAGAGAGATGATATGCCAATATGGTTGGTTCTATTCAAGGCGCAAAACCCAATTTAAATGTTGTTTCAACCAACACACACACACACACACATGCTTATTACATAGTACTAAAGTACTTCTACTATGGGGCTAGCTGCTCACAGACAGTCTAATTAGGGCCAACACCAACAAACAGTTAAGCAACCAATCAACACTCGACCAGTTTCTCCGAACAATGCATACAGTATGTCCTCCTATGTGTGTACACGTACATAAGTGCATATGTGCATATGCATTTAAGGGTGTTTGCAACATGTCTGTTGCCAATCCAAACCCAAACCGAGCCCAACCCCCAACCCATTAAACACACGACGGTCTGTCAACAGAAATCAGCTTAAAAATGCAAATCTATGTATATCCATATGTATGTGTGCATGTGTATGTTTGTGTTTGTTGTTGGTTTTTCTGTTGCTGTTGTTGCTGTTTTTTTTTTTGACGTTGCAGTTTGTTGCCCGGTTTTTATCTGAACATATTTTTGCTCGTTATTATTAATATTTTTATGGCTTGACGGAGTTTCTCTTTTGTTTGCCACAGCTGCTTTGAAGCCACAAACAGCGCTCAAATTGAACAAATATGAGAACTTACTTCACACAAGCTGGGCTGCCATATACCCTAAGTTTTATTTGTAATAATTCGACGCATCAGCATAGAGTATAAGAAGAAAATATTTTGTAGCATACTTTTCAGATGACATTAAAGTATTTTGAAGCGAACTGAATATAAATATGTTAAAGGTGAAATTTTGTCCGTATAACTATTTTTTTCAATTTCCAAAGCACTCACAAATATCTTCATCGTAAGACAGTTTTTTTTTTTAAAGCTTAGCTTGATTAAAGCTTTTATTTCACTACTTTTTACAATATGTATAATTCTATACAATATAGTTAAAGTATTGTTGTTTTTTTTTATTTTCTTCTTTTAATTTTATGAGCCATTGAATTTCGCTGTTGTTGCCACATGAGCTGCTGTTGTTGTTGTTGTTGCTGTTGCTGTATTCGTCCTTTTTCAAATTGATTGAACGCCGTTTTGGGCGCTGTCCATCCGGCAAATGACAACGCAGAGAACGGTCACAATTGGGAACAACGTTGCCACACTGTTGATTTTTGTGTTTATTTATTTTTTGGCTTTTGCATACGCTTGCCAAGAGTATTGAAACTATTGAATGAAGCAAGCTTTCAAACTCAGGTCGTTCAGCTTAAATGAGTTGAGTTTCTATCTCAAGCAACAAACAATAATGCTTGCATTTAAACCTTGATTTTATTCTATGTCAAATTGATTTTACTAAAACTTAATATATTTATATTTATAGTTGACAACGAATAGTTATAAGAAGCAGGTAAGTCGTCTTTAAGAGAATGTCTAGCTTCGGCTTGGTTTTTGGTTAACAATTCTTTCTATATGTATTTATTTCCATTATGTGTCTCTGTCGCCATCGTCATCCTCGTGGTCGCAGCAGTCACAGTTTAATGTCCATGCAGCGATAAATACGGATTGAGAATGGGAATGAGATGGTTCTGGCATGGAAGCGCTGAGCTCTCAGTGTAGCGGGTGGGTGGTTGTGAGGTATAACCAAGGAGCAAGCCAATGCTGATAATGTTGGACAAAATGGGATTCGGCGGGATTGCAGGGTAACTGTGTGAACCACAAATGCAAAAGCGGTCGAGGCAAGCGGCGGTCGCTTTATGCGCTTAACGGTCGAGTTAAGGCAGTGTACGTGGTGTGTGTGTGTGTGTGTGTGTGTGTTTGTGTGTGTTTGCAGCATTTTGGCATTTTGCCGTTGAATTTAACAGCTCCGTTTGTCCTTCGGTCTGCCTGTCTGTCTGTCCGTCTGTCTGTCCATTCATCCATTCATCTGTTTCTTCGTTCATCTTTTGTCGCAGTCAGCGCCTTTTCGAGCGTTTCGAGTGCGCGGCATTAAAATTTATGTCAGTCGCGAAACTCGACTCTCAACGCACATTGAGTTATTTATGTGTCAGTTTTCCTTCAGCAGCTACCACTTTTCCATCCATTCCACTCTTCTTGCCTTGCCGCATGCCCCATACTTCGTGTGTTGTGTTTTTCTGTCATTTTCACAACCCACTCGCCGCCACCATTCCTCAATCTCCCACCCACAACAACTGCTTCATAAACTTGTTAAGTGTTTTTTTTTTTTGCTTTTGCATTTTGGCCAGCCAAAGGCGTTGTGCAGTTTGTTCGACAGCCTTGCCTTCATATTATTTTTTTGCAAGTGAAATTATGAATTCTTTTGTCGTTGTTTGCCACAGGACGAGAGCGCAGAACAAAATGCTGCAAGTAATAAGCGCCATCAAACGTTGTCGGCGCTTCAAATTGCTGAAATGACACAATAACAAATGGCAACAGCAGCGGCAATAAAATCTATTTTGAACTAAGCGACAGGCAAACGAGAGAAAGGGAGAAAGTCTTTTGAGCCAAAGTAGCAAATTTCTATGAATGGTGTGGCTTATGCCTGAATTCCATGGGCTCAACTCGATTAAAAGCGAGAAAAAGATTGTCGCTTAAGTAGGTCGAATTCAAGTTCGAAGTCACAATAATCACAGCTTGAGCCGCCCGACTAACAAACATAATTGTAGGCATCATCGATGATTGCCAGAATTCAATATATTTTCTTGAATATTATTATGAATAAAATATATAAATAAGTTGAACTAACATACGAATCATTTAGTTTGTTCGATTTGGTCATAAAGTAAGTGTAAAATCATCGATTAATTATTAACCAAAATGAATCCAGGATAAACAAAAATCAGGGATATAGTACCATGTACTTAACTCGGTTGTTTCTGTTAATCAAACTTTGAATGTTTTCAGGTTAAGCTTAAAGCACGAAACTTTTATTGATGAACCGTTACCAATACATTCAGTTTGCTGTCATAAATATTCCCATTCGTCATATGAATATTTCAATCATTGTTTTGTATGTTTGGATTGACCTCATTTTTGGTTAAATATTATAGTTTTTCTTTTTACCCAACCGGCGGTGGCTTCAATTATATTTTTTGTTGGTTTTTTGTTGGTTTTTTTTTAGCTTCCCCCGTTCTGGTATTGTTGAGTTAAGCCTTTATTTACTGCAAATGGAACAAATGTAACTGTTACGTGCAACTGCCACAGCTGCTTCTGCTGCTGTTGCAGCTATTGCATTTTGCAAAGTGAGTCTTTGACAAACATAAATCTGGTCATCATTCACAATTTGAGCGGACCCCAAAGACCTCCAGATGACAACAGCAACAACAAACCAACAAAAAATGAACACAAAATGGCTAAAAGAAGAATGCAACAACAACGACAACAACATGGAGAAAACACGTTTACGTTTGCATATGATGCCAGCAAATTTTTTGTCAACGTGCGGCAATTAAATATGCAACGACCAAGATTTACTGATTCAGACACAGATTCAAATGGCGTCTTCACATGCGCCCCTGGCTACCATTTTTAGCCGTTCAACCTTTCAACTTCAACCTAAACTGATTGTGGGGCATTAATGTTGTGCATTATTTTGGCTTTGCGTTGTATAGTTTGCATCACACACACATGCACACGCACACGTACACACGCAGAAGTCCAACGTAATGTGCATAAATCAAGTGCGGAGAGACCCCTCCCATTGCCATATATACATATACTCGGAAATTGAGACGGTGGCTGTTGCCTAGATGGCCTAGTCATTTGTTTAAGGATTTCAGCAGCCAGCTGTTGTCTGTAGTCCAGCAGAGGGAGAGAGTAAGAGCCACAGAAAAAATGGTAGGTACTTGGCCAGCTGGCAGCTGCCTCCATAACAAGTCGAGTTGAGTTGAGTTGAGTTGAGTTAAGCTAAAGATTTTTGCCGCATTTATAGCCGAGGCAAATTCACATGCTGTGCTCGTCAAATTGATATATGTTGGCATTCGTTCATTTCTTTCATTCTCTACTTGATGCGTATACGTAATATTGTTACAATTAATGAGAATATAGACAAAAGCACTTAATCCACCCACCCGTTTAGCTTTCGTTTAACTTGGCGACTTTATCTCATATCCTAGTTTAATACTTGCCTCTTTCTCTCTTTCTCTGTTGGCCAAACAGTTTGGCTCTCTCTGTTCGCTCTTTTAGTTAAATTGTCTGTGTGTGTGTGTGTGTGTGTGTGTGCTGCTATGATATCGTAGTTTTCCAGTTAGCTCCGAGTATCCGGTGTTGGCGCCACATTCTCGCAGCCAAAGGCAACCGAAGGCAACAGCAGCTGACAGGCACAGTTGGGGAATACTGCGCGTACGTGCCGTTGCCTTTGCTTGAATTTTAAGTACACTTGCCGTCATAAAAAATGCACCAAAATGCGCATTTGTGACAGCAAAGCTGTACAGCTTCGTATAGCAAGGGGTTAACGGGTTTGTGAGCAGGCCAAAACAGTTTTCATATTATTTTATTTTGGTTGCTTTTTGTTGTTGTTGTTGTTGCTGTTGTTGTTGTGCATAAGCAACGCCAATTGAACTTCAAAAGCAGCAAGCAAATGCCACAAAAAAGATATTATATTTATTTGTGGTCTAAAATGATTTTAAATGTGAATCGCATGGGATTTTTGAATTACAATTGTACGATAAGCTAAATGAAAATGATATCAAATCAGATTGATTGTCGATTTGATACATTTTCAAAGCAATTAATCGGATTAAACTACAACAACAAGAAGCTCAAAAACTATTGAATTTCTCAATGCCAAATACAAACTCTATAAACCTTTTAACAAATAACGGATTTAATGCACATCTTAGATGCACATCACTAGCTGATTTGGCACCATGTTTGGTGGCTCTAGCTTAAAAACAGTTTAAAATATAGGAGATTCCGATTTTACAAGGCGGCGACGGAAGTGGGAGTGGCTTAAAAGTTTTTGATGCAGTTTTTTGGAAGATGCCAGAAGCTATATCCCTACCAAATTTGATAACTCCAGCTTAAAAGGATGTAGGCATTAAGTAGATTTATCGGTTATCGAATTTATCGATTTCCCATTGGCGTAGTTGCACAATATCGACGCTTAGTCTGTACCGCCCATTGAAACAAATATTTTTCAAGTTTCGAAAAAAGACAAAATCAATATTCCCTTTGCCCTATAGAGCATAAAAATATAATTAAAAAGATAAATGATAAACAACAAAAAAAACAAACCACATAAACATGTTTCTATATAAATTACCAGCTATAAAAGAAATGTAGTTGAAATTGTTATTAAAATGCTTCAAACTTTTCAAAGCCATTGTAAAGTCAAATGAAATAATATTCATGATTTTGCGGCAACCACAACATAACAACATAACAATTAGCATATTCGTATTTAATTTGTGCATTCAATTTCTCTTTTGGTAGAAGAAAAAAAATTGGTGTAATTTAATTTAAAGCCTGCAGGCAAAAGCAAATGCCACAGGCAAAGATATCAACGAGCAACGAGCAACGAGCGAAGGCAGGCTGACAGGACGACTATCTGAAGCGAGGCGAAGCTGTTGCTGAAGTTGCAGCCGGAGCGCTTCCTTGTTTTGATTTATGCGTCCACTGATTCCAAATTCACATAAAATGCCATGCAACGTAATTCTTGGTCCACACTTTCTCTCTCTCTCTCTCTCTATAGCTTTCTTTCTCTCTCTCTCTCTTTCAGCTAGAGAGTCTGGCTGGACCAGCAAAATTATTAGCAACATCAACGCCAACAACGTTCGTTGCGTTGGTTGTCCATGCGGCCGCACACCAACTGAGGTGAGCTGTTGGCGGTTTTTGTGGCCAACAACAAAACATCCCCAAGCCCCCCACCACCATCCATCTACCCACTTACTGCACGCACGCTGTTATCTTTATGGCTGCGTGCGCGAGGCCCTGGGCCTCGTTTAGTATTTCTAATTTTTGCTTTTGACCATCAACAAATTTAAAGCCAATTTGAACTTAACAATTTTGTTGCTATAAAAATCATTTCGATATGCTTTTTGGCTGTTGTTGTTTTTGTTGTCATTTGTATTAAACTGATGGCTTATTCGGTGTTATAAGCCAACAACTTCTGCTTCTTCTTGTTGTTGTTGTTGTTGTGGTGTGTGTGTGTGAGTGACACTTATATATTTTTGGTGCCCTTCGGGCTCAAGTTTTTATTGCGCGATGTGGTTTGAAACAGTTTTGTCAGTTTTGTCTGTCGAGTCGCTCGCTCGAGCACTTATTAAATGCTGTGTTGCAAGTTGCAACTAAGCTGTTTTGCAGTTGCCCGCACTCGGCCCGGGCGGGTTCAATGGCCCGCGGCAAAAGATTGCTGTGCGCATAACAAAAAAAAAAAGTGCCAAAACAAAAAGTAACTCATACGCCGCGTGTGCCAGCCAGCGCCCAGGCACACAATGGCAGCGACAATGTCCGTTGGGTTCGGTGTTCAGTTGTTGTTTTGGTATCATTTTTTTTGTGTTTTGTTGGCTTTTTTTTTTCGTGCCATGCAATCTCCGCTACTTCTCGTCGTCTGCAGCGGAAGTTCGGGGTGTTGATAGAGCGGAAGCTGTGATAGTTGTACCGCAGCTCCTGTGCTCTGTTGCTTCTGATTGCGTTGTTGTTGTTGTTCTCCACTCAAAAGTCATTGGGGGGACGGGCTGTTGGTTGCTTTTTGTTGTCGCGTCGCGTGCGAAATTCTCTCTCGGCCGGTTTATTTGTTGCCACACGTTGCAATTCGGCATCATTTTCTCGCAATTTTCGCCATGTTTTTTATTTGTGGTGGAAGAGCATTGCGCCGACCACCCACCCAACCACCCACCCACCTTACCGCTCTCAACTTCAACTGACCAACAAAATTGTTGTTGGTGTGCATTTTATCTTTATTTTGTTGGTGTTTTTTTTTGTTTTTTTTTTTTGCAAGCGCTGCGTAAGCGCCAACTTTTTTACAATTCTTCTTGTTGTGTGTCGGTGTGTGTGTGTGTGAATTTTTGTTGTTGTTGCTTTTTTACTTTTGGCAGCGCCATAAATATGCAGTGGAATTTTATTTTAATTTTCTTTGCTGGCCGTTGTTCTCATTGTTGTTGTTGTTGTTGTTTTTGTATTACACTCGAAAGACATGCACAAAGGACAAATTGGAAAAGTTTTCTACAGTTTTACACACACACACACACTCACACACACACACAGACGTGTTGTAGCCAAAAGTTTTGAGCAGGAGCTGCATGGAATTCTCGTAGAAAGTTCGTCCAATGACATTGATAATATTATTAACCGAAATATATATACACATACATATCCATACGTATCCATATATCCACGCAGCTTTGTAAAACCACTTAACAGTTCCAGCCCCGCCTTCGCCCTTCTGCTGCCTGACATAGACGCTTAACACTTTTAAATAGATTTATACTAACCAAATTCAAGTGGTTAATTCAAGACCGCAACAAACTGTAGCAATAAATGTCTTTAAAGCCATTGTTGTAAGTAAGATAAATAAAGTATATGTATATGTTGTATATATACATATAAAAGTTGTTTGTTTTTTCTGTACATTTCGTTATGCTATTCGCGTTTCTATTGTTCGTTGTCGCTGATTTCGCAACACTTATTCAACGGTCAACTTTTTTTTACGAGTTGTCTGTTGCACCAAATATTTGGCCACAGCAAAGCGCAATATTTATATTTTAGCGGTTTTATTTTTAACCGCTCTGTGCTGTTGTTGTTGTACTTTTGCACTCTTGCAATAAAAAACGAGTTGAGCTGCACTTGGCGGTTGGGTTGTGGGTGGGTTGGTTGAAAAAAAAATTGCTTGTTTCATTATTTTAAATGCCCGTTGGAGCAATAAAAATAATAATGAAGGCGGTTTGCGAGTGAATATTAAAAGGCATTTACCATTTGGCTGCGCTCAGCTCAAAGACGCCCAGCGTCTGGTTGGAAGAGTTTTAATTACGAGACATAATAAAATCCTCTTGATTTATACGCTTGAAATGGCAAGTGCAAAGCGTTTTTTTTTTTTTTTTGAGAGAGGGGTGGATTGGCGTTGTAAGACAGGGAGCACCTGTCAAATGCAATGCCAACATGTTTGTGTGGCAAATGTGACAGCAGCAGTCAAAAAGGGAATGGGAAGAAGAACTACTTGATGACAGCAAGCAGCTGCCGTCAATTGCCAGCACAATGCAATTGAAAATGCGCGTCTGTCATACATGGCGTATGAGTTATGCAAACAGCTACAGCGCAAAACCAAGCCGAACTAACACAGCCCTCGGGCTGCCAAAGTACCCGCATCTATGCGTTTGTGAAGCGATTTAATCGCCAGCCGATACGACAGATATAGCACACAGACAGAGAGACAGACAGACAGACAGACAGGGAGAGGGAGTAGAGTACGAGAAAGAGATATATATATATATAGAACACTTGTGCAACAACTGAGCGAAGGATGAGGCAGGACAAAATGCCGCTTGTCAATACTGAACATATTGAAATTGCATTTGACATGTAATCGAATAACCGAGTGCTTGCAATTTGCCTGCTTATCACGCTGGCTGCACTTAAAGGGCACAAAATAGTTAACTTCGTTGATAATGTGTGTGTGTGTGTGTGTGTGTGTGTGTGTGTTTGCTTCTTTTTGTGGTGCACCAAACAAATAACCTTACATATCTTTTGTCATTTGATTTTGTGTTGCAAAATGGGTTTAAAGTTTTTGTTTGTTGCTTTTGCTTCAACTTAAACTTTTAAAACTTTTTTTTTTGGAATTTTCAATTCTCAAATGTTAAATTATCAGTTCGATTTTGTGTTGAATAATCGAAATTGAAGCCTAACATTTTTAGTTTCGATTTAACAAAAATCTTTATTAAATTTAAATATTTATTTTTTTATCAAGTTTCGATTATTTGGAAATTGCCAAGCAAATCGACTCAAGTACAAGTACAAAAGCAAAATTCACATCAACAGCTGTTGTTGCAGTGTAAAAATCATCAATCTTGACAATTCTTGCTACACACACACACACACACACACACACATGAAACATCAAACAAGTGCGGGTGGCGGGGGAGGCAAGCGTATGGCAAATGCGTTAAATGTCGCTTATCATGATATATTCAGATATATACACACACACATACATGCACACACACACATATATGGAGACTAGCACACGTGCTAAGGCAGTGACATAGCAGCAATGTGGCACTTAGGCAAACATGCAACGCCTGCAGCATATTTCCAATTCAAATTGCGAATATTGCAACAAATTTCAGCCAGTGAAGAACCCAACATTGCCTAACCCCAACCCCAACCCCACCCTCCCCCACCCCACAGCATAGTGGAGAATATATGTGCGAATAGAAAAATAAAAAGAAACGAAAATCAACTGCAAAATATACGCTCAATTTCGTTTTTAGTTTTTCGTTTTGTTTTCTGCTATGAGCGACGTTTGCAATTTTTTGATCAATGCCTGAATTGCCTGCTGAGGATTTTAAGAGCGAGAAAGAGAGAGAGAGAGGGGAGGCACAGGGCAAGTGGATGCACAGGGCGAAAACTGCTAGTATTTGATGCTTTCATGCACCTTAAATTTAACCATAAAAATATCATATTCTTTATCTGCATTAACAGCAAAGCCAATAAAGCCAAGGGTCCTTCTTTCTGGATTTTTCTTTTAGATCTAAAGAATCGACACTTGAGATATAAAGTCCCCAATACATAAATCAGATCAAGTTTGTTTAAACCATGAATGAATCCTTTCTTTAGTGATTGCTATCAAAATTGCAACATAATATTGATTAGCTGTGAAAATTTTATGAAATTCTGTCAGGTAACACCGAAGATAAAGTAAACTCGGGTTTAGTGTAGGATTAATGTTTGAGTTCAACTTTTTATTAACTTGCTTTAAGGATTTTATGGCCATTTGAACTGCCATTTCTTGATTCAATGCCATTTGCACATAAATTTAACTCAACTTTTTTTGTCTCAGTGCACAAATGCAGCTAGATTTTTAAGGATGGTCGTTGGTTAGTAGCAGTTATTGCGTGTGTATGTATGTGTATGTTTGTGTGTGTGTGTGTGTGCTTGGGTTTTTGAAAGCACGTTTGGCTGTGGGCGTCGCAGCTGCACTTGCGGCAATCATCGCAATCGCACGGAATCAATTTTTGTGAAATGTTGCATGCGGTGCCTTTGCATTGCCATGTTGCAGCTGTTGCAATAGCCATAATCCCGTCAACAACACCCATCCCAGCACCCAGCCGCCAGCCCCCTTACTATTACATTTTCAAGTGCTCTGTTTGTTTTTGTGTGTGTTTGTGTTTGTGTGTGTGTGGTTGTGTGTGTTTGTGTGTGCACATGCTCATGTTTACAGCAAGTGACTTCAAATTGATGTTTATAAAGTTGTCGTTGCCAGTCACTGAGTCAAAGTTGTCAACATGCCACAAGCCACGATTGGAGTCGGTTGACTCACTGAGAGTCTAAAGAATCTAGGATAAACGAGCCAGAGAGAAAGGAGTACAGCATTCGAGTTTTGAGGCCAAATGCTGTTTACTTTACTTTAGCTTGGCTTTTTATTACAATATCTCTCCTTCTCTTTCGCTCTCGAATGGTAAAGGCTGTCGGTAACAATAATAACAACTGCAACAGTTACTTTGTTGCTAGTTTTTGTGGGCTTTTGACTGCGCTGCGAGCCAAAATTTATTACTTCTTTAACCATAGTTGATGCTCTTTGACAAACTTATATTGAATGGACCCAGGTCTCGTTAGGCAAACTAAGCAAAAAGCAGCTACTGTCCCCCCTCTAATGAGATGAGAAGCCAAAGTTTACGATAATGCCACCACTGACAAAGTATTCGTAAGTGGCATTCACGAATTTGCGCAAAGTGCGCAACTCACATCAAAGTTTATTGAATTCAACAAACAACAACAACAACAATAATAACAACAGCATGCCTGCCATTTTTATTCAAATAAATCACAGCTTATTGTGAACCTCTCAGCGAATGCTTTCTTGCTTATTAACTATTAACTGAAAGAATAAAAAACTCTTACCAAGCTTCACAAAACAAAGACAGTGAAAATACTGCAGTCGAAAGACACCTGAAGAGAACAAAGGGCCGACAGGTAGAGAAAGTTTGATGCACAATTATGGGGGGGATTTTCGGTTTTAAAGTGCAGGTGGCAGTGGGGCGGTGTTTAGGACATGGCATCACAGATTTAAATGCAGATCTTTGAGGAAAGTAACCAGCTATCTTTGAAGTTCAAATTTAAAGTGCCCTTAGCTGTTGAAATCAGAGAAATAAGTTTATTTTATTGATTTGAGCCTCGAATTGTATGGACTTGTTATCGACATCGCAGTTTCTTAGACGGCGTAGCCCTCCTATATTGATAGTTTTGCCTGACGCAGACATGAACCAAGAATTTTTACAAAGTTTCACTAAAAGTCCAAGAAACGCTCGAAATCGTTTCAACAGTGACAACATTTCGCGCAACGATGCTTCGATGCCTGAATGCCTGTTTCGGATGCTTTACCTTACCTACGCCAACCAACCCTCATCTTAACCCGCACACGTGCACCAAAATGCAATCAAATAAACAAATTGCCAGTCGTCAGAATCAGCAGTATACACCCATCAGAGCTATCCAGCTATCCATTCAAACAGTTATCAGCTTTCAACAACAACAACAACAGCAACAATTTGTGGCAGGCACAGGCAACAGTTTAAGTTCGACGAGTGGCATCAAGCAGTGGCAAATGTTGTTACTACGCTGCGTATGCGTAATAAAAACTTGAAACGATATCTTGCCAGAAAGTAAAAACGAATCAAGTATTTAATCTGCCATTTGTACATTGCAATGTTGATATTACTTATTTAATTATTATTTAATTTCTCATGTTTGCATTTAATTATGGCTTAAATCAAGCAACTTTCTAAAGTTTTGAATAATTCAATTGAAAAGTTTAATTATTCTGATACCGTCGCTTTTATTCTACATACAGACGGACAGACATCAAATCGACTGTTGTTTCGGATCAAATATATATATATATATATATTGATTAATATATTCCTTATATGGGATTCGAGTTGCATTCCTTCTGCCCGTTACCTTCTTTTAATAACAATACAATTAACCGAATTGTCGAGACATATTAATTTGATTGTGTATTAACTTTTGATCATTTATGCCAGTTTCGAGAAGTGTGTCGTAAGAACAGTAGGCCATGTATTATTATACTACACATAGCTTTGTTTATTCCAGCACAAGCAATAATAAATAAAAATTTGATATCTACAAAATTTTTTTTTTTTGGTTATTAAGCCCAATCGCATATTTGCGCTTTAAACACAAAACAGTTCAACACAATTAAAACAATAAAAACATGGCTTCAACGGTAGGCAACTTTTCTAAAATGAGACTCGAAATTATGGAGCGTCCGCTGCCAGATCAGCTTCTAATGAAGCTTGCGGATGGAGCTTTTCGGTTTGTGTTCCCTCAATACAAAAAGATTTACAAGGCGGTTCCAATTGAATCATCCGAAAAATCACGCTGGTGCCCAAGTGCCTTCTCTGTCGTATTAACGATCTTGGTAGTGGCTTTTGTCATTGCTTTGTATTTCAGTTACAAACAAGAAAAGGTAAGTCAGTAAAATTGTTTTACAACATACATATATGTTTGTATATGGACCATCACCATTAGGATCGCTTGAAGCTGTGGTATAGTAAAACCGTCAAACGAATTAAGTTCCCGATCAAAATATCAATAGTTAAGAATAAAGAGACAGTAGAGAACAACAGCGAACCAATGCTCGTAGCTGGAGTCCGTGAAAACCCAGCTGAACAGCCAATGGTAAGTTAATAAAATCGTGCCTCGATATATATTTTATAATGAACAATTACCATGTCAATGGAATAAAGCGAGATGAACGGGTCTTGCAAGGACCAAATGGTTTTTATCCAAGTGCTGTCCAACAGCTAGATGAAGGGGTCTTGGAAGGACCAAATGGTTTTTATCCAAGTGCTGTCCAACAGCTAGATGAAGGGGTCTTGGAAGGACCAAATGGTTTTTATCCAAATGCTGTAGAACAGCAAGATGAACGGGAATTGGAAGGACCAAATGGTTTTTATCCAAATGCTGTAGAACAGCTATATGAAGGGGTCTTGGAAGGACCAAATGGTTTTTATCCAAATGCTGTAGAACAGCAAGATGAACAGGAATTCGGAGGACCAAATGGTTTTTATCCAAATGCTGTAGAACAGCTAGAAGAACTGGTCTTTGGAGGACCATATGGTTATGATACAAGTGCTGTCCAACAGGTAAGTTTTTTATATATGGTATCACTATATATAATCACCTTATTAATATGTTTGACAAATAGAACGCGGCAGTGGATCATTTGAGATCAATGCGGCTACCTAGGATAATAGACGGAACTAGAAGTTCCGAGTTTTCGTCAAACACTGTTATAATTCGACGTCCTTGCATCCAGTTAAAGGTAAGTTGGTAACATCGTATCACTATATCACTATACATATATTTTGATGGGAACTTTTATGAAAGGAACAGAAGGAAGTAGCATTCCAAAATCCGATATCTGAGTCCCGGAACATAGATTTTTGTTCGGTATCTGACTTTGAACCAATGAGCGATGATGACGATGACGACCTAGTGAACCCTATGCCCGGAACATCTAGCGAAATCCTATTCACAAATACCAAGAAAAAGCCGACTAAGTCTAGAAGTGTACCAAGTGTACCTAAAAGCCTCCCAAAACCACGAAAATCATTATCAACAACTAATACTCAACGCACTAAAACCAACAACAACAGAAAGAAGTCTCGTAGCAGCGAACCTAAAGCTAAACTTTGGCTACCGTAAGTTGGATATCATACAACCAACAACAATCCATTAAAAACTGTTAACAAATGTTAAATTTTTATGTTAAGCCTAAAATGGCACCAAATTAAATTGAAATAAGTGTTAATCTACAACTTTTATTTAACCGATAATAGTTGAAGTCAAGAATTGTCACAAGGTTATTCTTGTACTTGTATGAAACAAGTGAGAACGTTTCTTTCGCGAAATCCAACACAAAGTAATGAAATTATACAGAAATATGAAATGCAGCTAAACGACTTTAACTGTCAATCAAAGCATATAGAAAATGCTTTTCTTTCGATATTCTGTATGTTGAATTGCAATCTTACAATTCATACAAATGGACTTGACATCAGAAATGCCAAAAGTAATTCACTGCTATATAGTTTGTTGAGCTAATTTGACTTTGAACACAAGGTGGCAACAGCGATAATGGCTGCCGCAGAGCACAGAGAACACACGAGTCTGTGGCAACATCTGTTTGGTTGGGTTTGGTTTGGTTTGGTTTGGTTTGGTTTGCTGTTCAGTTCAGTTTCGTTCCGCTTGAGTTCTATTCTATTCCGTTGGCATTGTGTCGTAAAAACAGTAGGCCATGTATTATTATACTACACTTTGCTTTGTTTATTCCAGCACAAGCAATAATAAATAAAAATTTGAAATCTAGAAAATATTTTTTTTTTTGGTTATTAAGCCCAATCGCATATTTGCGCTTTAAACACAAAACAGTTCAACACAATTAAAACAATAAAAACATGGCTTCAACGGTAAGCAACTTTTCTAAAATGAGACTCGAAATTATGGAGCGTCCGCTGCCAGATCAGCTTCTAATGAAGCTTGCGGATGGAGCTTTTCGGTTTGTGTTCCCCCAATACAAAAAAATTTACAAGGCGGTTCCAATTGAATCATCCGGAAAATCACGCTGGTGCCCAAGTGCCTTCTCTGTCGTATTAACGATCTTGGTAGTGGCTTTTGTCATTGCTTTGTATTTCAGTTACAAACAAGAAAAGGTAAGTCAGTAAAATTGTTTTACAACATACATATATGTATGTATATGGACCATCACCATTAGGATCGCTTGAAGCTGTGGTATAGTAAAACCGTCAAACGAATTAAATTGCCGATCAAAATATCAATAGTTAAGAATAAAGAGACAGTAGAGAACAACAGCGAACCAATGCTCGTAGCTGGAGTCCGTGAAAACCCAGCTGAACAGCCAATGGTAAGTTAATCAAATCGTGCCTCGATATATATTTTATAATGAACAATTACCATGTCAATGGAATAAAGCGAGATGAACGGGTCTTGGAAGGACCAAATGGTTTTTATTCAAGTGCTGTCCAACAGCTAGATGAAGGGGTCTTGGAAGGACCAAATGGTTTTTATCCAAGTGCTGTCCAACAGCTAGATGAAGGGGTCTTGGAAGGACCAAATGGTTTTTATCCAAATGGTGTAGAACAGCAAGATGAACGGGTCTTGGAAGGACCAAATGGTTTTTATCCAAATGCTGTAGAACAGCTATATGAAGGGGTCTTGGAAGGACCAAATGGTTTTTATCCAAATGCTGTAGAACAGCAAGATGAACAGGAATTCGGAGGACCACATGGTTATTATCCAAATGCTGTAGAACAGCTAGATGAACTGGTCTTTGGAGGACCATATGGTTATGATACAAGTGCTGTCCAACAGGTAAGTTTTTTATATATGGTATCACTATATATAATCACCTTATTAATATGTTTGACAAATAGAACGCGGCAGTGGATCATTTGAGATCAATGCGGCAACCTAGGATAATAGACGGAACTAGAAGTTCCGAGTTTTCGTCAAACACTGTTATAATTCGACGTCCTTGCATCCAGTTAAAGGTAAGTTGGTAACATCGTATCACTATATCACTATACATATATTTTGATGGGAACTTTTATGAAAGGAACAGAAGGAAGTGGGATTCCAAAATCCGATATCTGAGTCCCGGAACATAGATTTTTGTTCGGTATCTGACTTTGAACCAATGAGCGATGATGACGATGACGACGATGACGACCTAGTGAACCCTATGCCCGGAACATCTAGCGAAATCCTATTCACAAATACCAAGAAAAAGCCGACTAAGTCTAGAAGTGTACCAAGTGTACCTAAAAGCCTCCCAAAACCACGAAAATCATTATCAACAACTAATACTCAACGCACTAAAACCAACAACAACAGAAAGAAGTCTCGTAGCAGCGAACCTAAAGCTAAACTTTTTCTACCGTAAGTTGGATATCATACAACCAACAACAATCCATTAAAAACTGTATACAAATGTTAAATTTTTATGTTAAGCCTAAAATGGCACCAAATTAAATTGAAAAAAGTGTTAATCTACAACTTTTATTTAACCGATAATAGTTGAAGTCAAGAATTGTCACAAGGTTATTCTTGTACTTGTATGAAACAAGTGAGAACGTTTCTTTCGCGAAATCCAACACAAAGTAATGAAATTATACAGAAATATGAAATGCAGCTAAACGACTTTAACTGTCAATCAAAGCATATAGAAAATGCTTTTCTTTCGATATTCTGTATGTTGAATTGCAATCTTACAATTCATACAAATGGACTTGACATCAGAAATGCCAAAAGTAATTCACTGCTATATAGTTTGTTGAGCTAATTTGACTTTGAACACAAGGTGGCAACAGCGATAATGGCTGCCGCAGAGCACAGAGAACACACGAGTCTGTGGCAACATCTGTTTGGTTGGGTTTGGTTTGGTTTGGTTTGGTTTGCTGTTCAGTTCAGTTTCGTTCCGCTTGAGTTCTATTCTATTCCGTTGGCATTGCTATCAACTGCGGACAGGTGTAGGTCGTTTAACTAGCACCTAGCACCAGCACTTAGAACTCAGCATGCAACGTGCAACGTGCAACATGCAGTATGCATGATGGCAGCGCTTAAAGCTTCACCTAAATTATTCAATGGAGGCAAAACACTTGATGTCCTAATAGTGTTTACATGCCTGCTTATAATGCCGTGAATGGCAGCGATAATGCATTTAAGAGTCGGCGATGGCTGTTGCATGTTGCAGGTTGCAGGTAGCGGCAAAGTTAAAGCAAATGCAATCGCCGCACTTTGGTGTGCTTTGAATCAGTTCTCTGTCGCTGTTCGGGGGCCAATTCCATATGCATCCGTGTGGTGTCTCTTTAGTTTTGTCGCTGTGTTTGTCTGTCCGTATAAAAACCGCTGCAACAGCTATTTTTTTTTTTTTAGTTTTGAATGCATTTCGCTTAGCAATGAGAATAAAGCTGACAGCACTTGCATCTCAAAACATATGCTGTGTTTTGGCAAAAACATGATAATTTGTTATGTTTCAAGGTTTTTTGATTGAAAAATAAATTCAAGCTTTTACCAAATATTACTTAAAGAGTTTGGCGATGCTGGTCGAACACACAAAGCTTTTAACAAAGTGTTTCAAGTGGAAAATGCATTAAATTAGTAAAGAAGTTTTCAGCAAGTTTGAGTTTCTCTTGCTTTGTTTGTCTGTCTTGTTTTTGAAAGCGAATAGTCAGATTGAATATCTTAAGCTATGCTAAATCCAGTTCCAGTTGTGAGTACCCAGCTTTAAACTTGAGAGCAAATTGTTGTTTTACTTTTAACATCCCGAACAAACATTGACACAAAATTAGCACCGATAAAGGCGAACGACTTGCCTCGTTTTCCCGATGTTAACTGACGAATGGGCAAATATGTACAGCATTGTGGGCCAAAGAGTAGGTGGGATTCATGAGATGAAATCAAATAAAGAAGGAGTTGCCACTACCTGATCGGTGTTGCATTTGACCAAAAAAACAAACAAAGAATGAAAGAAAGAAAGAATGAATGAATGAATGAAAGAAAGAAAGAAACTGTACTCGCATTGAGCTTAATTGATTGTTTGATAAATTGATTGGCGAATGAATTGTTAATGCAAGATAAACTAACAAACAATGCTGAGCGCTGCCACCTGCTGAAAAATGGCTGCCACATCAACTTAAGAGTGTAAACGTTAACGTTTTACGTACACGGAAATGAAAGCTACGAGCTGGCAAGATGTCGCACCCGATATCCAACACCTGATAAGCAATACCCAGCTACTACTAGCTTCAGCTCCTGGTCGAGGGAAGCGTCCACTTTGCTGCTTCAGTGAGTGCTGCGCAAGATTGCGGGCTGACGTCGTCGGATGGGCGGGTGTCTGATGCTGGACCAATTAGTCGACTGTCACCGTCACCTGTCAGCAGCAAACAGCGACACAAATGGCGAAGGCGAATCGTAACAATGACAACAGCAGCAGCAGCAGCACCAGCAGCAGCACCAGCAGCAGGCAGTCGAGGCAAGGCAACATGTTCAAGTCGAGCGTAGCATTAAGTTGTGGGCGGGGGGCAACGCTCTTAAAGTTGCGGCTCACAGACAAACCGCTGAATACAAATGGCTTTTTTTTTGCAGGTGAAGCTACTACTATGAACAGAACACAATTGCATTTGCCTGGGCTAGATGTCAGCCATCTGCTCATTTATACCCTTTCTCCATACTCCGGCTACTTGTTCTTCTCCTACTCTGCTCATCAGCATCAACTGGCTGTGCAATTAAAAAGAATGCCATGTCAGAGATAACCAACAGCAACAGCAACAACACTGGCACCGTCACGTGCCTGAACACACACACACACACACAGAGAAAGCATAAATGGTTGCTGCTGATGTTGTCACCGTTACAATTATTTCGACAGCCATCTTGTCGCCTGACCGTCATCACCACTTTTTACCCCGCCCAACATCGTGCCACCCAGGTCATCGGCCCAAACAATGCCAGCAACGAGTAAGCCAGCACTGACGAGTGCACGTTCTCTCTCCCTTTCTTTCGTCCGGTTAATTTTTCTCCCTTTGACACCCAAAAAAATTATGAGCCCCAATCTATTTTTCCGTTTGTGTTCTAATGGATCTGCAGCACACCTCCAAATGCTTGTCAAACGGTCATCTTTTCGACAAGCATTGGCATCATAATTGAACTTTGGTTTTGACTTGAACTTGTCTTATTGAGACTGGTATTAAATCAAATCGGGAAAGCTAAAATGATATGTAATTGATTTATAAAGACTTTTAAATGCATCGGTTTATTAAATATAGAAATTGTGTAGTTTTTGTACGGAATGCCGAAGCGATTTAAAGCTTGAAATTATATTCCAAGTAATTGGTCCAAAACTCTGGTTTGCAGTCGCTTGTTAACTGTAAATGAGAGATTCATTAAATCAAAATAAAGCATACGTTGGCATCGAGCAAATTGGGTTTCGCTCATTGCATATAAATGCAGAATATTTAGTTTCATATTCATGAGATTCATGAATATTAGATGTACATTTTGTCTGGACGATGATATCTTTGGATATGAATGAATGTGTGTGTCGAGGATACTGCAGCCCATTCCATTTGTATTATAAACCCAAACATACAGTTGCTAATGAGCACATAAATGTGAATGTGAATTCAGAATAGAAGGTTTGCGAATACCGGCATACCGATATGTTTGGCAAGGACATCGAGTGAATATGTATGTAGATAACCTTATCTAAATATGTATATTAAATCTAAGGCCATCTATCTTAGATGCTTAACAATTATAACTTTAACTGTAATCAAGGATATAATGAATATAATGAATTCTGATTATAGGGTATGTTAGCATTGAGAGTATACTGTCGGCGTTCGAAATTACGAGCACAACGCCAAATGCTGGCAAACAATTGGTTTTCATTTTTGCATTTTTCTTTTTTTTCGTCTTATTTTCTTGCCATTTGCACCGGGCAGTTTTCAGTTATCCACTCGATGGCGGTGCTGTGTTGGCCATGGCTTTTAGCCTGTGGCCCCAACCAATAGCTAAAGTCAAAATGGTTAACTGGTTGCTGCTCTGAACCAGTTCTTGCTGCCAGGCAGTTGGCCAAACTACTTCAAGTTTAGCTTCAGTTGGGGTGTGTATTTATAATGAGTCGGAAACAAAAGTACAATGAAATTGATTCAATTGAAAAAAGCATTTAATAATCCCATAAAGTCAAGCTTTTAATATAAATTTCATTTAACATGAATCGGATCACGCTTTGTTGGGCCAAGACCTTTCAGACATCAACTCAGGCGTAATTCGTGTTGCCAGTTGCTGTGGAAACAGTTAACATACATTTTTTGGCTTGGCTTCTATTTGGGCTGCCATCTGCACTTGGCAATGGCCTAAGTACTTGGCTTGAAAGCTCCTTCTTTCAACATTCCGCAACACACTTTTTAATGGCCAAAAAGCGATTGAATGCTCCAATTCGAATTCATAATAAAGCGCATCAATTGCCATCAATTAAAGAAACTTTGTTGGCAAAAGCGAATTACAGAACTGTCTTCACTCTTCACCGGCTAGTTGGCTGTTGATTTTTAATCGATTTGACGTAAGGAGCTGCTACAAAAGACAAACCTCAAAAATGTGTGTGGAAAACTTAACTGAATTTAATTCATAATACGCCCTGTGGGCATTCGAAAGACAACTGGGAAAGCTTACACTTGGCAAAACAACAATTAAAAATAGAATGGGGAAGCACATATATATATATATATATATGCATGTAAGGTTTTGAGTGTTGTGTGTTGCCATTTGCGCTGACTTATGCGAACATCAAAATACTTAAATCTTTGTTTATCTCCCTGCGGTAATGTGTTGCTATGCATGTGCTGAAATTAGCAAAATTATAGCTACTTATACGGCTAAGAGTTTGCTAAGACATATTTGTGAACACATTTCGACGCAGTCATTAAAATGCTTAATGCGAGTTGGCATTGGTCGACGCCTTCTGCAGTCAAATAATTGCCAAACAGTTGAACAATGTCCCACATAGTATGAATGCCCTGTAGCCAAGCATTTGAGCGAAAGTATACACTAACATACTATATAGAGTAAAAAAAGGTGCAAGTTAGTTTATCATTAAAGTCCGACAAGCATTTAAAAGCATATTTCATTTGTTTTTTTAGTGCTCAATAAATAATAAACCGAATAATTCTAAAATTTATTTGCACAAAATGCTGAATAATGTGTGGCTCTACAATTTTAATTTGTCAATTATCCCGAGGGCATGACATACACAGTATATATATATATATATATAGTTTATCAGCGTCAGAATGCTTAATAAATTAATTCACCTGCTTTGGTTGCTGCAGCAATAAAATGTGGCTGATCCCAATGGAAACCACCCACTATTGATTTAGTAGTACTTGTGGCATATTCTAAGGGGTATCTATTAGTCACCCTCATCTATGCCAAACACACACACATACACACAGCCCTCTCCATACATTGCTGTCTGCTTGCTCAATAAATATCGTATATAAATTTAAATTCAATTGTATATATTTTATTTTTTTTTCTGCAATTTCTTTACCCTTCCCAACTCTTGCCACGACATGTTAGTGTCATTTATTTATACACATTTGACTGTCTCGCTTGCACCTACATCATGTTCGTGGATGTGGGTGTTTTATTTATTATTTACATATCCGTTTACGTTTATTTATACAAAATTGCTTTTTGTTCGCTTGCTAACGAATCTTTTTCGCTTCGTTCTTGCCAAATATGTGTCGCTTAATATGTGCATGTGTTTGTGTGTGTGTGTGTGTGTGTCTACATACATGCATATATATATTTTTTATTATTCACTTTAAGTGTATATATATTTTGCCTTCATAATTTTTGGCCAAAACTGCATGGATTTCCATACAAAATTCCCATGTGGTCAGAACTTTTTCTTTTTTCTTTCTCTTTGATTGCTCTACCTACGTGTTTTTTTTTATTATTATTTTATTGTCTGTCCCTTAAATTCGGGCTAAAAATATTTGTTATGTTGACTTGTAAATCTTGTCAGACCATAACTGCAAGTAAAACAAGAAATTCAAGTTATTTTCAATGCGAAATCTGAATTTAATTACGTCGATGTCGAGGCATAACGCAATTGGGTGGAGAAAAACAACAAAATATAACCACAAATACACACGAGACAGAGAGAGAGAGAGAGAGATAGCGAGAGAGAGAGAGAGAAGACAATTTTAGCCAGTGGCCAGTTTTGTTGTAATTTAATAAGCGTTTGCTTCATCACTGAATGATGAGCCTTCCTTCAGCCGTAAATTCAATCTACATTTCCGGCAACACTTCCGCAATTTACATACCTTAACTTACTACGCTAATGTAATGTAGGGTGTTTACAGGTGTTTTCTTAACTTAAGAGTAAACTCTTTAAAGTTGTTTTTTGAAAGAATATGTGTTGAAGAAATTTTTGTTATAAACGCATTAATATTATTCATCAAAGTATAGAGTATCTTAAGAAGAAACTTGCAAAGAAGTAAGAGGTGAAATGTGTGTTAGCCAAGTTAAGTGAGACAAGACCAATCATAGCTGTATATGTGATGTGTGCTTAAAGAAGAATCATCAATCCGAGAAGCTTTTTATTGTGCGAATGCGGAGTTGCGGTAGCTAAGTGGCGATAGCCAGGCGAATCGTTAGCCCCAACCCTCAATTGGGCAGTCGTTTAATCCATTAGATATGCATTCACCATTCACCATTCACCATTCAACATTCACAATGAACAAAGCGCCTCACGTCCGACCAGCGATACTGGTACAACTGCTACGATTGCTATGTATGTATGTATGTATGTATGTATGCATGCATGTGCCTATGCCAGCCAATGCAGTGTGCAGTTTACAATGAATATGGGACACGCCTCCAATGCCATCCAACCAACATAGTACCTACCACACGCAATATGCAGCCAACCCACCAGCCCACCAACCTCGACTTTGGTTTTGTTTGGTTTATTTTCATTGAATTCATTCAAGCGCGGCACACAAAAAACGAAAAACTTGGTAACTTTGCATAATTTATTAAATACGAGCAACTCTCCACCCAAAATCCCATCCACCATTTCCATGTCCTTCTTGGTCTCAGTCCTCAGTATACAGCTTCAGCTCAAGCCCATCATCAACCGTGTCCGCCTTTGTGTTTTTCAGTTTGGTTTCCCCCCCACCCCCCGCCCGCCTTTGTTGCAAATCTACTCTCTCACGGCATATTCATTGCTTCTGTGCTTTTGCGCTTTTGCTCTTTCGGGCTTCTTTTCTATGCCCGAACAGCCAAAAAGTAAAGTGTATATTGGTTTCCGTGTGTCAACTTGAATAACTGTTCTCGACAATTTTAACAAAGAAATTTGAAACTTTGAAAATATCTTTGTCTATGTGAGGTACCGATACTGTGCCAAGATTGGGTTACAACGCTTTCTTTAGTCCTGGGAAATTGATAAAATCGATAACTCAACTTCTACGAAACAAAATAATTTCCACATCCTTACAGTTAGAGCTAACAAATTTGGCCAAGAGGTGCCTTATCAGTTTTTACCCAGGTACTAGAGTATTCCGCAGTCGGTTAGGTCTGACTTTAACGATTTCACTGGGTTTTATTTTTTTCTTTTATCAGTTCGTGTTTTCAGTTCCTCTTTTTCGTATCTACTGTGCCTGTTAGTTTTTTGTGTTGATTTTTCTTTTTATAATTTGGTTTTTTTTATTTTATTTTGGTTTTTTTTTTTCGTTTTTTTGGTGAAAATGCTTATGCTAATGTTTGACACATATATCCCCCACTGCCTTCTCCCCGACCGTACGAAGGCAACCGGGATGGAAATTTAATGAAATATTCACGGTGTGTGCAAGTAAGACTTTAATAAGCTTACCATGCGGGTACCACCGAAACCCACACACACACACACACAGACAGAGATACTCATAGAGAAAGAGGGAGATAGTAGGATGGTTAAGGATACCCGTAACCGCTTTTGGTATTGTGCTGTAAAATTTGTAGTTTAGTTTTCATTGAAGTCTTCCGGCACTGCAAGTACTAACTTCCTCATTTGGCGCTTAGCCCCTTCAACTGCAACGGCAAAAAGCCCAAAGCCCAAAGAACAAACACCAAACAAAGGCAATCTCGGTAAAGACATTCGCTGTGCACAAAAGAGAGAAAGAAGGAATGCCAAGGGTCTGGGCCATGTGGCTGGCTGATCCAAGTCGTTGCCTACTTATGCAAATGTCAAAAATGCTTCGCCGTACAATGACAGCGCCTTCACGTCTCAGCTCAGGGAACACACACACTCACACACACACAGTGTCACAGCATACTCAAGTGAACCCATGCCACTATATACACGATATGGTGGTACTACTTACGAGGATACCAATATGAAACTTCATATGGTATTGACATAGTCAAAGTATAATTTGATTTTCTGTTCCTATTAGCTTTTTAGCTGATTATCCTTGTACACAGATATGGCATATGTGATGTGATACAGTTGCAAGGAGCAATTATATTCTAATGTAACATTCTGTTCACAGTGAAAGACAGGTTTTTTGGGTTAACTAAATATGTTTTTGGGATTGATCTTTGATTATATTACACATACTACAGTTTCAAGACTTTCACAGACATTTAGCGGGCACATAAATCACAGAACCCCCAAAAACTCTATACGTTCTATAAAACGGTAGTAATTTAATGCACGCTCAACGCTCAAAGTCGAAAACTGCGCCATCTTAGCCATAATTTAGCTTACAATTCCTTTGGGATGGCCACAACACACAATTTTATGAATTGTTTTTTTTTTTTACATTTTCCACAGACAGAGTCTGAGTTGCATGGTGCATAGTTTTCAAGCAAACACACACACACACACACAAACTCGAGACATTTTAATCGACCGCCAACAGTTTCAACTGTGGCTCAACTTTCAGGTTATTTAGCAGCTATTTACGTTAACTCTCCACCTAAGACTTAGTTACACCATCCTCGTGGCTGCCAACCAGACAGACAGACAGGCAGCAAGCTCAAGTGTCTGTCTGTCTGTCTCTCAAGTGGTGGAACAGGGAGTGAGGGAGATTGGATAAGGGTTTACTGTGCTTGTGTGTGTGTGTGTGTTTGTGATGCGTCACATTCTTTTGGGGGAAGAACATCCGTTTCAAACAGACAAAATGGAAAAATGAAAAAAGGAAAAAAAAATGGAAATGGAAATAGGGAAAAACTTGCTTGAAATGTTTTTGAATTAGTTTTAAAGCATGGCACATTCTTAACTTCCATGTTGCCCCCACACGTCTTCGGCAAGATGAGGCTGTGTGCTTTCTTTTCAATTTGGCTGCTGTTTAAAATCGATAGACATAGAAGTAACTTTGACTTTGACAAATTTCTTTGGCCCAACTTTGGCGAATGTAGCGCCGAACAGCTCAGCTCAGATGCTGCCACATCATGTGGTAAGAGGCGTGCCCCCAAAATCAATGTGAGTAATGCTTGCCGCCACGGCTTAACAAAAAATCCGATCAACTTTTCCCCGATACACGTGCACACCCACACACACACACACACAGCCCCCCAGGCCGAAGCATCGATGTCTAAATGAAATATTAATTTAGATAACTTTGCAAAAAAAGCTGATGCTGTTTCGTTTGTGAGCCATTTGCAACATTTGTATCAAAATTTGATTAATACCAAACCCAAAATCCGAATATGTGTGTGTGTGTGTTCAAAGAAGATGCAAAAGTCGTGTCGTGGAAACAGCCAGATGCCAGCTGCCAGTGCCAGCAATTAGACTTTGAGAACTGACAGCGAGACAGATTTAACTGAGGCGCACAATCAGAGCTTAAAATCAAATCACTGTCAAAGGCTAATTCGGCATGCAAGGCAAACAAGCAAGCAGCTGTCTCTGTCTCTGTCTGTCTGTCTGTCTGTCTACACAGCTGCAACATCAACAGTAACTGCAGCAAACAGCAACTCAATTTGATTTGATTTGATTTCAGTTTTACACAGATAGAGAGATAAAGCGGGAGATCATCCTCTATTATCTATATCTATATATCTATCTATATCTAACACATGTGTTTCATCTAATGGCATCTAACAACAACAAAGAGTCGTATCTGCTTAATGCCCAATATATGCATGCATCGAACCCTTTCGAATTGCACTTGCAGCCACTTTTCTGACACTTTGCCTGCCTTTTATGTGTGTGTGACACAGCATTGGTTTTAACTGTCGCGTGACTCGTCCATCTTTTTATTTTTATTGGGGTATATAGTGCGGGGTGGTTCGGATGGTTCGGGTGGCTCTGCGCCTTTTGCCGCACTCTGCAAGTGAATACAGTAACAAAACAGTTTGATTTATTAGCACAATCTTTGCCGCGGCTAAAGGGGCAATCAAATACACGCGAAACTAAGCCGCAGCCATGTTGGCGTCGCACATTGGTGCGATTATAAACTGCCATTTTCTATATAAATCATACAAATATAGAACTTGTACATACATAGAACAGTGTGAAAATTCCAGTTGGCGAAAAGTTTAACAAAAAATATATATATATATAAATTTGGCAAACTCTGAAGTAAGACCAAATAAGTTATAGAAATATTATTTAGACTTAAGATCTTCGAACGAAGTATAAATGAGCAGTATGTTTGCTATAATATCGCTACAAAAACTTCAGTACGAAAAGGAAAAAATTTTCATATCAAAAGCTCCAAATTTATTGCCAACTCTGCACCACTGTGCCACTGTGCACAAGAGTACCGGAAGTAAGAGGTACACAGTGTAAATGTGTTGGGTGGCAAAAGGTTGGGGTGCTTTTGGATGGGGCAAGTGCGACATGGCCTGCTAGCCAACGGTGTCTGTGTTCGACGGCTGCCTGCACTTAGCTGCCGGCATTTATAGCCGCTATTTCTATTTGGCGTGAATTTGATGCCAGCTCATGGTTATGCATGTATGCGTGTGTGTGTAAGAGTGTGAGTTGATCGGTTCGTGTCCACACACCCCGCCCCAAATGTACTCAGCGGCAGCAACACTAACACTTACACTAAAACACTCAAACTCAGACTAGCACAAACATGTTGGGGCGCATACATTGTCGACATGCGTGTGACAGGATAATAAAGGATGCTTTTGTCGCAGCAGACCAGCAGCCCAGCAGCCAAGCGCTCTAATTTATTGCTCCTGCACAAATGCAAACAAGATTTCAAGATGAGCATAGATAAGCGCTCAAAAGACCAACAACAAGCCCAATAATACTTAATACAAACCATTTGGAATCTAAGTCGTATGGCATTCATTCATATTATAATTATGTAGCCAGTGAATGAATTTTACTTTTGATTTGATTTAGGAAATTAAATTTAATATTTATGATAAACAATACGACATACAGAAATTAACTGCACACAATAAACACCAAATAAATATTCAATTTGGCCAAAAATGTTTAACAGTTTTTGCCAATAAATCAACAAAACAATTGTGCTCTAATTTATGTACTTAAAATAACATTTTGAATTGAATTGCGTATTAATAGAAATGTTATAATAACCATTCGAGTACCAAAACCATATCAGCTGGAAAAAAAACAGCCAAACAAAAGCTAGATGGATAGCTTAATGATGGCAAATAATGCAGCAAGTCGTCAGCTGAAGAGCGGCAACGAAACCAAAAATACCGGACATGGATATATGTACATATATGTATATGGAAACGGACATCAACAACCCAAACAGAAAGGGGCGAGAGCGTGCCCGCCGGTCAAATATCTCATAGAAACAACAATTTCTTCTTGACTGAAAAAGAATCTACATACATACATACATACATCTGCATACATGCATTGGTATTACTTTGAAAAGATTCCATTGCTTGCAAATTTGATGATGCCGTCGTCGTCGACGAACAAGTCCGCTTAGTCTCGCTGCATTCCAACAAACTCTCACACACACACACACACACATACACATAGAATTTCAAAATAAAAGAAAAGGATTGAATTCGGTTATATTGGATGCATGGCAGCGACGTCCAAGTCTGACGGGGCGATGGTGAGGGGTTTGCCAGTTTGCACGTGCAGCTTGCTTGGAGCTGCTAACGCATTGAATAACGCAGCGCCAGCAGTGCTGCCAACTTGTGCTATGGAAAAGTTAAGAAGAGAAGAGAAGAGAAGCGAAGCGAAGAGAAAGAAAATGCGGCGCACGTTTGCCAAATTGAAATTTACCACGCCGACGAACTGCAGCGGCAGCTGGCAGTTGCAAAAAACCATTCAGGCGCGCCACAACAGACAAAACTGGGCGTGCCATGGGCTTGGTTGGGGGGTTTTTTGGGTTGGCTTTGGCTTTGCCTTTGCTTTGCTTTAGCCGAGTGGAGAGTATAGTTTGCAAAGAGTATTTGGCCAGCCAGATTCGTTGACTTGACTATAAACATTGATGCAGAGGACCATTCGACGGCGACACTCGCTTCAGCTAAGCCATCTCCCCTATATATATGTATAGTATATATATATCTGTGTGTGTGTGTGTGTGTGTGTGTGTGTGGGTGTTTGTAGTATGTTTTTGCCAAAGCTGGTGATGCTGTTTGCAGCTGCCAACTGTGATGCGACTCCTTGTGTTGGTGGTGGTGGTGCTGTGTGGTGGCACTCGGTTCATTGCTCTTTCTCTCTCTCTCTCTCTCTTGCCACAACTGAACATTGAACTCAATTCGACGCTGCGCGAAATGCGGCAAAAGTGGTCTTCTTTTATACTACAACATTTACATGGCCCACACACACATATATGAACACAAGTATATGTATGTATATATATTATTTTTAGCAAAAACCTGACCAGCATACTATCACAACATCTTTATAAATAGCACCATAGGCAAACACACACACACCCAAACACATTCAAGCCCTGCATAAGTGAGCATTTGACTGATTAATTAGCCATTTTCCAATTGCTTAGAAGCTTCAAAAAAAAAAAAAAATAGTACTATAATGTAGTTAAGTAACGAAAAAATGTCTCAGAAGTGTTATTGAAAAGTATTTCAAATCGGTTGAATCAAAAATGCCCATAAAATGAAATTTCGATGCAACAAAATCATGAAAGCAATCAAATTGAATTACAAAACAAGTCGAAACAAGTCAAAAACAGATATTGAAGATATAGGCGTTTAAAAACTTCATTTCTTAAAAAAAAATCAAGTTGCATTTTATGTTCCATAGTGAAAGAAGAATTGTCTCTAGCTAAATCATGATTTAAAACAGAAAACTTAATTATAAACTTTTAACCTAACATTGAAAAGCAATCATTTGTGTACAATGTCCAACTATTAACTAACTAACTAATTACTTATAAATATAAGGACCATCAACTGTATAGCGTTTCACAACAAAGTAAATCAGATTTCATTGAGTGGCGGCAATTGCCATGGCAATAATGACAGGTAAATGTCGATGTAATTAAATCGCGTTAATGTTGAACATTAGAAGAATGCAATTAAAACGCAAAGCCAGATACTATAACCGACGACAAGTGTCATTCGGTAACTTAACACGCATCAACACCCGGCGGCACTTGCTGCACAACAGCAGCAACCCAACAACAACAAAAACTAAACAGCAATCGAAAAAGGATGGGGCAAATTGCAACTTGAGCATTGTTGAGGCGCTTGTCAATTAATTTGCCATACTTAATTGCAACAGCAACACGCTTTGTTACTGTGCTTTTGCGGCAACAATTTGTTGCTAAGCTCTGCATCATCAATTGGGCGGCATTGGGGCTGGGGCATTAAGTGGCTGGGCGTGGCTCACACCTAACGCAAACTGCTCAACTGTGTTTCGAAGCTTAAGCGTTTGCTGTCTGTTGCAGTTGCAGTTGCAGTAACAGCAACAACATCGCGGCTTTTGCATAAGCATTGATTTCTGCAATTCAATTGCAACAATTGAAGAAGTATAACGGTTAAGGTAATTCAACTTAAAGGATTATTATTGTGTTGTTTTTTTTGTCTAGAGAGAAGGTTTACTTTTAACCTTATTAACTAAAAACTTGACGAAGAATCAAACGGAGTTCAAAACGAACTATAATTTTAACGAAGTTTTCTCTATTACAAACTTCAATGAAAATAAAAAAAAAAACAACTCTTGATCTTACGAATTTTCTCCACAACGATTTGAAGATTTATTCCTGAAGCTCAACTTGTTGATGAACCATTCCTTAGCCCAAAAACTACGCATAATGGATCCTATATCAATATCAAATACAAAATATTCATTTGTTAACTTTCAACTACCAAAACGCTTAATTTTCTTGTTAATTTCAAGTCGGTTAAAAAAACGATTTTTGTACATGAAAATGTAACCTCGACTTTATGAAAAGTTCAATTTGTGACAATACAAAATTGATTTATTTCGGCCAAACAAACAAGCTTACCGATAAAACAAATTGTCATTTCGATAGCAAAGATAGCAGATTTGGCAAGTTGTGTAAATTGTTATTTGTTGAAAAACTGCTGCGTTGTTGTTGCTGTTGTTATAAGTGAAAAAGTGTGGCAAATATTTCAGTTGCAGCTACCACAGAACCGAACAGAGGATATTTTGCAAACGCAAATACAGCGGTTCATGAATATTTATTCCTAAAATCAAATTGAGTTAACCAATGGCAACGGGCAAAACTACAAAAGGAACGCGGGGCGGCTACAACTGCGTCTGGGTCAAAAGGCTTCTATTTTTGTATTTTCAGGGATTTGGTGGCTCTGTCCCAGTTGTCCCCAGTTGCTGCTGTCGCTGTGGGAGCTCGAAATTAGCATGGATATTGAAGGCGGTCAGCATTCGCCACCTGGCACCGGGCAACCGGCACCTGAATGTGGCTAGGAATGCGAAAGAAATGAGAAATCGCCAACTAATAAAAATGATCCAACAGCCAAGATTTCTTTGGCTCATATATATAATAACATACATGTGAATAAATGTCTGTGTGTGTGTGTGCCAAAAATTCATAAAAATGAAAGAAAACCCACACACACACACTTACACACGAACATGCATGGCAAATATGCAGAAATACTTGAAGCAACAACAGCAACGAGAATTATTTTTCAAGTAGGTCCGAAGGGCGACTGGACTGACATTTGAATGGCCAACAGCAGTTGGGCCAAAGAGTTGAATTGAAACGTTCCTCAAAACTTGTTTTATGCATAACCAAAATGCGACGAACAGTCAGTCAGTCAGCTAGTCAGTCAGTCAGCCAGCATAACATAAGAAACAGACGAAAAATGTTTTAAACTAAATTTAGTTCACATTCAGATGCTGGAATGCTGAATGCGGAATGCTTGCTGAATGTTGTTCCAACAGAATGCGGTTGTTTATTACCATGCAAGCCATATGCAAATGGGACCCACACAAACGTATTCGTATTAACAATTTCAAGGTATTATTCATATTATGCATGTTCTAACTAAAGTTATTTAAAGTGAAAGATTAAGCAACAAAAAATGCACCTTGAATTATTTATCTACAATTCTTACTCAACTAAATACTTGTTTCAAAACATATCAAAGAATACTTTCTTCGTTCCAATAAATCACATCTCTCTCTCTCTCTCTCTCTCTCTCTCACTTCCTTTCTCTCTCTCTCTCTCTTGTTGCCAGTTTTTGCTCAACGTTCATCAATCGAATTGTCGTACGGCATCCAAAAATTTGCTTGCCAGTCAACTTTGAAAGCTTGTCAATTGGCAACGTATACTGACACACAGACAGCCAGCAGCATGCAGCATGCAACGTGCAACGTGCAGCACGCAACTTGCAACCCGCTGCTTCTCACAATGGCGGGTGCACTTTATTTGTCGTTCCACTTACCGCAGTTGACATTGATTTGTGCGCGGAATCGTACAAACAGTGACAACATTTCGAGCAACGATGCTTCGATGCCTGAATGCCTGTTTCGGGTGCTTTACCTTACCTACGCCAACCAACCCTCATCTTAACCCGCACACGTGCACCAAAATGCAATCAAATAAACAAATTGCCAGTCGTCAGAATCAGCAGTATACACCCATCAGAGCTATCCAGCTTTCCAGTCAAACAGTTATCAGCTTTCAACAACAACAGCAACAATTTGTGGCAGACACAGGCAACAGTTTAAGTTCGCCGAGTGGCATCAAGCAGTGGCAAATGTTGTTACTACGCTGCGTATGCGTAATAAAAACTTGAAACGATATCTTGCCAGAAAGTAAAAACGAATCAAGTATTTAATCTGCCATTTGTACATTGCAATGTTGATATTACTTATTTAATTATTATTTAATTTCTCATGTTTGCATTTAATTATGGCTTAAATCAAGCAACTTTCTAAAGTTTTGAATAATTCAATTGAAAAGTTAAATTATTCTGATACCGTCGCTTTTATTCTACATACAGACGAACAGACATCAAATCGACTGTTGTTTCGGATCAAATATATATATATATATATATATATATATATTGATTAACATATTCCTTATATGGGATTCGAGTTGCATTCCTTCTGCCCGTTACCTTCTTTTAATAACAATACAATTAACCGAATTGTCGAGACATATTAATTTGATTTTGTATTAACTTTTGATCATTTATGCCAGCTTCGAGAAGTGTGTCGTAAGAACAGTAGGCCATGTATTATTATACTACACATTGCTTTGTTTATTCCAGCACAAGCAATAATAAATAAAAATTTGAAATCTAGAAAAAAATTTTTTTTGGTTATTAAGCCCAATCGCATATTTGCGCTTTAAACACAAAACAGTTCAACACAATTAAAACAATAAAAACATGGCTTCAACGGTAGCCAACTTTACTAAAATGAGAATCGAAATTATGGAGCGTCCGCTGCCAGATCAGCTTCTAATGAAGCTTGCGGATGGAGCTTTTCGGTTTGTGTTCCCTCAATACAAAAAGATTTACAAGGCGGTTCCAATTGAATCATCCGAAAAATCACGCTGGTGCCCAAGTGCCTTCTCTGTCGTATTAACGATCTTGGTAGTGGCTTTTGTCATTGCTTTGTATTTCAGTTACAAACAAGAAAAGGTAAGTCAGTAAAATTGTTTTGCAACATACATATATGTATGTATATGGACCATCACCATTAGGATCGCCTGAAGCTGTGGTATAGTAAAACCGTCAAACGAATTAAATTCCCGTTCAAAATATCAATAGTTAAGAATAAAGAGACAGTAGAGAACAACAGCGAACCAATGCTCGTAGCTGGAGTCCGTGAAAACCCAGCTGAACAGCCAATGGTAAGTTAATAAAATCGTGCCGCGATATATATTTTATAATGAACAATTACCATGTCAATGGAATAAAGCGAGATGAACGGGTCGTGGAAGGACCAAATGGTTTTTATCCAAGTGCTGTCCAACAGCTAGATGAAGGGGTCTTGGAAGGACCAAATGGTTTTTATCCAAATGCTGTAGAACAGCAAGATGAACAGGAATTCGGAGGACCAAATGGTTTTTATCCAAATGCTGTAGAACAGCTAGATGAACTGGTCTTTGGAGGACCATATGGTTATGATCCAAGTGCTGTCCAACAGGTAAGTTTGTTATATATGGTATCACTATATATAATCACCTTATTAATATGTTTGACAAATAGAACGCGGCAGTGGATCATTTGAGATCAATGCGGCTACCTAGGATAATAGACGGAACTAGAAGTTCCGAGTTTTCGTCAAACACTGTTATAATTCGACGTCCTTGCATCCAGTTAAAGGTAAGTTGGTAACATCGTATCACTATATCACTATACATATATTTTGATGGGAACTTTTATGAAAGGAACAGAAGGAAGTGGGATTCCAAAATCCGATATCTGAGTCCCGGAACATAGATTTTTGTTCGGTATCTGACTTTGAACCAATGAGCGATGATGACGATGACGACCTAGTGAACCCTATGCCCGGAACATCTAGCGAAATCCTATTCACAAATACCAAGAAAAAGCCGACTAAGTCTAGAAGTGTACCAAGTGTACCTAAAAGCCTCCCAAAACCACGAAAATCATTATCAACAACTAATACACAACGCACTAAAACCAACAACAACAGAAAGAAGTCTCGTAGCAGCGAACCTAAAGCTAAACTTTGGCTACCGTAAGTTGGATATCATACAACCAACAACAATCCATTAAAAACTGTTAACAAATGTTAAATTTTTATGTTAAGCCTAAAATGGCACCAAATTAAATTGAAATAAGTGTTAATCTATAACTTTTGTTTAACCGATAATAGTTGAAGTCAAGAATTGTCACAAGGTTATTCTTGTACTTGTATGAAACAAGTGAGAACGTTTCTTTCGCGAAATCCAACACAAAGTAATGAAATTATTCAGAAATATGAAATGCAGCTAAACGACTTTAACTGTCAATCAAAGCATATAGAAAATGCTTTTCTTTCGATATTCTGTATGTTGAATTGCAATCTTACAATTCATACAAATGGACTTGACATCAGAAATGCCAAAAGTAATTCACTTCTATATAGTTTGTTGAGCTAATTTGACTTTGAACACAAGGTGGCAACAGCGATAATGGCTGCCGCAGAGCACAGAGAACACACGAGTCTGTGGCAACATCTGTTTGGTTTGGTTTGGTTTGGTTTGCTGTTCAGTTCAGTTTCGTTCCGCTTGAGTTCTATTCTATTCCGTTGGCATTGTGTCGTTAAACAGTAGGCCATGTATTATTATACTACACATTGCTTTGTTTATTCCAGCACAAGCAATAATATATATAAATTTGAAATCTAGAAAATATTTTTTTTTGGTTATTAAGCCCAATCGCATATTTGCGCTTTAAACACAAAACAGTTCAACACAATTAAAACAATAAAAACATGGCTTCAACGGTAGCCAACTTTACTAAAATGAGAATCGAAATTATGGAGCGTCCGCTGCCAGATCAGCTTCTAATGAAGCTTGCGGATGGAGCTTTTCGGTTTGTGTTCCCCCAATACAAAAAAATTTACAAGGCGGTTCCAATTGAATCATCCGAAAAATCACGCTGGTGCCCAAGTGCCTTCTCTGTCGTATTAACGATCTTGGTAGTGGCTTTTGTCATTGCTTTGTATTTCAGTTACAAACAAGAAAAGGTAAGTCAGTAAAATTGTTTTACAACATACATATATGTATGTATATGCACCATCACCATTAGGATCGCCTGAAGCTGTGGTATAGTAAAACCGTCAAACAAATTAAATTCCCGATCAAAATATCAATAGTTAAGAATAAAGAGACAGTAGAGAACAACAGCGAACCAATGCTCGTAGCTGGAGTCCGTGAAAACCCAGCTGAACAGCCAATGGTAAGTTAATCAAATCGTGACTCGATATATATATTATAATGAACAATTACCATGTCAATGGAATAAAGCGAGATGAACGGGCCTTGGAAGGATCAAACGGTTATGATCCAAATGCTGTCCAACAGCGAGATGAACGGGAATTGGGAGGACCAAATGGTTATGATCCAAGTGCTGTCCAACAGCGAGATGAACGGGAATTGGGAGGACCAAATGGTTTTTATCCAAATGCTGTCCAACAGCGAGATGAACGGGAATTGGGAGGACCAAATGGTTTTTATCCAACTGATGTCCAACAGCGAGATGAACGGGAATTGGGAGGACCAAATGGTTATGATCCAAGTGCTGTCCAACAGCGAGATGAACGGGAATTGGGAGGACCAAATGGTTTTTATCCAAATGCTGTCCAACAGCGAGATGAACGGGAATCGGGAGGATCAAATGGTTATGATCCAAATGCTGTCCAACAGCGAGATCAACGGGAATTGGGAGGACCAAATGGTTATGATCCAAGTGCTGTCCAACAGCGAGATGAACGGGAATTGGGAGGACCAAATGGTTTTTATCCAAATGCTGTCCAACAGCGAGATGAACGGGAATCGGGAGGACCAAATGGTTACTATCCCAATGCTGTCCAACAGCGAGATGAACGGGAATTGGGAGGACCAAATGGTTATGATCCAAATGCTGTACAACAGCGAGATGAACGGGCCTTGGGAGGTTCAAATGGTTATTATCCAAATGCTGTCCAACAGCGAGATGAACGGGAATTGGGAGGACCAAATGGTTTTTATCCAAATGCTGTCCAACAGCGAGATGAACGGGTCTTGGGAGGACCAAATGGTTATGATCCAAATGCTGTCCAACAGCAAAATGAACGGGCCTTGGGAGGACCAAATGGTTATGATCCAAATGCTGTCCAACAGCAAAATGAACGGGCTTTGGGAGGACCAAATAGCTATGATCCAAATGCTGTCCAACAGCGAGATGAACGGGCTTTGGGAGGATCAAATGGTTTTTATCCAAATGCTGTCCAACAGCAAAATGAACGGGCCTTGGGAGGACCAAATGGTTACTATCCAAATGCTGTCCAACAGCGAGATGAACGGGAATTGGGAGGACCAAATGGTTTTTATCCAAATGCTGTCCAACAGCGAGATGAACGGGAATTGGGAGGACCAAATGGTTATGATCCAAATGCTGTCCAACAGCGAGATGAACGGGCCTTGGAAGGACCAAATGGTTACTATCCAAATGCTGTACAACAGCGAGATGAACGGGAATTGGGAGGACCAAATGGTTTTTATCCAAATGCTGTCCAACAGCGAGATGAATGGGCCTTGGGAGGACCAAATGGTTATGATCCAAATGCTGTCCAACAGCGAGATGAATGGGCCTTGGGAGGACGAAATGGTTTTTATCCAAATTCTGTCCAACAGCGAGATGAACGGGCCTTGGAAGGACCAAACGGTTACTATCCAAATGCTGTACAACAGCGAGATGAACGGGCCTTGGGAGGATCAAATGGTTATGATCCAAATGCTGTCCAACAGCGAGATGAATAGGCCTTGGGAGGACCAAATGGTTTGTATGGCTTAAATCAAGCAACTTTCTATAGTTTTGATTGATTCAATTGATTCGCTTTTATTCTACAAACAAACGGACAGACATCGAATCGACTGTTGATTCAGATAAAAAATATCAATTAATGTAGTTAAATATATTCTTTATATGGGATTCGAGTTGCATTCCTTGTGCCCGTTAAATACTAAATACTTAAATACAATTAATCGAAATTTTGAGTTTTTAAGCGCCGCCTGCCTAAATATCGTCATAAAGCAATCAAGTTGTTCAGTTTATGACTGCTTCGAGCGGCGTCACTTACATAAAGGAGGCATTGTATTATTATACATACTTTAGTGTATTCTAAAAACCAAAATTTATCACCAAAAAACCAAATCCGTAATTTTACGATTGAGCCCACTGAACAATACAAAGTGAAAACAGATAATAATGGCATCGTCCATTGCCGATTTCAAAAAAATGAAGGAACAAGTTACGAATCGGCCGTTTTCGGATTCAGTTGTACTGAACGTGACTCAAAAATTAATGCGCTTCGTGTTTCCGCCGTTTAATAACATTTACACTGCGGTTCCAATTGAAGAAACGCAAATGCAAGCAAGCTGGTACCCAAGTGCCTTCTCAATTGTTTTTACGATTTTGATAGTGGCACTCTGCATTGCTTTGTATTTCACTTACAAACAAGAAAAGGTAAGTTTGTAGTAGTATTCTATTCCCAATATTCGTCGTCGTATATTGTATGAACAATCATCATTAGAATCGCAAGAAGTTGATGCCAAAAGCTGGAACTCCTCAAAACGTTGGATCAATTGGCGCCGCTTTGGCAATAGGAAACATGGGAGATTCGATGCAAACTGGCACTGCCAGCCAACAGCCACAGGTAAGTTGGTAACAACTTTCATCGCTTTAAATTCACAATTGACATTCACAAAAAAATATAGGTTCAACAGCTAAAACTATTTAAATTTCCGACTTGGGATTCCGTTATGAAGATCAAGAATTTTGTATTCAGTGCTCGCTGGTTTATTATTATTATTATTATTTGGAACTTGGCAATCAATTAATAATCATACAATTAACACTAACTATTCGTTTGTTAAAAATTTTGTAAAGTTAGCCTTAAATGGCTTTTAATTAAATTGAAAGTAAAGTATTAGAAACCAAAGTTATAAACTCTCAACATTTATTTAAGAAAGTTCAGTTCAGATGGTTCAGATCACTCTTAAGTGAAGAATTTATTGCGGATTAGTTTTGTGTTTATATTGAAAAGGTTTAAACGACTTCGGAATACACTACAATACCAGTAAAGCAGGTGGTATGTGGTTGGAAAATAGATGGGTGTTCTCTTACCTTTTCCCAAGGTGTTGCGTACTTTCAACTGACATGTTATCGATTACCATCAGTTATTACATTAAAAGCAACCAAGAATTTATAATTTTGTTATGAAAATGATTTAAAAAAATAATTAGACTATTTCATATCTCATAATGCGTAATGAGTATTGTTACTAATTTAACCCAATTCGTCTTGATCTAAGGTTAATATTTTAAGTGATTACCACTATTAATTAAAGGTTTTTATTCTTTATTAAACCATAGAAAACCTAATTAATTATGTAATTAGGCTAATTAGTTTTGCATTCTCACATAAAAAACGTTACGATATATATAGAGATAGCAATTTTTTGTGGTTAGGTTTTGCACTTACCTGGCAACAATATTAGGAATTTGAGAATACAGGCAATTGCCAGCCCGGCTGTACTCCATGTGTGCGTCCGTTGGGTACTCATTCTCGTTAATATGGCGACAATGGAACGCATTTGTTTAGATGTTTTGATTGAGTGTTTCAATTAGAGCAATGACACTTTTTACGTTTGTTGTGTGTAATGTATTGGCAGCCAACAGTTAATTACCAAGTGATGCGTTCACATTCACAGACTAGTCTGTTGGTTAGTTAATCGATTGCCTTTGCATTCATTTATTCAATTCGTTCATTGATTGATTCATCTGTCGCTATCAATGTCGCCTTATGAAGCCACCACACAATCACTTAAATGCAAGCGCAAAACGCAAATTGAAGACCTAAAACTCAATTGCCACAAACTCTCTCTCTCTCTCTCTGTCTCTGTCTCTGTCTGTGTCTCTGTCTCTCGCACTCAACCTGTGGCATGCGGCCAACTGGCAAAGTGGCAGCGTCCGTTAGCCAGACATATGGCGCATCGATCAGGCGGCTGAATCGGTGAATTGGTGAATCGGTGAATCAATAACCCAGCACAGCACGCCTCCTTCACTCTCCGTTGAGGAGGCACTTGCGAGGGATGTAATGGCAACGAAAACAATTTTCTACGGCAATTGTTTTTTTGTTTGTTTTTGTCTTCCTGCTGTTCCTATTTTGTTGTTGTTGTTATATTTTCATTTTATTTGTATTTTTTATTTATTTTTGCTGTTATCAAAGTTGAGGCCGACGCTTGCTAATGCCACTTCTGTTCTTGATGGGACGGTTGTTATTGTTCTTGTCGTCGTTGTTGTTGTTGTTTTTTTCGTTATTTTTTTTTTTGATGCTGCCCCTTATCTGTACCACCACCTTACCTTGCCTTTCAATTTTTCAAAGCAGTCGAAAACTTTTACTCTTGGCTTGCCGCAACAAAATTCTTTTTGTTTTTGTGTCCAACCATTTATCAAAAATTCTCCATTGCTCTTTTTTAGGTGTTGGTGGCTGGGCAGGGTTGATGGGAGGGGGATATGGCTTTTAAAATTTTGCGGAGCTGCTTGGCCGGAAATCGAATGAGCCAGCTAGTCGTAATACGAAAAAAAAAAGACAGAGAGACAGACAGAGAGAGAGAGAGAGAGATAGAGACGACGCGACGTCGTCGTCGTGGACGGAAGGGTCGGCGTGGGAGCGTCTCAGGCAGTGTCTGCGACACGGTTTGGTGTTTGTGAGCAACGGCAACGACTGGTTGCACACATTTGTGACATCTCTAGATGCCGTCAGGCGGCAGGCGGCTGGTGGTTCGTTGACCTTGAGACTCTCTTAAGCTTGTCAACGCCAAAGCGAAAAGAAAATGGTGTTGTTTAGTCGGAAATCAGTTCGAAACGCTCTCTGATTGATTGTTGGCCCTCGTTGTCTCTGCTGTTGCTTCTTCTTATTGTTTGTTTGCAATGCCACAATTGTTAAAAATACATTAATTTGATATATAGTATGTATCTATGTTTGATCTGCCTTCTCTTTGCTCTCTGGTTTTTTGTTTTTCTTCCGTTTTGCCGAAACTTGTTTACAGCACGCGATGCGTTGTTTTTTTTTTTTTTCGTTTTTGGGCCCGACGATTTTGATTACTTTTGTCTAGCTTAAAAGTAGTTGGCTCTGCCTTCGATTCTGATTCTGATTCTGATTCCGATTCTGTTGCTGTTGCTGTTTCTGATTCTGGCAAATATTGTCGTTATGTCCGTTCATTTGCCAGTTGCTCTCCGCTCTACAACCTGGCGTTTTTTGCTTCCTTTTATTTTTTATTCTCCCAATTGAGGCCTCCTTGTTGCTCCTTGGCAATCACGAAGTAATAAAGTGTGTCTGTGTGAGTGCATTTAAAATTCAATTTGGAAATCGAATTTGATTGCCAGTGTTTTCGTCTTCTGCTTCTTCTTCTTCAACTGTTTGTTGCTGTTGCACTTGTATTAACACATACAGGCACACACACACACACACGCTTGAAGGTATATACCAATTTATATTTCAAGTACTATATTTATTGATGGGCCTTTGGGATCGTTATCTTTGAAGTGTTTCATTTGGTTATTGCATCATTCACTGTGGACAGAAACAGAAAGAAAAAAAACAAACAGTTATAATTTAATCAAAAATGATCTTCACTTCACAAGCACTTTCATATATGGTATATATTGTAGTAATATTTTGTTGTTAAGTGCATGTGCTATAAATAACAAATTACAAATTCCATATATGTACATATATATGCTATACTCTGTATAAATCAGACAGCTTTCAGCATATTGTCAGTTGGGTTTCGAGCACATTTACAACAATTACGTATTAAAGCGAAGCATTGCTACATGCTGCATTTTTACGCATAAATTCATTTTTAAATAGTTACCCAGGCAGGCAACACACATAAAACGTACAAAGTCTGTTGTACGTACAACGTATTTGGGTTTTTTTTTTTTTTTGAATTGAAATTGTGCTCCCATTTTGGCATTAAAATTGCAGCAAATACTTTGAATAAATGCGCCAACCGCATGACAAATGTTCTGCATTAAATGTAAAATATGTCCCAATGGGAGCTCAACTAAAGCTTCATTCCCTCACATTCGCAGTCTCTTTTCACTTCTACTACTACTACTACCACAACTCTTCTGTCACTGTCCAGTTGTCGACGTTGTGCAGTCTGTGTGACCCACAATCGCAATAAAGCCCACACACACACAAACGACAGAAAGTGATAGTATGGTCAGTGTGTGTGTGTGTGTGGATTTGAGGCCAGAATGCGGGCCTTTCACTGGAATTGATCGTAATGCATTTGAGCTGACATGCAGGCCCTGCTATTTGGCAGGCAACCAATTTACTCATCTGTTGCACATACAAAGCCGAGACTTGTCGGTTCGGAAGTGCCTTAACAACAGGTTAAAAATAAAAAAAAATACCCCAGTACTTAATATCCAATAAAGCTGCAATAATATCACAATCGATAAAAATCGATTTTTTCCTTAAAAAAAAAAACATCGATTGATTTCATAAATTATTAGCTAACCATTTACATAATGGTATTTAAACGTTAATAAATTGTCGCTTCTTTAAATAAATTATTGTTTCTGTACCCAGGCTAAGCAATCGAATGAAAACAATCGATAGTGCATCGATTGCGGCTTTTAAAGCTATTATACTTTATACTATTTATAATGTTTTCATATACTTTGTATATATTGTATAATTCCTTTACATTTCTAACTAACTTTCGATAATTGCTCAAGTCGAAAAATACTTTCATTTGTATGCATTATCGATTAATGCGATGTAATCAATCGGCTTAAAATAAGCTAGACTCCTCGTCTCGTATCTAGTAATAAGTTACTTAAATATTTGTTTTAAAACAAGCATCAACTAAAATTAAAAACAAAGCATTTAATCCAACGAATTTCAAGTTTACTGACCAAATAGGTCAGCGCCCTTAGCCTAATATTCGGTTGAAGGCACTGCACCTTTTGCACGAACGATAATATAAATAAACTACAATAAATCAATTTGCAGCCCCATAATGTGAGTTTGTTTACGCACACTTACACACACACACACACGCGTTTACATGACGCTTATCGTTAGTTTTACAAGCGTTTTCCTTCGTTGAACGAACTCTCCCTGACGAGCCCTGACTGCCTTGCTTGAGTCGTGTAGCTCAATTTGTTTGACTCACTAACCGACTGACTGACAAAGAGTTTAGCCAACGCATCCTCAATATCCAAACCTACATATTTATTTATATATTTTTTATGTCGTGTTGAGGGAACCTGATGTATTTCTTTTGGGTTTGTGGGCCAATGCCATAGTCAGCCGTCGACCATTAATCATATTCAGTCGCTGCATTAAATGTGAATCACAGTTATGTTGAGTTTAAAATTTAACACAGCGAATATGCTCAACATTGCGTATACGCAATCAGTTTTGTATAGAGAGTTAAGAGATGAAAGAAAGAAGTTAATCGAATAACATTATATGATAAACAACGTAAATAGAAATACAAAAATAAATATTTATATTTGAATTTCATTCATTATTTATTTGCTGGCTAACTGGCAAAATTAGCTAATCGTCATATGATTAATTAGCTTGGCCTTGTTCCATGTGGTTTCAATAAACAATTCAGCCTTTCTAGTGTTTATTTCGCAAATCTTACCAAAACACACACACATCGAGAACGCAAGTGGTAAAGGCAGAGAAGGACAGAGAGAGAGAGAGAGAGAGAGAGAGAGAGACAGAGAGAGAGAGAGCCACAGAGAAGTGAAAACACCGTGCGCCTCAAACTGCGTGCGTTCAATTAAACGAAGATGAACGAGGCGTTTGCATGGCACACTATCAGTCGGGGCATCGGGTTGGAATCGTTTTCTATGGGAGGTGGTGACACCCTCGGCAATGACGCGTAAAAGACGCTGAACTGGCATGCCACACAGGGGCCAAAAGGCAACAGCAGCACATTGCGTTGTTCAGCTGAGCTCTCTTTGCCTTTAGGCCTTTCGCCTAAGGTCTTCGGCCTTGAAGCTTTCAAGCCACAGAAAAAGTGTGCAATACAGCAATTATGACGCCAGGACATACTACAGCACACACACACACACACACACACACACACACACAGCAACAGCCGAGGGACAGGACGTTCATTAGGATTACGCAGGCTGGGCACAGATAAACGAGCAGGCGACGACGAGCGACGGATAAGTTAACGACCCGTTGCCACTCTTTTTTTTTTTTGGTCCTTTTTAACAGTAGCAAAAAAACAGGACGTTAGCGAAAAAAAAGAAGAGCAAGCTATGCAAACGATCGATTGCAATGACATGTGAAACGATTTTGTATTTTTTTTTTTTTCGGTTTTGTGAGTCGGCAAAATTTGGAATGAAATATGCGGACTATTTACCATAACGAAGAGTCCTACCCCAACTACATTTTTCCAAGATTTATTCTGCTACAATTTGTTTCGAGCAGAGCATTCCAAAAACAATATACAAGGTTATAATATTCGAAGTAATTAACAAACTCGAATCGTATCTGAAAAACTTCGAAACCGAAAAAGGTATTAAGAGAGAGAGACGAGAGGTTCGGTTCTTCAGCCTATATTTGATTGAATTTTGATTAGCCAATGCCTTTGGGAAGCAATAAAACTAGTTTTTGAATATCAAGACGCGTCGTCTTTGTTACAACATTTTTAATTGAATTTACGGTTTAAGGGATATAAATCTAATTTTCCTATTTCTCATCATACACATCATATTGTGCATTGTGTCAAATCTTTGTGAAATTTTTATGCTTACATCCAATCCATCTTTTGTTCAGTTATTTGATTAGATTCTGTGCCCGAATGCAGCACTATGCCAAGTTTTCACTTCATATTTTGTTATGCTATTTTCGTAAATTTTTTTTTTTTTTTTTTTTGGCACAAATGCACAATCTTCATTTAAAAAATCTTTTGCCACACATTGTTGTCAGTTTATAAGTGAATGTGTGTGTGTGTGTGCAGTTTAATTAAATCACTCGTGTGTGCGTTGGCCGTGTGAGACTTTAGCATTACAATGGCCGGATGGACAACACACACACATACACACACACACACATATATCGTTTGCCCAGAAAACTCCAACAACTCACTGCAATACTCACATTTCCTGCTATTCCCTGGCTGTGACTTATCATTTTTATTAAAGGACATAGAAATATTTTCACACAGAGATGGCAAACCCAAAGGCACCACCCCTCACTCAAACACCGCCCAGTACTATGCCCGACCCGCCTTGCCCCTACCTTAAACAACTCCCTCGATTTACGCTCTTGGGCTTCTACTAGCATTATTGTCGAGTAGGCAAAAAAACCCAAACGAGATATATGTTTAAACCCACACATACATATGTCTATGTGTATGTGCTAAATATTTGTTGTGTGCCAACAGCCAACAAAGGCAACTTAGGCAGAATTCGGTATACATATTTAGCAGTTTATTATCTCGGCATAAAAAAAATAAAAGAAAAAAATGAAAAATAAAATAGACGAAGATCTTTTTAATTTAGACAATGTGGCGTCATAAAACTTAAGTACATATAACACACAAAAGCAACCAAAATTATTATTATTAATAAAAGAAAATTAATTAATTTTATTGCAATTTATATAGATTTAAACTAGCTTTAAATCAATCAATGTGACTTGGACTTAAGAATGAAAAAGACTATAAAAATTAAATGTAAAATAAATCTGAAACTAAAATTCAAAAAATAAAAAAGATTCATTGTTAAGTGATGTCGATATAACTTTTAATAAAGTTTCAATTAATTAAAAAATTATTGTCTTTGCTAGCAATATTGCTTTTGAATAAGGATAAGCGTTCACTTTGTTGGCTCAAAGTTAATTGAAATCGTTGCGACACACACACACACACACACACACCAAACATTAAGCTCTTCTCATTTGGTGTCCTTTATTTTTAGCTATGTCCGACAAGTACATACTCTGGGGGCAATTTTTGTATCATGTTGGATTTGTTGCTTTTGCCTGCTGCATTCTGTTTGATCAGGACGTAAACGAGACCATGAGCACTGAGAGAAGCGGGTAGAAGTGGGCATGGCAGCATACTAGTTTCCAGATAAATTGCATTACTTTGCATTTTTGTTTTTTTTTGTTTTTGTGAAATAAACAACAACAAAGAGGAACGTGGCCCGCACATTGGCGTTGGCCTCGATACTCAAATCAGCGACAAATAAAACTTTTAACAACATTCAGCCAGCCAGCCAGCGCCAGCCAGCTCGAGAAAGACGACAAAAAGAGGCTTAGCACTAACAGATACTGGGCGGCGCATTAAAGCAACATTCTTGTTAGCATAAAGAAAAGAATAAAACTAATAAACTAATAAACTAACTAAAAAATAAAATGGCACACGAAATACATACAACAGCAAAGTTGTCAAGGAAAGGGTGAAGGATTTGGCGGACTAATGTGTGCCAACAAAAAAAAAAAAAAACAAATTGAATAAACAAGAACGAGTAAATCAGGTTTATTGCTAACGCTAACTCCATAAAAATCGATTTGTAATGCCTGATCCGCCCACATCAACTATCGAATATCGAAGAATGGATAACATTATTTGCAATCATCGCCATCGTTTGTGGTGTGTTGTGGTATTGTTGTTTGTGGTCGTCGGGCGTGCATGTCTGTCATGCACTCACTCGACTCACTGCTTGATGAAATGATTGATGAATGGTTGCTTGGCTCGTTTTTGCCATTCAATCACAACAGCAACAACAGCGAGCGCAACTGCTACACAGGACTAGCTGACTGACTTGGTTTGTATCGAAGCGTACAAGGACTCAAAAAACACATAAACCTAATTGATATTTTATTGCATGAAAAATCCATGCATTTGGGTATCATATTAACACATTTGGTTAACTCTGCATGCCATATACGAAATATCTCTTGATTTCTTAGCTTAACAACTTATAAAAATAAAGCATACTAAAATTTATACAAAAAATGTATTATTCGTTTGGTTATTTGATACCTGAAACCCACACACTTTGATCGAATCGAGTACAAAGGTCAACTGAAAATCGCTGATATTACAAAATGGAACAAATGAGTACAAAAAACTACGAGTACATACATACATTTTGATTGGCTTATGTGGTGCTTTTGGGATCCGTGCTGGGATCCATGCCTTGAGGGAAGGCCCAGTAGGGCCAAAGGGTTGCCCAGCGTGAAGCAACCTTTTTATATACGGTTGCCCGAGCACATATTCAGAAACGCAATCGCGTCATGAACTGGCACAAAATCGAATGCATGATGGTCATTGGGCTAAGCTTTAGGTTCTCAGGTTCAGGTTCTGGTTGAGGTTCGGGTTCGAGTTCAGGTGATGGGTTCAGGCGATTTTGCCAATCGAATTTATGTCACATTTTTTTGCAATTCGTTTATATTCTTATTTTTTTTCGGGCTTGGCATGGAATGAGAATCGAAACGAAACGAAACGAAAAAAAAGGAACCGTCTAAGGTAAAACGAACGGTAAAATCTTGTGCATTGACCTTTTTCCAAGCGAATGCCGGCCGGGTTAACTGACAGTGTAATCTTCTGTCCAGGAGTGCGTGTGGGCCAGGCTGTGTGTGTGTGTGTGTGTGTGTGTGTGTGTGTGTATGTGTGTGTGTTGCTGTGCGCATTTGGCGTTTGGTCCGCTTAGCTGGACCTGGCTTAATTCTTAACTAGTTATGGCCATTACTTAGTTACGGCCTAAAGTAAACAATTAGTTGGGCACCAAAAAAAAAACCCAAAGTTAAATGATGCGACGATTAGATTACCAGGCCATATATATATATATATCTACGCACTTCAAAATATATATATATATATATATATATATATTGTGTATATATAAATAAATGCGCTGAAAGAAATCCGAACGCCAAACGGCACAAAATGTCAAGGACGTTAAAATTTACGTTTTGAGGTTGCCACGCTTCGTTTGGCACTTGGGCAACAGCAACGACATCTACAGTTACAGCTACAATTACAACAAACAAACAAACAACAACAACAAGGCACTCTTTTGCGACATACAATTCCACATCCATTTTTACATCCATTGCAATGCAACAACGAACCGCACACACACACACACACGTCGTCCTCTCTGTTCATTTGTGTGTGGCTAATAGCGCGTATGAGTAATATGAGAATGTGGTCATGCCTGAGGCACCTTCCAGCAATACTAACGAGTCCACCTATACTCAGTCACTACTCAACTAACAACAACAACAACTAACAACAATAACAACAAGCAATGCAAGAATTTATATATGGTATTTTGTTTTTGTTTTTCTTGGCTTTACCTGTCGACTGCAATTGGCCCCAAATATAAATTATTATTGTTGGTTGCCTCATATCAACTTATTTGGAAAGCCTTATAAAAACTCAAATTATGTAACATATTTTAATTGAGTTTTACCAATGTTATTTAAACGGTTTCGTACAAGGCCAATAAGCATTCGATCAAACTTTACGTTGAAAGCCGTAATGCAAAGTCCCAAGCTTTAAATCAATTTACATTAACTTAAAAATCCGAAGAAAAAAAAGAAAACCAGGTTTATCTGGCCAATTCAGTGCTGTGGACACGACTGCCAGCCAACGAAACCAACAAAAATATTTTGTTAAGTTCGAAGCCGTTGCAATAAAACGTAGTTCAAACTTGTTGCGAAAAGAAAGTTATGCGTTTACTTCTGTTGCAAAACAACAAATTTTTATTTGCAGCTTATGGCTTCTGTGAAACTTAAATTATGCAATTATGCCTTTAACAGAACAGAAGAAATATATTGACCTATGCCCGATTTATATATAAATTTCCTTCAAGATGTGAATTCAAGAGTTGATAAGAAAATGTTGCATACTTTCAGGAAGCATTTAAATTTTGTTCTGGCGAAATACGTTTCAATCGCGTGTCAGTGTATTAGTTAGCGACTAACGGAACAATTGACGTGCCGCCGTTGGCCATTTAGCGACAGATTCAAATACTTGAAACATGAAACTATTACTGCGGTTGCATACGCAACATATCCTTCCATTCTCAAGTTCCCAAACCACACGCGTACAGTCTACACAGTTAGTGTCTCGACCGTGTCCTTGTATAATGGGATAACAAAGAGAGAGAGAGAGAGTATCTTTCATGAGCGGCGGCTAAGTAAATTCATGCATAATTAATCAGATTGCCACACACACACACAAACACACTCTATACATATATATATTATATATATATATGTATGTTGTGCTTCCATGCCTTTCCCTGTTTTTCCCATGCTTAATTCTGCATTTTATTCTGGTTCTGTTTCTGGTTGTCTGGTTTGCTGGTTTGCTGTTCCCCTTTTTCCATTGCCGTCCGCGCGTCCTCACATGCATATTTAATATGGGGGCACATGACTCAAAAGCCCGCAATTAACTTGCTATGAAGGGGCCACTCACTCGCTTATTTCCACACAATTAAGACAATGACGATGATGCCGATGAAGATGACGATGACGATGACGATGATGACAAGGATGAGAATGAGAATGTATGTGTGTATGCGTGCTGAGGATGTGCACGATGATTCAGAGATTGTTCCCCACAGAATAAACAAGAGCTTAATGCTCGCAAACACACACGAAATGCAAATTGTACGTACAAAAAAATGATAACAGTAACCAAAAAAAAAAAATAATGACTTCAATTATTAAAAGTGCCATTCGACATACTCGAAACGAAAACTTCGACACATTTTTGACCATACAATGTATGAATGTTCTCACTTAAATGCATTAGTAGTAGGCTTGTAGGCTTGTAGATGGGTTTGCATTGATGAGTGTTTGAAAATAATTGCATTTGCTTGTTTTTCGAAATTGGTAACACAACATTGTGGCTTTTAGCTTAAAGTCAAGGATGTTGTATGTTGGCTCAACTATTTTAGTTCTAAGTGCAAAAAGTTGTTTTTTTCATCATCATCAAACGTTAAGTAAATATGCATGTTAATATTTATTTAGATGCTCGTCAAAAGTTTATAGTTAAAAAATCAAGGTAATCCGATGACATGCATTTTTCTTGTATAAAAAAAATATATATATTTTCATTAATTTTTACCTGTTATGATTATAACTTGTTGTAAATTATATTTATATTGTTGAAGCGTGTGCAAATGGCAGCCATAACCGTAGCGGGGGGCATAAACCGTGCTGATTATGTGGTGCCAAGTGGCCAAAACGCTAAGGCGCTTGCTCGACACCAGATGTCGACGCGAAGATACACAACGAAAGTAATAGACAACTGGGTCCTAGACCAAGTAGCTAAAGTTTAAGCCAAAACCAAAGCAATAACCATTTGTTATTGTATGTGTGTGTGTGTGTTAACCGCACGCGGTGTCTATCCTTTGTCTTTTGAAATTTGTTGGGTTAAGTTGAGTATTCATTACGGTTGAAAGTTTAATGAATTCTATCGCCACGGTGCACCGCCAACATAAAGTCCAGCCAGCCAGCCAGCCAGCCAGCCACGGACATTAAGGCGGGAAAAGGGACACGCAGCACACAAACTTTGACTGCAGCAGCAACAGCAACGACAGCATCCGCCTTGGAAATGGGGGGGCACTTGCCCGTTTAGTCATTTATGCTGTTGTGCGTTAAATTTTGTTTGATTTCAAATGGTTTGGTATTTTTAATTAAATTATCTGGGGCAAGCAAGCGGATTTGCTTCCTGCCACTCTGCCCGAGAATGAGAAACTTACCAAGGTCGTCTTTCGTTCAGTTTCAGTGGCAAGCCATGCGTAAAGAAAAGCCAGCGACTAATTAACAGCAAATACTTATACACTTCGCAGGAATAAAAAACAAACATGAAATGCACACACACAATCAAGAAGTCAGAAACGTGCATCAATTGCAATAGAAATGTTTTTTTTTTCTTTTTTCTTTTGTTTTACAACCCAAAATCATATGTTACAGGAAACCTTTTGGAGCTTGGGCCAACTCATAGCCCATTCATTACACTTTCAACTCGACAGAACTTCTATTATTAGGTTTCGTTCACTTTGAATCTTACTTCAAGCTCCTTTCAGCTCGTTCTCGTCCTTTCACTTCCACTTGTACGAAATCCCAAGTGTATTTTATTCAATTTTCTTACATTTCATCAGAACGTAAGTATAATAAAAGTATCATTAATTAAAAATCAACTAAGGCTGGGCTACAATAGCGTTTTATAATTTTTAGATCCCAAAAAGCATTTCACATAGAAACACCCTAGATTAAGCGAGAGCTCAAGATTGGTTAACTTTAATAGCATAGCTCAAAAGACAAGAACCCAAATTGGTTTGCAGCAAAACCAATATATCTTTTTTATATGTAAGTCAGAGACTTTTTTTTCGTAATAAAATATTAATTAAAATCAAAAGTTCTTTAACTCAAATTGAAAAGACTTTAGTTTTTTGTCCTTATTAAAAGTCCTGTACTGACTTATTCAAACTAAAGCTGTTGTGAAAATAATGTAACCTTTTTTTTTTGTTGTGTTTTTTGTTGTTTTTTTTTTTTTGTTGGGGCAGGGGCATCATCATAATAATAACCGTAAAATGTCAACGTGTCAAAATCTGCCAACAGCATCCTTCCGTTAACGTAGTAAAACACAAAAAATATTTTAACACACACACACACACACACACACACACATGACACACACGCACAAGGGTCAAACATGCAAGGCAACAAAACGCTCAAATCGGCGAAATTGCGTATGAAAAAACATGAAAATTGCACAGCCGATGGAAAAATCAGTGAGAATATTTCAAAACCATTAAACCATGAACAACAACTAGTCAATACTCTTTGTGGGTTTCGAAGTTAAACAAAAAAAAAGAAAATGTTGTGCGGCGAAGAGTTTTGGAAAAGTGTTTAAGAATTGTCTAGCTTTGAAAAAGACATTGAAAGCCCGAGCGATGTCAGGCTTAATCGACTGCCTAATACTCGGTTATAGCTTTAGCTTAAGGTAGTAGTAACCTTGCCTTACCTTTGCGTCGCAGAGTACAAAGCAAACGGCGGAAGCGGAAATACAACGTTGAATTTTAAGCGAGCACTCAGGCACATGTGTGTGTGTGTGTGTGCGTGTGCGTGCGTGTGTGTGTGTGAGAATGTGTTTATATGGCTATCCTAAATAAACAATTTAACAACTTGAAAATTCCATTTATAAACCTTTTTTCCGCATAATAAAATTCGAAACCTTTCTACACACACACACACATATACGAACAGCGAAAAGAATTGCACAATGTTCAAGAAGACGAAGAAGAAGAAGAAGAAGAGAAGAAATAATATAGCTAAAACAGCAGAGCAACATACCAACAGCAACATAATAGCAACAACAACAACAATTTGCTGTAGTGGATTAATAACAAAGTCAACAAGGATAACACGCCTTAATTATGTATGTACAGGCGTTAGTGCGCACTGTGGGCGGGCGGGTGTTACCCCCCCGCGGGCAGGTGGTCGGTTGGTTAGTACATGTAACAAGAATGCTCCGAGGGAGAGGGGATGGGTAGGTGCAGGTGTTTTTTGCTGACTGAATGACGTAAATTGTAGTCAAACAGAAAAAGCAACGGCAACAGCAACAGCAACAAACAAACAAAACAGTCAACCAGCCAACTAACAAATGCGGGTCCTTCTCGCAGCATCATCTATTTATGTCAGTGTGTGTGTGTGTGTGCAGCCACATTGATGAGCAGTAGGCTCGATGTGTGCGCGGCGTGAAACAAGCAAATACTTGCTAACGAATGCGGGCAAACCAAAGGTGTTCACTGAGTGAGAGAGGGAGATAGAGAGAGAGGGGTTGAGGGGGCGGCGCTTTCTCATCAAAAATCCTTGCGTATATTTTCATAAATTTTAATTCATTTGTGTTTCAGCCTGCCACAAGAAACGTCAATACGTTGCGTTTTCTTGTTCTTCTTTTTTCATTCTTTTTCGTTTACTTTTTTTTTTTAATTGTCAGACAAATTTTAAACTTGCCTGCAGCATTATTCTGTTTGTTTATTAAATTTTGAAGTCTACGCTATTTAAACTTAATTAATTTTTCAAAACATTATTTCTTACTCGCAATATAAACAAATAGTTTTAGTTCCTACAATACCTAATTTTTTACCTGTTCTAACAAATAAATAATATAACATTATTGTAACTGAACAAAAAGCAACTTTCTAGGCAACAATGCAAAATGTTTCGAATTCGATTATTCAAATTATTAATCAGCTTATTTAATCAAGAGTAAAAATGATTTTTTTTTTTTTTTAATATTATAATTACTTTTGATTATCATATTTGACATTTTTGATTGTTGCATTAAATGCATTTATATAATTTGCATAAATTATTCAATATTGGGCTTTCATTTCCAGTTGAATTCACTCAATAATATTATTGAATAATACAATAATATTAACATTGAAATGCACAATTATAATTAATTAAATTACAAGCCAAAAATGTACGCTTAGCTGAGCATTAAATTCACTGACACACACACACACAAATACAATAACAAATTGTTTTGCATTTGAGTTTTTCCTAATCGCTTCAGACCAGAATTAAGGACCACAAACACATTTCACAAACAATCCGACTGACATAAATGAAAAAAAGAATTGGGCAAAAAAAAAAAAAAAAGACTGAACCGATTTGCAGCATTATTTTAATACATGTCAGACTGACTGTTTGACTGACTGGCAGCTGCTGGAGCAACAATTAGAGCCCATTAAAATGGTATCATATGGAAATTCAAGTGTGACATCAAATGCCTCTTCAAAAGGGATATTGTCAGAGATAGATAGATATCCAACAAATCCGAATTAATGCCATTAAAAAAGCGAGTTTGTGCATTAAAAACAATTTCATATTCATTTCATGTGCATTTTGCTATTTAATATTTATGAAAATTCGAAAATTTATAATTTTTAAATCATTAACAAATTTTGTAGCAAATTCAAAGTAGTTTTTAATTGCAAATCAAACCAAATCAGCAAATTCGATTTTTCGATGAAAAAAAGTCACTTTCAACAATTAATTTTGAAGATTGTTTCCGAAAAAGTTGTATAAATCAAATATGAATTTAAATTTTGTTCTAAAGTTGAATTTTTAATAAATTCAATAGCATTCACACAATGTAGCAATTAATATTTTTGACATGTGAATGGAATTTGTTGAATTTGTTATTGGATCAATTAAGCTGGCATATTTGGAATTGCTTTCGAATCCTTTAGATTAACGTACTTACCATTTAGGCACAAAATTATCGTTGCTGGCCTATTTGTTGTTGGTTTTTTTTTTGTTGTTGTTGTAATGTGATGCTGTTATTTGTATTTGTATTATTTGTTGTTGTTTCTTTCGTTCTTCGTTCTTCGTTTTCGTTTTTTTTTTTTTTGTTTGTTTTTTGGCACACACAAATCGTTTCGTTGGCAAAGTTTTTGGCCAGAAAAAAAGAAGAAATTAAGGGCGAAATATCGATGAGATTTAAATACTTTCAAAAGTCATTAGGCTTGCCGGGCAAGGGTGTGGGGAGTTGAGGTTGGAAACCCAAAGCATTTCAATTTGTTATTAAGTCGATCTACTTGTGAAACTGCCGACAGTAAAAAGTTAATTAATCTAAAAAATATTGCAATCATTAAGAGAAATATGAAAACCCCAAGAAATTCCAATTGCCCGATTTTAAGCAAATTAGCAAACAAATCTCACCAATGTTTTCCATGCGGTTCTTCTCAGAGAATTTTGTCTATTTTTGATGTTATTATTATTATGTTTGATTGTTTGTTTGTTGGAGTGTTGCTCCACTTACTGCAATTCACGGTTTAACAATTCACATACAACAAAACAACAACAAAAAAATGAATGCACAAAACAAAAATTCAGAATCGGCTGATCTTTTGATTTGGCCGCAAAATTTGTGTTTACGCGTCGCTGCGCCTCCGACTTCGACTTCGATTGCAAAACAAACTCTAAGTTTAGGTTTTTTTTGTTGTTTTTTTTTTTTGGCAAACGGGTTAACTGCACGTGGCGCTAAACAACATTGACTGCTGCCTCTACTTGACTTGACTTTACTTAACTCAACTGGCTAACTGTCTCAACTCAACTAAACTCAAAACGGACCAATAACTGATGCGACTTGTCGACCGCTTCATGCGAGACCACGACCTCGACTGAGCGGCGACACGAGCACACGTCGCAACGTGACGGCTAACAGCTAACAGCTAACGGCAAACAGCGACCACGACCACGGACAATGTTGGAGACGTTTGGTGACGTGACTCGCTGGGCTGCACTGCTTGAACTGACACCGAAATTTACCAAACAACTAACAGGACCAAACGGAACACAGAACAGACAGAACACAGCATAGAAAACAACTTAATGTTTCCACAGAGCCGAGCCGAGCCGCACCGAACCGAACCGCACCGTTACAGCCATGTGCTGCAGTTCAGTTCAGTTGAGTTTAGTTCAGATGCTGCTTCTGCTCCTTCTGCCTGAGAGTCCTATGCACGACCGACAACAACAGGCAACGCTCGGCTCGCGCTGTTAGGCTGCGCTGTTAGCTAACAGTTGCGGCAGTGTTACGAATTGTAACCAAATCAAATACGCAAAATTTTGCGTCGCTGTTGCAGTCGACGCTGCGACGTATGTAGGCTCTCGTACCAACGTTTTCTTGCCTTTACTTTCCGTTTTGTTTCCTTTTATGCTGCGGCAACCACGTGCTCCCATGGATTATAAGAGTTGCTTACTTATCTTAGATACACTGTTGAACAACAGATACTTTGTAGTAATGGTCGTTGGGGTCAATTTTATACCCCTTGGGTGTTTATAATAATTTTGAGTTAGATTTGTTTTCGTTGTAGGAACTATCCTTTGAAAGCTATTATTTTTATTAATTGTAATTCGTTTTGTTTTGAGAAATCCTCATTCAAGTTTACTGAGTTGAAACTAAAACGGATTTTTACTTTTTAATTCCAAAGCAAGGAGTGAAACTTTTAGGTTTAAAGAAATGCACTTAGTTTGAAGAAAAAGTTTATCCTTGAATTAAAATTAGCTCAAAAATGTTTTTTTAAAAAAAAAACATGATATTTGAGGTCTTGGATAAGAATATATCGGAAAATAAGGTTCGGTATCAGGTCGTCAATAACATTTAGGGTTATATGATATATAATTATGATCTGGTTTCAAGTTGGAAAAGTCTGTTATCGATTTCGATTAAAAGAACAAAACTGTTTTATTTGCCTAACATTAATTTCGATGCTTCTGGTACAAGGTATCTGGAAATCGGAGTTATTCAACTGAACTGACATTTAAGTTGCTTTTCTTATTTTTGTCGTTTTTTTAATTAAGTAAATGAGCAATTAAGAAATATTTAGGAAACTGCGAAGCCAAAGCAAATCCATTGACAATGGAAAACAGCACCAAGTGTAACACGCAGAAATGCCTAATAGGCCGGACTTTCACTTTGGCCAAGAAGCAGGATGAAAATTATAAAGAACACACTGCAATAGCAAAAGATTTTAGCTCAAGAAAATTTAAAGGCGGACCGATTGATTGGTGGGCTAACTACAACTAAGAATTAATGTTAAAGACCTTCAAAACAAATGCAATAATTTATAAGATATAAAAATATTAACTTAAAGTTTGCATCTTAAAAACAAAAATTTAATTTCATATGTTTTTAAAATATTTTCAAACATAAATATGTATTTTTAATATTTTTTATTTGCTAATGATTTTGTTAATTTTATCTAGGACATCTACCATTTCGTAAACTTAAAAAATGTTAAGTCGAAATGTTAAATATAAGTCCAGCTTCGTCAAGTGTGGAACGTATGTTGCAGTCTTTTAACAAACCGTTTTACCAGCCATAAAAGTTTATGAACTTCCTGGAGATGGTATAAAAATTGTTGTCCCAAAAAGCTTTGACGAAATAGGTATAAAATAAACTTGCTTTAAGCTTAGTTTTATGTCTAATTGCAAAGTCTGTGAATGCTTTTGGTTTGTTGTTCTAGTTTATTGACCTCGATTTCTATGGTGCAATAAATACAAATTCAGGAGGCAGTTTTTATACAGCTATTCAGTTTCTGCACATGTGCGTGAATACCAATTCAAAGCTGTGCCGGTCATATGCAAGCTTTTAGCAAAATATTTCGAGTATTTGATACCAAATAAAGAGAGAGGGAGAGAAAGTGCGAGAGAGAATTAAAAAGTTGAAGAAGGCATATGAATTTTTGTGCACAGCTTTCATACATTTGGAAGCATTCCAAGGCTGCCGCCTTATGAATACTCTTCCGAAATGTATATGCATCCTTGGATATGTTCATGTTTATGAACAAATTCGAAACTGATAAATGGCCCACTTGCGGACAGCCAAAAGCAGTTGAAAAGTCTTGCTAAAGTCTGTCAGCCAGGCCAGGTTCAAATGCGCGCCATATTTGAAACACAAATATTGGTCGTCGTCAATCACTCGCTCATATATACTTCGTATTTACTCTCAATTATCATTCTTTAACTTTATATATGTATATAGTTCAAATATAAATTATGTTTATAAAATAAATTATGCATTCCAAGTACAGTCAAGCTTTTTTGATTCGAACAATATCTATAACAAATTTGTACAAATGATACTGATATTTTTCAAAATAATAATGACAAAGCTTGCCACACCAAGATAGGAAACAAACGAACATTCAATATATAATATGTATATACTGATACGCACAAACATACATACAGAAGAAGAGGACATTTTCCTCCGCCCAGTAATGCGAGCAAAGTTGAGCGCGCAGCAAAATCAAGCTCAATGATATATGAGTGCATTGGCAGCGATCGCCATTTTAAGAAAATCAAAAACTGCTGCAGCACTCATCTGCTGACTTCTGTTCGCTTGGTACTTTTGCCAGAACCTGAATGGTTTATTTCCCTTTAGAGCGCTGAAACACACAAATATACCAACATACATACTTACATACAAACATACGAACATAGAAACATTCATACATACGCACAAACATACATGCAGAAGAAGAGGAAATGCGTGCAAAGTTGAGCGCGCAGCGAAAACAAGCTCAATGATATATGAGTGCATTGGCAGCAAGCGCCATTTTAAGAAAATCAAAAACTGCTGCAGCACTCATCTGCTGACTTCTGTTCGCTTGGTACTTTTGCCAGAACCTGAATGGTTTATTTCCCTTTAGCGCGCTGAAACACACAAATATACCAACATACATACTTACATACAAACATACGAACATAGAAACATTCATACATACGCACAAACATACATGCAGAAGAAGAGGAAATGCGTGCAAAGTTGAGCGCGCAGCGAAAACAAGCTCAATGATATATGAGTGCATTGGCAGCAAGCGCCATTTTAAGAAAATCAAAAACTGCTGCAGCACTCATCTGCTGACTTCTGTTCGCTTGGTACTTTTGCCAGAATCTGAATGGGTTATTTCCCTTTAGCGCGCTGAAATACACAAATATACAAACATACATGCTTATAAAATGGTTAATGAATGCTCTTTCATGCTATATAAGTTCAGATTTATTAATCAGGTTTATGTATGTGTATACACTTGTTAAAATATAATCATATCATACAAATTGAGGCAGGTTCTCGTACATGCATACAATAAACATTAAGGCATTTGAACATGTGAACACACATACAGTAACCCTTTGCTTTATGGTCTTGTGTAATTTGCTTACTTATAAAAGCTACTTGATAAGATAGTCAAGCAAAACAGTGCACCCAGGTGCCGATTCTGTACCGATTATTAATTTTGTGCAATGGCAATGAGAATGAACGCAAAGTTTTTGCACCATTGCAACATATTATTCGCTTGGAAGGCAGCATAAAACAGCTGCTGCCCTTTGTTGTTGCCGATAAGCGATACTTATTGGTTCTGATCATGACCGGATACAAGCATTTCTATTTGTTAACCTATGCACACATTGAGGGTTGGCAACAACGCACCTATGGCAACATGGCGGACTTTACACTTATACTTTTTGGCCAAGAGTTGGCGGCGGCATCACAGCCTGTCGTGCTGCACTGCGGAAAGCGTTTGTGCAGTCTGGTTAATGCACTGTTGGATCAGAAATAGCTGTATATTAAAGTATATAGAACGAAGTCTGTTAAATGTTAAGGAATCTCTCGAATATTCATTGTTAATACTGTTTTTCTTTATTTATTGAATTTTCTTATTGTAGTTTTGTACACACTTAGAACCTTTTATGTGCTCACAAAAGCTAACTGATATGGTCTGCATGCACATTTTTGCTGCTTCTTTGCCTTGGCATCGAACAAAGAAATAAAGAATAGACGAAACACTGCTTATGGTGCTGTAGCGTTCAGCTGCTGACTTCTGTTCGCCTGGTACTTTAGCTGTACTGGGTTTTTCTTACATTTACACACAAATATACAAAGTTTGTAAGTAATACATACAAACATACAAACATTCATACATACGCACAAACATACATACAGAAGAAGAGGACATTTTCCTCCGCCCGGTAATGCGAGCAAAGTTGAGCGCGCAGCAAAATCAAGCTCAATGATATATGAGTGCATTGGCAGCGAGCGCCATTTTAAGAAAATCAAAAACTGCTGCAGCACTCATCTGCTGACTTCTGTTCGCTTGGTACTTTTGCCAGAATCTGAATGGGTTATTTCCCTTTAGCGCGCTGAAAAACACAAATATACAAACTTACATGCTTACAAACATACATTCATACATAGCAGTGTTGCCATTTCCGCTTTTTTCCCGTCAGAAATGGCTTTTTATTTATTCTTGTACTTACGCTTGTGTTCTGGGAAAAAAAAGTTGTGCCGAAAGAAAATTGCAAGCAAGAAGTGCGAGATGTCTGGTTGCAGAGCTCGGAGTTCTCGGTATGGCTGCGGAAGGATTTAACAAATCCCACACGGGAAAATGTTGAAGAAACAGATAAGTTTTGGAGTGAAGTGCTGAAGTTCCGAGATTCTGGTGGAAACTGCCGCTTTTTAGAACTAGCTTCAGTTGCGCTTCAATTTCTTTAACTGCCATGGTCCGACGCTGAAGTAGAGCGGGTTTTTAGTCAAGTGAATCTTATAAAAACTAAAATCCGGAATAGGATTAAAGTTGATACGTTGAATTCTATTTTGACCATAAGTTGGATAGTTCAATTTATTTGATTTGAATAGATATATATTTGTTTAAAATTTTAGATATGGATTGCGCCGTCACACAAATGTTATAACTACCGAGTTCCTCCAAGCTGCTTAACTGCATTAGGCAAACGAAGACGCCGAATCGTTAGACCGAACATTAGAACATTTGAGTTTTGAATAAAATAGCTAACATTAAATGAAATAATTGATATCTAAAAAAAAATTCAAATATCGGCTTTATTTTTAGCATTATTTCTTTGGGATGCAGCTTTTTTTGGATTGGTCTAGCTTTTTAGCTTTAGGAAAAATGGCAACGCTGATACATACAGAAGAAGACGAAATGCGTGCAAAGTTCATTCGCTCTGATTGCAAATTAAAGAGAATCAAAAATTACTCCGGCACTCATCCGCTGATTCTGTTAGCCTGGTTAGCCTTTAGCTAGAATCTTATACTGGTTTTAGAAGATAATCACGAGATTGGGTTTTACAAACGAATGCGTAAATTTTTAACGAACGTCGTGTTCTAAAATACATATATGTATGTATAAGTAAATAAGTGTGCATATAAAATGGTTAATGAATGCTCTTTCATGCTGTATAAGTTCAGATTTATTAATCAGGTTTATGTATGTGTATACACCTGTTAAAATATAATCATATCATTCAAATTGAGGCAGGTTCTTGTACATGCATACAATAAACATTAAGGCATTTGAACATGTGAACACACATACAGTAACCCTTTGCTTTATGGTCTTGTGTAATTTGCTTACTTATAAAAGCTTCTTGATAAGATAGTCAAGCAAAACAGTTCACCCAGGTGCCGATTCTGTACCGATTATTAATTTTGTGCAATGGCAATGAGAATGAACGCAACGTTTTTGTACCATTGCAACAGATTATTCGCTTGGAAGGCAGCATAACCCAGCTGCTGCCCTTTGTTGTTGCCGATAAGCGATACTTATTGGTTCTGATCATGACCGGATACAAGCATTTCTATTTGTTAACCTATGCACACATTGAGGGTTGGCAACAACGCATCTATGGCACCTTTAGCGCGCTGAAACACACAAATATACCAACATACATACTTATATACAAACATACGAACATACAAACACACAACATACGCACAAACATACATACAGAAGAAGACGACATTTTCCTCCGCCCGGTAATGCGAGCAAAGTTGAGCGCGCAGCAAAATCAAGCTCAATGATATATGAGTGCATTGGCAGCGAGCGCCATTTTAAGAAAATCAAAAACTGCTGCAGCACTCATCTGCTGACTTCTGTTCGCTTGGTACTTTTGCCAGAATCTGAATGGGTTATTTCCCTTTAGCGCGCTGAAACACACAAATATACAAACATACATACATACACACAAACATACGAACATACAAACACACAACATACGCACAAACATACATACAGAAGAAGAGGACATTTTCCTCCGCCCGGTAATGCGAGCAAAGTTGAGCGCGCAGCAAAATCAAGCTCAATGATATATGAGTGCATTGGCAGCGAGCGCCATTTTAAGAAAATCAAAAACTGCTGCAGCACTCATCTGCTGACTTCTGTTCGATTGGTACTTTTGCCAGAATCTGAATGGGTTATTTCACTTTAGCGCGCTGAAATACACAAATATACAAACATACATGCTGACAAACATACATACATTCAAAGCAGTGTTGCCATTTCCGCTTTTTTCCCGTCAGAAATGGCTTTTTATTTATTCTTGTACTTACGCTTGTGTTCTGGGAAAAAAAAGTTGTGCCGAAAGAAAATTGCAAGCAAGAAGTGCGAGATGTCTGGTTGCAGAGCTCGGAGTTCTCGGTATGGCTGCGGAAGGATTTAACAAATCCCACACGGGAAAATGTTGAAGAAACAGATAAGTTTTGGAGTGAAGTGCTGAAGTTCCGAGATTCTGGTGGAAACTGCCGCTTTTACGAACTAGCTTCAGTTGTGCTTCAATTTCTTTCACTGCCATTGTCCGACGCTGAAGTGGAGCGGGTTTTTAGTCAAGTGAATCTTATAAAAACTAAAATCCGGAATAGGATTAAAGTTGATACGTTGAATTCTATTTTGACCATAAGTTGGATAGTTCAATTTATTTGATCTGAATAGATATATATTTGTTTAAAATTTTAGATATGGATTGCGCAGTCACAACAAATGTTATAACTACCGAGCTCCTCCAAAAGAAGACGCCGAATCGTAAGACCAAATATTAGAACATTAGAGTTTTGAATAAAATAGCTAACATTAAATGAAATAATTGATATCTAAAAAAAAATTTTAATTATCGGCTTTATTTTTAGCATTATTTCTTTGGGATGCAGCTTTTTTTGGATTGGTCTAGCTTTTTAGCTTTAGGAAAAATGGCAACGCTGATACATACAGAAGAAGACGAAATGCGTGCAAAGTTCATTCGCTCTGATTGCAAATTAAAGAGAATCAAAAATTACTCCGGCACTCATCCGCTGATTCTGTTAGCCTGGTTAGCCTTTAGCTAGAATCTTATACTGGTTTTAGAAGATAATCACGAGATTGGGTTTTACAAACGAATGCGTAAATTTTTAACGAACGTCGTGTTCTAAAATACATATATGTATGTATAAGTAAATAAGTGTGCATATAAAATGGTTAATGAATGCTCTTTCATGCTGTATAAGTTCAGATTTATTAATCAGGTTTATGTATGTGTATACACCTGTTAAAATATAATCATATCATTCAAATTGAGGCAGGTTCTTGTACATGCATACAATAAACATTAAGGCATTTGAACATGTGAACACACATACAGTAACCCTTTGCTTTATGGTCTTGTGTAATTTGCTTACTTATAAAAGCTTCTTGATAAGATAGTCAAGCAAAACAGTGCACCCAGCTGCCGATTCTGTACCGATTATTAATTTTGTGCAATGGCAATGAGAATGAACGCAACGTTTTTGTACCATTGCAACAGATTATTCGCTTGGAAGGCAGCATAAAACAGCTGCTGCCCTTTGTTGTTGCCGATAAGCGATACTTATTCGTTCTGATCATGACCGGATCCAAGCATTTCTATTTGTTAACCTATGCACACATTGAGGGTTGGCAACAACGCACCTATGGCAACATGGCGGACTTTACACTTATACTTTTTGGCCAAGAGTTGGCGGCGGCATCACAGCCTGTCGTGCTGCACTGCGGAAAGCGTTTGTGGAGTCTGGTTAATGCACTGTTGGATCAGAAATAGCTGTATATTAAACTATATAGAACGAAGTCTGTTAAATGTTAAGGAATCTCTCGAATATTCATTGTTAATACTGTTTTTCTTTATTCATTGATTTTTCTTATTGTAGTTTTGTACACACTTAGAACCTTTTATGTGCTCACAAAAGCTAACTGATATGGTCTGCATGTACATTTTTGCTGCTTCTTTGTCTTGGCATCGAACAAAGAAATAGAGAATAGACGAAACACTGCTTATGGTGCTGTAGCGTTCAGCTGCTGACTTCTGTTCGCCTGGTACTTTAGCTGTACTGGGTTTTTCTTACATTTACACACAAATATACAAAGTTTGTAAGTAATACATACAAACATTCATACATACGCACAAACATACATACAGAAGAAGAGGACATTTTCCTCCGCCCGGTAATGCGAGCAAAGTTGAGCGCGCAGCAAAATCAAGCTCAATGATATATGAGTGGATTGGCAGCGAGCGCCATTTTAAGAAAATCAAAAACTGCTGCAGCACTCATCTGCTGACTTCTGTTCGATTGGTACTTTTGCCAGAATCTGAATGGGTTATTTCACTTTAGCGCGCTGAAATACACAAATATACAAACATACATGCTGACAAACATACATACATTCAAAGCAGTGTTGCCATTTCTGCTTTTTTCCCGTCAGAAATGGCTTTTTTCAAACCGCGGTTTAAAACGGACGAGATAAACAGGATTTTATGATTTTTCATAAACTTTCTGACCTTACCCCCTTGATAAATTTTAGGCAAATATTTTTGTCGAATTTCCGAAATCCTCTGTTCAGTGAGCTCAAAAAAAATATGTTTCCTTTTTATATCCTCACCTGCAGGCATTCGTTGGTAGGCTCATTAAAAGCATGAAAAAAATGTAACTTTTAAAGTAGCAAGAGTTGTTTAAAGACATTAAGCTTTGTTTCCCCGCAAAAAACAGAAACATACAATATGAATAAATCAATTTGTTCCAAATAGCGCTTTAGTTAAATATTTAAGGGCGCCAGTTTTATTTTTAAAAATAAAAAACCAGTTGGTTGTTATAGCTTACTTACTTGCCAAAAACACGAACAAACCAAAAACAAAAAAGTCAAAGAGTTGAATTTTGCAACAATAACTTTTTCATATTTTACAAATATCGATTAGCTTAGTTTTTCAGTTGAATTTTTGATTCGATTTTGTATCTTAAATAAATGAACAGAAGCCAATATACACTTTTCAATTTATTCAAGTTAGAAGAAAGGGTATTTCCAAATGCCATGAAACACTTTCTTTCTTTTTGTGTCCCTGCAAAGTTTCGAAATTTAAAATAATACTAAAGAAGGAGGTATAATTCATTTTGTTTTTCTTCTCTTTATTATGCTCAATTTTCTTTATCGACTTTTGTGTGTATATATTTTGTTACGCATGCGATTATATGTATGTATTTGGTTTTGTATATATTTATGTTAAATTTGTGTTGATTTTGGTTAATTTGTGTTCTCAAATAATTAACACACCGCCTCAACGTACATATACTTATGTAATGTCTATATTATTTATTTCATAAATAGTTTTATATACTCATTAATTGTTTGCATACACATACATATATGTATATACATATATGTATAAATAATTTACACCACAAAAAAAAATAAATAAATATATATAACTAAACAATTATTGATTTCTATGTATTTTGTTCTGTTGGTTTTTTTTTTTTTAGTTTAATAAATTGCTTGCTGCACTTTTTTTTCGTTTTCGGTTTCTTTCTTTCTTTCTGTTTTGCTTTTTTTGTATGGCTTTAAGTGCTGATCCAAAAATTAGTGCTGGGGCCCATTGCTGGATGTGCCTTGGGCGGCTGAAGCTGTCATTTATTTATTTGTTTTATTTTTCTGATTCTGATTGATCAGTTTATTATTTAGTTAATGGTTTATATATATATATATTTTGGTGGGCGTAAGCGTGGCCAGCGGTGCCCCTTATATCGGATCAAGCCAGAATGCAAATTGTTGCTATATATATATGTATATATTTAAAGCACTTTCTTGTTGTTGTTGTTATTTATATAGCATTATTAATTAATTACAAGTATTTCATAATTAACTTTGTTGAATTTTCACTATTATAATTATTTACTTTTATTTTTTTTCTTATTATCGACAATTTTTTTTTTTTACATCGAATTGCAAATAGAGCATATGCGTGTTAATGTGTGTGTGAGTGTGTGTGTGTATATGCATATATATGTTTGTATGTATGCTGGACTTTACTATAATGTTATAGTTATATATATATATATATATATATATATATTAATTATTTGTGTATATTGTTATATTATTATTATATATATATATATATATGTAAATTTGCATTTGCATTTACTTTGGTTTTACAATTTTTTTTTTCCATTCTATCAACGTGTTTAACGAATAGAAGCACAATTTTGGACGAAGATGGTTTTTTGAAATAGAAGCGTTTTAATGTAAATATATAGGTGTGTGTGTGTGTTTTTTTCTAGTAAGCTAACTTGAAGCTGATAAGTCAAGCCAATCAAGTTACAAAATTAACAAAACAAAGCCATTTGCCTAACTCAGGGATTCTGGGTTTATAAGAAAATTTGACATAAGCACGTCTCCATTTTACATCATAATCAAATGTTTTACTTCTAACCAGACCATATACAACAAAGCACATTCTTCCTTACGAGATGTCTCACATAGATTTATTATACTTTAGTTTTTCAGTTTCGAGACCAAATTTGGAAATAAAAACCAATTTGTATAAGAAGATTTTGTTGATGGGCTATTGTCCAGCCGAGATAATCTGCTCAAAACATTTCATAACTGTTTTCTTCAGTTAAGTGATCTCCATTCCATAATCCGAATAGTCAATTTGTGGTACATTTTGTAAGGATTAATGTAAATGCATTGAAGAAGTTCTTTGGTTTGGCGGTTACATACATACATTTAGTTATAGTATAACGCAACTTGTATGCAACGATATATGATATTTATGTATATATGTATGTGTGTGTGTGTGTTTGGGAAAAGGGGATGGATGGATGGTGGGGTTACGGCAGAGGCATTTTAACTGCAGCTATTATAGTATTCACTAGTTGTGATTCTGTACGCTGTTCAACTAAGCTAAGGACGTTTTCGCAAAAAGGTCATCGTGTTAATATATAGATATATATATGTTTATATGTATTTTTACCCGAACAATCGCAGTGCTCTCCCTGCTCATTATTAACTATTAGTACTAAGCTATTGCAAAAAGGCGTGCAATTTTTTTTTCATATTTTTTTTTGGTTTCAGTTTACGTATTGGAACAAAATGTTTACGCTTGTTATTTGTCATAGCTTCCACATACTCATCTTTCTATATCTTTAATCTCTAGTGTACTCACATTAAGATCATCTCAAAAAAAAAAAAACAATAACACAATCAATAGCTAAATTAGAAATGTTGTCTATGCATTATAGTATAGGTGTGTGTGTGTGTGTGTGTCAGCATTATATCGACCTAAGACTATACACATAAGCAATTATAATGCATGCGCATCCTTTCACTTTAGCTCTTTCGATATCTATCCATCGTTAACAATCGCTTAAATATAAATGGGATTCTCCTGGCCAGTTAACAATCGGAACATTGATGTGGGCATCGTTTTCATGAGTATCTTTAATCAAAAACAAAACAAAAAAGGAAAGGCAAGATAAGTTTTTGCATTGAGTTTATTATAATATTTAATGCTTACCTCGCCCACCGATGTGGCAAGCAAATTGACAATCTTCTCGTGTGGCACGGCCACCACGCTTTGGTTGTTTATCTCAATAATGCGATGCCCGACGCGAACGCCGCCCCGCTCGGCAATGCCGCCACGCAACAAACTGCAGATCTGAAAGAGAACAAAAGTTCATATCACAAATAATTTTTGATAGTACATATTTCTTTAAAGACTTACGACGCCGTTTTGAACACTGAAACCAAGTTGATATTTGGTCTCTGGCCTCTTGATCTTGACCTCGACAACGGGAGCACAGGGCACAACTGTGAATTTGACAACGGTCTGGTTTTTGGTGTTCTTGATGTACGTCTGGCAAGTGGATAGTGGCAAGCCAACGAGACTCAGTCCATTGATAGCGATCAGCTGATCGCCAATATTCAATTGACCGCAACGTGCCGCCGCCCCCGAGCTCATGAGATTCGCAATGACAACCGTTGGCAGCATGGAGCCCCAGCCGCTCTCGACAATGACAACGCCGAGTATTTCGCCCTTGGCCTTGGGCACAACGACCTCTTTTTGCAATTCCTTTTTGGCAAAGATCTCGAGCTCGTCGCCAAAAATCTCCTGGCTATTGAGTACCTCCTGATAGTCCATTTCCTTGACAAAGCGATGATCCTCAATGCCATTGGCTTTCAGGAATTCCATGTAGGCCACTTGAAAGGCCTGACCAATCGACTGAGCTATAAACTGCGCCTCATCGCTTTCGAACACATGACAGATCATTTTTGGTGTGCGATTCGGTTTGGGCGCATCATCAATGTCCTGGGGCACGAAACGGCGACGAGCCATCAGCACTACCAAATCCCCAATATCTGCTATATAGGATATGGTGCGCAGTGCATGATCCATCATTATCTCCTTCAGATCAGTATTCAGCACCATTATCTTCTCTGTCGATATAAACAGATCCACCTCGGTACTCGGCTGCACATCGCCATCGGGTGCCTATATATGTGATACGTGATATGTGAGAAATTTAATTAATTGTACATTTTCTTGAGTTTGATTATGATTTTAAGTTAATTTTTTAGCTTATTGCAGGCGAATGATTCAGCATTCAGCAAATAAGATAAGCTTTTTGGATTATAGTAGTACTTTATTTAATTAAATTTATTATAGTTTCTAAATTCTACTTACCAGGGCCTATATGGTTAACAACAAATTGTATTTATCGATTGTGTGTGTGTGTGTGTGTGTGTTTTTTTTTAGTGGATTTTATTAGAAACGGAGCAGAGCATTTGTTGAGTAAATGTAGATGGCAACAAATTGAGGCATGGAAATATATAAAAAAAACAAAAATAAAATTTTTCATGAGTTTTCTTTCAGTTTTGAATACATACATATGTATATAATAACACTAACTACTTGCTAAAAAATTGTGAAACTGTGTTAAGGGATTCGCCAAAAACTAAAAAATCAATTAAACCAAAAAAAAAATTTCAAAATTATGTTTCACTTCAAGCGATCCAGTTTTTCTTCATATTTTTCGTAATTTTTTTTTTTTTTTTTTTTGTTTTTTTCATAAATAAATTGCAAAATAATGCTACAAACTACTTGTTTGAGCTGAACGTATTGAATTTCACCTTAATGCGCGACACGGCTTCCTCGGCTTGCATCATACGTGTCGATTTGGTGGGTTGACCCTCACAGACCAGCTGCGTGGATCCCAAGTATTTAGCACGAAATAGAACGCCTTCAATGAGCACTGCGCCGCCTGTTATTGTTGCCCCCGTTGATGAAATTTTAATTTCGTTTTTTTTTTTTTCATAGGTAAAACCGAGAATTTTCGATTAGTTACAATAGAATAAAAAGATTGTTCGATTGTGTAAGCAACGTGTTTTTTGTATCATTTGAGTAATGTGTATTAATTGTGGTTTAGTATTGTGTGTGTGTGTGTGTGTGCAGCTGATGTAAGTTGCATTAGGTACCATGCATGAGCCAAATAAAATGGCATCGAAAGCATTATTATGCATCGAGGAAGGGAAGGCAATTTCTAATGAAAAACTCGAAACATTTTATACGAATCTATTGAATTTTGAACATATATATGTATATATAATTAATAAATGCATTTTTATGAATGGTCAACCCGTCAACTTTTTTGTTTGTTTGTTTTTTTTTTTGTAAGTATGGTGTTGTTATAGTAGTTATATTGTTACTGTTCGTTTTGTGCTTATTAACTGCTACATATATTAAAAAATTGTATCTTACAAAGTAGTTTTTTTTTACACACACACAGACACAGTTAAATGAACGAACGAGGCATGCAATAAACGCAATTTTGTCAATAAAATATGCGAAAGAATATAGAAAATACATATATATATATATATTTATAAGTACATATATCAATCTATGCATATAGTATATCATATACCATATACGTAACATTTTATACAATCTCAAATCATATCGTAAGTAAATATACCCCTGCTGCAGTACACAGAACTAAATCTGGTTATTATACTCTGATAGCACAGCTAATGTCCGTCTATCTGTCGTTCTATAAGTTACACCCTTAAAGCTAGGAACTCGAAACTTTGCTTATATCTTCGTCTATGGGCTGGTCAGATAAAGTGACAATATTGTGTTTCTATTCCAACTGGGGGACTGGGAAATCCATAAGCTCGAAAACAGAAAATATATTTATTCAAGTATTTACTAAAGAATTTTGTACGAAGACAGCTACCAGCATCCTCCAAAGAACTGACGAAGAAATTTTGATACAACGCCCAACACTTTCTCCCCCGGTTCCTTGCACTTCTCTGAAATGACTATGTCTTCCACAGTTTTTGAGCTAGAGGACACCAAATTGGATGTTTAGATAGCTTTAGATAATGTTCCCCAAAAAACTGCATCAATCAGTTTGTTGGCCAGGCATTTTTCTTCCTCCCGGCTGCGTTCTTAAATCGGAAAATCGAATATCTTTGGGAGTTTACGACCTTGACATTCCCCAAGGTATCTTCCACGGCTTTAGAGCTAAAATCACCAAACTTACAAAGATGAGCATTTAACTATTTTTGAAAGCAGCGCCCATCCCTGCCACCACGTTCCGCAGAACCGTCGCGTCATGCTGCAACGTTTGTAAGTTTGTATTTATTTTTGGGAATAATAATAAATTCAAACGGACGAAAACAAAAAAATATATGGAAGAGACAAGATCTACGACTGCCAGTAGGGGTATTTTTAGGGATTGGCGAGCCAACGCTTTTGTTTGTTTTAATTTTTTTGGGTTTTTGTTTTACAGACGCTGCTGTTGCTTTTGTATGAACGCATCGACGTTTGGCATTCTTTCTTCCTAGAATTTACACACATTTCTTTTCAGCCCAGAAAACAATTTTCATACATTTTTATTGCCTTTGGAATAATGTGCATAAAGGATGATCAACCCAACCATAACTTTAACTCATTTTAAATTAACTTTTTTTAAAACGTTATATTCAAGTGTGATTTCTTATCATTCTACAGTTTATTCTACGATTTAGTTTCTTCTCTTTAATTTTATGTTTCAAGTTAGTAAGTTTTTTTAATTTAATCGATTTAAGAGTTGTGACTTTAAAACTGTAAGCTACTTCAATATATATTGATTTGATTCAATTGTAACTTATTCGTTGTATTTTTCTCGGTGAAGTTCATACAATAATAATAGCAACAGCTGCGCCAATAGCAAAACAACAACGATTTAAACGATATATTCATAAAGAATTGATTTGTTAAATGTGATTATAATGGTCTTGGCACTAAAACTGCAACAATTGAACGAAGGATAAACCCAAAGCATTTACCTTCTTTGCTCTTACTCTTTTTCACTTTTTTCTCGCCACTGTTGCTGTTGCTTCCCGCTCCGCTGCCGCTGCTATTGTTGCTGCCTATTGCATCATTGTTGTTGCCATTGGTGTTGCCATTGGTAGTGCCATTGGTATTGATAGTATTGCTGACAGCATTGTTAATGCCCGCAATGCCATTGATGCCTCCCTCATTCTCCACATCCAATTTGTTGATGCCCGGCACAGATCGCTCCGACCCATTGCCGCCATTATTTGGACTGCCGAGAGTTGGCAAAGCGCCAGCAGCTGCCGCAACCACAGCCGAAGCAACCAAGTCTGCAGCATTGGCAGCGGTCATGCCACAAATATCCAGACCGGCGGCATTGGGCTGGTTGGGCTTGGCTGGTGACTTCCCGCTGTGTTCCGAGGAGCTGCGCGAATGGCTGCGCTGTGCCAGCGTTGCCGCGCCGCTAACCAAATCGAGCAGCTTGCCAGCTGCCGAGCCAGTTAGACTGGTTGAGCTCTTGGGCGGAATGGGCGGTGGCGGCGGCAGTTCGGGCGTCGAGCTGAGCAGAGCATTATAGCCGTTGCGTGTCTTTGTGCTGGACATTTGCTGCTGCTTGGGCGAGATCTTCGATAGCAGCGAAGTGCGCGGCTTGCGATCCCAGCTTTTGTTCTCATCATAGTAGCCCTGATCGTCCAGACGCTGATGGCCCAACAAACGATCGGTCTCCAGATCTGTGTCCACATCCTCCTCGTCGGCACTGCGGTTCTTCGAGTGGTTGTCCGAGCTCGATTCAAGCAGCGCTTTGCCACCATCCAAATGCCGTGACAGCCATACGGGTGAATGCATTACTGGAGACGGTGAGCGCTGATGCTGCTGCTGCGTGCTACTTCGCTCCGGTATTGGTGGTGGCACACCACCGCCGCCACCACCGCCGCCGCTGCCAACACCAACAAGACCGTTGTTGCTGCTGCTGCAGTTACTGCCCGCACTGCGAGACTTTGGAATGGGCGAGCTACGCTGCAACGTTGCACCAAGCTTTATGTTGCCCGCCTGTTGTCCGGTTGCCTGCAGCAAATCAACATCGCCGCTGCAGTTGGGCTTGCGATGCGGCGCCGGTGCTGGCGGTGGTGGTGTCATCTGTGCCATATCAGGACGATGGAAAACACCTAAACAAAACGCGAGAGTTCAAAGGAGTTTAATTTAATTGTTAACTTGAATGAATTCCATTTTACAATTGCCTTCAGGCTGTTGCATTTTACAATTAATGTCAATTAGTTTTTGCCAACCAAAAAGTGACGGGGAAATCGAATTAGTACAGCTAGTTTTTGTTTCGAATCCAAAGAACGGATTAGATTAGCTGTAAATAATACTTCAAAAGCATTGTTGGTCCAAGCTTTAACGATGAGCGAGGATTTAACTCCATTAACCCAGTTAAAACTTCTAAAGCGAAACAAATTAGTTTGTGAAATTCTTCATAGAAGAAAGCTAACAAAACTTTCCCACAAACGAAAAAGAATGAGATAGAGAAGCAAACTTCAAATTGCACAAAATTGTACTTAGTTTGTTATAAAAAAAAAGATCTATATAGTAGTAGATCTAAAAGTATTGGTTTAAATATCTTTTATACAAGCAAATTGAAAGATCACCAAGTAAGACAAACTTTCTCAACTACTTTTACAAATTTTGGCTTGAGTTAATCAATGTTGTTTCTACTTACTGATGGAGTATAGAGAATCCAATTCTGGATCTATGTTTTTGAACACTTTACTGTTGCTGTTGTTGCTGGGACTTTGACCGAGCAATTCCCGTTGCTGTGGTTGCTGCTGCTGCTGTTGTTGTTGGTGTTGCTGTTGGTGTTGTTGTTGATGTTGCTGATGTTGAAGCTTTAGAAGGCCATTATGAGTAGGGCTTGTATGGCTAAGCTGATGACCGACTCCAGTGCTATCGGTGCAGGTTGAGGCAGTCAGATTGTGCATGCTGTTTAGACTGTTGTTAGTCGAGATGCGTTTCATGTCCATAAGCATGGAAATACCGCCACCAATGCTGGTACTGGCACTTAGATTACCCTGACCAACACCCTGGCTTTGACTTTGTCCCTGGCTCTGACTTTGGCTCTGGCTCTGACTTTGGCTCTGACTTTGGCTCAATACCTGTTGTAACTGGCTCTGATCGAGCTGAGCTGCCAGCTGTTGTAGATTCTTATTGTTGTTATTGTTCTCGGTGTCGCTGGTGTGACCCGAGGAGAGGCCATCCTCAAGCACTGGCATGGCTGAGGCATAGTACTTGGCGTAATTTGAACAGGAAGTCGAAACGCCGCCATTCATTTCGCCCGAGAGGCCTGTTAAGTAAAAATAAAAAAGGATTAGTCTACAAGGCACACCGATTATTTATGTCATGTTAGTTACTGTCGAGATCACCGCAGTTGGAATCATAGTCGGTCGTCTCCGGCGAGTAGCGATAGTTATGATTGCCCGTTAGACCACCACCAACGCTCTGGCCAACACTTTGTCCCAGCCCGCTGCCACTGCCAGTGCTCAGCAGCTGGTTGTGATTGAGCCCGTCCTGTTCACCGTCACGCTCGCCGCTGCTGCGACTGGCCGAGTCCAAGAAGAAGTCAAATTCACGCATTAGCGGGCTGCCACTATAATGTCTTGGTAATTGTGCCGGCCGCGATTGCAGCTGTGTCTCCAGCTGCAGCTGTTGCTGCTGTTGCTGCGTATAACCGCCATAAACATGGCGTTCCAATGCCGGTGGCGCCTGTTGCAAAAGCATATGTTGCTGCTGTTGCTGTTGCTGCTGTTGCTGGCGATAGTCCTCGAGCTCGATAGGCTCATCATCGTCATCCACATCCTCATCGTTTTCATCTTCGTCTTCCTCCTCATCTTCGTCTAGTTCAACCACATCACGCTCGAGGTTGCTATGGAACTCATACTGAATATCCTATAATAATAAAGAAATAATACATTTTTGTACAAGTTTAAAATGAATTTAAATAAGTTTTGTATATTTACAATGCTGTCGACGTCACTGCCGTTTTCCATGATGGGCTGTTCGTCATTCGAGGGACACTTGAAGAACTCCTCGAGCACTTTGCGCGTCTCTGAGAACTCGTAGAGGTAATCAAAGGTCGACGATTTGGTTGGCAGGCTTAATGGGCCAAGACCTAATGCTGTGCCTGCTGGGCCCGCTGTCGATGAGCTGGCAGCAATCGTTGTTGCTGTTGTGGCTGCAACAGTTGCTGCTGCTGGAGGCGGCGTTAAAGTCACACAGTTTGTCAACTCATCGGATGCGGCTATAATGGGTGCCTCGGGTGTGGTTAGATCGGATATGGTGCCAATTTCAGAGACATCATTGCTAGTATCCTCGGCATTGTTATCGCTGCTGACTGGCTTATTATTGTTGTTGTTGTTGTTATTGCTATGGTTGCTGCCGTTGTTGTAGTGTTGTTGTTGTTGTTGCTGTTGCTGTTGCGTTGGTGAGCCACTGCGTAGCTCACGAGGCGGCGATATAATTCGCTGTGGAATTCAAACATATTTATATTATAAGTATGAGATAAATTTTATAATTGCACATTAAAATGTATCAAACAAGTATTTAAGACGATTTAACGGGCTATACCTGCGGAAAGCCCGGGCGTACTGGATATCCTTGCGCCTGTTGCGGCTGTGGCTGACATTGGGCAAGTGCAGCAAATGCGGCACGTGCTGCCGTTTTCGGTACATTTACCTTGGCGTGAGTCTCGGCAATTGTTGCTGCTGGTTTCACTCCCGCTGCTGCTGCTGCTGCTGTGTCAACTGGTGGTTCGTTTTCGTCCGCTGGGGGACTGCTGCTGCTGCTGCTGGCAGCGACACCAATACGTCGTGGTGAACCCTCGTATTCTGAATGCAAATGCAAATGAAGCTCAATAAGATTAAGGTCAATTTATTGGTCTACAAGCTTGTCACTTACCAATGATACCGTGTCGCGACTCTACGGCCAGCGTATAGTTGCGTTCCAGCTGCCAGGCGTCCAGCTTGTGCTCTCGATAGATGGCAACATCATCAAGCAGTCGTCGCGTATGCGGCTCCAGCATAACATGAGAACGACATTGTGTCTTGTCTGTGGAATGTTGCTGCGGCTGCTGTTGCTGCTGCTGCTGTTGCTCTTGTTGCTGTTTGCATTTGTTCTCGTCCGCATTCGACTCGGTTGTTACGCGCAAATCTGTAGAAATTCGAAAGTGTCTTTTAGATTCAGCAACAACAAAAAAAAAAACAGACGACAAATTGTTATTTGTAGCTTGGTTTTTGCATTGATTTGTGGGTTTTGGCTGCCTTCTATACCAAATACAAGAAGCACAAAATAGTTCTTCTTGAATTGGACACAAAACTGATTGTCAAAGCAAGATGTGCAAGGCACCTGTGCTCCACTGATAGAACAAAATTAGCTCTACTTGAACTTGAACTTATTTGAATTGAGTATGAAAATACAAAGTACTTGAAATGAGTATCACGGCTAAGCTCGAAAGATATTTGGACTGCGAACATTTGGTCAAAGCTCATATTCGGTTATCCTTTTGTCAAAAAAAAAAAAAACAAACTTGATGAGATTCGTTCTTTATACTTTTGTTATTTGTATCTAAGCCTTAACACTGCTTTTGGAAATCTTGACATATCCTTAACTAGAGACTTTTACTGTAATATTTTATTATATTTTGAGTTAAGTTTTTCTAAATGTGATGCATGAATTTCTTGAAATTCTATATTTGTTTTCGCTCTGTCTACTTACGTTGCCAACTTTCGTTTGGATCTGCTGCCGCTGCTGCTGCATAAACAGTTGTTGATGATTCATTGGTGCTGTTGTTAATAAATAGATGACGATCCTCGCCGTGTCGCTTCTTCTGCTGCTGCTGCTGCTGCTGTTGGTGCTGCTGTACTGCAGACAGGTGGTTAAGAAGATTATCGCATTGCGGATGTACATCCTGCTGCTTCTGCTGCATATGCTGTTGTTGTTGTTGCTGTTGCTGTTCTAGCAGCAATTGCTCCCTCTCTCGTTCTCTGTCACGCCCCCGATCTTCACGCAAACGCTGCTTACGCTGTTCACGTGGCTCCCAGTCGGCAACGTGCTGATCAACCGACGACTTGCTGCTATTGCCATATAAATAATGGCTAGCCAGCGGTGTCAAACCCTCAGCACACGGATCATTGCCCACAGCCGTCGCCGACGGTTGCTGTGATGGGAAATTGTTGCGATTCACAGGACTGCGACCGACGCGCAACATGTGAGGTGCTTGAAGGTTTTGTGTCTGTGCCTGTGTCTGTGTCTGGGTTTGACGTTGTGCTAAACTGTAGAGTTGAGGTGCCAGCTGTTGATGGTAAGCGCGTCTTGCTGAAGCATGCATGTGTTGCTGTTGTTGTGTTTGATCTTGATGTTGCTGCTGCTGCTGCTGCTGCTCATCAGGATACTCTGTGGGTGAGTGGAGTAATGTGCTGGCACTTGGTGTTAACGATTCCCAATAGTTTTCTTTGATAAAAGGATTCTGGCTGGCATTGCCAATATTGTTGGTGTTTGTATTGCTGTTGCCATTGAGTAAAGCATAATGTTGCTGATGATAATGTTGTTGTTGCTGCTGCTGTTGCTGCTGATGATTTAGCTGCCTGCCTGCTGTTATGGCGCTGTTGCGTTTGCGCGGCATATCTATATAGCTATGGCCACGTGGCCGACTCTCGCCCGTATGGTAGTAGAAGGATGCTGGATATGCCGTCTGTGGCACCGACTCCTCCAAAAGATCGAGATCCTGTTGATGCCGCTGATGCAAATCGTCGTCTTCGACGGCCAAAACAATGGCGTCTATGTCCGTGTCAACGTCGTCAATTGTTGCAACGTTGTGCGGCGGTGTTGGTGGCGTTGGTGGTGATGGCGGCGCGCACAGAAATGGATTTGTTGAGATGCGTGGCGTGACTGAAGACAACGATTCCGAGGAATGAGAGGACACTGAATGCGGCGGCGGTGATTGTGTTATAATATTGACACTTTTATAATAGCTTGTTGGCTGGGCTGCAATTGATATGCTGTTGCTGCTACTGTTCCCGATTGCTGTATCTGCAACACCGATTGTTGCTGCCGTAACGCTGCTGCTGCTGCTGCTGCCGTTTACATTATTCACATCATCAATGGTGGCTTCATGGTGATTTCGATTCGTGTTTTTGCTTGACTTTTGCTCCTGCTGCTGTTGCTGCTGTTGCTTGGGACGGCACTTGGGGAAGAGCAGATTTATTTGATCGTTAAGCGGCGGTGATGGCGAAAGTACGGCCTGCGATAAATTCAATGGCTGTTGATGATAGCTCTTAGTGCTGCTGCTGCTGTCGCTGCAATCGTTCTCCAAACCGTTGAGTGTATAATAATTACGTTGCTGGGCAGAAGCTGTTGTTGCTGATGCTGTTGTTGCGGATGATTGCAGGCGTTGGTAGCTGCTGTTGCTGCCGTGTGGCTGCGACTGCGGCTGCTGTTGCTGCGGCTGCTGATGCTGCGGCTGCTGATGCTGCTGATGATGGTGATGATGATTACTGCTACTAGTTGAATGTCCAGCAGCCAATGTTGTCAATGTTGTGCTGACCATTATTGTTGCCAATAAACTGCAATGAAGAAAGCAACAAAATTTCGAGCTTTAACAACAGCGATGCTTTTATACCAAAAAGAGAAAAAAATTAACAAGAGTGTATGCCCAAAGTGGCAAACAGAGTCCATGCAACAACTCCCACTTCTCGCCCCATTTTATTTATTTATACATATTCTTTTTTGTTGTTGTTGTTTTCTGTTTTCTGTTTTTCATTCTGTTTTGTTTACACGCTTCACGTTCGGCTGGCAGTTGTTTTAATAAATGCAGGCACAGTGTCAACCTTTGTCATGTTCGAGCGCCAACAGGGCGTGACATTAACGAGTTCTGTCACAAACACTGCTGCTGCTGCTGTTGTCAGTTGGTGGTGGTATGTTGCTGCTCATATATTGGCTGCTGAGACAATGCAAATTGCTGCCTCTAGGCCCTTTGATGAAATTTAATTGATGGCATTGCGTATAAAGCGGCCAGCGAATAACCAAATAAAAAGAAAGAAAAAAAAACCTAGAAGGAAATTCTCAATAAATACAGTCAATCAATGTCAGTGTATTGAGTTTTTTGTAATCCAGTGATGGATACAATGTGGCAAGCGAATAGCCAACAACAGTTGAACGAGTAAGTAGAAAGTTGATTTAGGCAACATTGAGGTAGTTCATAATCGATTTTAATCATTGAAAATGACATCGATTAGTCGATTTCCTTTTTAGACCCTGAACCCATAAAATGAGTAAAACGGGGTATAATGGTTTTGTGCAAAATTATATAACAGGCAGAAGGAAGCATCTCCGAGCCCATAAAGTGTATCAGCACCAACAGCCGATCTCCGTCTGTATGAACGCGTAGATCTCAGAGACTACAAGAGCTAGAGACTTCAGGTTTTGAATACAAGTTCTCAGATACCATGGAATCGATTTCAAAAAAAAATCGAATTTGGAAAATGTAAAAATGGGGGTTGAAATAATGGGTAACGATAGAACTTTTCTCAAAATTTGGTCTAAATCGGTTTAGAAACACCGGAGATATCGTCAGTTATTAGTGTTTACATTGATCATTATTTGAAGCATACTTTTAGGGCGCAGGGAGTAAAATATTTATTACAACTTGGTTCAGGGTATCTTTTAGTCAGCCTCTCCCGACTGGAGCCTTCTTACTTCTTTTAATTCATTATGTTCGTCCTTGACTTGAATAAAACTTTATTTTTATATATATTCAGGTAATTTTTTAAGAAATCGTAGCAAATCGATAGTGCTACTACTTAATTGCTACACATTTAATATGTTTTTAGCTATGAGAAGTTTTTCATTATAAAAATAAAAGTTTGCTTTGCAAAAGTTTAAGCAAGGAAAAAAATCCTTTCCTTCTGTGGATTAAAAAACATGAATAAAAGAGCTTAGGCATCGAGGATTTAGTTACACATCAACATGGCAACCAACAACCAAAGAATCGAGTTTATCCCATTTTGCTTCTTGAATGTCGCTCACTTGTGCTCCATTTTTTAAGTCCCTAAAGTTACACTAATGCATTTGGAGGGTAGTCGTTGTGCATGGGGCTTAAAATTTCCATTTTTGTTTTTTTTCCCACAATCAAACATGAAATTTCTTACAAGAGATTAATAAAGGATACGTAGGAGTAAGACAAGACTGCCAGACTATGACATGCCGTTCGAATAACAAAATTTCGCATAAACACAACAACAGATTAACTGTGCCATGTGAGAGACAAAGTTGGATTACAAAATTGTTCTTTCGAGAAGATGCGTATTAGATTTTGCCTCCAGCATGTGCATCCAATGGGATAATTTTAAACAAAAGTCTTCTTTTGAATAGACAAATATGACAGAATCGACTTGGCTGCTGCTGCTGCTGCTGCTCAAAAAAATGTTAAAGTACACTTGATGGAGTCAGAAATGCATCCCAGCTATATGGATACCCAATTGAATGGGCACAGTGTAACAAAAGAAAAAGCAAGAAAGACAAAACAGAGAGCAACAAAAAAAAAATAAACAAGAAAGAAGGCTTTAGACGGGAGAGCCCGACTAGAAAATACCCTGAAGCCAGTTGCAGTCCTTGCGCCCTAGAAGTATGCTTCAAATGATGATCAATTTAAACAAAACTTATCACTGACTTAACTTTACGATATCTCTGGTGTTTCTTAACCGATAAAGAGCGAACCGAAGTTTTGAGAAAAGCTCTATCGTTACCCATTATTTCAACCCCCCATTAGTACGTTTTCAAAATTCGATATTTTTTTGTAATGGATTCCAAGTGTATATCGGAAACCAGAATAGTTATCTATAATTTGAAACAAACTTGTTCTGCTCATGGTTAACGAGAAGTTATATTCAAAACCTGAAGTCTCTAGCTCTTGTAGTCTCTGAGATCTACGCGTTCATACAGATGGACATGGCCATATCGACTCGGCTATTGATACTGATCAAGAATATAGAATATACTTTATGGGGTCGGAGATGCTTCCTTCTGCCTGTTACATACTTTTGCACAAAACCATTATACCCTGTTTTACCCATTTTATGCGTTCAGGGTATATAAAAATCGGACTAACCGGGTTACAAACTTACACATACACTCATAAATAAATGTATATAGCTTCGACTAAGCCATAACGTTGTTATTGCTGTTGCTGTTGTTGTTGTGCAACGCTTTGTGCACTCATATGGAAAATATGTTTTCGTTTCTGAAATGACAGCAGGAACAGGATCAGAGTAAACGAACGAACGAACGAATGTGTGTTTGTGTTTGGCTGTGGCGCACGCTTCGCTTGGTTTTAAGGATAGATTTAGGAGAGGAGAGGAGTAAGAGTAAGAGTGAGAGGTACAAGCCCAACAACAGCTAACAAGGTATAACATCAAGGGCAGCCAGCCAAACATTTTGTTAACGGCACCGACACAAAGCACGGCTAGCTATGGGCAAACATTTTCATTGCCTGACATTTATGCGCTCGGAGTGTTTTGGGATGTGTTCGATGCTCCGTGTCCCTCCCTCCCCCCTCATAACTCTCAATTCACCACCTTCCTATTGCAGTAGCAGCCATGTATCTGCCACTACATTCATCTTCACATCTTCACATTTTCACATCTTGGCATCTAGGCGACGCCTTGCCTCGCCTCGCCTCGCATCGCCTGGCATCGCCTGGCAACTCTTGCATCTCTACATCAATCTGTCACTACAAATCCGTTCTTCGTGATGCTTTATTTGCTTTTTTTTTTCTTCTTCATTTCTCAGTCTGTCTTTCATGGCTCAGCAGCTGCCTGTTGCCATTTTGGGCCATTTTACCAGGATGTTTTGGCTGTCACTGTGCGAATGTGTGTGTGTGTGTGTGTGTCTGTAAGTGTTGCCATTCTTTGTCTGTCTTAAGCTGTTTCTGACAGCAGCGCAACGGTGAACGGATTGCTTGCTGACAGCATGTTGCATTGACTCTATTCGTTTTTGGTTAGATTAAAGCAAGATCAGACTATATATGAGCGTACTATCCGATCACAAATATTCAGTATACTTTTATTATAATCTCTCGGTTGACTGTCTTTTGACTACTTTTGTTGCTTGTTGCTTTTAATTAAAATTTTTATTATTGAAATTCAATGTCAACACTATTCTGTTGAAATACCTGAAGCTTTAGAAATTGCATTGACTTTCAAGTAATTTTCGTGTAATTTGTATGAATGCAGAGTCTTATTTACAAAACGGAAAATTCTTAGCAGCCTTACAAATAGCAGGCAGCGCGCCGTGCCAAGCAACAAACAAACAACAATAATTCTTTTGAAAACATAAAAAAAAAATTACAATTTCACTGTTCAAAAAATAAATTAACTTTAATTAATTAAATGTTACAAAAACTAAAATTACACGGAAAATGTTGTAATGTAATTAAAATAAAGGAGCTCTTTTATTAAAACACACAGTTCCAGTCGATGGAAAGGTCATACATATATTTTCTTTTACGTTGAAAAGCTGTATGGCAACGTGGAAATGGTGTTTGAAGGTCGAATTAGGGGTAGTGGGGCCAGCGTTGACATTTGGTGCAACCTCAGCGTATATGTCAAAATTCAAATGTTTTTTAATTAATGCGCATTTTCAAAGACGAGACAAAAAGAGAAGGGGAGCGAAAGCGAAAGCGAGTGTAACCTTGAAAACAATTTTTTTCATTCAATTCATTAAAAAAAAGGGGACGAAATGTCATTGCAAGCCATTCTATCAACGCTTGAAGATAATAAACATTCAAATAAAATAGCTGCGTATACTTGATATTAAAGCAAAAATAAAAATTTGAATGTCTTTATAATGTAATGTTTCGTTAAAGTTAACTTTTGTTGTAAGTAGAGCTTTTGGGTCATCGGTCACTGTAGTTCCGCCTTAATTGGCTTGATTGATATCCCACTTAGCGCTGGGCAAAACAATTGGGTTAAAGTAATTATAATGGCTGCAGAACTCTGCAGGACAATCCTTGCCTAGCACCGCTCAGAAAGTAATACTACTCATGGCTATATCGCAGTAGGAGGGCCTTTACCGAATGTTAAGGGTAGCTTCAAGCTTTACACCGTTTGCTGCTGCTTTTTATTACCCTACGTTTTGGGCCACTTGCTTATAAGTCTATTGGTTGGCTATAATGCACGAGTTAGGGCCCAGTGAAAGCGAGTGCAAAAAATGCACATTGGTTGTGGCAGAGTTTGGTTTAAGCCTGGCCAACCTGGCCAACCAATGAACAAGTCAAAGTAGTCATACTTTTTCAAATTGTCATTGAACATTCGTAAATTGCCTATTCCAATGGATGTGTCCAAGTGGATGCAACATGAAAAACGCATCAAATACCATATTTTGCTTCGTCGAGAAAAAAAAGCAATTAAAACCTTTTTCGTTTATCAATAGAAATAACAGCATATGAAATATGTTTGGCAACAGCGCAATGGCCAAGGCAATGAGAGAGTTTCAGGTTCGAATCCCTGCGCAGATGTTGTACTTGGATTTAATTTTTGTTTTTTTTTTTTTTTGGTAATAACACTTTATGATTTGCGTCTCAGGCACTGCTATACCCAGATTGTTCTAATAAGTAGCCATTGGGTTTTTTTTATGCATACGATTTTATAGAATTTCTGGCTGCCAATCGTTCTGATGATTCAGCTATAAATATTAAAGAAATTAGCAAAGATCCATCCTGTACCTTTGCTATTGAGCTAGTTTCAAACACAAACAGAATGCATTTAAGTTCTATGGTAAACTATCCTGATTTAGCTCAGCTATAAACAACTTACTTTGAACATAGGTATGTATATGCATAAAAATAGCATTAACAAAAAAATAAATAAATAAAAATAAATGAAAAAAATGATAACTATAAAAGTTGTTTTTGGCATTTGAACTCGGTATTTGTACTTAAATCAGGAAGCCAGATTTTATAATTCTGCAAATCGCTTGTAAAAATTTGTTAGCCGCGTTATGCAGCTTTCATCACATTTCCAAATTTATCGTGTAACTAATTTAGTTTTCTCTGTGTAAAGTTCGAGGCAGCTGCATAATTACGCTTTAATTTCAATAGGTTGCAGGTGCAAGCTGCATGTCGTTTCGTGTCGTAGAGCGCCTGTGGGCGTCTCCTTTGAGTAACATTTACTTAATGCCGGTTTAAGCGACGACGACGACGAACGCATCGCATGGCTCTTTAAATATTAAAAAATTAATTTCACTTTAAGCCACTTAAATGCACAGATGCCCCAAAAACTGTGCAGTGCAATGAAGCCATAACATAATTTTTAATAATTCAATCGCTTTAAATATTTAACAATACTTAAATCTGAAATATCCAAGCGGAAGGAAGTCCTATCATAATTTGTTATACAAAAAACGCTTACTGACTTTTAAAGTGGCCATAGATTGGGTTTTAAAGTCGTGGTTGTCACGGTCCTGCGACGACAAACTGTAGTCAAGCCAATGGCTTAGGTAATAAATCAAAATCAATTGCAACACAGCCGTTCGAAGCAGGCACATGAACCCGCAAGGGCCAGGGTTCGATGTCGATGGCAATAACTGTTCGCAACGTTCGCAAATGAATGGGGAAAAAACAAAGGGACCGGCCCGAAGAGCTGAGCTGGGCGGGAGTTGCGGTGTTATTGAGCTGCTGCCGTCATTACGGTCACATTGCGGCAGGACATGGCAGGACATTGACGCAGTTGGCCAGCCAGGGTGTTGAGGTAGACGGAATTACGGCCGCCTATGATGACATTAGTTATGCACACAAAAACAACAAAAAACCACAAAAAAAAAGAAGCGAAATTCTTTAGCGGGTGAGCGAGATAGATACACTGTGCGAATGAGATAAATAATGTACGAACAGTCGGTCAAATACACGCAAAGGGTGTTTCGTACAAAGAACCTCGCTAGCTTTAGAGATGAGAGCGTGACACGATGTTCTCGAAAAGGGTTAAACAATTTTCATACTTGCTATAACAAATTGAATATGGTAAGCAATAAGTATGAAGTTAACTTGACAATAAAATATAAACAGTAAAGAACGAGTGAAAGGAAACGCTTTGTTTTGACTGAAAGCCATCAAGAAACCGCTTAAACGTTAAGAAGACAAAGTAAATGGTGGCATATTCTGTGATTACCAAATCTTGGATGTTTAACTTTAAACCTTTAAAGGTTCATCATCAACTTGGCTTCAAATAACAAATTACTTCTGATTAACAGAATTGTAATTAAGAGGCTGGTCAAGTTTAACGCAAATCAATATCAAATTTCTTGTGAAAATGTAGACCGTCTGCATATATATATACCATATATAAGTACATACATATTGTTTAAGGATATCTAAAAATCAAAGCACTGCTCATTCCTATTCGATGCGAGGGGCCGGAGGAGGATTGTCTTTAGTGATTGCATGTCGGGGGCCCTAGGAAAATGAAACATGCAATTTGTTTTAACCTAAATTGTTGTTTTGCATTCATGGTAAACGTACATGCGAGTTAACTGATTCCCCCCCGCCTCAATACATAAGTACATTGTACACACATACGAGCGTGTGTCAGTGTGTGTGTGTGTGTGCTGCCGCGCATTAACTTAATGAGTTTAAAGCGGTGTTTAAACAATATTTTCAGCTTCGAAACGAAAAAAAAAACTTTTTTGGCATATGTGGCAATTGTGCGTTTATCCAAGTTTATGAGGCAGCTGCATTAATGTAATTTAAGCTGCTTAAAAATTCACAAAACACATTGTCCATTGTGCCCTGCACAACGATGGGCTATCCGTACTATGCGGTAGATAAATTGTGGCGAATTCTCACTGTGTTAAAATTTGGAAATTTGGGTTAAAATCCATTTTGTTTGAGCTCAAAATAAAACTCAACAACATTAAGCTGAAGAAGTCGAGTCGAATATATAATAGTAAAAAGAAAAGAAAATAGAAAGAGCCATAATGCAAGGCAAAAGTGACTCCTTTTTGTTGTTGTTGTTTTGTTGACGCTTTTGAAAGCCAACACCATGCAACAACAACAACAACAGCAAAAAAACTGACAAGATACGTTAAGCAGTAAGTTAAGGAATTTGAAGCGAGAGTGACGAAGGCTTTTACAAAAATGGAGTCAACAACAACAACAAACATACACACCATAAAAAGAGCTGTATAAAATGTTTGAAGACAAGAAAATTTCGTATCATATCCGGTGAGAAAAGTGATAAAACTGTTGCTTTGATGAAACGTAACGGAAAGACAAATAATCAATTGTACTTTGTTTTTTTGGGTTTAAACAAAGTCGTGTCTTTTATGTACAAAGAAATTATTTGAAATGCGTAATTGATGTGAACTTGATTTTGTACTTAGTTTTGCCATTTGTCAACGAACATATTTTTTGTGTTTTAGGCTTTCATGCAAATTGAAACTCCCCAGAGAAATCAAGTCGAAAAGCACGAGTACAAATTTAAGTTGAAAATTTCAATTGAATGAAATTCACATATTCTCACTTTGTTGTATTTGTTTTTGTTTAATGTTTTTAAGAGGTGTGCTAATTACACATTTCACCTTTCAATCTTTCTGCCTGCCACACAGCACAGCATTAAGCTCTCGGCACACAGCACTCATTATCAAAGCACATACACTACACTTTGTCGGGTACTGTACACTAGTCTAAATACCAAACCAAACATCGAGCGAGTGAAAACTTTATGGATTGCATGCGCTTAAGTTGAGCTCCAGCTGCAGCTGCTGCTGTTGCTCCAAAGCCCCACTGATAATGGACTGACAGCCAGCTGCCACAACCCTCAACACACTCAAACACACGCACTCTTGTGCCATACTTCAAGTTTCAAAAACACTTTGAAACTTAAACGACTTAAGCTGAACAACAACAACAACAAAAACAGTCCATTATGAAATGCAGAATTTTCTTAAATTTCGATTTTTCCGAAAGTTTCTTTGGTTTCCAATGAAAATCTTCCTGTTACTTTTGTAACCCTTAAATATGATCGTTGCTTGAGCAACTATTTAATTCGTGAACCATTGCCTATTAATTGCTTTGACTATAAGAAGATCTACTCCTTTGACCCTTGGGTTCATTAATTCCAGTACTAAAAGGTTCGATTTATTTTACTTTACCCAATCGAAACAACTTATAACTTATCTATCATGATTGTCTGATTGTAGTTTGCCTTGAAATGTTAAAACACTTATTTTTTTTGTCGAGTTTTACAAATTTGTTGCTTTCAAATTTAAATGAAATTTTATATTTTAATTCAATTATTTGATATATATTTTAATTTGAATTAAATTCGATTTTATTTCAATCAATTAATAAGTAAATTTACTTAAGTAACAGAAATTATTATTTTTTTTTTTTCAATAAATAGTTTCACAAGAAATTGATTTCTTAATTTATACATTAAAGTATAAACTATAAAACAAACAAAAAAAATAAATAATTTATACAATATTTGTATTTGTATTGGAATACAGCATTGTTCTAGATTTGATCTTTAAATTTTTAATGCACACACACACGCAAGCACGTGCTTAGTGTATGTTTGTATGTGTGTCATACTTCATGGCTGTTTTAATTCGGTTTTATTGCTGTCGTTCAATCATTGGAATGGTATTTCAAGCACGTCTCTGCGTGTTTGTTGTATGTTTTAGGCCAATTGTTGTCTGCAAAATGTTTTTGTTTTTGTTGTTTTTTTTTGTTCATTCCATTTTCGAATGCGATTTTAGCACAAAGTTTACAGCCCAAAGACACGCCCAATGGTCCACCCACTGTCCAAATTCTATACTCTCTGACTGTGTGTGTTTGTGTTTTTGTGTGCGTGTCTACTCTGTATGTAAATGACGCAATGCATTTAGTTGATAGGTCTCTCTCTCTCTCCATCTCTCTCTCTACCCCTCTGCTCGACAGTTTTCGGTACGATAAAACGTTTTCAAACAACATTTTCCCATTTTTTCTTTTTTTGTTTTTGTTTTTCGGCAGAGAAAATCCAAAAAAAGAAGATGAAACTTTCGAAATAGCACTCTAGTTCCTGTTAGTATTTTTTTTTTTGTATTGATTTGTTTGAGTTACTTTAAGGCTCTTAGCAGCTGAATATTTATTGTGGCACATCAACAACAAAAAAACAAAAAAAACAATCTCATTTGTTGGAATTTTGTTTTTTTTTGGTTTGTTCGTTGTTGTTGTTGACCCAGTTCAAAATGAAACTTTGTCGTCGTCGAATAAATTTCAAGTTTAATCAACTGTCTTGGCAACGCAGTTAATAATTCTGGCAAGGGAATGCAACCATGGCCAATTAACCAAAGTGATAGCTTGTCGCAAAGATATCCGTTGGGATACAACACCAACAGCAACAGCAACAGCAACATAAAACTTCAGCTCAATGTTAATGAAATGTAAGACGAGGCGACGCGACGTTCTCAATTGGTATAAATGGCTCAAGAGGTTAGACAAGGAAATGTATAGTACAGTAGTACAGTTATACAAAAACTTGGTCAACGGGTTGGCCAAGTTGGGTTGGTGGTGCTGTGGAGAGAGGAGTCAAGCCACATCAGCTAGACTTTATTCGATTTCCGTTTCCGTTTGTTGTTGCCAGACGTTGTTGTTGCTGTTGTTGTCAAGCTGCCGAGTATGTAATGTGTTTCCGCTTGCCACACAAATGGTGCGGCATGGTGGCATGGTGTGTCACGAACAAAACAGCTCGAGCTTCGTTTCGGCCAAAGTTTCAAAACTTTAACAAATTTAATTCGATATTCAGTATACGCATTTTTATTAGTATGCAAGTGAGAGAAGGGGACTCGGATATTTGTTGGTCGATCCTTTTGTTAATAATCGATGGACTAAACCCAACATTTAAAACAAAGCTCAGAAACTTAATGATTATATAGTAAATTGGTTTGAATTATAGCTCGATTCTTGTTAAAATATGATAATAGAATAGTATTATGTTTAATGCATTGTGTAATTGCATGGCAAATTGTTGTCCGGATTTTGGTTGGGTTGTGGCAACAATTTGTCTACGCCAGAGTTTCATAAATGATTGACAATGCCAGGGAAATTGTTGTAGAACATGCTGCTAACTGAGCTCTAACGAGCCGTTGCATATTTTATGAGCTGGGATTATTGCCATTAAGGCGGCAACATACATACACACACGCACACACATATGCACCAGCAACATAAATATGTATGCTAATATGCTATTTTCCTGTCAGCAGCAACAGTTGGTGTTGTCTCATGCTTTCAAACTTTCTCTATCTCGCGTTCTCTCTCTTTCACTCTGTTTCTCTTTGGGGGCGTTTGGTGACATGCGGCAGACCACAAAACGTTTAGCGCTAAGCCAGCAACAGCAACAGCAACAACAATGCTCAATTATAATGGCAGTAGAGTCAAATGGCTGGTCACCTTAATAGAGTAGAAAACTGCTACGGGCGTTATATATTGCCATCTCACACTGCCTCCACCACCATATGTAAGTGTGTGTGTGTGTGTTAAGTAACGATGAGTCATAGTTTTTAGTTTGGCTTTGAATTGCTTTGTTTTGACCATGTAATCAAAAGGGTACGTTAACAATTATGTGGCAAGAGCAACATATTAAGTTGAAAACATTAGGCAAATAGTTAATAAACAATAATTGGAATATGTTACAAAGTTTAGTATGAAAATACAAAAAATAAAACTGACTGACAAAGAGCTTTAGTGTTTGTTCGCAGAAGGATTATATATGGAACGTTAGTTAACGCTTCACTCCAGTATGGCCCAACGACGCCAAATGAACGCTGCGTCGACGACTCTATGAATGGCGTTGACGCTCGCTTGAACCCTTCACAATGTGTTCGACTGACGTATTTTGCATGGCGATGTCCGCTGATTGCGTTAACACAGCTGAATGAACGCTAGGTTCACGCAATGCCATGCATAGAAGCGACGCATGGAGCGACTTTAGCGTCACTCGTTTGACTTAACGCCGCTTTATCGACTTTTTGCCATGTATGGAGCGTCGTAAGAGACGCTCTATTGTCCTAATGACATGCATGGAGCGTCGTAAGAGCGCCTCTCTCTCTCTCTTTCTGTGTTAAGCGTTCGGGTTCAGTTATTGCAATCACCGCAAAACAAGTCAACGCTAGGTTTACCTAAAGACAATCACTACCGCTAGCCGTACTAGAGGGTAAGATTGGATTTTTTGCAAGTCGTTTGATTTTTGAGGTCAATAGAGGTCAGTGTTACTAAGCATTCCGACTTAATACATTAACTTGGCCTATTTATTTCATAGATTTTTGGTTGGTTTCCTGGAAATCACGTTGATTAAAGAAGTTCTTGAGATTTGAACATACAAAAACCCAATCACATTTGCGCACACACATACGGTAAATAATTAGTATCGAAGCATATACATTGTGTGTGTGTGTTAGAGAGGGCAGGAGTAATGAGATGGTGGTGAAATGTTTTTATGTACATATACATATGGGGGTTTGGGGTCTTAGCAACCCCCAAAAAATAAGAGAACGATTCGATTATGAGAACAACTTTGCTGCCTGCCAGCCTGAAGGCAGTTCAATGACATTTACAACAACGTGAGATACTTAATACTACTGCCTACTTAAGTGTTTGGGCGTAAGCAAGCAGGGTTGCCAACGCATCAGCAGCTGGACCGGCTAAAAAGTATGAGGTGGGGGGAGGGTGGAGCACGTAGCGGAAACCAAAAACAGACAAAGAAAATCGAAACGGTGGCTGGTGGGTGATATGTTGTGAGAGTTGGCTGTACGTATGTGTGACCTAATATACACACACATGTACATATGTGTGTATGTGTTTTTTGTTGTTGTTGCTATTGTTGTGTATGTGTGACAGTTTTGTTACACTTTGCGACATTTTGCTGACTGCACTGAACAACAAATTGATTTTCGTTGATTGATTATGCGTCAGAGTTTTGTGTTGGGTTGCACGGTAGAGACAAGCCCCATGCCACGTGCCACGTGTGGCATAAACGAGCTGGATTGTTAGGTCCTAAAAGGGTCAAAGACTGTTTGTTGGGAAAAAATAAAAAAAAATAAAGAATGCCTGACGCCAATAAATCAATATTAAATACCAAAATAAAAACGGCCAAAATGGAAATTGTTAAAAAAAAAAACATATATCAAATACATTTCACATTAAGCTTAAAACAACACACATGATTAAATAATGCTTAGCCCGAAAAAAATTAAAATCTCTTTAACGTTAACCCAAAAATAAATGAAAAATTTTATCGATTACTTTTTTGTAGTTTCTAAAATCATTTTAAAATTACATCACAAGGCTTCAATGTAAGCAGATTAATTTATATAAATAATTTGTTAAACCATCTCGACATAAAAGAAGCTTTGAAGCATGTGCAAGAGAAAGATTTGAAAAATCAATCCAATGAAACAAAAAACAACAAAGTACAATTCGGCTTTGAACTTTTGTTTAATGTGATTGTATTTTATGATTTATGTGAATGTATTTTAAGATATTTTATTTTTGAATTGTCTTCAAAAAATAAGTAAGTATAAGCCGCAATAATTGCTTTAAGACCTGACTGCACGTACCAACAAATAAAATCAATAAAATAAAATATATACGAACGTATATATATGTATATGTATGTGACTCAAATATAAAAACAATTCGTATTTTCAGGCCCCCGCGGCGCAGCAGCAGCAGCATAGTGTGATATGTTTACTGCTATTTTTTGTTTTTTGACGCGCGCCATTGCAGCAGCATTGCATTGAAATTCACCAACCGAACCGAAAACCTAGAGAAACGTGGCTAAGAGATACATTTTGTGCGGTGGGGAGGGTGAAGTGCGCGGATGAGACAGCAAGTGAAATTTCGTGTGCATTGTGCATGCTTAATTGAGTTGTCCGGCTTTTCCCAGCTCAACCATCTACCAACAATCGTATGCGATTGTGTGTGTGTGTGCGTGTGTGCCAGTGTGTGTGTGTGTCATGTGTCAAACAGTTTATTTAAACGCCCAAGGCCCCGAGCCAGCAGCCAGGAGCCAGCCACATTTTCGTCCAGCTTTCCTGTATATTAAGTTTGTTTTGTGTGCAGTACACCTCTTTTGGCCTTCGTCCTTGGCCCGTAAATCGTCGTCCGACGCTTCGCCTCAGTTGATTTTGATGTCAACTCACAAAACATATTTTGTGTTCTTTGGTCTTTTGTGTACACATTGGTGTATACTATACACCGCTACCGCCACCACGCACATACATACATACATCCCATCCATGTGAGAGGAGAATTTATGTTGAGTGGTTTGTGTGCGGTTGGCTGTTTTGAAATGACGAGTACTTTGTATTACAAAGGGAATGCTGACTAGCAAAAATTAATCAAATGTCGTCGTTGTCATCGTCGTTGGCGTTGTCGTCCGGTAAACATCTTAATTGCTTGATTTCGTTATAAATTCGACCAGAACAATACAGCAATCAAGCATTTTGTGCTTATAAACTAGCGCTTAATGTAAAACTGTTGTTTGCCCGGTCTGATTTGATTACTTACTTGAACAACAGATTGCAACCAGACTGGACGAACGACGTCATTTCAAATCAAGAAAACACTTTGGTTTGTTAATTTGCCAAATTGCAGTTCGATGATGGCAATATTTATTTATTTATGCCATATTTAGCACAAATTGGCTGCTGCCCGACGCTTACGTTAGCGATGCCGATGCCGATGCGATAACGATGACGATAATAACGAATTTCAAACGGCCAAACGGCGACAGGTGGAATCAACTCAAATTGTTGGTTGGTTGATTGGCGTTTGCCTGCTGCTAGCTGTCTGGTTGACAACAAAACTTGTTTATTCACTACATACTTTAGTCCTTAGCCAAACAATATTCTTGATTTCTTTTTTCGTTTCTCGCTTTACCATCCTCTTTGCCAGCAATATTTGCAGTGTTGTTTCTCTAATCGATTTTTGATGAGATTTTTGTATTCAATTTTGGTTGCGATAGTCAATAAACGCATCAACGGTGCATGTATATACATATATATATGTATGTATAAGAATATCTGCCTTTTTCACTCTACCATATTTGCTTCACACTTTCAGATATATGTACATAAAGTGAAATTACAGAGCTGACGATAATGGCGCCAACGTTTTTGGCGATTGGGGTATAAAGTACTACTATATGGCCTTGGGGGCTTTAAAGTTGCCAGCAGTGGGTGTAGTGGGCTTCGAGGAGCCAAAGAATGTGGTAAGGGACCCTGCCATTAAGTAAACTATTTTAATTTTGTGTGGAATTTTGTTTAGCTTTCATTTCCTTGAGCAAGTTTTTGTTTTTGTTGTTTGTTGCCAGTTGTATAATTTTCGCATAACTGGGCTAAGGTTTTACAACATTTAGCTTTTGTGTGTGAGCGTGTATTTAGATTTGAGTACTAAATCGCCACAGGCAGCAAGTGGCTACTTATCCACGTGTATTTATAAAAGTTTCTAGATTTATAATAAGAGGCATGGCAGCTATTTATTATTGTGAAACGCCTGATTGTAATTAAATTTGATAAACCGATTAGGTTGCGATATTTTAGTTTATGCGATGTTTGTATTTAACGATAGTTGAGATCGATGGCAGGTGGTCGATAACTTAAATCTTATTTGGTACCAAATTAATAATCGTACTGTTGCAATAAGACCCTGCGTAAGTTAAACGCCACAAGCATGCAATATTATTATTTTAGTCGAGTTGACACCTCAACATATGTGTGTATATATGTACACACTATATGTATATTGTATGCCATATATTGGCTTTGTTTACTTTGTGTATGCCACACCAAAAGGCCACACACTCACCACTGGGGCTATTCTGGTTGCTGCACTGCATTGAACATTGTATGTTTATAGTACTTTATAAGGGTAAGCTACCTCAGTCAGTTGCCACAAGCTCATTGAATGCTTATCAAATCACAGAATCATCTGTCGCACCACTCGCACCCAGTTCTGTGGGCACCGAATCTCCCGCCCCCACCACCACCTGCCGTTAGTTAAATTGGCAATTTCGTTTTCATTCAACGTTGACGAAATGCATTTCCTGAAATGAATGGCGACAAGCGGATGGCGAAGAGATGGCCGGAGAAGAAGCGGAGAAGTGGAGAAATGGCACAAGCCTGACACAGATATCAAGTTGACCGTGCCACGGCAAGAGATTACAGTAGGTCTTCCTTTGCATTCGGGATTTAAGCAGCACCTGCGGCACTGAAATGGGCTGGATTCGAGAGAAATGCACGGCACACTGCATTGCCAGCTGGCTTTTTGGTCTCTGTCCGTATCCGAGTCTTGTTGAGCAGCTGCAAAATGTCAAATGTCGGGATGCATGAGCTGCAGCAGCACTGTCAATGGGGCAGGTATCCGGTTAGATTCGAATATCCACACAGTGAGTATTATACATAACTGTTGGTTTGTCTAATGCAGTACATTCGCTGTAGCTTTTACTTACTCAGGGCCAACATATGCCAAAGCAACTGTATTTGCTCAATGATAACGGTAATGGTTAGGAGACAGAGAGAGAGCGAGCGAAAGGTGCGGACAGCCGTTTACGGTCTAGCTTAATGGAATAATTATGTATGTACCTACTACTATGTGCATAAGCGAAGGCAGCTACTGCTTAAGACATTCAATTAATTTCTGTGAACCGTGAAGGTCAATTTGAATGGCCTCAAAGTAAATATGTGGCATGTTCTGCTTAAAGTACAAGTTAGAATTGCTACTTACCAAAAGTACACGAATTACAACATGAAACAAACCGATAGCGTAGACACCTGCAATGAAAAAGAAGAGAATGAAAAAGGGAAGAAAATCAAATTAGTTGTGTTGGTGTGTTGGTGTGTATCTTGACTGTTCATTAGCTCTTTTTCAAAGCTTAAACCAGTTTCATATTAATGATGCAACTGTCAAAGTTTGCAACTTCACCTGCCTCACCTAGTGCGCTTCACTAATTAAGCACATTTTAACCAGCATCTGGTGCTTTCCTATTCAAAAAAAAAAAACGGAAACAATTAATTCCAGCACAAGGTACAAGGAAAACTTACGAGGAATGCAAATAGTAAAAAAAAAACTTACTAAATCTGGTAAAACGCGAGCTCAAACAGTTTTATGTGTTTTTTTTTTACTTAAAATCTTTAAATTAATTATGAGGGATTACTAAAGTAAAATGCTTTATCAAAAATTTGCCCGCTTTCTTAACTTTCTTTCAAGTGCTTTATTAATTAATAGATTCGTTTCAAGCTAAAAACTATTTAACTTTAAAGCTTTCAATTTTGAAGCAACAGTTGTGCGAATAGTATTTCTTTGGTGTGAGGAAAAGTTGTGGAAACGAGGCAAGAAACAATTACAAGAATTTATTGCTCGTACTTAATGAATTTTTCAAATGGTTTGCATGCGTTTGTGCACAAAAACCACCAAAGGGCTGCTGCTACTGAAGGACCTCTGAGCGGTCCTGGCTGGTTTGAAAGACAGGTGTAGAGCCATTTTTGATGAGCGAATGAAAAACGACGAAGCACAGGTGGCAAATACAATTTATACATATAAATCTTTTGATTAAGCGTGCGTGTGTGTGTGTTACCTTTTTTCTCACATATGTTTAATGAAGGTTTTTCTTAATCGTTTTTTTTTTGTGACCCTGATTAAAAAAGTTTTTAATGGATTTTTATAAAGTTGAAAAAACGTGTCTGACAGGCAGGTTCAAACATATTTAAAACACCATAAAATGTATATGCTCTTATGCTTATATCAGCATCAAAAGCCGAGTCGATATAGCATTGACCAATTATACATATACACGACTTTATATAGAAAAATAAGAGTTCTAGTGTTTTCGGGTAGCATAAATGACAAGCTCTGAGTTTCTTGAATATCACTTGGCTATTATTAAAATTTATTGTGGAATTAATAATAAAAACGTTGTTGTCTGCTGTCAGGTTATGCAATCTTTGTTACGAGCCTACGACAGCTGCTTCAACATGATGCTTCATTATTTGTGGCAAGGTGTGCAAACGTTAAGTGTCGAGTGTTGAGTCTCGTGTTCGGAGATAAGCACGTTTTTGTTGCATAAACGAAGGCTTCGTTCGATGTCTGAACAAACTTGAGGCATGCAGCACCATCGATGTTTTTCAGTTGGTGTGTGTCCGTTCAAACGATTGCAGCGATTACTCCAATCTGTCAGCAAGTAAAACCAATAGCCACGTCTCTCTTACAGTTCAACAAATTCAGCAGCAAAAGTTGCATGTACTATGTCAATTTTTTTTCAAAGTTTTACAAATTTGTTCAAATGAATATTTAATGTTGAGAACAGCTGAGGGAGTTTAAGTGGGTGTTTTTTTTTTTTTTTTGGTAGTGTAGTTTTAGGCATAGGATTTCTGTACTTGGCAATGGCCAATGGTCGCCGAGTGCTGGCTGTTTGTGTGCCAAAGATTTGCCAAGATTTACGAGCCAAGCAAAGCAAAGCAGTAGCAGCAGCAGCAAGACTTGGCAAATTTTCGCAAATTGACTTTTGTTGGCCAAGGCGCTGAGCCAGCAATTGCCATGAAACCAAAACTCTCACACACACACACACACACATACCAACTTATCCGGTCCATAAATTAACAACTATATTATGTCGAACCCGAAAGCAAACCCACAACTGCAATGAAGATCATGATAGCCAAAAGCGAGGAGCTAGAAGCTGCAGACCCGAAGCAAAAGTGCTGTGGTTTCGAATGCATCCCGGTTTTTGGGGCTGGCTTTTGTGGCTGGCAAATTGCTTGTTGCCAGAACCAAATGGCCAAATTAAAATATGGCGCACAAGGACAATGAACGGACGGACGGACGGCAAGGAAGCTGGCCAACAATCTCTACGCTAAAATCATGTCACCCGTTACGGATCCAAATTCAGTGTTTTTGGGGTTCAGTGTCAGTGGCAGGATTGCTTTGTGGTTGCTGGGCTGGTTGAGATTCGCTTGGGTTGGTCGCCTGTTATCAACAGTTGGCAATGGCGCAATAAGAAAATGAAAAACGACACAACGAATTTATCAAACATCCGGTTCCGGCAAGCACTAAAGGCAAGGCAACAAGGCAACAAGCCGATAGCCAATAGCCAGTAGCCAATAGGCAACCTCAACACAAAACTACTCTAACAAACAGGATGAGAAATAGTATAGTAAAGCTGATGACAGCTCATGTCGCATCCAATTTGCTGATGACAACAGCTGCAACCAGCTACCGGAGACAGCAAACGACATCGATGTGTAAGCAGCAAACGACAAAGATAACATTCGCAAGCAAAAACGAATACCCAAAAAAAGGAATCTAAAATCCACAAAAAGGCAACTTGCTAATCATACGATACATAATTGAAACTAAAGTGCATCAGCTCGAACAGAAAAAGTACAAAAACAGACTAGCTTAAATCTTAAATCGATCCTTTTAAGTGCTTTTAAATCCATTCGGTTAAATCATATGCATATGCATATTTCATGCAATTGAAAGCCACGAAATGAACTTAAAATAACCGAATTTGTGTTCATTAACTCAATTATTTGTATGGAAATAAGTTCAATGGAAGCAAGCAAAAAAAACAACAACAAAAAACAATGAAGAAAATCAACAACTTGCAGGGGACAGTTGCACAATTGCCAAGGGGGGCAAAGATGAGCATGTGTCGTGTGGCATGTGGCATAAGGATGACTGGCAGACATGCAGCCGCCGCGAACTCAACTCAACTCAACTCAACTAGAGCACAATAAAAAGCATGAGCTGTTGCAGTTGCTTGTGTGCCAATGAGAATGCATCATTAGTGCAGGAAACCATTTGACAGCAGGGGGAATTGCAACCAAGCTATAAAAAAACCCCAACTCCAACCACAACGCAACGCAATGAGCCAAATAGCAACAAACAGAAAAAAACAACAAACACACAAAAGATGCTTGAATTAGTATAAGTTGCAAGTTTCGTTGGCAACGCAACATCACTAACCGTAACTAGTCGTAGTATGTGGCAAATGAGGCTTAAGGCTTGATGATAATGATGATGATGATGGATAAGAATAAGAAGAATAACTAAGAACCAACCAACCAACCAAACAGTCGAGTCGAGTCAAGTCTATTTCTATGAAATGTGCAATGCAATGCTTATTAAAACTTTTTGAAATGGCTTAAACGATGAAAAAAACTTATCAAGTTGAGATAATACACAATTAATTTCTAAGTACATTGCCATTAACAAAGTATTTAGTTGTTTTCTATAAGCAGCTTCTTTCCACTTAGCTCTTGAAGCCTAGATTTGGTTGTTTAATGCTAGCTGAACTATTTTTTATACCCTGGTTTCCGCTATACACATGGAATCGATTACAAAAAATATCGAATTTGGCAAATATTAAAATGGGGGTTGAAATAATGGGCAACGATAGAACTTTTCTTAAAATTTCGTGCAAATCGGTTGAGAAACATCCCGGAGATATCGTAAAGTTAAGTCCGTTATAAGTGTTGTTGATCATTATTTGAAGCATACTTCAAGGGCGCAAGGAGTAAAATATTTATTGCAACTAGGTTCAGGGCTCTTCCGACTCTCTAATCGTAACCACTAATCACTTATCTACCGCTGGTCTGATTGGGTTTTTCCCAATCCACGCAACAAATGTTGGGCCACTTATTTTCTTTTTTTTTTTTTAGCTTAACGACAGAATTTCAAATTTCAAATGAAATGAACATTTCTTGCGTGCAAAGGCAAATAACCTAACCGAACATTTAATCAACATTCCTAGGCAACAAACATACATACATTTGCTTGACAAAATGCATTGTTGCATTTTATGTATGTGTGAATTGTTGTTGGCCATAATTTATCTAGGAATTTGACACGACCAAGCGTAAGGCATTAATTAAGTCAAATTATAAATTGGGTTATTACATTTTGCATTTGTTTGAAATGTTAAACGATAAATTCATTTAGTTAGACAGATTATAATTTTAACAGTTCACAATTTATTTATTTAAGCAGAAAATTGTTATAACATTCCATTACGAATTGTACATAAATTAAACATACATAAATAACAAAAATTTGATGACTATGAATATTCGGCTTGTAGTTTGGTTGAATAACTCTATGAATTGTTAATTCTCAATAATAATTTCGAAATATCTTTGCATTATATATCACATTTTCAGTTAAGACTCGTACACACACACGTCGAAATCTCAGTTTGAAAACAGGAAACAGAAACATAAGCAGAAACCGAAACAGTATCAGAAATGGCCAAACAAGGGTACACTTGGCGTCAGCCGCCATATCCTTCGGATGACAGCGACAAGCGCTGGATCGATCCGACCATGTTGATTTTGGCTCAGAATGCAGATGTTGATGCCGCAATTGGACCACTCATGCGTACATTGTATGAACCGATTGGCGCTGGACTAGTTGCCACAGTTTTAGTGCACGAATCATTGAGGGAGCGTCTGATTGAAAAAGTGCGCATCGCAATGACTGTGATGCATCGTCAGGTTAAAGGCCATCGGCTGTATGCGTCGGCATTGCGTCGCATCGATTGTTTGAGCGCCGAACGGGTGACCATGCTGCAACCCGACAAAATTGGCTTCCAATACTCAATGGTCGAGGGTTCGCCGCTACTTGTTTGCGATTTCAATCACAGTTTCTTCAGCGTCAAGCATCCCACAACCATTGTGACCCTGCACACATTTCGACACAGCCAGGAGCTATCGGAGCTTGCGATTAAGGAGACATTGCCGTTTGCCAGCGCTGCCATCTGGTGCCCCAAAATGTCGGCCGCTTACGAAATAGCATTGATGCTCAAAGTGCCGGCAGTTTACATTAATTGCGAGGGCATCAATCTGGCGCCCATCGCGGTACAACATAAAAAACCTAAGTCGTGCTCGTTGCTACATAACGGTTATCATTACGAGGTGGTGCTGATGCCACAAGCGCTGGCCAAGGCCATTGTGTTTCCGGCACCAATACTTCACTGAACTGAACAAGGCCAAGTAGTTGACCAAGATAATGCCGAAGGACGCCTTTATTAAGCTATGTATTTTTGTTTGTTTGTTATTTAAAACTTTCTGGTATTCGAAGCGATTAAAGGAAAAAAAAGCCAACAGAACACCTGCAACAACATCGAACTTCCATCATCTACACAACATACTAGGCTATGAATGCGAATTTTTTGTGCGAAATGAGTTTGTACTAAACAACAAATAAATTCGGAACTAAAAACCAAACCAAACACAGCCTGTAAATCCGAGTGTAAGTGCTTGGTGTTGATTGTTCAATTGTAGTATTTTGTGCCAGTTGAGCTCCTCTTGTTTTTGCCACATTTTCGAGTGCATTTTGCTGTAATCAAGCGCCTACTTGAATGCCTTTCTGCCTTACTACCTTTTTCTGCCCCCCGAACCCGAACCCGAACCCCTTAAACCATGCCTTAAGCCAAGCTGTTTTCGTTCTGTTGTGCTTTCATGCTTTTAAGCATTTCATCAGTTGCTGCAACTAGAGCCCCTGACCCTTGACCTGCTCTACCCCCCGTCCGCCGACCTTACTCTCACTCACTCTGTAAACTGTTTGGACGTCAAACTTTGTGCATTTCGATTTATGTGTTGGTGTGTGTGTACGTGTGTGTGTGTGTGTGTGTGATGTGCAACTAGAAAGCCGTTGTGTTTTTGCTTCATGTTTTTTTTTTTTGTGGCATATGGCAGCCAATGGTTATTTGCCTCGCACCCAAACTCAGACTCCACCTTCATCGTCATCCCGTTGTTGAGTGGCATTTTACAAACAGCCGCTTGGCGCGTGTTGCGCTTGCCACGAGTTGAGTTACGTTAAGTTGTTGTTTTATTTTGTATGTTTTTTGTTGCTGGCAACAATATACTATATTATTTATTTGGAGTCTGTTGCGCCGTTGTTGACCCAGTTAAAGCGTTACGTCCATGTACTGACCCGATTCCTTGGCTCTGTCGTTGAATGTTTTCGGTTTTGCAGGGTCTTGCAAAATTGGTGTTGCAACCAATGGCAGATGAGAGTTGAGATTAGATTGCAACACCAAGCGCATTTCAAATGGGCTCCCTTGAGTCTAAGTCTCTAGCTTAGGTATCTGAATTTATTTGGTTTCCTTTAGTTTGGTTGAACATCTGTGCACACGTAAATTTTGTTGCCTTGAATTGCATTCAAATGTATTATAACATAGCTCTAGAAATTTAAGTCGAATGCTGATTGTTGTGCCGTTAAGTCTATGTGCAAACTTAAAGCCAGATATGTAGATGTTTGATACTTTAAAACAAACAAAAAAAGACATTATCATAGTTCCTCAAAAAATTTCGAATTTGCTTTTAACAAACCCAGAGAAAAGAATATTCAGCAAGGACTAACACTTTTACTCAACTGCTTCTGCAGCCTTAAAAGTTATCAACTATGTTTGCTTTTCTTTTTTGTTGTTGTTGTTGTTGTTGTTGGAAGGAAACACAGAGTATAGAGATAATTGTTTTCAAACAAAGCAATTGGCAACTGCATTGTTAATGTTGGCAACGTACATACATAAATGTCCGTTGTCCACGTTGCCCGCAAAGTTTGCATTCAATCGGGCGCTCAGCTGTTGAAAGCGCTTTGGGCAATGCTTCTATGACAATTACAAAAAAGCAGATTATGCTTATTATTATGGCTCACACAAAAGACAATACAAGTCGACTTCCGTCGCGTCGGTTTAGCAGAAGGTAAAGCAGAAAGAAGGGCGGGCAATTGTAGTAAAAGTAACGCCAACAAGTTGTCTGCATCAGCAAACAACTGTCGACGGCTGCTTTTGCAAAGCTTTTGGCTTGAATTATTATCCATTGTGCACTCGTTGACAAAGGCCTCAAATAAGAATGAAGCACGAGGCACGAGCGGCGAAGGCTGAACAGAATTTCTGATGCGCCTGAACTTATGCAACGAACAATTTTTGTTTGTCCATTTCGATTAAAAGCTGTCAGCTGTCAGCAGCAGCAGCAACTGATGCTGATGCTGATGCTGCCGAGATACTAAGTTAACTTGAAGTTGACAGTTGGTACACGATGTTGCCAGCTGTTACCAGTTTGTCTACTCTGGCATGCAAAGTTTTTTTTACAAACAAAAAATCTGTTGCCTTATAGTTTAGATATCAAAAAGTAGAATTACATAATTTTATTGGATTCAAATAAAATCAAGGGTAAACTTAGGTTGGTCAAAATAAGTTAGTCGATTGCAGTTATGCGCAACGTTTTGCAATTGCGCTCTTTTCATGCTCGCCACTTATGTTTCAATAGCTTTCCACTTGGCCCACTGGCCACCGAAGAGGAGCAGCCATAGTTGGCGGTTGTCCAAAGAGTAAACGAAGTAAAGATGCTGACTGCCAGCTGCCAGGTAGGGGAAACACTACAAGTACCATAATGACGTCAACAATGAGTAGCTGCTGCTGCTATATTGCAAAAGTAATTCAATTTGAGTTTTTGTTTTGATGCTGCTTGCCAATTGTCGATTGCCGATGCAGATGAACAAACTCAGCAGCAAATACTTTCTGCCGCCTCTCCCGTTCTCGTTTCGTTCTTTGTGACCGGTTACCAAATCACCACTTTTGTGATGGCTAGAAGTGGTCGAATAGCTGTTGATCGCCAGGGCGTCAATTGATTTGGCCATTGAGTTATTAACGAGTTTTGCCAACAGCGAATGCACATTGCTCCATTTGAAAAAGAACGTTAAGCAACAGGTTCAATTTCAACAAAATTAATTAGATTTTTCGAATTACAAAAATTGCTTACAGGAAATCATACTTAATTACTTAGCGCTTTTGCATTGAATGTAATTAAGCCTTCTTCTGGTTTTCATACCGATTGTTTATGCATCATTATCGGCTGTCCGTCCCATCAATGTATAAGTTTTATGCTATTCACAAAGCTTTGAGCAATCTATTAATATAACTTTAAAAAGCGTTGTAGCTTAGCTTGCGTCACGCATCCCTCAACCTTGCAACATATTTTGCTACATAATTTTGTTGTTCGATTATTTATGAAAACTCTTTTCAGCAGCTGTTTAGCAACGTGTCCTGAACGGATCCTTTGCAAACACGTGTGCCTGCAAATGAATGCACCAATTTTGTGTTTAAGATATGTGAATTAGTTATTCAAAAGGATTTCAATTTTTTGACTTATATCGTAAGCAAGCACCTTAAAACGCCTAAAACGCAGCACCTTTATCGAAAGGGAACAATTTGGGTAACCGCAATTGTCAAATTGATATCATCGAGTGCCGGGCAGTGGCCCGATCACAATTGAATAATAACAAAAGCAATTTGATTTGATTACATTCAAAGGCCAGCCACAGCAAAGACGATGCGGTTAAGTGAGTTTGCTGATAGTATGTAGTATGATTTGTGGTCAAAAGCTGAATGAAAAATCCATAAGCTTAACATTATGCAATGCAAGTAAGCCAGAAACGAAGAAGAGGAGCAGTCTCAAACAAACTAGGCTCTGCGTAACAGAAATAGCAATAGCAATAACTAGAACAATAGAAACAAGAGCATTGCGTATACGCCGGGGAGTTGTAGGGGTAAGCCCAAACAAACAAACAAAGTCCAAAACGTCGAAGCCGTAGTTGTATTGAAGCTGTTTGTTGGTGGATAAACATGACCAGAGAACAATAATGGCAGCTGTGACAACGGGGCAGCACTCAAGGCCAACACACATTCGCCACAACTATTTCAATTTGGCTTTTGATTGCAAAAGTTTTTGTGCAAAATTTATATATATATATATATATGTGTGTGTGTTTGTGTGTGTAAAAGTGTGCATACATGCATGTATGTATTCGTAATTAAAATACACAAAACCGACTGAAGTTTGTTAATTAATTTTATTGGTAAGCCAACTTTTTTTCAACAATTTGTTATCAGCTTAAGGTCGATTAAGCTAACAACCTGAACCTTCGAGCAATCAAAAAAGGAAAAGATTCAATGTTGTATAATTTAAAAATGTCAGATGGGTTTGGTTTATTATGACTAACATCTTGAAATAAAGTTTTTTGTTTTGAAGATAGGATTTCGAGTGGATTGATTTGAAGAGTTGTTGGGTTCAGCTTTATAGATAGCCAAGCACTTGTTAACCTATTATCATATTGCTATGCTGATAATTATAACAACAACAACAACAGTAGCAATTGAATATAAATTAACTGGCATAATGAGCACTTGGAATATTTAATTTGTGCTTTTGTTTTATTTTTTTTATTTAACTTTATTTTTGCATACACATTTGTTTTTTTTTATCGCTATTAATTGTTTTTTTTTTGTATGTTTGTTGTTGCTGTTGCATAAGTGGAACAGAACCGTAAATTGTATTTAAAATGCCATAAATTAAAAGACAACAACAACGTTTTGTAAACTTTACATTTAGCGTTTCGCAAACTTTTTCTGCCTATTAAAATACATTTAAAAATTGTTTTCAAAAACCAACTGAAATTAACGAGTCAAATTCTCAGGCTTACATCTCTCACACAACCGCATACATAAATTGTTGCTGTAAGTAAAGGTCAAACACAGAGAAGAACCTTCACATATACACATACATATATATATATATCTATATATACATATATAAACGTAGAGTGCATTATAATCAGGCGCAAATAAGGGCAATGGCAAATTTATGCATTTATGCGTGATAATATATTTTTTAAAGAATTTAAAACTCTGGGACAAAAGCGGCATATCCTTCTGAACACTCTCCCTCTTTCACTTCTCGGTTTCTTTTCTCACTTTCTGTGTGTGTGTGGGTATTTGTGTGTGTATTGCGTTTCGCAACGGGCATTAATCCAATTTGTCATAATTAAATTACTTTAAGCCACTTGCTTAACTATTTGCCGGGATTTTTCCACGAAAGCGCAACTTTTTGAGGTTGCTTTCAGCGCAAAACATAAACCATAATTACGGGTACTCATTACACACACAACTAACTAAGTAACTACTCGTTAAATAACCACAAACAAACAAAAAAGAAGGAAAAACCCAAAAAAAAGGGAAGAAAAAAATATGTATGTATGGCAATGACAAAAAAAAAAAACAAAATTCCACACAATTATCAGACCTTAGTTTATCTGATTTTAGTATTACAGCTTAGGTTTTTGTTTATTTAGCTTAAAGCTTTTTTAAGTTATGCGTAAAAATCAATTTTTAGTTCGGATTTTTATAACATAGTTTTGTCTCAATAAGAAACAAGTTATTCCTTCATTTTATGTTAAAGAGTATTAGCCGAAGGCCTCAGCAGCCAGTGCTATCTTTTCTATGTTAGTTAAGCTTTGTAAGTTTATCTATCAATATTAATAAATAAATAAAAAAATGTTAAAGAGTATGACTTTTCAAAAGTTAATCAAATTTAATCAAAATAGTCTCTTTTTTCCCTTTACAGAGTCATCCCATTAGTTCATTCCAGCAAACAGCGTTGCGTTTTTCAACTTATCGATAGACTATTTGGCATACCGCAACATTTAGTATAATCATTTTAATTACAATTGTACTTTACTTGAAATTGATACCTGAACAGTTCTCTTTTTTTTGGCTTCAAATAAATTAAATATTTTGTTTTATTTTTTTTTTAATGCCGCATGTAATTAAATCAATGAAATTAGTATATCAATTAAAGTGTTAATTAATACCGAATTTATGCAAATGTGAAGCTCAATCAAATGCACATCTAATGAGACATAGAGGAAGGCGGGGGGGAGAGAGACTATAACAAACAGACAGTAAGCAGCAGCTGCAACATCAACAACAGAAACAATAAAAACTCAAATGCAGATCCACAGACTTTTCTGCTTATTGAGTTTCTATATATATATATTTATACTATAGCAAAAGATGCGCAAACAATTTGCCACAGATAAAAATAGATATATATATTCAACCGCAATAGTGACAACAACTACTTGCCACACCAACGCCAACCAACTTCAGCTATCTATATCTATATATATAATATATATATCAAGTTAAATAAACAAAAGACGTCAACAGATACCTTAAACCAAAATGTCTTTTGTACAGGATATATATATATATAAACCGAATTCCAAGTACTCGAGATGATTGCCTGTTTGCAACCCAAATAAAACCACAGAATATGACGGCAAATAAAGTTTTCGAATGTCTGAGTTGATTTCAATTAATATATATGAATATATTGTGTATTGTGTGTGTGTCACACGTTGTTCATTTAATCCAGTGATTGTTGCATGCTTTCAGCTGCCATTTATCTGTAGCTCCATTATTAATATAATACATTTGTATGATTAATTTCTGTGCAATTTAACTCATCACAAATACTTATTTGACGTCCTGGATTGAATTTCAACAATTCTTTGCCTGCCTGCAAAATAATGACAAAAAGTATTTTCTCTCTTTAAATAAATGTTTACCTTATTTTTTTAAACTAGTTGCAAACTGTTAATTAAATCTTCAGATTTCATTGAACTCAAGTGAAAAATAAAACACAACGAAGATTGAAAGCAAAAACTTACAAAGAATTCTCTTGAAGTTTATGGAAAGAAGCAACAGCTTTTCATAAGAACAAGAATAATAGAAAGGTTGTTACTTAAATAATTCAATATAGAAAGACTCATCTGAAATGCGTTCATGGATGATCCAAGAAAAAACTATGAAAACTATAGTAGTTTATAACTTTACTGCAAAATCAATGTTAAATATGATTATGAAAACTTTAAAGATTCGTACTAGTTCAAAAGAAAAACCTTTTCAAACGCGCTTTGTGTTAAACATTTAATAATTTCTTTTCTTATATGTAGCTGAACTTTTGACATTTAGTTCAATTAAATTTAATTACACAATCAATGCTTACAAAAAGACAGATAGAGAGAGAAGAGTCGCTCGGGGTTTAGTTGGTGTTTCATGTAATTAATATGTAGGATATTTGCTGGCTTCGGGACAATGGGCCTGGATTAGGCGCTGGACATTTGGCATATCGAATGTCCCCAGACAGGGACTTAGCCATATACAAAACAGACACAAAACCAAAAGGGAAGTAACAAAGTAGTTCATATGACAAATGTCAAGTCAAATAGATACCCTATAAAAACTTTTTGGTAAAGCTATGAAAAGTAAAGTTTACTATGTATAACTTGTACAGGGTATTTCTGACTCACTCTCTGTCTTAACTGAAATACTCATGTATTCTGTTTGTTATGTATAAAATTCTTTTTGTGTCCGGTGCATGCGACTTGCCATTTAAAAACCTAACAACAAAGAGCTTCGACAGAGAGCGAGAGAGAGAGAGAGAGAGAGAGAGAGAGAGAAGGATTAGTTGAAGGCAGTTTGTTAGGTTAGAGAATGGAAAAGAATGGAAAGGAAATGAAAAGAAAAGAAACTAACTTTAAATCAACAACATGCAAGGCAAACGCATTGTCATTGCCTTAACCCTTCCTTAGCCAGCCTTCATCCATTGTGCCATCAACGTTCTGGCCATGAAGTACTAACTTTGGCTCATGCCAGTTTTAGCAATGCGGTCGGTTGGTCGGTCATCAGCATTGTTGTCATTGACTTTGTCGAAGAAACTTTTAAGCTTGCAACTTGCAACTTGCAAAATAATGTCAAATGCCAAGCCGATTCATGCCCAAACAAAAGGGCATAGCATATTAAGTGTACAGTGCAGCATTCATACATACATAGATGCATTTATTCGTATGTCAATACGATTTTACATTTTCGGAAAAGCCAATACCAAGAACGGCATAGTAGAAGCCAATTAGAAAGAGGTTACAGCCGAACTTAACAACCAAATAGGTAAAAGCCAGTTTTGATTGGCTGGCAACCAACTTGAAACTTTTGAAATCAAAGCAAATGTGAGGGGCAAACAACATGTAAAGAATATACAACAAGATTGGTTTTCCATTTGCGTACGGCAATATTTATTTATTTTTAAAATAGCTAATAGAAACTTATTGCTGTTTCGTACAGACATAAACGGCTTATTGGCCGTTATTACTGCCAATTGACAATATATTTCAATCACAATTTTGTATGTACATGAAAGCGAGTCAAGATTGCAACCAGTCTTCAGTCAGTCAATCAGTCTACACTCAGCCAAACACTGTTCATTTTATTTGATTAAACAATAAGTATACGCACAACCACACACACATACACACACACACAGACACACAGAGTATAGCTTATGTTTGTTTGTTGTTTCGTTTTCATGTTTCAAAAACCTTTTAACCGCATATGTTGCTGCTACCCCAGCAATGCGCGCAGATGTAAAACAAATTCACAAAGCACAAACACACAAACACACACACACTCACACCAATGCACAAAGCACACAAAGTGCGAGTCAAAAGCAGTTATGCAGTAACAAATATGATTGATGCTCAAAATCGCGTACAAATAAGTATTACCACCTACTGCTCTCTCACATTTGTGCAGAACTCCCGGCGCCCTCGCCCACGCCACCCCGCCGTGCTCGTTATGCAATCAACGTATTATGCAAGCATTGACGCATACACACACACACACACGTGCACACCCTAATGCATGCTAATGAAATTGTGTTACATTTTGATAAGCTTTTGGCGTGCGAGTTTCGCTTGCCAATTTTCGGTACGCTTGCGTTTGAGGCCCAATAAGCGCCTTAAAAGTGAACAAGGAGTGTTTGTTGGTGTTGGTGTTGGTGTAAAACAGATAGCAGACACTGTCGTTGGTTAGTCTAAGCTCTCTCGCTCTCTGCCTTTAAGTCCTTAACGTCCTAGTCAGTTGTCAATTGTCAGTTGTCACTCAACTGCCTTATGTGGCCTGCTGCTAATGCGCATTTGCACTGATGCAACTGTCATTTGGCAACGGCCAACTAACTGATACGCGCCTATGAATATCCTTCAAAAAATCCTTGCCACTTACATTTATGAGCAGTTAAGTGGTCTTCACTTAAGAGCTTCAACTACCAATTAATTAAGTTGCTATTTTAAATTTCAACTTAAAGCAGGTCAACATAATGACAAGGCAGGCAGCCAGTTAAAAAATAGAAGTGACATAATTTCGAATCCAGAAGAAATGGAAACAATTCTCTGTTATATTTTTACTTTTCTATATAAATAAGGCATTTTGTAATAGGAAAATCAACGATTAAAGAAATCAAAGTGCAATAAAATACAGTTAACAGATTTTTTTCCAAAATTAACAATTGATAATCCATACCTTATCTTCATAGTTAGTTGACCAAAGATTACTAAAGATCTCATCCAAAATAAGTAACTGTTTTCTATAAAATTGACGAGTATAAGGGTAGCAAGTTCAAAAATGAGAAAGACACTGGCGTTACGAAAACACTTTTAGGCTTCTATACCAGCTCAATGAAAAGATAGCCGTGGCGCTGCTATATAGGCGCTCCGTATTTTGATGTTTTGATGCATGACTATCCGGGTTCAACACCGCGTCAGAAGTAGTTCATTGAAACTTTTTTATTTTCAATTTTATTTGTTTTGAAGTAGCAACAACAATTTCGGCAATTCAGGTTTGTTATTCTTGCATTTTAAAAATCTGATAACTGGTATATTTTTAGGCATTAATTTTTGTTCAATAAATTTGCGGTATAAGCATGTAAGGAAACTTACTGCTAGATTCTCGACTAGACAATACCCCAATCGCGCGTAAAAGTGATTGCAAAATCATTTCATCACTGTTTTATTATGACGTTGTCACGCTAAACTATCGTCCTTATACCAACTTTACAGACAACCTTTTTATTTGCTTATACTAATCGTATATTGCAGCTTTTTGAGTACACATTCGGGTGACTCATTTAAAATCTGGTAAAATACTACATTCGAAAACTGGGTAAATTACAGTGCCTTGTTATTAGTGAAGTTTTGTAATAATCTCTGGTTTTTGTTTATTTGGTAGTTTCCATTGATGTTCATTTCGTTTGAACTGCGCAGCAATTAAATTCTAATTTTCGTGCAACTCGTCCATTTCGAACAGTGTTGTGGCGGCAGTAAATTTCTGTCATGTTGCACTCATAAATACATTGAGCAATAATATAATTTTTGTATGGCTGTATATGTGTTGCCAAATGACCTCGTTACCAGACACAAACATATGAGGTGAAATCAGAGCGAACAACAAAAAAACTGGACAGCAGCGACAAAGAAGCCTGGCAAACGTGGCGCATATGCTGCCTGCCATGGAATTGAACAATGTTATGCGTAGAGTGGAGGCGTTAAGGAGTGACTGAAATGAGAACTTTTTGTGGTTGTTCGAATGTTCGGCTGTTCGGTTGCATGGTTGCCAACAGAAGTTAGGAGAGCTCGCAGTGCGGCAGTCTAATTAATGGGCGTATTGGGGCATGCGGCACTGACAGTGCCACAGTGCCACTACCAGCAACATCATACCCTTATGCACGACGATTTGGGATATTAAATGTTACGATGCAGGTTGAGCTGGCTGGCTGACTGGCTGGCTGGCAACTCTACTAATACTGCTGCTGATGGTTATGGTTATACACCATGAGAGTCCTGTGACCAAAATTTTTGTGTCTATGTACATGTGTGTGTGAGTGTGTGTGCATTGATGAGGATGATCACATGCTATTAAACCGCAATACAATAGCAATTTTCATACAAATGATTTATGGCCGTAGACATGCAGAGCTTTGCCGGCTGCCCGACAATTGCCGACGACTGGAAATGCCATTAAATATGCATAGGCGGCAGACACAGGCCAAACACCAAAAAACCCAAAAAGAAACAACCAGCGAATGAGAGAGAGAGAGAAAAAAATGTGTGGTGCCACACACATACACACACATAAATAAAAACCAAAAAAAAAAAAATACATATATCGAAAAAAAACCCAACGAAAAATGTATGGAATAAAACGTGAAAATTAAGCCAACAACAAGTACGTTTATTTATTTCATTTATTCAACGCTTAAATAAATATGTTTCAATCTGAAATTGTGTACACAATGCAGATAATTGGTGCAACAAGAAGCACAAAAAACCATAACACTTTTCGATTATCGTATTTATCTTTCCGAAGAAGCATTTAGTTGAAGCAAACGATATGAAATTATACCAAAAATTAATTATATTTTCTTACGCAATAAAAAAATCTAGATTCCATGTAAAATATATATCAAATGTCGATCATCTTTTGGAATTTAGTTATTTTTTAGAATTTTATACAAAGCTTTGTGGCATTATTTTTGATAAAAAAAGACTTTAAGTATTTGTTTTTTTCTTTCTGAAAAGGTTACTCAGGGAGAGGCTATATATATATATATATATTGTATAACATAATGTGGCAGAAACGTCGTTAGTTAGCTCTTTTAACGATTTGGCTGTCATAAAAATTAATATGTCTGCTGCCCGCTGAGCCATAACTTTGCCAATAGTTGGCAAATTCAAATACGTTGTTCAACCATTTCGTGCAATCTTTTCCATTCCAACCAACTTAGAACACTTACAAACTTCAAGATTGTTCAACATGCATATTTTATGTGCCATTGGATACCCTAACAAAGAGTATTGTTAAGATCTCACCGGCTTTGTTCTCGAAACTTTTGTTAAAGAGTTGAAAGCAACTGCGGTTAGGGTATACAAAGTTCAGTAACTTCTTCACTTCGTTTTCATTTCCTTGCTTTTATTTTGATTTTGTTTCTTTTGTAGGTCATTTCGAGAAATGCGATTGGGGTCGCAGCAAATGCTATTTGTAGCTAATTAACGACAACTAGCAAACAATTTCTTTAATTGCGGTAAAAATAGTCACGCATTTAATTGCCACTTGAATGATTTATAATTAAACTGTTGTAGCAGCAGCAGCAAATGTAATCAAATGTGATTAAAATACCTTAACTCCCATGTTAACAACAAAAGTTAATTGAGGACGTTTCTTTTGTTTTTTTTTTTTTCATTGTTGAAACTAGTTGGAATTTTTGTCAAGGCAAAGGAAACAACAAGGCGTTAAGCGTTCTTTCAATTAGCCAACAAGTTCTCTCAAACACTCAACCGCTGAGCCACAAAACGCGCATCATTCATGGATGACGCTCCTGTGGCTTCAACTGTTTTCAAACTGTTGTAAAATGCATGGACATCGGTATGTATGTATGTATGTGTTTTTGTTTATACTGGACCTGGACCTGCACACACATACAAATACGCTCACAACCATAGCTCAGTTGGTGCCTTCGAGTCCCGAAAAACTCATAAAACTTTGCAATTGTTTAAACGTGCCGCATGGGCCGCATCATAGTAGAGCAGCAAAAGTTTACCGGCCCCAAAGGGTTTCGGCAGCGAGTGCTATATGAGCGGGTTGATCGTTGGGTTGACGCTGAGCTTAGAAAAGGTTTGTTTGTTGTTTTTTTTTTTTTAATTCCCAAACACTTTAACTGGCCGGCACTTCAAGAGTTGCATTTTTGCCAAACAACAACTGTAGCAGCTACCCAAAATTTGTTGCCTACTTTTATGGGCGCAAGAGCAGGCATGCATTTCGGTTAGCACTAAAGCGAGCGTGGGCATGTCGGGCCGTTTTTAACCGCTTAATAACTTGCAGCAGCAACTTTACTGAATTGCTTTAGAAATGTTTGCCATATAGCACAAGCAGCGAAGGCGCTGAAATATGGCCGCAGCGGCAGCAGCTCGAGTAGGACACGTGTTTATGTGTGCCACACATGTACCACACGTGCCACGAACACACACACATACACTCTGACACTCTCACTCACATTGCAACTGATTAAGTATGCATGCAATGCATGTGTCCGTATACCTTACCCCTCCCTGCCAGCCAACCTTCTATAGACAATCATACTCCTCTTGTCCTTGCCTCGTACTATGTAAATCAGCAAAAAGAGCGACTGCTTGGCATAGAATATCAAATGGTCTAATGAAACAGCAAACAAACAAATAGCACACATAAAAATTGTATACGCAAGTGATGGTAAACAAGTGTGCGAGTGTGTGTGTGTGTGTGTGTGTTTGTTAACTACCAAGGGGCAAGCAATAACAAAATATTGTCAATGGGAAATTGATGGGAATTTTTGAATTTACACCAAACTAATAGATGCAAACAAATTTCACATTTAAACAAACATTTATCGATTGATTCGCATGATTTTATGTTTTAATTGCCAATATAAATATTGTAATATGTTTTAGAGCAGCAGCAAATAATTTATGCATTTTATTTGAACTCAAAAATAATAATCATTATTATTATTATTTTATTCACTTTATTACATTTTGTAGTTTTGAGCAGAACTCTTAGGTTTGCAAACACTTTTAGTCTGTTTCAAAACTTAAAGTGATTCATTGATTGAAACTTGAGCTTATGCTATTTCAATTAATTCTTGAGCAAAATAAACATTAAATAAACACATTAAGATTCTCTTGAATTTAAATTCTCAAATTAAAGCCATTTGGTTGTTTTAACTGGTTCCTAGAAGGAATTAAATAAACACATTAAGATTCTCTTGAATTTAAATTCTCAAATTAAAGCAATTTGGTTGTTTTACCTGGTTCCTCGAGGGAAATATTTCTATTAAATTGAATTATGTGTTGCTGACGAACAATTAAAATTAAATAAATAATAAATGTTTAAATAAATCTCGCTTAACTTGTAGTTTTCAAAAAGTTTACATACAAACTTCTTGCAGCATTTAAGTTAAGAAGATAGAATAGAGAAAGAGGCAAATAATACATACACATACATACATATGTATGGTATGTACATATATGTGCATTGTACATATGCCCAAAAATATTTCATGGGGCAAGCCGACTAAAGAAACCAGCTAGCACAGTTCAGCAGCTAAAGTGGTTTTCCATTTGCCATTTGCCATTGCACATTGCCTTGTGGCTGTTGTACCGCAACCGCAATGTCTGCAGTTTCTATACTGCAGCAAACGCACACACACACACAACCACACACCCACACACACATAGTAAATAGGGTTTTTCTTTTGTGTGGTGCATCATTTTGCGCAATTTGTACAAAATGCATTAACAAAACAAAAAACGAAGCTAAACAGAAAAATCACTGTTTATGTCACCACCCACATTGGTCGGTTAGCCATATGGCGTAAGGACACTTCAGCATCTTGTTTAACTGCTAATTTACTCAATTGTTTGCTTGCACCATGTTGGCTGGCCACTTAATTAACGCATTGCCAAGCGAGCCGAATTTTTTGTGTATGTTGGCGCATTTCGGTTGGCTTTGGCATATGAATTATGTTTAAAATGCTTTCAAGTCACGACCCACCTTCGACATGCACGTAACTGGAGCAGAAATTGGCACACTAAGCACCAACAACAACAACAACAACAGCGACGAATGACAAAAAGCACAAAAAACGAAATAATAAATACGACATTAATTTGTATGGCCCCATGGCTGCCACAAAGGACGCGAAATTCACGAGTTTCCTGCAACGTGAAACAGCCGGAAAAATTTCACAAAATGAAACGGTGGCAGCAACGTTGCGTTGTTGTATATGATGTGCTTATACTCATACTTATATATGTGTGTGTGTGTGTGTGGTTGTTCGTGTGCCGAAAGCGGTGCGCTTCCGTTTGCCGGCCAACGGTCGGGGCCAATTGCCAGTGACCGAAAAACAAAAAAAAAAAAAAAGATTGAGAATGCGAAAATGGCGACCCAAAGACAAAGTGCCCTTTGGGGAGAGAGTGAGAGAGAGACAGAGAGCGCGAAAGAGTGAATGAGTGCAAAAGCAAAGGGGGCAAAAAAAAAAAAATGAAAATAATATTGGTTTAACTTCAGCAATGACCGACCGACCGACCGACCAGCAATGGGGCCTCTCACTGCGGGGACCTGGAGTGGCACATAAATTTTGGCCCAGGCACGTGCTGGCAACAAAGCAACAGACAGAGAGAGACGTGGGGCAAGTCGTAGCTGACAGCTTACAGTCAGAGTGCAACCAAGGTGACCAAGGCGGTTGCTCCTGCCACTGTTGCACTTAGAAAAAAAAACCAACCGCAACTCATCGTTAGAAAATGATTAAGGGCCGTTTGTTTTGTTTTTTTTTAAAGTCGAGTATCAGTGCTAAAGTGATTAAGCTTGCAACACAGCTTGTTGCAGTTGCAAATTCATTTATTGACTGCCAATAATTTGATAATATTTTTTTAATGGCATTGAACCGCATTAGTAGTAATAGTAATAGCAGTATCCTTAATTTTGAGAATTCAATTTTAGCGTAAAATATTGTGAAGAAAAATATTGCTTGGAATCATTTCAAAAAACAACTCGATTTATTCGAAAGGAACGAAAACAAGATTAATAATAATTACAGTATCCTTAATTTTCAGAGTTCAATTTTAGCGTAAAATATTGTGAAGCAAAATATTGCTCGGAATCATTTCAAAAAACAACTCGATTTATTCGAAAGCAACGAAAACAAGATTAATAATAATTACAGTTTCCTTAATTTTGAGAATTCAATTTTAGCGTAAAATATTGTGATGAAAAATATTGCTTGGAATCATTTCAAAAACCAACTCCATTTATTCGAAAGCAACGAAAACAAGATTCGACCTTCGGTTAGAAGATGCAACTATATCGTATAAACTAATTGACTTTCACCATATCAATCTTGTGCTTTTAGTGACTTTAGTAAAATATTTCCTTTTAACAAACTTTGTTTTTCATTCGTTTATTGTTTTTGGATAATATTTCTTAAAGTGTAGCACAGCTCATTTGTTCGCTACTGCTGCATGCAACATGGTCGTCGCCGTCGCATTGCACAAAAGTTTTAGTTACTTATGGCGAATGGCAGTGGAATTGGCACAGGCATACGAGAGAGATTGCAACTGGCAGCTCGTGCCACAAGTATGGCGAAAACAAACCCTTTTTGGGCAATATGGCCAATGTGACGATGTGCATATGGCAGTAACACTTGAGAGTCGGAGTGTATGTAAGGTTTCTTCCTCCTCCGGAGGAGGAATGACAAAAGTCATTGAGAAGCAACAACAAAAATATATACAAGATGAATTAACCAAACTGCCAAAGTAACAGGAGAAGATTCTCATTCAAATTATAGCAAAGAAAATTGCTTTTAATTGAATACATTTTAGTTTGCATTCACATTGCTTACATTTATGTTTTTTAAGTTTTTGTCAAAGCTGTTGCTTGGTGACTTTCATTTCATTTAATCAACATTTAATGGCAGCAAAATGTATTCATTATGAGTTTGCAGCAATTAAAAACAAGAACTCAGAAATTCACAAGACACAAGAAAAATATGAAAATGAATTACAAAAACTTTTTAAAGCAACTAGGTGCAACATGCAACATATGATGCCCGCCCCATTAAAATGCAAACAAATAACCAAATTCCAAGCAGTTTAAATATCATATAGCTGAGCACTGTTATCAAAAGGAGCACACACTCAAACGGGTATACAATTGTATAGAGCCTTGCAACTTTTAGCTCTGGACATTGCATTATATATAAATATTTTTAATTATTTTGCATATTAAAGCATATGGATTATGGCAAAATGTTGTTCGTGTGTGTTTGAGAGAAATGCCATATAAATGTTAAAAGCAGGAAATTAAAAAGATAGCAAACTACAATTTCCAAAACAAATTACATACGTTTACATTTGGGTTTAGGCTGCTGCCAGATTTTGGCTTTAATAAAGCCAAACTCATAAATACTCGACAGGTAGTAGTGTAAGCTTTTAGGAAGCTAAGCTTTGACATTTGATATACCTTAGTTTTGTCAGTTGTCATTACACTGCATTTACTCTGTCATAAGTTTGTTCAAAGAAAATCATATCTTTGAAATTTCCTTGGCAGTGGATTTGAAAAATGAAGGCAAGCGATATCCTTAGTTTTCAGTAGTAAATTTAACATTCAAAAGCATAAAATGTGAGCGTAAATTCAATTTTGTTAAATGAAAAATATATTGTGATTAAAGTCACTTTAAAAATAAATCGACTTATTTCTGACTTATTTCAATGAATGAAAACAACTATCTGTCGGAGCCAACTTTTTTTCAAACTAAGCTTCGGTCAGAAGGTGAATTTCACATGAAAGATACAATACTCCAGCTCAAACTGACTCGTAAGATGCCATGTGGGTGGAAATGTTTATTATGTAGTCTGTCTAAATTGTGTGTGTGTGCGTGTTTGTACAATGCTGGACACTGACACCACATACATATACACATCAGCACTCACACTCACATAGACAGACCGACATGGACGTGGCATTTGTGTGTGCCTTCTGTGCATTATGATTATATCTTAATGAATGTTATGAAACACATAAATCAAATTGACAAAGGCCCAAAGCCGACACAGGAATAGACCCCGCTGTCCTGCCCACAAATAAACATGAAAGCAACAAACAAAATATGATACGAGACAGCCAGATAATTAGTGTAGGCTAGAGAGAGCTAGAGAGAATATCCACACTAATGTCCTTGTTGACGAATGCAAATTCACAAAAAAAGGACACACAAACTCTGAACAAATGTTGAGCTAGGAAAGTGCAGAGTGAAGAAGAAGTGTGGACAAATGGACACCAACAATCTCATATGAACAAACTCTCTCTCTCTCTTTATCTTTATCTTTCTCTCGATTCGCCTTTCGACATTTTTAACAGCTTGGCAAATGTTTGACTTTGCTTTGATTTAATGTTAATGCCAGCCCAAGTGCCATTTTTTTACTTTGTCTTCTTCTTGTCCGCTTTATCGGCGTGTTGGCGTGAGAAAATAATCCCACTTAGACTTTCACTTGAAATTGCTCCTTTGTAATTGACAAACAACAACCATACAAAATGTACACGCAAAAGTGAACTTTAAAAATTGCACTCAATTGAGCTGGATACAGCGCAAGCAGGGAAGAAACTGATTTCTAAGACAGTTTCAGATTGAAAAACTTTGAAACTGTTCCATTGGAATTTGTAGATTCCGCATAACTATTAATAAATTTCTGATAAAAAAAAAAATGTGCACGTAGATAAAGAACAAACAATATTTAAAACAAATATTGAGTCAAATTATTTGCTCAAAATAAGTTCCTAGGACCAAAAGGAAAACCTAGGATTTATGTGTGTCGGCCACATTTAAAACCATTTCGAACGTTAAATAGCAGGCACTATTCATTATCTTAAAGGAAGATACAGCAAGTACGGAAGCAACTGATTTCTAAGACAGTTTCAGATTGAAAAACTTTGAAACTGTTCCATTGGAATTTGCAAGATTCCGCAACACTATGAATAAATTTCTGATAAAAAAAATTAAATATTTAAAACAGCAGGCATAATTAGTTTCTAGTTATGCATTTATTTTATGGACAGTAATTCCAGAAAAACAAAATTATATTTTAGAGAAACGAATTGATTATTTATATATAATTTTTAAATATAATTAAGTTCTTTTTATTAAAACAGATTTTGTTTCAATGTTGCATTAAAATAAATAAAGCATTGCTTTCACAGCTAAAACTTAACATGGATGATCATTTGCCGGTTCGAGGATATGTTTTTACAAGATATTCTGGGCTGATCAGACAGAGCTGCTGTTACGAATAATGACCTGTTCGTGGATAGGTCAATTCTTCTTAAATGATTTCATGAAATCACCTTTGAAATGGACTGAGTGCTGGCCTTCATTAGCGAGCTTTAAGCAGGCTACGTTGACAATGTACTACGTCAATTACTTTTGTGAAATTTACAGTTATCCTTTATTAATTATGAAAAATAAACATTGTTTCAGAGTAAATCATAGAAAATAAGCTTTAGTGTGACATTTATTATTAGTTATCAACTGATCAGTATAATTATAAATGGCAGCGAACAAACAGTTTTATGCTTTTAAATCGAAGCCAGTCAGGAAATACGCTTTTGTACAGTTGTCACAAAAATATTTAAGCAAAAATAAGTGATTAATTTAAAAACAAAAGTGAATGAATATGAACATATCGCTTAAAAATCACACAGATAAAGCAAGTTTACGCAAATGTGCTACTGCTACATTTGTTACATGTGAAAAAGGACATTTCCAGTCACATGATGATGATGAATGCGTAATTTCAATTTTCGCCGTACGTACAGCAGCAGCCAATTCTTGTGGCAAGAATGGGAGGCAGCGCGAGGAAAGCTTTAAAGCACTTGAGTGCCCTAACTCGAGTAATCAGGCGTTGCACATGAGTGAGGCAAGCAGGCAAACAATTTGGTTGCATAGGCAATAGCAGATGCTTGATGTTTTTGGCCCGGTTGTTGACTTGTTTAAGCGCCACTAAGTTAGTTCGTCAATGCGAGTTTTTACCAAAGAAGGCTGTCAACTGGCAACAACAATAAGTTATTAATGAGGCAAGTATTTAGCACAGAAAGCCAACCACAATGCAAATGATAAGGACCTCACAAAACAGTTTCGTTCTTAATGAACACATTTGCATTACTAAAAACAAACTCTCACACAATCAGTAGCACGTAGTAGTACTAATAAAGCATCTATTCACTTTGTCGAATGCTCTTGCAAATCAGAGGATGTCGTTACTTTAGTCACAGCAGTATTCCATATTAGGTAAGTTTTTCAGATTAATTGTAGATAACATTAAAATGGTTCGACACCACCAAAAAAAACATAAAAGCAGCAGTTTCGAACGGATTGAGAATTATTCCGATCTTGACGAAATTGTATAGGCCCAATCGAGGTATCAAGTATACATTGGGCCCAATTACTACCAGCAGTAAGCACAGCTTATTTGATTTGTCAAATGGGAACACTTTGAAGAAGCTTGCGATAGCGTCCAGCATAATTAAATATTTTGTTTTCATTGATGTAAATAAATAAAGGAATTTTGAGCGATTTAAAATGATGCATTTGCGTTGTTCATTTTTTATCATTTTGTAAGATAAGTCTAAATGAATAAACACAGTCAAATGTCAATGACCAACCAAAGTGAACACTACAACCAAGGTTTCATTGTACATTTAAATGGTTCGCGAAACAAGTCGCAACCACAAAAAATGCGTTATCACAGCCCGTCACAGTTAATTGCTAAGGCTTATTTTTCACTCATATTGTCGAAGCGGCTGAAAGCGTCCAGCATAATTAAACATTTTGTTTTCATTCATTTGAATAAGCATTATAAACTACTGATGCCTAAGTTTTCCATTTTTAATCATTTCAATTGAAAAGAAAAATATATTAATAATAAATTTCCACAATGTGCAACAAGAATAACACATATGCAATTCTGACTTCGGCAGCAGTTTCAACATGAAACACAACAAAATTCAATAACCACAAAAAAAAACATTTGCGCAGCAATTTCGAACGGGTTGAGAATTCTTGCGACGAATTATTATGACGAAATTGTATAGGCACAATCGAGATATCAAGTATACAATCTCTACCCGGCACACAGTTGAGAATATTGTGACTATGAGCCACAGCTGTATTCAATATATGCAGTAATTTAATTAAAATCAGTTGAACATTGGAAAGTCCTCTTGCCAGTAGCCCCAGCAGCATTCAATGTAAAAAAAATTTCAGCAGCATATTCGCAGATTTCAGTAAGACGGTTCAATAAGCGTCGCAAAAAAAAAAACACAAAAAAAACACAAAAAAAAAACACAAAAAAAAACACAAAAAAAAACACAAAAAACAAAAACAACAAAAAAACACTGAAATCAACCATTAGAACATATGGTATATGTGAGCAGCAATATTAGATGTGATGCGCTCGCGAAGCAAATTCATGGGCCCCTTTACTACCTCTAACGGTTAGAGCCAGTTGAGAATTATAAGGTGCGATTTAGTATGAACCCTTTAACTTCGTGTAACAGTTTGACTCAGTTGAGAATTTTAAGGTACGAAACTACCACTACCCATCACAGTTAGAACCACTTGGGAATTATTGCGAGCTAAACGAATTTGTATAGGCGTATATCACAGCCCGTTACGGTCAGACACATTTAATTGGTAAGACTTCTTTTTCTTTTTTTAATATTTTATTGAAAACAAGTTTGATTTGGGCAGTAATTTCCGAGAAAAAATTATACTTTAGATAAACGAAATGATTTATTTATATTTTTTTAATATAATTAAGTTCTTTTTAACAGATTTTGTTTGAATGTTACAATCTTTATTTTTTTTATTTTTGTCTTAACTTTCTTGCGCCATTTTACCAAGTTTCTTGGACATTGTGCATTTTCTCTTGTGCAACCAAAATGGGAACAACCAGATGTCGCGATGAGTAGAAGAAGCAGACCAGAAATGAGGCCATTTTATGTCGAGAGAGCGTTGCGATTTCAACTGGGCACAAAGGATAGAAGATGTAGTTACATGTGTGTGCAGCTGTGAGTTATTTAAGCGCGAGTCGCGTTTCAATCGACTTGGGCAGGCAGGCAGGCAGCTTTGTGTATACACAATGTTGTTGCCACGCCTTCAGTCATTCGACGCTGCGTTGTGTTGCACATAAAACAGAAACAAATGTCGCCAGCACAACACAAAAAACTTGCTCCAAAAGTAAATAAACGAAACAAAATTAAATAAGAAGCACAAAAAGAAAATAAAATAAGCAGGAAAAAAATGTCGTCTGCTGTGCTTCGTCGTCTGGCCCAGTTGGTGGCTTGGGGGCACTAGGACAACGCTTGGTGTGTGTGTGTGTGTGTGTGTGTGTGTGTGGCAAAGAGAAGCGTCATGGTGAAATTGCAACAACTTTTAAAACTCATTAAAATTAATGAAAGCCACGCACTTCAGCTCAAGCGAGGCGAAACGGTGCGGGGATCGCGCCATGTGCGCGACGACCAAAAGTGCACTGTACAAAACAGCGGGTGGATTCGTTGGTTTGGGTGGGTTAGTGTGTGTGTTGTGTTGGTTGTAGGATGGCCAATGCAATGGCGCCTGTAATTATACAAATGAGAAAGCATGCATATTGCAGCTGAGGCAGCGCCCCCCAATGAAATCGCATGAAAGTTCATTAAAACAAATTAAAAGCAAAGAGCAGCCGGCAAATGGCCAAATGGCCAGCCAAACGAGTCGGAAACATGGCAACAGCCTTTGTCAACCAGCGGCGACAGCGGGGCACAATGCCGAACGTGAGATCACAACAACAACAACAACAACAACAACAACAATGCAAATAATATACAATCAATTGCCGGCAAACAAATGGTCGGTGGCAGCATGTTGCAACTTGAACAGTCCATGACTTTGTTATTCACAGTCCTCCAATAATGAACAACAATAACAGATTTCTTTTGAATTAAAGTACGATTTTATTTAAACATTATTTATTGTGTTTGATAGCTTTGTCCACAAAATCGGTAAAGAAAATTAACTAAGCGTTGATGCTAACTGACTTTAACTCTATTTTTATATTTGCAACTTAAGTATCCTTGAAATATTGGTCCACAGTCCTTCAGTAATGAGCAACAATAACATAATATGTCTTTTGAATTAAAGTATGATTTTATATAAAATAATTTTTTAGTTTTGATAGCTTTGTTAAAAAAATCAGTTAAGAAACTTAACTAAGAGTTGATGCTAACTGACTTTAACTCTATTTTTATATTTGCAACTTAAGTATCCTTGAAATATTGGTTCACAGTCCTCCAGTAATGAACAACAGCAACATATTTCTTTGAATTAAAGTATGATTTTATATAAAATAACTTTGTTGTTTTTGATAGCTTTGTTAAAAAAATCGCTTAAGAATTGCTTATATAAAACTATCGAAATTATCGCCATTTATAAGGGACCGTCAACATTTTTTTTGGAATATTTAATAAAAAAAAATTACTTCAGAATAATCGAAAAGCAAGACGGTGAAAAGATAACAAAATAACGTTCAACAGCAACATTTGGCCAGAAGCTCCGAAATGCATATAACCATAAATGGCAGTTAGCACGCCCAAATATGGGTGGCATTTTCGGTCGCACCACAATTACAAACCAAGTGCCTTAGGTGCAACCATAAACAACAAAAACAACAGCATATAAGAGCCCCGGCATCATGATGCCCTCTCGCGCCGCCCTCTCAGAACATAACATCCGGCTTAAGCAGCTACCCCTTGGCCCTTGTGCAAGCGTAAAGTCAACAAAGCGCGTAATTTACAAGGCATGCAAGGCAGCAACAAAGAACGGGAAACGGCAATAACAGCAACAAATGCAGTTGCAACAACTGCCAACTGGCAACAACGAACAATGAGATGCATTTGGGTTGACTCCGGCTGCTGCTGCTGAGTCTGCTGCTGATTCTGCCACTGTTGGCAAAGTGCAAATGGCTGGCAACACTTGAAAGTAAATTGTTTAATTATGATAATCAAGGGCCGACGAGTCTACAAATAAAATTGCACAGCTCAACAATGCTATTCAAAACAAAATTATCATCATAGACAGCATGAAAGCTCTAAATGTTTGCCGCCCTTCAATTAAAAACGCATTTGTCAAAGCTTCAAAGAAAAATAAAGTTTTGCCTTCACAACTAGAGCTTAACATGGATGATCGTTTGCCGGCTCGAGGATATATAGGCTGATCAGACAAAGCTGCTGTTTCGAATAATGACCTGTTCGTGGATAGGTCAGTTAGTTCGAGGTTTAACTCTTCTTAAATGATTTCATGAAATCACCTTTGAAATGGACTGAGTGCTGGCCTTCATTAGCGAGCTTTAAGCAGGCTGAGTTGACAATGTACTACGTCAATTACTTTTGTGAAATTTACAGTTATCCTTTATTAATTATGAAAAATAAACATTGTTTCAGAGTAAATCATTGAAAATAAGCTTTAGTGTGACATTTATTATTAGTCATCAACTGATCAGTATCATTATAAATGGCAGCGAACAAACAGTTTTATGCTTTTAAATCGAAGCCAGTCAGGAAATACGCTTTTGTACAGTTGTCACAAAAATATTTAAGCAAAAATAAGTGATTAATTTAAAAACAAAAGTGAATGAATATGAACATATCGCTTAAAAATCACACAGATAAAGCAAGTTTACGCAAATGTGCTACTGCTACATTTGTTACATGTGAAAAAGGACATTTCCAGTCACATGATGATGATGAATGCGTAATTTCAATTTTCGCCGTACGTACAGCAGCAGCCAATTCTTGTGGCAAGAATGGGAGGCAGCGCGAGGAAAGCTTTAAAGCACTTGAGTGCCCTAACTCGAGTAATCAGGCGTTGCACATGAGTGAGGCAAGCAGGCAAACAATTTGGTTGCATAGGCAATAGCAGATGCTTGATGTTTTTGGCCCGGTTGTTGACTTGTTTAAGCGCCACTAAGTTAGTTCGTCAATGCGAGTTTTTACCAAAGAAGGCTGTCAACTGGCAACAACAATAAGTTATTAATGAGGCAAGTATTTAGCACAGAAAGCCAACCACAATGCAAATGATAAGGACCTCACAAAACAGTTTCGTTCTTAATGAACACATTTGCATTACTAAAAACAAACTCTCACACAATCAGTAGCACGTAGTAGTACTAATAAAGCATCTATTCACTTTGTCGAATGCTCTTGCAAATCAGAGGATGTCGTTACTTTAGTCACAGCAGTATTCCATATTAGGTAAGTTTTTCAGATTAATTGTAGATAACATTAAAATGGTTCGACACCACTAAAAAAACGTAAAAGCAGCAGTTTAGAACGGATTGAGAATTATTCCGATCTTGACGAAATTGTATAGGCCCAATCGAGGTATCAAGTATACATTGGGCCCAATTACTACCAGCAGTAAGCACAGCTTATTTGATTTGTCAAATGGGAACACTTTGAAGAAGCTTGCGATAGCGTCCAGCATAATTAAATATTTTGTTTTCATTGATGTAAATAAATAAAGGAATTTTGAGCGATTTAAAATGATGCATTTGCGTTGTTCATTTTTTATCATTTTGTAAGATAAGTCTAAATGAATAAACACAGTCAAATGTCAATGACCAACCAAAGTGAACACTACAACCAAGGTTTCATTGTACATTTAAATGGTTCGCGAAACAAGTCGCAACCACAAAAAATGCGTTATCACAGCCCGTCACAGTTAATTGCTAAGGCTTATTTTTCACTCATATTGTCGAAGCGGCTGAAAGCGTCCAGCATAATTAAACATTTTGTTTTCATTCATTTGAATAAGCATTATAAACTACTGATGCCTATGTTGTTCATTTTTAATCATTTCAATTGAAAAGAAAAATATATTAATAATAAATTTCCACAATGTGCAACAAGAATAACACATATGCAATTCTGACTTCGGCAGCAGTTTCAACATGAAACACAACAAAATTCAATAACCACAAAAAAAAACATTTGCGCAGCAATTTCGAACGGGTTGAGAATTCTTGCGACGAATTATTATGACGAAATTGTATAGGCACAATCGAGATATCAAGTATACAATCTCTACCCGGCACACAGTTGAGAATATTGTGACAATGAGCCACAGCTGTATTCAATATATGCAGTAATTTAATTAAAATCAGTTGAACATTGGAAAGTCCTCTTGGCAGTAGCCCCAGCAGCATTCAATGTAAAAAAAATTTCAGCAGCATATTCGCAGATTTCAGTAAGACGGTTCAATAAGCGTCGCAAAAAAAAACACAAAAAAAAAACACAAAAAAAAAACACAAAAAAAAAACACAAAAACAACAAAAAAAAACACTGAAATCAACCATTAGAACATATGGTATATGTGAGCAGCAATATTAGACGTGATGCGCTCGCGAAGCGAATTTATGGGCCCCTTTACTACCTCTAACGGTTAGAGCCAGTTGAGAATTATAAGGTGCGAGAATTATTCGAATGCTAAAAGAAACATCAGTCCTTGATATTAAATTTAACAAAAAGTTAAGATCATATAAAGTAACTTTAATTGAAACAAAAAAAAAAAAAATGCCCACAAAATGCAATTCTATTGACAGATATACAAGCTGACTTTGATCGGCTTACAGCTTCGACCGATTTATGCATTTGAATAAAGCGGGCGGGAGGCAACGTTTGTGGTAACATAGTAACACTTCCTGCTACCCTCGAATGTGAACTGATGCCCATCCTTAAGCCCTTTTGCCGCCACCAAGTGGCTATGTCTTGTTATTGCGGTGTGACTGTGTGTGTGTCCAAACACTGAGCGCGGCTCATTTCAATGCCAGTCGGGTTGGATGGCGTTAGGGCGTGGCACGGTTGCGAAACAACTTGCAACATTCGCGTGCAAAAAGTTGTGTGCTTTCTTGTTTCTTCCGTTGTCGTCAAAATTTGCGTTCATTTAATTTATTTTCTTTCTTTCTCGCTTGCGCTTGCATACTTTTTGGCATTACTTAAGCTGCCACAAATAAATTCAAGTATGCGGCAGTTAAATAAGTTTGTGGTGACCGAACGACCGAGCGACCGACCGACAGACAGACTCCTCCGCATCGGCATATCACGTAGCTTAGGTCAGGGGTCTGTGGTGGTCTGTGTTGCTGCCCAAGTCCCAAGCCCCATTGGGGTCGTGTGCCATTTTCCTTCCAGTGGCTTGCCGTGTCTAAGATTTCAGGACTTGCTGCTGAGCTGCCGTGCATTTATTATGGTATATACTGGATGGGTATATAAAATGAAATTAAATTCACACTGGACGCATCATCTTCCAACGGGGGCATGGCTCAAATGAAGCTATTTAAACTGGCACACAATATGCGCGCCAAAGGGCCCAAGTTAGACTTTTCATTTATGTTTGCCAGGTTGCACGTTGCACACCTGGGCAATACTACAAATGCATTTGTTTCTCCTTGAATCATCAGATATCAAAACTATATTCAAATGCGCTGCTGCTGCATTTGTTTGAATAATCTTTAACTCAATTTCATAAAGTTGCAACTTCAAATGATTGCATATGCTACACATTCCACACGTACATTGTTGTATTGCAACGTGATGCAATCAAACTCTTCAGGCGTGGCGAAGCGAGGCGAGGCGACGCAAGTGTGCAATGGCGTTGATTGAAATATTCAAATGGATATTGAAGTTTTTCGTATGGAATTTGCAATAATTTTACACATGATATGATAATCGTTGTTGTATACAGTTGAAACGCAAATAGGGTAACAGTAATTCCGTAATTTTAATGATTAAAATATTATTATACAGCTATGCAAACATTTTTAAATAGGCAATTTCATTGTTAGAGTTAAATCAATTAAATAAATATTAATTAAATAATGAACAATTATTAAACAAACAAAAAATATTTTCTTTTGAGCCAATTTTCAGTATATCCCATAGCCGCAACTAAGTCAATGTCTCTCAGCCATTTTTATTGCCGCCAACTACTCATTTGGCCATTTAAAGATATGGGCACTGCGCCAACCAAGATGAGAGCAAGTATTTTTATTGCCACATTACAAATTGGACTTATAAATTTTACAATCATAATTTGCTTTTGGTCCACTGACTCAGATTTGCCCACATTGGCAAATTTCGGGCCTTTCTCTGAAATGTTTCTCCTTACATCGACTCAAATATGCAGACTTGTTTTTTCTTCTTATAAAGCCATTTCCTGCCTCTCCACAAAAGTCAATTTAAAAACGTGGTAATGCAATTTCGCATTTTAATTACTTTTTTGGAGCCACAAAACACTTTGTGGTCTCACAGCATTAATAGAGAGGAAAGCAGCCAGCGGCAAGCACAGCTAACTTGATTTGTCAAATGTCAATGACCAACCAAAGTGAACACTACAACCAAGGTTTCATTGTACATTTAAATGGTTCGCGAAACAAGTCGCAACCACAAAAAATGCCTTATCACAGCCCGTCACAGTTAATTGCTAAGGCAAGCATAAGCTAAGCTAAGCATAATTAAACATTTTGTTTTCATTCATTTGAATAAGCATTATAAACTACTGATGCCTATGTTGTTCATTTTTAATCATTTCAATTGAAAAGAAAAATATATTAATAATAAATTTCCACAATGTGCAACAAGAATAACACATATGCAATTCTGACTTCGGCAGCAGTTTCAACATGAAACACAACAAAATTCAATAACCACAAAAAAAAACATTTGCGCAGCAATTTCGAACGGGTTGAGAATTCTTGCGACGAATTATTATGACGAAATTGTATAGGCACAATCGAGATATCAAGTATACAATCTCTACCCGACACACAGTTGAGAATATTGTGACAATGAGCCACAGCTGTATTCAATATATGCAGTAATTTAATTAAAATCAGTTGAACATTGGAAAGTCCTCTTGCCAGTAGCCCCAGCAGCATTCAATGTAAAAAAAATTTCAGCAGCATATTCGCAGATTTCAGTAAGACGGTTCAATAAGCGTCGCAAAAAAAAAACACAAAAAAAACACAAAAAAAAAACACAAAAAAAAACACTAAAAAAACACTGAAATCAACCATTAGAACATATGGTATATGTGAGCAGCAATATTAGACGTGATGCGCTCACGAAGCAAATTTATGGGCCCCTTTACTACCTCTAACGGTTAGAGCTAGTTGAGAATTATAAGGTACGAAATAGTATGGGCCCTTTTACTACTTGTAACAGTTAGAGTTAGTTGAGAATTATAAGGTACGATTCTAGCACTACCCATCACAGTTAGAACCACTTGGGAATTATTACCGAGCTCGACGAAAACTAGCTAAAGCTGACAGCTCTAACTCTTTGGATCAACAACAGACGGCGCAACGTTGTTTGGGTTTGAATAATAAGGAAAATTTTGGTTGACAAAATATGAATTGTCGTAGTTGCAACATTTTCTGAAATGAAAACTTACAGACATATGCTGCCTTTAATTTTTTGATGCAGCCTGTTTAATACAAAATCGCTATAAAATAGTTTTCAGCTGATGTTTAGACAATGTCAACTTTAAGGAAGCATTTCTACTGTTTTGGAAGTTGGTCTATTGAAGTGGAATGAATAGTGATAAGGATTATTTATTATATTCTTGTCATAAACACACACGCAGCTGGATATAATTTATAATAGAGCAGAAATATTACTGCTAAATTAGTAGGCAAAACAGATCATAAAAGTGGCAGGCGAATCGACTTTTCTTAGCTCGCAATTTTGGCCTTGTTTATGTTTTGTGTTTGTCGGTTGAAGCCATTTGACATAATTCGCCATTTTTATGTCCAGCTTGCAGGCTGTCGTCAAAGCTGCGCAAATGAAGATAGCTGAGAAGAAATACAGAATGGCGTCGCACACGGGACACTTACAGGACGAAACAAAGGCCTGGCCCTGGCGGCCACATAAAGCGCTCAAAGTTTTCCTTTATTGTTTCTAAAATATGCCAAAGAAAAATAAACACAAAAAAAAAAACAAGGACAGAAAACAACAATAACAATGAGGCGCCAAACAAAAGCAAAGATGGGAGAACTCAGCTGATATCTTGGCTAACGAGGGGTGATGGTAGAAACAGGGTGGCGGGTAGGGGTGGTGGGCCGAGTGGAGAAGGCTCGATTCTATAGGCTAAGTTAAAGTTGGGTAGACGCAGCAGCCGGGCAAGAAATGAAAACATGAACGAACCCAAAGTCAAGCCATTTTACCAAAGAAACATCCCCCCTTAACACACCCCTGCGCCTATTGTGATTTTTTTGTGTGTGTGTGTGTGTGTATTTGTTTTGTGCCGCTGTTTTATTTTTATTTTAGCGCTCTTGACTTTTTACTTATGTTTGCCGTTGCTGTTGTTATTTTTTTAAGGTGGTTCAGGGTGGGGATGTGGGAAGAATGGTGGGTATTCTAATGAAAACATTGCGTGAAAGTGAGAACTAAACATTAAGCAAACAGAAAAACCAACACACACACAAAAAAAAAAGGTTTAACTTTTGACGGCAAACGGCTCAAAGGCAAACACAGAAAAGAAGCCACAGCAGTTGCCAAGTTAGCAGGACAATGGCAGGACCGCCAACACACCAACAGCAGTAGCATCCCCAACAACAAAACACTAAAAACAACAACAACAACAATAACAATAAAACTTGAGGTAGAGAATGTGCGTTGTCATATGTAAAAGTGGCAAACAACAAAAGATGAGGTAGAAAACGGCAAAAATCTCAAATTGCTGCGGTCTCAAACGGTTAAAACAAATGAAAACATTCAATTGTGTGTTAAGTGCTCGACTTTAAGATGCCCTAGCCAAATGAAACATCTTTTTGCATAAGATGAGTTAAGATTAATGTATTTTTTTAATTTCGTTTATTCTTGTTTTAAGCTTTTAGAAGAAAACATCAAGTGGTCCATACTTAAAATCCTACATTTCTTACTTTGGAATTAAAGAATCCGAGAATGTCGTACTTGATTCAAGTACGGTTTTTTTAGTTTGTTTGTTCTTCATGTAAGTTATTTTGAAACTTGAATTAATTTCTTCCAATCTTTATTTAAGTACTGATAGAAATCGATTTAAGTTTTTGAGTTCTTTAAACGTAAGTTCATAAGGTTCTTAAAATAAGTATTTTTATTCTTACTCCAAGAATTTGTGTACTTGATTCAAGTATGACAATATTTGATTCAAGCATGACAATACTTGATTCAAGCAAGACAATACTTGATTCAAGCATGACAATACTTGAATTAAAATTGATAATATTTGATTCAAGTAATACAATACTTTATTTAATTAATTCCTGAATTTCTAAGATAAATACATAGTGCAGCTAAGGTGAACTTGATTGAGATCAGCTTTTTTCAAATTTGCTAGCTAATTACAGACTTTCAAAAAAAAATTATATAAAAAGTTGACTTGTCAGATATCAAAAAATTACCGCTGAGATTTGAACCCGAAACTCGTACTTGAATCAAGAATTTCGTACTCGATTTTAGTATTCCTTTAAATAAACTTTATTCAAATGCTCTTTTTGTACATGAACTAAGTATTTTTACACTCATTTTAAGTATTCCATTCTTAAATCAAGAACGAAATATTAGAATCGCAACTACTTTATTCATGTTCATTCGTACTTAATATTTGCACTGCTTTTTGAGACCTAAAATCTCGCCATGGTTACATTACAACACTTTGTTGCTTCTTTCAAAATTGTGTCGTCATTTGTTGCAAGAAAAGTGACAACCAATTTCCAAGTAAATCAGAGCAAAATGGATTTTATTTAAGTGCCTTAAGTCTTTTCATTTAACTATATTATGAAGTTTGTAACCTAAAAATGTTTTTGGTGAACAATGTGACATAGTTTTAGACTGAGCTGAGCCAAAAGTTTCATTTTCATATGTGCACAAAGTCTTTTCACTTCAGCTGTTGTGCATTGCGTCCCAAATAGTTGTAAGAATGTTGCTCTTACCAGCATCATTATCATCGTCATCGTCATCGTCATCGTCATTATGAAGATGGGACACACGCTGCGCGCTAAATAATTTTAGAAACTTTGTACGCATATCGCTCGACTCGTTTCGACTTCCTGCTTGTGCCAAACCAGTGCAAAAAGAAAGAAAAGAAAAAAAAGCCAGGTGGCACTAACATCAGGAACAGCGGAGCAATCCGGTTTAGTTTTCAAGTGCCGAATGAGTCAGCAGAATGGAACGCAAACCACCAAGCTAGCTAGCTACTTGAAGCCGCGCCGCGCCAGTGGCCCAATATCCACCTGACTATTTCAAATGCGGTGGCACGCCTTCAACAACCATAACCGCTGCCACAACCTACCACTACCACTACAACTACATGGCACCACCGACAATTTACAGCCTTTGCTTTTGTTTTTGCTTTGCCTTACAATGGTAAATTTGTGCTGTCATGTGTGACGCGTGGTTAAAAATTTGATACCCTTGGGCTCATAGACTAAAACAAAAGGACGACGAACAGCAAGAGCTGTATCCTGCTTTCGCAGCCACTCGTTAAATGAGAGTAATTTGAAAGTGTGGCCGGGGCCAGGGCTTTGCCCAAGGCGACCAAGGCGACCAAGAAACCAAAACCCCAAAAACACACATACAAGCACACACACACTAACATGACAAAAAGCGGCCTCAAGTCGTTTTTGGACTCGTCGCCGCTTTGCTGCCAGTCAATTGATGAGTCGAGGCCATTTTTCCCAAAAATCAATGATGTGTGTGCGGGTCAAATACATTGATAGCCTTACACACACACACACACACTCACTATGCTCTAGTGTTTTTTTTTTTTTGGTTTTATGGCTTAAGGCTATTTTAAATCGGGCTAAGCAAAATTGAATCTATAATTTGAAGCTTTACGCTTTCAAATGGTTTGCTATTCAACCGATCAGTTGAGTTACTTAGTTATTTAAGCGTGAATGCATTTTTGCAATTCGTGTTTGGCACTAATTATACTCTGTTACCGAAAGTAAAGAGTACTTTGGGTTTGTGCAATGTTCGTTCGTCAATCTGTTATCCACACTCTTCAAGCTAAAGACTTGAAACTTTGCCAAAATCTTTTTCTATAGCCGGAACAAATAAAGGGTCAAGATTGTTGCTCTACGCCCATTAAGTCGCTGGGAAATCGATAAAACCGATTACTGAAAATCGATTGATCCACATATTTTTCACTTTCCTACAAATACACAAAAAAAAAAGTAAAATCAATAAAAAAAAATCTTAATTGTAAAAACAGATTTAAAAATTTCTTCCTCGAAATCAATACGAAAATTTCAGATTTTTCAAAATAATCGTATTGATATATACAATTTAAAACGATTCGATAAAAGATAAATGTGAAAAAAATGTTAAAAGAAACACAAATCGTTTTAAATGTCTTATTTCAATACCACTAATTTTAAAATCAAGAAAAAATTAGAATCTAAATTTAATATTGAAATTTTCGATCTCCTTTTTAATATTTTTTTTTGTTTGTTTTGGTGTCCTTCAAGTAACTCTAACAAAAAGTTGTTGCCACACTCAACTCTTGCGCCTTCATCTTTCACAGTTTTTGAGCAAGAGTTACTAAATTTGGTAGGAAGTTAGATGATGACAGAGCCCAAAGATCTGCATGGCAAGTTTTGATGCCACGCAAAACCCTGCCGTCTGCTCTTAAAAAGTAGTAGTATTTTCTCCTAATTGAAAAACATTCATAATTTTAAAGCTTATGAAGACTTAAATTCAAAATTTAGTTTAAGATGAGAAAATTGTAATTCAACTTCATTTTTATGCCTTTTATTATGAGCAAACAATGTTAAGTCTCACTAATTGATTAAGGACTAAAGCAAAAATATTTTTTGGAATATTTTACAAGCCTTTTTTGTTCAATGCCAAATTTTAATTGGTTTAACACAGCTTTTGTTTCTTCGTTTTCGTCGACAATAAGCGTAAATATGCTGACGCATAAAAATAAACGCATTTAAATATTATTTGCTGATATTTAAAAAACAAAAAAAAAAGAGTTTTATTTTTAAAAATGTCCTCCGTTACTTGGTGCTCTTCAAATTTAAGCGTTTTATGTGTGTGCTCGGCAAAATGGCCACCAAAATGAGCAACAAAAATGCCAAAATTGCAAACAAAAACTGTCACAGCCGGAGAGAGAGAGAGAGAGAGAGAGGAAGAGGGGAGAGAGTTGGGCGGTTACGTAAAAACGCAAGCGTATATAGCTGGGTAGTAAAGCCTGTCTGAATCTGCCTGCGCCTCGTACCTGTGCCACTGCCTCATACTCATACTCAGTCCAGCAAATAAATAATATTTCGTTTCGCCTGGCTGCGAAACTTTTGTGACCAGCGAGTCGACACTGCAGCCAGGATGTTTCAGCCTGCTGAGCCTTGGGCCAGCTACTCACCTGTTCTTTTGCATTCACGTTGTTGCTGTCTATTTTCGCATTTTCAGTTGTTGTTGTTGTTTTTTTTTTTCTGTTGATATTTTTGTGAATGGGCGAATTGGTGTTGTTAGTGTGTAGTGCCCGCCCGTGGGCGAACACAGAAGAGTGAAACTCACGTTTTTATGGCCAAAAGCAGTGGCATGTTTCGCATAGCGTGTGCAGCATAAATTCACTTACCTGTCACACACAAACAAACACATGCACACGTGCCCAAAACACATACATACATACATACATACATATATAGCTGCTGGTTGCGACAAATGCGGCTTAATCGGCCGCCGTTTTGTGTAAAATAACCGATTTCAGACGAATGCACCGAGCATAACGACAATGCCAACAACGCATATGTATGTACATACATACATATGTATGTATTCATACATACGTAAGCTCCATAACGAAAGCCGTTAAGAACCTTATCTAAAGATTAATAGTACTAAGTGAACAATAGTGCATGCATAAACATAAAAACATATACATATGTATGTACATACATATATGTCGTTAAGCTATTTTTGCTACTTTAATATCATTTTTTATATATATATAGTATGAATATTGTATTGAGATCTTAGTTCTTTGCTTGAATCAAATACTTTTTGAATATTTTATCAACGCACTTGCTTAAATTTTATAAGCTGTGTTTATTTTTATGTTCTTCAACTTAATCAACAAACAAATCGATAAGAAAATCTTTGTCTTTCCATTCGAATGTATAAATGCGTTGATCTCGCAGGCTGCAGACTGCAGACTCGGAATATAACCACATCTTCACCAAAAGCATATCAATTTTTTTGTTATTAACTAACGATAACTCTTCCCGTTTACAAATGTTATCGATAACATTAAAGTTACGTTAAAGTTTCTTCAGTAACTAGAAATGTTGAGGACTGAAATGTACTAAAACTAGCAAACAGATTTTTTCGCTCGAGCCAAATTAATTGTGTAATTTCCTTAACAAAAAGTTTATTTACAAACTGTGAATCAAAATTGTTGCGTTTGAATCGCATTTTATCGCATGTTTATTTTATGCAATTTGTCTTTCATTTTTAATGACAAAGTAATTAAGTAATTGTCAGTTACGACAGCAGCATTGAAAGTCGTTTCTATCACGTTTCTTTGTTTCTTTCATTTAAGCCAGCCATTCTCTATTTGACAATAATGCAAGAAAAACCAACAAACAAAAACACAAAAAACAAGGAACAATGACGCAAACGGCAATTGCAACGTGTCAAAGCAACGTTTCTAGCATATTAGCTAAGCACACACACAAAAACCCAAAACACACACAGACATGCACAAACATTATGGCACACGCATCGTATGCGCAACTCAAAAAATACATAACGCGCAATATGGCAATATCCAGTTTTCGTACGAACAGTACAAAGAAAACATTCATACAGACACAGGACAGAGAACATGCTGTAAGGCTGGGTTTGAAGATAGAAGTTAAGAGAATGGCAACAAGCTGCAAATGGAGCCGAAGATGCGTTTAAATGCAGATTGTATTCAAAATAAGATATTATTGTTATTATTATTATTATTCTTTTTGTTATAAAGTGTGACAAAAGAAGTCAGCAAGTTATCTCATTGGTTTCATATCGATAACATGCCAATGGCAAATTATCTTTGAAGATATAGTAAAGTACACATCCAGTAAATTTGTCAATATGAATTTGTGCTTTGTTTTTAATTCTACTGACAGAATTTTTTGTAGTCTAAGACAATCTCAATGCATGTCTTGAAGACCTTTTGACAGCTATAATACAATCGATTTTTTCAAAATACTTAAACAAATCTTTTCCTTTTCACCTAAAAACCATTTAAAAAAATAACAATATCGATAGTACATCAAATTAACTTGCTTTAACAAATTATGTAGCTATATCTGATAAAAGTCGGAGCAACTTATTCCATTGAACAATTTAATAAAGCTTCAAAGATTTTCAAAAAAAAAAGTTAATCGACCATTAAAAAAAAAATAATCCCTAATAGTTTCATAAGCAAAAATAAGCTCACTTTTATTTAGTTTTATTTCTAGGAAGCTCGTTGCTAAAAGCACTTTTACCTTTTTCCAATTAGTTACGTTCAACTCGTGGATAAAAAATAAAAACTATAAACACAACTGAAGTAAAATGAAAATTCGAATAAATTAGTTAATAATCCTTGCCGTTCGGCGGCACGCTGGCAAAAAGCTCTGCGCCTAGAGAAATATTGGGGCAAGTTGTGATGAGAATGAAGGCAAGCAACTTTAATTTTGTGAGGCATCCAGAAACTAATTATGAACAAGGCGCATTAACGGCAAAATGCTAATACAAAGTAGATTCCCCACTCTTTTATATAAGCGCTGTTGCCCAACAACAGACAGCACAAAGGAATAAGCGAATAAGGGCAAAGAAGAAAGAAGAGGGAAGTGGAAAGTGGAAAGTGGAAAGAGGTAAGAAAGGTTATGCAGACAGCAGCAGCGGATGTTAATACACTTCGATTAACGCTAAATTATCCGCAATCTGCAAAAAGCGCTGCAACAAAGGCCAAACTGTAGCTGCCACAACCGCAAACGCAGCCACAGTCAATGACGACGATGACGACAATGAGGATGAGGCAAATATTAGCGTGTGTGCTGCTGCGAGGGCTGTTCAAAAAATATAGAGAGAGACGGTTGATTTGGGGTGGCACTTACTATGTAGTAGGACAGCACATTGTCAGCGGCCATGGCGGCCAATGCATTTGGCGATGATTCACAAAACAATAGATGCAGCAGCATTGCCGGCGACGCTTCTGCTGGCTTGCGATAAATAAATGTATAGGCAATGACGTGCTTACTCTCTCTCTCTCTCTCTCTCTCTCTCTCTCTCTCTCTCATTGTTTTCTTCTAATAAAGGAAGAGAGCGTGTGTGTGTGTGTGTGTGTCTAGCAAGCTGACAAAACAAGTCCCTGACCCCAAAAAGTAGGCAACGAAAAAAAAAGCTCTGGCTGCTTTGTCAGCAATTCAAAATGACGACAAAAGAACCCAACCCCACCAACCCACACACACACACACAAACACACACAGCGACACACACACTGAAAAACCCGACTGCCAACTGCTATGCTAATAACCAATATTTTAGAGCCAGAACGACGTCTGCTTACCAAATTGTCGCCAACACAACAACAAAGCCACAAACATAACGAGTTTTCTAGTCTAGAAGTTGCCCTGTGCTTAGCTAGATCTGAACTAGAATTACGTTAATCTAAGTAAGTAAGTAAAGTGTTGCGAGTTTTAATTAGTTTTTGCAAAACAGTAGAAATGCTTTGAAATATTATGTTAATCAAGAAAAAATAATGCTTTAACTTACCTTCTTCCAAAAGCTCAGATGCTTTAGAATTTGTCAAGAGCTCGTTTTGGGCTGCGTTTTTGGTTATAATAAGGAATCGTTAAATTGGAATTTTAGTTGTTATTATTATTTTGTTGTGTTTTTGTGATGAAATTATTTTGTAAAAAAAAGGAAGTTGAAGTTAAGAAACACTTTCCAATTCGCCTTCTCGATTTTTTTATTTTAGTCTTAAATCATCTCGGATGGCTTAATTAAGTCTTCATACTTGTCTTTGGCAAGTTTTAATCTCTTTTCGCTTGAACTACAACAAAATTAACTGGTTAACATAACGAGAAACGAGCGAACGCATTTAACGAGGAACTACGAAAACGATAACAAATACGAATATAGTTTGGAACAATTAGAGAATACAAATTTGACGCTTTTAAAACTGTTCTGTCTGTATTTTATGTTCAATTTGATATGTGTGCACGTGTGTGTATGTGTGTATGTGTGTTTGTGAATAATGTACAGATATTTTTGTTATTGTCATTTAACCGGATTTTGATGTGCAACACGTAGCTCAAAAGCATTCGCAAATACTTAACAAAAAACAAAAAAAAACCAACCTTTGAAGTTAAATGGTATGATGCAATTTATAGTTGGGGACATGCATTTCTAATGGGATAAAAATGATGTTACAACTGGCCAGTTTCAAGAAAATTTGACGGAAAATCCTTTAGACTTTTGTTAAGTAACTTTGACTACGAATAATATATATGTATGCAAGTGTGTAGGGGTGGAGAGCGGGGAGCGGATGAATACAATCATTTTATAACTGTGGCCAACTTTTCAAAAATAGTTTAATGCTCTGCCTTTTTGCATAGTTCGTTGGCTCTTTCAAATTCCAAACAGTTGGCTAAAGTTGTCGCTAAAGAAGTGAATCAGAAAAAGAAAAAAACTTTTCAAAAAGTATTAATTTGAAATATAGTACATAGAAGGGAAGAAGGTTAAGATGTTTGAGTGAAGGACGAGCGAGAGAAATGGAATAGTTATTGTATTTATGGTATGGTATGGAAATAAAATGTTGTTCAACTAAATTCGATTGTCAGTTAAAACTAAGTTAAGTGACAAACATGAAATATAACACACACACACACATACACAAAAAAGAAATGCCACTAGTTGGCCAACAATTTTTTGGGAAGGTTTGGAGTAGGGTTTGCTACGCTAAAAGTAGTTAAAGAATATTTATATATAGCGGAACAAGAACGAGAGAACGAGAAAAGGAACAGAAACTACTACTACTAGTTAGCATATGAAAGTATGCATATGTAGTTACTAAGTAGTTAGATAAGTAGTAGTAGAATATATATTAATGAACTATACATAATTGGAAAAAGTCGCTCACTTTTAGCAAATATCAATGACGAAGACATTTTGAGAAACGTCATTAAATTTATTTGGTGTAACTCGGTTGCAACTGGTTTCAAGTTGTATTCAAGACTCAAGCCGGATTTTAGGAGCTGTGCTTGGTTGTGGTTCTTTGTGGGTTTTTTGTGGTTCGTTTGTGGTTCTTGCAGTTAGCTAGTTGGTGGTTGTATACTGATGGTGGTTGTGTTAAAAGAAGTAGTACATAGTATTGGTGGTGGTTGTAATATTGGTAAGCAATTAACGGTGACTGGTGACTAAAGCGGTGAGCGGTGGTAGTTTGTGCAAAATGATCGAATCTTTGATGTTCATACATATGCAACAATATACATTTATTTAGTTTCTGAACAATGCTTTATCGTTTTTCATTATCTTTTCAAGTGTTATTTTTTTATTCTTAAAAATATTTTTTTTAACACAAAACTTTCCTATTGAAAAAAGGCTTTAACAAGTTCGATCGGCGCTAATTGTTGTTGTTTTTTTTTTTTTAGGAGCTAATACGTTACTTAATATTTAACTGGTGATTTTCTGTAATCAATTGATTTTTCAATGCGTTTCAAAAGTATTTAGCTTAACTTTATGCTTGTTCCGCACGCGATGCCCAGGACAAGTACAAAAGGGTGCAACTTGAGTTTAAACAACAACAAAAACAACACCAACAACACCAACAACGAAATGAACAGAAAAGTTTGAATAAGCAGAGAGTGCCAATGACACTGAGTTTTGTTGTTGTTGTTGTTGGTTTGTTGTTGTATGGCTGCCGCGGTGGGCGCAGGGGCGCTTACGTTAAAGCGAGGGCGCTTGCGATGTCGGCGGCAAGTGGTTGAAGTTGGAAGGCGCAACGTGGCAAAAATATCTAAATAAATGAGTAAAACCAAACCAAATACAAAAAAAAAAAAACAACCCTTGATGCGAACAAAAAAAGAAGAAAAAAAAAGCGGGGGCAGCCGGAACAAACGCTGACTCACAGACTGAGTCTGAGACTGAAACGAAGACGAAGACTTTAGACATTTGTGCTTTGCCAATTGGAAGCACTGCTGCACACCGAAGAAATTAAGCGTTGAACGGTAAACGGTGAACGGTTAACGGTAAACGGCTCAAGCAAGGAACAGACAAGAAAAAAAAAACACAAATCGTGCAATTTGTACGTTTCTTGATTCTAGCATTGTGAGAGCAATCGACTTTGTCACTCTCTCTCTCTCACTGTATTTGTGGTTCTCTTTTTCTATCTGTCTGTAAATCTTCATTTGTGCTGTCTTCCACTTTCAATTGTCGTCTATTTTCTTTGTCTAATTTCAGCGCCTTCGGATCGCTGTCACACGATAAACGATGATTAATACAATACAATAACAACAACCAAGTGCAAACGTTGCCAAAAGATAATGCCGCTTATTGTTATGCTGCCTTGCTAGTTAGTTAGTAAGTTAGTTAGTTAGCTGTTTTGTGACATTAGTTTGAATCACGGCTTTCGTCCTTGTTTTAGCCTGAGCTCAACTTGATCTTCACGTTGGATTTACTTTTGGTGGAGTGTATGCGTGTTTACTTTTATTTTATTTTTATTTGAATTTTCGTTTTGTTTCATGTGTTTGATTGTTCTGGATGAGTTTGTAAATTTACACTATGCTTGTTATTAACTGTTGTTGCTGTTGCCAGCGCGCGTTTCAAACACACACAAACACACACACACTCACACGCACACTAACAACACACAGGCACAGAGAGACAAGTCACAAAAAAAAAAAATTAAATATTTATTTTGCGTACTTTTGCGAAGGACCTTTCAGTTATGCATACGAGTCAGGACTAAACCTGCAGGCGACATGCCAATCGTATTTCGATTTCTCACATTGCTGCCGATGGCAGCACGAGACACACCAGAGAGTGAAAGCACCGCAATGCGCGAGAGCTCGAGAGAGCGCCGCTAGCAGCTGTGAACTTTTGCTCTTCTTGTTGTTCAGCTGACTTTCTGCGCAGAGCAAGGCGGCAAAATTTAAATACTTCTAAACTTTCATAGAAATATCATTGCGTGACACTTTAATGTGTTGGATAATCAAATGTTGGCAAAATCTAACACATATTTCGGAAATCTAGCAAAAATAATGGCTATGCGATAAGCAATGACTGCGCAACTGCATAATGCTTGCCTTAATTTGCATTCGAAAGCTTGTGAAGCCATGTGACTTTTTTTCTATTTAAATCCAACTCAAAGCTGGCAACGTCACCAATCGTACAGCAAAGCTGTGAGAGTCAAACAAAAATTTGTTTTTCCGCAATATTTTGACATTTCGAAGGGCAAAACAGCCAGAGAGCGAGAGAGAGTGAAAAAACAAAGAGAGAGAGAGCCGTCGACCGATTTGAGGAGCGCTAACGATTCAGTAAAAATAATAATGTTTTATATGTATTAGTATGTGTGTGTTTGCGGGTGTAAATGAATATGTATAGGCATGCGTGCGTGTGTGTAGCTGTAAGTCTGCTTGGCAAAAAGTGCGAGTACGAGTCAATTCGTATCTGAGTCAAAGACATGTTGCTACGACGCGTCGTGACGTCGCTCTACCCAGCCCCCGCGCCCTTACCAAAAACGATAGTTCATATGGCTGTGTGTGTCTGTGTGTGTGAGTGTGTTTGTGTGGATGTTTGTGCATAATATGATAGCATACTTATGGGCCTGCTTTTGTTTCTAATTACATTTGTTGGGCGTAATGATAGACTCGACGGTCGACAGCCTAACAATCAACATGAAAATCAAATCAACTGCCAACTGTCAATTGCCAATGCGCAATCACTTTATATAATAAAGTACGCTGTATAAAGTCAATACAAAAGACACGCCAAGAAACTAACACACACTCAAACACACACACACACACACACACAGATGCAGGCAAGCACGCGCGCGTTTATGAACAGAACACAGCGTGGAAATTCAATTTGCTAACCAAATTTGTATTGTACTACAGAAAAAATGTCAAAAAAAAATACAAAAAAACGATGCATTATTTAAACCAACAAGTAAGCACGCGCAATTTATTCGGATAAACGGTTACTTTTTGTTTGCTTTCAAAAAAAAATATATTAAAAAAAATACTTTGTCCTGTTTAGGAAATACCGTTTTAGTGTTTTGTGTACGCTGCAAAGTGCTCCAAATGCAGAGAACGCACTGAAACTGAAATTAAAACTAAAGTCATGCCTTTGACATTTGCAATGCTTTAACCTAAAAACCGATGAACTGACGAACGCAATATCAAAGAGAACGACACAGAGAAAGAGAGAGAGAAAGCGCAAGAGAAAGTTACCATTGCTGACGCATGCGTCAAAGCTGTCATTGCCACCCTCATTTCATATTTCACGCATTCAGAGTTGTTTAGCGGCAATGCTTGATGTGCCCAATAGGGGCGCTAACTTTATCCAAGCTTTTTAAGTTCTTTTAAGCTTTTATTTTTGCTTAGCTTCTTTTCAATGGCAAAGTTTAGCAAGGTGACGCACAATTTGACATCGAGTGTGCTTAAATCGTAACTAAAGTTCGGCAAGTTCTTTAAGCTAACTTTTGATAAGCTTTTCTTGAGTCTTGCAGGTTAGAATAAAGTTTAAAGTAACGATCAAGCTAGTCCACTAAATAGGTGAATTAATAAAATTTGTGCACAGCTTACCAAAGTTAAGCGTCATTAATTTCTTAATAAATAATGACTTATTTTCTTTATGCATTAACTTACAAATTCTGTTGACTTAAACAAAAAGTTTTTAAGCTTGGCCATGAATAAAAAGTCTTATAGTTGCATATACTTTTTTTCAAAGGCTAGTCGATGGTGTTCAATATTGATATGGGTTATTTTATATTAATATTTATATTAATATTAATAATTTTGAAAATTTTCGGCATTTACAACTTCAAAAACTTTTTAAAACTTTCAAAATATTGTTATTTTGAAGCTTAACAGTTGACTTGCAAATGTAACGAGTAGATTTCAACGAGTACACAAATGCACACTCACATACATACATATGTACATACATTCATACATACATACACGCATACATACATACAGACATACGTGCTGACGTGCAAATGTACTTGTGGCGAAAAAGACACAAGGAATTTCCATTTTTCATCCCCCACAGCAGAGAGCGCAAAAAAGGAAAAAGGAACACCAGAAACTAACGAGATGCCAGATTGTGAGCAGGAGCAGGCGCAAAAGAGCGAAGCAGTTGCCCCACCGCCTAATATAGACGAGAACGAAGAAGACGACGACGACGACGACAACGCAGCAGCAGCAGCGCTGCTCGCTGCCTGAACGCCGGCAGAACAACCACCCGCACGTTATATCGACGATGGCATCGACCCACCCAGGGTAAGGGAAGGTATCGAAAAACACAACAAACCGTAAAGCATTGATGCCGCGTCGCAGTACGCAGCGGAGTCGCGTCGTTGGTAGCAGCGATGCCAACGTCAGTCCTTGTCTTTTGCTCGAACAGGATGTGGGAGAGCGCACTAAATTGAAGGGGTTGGGGAGGTGTTTGCGCGGTAGGTGTCTGTGGTAGGCAAACGGATGGGGTACGAAGGCGCGAGTAATGCGCAGGCATCGTCAACTGCTTTGCTTCCCAGAGCAACTTTTATACCACTACATAAACAAAAATTCGATTTATGACCACTGTGTGGACGAAGTGGACACGATTGCGACTCTGGGTCTGCGTCTAACTCTGACTCTGACTCTGAGTGTGGATGCGGCAATGGCATGTGACTATGAGCAATGTGCCTTGTTTGGTGCGCCTTGTGCGCCTTGCTCATAGACATTTTGGGGATGGTGCCATAGCTTTCGTTGTCCTTGTCCCTTGAAGAACATTTTAAAAACAACGTGAGAACGTTGCGGGAAGTCGATTGGACTTGGCCGACTACAAATTACACTTCATCAAAATAGCTCAAGTCAAAAGTTGCCAAAACTTTAGTTTTCGCAAGTTTTTGATTCTATTGACAGAATTGACATATTTTTTTCATAAATTTTATAAAAAGCTCTTAAGTATTGAACTAGTATTTTGTTTTTCACAATAGTATATTTTGTTGAAAAATTTCAAGCTGTTAAATTTAAACAGGATTTTTTCGTACTTACATTAAGAATGGATAGAATCAAAAAATCTTGAATTTTCTGATCATTCTTGGACAACTCTTTTTTCCTAAATTTATATTGTATAACATAACAAGGATCAAATATGCTCTACAATTTGATCTCTTCTTTTCTGACATCTTTAAAAATTTATTTAAGAGTAACACCTACATTTTTAATCATTTCAAAGAAATAAATTGCACATAAAAATTATTTTAATAAAAAAAAAAAAAAACTATATAAATTATTTACAAAAAGATTTATATATATTTTTTATAAAATCTTAAAATAATACTTAATCAAACTTATTAAGCTTTCTTAGCAGTGCAGTGTAATCAACAATGTCCTAGTCACTGCACAATTAACGATTGTCGTCGTTGTCGTCGTCATCTCAATTCGCGTTTACAAATACATCTGCAAACCACCCACACACACCCACACACACACACACGCACACATACACATGAAAGAATGGCTTTCGGTCGCGCTGTCGGCGGGCTCTCTGCACACTGGACGACGACGGCAATGCCGCGACTTGGACGAGCTTTTGGTCTGAATGAGAGAGAGATAAAGAACGAGAGAGAAAGAGAGAGAGAGATAGAGAAAGAACGAGAGAGTGGGCAAGAGAGAGAGAGAGAGAGATAGAGTTTGCGTTAGCATGTGCGTAAACATGTGCATGGAGCTGGTGCTTGTGTGTGTGTAGGTCTTTGTGGCGCTTTGGCGGCGTTTGCTCGCTGGCACTTTTTCGCACACCACTATAGGCACACACTCACACACACACACACACAGAAAAGGCAGTGAAGCGCGCGCGCGCAGGCACTGGCCCCCCCATAGACCATAGAAACATAGAGAAATGCCCGCCGCTGCGACAGCGACGCGGCAGCAGCGGTGGCGGCGACGACGACAACGGCAACAGCAGCGACGACGATTGCTGCGACGAGGACATACACATAAATAAAAAGTCCTTCATTCCGACGCGAACAGCGAGTAACGGCATATGAACGCTGCGGAGAAAACGGCGGATTACCAAACACAATCGAAAGCACATACAAAATAATAAGCAGCAAAATACTAATAGCAAAAAAAAAAACAAAAAAAGAGAGAAACACAAACTTTCTATAATTGAAACCAGCGAAATCAAATTATTCGAAAAACAACTGCAATAGCAACAACAACAACAAAAACATACAAAAATCATTGCAACATTTAATTTTTTTGAAAAATTCTTTTGAAGTGAGTGTTAAGTTAAGTGTGGAAATAGTTCAACTCAAATGTACATATATGTATATATCGAAACGTAGCTAAAAGAAAAATAAGAAAGAAAAAGAACGCAGCGCAAGCAAATGGCAAAAAGTGCAACGGCGGTGAAGGCGAGGCGTCTAGCAACCGCCGTCCCCCCCGCACACAATAATCCATTGAGAGCACATTTTCAAACACTGAGTGGGTATCACACGCACACGCAAACACACACAAACGCGACATGAGCGACAGGACGGCAAAAAAATAAAAGAATTAGTTCTCGAAAATCAGACGACAACAACAACAACAACAAGTAACAAAGCAGCTGCCTGAGAAAAAAGTTTAAAAGAAAAGGACGAAACCAAGAACCGTTTTTTTTTTTTCTTTTTTATTATTAAAAAGTAGTTAGTCCTTATCAAGGTCCTTATCATCAATTTTGGCTAACATATTTTTATTATTTTTATGCTTTGTGCGGTTTTCTTTTTGAGTTTTTGTACAAAAAACCATTGCAAAAAGTCGCTAAAAAACATTGTACAAAGAAGAAGGAGAATTCCTTTTGAAAAAAAATCTACAAAATATCAAAGAAATTCTTGCATTCAATAGAAAGAAGAAAGAAAAGAAAAACACAGTCCGAGAAACGTTTGCGTGCAGCGTTGCCACCCGTCGCAGCGAATGCAGTCAGGCAACGTTCAACGTCCACAGCGAGTAACGGGACCTAACGTTTGGCGAGCTTTTTGCTTTTTCTCTCTCTCTCTCTTCTTCATTTTTATTCGTTTTTTCTGTTGTATTTTGTTGGTGCCTTTCGCGTTTGCCAATTTGAGATTCTTTCGCTCTCCCGCTGCTCTGCTCACTGACGTTGGCATCCGCGCTGACGTCGCAGCTCGCAAGGATGTTCATGTGTGTGTGGGTGTGTGTGTGTAGGTGTGGGTGTGTAGGTGATGTGCGCGGGTGTAGATAAATCGTTGCTAAAATTTTCTCTTTGCATCTCTTAGAAATAAGCAACAATTAAGAAAAATAAATAAAAAAAAATCATATACCAAATAATAATATAGCAACAAACTTAATGAACAAACTAAATAACAACAATCAACAGTAGCAGCAACAACATTAACGGCACAACAACAAACACACGCAAGCAATGCAACAGCAGCAACATATGCAGCATCAACAACAAAACCAACAACAACAACAACAACAGCGGCTATAGTGTGTGTGTGTGTTTGTCTGTTTGTGTGTGAGATTGTGTGTGTGACTGTGTGTGTGTGTGTGTAACTTGCACGCGCGACGTGTGAATAATGAAGAAGAAGCAGAAGCAAAAACAGCAGCAGAGGCAAAGAGAGGCGCCAAGAGTAGCATCGCCGGCGGCGTCGGCAGCGACAGCGACGGTAGCAGAGGCCGAGAGAGGTGTTGTTAGTAGCAGCAGCGGTTGCAGCAGCAGCAATTCGCGACGCAGCAGCAGCAGCAGCAACAACAACAACAGCAAATAGCAAAAACTGAGCAGCGTTCGGCAAAACGCAATCAAGACAACATTAATAACATCATCATCATCAACGTCATCAGCCACATCATCATCGTCAGCAGCAGCAGCTGCTATAATCACAACAACAACAGCAACAACAACGGCAACAACTAGGCGCCGGCAAGCCATACAACAACAACAACAACAGCAACAACAACAGCGACCATCAACGCCTATCAGCGGCGACGGTGGCAGCAGCAGTCGCAGCAGTAGCACAAGCAGCAGCACTTGCAGCAGCAGCAACGCCAGCAGCATCAACAACAACAACAATAACAATATTCACAATTGCAGCAAGCTGAGCGCTGAAAACATGTCGAAAACTACAACAGCGGCTGCAACATCAACAGCGGCTCCAACATCAACAGCAGCACCAGCAACAACAACAACATCGATACCATCTGCTGCAGCAGCAGCAGCAGCAAACAGCATTAATGCAGCCGATTTCAGCGCTTTCGATTTTAATGACAGCTCTGATAATTCCGATACGCCATTAGTGCCACGCGCCCCATTCCTTAGTCGTGCTGCGGCTGCAGCCGCCGCGGCAGCAGCAGCTGCATCATTAAGCGCCAGCAGTGGCAGCAACAGCAGTGCCAGCGATAATGCGGCCGATGATGATCATCATCGTCATCAGCATCGTCGTCACCATCATCCGCAGAGCAACATAATTGCTAGTAGCAACAACAGCAGCAGCAACAACAACAACAACATCAGCAGCAGCAACATTAACAACAACACCACCAACAACAACAGTAGCAGCCGAAGCAGTCGCAGCAGCTCGCGAAGCAGCGACGACAGCAACAGCGGTCCATCAGCAGCACAGCAAGCAGCAGCCGCGGCAGCAACAGCAACAACAGCTGTCGTCGCTGCGGCAGTGAACGCCTTACACAATGGCAAACAGCAACAGCAACAACAGCAGCAGCAACAGCAGCAGCAGCAACAGCATCACTACAGCAACAACAACAACAACAATAATAACAACAACAACAGCAGCAGCAACAACAACAACAAGCATCGTGAAATGGTCGATGACGATGAAGAAGACGAGGAAGAGGAAGAGGAGGAGCAGGAAGAAGAGGAAGAGGAGCCGCTGGACGAAGATGACGATGACTATGATGATGAAGATGAGGACAATGACGATGGCATGGATCAGCACATTAACAGCAGCAGCAACATCAACAACAGCAACATCAACAGCAGCAGCAACAACAACAACAACAACAACAACATTAGCAGCACCATCAACAACATCCCCACTAATAACAACAACAACAGCCTTATTGCAGCGCCACCGACACTGGCCACAGATCTGCGGCACGATCACGGGCAGCCACAGGTGGACTACGATGATGAAGAAGACGATGAGGACGATGATGATGAAGAGGAGGATGATGAGGATGACGATGAGGAAGATGATGAGGATGTGGGCAGCAGTCATTTGGATAGCCGCACAGCCTTAACACCAGCACATCTGAGCAGCGCCGCTGCAACCGAAGGTACTGGCCTGCATATGGGCGCTGTGGCTGCTGCGGCAGCTGCAGCGGCGGCGGCAGCAGCAGCTGCTGTCAAGCTAAATGCAGCGAATGTTGCTGCCGCACAGATGCAAGAGCATCATAATCAGAATGCAACAGCTACGGTGCTGGATATGGTCAATGCCAGTGCGGTGGCAGCAGCAGCTGCTGCTGCTGCTGGTGGTGGTGGTGGTGGTGGTGGTGGCAACAGCATTGCTGCACCGAGCAGTCTTATTGGTGGCAACAGCAACACCAGCTTCTCCACCAACAACAACAGCAATCATGCGCTCAGCTCAAATCTAAGCAGCGCCATTCATTGCGGCAGCGAGCAGCAGCAGCAGCTGGCCCAGCGGCACAGCAGCAATTCGCATGCGCAGCACCAACAGCTACAGCTGCAACAACAGCAGCAACATCATCTACAACAACAGCAACAACAGCAGCAACACTCGAGCAGCACTGGCAGCGGCAGTGGCAGTGGCAGCGCAGCCAGTGATCGCCGCAAGTATCGGCATCAAAACTACAGCAAGAACATCTATATCGGCACCAAGAATGCCGAAAAATGGGAACACATGCGCACTCGGCTGCAGTTCAAAAACGATGTCGAATTCGTTGCCTATCTGCTAAATCTTGCCGATAACGATACGGATCGTCTAAACAAGTGAGTATATACCATACATACATATGTATATCGCTCGAGTATTGCATTTTGGGAAAGGGGTTTTCAAGGAGTTTAGCTCATAAATCTAATGAATCTCGGACCTTTTGAAGTTCGGAACTTTCTTAAGGACAAACAAATCCTAACCTTATTTATTACAGAGAATTTAGTTTCCTTACAATGAAATAGCATCACGATAAATATAATACCCAAATCAAAGTCCATTTTTAACTCAACATCAAAGGGTGCTTAATACCGAACAAAATCAGTCTCAACTCAAATTCCCTTATAAGCTGTTCACTGATAGAAACAATCAAGTATTTCCAACTTAAAACTCAATATTACCATCTTGATTTCTTTTGTACTAAGTACGGAATTACTCATATTATGAACGTATTGCTTTATTTAAAGTACAATTTGTTAAGTTCTTTTGTTTCTTATCCAAGTGCACCTTAAACTTGAATCAAGTTCATCTGAAGTTTTTTTTATTAACACGATTTATGTTTTTGTGTATCAAAAAATTTTGAAATTCATTCTTGAAATTATTTATTTGAACAAAGTGTAAAAATACTTGATCTTTAATTTCTGATTAAGATAGATAATTTGCTCAGCTAGGAATAATAAAACCCATTTAAAAGGTTTTTTTTATTTGTATTTTCATTGGTCATGAAGGATTTTTTTGCAATGTGCTATATCATTTTCCTGCGTAAAAAAACATTTTAATATGAACCAAATATAACAAATGTTTACTAAGTGAGCTCCAAAATACTCACTTATCTAATCGTATTACAATGAATAGCTATCCATAATTTAGCTCCAATTCTTTGTCATATTTTATGGAAAAAAGTTAAAGGTTATTGATGCGATTGCTGCTGCTTGCCTTATTCGAATTTTTCGACCGATCTTGATGAAATTTTTATTAATGATCAATTTGATGTAAAGGTTTCTTAAATAAGTATGAATTCATTCATGTTAAGGTTTAATCGATAGTATTTTCATATTGGATGTTTATGGGAATAAGGAGGAAAAGTCAATGCACCGAAGTATTGTCCCTAAGATCGTTTGAAAAACTTTATTCAACACATTTTTTCAATGTTTATGTTATTTCGATCTATCTATAAACTTGATTTCTTGATCAACAACTTCATTTGCAATGAAACAAACGAGTTTTGACAAAGCTTTGCAAACAGAGTTCATAATGCATTATATCGCTATCTCGCTCACTCGCTTACTGCTTAAAAGCGAATGCCCGCACATTGAGACATAGAAAAAGTAACTGCGGCGAGGCAAGATGAAACGAGACGCGTTGAAACGAGTTGAATAAAGTTGAGAGAGTCGAGGCGGCGAATTGCGTTCGAATAAAGAAGAACAAGAAGAAATACCGCAAATGGCAGCCAAAGAAGATATGGCAACGCTCTGTTGGCCAAGATTGTTGATAGTTTGGGTACGAAACACACACACACACATACACACACACAAGAGGAGGCAACTTTTTGGGCATCACACGCGTAGACGGAGAGAGCGAGAGAGAGAGAGAGACAGAGAGACGTTGTGGGACTACGTCTGACGCACTGTGTTAAAGGGGTGGCTTAGCCTGGTCTATTGGGCGTGGGTTGGTAAAGGGCAGCGCCGCGGCATAAAAGCAAGGCATGTTAAAGCGATTCATGCCTGAGTGCATCAGGCAGCTCTCAACAACCCACTGAGCACCACCCCACCCCACCCTACCCCAGGCCTAACTCCCACGCTGTTATGCCAACGACAAAGGCAGCAATGAGGCCCAACTTGTGCGGTTGCATGCAACGCAGCTTTCATGTTGCCACCGCCTGCTTGCCAGCATGCCTTAGTCCCAGCGCCAGCGCCGGGTGCCGCAAACCGGAGACCGGAGCCCGCTGTGTACAAGCGCCAAGCGATGACGTCGTTGCAGCCGCCATGTCAGCGGAAGCGGAAAAAGCAAAACACACACACACACGCACACGCTTGCACACTTACACACACATACAAACATGCTCTGGCACATACTCAAGCAACATTGTGCAGAATGCGGTTGTCGTTGTTTCTTGTTGTTGCTGTTGTTGTTGTTGCAACAACAGCACTTTGCATGCATTTGCATGCCATGCTGCCAAATTGCTGTATGCTGTGCATTGTGTATGTGTGTGTGTGTGTGCGTGTGTATAAACATGTCTGCCTCCCAAGCCACCCAACAACAACTAACCCAGAGTTAGTGTTGCCTTTGCCTTTGCCGTTGCCGTTGCCGTTGCCATAGCCATTCCCTCTTTACCTTGCCACGCCTTGCATGCAACATAGTACTTGTTGTTGTTGTTGTTGTTGTTGTTGTTCTTGCAACGTTGCAGCCAGCTTTGCTCCTTTTCTTCCCCCTCCTGTATTTTGTTATGCTTGCATGCCCAGGCCAAAAATTTAATTTGAGCATTCGACGTTCTCCTTGGGCCTCACTCAGCGTGGAGGATGCCAATGTTTAAGTTGATTTCATTGCCACTGACTCTGATCCATAAACGAGAACTCAACCCCACCTGAACTATTGCATACAGACATGTACATACATACATATGTACTTACATATATGCATAGTAAATCGTATGGGCTTTCATTATTCAGTTGAAGATAAGCAAATACAAAACGAATTTCTTATTCAAAAGCAAGTTTGTAATCCATTCAGTCATCCAATCTTTTCAATCCAACAAGATCTTTAAGCTCTGATATCATATGTTTAGAAACCAGTTTTCCTAGTTTTTGCAATGAGAAAGAGAAAAGAAAACCAAACTCAAATTTTACTTAATTTTTGAAATAATAAAGCCAATCAACTAAATCATCTAAAACTCTATTCGTAGTTCGATAAAATTGACTGGTTTTAAGTAGAAAATACTTGAATCCGAATATGAAACAGAATTGAAGACACAAAACTTAGGAAGACATTGATAAACCATAAAAAGTCGTCTAGTTTTTTACTACATGGTTGTACTTACATCGAAGAATGTCTTAATCGATTTAAATCAATGTTCTATCTATGTGAATCGATAGGTCGATTGTGTTTTAAATCAAATTGAAAGTTAGACTTTTTTGTTTATCTTTAAATTCTTGATCAATACTTTTTCTTTGTTTTTATTGTTATTTACATAGCCCTGACATAACGAAATAATTATTATATTATCGAACATAAGCAATCGATTGCTCGGGATCATTTCGAATATGGTTGCCTTCAGTCAAACAGTTTTTAAGCTCAGGTGATCAGCTCTTGTCTTTTGCTTTAGCTACTTTCCTAATGTACAACAACCCCCCCCCCCCCCTCCCACCACAAACCGCCTAAACCCCTCTATCACACACGCACACACACCCACACAACAAAAAGTTTATCAGCTGAATTGTAATTTTAAGCATGTTTCCCTTGGGTTCCATTGCACATTTTCCCACAGCTAACATACTCAACGGATTCGACACACACTTAGGCAAACACACACGCACACACACACGCAGCAAAGATAAAGGTAGAGTTGTTGTTGTGTAGAATAATTTTTGCAACAACTGTGCCTGAATGTTGGCAGTGCCACGCCATGCCGTTGCTTTTCTCGTTCATTTCGTGTTTATTTCGATTCTCGCATTTTGCTCATGTCGCCAATTTCTGCACATTTTCCACATTTCGCCAAAAAGCACAACAGCGGCTTGTGGGGTTGGGCAACAAATATGTGTGTGTGTGTGTGTTTGTGTATGCAAGGATGAATGTACTTAATGCGCCAACGAGTAACGCACACGAAGCGAGCGCCAGGAATTGAATCTGATTCGAAATCAGCCCCCATAGAAACTCATCATCAGCACACCACACACACACACACACACACACACACACACACACACACACACACGACACACACTCACAGAGTCCATCCGCATACCGTGCCCAAAGCAATGTGGTGGGCCAGTCAAACCCCGCGACGCCCTCAAGCAGCACATTAATGGCATAGCGGCGACACATATACATACACATACACATATTCATGCACAAATATACATATACCATACATATTCATATACATATACTCAGCAAAAGGGAAATAGTCGAAAAGACCAAAAGACCCGAAGTCGAACGCACTGCAGGAACAGCAACTGAATCAGAACCAGAACCAGAAGCAGAAACAGAAACTGAAACATAAACACAAACAGGCAGAACGTGCCACGAAAGGTGGAGTAAGAAGGGTGGTAGGGCGGTCTTTTCTATGGTTTGTGGGGCTAAGGGTGTTTTTTTTGGTTTTTTTGTTGGTCTGTGAATGACAAAATGGAGCAGGATGAGTGAAACAAAGGGGAGCAGCATTGCCCGGCTGCCCGGTTTATTCTCTGGCGCTGTTTTCGATATTGCGCTGTTAAGGTTGGAAGGTGGAGGATTTAATGAAGGATAACACATCCACACACACACACACACCCACACACATGCATGCATAAACCCACAATGTATGCTTTGCTTACGCTCATATCAACAACGTACAAAAAAAAAAAACAGAGTATTATTCTAAGCGTTCAGCGTTGTTTTGAAGAATGTCGACTGCACGAAACATGCGAGAATGTGGACAAAAGGGGGATCAGTTGGAAAGGTAGCCAAGTGTATTTGTTGGACACTCGAAGTCTTTTTATTGAGAAGTGACAAATCCAGGTTAGATTCAATTGAAAATGCGCAAAAAACAATAGTTCGATATTATTAACATGACCTGGTTAAAAAAAAAAGGATAGGAAGAGCCAGGAGGGAAAAACTTAGAGACTACAACAGCAACCAGTTGCTGACGTTTTTCCTTTGAAAGTTCTATTTCCGGTGAAGTATGTAGCTGCAACTGAGCTAAGTATTATAACTATCAGAAGGATTAACATGAGATGATGATGGTGACACATGTCATGTCAACAAGCTTACTGTTAAGCTTTTAACGGGAAAACTTATGTGTAGGTTTTTCCTATTAATAGTTACTGCTTTGACAACGTGTCATCCTTCAATTGCACTTGTGACTGACGCATTTTTTTCGCATTTCCCCCTTTTTGATTTACCTTACGTAAAATAAATATTTTTTTTTTTTATTTTACTTGGAATTAAATTTATTATTAGATTTTTCTACTTCACTCAGTTAAGAAGATTAGTAACTGCTGCGTGGATTGGCTTATTTATTCCAAGAATAACTCGCAACAGATTTTTTCCCCATCACTCAGTTAACAAGATACGTAATTGGCTCGTGGATTGCATTATTTGTTTCAAAAATAACTTTTAATGCGAAAAATTCCATTTCAAAGGAACTAAATGATAGAAAAAAAAACTGTTGCACGTTGTCAATAGCTGCTGCTGATGCAACAAAAAGTGTTTGAGTATTATGCAATGAGTACTAATTGGTTTAAGACCCATATGAAGGGACCTGTTAGTATATCTTTATTATCATTAGTTTCCTAGCACGCTTTGCTTTAACGTTTTTAATGCTTAACAAGTGTTTTGTTTTATAGGTTTGGACAAGATCCTGTAATATGTTTAAGTCGTCTTTGTCATTAGTGTTGTTTTCACAATCTCTGATACTGTTTATGTGCTCTGTTCGACTAGTGTTAAGATGAACAACACCATAAATGACCCGACCCAAGGATGTCTAACTTGCTACTGGGACGTCAAATGAATCGTATTTCAACTTTCTTGTAATGACAACTGACCAATTGTCCTTTCCAATTAGTACGATTAGTCGGTGAATGATCCATGTACTGACTAGATCATTAACACTTATTGACTGAATTGGCAAATCTGAATCAGAAACGGTTTTAACCTTTTTTAGAGTCGATGACTAGCCTTTCCCCTTTCATTCTCAGTGGTTGTGTAGGACCATCAAAACCAAGTTCGTCTGCCAGATCTTGATCCATAAGTAAAACTTTGGAGGCTTCCTATAATAAAGCAATTGTATCTATGGACTTGTTTGGACCAATGATAGTAATGGGTAAAGCTTTAAGAATTTTGCTTCTTTGCTATTATTTAAATTTATATTGCAGCTATTCTCTACTTACACCTCAGATTCCTCAAGAGCTTCAGTGTTTGGCATTTGTGCAGATTTTGTTCTTTTACCCAACTATTTATGTAGTACAACTTACTTTGAGTCATTTTGTTTTGTTAGTGGCAATTTTTCTAGAACTTAGTCAAACAGAATTGTATTAAGAATATGTACTACTTACTTCATCAAAGCTTGTAAGTATACCAATTAGATTAGTAGGTGTGTCAAACAAAGTAATAAGTTTATTAATTTTAACATCTTGAATAGGGGGATGATTCCTGATTCCTATTAAATGTCTTATTATATGCGCAGAATCTCCGAATCTGTCATTCAATAAGTCAATTATAGCATTTACATTTTGCGGTAATAATAAAAGTGATTGGACACAATCATTTGCTCTGCCTGTAAGAGCTTTTCTTCATCCAGCTATGTTTTCATATTTGCAAAAAATTACATAATTTTGAGCTGTTAATAAACTCGGAATAAAATATTGGCCAGTCAAGTGGATATCCAGAGAAAGTCGAGAGATCTTGTGTCGAGATTGTCTGTCGGGCCATAAATGTTTTCATAACTTTACTAACTAACTTCAAAACTTCTAACTTCTAAACTTCTTGTGGCTGACGATCAACCCACTCACATGTACGATATTTTGCTTCGTTGTCGCTTTGATTATCTATCTCTTTGTCATCAACATTTTCCTGGATTTCGTCGTCTTCGAACTTTTTCCTTGAGATCCAAAGCAGCACGTTCTTGCTGAAGTTCTTGTTGGGTCTTCATTTGAAGAATTCCATTTCTGCTTGAAGCACCTGTACCTTGGTTGATTTCTTTGATAGTTGGGAATCTGATACTGTTAAGTTATAAATTTTAAGTATTTATTGTTTATACGAACAATGTTGTTCACTCAAGTTTAACATACGTACGGATCGTCGTTTCTTAAAAGTGTTGTCACATGTTTTTTTCAGAAATATCTTAAGAAATACCTTCTTCAAGCCCTTGCCCATCTACTAACGTAAGTTCGTTAAATTTTAACAAAGTTGTTTGATTCATTTAAAATTGAATTCACAACAGTATTGGAGAAATTAAACCCAATTGTTGACATCGTTAATGTTGTATCAACTCACATTGGTCTACTAGAAATATTAAAAAATATAATTTGTATTGTTAAAAATGAAAGAAATACAATGAGTATTAATAAAGTTACCCAATACGAAATATGATGGCCTGCGATGGAAATTGTACCCAAAGTCTCTTGTTCACTTAACGAACATATTTCGAATGAATTTAGTTTTGACTTTATATAAAATGAGCTAGAATTAGGTTCGGTGTTATTGAATAGAACATTTCTTAATATTTGCTTTGAATATGCGAATTAAATACGGTTCAACTTGTAAATGAATATGGACTGTCGTTTTTAAGTCAACTTATTTTGTTTCAAATTTTGCTGTTTTACTAACTTAAAAGTTGAATCAACATGTTTTATTGTTTGGCTAACTACGTTTCGTAGCTAAAACCACATAGTAAAATGAAACATTTTCACTTCTTCCCTTAAAAAAGAATGTAGATTCCAATATATGTATAATAATAAGATTCGGTTAGTTAGGATTAATTAGGTGCGAAAGTAATGATTGAAAAATACGAGCTTTACGTATTGAAAAAACTAAAAATTTTATCATTTTTAACCAGGGCCCGCAGTAAAAGCATAAATTCTTAAGAAAAACTTTGATGCTGGATTTTATAAGAAAATCTTTTAATGTGTTTATCAGGCTGTTAAAATCGATATAAAATATTTATATTTAGAGTTAGAGAAATAAATCAAAACGGTTTAGTTAGTTGAGGTCTTATATGTTACTAATACTTGGATAGCTGTTCACAAGAGGACCTTACCGTAAACAATATGGCATTCGGAATGGCAGCGTCAGTTAAATGTATGTAAATGCAATCCTTTGGTTTGTATATGGAATAGAATCGTACAGCTGCCACTGCTGCTTGCCAAATGCTGGCAGTGGTCCAGCTTACATTTTGGCAACCAGATAGACAGCTCACAACGGCCAACCCCCTTGCCGCAAATCAGCGAAATTAATTAAACCCGAGACAGATAGACAGATAGACAGACTGACAAACAGAGAGCGAAACAGAGAGATGATAGAAATGAGAAGGGCAAGAGCCATGACAACGTTTGTAATGGAGAGGACTGTCGTTTGAGTTCAGCAGAATGCTGCGACTACTGTCGACTCAGCAGTTGAGTGGGCGTTTTGATTGTGGGAGTTGCGTGCGTGGACGTGACGCCATGCAATGCCCCAAAGTGTGAATAACGCATTTTTGTTGACCCAATTTTTGCTAATTTTCCACCAACTAATCAACTAACTATCTCTTTCTATCTTTAAAGTTTGCCACCTCCGTCGCCGGCACATACGCCCACTAAGGGATTCGATGGTAACTTCAAGCTAGAGCCGAATTTGAGCGTCAAGGATTTTGCACCGACATCAGAGAACCTCAATGGGAATGGCAATGGCAGCTTGGAGTCAAGCGCTCTATCTGCCGCCCTGGCCACGCCCACACAAATACAGCGCAAACGCTACAAGAAGCGGGTGCAGTTCACCACCGATGCTCTCAATGGCTTTGCGGGCGCCAAGGCCAACAAGGCGGCAGCTGCAGCGGGAGTCTCAGCGGGCGGCTATCATAGTAACAGCAACAGCTATGCCAAGTCGAAAAAACAGGAAGCCAAAGCAGCTGCGGCAGCTCTCAAAGCAAACGCTGCAGCTGTGGCAGCGGCGGCAGCAGCCGCAGCGGCAGCGGCATCTGCCTCAACGGCATTGCCCGAGGTGCTCGATTGTCGCATTGCGGAAAAGATCAAGAGCGAACTGGAAGCCAGCAGCAAGGAGTCGCTACCAAATGCACTTTGCCTCAAAAAGGCTGCGGCAGCGGCAGCAGCAGCAGCAGCGGCGGCAGCAGCAGCAACGCAAGCGCCTCACAGTGACGACGATGATGATGATGACGATGAGGAGCATCACCATCACCATCATCATCATCATCATCTCCAAAAGCTACAGCTGCTTGACAATGCCAATCAAACGGTAACGGCAACAGCGACCGCCTCTGATACGGTGGATGGCGGAATCATTTCGAGCAATGGTCCTGGTCTGTTTCATGTGCGTGCCTCGAAGGGTCAAGGCGGAGGCAACAAGAAATCCCAAGCAGCCAAAGCAGCTGCTGCAGCAGCAGTTGCCGCAGCCGCAGCAGCAGCGGCAGCAATGATGCCACCAAATAGCTACGATGAGCCGGATGATGATGCGGCTGCTGGAGCGGGCATCGATGACGACGATGAGGACGATGAGGAGCTGGATGAGGAGGCGCTGGCTCGTGAAATGAAACAGGAGCAAAACTTTGTGGAAGAGGAAGATGAGCATGATATTGCGTTTAGATCCCAACAATCCTGCCGCGAGTGCTCCATCTCGCATGATCACAAGCTGTGCCCACTGCGCAATGCTTGCGGCAATGTGACGGATGCCGTAGATCTGGCCGAGTGGATTGAGCGACGCAATCTGGAAGCTCTGGCCAAGCTAAAGGCAGACGCACAGCGTCAGGCAAAGCATGGCAGGCCAAGGCACGATGACGATGAAGATGACATGGAGGACATGGACATGGACGAGTCGTCGCAGCTATCGGAGCTGGAGACAAAGCCACTGATTACCTTTGCCGAGGCATCTGTGCCCGCCGAATTCGAGCTGCACAACGTTGAACCCAATGTCACTGGCGTCTTTGCTCGCACCGAGGTTCGGGCGTACACCAAACTGGGACCCCTTATCGGACAGCCGGTGCAAACGGGCGAGGTGCGCGAGGGTAGCGACATGAAATGGATATTTGAGATATGTGAGGCTGGCGCCGATAAATCCTATCTGCTGTGCTGCGATAATCCAAATGCATCCAATTGGCTGCGCTTCATTCGCCCCGCTCCGAGCTACGAGGAACGCAATGTGAATCTCGTATCGATTGATCGACAGGCGTATTTTGTTAGCTGTCGCGATTTGCGCAACGGCATGGAGCTACTCTATTGGAGTGACGATTGCAACACTATGTGGCGCAAGAAGCATACTGAGAAGATAAGTAAGTTGTGCCAAAAACAAAAAAAAAAGAAACCAACAAAAAAAATACACTCAGGTATGCCTGTAGGCGTTATTCATTCATCCATCAACAATTCAAATAAGCCAACAAAGTTTTCATGTCGAAAGTCTAGTCGAATGACTCAAATATCAGGATGTTTGTTATATAGTATAGTATTCTTTCAAATATTTTACAATTTTCTCTGGTTCGAAATCAGCACGTCAAAACCCTTCAGGAACGTATAACTTGGATTTATGTCAAGGAAATCTTGTTCACTTGTTTAAGCATTAAGTCTTCCTGTCCATTTTTTACCACTTACTCGTTTTCCATTTTCATATGTTTACATCAAACTTGTTTTTTTGCAGCAATTTTATGATTCAAATGTTGATCAAAAACGTCATTATGTTAAAATTTAAATTAGCTCTTAAACTAAAATTATTTTTAAATCCAAAAACAGATTGCGGTGGCTGTAATTTAAAGTTTGAGCATCCGCTGTACTATCGGACGCACTGTTCAGTCTTTCACGATCCATCGATGAGTCTGACAATTAGGAAGTACCACTGCAAGGTGTGCGGTGAGGCGGTGCTGGGCAAGGATAATATCATGAAGCATGCAGCCGAGAAGCATGAAGGCAAGGGTGCCTACCAATGCCAGTATTGCAATAAGTTTTTCCTACGGCTCAGCTATCTGGAGATGCATCGCACCTATGGCTGTGCATCGAATCCAAATCGGTCGCGACCCGTTTGCGATTTTTGTGGTCGCAAATTTTGCCAACCGCAGAAGCTGAAAGCACATATTAAGCATGTGCACAGTGGTAAGTTGGGAATGCCACGCCTCTAGAACGTAGATCGTAATAACATGCCTACGTAAATGCTACATACTACTATGTATGTAGATGTCTGAATGATGTATGCAACCATCTAGCGGCGTAAATTATCAACTAACACACATATTGTAAATCGTAAAACGTATATCGTAAGCTCGCATTAATAATAATATATACACATACTATATATACATATATATATATAACTGCGTCTTTGTACCGCTTCTCAATAGAATGTACTACTCAAAACAAAACACTCTTAATCACTGCTACAAGCAAAGCTCAAAATTGAAATACTTTTATTACTAACGAATATCGTATTTAATACTAAAATATTTGCTTAGCCGTTACTACTAACTACGAATCATTTAAGCACACAATAACAACCATCAATCAATCACCACTAAAACAACTACCACAATACACAACGCATCCTATGATCGCTCATATTCATATGCCTCTTTAGTTCAACATCTGCCCAATTGGTCGAAAACATTTTTATCAACTTCGTTTATTTGCTTAACAATTAATGTAATTTATTTATTTTTTTTTAGTTTAATACATTAAACATGCTATGTACATTTTAAACTTTTAATAACTACACAACAAAAAAAAACTAAAAAGATTTTATTGGCCGGCAGGCTTTTATCCTTGAAGAGATAAGTATTTATATCCGGTAGTTCCTTGCGGAACCTATGGTTTCTTACCATTAACTCATGATCTAGGAAAATAAGGAGAATTTCTAGAAGTGACACAGATCCTTTTGAATAACTGAAGATCGGTTGACTTGCAAACCTTTCCAAAACAGCAATAATTTGGAATTCCTAGTTCCTTACTTCGAAACAATAAACTTCTGCAATTTTCTAAAAGACTGTAATCGGCACTTAAAACTTTCCGATGTGTTCTAATAATCTTTGTTTGATAATAGAACCTTTATCTATTATTTGAAAAACTCAACAATGTTATGAACCAAAACGCCGAACCACACAAACTCACACACACGAGCACACCACAACCATCATGATAAACACTCGTAAACTGCATCATTGTATAATCGCTTTTAGTGAATGATTTTGCTTTGTGTTTTTGATTTGTGTTTTGTATATTTGATCTTGAGTTTATTTTTTAGTGCTGACTAGAGCGGCAATTTTGTACCATATATATTTCTGGGTTTTGTTTTCCATCTAGTAAATTATGCTTTTTATGTGATTTTGGCTTTGAGTTTTGTTGTGGTTTGTGTTCGTTTGTTGTTGCGTTTGGTTAACCTATGAATTTTCTGTACTCACTAATTTTCTTTCAAAATCACCACAATCCGAAAATTTCATTTTCTTCATACAATTTCATTTTAGATATGGCTGAAGTTTTACGAGATTTTCAGTGTAAATTATGTTCAAAACTTCTAGGATCGCGTGCGGCACTGCAGCGCCACTCGAAGGAGGTGCACAGCCGCAACTCAACCGTTGTGAGTTGTCCGCGCTGCCAGAAACTCTTCCAGAATCGCAGCAATCTGAAGATCCATATGCTAACGCATTCGGGTGTGAGACCTTTCAAGTAAGTATCTAGTCTAAAAGTGCTGCAAAAACATTGGTTTCGATTACAAACGATTAAAATCGATAATTCAAAATATTTAAGAAGCAGCAATAAATCGATTTATAGTAAAAATTTCTTCGCTTACTATTATTAATAAAATAATTTTATAAGTTTTAATTTAATAATTTAGGAATAAAAATTGTATTGGAAAAAAGTAGTATCGATAGTTTTTGCAGCCCAACAATCGAACTTTATCAAACTAAGCTTAACACAATAACTATGTTTTTTTTTGTTTAAGATGTGCGGAACCGGAATGCAATGCCGCCTTTACCACAAAGCAGTGCCTGCAGTTCCATTACAAAAAGGTGCACAACTACACCCAGGAGCAGATGCCAAAGATTGAACGGAGCGTTGCCTACACTTTTGATGCCTATTCGGGCGGCATGAAGGTGGACTTTTTGGGTAAGCCAGTGGGTCAGGGGCAGTTGACAGCAGCAGCAGCAGCTGACCCTAACGCTGCCCTACTACTTCCCTCCCTTCCCACAGAGCAAGCACCGCGACGTCGGCGCAAGAGTCTAGAGGATCAGAACCAAAACTCCATGCTCAGCAGCTCGATGCAGAGTGACACTGAATACAGCGATGACAACATCTTTGAGGCCATCAAGAAGAGCGGCAAATCCATCAAGGATCTCTGCCGCAACGAACCAAATCTATCGCTGCTCAGCTCCAAGATCTCCAGCATATTTGGTGACAAGGGTCCGCCCGTGCCAGTGCCAGTGCCAGTGGCCGTTTCGGTTAGTGCCCTTGGTGGCTCCGCTATTGCCGTCGGGCGTAAACGCAAGCGAAAGAAGGAGCCAACAATATCGCATGCCATTCAGCATCAGCAGCATCAACAGCAGCAGCAGCAGCAGCAACAACAGCAACAGCTGCAACACCAACAGCAGCAACATGCCCAACAATGTCATCAGCAACAACAGCAGCAGCAGCAGCAACAACAGCAGCAGCTTCATGGCGGCCATCTGGATCAGTCGCCATCACATCTTAGCCACGCCCATCAGCAACACCAGCAGCAGCAACAGCAGGCTCAGTATCATTCTCATAGCCATGCCCATTCGCATGCACACGCCCATCAACAGCAGCAACAGCAGCAGCAACAACTCCAACATCAGCAACTGCATGATGCTGAAGAGGAGGAGGAGAGCGCACGTTTGGAGCAGGTTCGTCGCAAGCAGAATGCCCAGCTGAGCCTTGTCGAATCCTTCCTGACGACCACCGCTCAACGTCTAAGCGCCCAGCAACAGGTGCAACAAGTTGTTGCCGCTGCTGCAGCTGTCTCGGCCATGGCTGGCGCTGGGGACGATCCCGCCAAACTGGGCCATATGATGGGTCATATGGGTGGTGTCGGTGTGGGTGTGGGTGTGGGCCTTGACGATGACGATGACGACGATGAGGATGATGATGAGGCGGCGGCACATCATCATCACCATCAGCAGCAACAGCAGCAGCAGCAACAGCAGCAGCAACAACAACAGCAACAACAGCAGCAGCAACAACAACAACAACAACAACAGCAGCAGCAGCATCATCAACAGCACCACTCACATCAAACGCATCCGCACCACGCACACACGCATCCACATGGACAGCATGGACAGCAGCCGGCTCAACAGACGCACAGCGAGGCCAGCTATCGCCATGCAAGTGCCATGAATGCAGCCCTGGGTCAAAATCTGGTCGTCAGTAAAGGCAGCAAAAAGTGGATTGGCGCCGATGATCGTCATTTGAGCGATGGCGGCGGCGGCGATGTGGGCAATGATGCAGCAGTTGGCGGCTCGGGTGGCTCTTCGGGTTGCGGTCAACTATCGAGTGGTGGCAGCGCTGGGCAGGATCTGGGCTTTGCAGTGCCACCGAATGCCGTTGATGAGCATAGTAAGCTGCTTGGGCAGAATCGCGACTTCCTGGCGCGGCTCATGAGCAGCGCCAGTGCCAGCCATGCTAGCCACCAGCATCAGCATCAGCATCAGCATAGCGCCCACAGCCGGGAAGAGGACGAGAACAGCTCTTTCCTGGATGTTGTCGAGTCGAATAATAATGCAGCTGCTGCTGCTGCTGCTGCAGCGGCAGCTATGTCACAATATCATCATAGTGCCTCAACCAATGGTGGTGCAGCTGGCGGTGGTTCGACTGGTGCTGGTGGTTCTGGTGGTGGTGGTGGCGGTGGTGCTGGCGGCCACACTCCAACCGGTGGTCCAGGCTCAGTGCCACCAAGCGTGGAGCCACCGCAAATGCAAATGAACTCGCTAAGTCACTCGCAATCCTTTATGAGCTCGTTTTACAACAACGCCAATGCAAGACTGAGCGGCGCCGGCGCTGGCGTTGGCGCCAACTCCTCCTCGGCCAGCATGCTGGTGGAGGCAGCACTCAACTCCGTTGGCAATATGATTGACAACGAGAGCAGCGATCTTAAGGTGCGTCTAACAAGCTAATAATCTGCATTCAATCAAGGAAAAAGGAACCATCTTCCTAATATTACCCCATGTGAACCCAGCCCCATCGATAGAGAGCGTATAGTAATTTCAAAAGTTTGTAGGTAGGAATGGAGCCTTGGGGATGACCGTGGCCAAAAGTTGTATATGTACTAAAAGTAAAAGTTATCCATTTTGACAACTGTTCACCCCCATCGAATTTTAAGCCCTACTTGACGGAAAAGTGGAAGGTTCACACATACGGGCCTATTTAAAGACAGATCTATGTCCAAATTTCTTTGCGAACATTTCGATTTCTGATAGAACTGTGAAGTAAGATGCTTCCGAGACAGTTCGAAGTTTTTTTTATTTGGTCAATAACTTCCTTCCTTACTTTTTCCCCTAGTCAGAATTTTTCATACAGGAAAACCTGTTTAACGCTCCTTACCGCAACCTTTGGTGATAAGTCTTCAATAAGCATTTTCAGCTCAGTCCATCACTCTTGAAATGTTTTTGTTTAGAATTCTTTTCCCAGCGGTATAAAAAATCGAAGAACAACCTCTTTAATCTAGGCAACGTAGACGGAAACTTTTTCTTTGGTTTTTTTCTCTGCGTAATTTCATCGGTCCAGTACAGTTGGGCCTTACAAAAGCATTTAACTTTACTGATTATTTTGCTTAAACCATTCGCCAGGTACCCACCGACAACCACATCAACAGCGATAGTCCGATGAGTGCGCACGTGGATGCGGAGGCGCAACGCTTTGGCAGCAGCGGTGGCGGCAGTGGGGCGAATGGTGCAGGCATTGGACCGACCACCATGGATAATCTAGAGAACGAGCTGAAGATGATGAAGAATTTGGGCAGCTTTCCCATGCAGATACCGCCGTTGCCTATGTTCCAGGGCGCTTGCCACATATCGCCGAGCGCCTCAACGCCCACCAATCCGCAAAGCAACCAGAACCAAAACGATGTGGATGTGGACGCTGGCAGCACACCTCGTCCCCAGCATCCGGACTCTGATGGCTTCTCCTCGTCGCATCATCGCACGCCGCCATCACCACCACCCATATCGCCGGGACGTGACTATGGCGGCATGTTTGGCGCTGGCAACGGTACCGGTGGTCCCGGCTCGAATAGCACACCCGCGGGCAGTTCAAGTGGTGGCGGTGGTGCCCAATCGGCAGGGAACAACCTATCGGCATCGTCACCACTGCCAGCATTGCAGCCGCAGCGACGGAATGCCTCCAGTGTGAGCAGCACATATCCCGAGCATGAGCTTATCTCGCCCGCCTCCTCGCCGAGCATACCACGCTACAACTTCAACGGCGATATGATGCGACACAAACGGGCCGTCCAGGACCAGGAGCAGCAGGAGCGTCGCCACAATATCTCTCGGCATAATCAAATGTCCAGCGACGAGGAGAACAGCATAATGCCACAAAATAGGTGAGTTGTAGTCCCGGTCTTAGTTAGCCCCGGTCCCATGAAATCGGATCATTGGAACCAAGCAGCTCCAACTTTATTTTTGCGGTGTTCGTCTATGCGTATGTAGGTTAAAACTAGGAACAAACGATCTTCTTAATTATCGATAAACTTATCTATTTTGATATAAACACTTTTAAGAACTTCCCTGCATCGAAGTTTCCTGTATAAAGAATCAATTTCCCGAACACTTTAGCTTCGTTCAATCAAAAATCTGTTTTTCTTAAAAAAAATTCTCTTTAACAAAGGTTTATGTCCCTTGAGATTCGACTGTTTAAACTGTGCTTATCAAATGACGGGATTAGAGTACCACCTTTTTGAGATTACTTAATTGGTTTCGAAAAATCATCAAACCCTTGTCTTTTGCATTCTTAGTGCTGGTCAGGATATGCGCATGAAGTTTCCACAATCGCAGATTGATCTTATGTATTCAAAGTACGAGAGCATGGCGAGTAATTTGAAGTACAACAGTCAGGATTTGGATTCGCCGGCCGAGTATCGTCAGAGCAGCAACAGCAATGCGGCAAGTGCAGCGGTTGCAGCCGCAGCGGCAGCCAGTGCCGCCAACGACATGTCCGATCTGCAAGGCTTGGACATGAGCTCACGTTCGAATGCATCGAGCAATTATCATCATAACTTCCAATTGCCGAGCAGTCGTTATCATCATCATATCTACGACATACTCTCGGATCGGGAGCAGAGTCAGCAGGCACAGGCGCAGCAGCAGTCGTCCGCATCGGTGGTGCATCCGCAGGATCATGGCAGCCATGGTGGACACAGCAGTCAGTTGCAGGCCATGCAGCAACATCAGTCCGCTGCCATGCATAATATGCTGACGGAACAGTTGCAGGGTGAGCAGGAGCACGATCAGACCACATCGGTGGATCTAAGCCGCACCGCCAACTATGTGGTCTCGTCACCACCACAGTTGCCCTACAATCATCCACATCATGATATGCTGCGCATGGCATCGTTGGATCTGACGCCGAATACAGCCAATATGGCTGTGGGCAACAATCGCTCGTTTCTGTCCTCCCAGATGCAGCATCAGAGTCGCGAGAGTCTCGAGCATCATCGGCTGCTCTCGACGGTCGAGCAGCATCGCATATTGGCCGCCTCGAATGCGGCAGCCGATCAGCATCGATTGCTCGTCGATCCCACCGCCCATCTGTTGATGGAACAAAATAATCGACTGCTGGGCACTGCGGATCAGTCACGGCTTCTGGGTGAATCGGCGGCGGCAGCTGCACAGAATCGTCATATGGCCAGAAGCTTTGGTGCCTACCATCAGGTGGCATCAAGCAATTATCATCCGGGTGTAAGGCCACCGCCGGTGTTGCCATCGGCCAATCATCATGCTTCCAATCCCTCTAACTATCATCCATTTCCCGCATATTACTAGGTGGCGCCATCTGGTGGAAAAATGAACTTTCTGTCATCCTCACTTGTCTAAGCTATACACATATGACTATATATATATGTACATATATACATATATACGTATGTACTCTACATATTCGCTAGATATAATATCTTTTATTATATTAATTTTCATAGCCGCCAGATGGTAGACTACCAAGTTTAGGAAGCGGCCCGGGACTACTATGTGCAATCCAAATATCAGATTATGTCTCAGAAATCACCTGGCAATTACTATCCAAGAATCCTTGATTAAAATATGTACAATGTATATTATACATAAACATATTTATATAGTTCAATTTAAAATGTATGTTTCAAACGTAACAAATTTTTGGTTCCTCGGTTTTCTTCGCATTTCATTCTACTAAAACATACCACAAATAATTCATTATAAGCTATACAAAAAATAAATAAAAAAAAAAAACATGAAACAATTAAGATGTCATTACGTTTAGCTTCTTAAATACTACTTGAATTATATGTGAAAAATTATAAGCAAACTTAAAACAACAAAAAAAAATTAAAAATAAAGTAAAATAATAACGAAAAAAAAAAACCATAATGTGTGCCAATATGTTTAGATGTAAATTGTTCTTTTTTTTCACTGCAGCTGGCAGAATAAAACTTTATACATATAAAATATATATATATATATATATTTATACATAACTTACAATAAAAATATGTAAAGATGTACATGTAAAAAAAGAATACATAAATTAAATATTACATATAAATGGAATGCAAAACAAACCAAATATGAATGTATTATTTTTAACAATTCGCCGCTGAGTTTGTATAAAAAATATAAATTGTATAAACGCTGGAAATACCAAAATATATAATAAAACATTGCTATTTTTACACCGGGAGAAAACCAAAAGAAAACCAAGAAGTAAAAATTTATAAACGAGTACAAAGTGTTGAGCAAAGATTGAGTGAAAGGCCAATTAAAAAAACATAATAAATACAACAATAATAAAATAAACATTTGGCTATTCCCAAACGCAAATATCCAACAGGCCCCATACAAACTCAGCGATAAAAACCATAATAAAATTATATAAAAATAACACAAGAATACCAATATAATTTATATAATGAATAACAAGTTATATTATTACTAGCTTAAAAACAAACACACACATACCTATATAAATGTAACAATATTCATAAACACAGACATGCGAACATACATACATTTATACCAAATAGTTTGATAGATCAGGAACTTGGCTCAAGCGACTTTAACACTTACAATTTTCAGTTTTACATCAATGTGCATGTAAATAGATGTATGTTTCAGTGTCTTGGCAAAGCGCATAACATATATATATATATATATATATATACATTACTTACATACAAATGTATATACATATATGTATATAAATATAAAAGCATATAAGCGTATATATGTAGATGCATTCCTATGTTTGTATATAGTACACACATACATATGCACGCAGTAAAAGATATAAATACATACGTATATATAAATATAGAAAATAAATGAATTGTAAAGGTAAATGCATATAATTTCATGTATATTATTAAAAACAAAATATGGAATAATGAAAAAAGGCAAGAATAAAATATAAAAAAAAATATCCACACATGATAATAATAGTGTGCGTTGGATGGTATTTAATATACATAAATATAGTATATATATACATATAGTGCTGATTTGCAAAAATCGTCATTAAGCACATTGAAAACGCTGATAAAATGATATTTACATATGGTGTAATAAAATGATCGATTATTAATAAAATGGAAATAATTTGAATGGAAAAACATAAGTTTTTTTTTACCAACTTAAGGAAACAACTACCAAATTTTATAACGACTATATAAGGGTTAAAAAAAATAATTATCAAAAATAATCAAAACGCAATCCAAACACGTTTTATGATTATTTTTGATTGTTTAAGGATAGTTACTTAGTTTTGAAAGAACTTGTATTATCTTTTGAAAAAAAAAAACTAATTTAAAATAAGTAAATAAAACTTCTTGACCTCGAGCTTCCTCCTTACCCTCATTAAATAATCAAAGATAATCATAACAAGTAGAAACGTTGCAGTCGGACGCAACCGACTGCGGTATACTCGATACCAGTAAAAACAAGTAAGAAGGCTCTAGTCGGGATAGCCCGACCAGAATATACCCTGAACCCAGTTGCTGGCCTTGCGTCCTAAAAGTATGCTTCAAATAATGATCACTTTAAACAAAACTCATAATTGACTTAACTTTACGATATCTCTGGTGTTTCTTAATGTATTTGGACGAAATTTTAAGAAAAGTTCTACCGTTACCTTTTACAGCAACCCCCATTTTTACATTTTTCAAATTCGATATTTTTGTTATCGATTCCATGTGTATATCGAAAACCAGAGTAGTTATCGATAATTTGAAGCAAACTTGTTCTGCTCATGGTATAGGAGAACTTATATTCAAAATCTGAAGTCTCTAGCTCTTGTAGTCTCTGAGATCTACGCGTTCATACAGACGGACAGACGGACAGACAGACAGACGGACAGACGGACGGACAGACGGACATGGCCATATCGACTCGGCTATTGATACTGATCAAGAATATATATACTTTATGGGGTCGGAGATGCTTCCTTCTGCCTGTTACATACTTTTGCACAAAACCATTATACCCTGATTTACTCATTTTATGGGTTCAGGGTATAAAAACCAACCAACCAAAAAACCAAAAAAAGAGACCTGATTTTTATGGAGTGCGGATAGGGCAGGGATGTACGCTGCCTTAAAGATTGTCTGATATAGAAGGGGATGCCAAAAAGCTATCTTTCTTCCAAATTTGGTGACTCTAGCTCCAAAACTTAGATGCAGTTTTTTTGGAGTCGCTAACAGTTATCTTCCTATTAAATTTGGCGACTCTAGCTCAAACACTTTGGAAGATACACGCATTACCGTTTTTAGTGAAGCGTTGGGGTGGTTGGGGGCGGCTAGGGCAGTATTGATGCGCGTGACATCCAAAATTTTTGCGTTTGTTTGGGGGCTGTCATTTAATATCTTGGCATTAAATTTGGTGGTTCTAGCTCAAAAGCTGTAGAAGATATAGGCATTTTTGGTTTTAAACCGTGGGGTGGTTGAGGGCGGAATGGGTGGATGGGGCTCCAAAACCTTTGATCCAGTTTTTGGGGTTTGTTAGCAGCTATCTTTTCCCCAAATTTGGTAGTCCTAGCTGGAAGAGCGTGCGAAATAGCTGGGTTTATCGATTATGAGTTATCGAGCTTATCGATTTTCCAGCCCCCTAATTATCGTAGAACTTCAATCTTGACACTTTAGTTTACTATGCCATAGATGAAGACATTTGCAAGAATTCAAGTCTCTAACTTGAAGGGTGTGGAAAAACGTTACGAACATATAGACGGATGGACCTTCGGTATCAAGTATAAAAAGTAGTCGAATTAATTTTAGACAGTCTTCGATAATTTAATTTACTGCGCAGTAGCTTTACTTAACTTTAATCTCCGGTTTTTCTCAACCGATTAGCATTACAGATGATTATTGATTTGTCTTTAGTTTTTGGATAAAGTTTCTAATTTTAAATATAAAATTTTGTTGCTATTGAATGATAATTTGAAACATATTTGTCCCAAAACTGGAGTCTCTAGCTTTTGCTGTCTTCGAGATCGCCGCGGTCAAACGAACGGACAGACAGACCGACGTTTGCACTAAACCACATTATACCATTTTTCCCATAACATGGGATGAAGGTTTAACAATATACAACACATTTTCGAACTGAATAGTATCAAGAAATACGTCAAAATCAATTTGGAAAACATTTCAAAATATAGAAAAAATTACGATGTAGCTTTATATTAATGACAAAATATGATGAACCTTAGATAATTATTTGTATGTGTTTGTATGGCTTGTGTGGCAATTACATAGAACAAAATACAGAATAAAAAATGTGAGTATTTTGGCATTTCTTCTGCCTTCCGAATTCTAATTGAAAAAATGCACAAATTTGTTTTCATATTTCAAGCAACAAGAGCGATAAGAGAACATTTTAAACTAGATTGCGATACCAAAGAGCGATAAACGGCAAAACGGTTGGCATTATCGATAGCAAGAACCGTTAAAGTGAGAGAGATAGCCGAAGAGATAGTGATCGAGCGAGCGATGACGCAATAGCCAATCTTATGAATGAATTAGCAACAATAACAAAAAATAAACTTCGGAGTACAGCAAGTACACGGTACATATGACGCCGCCGGCAGCTGAGATTATAGCAGCGAAGTTGACAGCGCCGAACCGGCGAGCACAAAGTGACAATGAGCACAAGAGTGTGGATGCGCTATCAGCTTCACCGCTACTATCGGCACATAATGGAACGCAGCCGCCGCTGGCGTTACCGCAACCGCATCCACCCCCACCGCCACCAAAACAAACACCAGACATCAATTCCATTAAACTGGATGCCAGCGGAATACCGACGCTGATGCTGACACCAAAGTCAATAGCCGAAGCATACAAGAGAGCTGTTCGCAAAGAAGAGAAAAAACTACCCGAAGAGCCGATCACTGTGCTCAAAATTTTAATAGCGGGAAAAAGCTTTCGTGACAACGTCTTGCTGATAGTCGGCAAGTTTTTGTCGTTCATTTTGCATTTAGACATGCATGGAGGCGATACCGGGAACAACGCCAACTTTGTACAAGGCCTCATTGACTTTATCGCCGGCTCGTTGGGTAAGTTCAGATATACGCGAGAATTGAAATAAAATTCACACATTTTATCTCATATGAATGAAGGCGGCGCCGCTCAGGTCTATGTCTCGCAGCCATTGGATACGGTCAAGGTGAAGCTTCAAACATTTCCCGAGAAATACAAGGGCATGTTTGATTGCTTCATCAGCACATATCGCAAAGATGGCTTTATGAATGGCCTGTATGCAGGGTCTGTGCCAGCTGTTGTTGCAAATATTGCCGAAAATTCGGTGCTTTTTGCCGCGTACGGTGGCTGCCAAAAGTTTGTCTCCTACCTGGTTGGCAAAGAGTTGATCAGTGAGCTGACCATTACACAAAATGCTTGCGCCGGCTCATTGGCCGCCTGCTTTTCCACGCTAACCCTCTGTCCGACTGAGCTCATCAAGTGCAAATTGCAAGCCTTGCGCGAAATGAAACATTTTGTGGAACCGACCCAAGCAGCTGATCTTCGCACGCCCTGGACCTTAACACGCTACATCTGGCGCACCGAAGGTGAGTGTTAGCATTCCGGGGCGAGTCGAGTTGAGGCGGTGAGGTGTTTTTTTTTTTTGTTTTTGTATTTCTTATTTTGATTTAAGAATGTAGCTTCTTGATTAGATTATGTGCATATCTCGCTCCGTTTCCTCATAACTCATAATTAAACGCAAGGTCCGCGAATACGCAGTTTACAAAAATAATCAACTACGTACGTGTTTACTACATTTACCCCACTTTTGGGGCTGCCAACTAGCATCAAAGCTATTCAAAATAAGAAATTGTTTAGATTCAGTAAATCTCAGATCTTTCTTGCTGATGTCTACATATAATTTATTTAAATTTGCAAGTGTATGCAAATGTTATCTTCGCACGCGTCAAAGATTGCTATACAATTTTATGGCTTGTTGTTTTTTTTTTTTTTTAATTATGGGTACGTTCGTCAAAAATTTTGGTAAAAGTAAAGATTAAAAAGTAAAGATTCTTTGCCGTGCCCACTTTCTTTTCAAATTCAAACACTTTCTATTTTTCCTGAGCAATTTTGATTTATCAACCCATGAAGACATTTACTGATTCAAACTATAATACAATAGTTATATTTAGAATGTTTTCAAATCAATTTGTTATCTCCACTCAAGTTCAGAATTAAACATCATATGAATGGATAATAATATTACTACGTTAATGTCAGTTGTTATCAGTCAAGTGGAAATTTTTACACAATTGATTGACAGAATGAAGCACACTTCGCTTCGCTGCTTAACTAAATCTCAATCGATGCTGTTGTTGTGATACAGTTGTAAATTAATTATGAATACTGTAGATTGAAGATATGTTTTGAGATTGTTATTGTCATTGCGCTCACAGATAAGCCCCACTACATAGTCTATAAATAGAATTAGTGTGGCGTCACGTGCGTTTTACTGTTATTTTCCATATGCCAAATTAATTTTAATCATAAAAACAAACAAACATTTACAATAATAATTGACTGTTAAAAAGATTATTGACTTATTCTTTCTTGACTTTTGGCCAATACTTAATTTACACATATGATATTCTTTCTCTCTTTGTTCTATGGCAGGCATACGCGGCTTTTATCGCGGCTTGAGCTCCACATTTATACGCGAGATGCCCGGTTACTTTTTCTTCTTTGGTAGCTACGAAGGCACACGTGAACTGTTGCGCGGGTAAGTAAATTGATCTGGAAAGTATAAAAATTATTGGTATGTTCTAAACTTGACATTAATGTTTATCAGTAAGAATCAGACAAAGGATGAAATTGGGCCATTAAAAACAATGTGCGCTGGAGCTGTTGGTGGCGTTTGTCTCTGGACATCGACATTCCCAGCGGACGTCATCAAAAGTCGCATCCAAGTGAAGAACCTTAATGAGGGTATGTTCCAGGTCGGTGCAGATATTGTGAGACGCGAGGGCATCTTGGCCCTATATCGTGGACTGTTACCTTCTGTACTGCGCACCATTCCAGCTACCGCCACACTCTTTGTTGTCTACGAGTATACCAAAAAGGCGCTCCTTGGCGCCATGTGACATTTGTGACACTGGTGTTGGGGAGGGGTGGGCGTGACTGCGGGCGGTCATAACAATACATAATAATAATAATAATAATAAGGCTCATGTTGCTGCTAGTAGTGCTCTTATTACATACATACATATTTTAACATATTTTGTCAACAGCCCATGCTCTTGTTAACTATTATTATTTTTAGAATTACTTTAACTATTATAACAATTAAGTATGGTTATTGTTGAGCTCGCCAAATATCCTGTGCCATTCTAATTAGATATTGGCCGCCTGGCGAAGGCGTCGCTTTAGAAAGTCCTGACGGTCAGCAGAAGTTTCCAGTTCGCGCCATTCGTACCAATAAATCTGTACAAAATGATGTTGATAATTTAGTTAAGCATATGTTAAATTGAGTCACGACTGCCTTAAGCCGCTAACAAATGTAAAATACTATACGTTTTTGATGTTACAATAAATGAAGCTAAGATTTGTAAGACTGTAGTCTGATATTCGTACTTACCACAATGGGCTTATGTCCCAACTTTTGCAGTTGATTCAATTTCATGGCAAATTGTCCCGTGTGCCGTTCGCTATCGCGTATAACATTATTCCAACCGGCGATCACAATGATCAGTGTGTCCAGATGTGCAGCCTCTTTGGTGCCAAGCAGATGCTGTCTTGTGACCAGCACACCACTATAATCCTCCGGACAGCTGCTGGCATCCAGCGGCAAGGGTCGTTGCTGCTGTCGATCATAGCAAATGACAAGGTCACAGCGATCATAGTGTGGCAGTATATGCTTCATGGTGACTGTGGTGCGCAACAGACTGCCCAAAGCATCACGAATCTCTACAAGAATGCGATCCGTGCTGGTTAGCTTGAAACGACCCTCTGAACGCTGGTCTGGTATATACTGCGTATATTGTTTGCCCATCTGTTGACGCTGTCGCTCGGTAAGCAATGGCCCTTCATACTCAGTGCCCAGCAGGCGCGCAAAGCTGTCCAGATGGAAGTAATCACGGCCGGGCAGATGGACATTTGGATAGGTATGACGCAAGAATCGAGGCTCCAAAGCAACGGCCAGTAGCTCAACATCATATGTGCCACGCATGCTTAGGAACTGCAGGCAGTTGGTGTAGCAACGTGGATAGCGCAGAATCTCATCGGTGCGTTTGCGCAGCAAATCCGGAATACGCTCGCAAAGCCGTCGTTCAACACCGCTTGGAGTGTTCAAATTGAAGAGAGCAATGACCAAACAAATGCGCTCCATATCCTTTAGGCGGGTAGCGTCGAGCTCACGCTCAAAGCGCAATAGAATGCGTTCCACAAGGTCATCATTGCAGGTCTGCAGTTCGCTGCCCAGAAGCGCCATATGCAGGCAGGCCAACAAAGAGACGCGTTCGACCTGGGGCTGAAGCTTGACCAGAAGCTGTTTAAGTGCCGCAACCTGCGGCAGTTTACTGCTGTAGCGCAACACTTTGAGCATGGCCACCAAAGTGATATCCTCGACGGTATTTAGCTCTGACTCCAGGCGCGTGCAGAGCTGCTGCAGCAGCTCGGGATTGCGTATTTGTGTTTGTGTTTTGAAGAAGCCCATTGCCATAACCGCGAGCTCTTGAAGCGTCATTTGCTGCACACATTGCGCCAGATTTTGTTCAAAGTCAAACATCTCAAAAATGGGCCGACGCAGCAAATTGCACAGGAACATCGATTGCACCAGCTGCTCTGGTGGCAATTTTCGTACTTTGCGTCCAAGCTTGCGCAGCGCTTGCCACACAAACTCACCGATGCGTGCCAGGCCCAGCTGATACCAGGCATCACTGACCAGCAGCAACTGGGCGGTGGACCAACGCTCGATGCGGCGACAACACTCGATGTCTAACGTATTCCATAGCTCCATGTAGTTGGCTGTCTTGGTGGATGCTGGTGTCGGCAACTTTTGCAGGCAGCGCAAAGCGACAAGCAGCTGCTCGTCACTTAGCTTGTGCAGCTCCTCGCAGTAGTTGCTTATGAAGTCAGTGAATCGTTCATCACTTATCTGTATGTCCAAAAGAGCGCAGTGCTCCACAAGCGATAACAAATCTGCATGCAATTCATCTGGCGTTGCATCTGTTGCTGGCTCCAACACACGCTGCGGTGTGACATTGGTGGCTGTAATCGGTTTGATAGAATCCGTTGATCTTACAATCTGATATGGCTTCAAGGAATTGCACAGAATGCTGTGCGCATATTGGTTCTCAAAGTCAATGAATATTTTAGCGGGCAGCGCTGATGCAATGTGGATGTGGCGACGCAACAGCTGGTGGAGCGGTTGCTTTGCTATGGCAAGGCCATGCTGAAGACATCTGGTTGTTGTTGTAAGCATTATTCGAGAAGTTTAATTCATGAATTATTACTTATTTTATTGAGTACATCGGCGTTATGTCAGGACAACAACAAACAAACGCGCATCGTTGCCGCTCAGCTGTTGTTAGTGCTGCCAGATCTGTTTGATCATCAGATCATGTGGCTTCTGAATGAAAATCGCTTATCGGTAATTTTACGTTGTAAAATACCGCGAGGTGAATATCCAATTAATTTGTTGTTGGAAATATTTGACGGTTTTTTTTTTAAATTATTGTTGATATTTGTATATGTATTTGTGTGAGGCCCGATTAGCAAAAGTAATTATTCATTATGGGCTAAATCACCGCATAAGTGAAAGGGAGTGTAATATGTAAGCTTGTAAACCTTGTCTTTAAAGAGAGAGAATATTACATATACACATGCAGCTTTAAAAATTAGCAGAGCACTCAACTCTATTAATCTACCAATTCAAAGTTTTTACTGCACGCTTGTTTTATATAATTTGATTTAATTCATTATTTACAATACTTAATGTATACAGTACGAACTCGCTCGAACGCAACCAATTCAAATTTGGCCAATTGCAAAAACTGCGATGTTCCTAAAACATTTTTCACAGAGATGCCTTTGCTAACCATTTAAATTAAAGTAAAACAAATAAAACTGTATTACAAGCTTCTCTCAACAATTCTAGAATTCGGGAGTTGCATTTATCGAGGAGTTGCGTGTAACGAGTGTTGCGTTGAGCGAGGTCGTACTGTATATGATATGTAAGCTTAAATCTTTTCCAAATGCTTCACGAGTATTTAATTATATATGTATAATTTAACAATGCGTAGAAATTGTTAAATGATTAGTCATAATGATGATAATGGCGGTTAATTTGCTAGCAACTTTCTCAGAAGTCACATTTAGCCTTTAGCATAACAATTAAATCTTTAAATGGTTTAAACAAAATCTAATTGAAACAACAAATAATTAGTTAGAATAAATGTTAATTAAGTTGATGGAAAAACACACGTATTTCCCAACAAGAAACTGCATCAGCATTTACATTTTTTGAAACTTCTTAAATTTTCTATATCAAATTCCAGCTCAAACTCGCTTTCATCGAACTTTCGTTCGACGCAATGCAAAGCACAAAATGTTATTGATGTTGTTATTGTTGCTTTGGCTACTACGGTTGCTGCTGGCGGCTACATAGCTACTATAGTATGTATGTTAGTATGCGGCCGGCTGCGGCATATTTTATTTCAATAACTATGAAAACAAAAGTTTTTAACAAACGAACACAAAGTATAAACAAGATAGAGCAGCTATTTTCGGCATACAAATGATTGTATACTCTTTTACAATGGTTTCAAAATGATAAATGGTAAACAAAACATAATTATTTCGGATATTAGATATAGCTTGCTATAATTTTAAGCACCCTTTTAAAAGGATTTAAATTTTTAAGAAGCAACGACATTGAAAACCAAATTTATTTCATCACTTTTATTACTCTGTGATATTAAACGTGAAAGACACCTATTTAAGTAAATTACACATTTTGTGAGGAAATTATAGCACCCTTTTCTGCTAGAGTATAAGAAATAACTGCTAACAGCGCGTAAACGAGGGCAGAGGAAAACACGCATACGAAATGCTGGGGCAGACAGTTTTAGGCAGTGAAAGGGGGAAACGATTACGACAAGATACTTCTCATAATGATATCAATAGTTTACAGTTACAGCTTGGAATACTCTACACTTCAGAGTCAAGACGAATTAGTTGAAAGTTTGAAATAAAAAGAAAATGTAGTAAACATTTTTTAATTGCACTAGAGTTAAACGCTATTTTTGTGGCCTAAAGCGTTAGTATTTTGTTATTTTTGTTTATGTCATACAAATCTTGAAGACATATAATTTTCCAATTTTTATATTAAAACGATATGTTCTAAACAATTTTGGAGTATTCAAAGCCAAGAAAAAATAGTTGAAAGTGTTTTAAGTGGAGGAAAAAAACATAGAATAAACTTAAACTCAAGAAAAATTATGGATAACTTGGTGTGTTATTTTTTTAACCAATAGTATTATTAAGGCAATAATTCCACACGATTGTATATAGTGTTAACTACCTTTTTCTTTCTGTTAGGGCATCATATAAGCGACTTGTCGAATACGCTTAAAATGTATAAGTTTAAGCTGCGCAGTCGAAACCGCTGCTGCTGGTATATAAATTTTGACAAAAGAAAGATTTTGGTTTAAACGAATTTTGGCAATGCGCGCGGCCATAAAGTAACAACGCGAGAGCAGAGAATCAGACCAGGCTGGACCAGCACCAAAACTAAGCAACGGATAAAAACAAAAATCACAGTCATGTTTTATGAGAAGACGTTGAAGATTAGTTCAGTTTTACTGCTAGAATTGATGGTGGCATTGCCATTGGTGGCGGCATTTGGCAATGAATATGTGCATATAAAGGTGCATGTGCCCAAGGATCAGGCGCCCAGCATTGCTATCGATGCGGAACCGGTACCACCACACAAAGTCATACATCATTATCACCATCATGGACTACCGCATCAGAGATCACGTGGACGTGCGCCTCGCAAGCCGCCGATGAGCCCACTGCTGGAGAGCGTCATACTGTCCGAACTGGATAAGCCGTTGCACATGAACGAGCATGCAGATTATCTGAATCATGCCAAGGAACTGGCCGAACATCTCAGTGAATCATATAGGGTGGAGAAGCTACCACCACCACCACCACTGCCTAAACTAAAGGTAAACACCTATACGATCATCGAGGAGAAACATCGGCCGAACAGCTATGATTACGGTCAACAAACGGATGAGAAGAACGTGGAGACGTATCGTGTGATCAATAGCCGGCCACAGTCTCATCATCACAAGCATCATCAGCATCAGACCGATGAGGATGTTGATGACGATGACGATGACATTGATAACGATGTGGATTACCACTATCGTCCACCAGCACGCTATCAACGCCCCAAAACCTCTTCCATCTCCCCATCATATCATGGCGGTGGCTATGCAGAGCCAGCACCGGTCGAGGAGCCTGTTGACTTAGATCTGGATAACGCATATGCGCCGCCATTGTATGTCAATCATAAACCAGCCCAAGCACCAGTACATACGCTAGATGCAACGAAGGAGTCATCCCTGGACACTTCATATCCATGCAGTAGCAGAAACAGCAACAGCAACAGCAACAGCAATGGTTTCCGGCCATCACCGCAGCTTCATACTGCGCCCGGTGCATACGAGGATGAAGTTGATGCATACGCAGCACCGATTCCAGTTCAATCCCAACGCCATCGTCCTACCCCCGATGCAGTGTGGCCCAGCCAAACGGGATACAATATCGCTTACGCCGAAACATATAACAATGCCGATAGCTACAATGCTGGACATGTGCAGGGCGTCGGATCGAGCAGCAGCAGCAGCAGCAGTGCTTATCGGTATCCTGGACCGTATTTGTAAACGAGTGATTCAACATTTAATTTTAATGTTAATTTATTTTTTTAATATATTTTTTTCTGGTTGTTGTCGAATAAAGTTAAAAGTTTGAAAAGTTATATATAAGAAATATCAAGGAATTCCCAAATCGCACAATAATGGGCCAGCGTATTGGATTAAATAAATTGGAAAAATAACAAAAATAAAACCACAAAAATATGGTTCAATTTCTGGTTAGTCTGCATTTTAACATTTAAACATTTTGAACAACTTTTTTGTTAAATTAGTTTCTTGAATTGAAAATATTTCAAGAATTTCAAATAGACCTTATAGTTCTTATAATTATACCTTCAAGTGCCATTTGATAATAAAATTAATTTAATATGTAAATTAATTAAAGTGCTTATCGAAAGTGTTGATTTTCATCAAAGTCTGCATTTATTCTCATACCCTGGAAGCAATTAATAAAAACTGTAATCTTGTGCAAACTATAATTAGTAGCAACGACGACCCGAACGAGTCAAGTTCAAGTTAGAGTTGATATTAATGATTTGAGCAAATTCGGTTTTAACAAAACGCTCTTAATTTTCAGTCAAATATCTATCAATCAGTATTAAAGACAAACTGAGGAAAATTGATCCCATATTCCAAACCAAAAGTGAAACCTAAAATCAAACATAAATAAAATTGTTTGTTAAAAAGACTAAACTAGTTAGAAGTTAACTAACTTACTGAGTTGTGAGATTCGTGTCTAAGTTTCTAAGAGGCATCCCTACAACCGAGGCTAATCGTAAAAGATTTTGGGTAAAAAATGAATTGGCTTTGACCTTAAAAATACACACAGGTCCTTTTCATAAACCATTACCTAAATCAAATATCATTGATACGGTTCAAACAACGATGAGTGGCTACATTGACCACGTGCTATATTATCATCTGCGCTTCTATCAAGTAATTGGGTTGCACGGAGTGCCACTGCCTGGTGAACTTTATCCAAAACAAACCACAAAGCTATTGAGTTTTTGGGCTGGCTGCCTGCTTACGAGCTTCAGTGGAGTTGCATTGATGTGTGTGACCAGTGACGATGACTTCCTTTATCTGGCGGATGCCTTCAGTTGTTTCAATGATGGACTTAAGTATGGATTTGCTGAACTGGCCGTCGCGAGCATCTATGCGGAGGCGTTGTGGCAACGTTCGCATCCGGCACGTTTTTGGCAACTGTATGCAGCACTTGCCGCGTCACAAACATCGCCTTGCGCTGGAAGAGTCAGAACGCAGCTGCAACAGCATCGACGTTACCTCATCACGTTGTACTTCACTTTTATGTTGGAGGTGTTGCTGTTATTTCTGTTTGTTGTTAGGCAGGTGCTTACCCATCATATCTTGTTGTTCTGGAGCACTTTTCAGCCGTTTGTGTTTGTGGTGCACTTGAGAAACACACAGTTTGTATTGCATTTAGAGCTGGTGCGTCAGCAAATGTGCCAATTGGAATCAGAGCTGGCACTGTTGGTTGAATACTCGAGCTTTGCCAGCGGTGCAGCCAGCTTTCCCGGTTTCGAGGATTATATAAGACGACAGTTGCGCGAGAAACAACTCATCTATGAACGCATCTATGAGTTGTGCTTCAGCTTTAGAAGATCATTCAGCTACTCCTTGCTTACAGTAATGCTCATGATACTAATACGCCTTACAGTCGATTGCTATTTTATGTACTACACGGTCTATAATTCAATTGACAATATTGGTTAGTTAGCTCTTACTTTTATTTTCCATTTACTTCTTGATCCTAGTTTTTATTTCTGTAATCCGTGTCCACAGATTACTATCTGATGCTGCCAGCGATCCTGCAGATACTTCTCCTCATTCATGCATCTCAAAGCTGCATGCAGATGGTGCCTCGGATTGCTTATCAGTTACATAATATTATGGCCAACTCCCCAGCTCTTTCACTTCAGGTGCAACAAAAGGGCATCTGCACTTATCATGAGTTAATCGTTTGTTTACATTCTATTCAATTTCAGATTCAAAACTTTTCATTGCAAATTCTTCATGAACCGATTCGCATTGATTGCCTGGGCATACTCATATTAGATAATCATTTGCTGACACGGGTAAGTAGAAGCTGACGAGCATTACGTTTAATCCGAACCTTTTTCCATTCCATTTCAGACTGCGTGCGCCATTTGCACATACATGATTTTTACTGTACAACTTATGCCGAAATTAAGTGGTCCCTCTGTTTAACCGAATGCGATTTAATATGATACTTAGTATAGGAAAAGGCACCGGTGACATTTATCAATGTAATATATATTATATTAAAGCTTTATATGTGTTTATATATGTATCGTATATTCATTATAATTATATTATTATTAATGGCGCTGGCGGGAGTGGATTGAAGGATTGAGGGATTTCGCGATCGCAAATTAACGGGCAAAGCGTTGTTCTCTATATACACGTGCGTTCGATTGGACGGGCTCTCTCTGTTCAAAGGTGAAAAGCGGTCGGAGTTAACTACAAACTAAACATATTATTCATCCCAAGCCTACCAAACATCCATCCATTTTTCCGACAGCTGGCGATAGTAGGAAATCGTCTGGCTTAAATTACGATTGAAGTTTCTATGTGCGTATCCTATACATACATAATTATATAGGATTATATCATTATATGTGTGGGCCGTGTGTGTGTGTGTGTGTTTGTCTTTTTATGTGTGTTTAATTACGCAGTAATTTAATCGTATTCATGACTTGACTCTCGTTTTGCAATCAGATTCTCGCGTTCATCATCGTTTCCCTCAATTATAGTGATTGTATTGGAATGTGCCGAGCGATTAAGTGGCTTAATGCGATGCACTGACGCAGTGAGGCCGGATTCAGTGAACACCTCCACTTCAACATCATCGTCATCGTCGGCCACTTCGAAGTATGGATGCGATGAGACTGGACGAAACTTGTAGCCCGTTAGTACAAAGAACACATATGTAGCCATCTCGCGGAACATCTCGTCCAACCAGGCATACTGAAACACAACAGTCATCTGTAGCAAGTCGACAATGATGCGCGTGAAGTAAATGTAGCAGACAATCATGATATAAAACTGGCGGAAGAGCTTCAGTTTTCGCAGATTGATAGCTGCCTTTCCATCTGTTGCCGACGCCTCATGCAAATGGCGTATGGACCACACAATTGGGAATAATATAGCACCACAGCATAGCAGATCCACAAAGAAGAATATGTTGTGCCATGTGCGAAACTCGGCGTCACTTTGATCGGATTCATCCGTAATAATTTGAGCGACATTTGCCAGCACCTAAACATGTTAAACATAAAACAAATTTTTTGAACGGATGAGGAGTTTAACAAATTTCGCTGACAAACCTGAAGCGGGATGACAATCATGAAGATCTTCTTGTCCTTATCGGAGAGTATATGCTTGATAAATGTCCACCCAGTGCCAATAAGTACTATTGTTATAAAGAGTACAGCGCCCTTAAGCAGATGCGCTATATAGTAGAGTATAGCCCAGGTTTCAACATGCTCGCCGCGCTTTTCGATAAAATGATAGTTAATGGAATGGAACATAAGAGAAAGCGACTTGAGGAACACGAGAACAGCCATCAGATAGTGTATCTTGTAAACGGTGTGTCTGTACAAAACAAAAAACAAAACACATATTAAGAATAATATGTTCTCTGCTCAGTTGGCCAAACTTACGTGCTCTTCTTCAGTATAAACACCCAGAACAAGCCAGACAAAAAGAAAAGCAGACTCATCATGAAATACAGAGCTGGCAAAGGCATTTCACCAGCTGACAAAAAATTGCCATCATTGTTTTCCTCAATGTCCACCTGATATAATAAATAGCAATATTATTACATTATTTATAAATCGAATAACAAAAGCTTTAACTCACATTGAAAGAGATTATCTTAGGGCGATCGTAGTTGGGACAAGCATGGAAATATAAATTGTATAGGCCCTCGTCGTGTTGCGTGGCCACCAACATGGAGAACGTAAAGTTGTAGTAGTTGGTGCCCTCAAAAGTTAGTTTCAATAGCGGCAGCGTAAAATTCTTGCATGGGTCTTCGTGTATTTGCCTGTAGTTGGTTTCGTAAAAGTTCGGCACCGCACCCGGAACACTGTCGACGGGCAGCGCTGGTTGTACTTCAGCATCGTCGTGCTTCTTAATAATGCTGCTTGACGAGGCAGATGGTGCGGCCACAATGGCACCGTCATCGGCAACGGCACCGGCAACGGCACCGGCACCGTCCTCAGCTTCAAGTGGCGGCAGTGCGGCAACTGGTGAAGCACTGGCTGCTTCACTTTTGGGCTTACCACCAACGGGCTTGGGCTCCTCATTTTCGGCACTATCTGGTCGCGGATTTTTAACGGCAGACTCCACCTTGGGCGCTGGCTCAATTTTGCCTACAACAATGGGTGATGATGCCTTGGGCTGTTCGGGCTGCACGGGCTGCATGGGCTCCTCAACAGAATGATTATCCATATCGTCGACCGGTTCGTCTGACTCCTCGGCCAACACGGCGCGCCGACGGCGACGCTGTTGCATGAAGAGAGCGGTATCACTAACCTTTGCAATATGTAAGTTCCGCTTGTGACGATACGTCACATCTCTGTAGATATGCTTGTTAGCCCATTCCGGAGAGCACTGCACACGCACTCTAAATAAAATTACAAGTACAATGACAACAAACAATAATTCAATTCAGTTGCAAGTGATAAAAAAAACTCACTTTAACTCCTTGAGGTCCAGAACAAAGAACAGAATTGGTCCACTTTTTTGATTGGATGGTGACTCCTCCAATATGCACTTATCCTGATGTGATTCCAGATAGGGATTAAGCTGATCAATAGTGGTCTTGTCTAGCGATAGACCAAACTGCAAGTACCAATAACATTATTTGAACATATTACTCAATTTAATAAAGCGAGTAAATATTGCATAGTGCTCACCAAGTCGGTTGTCTGCTCATCATCAATTGTGAGCATGCTCATCTGAACGTCCAAATGTCCGTTTGTATAAAAGCCAAATGTGCTCAGCGCAATATACGGGCGCATATCATTCTGTAACACATTTATGTACATTTAAGTTATAGAAGGGCTCGAAATCAGATCATGTGAGATGCCGGCTAGTTGTTTGTATGGATATGTAACTTACGCGAACTTCCAAGTGATGTTTACGCGAGAGGACCACATTTGGCACAGTAAACAATGCGACGATTAGAGCCACAAATATTGATTTAATATTTAATATGTGCAATGGCGCTAGCACACGCATTTTTATTATACTTTTTTATTTTGCGAACTCCGTCGCCTGTGTGGCACTTTTTGTAGCTACCGAAATCAATATTAATGTATCTAAATAAAGTCAGAAACTAAGATTGCTTCGATTTTCATTAACAGAATTTGCTTTGCTGACGCTTTCGTTGCTACTACAATTTCAATTACAATTCTTCACACTACAATGATATCTTTTGCTTTGCGTGAGTCGTTTTACTGCACACATTAAAATTAGTAGCTGGTACATTGGTACGATTGATAGCGATGTGAAAATAAAAATATATCGATATGCCGATATGCCGATTTTTTTTTTTGTAAATTGAATACTATCGTGGTTTATAAAATTATAAATGCCAGTTTAATTTTTATTTACAAGCAAATATATTTAATTCTTATTAATTGACTTATAATCGATAGGTCTTTGAACTGTCACTTTGATGCACAGCTGATGCGCTTACCATACCATAATCACCTGCTCTAAAATAATAAAACAGCTGACAAAGCTATATGGCAACGACGAAAACAGCTGTGGCAAGTTCATTTGTTTACGGGCTAGAGCTGCAGCAATATCGACAAAGAACCTGGCCAATATCATCAACCAGTAGACAAATAAATAATGAATACAAGAACCCATTGAATAGTTAAACGCCAACACAAACGCTTAGCCATGCGCGAGCCCAACTTGTACGTCATATTATCGCACGCGCTAATTGGTAAGCAGTTTAATAATAATCGCCGGCCGCCCCAAAGACTATAAATATATTTGTATGTTTGTATATACGTCTACCATCTCAGGTTCGGGTTTCTTTTTCCTTTATATGCATCATGTGCGTGTCATTTTCGAGACCCGCACCAATATCCGACATCTCAGTCAATTGGAGAGCGAATCAATGTTGCGCCGGGAAGATGCTCTCTACTACACATTCTACAAGAAGCTGGTTGATGGCCCAGACTTCTGGTATGGCTACGAGCAGCTAAAAAACGTAACAGATATCGAATATCCACACAGTGTCAATGTGCTGCAACGTTTCTATGTGCTGCCCGAGCTGGTAACCGCGTAAGTATCTGATTTCGAACACCTGTTTTTTTTTTTTTTTAATTAAATCAAGCTAATCAAATATTCACATAAATATATTTCTGTCTAACTGATAGTAAAACCGAGTTTAGATTCAGTATACATAGTATACATAAATGTTTTTTCTGTATCGGCAATTTGCATTGTTGTTTCGTTTACTTTATAATGAAGACTTACAACTGTTCGGTGCATGACGACAGAAAATGCTTATTTGTAAATGTTCACACTTACACACACGCACTGCTAATATAACGTTGTTTATTTCATTTGCAGCTACTTCTATCACGTTGTCCGGGCCGGCTTTAATCCAAGCCTACAGCCCATGGAGTTCTATTTTGAGTTCGTCTGGCTTATGGGTGGCATAACTTTGCTTGTGCTTTATTTGTATGGCACGCTGCTTAGCGAAAATGTATTTGGTGGCATCTATGGCGTCATCTCCTATCTAATGTTCCACAGCTTTGCAGCCAAGATCTACGAACGTCCGATGGCGCGTGAAAATTTTGCATTTCCATTTATATTTTTGCAAATGTTTTATTTGTGTATATGTATTGGGCGTGTTTTGCACCGGCAAAAGCACACTTCCCGTCTCTTTATGGTAAGTTAGAATGGCTTGGATAAGAAATTATACGTAATTCGATCTATTGCTTTTTAGATATTCGTGATGGCTTTGTTTACGGCTTGTGCGCTTCTCTCCTGGCAGTTCTCCAACTTTATATTCACAACACAAATTCTGATTGTAATGACATCGTGGAATATCGGCGCAATGCCAGCAGGTCTGGCAAATGCATTCGCATTGGATTACTCGCTGTCACATCTGCTGGGCAATTGCTTAGCTTTTCTGTTCTCTCACGGCAACAGCCAACTGCTCTTCACCTGGCAGTTGAGCGTAGCGCTCAGCTTGTTCCTCATAACGATTGTACGGCAATTTCGCAATCGTCGCTGCACAAACAGCGATCTGCTGCAAGGCGACTATTTCTCGTTCAAGTTCATATTGCTAGCATTACTATTTGCAAGCAGCATGCAGGGCAAACTTGTTGATATGCTGAGCAAGTCGGGCCTGCTCAACTGGCAGGACAATACGGACATGCACTATTGCGATCTGTGGGCCCACTGGATGCTGCAGGCAAAGGTGAACTTTGTGACCAATCTGTCAGCCTGTAATCCGCTTTATGCGCGTGTCGCCTGGTCGGAGCTCTGGCAGCTAGTAAAGACATTGATTGTAAAGCCATATTGCATGTATGGCGTTGTCATGCTAGCCATGTTTTTCCGAAGGTGGCGCAAAAGCAATGCTCCAACAGCGGCCAATCAGGAACAACGTGAACGCGCTCGCAATTATGTGTTGGAGGATTTTCTAGAGGAGCATCGCGTGTCCATGAGCGATATGTCCAACAAGCAAACCGAGCAACAGCTGCAGAAATGCTTTGCCATGCTCGAGAGCTGCGACTACGACTATGATCGATTCAAGCGTGAAAAGTCCAAAATGCAACAGGAGCAGCCACCGGCGCGCGATGATTTTATGCAGGATATTAAGCGTCTCAAGGCTCAGATACATCGTAATAGTGACAAACAGCGCAAGGAGCGCGAACAAGCCAGCGAACCCAATCTCAAAGATTCGGTTCCACTAGCAACCGATACTGAACTGGAAACAGAATCGAAAGCAGAACCTGAAACTGAACCTGAACCGTCGACTGCCGACGCAACCGAGCCAGAATCGGATGAAACATTGCCGTCCAAAGCGTCCCAACCTAACAAAGAGCCGGCCAATGGCAAACGGCGTCAAGCCCGTCGCGACTCTGTGATGCCCACAGCCAATACTCAGATACTCAATTTGCATTATATGTACAGTTTTATGCAAATGATTGTCTTTACGCTCATTGGTTTAACTGTGCGCAAGCTCTTCTTTCTCAGCTTTACACAGGGCTGTGTTATTGCACCGACGGTATGCTCAAAGATTTGGTATCATCGGCAGCGCAATATCTTTTGGTCTGTCTCGCTGGCCGTTTTCTTGCTTAGCATGTTTGATCCGGGTATGGTGGTAAGTCGACTATCATTACCATTTAAACATTGTACATCAAATTTGCCATCTGTAAAATAATTGATGTATTTTTTTTTTTAGAACATACGTGAAGAGTATTTTCCTTCACGCAATGCTCAGCCATCGGATGATTTGGAAGGCATGCTTGAGTGGATCAAGTTGAATACCGAACGCGATGCAGTGTTTGCTGGCCCCGTTGAAATCATAGGCACCGTGCATCTGACTACCAAGCGACCCATTGTCAATCATGCGCACCTTGAAATGCGTCAAATGGCGTAAGTCTTAACGCCGTGTTTAATTTGAAGTGGTTTTGTTAACATTCTAATTTAATATCTGGTTAACAGTGAGCGGACTGAGCATGTCTATTCAGTGTACAGTCGCCAGCAATCTTCGGAAATCTACAATCAGTGTACACAGCTAAAAATCCAATACTTAATCATATCTTTGGACGAGTGCAGCAACGAAGTGCGGTAAGTTTATTAATATGTTCAAACCAAATTTAATACAACGTGCAACATATTCTTTGACTTTTGACATTGCAGAGATGACTGTGACATCTTGTCCATTTGGGATGATAAGCAGCCAGCGTTTCGCAAATACCCGCAATTTTGTCACGAGCTTCTGCACAAGAATGTGCCCAGCTTTTTGAAGGTGTACACCAACGATAACTACGGCATTATTAAGATGTTCTCCCAAAGTGTGCAAATCAATCTAAAGCACAATAAAATGGCCGAAATGTCCATATGAAACATGCAGTAGGCCCCTGCCCAATCAACTGCATATGTATAACTGGGCTATAAGGCAAAATGTGACTAGAATATATTTTAAAAGTGTAACTAACTGTATTAGTGTTTAGTAGATGGGCGAGTAGGCGTACACAGAACACCCTCTCTGAATGAAATGTTGACACCAAAAACCAGCTAAAAAAAAAGAAAACTAATCAAGTTCTTTATAAAAAATACATACACATATATGTATGTATGTTTATAAAATATGTTTAACCAGAACATAAATACACACACATATGTATGTATGCACACGTGTATATGTTATCTACAAACACAAACACACACACTCATGCTTTGCATTTAAGACGCATTCGACTTTTGTTCCGTTTGTATTCAGATTTTATTTGGTATGCATTCCCCTTCCATTGTATTTGTGTGTACGATTTAAGTTAAGTTTAGCTATTGATTGATTTGACTATTTACTTGGCGAGCTAAGAAGCTTTAAATGCTCCACTTTTTTCGCGCCTTAAGTTTAAGCTAAGCATTTTTTTAAATACATTTACGACTAAGCCACACAGACACAGATATCCATCGAATTAAATATTTATGTATGTATAATTATGCAATTGGTTCCCGATAAAATTAATAATAATGACCTATTGAAATAAAGTTAAACGTACAAAAACAAATAATATAAATACATTTCGTTCTTGATTTAGATTTCTCTTTTAAATAGATGTTGCCGATGTTTTTCTTCCATTAAAACATTGTCGGCAGTTCTTATAACAAAACCTAATATTATTGCAGCATCGTTTAAAATAAGCCAACAAGTTTTTAACGATGTAAATATAATTTTTGATACTTCTGTAATTGTCTTTTGGTTATCTTCAAATCATCCACTCTTCTTCATTAACTTTTTTGCGCTTACACATGAGCCACTGATTAACTGACTGGTCTAAGCTACTTTTCAAACTAGACTATTGACTATAAACAATTATGTATGTATGTCTGTACAAGCATATACATATTATGCATCAGCTAACAAATATTGTTGCGTAAATTTTATATAAATTTAAATGTAGTTCTTATTTTCAATTTAAAAAAAAAAGCTACAAATGAAAGTTATGGTTTAGTTTCAATATAACAAATCAATATATAATAATTATTTTGCATTTTTATCATAAAGATTAAATTTAATAACTAATAAAATTTATGAAATAATTTTTATTTTTTAATTGTTTATAATACAAATTATAATCGTTAGGGTCCCTAGTTTTTAAGGTAGTAAAAACGGATTTTTGGTGGGTTTACTTGATGTAAACTTCAATTTATTTCATTTGTATTCCCTACAAAAAAAAAATAAAAATTTGTTTGTGTGTGTGTTATAGTGTGTATTTTTCATTTGGTTTCAAAGGACACCACAACATAAATTCAGTACTTATTAAGCTGTTCACTCTAGAACTTAAGGCTGAAGCATTGCGATGATCAACCATAGAATGATTTAGCATAATGCAGTTCAGCTGGACACACATAAAGTTTGTTTCGTTACAATACGTTATGTAAAATCAGCTCATAGTTCACGAACTAACAAGTAAACAAAACTGTTCATTTCAATTATATTTATTTAGCAATCGAAGCATTAAATATTTAATATAAGATTAACTTCGATGTTAAATGTTTCAATGAGCTGTGGACAACATTGGCAGGATTAAATTATATTCAGTCAACTAATAAATGGCGAGTCGAATGAAATTATTTGTTAACGTCTACTTTCGGGTTGCAGTGCACAAAAGAGAGTTGTTCAAAGTTGACTCAGGTCATATTTGGCTAGGGTGCTGGGCAATATGCAGTAACAGTTTTATTGTTACTTTCGCAACGGCTCGCAACTTAATGGTTCCAGCATCAGCAGCAGCGTAACAAGTGTGTGGCCTATGTCAAAATTGTTGATGTCATGAATGTGGCCTAGCAGTCATTTTGCGGAATCGGGAACGTCGCACAGGTGGCAAAAATCAAGAATTTCATGTGCCCCTAAAAAATAGTTTATGCACCGATTTTGTAGGAAGTTTTCAAATGATTTGGTCGGCTATGAGATACAATACTTCGAAAACAAGGAAACGGATCGTCATTGTTTTCTGATTGTATTGATAGATCTATCAAGAGATTCATCAAAAATAGAATAAAACAAAAACTTTTAACAGTTTGATAGTAAATAAAACAAAAATTTCACGTTATACATTTGCTATATTTTGCCCGTTTTTGAACCTTTTTTAGGGATTCAATAGTGAAAAAAATACATATTTAGTTCCAAAACATAGTTGCATGCATTTTTAGGCAATTTATGACTTACAAGAGTTTTGTTCTTCATTCTGGAATGCTTGAGATCATTTGTCCAAGCGTGGTCCCTAAATGCAGGTGCAGTTACAGGATATACAAATAAAGTACCAGGTACGCACCAATTATAGAAATTGCGTTGGCGTACAAGTAGTCTTACATCTCATACAGGTTGGCACATATCTTCTTCGGACTCGTGCGTAGTATCCAAATTCCATGACTTGACCTAAGCCCTAATTTATACAGGTAATATGTACATTTTCGACTAAGCTGCCAAGCTCTACAGAGGCGAAGTTTGTGTCTTAGTTGAGCCGTGACTTCTTCAGAATGGGAGTGTTAGTCTTTGTGACTCTGTTCCCTACTTGAGCTGGTGGAAGGAAAGATTGCAAAGATTAGCTGTTTCACCATGACAACAAAAATAACCAGATACAAACACTTGATCAAATTTGTACCCACATTAATAGTTAAGAATTACACAAAACAAAAGACAACAGAAACCAAATAGTTCTTTTAGAAATACAGTAAATTACGTTAACTCTAATAGCCGTTCCATACAATACATATATTAATATACAACAAGCAGAGTTGATTTATCAGCCTGATACGCTTGTTCCTGCTCCGCCTCCATCTCCTCCTTTTCCACCAGCAACTCATCCTCTTTCGTTTGCTGCTCCTGAGTTGAGGTAGTCGTTGTTGCTATTGTTGTTGATGTTACTGAAGCTGTTATGGATGTTGGGCGCGTTGTGACTGACAGTGGCAGTGTTGCAAAGCACACTTAAATGCCGCTTACCAAGGCACTTACATAACGCAGCACTAAAACACGACCTGTCTGTTAGAAATAGGCAATTAATTATGAAAACTATAATTTCTTTGTTACACTTTTATGTAACGAATTGATACTTTCAAGTTGATTATTCCCTTACTTCTGTGTTATATTATTTAGTCATAATTGTTTATTATTTAAAGTGTATCTGAATAATGGTACTATTGCTGCCGTGTTCCTTAACCCACATTATATTGCACTGTGCCACGCAGGGTATGCTCACATTACCGCCTTTGTCCGTTGCGTATTCGTTGTATTTGATGGTTATACTGAGCACTGTTAGCACTGCAACACCAAAAAGACTAACAAAATATTACTAAGAAGCAACTTACGGGTTGTCTGTCATACAAGGTTTTAAAGCTTGGTTTGTTTCAAACTATCGATAGCTCTTAACGCTTTTGATGCATACAACATGGTGAAATTATATAAGATGTTGCGAAACTGATCGATAGCTATCTAGATACAGTTCGATATGTTCTCTTGTCACTAGCAACAGCTGCGATTTACCGTTTGCCGCTCGCGGGCACACTTAATAATTATCAAAAGACGCCAAACAGCGATTTGCTTCCAAAAATAAATTTACATAAATTAAACACTATTTAATCTATTCACTCCAAGGCAAGTATTATATTATTATTTTCCAACAAACTGAGTTTGCCAGGTTGTGTGTGTTACACTTAGACTCAATATTTAAAGCATTAAACATAACCAACCACGTGGTTTTATTCAAAATCTAAATAAAAAATTCTTTTCAATAGCTGTTAAAATGTCCGAGCCGAATAACGAGACTGAATTTGTAGTTGGAGACTTGTTAAATTTGATGGTGATGGGACTGGAACATCTAACTGGTCCTATGGGCCCGAGCGAGGCAATTCATAGTCGTAATCTTTCAAATCGCTTAACTGATTTGCTGATGCAAACCAGAAATCTAATTGGTGCTATAATCCCACCTATTAAATTGAATATAAATTCTATGCCGGCTACTGGTATGGACCCGAGCGAGGAAATTCATATTCATTGTGAAAATATTACAAATCGCTTTCATGATTTGCGGATGCAACTACGAAATCTTCTTGAGGCTATGAACATACCTATTGATTCTGAATCCGATGAGGCTATTATAAAAGATGAAAATGCTACTAACGATTATAATGCTAATGATGATAACTTGCCAATTAAAGATAATGATGCGGAGGCTATGGAAGGTGACATCGATGTTAGTGAACCAGCTGGCTCCAAAGAGAAATCTGACGAGAATGAAGATGGTTTGGCTTGAAGCACTATAGAATTTAAGGCTGAAGCATTGCGATGATCAACCATAGAATGATTTAACATAATGCAGTTCAGCTGGACACACATAAAATTTGTTTCGTTACAATACGTTATGTAAAATCAGCTCATAGTTCACGAACTAACTAGTAAACAAAACTGTTCATTTCAATTATATTTATTTAGCAATCGAAGCATTAAATATTTAATATAAGATTAACTTCGATGTTAAATGTTTCAATGAGCTGTGGACAACATTGGCAGGATTAAATTATATTCAGTCAACTAATAAATGGCGAGTCGAATGAAATTATTTGTTAACGTCTACTTTCGGGTTGCAGTGCACAAAAGAGAGTTGTTCAAAGTTGACTCAGGTCATATTTGGCTAGGGTGCTGGGCAATATGCAGTAACAGTTTTATTGTTACTTTCGCAACGGCTCGCAACTTAATGGTTCCAGCATCAGCAGCAGCGTAACAAGTGTGTGGCCTATGTCAAAATTGTTGATGTCATGAATGTGGCCTAGCAGTCATTTTGCGGAATCGGGAACGTCGCACAGGTGGCAAAAATCAAGAATTTCATGTGCCCCTAAAAAATAGTTTATGCACCGATTTTGTAGGAAGTTTTCAAATGATTTGGTCGGCTATGAGATACAATACTTCGAAAACAAGGAAACGGATCGTCATTGTTTTCTGATTGTATTGATAGATCTATCAAGAGATTCATCAAAAATAGAATAAAACAAAAACTTTTAACAGTTTGATAGTAAATAAAACAAAAATTTCACATAATACATTTGCTATATTTTGCCCGTTTTTTAACCTTTTTTAGCGATTCAATAGTGAAAAAAATACATATTTAGTTCCAAAAAATAGTTGCATGCATTTCTAGGCAATTTATGACTTACAACCCATTCTTATTGTTATTGTTTCGTTCGTTATTGTAAGGATATGTACAGGAGTTTTGTTCTTCATTCTGTAATGCTTGAGATCATTTGTCCAAGCGTGGTCCCTAAATGCAGGTGCAGTTACAGGATATACAAATAAAGTACCAGGTACGCACCAATTATAGAAATTGCGTTTATCGTTGGCGTACAAGTAATCTTAATTTATACAGGTCATAACAAAAATTACCAGATACAAACACTTGATCAAATTTGTACCCACATTAATAGTTAAGAATTACACAAAACAAAAGAGAACAGAAACCAAATAGTTCTTTTAGAAATACAGCAAATTACCTAATTCTAATAGCCGTTCAATACAATACATATCTAAATATACAACAAGCAGAGTTGATTTATCAGCCTGATACGCTTGTTCATGCTCCGCCTCCACCTCCTCCTTTTCCACCAGCAACTCATCCTGTTTCGTTTGCTGCTCCTGAGATGAGGTAGTCGTTGTTGCTATTGTTGTTGTTGATGTTACTGAAGCTGTTATGGATGTTGGGCGCGTTGTGACTGACAGTGGCAGTGTTGCAAAGCACACTTAAATGCCGCTTACCAAGGCACTTACATAACGCAGCACTAAAACACGACCTGTCTGTTAGAAATAGGCAATTAATTATGAAAACTATAATTTCTTTGTTACACTTTTATGTAACAAATTGATACTTTCAAGTTGATTATTCCCTTACTTCTGTGTTATATTATTTAGTCATAATTGTTTATTATTTAAAGTGTATCTGAATAATGGTACTATTGCTGCCGTGTTCCTTAACCCACATTATATTGCACTGTGCCACGCAGGGTATGCTCACATTACCGCCTTTGTCCGTTGCGTATTCGTTGTATTTGATGGTTATACTGAGCACTGTTAGCACTGCAACACCAAAAAGACTAACAAAATATTACTAAGAAGCAACTTACGGGTTGTCTGTCATACAAGGTTTTAAAGCTTGGTTTGTTTCAAACTATCGATAGCTCTTAACGCTTTTGATGCATACAACATGGTGAAATTATATAAGATGTTGCGGAACTGATCGATAGCTATCTAGATACAGTTCGATATGTTCTCTTGTCACTAGCAACAGCTGCGTTTTACCGTTTGCCGCTCGCGGGCACACTTAATAATTATCAAAAGACGCCAAACAGCAATTTGCTTCCAAAAATAAATTTACATAAATTAAACACTATTTAATCTATTCACTCCAAGGCAAGCATTATATTTTTATTTTCCTACAAAATGAGTTGGCCAGGTTGTGTGTGTAACAGTTAGATTAAATATTTAAAGCATTAAACATAACCACGTGGTTTTATTCAAAATCTAAATAAAAAATTCTTTTCAATAGCTGTTAAAATGTCCGAGCCGAATAACGAGCCTGTAACTGAAGTTGGAGAACTGCTAAATTTCTTAGATTATTTGGTGGTGCAACTCGAAAATCTAACTGGTCATATTAGCCCGAGCGAGGAAATTCATATTCGTTGTGAAGATCTTTCAAATCGCTTAAATAATTTGCTGATGCAAGCCAGAAATCTTATTGGCGCTATAAACCAACCTAATGAATTGAATATAAATTCTATGCCGGCTACTGGTATGGACCCGAGCGAGGAAATTCATATTCATTGTGAAAATATTACAAATCGCTTAATTGATTTGCTGATGCAACTACGAAATCTTCTTGAGGCTATGAACATACCTATTGAATTTAATATAAATTTTATGCCGTTTACTGGTATGGGCCCAAGCGAGGAAAATAACCACATAGATGCTGCAACCGGTGAGGCTTTTATAAAAGATGAAAATGCTACTAACGATTATAATGCTAATGATGATAACTTGCCAATTAAAGATAATGATGCGGAGGCTATGGAAGGTGACATCGATGTTAGTGAACCAGCTGGCTCCAAAGAGAAATCTGACGAGAAAGAAGATGGTTTGGCTTGAAGCACTCTAGAACTTAAGGCTGAAGCATTGCGATGATCAACCATAGAATGATTTAACATAATGCAGTTCAGCTGGACACACATAAAATTTGTTTCGTTACAATACGTTATGTAAAATCAGCTCATAGTTCACGAACTAACTAGTAAACAAAACTGTTCATTTCAATTATATTTATTTAGCAATGAATGAAATTATTTGTTAACGTCTACTTTCGGGTTGCAGTGCACAAAAGAGAGTTGTTCAAAGTTGACTCAGGTCATATTTGGCTAGGGTGCTGGGCAATATGCAGTAACAGTTTTATTGTTACTTTCGCAACGGCTCGCAACTTAATGGTTCCAGCATCAGCAGCAGCGTAACAAGTGTGTGGCCTATGTCAAAATTGTTGATGTCATGAATGTGGCCTAGCAGTCATTTTGCGGAATCGGGAACGTCGCACAGGTGGCAAAAATCAAGAATTTCATGTGCCCATAAAAAATAGTTTATGCACCGATTTTGTAGGAAGTTTTCGAATGATTTGGTCTGCTATGAGATACAATACTTCGAAAACAAGATCTATATAGATCTATCAAGAGATTCATATAAAATAGAATAAAAGAAAAACTTTTAACAGTTTGATAGTAAATAAAACAAAAATTTCACATAATACATTTGCTATATTTTGCCCGTTTTTTAACCTTTTTTAGGGATTCAATAATGAAAAAAATACATATTTAGTTCCAAAAAATAGTTGCATGCATTTCTAGGCAATTTATGACTTACAACCCATTCTTATTGTTATTGTTCCGTTCGTTATTGTAAGGATATGTACAGGAGTTTTGTTCTTCATTCTGTAATGCTTGAGATCATTTGTCCAAGCGTGGTCCCTAAATGCAGGTGCAGTTACAGGATATACAAATAATGTACCAGGTACGCACCAATTATAGAAATTGCGTTGGCGTACAAGTAGTCTTACATCTCATACAGGTTGGCACATATCTTCTTCGGACTCGTGCGTAGTATCCAAATTCCATGACTTGACCTAAGCCCTAATTTATACAGGTAATATGTACATTTTCGACTAAGCTGCCAAGCTCTACAGAGGCGAAGTTTGTGTCTTAGTTGAGCCGTGACTTCTTCAGAATGGGAGTGTTAGTCTTTGTGACTCTGTTCCCTACTTGAGCTGGTGGAAGGAAAGATTGCAAAGATTAGCTGTTTCACCATGACAACAAAAATAACCAGATACAAACACTTGATCAAATTTGTACCCACATTAATAGTTAAGAATTACACAAAACAAAAGACAACAGAAACCAAATAGTTCTTTTAGAAATACAGTAAATTACGTTAATTCTAATAGCCGTTCCATACAATACATATATAAATATACAACAAGCAGAGTTGATTTATCAGCCTGATACGCTTGTTCCTGCTCCGCCTCCATCTCCTCCTTTTCCACCAGCAACTCATCCTGTTTCGTTTGCTGCTCCTGAGTTGAGGTAGTCGTTGTTGCTATTGTTGTTGTTGATGTTACTGAAGCTGTTATGGATGTTGGGCGCGTTGTGACTGACAGTGGCAGTGTTGCAAAGCACACTTAAATGCCGCTTACCAAGGCACTTACATAACGCAGCACTAAAACACGACCTGTCTGTTAGAAATAGGCAATTAATTATGAAAACTATAATTTCTTTGTTACACTTTTATGTAACAAATTGATACTTTCAAGTTGATTATTCCCTTACTTCTGTGTTATATTATTTAGTCATAATTGTTTATTATTTAAAGTGTATCTGAATAATGGTACTATTGCTGCCGTGTTCCTTAACCCACATTATATTGCACTGTGCCACGCAGGGTATGCTCACATTACCGCCTTTGTCCGTTGCGTATTCGTTGTATTTGATGGTTATACTGAGCACTGTTAGCACTGCAACACCAAAAAGACTAACAAAATATTACTAAGAAGCAACTTACGGGTTGTCTGTCATACAAGGTTTTAAAGCTTGGTTTGTTTCAAACTATCGATAGCTCTTAACGCTTTTGATGCATACAACATGGTGAAATTATATAAGATGTTGCGGAACTGATCGATAGCTATCTAGATACAGTTCGATATGTTCTCTTGTCACTAGCAACAGCTGAGATTTACCGTTTGCCGCTCGCGGGCACACTTAATAATTATCAAAAGACGCCAAACAGCGATTTGCTTCCAAAAATAAATTTACATAAATTAAACACTATTTAATCTATTCACTCCAAGGCAAGCATTATATTTTTATTTTCCAACAAACTGAGTTTGCCAGGTTGTGTGTGTTACACTTAGACTCAATATTTAAAGCATTAAACATAACCAACCACGTGGTTTTATTCAAAATCGAAATAAAAAATTCTTTTCAATAGCTGTTAAAATGTGCAAGCCGAATAAAAAGAGTGAAATTGATGCTGAAAACGAGAAATCGCTGATACCTATTGCTGAAGTGGATGAAATTCATATTCTTTGTGAAAATCTTTCAAATCGCATAAATAATTTCCTGATGCAAGCCAGAAATCTTCTTGAGGCTATGAGCCAACCTATTGGATTGAATATAAATTCTATGCCGGCTAATGGTATGGACCCGAGCGAGGAAAATAACCACATAGATGCTGCAACCGGTGAGGCTTTTATAAAAGATGAAAATGCTACTAACGATTATAATGCTAATGATGATAACTTGCCAATTAAAGATAATGATGCGGAGGCTATGGAAGGTGACATCGATGTTAGTGAACCAGCTGGCTCCAAAGAGAAATCTGACGAGAAAGAAGATGGTTTGGCTTGAAGCACTCTAGAACTTAAGGCTGAAGCATTGCGATGATCAACCATAGAATGATTTAGCATAATGCAGTTCAGCTGGACACACATAAAATTTGTTTCTTACAATACGTTATGTAAAATCAACTCATGGTTCACGAACTAACCACTAAACAAAACTGTTCATTTCAATTACTTTTATGTAACGATTAAAGCAATCAATATTAGAAGTCCAGAATTTTAAATGCTTTATTTATCAATCGCAATCATTAATCACTACGATTGATTGGTCGAACATGAAAACCAATTAGATTAAAGTACTATATTTTGCCTTAAGGGTTATGGTTTATGGACAGCATTGGTAGGAATAAAATATATTTAGTCAACTAAATAATGGCGAGTCGAATGGATTGATTCGATTATTTACTTGGGGAGCTTTCAATGCTTTCTTTGTAACGCGTCAAGTTGAAGCAAAGCCTTTTTTAAATACAATTTCGAATAAGCCACACAGGTAGCCATGGGAGCCCCCAGCCCAATGGAATTAAATATTTATGTATGCATATACATATATGCAATTGGTTCCCGATAAAATGAATAATAATAACCTCCAGAAGAATGTATTATTTAAAAAGCTGTTCAAATAAAGTTACAACGTAGAAAAACAAATAATATAAATACATTTCGTACTTGGCTAAGATTTTCCTTTGAAATGGATCTTGTTGATGTAGTAAAAAAACACATTTTTATTGGGCTCACTTTGTGTAAACTTGAATTTATTTCATTTGTTTGTGTGTGTTATAGTGTGTATGTTTTAATTGGTTTTAGCTAGAGTATAACTGTATAATATTTTCCTTTTTTGTAGACATAATTTCAATGGTATTTCACAAAAAGCATAAGAGTCTTGAAGTTATTTCGATTTTCAAACTCAGAGCGCGGCTTTAATTACGTACTACATATGTATATACATAATTCTTGTTCAAATTATAAGGTTTATTAAGCTGTAGGAACAAGTGAAAAATATTGATAGATATCAACTTGAAGCAATATACTACTTTATGCTCATTTTAAGGCTTAAGCGTGTTTCCATAGACTTTAACTTAATGTCGTAGGTTCGTTTTTTCATAAAATAAATAATTACATAATTGTGCATTTGGAAATAAGTTGACTGTAACGCGAGCAGAAAATATAAGAAAACAAAATGATGGTATAAGTAATTGGTTAAAGCATCGCTATCAGGCCAAGTTTCGTAACAGTTGGCTACAGTCTTTCTTAATTTACATTTAATACTTATACACTGAACATTATATATAGTATGTATGTGTACTATATAGCATATATGTATGTATATGTACAATTTTTAATTACTTTTAGTTTTCAGTGTTCTGCTAGTTGGAAATCCCATTTGATTTAAGTAAGTATTCAACGGAACGATAACAATTTAATTGTATCTTCTCTTGTTTTTTTTTTTGGGGTTTGTGTTTGGAAGCAATTTTTTATTATTATTTTATTTGTTTTTTTTTTTAGCTACAACTAATCAGAATATTATGTAAGTTATGTAGCTCCTAATTCAAAACTTAAGCACAAGGCGTTGCCATTTCAAAAAGTGTTCGAAAAAACGTATTCTTTACAATCATTGACATTTAAATTATATATTTTTGTAATAACTAATTATGCACATATGTATGTATGTATAAATGTATGTATAATTATCATTTGGTGCGTGCTACAGTGCAAAATATTTGCTTATTTATAAAATTCATTCACAGTTGTTTTGTTTTTATTTATTTTTTGATTATCTAATTTTAAAGATAACGAAAATTAAACACAATCGTTAACTGGAGACTGCAGCTCAAAGCGGCAATTAAGAAGAGTTGGTTTTTTGTTTTTCGAAGGGAACTGCTAAATCACCAAGTTTTCTATATATATTTATGTTTAAGTATTTTTCTTAGATTTTGATGATTTTCAGCAAATTTTGTGATATATGCTTGGTTTATTATTACAATAGTTAGCTACTTAATTAAAAAAAAAACATAATGGAATGTTTGTTTGTGTGTGTGTGTATCTGTGTGAATGTATAAACATTTAACGATTTGATGTTGCTATTTACGGTTACATATTATTATATTCTTACAATGTTCTTCAATTGAATTTGTATCACAGCAATATATTTGTTATTTTATCGTGTAAAATACATTATGATTTTAGGCAATATATCTATGTATATGTGTGAGTGTGTGTGTGTGTTTTTTTCAGTATGTATAAAACAATTCTTTCAAGAACTTATTTCATATATATAATTAAGCATTTGTAATCACATAAAAGAGCTTAGGCAATAGAAAATCGATGGAATTTTCTGCATATTAGAAATTATTTTTATTTTCAAAGTTTCACATGCTCTTGAAGGAAAGTCAAATCGCGTCTGTTTTGCCCAGTGCATTATTAAAGCGAACCTTAGCTAATCAGCATTTGGTATAGTATAAGATATTGCTTAGTGGCAAATGAAACCGAAAGAAAATCATATATTGGCGTACAGCACAAACTATAAAGTCTATTTAGTATTGAATGTATTTATGAACTTTTTGTTGTATGGGCTAAACCGTAGCACAATCAGCAACAAACTAAATAGATCTGTGTAAAATGTAAATGTGTTGCCATAAAAATTGGACTTTGTACTTTCAAATACGTTTAATGGTGGGACCTGTAAAAAACACGGAAACTTTACGCTTAAATTTCTCCATTGTCGGCTCCACGTCCTCATCGTAATCATCATCGTCATCGTAATCATCGTCATTGTATTGTTGTCCATTGTGGCCAAAGATGACGGTGCGCGTAAATGGCGGCACACTTTTGGCTCCGTCGGATTCACTGAAACCGGGATTAAGTATTATATTCGGTATAAGCTCAATGCTGTCCCAACCATCTTGAAGTTCTAAACAGGCCGCACAGATCGAGTGTTACGTTTCGTTCGTTTCAAATTGAGCGAAAGAGCATAAATTAAATGGAAGAGAGACAGACAGCAACACACAGAGAAGAGATAGAGATAGAGAAATTGAAAGGATATTAGTTAAACACACAGAGAGAAAGAAAGAGTAGATGTGGGGAAAAAAAACACATTGCATTAGGCATAAAAATCGACATCAATTACGTTACCTTTAAGATTTCTGTTTTTGTGTTTTTGTTTTCATATGTTGTTTGTAATTGTATGTGTGCTTTGTGTAGTATGTGTGAAGAAATTTACAGTTTTTAATTGGACAAGTGGGTGTGTAAGATAACAAGCACATATATTAAGTAGTATAACATATAAGTATATATAACAGTAAGCACATAACTCAAATTAATAACAGACTATAAAATGTTTGAATAAATGTATTTTGTTTTTCTTTGAAACATTTAGTATGCGTGTTAGAGTTAAAGCACATAAAATGGAATTAAATTACTTCTTATTCAAAGTTTATATATTGGATAACATCAAGAGATTACAACAACATCAATAAAGCGTTTATCTAACATTTGCCAATGGCAATCGACATACATACATATGTATGTATTTGTTACATCAACATGAAAACGACAACAACACAAAGCAAGAAAGCATAAATCATATCACCTAAGTATCTCTTATCACAAGCTCACCTATATTGCAACATGGATTTGTAAATATGTATATTTGTTCTTTATAGAAATAGAAATTTTCATTTGTTTGCTTTTGGTCACCATTTAAAGCTTTTACATATTTTTTAATATTCTTTAACATTCTATTTGGCTAATGTTTTTGGAGTGCATTTTACAGTTCTACTATTAATGATAACTAAGTGCGAATTTAAAGTGTGTGCCACCTGTATCACAGTTGTGCCTAATACTTTTACAAGTAACTTACATATTTTTATAATCATTGCATTCAAACTCGAAAGCATATTAAAACAATAAATCTTCATTTATTTCAACTTTATTTCATCTTGTAGTGAGACAAATACTAGATTCTATGCTTAAAAGCTTTTAAAAAATTAACTACATACACTGAGTCAAAAAAGTATTGGCACACTTAACAAATCAGAGTTTCCTGTGCAATTACTTTTCTCCCAATTAAGCTTTGTCAAAATGGAAAACGGTTTTCATTAAACGCATTTATTAACAACAAATTCCAAAAAAAAAACAACTAAATTTATGCTATGGTTTCTTAGCATAACCCTAAAATGTAAAAAAAGGCACAAATTTACATCAAAAAAGTAATGGCACAGATAGATAATCAGTATTATTCTTTGCAACTGAAACACGCTAATACTGTGTGGGGCCTCCTTTTGACTGCACAACGGCTTGCAAACGTCTCTTCATACTGTTTACCAGCTTTGCCGTTTCAGAAGGTGTTATTTTGATCCATTCTGAAGATAATGCCTGTTTTAACGAATCCTTAGATGTAATGTGGTGAGATCGTATCCTTCCGCTCAAGTAGGTGCCACACATGCTCAATAGGATTTAAATCCGGCGACTGGGGGGGTGTTTTGAACTGCTTGCAATGATATATTAACCACTCCTGCACCAGATAGGACGAATGCTTGGGATCATTGTCTTGTTGAAACTGCCAATTCGTGCCATTAAGGCCCAGTTTCTCGACACTTGGACTTAAATTATTCTTCAAAATGTCGCGATAAGCATGCTTGTCCATTCTCTCGTCAATAAACACCAGGTTTCCAACTCCAGACGCCGCAAAACACCCCCAAACCATCACGTTACCTCCACCGTGTTTTATTGTTTTGAGCAAGTTAGTTTCTTGCAGCTCTTTATTAGGCTTCCGCCAAATCTTCTGTGCTCCGTCCGACCCAAATAGATTAAATTTGGACTCATCACTAAATATAATAGTGTACCAAAATGTATCCGGCTTATTTAATTGCTGTTTGTTAAAAAGTAGCCTCTTTTTTATTGACCTCCGAAATGAAGGGCTTGCGTCGAGGAGCTCGAACCATGATACCCAGCCTTATATAGGGTATTCCGTACAGTTTGTGGGGTGAAATTGATGTCAAACGATTCTTGGAGGTTCTCGCATAATTTCACGGCCGAGGTTTTTGGATTTTGTGCCACTGTGGACACTACAACTCGCTCCTGGCGTTCCGTTAATTTTTTTGGGCGGCCTGATCTGCATTCAGATGCTATTTTTCCAGTGTTTAAGTAGTGCATCACAATGTTCCGCACGCTGGACCATGATTTGCTGATAATGGTGCCAATTTCGCGATAAGATTTATTCTCCAAGTACAGTTTTATGATCAATTTACGCACTTCAATTGAAATTTCTGCACCTCTTGCCATTTTGCTCTTCTTCTGTTAAAATTGCGATCAAAAGTGATTGCAATCATATTCTACTCCGAAAACGAACGTCTAAGTTGAAAGAAAAAGTGAAAAATAACGGGAGTTCACCGTTTTTGCTCCAAACGCGCAGCTAGAATACAGTGTGTGCCATTACTTTTTTGATGTAAATTTGTGCCCCTTTTTTTACATTTTAGGGTTATGCTAAGAAACCATAGCATAAATTTAGTTGTTTTTTTTTGGAATTTGTTGTTAATAAATGCGTTTAATGAAAACCGTTTTCCATTTTGACAAAGCTTAATTGGGAAAAAAGTAATTGCACAGGAAACTCTGATTTGTTAAGTGTGCCAATACTTTTTTGACTCAGTGTATATCCTTACCATTTACTTGTTATTGTAAAATTGCATTATTTATTGTATTAAAAGCTTGTTTTATTTATTTGGCAACAGGACGTATTTACTGAGATTTACCTAGTTCATCTACTTTTTGGCCAACTTTTAACAGTGTTCGTTATGTCAAATAGAATAAAATCATAAGAGTTTTTTCTTTTTCGTGTCAAGGTGCCAATGGTTGTCCACTGCTCTGCTTTGCTGTGTCAGCAACAGGTGTGAGCGAGCGCGAAAGCGGATTTTTGTCTCACTTGCCCTTGCGCTCAACGGACCGCACCGTTTATTGACCGACAACCAAGAACGGTAAAAATTTGTTTGTATTTGGGTGTTGAGTTGGCAAAATGGTTGACTAGTGTCATAAAACTGAGAACATGAAAATGTATTTATGACCAGCAATTGCCAAACTGAAATTCGACTGTGTCTGTGTACATAGTATAACTGTATTTAATTTCTTGAAACGTCGCAACAGTATCATATTTTTCAATTTATGAACAAGTTGAAGAAATTAATAAAAACACTTGTTGCTAAACACAGCAAATCAGAAAAGTGGACTACCAGTGGCACCCTAAGAATTACTTTTCGTGCCAATTGCCCACTCTAATGATTTTATTCTTTTTGGTTATGTTAAAAGTGAGATCCTATCTTGTATTGATCTAAGTATTTTTGCGTGTAATTGTAAAACAATACTACACACATGATAAAAAATATAAGCCACAATTTATTATGCTTGTAGCAAGGTAAAATTAATATTTTCGAAAAATCCAGAAAACTAGTGACACAAATTATAATGAAACATTATAATGTGCTTTGCAGCTAATGATATAATATTATAACTGGTGATAGGAAATATTTCTCGCAATATTCAATATCCATGTATAATAATAGCCTGATTCCACAAAGACATTAAGACATATCCTGCTTTATTTATAACATTGTGTTTCTAATTATAAAAATATTTGTATAAAGACTTTAATATTTGTTTTTCTTTTTCATCATCTAAAAAAAGAAGCTTTAAACTTTGTTAGTATATCAGCTTAACTGTACTAAATCTAATTAATATAAATAAATAAGTTGGAATTCCTTAAATGTCGTAGAAAACGCACAAGCAGCAAATGGAACAGTCTGCTAACTTTTGAAATTTGCCGGTGGAATCAGGCTATAAAAACAAACGTTGCCCAAATCAAATGGGTTTGATTATTATTATTGTTTAGAAAACACTCTGATACCCCTAGCTTTTTCCTATTTATTTATTTCACAGCGCATTTAAAAATCGGTACAGATTGGTATCAAAGTATTTGCTGTCGACTACATCCAGCTAAAAATGTTCAAACGTTATTCAATCAGATATACAATAGCGAACATATATCGCAACTTAAAATTAAACTTCAACACCAACAACAACAACAAAGACAACAAAATTATAAACATATATGCATTTGTTGTCAACAAAAATAAAGTAAATAAGTAATATACAAAAATCAAACAGCGGGCAAACAAAACGAATAATAAGTAGTATGCATCAACCAAAGAAACTATTTTCAATGAGCCCGATTCGCTTTATTTGCTTATTTTAATAACATTTTAAAAGCATTTAAAATCGATTTGATTGATTTTTGGCTGCAATGCGTATTGGGCCCATTAAAAATGCTATAGATTTTTCTGTAATCTTGAACATTTACAATAAGTACATAGTACTGGCTATATTATGTATATGATAAAGGCAAATGAGGCAACAATCGCTAGGCAATAAGCTGCATTGGCATCAGCACTATGCAGTTGCATTTCTGCGTTTTGTTTTTTTGTCTAAATTACTGGCAACAATAATAACAACAACAACAACAACAACAAACCATATGAACTTTTATCCAAATCATAATTGTTTGTATTAGCGTTTGTTTGTTGTTTGCTCGTATAACTATTATTATTATATTTGTTAATTATGATTTGGAATGTGATATTGTTATTGCTGTTGGTGAATTTTCTGTACCCATTTGCGTTGATTGATAGCACTCCTTAGAGAGCACAATACAGAGTCCAATGGCTAATATCACAAGTGTTCCCAGCACTATACTGACGGCGACTATCCAAATGCGTGGATCGAAATTATCTAAGTCGGGTTTTATAAGGCGTATGAGATCTGCAAGGTCGTCGAGCGGTTTTCAGATATTTAAAGAGAAAGAGAGATGACAACAAAAATTACCAGATACAAATACTTGATCAAAATTGTACACACATTAATAGTTAAGAATAACACAAAATCAAAGACAACAAAAACCAAATAGTTCTATTAGAAATACAGTAAATTACGTTAATTCTAATGGCCGTTCCATACAATACATATCTAAATATACAGCAAGCAGAGTTGATTTATCACTGTGGAAACAACTCTGCATTGCGTACAGTTGACACAAGAAATTATGAAAAATATTTATCAAAATTAAAATCCAATAACTACACACAGATGTTTGTACTCAAAATGTACGTTAGATACGACAGCAAGAAAACTATCGAATATTTGATATAACCTAGCTATAACTATTATTTTTGTTATCATGAGTAATTTTAGAATAGTTTGGAAAAGTTATTGCTCGTTATCCGATTGAATTGCTCGATTGTAAATAGTTTTTAAGATTTATTGCTTACCCTCCTCCTTGGTCTCTGGCAATGTTGTCACATTGGTGGTAACCACCTCACCGGTGCCCAGCTCATTGTTGGCCCATATTCGAAACTCGTACGTCGTATTGGGTGCCAGGCGATAGACCTCCATCTGACGCTGCGTTTTGGAAGTAATATAAAGGAACCAGAATTATTATGATTTTAGTTATAGACACACTTACCACATTTGGCGCTATATTAATGGGATCCATGCGACTCCATTCGTTCTCATAGCTGGCATTAACCGGCGGTGTACGATACGAAATATTTCGATATTCGGCGGTAAAACTGCGTACAGGATAGCCACCCGATTGAGTTTTATTGAAGCGCCATATGAGAAAGCCCAAAATGGTGGATGCTTTAAAATAGAGCTGTGTCACTGGGCCAGGTGTTGTTCGTACCGTTAACTTAATACGTTGAACAGCCTGATACGCTTGTTCCTGCTCCTTCTCCTGCTCCACCTCCACAGGCAACTCATCCTGTTTCGTTTGCTGCTCCTGTGATGAGGTAGTCGTTGTTGCTGTTGTTGTTGTTGATGTTGAATTTGCTGAAGCTGTTATGGATGTTGGGCGTGTTGTGGTTGACAGTGGCAGTGTTGCAAAGCACACATAAATGCCGCTTTCCAAGGCACTTACATTACGCAGCACCAAAACACGACCTGTCTGTTAAAATAATTAATTTATTATGAAAAATAATTGTGACGAAATAAATTCTTTCGGTATATTCTGTAAAAAATTGATTTTTTCAATATGCTTATTCTCTTACTTCTGTTTTATTTTATTTAGCTACTAAACTGTACCTGAATAATGGTACTATTGCTGCCGTGTTCCTTAACCCACATTATATTGCTCTGTGCCAAGCAGGGTATGCTCACATTACCGCCTTTGTCCGTTGCGTATTCGTTGTATTTGATGGTTATACTGAGCACTGTTAGCACTGCAACACCAAAAAGATTAACAAAATATTAACAAGAAGCAACTTACGGGTTGTCTGTCATACAAGGTTTTAAAGCTTGGTTTGTTTCAAACTATCGATAGCTCTTAACGCTTTTGATGCATACAACATGGTGAAATTATATAAGATGTTGCGGAACTGATCGATAGCTATCTAGATACAGTTCGATATGTTCTCTTGTCACTAGCAACAGCTGAGATTTACTGTTTGCCGCTCGCGGGCACACTTAATAATTATCAAAAGCCGACACACAGCGATTTGCTACAAAAAAAATTTAACGCAAAATCAACACTATTTAATCTGTTCACTCCAAGGCAAGTATTATAATTTTATTTTCCAAAAAAACTGAGTTGGCCAGGTTGTGTGTGTTACAGTTATACACAATATTTAAAGCATTAAACATAAACACGTAGATTTATTCAAAATCGAAATAAAAAATTATTTTCAATAGCTGTTAAAATGGCCAAGCCGCAAAAAGAGACTCCACCTGATCCTGCATTAGTGAAAATTATGACGCATCATGCTGAATTGAGTGCTATTAAATATCGTTTTGATAATATTTCAAATCGCATTAATAGTTTGCTGATTCGAGCCAAAAAGATGTATGATGCTATAAACAAACCAATTGAATTAAAAAAACATTCTAAGGTATCTATTGGTATGTATGCGAGCGAAAAAAAATAACAATAAGGATATTAACGATTATAATGCTAATGATAATAACTTTCTAGTTAAAGGTATGAAAGTCATTACTGTGGGAGGTGTTAAAAAACCAATTGGCCCCAAAGAGAAACCTGGCGAGAATGAAGATGACTTGGCTTGAAGCACACTAGAATTTAGGCTGAACCATTACGATGATCAACCATAGAATAATATAGCATAATTCAGTTCAGGTGGACTTAACTTAAAATTTATGTTTCTTACAATACGTTATGTAAAATCAGCTCTTTGTTCACGAAATAACCGGTAAACAAAAATGTTCATTTCAATTATATTTATTCAGCGATTGAAGCAATATATAAATATTAAAAGATGAGATTGCTAAGAGGTCAAGAATTTTAAATGCTTTATTTAGCTATCGCAATCATTAGCCACTACGATTAATTGGTCGGATATCAAAACCAATTAGATTGAAGTATATACTATGTATAGCCTTAAGGCTTATGGCTTACGGACAGCATTGGCAGAAATGAATTATATTTAGTCAACTAGATAATGGCGAGTCGAATGGAATTCTTTGTGTCCGTCTACTTTCGGGTGCTGGCGCTCAGTTGCAGTGCACAAAAGCGAGTTGTTCAAAGTTGGCTCAGTGCCTATTTGGCTATGGTGCTGGGCGATATGCTGTTACAGTTTTATCGTTACTTTCGCAACGGCTGGCAACTTACTGACTTGAAGCATTTGCAGCAGCGTAAAAAGTTTGTGGGCTATGGCAAAGTTGTCGATGCCGTGAATGTGGCGTATCTTGCGGCACATATGCTTATGGTGGTGCAAGCACTCATTTTGCGTAATCGGGAACGTCGTCTATTGGCCCAATTGCCGCCGCTGATGGGGCGTGCCAGCAAGGTGATCAATGTGCGCTTTCACGTGACTGTTGAGTTCGTTGTTACCACCGCAGCCCTAGTTCTGGCCATTGCCCAGTCTATCAAAAGTCGACAGGTGTTGCCAAACTTTCGCTCTTTTTTCAGTACGCATGCGGTGCGAGCACGTTATCTCCAGGTGACACTGCTGGTGGTGCGTCTGGACACACATTTATTAACAGCTTTGAAGCAACAGCAGCAAGGACGTTCCGATCTGGAGCTGCGCGCACGCTATGCTCATATTGTGCGACTGGCACGCCAGCTCTCACGTCTCTATGGACTTTCGGTGCTGCAGATGAACGTGCTTTGCATTGGTGATTTTATTGTGGTTTGCTATGCTTATATAATACTGTGGCAACTTACTGCCATGAATCTCAGCTGGCTGCTAATCTGGCAGGCCTTTTACATTATGCTGCCCACAATCATAAAGATCTGGACTCTAGGCGCGGTCTGCCACAATACCAGCAAGCGCGTAAGTTCCTCTTTATTAATGTTTTTTAACATCTACATTCTTATGATTCATTTAGTCTCAGCAGCTTCTTCGACAGATAGCGACGAGTGGATCGAGAGGTTTGGAACGCGACCAGATCGATGAATTCTCGCTGCAAATAATGCAAAATCCTGTGCAGTTTGGTGTCTGCGACATCTATCAACTTAATCTAAAGACAATGGCCGGAGTGGGTGGTTTAATGATTTTACTATTTGACTGCTATTCATAATATATTTTGTTGCAGATGTTTCTTTTTATCGTGGAAACCATGGTCATATTTTTACAGTTTGTGGAGCTTACAAAGCAGCAGAGCGGCTAAGCTTAAGCGGGGCATAAAAATCCTAATTTTATTTAAAGTTAATTTGTGGGGTAAAGTTAGAGATGGGCGTAGGGTAGAGATGAGTGCGAGCCTAATACTTTGACCACACTCCAACACGAACACGAATCAGGATTAAGAACACTCACGTGCTCGAAAAAATTGTTTATTTGATTATTTTGGCAGTTAAAATAAACAAGAAACTGTGTCTATTGTTTGGCTTTTTTAGGGCTCATGAACTTAAAAACCAAAGGACATTCTAAGGGTTTATCTTTATAGACAACAAATTGAGTTTCAAAAGATTTCTTCATAATAACTTTTAAGGAATAAATTGTTTCTAAATAACTACTCAACCACCCAGTGCGCAATTATTTTCGTCAGTTTCCCAAGACAGAAAAAATTCCGCAACACTTTTAAGAATGGAATTTTTTTTCAAAGTATCAACATAGTGGTGTCAGGAACGAAATTTAATCTAATAAATTCTGCTGAAAGAGTTGTAGTGCTTTATTTTGTTAAGTATAATAGCAAAATTCATTTGATTTTTAACGTTTGCCGTTTCCAATTTCAGTTTTGCAGTAAACAACTGACTAGTGGTGTCACTTTGTCGCCGATAATAAAAATTACCGTGCGTAACAGAAATATATTTAAGTATCGAGTACTGTTAACACGCGATGTACTCGCATCTTGGCACGATCTGCCATATCTAGCACCCATACTATTTGTATGCAAGATGCTTTGCATCATCGCTCAAGATGCGAAGATGCATGATGCAGCCCTACTTAAATTTCGTCAGTTCTTTTATCGATATTTTTTGTGACGTGCTCTTTCGTGCCGGCAGTTTAAGCACGAGCACAAATGAAACATGCACTCAATTTCATTTACTCACCGTCCGTGCCCATCTTTACGATATACAAAAATGGTCGTTTGAAAGCAAAATAAATAAATAATAAAAAAAACCAACGGTGCATTGCGTATAATTATTAAGTATAAATTTACTACTTAATTGCGTCGGAACCTCAAAAACATTGTAAAAATCCTCGCAATAGATGGTTATAATGAAATGAAGGATTGTTTAATGAGTTGATTTGGCTAAAATATTATTTTTGTTAACACTGAGTAATAATATATTTTAGCACATAGCTCGTGTTTAACCGAGTATAATAATAACAATAATAATTAATAATTTTTCCTACACACAAATTTGATTGCTTAAAACTTTTCGAGGCTTAATTAAAAGTCCGAACTATCTAAAAGAATAATATTATGTCATCTCAGCTTTTGATTAGTTCCTATTACTTTTTGCATTTGCAGGCTCATTTAATTTAAGGTTTGATTCATCCAAAAGCGACCATATGGAATTCTAATCATCAACTGATCCGCTGACCACATAAGCTAGCGGTCCATTTACTCAACTTAGTGTTGCTTTAGTCGTTTTTCAATGCGCTTCTTTAAATCCATTTTGATAAGCTTCCAGGTGAGAGGGATCATCAAGCGCGGATCTTGCATTATCTTGAAAAGCTTAATCATTGCCCAGTTAGTCCAGTCGTTTACCAAGTAGATATAAATCTTTGATCTGGCCCAAATGCTTAAATTTTTGCATTCAATTTTTTCATTTTCGTGCAATTGTGATTCTAAGTTTAATGCCCGTTTTGCTTGCTCTCGTGTCTCGTACAGCAAGTATAAACTATTATTATCTGTTTTCACGGATCTAATCATACCAACTTTGGCAAAAAACCTAAACATCTTCTTGCGCAGCTTCGGTGGAACGTTTTCAACGCGTACCCAGGGAACGTTGGTTTCACGATTGATGATACGGTACTTTGAAGATGGTCGACCCATCAAAATAGGTTTGGTATTGGGCTCCTTGTCGCGTGCGTACTCCATGAGAAAGACTCCGTCAGTCCTTTCGCCCAAATGGGGAGGCATAAAGGTAAGGTCTTTAACGCTCATTTTGTTTTTTGGCATTATGCACAAAACAATTAGCAAATATCGAATGAAAAATTATTTTGGATAGAATTTTTCTACTTGCTGATTTGCCAACAAACTGAGTTAGTTATTCTAACTATTTAAGTTAAAGTGAATAACGAGTAAATGCCTGCTTTTCGCTATAGACAAGTCTCTCATGTAACATATTATTTGAACAGTTATAACCACAGCTTAAAACATTATGAAAATCATGTATAGTTGTTCCAAGGAATTACAAAAAGAACCAGTCCTGACTGATTTGTAAGCTGTATCTGCATGAGAATGCAGCAAAATACTTGTATCAAATACATATGTATATACCTATATCGATCTGTCATATTTCAAAGCTCGCACACGCATCTGGCCATGAACAACCTAAATGCACCAAACCATATTGCAACACAACTCATATTATTCTTTTAAGGGTCGGAGACTTCTTCGTTCTGTGCGTCAAAAACTTCAGGACACATCTACTTTAATACCCGCTGGGTACTGACTTCCCTCGGCAGAAGAGTGGCTCAGCTCATCGGGCGGTCGGTCAGATGGCCCAACAGTTGCCAGTTATAACATATTTCGAATGTTGATATGAACTGGCCCCAATAGTAATGGACACTAACACACACACACCCACGCGCAAAAAACTTGTGGCAAGCTGGGTCATCGGGGCTTAGTGCCAGATAAGAAGGTGGCAACTTTCATGTTACGCTGCATTTTGTAAAAACAACGAGTTTATAAAAAGTCTGAACACAAAAACATGCATACACATGTGGGCGTACTGTTATGCAATGCATTGTTATGTGCAGCTCGAAAGTATGCAACGGAAACTGGTATTTTCGCACCGTATGCTGACGTCAGCGCTCTGTAGAAATTGAATTCAACGTGCGCCAGTTGCAATTTTAGTACCGTTTCCAATTACAACTCAAACAACAACAACAACACATCAGTCAAAGTTCCAAATCGAATTCAAGCGTGAACTCGAATTTAGTTCGGTGCCTCAAATGTTAAGAACTGTGCGTCTTTCAGTTGGCGTGTTGTTTATTTAGGTCGCTGCTGTCAAGTCGAAACATTTTCCCTTTCAACTTATCAAAGGTCGAAACTAGTTACGTGCATCGAAATGCAAGAAAGTTGGTAAACGAAATTTTATACATTTCTGATAAGTGGCTAAGTATGATTTCAGCAAAGATTTCGGTCAACACAAAGTCAGTCGAGTTTAAAGCAGATTGAAGCCAAACTTTTATTCACTATAATTCCTTCAAGAAACAAGTTCAATTCCATCTTAGCATCAAAAACTAAGTAAGAAGGCTTTAATCATAATGCCTTGTAGCCTAAACTATACACGAATAGTATGTTTATGTTTTTTTGTTTAACTACTTTGTAATCTTATCTTATTTATTGACATTTATTTGATGATTAATCATCGTGTTGCTACAACACGTTTCAAGCCAGCTCAAGTACAGCATCATCAAAGCCAACTTCCATTTCATTTTCATCTCAACTTTCATCCTCATCGTCCTTTTTATTGCTCAGCAACCGGCTCACCATATTTATTATTAAATGCCGTCTACGTTTTTATCACCTGAATGCCCAATTACTTGATTTTGAATTTCATCATAACGATTTGAATAAAATAATTTGCCATTGGCGAAGACATGATAAAAAGCAATTTGAATTTTTAATATTTTATTTCGACTTTGGCAATAACCAAGAATACTGCCGCAATGCAATAAATAATTAAATGTCTGCTGCTCAGCGTCGGAAGTTAGACAAGAGACAAGCATTCCCTTCAGCAAAGTATCTGTGATGGTTTATGCCACAATTCACCAGAAATACAGTCAAATATTTTTGCATTGTACCGGTTCAACGCTTTATCAATTAAAAATTGATTATCAATTAAAAAAATAAAAAAAAAATTTTAATTAAAAAAAAAAAAATGATGACATTACAGCTGTTAAAAGGGTATTTTTATCTTCGACATGCCTGGAGAAATTGTTATTCTTTCGCTTGCCTTTTGGCATTTTTCAACGGCTTAGAGTCCTTAGTGCCAGTTGCGTTTGGTGGCCACACTATTGTCAGCCAATTCACAAGAGTTTGTCAATACCCAATTATTTTTTTTTTTACCAAGAGAAAAATATTAAGCAACTGGCAATAGCTTACGCGCTTCCCATTTAACGTGGATTAAATCAACCATATAACCTTATATAATATAAAATATATAGAGATAGATAATTGCTTAGATTCACGAAAATATTAAGCTCCATGAAAAAACCTTTCTGGCTCGTTCAAATTCATAGGCTGAGGATATATTTGTGACTCGGCGCAAATATTTGACTTATGATGTCAGCTAAGTTGATGCCAAGTGGCAATTTGGCAGATTGCACATTGTATTATTGCTGTAAGCAGAGTCAACAACAAAAGTGGCAAACAACAATGAAATAACAACAACAACAAAAAAGCTAAGCCCTGTGCAGTACTAATCTTGGCCCCAGTTGGCAAATCAACGAGCAACGCCAAATTCCAGAACTAATTAAAATTCATAATTAGTTGTCAACAGAACGAGGTCAACACAACACAACACAACACAACACAACACCTAATCCCGGTATGATGTCCGGATGCCAAATTGCCCGAGCAGCCAAAGGCGACACAGGGACGACAATTAGATGCGAGAAAGAGAGAAATACGACGATGAATGAACGTCAAATCTCATTTAAATCTTGATTTTGTTTTGCTCCCAGCGAGCTAACTTAACAAATGATGTTACCAACGTTACATGGGGCGGATGTGTAATAAAAACAAGGTTTAGCTGCTAGATTAAAAGGTGATTTCCAGTTAAACATACTTGTTGGAAGTTGAGCACAGATTCATTTTATGTCACAATTAATCATGTAAGCTAAGCTCTCAACTTTTATTTTATCGTTTTAATGCGCTTAGCTGATGATCGACTGACAAACCCAAAAAAGTATGCTAAGCTTTTTGCAAAGGATCAAATTTGGCATTAACTCGATGCCTAAGCTCGGTAAAATGTGGAAACCCATTCTTTAAAATGATTTTAAACTTATTATTAATATATATGTAAACATTTCTCATGTTTTCCGCACATATATTTAAACAGTAAAGAAAATTTGTTCCTAAAAAATTTTTAAAACTGAATTTTGTTAATTGTTTGAATCTAAGATTGAAAAGGTTCCCGTGTTTGCTATACCATGGTGCTATTAATGCATATATATAGTATATAGGAACAACAAGAATAACAAAAGCTGCACCTTCTATAAAGTCTTGACCTTGCTGTCAAATGGATAATCAATGCAAAATCAAAAGCCACACACATGTGGTGTGCTCATATAGGGTATATACATACATATACCCGATTGTATGTGAGTGTATTTGTGACAAAAAAAAAAAAAAAATAACAAAGAGTGCCAGCTACTATTTGACGCATAACCTTTTGAGCTTGGCATTGAAAATTTGGCACCATCGCCGTAGTTTTTATGGTATAAAAATAGCCGGGCCAAAAAATGTTGTGTTAGCCGGGATGTTGCTGTTGTTCTTGATTGTTTTGTGGTAGTGAGGGAGGGCTTACGGTGGGAGGTTTAAGAACTAATTGCCCTTTGTTTTGTTGCATGAAACCGCCCATGCCCATCAGTTTGCAGTTGTTGAACGAGTTTGGTTTGGCTGTAGTGTGAGTGTGTGTGTGTGTTGTTTTTATATTATGAAAGCATCAACAAACAAGTCGACAAGTCAGCCACATTGGCAGCCATAGCTAAACAAAGGGCAGGATGACATCAACTGCAACCACTTACAACAAACCCAAACCCACCACTCATCATCCACCACACTTTGGCTGCAGTGTGACAGTTGAGTTAACCTTAAATGCACCGTTCCGGACTCGTCATAGTCATCGTCATCGTCATTATCATCATCATTACCAGCAGATGGAAGAGGGTTAAAATGCAACTAGCTCTGTACTTATTGTTCTCAACTGAATGCAATTGTTGCTTTCTCTGTCTGCGTGCATAAATCATACAAAAAATTGAAAGGCCACACAACAAGAAAACTCTTTTTGACATGCATAGAAAAGGACATCAGCTGCTACTGCTATTATATGATCATAAAATGCATAATTTGGCTAAAGTTTGAACAGCTTCAAAGTTCCAAACTAAAAGTGCAAGCGAAAAATTCACAAAAGCAATTTAATTGGCTAAATGGGGTTTAAGCTATGATATATGTATGAACTATATTTGTTTAAACTCTTAGGCAAGCTTATCGATGCACTTTTGCAATGTTTAATGTTGATTTTATTTTTTAAACAAAGCTAAAAATTTCATGGCCAAAGAATAGTTTAACTTAACAATTAAATGAATATTGCCATTTCCAAATAATACAAATATTCTTGCGTGATAACAAGACATTAGGACCAAAACTCTTGAGGTTGAGGGCTCAGTTTACTTGATTGTTGTTAAGGCAAGTTTTGAAATATCCTCTGCAAAAATACTAAATACTATTATGTATAAACATCAGAAGCGCTACATCAGTGGTCCGTTCCACACAGTAGTAACTTACAAGTTTCAAAACAAAATAGAATTTAAAGTTTCATTAATTTGGCAATTAATATAATAAAGCTTGTCATGTAGTTTCAAGCTTACATTCATATAATATTTATATATGGTATTTAGTTGAGCTAAACTTTTAATTTAGCTTGTTCAACTGTTCAAACTTGGCCAATTCATTTGCCAAGGTTGGCAAACATTTACAACTAACTTTAACAGCCCTAGAAAACAAAAAAGAGAGTGAAAAGAGAAAAAACTAAACGTCATTAAAGTTTAACTGATTGCTCTCCGTATAGTTTATACGATTCTTTCAACGTCCTTTGTCCACTTGGGTGCGGCCCAGGTCGTTTGTTCACTAATTAATTGTGTGGCAGCAACTCTCGAACTGTTCCAAGACATTCAGCAAAAGCTGGCAAAATTCAATAATTCGTTTAGATTTTTCAAAAAAATTCGAAAAAAAAAACTTTTTAATTGAAAGTCAACGCATTCTCCATTAGATGAACGAATGCATGCAACGTTTCAGTTAAGAAACTGCACAATTATAGTGCAACGTCAGTTGCCCCACGAAGTCACCGCCCACACTGGCAAACGACAACAAGCAAAAGGACCGAAACGACTCAAGGATTTATACGTAATTTGCATGCAAATCGAGTTTGCTTGGAGTAAAAGAAGCAGCAGCAGCAGCCGCAACCAGATTCAATCTAAGTTATGGCGGGTTACGTTTTAAAATTTATTTAGATTGACTTAGACTTAGGTGAGTTGGTTGCTTAGTCGAGATTTATCAGCCAACAAGAAGAGGCAACAAGAAAAAACAGGACTTAAGCCCACAAAGCCACAAGACGCCAATTGGCCAAAGCGATGTCATTAAATCTGAGTTCATATTATGGCAATTTATAGAGCGAAAGCAAGCTGACAATTTTAAAGGGAGCCAAAAGTCATCTAAACATTGTTTATGATTTTGTTTAACCGCAAATTGTTTTCTCTGTTCCGGTTAATGGTTAACTTACTTTGAGCGCAATAAATTTGCAATCTTAAAAATACCAAGGTATTAAATAAAATAAGTAAAAACTTAAAAGAAATCCGCAATATTTTTTCATTCATAAAACAATAATCAAAATTTATTTACGACGAAATTGTTTTTTTTCCGCAACCTCAGACCCGTAAGACACGGGATATAAATAAATTAAGCGACTTTTGACTTAGTTTATGAATTTTATCGGTTTTAGGTCAGTGTTTAATATTTATTTATATTTATGGGCAACAAATCACACAAGGATCAGGCACAAATTTCATTAGGATAAGTGTTCAGCCTTCGAATTAAATATGTATTTAGAAGTTGGTTGAACTTTTGTATGAAAGGTCCTTGTTGACCAATTGATTTAAATAATTGATAACCGGCATTTGAATCGATGTAGCTTATGTAAATGTTGTTTTGGTTTTTTTCTAATTTTGTATAATTGCGCAATTCGGGGAATTATACCAAGCAAGATGAATGACTCCCCCCAGGCGATTGAATATAATAGAAAAATTCATACTATAAATACTTAAAAATAAGCTTCGTGTTAAGGCAATTGGCCAACTCGTTGAACTGGGTCAAGTCCTGCGGGGGGGTGATGCCAAAACTTTCAAACGGTTTATTAATTATGAACGAAGTTGGAAGGGTAAACATTGCGGCAAACGTTTCGAGCTGCCAGCTCAACACGGCGTATGAGCAACAATTAGGGGATTTCTATGGAATTTGTGATCGATTTGATACGGTTTTTTTTTTGCTTTTGCTTTTGCTTTCAGCTTGTTATGTAAAGTAGCAAGCATGTGAGGGAGAGAGAGAGAGTGGGGGAGGTTGGTATTACAGTAATGTAATTTTTGGTTTAGCTTACCTTGGGTGAAAAATAATAAATTGAACGATGACAGCGCTAGCACGGAGCTGGATGTGGAAGACATGCTTCCATATTACACTTTACATAAGCGTCCGTGCACCGAGCCGCTTTGTTGTTGTTTCTTGTTTGCCGGCAGCTAAAGTCACTAAGAAAAAAATCAAAAAAAAAAAAAAAACAAGTTAAGCAAATGGTAACTCGTGACAACAATGCGAATGAGTGGAGGCGCCAAAAGGCTCTGCCGCAGGGCTAGGCGCGATGCTTTGTTGTTATTGTTGTTGTTGTAGTTGTTGTCGCCTGAATGGTGCCCCTCTTTTTGACGTAACTTCCACTTCGTCACTGGGGCGGTTTTAATGTTTAATGCAAACACACGAAACACAATCAACACTCCAACAAAATAAAAAGCGAAACGTCATCAAATCTCTTAAACAAATCTACAAACAAAATAACACAAACAAAATAAGGATACAACAATAAATGATGGTCTCGAGAAGATAGCAATACGTTGAGTCTATTTTACCCTATGCACTTTGTTTGTTGTTCTTGTTGATAGTAGATTGTCGTTGCTATTAATATTAATGCTGTTTTCTTAGTTGTTGCTATTGCTTTGTTTTTGTTTGTTTTTTTTTTTTTTTTATTTTTTTATTATTATTATTGTTTTTGTGATTGCGCGGCACGGGCGTCCGTTGCGTTCGAGTTACTTTACTCGACTGAACTGGTGCTTAGCTTCGTGGTTACGACTTCAGCTTCGGCTTAGACCCATCGCCAAAATGCGAATGTGTTTGTTATACACGTGTGCGTGCGTGTGACAGTTTGGTGTTGCTGCCAAAGTCCTTTTCTGGCCCCGCTCTCTCCATATTGACATTTACGCGCATGCTGCTGGATGATTTTGGGTGGCCCAGCAAGGTGCCAAAGGTAGAGCTAAATTGTTGGTCAAAACAAAGCTGCTGCTGCCGCTGCCGCTGCTTTTATTGTAGCTTTCTTTGTTGTTGTTGTTGTCGTCAAAAATCGCAAAAGCATCGCGTGCTCGATCTGAGCATTGATTGCAATTTTTAAACTTCAAGCGTATACTTTATGGCTATTGACGTTTTTCTCTGACGTAGCTTCAAAAAACAAAGGAATGAAATGATAAAAATCGTTGAGAAAACGTTATGATTTTTACCACATTTTTATATATTTAAAACTATAGATTTGTGTTATGCAAAAACTGGATCTTTTAAATCAAGACGCTTTGAAATTGTAAAAGTTTAACGTATTTCCGAATTCGTTTAAAAAATATTTATATATATTTTATTATTTTCAAACAATTTGCATTTGGAAAAGTTAAATAAGTAAGTTAAGTTAATCAACTTTATGTCAAGTCAATGTATTATGACATACATTTTATGTTCTTTTAAAAATCTGGAAAAGGTTAATAAATGGGTTGTTTGCTCAACACTTTGTTGACTTTGCACGCCAATGCCAAAATAGACTGACATTTAAATCTAATAACAAGATGCATGCTACGTGAACAAAAAACAAATACACTCAGTTAAAAAGTGTATAATTTAACAATTTTTAGTTTTTGAGCTTTTGATTATTTTCCCGTGCATGTGATCTTGATTGGCGCTACTTTTTTTTGTGCTCAGTGTACATACTTTTGTCTAGTTTAGTTAACCGCACAGTTGCACGCATTTTGTTGCGCTTTTGCTTAACTCATATGTTGCTATAATTATTTTTCCCAGTTAACGCCAATCGCACCTAAAATATTAAAGGAAATTGTGAAAAAAAATTATTTTTTTTTATTTTTAAGCTGGACTTACGCATTTAATCAGAGCCACTCACACGAAGCCAATTCGTATCAGATAAGGGTAACATTCCGTTTGGTCCATTGGGCAAAGTTACAGTTGCCATCATCTGTTCCTCCCGCTACGCTGATGGCAATACTGTCCATGGCAACACGTATCCACATTGTAGTGTACGGCCAATAGAACTTATTGAGTAAACAAGTTGATATTTTGATTAGTTGATATTCTTTTAATAATATAATTGTGTAGTAAACAAAATTAATGATGTACTTGCTGATCTGTTTCCCCGCCCATACCTTTTTATCAGTTTCAGGGCAGTTATTTTCGGAATCATTCTTAATAGCGTATTCGCTACTTGACTGCACCATCATTTCATAAATTGATACACATCGCGTTCATAAGTTCGCTTATTTATAAACGTCGCGCATTTATCCTATTGGAAATTTATTGGTTAGCTGTTTGCCACTGAGCGATGGGTAGATCTTGCAGCATGCATCGGGGAAGATTAACAGACTGGCATACCACTAAATCAACAGGTTATGCGACTTTGTTATCAACTTTCAATTAATGTTGGTTGTTAACTTAACACGTACATACGCGGTAGCTGAGTAACGTTAACCAATTCTGCTCAAGTTATTTTGCGTTTATCTTTATGGGTCAGCCCTGGTCCCTGTGGTCTTGACGATGCCGCTGCTGGCACCATATTCAAAGTTCGTTGAGCTCTGTCGCTTTTGCGTATATGCGTGTATTAATAGTAATGGCAATATGCCTATCCTTTGCTGGGCGGTCAGTTAAATTGTTTTCGAACTGCATATTTAAGCTGTTGTTTTAGGTTTGTCTACAATTTACCTATTGAAGTTTTTAACTTCTGATGCAGTAGCAACTATCAAAACAAAACATCTGTATCGACTTACCTCCACAACATATGGAAGGTTCTCAGTGGCCAATCATGGGAAACATATGAAGAGGTTACGTCGTGCACACTTAGTATCGATAGATAAGGCAACTCAAAAAAAGCGCACAATACATCATAACAAGTTCATTATACTAAGATTTGAATTCAATAATACAAGAATATGCTACAAATCACGATTAAGTTCAATAAACTCCTACTGAAATTATTAATCTATTTTGATTTATATATATATAATTTCTGTTGCAATGAATGACGTAGGAAAAATCACCGAAGCGATAGGTAACCTGCCATCGGCATAGATTGTGGGCTCGATAAATCTAGTAGGCAACACGTGCAAAAGTGTAAAGTTGGAATAATTGCGATTCTTTTAAAAACATTTTGTATGAACGGATTATAATGAGTACAAGTAGCAATAAAATTCAGTATCTTGTGGCAGATACAACAGCGTTTTTAAACGCTGTTCCACTAAACGTAAGTGCTCATAATTTCATGTTTTTAAAAAGTAAAACTGTATACATGGTAAATGTTTTTCTTGTTGACAGGAATATGCTGAGAATGTGCTCACCGTGCCAGAGGTGATTGCCGAGGTGCGCAACAAACGTCAAATACGTCGACTCTGTGTGCTGCCATTTGATTTGCAGGTGCGTGAGCCACGTCCCGAAAGCGTTAAACATTGCGTAGAGTTTGCAAAAAAGACAGGCGACTATGCGAGTTTATCGGGCATTGATTTGAAGGTAATTTCGCTCACGTATGAGCTCGAGGCAGACACAGTTGGCACCGAGCACCTACGCAATGAGCCGGTCGTCTCACAGGTGATTGCGTCCAAGGAAAAGCCCGAAGAGATGCAGGATGTAAATAATAAACGTCTCGTCGGCTGGTACATGCCTGAGGGCAATGAAGAGGAGGACAATGAAGATGAATATGAGGAAGAAGAAGATGATGAAGAAAAAGAAGAAGAAGATGATAACGAGCAGCAGTTGGATAAGAACAGCGACAATGTTGATCACATTAAAGCAGCCATTGAAGCAAATCTGCAGGGAACAAAAATACAACCAACAGATAATAAAACAAATATTGACAATGAAGAAGAAGAAGACGACGAAGATGATCTAACGCAAGAGGAGCTGGACAAATTGTTTGAGAAACTCAAATGCGCTCCATCTGCCGATGAAGAGCAAGCAACATGTGATCTTTTGGTTGCAGAGTCTCAAGACGAAGACGACGACGAAGAGGAGCAGCAAACACAACAATTCAACGAACAAAAAGATATTAACGACGACGAGGACGTTGGCGACGATGGCTGGATCACACACTCAAACATCAAGAAAGCCAAAAAGGCGCTTGAGGGTAAAGTGGAAACGGACACTGTGCCGCCAGTTGCCTGCATGACGACAGATTATGCACTGCAGAATGTGCTGAAGCAGCTGAATCTACAGCTCGCCGCTCTGAATGGTCGAATAATCAAGCAGCTGCGCACCTACATATTGCGTTGTTATGGCTGCTTCAAAACAACCAGCATCATGACAAAAGTGTTTTGCCCCAATTGTGGCAATAAGACGTTAAAGCGTGTGGCCGTTAGTCTGGACGAGAACGGCAAACAGGTGATGCACATAAACACGAGACGCCCACTGAGTACCAAATACAAGAATCAAAGCTTGCCACGCTTCCAAGGCGGCAAACATTCGCGCAATCCAATTCTGTTTGAGGATCAGCCTATGCCACGACAGATGCCGTCACGTGTGGCCAAAACAAAAACAAATGCCCTTAATGATGATTACATTGCCGGCTTCTCACCGTTTGTGATGCGCGACGTTGATTCCAAGTCGGCGATGCTGCGCTCCAAAGGCAATCTAAAAGAATGGGCGCGCAACAACAATTTCGAGGAGGATCGCCGACGCAAGAACTATAATCGCTTGTACAAGTAGTTTAGCTGGTACATGCTACCTGTATATTATTATATAAAAAACAAGAAATAAAAAAAACATTAACTTAAAAAACGTATTTTAGATATAACTTTTTAGTCTCTAATTTAAAACAAAATAAACTAGGTTTGTTAACAGGATTTTAAACAAGTTTTAGTAATTATAACTGAAGACACAACTCGTTGCCTGGATATTCAGGTAAATTAAGCTCGTACTTGCGCTGCAGAGCTGGCGGCACAAAGCGTCCGCCCAAATAATGATGTTTACCTTTAAAGTGTTTGGCGCATAGTTTGGGAGCCGTTAGGGAGATGAGCAGCGTTGGCTCCAGATCGCATTCGTTGAGCTTACCCTTTTCTACATCCCAGCCACTAGGTATGTCCACACTATAAAATCACAATTAACGGATAAGAAGAGTGCAGATAGCTGACAGCATTGATAAATACCTAGCAATGGGCAAATGGGTTTGCTGCATAAGCTCCACGACGGGCACAAAGTCGGCGCGCACTGGTGGCTTAAAGCTAAAGCCAAAGAGGGCATCGACAATTAAATCGTAACTATTGGCAGACTTTTCTACGCTGGGACACTTGACAACGCTGCAGATTTCCATGCGCTCACACTGATGCATCAGGTTTTCGTATAGTAGCTTTGGTGTTGGCTTCGGATAATAAATTGTTGGTGTGTAACCCATCAGGGCTAAATGCCGGGCACAGACTAGGCCGTCGCCACCGTTATTGCCAGGCCCGCAGCAAATGAGAACACGCCTAAAGCGATCGGCTGGAAAGCATTTGGCTATGGCATGTGCACAGCTTAGACCGGCTAGTTCCATTAATTGATCCACGCTAAATTTGTACTCGTTGAAGAGCTCCAGGTCAACATTAATGGCCTCTTGTTGATTTAAGAATTTGAGCATGTTTTTGCTGCTGCTTCTGCTATTGCTGCAATGACAAAACTCCTTACGTTGTATTTTTTGTGGAATTTGTTTTGGTTTAGCGGCGTTTGTCAAAACGCAGTTAAATCGTTTTTGCTGTTGCCCAAATGCCAATCGGCAAATCTTGATAACTTGTCTCTGCATTTGCCACATAAACTTTTTCTAACCTACTGCTCTAAATTATATGTTTAAAATTTTTTAAAACGCGCAGCCAACATGTCAAATTGTTTTACTTGTTGAAAAAATTAAACAATTGGCTTATTTCCTTACAATTATCAGTTGAAATGTATCGATAATTGAATGCTGTTGCGTAGTGTATCCCATCACTCGGTAAAGCCGCGACTTTTTGAATATGTTTATTTTGTGACTGGGCGTGTTCAAAGTTTGCAGTACAAAAGATTTGATCTTGGTTAGCAGAAATATTTAAAAATATTTTATTTGATGGAATTCTCATAGAAGTGTTGTTGCTAGCTTATGTTCTAAATTGAGAATGTTCTCATGTGGTCTTTATGAATAAACAATACAAACATTTTGAAACAGTTCTTAAATCTATGAAATATATTATTAAAATAGGGTTACATGTAAGCTGTCGGGCCTTAGAATGTGTCAATATGCAGACGCTCATGCCGCATTTGAGAGGCATGCGTGCCAAATCTCTTTTGACAATATCCGCACTGGAATCGTCGCTGCCCCTCGTGCACGACTCGCACATGCCGGCTGATTGCGCTCTTGTGACGAAAGAGTTGTGGACATTGCTGGCACTTGAACTTCTCCCAACTAGGATTGTGAATACGAAGATGGGTGAGAAGTTCGGTGCGTGTCACTTTCGCGACACCGCAATGCTCGCAAATGTGCGGCTTCTTCTTTGCATGTCGCTTCAAATGCTCGCCGAGTGCATTTTTCGTACTATATCGGCGATTGCACTGCTCACAAATATGTTCCAGCTCTTCGCTAAGCGCCGCTCGTGTTGCTGTTGTTGTTGCAGCCGCAACAGCCGGATGTACATTACGAACATGCGATCGAAGTTGTTCATATCGTGTGAAGGCCTTATCACAGTTGCGGCATAGAAACGGTTTGGGGTGACCCTCGTGAACGCTTCTTATATGCGCCTCCAGATAAGGCAGCTTGTACACCTGCTTGCCGCACTGTTCGCAAGCAAGCATCTTTCGCTTGCTGGCCGCTGCTGCATCATCATCATCATTTTCGGCTTTAAGTGTATCACTGTCATCACCGCTTGTGCCGGCTGCATCGGCATCGCCAACGCCAAGGCCACCGCTCTCGGCGTTTACGTTGACGTCTGCAAAGACATAGTCAGCGTTGGTGTCAGCATCGTAATCTGGGCGATGCTGTATTTCGTCTTCCACTTCAACTTTCACGTGCGGCAACTGCAAAAATGCTAGCTTAGCCCTAACAAAAAAACAAGCTGACTCAACTCTACAAATTTGTAAATACCAACCGGGTTATTGTCATAAGCGTTAGCGTCAACAGCAGCTTCAGCTAGTTCCGACTGACCAACGGCAAGGTTTATGGTTAGGCGCATTAGCATCTCGTTGCTCTGCTCGGCAACGGTGCAAAGTTGCTGGAAGTATTCGACGGCATTGTAGCATAATGCACATATGCTCTGCGGAAATGTGTCTGGTTGCTGAAACACGTCAATGGCAAAAAACTGATTCAACAATTTTGCCAAATGGGGCACCGCTTTAGGTGTGTAACTGGATTTATTGCGGTGTGAGTGCTGCTGATGCTGTTCGTTAATCTGGCGCAGATGGCGCAGGCAAATGCGACATAATTGTGAAATATTAGCAAAAGTTAACATAATATCACGAACAATTCCCACTTAACCGCACCAAACGCACAGCAGATAAGAAATTGGTGTGACCATTTTGATCTACAAAAAAATACAGCGACCTTGTCCACTGACAAAAAATAAAAAATTATTTATATAATAATTATTTAATAGCAATATGGATTTTGGATTTTTTTTTTTTTTTTTTGTAAAGCGCTTTTAAACAGATGACGAACTTTTAAACTCTAAACTATCGGATTAATTTCGAATTATATTTTGTTTTTTCTTTTTTTAAATCGATTAATCGATATGCTTATAATGTTGAAATATCCATTCGGTGGCTGTTTTTGCCCGCTCCCCGTTTGCGGTCACACTCACAGTTGTATTCTGCGTTTTCAGTATCGCACATTGCCAAAAGTGTATTCAACTTATTTGACTGCAGCCTGCAGCATATTTGCAATATTTACCCACATAATTTGATATCGACGCTATGGCACTAAATCCACAATACGAGGACATCGGCAAGGGTTTCGTCCAGCAATATTATGGCATCTTTGACGACCCGGCGAATCGCGCTAACGTGGTTAACTTCTACAGCGTAAGTAGTTGCCAAATCTTTCGGCTGTGTTGTCATCCTCATCCACAAACTCTGCCTTTAGGCCACATACTCAAGCACACATTGACCTACATGCACATTAGTATGTACATATATATGCTGGTTTACGACAAACAAGGGCTATTTCATCGTTGTTGTTGTTCGTCATCTGTGCGCGCGTCGCGCCCTTGACAACTGTCCAGTAACAGAATTTTTGCATGGAGTTGGTGCAACAAAAAGAGCGCGCAGTTTGCATTTGTTATTTTACGCGCTAAAACAGAGTTGATCAAGCACATAAGCATGTTAATATATGCAAACGCACACACACACAGACGTTAAGTAAAAATCAATCGAGCTAAATAGTTTTTAAAACAAATAATTAATTTTTACAAATTGACTTTATTTTGCAAGTGTTTTTGTGGTTTAATTTTTACTCAATAAATTTTGCATAATTAGAGAACATCCATAAACTTCTCGAAAATTTCTGTGATGACACAGACACATGCTCATTCATTTATACATACATATGTATGTACATAAAAGTCATGCATATGTGTATAGATTTCACAATTTGTGTATTTTTGCACAGGCACTAAACGAATTTAGTTTGTTTGATTCAATTTTATTTATACACAGGCAACAGACAGCTTCATGACCTTCGAGGGCCATCAAATACAAGGAGCGCCAAAAATCCTTGAAAAAGTTCAGGTAAGCTTGTTAATAATATCCCGATTTATTTGCCCAAAATGATTACGAACATTTGCAGAGTCTGACTTTCCAAAAGATCTCTCGTGCTATCACCACAGTTGACTCGCAACCCACATTCGATGGCGGCGTCCTGATAAATGTGCTGGGACGTGTTCAGGTGAGACTTATGAATATCAAACTATTTTATGTATATTTTAGTATAGATTAGTGTTTAGTTCAACCTAGTTATATGTAGTATAGTACTCTAAACGTTTGTTAGCATTTATACTTAGATATAAATATTTTTGTATTTGTATTGTATTTCGATAATTCATGCAGACCGATGAGGATCAGCCGCATGCGTATATTCAAACCTTTGTACTCAAGCCAGTGGGCGTAAGCTTCTTTGTGCAGCACGATATCTTTAGGCTTGCGCTGCACGATGTGTAGCCAGCCACAAGCAATTTTGGCAGAAACAACACCAACAACAACAATCAAAACACTCAACAATGGGCCGCTACTGGTCAGGCAAAGTAAACAAAGCATTCTGTTGAAACTAACAAAAAAAAACAACTTCCACATTGACTTAATGAGTTAAATACTTACAAATTTTGTATAGTTATTGTTCTATTGAACTATGCCTAACAATACTACATGCGTTTTAGACTTAAATTTATGTACATACATAAAGATCACGTGCTTTCCGGCTTATTGCGATCCATGGTGTACAAATTACTACGACGCTCCGCATTTGTGAACTGTTAAGGTTATTATGTTAATGTCTAAATAGCAAATGAAACTTATGCCTACATGTATTCAATATTGCATGCATTTCAATATCACTTTAAATACTATTTGCTTTGTTTTGTGTTTTTTGGACTGACCTTTCTGTTGTACCCATTACCTCTTGCAGTTGCTTTAGTTTTTATATACGTATTAGAAAATATTTCCTTTCGAAAACTTATATAGAAATAAAATATGATTTTAGCATATGGTTCTTAAACAATATTTCTTAATACAGTTTTCGCTTCCTTGTTTCTCTGTTCTTATCATGCCCAGTTTCTATATTTGTTCTGGTGATTTCGGGTTATCGAACAAACTTAAACTTTAGTTGACAATTCATAAAGTCAATAAACAAATTTAAACAGTTTAAGAAATCGGCTAGACGTTGGAGAAATCATAAAATTTGCACTTCTTAATGCAGTGCACTGTACTAGATAATCTGTTTTCAAGAGTTCTTATGAATTCTGTGTCATTCAACACTCGAAATGGAAGCTTACTTCTTTAGTTTCATTGCCTTTTGAGGTATCGAGCTCCCATTAACTTAAGTGCGATATCATTTAACATAAACAAATAGTGTGGCAGTCTGTCAATCAATACCTTGTTGGTTTAATCGAAAAGCTAACAGTACCTGCTCGTTCCAATTGAAAATAAAACGTTGCACAAATATTTAACTAAAAAGCAACTTAATATTGTTTAACGTCTGTGACCATATATCAGCTTCGGTGCAACGAAAAAAGATTTTATTTCAATTAATTTATGTTTGCTTAAGTTTTATCTTTCACATTTAACAAACGTATTTGCACGTAAATCGCACAAATATATTTAATCGTTTTACTTTTAAGATTTTGGATAATGTATTAATTGATTTTATTTTGAAATCCTTTTGCAGTGCGATGATGATCCTCCAATTGCCTTCTCTCAAGTTTTTGTGCTGAAAGCCAATGCTGGTACCTATTATGTTGCTCATGACATTTTCCGCCTTAACATACACAATTCTGCCTAAGAACATGTGCCACAATCAACAATAAAAAACAAACAACACCAACCAACATAAACAACCAACAAATACAATCACATGCAACAACATCCAAAGACAGACGAAGCCCGCGATCAACAAATAACAGAAAAGAAAAAAAAACCAACAAAAAACCAACCTGGAACAAAGACAAAAATTCTCACGTCCATCAAGCATGAAAATCATAACAAGCAACAACAACGGCAGCAGGCCAATAACTATTTAAATCTAACGACCATCACAATGTAACGATAAGAATTGGCGTCCAAGCTATTTTTGTGATTTCCATGTTGTCGGCTAATTGATGTTTGTGTTTCGGGCGGGGCTCAGCCTAATTCATACAATCACTTTTAATGCATGTTGCTGCAATGTTGCTTCGTTTATTGACACACAAAATAAAACAATACACTACGGCGCACAATATGTATACATATATTTTAAGCAACCAAAAAAACATAAAAAAAAAATAACAAAAAGCATGTTTGAGAAAGATAAAAAAGAACAAAAAGAAAAAAATAATAACTTTAAACAAATAAAGACGTTTTTTTGGAGAGAAAAAATTAATAAATACATATAAAAAACAAAAATAAATAATAAATGAAAAAGGAAATATGTTTGTGTGATAGTATTTTCATTAAGTATAAATATGAATTTAAATGCAAGCATGTGTGTTTTGGTCGTTAAGATCAATACTATTAGTTGATAGTTTATTTGTCGCGAAATGTAAAAATCGCATCAAAACCAAACAGCACACCATTAACAATTGACAGCGATGCCTTGATCAATGCCAAGTCCCGTGTGCGTGTCCGAAACGAGAATTCCCAGGCCTCTATAATGAAAACGCCACTTGTCACAAACAAGGCGCAGCCCAGCACACTGAAAAAGATGTCGATGCGTTTGTGAATTGGTGCACGCATCAAAACACCTAAAATTTTTATGGAAATTACTATATATATAGAGAGAGAGAGAGAGAAAGATGCATTTAATGTAGCTATAGGCTATTTACCTGCAAATACACCGATGACAACAATTATGAAGCCAGTAAATGTGCCTGTCACCATAAACGATGTCATTATATCCCGATCATTAAAACTGTAAAAGTGCAGCACAAGGCAAGCGATAGAAAATGCCTAAGGGAGGTAAGAACAAAGCCATTTAGAAACTTATCGTTTAAGAAATAATCAAAGATAGTCATAAGCTATAACTTTTTGACAGAATAATTGACTGACATCAAAAAGTTTATAGAAGAAAGCGCCAAAGTACCCATTGCGTTATATTGTATATTCTTGATCCGGTAAAATCGGCTCACTTTTTCACCACAATACAAAATACGGGTTTAGTACAAAAAAAAAAAAAAACGGTTTGGTATTTCATATTTTTAAAATGAAACTTTACACCTGACTTTTTTGCAAAGTTTCATTTAAATCTAAAGCGAATATCATATTATAGTAAATATATTATTTTTGGCCTGTCGGATATAGCATTTCTTTATAAACAAAAGTTTCACAAGCGTTTATTATTTGATCACTTTAAAAAAAAGAAGGGAAAAATATTTTTTTTACCAATTCCAAAAATTTAACCACATTAAGGCGTGCTTTTCGCTCGCCGTGCGACATTTTTCAAAAAGAAAGCAAAAAAACAAGCTTCAAGTTTATTCGGTGTATCCTAAAAAAAATCCTTTAAGAGCGCACGTGGAGTGAACTTGCTGGTTAGTTGATGCTATTATTTTCCGGCGGAGACGCGTTTTCGCGACCAATGTAGAACGAGCACTGAGCTGCCGTTGCAGCCCCAACGAATGTTATGCAAATTTTTTTGTGCACATTATGATTTATGTATGCTTTGCCCAGCAACAACAATGAGCGAAATTAATTAATTACACTCAAGAATCGGAGGAAAAGGCCATTTCATTTTGAAGAGCCATTTCATGCCGCCTGTTGTTTTCTTTAGCAAAATGTTGACAAAAAAAAAAAATTCTGACACAAATGTAAAACGGAGACAGAGACGGTGCTGAAGATTAAGATTACAGCGCCCTTTAGTTTAAGTAATACTGAATATATTCAACGATTCTGATTCTTTGTAGCGCACAGCATCTGAAACTAATTGAGTTGAGTTAAGTTTGTAACTGGAATTTGTGTATTTTCTTTTCTTTATTTTATTTTTTTTTTCGTTTATAATTTGTTGCTGCATAATTGAAGGTCTCTTAATGGAGCGAGACACAGCAAACAGCCATTTAAGAAGAAAACCTCGGCTATGCTCTACTTACATCTATTTGGGCTCAAAAGAAAATAAGTATAGTATATTTATAAAGCAAATTAGAATTTTTTACGAATAATATAATCAAGTTAAAAGCAATCTACACAAAGAAATAAACTTACTTTGAATGTGTTAAAGTATTTCACACAAATATTAAGTGAACTTTTTTCACAATTCAATATAATATTTCGATTCTCAAATTATCGTTTTAATTGCAAATTCGAAAACTTTTGTCAACCAACAGTTAAATATTTTTGATCTGTACTTTTGCCCCCAATAAAATATAAGATCGAAAAATTCGAAAGCCACCAAAAATTTAAAACAGGTAAAATATTTTTTAATTATATTTTGGATACACATTTTATTATAATTAAATCCAAAAAAACTTTAAATCTGGACTTTTTAATTTCTTAGCACACTTTTTGTGTTATTAAATATTAAAATTATAGATGGAAACATCAATTAAATATTTGGATGAAGTAAATAAAATTGTAAATACAAATTTGTTTTCCTTTGATTCAAATACTTTAATGCTACCGTTTTTTAATAACTAAAAATTCTCGTTTGAAATCAATGATTTTTCTTAGTGTAGAAATGTTGCGTTGTTGCTTTGTTACTTTTGTGAATATAATAATAATCCTGTTTGCAACTTAATTTTAATAAATATTTATTATTGGGTAGTTATTTATCTATATTTTCAAAGTTAATTTGATTATTGACTTGAAATAAAAACTAGTATAAGTATGAGTTTTTTTTAAAGAATTTATGCCTTTACGGATTAAAATGAAATCAAACGGTTTTCAGAAATATTTAAAAATCTGTATTTTTTTTTTAATAAAATAATTTACAAACTGTTTGCAACTGAGTTTAATTTTAGACTATCGATAAACTATATTTGTATCCAATTAGTATAGGATTTTGATAAAAATTTTCATAATATTGAAACAATATATAACTAGTCATGTCTGGACAAGTAACTTAAATAATTACGCGTATTTGTATAAATACATGCTCCGTATATTTAATTGTCAGAGAACCAATAGATAGTTTAGTATACATCTAGTATATACTGCATTCAATTAATATCAGTAAGTACAACTTTTAAACAAAGGACAGCGTTGAACCTTAACTAAATATTCTAACATAGTAACATAGAACTAGGAATGCAAGCGCATTACATATGTATTTTAATATTTCAAGTTGTTGCATGTGGGCTAATTTGAAAAATGATTTGCTTTTTGTTTTCAATCCACAGTAATTACTGCAATTTATTTAGCTTTTGTATTTTCATTTAATCGCTGCTCGTTTTGTGCCACAGCAAACACATTGAGTTAGCTTTCGATGAGCTAGTTTCTAGAAACTGTGAGATACGCTGTTTTCTAGTTAAGATTTGGAAGTTTGGATTATGCGATTAGTTTATGAAAGTCTCACATCAACTAGCTATAATTGAAATCTTGCTGGTTCTATGTCATTATAATTTACTGTTAAAAAAAAATTTTCAGTATGGTAAGAAAATTCTAGCACAAATAATAATGACATTTGAACGACATTTAATCAATTCTTAAATAGGTATGCGTGTTTGTATGTACATATACATATATTAATATATGCATACGAATTTATTACCTTCTGTTATGCATTCAGATTATATTCTGCTAAGCGGCTAGACCAGTTATTAGTATTCCAAACACACATATGTATTCTATATATGTACATACATTGAAGTAGCTCTAGCTGCAACTTTTGACAAAGATTGTTTTAATCGTTAAGCGAAACTCAGTGCATCAACACAATGTTACATCCCGAGCTAATCTCAATGGACAATGCAGTCTTCCGCTGCTATATGGGCTGGAGTGCGCTTTTAGTTTTAAAAATGTTTGCGATGAGCCTTATAACTGGCCTTTGGCGATTCATAACTTTGGTAAGTTTACTCGTTTTTGTTGTTATTATGTATGTGTTTTGATACTCTGACAACGAGGGTTAAGAGAGTATTGGGTTTGTGCAATGACCGTCGTGCTTCCATTCAGTCTGTGTGAACGCAATTTTCTCAATATCCGTTATGCGAGAGACTTAAATCGAAAAATCCTTACTGCTAGAGTTACCTAATTTTTTAAGCAGATAGCTACTGGCGTACCCCTAAAAAATTGAATCAAAATGTATACAGGCAGTATTACCCAAGATGTCCATCAAACTATCTTTGAACGTGGCGCCCTTCCCTGGGCGTTACAGTTTTTAATTCACTTGGCAGAACAAACAGCAGTCGGTTGCGTCCGATTTCAACGATTTTACTTGTTTGTTTTTTTTTTTTGGTGTTGTCAGTATGACTAGGCGGTTTCAATACCAAAGCTTATTACACACATACATGCATGTAAATGTTTATAGCAAAGACGCACACACATTCAGTTAGTGCTGTTGTCTATCAGCAAGAGAGAGCGAGCGCCCAGAGAGCTAAGCCAAAAGCCGGCATATAATATAAATTTACGCTGTGCTCACGCCAGTTGAAAACTTGCAACGCACAGAGTTGGTTCTAGAGCAGTGGCTGTGAAAATAAAACCAAATTAAATATAAACAATCATGAGTTTGGAACTTTTAACCCTAAATAATCCCGTGTTCAAGAGCTATACGTTCTGGAGCGGTGTGCTGGTCATTAAAATGCTCTCCATGGCTTTGCTCACTGCCATTCAGCGCTACAAGACTAAGGTAAGCATAAAGGGCACATAGACATAATGTTAAACACAGCTGGGTCAAAGTCCAGCCACCAGGTGAAAGCGGCCAGATAGTGTGAATGCATATTAATTTTATGACACTCTCTTGTTGCCTTCTAGACATTCGCCAATCAGGAGGACTTGATGTCACCAAAGCTAAAGGTTAAATTCGATGATCCCAATGTGGAACGTGTGCGTCGTGCCCATCGCAATGATCTGGAGAACATACTGCCATTCTTCATTATTGGCTTGCTCTACACTCTGACCAATCCCAGCGCCTTCCTGGCCATCAATCTATTCCGTGCCGTTGGCATCTCCCGCATTGCACACACCTTGGTCTATGCTGTTGTTGTAGTGCCTCAGCCGGCACGTGCCCTCGCCTTTTTTGTGGCGCTGCTGGCCACCGCCTACATGGCTCTCCAAGTGGTTTTTGCTGCTGCGTTCTAATTGTACGAGCTAATAATTTTTTATAATACATACTTAAATACATGTGTACATATTTTTTTTTTTTATGTAGTAAGTAAATGAAGACTGCAACTGCAGTTTGAGCACCGGTTTTTTGTAGCAAGCGGCTTAAGCCCTTCGATATTTCTGCACTTAAGATAATTCTTTAAATTTCCTTGCGCATAAATAAATATTTTTTACGTGTTCTTTGTGCAAATTTTGGTATTTAATTATAGCTCTTGATTGTTTGGTTTGTTATTGCAACACAATGTTTACAGTCGTGTCTGGATATAGTGAACTATTTTTAGCAAGGCCTGTTCACAATTCCGAGGTTGTTCACTATTTCAAGACTCGCATTTTTTGCTTAAAATACACATTCGTGTATGGAAATGCTAGATTTAAATTTAAAAAACGTAGACTGCCCATTTTTCACTATTAAGAGTACTCCATGTAAATGTTTGGGTGTTCACTATTTCGAGGTGTTCACTATTTAGTGTGTTCACTATATCCAGAATCGACTGTATACAAATTCTTATTGGAATTGCATAGCTTTCCAGCAAAACTTTCCTCAGCCCAATTGTTTTTGCATATTTCGATTTCAGTTGGAATTTAGCTCAAAAAATACCGTATTTTATCGATATAATCATGTGCACGTAGGAAATAAAGCAAAAAACTCGCTCTTTTCAACAGTTTTTTTAAAATAAGTTCAAAAGTGGCCATACGAATCGGTGCACATTTAAACAATATTTATTTAATGCTTCTTCGAATTAAAAACATCGCCTTAAACATCGTTGCTGGCAAATAATCGCACTTTTCTTGTTTACGCGATATGAATGTATCTGCTCGATTGACGCAGTCCATCAAATTAGAGGCATATCGCTATCGCTTTGATACTGACTACCATACGAATTGCTTTGTTTAAAATTTTATTTTATAAACAACACAGAGTCTTGATTGACACTGATTGTGACACAAGTGATTATTGTGGTGACATTTTTTTTACTGTCTACATAAGTAAATCAAACCAAATTAATTACGTGCGCATATGAAACGTTATTAGCAGGTATGTTTACACGTATGTATCTGTATGTTCGTATATATGTTTGAACGTAGTATGCACACATCTAAACCAGGCGCAACCTGATTCGCCTTGAGGAGAAAACAAAATAAACATATGTATGTATTTCAACCTATTCAAGTCACGGAAAATCTAACAACAACAGCATCTCATGTGACGCCAGTTCGGTGGGTCTCAAAAAATACAAATAAAATTGCCTACCATTTGACCAAAACAAGCAAACAATAACAGTAGCGTATCTAACACTCGAATTTTGCAATTGTGTGTGTATTTATTGTGCACACATATGTATACATACTTTGGCAAATTTATAAGCAGAGACCGTGTGATACGGTATCACTACATTTGTATGCATTATAAAATACACATACATACAAACGTGTATCAGCTTGAGTATGCAAGTTAGTATCTATGCAAATTAAAGTATGTACCTACGTCAGATGCAAAGTACACGCATAAGCTATATCTAAAAGCTCGCCTGTTAACTCTGCCTCGGTTGAAATTAAATTAATTACATACTTACTCATGTGTATCTCTCTGTACGAATGTAAAAAACGATTAGCGTTAGCAAAGTTAAAGTGAAATAATAGCGAACTAATTGAAACTTCTTAAGGCAAGTGTCGTTATCTCTAAAGCATCACGCGTCAACATATTATACCCGGTTGTATATGAAATATGTATGTTTGTATATACGAACACAAGTGTATATTAATAATAACGCAATTTAATCTGCTTGATTATGAATTGCGATTCAGCTTAATCTCTGGACCCCAAGTGCTTGTGAATGATATTGATATCTTGAAATTCTTAATTCAGACCCGAACAGCTGTAATAATCCTTGTTACTTTGGCAAGTTAAACAAAAATAAAAAGAATACCTGCGTAACTGCAAAAGCAATGCGAAAACATTGAAGTATACACAAACAGGTGCATGTGCATTGTATGCATACATGTTCTTACTGTGGATTGTATTAGCTCTTTGAGATGAGTGAAATAGTAGGCTTTTGTGATTAACACAACAAACATACACAATTAACGGCAACAGCTATATCATAATTTAGTTTCAAATTAAAGTTATTTCAGGCACAAATTCTTGAATGGTTTTGAATAAATAAAAATTTGATTTAAAAGCTGAGCTGAACCCTGAGCCACTGCGTCCATTGACCGATTTTGTTGGAAACGTGTCCATTATTGATTGGCCGAGTCGAGTTTTTGTTTGTGTTCAACCCAATCCACCCAACAACCACCACGTCTCACATACAAAATAGCATTGCCAATTAGCCGCACTTGTGGGTTCACACCACCAGTTAAATAACTATAATTTTCTTGCTTTTAATTTTAATACGTTTCCGTTGTTTTGTGTTCTTTTAGTTTTGGGTAACTAGGACGTCAAACCAACTAAAACTACAGCCCTCAGGCTAACAACCGACCATGGAAGCAGCAACAGCGACTCTGGTTGGCGATCAACAGTTGCCAACGGCACCCGAATTGCCAACCTCATCAACTGATGATAGCGGCAACAGTGCCACCAATGCGTCGGAGAGCGTAGATACCGATAATATTGGCTGGAATACATCAGGATTGCGTCAGCGTGCGACGTCGTATTCGTTTACGGGCAGTGCCCTGGCCAGTGGCAATATGACGGAGCTTAACGAAAGCGGAGCAGCTGGAGCTGCTGGAACGACGAAAGAAAAAGAAAACAACAATGGCAATGCTACTACTACCAACGATAGGGATAAGGAGCAAAGCGATGAGTCCCTATACGAGTGCAATATTTGTTTGGATACAGCTAAGGATGCCGTGGTCAGCATGTGTGGCCATCTTTTCTGTTGGCCATGTCTGCACCAGTGGCTGTTAACGCGACCAAATCGTAAACTTTGCCCCGTTTGCAAGGCAGCCGTTGACAAGGACAAAGTCATACCGCTCTATGGTCGCAACAGCTCACGCCAGGAGGATCCACGGTAAGCATATAACAGTTTGTTAAGAAATTAGTTAAATAAACTAATTGTGTATTTTGTTACAATAGCAATAAGGTGCCACCACGTCCTGCCGGCCAGCGTACAGAACCCGAGCCAGCACCTGGCTTTCCGGGCTTTGGCTTTGGCGATAGTTTCCACATGTCCTTTGGTATTGGTGCTTTTCCATTTGGCTTCTTTACATCATCGTTGAACTTTGGCGAACCGCGTCCGGCAGGTAAAATGCCATTAAACTATACTTGTAAAAGAAGTATTTTCTAATTGCCTATATACTTTCTACACTTTTAGCGGCTAACCGCGGCACCACACAGTACGATGATGAGCAGACACTGTCCAGACTGTTTCTGTATCTCGCTTTCCTCTGCATTGGATGGTTGCTGTTTGCCTAGCAACACTATAATACGGCGGTACAGCAGTAAATGCTGCACCCATATAACCCAACAACAGCAACAACAGCAAATTCAACATCAATTGGGAATAGCAAACAACAACAAATAAATAATACCTATACTTAAAAAGTATTCTACAAAAAGCTCCAGCATGATTTAGGAGCAAAAATCCACCCGCAAATTCCAACAGTTCCTGTTGTGTCCCTGAAATTGTAGTCAAATTTTCGTTTTCCTAGTTCTTTTTCGGTAGACATTTTTTTTTTTTTGAAACAAATTATATACCTATACATATTTTTTTAAATACTGTGTTGAAAGGAATGCCCCACCCAAAAGCTTTAGATGTGATGTGTCAACAACAAGGCAACAACGCTCCAATCAATTGCTTGTTATATCCAAATAAATACGTAATCCTTTCTTCATGTACTTCTTCAGTGGCAATTGATGGTTATAATCATATAAACAAAGATGTATTGAATATTCATTAAATAAAACATGAACCACAAAATCAAGACAATCCCAAAGTACACTCCTGGGGTCTATGCATGCATTATACATATATGAATACATAAAACTGATATTTGATTGCTACGTACATATGTATTTATTGTCTGTACAATGCCCAAGTGAATTATTTACGCAGTTTAATGCTGTTAAGTTTAATATGAATGAATGTATAATGTATGTAACAATAAACTATAAAGTTAATGGCAATGAAAAGCCTAGAGCTTGCTTTTGATTTTTTGTAGAGAATTTGTCGCTCGCTGAAGACGATGTGCAATTGAAAAACAGAGTTTCAGTGTAAATTATCATTCTCAGCCATTAACTAAGCATCGACATACATTCCCATTTTGGTCATATTTGCGCGAAAGAGGAACAGCCACAATGGTGTTCACCAGTTTAAGCATTCAAAACTATATAGTCTTTTAAAGTTCTTTATTAATATAGTGTTATGTGGTCATAGATATTTATGATTATTTTCCATCGTTAAGACTTGCAACACGGTTTTTCAGTAGAAGAATCTCCGCTTGCAGCTGCTCAATGGTACTGTCCTTAACTGAAGCTGAAATGGCAGTTGGCTTCGAAGCTGGAACTGAAATGCGAGCTGGCTTCGAAGCTGGCTTCGGAGCTGGCTTCGAAGCTGTAACTGAAATGTAAGCTGGCTTCGAAGCTGAAACTGAAATTGGAGCTGTCTTCGAAGCTAAAACTGGAGCTGAAGCAGGTGCTTCAGTTGTAGTTACAGTTGAAGCTGCCTTTGTAGCTATAGTTGGAGTTGTTTGTGTTTGAGCTTCAACTACGATTGGAGCTGATGTGACGCTTGTGGCGCTTGCAGGAATGGACAATTTTGGCTGTTTTTGTGACGCAGTTCCACGGACGGTGTCAGCAGCAACTGGTTGTGGAGTTGCAGCTTGAGCTGGAGTTGGAGCAGCTGTGGTAGTAGCAGATGGTTGGGTTGCATGCCCACGATGCATTGAGATAAATTTTTGTAGCTTTGCTGAAGCACTCTCGTGATGTGATTCGAGCATTATGCGCATAGCATCCTGATCCTCCAACTTGCCATTTTCCAAGGATTCGGAGGCCTCGTCAACGAACACATAGTTGATGACATGTGCATGTGTTCCAGGTTTTATACGATAGATGGGCTGCCCTTCGCCGCTGCCGCCGGTTGCCGTCGACAGGGAAGGTAAGTCTCCCATTTTGGCCATTTCGCCGCCGACTTGGAATATTGATGTCCGGCCGTTGACCAACAGCGGCTTGGGCATTACGTACGGCGACGACACAAACTGGTAGGACTTGCGTTTAGTTACCTCCGCATATTTGCCAACCTGACAGCCGGCTGTGCTGCAAGAACGCAATGGCATTCCATTTGAGTCTCCGGCAGAAACAGTTATTGCCGATGTAACAATTGACCCGTTTGGCGTTGCTGGCATCTGCAATTCGTATTTAAAAAGACAATCTAACTTAAATATTTACAAAACGTTGATTTAGTCTTACCTCAATTTTTTTTCGCGGACTCAGTTTGATAGTTTTTTTTGGAGACATTCTGGTCACATTGGTTGAGCAACTGCTGAGCTAGTTAATTGTTCGTAGACGTATCGACAAAAAATACTATATGAAATTCATATGATGGATACGCTGCTACGAAGTACTCAAATACATGCCATACTATCGATAAGAGCTGACCATCGATATTTGTTGACAGCTGACATTTATTGCAATGAATGTTTGATTTGTGATTTGATGGTGAAATTAAAACAGCACCATGGACATTGCCGATACCATAAAGTTTTACGCTATTTGCACAATGATGGAAAGGGTTAAAGGGGCTAAAAATACGCAACGCAAAGAGCTTATCCTTAAGCGTTATTACAACTCCTTCTGCAAACATCGGGAGTCATTTCGCTCGAACTCCGGCTTAACGAGGAAGAACACGGAAGATGGCAAGAGCAGCTTCTATTCAGTGCTACGTCTCCTATTGCCTGGTGCGGACAATTCACGCGACAGCTACGGCTTGCAAATAACGGCCTTGGGACGTCTTTATACACGCGTACTTCAGTTACCCAAGGATTGTAAGTAGCCGCATTATTAGCTAAATATTATTTATTACCATTTAAACCGTTTTAGCTGATGATGCTATTCGCCTGCAGCACAGAACTTATTCATCATTTCGCGACTATGCGGATGTAGTGCATGCCGTATTGCTACCCCGCTGCCAAAACGATCCCAGTCATTTGACATTAAAGCAAATTCACGAAATGCTAGATATTATAGCCAGTGAAGACACAACTGGTTAGTATTCAAATCGAATCCTTAAAGAAAGTTATTAGCTCTTATCATAATTGCATTACATTACAGTAAAGGAACGTGAGCTTATCCGCTTCACAGAACTGGCATCGGCACAGGAGCAAAAATGGCTGATACGCATCCTACTAAAATCGATGGGTTTGGGGATTGGCGAACAACGTTTATTTGGGCTGCTGCATCCATTGGCAAAGGACATGTACCAGCGGTGCACAGATCTGGAGCGTATTTGTAAGCTGCTTGCAGATGACACGATATCGCTGGAAACGCTACCTGTTAATGCAACCACCAGCGGCAGTAGCACCACCATTAGCACCGCCAACACAAGCTCCAATATTCGCGCTGACATAAATTTAAATACTTTTATTGAACCCTTTCAGCAAATACGACCAATGCTTTGCGAACGGTTTCCGGGCAAAATTGAGGAGCTAATGCAATCCGATGTCCTCTATTTGGAACGAAAAATGGACGGTGAACGCTTTCAATTGCACTACGCAAGCAACCGATTCAAATACATATCCCGCAATGGAGCCGACTACACCAAAAGCTTTGGCGATAGCTATGAACGTGGAACACTGACGCCTCAATTGCGAACCCTTTTGCCATTGGGCATGGATTCGATTATTCTCGATGGTGAGATGATGATTTGGGATACGCAGCAGTTGCGCTATCGCGAGAAGGGTGAAAACACAGATGTGAAACATCTTAAGCCGGAGCGTAGCTGGCGACCCTGCTTCGTTGTCTATGATCTGCTCTATCTGAATGGTGAGAGCCTTCTTGATATGACGTATGTGCAGCGTGCCTATAAGCTGCATGAGCTTATTACTGAACAACAGGGTGTACTGCAACTAATGAAGGCTAAAAAAATAATTTCGCTGGAGCACTTCAATACGCTTTTCCAGGAGATGCTCGACTCCAATGCCGAGGGCGTTGTGCTGAAGAAGCAAAACTCAATATATAAGCCCGGAGTACGTGTTGGCGGAGGCTGGTACAAGGACAAAGCAGATGTCAGTCCCTATGACAGTTACTCACTGCTTTTTCTCTAATCTCTCTCCCTCGCTCTGTTTTTCTGCAGTACATCGAAGGTCTAATAACCGAGTTCGACGTGCTTATCATTGGTGGTTTTTACAATCGCAAACGAACTTTCATTGAAACGTTTCTCGTTGGCGTCTTGAAGCCCGGCAGCGACAAGGAACGCAACGAGGTCTACAGCATTGGTTGTGTGTCCAATAATACGCGTCAACGCACCGTGCTTAATCATGAGTTGGGTGCGCATTGGCGCAATGCAAGAACAGATCCGCCGCCACTTTGGTATCACTACAAGCCCAACGAAAAGGATGGCTGTCCGGATGTATGGATTGAGCCTGAAAAGTCAATCGTGTTGCAAGTTAAGGCAGCGGATTTGACACCAAATGGTGCATATTCAACACCCAAATCTTTGCACTTTCCGCGCACCCAACTCGTGCGCGATGACAAGGTATGGAACGAATGCATGACACTCCACGAGTACACAGAATTGTGTCAGGTAAGATTGATTGAATTCGTTAAATTATATACACATGCCTTAAAGCATTTGTTATGAAGGGACGCGGTGGCATCAAGAAGCTAAACAAGCGCCAGACGAGCCTAAATGACTTCACAACCGAACGCAAACGTCAGAAGATAACGCCCGCTCAGCGTAGCCGTCTCGGATTGTTGGCCTATGAGAAGCGCTTCGATGAACATCCGCTAGAAAACAGTTCGCAGATCTTTGAGGGCTTCAGCTTTTGCATACTGAGTGGTGCACGAGGCAACAGTAAACAGCAGCTGCAAACGCTGGCCGCCACGAATGGCGGCACAATTGTTCAGAATCCGTTGCCCAATGACCCAAAGTGCATTTGCATAGCCGGTGAGATAATTTATCTGGTGGAACGATTAATGCAACAGCAGCCGCGCGCCAATGACATATTACGCATGGACTGGCTGTTACGTGTGTGCAATAAACAACAAATCGAACTGCGTCCGAGGGATGTCCTCTCAGCCACACAGGCGTTGCAGACACAGTTCGATAAGAGCTTTGATTACCTGGGTGACAGCTATACGGATGTTTTTTATAATGTCAGCGAGCTAAGAGAAGTGCTGGAGGACATAACCGATACGCAGCTGGATGATGTGCATGTGGAACAGGATGAGTTGGACGAACTGGAAGAGCAACTGCTTGATGGCGCTGCCAGTTACAAAATCTTCTCCAAGCATCATGGTTACTTCTATAATCGCGACGCAGACGAACTCTCGACGCTGCTGTTCATGCAGCGTGGCGGTCAGTTGGTCAGCGAGTCGCAGCTTGACAAACTAACAATTCTATTTGTCTGTTCCAATCGCCTGAATCGCCCGGACTTTGAGCAATGGCATCAAAAACATTTTGCCTCGCGTTCCATACCCATTGTGAGCACGGATTGGATACGACAATCGCATCGAGCACGTTGCTCTCAGTCAACAGCCGAATTTCTTGTTACAATCTAGTCTATTTTATTATTTCTTCACACTGTTAAATACATACATATATAAATATGTATAAATGTATACGTTAAACAAAGAGTTTTGAAATTTTTTCATTAACTTTCATTTTATTCACATCAAGACGACGAGTTTCGAGTTCAAGTTGGTCGCAAATGGAAAAAGACAGCAATTAAAATAGCATAGGCAAATTCCGGTTGGTACCATTTCTTGTAGTAGTTTTAAATCGTGATTTATAACAGTATTGGTTATAAGAACTATTGTACAAGTTGCATTTTATGAGAGGAAGACAGTGCTGCTTTATGCTGTTTCTTTCACATTCGCTCTATATTTAAACAATTTAACAATTTTGTTTATTTGATACGCTCGAAATTCGATATATTTATAATTTCGGTTGCTGCAATAAGGACATCAAAAATACATTTAGACATTTTCTTTGATTAGTTTTGTTCTCATTTGTTATGTACATATATATATTTATATATGTATATTAATAAATTTATGTAAATATGCATGGTTTTAATTAACAATTCTTTAGCGCATTAGCCAGTAACTTGACTTTATCACTGACCGACTTTAAGCAAACAATTATAAATATAAAATAAATCTTAACTATACTTGTTTCAACAAATATGGTGTATACCATTTAACACTAAGTATATGTTTATGTGAAATTAGATGCAATCTCTGAGATTGTTTAACACATTTACATAACACCTAATAGCTTTGAATTCGGGCTCTTTTGATAAGCAGGTCAGATCAAAGCGCTTACGTATTTTTGAAGTTTATTTCAATTTTTTGAAAATTGCCATTCGGCTTAGTATTTCTGAGCTCAAAGTAATTTAAATTTTATTTTGTTTTCGTATTACTTTATTCATTGCAGCAGTTGCAGCCTGGCTCATTTTCTTTTATTCATAATTAGTTCTCGGCGAAATTCGTTCACTAAATCGAATTCTTTTTTTTTTTTTTATAAGTAAAATAAATAGTTTCTTTTGTCGTGCATAAATCTATAACGAAGTACAACAAATTTGTTATGTTTAGGTACACAAATTGCATATATAATAAAGAGGGTTTATTGTTGTTGTTTGTTTTACTTGTGGCTGTTGTCTTTTGTTAATTTATATTAAACCCAATATTTAACAATTGTTTCTTCACGTTTTTGTTCTCTTAAGAACCGTTTTTCACATGTTTTATTGTACTGTAATACTAAGCAATGCGCTTTAGACACACAAGGAGACATACATATACATTTATTTATTTATATATATCAACTTTTGCATATATGGTAATGGTTAATTGTTAGGTAACTCTGATTTGTGGTCTATAACTACGACTATATTTAGCAACTACTAACAGTGGTGATTATAATAATAATAATCATAGTAACAATAATAATAATATGAATGTATTCATAATGTAAACATATTAATAGCAATATTAGTTACATTTTTATGCGTGTGTGTTTTTCTTCATTTCATTTCATTACGACATAATTTAAACATTTACAACTTTAATAGTAGGAAAAAAATGTGTTTATTATTTATTTTTTTTTAAATAAAAAGTCTTCGTAATTTTTGCATATTCATATTCGTTGCTATAAATATTTATACGAAAAAAAAAAAATAGATATGTATTTTTTAAATTTAAATTTGCAAATCTCTTTAAATAAATTAGAGAAACTTATATATTTGCGGGGAAAAAAAATAATGTTTTTTATTTATAATTCAAATCAGACTTCAACCTTCAAAATGTTTCGATAAAGTAACGCAACAAAGTAAGAAACAATTATTTTTTTTAAATTAATTAATATGTTTATGTTAATGTTTAACGTCTGTTTATTATTTATTTTTGTTTTTTGCTATATGTTTGCTTGCTTGTATTATTTATTCATGTATTTCTTATATGGCAGTCGTTATCATTTTTGAGATAATTTGACTTTTGCGGAAAAAATCAATATTAGTTTTAAAACAAATATAATATTTGATGACATATACATATATATATATATATATAATTCTATAGGGTCTACAGCTTAACAATTGTGCTTACAACTATAAAAGTGTGTGAGTGAGAAAAATTAATATTTTCCCATTGGTGGTAATCAGTTTTGTTTACCAAATATTAAAAAAAAAAAAAAAATGTTTTGGTCCACATTAAACTCTTGATGTACTGTATGGGTGTGTGTGTGTGTATCTATTTATACGCTTAGGATTCGGCCTGTGTGGTGTCCCCTAAGTTGTTTTGAAAAACCAAATTTGTTGATCTGAAGCTCTTTAAACTGAAAGAAAAAAACCAAGAAGAAAATTTAAAATTAAAATTTGGGGTTAGGGAAAAAATCCATTGAATTCGATAGACTTACGCTGATCGAAGGTGCTCGGATTTATGTAACTAATTAGATCCTGATCGGACATTGTGGTCAGCTCCTGAGGTATCGGTTGCTGCACAGCAACGGCAGCGGCAGCAGCCACCGCACCAACAGCGGCCGGCAGAATGCTGCCAGCACTGCTGGGCGCCGTTGCCTGTTGGGTCATGACGGCACCATTGGTTGTTACGGCGGCGGTTGCCACCGACTTTTGCAACGCATTCTCCGTGGACAGGGCAACAATGAGAGATTCTTGTGGTGTGGGTGGCACAACCGGCAAGTGAACAGTCGTCAGCGGCGGAAAACCAGCTGCAGCAGCAGCAGCGGCGGCAGCGGCAGCAACAGCAGCGGCTGCTTCCACAGTTACCTGTTCAGTAGGTGCGGCATGATTCAATATCAAATTAACAAGTGGATCATTGTTGGTGGTTGACACATTGGGAGACAGCTGCTGCTGCTGCTGTTGCTGTTGCTGCTGCTGCTGCGGATGTGCATGATGTTGATGTTGATGCTGAAGTTGTTGTTGCTGCTGATGTTGCTGCTGCTGCTGCTGTTGCTGCTGTTGCTGGTGCTGATGTTGTTGATGCTGATGGTGCTGCTGCTGATGATAATGATGCTGCTCCTGCTCCTGTGTGGTTATAAAATCAGCTGCTGCCTTGATTATCATGTTGCTAACGGCCGTTGAAGTAGCTGTTGCTGCCACATCTGGTTGCATGACAGCCGGTGTCGGTGGCAGTGTATCATTAACATCAGCATTCGGTGGACTCATCATAATGTTGCTCAATGCCAGCGCAGCGACAGCTGCATCCTGCTGTGTCGGCTCCGCCTGCATCGCAATATCATTCAATATCGAATTGGCCATTGTCACCTGATGCGGCGCCAATATGTTGGGCACCACCGCTGTGGCAGCACCATTTGCCGAACAGAGTATGGTCGATGGCGAGACAGCTGGATTCATAATGATATCGGTGGATAGAGCACCACCAGCTGTGGCGACGCCACCACCAGCTGTCGGCACCGCCGCCAATTGTTGCAGGCCCGCACCAAGTGCCGCCGCCGGCTCCGAATTCAAGATGATATCCTGTGTGAGCGGTGAACTATTCGGCGACGTTGTCTCACCGCCCGAATGCGAGCTATTCGAATTGTTGCTACCAATCGAATGGCTGCGCTTTAATACACTGGGCGTCGGCGACAAAACGTTCACCTTTTGTTGGAGTATATCGGTGATGGCATGATCAATGACCGCTGCCGTTGTAAAGAGTGCCGGCTCGCTTGTACCATTGCTATTGACCACCGTTGTCGATTTGGTTAGATCATCGATGAATTTGTGCTGTTGCTGTTGCTGCTGCGGCGGCGCCTGATGCTGTTGATGCTGCTGCACCACATGCTTGACAATCTCATGCTTGACGGCCAGCTCGACGGCAACGGCAACTGCAGCCGGATCCAAATCGACGGTTGTTGTGGCAGCCACGGGGAAACCGGGCATACTATTCGACTGATCGTACATCATGGCGTCCAGGCTGGTCTTGCGTGAATAGTGCGGATGATATTGCAGGGCATTGGGACTGCATGGATTGATGAGTGCCTCCGGCGAGTGCAGCGTGTTGCTGTTGTCCTGTTGGGCGCATGGACTATGCGAACTATTCTCATCGAGTAGTTCACTCTTGAGTGCTGCTGCCTCGACGCTCAGATGTACCAGCTGCTGCTGGTCCGTTATCATTGGTGTGCCGCCAGACAGTGAGGAGCGACGCAAACCCATTGGTATCTGTGTGGTTATCGGTGGTGGCATCATGCCCAAATCAAGCTCATGCTTCGTCTCGACGACATTCGGTCCAGCATTGTTGGCATTATTCGACCACGCCGTCGGCCCATTGCTCGTATCCATAAAACTGGCAACATCTACAAAAACAAAAGAAACTTATTTAGTACACAGGTTATGGCAATTATGCGGTTTTTTTTTTTTGATTTTTTGTTTTTTTTTCATAGGTTGGTTGGGTGGTTTAAGTGGGGGGTTTCGGTCGTTGGGGTCAACTAAAAAACAAAAGAAGACTATGTTATAGTAAATAAAAATCATAAAGAAAATATAATTCAAAATAAATTGAAAGAAAGAAAGAAAAAAATATATAGTTGGGATGGGGCCATTAATATAACTGAGTAAAGCGCCTACTTCTAGCAGTGATTGTAAACGAGAAACAGATAGAGAGAATGGCAGAAAAGGAGCGTTTGATAAAAAAAAGAGAGAGCTGAGAGGAGAAACAGTGAAAGTTTAGGAGCAAGATGATGGAGATAGATGGACGACAGCCAGCTGATTTGGAAGCCTTCACAAATAGAGAGCGATTGTTCATGCTTACAAATCTAATGAAAAACTTAAAGCTAATACTAAACATTAATTTAAGAAAACAAACATTGCTCTCTATTTTTATATTTTAGATTTTTTTTTTTAAGGAAACCATTTCTCTCAGCTTTGTTTTACTGTCTCAGAGTTGGGGGGTTCTTTTATAGGGAGAGTCTGTTGTGTCTTTGGCTGAAGGTGTAATTTTGGGGGTTTTGGGTTAAGTCTTATGGCAAAACGATGCCTAAAAAAAAATATAACAAGCTAATTTTTTTAACAACTATAATAGAATATATATATATATATATGTGTAGGTTTAGTCATATATGTATGTATATGTATATTATGTATGTATGTTTAATGGTATTTCATCGGGAAATTGCTTTGTGCATTCATTTATTCACTCAAACACACACACACACAAACACGCACTTTTCCTCTAAAAAAAAAGCCAATAGCCGCTGAAGCTAGACAAAATATATTTAAACGCCGTCTTGTGACCCAAATCCATAAGCAAATGTTCAGTGATGAGAAAAGGAGAATTCACAATTTTCACAAATACTAGTACGAAAAAGTAGAGCAAGTAACGGCACAAAATGCACGAGGTTCCATTTAATAGAGATGCTGCTACTATAGAATAAAAACCAACAACACAACAACAGTAAACGAACGCATACTCTCTCAGTCTCTCTCTCTCGGTCTCTTTTTTTCATACAACACGAACTTTCTTTCATACAAAACAATACCGCTCTGTCATTCCAACATGCTCACTCATTTTTATATGCAGTCAGTCAGATTCGATCTCAGTCAGTTCTCTTAAAGCAATTTCCAGGGCAGCATCTTAATGTAATTGTTTTTTTTTGGTTTAAATCTAGTCTTATTATTTAAAAATTTGTAATGCGTTTGTATGTGCATCAATTAAATCTAGTTAGAAATTTTCATTTTGTGTTTATCATTATTATTATTATTATTTTGATTAATTTTGTTTATTGGTATTTGTATAATATAAAAATCATATATGTGGTTTGTATGTAAGAACATATATGAGCATTTTTTTGTGAGTTTGAATAGATTTTTGTTCGGTTAGTACAAGAATGCTAGAGATGATAGAGATTGAAGTGTAAAGTATAAAACATCTTATCTAATTATCATTTAGAATTATCGTAGAGCAGACATATGTATGTATTAAAAAACATAAGCATTCACCACACACCCAAAGTGGGACTAAGGATTAAGTTCAACGGCACCACCACCTTGTATTTGACAAACATATATGTAAGTTCAGTTATTGTGCACTGTTTCTAATAGTGAGTCCCATCACTACATCTTAAAGACCCTTAAAATAGATGTTCAATTTGTACATATGTGGCTAAAAACTCTACAACGAAAATGTTAACTATTTTGTGTAGGAAAAAACGAAAAATAATTTTAATAGTTAACTATCAAATGCAGTTTAATAAATGAATCAATCTATAAAATGGTTTTATTTGGAAATCGATAAAAATCGATAGCAGTTATCTATCTATTTTTCTCGTTTTAATACAATTGAATCTCGGCTAATTTTCTAACGATTGAAACCACATCTATTTCTTATATATACAAAACCCACGACTAACACCGGTTCGAGAACAAAAAAGACTTATAACAATTAGATAATGCGAGGTTTTTCAAACGTAATGTGTTATATGCAAATGATACTTGTGTATAAAATATGCGTATTACGGTGTTATTTCAAGTTGTATCGAAAGGTTTATGTTTGTTTGTATGTATGTATGTTTGTGTGTATGTTTGTAGAATGTAAAGCTAGGTTTAAAGTTAATAATAATGGTTGACATATAAATATGTACGAAATGTCAAACGAGGTCAGTGATTGAATATTTTTATCTCAATTGTTTTTTTTTTTCAGTATTTGTTGGTATTTTTTTTGTTTTGTATCACCAGTACCCTAATCAAGTGGTGCCGAGGGCTCCATGTTGTTGTTGTTGTTGTGGCTCTCTCTTGTGGCTGTCGTTGTTGTTGTAGTTGCTGTTTGCTGACTGGCTGGGCGGAGTTCCGAAGAGCAGGTGAGTGTTTTTTCCTAGATGCAACGCTGTAGATCGATCATCTGTTTCCTTGCAGTCATTCCTGACCATCTGTTTTGTAGAGTCGTACTTAAAATGTCTGGGTGTGTGTGTGTGTTTTTTTTTTATTTATATTTATTTATGGTATTTGATTCGTTTCTGTAAGGGGGGCTTGACCCTTGATGATAATTATTCGTGTGTGCATATATATATACATTTATCTTTCAATGATATATATTTGATTGAGTTTATTTATATATATATATGTATATTTATCGGTATTCCATGGAAGCTGTGGCGCTTTTATCGTATTGCTGCCTTATTTAGCTGGCCTATTCGATTAGTTTGATCTTGGATCTTGTTTTGTTTTTTATGTTTTGTTATTCGGGGAATAATCTTGACTAGATTTTTTTTTTATTTCAATTTAATTTTGCATTTTATAGCACTCAAAATGGTTACATATTTGACTATATAGTATATTGAGCACCTAAATTGCTAAGAGAAGGGGGAAGGAAGAATAAAGTAAAAATATATATATGTATATTTTTAATTTTTTTTTTTAGATTTTTTTTTGTTTGGATTGTTGTAATTAGTGTTGCGAAAAAGTTCCTGCCAGATGCCCTGAACATGAATTAGAACGGCTGCCTTCTGTTTCTTTTTTTTTTTAGTTTTATTTTAATTATTAATCTTCATCATCATATTCTTCATCTTCTCTTCTTCTTCTTCTTCTTCCTCTTCATCTTCTGCATCTCCTGTTGCTGCTGATTTGTTGCATATTTATGGTGTTAACGTTTATCGATTATCGGGAATATCGGTTGAGTCTTCGTTAGCTGCTGGCGCTGCTGGCTTCATGCGGTGGAAACGTGATCAAGAAAACTCTGCATGCTTCATCCAATTTGCATCCACTTTTACACACATTACACACGCATACAATCAGATACTCACACACACACACAAACATACAGTTAAGCACACAGCAAAAGCATTAGACCCCGAAATAAAATGAAGGAAGTGTAAACGGCTCCCCCAACTAAGTAAGTAGATATCATTATCATAAACGAAGAAATCGTAAGCAACGCGTTGCCCTCAACTCAAAGAGAAAAGTAATATTTATATATGTATGTAAATACTATTATAATGATTTCTTCGTCATTGTCAATCAGGGGTATCTCCCCAAAGCAAAAGCAAAGGCAAATACTAAGATAAACTCAAGTCACTTCATATCACATCCATTCCATTCACACCCGCAGAGTTGTTTCGATCAGTTTCCTTGTGGCTCGCTCTCGTTCAATCAGTCGGGATTCAGTAAGAATTTGTTATGTGGAAAGCCAGATAATCGCACAAAATACATATGTATAAACTCTTCAATATTGAAAAACTTTTGTGCAAGTTTTCGAAAGTATCGCAGAGTTTCTTTTTTTCACAAATATCGTAAATATTAAGATTGTTTTTTTTTCTTATTTCGTGTGTGTTTCCCAGTGAAAACACATTGTCCTAGCTAATTCATATTATTTATCTTAAGTAATATTATATGTAGTTTGGTTTTTGTTTTATCTTAAATATTATAATTATGTGATTATATTTTGTTATAGGTTTCATGCGTTATTCTGTGTTGGATTTGTTTTCATAAACAATAACAATTTTGGATTGGTAGGCAAGTCAAGCGAATATTTAAGTAATGATGCAGGAATGCAGGCTGCTTTTTTAAGAAATTCATGAAAGTTTGAAATTTTTTAATTTTTTTTTAATGAAAGTACCAAGTTTTATTATATGAATATGAATGAATAAACTTTGCTTTTTAACTGAATGGGACCTATTTGAAGATTTTGAATTCGTTAACTTTTATATAAATTAGGTATTAGTTTTAAATAGAGTAGGAAAATTTTGTTTGCAATGCAGAAAAAAATATTAAATTTTCGCCAAGTGTTCCTAAAAAATTTCCCGATTCATATATAATTTGTTCAAAACTCTTTTGAATGATATTGTCAGGGTGTTTTGTGTTTGACGTTTAGTCCCTTTGTATCTCTTTACCAGCACCTGCATTTAGTGAAAATTCGAGTGTGATCGGGTGAAATATGTAATACTAAAAATTTTGCATACAGAATAACGCATGAAGGCATTCAATTTATTGTAAGAGGTTTCTTTATTCAATTAAAATTATAGATTATCATTTATGGTTTTATAAACTGCTCTACTACATATCTAATATAAGCTTAATAATTTTTTTTTTGCTTGGTTTTTGTTTGTCGAAACTAGTGCCAGAGCCGTGAAGTTATAGAATAAAAAGAATTTTTGTTTGAATTCGTTTTTTTTCTTTTCGAAAACTAACTAACGACCGATGGACATACACATGTATGTATGTACATATATGTATGTATGTAAATAGGTTTTTTTGTTGTTGTTTTCATATTTATTGGATAAGCTAACGTTATAATGCGATAAACTGGCCTGCCTGCGACAACGACTGTTTATTTGTTTGCTATTATTTTTAGTTTATTCTTCTGTTTTATGTGCGGGAGATCGTGTTTTGAATCGCGCTTGATACGTTTATGATGGTTTTGATTGATGAAGCCTTTGGGGGGCTGGCGGTTTTTGTTTTTTGTTTTTGTTTTTGTATATTATAGATTATAGAAATAGTCATCAAATAAATACCTTGGCTATGGATTGTGCTACTTAACGTGCTGGCCGCCGCAAGCGTTGTATAGCTACCCTTGGGTGTATAGGTAAAGGTGTGCGGCTCGCTCTTCTTGCCGCTCGAAATAATTGAGACCTGAACGCTGACCGGCTTCATTAAGTTCGGATCCAAATACGGCGGCACGGTGCATATCAAATGTGTCTAATATAAATCAATTCATTTAGTTAAACAATCGATAATAGATTGTTGTTTGTGACATACCTGATGCAAATACTCCTTGTCGGGCAGCACGCTCTGTTCCCAAAGGGCTGCGGTGCCACCAATTAGCTGTTGGCGTACAGCGATTTCTGATGCCGGATCATCGGCATTGACGCTGTCGTATATCTCTTGGAACACCACGTGTGTGTCCTTCAAAAAGTTTTTGCCAATGATGAACAGCTCTAGGCCACCATCGGCGGGGCAAGAGTTGAGCGATTTCTTACAGATTTCTGGAACGCCAGGTGGCTGAGCTATTAAAAAAGTATTAGAATGTATTAAAAGGCAAATAACAATAATAAGACCTTATAAAAACGTACTGCATATGATTGGATTGGAGCAGACCTGCAGCGTTTCGGTGCTGCCATCGTCGCGTGTTAGCTGAGTGCGAAAAACCATGCGGCAACGTGTTGATTTTTTCTTATTCTTTTGTGCCAGATGCTCGGGAAAACGATGCTCCACATCAACGTTGCGCTCCTGCACAACAACAAACAACAACAGCATGATTAGTTTCGAATTAAAAAAGAAAAATATTATTTAAGTTGCTTGCTAACCTTGAGTATGCCAACGCAATCACAGGTGACGGTCATATCGGTTTCGGGCTTAAAGTCAATCTCAATTACCATGGTACCGTCGACCTTTTTCTCATTGCACTGCGTCGAATTTTTGCCAGCCACCTTGCATGCCTGATAGAACATGTGCGGCACCACGCGTCCAATATCTGTGCCAATAAACACCTGCAGCACCGCCGATTTGTCGTAGCCCGTTAGCCGAACAATTGGGAAACCATTGCCGCTGCGATCCTTGACAGCGCCGCGGCTACCCTCGGTCTGATAGCGGGCACGGTGCTGTTGCTCCGGCTGCGATACAATCTCCAATTGGACAAGGCCATCGTTGGAGCTGGCGATGCTATTCAGTGGCGTTATTGGTTGCCTCTTGTTTGCCACACGCGTCACAGTGCGCGTTCCAATAAATCTATGGAGAGCGCAATAATTACAAAACAAATTACTAAAACAGTCAATAAATCATCATAAATTTTTTTTTTTTTTAATTTTCATAACAAATATATACTACATTCAGACAAAATTAAATATGCAATACGTCTTTGAACTTAAAAGAAAAGAAAAAAAACGTATTCTAAAAACCAGTTCAATGTGCGTAGATAATATTTTTTTGACGCAGGCAATCAAACCAGAAATTAGGTAATTTTAATTCTGATTTAAAGCTTTAAATCAAATAAAATTCTGATTTATTTTGAACGTTAAATCCCATCATATCATTATTTGAATGTATTTAGAAATCTCATTTTTAGTAAAAGTAATTTTTTTTGTGTAAAGTTAAGCTATTTTTGTTACTTTTTTTGTCAAGGGCATATTTTTTATTTTTTTGCTGAATGTAGTTTATTTTTTAAGATCGTAGCGTACTTTGAACTTTTGCTTAGACATTGCCACAGATGTATGTGGCATGTACAAATAGAAATTTTTGTTTATTTTTGTTGCTACTTTGTTATGCTGTATGTGTGTGTGTGTGTATGTATGTGTTTGTGTTGGTCGTATAAATGATTTATGACAAAGAATTTAGTGCTAAATGTGTTGGCCAGGATGAATGAACTGATATAAACAAACTAAATAATACACACACACACACAAACACAAACAATTTTATACCAAAATCAACAATAATTTATTTAAAATTTATATATACAACAACAAAAATAATATATAAGTATATTTGTAAAAAATATTTTTTTATGTTTTTTTTTTGTTTAATAAAAGCTGTGAAAATTGGCAAACAAAAATGAGATAAGTAAAATATTTTTCGAAAGAGAAAAGAATAAACGCTGCACTTGCAGTTATTTTGTTTAAGCAATTATTTGGAATTCGATTTTATGAATTTTGATTTGCATTTTTGCTGATTTTTTTTGTTTTTGGTTTTGCTTACACGCACACACACACACTTACACAAAAAGATCAAGATCAATAGAGCGAGAGAGACAGAGAGAGAAAAAGAGAGAGAGAGAGCAATATAGACATACATAAAACCAAAAAATATAAACTCAAATAATCATACATTTTGTTGTTGAGATTTTGAAGAATTTTAGAATTCGAAGCGATTAATTTTTGTTTTAATTGAATGTGCCAAAATGTTCAAATCATTTCGTTATATTATAGCCAAACACATTGTTTTAGGCAATTTGTCAACAAAAAAACTAATTTAAAGAATTTTTTTTTTTTCTTTGCCGGCGACTTATTTTTTTTACATTTTTTATTATTCTTGATAACTTTCGAAAGCTTTTTCTTGCATTTATATTTTTGTTGTTGTTGCTATATTTGGTAGTACCATATTTAAATTTTGATGCCAGTAAAATTTAAATTTTTTTATTTTTTTTTTTTTAAGTCTGTAAAGAAAAAACGCCGCTTACTTTGGCTCGCTGCTGTTATGGCTGCTCATTCTGGTCAAGATTTTGTTATTGGTGTCGTCGGTGTTGTTGTTAAATTTGATAGCTGCGGCGCTGCTGCTGGCGTCAGTGCTTGCAGCGTTGTCAGCAGCAACAGTGGCAATTTTGCGTATAAACTCATCCTCGCTGCATGCATCATCATTATCCAGTTCCACCTGATTGCACTCGAGTTTTTTGCGCTTCAAATGTTTGCCACCGCGACCTGCCCCAGTTGAACAATTGCTGCTCGAGCTGCTGCCGCTGCTGTTGTCCTGCTGTTGTTGATGTTGATGATGCTGCTGCTGTTGCAGCTGCAACTGTAATCCAGGATAATGGAATTGTTGTTGCTGAAAATGTTGGTGCTGTTGTTGCAAAGCAATGGCATTGGCAACATTGTGCTCAATGCTTGTTGATGCATTAAAGATGCCACCAAACAAATCTGAGCTAATTGTTGTTGCTGCCGTTGATGTTGATGATGATGATGGTGTTGTTGGCGTTGTCTGATTGCTATCGGTGCCAAAGCCCGTGTCCTCCCCCTCATCATCGTCGATGGAGTTTAGGTGTTGGTTAGGTGTCGTTGCCAAATCAACAACAAACGCTGATATCGCCGAGTCCGTTCCAGTTTCATCCAGATAGTTGTGCATTTTTTTGGCATGACGCGATCTACATACATATACATATACATATACATATTGATTTACATACACAAACAAAAACGATTGAGAGAGACACAAAAGTGCAAAGTAAACTTAATGCTAGTCTTGTTGTTGTTGTAAACACTCTGAATTTACTATTTGTTTGTCGTCGTTTTTTTTTTGCATACATTTTGATTTTGCAGTTTCAAACTAAATACATATAAAGAAAACACAAAAATATACAAAACCAAAGTGGAAATTATGTAAACACGCGACATCATAATCTTTTTTCTAATCACACAACACATATATAAAATACATCAAAAAATGAAAATCAAAGTGATTTCTTATACTGAACTACAACTACAACAAATAAGCTTGCGAATGCAAATTCTAACGAGAATCGAATAAAAAAACAGAAACAACAAATTGAACTTAAATAATAATAACTAAGCTAAGCCATCTTCTTCAAATAACAAAAGTATAAATCAACTTTGTTTGATTTAAATCGAATGACTTTTGTCGGCAAATCATTGGAAAACAATGAAACTTAGCTCAACTTTCTTCGTTTCATAAGAAAAACTTGTTTCATATAAACAGACAACATTAACAATCAGCTATTTTGCTATGAAAACCTAAACTTGGCCAAATCCATCGGGTTGAAAAACAAAATAACTATTTGATGCTCGGACATGTTTTGCATTCTATCATGGCGTATACGCAACGCAAAAAATCCAAAGACTTTAAAATTCATAAAAAAAACAATAATTGACTAATTATATAAATTAAACAAAGCAAATATTTTATGCCTAAATGCTGAAAAATATTTATGAGAGTTGAAAACATTTGAATAGTTTTAGTTTTCAACTGGAAAAAGTCGATAAAATATTTGCTTAAGCTTAATCTGACTGAATACCAAAAAAACAAAAAAAGCCGGCAACGAAGAAAAGGAAAATCTACCTTGAATAAAAATCAACAAAGCTGCACACACACACTAGAAGAAAGAAAATGGTGTCGATGAGAAATGCGAAATGCAAAACTTTAGATGAAAAATAGATGAAGAAGAAAGAACACAGAAGAAGTTGACGGCGCCCAGTTTGAGCCAATAAAGCAATTAACTAACCAACGAAACTTGGCATTGATCATATAAATCACGGCTACGACACTTAATTCGCATTGCTTATATTATATGTTGCCAGTGACAAAAAACTGACTGGCGATAAGAACAATTTGACTTAAGTGTTTAAGCAATAACAAATCTGCTGCCAGCTGATGGATGGAACTCTGATAAGATACTAGTACAACAACACCAAATGCGATTACATTGCGATTACAGGCATGTAATTAATAAAACATACACGAGAGAACACGAACACACTCACACAAGTCTATCTTAACATATTCACCATGACCCACAATGATTTCAAATGCATCGCACAACAACAACAACAGAAAAAAAACCTGTCCATTTAAAAACCAAATCAAATAAATTGTAAAAAAAAAAAAAATGATCTTTTTGAATTTCGTTGCTTATAAGATAAGTTAAGATTCAATTTTGTATAAACTATTATTATTCTTTTCAACCTTAACAAAACTTTCAATATTAATTTTTAGCATTTTTCTAAACGTTAAATGAGAAATGCAATTTGTATTTGATTCCAACTTTCTTCGAACAGTTTTGTTTAGATAGTTTCTTAAAATCTCTTTCTCTCTTGCTCTTTGCCACTTACAGCATCCTTTTTTTCAACATTTGCCTATAGCTTGCACGCGTGTGCCGCATTCTGACCAAAATGCTTATTGACGAAACGAAACGAAACCAAAAAATAAAAGTAAAAATGTGATTTGATTTGATTTGATTTGGCAAAAAACTTTCAAGAACACTTCCTTTCGATAGCGAGTGCAACGGACAACTGAATGAAGGGCACTAACTAACTGTTCCATAAATCCACACAAATCGAATTTCTTCATGATATAAAAAGAAAAAAAAAAACAGTTTCCTCATTTGTTTATAATAAATAATGTGAATGCGCGCGCGAATGCGTTTTTAGCTTGACTTTAACAATAATTATATTGAATGGCGTCTGGTAACTGAGGCGTCTCAATTTGCCAAACGAATACAGTATGCATGCGTGTGTGTGTGTGTGTGTGTGTGTTTGTATATGAGAGCATGAGTGTATGTGTGTGTGTGTAGCCTAAACAGCTGACCAACAGAAAGGGTAGATGGACTCACCTTGAAACGGGTATCGCGCGGATTAAATGCTGCTGTGGTGAATGTTGTTGCTGCTGTTGCTGCTGTTGTTGTTGCTGTTGCTGCTGTTGTTGCTGTTGTTGCTGCTGCTGATGCTGCTGCAACGTGCTACTGGCGGCAGCGGCTGCCGCTGCTGCTGCTACGGCGGCAACAGTGTTCGTCAAGGCGCTGTTGGCTAACAAATTTGTGATCTGATTGTTGTTGCTGTTGCTGCTGCTGCTGCTGCTGCTTGGACCATTGCTGCGCCCATCGACAGCGGCAACAGTTGCTGCTGTTGTTGTTGTACCATTACGCAGCTCAGTATGCTGATCGAAGCCCAAGCCACTGTCATTCGAATTGTCACAGGGCGGCGGATGCGGTCGTTGTGGTATTCGCTTGCCAGGCACAAGCTTGCCAGGACCCGTCTGTACCATCAAAGAACAAGGATATATGTTAAGCAAGTTAATAGGCTGATAAGTTGCTGTTGTTGCTGTTGTTGCTTACCCTGGTTATGGTGTGTAATTTACCCGACAAACCCTTGCCCGACTGTCTTTTCGATGGTATGCGAAAGCCTTTGCGATGGATGCGAGGACTCATCGTTGAGTTTGTGGACATGGTCATGCGCATGCCTAAAGGACCAAAGAGAGACGGAGAAAAAATAAATTAAAATTAATATTGCGTATTGCGTATTGAAAATTAAAGTACTTTATCTGAATCAAGCAAACTTAGAAACAATTTCTTAAATGTTTTTCAAAAAAAAAAAAGAAAACTTCCACATCTTTCAGCTGCTGTTTGTTGCAAATATTGTTGAGAGATGAGATGATGATCAAGCAAATATATATGTCATAATCTCAAGATAAAACCTGTTCGAACCAGTTATGCACCAAATGATAACGAAAGAACAAAATCACAATTGCATCAAAGCGCTGTTTTTGTGCAACATTCAAGCTTCAACAAGACAATATAATATAATATATATGCTATATATATTTCGTATATATGAACAAGTATCTGCACGTTTGTTTGTTTGAATGCGATACAGTATTAAATATATATATAATATATTGTATATGGGGTGACCGAATCAAGTGCTTCATTTAAACACAATGCAAAAATGGTTCGCTGCTTGCAACGCTTCATGCTGCCGATGGCTGCTGCTGCTGCTGCTGCTTCTACTGATAATGCCCCGTAAACGAGAGCGTTGGGGCCGTACACGCAGCAGCCGCTAGGCATATTGAAGTGCATTGAACTCGCTGGCCGCACTGCAATTAACAGGGACACAAATCAAGTGCTCTATATAAAATAGCATCGATCTTTTGTAGATTTTTAACAACATCTTTCACCAAGAAAGTCTTAAATTTCTTCGAAAAAAAACTTCTTTGAAACTTCATAAATTATTGTCAATTAGAAATCTTCAAGAGCCAAGAAAACTTGTCAAAGCAAAACTTTACCGTTGTTCTTTTTTCAAGTGTAACACTTATTATTTGTATTTGTTATAGTGCACACTTGCAACATAGTCGCAAGTTCATACTAGTTTCATTATTTAGCAGCAAATGAAGCTTTCAATTGATGCTCAATTTAAGTTTGGTGAACGAACGAATGGGTAACGAACGCATCCCATATAACACCATGCCATATTATCATTTGCCCAGTTACAGTTACAGTTGCTCACCACAGATAGCAGCAGCAGTAGTAGCAGCAACAACAACAACAACAACAACAAACAAACAAACAAACAAATCAACAAAAACAACAGACAACACAGACAAGTGCGATAAGGCCAAGGCGGCGGCGGCGGCGGCGCTATGCCCAAGCAACCCGTTTAAATCAGCAACAAAAACAAAAATATAAAAAATTTCTACATAATTCTCGCCCTTTGATTTGCAGTTATTTATAATTTTTAAACGTTGCTTTAATGTCGATTTAAATAGCAAAGAAATCTAACTTTAGTTTCTAATAATATTACAAAAAATGCATTGTAAAGACCTCAAAGTCTTCCCATTACACGCTAGAAAATTGAGGAACAAAACATTTTTTTGTAAATATAAAGATAAGTTCAAGTAGTATAAAGTTCTGAGAACTTTAGAATATATGTTGTTGTTGTTTTTCTTCGCCCGATTGTTGTCAAGCTCTTTGCTTAAGTCAACAAAGATATTTCTTATAGATAAGCAACGGTTTAGCGCACCTACAATAAACTTTCAGTTTAGATCATGAATATGTTTTTTTTTTTTGGCATTAATACAGCATTGATTGTTTTATAAGTTAAGTTTAAAGTAGTTTCGAAAGAAACAAAAAAAAAAGCTGAAATAATATTAGCAATTCGCCGACGATCCATTTCTTTTCATGCGATGAGTTGAAGAGAATATCGACAAACAAAGACATACAAACATATGTATATATTTTGTAGTTATTCCAATATACTATAAGTATTTTGTTTGGATTTTGTCTTTGCCTGCAGCATCAAGTTCATGCAAAACTTAACATACCCTTGAGCCAAAAATTGTTAAAGATACATTTGTTTGTGGTGTGACATTTTATGAGTGCAAATATTTGGGCTTTGGGTAACGCACCTTTCTACCTGTGCAACATACATATATACGTACGTATGTACCTGCCACTGACGCGGCACCTTTATCTAAGCGCCTAAGCGATAAGAACAAATACTACAATTCGAACCAAAAAAAAAAAGACCAACAGGCTGTGTCTCCAACACGGCCGCTAAGATTTTACGTAGAATACGTAACATTTCAAATTTATCAAACAAAATAGAAGTAATGACAAAATAATGAAATTAAATTAAGTAAAATATATTTTTAAATGTATGCTCCAAACCATATCAATGAAGGTTGAAGATTGAATGTAGTTTCCATAAGTTCCTAGAAGGGTTTGTTTTCTCTCCTGATAAATTTCATACGAATATTAATAATATAAATGTATTTTCTAATCACACTTATTTATATTTACTTTCAAAATATTTTGTTGAATATAGGCGGTTTTAAGGAGGCATTTTATTATATTTTCATTCTATTTAGTATATTGGTATCGACTTTTTTGCACTGGTTTATTTTTCGTGAATATACACACACACACTCATTTTGCCTCCCGAATCAAATACATACATAAATAGTTAAAAACAGCCATAAACCAACAACAACACGTGCTGGATTGTCGTGGCTGAGACCCAAAAAATGCACAAATTAAAAATACCCCTTGTACAAATATTAAATAATCGTCAATAAAAAAAATCAAATATATAATTTAATATATAGATAATATATTTTAATTACTTACAAAAAACGTCGATTTAAGTGCTAGTTTATTAAATTATCTACAACGTGTTTAATTGATTCTGAACGCCTTACCTTATTGCCAAAATATGAACAAACATATTACACAGACATAATATTGAAGTAATCACGTTTTGCTATTTAATTGCACAAAGTTCATATTGAGTTTATACAACCCTTCTAAGTTGGTTTGCATTAATTAGTATAAGTCAAATGTTGAGACGACATGAGAAATGAAACGCGGTTGCTTCTTTTTCGAACACACACAAGCTTTTACCGTTGTTTGTTGCGGCTGCACTATGGGGCGCTTTGCAAAAAAAAACTGTCATATATATATTTTTAAATGTCCCAAAACTAACTTCTTGTTTATGCAAATCTCTAGTAAAAATTATATAGTTGGCCGATATCCATGAATTTTTAAAAAAATTTTAGTATTATATAAACATGCTTGACTCCCAGATTTCGACCTGATATGTTGAAAACAAAGGGCGGCAACAAGCCAATTTTATTAAAATGATTTTCCTTTGGTTCTTACAAACCTAACGCAAAAAACCAAATCAAAATATCTTGCGTGGTTTGCAAGCCATTAATTAATGCCAGTTTTTGGTAAAATGCCCACAGTGCGTTGGCACGCCGCTTGCTTCGAAACACCACTGAGCGCAACGGCAACTGAAACAACACTATATGCACAGTCTATCCGCTATAGCTATCACTATCGCGCCCGCTCTTACTTATTGCTAATACATGAGCACATAAAACACGCATATGAAAATTGCCGAAAAATGTATTGCGCTTAAAATTTCATTTACTTATGGATTCAAAAACTTTATATGTAGCAGTATTATACTTTATATACTGTTCGAAAGCTAACAAATTCAGTTAACTCCTATATAAATGAGATTCCATTTGGGAATGTTTAAAGTATAAAAAAATCGAAATGAACGCGGCGAAAGTGGTCGCAAAAATTTTTACTTCGCATTGCACCCCTAACCTGCCGAATAACGTATTCTACGTTAAAACCATCTTCAAACAGAGATACAAAAACAAAAGGCGACAAAAAGTTGCGGTTTATCTGCCAAACAATCTAGGGCAATAACATTTTTGATTCGGATTTCGTTTGCGGTTTGCCACTTTTAAGTTCAAAGGCTTTGTTTTTTTGTAAATTTAATATTTAATAAAGAAGCTTTCTGCTAGCGAATTGGCAACTTTAGGAACGAACAACAAATCTCAAAAGAAACAAAGGATAACAAAAGTCTTTAAGCTTAAGTGAAGTCTACTTCTGATATTAAACAAAAAAAAACTCTAAATATCAACAAAGAAAAAGACAATTTTGTAAAAAAAAAATGGTAAAAAGTATAAGGACAAGTTGCTTATACTTTGTTTAGTTAAATTGCTTTAAGTATTGATATTGATTAACGATTTAAAACTAAGTTGAAAAGAATGTAAGAAAATGCGTAAGAAAAAACCCTTAAGCCGTTGGTTTATTAATATTATTGCAAATTAAGTTTGAATGAACTAAGAAATTCGAACTCAAAAAAAAAAAATCCTTTGTGTTATTGGAATGTTTTTGTGGCACTCAAATTGCGTGCCGCAATCAATAAACTTATATCGCGGCTTGTGGCGCCATCCCCTAAACTCATTAAAAAATAAACAAATTTGGTTTTTGGACACCCCGCTTCCAATTTCGTATATTAAAAATGTAAGCAGAGCCTAGAGCTTTGCTCCTTGGACAAAACAAAATCAAATAACATTTGTTTATTGCTTAAAGTTTTTGGGATTCTTGGTATCATATAAAATTACTTTTCGTTTCAAGTTAGTTAAAATGTTAATAGGTTTTTTTTATGCAAACTTGAAAAGTTGACATTTTTAACTAATATTTTTTAACAGTCGGATTCCTTTGTAATATCCACAACAAAATTTTCACTTTCTTTTATTTTTTTTTTAATTCGATGTTATTTAAAAAAACAAGTAGAAACGTTGCAGTCGGACGCACCCCACTGCGGTATACTCGATACCAGTAGTAAAACAGATTAAAAGAGAGCTGATTGCAATGGTGTGTGGATACGGCAGGGGTGTATGCTGCTGCAGGGGTGTATGCTGCCTCAAAGATTGTCTGGTGCAGATGGGGATGCCAAAAAGCTATCTTCCTTCCAAATTTGGTGATTCTAGCTCAAAGTTAGAAGAATATGGTGCATGGTTGGCTGGAGGAGGTATGAGGGGGGGGGGGGGGGCTTGGCATCAAAATTTTAGCTGAAGATCTATTTATGATGTCAATAGCTATTCTCAAACCGAATTTGGTGACTCTAGCTCAAAGTTAGTAGAATTTGGTAGAAGGGGGGCTGGGTGCTGGTATGGGGGGGCGTGGCGTCCAAAGTTTTGCTGCAGATCTGTTTATGATGTTTAATTGCTATCCTCATACCAAATTTGGTGGCTCTAGCTCGAAGTTAGTAGAATATGGTGGAAGGGGGGCTGGGGGCGGTATGGGTGGGGGGCGCCATCCACTTTTTTTGGGTTTCTTCATCACCTATCTTGGCCCCAAATTTGGCGGCTCTAGCTAAAAAAATGTGGAAAATATAGGCGTTTTTGATTTCAAAATGCAGGGGGCTCGGGATCAGGGGGGGCGTGGCTCCAAAACTTTCATGCAGTTTTTTGGGGATTGTTATTAGCTATCTTCCTACCAAATTTGGTGACTCTAGCCTTAACGCTTTGGAAAATACACGCATTCCCGTTTTTAGTGAAGCATTGGGGCGGTTTGGGGCAGCTTGGTCAGTATGGATTGGCGTGGCATCCAAAGTTTTAATGCATTTATTTTGGGGCTATAATCACCTATTTTGGCACAAAATTTGGTGGCTCTAACTCAAAAACTGTAAAAGATATAAACATTTCTGTTTTTCAACTGCGGGGGGGGCTGGGGCGGAATGGGTGGGTGGGGCTCCAAAACTTTGATGCAGTTTTTGGGGGGTCGTAACCAGTTATCTACCTACCAAATTTTGTGACTCTAGCTCAAACACTATGGAAGATACACGCACTACCGTTTTTAGCGAAGCGTTGGGGTGGTTGAGGGCGGATAGGGCAGTATAGATGGGCGTGGCATCCAAAGTTTTTATGAATTGGGTTCGAGATCGTTACCACCTATCTTGGTACCAAATTTGGAGGGTCTAGCTCAAAAACTCTAGTAGATATGGGCATTTTTAGTGTTAAACTGCGGGGGGGCTGGGGGCGGTATGGGTGGGCGTGGCTCCAAAATTTTTGATGCAGTTTTTTGAAGATTGTTAGTAGCTATTTTCTCCCCAAATTTGGTAGTTCTAGCTGTAAGGGCTTGCGAAATAGCTGGATCTATCGATTATGCGTTATCGAGTTTATCGATTTGCCAGCCCCCTAGTTATCGTAGAACTCCAATCTTGACACTTTAATTTACTATATGCCATAGATAAAGACATTTGTAAAGTTTCAAGTCTCTAGCTTGAAGGGTGTGGAAAAAAGTTGCGAACATACAGACGGACAGACGGACAGACGGACGGACGGACAGACACCATGACGGACATTGCACAAACCCAATATACTCTTTACCTTCGGTATCGAGTATAAAAACTACTTTCTTTGTTTGGCTTTTTTTGGTTTTTTTTTTTTTGGATGGTTGCAGCTTACCAAAATTGCTTTTGTAATGATGTTGGTAGGCATTTGTATTGGAATTGTTGTTGTTGTTGTTGTTGACATTGCAGTTGTTGTTGTTGTTGTTGTTGTGATGATGATGATTGTAGTGATGATGATGATGGCCATTAACATTGTTGTTGTGGTTGTTATTGTTGGCGTTGTTGATTTTACCGGCAGTACCGTTGCCATTGCCGCCGCCATGATGATGGCTCAAATTGTGCATTTTGGATGGAATACGATAGCCGGATTCATAATATTTATACTGATTGTAGGTGAAGCAAGCGCATTTTGCAGCCGTTCTATGGAGTTTTTTATATATATGTTTTTTAACTTCTTGCTTTTAATTCATTATCATGCCAAAAACCAAAAACACATTTAATATTTGGCTATTTGAAGTTGGCGAGTTTTTAATTTGTTTTTGTTGTCACTTTGATTGTTTAATTGAACTTATTAGTTTTGTTTTTTGTGTTTATATATTTGGCATTACAATATGTTTAGTTTATTTGTACATTGTTGTTGTTGCTGTTCTTGTCGCTGGTTTAATATTTTGTTAATAAATAAATGTTTGCGTTGTTGTTTTAACTGCAAAACGAAAAACAGAAACCAAGTCGAAACCGTTTTTTATTCTCGGCCGTTTTGTTTTGTTTGTTCAATTCGCATTTATTTTTTATGTAGCGCGAAAACCGAACACAGCCAATCAAACGAAACAACAAAAGAATGTAAAAATATATATATACACATACACCGTACGTAAGCTATACGTTTTATACGTCAAAAATGTGTTTACATTATTAATTATTTAAAATAACAAAAAAAAAAGTTGTCTGTTTGCCCAAAGAAATACCCTATAAGCCGTTGTAAGCCCTTTTAAACATAAACTAAACAGTTTAAATCTGATTTAAATGTCTTAAAAAATCACAAAAAAAAAATGTTACAGTTAATAATATAAATGTATATCTTTTTTTTTATTTTTATTTATTTTGCGTGGTTTAGTTTTTGGAGCAAAATTAATGTTTTTTTATTGGTTCTATTGACTTTTTTAACGTTATTACGTTACGTTATATGCTAATAATGATCTGATCCTTAATGCACTTCGCATAAATAATGCTCCCTTTAATAAAGTTTCTTTTTGGTTTTCTGTTTTTTTTTTTTTGAGCTCGGTAAACAAGTTTTTTTTTTTTTGTGAAGCTACCTTGAGATTTTTGATCTCTTCCTTTTTGCTTTACAGTTATGCATGTGAGAAGTGGTTTCTCTGGATGCGCAGAACTGGTTCCCTTAGCCCTTTTACTTTTGCCATCACAATTATTTCCACGTCAATTAGAGACCAGGAAACAGAATTGCCTGTCGATTTTATATGGTTTTTTTTTTGTGGATTTTTTTTTATTTCAAATAGATTTTTGAAGAGGTCAAGTCTTGATTTGAAAGAAATCCTGACTTTCTTCACAGTATTTAAAAGATATGTGAAAAATTTTTTAACTATTTGAAAAAAAAAAAACAAATGCTGATTTTATAACGTTTAAAAATGTTTAAGTTCCACTTTTGATAACAACTGTTATCGATTTTGAGCTCAAAAGTTAATTAATCGATTAAAAAGTTATGGCACATTATATTATCGATAATAATCGATTTAAAATAACCACTTCTTGCAAGGTTGAAAATACACTATTTTTTATATATGTATTTTTAAAGTTCAGATTAAATTACCCCAATTTAAAATTAACAATAAACGCTTTCAATGAAATCCCACAATATAATTCTGTGCTAATCTTAATTATCATTTAAATAATGAAGTGCGTGAAAAAAAAGCCATATGAAACTGTCATTTCTAAACATGCATAAAACCTTAATACGCAAATACTAAGATCTTTGACTGATTGTTTAAATGCACCTGACGCATTTGTACTAAAAGCACATATTAGTATTATTTTAAACACTTCACAAAACAAAAACTGAAATAAATTTAAATTCAACTTTTTTTTGGCAAACAAACAACTTAAGAAATACAAATAAAACGTAATTGACGAATTGAATTCATTACGAATTGAATTGAATTGAATCAAATCTCAAACCGAATCTCGAGCGCGAATAATTTAGTACATAGTAGTACTATTTGTCGTGCGTACGACCTGTGACTGCTTTTATGTGCGTTCGTTCTGGGGTTCGGTTCGGTTGCGGTTTGTTTCGATTGCTTCGGACTGAACTGAACTGAACTGAACTGAAGCTCTGTGTGTGTGACGCGCTCTCTAGCGGTGGCGTTGATAAGATAAAGCCGCTTAACCAAAAGCACAACACACAGCCGATCGTTCGTTCCGTTTACGTTTTACGTATACGTTTGCGTTTGCGTTTGTTTCGTTTCGTTTGTTTTTGTTGTGTGTTTCGGTTTCCCATGTAACTGTTTTCCGGATGCAATTCAAGCGCATTATTCATATGTGTTTTGTTGACAAAATCTTTCGACATTTGTATTGTTTTTCTTTTTCTTTCGGCGATAGACCGATTAACGGTACCGCCATACATCGGGTAGCGATCGGCCGACGACGACGTCGACGGTCAACGATAACAGGCCGCAATGTCGTCGCTCTTGCATTGTTGTTGGTGATTAACAACAACAACAACAAACACGCACATTTATAATATTAAAATGCATCAAATATTAACAATAATATTTAAGTCACACATAAACGCGACGATCGGTTACAAAAAAAAAAAAAAAAAAACATATCAAATAAATGTCAAACAAGTAAAAATTATTTTTAAGCGCGCGTAAATTAACACACGAAAAAAAAAAACGACACAGTTTTGTTAATGCCGTTTAAGTCACAACTTGAGCGTCGTGTTGCGAGCACTTACGCTGAGATCGATGAACTAAAATCCTAAAGAACGACAAGCCGTAATGATGCCTGGGACCCGGTGCTTGAGTTTTGAATTCCGCCGCAGAGCATCGCTCGAAGAGGCAGCAAAAAGCAAAATAAAAAAAAAAGAGAGAGAGAAAGAGCGAGCGAGCAACAAGTGCAAGAGAGAGTAACAGCAGCAGCAGCAGCAGCAGCGGCAACAGTAGCAACAACAACAAGTGTACGCGTGGCCGACGCTCGTCGTGCTCAGTGGAACGAGTGACGACAACGGGTTTAATTGATTTCTATGTATTTGTGAGCGAAGCGCGCGCGCGCGCCCCGTTGGGTCGGTCACACTGATTTCGTTCGTGTCTTTTCGAATTTCGTATTCTCGTTTTCAAATTCGGTTTGCAAACGCAAATTGATTAAAATGAGGCGCACGGCCATCGACAACGACGACGACGACGACGTCGACGATTGGGCGGCGGCGGCAGGCAGAGTCACAATTGAAACCAATATCGATATCAAAGCACACGAAAACGAGCCAATAGCTGCGCCGCTGTCCGTTGGCTTACATCTTTCTTTCTTTCTTCACCGTTTCCAATTCTCTCTCTCGAGCTTTATGCAATTTTCGGTCAATATTCAACAGAAAGTACAAAGTGATCCGTTATAATGTATGTATGTATGTATATCTTCTGGAGCCGACCTTTTGCCTAATCAAACGCACACATACACATTGATACATATTTGAACTTGCTAAGCACGCTTCACGCCCCGAGAGCAGAGCACGACAACAGCAACAGCAACAACTCGGCAAGAGATCTGTTAAAAGTAACAAAACAACAACAGTTATGGTGTTAAATTCTTATTGGCCCGCTTCGCACCGTGTCACAAGAAATACATGCCCGAATTGTTGAATTACGAAAAGTACAGTGGTTTTTGTATACTCTTTTAAAACAATAGCCTTAACTTTGCAACTTTGAAGAAATAAAAACTTTTATTTCTGCAACGAAATTTTTAATAGATTTAAGCTTCTTGTCCTTAAATTTTGTTGCTTCTAAGATTTTGATTATCATCTTAAACGACATAGCTAGAATGCTATCTACTATGCACAAAAGTGTGCAAAAACCCATTTAAAGAACTTTCGCTTGGCACACTTTATTTAGTGATTGGGCTCCACGGTGCAGGCCAAAGAAATTAAATCCGTACGTATACGTATCATTTCGTTGGGTACAAATGATAAAAGCAAACAACAGAAAAATAGCGCGTAACTAAATAAATATAGCATACATGTATATGTATGTATGTACATGTATGTTAATTTAAGTTCAGGCCAAGTAGCAGACCTCCCAAAAACCATCAAGTTCAAATGAAAATGTAACTCATACGCAGCGTTGACGTTTGATATCATGATGATGATAAGAAAATGTCTACATACATATTATCACTTTATAATTAGCATAAAAAGTAAATAAGTAATTGTTTATTTTTTTTTTTTGAAAAAAACTTTGCACTTTTGGCTTTGTCGTTTTTTTTTTTTTTTTTTTTTGCCTGCTGTTTTGCGCCTCTTGGATTAAGTAAATGGCGTAGTTAGAACCTTGGAGAAAGCGTTACGCGTTAAACGCATTTAAAAAAAAAACTTTTTAAAACTAAATCACATTCACTTAAAAAATCTAATTTAAATTTAAACAAAGTCGCATTAATGTTAAATGCTTTTGCCAGGCTGAGAAGCTGTTTTGAAAATATTTGGTCGAAAGAAAAACTAAAGCAAGAAACAACGTTAAAAATTGCACAGCTACCAAAAGATTATCTAAATTAAAGTTCTCAAAATTCGACAGCTTCAAACGTTTCTTTTTTTATAATAAATAAGTTTCCCTCAAGGATCGCACCTAGAGAATTAAATCAACTCAATGGTGCTCATGCATCAACAGGCTTTAAGGGACTTCCCCGCCCAGAGTAACGCAATTATTTTATCGGTGTCGATCTTAAAAACGTTTTAAAGGCGTTCCCGTTTCGGTTTCAACCCGTTTTCTATAACTCAAAAAGTTGTACATGTGTTTGTATGTTTGTACTACTTGGCAATAAAACGATTTAATTGATTAAAGAAGCTGAGAAAGTTTATAGCTAAAGCTATAACTATCACACTTATTAATTCTAATAAACAAATTTTTAAATACTAGCTTGCATTTTTTTTTTTTTTTTTGAGTTAAGTTAAGTTTCAGGCCTGGCCTTATAATATGGAAAAATTCCAAAACAAATGAAACATCGTATAAATAATTATAGACGCCAATGTTCTTGGGGGTCAACTCTGATTTTACATATACATATATGTATATGTATGTATATACATTGTTATTGTAGCTGTGTTGTTTGCAGTTTACAAAAGTACAATAAACCGTGTTAATAAGTACAGGTTTTAACCTTGAACCCATCTCGCGCAGTTTTTTGTAATTTTTTACTGTTTTGGCTTCTGTATATAAGTATGTTTTTGTTGTTGTTAGTTGGTGTTGTTGTTGTTGTTGTTGTTGATTTTTTGTTTGTAGTTTGTAGGGTATAATATAATACATTCATGGATAAGTACAACGACAATAACAATAAGTACAGCAAAAAGAACACGCAAATGCGACAACAACTGTAATCATCATGGATGATCATCTGTCACAAAAAATGTTATAAATTATACATACGAGATTGGTAATGGGGTGGGTTGGGAAAAAAAAGGGAAGCAAAAACAACAACAACAACAACAACAAAAAAGTGAGAATGCGGATCGTTGTTGCGATTTAGCAAAGATGCGTTAATGCGATTACAACGAAACTTTAAGCAGTTTTTTTTTTTTTTTTTTTTTTAAATTTTAATTAGCACACCCAACATTCTCAGGGCGCCCTTCGTCCAACACCTTAGCATTTATTTATTTAAGGTTTGTTTAAAATGCATTATTTTATTGACCGAAAAGCCTACTTTTCACTTCTCAAGCCTCTTCTGTCTTTCCCTTTATCTCTTGCTTCTCGAAGTGGCACAATGCACAAAACTGGCCCATCGGATATAGAGAACTTATGGCGGCCCTTATTTAATTCTCGTTTAGTCTTAATGCCGAAATATTTCATCTGTATAGTATAAGCCAATACGTAAACGAATAAATATATCTGCGCATACAACAAGTTTTAAAATCTTAATAATGTTAAATGCACAATCACGATTTCGTACGAATCACTTCGATTAACGCACATCTTGGACTTTATAGGACATCTGCATACGTCGGTATATATGTATGTATGTGAATGCACATATGTATATGTATATACAGGTTCCCAATTCGACGACAAAGATGCTAACAACAAATACAAACATTTAGTGAACGAATTCGAACAGGCTTCAACAAAAAGTAGAATAAAGAAAAAAAAAAGGAAAAAATACATTCAAGCCGCTAGCCACAAAGAATTTTCAACCATATTTTTGCAACGTTTTGCCAATATTAAAAAAAAAAAGCTATTGTGAAAGTTGCTGTTCAGAATTACCGACTGTGTAATACTCTGATCAAAAAAAAAAAAGTATATCAACAAGCAAACGAAGAAAATAAAATATTTTTTAACACTTAAAATTAACAAATGCAAATAAAAAAAAATCTCATTTAATTTTAACCGATTTATATAACTTAAGTATACGTAAAAAATCAATAAACAAATAAAACGAAAAATTAATTAATTTTCCCATTAAACGTGTAGCCGACGAAAACGACAATAAAAATGTATGCGATGCATTTGATGTAAATATTTTTGTTGAAACACAAAAACAAAATATATGTATATATATATATATATATTTATGTGTTTTTTTTATATATTCATATGCATGAGTGTGCAGTGTCGATGCGTATTTAAATTGTTGTTATTCGAAACGTTTATACAGAAAGTTTCGGTACATTTTATTTTTCGGAGTTTACGAGCGCAATTGTTGGTCATAAAATGCCATAGCAAATTACAAACAAACGATAGACAACTTCACAAAAAAAAAACTATGTACATAAAAAAAGAATTCTTTTTTATTAAATTGCTCGAAATTTGTTGTTGTTGGTGATATAATTAAAGCTACTGTATAGCGTACTTAACAACACACTAACAAAGTAACAGCAAAAACCGTATCACAAAATACGCATACAAAACGCACACACACACAACAACAAAAACGATAAATGCGAGAGCATTCAGCTGTCAACAGACAACAGCAGCGACAACAGTGAACTTAACAGCAGTGTTAAGATGCTTTTAGAAAAGAGTCGCGCACGCGCTCAACACTGTTAATCTGTTGGTTAGGCATTGATAAATACAAATGGTTGCTATCTATCTTCTTTTTGTTTGTTGTTTAACAATAACAATTAAGTCAAGTAAGTGCTCTTGGCACTTTTTTTCGTCGTTAGTTTATTTTGAAAGTAACGTTACATTTTGTTTGGTACAGTTATCACAAAATAATTTTCAAAATAATATTTTTATTTTTCCGAAAATCGACTGTGTAGAAGGGTTTGTTCATTCTTTTGAACAAGCTGTCTGAAGGCTTGAAAACTTTGAGTAGTTTTTTAAAACATTTTAGGTTTTAAGTAGTCAAGTTTCAAAATATGTAGTATGCACTTATTTTTTTTCTGTCTAATTGTTTTGATAGAACTAGAATACTCTACACCTGCACAAGATATCATCTGCAATTATTTTTTTAATATCTGTTTGTCTGACAGAGCTTAAGTACTCTCCACCTGAGTACAAGATATCATCTGCAAGTGTAATTGTGGAGCAGGAACGTGCTTTGTTTTTTTTTTTATTTCGCATCTGATATACTCTATAGCTTAATACGCCAACAGCAATTATGATGGGCTGTACCCCCAAAACAGTCCGTCAGTCAAGCACTACTAAATGATCTAACTATAACACTATGCCACAGATCGTTTACTGTGATAAGTTCGCCGAATAAAATCAAAACGTAAAAAATTGGCATCAATGCCGAAGCTTTTATACCCTTTGCAGACAAGCCATGGGTTCTTGATTTAGGGTTCAATACTGTTATATATTTTTGTTTTCAAGTGTTTAAAATCAAAAAACTATTTTATTAGATTTGAAAACTAGTATAAACATTTTGTTCCTGTCCCTCTTTGACATAATAGACAATAATATTACAATAATCTACTCAGTTATCATCCATTTCATCCAACTGCGAGAGAGAAGGAAAGAATGGCTCGGATTACTTTCGGGGCAAACTCAACACACGAGCTCACATCGTCGTCACTTGGCATCACGTGGCCAAAGAGAAAGAAAGAGGAGGTGGGGTAAAGTAAAGCAAAAACAATGCCCAAAACCTCTAGCACATTGCCTAGATTGAGAAAAAAAAAAATAAAACCTCACATGCTATTGCTGATAAGCGTGAACTTGAATAAATTTTTTTTGGCAAGAGATTTTGTTTAATTTACATTGCGAAATAAAACGTAAGGAAACTAAAAACAAATAAAGTTAAGTGCTTCAAATTGTATTATATAAATAAAAAAAAACTATAGGTTTGAATGAATATTTAGCTCAATCTTAACTTTTTCCGAAAAATGTATACAAAACTGTTATCGATATTTAAATTTTAAAATAAGTAGAAACTATGATTATAGCTTTTAATTCTAGCACTATAGATAATAGACCATCACTTCCCCGCCTTTTTGAGTTATAAAACGTCGCCCTTATCTCGATTGGATTTAAAAACTAGTTCGGTTTAGTTTAGTAAAAAACTTTTCGAACAAATTATTCGGTCGAAAATAACTAACTGCTGGTACAATTGAATCATATGATCTCATAGATAACGAAACTATCTAACAAATAACTAGTTCTACTGCTAATTATGATTGTAAGTTGCTCGTTAATATCTGCTGATAACTGATAAGATGTATGTAGATGTCATGTATGGTGAGAAAAACAAAAAGGTTCTTGTTTAGCAGGTGTTTTTCTCAACGAAAAGTTTATTTGATTGATAACCACACCACAAATACTATAAAACTTTGAAAACACATACAAACACAAAATCAAGATTCAGAGTTCCCACAAATCAATAAAAAAGTGTTTTTTTTTTTTTTGTTTTTTTTTAGCCTTGAAGTTCGACAGTTTTACTAATCTATAAATTTAAATTGACGACCGATTAATAAATGCATAAACTGTTTAACAACAAACTATTGTTTGTCGAAAAACGAACGAATTTTCAATATAGTTTTTGTTTGTATACTAATGTGTCAATATATTTTAAATATATTTTTGCTCTAGACATTTTTGCTGATAATCGTAGTACTTGTTTTTATTGCAGTTTTAACTACAATTTAGCAATTAAAATGGGTTTTCAATCGTAATATTGCCTTAAACAATTAAACACCGAATTTGTTGCAATATTTTAATATAATTTATGTTCGTTTCGAAATGTTTAACATGTCTTTACCCAAAAAAGATACTTTAAGAAAACAGTTAACTGGTTGATTAATCATTCGAGTAATTTAAATATTTAATTAATGGTTTTTGGAGATGTGTAACGTTTTGTTATTATGTTAATATAAGCTTGACGATTTTGTTTGTTTTTCGGGTGTGTGTGTGTGTGCCATAGAATCCAGACCACTAAACATATAATTAGCTTTTATCAGCTTATGTTCAGATTATTATTATTATTATGTTGTCTGCCTTGAGGCACACACACACACACACATTTTGGCGTACGCCGAACTTGTTTGAGAAATGACGACAAAGAAAATCTGAAACACAACAAGTGCAAGCAAATACATAATACGATTTATCGGTCAATCAGCTCAATACTATTTTTTTATTTTAAACTTGAAACATTTTGTTGTGTGTCGCCGTTTCTTAATGAACTTGATGAGTAGAAAGAAAAAAAACGTAGCTGCTTTTTGTCTGGTTAACTTCATATCAAAAATAACTTTCTTTGTCAGCCAAGGTAGTTTCTGAAACTTTATGTTTGGTTTGTATACGTTAAAAACAAATAAAATATATATCAAACCAGTTTTTAAGCTTTAGATTTAGATATTTTAAAGCCGGTTGTTAGCTTTGTTTTAAAAAAAAAAAAAAAAGAGGCATTCATAATACATGCTATGACGTAGAAAGAATCGCGGGATATTCATAAAACATAAACAAATTAATATTACGATATTTAAATTTTAAATACGATCGACTAACGTTAGTTGAGTTAATAAGGTTGAAATAATTCAAAAAGTCGCTGTTATGTGCATATTTAAATGTGAAATAATTTGCGTTTGTTACATATTCAATTTATTTATTTGGAGCAAATTAGAGCATCAAAATAAATTTGAAAATTAGAACAAATTATTTAAAAAAAAAAACTTGACATTTTCAAGATTTTTTATTTAGTTTTTAAGTGTTATAAAGCTTAACAAAACCTTATTATTTTAGAGCACAAAAAAATTTATGTGCAATTGCCAAAGAAAATCTCATCCCATTTGGTCGTGCGACTGAAACTTTTTGTTTTTTTTTGCAGTAAATTTCAAATTTCGCGATGTGTTGTGAAAACCGCTAAACTAAAGTCGGTAAATGGGCAGATGAGACAAACCTCAATTGTCAATGTTTGTATAGTTATGTATTTTATATAAGTTTGTACATATGTGTGTTTTACGTATCTTTATGAGTTGGGCGTGAGTTGGCCTACGAAACGACGACGACAGCGAATTAAACGCTGCTGATAAGATTTTGTTTACTTTTTAGCGCGAGAAGAGAAGAGTGAGCAAAATGTGTTTGTGTTTTTATTTTATTTGAAGTAGTATTACGTTGCGTTCGGGTTGCTTTTGCTTTGATCATCTCTCATCACGAAACAGAAGTGTGATGCGATCTTGCATGGGGCATTGGAGGGGGGGGGGTAGGGGATGTGATAACTAAAACTATGACGTACATTGCAAATCGGAATTCAAATTGTCAAATGATGCGCGCGACGCCACACACAGATAGAAAATATGTGCCAAAGACAACAAAAGATACACACACACACACACACCCAAATACTAATACCATTATATATGTATGTACATATGTACATATATCAAAAGCAAGCAGACAAGCCACTTTGAGTTTATTTGAGTGTCTTTTGTTGTTATTGTTTTTACTGATTGCCATTGTTATGAATTGTTTTGCTCTTTTTTTTCTTTTTGGTTTTCATTATTTGTATTTTGTCTGTTTCACGTGACGATCTCGTGAGCCGCTACGAAGGCTATCTTTATCGGTTGTGCGGTCATTCTCTCTCTCTCTCTCTCTCTCTCTTTCTTTTTTTTTCGCGTTTTGTTCAGCAAAAGAGCTGAAAAACGCGCAAAGTGCACTTTGAGCCAGAGACACGAATTGGCATCAATCAGTCAATCAATCAAGCATAATGAATGAAAATAAAGCGCAGTTAATTGCGTGCGGCGAACATTCAATGCATTTCTATATATGTAAATAAACAAATATGTTAATTTGCAGTTCAATTGAGTAGGCTCAAAAAAAAAAAACAAAAAATACTAAATACTAATACTAAACTTAATACTAGTTTTGGGAACACTGGCTGCATATAAAGTTAGAGGACGAGGGTAAACGATATAATGCAGTGGAAGGAGAAATGAAGTAAGAGTTAAAGAGAGTTGCAGAGTGCAAGAAATAAAGAGGGAGTACTTTAAAGAAAGAAAAAAGTAAAATGTAAGAGGTTGTTAGATCAAAAGGGGCTAAGAGTAAGAGAAAGAAAGAGATAAGGATAGAGAAAGTAAAAGAGCGAGGGGAAGTGCGAGAGAAATAGTAAGGGAAAAGAAGAAGATAGTTAAGTTAAGTGGGAGACGGAGAGAGAAAAAATAAATGGGTAAGACAGAGAGGGTAAGAACGTAAAGTTAGAAAGAGAAAAGTAATGGGAAGGAGAAGCGCTAGTTTACTTATTATTAAAATAAATATTTTCTTAACTTTAAAGACATTATTTATTTTTATTTTTATAGCAAAATAAATATTATTATAATTTATTTATTTTAATTTTTTTATAGTGAAATAAATATTTGCATAACTTTAAAAGTATTGTGTGTTTATTTTGTTTGAATAATGGGCTAAGCTATCTGAACCGAAGCGTTTTAGACCAATTTTTTCTTATAATAGTTCATATACGCTCCGTATCAATAACATCAGAGAGATATGCCTACAATCAACAAACTTTTTTAACACCTTCAAAAATTTGTTGTCGCCCGCGCAGTATCTTTGTAAATGTTATTGCTGAATATAAAAATACACAATTCGCATATATGTATGTATGTACATACATATGTTTGTTTGTATTTCAAAGAACTGTACATACAAACATAAATCTAAAGAAGCCTCTGCTCGAGCGAACGAAAAGAAAAAAAATTAGCAACAAAGTTTTATGCAACCTTGAGCGCGATTTGCGTGCGTTTGCGAAGCGTTTTTATTTCTTTCGTTCTTTGTACATTTTTATACTCTTATAATATACCCAAAGGCTGGGAGTATATTGGTTTTGGATACCACGCCCATACCTACCGCGCTCAACCCTCCGCCTTTAAACACCCGAGTCAACAAATTTCGCTAAGAAAATAACTGTTAACGTCCCCGCCCAAGGAGTTGTATCGGAAAATGTTTGAAGGCAACGCGCCCCAATACCCTATTTTGTTAAGAAAAAGTATTTGCCAAATGTAAAAATCTAGCATCGAAGTATTTCGCAGTCGGTTATGCCCGACTTGGCTTGTTTTTTGTTAGTTTAGCTTTATTATTGCCATTTGGTTTTGTTATTGTTACTATTTTGTGGAGCTGGCGCATAAAAAAAAAACAATCGACTATATGAATGTGTGTGTGTATGTTTGTTCTGAGAGCTATAAACAAATACAAAAAATTATATAAAACGAAAAACCACGACGCAGAAAGATGATTTAAATTAGACACAAAGCACAAATTAAGCAAAAGAAAAACAATTAAAGGGACATTGAAGTTATAAAAAAAAATAAAAATAAATATAAAGAGGCAGTAAGGGCGAATGGGACAGACATTGGGCACTTTTGGTTGCTATTTTTGTTGTTTTTTTTTTTTTTTGCTAAATATATATATTTAACTTTACCAAAAAAAAAAAATTTTAAGAAGAATTTCTCTGGAGATCATGACTTAAATCGATATACAGTATTCTTTGGATATAGTTAATCCAAAGAGTTAATGTTTTCTTAATTTTTTGTTGTATTTATATAAGTTTTTTGAATTGAAAAGAAGAAAAAAACCGTTTATGTCTTTATATCGAACTGTTGACTGTCTCGTGAGACGGCTGTATAAATTGAAGGCGGCATGCTTTTGTTTTTTATTGTTTAATCGTTTAGCACTTTAGTATGCAATTTTTGTTGCTGCTTTTGTTAGCATAATAATTTTGCATTTATCTATGTGAGGTTGAACAAATATCACCAGAACACCAACCCACCCACATATCAATTATGAAGCGTCACGTGAACATTTTTGGCGACTCATCTCCATAAAGCACAAAACAAACTAAGAATGCTCGACTTTATGATATCCTGTAGCTTTTATAATTGTGTGCAAACAAGTGACGTCTCAAATTGAACTAATTAATATTAATATATTAATATTATTTTATTAGTTTAATTCCGCAAATCAATCAAATCAATAGAGAACATTTAATGAGAAATTATGACTTTGATGTTAAAAAAAAAAAATAAATAACAACCAAACATTACCCTGACCTATTGACAGGGTATAATGCCAGTATACTAACCATTCCAAGAATAATATCTAAATAACAGGCAGTTAACCTTTATCATATAGCGCCAAGCCAAACAATCAATAAAGAGGGGCAGATGCGAAAAAGCGAGCCCGGTTGACAACGTCAAGCTTTAGTTTGTCTACTTATTATAATTGACTCCCCGTTACACCCCCTATTCTCAAAAAAAAAAAAAAAAAAAAAACAGCTCTGTCGCTCTGTCTCTGTCCGGCAAGCATGATTTGCTTTTAATTGACGACTGGGCCCAATCGATGCGTCGCAACATTTACTTTCTCTACTCGACGCTTTTTTGGGGCTCGTCCCAAACGTCTACAATAATTTACTAGACTGAGTATTTTGGGAGTTTAGGCATAGCTTTGTACTTACGTTAAGTTCGTAGACTTAACTTATGGCGCTATAATTTTGATACTCGTTTTGACCATTCTGAAAATCAGTTTTACACAATGAAAAAATATCATAAAAGATCGCTTAACCACAAATTATATAAGTTAAGGTAAGTATAGGCTAGACCGACTGATCCTCCCAGTGGAGTGTTACACGAACTGTGTGTGCTTCGTGCAAGTGGCGAAGTCGTGCTCTAGCGTTCCCTTGCCACCTGGATCCTTTCACTACCTGCATTCGTCGTTGTCCGTTATGCCTAGTCTTTTCGCGTGTACTGCGACTAGGCAGTGTCCTGTCAATAAGGACCATGTATTGCGCTAGTTTGTCGTCGTAGTATGTTTTGCACATTATTTTAGAGATTTTGCAGTTAGAGCTGAATCCCGTGCATTGGTTTCCATGTCGATGTGTAGCGTTCGCAGGGAGATTGAAACTGCCGCAGTATGCATCCCTGTTGGCTCCCATTGCACTTCTAGCACTGGCTAGAGTGTCTGCTATCTCGTTGCCCTGGAAGCCCTGATGGCTTGGAATCCAATAGATGCGCCAAACATTTAAACATTATGGTTTTTTTTTTTTTTTGGTTTCGTAAAACCCTTAGCAGAGTTGCTCTTTTGTCTGCAGTTTTTGGTTTTTGTTTTTCGCATCACTTAAATTTGGCATATTTATTAACTTGTTTTGCAATCGCTGCCATTTTTCAGTTAATATAATTAATTAATTAAACTAATTTGCACTACGGTGTCGATTGGCACTGCCAATTGACGTCATTGTTTTACAACTTCCGTGTGGTTTCAATTAAAATCCATAATTTTGTCAATCAAAAATAAAAACCAAAAAAAAAGAAGTATTTAAATTTAAAAAATAAATAAATGTTCGTAATATGCTTATACATCCTGCAATACCCTGTAATTCTTGTTCTTAAAAACGTTTGCAGTTTTGCTTGAAACAAAAAAAAAAACAAAAAACCGGCTTTCGGGGGACTCACAAAGCTGGCAACGAACTGATTTTCAATTTTATACATTTGTTGGCATTTCCGGGGCATCAAATTCGAACCGCAGCAATATATCCGAACAGTTGCCGCCAATTGGACTTTGCAATAGACATACCGAACGGCAGAGAATGAGGCGTAGGGGAGTATTAGTTAAATGGGGTAAGGGTGGAAGGGTGTTAGGGTGTTGGAATTGGCATTGTCGTTGTTTGCTGCCTTGCGACCAATTTCTAATAAACACTGCACTGTGTTGCGTTTTGACCTTAGAAATTTGTTGTTGTTGTTGGTATTTAAGTTATTGTCGCTGACGTATTGGGATTTTTAATAATCGAGCAATCTAATGAAATTTAATGCTCATGTGAACAACAACAACAAATATTATTAATATCTGAGCGATCATGCAATGATATAGCCATCAAGTAATAGCGACTTTCCAATCACTGAATCGACATTGATGTAACAAATGTGTTATAGCACTTTACTGCTCGAAGTTAGATATGCACGATAAACGATTGTATATTACAAGATTTATTTATATTTGAAAAGAAGAATCGACTTAAAAAAATATACAATAACATTTTTTAAACACAAGAAAACAGTATAAATGTACTTTCTTACAATTATAATCGATTTAAATCGATTTTTAAAAAGAAAAACATTATCTACTTTTTTATAGCATACTTCTTATAAAAAGGCTATGAAGGATTATGATTTTGTTCAAAAATATTAATTTATTATAATTTTTCGATTGTATCGATTCTCTGTCAACATCTTAAACCATTAATATAATCGATAACTTTCTGTTAAGACAAATTAAAAAATTTAAAGCAATAAATTTAACAAATCTCATGCTTTGTTTTTATTCAAAACTGATTATAATGTATCCATAGAACAATTATTAATTTTTATAGTTGGTTTGTTTTTTTTTTTCAAAAACGCTGATACATTTTTCCGAGTACCCGTTTAAAAGTAATAAATTCGTAGTGCCTATGTAAATTTATTTCATTCACATTCACATCTAGCGAAAACGACCAACCTCATTCATTCATTAAGAATATACTTATTTACAGTTACAAGTTTTTTTTTTATAATTAAGCAGTTTTATTGATATTTAACCTAAGACTTTAGCTTTTTTTTATTACCAATGAACTATGGGGTGATCGGATCTTTTTGTTGATCAGTATGATTTGCAAAAATCTAAAGCTTTGGTTCACTTTTTGGTTCTGATCTTGAGTCATTTGAGGTCGTTTACAGTATAAAAATATACGGTCACACTTAACTTACTTGACTTGATGAGCTTGCCATACAAATTTTGATTTGAATTTTATTTGATTATTTTGGTTGTTGTTCATATTGACATAAAAATTTTAAGTCTGAGCTTATTTGTTGTACATTTTAATACAATAATTGAACATAGGTAAAAAATTCAATTAAATTTGTTTAAAATAAAATTTAGGGAAAAACTTAGTTTAAAAAATAATTTTTATTTATTTTTTATTATAATTTATCATATTTAACGACAGAATTCTTATCACAAAATAAGTGTGACATTAGAAATAAATTTGATTTTGGTTTTTGTACTTAGCTAAATGTTACAAAAACATTTTGCAGTGAGTGTTTATTTGTAGTAGATAGAGTAACTGATAGCTAATGAATGTTGTCAAATACATTTGTAGGTAAAAACCCAACAACAATAACAACAACATGCACTAATCATTTTGTTTTGACGCCGAGTCTATTCGTTAACGTTGACTTTGCAACAACAACAACAACAATAGCAACTAGAACAACAGCAAGTTGAGGCGGGAGATATGTACGAATATCTAATGATGCATTTGCCGCCGACATCAATGTGACAAAGTCTACAACAGCAACAACAACAACAACAGCAACAGTTGAGCTTGTGAACGTCACATCAACAATTTAATTGAGGTGGGCTCGCCGAGAAAGAAAGAACGAAAAAAAAAAACCAAACACAACAGAAAACAAATACATATTTATGCCAATACGAGTAGTACTATATGCAAAGCTATTCTAACATATATACACTTAAAAACAAAAGGGGAAGAGCTGAAAGAACCAGAAAGCAAGACAGTGAGAAAGAGAAAAAAATATCTAGAATTGTCTAGCACAATAAATGTATACACAATAAAATTGATTAGCCAACTTTAAATTATTACTTTACTCTCATCTCAAATAGAAACCAAAAAATTAATTAATAATAATGCTTTAAATTATTTCGTTTATAAGACCTAAAAACTATATTCATATGATTTTTCTAAATTTCGTATATAATCAAGCAGATATTGTAGCTACGATATTTTTTAGGGAAAAAGCAGGGTATCAAAGCAGTTGATTTTCTCTATGTGTTTAACTAGTTTAGATGTCGATTTAAAAAGCGTTGCGACGCTTGGAGCTTAAAGCTTTGCCTACCAATCTAACCTGAAAAGCCGCGATCAACGCCCCCTTCTGATCATTAACTAATGTAGAGAGCGGAAAATTGCATTTAATAATAAGCCGATGGCAAACTTTAGAGCTGCGTAGTTGAGGCTCTGTTGACTAAGTCAAGTCACGAGACTTGGCACTCAATTACCAAATGAGATGCGAAATAAATTTTGAATAGTTAGACCGAGCTTTTCATGAAACGGGAAAAAAATACAATTTCCCTGTGATAAATACATCTTAAAAATCCAATCGATTGCAACTTTGTGCAACAATTGTTTATCGATAACGGTAACTTACTGTTTTAGTTATCCACGTAAAGTGTTGGCTCAGCATACAGCGTACAGACCGCACGGCAATGAAAATCCAATCGAAAAAGCAATGATTTTTAAAAAAATTCTAAACGACATGAAATAAATAGAATTTTGTTTTGTTTGGCATAAAAACATATGTATATTAGGGAAATTGATACAATATCGCAACAGTTCAAAATGATGAAACTGCAAAGCGAATAATAATAAAGTTTCTTATTTGAATGGCCTTAAATTAAAACAAACAAAAAAATTATTGGATTTATTTGCTTGCCTAACTTTGTGAAATTTAAGCTGGAAAAACAAACTCGCTTCACTTTTGATTGGAATTTTAATTACTTTGGCTTTGGATTTGTTTTAAGACTTGAAATGCGAATTTAATTAGAATCTGATACGACAAGTTTGCCTACAGGATTATTGTCAGTGTATCCATGGCTTCAAGAGACTTCAAGTGAATTAGACACTCCCCAGGGATTTGTAAACTTAGCTGCGGGTGGGTCACTTTGAAAGTCCTCGCATTAGTTGCTAAGGCAATCGTTGTTGTTGTTGATGGCCTTGCTATTCAGCTAGTCAAGCACTAAGCCTGGATGCGCACACAACGGGCGCCAACTTCCTGGCACGACCTTGTAGAAACTATTCAATTAACATTAGCAAACAACAACGCGAAACGGCACTCAAGCTCAAAAGTGAGACTAAACCCAATCAGCCCAACAACTCCCTCAACGGAAATCGAGTACAAACAACTTATATCGACAATCATCAAGGGGAAAAAATCTTTACGAGCTTTCCATTATGATTTCCCAGAATGCAAGTGGCACACAATATGGTTTTCACTGTACTTATTTTAAATGTGAGGCAGTTCTCAAAAACAGGACGAACGGCGAAACTAAGAGGAGCATTATTATAAGCAAAATCCTCTTTATATGTAATAATGGGTACTCCCATAGTTGTATTATAATTGAGTTGTATCATTGAGTGGCCAACGCAAAAGCAAAATAAACAAACTGCCCCCATCCAAGAATCATAAACATATGTATGCCTATGCACACAATATCAGCACATACATACATACTTAGTTAAGCCAACGCGCCAAAACATAGTGGGAGATCACAGGACAAATATCACATTTGATTGTCTCAAACAAATGTTATCGATTTAGGCCCACTGTGCATGAAATGCTGATGATGCTTTGAATTGTGTTCACACGTGCAATTCATTGGTATAAGGGGGGTGGGGGGTTTTGAAATTTGGTCGGGCGCCAACATTGAAAAGACTGATGTACAGCGTCAATCAGAGGAAAACAAGAGTCTCTCAATTTTAATGCTGTTGCTCTTGTTTGTTATGATTATAATGCTGTTGCTATTGATGTTGTTATCATAATCAAAAGCATTTTTCTAACAGTATCTCATGTAGAAACATACATGTGGATGTAAATATGTTTTGGTGGTATTTGAAAAGGCAACACTTAAGGTAAAATAACATGTTAAAGCGAAGAAAAGGTAATAATGTCGATAAGAGAAGAAAAAAATATATATTAAATATAAACAGTAAAATAAGGGTATAGAGAAATATTAAAACACAAAAACACAAACCTGTTCCTCCACCGCGTACCGCATACGTTGTTGTTGTTGGCTGCATTGATGAACTGGAACCGGAACCCGCGCCGCCGGCTCCACTGGTTTTTGTAAATTTCAAAAGCATCTTGCGTTGTTGTTTTTGTTTTTATTTTTTGTTATTGCTTTTGTATTTCTCGCTTGTTACAGTTACAGTTACTTTGTTATCTCTACGTGTGTGTCGGCAAACACAAAACAAACAAAAAAAATGTACAACAAAAATTTTAAGCCTTATATACTAGTAAAATTGCACTTTTATGTATTTGAGTTGATTATTGTTTACTTTGTGTCTGTTATGTTTGTTTTGCAGCTGCTGCTTAGGCCAACAGGCTAGCGGTAACTAATCAACAACTTGGCTAACCCAAAGTCCGAACGACGTCAACGTCAGCAGCAGCGGGTTTTTGTCTATTTGTTGCTATTTTTAGTGACAACAGCTTTTTTTTATGTTTTTCTTGTCTCTACTCTATTGACGGAGGAACGAGGACCGTTCGTATTTGTTTCGTTTATTGTCTCCTGACACTCGCCTTTTTACAATATTTGTGTTGCCTTAGGTTCTGATTTATCAATTATTATTATATTATTGTTCACTATTGCACACACTCGCGCTCACGTTGTAGTAGCTATTGTTGTGCTGGGATTTCTCTTCTATGCTTTGCTCATATGTTTATGCACGCGTTGCGCGTCTATGTGTGTGTGTTTGATGGTGTTGGGTTCAATTGTGTCTGCTTTGAAATTGTTTCGATATCTGTTCAATCTGGTTTGGAGTGCATGCATTTTATGCTTAAACTGTGCTCAATAGCCTCTATTACTGTTGTGTGTGTGTGTTGCGAAAGCGTTTAGACGATTTGCACAAGAAAAAAACAAAATAATTGGTACAATATCAGTACGACGCTGGCTTTTTTGCATTCAACTGGTTGCGTAGTGTTGCCAGACTGTGAACAGTCCACAATGTGCCCAGCACTGGGCGAGCACAATTATCGCTTATCGAAATAAGTTTAATTATCGACCTCAATATTCATTGCTGAACAGTTGGCAACATGACCAGCTGATCAATGCAAATTGACGAGCCTATTTACGAATAGGCGAGTGTATTTAAATTATACAATTTAATACATATATTTATTGCACAGCACAATGTCACTTGCCTTTTTTCTGGTCACATCGCTATATTTGTACGTGTAATCACAAAACATACATTAAGAAGGCGTGGCACATGGCAAGCACAAATCGCAAAACTGATAAGATTGTTTAACTTGGCGATAATTAGCCTGATAATTCATTTGTAACTTTACTCTGGAACAAAGCTACAAAGACTAAGATTTAGTTATAATCTTCGCTTCACTTAATATGTATTCACATACTGCCTGAAAACCGAATCTAGTCAAATTCAGAGTCTCAAACAATGTGCGTCATATTCTTCTATGCCAACTCACAGCCAAGCGCCACAGGCTATAAGCTTATCCTAGCCTCCAATCGCGATGAGTTCTTTGCCCGGGACACACGAATGGCAGCCAAATGGTCCAACGCCGAATATTGCTATGGAGGTGAGTTAAATACGTTCATATGTACATATGATTTTTTAACAAATTTAATATTTGTTTAACAATTCGCAGGCATTGATCTTGAGCCGGGACGTGAGGGTGGCACCTGGTTGGCCATTGGCCGACAAAGAGGAATTTTTAAAGTGGGTGCTCTACTTAACCTAACAGGCGAGCCAAAGCCACGCAATGCAGTCGGTAAACGCAGCACAAATTTCATTTAAATTACGTTACTCTGAGCATTTAATTAATTTTGTAGTTGGACGCATATGGGTATTTCTATTTTGATTTCTTCTTTGCACAACACAAACCGTTTTCAAAAAGCACTTTAATATCATTTGTAATTTAACTTATCACAAATTACTTTAATATCATTTGTAATATAACCTATCGCAAATTAAGCTGTGTAATCTTGTTTGGCGTTTAAATAATTGCATATTAATTACTTTGCCTTAACTGTTTAAATGTCAAGCACACGTAATTAAAAATTATTGTCATCGTTTGTGGTTAGCAGATTTACTTCAAATATTTCCTTGTAGAAGGTTTGGAGCGTATCTTTCATTATAAGAAAACTTATTCATACTTATTAACTATCCAAAAAGATATTTTAAACTGGTTTGATGATAATCAATGTATTAATCCGCTTTTTCCAAATTTAACTACACCTGTGCCAATATATGTACTCATTTTTTAGAGCAACCAACTTTTATTTTAATATGCATCCTGTCTTTCTTTCCGACCATCACTGATATCGCATCAATTTGTTTTGTTTCAAAGCGCACAAAAACATTTTGCAACCGCATAATAATACCAAAAACAGCTGCCACAGCATCCCGAACAAAGAGCGCCAATCAAATAACGAACATTTCTTACTAGGACGAGGCATGATCGTTGCAGACTATGTGCGTCAATCGGATGTGGAGAATAACATAACCAATTACAACCAACGTTTGCTGGCGGACTGCCAAAAATACAGCGCTTTCAATTTTGTGTCCATTGAGATTGGGTTAGCTTAAGTTCTGATTCAATTCTCACCTAGTTAAACTCATTGTTTCACATTTGAATTTCAGCGACGCTTCGCAGCCAGCTAATATCCAATTGCTGAGCAATGTGCCACCAACTCTGGCACCGTTTGAGCAGGGCAAGTGCTATGGATTTGGCAACAGTCTGCCCGACAGTCCCTTTGAGAAGGTGCGCTATGGCCAGACAAAATTCGAGCAGATTGTCAGCGAACATGGCCATTCGGATGTGGGCACATTGAGCGCAGAGCTGCTGCAGCTGCTCAAGAACAAGCACAAATATTGGCCAGATGCGGAGCTAACGCGTCGGGCCGCTAACTGGGGTGAAGGTCTAAGCGCATTAAATGTGCACATTGAGGAGCACGGTTATGGCAGTCGGACACATTCGCTTATCTTGGTGGATGCTAACAATAAACTACATTTCATTGAGGAGACCATGTTGGGCTTGGATCCCAGTGGCGAGTGGGAACGTACGCATATTGAGAAACAATTTGATAGCATTTGAATTGCAACAAAAAACATTTGACGTGCTTGATAAGTTTATATAATAAATTATGCGTCTATCTCAAAGCTTAAAAACCAAATTACAGTCAATCTTCCGTATAACGCATTTTTTTCTTGTCCCCTGAGATTCGTTGTATTGAAGTTCGACTGTTAGTTTTTTCTTTTTTTTTAATGTGTTGCGTGATAGAGATGTGCGGTTTTCTGGTTAAGAATCCAGTTGGCCCTTGTAATCGTGTGCCGATAATATTTAAGGAGTCCACCGATGTGGGTACGAAATCCGATTATTTTGTCCAAGCTGCTCCCTTGGTACTTAGCATGATTTCCTGTCTAAAAGGGACTTCCAAGAACGATAAAACTCAGATTGCGCAGGAACAGGTTTTGTGAGAATTTTGTAGACCAGTGTATGATGTTGTTTGTGTTATTGCTGTTGGTGGGCTATTCCGGCCAATGGTTTCTGTGTAATTTAAAAAATATATTTAAATTCAATTTTCCTCCTACGCGTTTCGACGACTTTGCCGCCTTTATCAGGGAGTCTGATATGAAAATATTATTTTAGTTATTTTCATCTAATTTAAGTGTCGTCAGTCCTAATCCTAATTTATGTCTAGCTGTTTTTCATGTTTGCTGCCGTTTGTTTTGCTTATTACAGCCGTGTAAATGTAATTTGACTGGTCAATGTCTTCTTTGTGGTGTGAGGTTTTCGTTCTGCGCAGATGACGTCACATGTGTTGAATATTTGCCTTTTTTACATGTTAAATTACTATATTTGGGCTTTTAATACAATATAATAATAATAACATAGTAGAAGGAGCAGATTTTACTTTATCATTATTTTTATTAAAAAAAAATTTTGACAAAATTCTTAACTTTTGACGTTTCGAACAGCTGTTTATGCGCAATGCGTTATCTGTGATTCTTGTACTATGGGGACTCCCGTTAAACCAGACTTCCGGTGCATCACCAATTCGACTCCATTTAAAAGTTATCGATAGTATATAATCGACATATCTGTCATTTCAATGCACACTCAATCGACAGCGCGAACAGCGAAAACAGCAGCTCTTATTTATAGCTTCATTAAAGATTTTGTGCGCAAGAATAAAAAAAAAATCAAGTCAAATCTATCAAATATCTTTTCAAGAATAGTGAATTTACCTTTGACATTAACTCCTGTAACTTATCCGTCAGCGGAAGAATAAATACCTAGGTCTACAATCGCAACTTAACTAAAGTAAGTACGATAAAAAAAATTTAGCATGGTTTTTTTTTTTGAAGAATCTTTGTCCTTTTGGATGTTTATTTTAATTTGGCAAACAATAACTACTGAAAGCTTAACAATATCCTGATAAGTGTATTTATGAAACTAACTATTTAAAGAAATGCCGGCATGTGCCATTGCACGTTCTGCTTCAAAAACGGACACAAACTGCGGCTCGAGCGTGGCGATTGCACGTCGGCTAAGAAGGGCCATGGCCTTGGCCTCGCCGTGATCCCTCTCAAATGCAATATATTCCATCCAGACGCTAGGTTCGCGCTTGCCAAAAAATGTGACCATATATTCATAGCACATGCGCCAGGCCTTAATTGTGGATGCATCCTGTAATTTTCCAAAAGCAAAATTTCATAAATACACTTCAAAAGTATTAAGAGATGCGCAGCTCACCTTTAGTTTGGTGCTCTGTAGTAGCTTGACCATTTCGCGGTGCAGCTGCAGGGACAAGGGTGGCTGTTGTGCCAATTTGGCATATTCATCACGCGCTTTGGCCGGTGAATGCTCGTGCCACAAATAGTTTAAGTAGCTGCAACGCAGACTGGCCGCAAACTCCGGCCAAGTCTCCTTGCAGCCCTGCGTAAATATGTCATTCAGCTGGCGCTTGGCTAGCTGATCACCACGTGCCCGATAATAGGCAATTACCATCTCCCAGAGCGGTTGCGCCTCGGCGCCCATAGTTCGTCGCACCTGACTGAACAACTTCTGAACGCCCGACTCATTATTGTTGCGTATGAGCGCAGCCAACAGCAGCTCGTGCATGCGCATCGAATTATCGTGCTGCAGTGCTTCATTAAGGATGCGTACACAGGTTTCGGCACCGGTATCATTGCTACCCAATATCATGCTTAGTGTCGCATAATGTCGGGCATGCATTAGCTTAGAGGCATGGCCATCTTGCAGAGCTATGGCCAAGCACTGTTGAATAAATGAGCGCTCTGAATTGTTGTTTTTGCTTAGCGCCAGCATGGCGTCCAGATATAAATTCCACATCTCCTGTGTCTGCAGCTGAATAACGGCCGTCTTGTAGACTGTCACGCATAATTCAATGCAACGCTTTTTTGAGCGCGTATGCCATACTCGTTCTGTGTCTGATCGCGATTTTTTCCTACTTGGTTCATCGCAATTTTCGGTGGTAAACATCTGATTTAGATCGCCTAAGTGGAAGCCACGTAGCTCGCGCTTGGCCAGAGCATCCCACAGTGCTGGCTCTCGTGGAAACTTAGTTTGTATATCGTCGATAATGTGATACTGAAGCTTTGCTGTAAGCTCGCTGTGATCTTCACAATTTTCTAGCAGTTTGATAAAGTAGTCCAAGTTTGTTATATTTGCCAGACTGTTGCGATAGACGGCCACGACGCGCTCCATTTTTATATCCTGCTCAGAGACGGTGTTCTCACTCAAATTACGTTCGCTGTCTGCCTCGGCAGCCTCCTTTAGCTGTATATTGAAGAAGCAATTGTTAAGCGGCTCAGAGCTTGGATGACGCTGTAGTCCACGCAGCAAAATGTCCTGTACGCGCGCTATATTGCCACGATTGTACTCGTAAAGCCACAAGGCGGCACTGATCCATATTTCTGGATCGTCTCCATGATACTACCGCAAAAAAATGAGAAAAAACTTAGTTTTTTTTAGACAAGCACTCCTGTCAGCCTAAAGTCTTACCGACAGCATCTTTTCGTATATACCGGCCACTTCCTGTGGCGCAGATTTCTTGCTAAACTTGACATAATTGTCCCATAGCCGCTTCTCATGTACAAACTTTCTGAGCATTTCCCTATACATGCGGATAACTCGCGAACAAATTGAGGTTTTAAGGCCGTTTAGTTTAAGGCCACCCAGTTTCTCCTTTTCAACAATTGCCTTGTGCATTGTTTTTTCGTAAACTATGAATTCCAAATAGTCCGCGATGCTTATTTGACTTTTGGTAATGTTTAACAGCAGGCGTTCGCGCTTGCGTACACATTCTCTAAAAGTTAAACACAATCAATTAAACTTTACTTTCATTTTTTCTTTAAACATTGCTAACCTGATTTGTTCTGGAGTAAATACTTGGTAGTGCTTCATTTGCTCATATTCGGGCAGTAAGCGCTCCTGCATTTCCGCAATAAACTCTCCCATTTTAAGATATTGTTATTTTCTCAACAATCGAAATATGTGTTTGATTTTTGTTGTCTGCCTCGCACGTTGTTCACTTGACGTTTATAGTCAGCTGTTTATTGTTGTGGTGCTATCGATAAAATAAAAAGCAGCCCCTGTGTCAAGTCGCATTGAAATATATGTTTTGCTTTGACTTTCAGTAGTTTGGTCACCCAAAATACCATACTTTTTGTCGAACGGTCACTTTTTTCAAAAACAAATTCTTTTGGTTTACAGTAAATAAATAAAACTCCAAGAAAAAAACACAGAAAAATTGCAATGGCCGAATTCTCAGTCGAGCGAGTGGAAGACAAGCGCTTGGTGAACGGCCGTACAGAATACTACTTAAAGTGGAAGGGCTATCCACGCAGCGAAAACACTTGGGAACCGGTGGAAAACCTTGATTGCCCCGCTCTCATAGCAACTTTCGAGGAATCGCTCAAAAATAATAAAAAGGATATAAGAAAACGCTTGTCCACATCAACGCCGGACTCAATTCGAAGCAAGCGCAAGTCTTTCATGGAGGACGAGCCTGACGAGCGCAAGAAGGTAATTGGGTTTGATCGCGGCCTAGAGCCATCGAAGATACTCGGAGCCACCGACTCATCCGGATTCCTGATGTTCCTGATGAAATGGAAAGGCAGCGATCATGCTGATCTAGTGCCAGCAAAGCTGGCCAATGCAAAATGTCCGCAAATTGTTATACAATTTTACGAAGAGCGCCTCACTTGGCACACTGGCAACGGTAACGGTAACGGTTCTGGAAGTGGAAGTTGCAGCGCGCATGTAGAAAGTGCTGCTGGAAGCGTTGGCACACCTGCCAGCACCGCCGAAGCAAGCCCCGTTGGCAGCATCAACGATGAAAATGTAAAGCCCGACGCCAGCGCCGATTTGGAAAATGTAGACGCTGACTAGCTGCATGCACAGACCTGCTTGGATTTTACACATACACACAAACTCTTATACATACACACACACACATACAAGCAATTACAAATGCATATGTATGTTTATAGATGCATGCTCGCGTCTTTAACATACAAATAACATAGGCATACATACATACATTCAAACATAAATGCAAGGTCTATATAAAGGCATGTTCTTAAATGCGCCAATAACAATATGTTGATGACATTTTGCAAATAGAGCGTACATATAAATATGTAACGTTAATAAACATGTTTAATATGAATTAAACTTTTAATATAATATTTTTTTGAGTATATTAAATCTTATCTGGCAACGCCAACAGTCAATTGTAAGACAATCGATGTATTCGATTAGTTGTGCAGTCCAAGCCGCTAAAATAAGAAATAAAAATTACTTACTTCTAATGTTTGTGCAGTGAATTTAATTAAAATAATGGCTCAATCAGGCTCTATGAAGCTTCTTGGCGCACGCAACATGAGTTGCATTGTGGAGCGCATGGAGTGGAATAACAAAATGGATCTTATTGCCTATGGCACCGAAAAAGGTTTGCAGCAGCATTTTTTCATTGCATCCTTGGATTTAGATTTTTTTTTATTTCAAGGGGAGGTTATAATACAACGCCTTAACTGGCAGAAAATAGTCACATTTCCAACGCCCGGCGAAGATGTTCGTGTGCGTTCACTTAGTTGGCAAATGGATGAGACGTTACTCGCGGTCGGCTATAGCAATGGCAAGGTGGCGCTGCTAGATGCCGAAAGTGAGACAATAATATCGGGTTTGATTTACGAGGATGACATCAAGAAGGTCTTCTTTAGTAAAGCGATTAACTCCAAGGAAAAACTTGATAGCTATACATGCAATTCAAAGGACAAGCACAAGCGTTTCTTATTGAAACTGCCTCCGTTAACGAATATTGATCCGTGTCTTAAAACGCTCGACCAGAAGTCGTTCCCCAAGGGCTCACCATGTTTCCTGGTGGTTATCATGCGCAGCGGTAAAGTGCATCTGCTGCTACTTGGCGCTCTGCAGGCGGGCAGCATTGATCTCACGCAGCATATACTGCATCCGGAGGAGTTTGATGTATACGACGTGCGCCTTAATGGTGACTTTAATGCCATCTATGCACTGCTGAGAGATGGCCATCAGTTAAAGCTGTTGCATTTTCATAATCAAGTGCTGGAGGATTCTATATCCCCAATGCTGGAGCTAGCTTCGCATTGTGCCCACATATTGGAAACCAAAAAGTAAGCAGTTCTGAAAACAATCTGTTTTTCTAAACCTCATTGTTATTGCATTATATTTTAAATGTCTGCAGTTATATTAACGATACACAACAATGCCTTTTGGAGGCTTGGGAGACGGTGCAACTGGAAATGGACAATAAGCTGACCAAATATGCCAGTTCGCAGGCATATGGGATGATTTCGGCTCATTTCCTGGAGCTGCTTGTATTCGGTTACGCTACGTTGGAGGTCGAGGAATTTCTGTTCGAGTGAGTTAGTTTAATAAAGTTAATATACAGTTCTCATGTGCCCCGCCGCAATCTTTGTTTCTTATCATCGATACTACAGGACATTGACGGAAAAGGGCTTCAGAAAGATAGCCAACTCGGTAGATCTAAGCCTCAAGAATCTCCAGGGACTAGTCTTTAAGCAACTAACTGGAGCTGCTATTAACATGTTCTATTTTCTCAATACCATCGCTGGATTTGGACGCATGTCGCATTTCTTTGAGGTATGTGAAATCAGCATCTGTTTTTTTTTTTTATTTTGAATGAAAGTAAGCTAACATTGTAAAACCATTCTAGGCACTTATCTCACCGGATGTGGCCAGCGATGCAATGCGCTCCTGTGGCGCCTTTTTGCTTAAAGTGCATGAGCTGCAGCGTACCATTGACAAGTTGGTGTCCAACATGAAATTATTTCACTCATGGATGATATTCACCATACTGCGTCTTTCGCATCAGGAGATACCCGACGATTTGGTCTTTGGCGGCAAGGAGAATATGGCGCTGGCTGAGTTCTTTTGTTCTATGGAACCAGAATTGCCCGAAGCATCTGAAGCCGATGATGTTAGCCAAGATAAAAATTCCAATACAAGGTCAGCAGCAGCAGCATTAGATGAGGACGAGTTGTCTGAAGATGCTAGTACAATTCCAAATGTGATACCACGAACAAAATTCAACTTAGAGCGCGTAGGTCAGTATCTGGAGAATGCATATCTGACGCAGCTGCATCCGGTGGATCCCGTACAGTGCTGGCAACGCCTGCTGTCTGAGAATGAGTGTCTTGCGCAATGCAACCTGCTGGTGCCGCATGACAAGAAGCTTTCATTAATACAGCAACGTGACAAGATGTTCAACGCTATTGACGCAGTTTTTCACAAGCCAACAGAAAGTATTAGCGGAAGCTTCAAGTTAACCACGACTGTCATATGCTGCGATCTGCCGCAATACGTCATCGAATCAGCGCTGGAGCAGGAGCACGAACTAAACTATGACTTTGTCAACTGCAGCTACCATGTGCACGAGGCCTCCAAATGTGATATGCTGGCAGTGACAATCAGCTGGCAAGAGGCCATGGTTCTGGAATTCAGTCGCGCCGATGATTGTCTGCTTCGCTGCACGCGCGTACATTTGCAGCCCGGACCGTTTACTCCACAGTTGCACGAGGACTACTACAATCTGCGCATTGTCGATTTACAGTTCTACAACGAATCTTCGATATCCATGCTGGCACAGACTTTAATACCAACGCCCGGAGTACGGCCGCATAGCTACTTTTTGCAGTTTGCATTAAGCGCGACACGGAATCAGAGCACACAGCATCGGATGGCGCCATTGGTGAATCTGCCGGAGGCAACAATGACGCACAGCATTCATGATATACCAGATGCAGCCACATTTAAAGGTGTGGACGGCGTTTGCGAAATGTTGGCCGTATCCGGCAGTCGCAAAGTGGCTACCGTCCTGTCTGATCGTCGACGCAAGATGACCATATTCGAAATGGAGATTGAAGAAGAGGAGGATGATACGGAAATGTCGCAGACATCGTTCTTGGATATGAGCAAAGAGTCAGTACTAGCTAGCGGAATGAACGACTCGGACAAGCTCGACGCGTAGTCTTACCTTACGATACACAGTAGTTTCACATTTTAAAATTTAAAAAATTTATGTTTTTAAATTAATTCATAAATTTGGGTTAATTTTAACATTCGCTTTATTTTATTTTTCTTGTTTTGTTACTACTCTGTACTTAGAAAAGAAATATTATATGTAAATTATAAATTAAAACATATACAATATACAAAACATTACACTTGCGATTCTTGTATCATACATTACAAATTCATAAGTTTATTACTTAAACGTTTGAGCCACAAAAATGTGTAACCTAAGAAATTTGGTTGGAAGTTATAATAAAAACAATAGAAAATCAATTTGAGAGACAACAAGTGATAAATTGTTATAATTTTGATGTATGTTTGTAATTGGTTAACGTAGGTTGAAAGATAAAAAAAAAAAAATAAACAATTAATTTCACTGTATTATATACTAAACACTTTTTGCTTAAGCCCAGATGCTATATTTTTTATTTATTTGCATGCTAACAGCTGTCTCAACCGAGCTTGTTTTGTTGCTTTTAGGAAATTGTTTAGATATGATGAATCATGATTGTAAGACAAGTTTGAAATGGGTTAAGACTAGGCATTTCAAGAATTGGCATCTGCTAAGAGAACTAACTGATTTCGTACTGATATGCATCGTCGGAGTCTTCATCGCTAGACAGATCGCGTTTGCGTCTTCGCTGATCGCGTTTGCTTAGCTTTTTGGCTGGCGCCAGGACAGCGGCAGCAGTAACAGCAGCTGCTGTCACTGTTGTCTTATCTGGCTTAAGCTCCTCGTCTTCAGGGAGAGCATCTTCATCAATTGTTGCTCCGTCTGCCTCTTCCTCCTCGGCCTTCTTTTGTGTCTTGACCAGCTCGCACAAGTATTTGTAGCGCACCAGGCACTCTTCCTTTGTCTTTTCGGGCACACTGTTGGCAATCTTTTGCCAACGATCGGCGCCGCTGGCGTTTTTTCGATATTTTACAATCGCTGCTTCCAGAGCGCGCTGCTGCTCCTGGGTCCAGTTAGTCTCTGGTATAAGCATGCTCTTCTCATTTGCCGTGGCTTTTTTCACTTTCTCCTTGCGCACCGCATCCTGTGACTCTTGCATGAGGTTTTCGGCAACGCTGTCCGTTTGGCCTGGAATGCGATAACCATTTTCTTTCATTTTAGCCGCCATGAATGTTACCTCCTGGACAGTGCGATTCATGGACTCGGCTATAGTATTCCAGCGGCTGCCAGCACCGCCAGGGTATTTCTTAACAAGTCTAATGAGTTCTGTCAGATCTTCATCTGTCCAAAAACCGCCACTAACGGTACTCTGTCAAACAATTAAAATGTATTTAAGCATAGATCATCAAGTGATATAAGGGTCTTGACTTTTCCATACCTTTTGGGAAGCTGGGCGTATTGCATCGTCTTCGGTTAGCTCCCGCGCTAGTATTTGAGAGTAACCACGAAGTTCCTCCTCCGTCTTTTCTGGCGCTTTAGTGTTCTGCTTGCGTTTGCGCAGATTCTCTTTGTGCTCCTTACGCAGGCGTGTCTGTTCTTCCGCCTCGAGTTCCAATTCTTCCTGCCGACGCACCGCCTCCAGCTCTCTATGTAATTAAATTTTTTTGTTATTCAATTTGCATTAAAAATGCTTGATATGGATTTCGACTATTACTTACTGTCTACGCTTCTCCAATGCTAGTTGTTTCAACTCATTGGCTTTGGTAAAACCGTTTTTAATAGTTTTGGGCAAATTCCATATGGCAAGTGGTATTTGAATTGGGAGCGTGTTGAGCAGTGATGGAATCGGGATCTCGCTCAGGATGACATCCATGTCGATATTTTTGTTGCGCTTCTGAAGCTTTTTCAGCTTAGAACCAAACACCTGTTCGGCCGTGTACTTCTTCTCTAGGTAAGCGGCCCAGGCGAACAGATACTGGCCGACAGTGATAATTAGGAAAAGAATGAAGGCGCCTTCGTAAAGACCAATTTTACGCATACGGCGATAGTAGTACAAAGCAGACTTCCAATTGGGCATGCCGTCGCGCAAGACCTTATCGTATTTTTCACGTTTGGAAGCATCTTTGAGCACCTCGTAAATGGAGACCAGATTCCGGAATTGAATGTTGGCATCTTCCGATGGATTCTTGTCCGGATGCACCACAATGGAAAGCGTGCGAAAAGCGCGCTTTATTTCATTATTCGTGGCATTTTGATTGATGCCCATGAACTCGTAAAAGTTTTTGTTGATCTCCTCGATGAGATCGAAAATCTCTAGCTCCTCGGAGTGCCACGCACTTGCTGAGCCACATATGAGCAGCAGTCCCAGCAGTACTGCTGTTGTCCGTGCATTCAGCTCCATCAGAAATTCTAAAAGCTTACTAAAACCGAAAAGCGGCAGACCCCTGCACACTGTCACACACTAAAACTCATACTCACGCAAGTATTCATGGGCACGCACTCACGAAGAATTGTCAACTTCTAAAGTGGCAACGTCAGCAGTAAATAAAAACATTATATAGCAACGTTGCCAGATTGCCCATTAACAGAGCCGCAAACAAGAATGTCATTTGAATGTTTATGAGTTAAATAAAACTTTTCAGTAAATTGTTTATATTATATTATGAATTATAAAATCACATGCATTGTTAAAAGTTTGAAATATGTACAATAGAAATCGAAGCTATCGATAAGTGTGCATGCAAATCTGCCTTACGGCACAGGCCTGATCAGCTTTTGCGATATATCGCATATAAAACATAGCTAATAGCAGCCACACACAACCTAGCGCTGTAGGATTGGCAAAAGACGAAAACAGTGAAAGCGGCTTGGAAAAAGAAGTTGAACGGAGATAAGAAACAAACCACAGAAAAGTCAACGCAAGCAGCAGCGGCGCAGCGTCAACTCAGCGCTAGCCGCTGGGGCTGGTTTTAAATGGATTAAGCGTTGCTCACACAACCACAGATAACAATACACAGGGGGAAACGAAACGAGAGCGCGGATTGGAGCAGAGCCATGTCGTCGGCAGTCAACATACAGATCGTATCAATGCCGAATCTGGCCAAGATCGAGAACTTTTTCAAGGATGTCAGCTATCGTGAGACAATTGAATACAGCGCCAATTTCAACACACGTCTCTGCATCGAGCGGCGATTGCGGCTGCCGTTTCTCGATCCGCAGACGGGTGTTGCACAGAATCACTCACAGCTTTTTATGGACAAGCGACAACGAATGCCTGGCTTTCGCCAGGGTCAAATTTACACGTATCCCGCAGCACGTTGGCGCAAAAGTCGCCGACAATACTTGTCCAAGATGTACGGGTGAGTAAATCGTTAGCTTACATTAAAAAGAGTGCAGCTTGAAGTTTAATCTAAGGTGTACACACAGCCGATTTCCCGAGCGACCATTTCAAGCGCTGCGCAAGGAGCACGAGGCACTGGTTGCCAGTGGCATAAATATTGGTGGCACTGTTACAAGCAGCAGCAGCACCCCTCCCATCAGCATTGTCAGCACCAACAGCAGCAGCTCATCGCTGAGCCTAAGCATGCTAAGTGGCATAGGTGTGAGTGTGGGCGTGGGAGTGGGCGTAGGCACCAATTCGGGTGGCCCATTGACTCCAACGCCGGTAGCTGTCTTAAATACGATGCACAATGATACCACACATGACTTTAATGGGGCGTTTAGCATGGAGGAGTCTTGCTCGCTGGGCGCCGCCGGCGGCGATACATCCGACAGCAAGGACAGCCAATTGCAATCGCATCAACATCAGCATTCAAAAGATGATCTGCCGAAGGAGTGGTTCTACGATGAAATGGATATGAACGATGTGGATTCGTTGGAGGAGCCGAAATCACCGGCAGACGATGAATACGACTATGATCCGCGATATGGCAATAAAAAGCGACGCAAACGTCGGCCGGGCAAGCGTTCATCGAACCATGCCAGCGGCGAAACCCCAAGCACTGCCAGTAGTAGCAGCGCCCGCCGACGAAGCGCTGCGACACGAACACGCGTCGGTACAACAGATGCGGCGCTAGACGCATCACTGGAGGCGATCGAGGCAGGCGAAATTGGTGGCACACCAACATCGAGTGGCAGTGGTTGTCGCCGATCTCGCGGAGCTGGCACACGAGGCCGGCGACGTGCCAAGGGCGCCACATCTGGGACACCGACAACGGCAGGTGCCAGTGGAATGCCTAGCAATAAATGTGATCCGCTCAGCCCGGGCCTTGTTAATGAGCCACCATCGTTCGAGAGCGCAGCGGCTGCAGTTGGAGTTAATGTTGGCGTCGGTGTTGAGGATGGCAATGCGCATTTGCGTAACTATCGCAAGTATCTGTAACGCAAGGATCGGCCCATGTAGGTGGCACTTTGTCGTATGGACCGTGGTCCGATCATCATCCCCTTTCCACTACACCTACCTTCCTACCTATCAATCTATCTACAACTATGTATCTGTTTATTGCATTCGTTTCATTAACGGTGATTACTATATATTTTCAACAAATGTAATTTAAACGTTAGTTTAAGGCATAGTTTATTAGTTCCTTATGCGTGTCTAGTACCCGACCAGACCAGAGCAGACAACACCAGGACACAAACACATACAACCACCAAAACACACCCACGAAGGCGTAGCTAAATTTTTATTCTACTGGTTTCTCTGTCGCCTAACTAATTGTACGTTCCCATAGCCAATTGATTGTTGATAATCTAAAGTATATAGTATATATATACATATAGCATATATATTAACATACAATATACATTTATATATATATATATTTATATATATCCATATATATATAAATATATATATACGTATATTTATAAAAAAAAGCAACTTTACTTAAACAAAAAAAGAATGCGGCCAACTCAATCGTAATCTCCATATGGTTTTTATTGCCGCCATATTCAACATTTTATATATATTCTTTTTGTAACTTTGTTTTTATTTCTTTTTTAATTTATATATTTAGTTGAAATTTTAAAATTCATTGGCGTCATGTATTCTTAGGCAGTGTGGTAGGGTTAAGGGTTTCAGTCCAGCGCAACAAACGATTTCGTAAACCAAAATTTGTTCTTTAGGAATAGTCTTGTTTTCTAAGGATAAAAGCTGAAATACAAAAAAAAGCAATAAAAAAATAACTTTGTACATTTTGAAAATCGAAGACAAAAATTCTAATAAAAAAGAAAAGCAACAAAAGAAATATATAATCAAAAAACATAATTTTACGAACCTTTGGAAGGCTTTTATACACATTTTAAAATATTTAGATTTTGACTATACAAAATATGTGCATATATGCATACATACGTACATATGTGTACACTAACCACCAAACTTGGCTGAAGAAATAAAGCAATAAATTTGTATGAAAGAAAAGTTTTATGTAAATAAGAAATTGCAAATATAAATCATTTTTAATTATATAATACAAGTGTGTTTGAAATGCTTAATATGTATATATTTAATTTTAAAACAGGCATCAACAATTAATGATAACATTGTGTATTTATCGGTAATGTGAAGAAATTTTATAATTCTAATTCGAACGACCTCGGAAGTATTTCAGCTTGAAGGCAAAAATGTCACACTTAACAGGTCCCATAAGGGATTTACCGTTGAATGTTCATAAGGCACTATTGCTGGAAAATAAAATGTCGTCAATTTATTTGGATGCCGATGGCTAAGATGATTTAATGCGCTTAGACGACGATGTTGCTTCAGGTTCAACAGTCGCGTCAGCATCAGATGGTACGCATGTTGATGATGTCGATGTCGTAGGAGACTGTGAAGTGCGTTTGCGTTTGTTGCTCTTGCTTGAAACTTCGTTAAAGGTCTCGACTATTTTCTGGTACATATCATCCACATCGGGAAACTTTTGGGCGCGCGGCGTGCGTTTGTGTCCAGACCACAGTAGACGATGCTCGCTGGTTATTGAAGTGGGATATGGAGCAAACGACAACTCAAATGCGCCACGGCGAGGAGCACCCTGAGCATTAAGCTGCAGTTGGAGACGGAATTGCTGGCCTGCATCCTGAAGTCGAGTTTGCAAAGCAGCATGCATTTCCTCGGCGCGACGACGAAATACTCGTCAGGAGCGACAGTGCTCTATATAGAGCACCGGATTAGAAGGATCCAATGCCTCGAACTCCTCGCTTTTTTGTGGTGTCTGCACACAAAAGATTTCCCAATAAATTTTTGCCATTGGCACAGATCTTACAATTACTTACTTGTTTGGGAGCACCTTTTCTTCCACGTTTTGGCGGCATTCTTAGTTGTACGAATATAACTGCGTTTTGAAGTAATATGCGCGCTAATATTCTTTCTTGAGTAGACGTGTATCGATGTATCAATGTATCGATGTTTTCAAGTAAACTGTTATACAATTCATATATATATGTATCGAATAAAATTGCTTTCGAGTTTATAAACATCTAACTAGCGTTAAGCCACTAGTATTATAAAATTGTGATTTTCAAATGCATAATCATGGTTTCATCATAATGGTTTGTGTGTGAATTACAAAATTGTATGACAGCCAACTTGTACCTCAGAGCTAATAGCTATCGATATGTATTTTGGACAGCTGACGCACTCAACAATTGATATCGATAATTTAGCTCCTCATCGTTATAGGTATACCTTTTCGATTTTATTTGTTGGGTGAAAGAAACGAAAATGGGTGCAAGTGTATAAACACAATTCAACATTGAGTTACTAGTCTGTGAACTATCATCAGGTAAGTCATACTTACAAAACATTTATTTGGTGCCCTGCCAGCAGATAAATTAAAAATAGAATTGCTTTTATTTATAATTTTCACATTATTAGGCCATCGTTGAATTTTGTGTGGGCGCTAATTTTAGATTAGCGTCACGTTGATCTTGGCGCCAACTTATATCAATGGAAAAGCCAAAGTCAAACGAAACTGCTAAGCCTTCAGCGTCAGCAGCAACGCAATGCAAATCCAGCAGCCGCCCACCGCAGCCCTCCGCACAACTTGCGGGGGAAAAAGTGACGGCGGAGGCAAATGCTACGGCTTCGACCACTGACACGAAGGTGGAGGCTACAGGTGAGCCCTTTAATACGAATTTAACAAATACGAGCGAGTGCCGACGCAGCTCTCGTAAGAAAACACCAAAATATGATGTACGCGATTTGTTTAACAAAAGTCGGAAGCCAGAAAAAGTACAAATCCTGGCGCGCATTGATTGCAATACAGAGAGTGCGTCTTCAGCGGTGCCAGTCAATCGTCCGTTTGCCATTCTCGATGGCAGCACAGCTGCAGCATCAGGGCAAAAGTTGTCGGAGCGCACACCGCCTCTTGCAATATTTGCAAAGCCCCAGCCGACGCAGGGTCTAATTGAAGAGAAGAAGTCAACCGCACTAGTAAAAGCTGCAGAGCAACCATTGCCATTTAAACGGGGACGTGGAAGGCCGCGAAAGGTTCCAGCTGGTGGAAAAGGTATGGCTGCAGCGGAAACCCCCCATCAGGACTCGGATACCAATTCGAGCACACTGTCCTCCATCCATTCCACTATTACAAACGCAAGCGCCAGCGGGGAGAGCGATGCCTGTGAACTAATAATGAAACCCAAAACTAAACTACGCGTTTGCATTAAACGTATGACCATGCCAGATATAAAAGAGTCGGACTCTTCCACCTCTCGTGAATCCTTAAAAACTAGCACATCGCTGAATTTTAACGCTATGGAAGTGTCTAGTTCTTCCCAAGAGGGCATATCATTGCAAACAATTGATGAACAGCACGAGGCTAATACTGAAACGAATACTATTATTATTCCGACTGAAACTGTCAAAAGTTTGCAGCCGATCAAAATCACAGCCGACAATTCAATCACAAAAATTCCATTTGTTGACAAGGAAAATTTTCAAAATAAATCTGAATCTATGCTCGTTCCCAAAGAAGAGCAGAAGCCGCTGAAGATGGATACGGTGATCAGTCCGTCATCTACCAACGATGATGGTGATGTTAATAAACAACAGCTACAGGAGACAGGTCAAAAGAAATCGAAACAGGTGCAAAAGCAGAAAGTAGTTGCTGCACAGACAGACTCCGAAGGGGACTCGCTATCAACATCAATATCTCCTGGCACGCGACGTAGCAATCGCTCCCGTTTAAGCTATGGCAGCAGCAATATGACGCTGGAGCAAACATTCGCCGAAATAGCAGCCATCAGCTCCGAGCTTGCGCAAAGCTACAGCTCGGAAACCACTTCCGAATTAGAAACACCAAGTGTGAGCGGCCAATTAGAACACAAGAATTTTATCGAATTGGAAAAGTCAGCCTTACCTGAGGATGGGAACGAAAAAGAATCAATTGAAGTACCGAATGTGCTTGAAGATCAGAACGCTCCATCGCCAATAGACAAACAGTCTCAGCAGCAAGATAAGAATATAAACGTATCCGAAGAATCTCATACATTGTCAATTACCAATAATAATTCACCAGCAGCCAATGCCACACCCGAACAGAGTGCCAATAATGATGCTGCCAAGGCTAATCAGCTAAAGCAAACAGATCAAATTGTTAAAAGCGATGCCCTTATCAATGCAATTGAAACGGCCAGCGCCCAAATGGGTAGCGGTGCCAAATCCAAAAAGAAGAACAATTTGAGCTCCAAGAAACAAACAGACAAAGTGAATGCGGCATTAGTACTAAAAATAGAACCAGAACCGGAACAGGTGCAGCCCAGCAAGAGCAACAGCATTTCACCGACTGCACCGATTGGAGCCAATAAACGGCTGCCAAACAGCACAAGTCCACGTCGCCATACCATTTGCGCCGATCGCGCCATTAATTTGAACAAGCGTCAAAGTCCTGATCGTCCAAGAAGCACCGGCAACTACAACAAACCTAATCCAAAAAAACAGTCGTGCAGTCAACTTGTCGTAGTCAAGCAAGAGAACCGTCGTGATTCGACTGAGTCCAGCTCGAGCATCTCGCAAAGCGCCTTCGCCAAAGCCAGTGAAACATTGCAAGCAACGCTAACCGAAAACTCATCGTGCGACTCCACCAGTTCTGGCAGCAAATTGACTAGCAGCAGCGGCGTTCCAACGCCAACAACGGAGCTTGCGTCAAACGAGCCGCTGGCCAACATGGCCAAGTTGATGAATCCCGATTTGGCAAAAATTGAGACCCCAACACCGACGCCTATCGACTCGCCGAAAAACAAGGACTCCATAGCTAAACCTAGCAGCGGTGGCGCAAGTGGAGGTGTTCGACGCTCTCGTCGCATTAAAAAGAAACGCAAATTGCCCAAAGGCAGCTTTCCACATGGCGTAATAGTTAAGAGCAGTGACAGTCCCTCAAACACACCATCGTTGAGCATGGATGAGCAGCTGGTCAAACTGGCACATATCGAGGCCATCAATGCGAAATTTCTAAACGCCGAGGGACTCAACAACTTCCAGGTGCTGCGCGAAAGTTATTATCGTTGTGCCCGTCAGGTTAGCCGGGAGAATGCCGAAATGCAATGCGATTGCTTTCCCAATGGAGATGACGAGTCAATGGGTCAAACCTGTTGCGGCGATGGCTGCATTAATCGAATGCTCATGATTGAGTGCGGTCCACTCTGCCTATATAAAGAACGGTGCACCAATAAACGCTTCCAAATGCATCAATGCTGGCCCTGTCGCGTCTTTCGTACCGAGAAAAAGGGTTGCGGCATTACGGCTGAGATGCAAATACCGTCGGGTCAATTCATTATGGAATATTTGGGCGAGGTGATTGACAATGAAGAATTCAAGCGACGTCGTTTTGCCTATTCACGTAATCGCAATCCTCACTATTATTTCATGTCGCTTCGTGGCGATTCCATAATTGATGCAACCGTCAAGGGCAACATCTCGCGTTACATAAATCACAGCTGCGATCCGAACGCAGAGACACAGAAATGGACCGTAAATGGTGAATTGCGCATTGGCTTCTTTAGCATCAAGCCCATAATGGTCGGTGAGGAGATCACATTTAACTATCAATATCAGCGCTATGGAACCGTGGCCCAGCGTTGCTTCTGCGAAACAGCCAAATGTAGTGGCTGGGTTGGTTGCAAACCCAATGAGGATGAGGTTGAGCAGCTGCATGGGGACACGGATAGCGAAGAAATCGAAGAGCCAGCCGATGAACTAGGCGAAGAACAGTATACCGAGCAAGAGCAGGAACGTGACAAGCAAATTTTGAAGAAGGTCAACAAATCGAAGTACCCCAAGGGACAGAAGCAACCGCATCTAACCCGCAAGCAGCGCAAAGAATACATCAAGGCCAAGGAACGCGAGTATAAAGCCGGACGTTGGCTACAACCATCGGGCAGCGGCAATGCAACAAAAACCGTTCAACGCAAGCCCGATAAACTGGAGGATGCTGATGTACTCGACCAGCTGTCGCTGCTTAATCGCAAGGGACTAAAGAATCAAGCGGACACACTGCGCTTTTCCCGCTGCATGGTACGCGCAACACAGCTTCAGACACGCCTTCAATTGCTGGGCGTGCTTTCGCGTGGCGAGTTGCCATGCCGTCGCCTATTCCTTGACTACCACGGCCTGCGACTGCTGCACGCATGGATTAGCGAGAGCGGCAGCGACAAACAGCTGCGTCTGGCATTGCTTGAGGCATTCGAATCGTTGCCGATTCCAAATAAAACTATGTTGCATGACACTCGCGTCTACCACAGCGTTCAGTTGTGGAGCGAAAATACTACGGCTAACACAGAGCCAATGGCTGAACGTTTGCTCGCACTACTAAAGAAATGGAATGCTTTGCCCGAAATCTTTCGTATACCCAAACGCGAACGCATCGAACAGATGAAGGAGCACGAGCGTCAAGCCGATAACCAGCAGAAGGCAGCTCAGTACATGACCACCGCGCTGGAGGATAGTAACAGTAACTCATCTAGTACACTGCACACCGATCGCTATCGTCAGGATCGCTTTAGGCGTGACACTGTTGGCAGCCGTTACGAAAAGCCCAAGCAAACCCCACGAATGAGCGGCAATAATACAATTTGCACTATAACCCATACACAGGCTAAAGAACGTAATCCAACTGAGGCCAGCAAGGCCACTGGCACTGGTAATGCAATGCCAACCGGCATTATCAAAACTGAAACACGCCGCAAATTGGAGCAGGCTAATGCGAAACTGCTTCGACGTTCACTCTTTGAGAAAAAGGTATGTAAACAGTATTTGAATGTGAATTTTTGAAGCCACTGCGTAAATACAATTTCTATTACATAAGGTGGCCAAAGACGAGGCGGACAAGCGTGCTACCAGCGAGGATCGTCGCGAGCATGAGGTGCGCTGTGAATACTTTGGTGCTGATCCGAGCACAGATCCCAAGCAGTTGCCCTTTTATCAGAATACGGAGACCAACGAGTGGTTTAACAGCGACGATGTTCTCGTACCGACCCCAAAACGTTGTGGCAATGATAAACCACCGAAAAGTAACGCTCCCGTGGAGTATAAGCTGCCAGCTGGCGTGGAACCGCTGCCGATGTCCTGGCACTATGGTGTAACCAAAGATGGTGACATCTATTACTATAATATTCAGAAGCGCGTTTCACAGTGGGAGCCACCGAATGCGCAGCAACGCCTGGAAAAACTAATCGTCGATGTGCCGGAACCTATACCCGATCCCGAAGTAGACGATGATCTACTTGTCGAAATTGACGGCGAATACGCAGCCGGCCTCAGCGAAGAAAAGCTAGAGGAGTATATACAGGAGAAGGTGTGTGAGCGACGCCAATTGCGACACAACCGTCTCGTTTCGGTTCGTACAATAAGCCCACGGCGCGAGGAGGATCGCATATACAATCAGATGGAGGCGCGCAAATACAAGGAGAATAAGGAGAAAATACGCCGTCGCAAGGAGATTTACCGCCGTACAGGCTTATGCGATATGCATCCAGTTGCTACTAACTCAACTGACCCTTTGCCGATTCAGGGCTATCTGTATTCTTCGGATGATGACGACGATGATGAAGATGGTGCATCTGCTAACGTTCCACGCATTAGCGCACCCTCTGGTAAATTTCCACGAGCTAGCGCCGCATTACAGTTCCCTGATGGCATGTTCGCTGGTCGCCGTAATTGGCAACATGAAAGTCGTAGCTTCACAAGCCAAACCAGCGAGCTTAACTTAGAGCCAAGTACCAGTAAATCTGCTTTGGCTTTGTTTACCAAGAAGCAGCAAGATCTAACGCTGCCATCATTGTCGTTCCCGGCTAAAGAATTAGACGACGACCCCGAAATTAACTTAAAACGCACCGAAAGGGAGAGACGGAATCGTAGCGAGCGTGAAAGGTTGCGCAGACCGTAAGCACATAATTTATTATCATATTGAACAAATTTAAACTTTCTGTATAACCATTTAGCAGATATAGAACACTTAGCAGCACTTCTAGGGGACGCGAGCAATGCGAAAAGTTTCGTTTTGAGATAAGTGGCATTGTCGCCGAGTATTTGCGTCCATATCGCAAGGACACCTGTAAAGAAGGCCGCATCACCAGCGACGAGGACTACAAGTTTCTAATTAAGCGAGTAAGTGCATCTGTGTTATGCCTTAAACATATAAATGATTTGATAACCAATCAGACAAGTTTTAAAGATACTTTTTCATTATTTGTCTTACGATACTTAAACATATTTTTGGTGTTTTTTTTTTTTCTTTCTTCTAGCTGAGCCACCACATAACAACTAAAGAGATGCGCTACTGTGACATGACTGGAAATTCATTGTCCTGCACCGACTCGGTGAGGCACAAGTCCTATGACTTCATAAAATACTATATGAGGGAGAGAGGACCCGAGTACACGAAGCCAGATAATGAATTTGAATTTTAAGAAACACTAACACTATACACATTCACACAGAAAATTAATGTGAATTAATTAATGTAAAATTAATTAATTAATGTTAATGTTAAATTACCTTATCTCCATTTAAAACCACATTCACACAGAAAATTAATGTGAATTAATTAATGTAAAATTAATTAATTGATGTTAATGTTAAATTACATTATCACCATTTACAACCACATTCAGACAGATAATGAATTTGAATTTTAAGAAACACTAAACACTATACACATTCCCACAGAACATTAATGTGAATTAATTAATTTTACATGGTAATGTTAAATTACCTTATCTCCATTTAAAACCACATTCACACAGAAAATTAATGTGAATTAATTAATGTAAAATTAATTAATTGATGTTAATGTTAAATTACCTTATCTCCACTTACAACCACATTCAGACAGATAATGAATTTGAATTTTAAGAAACACTAAACACTATACACATTCCCACAGAACATTAATGTGAATTAATTAATTTTACATGGTAATGTTAAATTACCTTACCTCCATTTAAAACCACATTCCCACAGAAAATTAATGTGAATTAATTAATGTAAAATTAATTAATTAATGTTAATGTTAAATTACATTATCTCCATTTTCAACCACATTCACACAGAAAATTAATGTGAATTATTTAATGTAAAATTAATTAATTGATGTTAATGTTAATGTTAAATTACCTTATCTCCACTTACAACCCAAAAACATATATTATAAGTTCGCGTCGAAATGATGTTCAACTGGGACTTCCAATGAAAAATCTCGAATCTTTAATCGAATTGGTGAGGCACAAGTCCTCTGATTTAATCAATTCATATGTGTGGCAGAAAGCACGCAAGTACTTATAAGCAGCAACAGAATGAGCTCAAATTTTTAAAAACATTATCCACACAACTCAGAACATTTTATAATTGTATTAAAGCCAACGATATATAAATGGAATATCCTTTTTTATTTGATAAGTTCGCGTTAACCGAAAGTTTGGTTGCAAAAACTATATAAAAATAAGTTTAAGACAAATTTATCCTAAAGAATCGCATAATTCTCAATGAAAACTTATACCAATTTTTTTTTTCATAAGTTTAGGTTTAAATTGCGAGCTTATCCAAAGTTTATATATATATATATATATACACATTCAAGTATGTGTATTAAAATGAAGTCAATGTATAGCAAATGAAGTGCATTATTTTCGTTAAATGGAAATTTTTGTATAGTCTTATTTTAAGCTTAGTGCTTAAGTGCGATTGTCAATTAACCATTTCTTCAATATTATTTTTTTAGTTCATTATAAATTGTAACAATTTGAGAAGTAGAATTAGTTGCAGTTTCAAGCTTATGAGTTTAATGAGTTAATTGCAAAGTTGTAGAGATTTTTATGTTAAAAAATCGAATTGTATTATTTTCGTTTAAAGAAAATGCATTGTATAAAGTATTTAGTGAAGTATTTCAATCATTCATTTATTTTGTATTAATGAGTTTATTGTAAGTTGAAAATATTTTTGAGTTGATAAAATTTCTTGTTTGTTAAGTAAGTTCATTATAAAATAAGTAAGCCGAAGATCACATATTTGCTTTAGTTTTTTTTATTTAAATATCAGTTCAATACATACAACAAAAATAATGGGAAATTTAAAAGTTTGTAGCTAATACGTTTTTTTATTTAATGAATTATTTAAAGCAGCGCACATAACTGGAACAAACATGACTATTGTGTACGATTGTGTTGTTGGGTGAAAAGATTCGCAGCTATTGTTCAGCAGCCTGGTGTTCTTCGGCTGTGTTACCTGCAGGTGTGCGATGGGCATCCTCGGGTTTCATCGCGGGGAATAGAAGCACCTCCTGCAACAGGAAGCAAACATTTGTAATAAGAAAAAACAAAAATAATTTTAAATTTTCAGAGTAGAATACAAACCTTTATGTTATTTGAGTCGGTTAAGAACATGGCCAGTCGATCAATGCCCATTCCCCAGCCACCAGTGGGCGGTAGACCGTACTCCAGTGCTGTGATAAAGTTCTCGTCCACCATTTGAGCCTCGTCATCGCCGGCGGCCTTGTCACTTGCCTGCTGCTCGAAACGTTCGCGTTGCACAACCGGATCGTTCAGTTCCGTGTATGCATTGCACACTTCCTTTTTGGCAACAAAAAGTTCGAAGCGCTCGGTGAGGCCAGGCATGCTGCGATGGTACTTGGCGAGTGGTGACATGATTTGCGGATGGTTGCAAATAAAAGTCGGATTGATGCATGTCTCCTCGATAAACTCACCGACCAATTTGTCCAGCAGACGGGCTGTAGTGCGTGGTGCTGGACACTCTACCTGGTGCTTGGCACATAGATCGGACAAAAAGTTGTTTGTCTCCTGACTGTTAAAGGTTTCGGCCGAGGGAAACTTGACCTGCAGCTTCTCCTCAAGCGTTTTTACCATAGAAACGCGCTTGAATGGTGGCGTAAAGTCTAGCTCCTGCTCAATACCATCTGGCCCGTCTGGATGGTATTTGATTTTGTACGAGCCGTGTATGGCTTGGACCATGCCAGAAACCATTTGCTCAGTGAGCTCAATCACATCACGATAATCCGCATACGCCATGTAGAATTCGCATGTGGTAAACTCGGGATTGTGTGTCATATCGATGCCCTCATTGCGGAACTGCCGTCCGATCTCGTAGACTCGATCTAGGCCGCCAACAACAAGCATTTTGTGATACAGCTCTGGCGCAATGCGCATAAACAGATTCATTTTGAGATCATTGTGATGCGTAACAAAAGGCTTGGCTGTAGCGCCGCCAGCAATCATGTTCATCATTGGTGTCTCAATCTCGAGAAAGCCCAGTCGATCCAGAAACTGGCGCACATATGAAATTATCTATGTGAAAAGTTAAAGTTGATATATTTTGAACTATATTGAAACGTTATAAACTTGTTGCCTACCTTTGCGCGTATTTGAAAAGTTTCGCGAACTTTGTTATTGAGAATTAAATCCAGATAACGCTGGCGAAAGCGCGTCTCCTTGTCCTTCAGCCCAAAGTGTAGATGGGGCAGCATGTGCAGACAGGGCGAAAGCAATTTAAGCTCAGTGGGCATAATTGACAGTTCTCCCTTCTTGGTCTTGCCGGGATGACCGTTAACGCCAATAATGTCACCACGACGCAGCTTGGAAGTGTCTTCTTCAAAAGCCGCCTCGCTTTTGTAAGACTTGGCACTAGCCATAACCTGAAGTTTGACGCCTTCGCCACGAAGATCGTAGAAGATGAGCTTGGCACCAGACTCGCGTATGGCATGAACGCGTCCAGCTACGCTAAGATTCACCTGGTCGAGCGTCTCGCCATCCTTGAGCTCGGCATATTGAGCAATAAAGTTCTCCAGCGAGGTGCTCACATGAAACTTGTGTGGATACGGATGACTTTCGGGCGATCGCTTAAGTTCGGCGACAGCAGCTGATCTGAGCTTAAAGTACTCATTGGGTGAGATCTCTTCCTCCTGCTCAGTGGCAGATTTCTTCTTTTGTCCCGCTTCTGGTGCCGCAGCTTCAGCCGCTAAACGTGTTGCGTCCTTTTCGGCTTTCTCCTTGGCTTTTTGTTCAGCCTTAAGACGGCGCTTAAGCTCACTACAAGAAAGTAAAAAGTCAGACGTGTTGAATAAATGCAATTTTTGGGTACCAACAGTTTCGTATTTTTGCTTGGCGCCAGCTGCATAGCGCTCACATGGTGTAGTCTCGCAGTTATCGCCGCTGGCAGTTTAAGTGATGACAAAAGCACCAGCTGCCTTAGTGCGCCGCGTGCAATCATTTTGCAGCCAAATATCAATTATTTATCAATACCTATGTGCTATCTGCAGCCGCTGGCGGCCAAGTAAGCAGTTCAACTTAACCTCACTGTTGGCGCCTGGTTTGCCGTTTCACGGTGTTGGCATTAGTTATATTTATGAACACAATGAATATATTTATATATACTTATATATATACTTACTTCTTGGACAATTCACCAGTTGCAGTAGCCATGCCGTTTGGCGTCTAATAAGTTCCGGCTCTGAGAAGTTCCCAAGACTATATATATAAACAGATTCCGAATGCGACACACACACTTGGAGCTAATTGAAATGCAATGGAATTAAATAAATAACGATGTATCGATAAGTTGATTTTGTTTAAATTCTCTCACAAAATGGATGAGCTGCCAGCCTACTAAAAACACGTGTTGCGGCTAGTATAAAAAGCTTTTTTTTAACAAAGTCTGGCAGTGCTGGCAAACTTAGTATTGGCACCGTGAGTACCAACTTTGTAAGCAAAAACCATTTGGTTTTTAGTTGTATGATTTCAACGAAATTTCAGGATTATTTTTAAAGTAAAACAAAATATTTATTATAAAATATAAAAGCTGAAAAATTATTAAAGTCTTCGTTGTCCTTATAAGATATGTAACAAATTCAAAAATTTTAAGAAGACCGTTGAGGTATACAGAAGTTCTGGTGAAATCCCTTTTACCATGAATCAATATCGTAGATACAAAATTACATATGTAGATACAAAATTACCACTAAAGCCTCGCCTAATTACTTTTTACGTCAACATTGAATTCTTATACCATATGTTTCACCATCATTTAATGATTTTGGCATACATATATATTTTCACGCGCACATCCCCAATCAGCAGGTGAAATTGTGCCGGTCTATCTAAAAACTAAGTGTGAAAGTCGAATACAAATATAAGAAAAGTGAAACAAATATACATAGGCAGTCATAGTTTTAAACAAGTCACACGACATACAACAGGAAATTTTTCCATATTTGTCGGTTTTTAAAATTCCCAAATTTTTCCAAAATTAAATTCCTGTTAACAGCCGAATAAGCCGAAGCCAAAGCCCAAGGACCGTTAATCCTTTAGTAATGGCAATGATACCGCGATTGCTCAACAGCAGCAGCATCGGCAGCGGCTCAATCTGCGTTCGGTTGCTCACACGCACAACCATTCCCAGAATAAGCATTAATCTAAATCCACGTTGCCTCAGCTTCTTGGTGTGCGGCAAATCAACATCGTCTTTCACATCCCCAACCACATTGCCTTTAGCCACATCAACGACGGGAATACTGTCGCCGCATCTAGTCACAAAATATCGCAGCTATGCGCTTCTCAGCACCAAGCCTACCACGCACAGTGCCAATGCCAACAAAACGGATACAAAGTCCTCGTCAACGGCATCGGTCACCAGCACCAATGATCTTTTTGGGGAGGCAGCAAATATGGGGCTGTTTGCCAAATTCAAGCACATGTATAAACAGTATTGGTACGTGCTCATACCGGTGCATGTGATTACATCGATTGGTTGGTTTGGTGGCTTCTATTATTTGTCGAAAAGGTAATCACTTCAAAACATTAACTGCCTAATGCTGTAGTGCCGCTGTTTAATGGCATATTGTAATCATGCATTTTTTGTTCACAGCGGCGTAGATGTTCCTTCCCTGCTGCAATATTTGCACCTAAGTGAAACTATTATTGAAAAGGTGCAAGGCTCCGATATGGGCCACTATGCAATTGCATACCTGTGCTATAAGGTTGCCACGCCAGTGCGCTACGCACTAACATTAGGTAAGTGAAACACACATGACCAAATGGTTGATTGCCATGAATATATGTACATATGTCTATATTATTTTCAGGCGGCACAACGGTGTCTATTAAATATCTGGTGCAATGGGGCCATATTAAGCCAATGCCAACGAAGAGTCAACTTATGAAATTGTATGAGGAGAAAAGGGCCACACGTGCTAGTGCCAAGTCAAGTACCAATAAGGATGGCAGCCACAAATGATCGCTGCTTACTGGGCGTATTTTCATAACCGCCTGCTTGTCGTTGTCGCATGCCGTGCGGCGCTTAGTTGGCTAGTTGTACTTCTTATTTGCTAAACTGTTGCACCTTGCAAACGCAGTTTCTGGAATTAACCTAACGCCCAGAATGCGTTTGTACGTGTCAACCGGTTTATTCAACTTAGGCGCCGCTGCGGCAGTTTAAAGAGAAACACACACCACATCCTATGCAATCTTCTTATATTTTGTAATGAGAAAATTGCATCGTTTTTGTAAGTTACGAAACAGTTGGCGTTGCTGTTGTCGCATACCAAGGAGCAATGTACACACACAAATATCTACATTAACCAGAACACACACACACACACTTTTTGTATAAACATACACACAGAGTTAGGAAGCCTTCGCTATGAAATGTAGTATATATTTTATGAAAGTAGTTTAAAATGTTATTAAACAAAAATTAATAAAAATCCTGACTAATGTAAAGTGAAAACATAAATTTTTTTTTTGTAAGACATTTTGTTGTGCAAGTTATGTGTCCACACACACACACACACACATATACTAACGTAGCAAAATCAGCTGGCAAGCAGCACTTTTGTTTAGCATACGCATATTTTTAGTAAATAAACACAAAACATATATTGGTCCTTTTCTCTCCCATAATGAGACAATAAAACACAACTAGTGTTCCACTAAATCATCCATCGTTCGCTTTTCTTTAATTTGATCAGCCAGAAAACCGCTCGCTGTAGTAGTATATTAATGATTTTTCAAAGTAACTTAAGTATTACAAAAAATTTTTATTATTTTACCAAAATGTAAAAAAAAAGTGCCATCTCGCCATGTCAAATCTCCTTTTTAGATGTGAAAAAAAAGAAACTCATTTTTTTTTTAGATTTTGCTTCTGCATTTTATATTTCGTTATCATTTTTTTGTTTTAATTTCTTTATTATTACTTTTTGTTTGTAACGTTAGTAAAATATCCAACAATTATAATTGTAACTAATAGTTAAGCCAGAAAATATATATATATATATATGTATATAGTAGTAGTTGTTGTTTCTTTTACAAATAAATAAATAATGTGTCTTGTATTTTAGTATTTATGCTCTGTGAAGAGTGTGTGTGTGAAAGTGTTTCTGTGTTTTTCTTTTTATATATTTTAAAAGTATGTAGCATATAGGTAAGTGAATTGCTGGTTTGTCGCTAGTAGTTTTGTTAAATTTTTTTTTATTTATTTTGAAAACAGGTTGCGTTATGTACACTGATCAATTGCTTATTGGTGAATAAGCGTGTATTCGTGTCGTTCATATATAGCATTTAAATTAATACAATACAATAAATAAATAAATAAATTATATTAATTAAATAGGCAACAAATAAGGTAGCAATAGCAATATATTGTATGTATGTGGGTGCGGGGATGTAAAGGGTGGGAGGATTGTTAACACGGAAACATTTCAACTAAAATCAATAAATATTTATAAAAACAATAATATATTTAAAAAAAAAAATTGTATATTTATATAGATAATAATGATAATAATAATAATAATAAACAAGGTTTTCTGTACCGCCATATGAATCTTATCACATATGGTGGACATTAAGTAGATCGTATGCAGATACGATAAATATATAACTTTTGAGACTAGCTTGATATTCAATTGAACGTTTGAAATTGATTGCTTGGGCTCAAACGAATTTGGATCAGAAGCTTAAAATTGTATTTTGTATAACGTTGAGGTTTTTATTGATGGTTGTTGGTGTTGTTCTCGTACTCTTCTAATCGTCCTTATTTATAATTAGCTGCTAGCATTTATCATAAGTACGTTTCACAATGCAGCTTTAGTAGTACATTTTTTATTTTCTTTGTTTTGCACTTTACGCCAAATGTTGAATTAATCATTTGTTTCATTTATTTTAACTATTCATTTGCTAAAAGCTGTTTTTGCAAGTTGTTTTTGTTTTTGTTTTATTATTATTATTATTATTATTAGTAAATGTGTGTTTGTTAATGAAGCTGCGCTGCATAGCGCTATCATTTTCCTCTTAATTATTGTTGGTTTTTTTTATTTTTTTTTTTATTATATTGATTTATCATTCGCCGTTAACTGTTCCTTCTTATGATATACATTGCACAATTTATAGTAAATTTTAGTATTTGTTCAATTCGTTTTGTTTAACGCATTTGCGTTTTTAATTTTTAAATTTTTAATTTATTTTTCTTTTAACACAACCACTTGACACGACTTTCGGCAAACCAAAATAATTCAACTTTAGCTGTCGTTTCGCACAGGTTCAATTTGCAGTTTTACAACATATTCATATCTTTTTCATAACATAATTAATTATGTGCTTTTGTACGTTTTTTTTTGAGGGTGTTGTGTTGTGTTGTGTTGTGTTGTGTCTTGTCTTCAATAAGGACGGGCCAAAATATTTTCTAATAACGCTACAATAACTTATGAAACACATGCCAGGCAGATTCAGCTGACTTAATTTTGTTATAACTACAAATTTGATAGCGTTACATTTATGTTGTGTATAAGTGTGTGTGTGTGTGTTTGTGTTTATGTTGTTGTTGTCATATATATAACACTTCCTGTTGCTACTGTTGCTGATAGTAGCTTAATAATTTTAGGATTGCCAAAAGCGATATTGCACAAATATAATTTATCTTATTGTTTGCGTTGGTTTTTCTTTTTCCTTGATGCGAAATGCTCTTGAAGTTTAGCCATTTATATACATAATTTGCCTCCTTCTATGTGTTCAAATTTACGATTCTTGGTTTCTTGGCTATTTGTTAAATGAGTTTGTTTAAAGTTACACTTAAATTTACGCACGTTTGCATCATTGCAAAATATAACGAAACATTAACGACGGTGTTCCACATTGTTGCAGCTCTTCTCGCTGTTTGTTATTCTATTCGTGATTCATTTTTTTTTTGTTTTTGTTTTATTTTTTTCCGTGTTAGTTTTTTGTTTTGCTGTTGCTTTTGGTGTTATTGTTGATCCATCTGGAGTTATTCGCTGGCAAGTTGCTAAGGGTAAGTTAGCCCTACGCTCGTTCGTAGAATAATATATAGGCACTGGATGAAACGAGACAGTTTTCAGGTATAGAATCGCTAACACTGCAAAAAATAAAAAAAATAAATAAAAAGCACAATAACCATTAGTACACACTTAATTAATAATTTTGAAATTGTAGTACCTATTGTCATTGAACTCATGCCACTTATGGGAGACTGGATGCTTGCAAATCGCTACATAATGACCACCAGCCGTTGAGCCTGAAATCCAGAGTGAAATGGAAAGATAAGGTTGGAGTTAAATGGAATGCAACTGGAAGGACAAACGCAGAGCGAAACTTACCCATATGATTGGAGATCGCATAAAGCGAATAATGCACATTCGAATTTGGGTTAGCGCCATATGAGGCCATGTTGAGCTCACGATCTGCGGTTGGAAACTCAACAATATTCGATAGCTTGCTCCAGCGTGTCTCTGAAAATCGTTTAAGATCTGAAGAACCAAACAAAGTGCTATTATATTATACTATATAAAACATATATGAAGTTGCATGTGGCACTTACGTATAACCAAGTATTTGGGGAAACGCTGAATTGTAAAGCTTTTAGTGCATTTTCGGCGTGCCTTGCATTTGGAGCATGTGGGCATCTCGTCGCCATCAAGCACCTCTTCACGTATAAAAAGATCTAAGCACGACTCCAATTTGCAGCGCGATGACGAGGGTAGCGGCACGCTCAAGTCCCAAAACGGGTCAAAGGTCACACTAGTATTGCCGCATGTTGTGCACTTCAGTGTACTCTTTAATTGACCAACAAAAAGGTCGCGTATTAAAGAGTTCTCATGCCGTGAATGCCATTCCCAAGTGAGATCGGCTTTCTTATTGTCACTACACAAAATAATATATTGATTGAGTTATATTGGAAGACAATTATCAAAGTCATTCGCGCTTACCTGAGATTATCATCAATGTTAAGCGGTTCACCTTTAGTGCCCGAGTTGAGCGCCGAGTGCAGTGAGTCGAGGAAGAAGCGCAAAAACTCCTGTGCATCCTGCTGATTGTAGTCGCTGTACATGCGATGCTTTGTCGAGAAGGCGCGCTTCAATTCCATTGGTGTCACACTGTGCACATTTGTCGTCCACATCTCCTGTATGAGCTTGGCAAATTCTGTACAGTTTGGACAATAAACCAATTGTTAAAAGTGTCAGTTTACAATCAGTACAACCTGCCACTTACCGTATAGTATCTGCTGATCCTTGGAGGTAGCCGAACGTGGGCTGGCATGATGTCCGCGCAAGAAGCGCGTCAGCTCAGTCGTGTGACTCAGACATTGGATGACCGAGTTCATGAAGCAAGTGTTACCAATATTTCTCAGACCGCATAGACCTGTGGGCGAGGGAGTAATCAAATACATAAATTAATAAAACCAAATATTGTATTTATAGCTAACTGGGCGTGGCCCAAAAGGCACTCCCCAATTCAGATATTGTGTTCCGGAATGTGCGTCTTCCCGTTGGCATCGTGAATATTTTGTGTACATCTAAGTGTAATCCTCTAGACAATTGCTGTATGTAAACATACATGTATATGCACATACATATATATCGTTCTAGCATCTTTGTTTTACAATGTTAAATGTTTAACAATACGCCCAGCCTACTTATTATGATAGGTCAAACCAAATTTTACATAGCTTACCGTATGACTTGAACAATATTTGATTTGTTAATTGTTACTTACCTTCGAACTTCTCATCACGGCTGGTGCTCTTGTAGCCATCGTCGGTGCTATTATGCTTGTTACTCAGCGACGATGTGCCAATGGAAGAAGTCGTGGCGTTGCTGCTCCGTCCGCTGTCCCGATCCCAATAGCGGTTGGACGTTGGCGAGACAGGTGGCAGCACAGAGCGAGTGCTGCTCGATGCAGTGCGAGCCGTCTGAACAATAATAAAATTTCGATTTATCGATATACCATACAAACATATACATATGTACATCCAAATGCTAATGTAAATGCAATATATATACATACATATTAATATATATTAAAGCATTTAAACATATATACACAGTGTTAGTTTTCAAAAGCAACGAGCAATCGATTGTTAAAAAGAGGATGCATGTATTTGGAATTGTCTAATTGGTTGATTGATTGGTTTGCTATGATGATATTGTTGTGTGAGAACGAGCCTGAGAGCGAGTGTGATTATGAGTGTCAGTGTGCGAGAGTATTGGCAGTTAAAACGACAACAAAAGCATGCAAATATATAGACAAACAAACAAATAAAACCATAATATAACATAACAACAAAAAGCATAAGCAGAACATACAAATATTGTGCAAGTGCTGGCGAGTTGAGCGCTGAAAGAAAAACCAAAGCAAAACGCGTAACGGTAATTAATTCGATTCTCGACTATCGTTATCGATAGCGCGAGGCACAACGAAACCAAAAACCTAATTAAAAACCATCGTTTTTAAACAAATAAAAGTCCAGCTTACAGATAATATAAACTTATAATAAGAACATTAATAAATACACAAATTGAGTGTGTGTGTCTGTTTTTTTTTTCTGGTGCCTAGCGGGTAGTGTGATGAAGCTACCTATATAAGGCAAAAAATAGTTGCTATTGCTGCTGATGTTGCTTACAATTTGAAAAAAAAACTATAAACTAAAACACACAATGAGAGTTGTGAACGAGCTAAATATAAAGAGAAAAGAGGGAGAGAGAAAGAGCGAGAGAGAAACAACAACATCAACAACAGCAGCATTACAACGATGCGCTGGCTGTTGCGCTGTTGACTACACCGATGGAAGAGGTGGTATTGGCTTTGGTATTGGTGTTGGTGTTGGTAGTATTGGAGGTGGGGGAATAGCCGACGCATCGTTGTACTGCTGGTGCTGATGTTGATGATGATGATGATGATGATTTACCTTATGATGACTGCTGGACGCCGTTGCTGCCGATGTCAAATCTGAATTTGGATTAACAACACCGACGCCGGTGCTGTTGCTATTATTTATGATGCTGCTCGTCGCCTTGGCCAACAGGCCATGCGCAATGCGATTTGCCGTTTTGCCAATGGGCGAAACACCTGCTGTTGCTGTTGTTGCTGCTGTTGTTGTTGTGTTGGTGTTGTTGTGGCTACTGCTGTGACCGCTGGTACGATATGCTGCCCGTGTCAAAGAGCTGCTATAGCCGGCCGCTATGCGTGCGTTATCCATATCGCTGCTGTAGCGTTGCTGCAGCAGGTTGCCGCTGCTGCCGCCGGAGGATGTTGCTGCTGTTGCAACGGCTGCAGCAGCAATTGCTGTTGCTGTTGTTGTTGTCGCTGCCGCAAGTGTTGTTGCTGCTGTTGCTGTTGTTGTTGCATTGTTGCGCACTGTTGGCAGTCGTTTCTGTTCACTTAGATTGTTGAATTTTTCAATCGATGCCTTAATGCTTAGCGAATCGATGCCATATCGACGCGCATTGCTGGCGCTGGTGCCACTGCCATTCTCCCGTTCCCGCTGCTCTCGATCTTTGGGCCGCTGTTCGCCATTTGTGTGCTTGCAGTTGTTAAACTTCTCATAGCTGGCAGCAAAATTTGAATTGGATAATGAAATAATTGTGGATTTGGGACGCACCGAACGTTGGCCGATTGGTTTGTTGCCACTACTTCCGGTCAGCTGCTGCTGCTGATGATGATTGCGCAACTGCAATGGCGGCGTTATGGGCTTAAAGTAACAAATGTTGCCCACTTTCTGTGCCGATGATGTAGCTACATTTGGTGTTGTTGTTGCTGTCGCTGCTGCTCCAGATGTTATTGCTAACGCATTTGTACTTGTTGGCATTTCATCGCTGTCAATATAGCTAATGTCGTCGTGTTTTTGCTGTTGCTGTTGTTGTTGGTGCTGTTGTTTATGCTGCTGTCGCTGCATGCTGTTGTTATTGTTGGTGCTGCCGCTGCTGCTGTTGGTACTGTTATTGTTGTAATTATTATTGTTGCTGGTGCTGTGGTTATTCATAGCGTTGCCGTGATTATTGTTGTTGTTGTTGTTGTTATGCAGCCCCAGAGGCTTGAGCTTGCCACCAGGAGCCCCAAGTCGACCAGCCGCTGCCGCTGTTGTTGCAGCTGCAGTTGCTGCGGCAAGTGTTGCCTTTAATTGTTGTTGTTGTTGGTGTGTCGTTTTGTTGTGACTCAACTTGATATCAACCCTGTGGACGGTTGTGCTGTTGCCTACAACGGCAGCAGATGTTGTTGTTGTTGTTGTTGTTGTACGACTTGTGTTGCCCGCCAATTGATTGCCATTAATCGTTGTTGTTGTCGTCGTCGGTCGACGCATGTCATTCAATGCAATGCCGCTGCCAATAAGGACATGCGGCGCTGGCGGCACTGCTGCTATCAGTTTGTTGTTGTTGTTATTTTTGTGATCGTCGCCAGATCTGTTGCGCTTGTGCGTTCTGTTGCTAGCGTGCGTTTGTTTGAGCGTCACCTGGGCATGCGCAAGCTCACACTCGGCCTTAAGAAAACTGGGATTCTTGTATCTGGATACCAGAAAGTAGCGTTGATTGGCCGCACGCACAGGATTAGCAACGTTGCCGCCGCTGCAGCCACCACTCCCAGAAGTTGTGGCAACTGAACGCCCAACAGCAGCAACACCGCCCCCGCCACTACAACCAGCGCTGCTGCTGCCGCTAGTTGGTCCGTTTTTATGCGAAGTTGCTAGTTTGTGGACAGTTGTTGCACCACTGCCGTTGGATTTCAATAATTTGGCATGTCGCAATGCTGTCAATGGTTGTTGTTGTTGATGTTGATGCTGTTGCTGCTGACTATGTTGTGTATGGCTATTGATGTTGGTGCGCTGCAGTTGACTATCAGTTGTTGTTGTTGTCGCAATGTTTGAATCGCGCTGGTGTTTTGACGCTGGAACCTTGTGGAATCCTCTAGTTTTCTTAACTTCTAACATCATTCAACAGCTCGTTGTTCAGTTATGGCTGCTGCTGCCGCTGCTGGAACGCTTGGTTGTGTTCGTTTTTGTAACTTGAATATCAATCTAATTTTTCCGCGTGATATACATTGTTAGTACTTTTGTAAAATGAAATGTTTGACGTTTATTTGGTTGTTTTTTTTTTTTGTATCTATCGAATATTTGAAAAGTTGTGTTTTTCTGTCGGTCTTACCATAAAAATACATATTCTCAAAACTAGCTTACACGCATACATTTGGACTGTTTCTGAATATACAAGCTACTTTCATTTTAAAAACTAATTTTTGTATATGCTTTGAACTTTGTTTGGATCGCTTGCCTTGTATAATCTACTCGTTTACAATAACACAATGACGGTTAAATCGATAATTATTTATATACATACACATATAATACATATGTATATAATATATGGTACTGGGTTTTGGTTTCGATTGCTCTAAAAATAGTAGTTGAGTGGTATTTTATTATTTATTTAATGGTTTCCTTAGGTTTTACCAATTACTCAAGCTAATAATCAAGTGAGTTAGTTTTGGTTAGTTTTAAAAAACGCGATCTGCAAGCTAAAAGTATATAGAGAAACATACATATACACATGTCAATCGATTAATTGAAAAATGCGTGTAACGGTTTAGCCACAAATCAAATTACAAAACATAACCAGAACATAGAGAAATTTACAATATGATTAATGCATAATGAGTTTGATTCTATATATACATAAGTATATGCATATGGACATACATATACATATTTATCGTGTTGGAGGTAGAAAAAAAAAACAATACTTAAACGACCTACAATGTGGATAACGAATGAAAAATGGAATAGATGGAGGGGGGGTTTTAGTGCGGGGGCCAGGCAAAAAAACAAAAGCAACAATGCAACAATTAATCATCCACACGCAAAATTCAAACACACACACACACACACAGAGTAGTTAAGATGCTTATCGGTAAGTTAAGGCCCACCCAAACGTTGATTTCTTTCTTAAAGACTCGTTGCAAGACTGAACGAAAAGTTTGCTTACGCATTGAGAATCATCGGCATAGCCATACGTTGCTTAAGTGCTTTGTCTCTTCTTCTTATATTGCAATGTAAACAAACCATATGGCTTTAGCGGTGGAACATTGTTGCCATGTGCTCTTTGTTTATGCCATTGAAAATAAATGTTAACAATTAATGTAATACCATGTTAAAAACATATTATAGATATTTTTATAGATCTAAAGCATTATATCAATGTGTTTATAAACAATAAAATGATGATATAACAATTTTGTTAAATAATTTCCATAGAATAAAAAATCAGCGACAACTCTGTATTGCTCAGCATTCATGCATGTTTTCACTCCAGTCAAACCATGCATTCAGTCTTAACAGCATTCGTTAAAAAAATAACTCAACGAACTCTTGCGTAAGCATCGTTTGGGTCGATACTCGGCGTATCATATGTTCAAACTTTGCGTGCCGCGAGTCTTTAAGAAAGAAATCAACGTTTGGTTGGGCCTTTATGGCTTGACAACGGCGCCTCGCAAATGTCTGGCAGCCCTGGAAGCATGCGATTAGTAGGACAGTATATTGAATTTTTTTTTTTATTTGGGCTGCCAGTTGCATATTTATCCTTGCTTTAATTATGCTTTTAGCTCGTTTACCTTGATGCGCGCCGCGGCGCTCTCTGCCAGAGTCAACGTTGCCGTGGCACTAACGTCACCATCGCCATCACCATCAATGTCAATGCCATTAGTGATATCACCATTTGACCTGGCAGCGGCAGATTTTAACGCTGCCGTCACTGCATCGTCTGCGGTGTCCGTTGTTGTTGCTGTTGATGTAGTTAGGTCGGCAACGCTGGAGCTATCATAAATAGCATTGCGTTTTGGCGATGTCGAGAGCATCGAGAGTCCATTGAGCTTGGCATCCAACCCATTACTGTTCGACACCTCTGTCGCATGACCGTTGGTTGTTGTTGTTGTTGTTGTTGTTCTTGGTAGTGTCGCATCCTGTGCCGCGTTACGTCGTGTTCGATTGCTGCGCAATGTAAATGTGGCCGTTGGTACATCGCCAGTGCTGCTGCTGGCACTGAGCGTGAATTTGCCGGACCCAGTGCGTTGTCGGAGTTGTGATGATGATGTTGATGATGATGGTGATGAGATTTCGCTGGAACTTGTTACCGCATCGGTACCGGCATCGTTGCTGCTGTTGTTGTATAGTCGACTGTAGCGATTGTTGCGCGGCCTGTCCAATGTAACGGTGCATGTGGTGCTGTTATCGTTGTGGCTGCTGCTGCTGTTGTTGTTGTTGTTGCGGCTATCAGTGGTGTCGGATTCATTGACCGCCGATCTGGAACGTGACAGTTCACGGTTTGGTTTATAGTTGGACGGACTGTACTTTTCGTACATTTCCAGTGCGGATGTAGCAACGTAATGGGCGAGGGATGATGATGAGCATGAGCTGGATAAACGTTTTGAGCTGTTGCTGTTGCTGTTGCTGCTGTTAGCTGTGGCATCAACATGATCATTGCCATTAGCACCGCTTGGTGGCAGCTTCTTTGCAGCAGAAGCATCTCGGCGATGCATACTGCCATAATCGTCTTTCTTTGTTGTTCCCGCTGCTGTTGCATCGCCATTAAATGTTGTGCCCTTTGCTCTACGTGGCAACTGAGTGTTTTTTGGTTTTGGTTTTTTTTTTTTGTGTTGAATGTTTATCGTGTCGTAGTTGTTGTTGTTGTTGTCGATTGAAACATTTATACAGATGTGGGGCGTGAATGCAATTTTGTAGTTGGTTTGTGATGTAACGGTTAACGATAACGATAACAGTCAATGATCAACGATCATATTTATACATGTTTAATGATGGGCAGCAACACAAAACAAAATTGAAAATTTCAATTAAACAATAAAAAAAAGAAACAAATGTAAAAATGAGTTGTTGACAAAAATTATAAAAAAAAACATATTTAACAGGAAGATATAAAAATATTATACATATGTACTTAAAAGTCGCTAGCGTTATGTCTCTTGATTTTAAACACAATTAAATTTCATAGTTTATAGAGTGCTCGCTTTTAAAATAGACTGTTAAAAAGTCTATTAACTGATTAAGACAAAATGTCAATGTAAGCTTTTTAAGTTGTTGAACTTCAGGAATTTGTTTGCATGTGAAAGCTAATTTTAGTGAGAAATATATTTGGCTGCACTGAGTATCTGTGTAATTGCACGATACAATTATAGATACATTCTATCATCACTTTTAAATGTACCATAACAACCTTTATAAAGTACAGTTGATGTCGATAAGGCATGCATTATTATAGCCAGTTGATGAAACCCCCCGTACAATTTATATTCGTTTTTCTTTTTCGCATGTTTATGGGAAATACATATATGTATGTCTGCATGTATACATGTACATGCAAATGAACATACTTTTCAATGAACGATATTGTATAGATGCGTGTTTGTATGTATGTAGTTGTCGCCAAAGAGACATACAAAACAACCATACGCAGTCATTAACAATGCATCATCACATTAAACACATTGCGAATTTTTAATTTTAATGCCGCCGATGCCAACAATAGTTGTATAAAATAGATAGCACAAGGGCGGCGAGTTGTTGTTATTATTGTCGTCGTGATTGCTGTTGTTGTTGCCGCCATTGGAGCGCTGCCAACAAGTGGTTCGGCTTGGCAAAAACATTCCATTGCCGCAGAGGCACCGTGCGGCGCTTGGTTTATACAAATGTGAGTGTCGAGTGGGTTGGGTCTATGTTTGTGGTAATGACGCATCCGCTGTCTTATCGCTGGTTTTGAATAACATACACAAAATTGTATGAAAGTATGTATGATATGGCCACTTAATATAACACAAAAACACAACTACTACAACACCAGCAACAACATTGTCAACAACAAAAACAACAACCGAGCAAAAACCAAATGACAAGTAAGCAAACTGAAAATGCAAGTTTGAATAAACCGCCAAACTGTCAAACGAGAGTGTCACCGAAGAGCGGTAAATATAGCATACATGGGTGATGTGCTCGAGGGCAGGAGTAGGGCTTGGGGAATTTGCATGCTTATAAGCAGAGCCATTATGGGCGTGCCTGTATCACCAAACAAATACAAATGTATACATATGTTTGTGTGTACACACGTACATGTGCCATGTACAAATATGCAAATAGACATGAGCGTGAAAAGGAGATGGAGGTGTTCGGGTGTTCAGCTATGGCCACAGGTAAGTGTATATGTCATGGGCTACTTGTGACTTTTGGACAATGCACAACATGAAATGCGCAGCCAAAGCAGCTGATTAAAAATAGTTTCACATATATGTATATATATATAATATGTATATATATTTATAACACAGACACACACACACACGCATACATAGTGCAAACGCACAGCTAAAGACAAATACTAAAAATGATATAGGGCTGTTTCGTGTTTCAGACGATTTGATTAATAATAATATAAACATAATCATTTTGATATTTTTGCTTTCAACTTGTATCGTATAGAAGTGACATTACTTTTGAAAATACATATGTGCATGTCAAAATGATTTTTGTTATTGAAATTTTCGGAGTAACCCTAATTTTTGGTAAATATACATTTCTAGAGTTGGCTTAGTTTTAAAGCATTAAAAATATGTATGTATGTATGCATATGCACATTCAATTGACAAAACAAAATCGAATAGTGGAAGGGATTTAACGTATGATTTATGTGTATGTTTTTTGGGGTGTATTTCAGGCATTGTTTCAAGCCCAAATAGGTTCAAGTTTGAAAGTGATTTTTAAAGTGTCAAGTGTCATACGAGAAATCTATTATACTAGTATGTTTGCATTTATACGTATGTTTGTAAATATGCCCAGAAATATAGAATACTATATACATATATAGCACTCTGTACAGTCACCAATTGAACAAAATATTTATGGGTGGTATGTATAAGTATGTGTGCATGTACATTAAAAATTAATCAGGAGAATAGTCGTTGGCAAAGGGTGTGGGGGTGTTGGAACTGGTTGTTGGTGTGTGGCTAAAGCATAATAATTATTCGGTTAACACTCACTCCGCATCGGCTAATTGTATCATGGTTGGAACCGCTTGAATACAATGTGCTAGTTCGATATCCAGAGCTGAGAGCAGAGCCAGAACCTCCGCTTAAATACGATGAAGATCCAATGCTATTACGCTGTGTGCTGACCCGCGGCGTATACGAAAATGCTGAGTAGGAGCTTGGATAGTAGCTGCTCGCGCTGCTGCTGTGATGATTGTAGGCAGATGTTGGTGATGATGAGGATGCGGTTGCCGATGTGCTCGTGCCGCCAGTTGGTGTGGGCAGCAACTTTGATACACTGCTGCCGCGATGATCGTAGTACGAGGTGGAGAAGCGCGCGTAGCTGTTGTTTGTGGCACCGACGCCGCTACTGCTGCTGGTGCCGGTCGAACTTCCAGCGCCGCTGGCTGACGTTGTGCCGTAGAAACTGCCACTGCCCGCTGCTGACGTTGACGATCTACGCGGCGAAACCACACGCATATTAGTGGCAGTAGCGTTCTACCGCTTCAATCGGACCAGTTTGCCGGTTTGCTTAGCCGTTCTGTGAATTGACTCGTTATTATTGTTGAATTTATTTCTTTTATTGTTTGTTGTTGCTGCTGCTTTTATAGTTGTTGCTGTTGGAGTTGTCTTTCGTTTTTCTTATTGACAGAGCGTCCTGTTATCCTCTCTCCCTGGATTACTGACTATTTGTTTGTAAATTCAGCTGCTGTTGCTTCTTCTTCACTCTATAATGTTATTGTGTTTATCTGTTTGTTATTGCTGTAATGGTGAGAGTGAAAGTGAATGCGTGAGTGAATGACTTTCAAAATGGCCGGACAGCAATTGCACTCAGTACTCACCTTGACTTGTAGTTGCTCTGTTTTTCTGCTATTTATATATATATATATATATATATGTTTGTGTGTGTGTATATACATATATGTATGTTTTAATTTCTTCTGCTTATTTACATAGTTAATAATTGTAGTTTAGTTACGGTTGGGTATTTTGTTGTTGCTTATTCTACATTTAAGACCCGCTATTGTTTCATTGGAGAATAGGCAAACTGTAATGAGAGAATAAATGACCTTCGGTAAGATTTACAAATATATTAAGGAAGGCAGGCAGTCTGACTCTAGCGTATGTGTACATAAACAGTTACTGTTAATGACTAATTTTATAAATTTATTACTTCGAAGCGTCACATCACTTGTTTACTAAACAACAAACAGCAACAAATACACACGCACACACAATACTCAATGCTGAGCTAAACTTGCGCTGCAGCTTTTCATAACAACAAAACAACGCAATGCAACTGCCTGTGGCTGTGTGTGAGTGAATGGGGTAGCTATGCGGTAATAGTGAAGTTGTATAGGATTGTCCATGTGTATATGAGTCGCCGCCAGGCTGTCTAGGGCCCTATACGGCGCGCAGTGTCATTGTAACCGAGGAAACCGTTGCTTGTGCTTCGAAGTATTCGTTCGTTTGTATATGTGTGGGCTAGAAAGGGGTACAAAACTCTTTCACACACGCAAACAAACAGACGGACACATGGTCACTATCATATCGATCTCTCGTTCATTAATACTACAACTACAGCTACAGTCATAAACACCACACAGACAATAACTCATTTAGATTCACACATTCCAATGCGCCGATGTGAAGCAAACGATGCCGAAAATCACGTCAAAAATCGAAATAACTATAATAAAAGCAACAAAAAAGAAAAAAAAACGGCGAATCTATTTATAAAAGCGCTTAAAAGCACACACACAGCTGGCTGGCGCTGGCGGTCGCCACGTTCCTGTTGGTTGGGTGGTGCGGCGGTGGCAGTAGTAAAACTGCTATGCTGGCCTGGCCCATGAACGCCATGAGCGTAAGTGAGATAGCAACGTTGATATTGGCGACAGCAATTCACTAAAACACACATTCATGCACGCACACCAACAAATGACGAACACTCTACATACATTTATATGAATGTATAAACATACATATACGCGGCCAAGCAAGCAACGTACGAATTACGCAAAGTAAAATATCTTTCTCAAAAATGGAAAGTGGAAAATGTGACGACTAAGATTGTCAATTTTGCTTAAAAACGCGAACATTTTAGTGTTTGAAGGGGCAATACAGCGCCTGTGAAGCAATAAAGCAAGTCGTATTTTTATTTATAAAATTCACCACTCATATACAACCCACTCACGACGCTAGAAAAAATTTTAGATACGCTTAATTGAATAAACTATTTGCACGCACGCACAATAACATATTTATATATATATATTTAGGTATATAATGTTAACTGAGGTTCTTTACATGGTAATAACTATATTATCGGCTTTTATATGAAATTTTTCAGCCCACAGCACGTAGAGCTCACTTAAGAGCGAGTCAGTTTTGCAAACGAACTACCGAAACCTAGGGCTACATCGTCTATTGAATCGATAAATAAATATTCTGTATGATTTTAATCGCACCATCAAATCATAAGCTATCGACTGCAGAGGCCATCACCAACAGTAGAAAAAGTGGCATCACCGCCGAGTATATACATTTTGAGAGAAAATTTTGTTCAGGTATGAAAATTAGGTGCATACGAGTCTAATGAATAAATAAAGTAACTTTTATTACAAATGGCTGAATGGCTAAACAATCAGCTGGTGTCGCCATTGTCATTGCCTGTGTAGTGCGTTAAGCCGTTTTAACTTATAAATGCAAGTCTAAAGCCACAAACTGTCGCGTCGCATTACATTTAGTGTTGCCAACTTTTGCATTAGCATAAAAAGATATCGCTCGATTTTGCACTTCTGTGTAATGAAGTTTAGAACTACGCTTGAAAATACAATTTGACAAACAGCCTGGATTATTTGTGGATCCAAATGCAATTAATAAATAAATATCTTTTCCACATAGCTAAATCACCGCCGTTCCAATAACTTGTTCACAATTAAAGGACGTATTATAGCTAAACTTAACCGGAAAGGGCTAAGTAGGCAACACTTGAGCCTGCACCGCCACCAAAGTCGTCTTACAAAATGAAGTGAGGAACATAACAAAGAAAATAATCTTAAATGAATAAAATTCTAAATAACTAATTAACTATTCTTCATTTTTTTATATTTTCGATCCTCGTGTATATGTAGTAAACCAAAGAGCACAGCGGTTTTTTGTTAATTTTCTACAATTTCAATTCGTCTCGTCATTGTCATCATTCGCATCCGCATTGCCACCGTCATTTTTGCAGCTTTGTCTTGTACCACCCACCATCGCCCGCCCGCCCTGCAATCCTTGTAGGAAGATTGTATGAAAGTTAAATTAATTTTGGGTAATTTTAATTGCAACACAAAGCTTTGTGGCAATTGTATTCGTTTTCATTCATCAAGTACCCAAAACCCACACAGCTTAAGGTAAGTGCTAACATTTTAATCGCCTCGAGATCTGCTGATCCTAATAATAATTATTATTGCTACTTGGCTTATCTGCGTTTTTCAGTTATGTCATCAACCGCGGGCAAACGTAAAGAAATATACAAATATCTGGCGCCATGGCCATTGTACTCCATGAACTGGAGCGTGCGACCGGACAAACGCTTTCGGCTTGCGCTTGGCAGCTTCATCGAGGAGTACAACAACAAAGTGCAAATCATAAGCCTGGATGAAGATACCAGCGAATTTAGTGCCAAGAGGTGAGAATGAAATACAAATCAAACAAAAAAATAACTATTATCAGATGCTGCAAACTATTAGCTTTTAATCTTAGAACCTAACGGCCGGCTAATGTGACTCCTGATCTTGATCTCATTTTTGAATGTTGAATTTACTCAACTTGTTTTTATATTGATATCATTACTTTTGCAGCACCTTTGACCATCCATATCCCACAACGAAAATCATGTGGATACCAGACTCAAAAGGCATCTATCCCGATCTTTTGGCCACCAGTGGTGATTATTTGCGAGTATGGCGCGCCGGTGAACCGGACACTCATCTCGAGTGCGTGCTCAATAATAATAAAAACAGTGACTTCTGTGCACCACTCACATCATTTGACTGGAACGAGGTAGATCCCAATCTGGTTGGCACATCATCCATAGACACTACATGCACAATATGGGGCCTAGAAACGGGGCAGCCGCACGCTCGCGTCTATGTTGCTGGGCATGTTAAGACCCAGCTGATAGCCCACGACAAGGAAGTCTATGACATTGCATTTTCTCGTGCTGGCGGCGGCCGGGATATGTTTGCCTCTGTTGGCGCTGATGGGTCTGTGCGCATGTTTGATTTACGTCATCTGGAGCATTCAACCATTATCTATGAGGTGGGCTCGAGATTAATTGATTTTTACAACTTTAGTTACTGATAATAATAATGCGCTTTTGATTAGGATCCTGCGCATACAGCGCTGTTGCGCTTGGCCTGGAACAAACAGGATCCAAATTATTTAGCCACAGTTGCTATGGATTCATGCGAAGTTATTATTTTAGATGTTCGTGTTCCTTGTACACCTGTTGCAAGACTGAGCAATCACAGAGCGTGCGTCAACGGTATTGCGTGGGCGCCGCATAGGTAAGCAAATTACTTAAAGTGCCCGAAAATATGCGCATACATTTGTTAAATGTAAATGTTGTGTGTTTTGCATTTGTAGTTCCTGTCACATTTGCACTGCCGGTGATGATCACCAAGCACTGATCTGGGATATACAACAAATGCCACGCGCAATTGAGGATCCAATTTTAGCCTATACAGCTGCTGAAGGCGAAGTCAATCAAATACAATGGGGTGCCACGCAACCCGACTGGATAGCCATTTGCTACAACAAAGCGTGTGAGATCCTGCGGGTCTAAGAGTCAATTCTTTCTTACCACATCCCCGCCCCAAAAATTGCCACCTGCCCCAACAACTGTATCCCAACACATAAATGCCCCAACACTGCTCTGCCTGGGACTGTGAGTAAGAATGTTGTGGCTGCAATTATGGGGCACGCTGTTGACGCGCACAAAATTTACCCCAACAAGGACAACATCAACACTTACATGCACACACACATACATTAATACAAACGCAATGTAGTTGTAGTATTTTTTTTTTTTTGTAGGCGAAGCGAAAGAAACGTGTTTTAATTTGTAACATACATACTATATATAATATACATGTATATATATATAGTTTTGTTAGTTTGAATATCGATATGTATTCCACTTTCCCGCACCAGCGCCTCCAAACGGCATCCTGTCCAATATTGAGGTCGCCAGGACGACAAGAGCCTTAAAATTAAAACGACAGACGATAAACGAGATATCAGGTGGAGCATTTGCATTAAAACCATGCTCTCTTTCTCTCCCTCTCACTTTCTCTCCGTGGGCGGGAGTCAGAACACTTTATGCATCTTAGCTTAGTTTAACATACATTTACGATTTATAAGTCTCTTAGTATAACCAAAATATGTATTGCTATTTGTAATTTACTTGACTCGTTTTCGCACTTTAAAATCAGTCGCTTTATTTCGGCAGGTTAGTTATATATATATACGTATACATGATTTCTTAGCACTGTTTTTCGCCAACAAAAGTTGACAAAAACCTTACATAAAAACACGATGAGAAAACCCAGAACAATGTCCTACCTCGTTTTTCAACATGTGAATGTTGTTAGTACATTTGTATCTAGCCGCATTAAATGACAGCAACAACAAAATCAGCAACCAACAACAATACCAACTACATACATACAAGAACAACAACAACCAACAACATATGAGAGAAAAACCAGATGAACAAGTAAACCAAAAAGACGCAAATCGCTTTTTTCGAAATGTTTTTTATTCTTTGTTCAGAATTTTTAATTATACGTTTTGTATGAGAACCAAAAAAAAAAAAACAAAAATCAAAGGTAAAAAAAACAAAGGACTTAAGCAAACAAAAAAACGCAAACGCAAAGCAAACATAATTAAGTAAGAAAACAAAAATAATAATTGTATTAAGAAAAAAAGAAGAAAACAAAAAAAAAGATCAACTGCACAACCACAGCTAAATACAATACATACTATTTAAAATACAACTAAAACAAAACAAAAAAACCGAAATATTATATGAGCGAGAGAGAATACAAGATTGTTGCTATCCCTTTAAAACAAAAAAAAAATAATAATAATAAAAAAAATCAAAAAAAAAAAAACTTTAAAACCAAAACAAAAATGAAGACATTAAAATATAACGACTGCATACAATTACCATAACTTCACATTTAATATACAGCCAGGCCGAAAAATCGATCGATCCCCCACTCCACCCGCAAAATAAAACTGTAAACACACTAAAAGCAGACTAATCCCAAAATCGCACACACACACACACACACACTTTCTACGGTCGAAACTATAGTGCGCGCCGCTCTGAGACTGAAAAAAAATAAAATAAATATACATATATAAATTCAAATCCAATAAGAAGATGAGATGCCTTTCCGTTTGCTCAGAGTAATCTATTGGAACTTCAAACGTTTGAATACACACGTACTATATACTATTTTATGTATGTAGTGCATACTTAAAATGCAACTGATACTGCTCATGAATTTGTATGTAAATACGAGATTAAAGTCTATTCACCAATCTGTTCATAGTTTATGGATTTTATGTTTCTGTTTTTACAAACAATGATGAATAATAAAATGAACAACAATCAGCAGCTGTAAAAACTTGAGAAGACTTAGTGCATATAAAGCCAAGCAATACAAATATTTGAAACAAAAACAATTAAATACCCGAGTACTAAAAAATCCAATCGAATCGCATCCTTTTGATATGTACTTGTACGCGCATATATACACACATATATATATATATATATATATATTTGTGAATGTACTGCGTAGCATGAGCAAGCAAAACTTTGGCAAACGGTTTCCAAAACTATTAGCATTCATTTACCATTGACAAAATATATATAGTATAATTTATATACTTAATAATATGTAAACCCACACACACACGCATATTATGATTAAGTAAACTCAAGAAAAAACAATATTTTTTATTTTCGATTTTTGAATTTTTGTTTCGTTTGCAATATTTTTAAAATTATAATAATTAAGGTAAACACACACACACACACACACACACACATACAAACAAAAGTGCATCACAAATTGTAACTACATACATATATACGAAAAGTGTTTTATATATATATGGCATCTGGTATGAAACTGGATCAGCGTGGAGTGTTGAACTAGGAGGCAGCAGGAATGTGAATGTGAGAGCAGCAAAGACGAAAACGAAAACAAATCCCAAGACAGAAATTATTTAAATAAACCAATTTTTTAAATAAACACCAATTGCGTACCTTTAATTATATCAAATCGGGCAAATCAGGCGGCACACAAATATTCTCAATATTGACAACTCCAAGCGGTTCCTTTTGACCAGCAGCTTCACGGCTGCAGCTGCGGCAACAAATCATATTGACGATAAGTGTATATAAGTGCCAACAGTTTGTACGCTTACCTCATCTTTTCCTTTGGCTTATGTGAAGACTTAATGCTTAGAAGCTCGTTGCACTTGAGCTTCTTGAGAGTGATCTGTAGATGGCCGGTGATTTGAGAGCGCTGGACAATGGACTCATGTGGCTTGATCTCTTCATTGTAGGCTATTTGAAATACCTTGCCTTTGACAGTGACACGCACATAGTTCATCTGTATATCCACATCAATAAGGGATGTGTCTAGATGTCTGCATGATGACTGAAGCAATCATGAGATGTTCATTTCAATTGGTTTTGTTTAATACGCACTTGTACACTTCCAGTAGCAGACTATAGTGATCAGATTCGTCCTGGAAATTGAATGGTAACTTGGCCTGATTCAGATTGTAGGGTCGTCCGCAGGGTGCAAACAAATTTGCGACACGTTTTGGCAACTGGGTCAATGGATTCGGTTGCGATTTGTGCCTTTCCTTGCCAAGCTTATGCTGCCGGGCAATCTCAGTGCGTATTTCCGGACAATGTTCGCTTTTGGAATTCCAAAAAAGGCGCACCCGTTCCTCCTCATCCTCCATGCCGGCAGACTGTTGAGCCAGTTCGGCCTGCTGCTCAGCAACTCGTAAGCGCTGCTCATCCCGTTCAATGGCCTGAGCCGCCTGGCGCTGAACGATTACAGCTCGGTGCTGATGCACCCAGCGCTGTGCCTGCAAACGTTCCGAGGGAACAATTTCCTTGCAATCGAGACTGTGCAGCTGAGGCAGCGTGCCAACGACATAGTCCCGATAGTGCGGATAATCGACACATGGATTCCCAATGAGGATCAGCTCGCGCAAATTGTAGTTACCAACTAGAGATTCAACGCTTGTCAGCTCGCCAATAAAGTTTAGTGTCAGATCGAGTTTATTTAGTGATTCAAGGCTTTCCAGGTTTTCAATACGCTCGATGTTGTTGATCGCCACATTGAGGTACTCGAGGCGCTTGAGCTTGTGCAAATTCTCGAGGCGTGCTATTAGATTCGACTGGAGCAGCAGTATCTTAATATCACGACACCAGTTCTGTAGATGCTCGATGCGCTCAATGTCCTCCTGGTGAAGCGAGAGCTCCTCAAGCGTGCTTATCAGTCGCTCATTATGCTCCGACTTCTTGCGCACTAGCTCTTCGGTGACTGAATGGCAATGACACATAAATATTTAAATGCAAAACAACGGAATTGATTTAATTTAATTTTTTACTTACTCAGCACCATTATTGCTTTAAGTTTATATAAGTTTATGTATTGATGTTTGATGTAACAATCATAAACAAACTACTAGCTGCGTTGCTAAGAACGGAAAGGCACATTTGATGTTGTTGTTATTGTCGACACCTTATTCAAATTTAAAGTTTGTGTCATCGGCTTGTGATTGTACTTATCGTCATTTACATATCGATTTGAATGATTGCAGCGTGTTTGGCGCGAGTAGCACCCTGTTTTTTTGGATTGTGGGAAATCTAATCAGTTGAATTAGTTAGCAGCCGTATTTAGCGATCAAATTCAGGGCCGGACTGGAGGTGGCCCTGGGGTCTTTTATAATTAATGTTGCATCTGTATTGTTAAATATGTATGTTTACAATATGCCAAACAAAAACGTTGGCAGTTATGAGCTATTTTATAAAAGCAAATCAAAAGAAAATCCATCTGATGGAATCTTGATGAAATAAGTATATGTACACGTATGTTTGAAATTTCTAATGTAAAATCCGCTACTGAGTGGTACGACTTAATGAACACTCGGCTCATTGAACCTATACAAAGCTCGCGGCAAGCAGACAAACTCAGGCATTGTAAGTGTAATAAGCATTATAGCATTGAAATGGCCGATGATAAGGATATCGATATTTTGCGTCCACTTAGCGATAGCGAAGTCGATGAGCTGATGCACTTGTATTGCGACAAATACGGTGAACTTAACTTTCATTACCTTCTGCTGTACAATCAGCGTAAATGGGATCGCCAGCTGGACGCCGAGGGCATAAGCCGGGACGACAAGGCGTTCATTTCATTGCGCAAACGATTCTATACTCATCGTACGGGTAATTTTCGAGTTTACGGCTCATATGTGAGCCTGCACCAGGACATTGTGCAAAGCGTGTCGTTCTTTACGTGGCAGCCACATGATCCAGTCGAGCTATTTGCCTGCCTGGAGCAAACGAACCGTATTCAATGGTCCAACGGCGCATTGATCACTAATGTTGATCTTGCCTTTTGCGCACGCGTCAAGGAGTTGGCCATTAGGAAAGGTGCAGTAAGCATCCAAGCACGTCAGTGCAATGGCTTGGTGCTGCCTAATGAGTATGCTCGGGTGGTCCATGTACCTGACTTGTTATCGGACTTTGAACTGCGTCGCCTTTGCGTTGAAGATGCAGCCATGGTTCATGAAATATGGCCCAACAAGGGTGAAGGATCGCTGCAATATATCCGTGCCTTAATAGAGCACAATCGAACGCTGGGTGCCTGCCGCAGCGACACTGGCGAGCTGATCGCCTGGATATTCCAAAACGATTTCTCAGGTCTTGGGTATGTTTCTAGCTATAACCTGTAACATGTGTGTTAACAAACATGAACTTTATATTTTGTCACTTTTAAGCATGCTTCAGGTGCTGCCCAAGGCGGAAGGACGTGGCCTTGGCAGTCTATTGGCTGCTGCGATGACTAAACTAATAGCAAAAAGGGAACAGGTCACGCTCACCGCATGGATTGTGTCCAGCAACACGCGATCAGAGGCATTACTTACCCGCATTGGCTACAAAAAGGGTATTGTAAACGAGTGGATAAAACTTTTGCCCTCATGCAATTAATGCGTTAGCCAAAAACACCTGTATAGAATTAAGGTATTTATGTTTTAAGTGGTTGAGGTTTCGGGGACAGGAAAGTAAAAAATGCAAATGTGCTTTGCATGGTACGTAGAACGTAGTACGCAAGTATATCTATGTAGTATATGCCTATGTACACGATCAAAAACCGTTTATTACGCATTACGATGCGTTTCGTTCTTTTTTTGTTATTGTTTTGTTTTGTTGTTAATACACTAGAGCTTAATCAAATTCAAAGTTGAAAACAAAATTAATTTTATAGCGGCAATAGAGGCTAAGCCAGTCTGGGTTTGGTCTGGTTTTTTATACTTATTTACATACCGCTTCACACGTACATACATCTATATATCATACAATAATTTACAATATTGGATTGGGACAGGTCTTGATGGGAGCTGAATTCAAATACACAGAAGAACACAGAAGCAAAATGAGAGAGTGGGAGAGAGACAGAGAGAGCAGGTTAAGTGAATGAAATTACATTTGTTTGAATACAGAATACTGTTCTATTATCTACATATTGATAGTTGACGCTGATAAGAGGCTTTTTTATCATGGTGTTATTTGATGAATGCACATACGCAGTTCAAATAGATCGAGACAAGATGGTGAGGTGGGATGGGAGCGGAAAGTGTCAAGCAAATGATGCATTACAAGGTGTGCTGTAATACAATTTAATTTAACTAACTAATAAAACTAAACGAAAAGCAAGCGCGTTTTGCTTGCACTTGGCATACCGCTGCCACTTGCCAGCAAACTGTTGCTGTTTGATGGCATTGTCATTGGCATTATAACGGTCGCAGAGCCTGTTGTTTGAACTTTGTGCAGTCCATTTCCCATATTGCCATTCATTGGGCTGCGATAGTAGGAATCGTTGAGCGGTGTGTACTTTATGTGATTGCTATGTACGCTCGTTGGTAGTTCCCGTGCCCTTGTAATTTGCTTGGCACGATTATAGCACAGCACACCGATTATGGCCAGCGTCATGCCAACACAGTTGACCCAAGTGACCGGATTGCCCAGTATAATAAGCGAAACTGCAATCACAAAGATGCGCTTTGAAGCGCTGGCAACCGCATAGGTGAGCGGTGATACCAGAGACAGTACACTAAAGGCAATTATGTTTTGCATCCAATTAAGAACACCATCGGTGAAGAGCAGCGCAATTACCCGATAGTCAAGATTTTTCTGTTGTTCGCAAACAAATAAAATTTGGTATTAAGAAGCGTATTAAGACCCGTTATACAAAACTACTCAAATACTTACAATAGCCGAATGACGGAAAACAGCTAAGCTGTCTACCAAAAGCCAGAGAGGCAGGAAAATTAATAGAGATAGCTTCCCTAGAAGATGCAGCAGTCGCAAATGATGTATGCCCGTATCCTTAAGCACCTAAAGTATATACATATAACAGGAGAAAGAAGTTCAGTTTAAGCTTATTTTTGTGACTTTACTGTTGACAGATTTACCTTCTTGGAGAAGATGTTTTGCATTGAGAAGCCCATTGTAGAAATGAGTGCGCTTATCAGGCCGAGCATGTCAAATGATATTTCGGTTACTGTCGCAATCGCTACACCTGTTATGATGGGTAAGAGACTCAGGTACACGAGCGTGGGCTGTTTCTCGGCAAAGAACAGGCGCGTCAGAACAACGGTAAAAAGTGGCATCGTTGCTTTAACTATAAAGAACATTGATGACGTATGGGCTCATGACATTAAAAGTTAATAAATTTTGTTTATGTATTTACCTGTGTGCGCATAAGATACGGGCACTTTCCAAAGCGATATATGCGATGTTACCGAGGCAAGCAGCTTGCCAATGGCCAGCGGAACAATAAGTCGCATGTAATATGAACGCGGTATGTCCTGATACTTGCGTATGCGCCATAAATTAAAGAATGGCCCACTATAGAGCGTAATGCTGCAAAGTTGGACGAGGGTGACAGTCATGGGGAATGGAAACTCATTGAGTACCATTTTGCCAATGACATTATTGCTTGAGGAGATCACGTACCAGAATAAGCACATCAACAACACGACTGCGACATGACGTGAGCTTGTGCGCTTGCCACCCAACATTTTGAAAATATTTGTTGCGTTATAAGCTCTTGTAGCTATGGTCAATGTCAGCGGCCCAGTTACACTCCCTGTGCGGCTACCATTCAGCTGGTCCTTTATTAATATTATTTTATTGCATGTCGTTATGTATTTAAATATTAAATTAAGGTATGCACGTCGACAATGTTGTCCGTTTGTTTTCTACGTGGACGCGACAGTGTGACCAAACAATGCTGAGAGAGTTTTTGCAAGTGTTGATAAAAGCCGTTCTATCGATAAGTATTACACATTATGTATAACATCGATTGAGTGTCATTACAAAGCCGATTTGTCTGTCAACAGTAAAAGTAGTCGGGGAGAAGTTATCAATCCGAAAATTACCTTAAGTAAAATTCTTAAAAATGCGCAGAAACGTTGCTAAAAAACCGTTTGTTCCGGGAGGTGTTTACGTAAGTTGCATATATTTTGAATAAATTGATAAACGCAAGCAGATATATCGAAATGTATCATAATTGCATTTCTTATTGGCCCATCGGCGGCCATTAAAAAATTTCATTCCATTATGCTTGTAAAAAAATATATTTGTATTTATTCCTATGAATACATTATTGATGCGTCTATCCGTATATAAACTTATTTGTGCATTTCATTTTTAACAAATGTACGTGCATACAAACTTTGGTACACACACTCAAAATGCATGGATATTTAATATGTACATATTTTCATACAAACATACAATAGTATGTTTTTGTACTAAACGTTGAATCTATCTTCAATATTGGTAAACATTAATGTTGTTATGTGTACATCTACCTGAACGTATAGAATGGAATTGCAATTTTGTTTAGACTACCAATAGATTCAGTGTTTTCGGCAATATGTACATGTGTATATTTTTTTCGCAAAACTCGTATGTGCAATCATACATGAATACATACACACATATCTGTGTGAAATGCATCATTTCGAACTGTACATCACATTTACAAAAATTTTTTTGCAATAATAGTAATTCTATTTTTATTTATATAATTTACAGCGCACAAATTGAAAATGTGTGTCTCAAACCAATTGTGTTTTTATTTGCAATAGCCATTAAAAGTTTCTTTAATCGCAAGTGCCTAGCGTTGTCCACACCCCTTCCACAGCTCGATGCTGACACCTGGGCAATTTAACAAAATAGCCGCATTTGCGATTTTAGCTACTTTTAGGGCTGCTGAAAATCAATTCACCCAAAATTGTAACTAAAATTATTAGTTTAGTGCTAGATAGCGATGCTCATTTACTTCACTTAAGTACCCAAACGAGACACAAATAAAAAACGCCAAAACAAAATGATCAAATGGTTTGGCACCCCAAATTAAGCATGGCCGGTCGACAGTGTAGATGACTTGCCACACTATCCTTGGGGATGCTGTGGTTGGTAGCTATGAATGACGCCAGGTGTTAAGGTTATGGTGAAAATGATTGATTAAGTGACGTTAACTATGGGTAACGTTGGAGCAGTGCGTCTGCATGATTCGTTTGGGCACTTTGAGTTGTAGGAGTGGTCATGGCTATTCCTGAACTATGGTTTTAAGTAGAAACGCCGGCACACGTGCTGCGATAAAAGCCTACAACCACGCCGGTAGTAGATCCCTTTGAATGGCATGTAAGACATTTCGAGATTGGTATTACATACATACATAAGCATAAGCAAATAGGGCACATAAATGGTTTGCATGTGCTCTAGCTTAAGCTAACAATAAACTAATTTATTGGACGATCCTTAAGATTATTATTTTTAACATTAAATTTTTTTAATAATTTATTTTTTAAACTTGACACAAAATTGTTATTCTTAGAATTTTCTTTAAATTACAAAGCTCTTACAAAAAATCATAAATCAAGATATTATATAATTTGTTCATATCGTATAACTATTACAATTTTTAAATTACAACATATTTAAATAAAAAGATGATGTTTAAGCATTGGCTAAAAATAATTTTCAGTACATTTCATATTTCCCTACGAACTTCGAAAATTATTTAAAAAAAGAAAAAAATACAAAACTTGCTGTTCAAAGTCAGGAGCTAATAATGTCTATCCTTAATATTTAGCATGGCAATGTACCGGCTAGGGCATCGGTTGTTCCACCTGTCGCTTTGGCACCAGCACCACCAGCTCCTGTTGAATTGCTGCCAATGCCAATATTGGTAAAGGAGGAGCCAGTGGTCAGTGCAGATACCAATATGGACGAGGTGTCGGATACCGTCTCTAATAACGCCAGCATGGATGTCGATGGTGGGAGAATTTCATTTAAGAAAATTTTCCAGAAGCGCAAGAAGTCTTCGGGTGCGTATCGCAACAAATTTAAAATGTGTTCGTTTAAAAAAAAATATACGTTATTGTTTCTATTTACGTTCTAAAGAAAGGACACGCGATAAGAAATTGCGCCAGAATCGGCAACTGCGCAAGTCGATGCTGCCAAAGAATGCTCTAATGGCCCTGAATGAGGTGAAGGGTATTAACATTAGTGACTTCACAATTAATAGCAATCAGGATGGTGGTTTTACCGCTATTGTCACTGTTAATGCCGTGCAGTACGAGGGCAAGGGACTGTCGAAGATGGCCGCTAAGAACCAAGCTTGTGAAAAGGCATTACGTGATTACATAATATCTAAAATGACGCCACGTATAAAGAAAATGGAGATGGAGGCGGAAGTCAAAGAGCCGGAAGGCAATGAGAGTGCACCGGAGGACGACGTGCCCATGTTGAATTTGGCCTCGTTTGCCATTTACAAGCTGTTCGCTGAATGGGAGCGCGAGGGCTTTGTTGTGCCCGAAATGCACCCAAATGCTGCTAATGGATTTGCTCCGCAGACTGATCCAAATTCGCCAACTGCAGCTGCTACTCCAATACCGAAGGAGCCAAAAAAGCCGCCTGTACGTGCGGAGCTGCCACCCAACTGGGAGACAATGCATCCAGCCACATTGCTATGTGTTGTAAGTGAACAAACAAAATAATTTTAGAGACTCGTTTGTACTAACTTTTCAAATATTTTACAGATGCGTCCAGGACTCACGTATATAGACGACGGTTCTGTCGGCGAGAAGCCTAATGTTATGCAGCGTTTGGGTGTAATTGTGGACAATCAGGAGTTTGTCGCCAATGGACGTTCCAAAAAAATAGCCCGCCGCAATGTGGCTGTAAATGTATGCAACACTCTATTCAACACAAACTTCGCCTACGAGGAGTATTAGACAAATACCAACAAATGAGTCCTCGGATTGAGAAACGACAAAATATGTTGACTTTTTTTTAAACTAGTTTATTCACAAAACACTTACATAAATACACTAAATTATACGCAGTATGTTTATCATTTTGTTGATTGCAACACGACAATTTAATAAACACTTATCGACATCACAACCTAAATAAATAAACAAAAACCGTTTTCCCAGCTGACTTATATCACCAGCATGGGGATTTTTAAAAAACGGAAAACCATTTGATCGGAAACTTAATTATGGATGAACCAGGCTTAATTATTTGATGGGGCAAAAAACTACGATTGATCTTTATAATATGCCTATCTTATATTATTTGAGAACTGTGCAGCTTGGGTGCAAGGATTTTGACTATAGTAAAAATATAAATGATGTTTGGCATTATAAAAATAAAATAATGCTATGGCTAACTAACCAGCATCATTGTGATCAGTGCAGAATATTTTTGCGTTTAATTTTGAATTCGATATAGTGCAATAGAAGCAATTTAACAATAGAGAATATCGTTAAAACGACAGTTGACGTTTGTAGACGATTATTTATTGAAGCTGTCTGGCAGCATTAGAAAAATCAGCTGATGCATTGTTAGTACTTACGTGTGTGTGTGTTCATTTATATCGATTACAACAAAAAGATTACATACACAAAATGTCGAAATTAATTTCATTCGCTGCAAAAAACACTTTGCGGAATACGCGCATTGGTGCTTGTCAAATAATGTAAGTTGCGAGTAAATGAACTACAACAGAGAGATTGAGGTCAACTTTTTTTGCTAGCTGTCAACATGCATCTAGGGACTATGGGCACATGGCTATGTCGGGTTCGGCACGTAACACATATCCATCTCTTGCTGTGAGTCCGAAAAACCAACAGGTGCTCCTTCAGCAGCAGTTTGGATGTGTTTCAGTAATGGGACAGATAACAAAACGCAACATGTTTATTCAAACACAGGACACACCAAATCCAGATAGTTTAAAGTTCTTACCTGGAGTTGATGTGCTCGGCAAGGGGAATACTTACGATTTCCCCAGTGGCAGTACGGCCCATTGCAGTCCATTGGGTAAAACAACTTGTATATAAGGAATAATGTACTTGATCTTTAAAGTTTGTTCTTTTACAGCTAAATTATTGTTTCGTGTGGAAGGCGTACGTGCTGTATTCTTTGGCTCTGACTTCATAACTATTTCAAAGGAAGAAAATGGAGAATGGGGCTTAATAAAGCCGGAAGTGTTTGCCGTCGTAATGGATTTCTTTGCCAGCGGCTTGCCAATTCTACACGAGGCGCGTCCCAATGCAGATACAGAAATACTAGAAGACGATGACGAGACCGTGATGATGATAAAAGAACTATTAGATACGCGCATACGGCCAACAGTGCAAGAGGATGGCGGCGATATAGTTTTCATAAGCTACGACAATGGCGTTGTCAAGTTGAAAATGCAGGGGTCATGCTCATCGTGCCCCAGCTCCATTGTAACACTAAAGAACGGTGTACAAAACATGCTGCAATTCTATATACCAGAAGTGGAGTCTGTCGAACAGGTCTTTGATGAAGCTGACAAAATGATAAATAAGGAATTTGAGCGCTTTGAAAAGAGTTTAAAGCAAAAGGACTCGCCAAATCCGCCTGTCAGCATTGGTGGTTCCCAAAATTAGGCTTGTTATAGTTATTTTATTGATAACATTACTATGTTTAGTAGAACTTTATATGTGTATATATTTGCATAATATATAACTTTAACGATTATTTTGGCCGTTACTTATCTATAGAAGCAAATCCCCTTGGCCACATATTTATGCGCATATTAGGCAGTGTTGGGCTATGCCAATTTTAATCAACTATTATCGATATATTGTGTTTTGCGATTATCGAGCATATTCACTCGATTTGTTCGTTGACAACTGTAGCGTTCGCATTCCTGCAGTTTTTTTTATTTATTTCATGTAATTTTGTGCTCTGGGCGCTGTCTGTGCTTGGAAAATGTGTTTTTTGCGTTTTCTGATGCAAGCTCGTGCAACGCTTAGTCGCGTAAGTAGTACATTTTCAGGATTCATATTTACATGGGTACATATGTTAATTTTCCTTACCCCCTTGCAGTATGTCACCGAGAAGACGGCAACTGGCAGCGCACGGAAACTGCATTTGGTAATTGGGAATGAGTCGTGCGATCTGGACTCGGCAGTCTCGGCCGTGACGCTAGCTTTTATCTACGCTCAGCGGCAGCAGGAGCACGATTATGTGCCGGTACTTAATATACCGCGCATAGATTATCCGCTCAAAACGGAGGTGGGGCACATGTTCAACAAGTGCGACATCAATGAGGAAATGCTGCTCTTTCGTGACGATCTGCCGGAACAGTTGGCCAGTGATATTAATGTCATACTAGTTGACCACCATATTGGCCAATTTGCTGCTAATGTCGTCGAAATATTCGATCATCGACCTTTGGAACAAAATCAAATGTTGCATCTGTTGCCTGCACACTGCGTGCGTCACATTGAGCCTGAGCTTGGTTCCTGTACGACACTTGTTGGCGAACGCTATTTGGCTGAGGAGCAGCCACGCTCCAGTCGGGTCACACAGCTTCTTCATGCAACCATTCTGCTGGACACTATTAATTTTGCGCCAGCAGCCAAACGTTTTTGCGCACGCGATTTGACCATGGTTGAGCAGCTCGAGCTACTACAGCAAAATAGCGACGATTTCGATGAAGACGAGAATAGGCAGCAGCGTCGTCAGCTATTCGATGAGCTGGTCGCGGCACGCGCCGACATAAGCAAGTTGACACTGACGGATGTTTTGCGCAAGGATATGAAGCAACTGAAAACTGAGCGTCATACAGTACCAATGGCTGGTCTGCCAATGCTAGCGCGTGATTTTATAGAAAAGGATGATGCTGAGAATGCAATACGACAGTTTGCCGCCGGCAGCAATCTTCTGGTAATGCTGGGCATGCTTGTGCCACCCCAAACTGGCGGCGGCGGTCAGGTGCAACGCGATCTGGCGCTCATCTCGCTGACTGGTCAAACGCAGTTAGTGGAGCGCGTGCGCCTGGCATTGCTTGAGTCACAATCGCCGCCCTTGCAGCTTAAACCACACGAAGTGGAGATGAACTTCTTGGGCGGATGCTATTTGCGGCAGCATAACATTAAGGCCACACGCAAGCATATTTTGCCCATCATTAAGCGGGTACTGCTTGAGCTGGAGGCAACACAGCATTGTGACTGCGACGATGTTTACTTCTTTAAGGAGAAGCCCAAGCTGGGTCTGTCCTAGACGCCACAGTAGAGGCCCGAGCAAATAATGTCCAAATGCAAGTACAAAGCATGGGACACACACAAACTCACACGCAGGCTATTAATTATCAGCTCTGTATATGTATTAGTCTTAGTTAAATGCATCTGTTATCAGCCAGTGAGATCTAATCAATGATATTGCATCAAAAGGATTCCATTTGCGATGCGATTTCAAAGCACACAAAGTGCCACTAATCAAATTATAAAATTGTTAACTACAAAATCAAGTCAAGTATTATCCAAAAATCTAGCAACAAAATTCTTTCAACTGTTGTTTTTCTTCGTAGTTAATTGGCAAGTTAAGGAGCTCTTGCTCAATGCCCAAATATGTTAAAAAACAAAGCTCAAATATAAGTTATTGGCAAAACAAATTTGCATTGTCCTTTGTCTAAAATTTTTAAATCAACCAAGTCCAATTATAAAAATTGAAGGAAATGCCAAAAATGTAGGTAATTTTTTTTTTGTTTTTCAATTGAAAATATTTATATGTATATACATTCCATCGATCGATCTTATGGCAAGGGTATAATACAGAGCCAGATATTAAAAAAAGATCTCGAAAGAACGTTAGTATTGCGATATTTAAAATCTTTTAAGAACTATTCTAAATGCAGAACAATTAAGTTTGTTTTAAATTTGACTTTTGTTTTGAGTTGAATTATTTGCAAAAACCTTGTAAGGGATAAAATGGTTATAATACCGAATATACTATATGTTAATCAGATCTTAAACAAAACCTCTTAAGGTAATAAAATTCAATAAAATTAATAAATACGCACTTATTTTTAAAGTTCGGTCTTATGGTATGGATCCATAAAAGCTGCATAACATTTTCGAAACAAGCATCCGAACGCGGCAAGTTCGATATTGAATGTGTCATAAGGCTGCTCGGTTTAATAACATTTTTATTCTGCAAAAATATATATGTACATATACATAAATGAAATGAAAACGTTTCTACAACTTAGGCTCCGACTGCTGCGCCTCCTCTCCACCATCAGCATCACCCATATCATCGTCAGCACACTCAAGGGTCATATCTTCAAGCATCTCGGCAAGCGTTATCTGTGGAACATCAGCGTTGTCTTGCTGCGCGTCGACAGGCATTGTTTTCTTACTATCACGATAAATGTTTATCTGGCCGCGTATGTCGACATTTTCCTCGATGTCGTCCAGAAACTCGTGATAGTCATGTTTGCTTCGCTCATCGGTAGCCTCATCAGCCAGATGCCTAAGCTTCCACAGTCGTTGATTGAGACGGGTTTGGCGATCGTAGTGCTTTCGCACGAGTACCACATCTGGGATTTGTTCCGGTGACAATTTATCAAATTCGGAGTCGTTGATGTTTGCCTCGCCTGTGTTGTAGCCCATAGCCGAGTCGCCCACCTTGAGAAGATGGCCCAAATGGGAGCGTGTGTGTATTGGATTATCGTTGATGCCAAGCTCTGATGCGCGAACCACCCAAACGTCGCACAGGGCATGCTTGAAAGAGACAGTACCTTGACCAGGATAACTCTTTCGATCCTTATCAAATATAACATCAATATCCATGACCACATACTCGATCAACTGCTTGGGATTGCAGATGGCCTCGAATGGCGCTCGAAAATATAGCTGAGTGGTAATTTCAGCAATTTGTGCTGTCATTGGATCGATAAGATGAATGCTGCTCGAGACGCGATTTACCAGACAAACCGGTGAAATGTTGCCCAGCTGCTGACGCAACTTCTTTGATAAACAGACAGCGCTATCCTTTGATATGGGCGCCATTTCCACCGACCACGAGTACTTATAGTTGTAGTTGTTGCTGTGTATATCATGCGAAATAAGACGCTTAGAGGTTGTTACCTTGGCGGGCACCATTGTTTGCAGAAAATCGACCATGCGACGCGCATGATTCTCGCTTACGTAGTAGAAATCTAGGCCACCATGCTCCGGCTTGATGCCCAGCGTGTTCTCGTGCGCCTTGTATTTCAGTATCAGCTGCTCCAGATAGTAGAAGGTCTTTTTATTTTCGGCACGCTGACGAACTTGCACCAGGCAGCGCCAAAAGTCCTTCGCCTCGGTGCGATGGCAATCGTCGCACATCTGATTCTGTACCGTAAACTCTACAATAAAGACCTGCTGAAGTACGGTCCCGCCAGATATTTCACCGTGCACGGTGAGTTTGACCTTTATGCGCTTCGAGTGCTGTTCGGTCCAAATGAAGCCAGCATCGACCAGTTTTACATCCTTTAGTCCCTTCAGCTTTTTTAGACAGATGGCTAGTAGCTCTCTAGACTCTAGAGATGCCTGTACCCATTCAGTGGGTGGCTGCAGATAACGCTCACAGTTGCGACAAAAATGAAGCACAGCTTGCTTTGGTATATTTTCCGTTATGTCAACATGATTCCTCAGACAGGTCACACACATATTGGCTGGATTCGGTTGTATCGCAACGCCACACTCGCAGCACAATATCATTGCAGAATTTGCACTATTGCTGCTGTCAGCGCCCAACGGGCTAACGCCGGAATAGTCGACGAACTCCATTTAATTATATCACGTGCTTTTGATGAGTAGTTAAAAATGCCAATTCTAACAAAAATAACAAAACACGTGTGCTTAACCGAATTTCACACCACAATAATAATCAGTGTTACTGTATGTGACGAATACAAAAACACCGCAAAAGGCCAAAACGGTTATCATAAAAATACTTACTCATAGGATGAGTAATTGATGACAATTCCAACCTAGCTAAACTAAATAAATAACATGTCGTGCAAAAAACGCTCATCGGAAAAAATTCATTAATAAATAGCTGAGAACACCTACAATATATACTGCTCCAAGCGTTAATAAAAAGTATCGATAGTTATGAGATGGTTTTGTGGTCAATGTGACCATTTATTCGCTGGTGTTAACGTTCGCGATTTATTCCAAGCTGTCTAAACTTTTGACGTAGACGTCTTAATTAAATATAAACGAATTAAATGGAAGTCGACGAGGAAGAGTTCGAGGTTCCGTCAAGCAGCAGCAAAGGCGAAAAGAAGCGATTTGAAGTCAAAAAGGTAAGTAATTTGATTGTTGCAAATAAGAAAAGAAAATGGCGAATCAGCCAAGTCATTGTAAGCGTATTAAAACCCATTTTCCTTTATGTTATCGTTTAACTATTGCAACAGTGGAACGCGGTCGCGCTCTGGGCATGGGGTAAGTCTTGATACAAGACCAAATCTTAAAATGTTTGTGCTAAATTTGCAAATTTACAGATATCGTTGTGGATAATTGCGCTATTTGCCGCAACCACATAATGGACCTATGCATTGAGTGTCAGGCCAATCAGGCATCTGCTACCAGCGAGGAGTGCACCGTTGCTTGGGGCGTTTGCAACCACGCCTTCCACTTCCATTGCATTTCGCGTTGGCTTAAGACACGTCAGGTTTGCCCACTAGACAATCGCGAATGGGACTTCCAGAAGTATGGCCACTAATGTCACGGAGACACAAATTAAGTGACGCCACAAATACATATAAAAAGTGTTCTTCAAACTCACACTACAAGCTTTGTTCATGGCAGCGTTAAAGAGCTAGCCATGAACACTCATACAAGCACATTGAACATTTGAAATATTTTTTATTTAAAAAAACACTAAGGACCCTCTATATAAACCAAGTAAAACACGTGTGTTTTACATCAATACATTTTGCTTCTACCACATGAAAAGTGTAGGGTTTAGAAAATTAAGATAAAAAGTCCTTGTATTTAAGTTGAAAGTTTAAAAAAGAAAATATATGTAACATTTAAAATATGATCATGTCTGCATTATCATCCATGGCTGTTGAATGAGAAAAAATAAATGATCAGAAAATTCAGAGATTAAAAGCTAATTTGTTTAGTTGGTTTTGTTTTTATTTTTATGAATGTTTGCTGCTGCTGTTCTCGTTGTTGTGCATTACAAAAGAAAACACAACACATTTACATATGAATCAATATATATGTATGTGTATGTTCTTATATTAAGAAAAAAGTTTAAATCAAATAAAACTAGCTATTGCCAGCGTGCATTAATACTCCCGCCCAATTAAATTGCCTTTAAATCGACTTCTGTATGAGAATCAACCCTTTCCTGATAACCCCCCAATTATTACCATTGCCACCCACTTTCGCTGAGGGATATATGCAATTTAAAGCAAATGGAGCACGCTCTGCATTACGCTGGTAATATGTATATATAGAAAATTGTATTTGTAAATATAGTTTGTATAATTGCTAATTAATATGCTACAATTTAACATAAATCTTATGCGAAAACAAAAAAAAAATATTCAAAAATGATTTGTAGGCCGAATACAAATACATTTCTTTCTTTTTTTTTTTGTTCGTATATGTTGTATGCGTTAAATTAAATTATTATATATAAACTATAACTAACAACATGAACACTACAAAAAAGGTAAGTGTTGCAATGAATAACACAATCATTTAAATCTTTGCATATCGAGTGCTTTGCTTGATAACTTATGTCAGTGTGTGTATATGTCTGCGTCTACAATCGATTTTGCTGTTAAGTTTTGGAAAAACTAATTTTTTCGGGTGTGGTGGACAAAACGAAAGAAATACAATTAAAAAATTTTGCAATAAGTATTTTCGTGATTTGCTTTTTTATATTTTACACAATTCATAATATATATATACTTTTTTTTCCAATTTGCAGCGTTTGTTTTAAAGTTGATTTCCTGTTTTTTTTTTTTTTTAATATATGTATAACTTTTTTTTAATTTATAATTTTAATAGGTTTTTTTTTAGCTTTTGTTTTTTTTTTATTTACAAATTTGTTGTGAAATAATTTGGTTTCCTATGCTTGCATTAATTATTTTTTGTTTTTATTTATGTATATTTTGTTATATATATTTATGTATTTGTATAGGCTTTGTAAATTGAGTTTGTATATATTGCTTTGTTGCTATTGTTTTTCATAATTGTTTGCTGCTATTATTGTTGCTGTTCTGCATCTTATTTGTTGGATTACAGATTTGTTATTTTTTGTTTTGTTATTTTTGTATTCCTTTTCCTTTGTTTCATCTTCATATACACATACTATATATATATATATATATATATATATATATATATTTGTTGTTAAATTTATAAATTTTATTTTAGTTGTAAGGCGTCTAAAACCGCTGCTAATTGCGTTTGTGGTTGTGTCTGTGTTTTTAGTATGTGTGTTAGTTTATTTGTGTTTGTGTGCATTGCATTTTGTTATAGTTTTTTTTGCACCCTTGCAGACCCACTTGCCTTCTATATTTGTTTTTATGAACACTTTTCTAATCCCAAAAAGCGTATATATCTATGAATGGAAATTTGTTAACTATTTTCATATTATCAACAAATAATATGTATTGTATGTATGAAGTGGCCAAAAAATCAAAAATCAAATCAAAAAGTAAAGATAATTGTTGCTTGAAAAGTATGATGCTAGTGTTTGTGTGAAAAGAAATGAATAGAAAATTAATTGCACTAGTGTAACCTAATGAAAGAAATGAATAATAGAAAATTAATTGCACTAGTGTAACCTAATGAAAGAAATGAAAAATATATCACATAGTTTATAAAGGTACTTTAGTCGGATTTTTTAAATCTGTAATTAGAATTTAGCAGGGTATTGCAATCTGCAAGGGTGTATTGTCATCGGCGTGCCGAAGATAATTGTTTTCCTATATTAAATTATGTTAATCGATTCTTCGCCTCTATATTCACTTTAAGAAAGAAAGAGAGATAGAGAGATCGAGAGAACATCTGGAAAATTTTGTTTTTGTTGCGTTAGTTTTGATTTGCCTCCCTGCTTCAATCAATGGCAATTGTTAATATTCCTTGATGTTCTTACTATTGTTGTTGTTTGTTGATGATGATTCTGCTGCGTTGCTGAATTTCTTGTTGCCCTTGTTGTTTGTTGGTGCGTCGCATTATTAACCTTTAAATCGTAAAGCGTTTTGTTTCATTTCAGCTGTACATGATTTGTATGCGTTTTAACTCTACTCTTAATTTTTTAACTATGAAATTGTTGTTGTTGCTGCTGCTGCCGTTGTAATTATAATTATTATAATTGGTATTGTTGTTATTATTATTATTATTATTGTTATTCATATTAATCTCATCATCTTGCTCTTTATCAATATTATCTTTACCACCACCATCAACATTTTGTTTAACACTCGCTTTCTTGCTACTTTTATGCTTTAAATATCCATCTGTAATGGCAAGAGAGAAGAGAGAGAGAGAAAGAGAGAGAAAGAGAGGAGAGAGAGAGAAATAGAAAGAAAAGCAAAATAGAAATGTATAATCAAAGTTTTGCAAAAATATTTGTTATTGTTTAGCTGATCTTAGTTTGTTTTGTTTCTTTTTGATTTTTGCTTTTGTTTGTATGCTATGCTAATGCTATTAAATCCTCTATCGAATTACCTAATATGAATACCTATTCTGAAAGTACAACTGTTCTACTGTGTGTTTCAATTTAATCAAACAAACAATTAGGCACTTAACGCATAAGACAGTTGCCAGACTGACGATTCTAAGGCATTCAGAGAGTAAGACAGGGACACACCTGCAGACGCGGACTAAAGCAAGGCAAGCAGCAGGCAAGGACAGCCAGGCGTAGCGCATTTATAGAGTGCTGATGTTCGTTTTCTTGTTTCTGTTGTTGTTGTTGTAATGTTGTTGCATTGGCAGCAGCGCAGTCAATTTACATAGAGATCAGTCGTTGGTTATTTGTTGCTATGTTGCTGTTGTTGTTGTTGATGGTGATGATGATGATGATGATACTGTTGCAGCGGCGATGTTGATGACGGCAACTGCTGCTGCTGTTCAGCAGCTGCTAGCTTTGTAGTCGGCTGATGCTGCTGCTGTTGTTGTTGTTGTTGCTGCTGCTGTTGGTGTTGCAGACCGGCAAAGCTAATTGGCGCCATCAGTGCACAGGTGCCAAATGTGTGCTTGGTCATGGCCAAAACCTGTGGCAGAAAGCTATGCGAGCTAGAACTATTGCTCGGTACGCCAGTTGCGCCATTGCTGCTCGTTATTGTTGAGCTATTGTTGCTACTGTTGCTGTGGCTACTATTATTGTTGTTGTTGCTGTTGCTGTTGCTGTTGCTGTTACTGTTACTGTTACTATTATTGCTGTTGCTACTGCTGACAACAGCAATCAGCTCTACAGCGCGTTTGCTGCTGTTGCTGCTATTACCAAATTTACACAATTGCTGCGGCTGCTGTATCGTTTGGTAGTACGCCAAATTGTAGCTGCTATTGCTGCGACTGCCATTTAGCTGATAGCAAGCGGGCGACTTGGAGCGTGTAAAGAAATTGGTTGTTGATGTGCAGGCCGATTGAAATGAACTAACGCTTGATGTTGTTGATGTTGGCGAATCAGCTGCGGGCTGTCGTGTTGCCAATGTCACCATGGATGTTATTACAGCAGATACTGCTGACGATGTTGTTGCTGTTATTGTTGATGCCAATTCAGCTGCCTCTTCAGCTATGGAAGCCGTAGATGGCGTGCTGTTAAGCGAGGAAGTATTGACGGTCATGCTGGTGCCACTGCCACTGCCGCTGGCGTTGCTGCTGCTAGCATAGGAAGCATTAAAGGATTCATCGCTAGCACTGACCCCGCTGCTATTTAGCTCATCATTGCCTTGGCCGGACGATTTTCCTGCCTGTTGTTTTGAGGATGTTGATGTGATTGCTTGTTTTGTTATTGTTGCTGGTGGAATGTCTATTGTGTGCGACTCGTTGCCAAAAATTAGTCGCAGTCTCTTCTTTTGTGGCGTACCATAGATGCTGCTGTTGCTGCTTGCCAAAGGAATTGTTACTGGTACTGGCGGAGGGTATGATGAATTTGTTAATCCGCTGCGCCGGAGGCGTCGTGGCTCATTTTCATAGCGCCACTCTGTAGCAGCGCTTTGTTCTAACAATTCAAGTTGCTGCTCCTCATCGCCATACTCTTCATCCACCTCTAGCTCCTCATCTTCGTGCTCCTCTTCATCGTCATCCTCATCATCGTCGTCGTCCTCCTCGTCATCGTCATCATCATTGCCATGCTCTGATATGCCCTCCATGCGCAAGATCTCGTACTCAATTCCGGTACTGCTACTGCTGCTGGCATTGTGGGAAGCATTGTTGCCGCTGCTGCTGTTGCTGCTTCTATCGCCAGCAGCTGATGCGGCGCTGATGCTGCTAATGTTGTGCGCGCTTGCTCTGTTGCCACTACTGTTGCCATTATGCAACGCATGTTGGCGCCGATCCTCGCTAAGGCTGGTGCCCAATTCAAAAACTTCATCCAGTATGGGCGAGCGCTTCATGCGCAACGTAAGCTTTAGTCGTCGTTCGGGCGTTTTAAGCAGCGGTTCCACAGCACTGCTGCTGCTGCTGCTTATTTTAGCTAATGCTGCAGCCTTTGTTGTTCTAGTTGGTGTTGTATGCTGTGGCTGCCGCTTGCGTTGCTGTATGTTGCCAATGGCCTCGCAGTGTATATGCTGTGCAGCAACCAACGCTGCAGCGCGACGACTGCGTTTCTGTTTGCCTGGCTCCGTGTTTACATCATCGGCTGTTGTAAGACCCTTTGTAACATGCTCAAAACTGGGCATGAGATTCTTTTTCGCGGACGATGTTGCCGTTGCCTGCTGCTGCTGTTCGCCCGCCGAGCAATAAGACGACGAGGGCGTCGGAGTGCATTGCATTGCATTGTTTGATAACGTTAACGTTGTTGCTGCTAACGATGCCGTCGTCGCCGTTGCTGCTGCTGTCGGCTCGCTCGGCTTTTGCTTGCGATCACTATATCTACCGCTAACATTATTTCTACAGTTATTACTACTATTTAAATTATTACAATTTGTAATCGTTGTTTTATAGTTGCTGCTATTGCTGTTGTTGATGGCAGTTATTGTTGCTGTGTTTGTTGCCGTGTCCGTTACTACTGCTGCGGCGGCTGCGCGTCCAGCGCTATTGCGGGTTACGCGCTTTTCCATCGAAGGAGACGGCGTTGCTGTTGCTGCTGCTTCAGCTGCTGCCTCGCTGCACACATAAACCTTATGGGGTTGCTGATGGTGCTGTTGTTGTTGTTGCTGAAAATCCGTGTCGCTGCTTTCACTATCCGTTAGATATTTTCCCAGCAGCGGCATGCTGTCTGAGCTGCCGCTTTCATTCATCTTTTGCCGCTGCGTTTGACGCTCGCTGCGACGCAGCTGTCGCTGTTGCTGGCGTTGTTGCTGTTTCTGCTGATGCTGAAGTTGCTGTTGTTGTTGCTGCTGCTGTTTCCGGTGTTGCTGCTGTTGCAGTACGGCTGCAAGAGCTGCTGGCTTATAGCGTGGAACCAGCACCACTGGTGCTTTACCAATGCTTGCAATTGGTGCTGATACTGGTGCTGATACTGGTGCTGATACTGGTGCAGCTATTGGCGCTGCAACTGAGGCTGTTACAGTTGCCGTTGCGGTGATGCTGCTGCTGTTACCATAACTGGCCAGCGGCTCATCCGTTGATGCTGTGGAAATGCTGCTGCTGGTGCTGTTCACTCGCATTGATTTTCGCAATGTATTTATAGCGCGTCCATTGCTCAATTCAGCAGCTGCCTGAGGCTTCTGCATTGCCGTTGCTTGACTGGCCTCCTCATGCTGCTGCTGTAAATGAGCTGCTGCTGCTGCGGCTGCCGATGCTGCTGCTGCTGTCTGTGGCAGGTGTGGGTGAAACGGATGGTGTTGCTGTTGCTGCAGTTTTTGTTGTTGTTGATGGTACGCCGCATTGGCCATTATCATTTCAGCATCGTATTTGGTCATGCCTTTCTGGCGCAACGCCTTCATCGTCAGCGGCGAGACAACCACAATTGGCACCTTGTTTCTGTCCATCATAGCGACACCGTTAAGCTCCATGCTGCTGCACTTTGGACGCACCACAGCTGATGGATGCGTTGACAAACCATTGCTATTATTGCTGTTGGCATTGGTGCTATCGTTGCTGTTACTATTGGAGGTGCTGTTCGTGCTGTTGGCACGACTCTTGATGCGATTAATACGATTGTCTGTCTCACGCAGCCGATAGCCACCGCCATTGGCGCCGCCGGCAGCGCCCAAACCGAGACCCAAGCCCAATCCATTGGTCAGACCCATTGTCGCTCCGTTCACACGGTTTGCTGCGTTTTTGCCAGCAAATGCGCCAGTTCCGCGTCGCTCGCAAGTTTCGCATTCACAATAGCGATTGCTATCCCCAAAAAAGTCCTCGCCATAGAAACAGGTTATCTCTTCGCCCACTTCAATATCCCGCAGAACTTTTACACAGGCAGTGTCACGGCCGGTGGCAAGAAATTTGCAATTGGCCCGACAATCGTGATTAATGTAGGCAGCTGGTCCAAGCCAAAGTTGTGCACAGTTCTTGCGACAGCTATACATCACAGAGAAATCATTTTTGCCCGAATGCAGCAGCGCCGTCTCCTCGGCTTCGGTCAGCTCCGCAATGCAGCCAACAAGGCATTCGATTTTTTCGTTTTTTGACCAGCGTTTTGTCGAGCTGATTTTAGCGCCGCGTTGCTCCTCCAGTGAATAGCGATAACATGCCTCAATCGCAAAGCCGCTATCCTTGTCAAACACACGCAAATATCGCACGATCTAATCAGCATGGAAAAGAGAGTTGCTTTTGTTAAAAGTTATTTAATTATTGGCAGACTTATCATTTCTAAAGATGTTGATATTCCAAACTATACTTTAATTTGTATGACCGGTTTATCGTACCACGCAGAATTGCACAATATTGTATTTTAATTGTTTTCTGTGAGCTTAATAACTTTTATCCATTCAGCTCACTTTTTCTGTTGTAATTTAACAAATAAAAAACATACATTTATATTTTCACAAACGCACTTCACACTTTGGCTAGCTATTAATTTATTTTTCTTCGATTTTTCCTTAATATCAACACCTCCTTGACCTTATATTCCTGACTAAATACTTACATGATCGTGCAGGCGCTTTGTGGAGATTTTGTTTTTGTTCTTGAGATGACGCGGTATCCAGGGGCCGTCGTATAAGCGCTGTATGGCAACATCGTAGTTTTGATAGTGAATAAAATCATCCACGACTGCCTTCAACTGTTGGATGTCCACTTTAAGCGGCCTAAAGCGAATATTCATTTTGTGCGTCTGAAAGCCCAAGTGCGGATCCAGTATCAACGATGTGGCCAGATCATCGTTCTCCGAGAGCTCACGCGGTGACATGCCTGTTGATTGCGATAAACGGCTTACTGCACTGCCGTTGCAACCATTAAGGCTGCCACCCACACCACCACCACCACCACTACCACCAGCTCCACCGCCATGCGATGATGATGAAGATGACGATGACGAGGATGATGATGAAGATGCTGATGATGATGCTGGTGTTGATGTGGAGGTGTGGTGTGTCGTGCTCTGCTGCTGCGACTGATAATGGTGCTGATCGTGATTATGATGATGTTGCTGCTGCTGCTGCTGCTGATGTAAGTTGCCGCTGCTGTTCTTTTCGTTGTTGTTGCTTAGAGTGTTGAGAGTTGGGTTTTGGCTTTGGGTGTGGTTATTATCATGTGACATTGACGATGACGACGACGACGACAAAGTCGCCGCCGCCGTTGAGGATGCGGTTGCGATTGAGGACGTTGCGCTGGTGGAGTTGATGTTGTTACTGGTATTCGTGTTTGCGCTGCCGCTGGTTGTAAGTCTTCCAGCTGTTTCACTGCGCCGCGTGTGATTCGATCCGACGACCATTCTGTATGTGTGTGGAATCTGCGAAATTAAATGAAACAATAAGTATTAAATAATAAAATAGAAAGACCGGCAAACTTTGTTCCGCCTTAGAGACATTTATATTTTGTCAAGGCAAATTTTGTGTTTGTATAATTGCGCCACTCTCACACGCTCACCTGTATTTTCTTCCCGAAGTTGTTTTCTGTTCTTTGGGCTCTTAAAATTCAAATATTTCTAAATAAAATTGTATAAATTTTTTAACGAAAAACCAGCGTCAATTTTTGAAATTTATTTAGTTCAAAACACAATAAACTGGCTTGACTGAATGTTAAAATTTCTAACTATACTTGGCTTTCTCGATAAATTTTTTGAATAGCCTACTGCCATATTAGATTTTTTCCTACTTGACACTTATTTAATAATAATTTTGTGATAGACTACCCTTATCACTTAGGGTTATGATAAATAGATAGTGGCCGATTTTCATACTTTCTGAATATGCATACAAATTTTCATAAGAATCGGTCAAGCCGTTTCGGAGGAGTATTATTACGAACTGGGTGACATGAGAATTTTATATATATATAGATATCTTAAGACTAAATAAGCAACTAGAGATTTATTTGAATTTAAAAAACTGTGATCATATGGAAATTTTTTTTTAGTTTAATTACCCTGAGATCATTTTGATTTTCATATTTTGCTGTCTTAATTGCCAACATTAAACATCAAAATAATATGTTGTTGAGTTGATTTTATGTGGATTACTTTTTTTTGCGCTCATTACTATGTTTGTTAGCTTTGTGGTCGTTCTGTTTGCTCAGCGTACTAGCCGGCGTTTTATTCAGTCATATTTTTTTGTGATATGGCAACCTGCTTTCGTAACAAGTGAGAGTGAATAAGATGGACAGAGTACAAGTGTGTGCTGCTGCTTAGTCGCAATTGACCCCTCGCTGTAATTTTACATGCATCTTAATACATTTTTAGGATAATCCATGTCATGGTCGTGCAATAATAATAATGATTGAATGTACTACAGCTGCCATTCTGCTTACAGTTATTATAAATAAATTGTTATATTAAGAAACGCAGAAGTTCGTTGTTTATGTTAAAACAAACGAGATGGCAACACTTCCAGGCACAGAATGTTCAAACACATACTCGAAGCAAATGTAAAGTTCTCAAAGCAAAAGATGTTTCTGCTGACGCCGCTGATAAATGATAAGCGTACAAATTTTGCGAGTCAAAGCGTTTCAAGCTTTTCAAACCAAGACGAAAGAACTCAGCCTTACATATGTATATGTGTGCGACTGTTTGAATAAGTAAGAAATGCAATTGACATATTCGACTTAATTTTAAAATTATTTTATGGCTTCGCCCTGCGTTGTTTTGGGTGGATAGGAAGAGGAAAAGATGCGAGGTCGATAGACGGCACGCGTTCGTTCGCTCTCTTTCTAGCCGACCGCTCTCTTTGGACCCATACACGTGCAAAATAAAAATCAATTAAAATGGAAGCACATGTGTAATGAAAGCGTTCATTTACATACATTGACAGTTACAAAAAGTAAAAAGTAAACCAAGACTTATTTTTTGGTTAACTTTACACAAAACGCACAACTTATAACAAAGAAGCTAACAAACCTAATAATTAGCAAAAATGTACATCAGCTAGCGGCTTTGTTGTTTTGCTGCCTGTCGACGGCTGCAATTATTGCAAAAACATGTGTTATTTTTTTCTTTGTGTTTTTTTATACGTACATACATATGTAATTTATTGGTTCCCAAAAGCAAATGCAGCTCTCAGCTGTTTACAAGACTACCAGACATATGCATTCGCATGTGTGCGAGAGCGAGACCAACTATGCACTCATGCGCATTGCAGACTCAGAATAAATGAGAGTGACCTGCGCAAGGTTGCTACTTTTGAAAAGTACAATTCGATAAATAAACCGACTTTATATTGTTTCAGATCAAAAACTGTTATTTAAACACACAAAAAGTGACGTTTTTAAATTTCCTTTGAATGCAAACAGGTAAAAACTATTGACGACTATGACAGCGCCATCGTAGTTACACTTACACGCAGAACACTCACACACACAACTGAAAATGTCAACAAAGAAAAAGGCTGTAGGGTTGTCAAATATTTTTTTGTGAATCTTCATAGATTGTTTTACGCTAACCTACAGTATCTGTAAAATGTTTTACCAGTTTTTTTTTTAACAAAAAATTACTAGCTACACCTCACAGTATATCAGGTCATCAAGCCATGCGTGGGCTTTGAACAAAACTAATTTTGTATTTAATGCAAACATTGCCAACCCTAAATCCAGGTTTTTTTCAGCTTGTTACATGGATCACACGGAAAATGGCGGCGCCTATTACACATATACACATATATCTATGTATGTAATTGTATGTACCTTTAATAATATTCACTTAGGTGCTGCTGCTGTTTCTGCGTCTTTAGACCCTAGATGATGCCGTACTGTCTGCTGCTGTGATAACTCTTGTTCTTTCTATTCTGCGTAGTCAACGACGTCCAGCGGCAGAGACACAAGCAATGGTACACGTACAGGGGCTTGTTTTCGGTATGGGGCGGCTTTTTTGAATCCAAATATCACAGTTGTAGCCGTAGTAGAACATCACCCGCAGTTTGAAGTTTCTGCTGTATTTGTCGTCGTCTGCTTAGCCATTTCATTTTTACATTTTTCTTTCAATGCTTAAACGCCGCCGTTCATTCCCCACCCCTTCTCTTTGGAGTCAGACTCTGCCAGTAGCTAACACACGCACACACACACACGCACATACAACCGCACAACACCAGCGTACACTCATACATACATATGCGTATGTAGATACATATATTCCTTCGCAACGACGTGCGTGCGTATGTATGTTAGTTGTATGTGTGTGTGCCTTCTTTTCTGCTACTTTGCATGAGCGCGACGTCTCATTTGCTTTTCCATGCTTTTAGCTTTAAAGACGCGTTGTATTTAACACGGAAGTAAGTAAATAGGTTTACAAAAATAAGATGTGTTGCAGTGGAAGAAAAGAACACGCACGCGAGCTACGAATATTTTTTATGTACTTTTCCGCGATACAGTTCTCCGCGATTCCGTTTTTTCGCATTTTATGTAGCGATTTGTGTGACCGCTAGTCTCGAATGCAAAAATACCATACTAAAATTTAAAATATACCAACAAAAAAAAAACTTAATTTTATATAAATTGCATTAAATAAACAGTGCCAAAAATACCTTAAATATATTTAAATAAAAGAGGCAAATGTTTAATATTTTTTGTCTGGAAATAAACAAACTCATTTAACATGCTTATGTTAACTTAACAGTTCGGCTACATACTGATACCCTAAATAATGCCAAAAGTACAAAACAAACAGTTGTCAGTGTTTATATGTACATATCCACGGAAATTGTTTTGGATGTTTACGTTCGAAGTCTGTGTGACAGCCATCAATTAGCTGTATCCAGTCGCCAGACGCGACTTCCTTTGGCATATCAAATGCATAATGCGGCTCTGTCACTTCCTAGTTGCCGCCTGCTGCATCCACGTGCTTATTGCCAGTAATCATTGGGTGGTAAAGGATGAACGCATTGTACAGAAACTTGATTCGCCTTTCTTTATGCGAGAACCACACAATCTGATTGCATTTCTCGAGCAGATACGTTACAATGAGTACGTAGAGCGCAGCTATTTGGAGCTTCTGCGCAAGCGGGAGCAAATCGTTGAACACTTGCGCTTCTCTATGCGATTTGGAGAAGACCTTGCTGAGCAGGCCAAGTGCGCTATGGACTACTATCTGCTTGAAAAGCGCATGTCCTATCTTAAAATCACCCCAGATCAGCTAAAGCGCATCAATCTCCCGGAGCAACGTGAACTTCAGCGGGCTGCAATTAACACGAAATTCGAACGTGCCTTAGAACCGATCTGCAACAATTACTATGAGCTGAGCGTAGGCCCAGCCACATACGATCATCTAGAGAGTTTTCGGCCGGAGGTGCTTGACGCAGCATATGTGGAGCGCGAGCATGACAACAACATTGGCACCGCCACTGTCGAGTTGACTCGTCGCTTCGCCTTAGAAGGCCTGCAGCGTCAGCCGGACTCATGGAAGTTTCACACGTTAAGCTCCTATTATTGGCGCATGCGCGGTAACGCACTTCAGGCGCTGCCTTGTGCCCGGTTGGCCACCATGCTAGCGCCGCCAGAACACAAGGATATAGCACTGCTTAGCCTGGGCACAATACTTTTTCGTATGGGCCGGCTGGCCGATGCGGATCTCATTCTGAGCGCTGCCGTGGAGCATGCGCCTCGGGTGGCTGAGAACCATGTTGTCCTTGCATCGGCGTTAGCCATGAAGCACGATTTCAATCGCTCGCAGCAGCATTTCGATGTTGCAGAGCGCCTGGATCCCAGTACTCTGCCGCGCACGCAGCAAGTGAGGAATTTCATCAGCTGCCTGGAGAACCTCACCAAAAAAACGTCCAAGATGTATAGCTATGTAAAGTACATGAAGAACGAGGTGAAGGAGTTCAAGAAACTAAAATATCACATATCCCAAAATCACGAGCGGCTCATACAGCAGCAGTTGCCTCTAGGAGCACGTCGCTTTCTCGACTCTAGAGCTAACAATGAGGATCTGCATCGGCGTGGCCAATACTGCAGTACGCGCACACCTAACGGATCCGATGAGCCAGTGCTCTTCTGCGACTTCTATTCTGACATGCAAATGCGGCTCGAGAGCAAGGATATCGATATTGATGTCCTTGAACGCGATCTGATGGCAAACACGGAGAGTGTCATCCGACAGGTGTCCACAGAAATACGTAAGCAGTTTAATTTGGAGCAGTTGAAAGCGGCAAAGGCTCAGATGCCGGCTAAGACCACAAAATCCACTTAGAGATCCATTTGGCATAACTTAAATGCATTCCTCACACACATTTCGGGTCACAAAATATAGCATTTTAAATAGCTTATTTTCCTTTAATTATAACTTATTATTTAATTGCAAATGATTTTTATTTTGTACATATAGCTTTTGCTTAGTAGTAGATATTATGTATATTTATATAACATTGCATAGTTTAAGCACATCTTTCTTGCAAGATACCTTTTATCGTGTTTGTTAACGTTTAAGATAGACAACTTTTAAATTGATTTGGAACTTAATGTACTTTGTAAAATACACAAAATAAGCTTAAAGTTTGAGCATCCAACTCCAAATATAATTTACAATTACAATAAGACTTTATATTACATAAGTCATTACTAAGAATTATTAAAAAAATAATCATATTTATTTAAAAGTTCAAACTCAATTCCCAAACGATCAAGTCAGAAAAAACTCAACCAAAAATAGGCATTTTCCTTTATAATAAACTTTAAATGTATTTTAAATGGTTTGTTAACAAGTGTAACTAACTAGTCTTAAACAAAAGTAATAGAAAGTTCATAAACATAAATATATATATATATATATATATATAAAATATAAATATTTTAGAATATAAATCCGTATTGCAAAACCATTCGTCTTTTCACCACTCAATCTCCTGTGTTTCAAGAGCACACTTCATTTCGGCTAAGCTTCGAAAAGAGTGTGTGGCCGCTGAATCCGCTGGTTTTGTATCTGGCTGCGCCTGCACAAGTAGACTGCTCCAGCCGCTGTTGCGGGCGCCTACGTAGTCTATTTCAAACTTGTTGCCAATGTGCAGCGCTTGTGCCGGTTCGATATAACGGTTTTTTAAAGCTTCCTCAAATATACCGGGATCTGGCTTCATAACGCCGGCTTCGTAGGAGGTCAAACAAAAGTCGAATCTGTTGTCCAAGCCCATTGCGCTCAGAACTTTCGGTAGCGAGGGATCAAAATTTGAGATAACTCCCACACATTTACCGGCATCCTTAACGCATTGCACCAAATCCTTGGCGCCGTTAATGTGCGCCCAGCAAGCGCTTGTACGGAATATGAATAACAATTGTTCGGAAATGGCTGTCAGTTTGGTCTTGGGTATACTGGCGTCCACACAGCTAAACGTATTAACCACAAGCTGTATCCACCAGGATTGCCAGTCCATGTTTGGCGTGCAGTGTCCGAAATTCGGATGGTTCCTACTCATCAGTTTAAATTGTTGCCTGAAGCAGCGTTCAAGTTGTGTTTTATCTATGGAGGAAACCCCACACGCCGCTGCCGTTCGAGCATATTGAGCAATAGGATCTTTTAGCCGGATTAGCGTGTCCGTAACGTCAAAAGTCACAAGCCGAAATCGCTGCAAATTTTGCACAAATTTTGCGTTCAACGGCATTATGGCACCAAAACTGCTTCAATTTCAGGTTGTACCTAACAGTAGTTTTGTTATTGTGACGTCACATTTAAAATATATGTACATCTATTAATTGTGGGGATATACGATATTTGTTGCTGCTGATTTTTTTGCATTTAGTTTAAAGTTCATTTTATTAGTCACAGATATTTTGTGCTCTAAAAAGTTTGTTTTTAAGTTAAAAGAAGTATCTCATGAGAGTCAGAGAATTATGTTCAAAACAATATGATGTGTACATTAAAGTTGTCCTAGATATTATCGTTATAATAACATTGATTGGTTTTGCATGCGCTATCTGAAAACAGCATACTATTTTTAAAGTGCTTCCATCAAGTTTTGGTATAAAATTAATACTACAGTTGAGGAATTATGCGCAGTTGAAAGCTGGTCACATTGTTTGTAAAACTGCAGTATCATAGGACGGCTTCGATAAATTAAGCGAAGGGTTGTTGTTTAAAACATTTTAAAACATTTAACAAATTAACCTAAAATGACCGTCACTGCTGCACCATCGACGGAGAGTATACGCGAAAAGGCGCTCTCGGATTATAGAAAGAAATTACTTGAGCACAAAGAAGTTGAGGGTCGACTCAAAGAAAGTGTGTTTATTCGGCGATTACTAAAATTTTAGCAATATTAAACGCTTTTTTTTTGCAGAGCGCGAAGAACTAAAGGAGTTGACTAAGGCTTATGACAAATCAGAGAATGATTTAAAAGCGCTGCAAAGTGTTGGCCAAATTGTCGGCGAGGTGCTTAAACAACTGACTGAGGATAAGTGTAAGCTAGAAACGTTGTTTGCCGTAGGACAATTTTTTAATTGTACTCAATTTTTAGTTATAGTCAAGGCTACAAATGGTCCCCGTTATGTGGTTGGCTGCCGTCGTCAGCTGGACAAAGCTAAGTTGAAGTCTGGCACACGTGTCGCTCTCGACATGACCACACTGACAATTATGCGCTATTTGCCACGCGAAGTCGATCCACTCGTGTACAATATGTCGCATGAGGATCCTGGCGATGTAACCTATTCGGCCATTGGTGGTTTAACCGAGCAAATTCGCGAACTACGCGAAGTTATCGAACTGCCGCTGCTCAATCCGGAGCTATTTTTGCGCGTTGGCATTACACCGCCCAAAGGCTGCCTGCTCTATGGACCGCCGGGCACAGGCAAAACTCTTCTTGCCCGCGCTGTCGCCTCCCAGCTGGACGCAAACTTTCTTAAAGTCGTCTCCTCGGCAATTGTGGACAAGTATATCGGCGAGAGTGCACGTTTGATTCGTGAAATGTTTAACTATGCTCGCGATCATCAGCCCTGCATTATATTTATGGACGAAATCGATGCCATTGGTGGTCGTCGTTTCTCCGAGGGCACATCAGCAGATCGTGAGATTCAGCGTACCCTAATGGAGCTGCTCAATCAAATGGACGGCTTTGATTCTCTGGGCCAAGTCAAAATGATAATGGCCACCAACCGTCCCGATACGCTAGATCCTGCCCTTCTGCGTCCCGGTCGCTTGGATCGTAAAATTGAAATCCCATTGCCCAACGAACAGGCTCGGTAAACTTAACTAAGAAATTTATATATATTTACGTACAGAATTTAATCGAAATATTTTGCTTTAGTTTGGAAATTCTCAAGATTCATGCATTGAAAATTGCAAAGCATGGCGAGATAGACTATGAGGCCATTGTGAAGTTGTCAGACAATTTCAATGGTGCCGATTTGCGCAACGTCTGCACAGAGGCGGGCCTCTTTGCCATCAGGTAAGCTAGCTGCATATCAAAGGCCACTACTCAGTTTAATCGTAATGTTTCAATACCTTTGCAGAGCTGAACGTGAATATGTTATTCAGGAGGACTTTATGAAGGCCGTGCGCAAGGTGTCGGACAATAAGAAGCTTGAAAGCAAACTGGACTACAAGCCCATTTAATTTCATTATCTTTTTATCTTCTAAGAACTCACGCTAAAACAAAAATTAAATACTAAACAATATTATATTACGTTCGCAAATCTTTGCTTCCCCTAATTTTTTGAACACGGTTGACCAAAACTGGCAACATGTGAAATAAAACGGAAAGAAATGCAATAATGTATAAAAATGTTTGTTTGATTAATGTACAGTTTATTTATTGATTAAATAATGTGGACGTTTATTTTCGAGTTTCTTAAGTTTTCTCGTCGTGCCACGGATTAAACAGTATTGGAGTATTTTGCGATATATTATACATATACATATATTATACAGATTTTCTTAGGTTAAGTGAAATGTTTTGCGGATAAACTTTATTTTTGCTGCTGATCCTCGATGCGACGCTTCTTGCGCTCCATGTACTCGCTGACGTTGTCGAAACGCTTCTTAAACCACGCAGACAAATCCTCTGCGACACAGGTCTGTTCGGAAAAACTTTCAGTGACCATTTCCACCCAGCCCGCCGGCACCGTTTTGGCCTGCTCGCCATCGCTGCTGTTGTAGACGCGCAGCGCTAGACGCTCATTAACAGCACCCGTTACGTAGATGCGATCGCTGGTTAGCCCAAAGTTGGTTATGCTCCAGGTGCCGGCCTCAGCCCGCACTAACTGCTCCCGTGTAATCGTCCAAATGTCGTTTGTGTAATCTAGCTCATACAGACCAATTGCATCGTCGTTATCATAAAATAGAACAGCTGCTTGATATCGCTTTGCCGGCTCTAGCTCGCGCATCTGGAGCCGCACAACCGGTGCGGGGAGATCATAATGCAGCAGCTCTTTGCCAGACAAGTAATTCCATAGACGGAGTGTCTTGTCCCCAGATACGGATAGCAAATGCTCTTCGGTTAGCAGCGCCAAACCAGAGACGAACTCCTTGTGACCCAGACAATAGCTGTGTATGTCAAAGGTAGCGGGATAGTTGGTTACCCTTATTTTGTCATCCCGATCAGACGTGATAATGTGCTTTTGATCCGGAGTCCACACGATGTCGTAAACGATGCTCAAGTGACCAAGTAGCAATCGTGGCAAAGCGTCAACCTCCACGCAGTCATACTGATAACAATCGCCGGTCTTGTCAGTGACTAGCACAGAGCTAGAGTCTCCGGAAAAAGTCAATGCACTGGAGGCACGAGCCAGAGTGCGCACTGACAGAAGCTTAGCATTTTCAGGCCGACTTTTGTAGATCAGAAGAGCCTTTTGACCAGCAGTGGTCAGCGCGATCAATTGTCGATCGGGTGAGTAGCATAAATTAAGAATAGACACCTCCAGATTAGCGCTAGCGGTTCCTTTTGCATCTCCTTCGGTTTGCTGTTCCTCAACCGATTCAGTGGTTGCGACTTTGAGTCCACATGTTGTAAGGTCTGCGGGCAATTCGATGTCCTTAAAGATTTGAAGGTCGTTTGGATTAAGGAATAGAACCTTGCGACCTTGCGCCAGGACTAGTTCGGGCTCAGCGTAAAATATTGTTGTCATATTTGATTCACCAGCGGGAAAAATTTATCTATTCCATGTGGGAGATGAACAATATGTGCAAAACAGTGACTAAATCATTCATGAATATAATGTCGCAGTTACATTGCTTCGGATGGCAACGCTGAGTGGTGATTTGAATATATTAACACTTTTAAATATGTAAGCACTAGTCCTCAAGCATTGCAGCTGTGGCAAACGAAAATTTACCCTTGGGTATGTATACAGAACTCGTGGCAGCTATCACATGTCACGTTATGCCTAGTGCTTTCTTTCACCAAGCGTTTTTGGTATTTTTTTTCTTGAATGCATATGGTAATTTTGTCTCCCTGCTATAAAATGGCCGTTGTGTTTAAATGTTGGCATATTTTTGCACTTAATTAAATATTGAAACTAAGAATATTATTTCTCCGATAATGCGAACAAAGTAGAACTATCAAGTTCCTTTATTGACATTAAATTATGAAAAATAGCACCTTCTGCAGTTCAATTATACTTGTTCGTCATTAGATAAACAGATTGCTAACAGCGTATATATATATATATTTAACGTTATGGATAAATGAAAGTTGTTATTGATCAGAAAAAAAAACATATTGCAATAACACATGAAAACTGTTTTATTTCCTAAGAATCATATTACATACGAATGAATAATAAAAAATATTAAAAAAAAAATTTGTCTATGTACAATGCACGCGCATGCCCGGTGAATTAGTTCAAGATGCTACGTGCTTATACCGATTATCGACTCAATCGAGAAACTCAGCTTTGGCTTTTTGACGGTGGGTGGTGGCGTGGGCGTGTGCGTGTGCGTTCTATGCACCATTGATGAATATGCAATCTGCTGATGCTGTTCTGCGACAGCTGCTGCTGCAGCAGCGGCCGCGGCAACAGCAGCGGCATTGCCCAATAGATCATAAAAGGCGTTACCAATTGCTGTTGGCGGCAATGGCAAAGGAGATGCTGTGACGCCACAGGCGGAGCTGCCAAGTAGTGATGTATCCATTGCATAGTTCAGTTCCGGATCAGCGAACGCTCGTCGCTTGCGCATGCGTTCCAGCAGCGGTGAATTGAACGTGGGAAAACGCTGCTTGTACTCTGCAAGTGGATATGAGAAGGTGGGCAGAGCATTAGAATTTACATTACACGCTATGAGTTTAGGGGGCGAGAGCTCTTTGATCTTGACGTTGGCGTTGGCGTCAAATCTATTGCTACAAATTGCTTTCAAATTGTCTAAATTCGTTCAGCGTTTGTATGTACACAATTACAGATCCTACAAACATACAATGTGTGCATGCATATTTTTGTAATTCATGTGGCATATGGAAATTTAAACGTAATTTGAGCTGCACACAGATGCTAGAACCAAACGACTTGAACCAGGCAGACAGCACGGCACCAAGTTGTCTACGGGATTTTTTCATTTACTTAGAAACCAGATGGAAATATTTGAAAAGTTGATTTTGTCTCCCGCTCAATTTGTTGATGTCGTTGTTTTTGTTGCCCCGTTGACTTTTGCCACATTTGTGTCTTCAAGAGGTTTTTCCGTTTTCATGTATCGATTTACACAATGAAAATTGGGTCCTGGGATTGGACATGACGAGCAATATGCGTGCATATGAATCGCTTCCAATTTCAATGTGTGAATGCATTGCAAACAAATTAACTATTCGTTTTTGTTGTTGTTGTTGGTATTGTGTTGTTGTCCTGTTGGAATCTGTCATTTCCTGTCACTAGGCTACCTCTCTCCCACTCGCACTAATTGCTTAGATTTCAAGCCTTGCCAGACAGTCTGGCACCGTATGGGCCTGGGGTGCGGAGGCCTGACGGTCCGAGGGCTACACACTTACCTTCCATGGCTGCAGTAATGTGCAGGGTGGACTGCTGCAGGTTGCGTAGACGCTGTTTGTAAATGCGCTTCTGGGTAATCAAGGCCTGGCGCGTGCGCAACGTATTTGCCGCCATGGAGGAGCTACATTTGTTTGGCGTGCTCAATGTGGTGGACGGTAGTAGCTCCTCATCGCTGTGGGGCTCAGCTGTGCTCGACGTTTCGTTGCTGCTGGACTCCAGCGCCTCCATTGTCTGTTGGCGTCGCAACGCCACCTGAGCAGCCATAACACGCTGTCGATCGACCACTAGCTGGCAATTGGGGCAACAGCATTCGCGCCAACGACACAACTTTTTATGGCCCTTGACGCACGAGATGACACCATGGTTGCGACAGCGGGCACACTTGGGCGTACGAAGCAGGCGACGCTCTTTGGAACTGATCACATTCGCGGGCAAGCTGCACTGCATTTCAATTTCAGTTATTACAGGTTTCTCACTTTTTTTTGTGTCAAAACACAGATCGTATCAGTAGCACTGGCAGCTATCAACTGAAAGGATCACTCGCACATTTCACATATTTAAATATGCTGCACAGAGGACTTGTGAGTTGAGCGGTTTGTTACTTGCCAGACAGTCTGGCAGCGACTCGACGTCAAGTGGTCTGGTCTGGTCTAGTCTGGGCCTGAGTCTGGGTCTACCCTAAATTCAACCCGCTGTGTCTATTGCGTCAAGTGTGCTGCCTGCCCATTGGCTGCTAATCGCCATGACTAAAAATAGATGGCCCAATGGCAGCACAGCTGGCTGGCATCATCCAAATTGAAATTGGGAATTCAATTGAAAACCGCACAAAGATACAATTGTATCTCTATAGTATGCAAAGATATCGACTAAACGTTCAGCTGTCGTATTTGTTGTCTTTGTGTGTGTTTGTGTGTGTGTTCCTTAAAAGTATCAATTGTAATTGCTTTGCTTTGTTTGAAATTTCACATTTTGTATACCCTTTAAATGTGTAACAGAGGCTATAACAAAATTACTTTGAACCTTGAAATTCTTCAATTTCGATTGAAATGCCATTTAAAATCTTACTTACTCTCACCCTTAATACCAATTATGGTATTTATATCTCTTTTGTTACGCAACTGTTGACGTAACTGTTATTCGGGCACGCTCTTTCTTATTTGTTTGTTTGAACTGTTTTGGTTTTGAGTTATTCGTTTCTGGTTTTATTTAATAAGAATTTCATTAGTATAACAATTTGTAGCATTTGCATATATAATTTACATTTATCCAATATATATATATATGTATATATATAACGTAATATATTGTATGTAAGTATGTATGCTTTTGTAAGTATATCTTTAAATGTATGTATAGTTCTTATACGCATGTATGTAAATACAAAATTTAACACGACAAATTAAACTAATCTAAGTTTACAACAATTTTAGATTAGCTTTATTATATTTTGTTGATTCGTTTAAACCGTTTTTTTTTTGTTTTTTTGTATTTTTAAGTACAAAACTGATATTCATAGTGTTAAATTTATGCGAATTTCATTGGTTTCTTATAAAATATGGGCCTATTCTCAGTTTAAGCATTAGAAGGTGTGGTTTAATTTAGATTTTTTTTGTATATAATTTATAATTTATTCAATTGGAATATTAAAGCTGCCTAAAGTTGTGTGCCAGGTTTTGGATTGTTGTTGGTCATTTTTACTAGGTATGTATTATCTTTTAGTTTTGGACAATTTTTAGATATTTGTAGATCATAGAAAGGTATATAGCAGTAAATTCATGTTTATATTAATGTGCTCGATAAGTTAATAGCTAGTGCTATCCAAAATGCTGGGCCGGTGTGTGCAGAGCAAGTTAAATAAGATTTTCGGTTTGTTTTGTAAATTCATATCTATTTGTAAGAAAGTTAATCGGTTTATGGAGCTGTTTTTATATAGAGAGAATAGTTACTTTATTCGATAGATGGTGTTCTTTTAAATGCTTGCAAAGTTATTGTCTTTTGCTTTTACTTGTCGTTTTGTATTTTTAAATGTTGTCAAAAAAGGATCGAGAACACAATTATCGGATCGATGCGATAAACCAGTTTTATATTAATTCTTTTGTCTTATTCCTAAAAAAAACACCGAAGGCGCGGCTCAACTCGTTTAATCGAAGCCTCGTTGTCTCTAAACAAATAAAAACTTTGCTTATTCTGTTGAATTATGGAGTATAATATCATCGTAAATAGAACTTGCTAGTTCCAAAATTTATGCAAGTTTAAATACTTTAACATATACAATTACATATTTATACAAATTTTTTATAGTTTATGCATTTTGTATAGTTTACTACATCTCAATTATTACATATCACATTGCTCGAATAGGGTTTTTGCCCACATGCAATTTATTTCGAAATTTGTTTGTATATTTTTATTTTTTTCTTTGTGACTCGAAACAATATAGATTGTATTTATTTTTTAATATACTTGAACAATCATGATTGCCCGAAAACATTCTATATATTTAAACATTTGTAACATAACATCTTATGAACTATTTTCAAACAGTTTGCTACAGTGCTCTTCTTAAAGAATGTTTCAGGATCGACGACGTTATGGTTTGTGTGGAAAACATGCCTTTTTGTATAAATAATGATAGATTTTTGAATTTGCTCACAACAAATATTCATTTCAAACTCTTAGACCATTTCGGAATTTCGCGCATGGCAAATAGTTTTGACTTTATAAGCTCCAAATTTACTTGACTTCTCCGATCAAAATAACAAGCTTAATCCAAAAGTACGTGTCCATTCGATCTTAATGTGTTCGAACAACTGTGTAGCTTTTAGTAAAGACTTGTAAATTCTTAGTTGGATCACAATTGAAACAGTTAATCAATAATGTTCCTGCAAGGGTATTTTGACTTGGCATACAAATTTGTGGACAATATTTTGTTTCTTAATTGTTATCGACAACAATCGATAACAGTTAGTATAAAGGCTAACAATAAGTGCGTGCAGTATATGATTAGAAGTATCTAAGTAGTATATATAGTATATCTGTATCATATGTTTTATGTGTATTGTATTGTATATATGTATGTTTGTGTGTTGTAGTATAACAATAGTTAATAGGCTCAATTTGTCCCTTGGTGCGGATTGTATTGAACGAAATAGTTTAGTATAGTTTAGTTTAGTAAATGGTGTTTGGTACTATGTATCTAGTAGGAAATTCCTAATGCGATTGTTGGTTGGTTGGGTAATTTGTAAAAAGTAGAAAATCAATCAAATGCACAACTCTTCCTTTGTTAAATGCAATTAAGAGGGTTCACTTTAAGTTCACAAAAAGCAAGGGGGAGCAATAGGCTAAGGAGTCGGTTGCAGTTTTACTAGTTTAGTATTTTTTTATGAAATTAAATTAATTAATTATGTATGTTATTAAATAGCAATTTCTAAAGATGGAATGTTCAAAGAAGTTGGTATCAAAATGCTGAAAGGGTTTCCGTATGCTCCAATAAAAATCCGTAGACGAAGTAGTCCTATAGGAGTCTTTAAACGATGCTATTGCGTTTAGCACTTGCTCTCTGCAGTGTGCTCTGCATGGCGGCTACAACGGCCTCGGCGCCACCAACGAATACGGGCTGATTTGCAGCGCGCCGGAGTACATGCCACATGGCGACCGGCTTGCGCAGGGAGGAAAGCATTTGGTGCCAGTGGCGCAGACCCTTCCCCACAGCACAACTGCCGGCAAGAACATGACCCAGCGGCATAATGCCATTCTCCGTAACGCCAAAGACTGTAAGACGCAGCTGGACAGTTGTCAGACCCTGTGGTGGTACACTAAAGATCATCGATTCGTTAAATATGGGACAGCGATCTTTGCGTTTCAGCGACGTGCGCTTCTTAAGCACCTTCTTGTCGTTGTTCATCAGATAAACCTGCAAAGAAATATATACAAAAATTGAATGAACTTAATCCTTTTAATTTCAAACAATTCGTTTACCTTGACAAAAACATGCTGCAGTGCACCGATCGTAGTTACTGGAGTTGACTGCTCCGTTTCTGTGTCCTGCAGCTGCAGTTTAAGATTACGCGCCTTAACAACGACTATGGTCAAACGCTCTGCTGTGGGCAGATAGCTCAGCGAAAACATGAGCTCACCCCAACGAGCGTTACACTTTCGCGAATCGGACAATGGGATCCATGTTGTTATCGGACGAGCCAACTCACCGATTTCCATTTCAGCCTCGCCAATCAAAGTATGGGCGGGTCCATTGTGATACAGATGAAACCACAGCGAGTGCCGACCCGCCAGTCGCTTCAGTCGAAAATTAAAGGTCTCATTGAAGGCTGGCGTCAGCGATGCCTTTACAACCTGGGCAAAGATATGGACATGGACAAGTTTTAATGGCCTCGAAGCTCTCAAAAAGACTTGTGAAAGGACATACCTTTGTCTGCATTCCACCGGCATGATCGGGCACCAGGTAGATGCGAACAAATGTGTCCAGTGAATCGAGACCCATGCTAAGTGGACAGATAAGTCCCTTGGCCTCCACTACGTTAACCGTCAGATCCAGCTGCTCCTCGCTGTGAAAACATAAATGTTAAAAATCCAGCAATGCTATTTGGGATTTTGGGATTAAACTGGCAAACTGACTTCTCATATTGCAATCCGACGCAGAGGTAGCCGGTTATTTGGGTATAGGGTTGATCAAGCTGGTCCAAGCATAATCCATCTGATGCATCCGAGTTGACCGAATCACAGGAGATGGCCCGCTCCAGATTAATGCTCTCCATTGATCCATCCAGCGATATTTGCGAACTGTTCCGTCTACCCAATCCCAAACTAATGCTCGACTCCTGTCGCAACAAAGATCGCCCAAAGGACCAAGTCGAATTGCCATTGCCGTTGCCATTGCCGTTGCCATTGCCATTGCCGTTGCCGTTGCTAACGACGACTCCATGACCATTGGGTAGCTTACGGAAAAGATAATCCTCCGATATTGTTTTCTGCAGCATGTGCGGACCCTTGACGCGCTGCGTCAGCCCGCTAAACGGATTGTTTGTGTTGTGCAGCTTTAAAAGACGGCTAGATAGACTCTGATTCTGGCCATGCACAAAGGGGTTGCCATTGTGCGGCGTCGATTGGGGCTCAATCTTTATCTCGTTCACAGTTTGCGGTAGCTGCTCCACGGACTCGCACAGAAAAGGATTTGTGCTTGAGTTGCGCCGCTGTAGTGTTCGTGGACGATGCTCCTGCACCAGTTTGATCGTCTCTTCGGCTGCTGGTCTAGTCTGTGTCGCCTCTGTACCCCGATTGACGTGCTGCTGCAGCGATACCTGCCTCTTTGCCAATGGTCGCGGTATGGCTGTGGCGGACAGCGTCACCGAGGCGGATGTTGTTAGTCGTGGCGGTGGTGGCGCCTCCAATGGCTGTGGCACTGCCGCTCCATTTGTGCGCAGTGGTGAACGCAGGCAGGAGCGTGGTTCCATTGCTGATGCGCTGGGTGAAGTGAGCTCGTTGCTAATCTGGCCAAAAGAGAATGTTACCGATTTGCTGTTTGGGCCGGCACTGTTCGGCGCTGGTGCTGGACGCAGCGGTTGTGGCGGTATGCTGACATCCGCCTGTGGTAGATTCCATAGTGGCGTTGTGGTTGTTGTTGTTGTTAATGTTGTCATCATATTGGTATCGCCGCCATTGACTAGCAGCAACTGTTGCTGATGGTGCTGTTGTAACTGCTGCTGATCATCCTTGTCAATGGTATCGAAGCGCTTAAAGCTGCCGCTGGTGCTCAACAAGAACTCAGAGCCGGATTGAATCTGCAATCAAATCCAAACAAAAAATAAAAATATACTTTTGTTTGAATGGGAAAAAGGTAACTCACGCTGGCCATGTAACCATTGGGATGGAAGAGCTTGTGTTTGTGATTCGAAAGACCAATTTTCTCCTCCTTGCTGGAGCGCATGCGCATCCAACTGGCTGCACGCGGTCCCAAGCAATGGCACGCAAGCAGAATGCACATCAGCAGCAACAGCAGCAGCAGCGCCATGCTGGTAAAACTCAATCCAAGCGATGTGCCATCCATTGTGAATGCCCCGTCTGGGTAGATAGATGATAGAGTTGTGACCCCTGTCTTCTTCTCTTCTTCGGCAGTCAGCAGCAGCAGTAGCTCAAAGTGTGCATTTCCTTATAAGACAAGCTGTTGAAGTTCAAATTTCATAAGGTATTAGCCAAGACCAGGAAACCAAGAAACCGCTTAAGCACACTCTTAGCTCCATGCAACAACAAACAACGCTTGACATAGTTTTTGGGGCTAACAAATGAGAACGGGAAAACTTTTCATTGAAAGGCGATGAAAAAAGTTTGTTGAAGTGGGAAAGTGAAAGACAGGGACAAAGACAGAGACAGCGACAGCGACAGCGGTACTGATAAAAATGAAAACAATAACAAGTGGGTGCGAGAGCGAGAGGTGAAAACGTCAACACTTTCATCTTGTATCGTTTTACATCTGTCACAGAATACGTTTTATCTTTCATTCACAATAAACTCAACTCATATTTTATAATAAATACATATGTTTGTGTATATATATATATATACAAGTAATATGCTTTTGGTCAGGTGACTGTGTTTATTTCTATATTTATTTTCACCATTTTCCTTACCCTTCCCCCCTCCTCCCACCCCACCCTCTTTTTCAACTGAACGCCTTTCTTTGCCCTCTGACAGTTGACAGTTTTTTGATTGAATTTGTAACCAAAGCTGCATCATTTTCACTTCAAAGGCTAAACAGTTGATGTTGACAATGGAATCGAAAACTATAGTTGTATTTCTACATTGGCATAGCCCGTTCTCAATTGTTGTTGACATCGTGGCCAGCGTTTTGAAGGCAGTATCGAATGCCAATTACTACTGAGTAGAAAATAATGAAAAAAATAAATAAATAAATAACAAATAAACTATTATTTTCTGCTCAATGGCTAAATTATTCTATGCAAAAAATGTTTAAGCAAATAAATACTATTTCATTCCCTTCATTCAAATACTAAACTTAATTAAAAGTGAATAAAATACTTTTAGCTGATCTGGCAACCTATGCGCACATAGGTCACAATATCATTAAATGCTCTCAACAAGGGCCAATTGGGGACATTGCCTTACAAACCAATCAACAACAATTTTAATTTTTGTGAGCTAAGAAACAAATTGCAAATAAGACCTTATTAAATGTTAAGAATTATGATTACGTTCAATATTTCAAATATTTATACACAAATTTTTAATTAGAAACTCTTTACCATTATACCCTGTAACCAATAAAAAAAAACAAAAACAAAATAATCGAAAGTGATATTTAAATTTCAAAATGCTTTTTACATTTGTTACATTATTTGTTAAACAAAATAAAGGGTACTTTCTAGCTCAAACTTAAAAGCATTCAATGCGTTTTTAATTAAAAAAATTTTTTTTTAATTAACACACACACATTTGCAATATATTTATGTTTATGTAGCTACCGATAACCGAACAAGTGTTTAAGTGCGAGTGAGGGAGAATGGCAGCCATTTTGGCATCGAAAGTAGCTGCAGAATATTTGCAGCAGCCGCAGCAGCATCAACAATTTTCCGTTAACCTACTGCGAGGTCATTCCACTGTGCACATTGTGACAATGTTGCAAACACACACACAAACAAACATATACATGCATATATGTACATATATTTGTCTGTTTATAGGTATTTAGTATTTATCTAGCAGATTTACGAAAAAGACCCAAGACAATGTAGTATTAATGTTAGCTTAAGAGGAAGATATGAAGAGAATAAGCGTAGGCGGGAGGTGAAAGGTGACCTGCTTACGATGGACATTGGAACAATGGGACAACTGGGGCAGGTTGGCCAATTGGCAGCCCGGCCAAATGAGTTGGTCTAGTCACACTGCTTAGCTCATGAGCCACAACATGAGCCCTCCCACACCACCCAAAAACGCTAGCTATTAAAAAGGGAAAGTTGAAAGAAAAAGAAAACCAGCGAAAGTCAAAGTTATCAATAGTAAGAGGCAGAAGATAACACGAAATTGGAGCATGTTGGCGAAAGTAGAAAGACAACACACACACACAAGCGCACACACATATACGCACAAGCCGAGCAATTTGATTGCTTAAACTCCAAGAAGCTCTATTTCGGACAGTATTTTACTTGATTTCGCTTTTTCTCATTGTTTTTTTTTTTTTTTTTGTATTTTCTTAATACACAATACAATATTGTTAGCTATTTATCATTTAAAAAGCTTATTTACCTGTGCTTTTATTTTCTTAAACCCTTTTTTTTTTTTTGGTTGGTTGTTTGTTTGACTTTCACTGCACAATATCACAGGACGTAATAAATTTCGATAAACAAGCTTATCAACGTTCGTTTATTAACAATAACAACTGTCGCGATGCTGCTGCTTAAAACAGAAACAACAGCAAGAACAACAACAATAATAACAATCAGAGCAATGGCAACGTCAACGTCTCATCGTCCATTGCGTTATCCATGCTGGGCAAAAGCGCGCGGCCAACTGAGAGCGAACGCGCTAGAAAGCAGGCAACATTATTTTCCTTGGGACGCAGCTCAATGCGCACTCACTTAAAGCTTTTGCTTGATTCTCTCTCCCACTCTCTCAACTTCTGCCTCTAACAGGTTGCTTGTCCTTACTATTATTGCCCATTTATACCTAAATAGTATAGTTTGCAACCAAGTTTTTTTTGGGACAGGTCCCGCTTGCTATAAAATTTGAGTGGTTGCTTACTTCGCTAGCAGCTCCTTCGCTAAAGCAGATACACACACCCATTTGTGTGGGCTGCATGCTCGGTGGATTGTGCACACTTAACGATAGTTCTCCTCCCAACGATAGTTTAAAAACTTAACGAATTCACTAAACATTTCCACATTTAACGAACTACTATGTTAAATGTTTTATCATAGACACACACCCACAATTGTATTTAATATTTCAAATAAAAATTTTACAAATATATTAATTGTGGTGACAGTTGTTTGCCGGTTGCATAATAAATAAATATATAGATATATATATCTAAGTCGAATTAAATACGTTTGCCACAAACTATTTGCAGCAATTATTCTTGATGCAACTCCATATATGTATTTATATTAAAGAATTATTTTAAGTAATTCTGTAGTTGCATCTACCATATAGTTTTATCATTTTCAAAACTGCTATCAAGTTTGTTTAAGCTTATGCTTAGGAATTGATTGCATTTGCTCAACCAAAAATCCCCTAGCGCAGTCATATAGCATTTTTAGTTTAGTTTGGCATTTGTTTTTGTTTTGGTCTTTGTTTTTGTTACTGTTGATTTTTTGCTGCTGTCCGGGATGTACAAATGGAGGCCTGCAATTCCGTTGGCCACAACAATTACAACAATAGCTACTGAAACAAAATTGTATAATTCCAGCTGCTGTCTGTAAGTTGAAGAGTCAAAGCAAATAAATTGCACAAATTCAAATTGTGCGAATAAAGCGGCGCAAATAATAATATAAATACAAACAAACATACATACATACATATATCTGTGTGTGTGTTTGTGTTTTATGTACACAATAATGCAAAACAGCAAATTATTTCAATGAAATTACAATTGAATTTCTGGCAACTCTATCTCCCTTGCGCCAACCCCTCCTACACTCTTTTTAGCAAATACTCGCCTTACTTGGAGCGCAAAGTTTGTGCCTACTAAACAACAACAACAACAGCACACACCTACATACACACAAAATGCAATACATATATATGTATGTGTGCATTCATATGTGTGTAAATTTTATAAATTCTTGTTATGCAGTTGTACTGAAGTCCGCTACAATTTGGCATTCAGCATTAGAATGGCGAAACCGTCAAAGTATTAAGTGAGTGGGCATTTGTTCGAAATTACTCGCATTATTACTGGACCAACAACTGTGCAGCAGTCAGCAGATGGGCGGGCAGTTTGAAAGTGAACACAGCACAGTGGATAGATGGGGAAGCCGCGAAGACAGCAAGTACAAATTTGCCGTTGGTGTTTTTGCTTCTATTTTTGTTATGAGTTGACGTCTTGCAGTGGGTGTTGCCCTAATGAAAGCAATGAACGCAAACTAATTATAATTGCAATAATGAATGTGCCATTCAAAACGGAACATGCCAAACTGACCTCTGAATGACCTGGCCGAGTCAGCTTCCATCCCAAAACAGCTGCTCATCAGAAGCAACGGTACACGTTGCATTCCGCGTGTTCACATAATATTGCGATCGTTATGTGCAGTGATGCATGCATACATACAAACATATGTACGCCAATTGCATATATCACCCTGTGACTTGCTCTCTGCTCACGTTGCCAATACAAGCCAGTTGATAAAGAGGGGAGATGAGTGAAATTCCAGGCACAAACAGTTCAGCTGCTGCTCAGCACACACTCAAAACACACACACACACACACACACACTCAATAAAGTTGAGCATAGTTATCTGGGCGTTGTTGCATAGCAAAACTGGCAAAGTTATTAAAATCAACAGCAATAAATTAGCATGCTTTGCGTTTTATCGTATAAACAGCAACACCAACACACTGCGATTGGATGTGTGGGTGGCCTGGATGAAGGAGCAGCAGCAGCAACAGCATCAGCCGGATGGGGCTGACCAGGACATTTACAGCGCATCGCATTTTTGGGCCAAAACACAAAGTGCGCATAAATCAGGGCAAGGCAAAGACAAGAGCCAAAAGACCACCCACCACCCACCACACCCCTACCCGACCAACAAACCACCCACCGGACACAGGGTGATGACTGAGCAGCCAATGGCCGCATATAAAATGACAATTTTGTAACAATTTTTTTTAATGCCACTCACAAATTTATGCAAAATAATTGTCAACAACGAGAGCAAAGTGAAAAGGAGACGCAAACAAACAGACCGAACATAAGACGTACAAAACTAAACTAAAGCAGTGACTTTGACCCACAGCGAAACTGAATACAATGACAGGGTGTACGATTTCAATGTTCAGGATGTACTGTTCCCTTTCCCGACTTTTCTCTTCTCTTCTCTTCTATATTCTACTCTCCTCTACTCTTCTCTTCTCTGCCCCTGCCCTGCCCTGCCTTGACTTGACTTGCCATTTTGTTTGCGCTGCAGTGCAGCACAATGCGAATGCGATATTATCTCGACATTAATTGCATAATAAAGTACTTTTAATTAGGTTTCACATAGAACCCGAGCTCCCACACTGACGCCCCTAACCTAACTGAAGGTAAGCGACGCAGAGATGCAGTCAGACGGTAGTCAGTCACACACACATGTAAGACCGCAGCAGGACGAGGAGGGAGCAACAAAGTGAAGCTTAAGCTCAAGCATGCAACAAACGATGGTGAAAATGATTGTTAAATTTATCGGAGGTTCCCAAAAGACCCAAAAAAAATTGCATTTGTCGTTCGACAGTCGGATCTGTTTGAATTTTAAGTAAATATTTTTGGGCAAATTAATAAAGGTGATGCTAAAATTTTAGAATCTTATCCTAATCCAGCACTGATATCTCTTTAAAATTAGTTTATTTTCTTTTAAAGTTATGTCCGGTTTTTATCCAAAACTAAACCGAATTGAGGTTCTTCTCTAAAATTGGCACGGAAGGGAGGGAGTTAGGTAAGATGAACGGCAGCAAGGCACAAACTTTACACTTTGCAATTGATGTTGTTGTTGTAAATGCCACATAGTTTGGCAAAACGATTCAGTGCTCGCCTTAATCCTAAACTGCCAGCTGGCAAAACTTGAAGCTATCCACATTTTTTGGGGTGCGTAGTTGGGGGATGTGGGAGTCTTTGGTGTATAAGCAATGTCATGTCGTCAGGATGACCTTCAGAGGAGCCACAGGCGCAGCCGGCGAACAGCCAAGCAAGCAGTGATGCCTCACTATTGTGCGCTGTTTGTGCTTCAATTATGCCAAAAATGCGCACTGACACGTAAAAATAATGCATACTTCAAGGCGTGCGCGAGTACCGCAAAAGTCACAATGAACCTAAAAAAAATAAAATAAAAGTAGGAAAACATCAGCCGCAGCCGCAGCCTCAGTCACAGCCACAGCCGCAGCAAAGTTGACAATGCCAGTAAAAGACGAGCAGTAGCAGTTGTAGCAGCAGCAACCAAGGGGCAACGGCATTGTATATAACATTTTAATTTCCTGCTTATTAGGCAGCCCATGCCCACCCACACAAGCCCATCCACACACACACACACACAGGCACACAGACACATTGAGATGCAACGACAAAGATACTGCGTATGTGTGTGTGTGTTAGTGGGTGTTTCTCATGTCGCTGTGGCGACAAGCCAACCCCCTTTTCGATCCAACCGCTCACAACTCACACCACATTGCCATCTTCTTCTTCTTCTTCTTCTCCTACCCATGCGCAGTTTTTCATTACACGTTGCTGCTGTCCATTGCAGCGGAATTTTGGATGCGGCTGCAATTGTGCCAGCCTTCTACTTGCTCGCACGTCTGCTGCAAATATAAATCAATGTACGCACATATACAAACATGTATTTCACACACACACACACACACACACACATATATATATATATACATAAGGCAGGCCCCAGAGTTGCCCAACTGACCAACAGCAAGCAGCTCAGGGCAAGGCATTGGAAATTTTGATAATTGAATTTACACGTGAATGATCACATCTTTAAGCCTTTGCTCTTCTTTATTGCTGCACTGGCAGCACCAGCCGTCGCCAGCAATGTTTGCCCTGTGCTTGTGGTTGCTTTGTGCTGGCGGCCCCAGATTGAAACTGTGCGATTTGTGAATGCGCCAAAGCCAAAGCCAAGTAATTATGATCACAAATTGATTAGGTCATTGGGCAATTGGGAGAAGTAACAGCATCAATGCTAGACAATTGGGCCACAAAGGGTTGGGTAATAACTTATGTACATAAATATGTGGACTACATTACGTGAGCCCCCTTTCAATGAACGACCATACATAAGCGAGAAAATTAACGAAGATAAACAACCACACATGTACATTCTGCATACATACATACATTGTTATCATTTGATCGGTGGGTGGTTAGAAAGGGACAGAAAGTTAAAGATCAGTTGCACGATATAGAAAAAGATGGCAAGCTATTATTTTATTATTGTTAAGAGGTTTTCTTTTTTTAAACTTTAAAGTATTTTAATTTGACTAAAATATGGTACAAATCACGACGACAACAAAAACAAAGCAGCCACAAAATGTGATTGATGACACAATCTGAGAGGCAGACCAAAGTCGAGGTGTATGTACCTGTAAGAAGGCATACAACAGAGGGTTTGATAGGGTTGATGGCATGAATAAAACAGAGCGCACACGGACACATATGGCAACCCAAATGCAGTCAGCTCTTATACTAGCAGGTGTGCGAAAGACAGAGATGGAAGTTGCCGTTGCCGTTGCCAAATGGAAAATGGATTTCGCTATTAATTTCGCTGACAAGACGACAAGGCCGAGTATGGGGAGGTAAACGTAAACGCGAACGTTGACAACGTCAAAAGTAAAGAAATGCTTCTGACGGCACCACGTTCTAATCCTGGTCGCGGTCTATATGTGCAGGCACTTACACACATTCATACTTAGGTTGGTATGTCTGTATGTATATAATTGCCTGCAATGCGCTGCACTGACAGCAACGGCAACGTCTCCCAACAATGTCAGCAACTCAGCTATGTCGGCTTTCACTTTTATAGCGGACACACCTATTTATAAAAGGGATTTGCAGCATTTGCGGCAACAAAAAAAAGTAAAACTAAACACAAAATATATAAAAAAAAAAAACACTTACGCCAACTTGCTCTTTGTTTAGCTCTTTTATTTTTGTTTTCCGTGCATACAAAATAAATGGAATATCTTTGTCGTTTTGTCTGGTTTTCTGGGCTATGCAAATGCCTGAAGGCAAAATATTTGCGCATAGGAAGCGCATGCATAACTTATGTACATACATACATATATATTTGTATATACATACATACATATGTATGCCTTAACATTAACATAATAAACAAGGAAGATACAATAGTTGTACAACGATTGCCGTTTTAATGTAAAAAAGTGTCAGGATCATGCACGTCTGGCCACTTTACGCTCATGGTAACGGGCGAGAGCAGCATCTAATACTTCGCCGATGGTGCGTTTACGCCAAATGTAACTGCGATCGATGGGCGTTTTCACAACCTTAGGCACGGCATCTATAGGCTCCCTTACCGAATTACTCTCTGTTTCGGATTCGGGGGCACGTTCTGGTTTTGGTTCTGGCTTTGGGTTAACTTGCTTTTGGTCGGCCTTTTCAATTTTTTTTGAATTGGACGCAGACTTTGTTTCCTTCTTCGTTTTAACAACGTTACTGGTGGATGATGGTTTTGTTTTTTGTGCCTGTTTCTGCTGCTCCTCATCGCTGGACTCATCGATGCTAAAGTCCGAGTCAGCATCTATGTTGTTCGGCAAATGCGCCTTAGTGCTGTCTATCACATCGGGTGTCACCGGCACCGGCAACGGCTTTTCATCATCTTCAGAGCAATGGCGCCTTCTGTAGCTGCGCTGTTTGCTTGTGCTGGCGACATCAGACTTGATGGCGTTAGGGGCTTCGTCGCTTGTGGTGGCCACACCAGACTTGATGGGCTTATAGGCCACATCGCTTGTGCTAGGTGCAGTTTTTGGATTGAGCACCGGCTGTTGTGTGCCTAGTTTCTGTTCATAGAGATGTCTGTAAAAACCATCGAGATCCTTTTGTTTTGTTACATCCCCTATAGCTTCCAAGTATTCATCACGTTCATCTTGCTCTTGAAGCAGTCGTATAGCTTCGAGCTTCTTGCGATATGCCGCGGTCACATATGTGTCCTTGTCCTTGTACGTTTCGCCTTCTGCTTCGCGATCTTTTTGCACTTGACGATCAACGCGTAACTCGTTCTCCAGTTTGCGTCGCTCTGCATGCTCCATTAGTCGGCCAATGTACTTTGCTTGCCGTGGCTCTTGTCTTTTGGTTTCTTTGGCTTCCTCGCGCTTGTTTTCCATCTCGTCGTAGAGCTCGTCATACTGAAAAATAGTTGGATCCTCGGCCAAGGCCTTATCCTGCATGTTGCGTGCCTTACGACGCTCCATTAGACTGAGCGCACTACACACGCCTGGCTTCCCACTGGGTCGTGTTTTGGGCGCACCCGCATCATTTTCACTGAGCGAGCTGTTGCTACTCTCATCGAAAATAGAGGGCCTAGTTGGGGGGCGTGTAGGCTTGGCAGGTTCCTTCTTTTGTTGCCCTGGTATTATAAGGCCAAATCTATGGAATTAACTTCACGTTAAACAAAAATAAACAACAACAATTATAAATACTCACTGTTTTGACATTATGTTCGAGTTGTAGTGTTGGTAAGAACGTAAACCTCAACTAGTGATGGGTTATTTTTGCGCAGCACCTAACATTTCCAAAGTAACTCTGCGTTCAATGCGACCCTGTGTGTGTGCTCATCACTGACAGCTGCAGCTGTCAAACGCGGCAAGACGGACTTCCTCTTTTCCGATACGTTCGCGGTCGTGTAAATTTGTGTTGAAAAACCACAAAACTAAATCTTAGGTAATCCGCGTTAAATTTGACAATAAAACTTGAAATAAACACGGCATGTATTGCAAAAAGAACGCTTGTTACATTTGCGCTATGAATTTTGTGCGTGTGCCTTGGAAATTATGTGCAAAACCACTTATTTTTTTTATTGTGTATGAAACAAAGTTTAATGTTTTGGCGGTGTCGGTACAACAGCAAAAAGTTGGCCAATATACAATTTCAAAACATTGCCAGTGTCTGTGAGCATATAAAAACAAAGCAATGCAAATGGCTGCACAAAATTTTTTCTATTTTTTTTACTGTTTCTGTGAGCCAACGTTCAAAAGACTGCTACTGTTCCACCATGTCCGACAGCATCAGTTGTGTTGTTTTTGTTGGTAACTGTTACTGCGATTTGTACCAGTGCCGCCTTAATGGCAGAATGGGTGGTCAATACCTATTATCAATAGCATCAAGGAGTACAAATGATTTGGCAAATTGGCAACCATTGCATTGTTGTTGTTTACACAGCCGGGCACACTTTTTTTGTGCAACATTGTATGACCGACCACTCGGTTTACTGCTTGCAAGAAGTGGTAGGGAATTGTTAGCACAAGTATATTTTCAAGGCGCCGCATTCGCACGTGTTCTTTTCAATTATGTTGTATTATGTTTTTTGTTTGGTGAGAAAAAATTATACTTATATGTCTTTAATTGCAGCCATGGTGCGTATGAACGTATTGGCCGATGCCCTGAAGTGCATAAACAATGCCGAGAAGCGCGGAAAGCGTCAGGTGCTGCTGCGGCCCTGCTCCAAAGTCATCATCAAGTTCCTTACTGTGATGATGAAGCACGGATACATTGGTGAATTCGAAATTGTTGACGATCATCGCTCTGGCAAGATCGTAGTCAACCTGACCGGACGTCTAAACAAATGCGGCGTCATCTCGCCACGCTTCGATGTACCCATCAACGACATCGAGAAGTGGACCAACAATCTGCTGCCATCGCGTCAGTTTGGCTATGTTGTGTTGACCACCTCCGGCGGCATTATGGATCACGAAGAGGCCAGGAGAAAACATCTGGGAGGCAAAATCTTAGGTTTCTTCTTCTAGTTTGTTTTATCTAGAGCAAGAAGTCATAAAAGCTACTTTGTGTGTGTGGGGAGTTAAAATATGTACAAATTGTTTTATAACCCCTTCGCGATAAGTTAAAACACGTTTTATGTTTTACATAAACAAGCAACAACCAACAACGCAGATTCAAAAACAACATGAATGAATCCTAACAAGAAAACGCGAAATAAAATGATTAATACATAATTTTTAAATACGAGCGATTTTTCTATACACTACTTTGAAATTTAGAAGTGCCGAAACTAACTGCGTCAAATTTTCCATTCAACAATGCATATCGAGGATTTGTGCTCACAACACGTGGAGTAACTGAAAAATAAAACCAAACCCCATAATGTTGTATGAGTTTAGAACATGGAAAAGGTTTTCAGGAATTAATGTAAGCTACAATTTTGCTTGTATGAGAAGGCAATTTGGCCGAGGCTATTATTAAAGTGTATCCCAATATCACTTGAGTTAATCATCAGGTAATATCGTAAAGGCAAAAGCATTAGTGCAGCAATATCATTTTATCAAGTTTTTTCTCAATGGCGCTTAAATTATTCATTGATTGGTCAAAGCGTACGCCGCTTCATACAATCATTATTTACAAAGCGAATTTACAACAAGTTGGCAGTTCGCTTTATAATGAATTGAAAATATAAAATGTTGCATACTTTTAGGGCTACCAGATAATCGATAATGAACTAAGCGAGCTCACATTTAATAAAAACTCGTTTCTTTTTCAACTGCCACTTTGGTCCCACAACGAGTGGGCACACGTAAAGGACTTGGATTTGGACTGTAATTTGGAATAGTTGATCTGTGAATGAGTGCTGAATAGCCTGGCAATAGCAACTAACTTACAATATTAGTGTTGCGTATCGCTGAGAAATGTTGTCTAGATTAATTATTGATTGTGGGGCCCATAGATCATTTAATATTTTGTTATCAATTGAGAAACAAATGGTAGCAGCCACGTCCATTCAACTTTTCTTATCTTTCGTGTCGGAATCCTAAGCATACATAAGTAATTGTTTGTGCTTATGAAATTGGCCATATTGATTTGAAATTTCATGCCAGATTGGGCGATATGATAGGTATTAACATTTGCACTAAAAGTCCCACATTCCCTAAAACATGTAAGCTCTTCCACATGGCGTTCTAAAAGCGTCTATCGTGACAGCGCCTCCACCCTTATCAGTTCCTGTCGATTCATATATGTAAGTGAGTAAACTTGTATGTATGTACGTATAGTTATTGTTTCAAAGCAGCTCATATATTATTTTGCGGCAAAGCAATAATTATTTTCTGTACATAATGAAGTTTGTATGTAAATTTAGTATTAAAGGGTAAATAATTTATAAATTCAAGTACATACATATGTATGTATGTACATATATATTCATACATACTTGGCATTGCAATTTTGTTAATCAGTTTTGATTTGTTTCTCCTAATAAAACAAAATTTTTTTTTATTATTTTTTTAATATGTTATTATAGTATGCATTTTTATGAAGCTCGTGGAAAATTGTGTATGATTAAAATTGGAAATTCGCTTAAAACAAATCAATCAACAATTACTTGTCTGCCATAAATAACTTGTTAAATCCCACATACGCCCTTTGGAATGCATGACCTTATACTTTGCGTGCTTGCTTTAACGCTACAAACGCCCTCAATTCGCTAAATGGGCGTAATTTGTCTTAGCCGCACTAATGACAGCGAAAATTATAACGATGATTATAACGTAGTTACTTCTTATTTTTGGCATAGGAAAACAACAAGGCAATTGAGGTTTATTGTCATTTCATATGATGTGGGTGCCTTTCAAAATGCTGATGTTGCTCTTCTTTATACAGCGACTTTCGCAACTTTAACAAAAAAGTTGAAATTATTGTAGAAAAAACCTGAAAGACAATACTAACAATGATTCAGCAGCGAGCGCACCCATTAACATATATGTATAAATATGTAAGTGTTTTGTGAATTATTTCGCTAATTGGGCGCATTTATTAAATGTTTATCAATAATTCATACTGCAAGCTGCAAATATCTATTTGTATACATACATATATAATTTATAAGTACATGTAAGTATTTGTTTAATTATTAACTAGGATTGAATAAGCAAACACACACAGGCACAAGCAACAACTTTTTTTAGCACCGTTATTCATAAGCTCAGCTTTAACATATACATTCATATGTACATACATATATAAGTTACATAGCATATACATTTTGTAAGTATTTGTTCCTTAAATACAAAGCATTAGAGAAAGGGTTTCAGTTTCTGATAGGTTCGACAGAGACAGCAGCTGGCTCAAAGCTTTCTGAAAACGAGTGCTCTGTCTGTGTGTGTGAGCGTTAGTGAAAATAAAACTAGTTTGATCAAAGAGACGGGGACTTAGACCTTGTCTTAAATGGCACAGCGCGTGATGCGCTAGAATCACAGCAAAAACATCATAACGAACAAAAAAAGCTTTGATGTTGCCTCAAAGCGAAAGCCGCTGCATTAGTCACACGAAAATAATGAACTTACTTAGCTTAAATGTAACTAATTATTTTTATTGTTTTATCGTAAGTACTTACTTTTTTTATGGCATAATTGAACCATGCATACAAACATACATACGTATGTATTTAAAAATCAATGCGATACAATTGTTGAGGCATCACTGTATCAGCAGTCAAGCGCAAAAACGAAATGGAAAACGGGACCGGGAACCGCTCTTTAGAGCAGTGGGCCACGGAACTAGTGGGGTGTACGGAAGGTCGATGTCGCGTACGTAGTACGGCGGTTGTAGTATTTATGATGCGATTTTATCTCTAGATTTCACAATCGTTATCACAAACAGACCAGTTAATTCATTAGTTGTTAGTTGAACCAGAGACAGATGGTTGATAAGAAATAGTCGAATGACTTGGCCGAGTGTGTGTGTGTGTGTGTCAGAGTCTGGGAGTTGGCTGGCAACAGCAGATACGAGTCACGCAGCTAAAAATGCAGAGACAAAAAGGCCCACGTGTTTTTAATTACTATTCAATACGGCGCTTTATTGTTGCAAGAAACAGAACTTGTTGATAAACATTTTGCATAAAATACATATTTTTGTTTTAGTTAGTGTGATATAATGGAGAAGGGGTGGTGGAGAGAGGAGGGTACTTGGTACATAAATGGCTCTAGCCAGCTTAGCTTTTATGTTAATATTACTATTATTAAGGTGAGAGTGTTTGTTTGTGTATGTGAGCAGCCTCTGTTTTGTGGTGTGTTTCTTATGTACGACGCAATTCGATTTAATTTTATTCATTTCTATCTCTCCATCCTGTTAGAACTGCCGGCGTTGAGGTGTCGCACAGCACGAAACTTAGGCAAAGATGCAGATGTTGAGTATGAGCCGGTTGTGCGATGTAAGATTTAAGATGTGGCGGCAAAGTACTCCTTGGATTTGGCGGGATCAGCCACCATAGCCTTCTGGCCGGGCTGCCAGTTGACTGGGCACACCTCACCATACTTGTCGGTATACTGGAAGGCCTGCACCAGACGCAGTGTTTCTTCAACGCTGCGGCCCACGGGTAAATCATTGATTGTTATCTGGCGTAAGATTTGCCGTTCATCAATAATAAAAAGACCGCGGAATGGAATGCCGGTGGCCTCATCGAGCACGCCATAGTTGCGTGACACCTGCATTGACTTGTCGGCCAGTAGGGGAATGTGCATTTGGCCAAGACCGCCCTGCTTGCGTGGAGTGTTAATCCAGGCCAGATGGGCAAACTGGCTGTCAGTGGAGCAGCCAATCAACTCGCAGTTGATGTCGCGGAACTCTTGTGCACGTTCAGAGAAGGCAATTATCTCAGTGGGGCACACAAATGTAAAGTCCAATGGATAGAAAAAGAGCACCACGTATTTGCCCTTGTAATCGCTCAGCTTAATGTCCTTAAATAATCCGTTGACCACGGCGGTCCCGGAGAAGTCGGGTGCTTGTTTTTGCAGAAGGGCCATCTAAGAAACGCAAAAGAAAAGAAAAAAGAGTAGAAGAATAACAGTTATGCAGATACAAGTATGGCGAAACTAATCAAACATGGCGGTCCCAAAAATTACAATTGAAGAAGATGAAATCAAAATGAAATATGCAAAAATGACTTGCAGACTTTCTGATCACATTTGTATTTGTATATTTCGTGATATGTGGCAAACAGCACGATTTACATACCATTATTAAAGTATATTAATCGTCTGTAATTACAAGAGTGTGCCTGATGCAAAATTTATTTTAATTCAACAAAATATACAAGGAATGCGCATACAATTCAACAGCAGCCATGCCGAATTTTCTGCCGGCTAAATTGCAAAAAAAAACCAAATATCGGAAACGATACACATACATATATTTATGTACACATTTTTGTGTGTACATGTGTATGTGTTAGCGTTTATTTCGTGCCAATAAAGATGTGTACATAGCGTGTGTATGTACAACTGTATGTATAACATATATATTATACAGGCATTGTGCTCAAAACTTGTGAAGTAATCTTCTTTACAACAACAACAGCAATCAACATCACTTAAGGCTTACGCTCAGCTGTAACTTCTCTTTAATTTTGTCAACTATTTGCGAAATGTACATAATTAAGTTATTTTTCTGTTACTTATCGACTGGTCCAAAACTCACTTTAATTCTTCAATACACTTAAGGTAGCTGCGAAAGTATTGTTAATTATACGCGACGGCGCAAACTTTTTATATTTATTGCGAACAAAAAGACCGGGACGTCTACTCGGCTCAACAAATTAATGTGAATTGTTGGTTTGTTTGAAAAAGCACGCGAATGAAACCGATAGCCGCGTCAGTGCCGTTTGTTTAATCGAAAGCGTATAAGAGAAGCAAGAGAGAGAGAGAGGGAGCGAGAGGGAATTTATGTGAGCTTAACAGAATGAAACAATACCAAATATACGGAGAGCCCGGAAACACGGCTGCCACTTGCAATAATAGTTTTCTACTAGAAAACACAACCAATTTAAATACAATTTAAAAAAGTAACAATTTTATATATATGATAGCGACTTTTTTAAATGCATCTTACTTTTTGTTTTAATTGCTATACTTTTACATAACATACGAAAAAGAATAAAAACTAGCATGTTCATATGGCAGCACCGCAAATTTTGGCGCCTCACTACTAAAATGCCACATACATAGTATATGTTGAACTTGTTTGTATGGGTGATGTTGTGAAATTCGAAACTCAGCAATTAATCATACATAGCTAGAACAAGTTCACATCTGAATACAATCATACATATGTATGTACATATGTTAGTGATAGAAGACTCTGTGCTCTAAGATGAAATACGAAATTTGTCTTCGTGTTTACTAAATAAAAATTCAAATTATATAAGTAGTAGTTAGTTAATGGTATTTTTAATACATCTAGAAAATACGAATTTTGTTTCATAACACAACTCTAACAGGTCCAACACATGAAATTTGCAAAACATTAAACTTTCGAAAGCAGTCGCTTTGTTTCCATCTTATAAGGTAAACTTGAAATCTCAGCAGCTTGAATAGTTTTTAGATTTTAAATGATCCTGGTCTCCATTCTGTCCGAAAACGTTTAATGAATACATACAATACATGATTAAAATTTTGTCAACTTTTAGTGGTGTGATAACGTTAGTTTGGAGACTGGGAGTTATCATAAGATAGTTTCGGAGTTGCATTGAGAGGCGCAGTTATTTATTTAGCTCTAATCACAGGATCCATCCAGCCAGCCATCACGCCACCTTTCATTCACTTTGCTACAATCGAACACCGGCTTGCCGAGCTTGTCATTGACTCGATTATGAAATTTACACAGCCAAAGCGCTAAATCTTTTTGTGAATTCACGTTCACTGGATTTACCACGATGCTGCAAAAAAAGAAGCAATTTATTACGCTTAAGAGTTGCCATTTAACTTGACATTGTTGGCACTCTTACTCTTTACGAAAGTCCTTGGCACAATACTCGCATGGATATAAACGTGAAAGTACGTCAAAAAAAGTTCGCATGTCGCGTTTCTCAGTGTCCGTGGGATTGTCTGCATAATAAGCTGCCATAGTATGGAGCAGGCCCCATGTGGAAACGCCCAGAAGGCTTTTGTCCAGTGGACAGTCTTCTCTAATCTCTGCGGCCTTTGGAGTTAGCTTCTCGTTGGCGGCTGCATGTGATTCCTGTATTAAACGCAAGAATATTAAAACCTTGCATTGTGGTTGGTTGATTATCTCTTTTACCTTTGCAGCCTGCGCGCTAGCGATAAGACGCTGTTGTTTGGACCATGACTTGAAATCGTTGCAGGTGCGACAGTTGCTGTCCGGTTTACTATTTCTGTGCGCGTTGAACTGTGTGCTATCAACCGGAGGCTCTTGTTCAGGTTGCTTTTGCTGAAATGTCGATTTGGACATCCTAAAGTCGGGATCTCGCAACGTCCGCAGAACAGCTTTTTGAAGACGGCATATAATAAATCGGGCGCCCTGTCGCTTTAGAGCTACCTTACTGTAACAGCTGTGACGTCGAAAGAAGTATATCCACATGGAAAGTCAGCTGCTTTCCTATAACGCAAAAATTTACAGCACTGTTACGAATTTGTTTAGGTAAACGCGAATTTATGGCACTGTTGATGTACATCCCAGAAAAAACCTCTGTTAGCTGCAAAAAATCTGGCAACGCAATATCTGCCGCAAAACTTTATGTGGTGAAATTGATTTGAAAATATACGATAAAAATTTATAATACTTTTCCATTTCAGTTCATGTATTTTAATGTCTAAGTGTCAAACAACATTTAAAGAAAAGCCTTTAAGGTATACAGATATAAAATACGACTGTGTCTTCATACAAAGTTCACTGAAAGCTACAATTGACTTATTGTCTTAATTATAAACGCAATAAAAAATAAAAAACAGCAATATAAATTGTCAAGGCACATTTATTAATACAATATAATGTATAAATTCATTTAGTAACAACTACGGCATGGTACCAATGGTAAATACAAGTTAACAATCGGGCGGGTTAGCTTTGTTGCCGACCAATAAGGGCCAACAGCTTTTCAACGGGTTAGACACACACATACATATATCAATATAAATAGTTAGGACGTCGGGGGTCGTTCGTTGAAGTTGAATTCCATTTACGATCAAGGCATGCATAAATTATTAATTTGTAACAAAGTAATTAGTCGCTGAATCTTAATGATGTTTGGCTCAAGCGTAGTCTCGAAACATGGTGAACAGGCTATAAAGAACACGCAGCGTTGACTTCAGATCCATGTTTACAATGTCCTCAGGGCGTGCCTTTGGTTTGGGCAGTCCCACATCTTGCATCAGGTCGAAAGCAAAGGCCACATTGTTGACCATCTGATCAATATCCTGTGGCGTTAAGTGGAACTCGTGCAGCGGCACAAAAAAGCCGCCCAGCAGTCCCATTAGCAGGCACAGATAGACGCCATCCCGAAAGTCTGTGTTCAGGTCGTTGATCTCAAAGTTTAACTTGGCCAAATGCTTGTTGACAAACGTTATCAGCGACTTCTTCACCACAGCCAGCTTGTCGGGTGCACAATCAATCAGCGTATCGAACGCATCCTTTTCGCAACGCATGCCCAGGTCATCGTACTCAGAGGTGATTTGCTCCTGGAATTTTCTATATAACAAAACCGGACAATTATAACATTTAAGTCAATAGCAAAACATTTTATGCCACGCTCAACTTACTGTGCATTCATAAATCCAGCGCTCATCTCGGCAATGACCACTGTCACAAAAACATTCTCTGGCAGACGCACGGGTGCACGGAAATGACGCACCAAAGCAACCAGTAAATGCAATATAGCTACAATATTTTTTGAGTGAACGCTAGCCACTGACCATTTGGGTATCTTTTGATGGAAACCAAGTGTCTGTGCCGGATAGTCAAAATAATAAATATGGTAAATGGTAAGCAGATTGGTTAAAAACTAAATTAAGCCGCTAGAAGTAATTTGTGAAAACTAACGTGATTGACAGCTTTTAGAACAATGTTAAGTTTCTCCTGCTGACCCTGCTCGGATTGTGTGACCTCTGGCACATCAAGCTTTTTGCCCGTCAGCTTCTCCCAGAGCTTGTGTAGTACCTGACCGTCGTACATATCCTCTTCCAGCTTCTGCACAATGATACGCTGCTCGGCGAGCTCATCGTTGATCCAATCGATGAGAATCTGTTGCAGTTTAAGTACCTCAGGATCACTTATTGATTGGGGGTCGATAACCGCGCGTTGTTCATGCTCGCCTATTAAGGATGATAGAGGGTTAGAAACTGTTCAATGCAGCATTGCAAATCCTTTTAAGTACTTACGAAGCGCATAATCCTCGGGCGGTATGTCGAATTGACTGGGTGAACCTGGAGAGTCGATTGCATATTTGCCTTCCTCTTGGACTTTCTTAACTGTGCATCCAAATAACAACATTAAAAATGAAGTGGGAATAAGTAAGAAATAGTAAATAAAAATTTTAACAATGCATGGTGATGACAGAATGCGATCAATAGTAGCCCCAACCCCCTATGCACTGGTACACTAACACACTAATGCACAGACATGAACACCTACAGCCCAAACTGATCAGCTTGTTTGTTTGTATGCGTCACGAAATTCAATGACGCAATGTTTTTATTATAGCTAGCGTACAATGCACATCTGTTTAAAGTTTGGATGGCCAAGCGCTTGAAAATTGGATGTGTGTGAGCGACTTTGGTGCATGGCTTACTGGGGCGGGGTAACCGTGCATTTGAAATGCCATTCATGTTAAGTGTGCTCCATATTAAGCCATATTCGGAAGATTTCACTGTTGTATCCCATTTTGGGAACTCACCTTCTCGAGTGCCGCGTTTGCGTCCGAGTGTACTGAATTTGTCCCAAAAGCTATCCTCCTTTTCGCCCTTCTTGATCATTGTGGGCGTATGTGGTGACTTGGGGCGATTAAACGTCGACATCTTGGTCACTGGCAAACAAAAACGAATAAAACAAAACGAACGAAGTGATGGAGCAGTGAGACACTCGATTTAAGTATCGATATTAATTTCGAGTAGTGTCATCATCGATCACAAAGCAATCGATGGGCAGCAATTAATTAACATAAATGTAAAACATCGCGATGTCAAAATATCGATGTGTAACAGAAATATGTTACAATAAAATATAATAATAACTAATCATAGGTATTTCTCATGGATACATATTGTTTACAATTCAGTTTTTAAATTGAGTTGGGCAGCTGGCAGGCACGCACTGCAACCAATTGCAGCAGCACAAATATGGGAGAAAAGACTTCGCTATACTCGAGACCCGTTTTGCCCGATAGTTTGAGGCACAGCAGATATTTAAAGATGGCGATAAGCACTAGGAAATATGTGCTCCACATAAACCGATGTAGTGCCTTGCGCTTGTTATCCGAGTCCAGGTACATGCGTATGCCAACAATGACACAGAAGTAAGCATTGCAAATATCAATGAAGAATAGCGGGCTGAATATGCTGAACCAGTCACACATTATTTCGGGTAATATATTGTTGAAAGTTCCAGCGATCTTAAAAGCGAGGGTTATTGTGAACACTAACAGGCCGCAAAGGTTAACCAAAATCTCAAACTCCGTTAGGCCGAGCCAACGCACCAGTTCTGATAATTTGAACATGATTTGGTGGTTACTTTTGTTTCGGATTTTTTGGCTTCTGCTGCTGACGTTGCTTGTGGTGGTGCTGCTGCGGGGACTTGCGGTTTGTTTGCTGCTGGTTAATTTCCGCGTAATCGGGCTGCGCGGGCAGCTTAGGGACGACAATATCGAAAAGGCTTTTATTGAAGATTTTGATGTGCAAGGCGGAATTGTTGCGCTTGCGAAATGTTATATCGTCCTCATCACACAGTGGGTGCAGCTCATCCACCAGCTGTATGGTGGACGTATTTATCGCGTAGCTGAGTGCCCCGTCCGAGTTTTGAATAAGACGCAGTGCTAAGTTAAGAGCACGTGTAATGGACAAGCCCATGCAGTGTAAAAATATTTCCTTAGCGCCCGAGTTTAGTAGGTCCTCGCATCGTTTCTGTTGTGCCTATGCCACCAAGAATATTAAGCGTTTAATAATAGATAACCAAACAACAGCTCACTGCTTACCTTAAAGTCTGATTTGCTTGTAATGTAAATATTACGCCTGTTGTTAGCAGCACGAGGCGGAACCTTGCGTACAACTCGATGGGTTTGGCTATTGCGCTGCTCTTGATTTCTATTGGTCTTTGGCTTTGCCCCTCGCTCAGTGAGATTGCAGTCCATCGTCAAAACAAACAACAGGGGTATATTCAATCACCCATAACTTGACGGCGGTCAATTAAGTTTACCAAATACACTTGCTGAATAAAGAAATGTTAACGCTAGCATCCGATAACGATATCGACATAACATAGCACTTTGATAACAAACTGATAATAACACTGGACGACATCTGGCAACTTTGCCCTAGCTGTCAGTTTTTGCATTTCATCGATATTTTCGATTCGTTTTGTTCATCATACACACATTATAGTTGCCTGATTCGTGGTCGTAACAGCGAAAATCGCCTAGCAGTTGAAAAGTTTTCCTCGTACTCTCCGTAACAACAAAGGTATGTTTTTACAAAAGCGCACAACAAACAGAATCATCAAAACGCAACTAACACAAACTGTAAGCCAGTGGCGCAAATATTGCATTTATGCAACTTCACACTACACGAGTATTTGTCATAAGTTCGCACACACATATACATACACAGTCACACATACACATTTCGAACGCCGCTGGCTGTAAAGGCTTCAGCAGAAGGCTAAGAAAAATAATTACATAACTTACTTAATTAAATTTGACTGCAATTGTTTGAGGTAATGTTATATTCTGGCATAAGTTAGATATGTATTAAGCAAACATTCTAAGTTTTAGCATAAGTTACATAAGTTGCGAACGTGCGCTTAAACGCAATTTATTGAAAAGCCTATTGGCTCGATGTTACCCCCCATCGTTAAGTATCTGTATCTGTATCTGTATTCTAACCACAAAGAAAAACAAAAGTAAAAGAAAAACAAAAGCAAAAGAAAAAGAAAAAGAAAATGAGAAAAAGTAATTATAATAAACAAACTCCTTGCACAGCGTTTTGGTCCAAGTAACGTTTTGTATTCATGCGTTCAAGTTCATTTTTCCATGCAGGACAAACAATATCCGCTCCCAACCGATTTCAGTTAAGCAATGTTACAAAAGCAGCAAAGCAAGCACAAAAACACTTAATACCGCACGCGAAGCACCGCACCACCCCCGCGCTACTCAACGCCCGAGCCCAGCTGCAGGCTGGCAGGCTGAGAAAAAGGGTGGAAGCCCCTGACGGACAACAAACACGTACAAAAACATCAATCAATAACATCGGCAGCTTCAACTAACGGTGAAAATAACAGCGGCATCAGCAGCAGTTGCAGCAACAGCAACCGCAGGATTTCAGCAAACAAGTAAATTTTACAATTCCTTATTACAAACCAAAAATCCAAACGAAATCAAGTCAATTGCAATTGTATAAGATAATGAATTGAAGTTTCAATGCTCTTATTGCCTGTCCTGCCTGCGTGACAAATAATAATAATGTATTTTCCGGCCGTGCCATACACTCTCGAGCACTAATGCTATTTGTGTGTTTTATGGTAGTATGCTTTCAGTTGTTCCAACTACCCCTTATACGCACACATTGTCATGTGTGCATTTGTGTATGTCCTATGAAAGTGTGCGCCAAGTTTGCTTAAAACTTGATGCGGTTAAGTATGGCAACTCTGAAAAGTAAATGTTCGCCTTTAATAGCAGATACAACTCATGGTAAAACCAAGAGCTTGCAGAATAAATAAATACTGTTATAAGGCATAGACATTAGTAAAAATATTTAAAATTATTATGTAGCCTGCAAGCAGGCAGGCAGGCAGGCAGGCAGGCAGGCCGCCATTAAGGCATCTGACAGTTTGCAAAATCAAAAGAGAAGTATTTGTACGTTCGTACATAGATATGTATGTATGTATGACTTAAAAGACTGACGACAAAGCAGAAGGCGTTGCCAACTCGAACCCAATCGAGTCGAAACAACCAAAAAATGTTGCATATTTTGTGTATAGGTATACCGCATACAAACCGTCTCAAGTGCAATTGATTGATTTAACGCGGCACAGTTTGAATTGCAGATCAACAACCGTCGCAAGTGAGACTGACTGGCCGAAACGACATGTCTGCCGCACGTTTGCCATACTATCAGCAGCTGCCAGAGGATGAGCAGCGCCTTCGCAGCACAAGCCGTGGACGCGGCGGTCAGCGTGCCAATGGTGCCCATCATGAACGAACCACTCGACGTGATCGTAGCCGTTCAGTTGAACGACGGCGCTACAGTCGCAGCCGCAGCCGCTCAATGGAGCGTCAGCGTCGGCGCAATAGCCGCGATCGGGAGCGGCGCCATCATCCGCATCGTCACCACAGAGATTCACGTGAACGGTCTCGGGATCGGGACACGGACCGTGGGCGTGAGCGTGATAGGGACTACTCCAGACGCAGCAGCCATTATCAGCGTAACAGTCGTAGTCGGTCCACAACACCACCGTCGGCTTCGTCTTCGCGTCGTCAGCAGCCGCATGGCAGCAAACAAGGCAAGGTAGGAAGTAGTGGTGGTGACAACAACGATGATGTGCGCATGCCATTGCCAGCAAACGTAGCTAACAAGGATAAGGCGATGTCTGCTGTGGGCGCGTATTATAATCTAGACACGGATGAGCCCTTCGACAAGGAGCGCATACATCGTGAGATCGAGGAAAAGCTGCGCGAGACCCTAGCACGCGAGGGTAAAGTGTATCCGCCACCAAAGCAAGAGGCATCGCATCCAGTGTTTGCCAACGATGGTTCTTTTATGGAACTCTTTAAAAAAATGCAAGAGGAGCAGCAGCAGCTATCGCATATGGATCAACATCAGGATGCAGCAACAGCTGCTGCTGTAGCAGCCGCAGCTGCCGCCACAGAGCAGCAGCTGTATTTTGATAATTCAGCAGCAGTTAGTGCATTTGGTTTATTGCCAGCCATAGCCGCAGGCGCGGCAAGTAGCCCAGCTGCTCCATACATTGCAGCCGCAGCGGCTGGCAAATCAGCACCACCGCCACCTATGGTGGGACGTCGCCGTGGTGGAAAGATTCTGAAAACGGGCGTTGTAGCCAAGCTTAAGGCGCCCAATGAGCGGGATGTCGATCCCAAGGATTTCTGGTCACTGTATCTGGCCGAAGTTAACAAGTACAAGAGTAATGCTTGCGATACGGATAACGGAAAACGCCCCCTTGTCAAATAGAAGAAACATCAAGAGCTCACACACGGACACTCACACCAATTCACATGCACATGCACTAATACACACATATATGTATTCTCGAATACATGCATACTAAACAAAACCTTTGAACTTGAACGCAGGCAGTTAACAAAATCAATCAGTGTTTGATCTAATACATTATTTATATATATATATGTATATTTATAAATGTATATTTATAAATATATATATATATATATATATTAACTTTCAAGCATTAATGAGTTAGCTCAGCAATTGTGTTCCTTAATCAAGCAAAAATTTTTTACTTTTTTATTCTTAAAAATTTGATACGAAAAATAACAAAAATGGATAAAAAAAATGTGACTAGATAAATAGCAGAGCTAGTAGGTCTCAGTTAATTTAGAATAAGCATTCATATACCGATATATATTTACTATACAATTTTAAATATGTAGCCAGCATATACATATGTACGTACATACAGATATATATATATTTTGTAATTGTGGGATCACAAATAGGGACAATGAAGAGGATCGGAAATAATTCTTAATAAAACAGTGCCCCACTTATGAATAATTATAATAATATGTATGTGAAATTAACAATAGCGTAGAACTTAAGCTTGAAGTTTTTGTACAATTTATTTAAGTCTACAAGTAGAATACGATTTAACAATTACTACATGTAAATAGTATGTATTCACCAACCACATACATATATTATGTATACCAGAAATCTTAAGCCGGATTATCGTTCATACAAACATAAACTAACGTTTTATGATTCATCATTGTATATCTCTGTCTCTTCTTTCTCTCGTTTTTGCACAACATACGAAAAATGAATTTAAAATTGACTTTGAAAACAATTTAACATTACCTTTATGTTTATGAATTATTTCTTAACTTTTTTGTTTTGTTTTGTTTTATGTTTAAAACAACAACAATAATATTCCAATTATGTTATTATTATTATAATTACTTATATCCATTACACACATGCATACATACATACAAAAACTACTCTACCCGTATTGCTATCCCAATATCTGTGTTTAATTTGCGCCCTGGTTTATGTTTCTATCTCGTTTTGTTTTGCGTTTTTATTCTGTTTCATTAATTTTTACTTTAACTAAAAGTCAATATATATGCAATTTTTCATGTCCAAAAACAAAAACAGCGATAAGTCGTCAGCCGACAACATGTCCGCCTACAAGATGGAGACCGCTCCCTTCGATCCACGTTTCCCTAACCAGAACGTGACGCGATACTGCTATCAATCGTATATTGATTTCCATCGTTGCCAAAAGAAGCGCGGCGACAACTTTGCGCCATGCAACTACTTCAAGAAGGTCTACAAAACGATGTGCCCCAATGCCTGGGTTGAGAAGTGGGACGATCAGCGCGAGAGCGGCACATTCCCGGGCCGCATCTAAGCACGCCTGCACACCCCCTCGTCTAGCATTCAATACAACAAAGAAACAACAGCAATAACAACACCAGCAAAATTATGCACTACAAATAGTTAATACCGTTTAGGGGAGGCTACACAACAATTGCAACATTATGAAACGAAAAACAAGAGCAACAAATATAAACAATGTTACTATTTGAAAATTAATACCTTATCGTTCGTTTTGTTTCTTATTCACATCTGATAGTACTTACTTACCCCAACTTATTGGATTTATAAGCAACAAAACAAGAAACAGATCATCCATCTGTTTAGAAAATGTTTATTAAATGGGAAACATTGACAAATTGCATATTAGCATTGGCTTTAAACCGTTTTGGAGTTAGTTTATCAATGTTATTATCATGTCCTCCAATGTGCCTGCCTCGTCGGGCGATTGCTGCCCGGTCTGCTCCAAGCGCACTTTACCCTCGCAGCACTGAAAGACGTTTAGAAATTGTTTTTTTTTTTTATATTAGTGTTTTGATGTAACTGATCACGAAAGATAAACAGAAACAAACAAAGATACGTGATAAAGGAAATTTTAGAAAAAAATCACTGCCGTAGCCAAGACTCACCAAGGTTGTGGCAGCCAATAGATATAGTCCTGGCATTGCAACATGCTGTTGATTGTTGCCCAACAAATTGGCCATGCTTGTGGCGCCGTTTGGTGACTGACGACACTTCTCCAAAATATCAGCCTCAATTACTTTCTGGAACGCTTGGGAATCCAGCTGTTCATATAGTGCAAATTTGCTGGCGTCCATATCTTGCGAAACTTCTTTGGGCTGTGACAGTTAAAACTCAACTGAATTGTCGGATGATTGGATGATTGTTTTTGCTCGTGTTTAGTTTTCTTCTTCTGCTGATTCCATCAAAAAATGCAATGCTTATTTATTTGGCTCGCATTCATATTTATTTTATTTAGGTTCGTTTTGTTTATAATCGGGATTTGTTATTGTGCGCTTAGCCTCTGCGGAATACATAGATATATAGATATACAATTATATTTATATTGCAAAGTGTTCAATTTGTTTAGTGTTATTATTATTGTTATTGCTACCTTAGTATGCACACCATAATAAATGGTGTTATATTTTGTAAACTAGATCATTTATTGATATTAACTATCAATACACAACTATTTAGCAACTTTTGTTAGACAATAGTTCTTTTTCCCCTTTTAAGTGCTGTGCGTTAAATGCAAGTGAATCAGATTAGACATTGCATGGAATAAACAACTTAAGATTAGTTGGCTCTAATAACGACAAACAAGTTTAAAAAAAATTGCTAACCGGAAACATTTACTATAGGTTTTGAGATACAATTTCGAAAATCAACAATTGCGGACGGCAGCAATTTTTGTAGGTTCAAAAATATTCAGCTTGTAATTATATAAATAACATGGTTTATAAACTTAATCATTCATTAGTGTGTGATATTGTCAATGTCTAATCTGAACTAATTAGGCTGTACTTAATGGATTATGTATTCAGATTTGCTTTAACTTGCATGATTCGATCGAATCTATTTGAGTTTGTACTGCAGTTTGCATGGATCTTACTTAGACTTAATCTTAGCTTAAACTTATGATAGTGTTACTAAAATGTGTTTGCATTCTGTTGACGAGCTTTTACTTGGAATATAACTTTTTGGGGACAATTAATCAATCCTTATAAATATTTTTTGTTTTTGTTATGTTTTTCTGTGTATATGGGTTTGTGTTGTCTATAACTTTTGACTGCAATGTACAGATTTGGCATAAATTTTAAAATTCGGTTCCCTTATAGACTGGACATAATTTATTGTACTTAATCGGTATGCTTATGTTTATAATATATACGTATGTTTAATTATGAGTCAATGTATTTATGTATTACTTGATCAAAATCGAAGGAAACATCAGTTGTAATTAGTATATGCTATGTACTTATGTTTAGAAATAGAACAAACATTGCTCTGGAGCAATGCTACGCTTAAATAATGATAAACGTACATATGTAAGTGGATATATTGTTTATATATATAAGTTCATGTTGAACTCGTAGAATCATAACACAGATACAAAATCAGTAGTAAAAACGACCCTGCGACCTTTGCGCTCAATATTGTTGATGTGTGAAGCGTAAGTATTAGTTTAAGATAGTTTTAGTTCCAGTTTATGGGTAGCACACAAGGAAATCGCAAAGCTTAGAAACGTCTTAATATTTATATATATATATATTGTATAGTATAAGAATTCGTATGTATATATATGTATGTGTTTCTATGTTATTTTAAGAGAAACAATGCATTATTCAAACTGGCCCATCATCACTCTCTCCCTCACTTTACGATCACGAATTATCTGTGTACTACTTACTTACTGACTAATTGGAGCGAAAGTCAACCTTACGGAACTCATTTGGTTTTTAGTGACTTACCTATAGAATTTTAGGGGTATGGACATACATAGGCATAATCTTAAATCTAGACTCGTATATGATTTTTGCTAGTAACATTTTAGTTTGGTTTCATTTTATCCTTTCTGTTTTAAGCGATACTTGAACATGAGTTTCTTATTTATATTCTTTTCTGATAACACAGTTATAATATACAGAGATAATTTATATCTCTATTAACTGTGTATTATCTCTAGTTATTTTGGTGCAAATTCACATGTTTCTTGTATAAACTAATACAATTTTTCAATACATTTTCAGTGATTTTTTGGATAATTGAGATTCAACTGTACCATTAAATTAATGTGACTTCTTGAAATGCATTTAAATGCGAGTTAAGGGCTTCAAAGTAATCACCCTCGGACCTAAACATTTTTCTTTTCTTTTTCTTATTTTTATACATTCTTTTAAGCCTAACTCTTGTGCGTCCATTATAATATTATTCTCTATCATTTGCATTGTGCGTTTTGGCTTTATTTTATCAAGCGTTTTTCTCAGTTGATCTTTTAAAGTCATGACATTTTTGAAATATCAGCATTATGTTTAAGATTTGTGCGCGAAACCAACCGAATATTCTAAATCTGCAATCTTTGCAATCTTATTCTGTATTCTGTATTCTTTAGTAATCAATTTAAAGCTTGTTCTTCATCAACTTTATTCATCTTTCAATCGTTCAAAGTTTATCTTTTCTGACCAAGTCAAATTGGCTTTAGTTGCAGCTATTTTTTACTGTGCTTGTTTGGCTGCTTTAAAATCCCATTAGCTACATGCTCTACTATATCCGTATCCGTGTTTCCTATTACTCTACTCGACTCGTTAAGTTGACCACGACCCAGTTTCTAAACATTCCCCCCCTTACGGATATAGTTACATATAGCTATTGCTTGTTTGTTATCCAATGTCGCGAACGATTTCGATCTTGTCGCACAGCTCCGGATCGTGGATGGTGGTGAAGTGGGTGCGATCACTGCGGAACGTGTTACGCTCATTGGAGCTAGTCTTAATCGAACGCTCGGATGGTGTCTCTGTGCCGCTCAACTGGATGCGCTTTTGCAGTGCCGATACAAAGTTCTGAAGCACCCAATAAGTTTGATAAGAAATCGTGACATCAATTATGAAAATAAATAATAATATGTCATGCCACTCACCTGCGATATAATGTCGCCACGTGCCGTGCGCACCTGATATAGATAGCGAAATTTGCGTTGGCGTGCCTCCTCGCGTGTCTCTCGGGTGCGCGACTGTGCCCGCCGCATCGGCACATGAGGGTTGCCAGGTGCCGGCTGCTGGCCATGCGCCAGATGGGGCCCATTTGGATGCTGCTGATGGTTGTGCCGCATGTAGATACGCTTGCGATGATCCACGCGCCAGGCTGTTATGAAGCACTGCACCATTATGCTTATCACAATGGTAACTGGCCAGGCGGTGATCAATAGTCCACCATAGCAGGGCGGTGGCGATGGATGCGGCTTCATATTGAGTATCCAGTTAATTGTCTCAAGGCTGTGCATAAAAAAATCAATCGAACCAATTATCATGGCTGTGCCAACAATGCTCGATGTCAATATGGTCACATATTTGACACAGCAAAGCGTCAGCACCGAGCAAATGACAGCGCCACCAACCACAGCAACATAAATTTCGCGATACTACAGAGTAAAAGAAGAAAGTCCAGAGAATTAAGAGATGCTGCATTGTATAACCCCACAACTTACCCCAAACTCATTGTCTGGCATTGTGGCCACACATACGGCCATCGCAGCGCCCGAGAGCAGAGCACCAGCAAAGGCGCTGATGAGCACAGAGGCAACTGGATATGTGGAGCCAAGTACGGCACCAAGCAGACCAGCAACAATGGCCAGTGCCGAGTCAGCTGGCTTGCCCAGCCACGTTATTTGAAAGTCCTGTAGAATGAATATAGCATTGGCGCCCACCATCAGACCGCTGAGGAAGCCGACAGCTCGCAGGCAACGATAGCCCAGCAGAGCGTAAACAATACCAAATACTGCCATAATGGCCCAAAGGAGGGCGGCCAACGTATCGGGTGTTGTTGGTGCACATGTTTGGCTGCTCTCCAATATGCCCTGTGTCACAAAAGGCAACGTTTACAAACAAAAATAGTTAATTAAATCATTCAACCAAAGCAAAGGCAAAACCAATTCTCTGACCCAATGATCGCAAGATATTAAAAACTTCTTTTTTTTATTAGTTTTTCACGTGGCTACGAAATATGCTGCAATAACAAACACATGTTCATAACTTCATATCCAATGACTTCCGCGTACTTCTTAATTCAATTAAAAACAAGTGAAAAAACGTTGCAGTCGGGCGCCATACTCTGGAGTAAGTATTTCAATTTTTGTAAAAAAATTTGTTCTCCTTCCGTTTTGGGGGCTGCAGGGCTGGGTTTCGCACCCTCACTCAGAGTTAATTGATTTCGCAGACCAAAGCCAGTTAAGGCAGGTGTTTTATTCTAAAGAGTTTTTTTATGGTTTTTAATCGAAGAGATCTTGCATTTGTTTTTAAAATAAAACAAATAAACAGTCGCATGTCTGTCGGAAAATTAAGAATCTAAGATTTCAATTCAGTTATTGGAATTGAAGTTACATCCGTTGTATATATGTATGTATGTATATGGACAAATATACAATTTATAAACAAATTCGCTCCATGGAATGGGAGTCATAATAATCAGTTTAATCATTAAATTCTACTCAAATTTGTTTACAACAAAAATGGCTTTCAGAAATAAGATACTCTGAAGCAATGGAAAATTTCCAACAAATTTTTTTTGTATACCTGTCAGTAAGAACAGCCCTACCCCCTTGCTCAATGTTCATATGGTTTGTATACATATGTTTAGTTTGTAATGCGATCAAGGACAACTTTTTTCTGCGTAGCTTGGGTGCATCTGCGCTCATTGCCACTGACACACTTGGCGCTGCTGGCTGGCTGGTCGCCACTCATTGATGACTCAGTTAGCATGGTTGTTGACACATAAAACACCCACTTAAGTTTGCATGCACACACACACACTCACACACACACACACATACACAAAGGGTGACAAAAAGAGAGCAAACACTTGCATAGAGCGCACTTGATATTTGCATACAGAGCAACATAACCTCAAAAGGAATTGTGATACGCACCTTAATTAAAAATGGCCAATCAAGATGAGAGACGCTTTTGGTGTCATCATGTTCCTGGCCATCATATGCCACATCATAGCTATCCAGCGAGTGCAATGCACTGCTTTCCGCTCCAGCTCCAATTCCAACTTTTCCGTCCGCTGCAGCTACAACGTCGCTAGCGTCAGTGCCATTTCCCGCTACACTCATTTTGGTGAATGCAAACGGTAAACTAATTCTTAGGATTATATTTTCTTTTCTTTTGTCTATTACATCCTGAGATCAGGGGCTAAAAACCGCGTATTGCCACATGTCCTGGCAGAGCAGCAGCGTTTTGTATGTCAAAGTTGCAGCTCAAAATAGGGCGGATTTTTTTTACGTTACAGCGGCAGCAGCTTGTCCAACAGCCAGTCCTTCAATGTCTGTGGAAACTAGGCTTGCTTAGCCTGGACGTTGATTTGGTTTGACTTTGGTAGCGCTTTTCTTTGTTTCAATTTTTTTTTATTTTTCCTTTTATATTTTAGTTTTTAATGCACCCGCCGTCGCGTTTATTGTGTACACTTAGTTGTAATGGAGTTGAACGTTACAATCGGGGCCAAGACAAATTTACTTGTGGTACAACAAGACAGCAAGTCGCTGGGACGCTCACATCGCGCCCGACAGGGACAGCCCCAACACAGAAGTGTGTTGCCCCTTGGATGCAAACAGTAAGAGCGGGACGGCCTTAGCTAGCATTATGCATTAACAACCCCTAAATAAAAGCCCAAAAGCTCAGGCGTCGCTCGCATTCTGTCAAAAGCTTTTTATAGGGCTTTTACAGGATAACGGTATTGTAAACCCAGGTGAATATATGTACATATGTGTGTAGTAAGTAGGTGTAAGAATCTGTATGGGTATGCAAACGAAAGATGTTGAATCGATTATGCCCAATAGGCGTAAGGTGAGAGAAAGTAGGGTTAACTGAACTTTTAAAATTGGTATAGCTTCTTTTTTAAATCAAAACATGCTAACTGTAGAATCCTTACCACCCATTCTTATGTCTTTGTACTATTTGGAATAAATTTGGATTATTAAAGATTGTTTTATCATTTACAGAATGCTGAAATATATTTTTCGTTTAAATAAACATTCAACAGAACTGTTTGAATCTAGTAGAAAGAGTTTTGTATATTTCGAGTTTACATACATACATAAATGAAAAAGGTGTTGAAAACTGTGTGATTGGAATCGTCCATTCCTCCACCCAAACAATAACACATAGCATAGGGTATATGCTAGTCGATTTGATTATAAATATGTGTGCTCTGTATATTATTTAATTTGTTGTTGCTTAACACATGCACATGTACAGGATATGCATTCGTACAAACATTTTTGAGTGTTGTTGTGTGGTTACTTTTCAACTGAACCGAAATAACTAGGATAATAAACCTCGAATCGCATTTGTTTTACACAAAGAATTTTTAAATTGGAATGTGTCTCAACGATGCCATCGATTGTATCGTGCATTTATTTCTTTTTATTGGGGCAGCATAAGTTTATTTTTAGGCCATAATGATAACGTATATATATGTATATACATATATATATATGTATATGCGTATATCCTGTGCCCATTTAATAATATACACAATATATGTATAAATATAATATATATTGGGGGAATATATGCGAATATATATATGTATGTAATCGTAATAGATAATAGTAATCATAATACACATTAACTTTGCGATGTATTTTGGATACTCGAAAAGTGTGTTTTTTTTAGCATTTAACAGATTTTTCGCGTAACATTCAAATAACTACAATAACATAAGTATGTTTGTATATAATTCAATTTAGATTTGTGTTTGTTGCTGTTAGAATATAATGTTGCTCTTCGAATTGTTTTCGCTATTGTTTTATTTGTGTTGAGTCAACTTAAAGCGAACGTATGATTATCTCGTAGGCAGCGAATATAATGTAGGCAACCTCCACGGAACGCGATTTAAGGCTAAGCGTGGCTTCCGGATTTCCCGGCTGCAATTTTAACTCGAGAAGCACCCAAATGTTGTTCGTAAGCTTGAGCGATTGATAGAGCATATCCTGACCCTCAACATTGCGCTTGGCAATTGTGAAAATATTGTTTGTGGTCATTTTGGCAGCGATGCCATCGGTGGTGCCAATGACACCGCTCAGGCTATACTGCAGCTCATTGGCGGCAGGTATCTCCTTCCATGTGTTGAGGAATACACGCTTATCCAGCTGTCCATCCTCGGCGAACAGCACATTTCCATGCACCAGGCAGGCAAAGTAGAAGATGTCAATGTTGTTCTTTACGGCCACCTGCAGATTGTTGAGGGGCTCCATGCGCTGTATTGGACCAGTTGTGCCCAGCGCCAGACTAACTTCAATTGTCTGATTTGGCGGCAGAGGCGGTGCCTGCAGCGGCGACGCGGGCACGAGACCAAAGCTATTTTTATTAAGCTGTATAGCAAAATTGGTCATTGGTTGCATGGCCTTGTTGGTGAGCGTCATGTCCATGTAGATTTCACCATTACGACGCGAGAATGTGCCCAATATTTCCAATCCTTTGCCTTTCTCCGCAGGCAACCAAATTACTTTGGGTATTTGGACGCCCACAGAGAGCGAGGTGCCAGAAAGGCCAAAGATGTCGCCTAGAAGGCTGGTGGATCCACCAGGCGCGGTTTCAGCGGCAGTTGAAGGACCACCAAGAAGTATATCTAGACCACCGCCTAGCAGATCAACATTGCTGGTAGTTGCAGCTGGCGCAGTTGGCATTGCAGGCGCATTGATATCCATGGAAAGCAGATCGCCGATGAGTGATTCCTGATTGGGTATGACCATGGCTTCAGAGCCGGCATTGGATTCAGACTGCTCAGCGTTAATACCGCCAGCACCAGATGCGCGATTTGGAAGAGATTTGCGCACACCAGCGCCGCGACCCTCCACAAAAGCAGTGGGCGGCTTGTGATAGACGCTGGCCAGCGAGCTAATGTGACAGATGAGCTCGTCGAGCAGCGTCGGCTCCAGTAGATCTGTTTCCTCCGAAATGAGCGGCTTGTCAGCTAACACCACTTCTTTGGCAGCAGCCGGATCAGTGGAGAGCAGACGCCAATAGATAAAGCCACGATCGCGCAAATCTGGATTATCCGAGTCCTGGGTGGCCAGGGAGAGTACGTGCTGCACCAGCTCCTGTGTGTCTGATGGCCGCTTAAGAAACAGTTTCACCACAGCGGTCAACAGCTGCAGCTGCACCTGTGCATTTTCATCCTGAAAGCCCTCTAGGAAACTGTCGAGCAGCTCATCGGCATTGTCAATGCGCTCTGCATACTCTCCAATAATCCAAACCATCGAGGCACGCGCCTCAGGCTCATCGAGTGTGTCTAGATTTTCGCACAATGTGCTAATGATGCTTTCGTATTTATTGGGATACTTTCGGAAGATGTCCTTAATGACAACAATGGCCTCTTGAACAACATAGTTGACCTTTGTCTGTATCAGATCCAGAAGTGTGGAGACGCAACGTTCTGCTGATGGCTCCACTTTGATAGCACATCGTCCGATTGCGCGCACAGCTTTGCGCACAAAATCCACATCCACTTCGGTGGCATATTCCTTGAGCTCACTAAGGACCTGAGCAATATTACTTTGATTGGCCAGGCGAATCATAATATCTAGTTTCTCAAGTTTCACATAGATGGGATCATTGTATTTAACAAAGAACACCTTCATCTCGTGCTTAAGTATGTCCGGACGCTTCTGGACAATCAGGTTAATGTTACGCAAGGCGACATACTGCACCTCAGGCTCAGATGAGAGCAGCGTGACAAGTGGCGGTGCCAGCTTTTTGGTGAGTGTGGCGCAAAAATCGCTATCACTGGACAACATTTCCAGCAGCTTCATAAGCACCTTGACAGCACTAAGAACAACTGCAGCATTAGCATGGGCTAGTCGAGGAGTTATTCGCTCGCAAATGGACTGCGCCTCACGTTCATCCTTGGGACTGTAGTTGGCCAGGGAGTCCAAAATGAAAACTTGTCCCCATTCGGTGCACTCATTCAGTGCCGTCAGCAGCTTGTTAATTGTCACCGAGTTCATTTCTACAAGGGGCTGTCCCGATTGGCTGGCCTCATTTATTTCACTGAGAGCGGCAACGGCATTGGCCACCACCATTGGATTCGAGTCGGAGAGCAGATCTTTGAGCTGATCGAGGAAGCCCTGATCCTCAACCATTGTCGCAGAAATATCGTATAGCTTGGCGACACAAACAGCCGCTGTTTTGCGCACATACGGATCCTCATCCTTTAAGCATTTGCGCAGTGGCTCGCACAGATATTCGGTAATCTTGTCTACACGTATGCAGCCCATGGTGCGCACTGCCAGCGCCCGTATCAGGGGATTTGAGTCCTCACAATCCTTCACAAACGTATTGACAGCCATGATGGCCATATCCGGTTGCGATTTGGCGTAGTTCATCAAATACAAATAGACGAGCTTCTTCAGTTCCAGGTTGTCCGTCTGCATGCAGTTGACAACGTCCGGAAACAATGCTGACACATCTTTGCCAACAGTCATACTGGCAATCACCTTCTTAACCGCTTCCTTTTTCTTTTCCTTCTTGTCATTGTTCAACTCGGATTTTAGCTCGAAAATCTCACCCTTTTTTGTGGTCGTGAAATACTTTGAATCGGTCATCTTGCAGTTCTTTTCACACCGGAACTCTCACGCTTGGAACTTGCTAAAAATATAGAACAGTGAAATTTATTATAAAATCATACAAGTAAAAAATATTAAGATTATGTGCTTGAAAAATATTATTTTAGTGGGTATATGCCCTTCTGCAAGTTAAATCTCTGAAATCTCATTTTCATATATTTAAAACGGTATTTTTACATTCCCAGAAAGGCAAGGAACTAACTGACTGGCTTGTTATCGCATAATCATGCTCTAGGGCAAGGGCGTATCAATTAAATAAAGCACAAATAATAATCCCATACAAACACATGTACATATTTAAAGCCAACAAGCAACCCAATGCGATGTAATGCTATTGATTTCAACATAACAGTCACTTCCTCTGAAGGGGCGTAGCAGCCCCATATGAAGCTCCCACACTCACACACATACTAACATAAACGGCGAGAGTTTACTCATTGACGGCTTGAACACGTCTCACACTTTTATCTATAGCAATTTTCGACGAAAACAACACAAAGTTTGGTGTTTTTATAATCCTGTTAGATATCAGCGCTGACCTTAAGTAATTGTGCAGTTCTTTGGAAAATTTGCAATCCTTTTACCTACCTTTAAACGAGCTTTTCAAAGAATTTGTTTGCTTTTTTTTCTCCTCTTTTGCTGCTGCTTCTTGCGTGTAGATGTCTATGTGTGAACTGTGTATGGTTCTCGGTAATGTATGTGCCGAGCAGCGTTGCTAAGCTCAATATCGATAGCAAATGCACGTCGATTGTTATTCAAATATAGATAATTTGGAATTTCCAAGACAAGAGAAATTGCACTTAACTGCACATAAATTAAAAAATGCATGTCTAATTTGTTTTTAATTGTTATTATTATCGTGTCATTGCGTAACACACGAATTCAATCGGTCTAGTTGCAGCTAATGTTACTTAGTTTAACAATACAATAATTTAATAAAAAAGTTACATCTAGTTATCATTAAGTGTATTAACAATGTAGTACTATGCGTTTTTACCATTATTTGGTATGTATGTTGGTACTTAATATATACATACCTTACACATTTAAGCTTATTTCCGTTGACTGACTTTTTTGCAAGTGCAACGAAGCCAAGAAACAATGTTTGTGTCTTCCGTCTATGCGAAAACCGAAAACAGAAGTTTTTGTGTAACAATAAGAAATCCCACAAAGGAAATCAAAACAATATTAAAAAACTGTAAGCAATCCGAAACTTTAATGCGCTTTTGCTGAAGACGATATAAAAACTTAATGCGTCTTCTCTAAAATTAGGGCTAACATAAATCGTTATTTGTCTGTACATGATTTTATCTACAGACTTGTGCATGTATCAAGCTCCTACTGTAGGGCATACATATAGTATGAACATATTTATGTATATGAATTACAAAACAACAAAAGCCACGATATATGAAAGCAAAGACTAAGCAACATGAAAACACCCACAACCGAAACACACAACAAACATACGATGATAATGATGATGATAATATTTAACTGCAATATCTCTATCAACAATGCGATTTAATGCGGGCAAATTATAAATTGCTAGTTTGGACCGGCGCGTGCGCCTAGCGCTGCTGTTGACGGTTGTGGCTAGCGCACGGAAGCGCAAATCGAGCGGCGCCGGCGCATTCCACGCCACATACCTGTTGAAGCCTCGGGCTTTGATCATGGATCGTGTTATAAAATAATTTGGCCGCACTGTGCCAGCAATCATTCGTTATCGAGCTACTCGAGTGGTCTCAACGTTTTTTTTTTCCTTAACGCCTCATAAATTCATAAGTAAAATGGATAATCGTGGTGTGGTAAGCAAGCACTAAGAAAGCCAAATGGATATACACATAAAATAACACACTTAATCATTAACAAAAGGATTAACAAAGAGATAGACATTTGAGTATTTTGTGTATTTTATTTATTTGTTTTTCCATTAAATACAGTCGCTGAAGCTATCGGTCTTGGCTGTGTTGGTACTCGTTATTGTCTGCGTTCAAGAAACTAATGCCGGGTAAATTGCATTTGAAATATGTCTTAGCCGGACGGTTCTCACAATGATATTCCTTCTCTTATTGCCCCAGCAGCAGTCAGCAGAAGAAGAAGAAGATTGTCATTCATGTGCCAATACATAAGAAGATTGAGAAACATGTGCATACTATTATAAAGCATGTGCATCATCATCACAAGCCGATTGTCCTGAAGGAGGAGAAGAAGATTATCCACGAGGAGCACCATCCCATACAGATCCACCAGACCAAAGAGCACATTCATCACCATGAGAAGCATGATCATGCTACGCACCACGATCACCACGAGCGTCATGAGCATCAGCACCATCATCCCATTGAGCAAGTGCCCATTGAACAGGAAGAGGAGCACATTCACCATCATCATAACTATGAACACAAGGATGACTTTGTTAGCAGCGATGTGGATTCCAGCAGCAGTGAGGAGCGCTAACCGTGCACTGATCGCACTGAGTGCGGTAACCCACAGCGGAAACGCAGACTGACAATAATCTAAAAAAAAAAAAAATAGATCTGTGGGTATTGGTGATTTAAACTTTGTGATGTAACTCTTAGATAAATAATTATTTTTTTTTTATTTTTTTTTTAGTACATAAGTATTGTAACATAAGAATCGGTGTATTGTAGAAATAAACAGGTAATACAAAAACAAATGGGTAAAGATATCAATGTACTGTGTATTTAAATGCGCGCCATGTTCTCAATTTCTTAACAACTGTTTACAACACTTGTGCACTCGATAGCGATAAGACGTCTCGATAACTTGACATAGCGACGGCACAGCGAAGACAAGGCAAAATAAAAGAAAAATCATATGAAACGAGGGAGCATAGGGAGTGAGTGTTACTTTGCAAAAAAAAAAGAGAAAAATAAGATCAAAATCCCAAATAAAGAAAAGTTCAAAATAGAAGCTCAAACGATGGAGATAATGTTTTGATAACAACAACAATGACAACTCTTGCGTCAAACAGAAAACGGAAAAACCATCACGTACCAACAGTCGCTGCGGTGCAACTGCATCCACGAAGACACCAACAGCAGCAGCAAAAGCAACAGCAGCTCAATCAAAATCGTAGTGAATTTGTATCGCAATCTCAATTATTCGGAGTGCAAGTGCCGACAGCAAGTGCATGAAATCTGCAATATACAGTTACAAGTTTAAGCAGCAACGCCTCGATTTTCATATTTATTATTTTCGTTTTGCTTGCGTTGTTTTCGTTTTGCCCATGTCAGCCTCTCATTGTGCCAATTCAAAATTTACACACACTCACACCTTTACTTTCCCCCCCATTGAAAACGACCAACGATTTGCTCTCGAATTTCAACTCCGCTCTGCTTACATTTTTAAGCTTTAAAAGCTCACGATAACAAATACTGAGTGAATGAGTGGTGATGGTGGTTAATTGAGTGTAGATAAGACGGCGATCCTTTCGGTTGTTGGCCCACCTTGTCCCCGCTGTCGAGAGTCGCGTGCGGGGCAGTAATGCAGTATAGGCCACCATGGGTTCACAAACCTTGGAGATACTGCGCCAGGGCGTGTGGGCCTCACTGACCGGCGGCTACTTTTATGATCCTCATCAGGGTGTCTTCTGCAATGTGGTACATCTGTATTTATGGCTTTACCTGCTCTGCTCGCCATTTGTCGCCTACTTGGTAAGTGTTATAGAGACTTTGATTTATCAAACCATCCCCCCTCACCCGCCCACGACGCCCATTACACTCATTATACTCCATCTCATAATATTATTTAAAATTTTCCAGTACTTTCCGAGCACATGGCTAACCTGGTGCCTGTACTGTGTACTTACCAGCTGCACCATATTGCTGGTGAAACTTAGCAATTTGGCGCTGCATCGATTGTACGACCGGGCACAGACTATGTCCGAGGTGAATCTTAAAAGCCAGTTTTTCAAGGTCACAAAGGAAACGGAGTTGCACGGTCGTGACGAGGAGCATGGCATCGAGATGAAAGTCATGCGTGCTGCTGGCGGCGGTTCGCGTCTCTCCGAGGAGCAGGCCATCAATGAGGCTAGCGAGGAGAACAGCATCATGTCCATTGACAATGTGAATAGCATTATTGGTGGGTTGAAATAAACAGAACAAATATCCATACATACATATACATATGTATATACAATATATGATTTACTGCTCTACTGTATGTATGTATGTGTATGTATGTGTATGCTTGTATGTACATATATAGTAGATATGTCTAAGTGTAAAAATTTATGTAAATTTTGTATACAAATATAATCTCACAGTCTCTCCATTCAAAGATCTTAAAGTCGATGTGCATCGAAAGAACAGCTCGGAGTCCATTGAGCTTATGTTCTATGCACCCTCGATGCTCTCCGCTGGCAGTCAACAGGATCAGCAGTCCCTAGCTGGCTCAGCCAGCGTTAGCAAATCGATACGTTCCACCATCGCCGCGGGACAGAACAACATGTCTGCCAATGAGCTATACAACAAGTACCTAACCGTCTATCCTGAGGTGGTCGAGAATGTTGGCGCTGCTAATAGACCAGATGGGGGCAGTGCTGCCGACAGCACCAGCACCAGATGCCAGCCAAGCACATCGGGAGCATCAGGAGCTGGCACTGGCACTACAACGGGCACAACGCGCACTGGTCATTTGTCGCGCAAGTGCTCCGAGGTGTTTAGCCGACGGCATCGACGACGTCTGGAGCGCCAAAGCAGCCTAGATGCGGGTGGCGCCGCTGATCCAACTTTCAATGCCAAGCTTATGCGAAATCAGTCGGATATAATTGCCACTACGACAGCAGCAACAACGGCAGCACCTAGCTTTCTACACACGAAAGCAGTGCGGCCGCAGCCCAATTCTCGCCAACATTTCATAGCCGGCGCTCAAGTGGGCACCAGTTCGTCTGCAGCCAATGAACCTAATGCCACCACCTCCTCTTCCGCCGTCATAGTTATGGCCCAGCCAAATATACGTTCCTCGCGCCTACAACGGCATCGCAGTTCAGAGACGCATGACGAGCGCCTGAAGCACCAAAGTCGTGCTGGCATCTTTCAGTCGATGCAGCAGCAGCACCAACAGCATCACCATCTGCAGCAGCAGCCGCATGCCCAGCATCAAAACGCCAGCAGCATCTATGATGTTGGAGACATGGAGATGGGTATGGGGCTTGGTCGTGGCGCTGCCAATGATGCTTGCAATCTTGCATTGCAATCATGGATATTGGGTAAACAGCATTTAATTTCAGGTGTCGATTGTTCTTAGTATTAATTGCTGCTCTTGATCTTGTTGCAGATTCCTCATCTGATGTGTATATGGAAGATGATAGCTATACCAAATCAGATCTGGGCATTGAACAGCAGGCGCCGTTTCGAGCCCAGCATCATCATCATCACCATCAGCTGCATCACAACCACCTGCATCATCATCTGGGTGGCGCAATTCGCAAGGATCCCAATAGCACAATGTCCGCACTTCAGCTTTGCGCCTCCACTAGCTCCTGCACGGGTCGCGCCGAATCTGGCCCCGCAATCGAATCGAGCAGCGGCGGGGTTCATGGTAGCAGTCGCAACGGCACTACAGCCGCTATGAAACGACGACGACATTCCAATGCGACCAGCTATCATAAGAACAGTAGTGGCCAAAGTGGCTCCAAGTCGACGCTGCTGTCCAGTGGTCAACATGTTGGTGGTAGTGTAAGTGGTGCTGGAGCTGCTGGCGGTGGCGTTCGTCGAATCAAGAGCGCCGCTCTAGAAGTTCTCTGCCCGCAGCCCTCAGTGTCAAATCTTAGCCCACATCCAAATAGCGTAGAGGCTATCAGTGGTCAACAGCAGTTGCGCAATCCCCTGCCGCCACCAAGTAAAAGTCTCGTGCGCAATCAGCATCTGAACCTATACTCGCCACGCCTGGTCGATCAGAACTTTACGGAGAGCGGTGCAGCTTCAGGTGGTAATGGTGGTGGTGGTGGTGGTGGGAGCAGCTGTAGCAGCGTCATCTTTGGTAGCTCCAGCGCTTGCGGCTCCACAACGGCGCTTATCGAGCCACCAGTTTATCCCATTGTCGAGCATCTGGATGAGAACAGGAACAGTGAACAAGAGTCGGCTAGCGTGCAGCTGGACGACACTGATCCGATCAATCACAACGTGGACGATGATGATGAACTAGACGATGTACCATTGCGTAGACGCACTCGCGCTTTGGGCTGTAGTCAGACGCACCGCAGTGCTGAATCGGATGTGGGTGGCATTTTGGCTGATGATGATGATGATGTCTTCAAGGATTTCGATGACAACCTGGAGCACATACTCAGCGAACTGCAGCAAACGCATAGCCAACTAGACGATGTACTCAAAAGCCGTGAAATCAACACACCCACAACAACAATCACAACGACAGGCGCATCCATTCCAGCAGCAGCCTCTGCCACCGTCGTCACAGCAATTGCTTCCGATGATGAAGAGACAGACAACAATACGGGCTCACGGTCGCCACTGCTCAGCAATCGGCAGCAACAGCAGCATAGCGCACGCGAACATGCCGCAGAACAGTCGCTGCGACAGGAGCTCTCACAGCCGGTGCTGCAGCAACACGCGGCGGCGGCAGATCAGAATCGCAGCCAATTGATACGCAGCGAGGCGGATTCGGGCTGTCCGTCTAGCGATTGTGAACAGGTGAGCGCCAGTTCCAAAGATCAACTGTTATCTGGCATGGAACAACTGCCAGCAACTAACCAACAAGCGCAGCAGCAGCAACAGGACGACGAGGAACAGCCAAGTACATCACGCATGGCAGCTCGTAGCCTTGGTGCCATACCAAAAGTAGTTAAATATCGTGAAGTGGATGAACTGCGTCGTCGTCGGCTTGTCGGCGACAACAGCAGCAGCTCACAACTGGATGGCGGCAACAATGAGATGGCGCTAGTAAAACGTCAGCCACAACCCAAGTTTGCCATGCTGCCCGCGAGCGCCTCACATAACTCTTCCTCCTCCAATTCGACGCATAGCATTAGCCTGACCGAAAGCCTTACCGCAGACATACACAAAATGCTCTGGCTAATGCATGGTGGCTCTGTCGATGATCGCGGCCGACCCATTGCTGGCGTTCTACCCGATGGCTCAACGGTGCCAGCCAATTCTAGCATTGTACCGCCCAACATGTCCAGTGCTCATTTCCAGTTCTATCAGGATGCCATACAGGCGCTTCAGGGCAGCTATCCGGCCAGCAGCTCTGTGGAGCATATGACGCACATTGAGCGCGCCCTCGCCCGTGACAAATTGCATCTGGATGCCAAGCTGGTGTGCGAGCAGCTGGCCAATGCAGCTGCTGTGGCCGAAGCGGCTGCCTCACAATCACACCAAGGCGGGCTACCACCCGCATCGGTGGGCATGCTCATTAACAGTTCGGCATTGCGTGGCAATACATTGTCAACAACAGCGGGCGTCTCATCGGTGCCAACAGGAGCGGCACAACGCTCCATTCATGGCATGTTCAATGTGCTGCGCAGTGAATTGCAGGCAGCACGCAATGATGTACTGCAGCAGCAGCTAAATAATGCAGCAGCAGCGGCTGCAGCTGCAAGCGGTACGGTTGCCACCAATGCCGATGATGCTGTCTCGGCAGCTATTGCAGCGGCAGCTGTTGGCCGGCAGCACCAGCAGCAGCAATTACAACTACAACAACAACAGCTCAGCCAGCCGATGCTCAATGTGGATGGACACTTTGCGCCGTATTGCGATTATTGGAGACCAGCATGTCTGCTGGCCAGTGAGAAGCCGGTGGCGCCAAAGAGCTTCTACAAGTATCGTTTCAAATGGTGCGGCCAGGAGCATGAGTACAAAATAGCCATGGATCGTTTGGAGCTATTGGCGCTCTTCGATCGTGATCTTCATTGGATGCATGTGCTGCTGGCCAGTGTGCTCTGCGCTCTTGTTGCCATATTGGGTGCGGCAATACTTCAGCATAATCACTACAAAGATCTGTGTGTGCTGCTGTTTTGTGCGGTGATTGCGGGTGCCCAATATTCGCTGGTGAAGAGCGTTCAGCCGGATGCCGCATCGCCAGTTCATGGTTTCAATAAAACGGTTGCCTACTCACGTGCCATTTACTTTTGCCTGTGTGGTGGCCTGCTGTTGCTACTCAAGCGTCTCGATGCGGATTATACGGAAGAACCGCCGGCTGAATTGGTTTTCTTTGGCATACACTATTCGCCGGCGAATTTGGTTTCATTGCTGCTTCAGTCGCTCTATATTCTGTTACTCTGCTTTCCCATCATATTTTCGGTGGGTCTCTGTCCGCAGATCAATACGTTTCTCATGTACCTACTTGAGCAGCTCGACATGCATCTCTTTGGTGGCAATGCGGCTAGCAGTCTGTTGGGTAAGTCCTGTTTCTGTAATTTCACCCCACATCTGTTCATATCTAATATCTTACGTTTTCCTTGTTGCAGGCTCATTCCTGTGCCTTGTGCGATCTGTTCTGGCTGTGATGCTGCTGTATGGACCACTTTATGCGGCTCTCGACGAGCAACGTGGCACTCAGTATATACTGTTCTCGATATTCTGCGCAATGCTTGTGCCCCTGGGCTATCATCTGTCTCGCTCGGCCAGCGATTTCAGCCATTTGTGGTGTCTCATCAAGACCTGCATTGTAAGCACCTATCGCGACGATGAGGATGAGCCAAAACATGCCTACCACAGCCACAAATCACACGCACAAGCACACGCAAACACAAGCTTTAATCAAGCTAGACTGGGCCAGATACAGGGACCGGTACAGCATCAGTTGAGTCGCAGCAAAAGGCAATCATCGGAGCCGACGTCCATAGCACAGGCAACCCCAATGACAACTAGAACACGACAGCAGGAGTTTGTTTTGGGCTCGACTGCCAACAGTAATGAGCACATAGAACTAAGCTCGTTGGAAAAGCTGGCAATAAGCGAGGGGCAACATCCGCAGCAGCACCAGCACCAAGAGGAGGAGCAAGAGGAGCCCGAGCCGGATGCACAGCTGGAGCATCAGTTGGGTAGCAACAAACACAGCAAATCGAAGGCATCCTCGCTAGGCAGCAGTCAAACGCTGGGTAAAACGCTTAGCAGCAGTAAACGTGCAATAACAGCATCCAGTTCCTTTGCCTCAATTGGCGCCGAAGCTGGCGAAGAGGATGATACACCAGCCAATTTGCCTGGCAGCGAGCTGGTCAAGGCAACTACAACCACCAGTCGGGAGAATGTGTTCGAAACAACTGCAAATGAATCAAAGACTGCACCAGAGCCGTTTGTTGGCGTTCACGATGCTCAGGATGATAAAATCTCCAGTTCATCGACCACAAATCCTGGCGATATGTCCACATTGACTGCTGGCGCAGGCACTGCCACTACAGATGCAGATAATCGTACGGCAGCGGACCTGGACAACAGTGAACCTGAAAATGAGCTGCCCGATCCACTGCCTCGCAAGCTCCAAGCAACTGTAACGACTCGGCTCAAGAACGATCTCGTTGTGATGACTTTGCTGGCTGTCAGCGTTCTCGTCTTGCATTGCAGCACCGTCTTTACGGCTCTTCAACCAGATCTCAATGTAGTGCTATATGCCTTCATTGGCACACTCGGTGTCCTGCTCCACTATGCGGTGCCACAGATGAGAAAGCACATGCCATGGCTCTGCTTTGCCCGTCCGTTGCTGCGCCAAAAGGAGTTTGGACAGTTCGAGGTACTCAATGCGCCACAGATAATGTGGTTCGAGAAGTTCTACATCTATTTGAGTGTACTCGAACGAAATGTGCTCTTCCCGTTGCTGGCCATCTCATCGCTAACAGCCGACTCACAAGGAATTGCCGATAAATTTGGTGTACCTTGGGGCACCCTTATTGTAACCGTCTGTGCGCTTAAATGTGAGTACTCTGTTAAGGAGCAAAATAGAATTCTCTTTCCCCCTATCTTGCTGTTTCTCTTCTTTGCCTTGCTCTAAGTGATGAGCTAGCGCAGAAGAAATAGAAAAGACAGAGATCGCATTAAATGTATAATAATATATGGCTGGATTATTTAAACTTAGCTTACAACCCTTAAAACTATTTCTTCTCTTTGTCCAGTTGTTCGTAATGCCTACTCGGATCCAACGAATCAATACCTGATCATCATATTCACCGTCCTGCTGTTTCGCATTGACTTTGCGATGGCATCGGAAAGTTTTATAATCGATTATTTTTTCGTATCGCTTGCATTTCGCAAATGCTGTGACTTTTTGCTTAAGGTAAGGATATTATTTTTATATATATATGTATATATAGATTATTCCACACAAATTTGCTATCACATTGTTTTTATCTTGCACCGAACATTGCAGTTGCAGTTCATTGTGACGTACATTGCACCCTGGCAGATCACTTGGGGCTCGGCTTTCCATGCCTTTGCCCAGCCCTTTAGTGTGCCACATTCGGCAATGCTATTCCTGCAGGCGGGCATCTCGGCACTTTTGTCAACACCACTCAATCCATTTTTGGGCAGCGCCATTTTTCTTACCTCGTATGTGCGTCCGGTGAAGTTCTGGGAGCGAGATTACAATACGCGTCGCATTGATCACTCGAACACGCGTCTCAGTTCACAGCTGGAGCGCGACTTGGGTGCCGATGACAACAATCTGAACAGCATTTTCTATGAGCATCTGACGCGCTCATTGCAGCACTCGCTGTGCGGTGATCTGCTAATGGGTCGCTGGGGCAATGTCAACCAGGGTGATTGCTTTGGTAAGACAAACAAAAGAATATAATTGTTAACAAAAATCTGATTATTATTACTTGTCAATTGTTTGTAGTGCTCGCGTCGGATGACCTCAATTGTTTGGTGCACATCATTGAGTTGGGTAATGGATTGTGCACGTTTCAAATGCGTGGCTTGGAGTTTCGCGGCACCTACTGTCAGCAGCGTGAGGTGGAGGCCATTACCGAGGATGTGGAGGACAATGATGGCTGCTGCTGCTGTGATCCGGGTCATTTGCCGCGATTACTAAGTGCCAATGCTATGTTCTCTACACGTTGGCTGGCCTGGCAGGTTGTTGCTGCCCAGTATGTCATCGAGGGTTACTCCATATCCGATAATCTGGCCAGTGCCACACTGCAAGTCTTTGAATATCGCAAAGTGCTCATCACCTACTATATAAAGGTATATATTCAATACATTTCAGTCTTGAACTTTTAATAAGAGTTGGTTTTTGGTTTTGAATTTTTTAGAGCATTATCTATTATGTGGTAAAAAATCCAAAACTGGAGCAATGGCTGGCTTCTGGGCCAATACAAGAGGCACTGCAGCATACGCTGAATCGTCAATTTGTTGATCTCGATCCAATATTTAATTTCAATTTGGATGAAGACTTTGATTTTCGTGCCGTTGGCATAACACGTCCGAGCTTCTGCTATGTGTACCTCAAATGGATTAATTACTGTGTGGACAAGCGCAGGGAAGGGCATGCGGGCACCAAAGAAGCGCCGCCACCGCCATCAACAGCAACAGTAACAACCGGAACAGTGGCAGCAGCGGCAGCAGTTACACCTGCTGCATCCAATGCTGGGGTAGCTCCACCTATTATTGCAGCCACAACTGCAGCAACCATCAATGGGACAGCAGCTACAGTTGCAGGCACCACAAACACCAGCACGACCATCACCACTACCACCATCACAACCACAACCATTCCAATAGCAGCACCAGCACAACATGCAAGCAGTGCCAACAATACCGCTACAAACAATACTCCATCTCACAATGACTCAAAGAGCACACCGAATCTCTCATCGCATGGCGGCAACAGTGCCCCACAATCCAAATCACAATCCCAGCAACAGCTGCGCAGCGTAAGGCCCCAGAAGAGCGCTACAATGAGTGGCAGTGGCAGTGTGAATGCTGCACCTGGCATCGGTGGCATCCAGGAGAACGGCAACAGTGTCCTCGGTGGCGTCGATCAACTAAGCAGCTCGCACAGCTTTGCCAATATATCGCGACAAACGTCGGAGAGCGCACCGGGCTTGGGCAACTATGTGGCCTACATGGATCAGAATGTGTTTGTCAAGCTGGCCAAGCCGGCGCCAGGGAAAGCGTTACGTAAGGAGGATTCGCCACGTACGCAGCCACCACCAATTAGCCAGGTGGATACCAATCTGCCCACCACAATACCCACAACAATGCCGCCGTTGCAGACGAGCCAGAGACCGGCGCTTAAGCTTAAAGTATCGAGCGTTGCCAAAGATGCGCCACTGGTGTCGTTGTGTTTGGCGCTGGGACTGCTCGCACGTCGCTCTTTAGCGACCGCTTCGCATAGTTCGCTGACGGGTGTGGAGTACTTTCTGCATGGCCTGCATGCGCTGTTCAAGGGCGACTTTCGGATCACATCGCCACGTGATGAATGGGTTTTTGCGGACATGGAGCTGCTGCATTCGGTGGTTGCGCCAGCTGTTAAAATGGCATTGAAATTGCAACAGGATCACATAACCAATCCAGATGAGTTTCTTGATCCGAATGCATTGTACGAGGCGATCGATTGCTGTTCCAAAGAGTTGGTCATCTCTCATGAGGCGGATCCCGTTTGGCGCAGTGCTGTGCTGCGCGGTGCACCCAATCTTTTGGCGCTACGTCATGTCATGGAGGATGGCTCGGATGAGTATCGCATCATAAGGCTGACCAAACGGTTTCTCAGTTTTCGCGTCATCAAACTGAATCGGGAATGTGTGCGCGGCTTGTGGGCTGGACAGCAGCAGGAGCTAATCTATCTGCGCAATCGCAATCCGGAGCGCGGAAGCATACAAAACGCCAAACAAGCACTGCGAAACATTATCAACTCTAGCTGTGATCAGCCCATTGGTTATCCCATCTATGTATCGCCGCTGACCACATCCTATGCGGACACGAATTCTCAGCTGTGTCAGGTCATTGGTGGCGCTATTACCTTGGATACAATTAGGCAAACGGTGCTCGATTGGTGGCATCGCATACGAGAGCGTTGCCGTCAGGGTTGCAGTTCCGGCTCCGCCATGGAGGCATCCATGCAGCTGGGCACCTGCAATTTTGGCAGCGGTGGCAGTGTCATTGGTACTGCCACCGGTTCCACAGCTGGCACAGCGCCACCCGGTGGTACAGTCGGTACAGGGGTTTCAGCCGGTGTTTCTGTTGGTGGAACTGGCGGCAGCGCTCCGGGCACTGCTAGCAGCACTGGCACCGGCGAATCCGGGGATCTGGCGCCGGTATTCATCTCGGCACCGCTTTACAATACACTCACCGTAAATAGCTACTATGGCGTTCGGTCTGCCAATGTTGCTGGCATGAGCGGCATGGCTGGCAGCCTGGGTGGCAGCTATGTCAGTGATACGCTGGCTGTGGTACGCGGTGGTTTGGCCGTCATGCCCGTTAAACCCACCTCGACAACACTAATTGCGGGCCTGCTCAATCGCGAACGGGATCAGGAGGCTGCATCGGGCTCAACGCTGCGTGCCAGCAGCAGCAGTGGGCAGCGAAGCAGCAGAAGCGGTGTTGCAGGCCAGTTGCAGGCCAGCACCAGACGCGCTACATTGCCCATTGCTAGTGGTGGTGGTGGAGTCGAAACGCTGCCATCCAAGGATCCTACACATGCACATCCAGAATTGACCGAAAACGTACCGAGTCCACGCGCCAACAAGCTCTCATCGTCATCGGGCAGCCTGGGCGTCGGCATGGGCGTGGGCAATATTATAACCACACCTGGCGATTATCCACGCAAGACCAAAGGACCCATTTGTCTAATGACCAGCGAAACGGTGCCGGTTTCAACCAACTCTGCACCAGTTATAACAACTACAACAACAGTTACTGGAGGAGGAGGAGGAACAACAGCAGTAGCATCAGTTGAAGCAACACGTAAGCCGCGCATTGACATCTACAGGAAGGTCATCATTGTGGACGATTCAGGGGTGAGTCAACTCGAATCTCAAAAGCCAGATTTTGCAATAAGTTCGATTTCAGATTTATGATTGCCTCGATATCATCGATGCTGTGTTGTGGCCAACAGAACATATGCGCGCCAATGGCGGACGTTTAAGCTGGAGGAATTGGGAGCCCACCACCGGCATGGTGGGTCATGTGGTGCACGTTTGGATGCCCAATCACAAGGATATGCTATTTCGTTCCCATGTCGAAAATTGTGTGTATCTAATTGAGATTGGGGAGCATTATGTGCCCGTCGAGGAGCCCGGACTGCGAGAGTATAATCAGATAATGACCAGCAGCAACGAGGAGTTGGCCAATTCACGACGCAGCTCAATGCAACGTGATTACGAGTACAGCATGCAGCTTAAACTAGCTGGAATCACACCAATTATGGGCGGAACCAGTATCAGTCATGGGCATAGGCCTAAAATGCGTGCTGTCAGCAGCAGCAGTTCCGAGGATGAAGATGCCGATCATTTGGCTTCGGGTTTAACCGTCAATGCCCCTGCTGTTAAGTCAACTGCAAGGATGCTACCAACCGGAGCTGGTCCTTCCGGCATCGATTTGATGAACTTCAATACGCTCCTCAACATGTGGAAACTAATTGCGGATAAGAAAAAGCAATCAACCAACGGTGATACATCGGAACCGTTTGCGGCATTCGATTATGCGACTGATCTGCCGCCGGAGCTGATGCGTCAGCTTGAGGAAACTCGTTTGGCACAGCACCAGATGCTCCAGGAGCAGCACGAGGGTGAGCTGTGCATGCATTTGCAGGACCTGGAATTGGAATCAATTGCACTTGCAGCGGCTCAACCCTGTCGGGAGCACACCAAACCTCCCACCGCAACAGAGGAACCAATGACAGTGGCCAGTCGCAGTCCTACGCCAGCGGCAACCCCTCCAACAACAACACCACCGGTCGTAGATGAGAAACCAACGCTAAAGCACGATTTGAAGCATGAGGAGAAGGCGGAGGAGATGGTGGAGGAGCATCTTGAACTAGAAACACCAGAACAGCCGGGAACCGAAACACAACATCAAGAAGAAGTAGTAGAAGAAGAAGCCGAAGACGAAGAAGGAGAAGAGCAACAACAGGACAACAATTCAAATACAGATAATGCATGCGATGAAAATGGAACGACAGTTTAAGACTGTTAATATATCAATTTAAAATCAAAATACAGAAACAACAACAATAATGTAGCCCAGCGTTAGGCCCCAACTGAAAGAAAAAAAAAACAAAACATAATTCAGATCAAAAACTTCAACAACAACAAAAAACCGCAACTAAAAAAACAACAACAACAACAAAAATACTTCCAAGATTTTAATGTAGAGTTTTTTAAAAACGACTGCGTTTAATTTGTACAGCAAATGGATTTATGTAAATACTAATTCAATTAAAAACTAAACATGCATACTACAATATATATATATTATATATGTTTGTGTATATTTAAAGAATATATTATGCCTATTTATAGGAATTTGTTATAGTGTCGCGTGTGTATATAGAATATAAGAGTTAAACAAATTGGTAAGCAACAAAATAAGAAGAATATTATGAATCGGTTGGATTAGCTTTTTCACTAAAACTTTAGTTTGAAACTTGATAAGAAAACATACAATTATACATATACATATAGTATATACCATATATGTAGCATAGTTAGTAATTTAGCTATGCTAGCTACATACATAATTTAACATGCGTACACATGTATGTCTGCAACGGAAATTTACAACAAATTAATATAAACAAATTTTTTTTTTCGTTAGTATTACAAATTTATATGTATGTATGTATGTATACTATGTACGTAATTTATATATTCTCATGATATATATACCCATGATATAAGCATGTTATACTGCAAATGAAAAGCAGACAAACAGGCATATGTGTGTGTAAAAACTCTAAAAAAAAAACAAAACAACAAATGAATGAAAAAAAATTAACTCAAAACCAAAATGCTTTTCATTAATTTTACTAACATAATAATAAACTAAATACATTTAACTGTACCTAGACCTGGAGAATTGAACTTTGTCCTTGTCTTGTGTCTTATTATTTAACTTCCTCTTCTTCAACAACAAACTAACTAATATTATTATGATTGCTTTCCTAGCCAATTTAAAAAAAAAAAAAAAAAACAACAATTGATAAGAACTAACAAAGAATTTATATTAATTAATTGAAACCACAACAAAAACAAAGCGAAACACAAAACATACCAAAATTTTATTGTTAATATTATTATGATAACATAACAAACAACAACAAATGAATACCTATCACTAAATAAATATATACAAATTGATATATACTACATGTATGTTCAAGTATTTAACTATAAATTAAGTTGGAAAATTGAAAAATACAAAAACTATAATAAAAAATCAAAAAAATTATATCTTTATATATAAGTAAATGTAACATTAAATCAATTACAAAATAAATTAAGTGAAAGTAAGTCAAGAAAAATTGCTGACGACTATAATGTTAATGTTGATGGATGATATATGTAAATATATAGAAATATATAGAGACAAATATATATTCATATAAATTGATATACGGACATTTTGAGGATGAGATAATGTTAATGAAAATGGAAATGTAAAGCTCTCACGTTGCCTTAATACATTAGACTGATTTTTTCTACACACACACACACTCACACACACACACACACACACACACACACACACACACACATACAGAAATATAGACAGACATTCACACATTCAACTTTACACAAACAGACAAACACAAATATTTAGAACACATACATATGTATGTATTTGTATATGATATATTATTATATTAACATATATAAGTACATACAAATACATATATCACTTGACATACATATATGCATCAAGTATATCTGTAACTATAGAAAGATATTCTACTATATATTATAATACATTAATGTAAAAACAAAAATACAAAAAACACGTTAAAAACTCCAAAAAAAATTCAGATTATGTGTGTATAATAAATATGGTTGCGAGTATTTACATAGCTAAAGGAATATATATATGTATTAAAACAAAGCAAATCAAAAAAAAAAGATCAATAAATGAATACCCTATAACATACATGTATGTATATGAACAAGGTGCAATGTGCATGCGCTATAAATATATACACAAAAAAAGAAATAAGAAAAGAATGCCGACATAACTTTTCCAAATACACAAGCTACACTAACAAAAGCAAAAACAATGAACAGCACCCGAACAAAACAAATGTTGCCAGAAATTAAATGTGTTTCTTCCAACCAACCCAATGCATGTACAGTTAATTACATGCATATATGTATATTCATTTTGACAGTTACTGCAGCTGTATTTGAAACTCGCCAATCTTTTAAGAAAATACCTTTAAGTGGTAAAATACAGGCAAACCAATTGATTGTTAATGATATGGTGTTGATGTCTGTATATATTTTGAAGATACTTAACAGACATTCATCCATATACAAAAATGCACATAACGAAAAAAGAATAATGAAGAAAAGTTATTTCAAACAAACGAAATCAAAAATATATTGTATTGGAAACTATCGAAACTTAGCTGTTAACAACATTTTAAGATCCCCACTCCGTTAATGTTTTTTTTTTTTGTCATATTGAAATTCTGTTTAGTTTCATTTTAACAAATTGAATAATTATTACAACTATATATATATTAATGTATAAAGTATATACAAATGTATATATCGCATATAATATTAAAAATAAAAATAAATGAAACTTGTTATACAAACGTACAGACCTTCTAATTCAACCGATTATATGTCAATTTTTGCTTTATTAAACATAGTAAAATATTTTGTTGGATAAAATGTGTCTCAGAGCAAAACTAATTTAAAGCATACTTTTAAGGGCAATGGTCTCTTTAGTAAAGAGTCTTTACACAATTTCAATGAACATAAACTATGGGATCATTAATTAAAAGCATAACTCGCCGAGTGGGTTTATTATGCATGCATTCAAAGTATATACAAATCACGTGTTTAGGGGAGATTTGAATCCTAGGTCAAGCTGACTGAGTCTGTTTTGTTGGGCGGCCAAATTGGCGCCAGTTCACTTAGAGCCACATCGTACAATAGATTCTGATACTCCTCGAGCAGAACTGAAATGCAAAAACAAAAAGTTAGCAATTACAAATACATTATGTACATGTATGTATTTAATGCAGTTACAGTTGGGATCCGTCTGCCATTGATCGAAGAGGGATTGACGCGAATTAATCTGTTTGGTGATTAGAGCACGCTTAAAGCGCAGCACTTTGTCATTGAGACTGGACCAGCTCTTGATCAGCGAGGCGGGCGTTGATTTTAGTTTGGGCTTGAAGGCAGCCAGTGGCGGGCAAACGATGCCATCGAGCAGAAACATGCCAAAGTAGCTGCAAAAGGCATTCAACAGATTAATCATAATACTGACTAACACTGGGTTAATTAAACTTACCAGCACGCTTTCTCGTTGAGCGGCATCTCTACCTCGCCCAATGGCAGCTCCCAGCCGGCCTTGCCGAATGTGGCATCTACAAAGCAAAAGATTTTGCCCTTTGCGGCATCATAACGTGGTGCTGGATCTTCACGCACTTGGCGTATGTTGCACATCAACGGCACATAGAGCAGCAGCCATTCGGGCTCGATGGCGGTGATGCCGCGTACGAACATCTTGTTGCCATCGCCATGCATCAGTTCGTAGGCCTCTTGGTAGACGATCCAGTCGGGCGGCGTTTGCTTCAGCACCGAATTCGCATGCAGAAACGCCGGCTGCTCCATGTCCGCACAATTGTAGGCATACTTCAGACGGCGTCGCTCCTCTTTATCGCTAATCTCTTCGAGCGGCACCTTGCGAGCCACCCGATCACCCATACCAGCAAGCAGAATTTGTCGAAGAAAACGAGCCTGCGCATTGCTGGGCGGCCTTAGTTCCGGATCCACGCACAGATCAACATTGCTTACATTCAGATTGATCTCATTGGTTAGCTGGACGCGCAACTTGCGTACCTCATTTATGGCTTTGGGACGCAGTCCGTTTGCCTCACAGAACTCGGCCAGCTTGCCCTGAGAACCGGCATATTCAGCGGCACCGACGGCACGCAGCAGCACCATGGGATCGCCGAGCAACTTATAGTTGCCGCTGGCTGCCCAACTCATGCGCTTCTGATAAAACTTATTGGAGACAGGTGCGACATCCTCATCCCGCTGCACGCCCGTCTCGATTAGCAGCTCTTGCACAGATAGCGCCGCAACTAGGCAGACGGTATATGGCAGCAGTTCCTGCTGATTGGATAGAGCCAGCATTTTGCCAAAGCGTGGCGAGACTGGAAAATGCGATATAACACGACCCAGCTGTGTGACAGCCGGCGGCAGATCACTATTGGCAGTGGACGCCTCCAAGGCGCCCAGTACGCATAAACGCTGTTCAGCGGCCTGCAGTTGCAGATGATCGGGTGGCGATGGGAACGGAAAGTGTACCACACGATCGATGCCCATACAGCGCATCTGTAGCATTAAATCATCGACAGGCTTCTGTTGTATATCCGGTTGACTAAAATCGGCAAAGAGGTCGTTGTAAACGGCGCTAGAGTATAGACGATAGCAGTGACCCGCACTAAGTCGTCCAGCACGACCGGCACGCTGATCAGCGGATGCTTTGGATGTGTAGGTGACCACAAAGGCACTGACGCCAGTTAGTTTGTCGTAGAGACGTGTCTTTTGTCTGCCGCTATCGACAACGTATTTCATTTGGGGGATGGTAAGCGATGTTTCTGCCACATTGGTGGCGACAACACAGAGACGACAGCCCTCCGGCACGGGTTGAAAGATGCGTTGTTGCTTATCTGATGAGAGCAGCGAGTATAGCGGCAGTACCCACAATGGTTGCCGGGTGTTCAACGGTTCGGAGAGGTCATTCAATTGGTCATCAAACTGATCATTGTCCTCATCGAGGTCGGAGTTATTATCTGGGTTCTCATACATATCTGCTTCGGTATCATCACCGGGCAGCTTGTAATCATCCAAATTGATTTTTGGCAGCGATATTTGATTGAGAAACTTTTTCTTAGACTTGCGCATATTGCGTATGGTGCGTTTCATATCAAACTCCTGTTCCAGTTCCAGATTCACCGGCTTCTGCTGCTGCTGCTCCTCTTGTTCCTGCTCGGGCTCGTGCTCCTGTTGCTTGTTGTAGGGAAAGGCACGTCGGAGTTTACGCACCAATTGATTTACCTCCTGCTGTCCAGTCACAAAGATCAGTATGCCGCCCTCGGGCAGCTGTGCATGTATTTTGAGCGTTTTGCGATACGCCTCGGCCACATAGTCATCGGGCGTTTGCTTCTGGAAGTGTATGGTTACTGGAAACTGTCGTGCCTCCACTTTGATCAACGGTGGCGGCACCTTAAACAGCCGCGTGTTCTCTGTGAAATCGCTGACGCGCAACGTGGCAGACATAATGATGAGCTTAAGCGGGCTGGAGCGCTTGTGACGCAGTGGCACAATGCGTGACAAAAGACCCACCAGTATATCTGTATAGACGCTGCGCTCGTGCGCCTCGTCAAGCACAATGACCGAGTACTTGCTGAGCAGAAAATCGCTTTCGATTTCCTTGAGAAGAACGCCGTCAGTCATGAATTTAATGCGCGTTGCTGGCGTCACGTTGCCCTCGAAGCGTATCAGATAGGACACCTCGCTGCTGGGCAAGTTCATCTCGTGGGCCACACGTTTCGACATCGCAATGGCAGCCACCCGCCGAGGTTCTGTGATGCCAATCATCTTGTGCTGCGCGTAGCCTGCCTCGTAGAGGAACTGTGGCAGTTGTGTCGTTTTGCCGGAACCAGTTTCACCGGCAACAATCACAATTTGATGCTCATTAATCAGTTCCATGACCTGCTGCTCCTCGGCGAGGATTGGCAGACGCAAACGTGCCGCCTGCACCTCGTCTGTGCGATGAACAGGCACATAGACAGTCTGGTGTTGTATGACTGGTGCAGTTGTAGCCGTAGATGTTTTTGGCACAGTTTTTGGCTTGGACTGAGCTTTGGTATTTAGCGGCTGCTGTTCCATTGCCAACACCATATTTGAGACGGGCTGATCATCAGCTTTAGAAACTGTCTCAGCTGCTGCTGGACTATTGTCACTATCGCTTTCATCCGTAGAGTCATAATCATCAGAGTCCTCGGTATTAATTATATTTGGATTTTTACGTTTGGCATCGAGCGCCTCTTGCTCCTCGATGAGCAGCTTGCGTTTGCCGGCACCTTTGATAGCATTCACGCGCCTGCCCTGCTTTTGATCCTTCTCGACCAGCAGATGCGATTGTCGCTCCTTCTTTTTGGCTAGAACTTCATCGAGCGTATGCAGACGCTTCAGACCAATTGTTTGCGCTTGGCTAATCGAGGTGTATTGCTTCAGTTCGGCTACTGGAATTTGCACAGCAGCCAAATCTTCTAGCAGTTGTGCGCGCTACGAACAAGAAACATTCTGCTTACAATGGATAACAACAACACATGGATAATAAGCATTACTTACACCCTCCTTCTTTTTCTTCTTGTCTACAATGGATTGCAGATGTTTGCGTTGCTTTTTTGAGAGAATTTTGACATGCTGACGCTTTTCAATCTGGATTTTGGTGGCACGCTTCTGTGAGGGCAAAACCAGAGCGTTGGCCTCATCGTATCCTGTGGCAATCCCACTGCCGCTGCCACCGACAACATCCTCAGTTACTATTTGGATCTGTTGTGCATCAAATAAATTTTAGGAGTAGAGGTGATAATTCTTTTAAAGTATATACTAACTTTTTTAACAGCTGAATTATCCACAATTGTTTGCGGATTTTGCCGCGCTTTGGCATTGTACACCTTTTTGCCCATGTTTATGCTGCGGTAAACATTTGTTGCTCATATGTTTAGTTTTACGCACGTGCAGCTAACTGGGGATGTGCCTTCCATCCTGAAGTGTATAACTAGGCTATCGATTTCTTTTTTTCATAAGCAATGCTGCGATATTATACAAAGTAAAAGCATCGATATGTTGTTGTGACATCGCTAGCTAAAGGCAAGCGCCGGCAGAATAACACTATTAATGTAAATTTACACAATTTGATCAAACGTAAACATAAGTCAAAGAATAAAAGCAGTGGACATGGCGCAAACGCAACTCCCAGGTAATTCAGAATTTTATATTATATATATACATAAAACGATAAGCTTATACCTAACCGAATTGCAGCTAAGCGCATCAAGATCGAGAAAAAACCTAAGCTATTGGAAGACGATGGTAAGATAGTAATAAAGCTTGAATACTTAATTGAATAATACACGAAATAATTTATTTTTTGTACAGAGACACCGTCTGTGTTCAATCCAAAGTATCGCGTCTGCCCTTATCTTGACACAATCAATCGGACTCTGCTTGACTTTGATTTTGAGAAGTTGTGCTCCATTTCATTGACGCGAATAAACGTTTATGCGTGTCTCGTGTGTGGCAAATATTTCCAGGGGCGTGGCACAAATACACACGCCTACACACACTCTGTGGGCGAGGCCCATCATGTGTTCCTCAATCTGCATACGCTGCGCTTCTATTGCCTGCCGGACAACTATGAGATCATCGACTCTTCGTTGGACGACATCAAGTATGTGTTGAATCCGACGTTTTTACGCAACGAGATCAGCAAACTGGACAAAGTGCAGCCAAAACATTCGCGTACCGTTGACGGCATCCTCTATCTGCCCGGTGTTGTGGGCCTAAACAACATAAAGGCCAACGACTATTGTAATGTGGTGCTCCATGCTCTGTCGCATGTAAGTCCGCTGCGCGACTACTTTCTGCGGGAGCAGAACTATGCTACTATTAAGAGGCCGCCTGGTGATTCTATGTTCACACTAGTGCAGCGTTTCGGAGAACTGATGCGCAAAATGTGGAATCCGCGCAACTTTAAGGCACATGTGTCGCCGCATGAGATGTTGCAAGCAGTTGTGTTGTGGTCGAGTAAACGTTTTCAAATCACCGAACAGGGTGATCCAATTGATTTTCTGTCCTGGTTTCTCAACACATTGCATCGTGCACTCAAGGGCAACAAGCAGCCGAACTCTTCAATATTGTACAAAATATTCTTGGGCGAAATGAAAATCTATACGCGCAAAATACCTCCCGTTGACCTGGACGATACGGCCAAACAGCTACTGCTCGCTACAGATGAGTACAAACATCAGGTGGAGCAGACGAATTTTATATATTTAACCTGTGATTTACCACCGCCACCGCTGTTCACGGATGAGTTTCGGGAAAATATAATACCTCAGGTGAATCTGTATCAGCTGCTGGGCAAATTCAATGGCAGCGCCGAAAAAGAGTACAAAACATATAAGGATAACTTTATGAAGCGCTTTGAGATCACACGACTGCCACAATTTATAATATTGTATATCAAGCGTTTCACCAAAAACACATTCTTTCTTGAAAAGAATCCCACAATTGTCAACTTTCCCATCAAGTAAGTGGACAGACATGCTAAACTTGTTTAGAAAACCGAAGCTTATTATTTTTTATAATTTGTAGAAATGTGGACTTTGGTGACATTCTGGGCATGAAGCAGCGAAATAAGGAACTCAAGGATACCAAATACAATTTGGTTGCAAATATTGTCCACGATGGTGATCCCAAAAAAGGCACCTATCGCGTTCACATACTGCACAAAGCCAATGGACAGTGGTATGAGATGCAGGATCTGCATGTCACCGAAATACTGCCACAGATGATCACACTTACCGAATCCTACATTCAAATCTATGAGCGCTGCGAGAAGACATAGCATTAATTTTATATGTATACAATTCTCTAGCCGTATACAGTTTGTATTATTAAAAGGAACCAACATACAAAACTGTTTGTCTGTTCATATATGTACATATGTGTCTGCCTGCGTGTGTGTGTGTGAGTGAGTGTTAAGGGTGGTATCAGCTGTACTATAAGCCCATTCCCAATTCCCGTTTTCTATTGGGCGCATGCGTTGTGGCCCAAATGTTGTCTCAAGCATTCCTTTCATTCATTGCTGCACAAAAAATCGATGTGTGTGTACTTTGGTTAGTCAAATCGACAGCACAGACACAAAAGGTACGTTATGGCGGAGCAAACAAGCTATGAAGAGGAATGCCAGCGAGCCGAGTTGCTTGGACAAGAGCCACCAGATCAAGCGGAGTTTGAGCGCCAACGAAGTGCACGCATTGATCAGCAATTGGCTGATTTGGAGGTTGCCGAGGCAAACGTAAGTTTTAGTTTTCCACGTGCTTGAACTACTACAGAAATGGCATCAATATGTGTTCGCTTGCGAAGTTAGCAAATTTAAGCTTTAAATAAACTTATTACTATATTTGACATGGTATTGTTGCCTCGATTATTGTCGGTGATTAGCAGTTTTCATTTTCTATATGTCGAAAACAAAAAAAAAACAAAATAATTACAGTTGATGGAAGAGCAGGAGGAAATGATGCGCGGCACCGGTGGCAAGCTGGATGACCTAAATAGCATACTTAATAGTACGCAGCAGCGTTTGAATCGTTTCAAGCAAACTGCATGTGGCAGCCTATCCAATTTGTTTGCTCGAGGCGGCAGTGTTAGTGGTGGCGCCAGTGATGCAACTTTCAACGGAGGCGAAGTTCTCGAGCAGCCAATTGGCCAACCACCCGTTGAGTATCAGCCAACGCCACAGCCTCGAGGACCACCAACTGCCGCAGAAGTGGCGGCTGCCAAGGCGGCAAAGAATCTTAAAATGGATGGTCAGCTGGACAAGCTGGATACACTGATTAACAAGGCGGACAATGCGCACCTGGCGATGAGCGAACAAACGAAACAGATGCGTCGCATGGCCAAGTGAATGTTAAATGAATAAACTGAAAACTTTTTGAATTTGAATATTTTAATTTTATTCGTATTTCTCCATGAAACATAAATGTGAACACATAAGTTGCTTTAAATTACATAAGTAACTAAATATAAATCGAGATTTCAATCACATCGTTAGTTGCAAAGATTGTCTTTGCATTAAGGTAATTCATGAAAATATATATGTATGTATATCAATTCGTTTGTGTTTATGTTTATATACACGCACGTGCATGTATACGTAAATGTCTTATACAATTAATACTTGTTGTTTAATATTTATCAAAGTTAATTAACAATCAAATAAAAAAAATTTAAACAAAAATGTATACAAATAAAAATAAATAAACACATGAACATCCGATTCTTTTCTTCGAATCATTTTGGATATATAAAAAGTTTAAGCATAAATCGAGATTTCAATCACATATGTTGCAAATATTGCAAAATCTTTGCATAAGTTCATTCATGAACATATATATATATATTAATATATATATGAGTTTGTGTATGTAAATGTCTTATAACTAATAACTGATGTCTAATTCATCATTATAGTCGTTAATTAAAAATCAAATAAAAAACAACACAAAAATGTAATAAAAACAAAACAAAAATGTAATAAAAACAAAAAATACCATACCAACATTTGATTCTACTCCTCGAATCGTTTGGATACAATGAACTAAAAAACACCTAGCGCTCTGACTTTGGCGGATGATTTGCTGCCTGCCAGCGCTTGGCCAAATTCTCATCATAAGTCGTAATCGGTGCGGATCTTTGCAGCAACTTCGACTTCAGCGCTTTAATTGAAAGCTCATCATCGCTTTCAGAATCGGCATCACTCGCGTTGGCATTCGCCCACTCCTTTAACTTCTTATACTCTTTCTCTTCCACAAAAATACGTGGTTCTTGATGTAAGTTTGACATTGCCACTGGGTCCTGAAAAATAATAAATAGAACACAATCAAAAATCAAGAATGTAAAATAATAGATATACTTATAGTGCTACACAATAATTTACCTCACATGCAGACAGTCGGTATGGCATTTCTTCATAAAGAAGCTCCTGTTCATCGCTTTCGTAGAAGAAGTAAGTGAGCATCAGTTGCTCATGAAAGTTATCAAAGCGCCATAGATCCGGTACTAGATCTGCATTACGTTCGAAACGATTTTGCAGCTCAGTGAATAGATACGGCGATATTGATATCTTCGGTACGTTAAACTCCTTGTTATTCTCTTCGAATTTCTCCAGCCATTGCTTGCTCTGCTGGCGTTGATCGAAGACGCGAAAGTACAATTTACATGCGAAATAAAAGCACATTTCGTCCGAACGTTCATCATTAACAATGCGGCGCAGCACGGCCAAATGCTTGTCGGACACTTGAATGATCATGTTGTTCTCAAGACGATTTGGCATCTCGGCAACAAGCAAAGCGCGTTTGCCGTGTGGAGTAAACTGTGAAACTGAAAGTGGCCACAAGCTGTTCACAAGGCGAATCATCAATTGTGTCACGCTTGCGTACTGAAAGATCGGGCATAGCGGACTATTTTCAGGTGCCGAATGTTGCCAACGCACTGCGTCTGCCCACAATTTGGCGCCAGCTACCGATTCAACGGCAGTTCCAAGCAACCACATGCAGCGCTTACAGTACAGATACCCAGAGGAACTGGTGATGCTATTGTGCAGCACCGACATGTTCAGTACAATGTGGTTAAGTCCATAATAGATGTCATCGACGCTGGGCACCAGTGTGGACAGCTGCTCTTGGTCCGATGTGCCGTGATTGTGGCAAAAGAACTCAGATGGATCAATCAGGCCGCTGGGTAGTTCGCGCAGGCGATTGTAAGTGCGGCCGGGCACCAGTTCGCCCTTACACTTATTGCAATGCAGCGCCACGTGGTCGATGCGTTCTTCCAAACGGAGCCGTATCGGCATCGGCGTCGACTTCTTTGGACCGCTTCCCGACTCATAGAGTTTATCGAGATCAATTTTGGTGAAATTAAAACGGAAACTGACATGGCAACCGTCTGAGTTCAACAGTGAGAGGTGCTGAACGTTCATGCCAAAGCTGCTGCGGCATAGCACAGTTTTGCGATCTTCGCCGTCGACATTTTGCAAAATGTGCATTTCGTCGTCGTTGATAACGAGGCGCATATTTTCACGTTTACCCATGTGCTTATCAAACTGAAGATAAGCAACACCGCAGAACACATTTGGGCGCAATTCAATAACCACTGCTTGTAGCGCCATTTTTGTTGGCGGCGTTTGTCGTCTTACAATTATTAAAGCAAATAGGAGTGCGAAACTTGCTGCCGACGCGGGAGCGTGAATGAAATGCAATAATCGAAGCCAATAAAATATCGGTTTAATATGGTAACTCAATTCAGCGATACTTGCTGAACACTGCAATTGTTGCTGTTAAGCACAAACGTTAACAGGTGAAATCGATAGGTTTGTGCCTGCAAACCGAAGTCGACAAGTGACATTACTTGGGGTGTGCAGCTGTTTGAGCATCGCAAAAAACAGTTGATAATGCATAACTGTAAATGAGGCAAGCATCCTAAAGGTGTTGAAGGATCAGTTGAAACATTAAGAGTTTTATGGTTGGAAATATTATCGTCTTAGCCATAAATTAAACTGCTCTGTTATTCCAATTTTGATAAAAGTAAAGCGACATCTATGAGTAAGTAAAAGCAAACGAATTTTGTATCACGAAGCTTTTTTCCGTTTGCTCAGCTGATTTTGAACATGATTCAATACTATCCATGAATGCAATGTTTCGATACCGTTGTTAAAATATTTGAATTTTTCCTGCTCACTTATCGTTATAATAATTTGTTAGCTGGCAATAATCAAACTCAGCAAATGATCTTATTAATCAAAACATAATATATAATTATTTAATGAGTTAAAGGAATTCGTCGTTATTCGTCCTTCTGAACCGGTTTCGAATATTATAAATTCAATAATAATTAGGGTCAAAGTTGTGGCTGCTCATCGCTCATTATTTAAAATCGAAAAGCCTCGATAGAAATCGTTTACAATAGTTAGTCGATATAACGATGTTTTTTGCATCACTAGTACGAACGCGAACGCGATTTTTGTGATGGATAAAAACAAAGTCCCGTACAAAATCATGAAAACTGTGTAAAAATGCAGCAAACGCATACGCAATCATTACAAAATTCTGCATTAATTTATAACTAACAAATTGGAGTGCATAAGTTTTGTGACAAAGCAAAACTGTTTAGGAACGGGCAAACAAAAAGGTTTTTTTCAGAGTTTTCTTTAACGCATTTCGTGCACACACACACACACACACACACACATTTGAAAACACATACATACAGTGATATATGTATATCAATATATTGATGTTGTGCTGTTGTTGCTTTTGAGCATGTGTGTGTGTGCGGGAGCGGTGCATTAGTGTACATGTGTGTATCTATGTGTGTGTCTGTGTTGTGTGTGTGCGTTTGCTCAGCGTTTCTTGTCTGCTTGAACTGGCTAGAGCGACATCGAGTGCGACAAAGAAAGAATGAGTGCGAGCTCGCGCGCAGGTTTCGCGACAGGGCATAAAGCAGGATGAAAGGAGCTAGCAAAGATGAGCAGAAAGCATAAAAGTGAAAAATAATTAAAGGTTGCTAAAGGGACGCGCGCACGGCACGACATTAGCTGCGACGACGTCGACAACAGCGGTAGCAGTAGCAAAAACTTCAGAGCAGCTGGTCCTGCTGCAGCTAAAACAGCAACAACGCCTCATACACATATGGACATGCATTTGTACAAATATATGTTTGTATGTATACATAAAACTGTGCGACCAACAACAATTGGCCATTTTGGCGTTCTCTATTTTGGCAGTCACACACACACACACATACATACACAATCGCAGTCACTGCTCCCCCAGTGCCTCTCTCTCACTCTCTCTCTCTCTCTCTCTCTCTCTCTCTCTCTCTCTGTCTTTCTATCTCTCTGTCTCTGTAAAATCGCTGCTGCTGTGGGAGGTACAAATTCATATAGCCGTGAAAAATAGCATGAAACACAACAACGACAATAAACAATAGGCAGCAACAACGCAACGCGTTCGGTTCGTCGTTTGCCTGTGTCTGCATATTCTGCTTCTTACAAGTCTTTATGGTGTCTTCGACTAAAGTTTTAATTTTTTGTTGGCACTTTTGGGCATCCCACCCCTTCTAACCCCCAACCCGCCTCGATAACAGTTGCTCAGTTGGTCATCGGTCAGTTAAAAAGCTCGTGCGTATGCAAGTGAATTACAATTACAGATGCGTCTTCGCCGTGGCACGTTGTGAGCGCTCGCAAGAACTCAAAATAAGTTCATGAAAAAAAAGAGACGACTTTTGTGTTTATCAAAAAAAAAAAAAAAAAAACAGAAGTGAATAAAAATTCAATCTAACAAAGAACAAAACAAATGTTGCTATTTTTAATTGATTATTTAACAGTGTTTGTTTTTTTTCAACAAATTGAAATGCAAGATGTTTTGTAACTCAAATTTTATTTGATTGCATTCATCTAAACACAAATCAACAGCAGAAAGAGAAAAATAATCGCTGCAGAAGAGGACAAAATTGTTTGTCATGCATACGAACATATATGTATATACATACATGCATACACACATAGTACATCTGTGCGTGCGTGTGTGTGTATCTGTAAATAAATAGTTTTGAAATCAATTTGAGCAGCACTTGACAACAACAAAAAACAAACAATAACAAAAATAAACAACAACAAGAAGAAAAAAAACGCTCAACGTTTCGCCTTTTACACGTAAACTTGAGCGTACATAAAAATTTGAACTTTATTAAGAACCAAAATAAAAAAATAATATAGATAAAATTAATTAAAAAAAAAAAAAACAAAGTAATTAAGAAAAAGAATAATTAGTATAAATCAATACAACAAACAAATATCCATCCATAAGGAAAAGCCACATAATTTACCGTCAAATAAACAAAAAGCTCGTGCAAATTGAAATAGCTCAGCTTCAACCTGGCGAATCGCAACGGCAGCAGCAACAACAACAACAACAATAATAATAATAGAGCCGATGCAGCTGCTGGCGGCGCAGCCTCTGCCGCTGTAGCCGCCGCAGCGGGCCGCAACAGCAATAATAATAATGCAGCTGCCGGGGGTGGAGCAGCAGCTGCTGCTGCAGGCGCTGGCGCCGATGCAAACGCTGCTGCTGCTGCCGCCGCTGGTGGCGGTGGCGGCGGCAACGAGTGGAATCCCGAGGAAATGGATCGGTTTAGCTTCGACGACTCCATACGCTTCGAAGAGGATTCACTATGCAGCTGGAGCTCCGAGGCGGAATCGTTGTGCAACAATTGGCGCGGCTGGAAGAAGCCATCAAATGGCACAACAACAACAATAGGTCCCAGCAACAATGGCATTGGTCCAAATCCCAGCAACGGCGGCCCCGTTGGCCATCCAACCAGCAGCAGTGGAGGTAGCACATACGGCAGTGCGTCCGGCTATCCCGGTGCACCAGGCGGTACAGGTAGCAATGGACTTGCCAACTCGGCCACAAGTGCAGGCGGTGTCAATTGCGGACGCTATTTCGGTAAGTGTATATATTGTCGCAAGTAAGGATGAATTTATATACTGACCTTATGATAAACCCAAGTTAGAAATATAAAATGATGGCGATGTACTGACTCAAGCGCGCCTTGCCGGAAACCACAAAATCATTAACAAAATGTTGTGCTTGGATAACTTTAGAAAAAAAGTGTAGATCTGCTTCTTAGTGATTTCATCCTTGATATTTTGGTGCCTTTGACAATCGATTTAATACCTAAAATCGTTGAAGTCCCCGATAACGATAACAAGTTTATTACTGAAATTTTCATAATATTAGAACAATTAGAATTATTCAATTGAATTTTTTTTAAGTACAATTGAGCTTTCTGGTTTTGTTTTCTTGCAATATGCTGCAAGGTTAAATTCCAAAGTGATCTGGCAACTCTGGTGCTTATTGCAACACGCATTAACTCTTTGATGCATGCCCCAAATTCAAATACTTACGTTCCTTTGTATCCATAAATATAGATATATATGTACATATATGTACATTTTAGTATGCATGTTTTACTGTATGTAATTGTGTATGTGCATGTTCACCCATATGTACATATGTATATATTGTAAAATTGGCTTAAAGTGGCAGCCACTACAAAAAACAATAACAAGAATAACAACGACAATGCAACAACAGCAACAACTATTTCTGCCTGCGTCTCCTGCTTATCGCTAAAGTCAAAATCACGACTTTTGCGGGCTACATTTTGCTGCCTTTGTCCATTCGCGTCCGTTACCTTGCCTTTTACCTTATTCTCGCTCTCTCTCTCTCTCTCTCTCTCTCTCTCACTCTCTGACTGTGTCCCCTCTGTGATTTTGTATTGTATATCGTGTGTGTGTGTGTGTGTTTGTTTGTTTGTGCAAGCGTCGCGTTGCTCACATTGCTTTTGCTATGTTTGCGTCCTGTGCGCCGCCGCACCATTATCAACATGTAATCTTAGCAGCGCTGCGACTGCGCTGCCGTTACTTTTCATTGCTCTTTGTTTTGCTGTTGCTGTGTGTATTGGTACGCTAGTTTTTTGTTTTGTTATTGGTTGTGGGCCAGGCATCTTACTAGGTGAGCGAGCATTGCCAGCTGCATTTTGTACATTGTAATTCTGCAAGTAATACACACACATACATATGTACATACATATGTACCTGTATTTGTGGTCTGTCTGGGTTAAAAAACAACAAAATACCTCAAACAAAAAAAAAAAAAAAATTTCAATGCGTTGTCGTTCTTGCAATTTACATCTGCTGTCTTTTGGGTCCAAGGAACCTTTTCAAGGATAATTCCCTAATAAATGTGTGTATGGGTAAACTTAAATATAGTATATCCACTTACATATTTTTTAATGCATAGGTATGAGCACCTGCACCTTCATCAAGGACGACTTGTAATAAATAATTTCATTAAAAACTATTATTGACAACGCATCTTTTTCTTAATATGTGCAGGTATGGGTGTAAATGAATGTCTAGCGTTGCCACACGTCATTTAGTTATTAGTAGTGCCATATCGATTGCTTTTAATACCGCTTGTCAGCAATATACCAAATCGAATTGCATACTGTTAAAATAACCATATGCAGTTTTGTGTTAATATCAGATTTCTACTTCCGGTCGATGTATTTCAAAATGTATGAATTTTGACCCCCTTTTTTTGAGTTATTTATGTTTGTTTGTGTGTTTTGATAACATGACTTGTACTCGGGCCATACATAAAACATTTGAACTTAAAAGGGCAACGCTAACACAATAACAATGTCATTGCTCCACTCAATTTACAACAAAAGCAAGTGCATTTAATTGTCTTTGCCATAGCGCTGCTTCTCTCTTCCAATGTTAAGTGTACTATTTTTCTGCTTGTATGCAGTCATCAAATACATATGTTTTTCGAATACAAAATGGAATAGGCATGAATATTATCTCTTGACGCTTGCGGAAAATGACTTTAAATAATATGGTGCCAGAGGGTCTGAATTTAAGCGACAGCGAAACGAAACAAGCGAACGAGGCACAAGAAGAGCATAAACGAAAACAAACAAACGAACGTACGATGCGCTGGCCTTACGTGTATCTGTATCTGTGTCTGTGTCTGTGTGTGCTTAATGCCAACCGACAAAAACTTACAAAATCTGCAAGTCGACAAAAAGTACGACATTAGCAAACACACTTATTGATAGCGAAAGTGAAACAGGTTTTTATCCAATATGTTAACTACAGCTGATGATGATGTGTATATGACTCATTCTTTCGTCTATCTTCCAGACATCGATTTTAAAACTTATCAATTCTTTTGTTAATTGAGTCTGTATATCTTAAACCAGCTTTCAACAAAAATTTAACTTACCTATGGCATTTCTTAAAGAATTAATCAAACAAAAGACATTCTTTTGAACATAAAAACAGTATTTGGGCGAACTTCAAGTATGTTTTCTTGTCTGGTGTACACGCGACCAAAGTTGTTGTTGCTGTTGTTGTTAATATAAATGCTGCGTCAGTTGGTCGTGTAACACGCCGAAAAAGATACAAAAACAAAAACTCACCACATCTTTGTTTCTGCCTCTTTGTTTAACGCTTCAAAGCGGATGGACACGTCCTTTATGCATATACATACATACACACATGCATCTATGTATGTATGAATATACATATGTAAAGTCTTTTGTTTTTGCTTAGGTTACTGTTTCGTTCGTTGTTTGTCCATTTGTTTATTTGCATGTCAATTTGTTTATTTACAACTCAATTGCACGACACTTTTATAAATACAGCTAATGTGTTTGTGGCATGCAAAATGACATTGAAGTGAGCTTTTTACACAACAACAACAACAAAAACAAAAACAACTGGATATCGCGCCGTTGACCTTTTTAGCGTCTGTTTGTTGCTTCTTTATTCCATTTGGTCATTGGTCGAATGTTAAGACCATATAGCTTTGTGGGCTGGCTACTTGACCTGAGAATTCTCAGCCACTTTGTCTCGGGGGTAGATAACAATCCAATCCACAAACTATACGCCGTTTACACAAGTATTGCATTGCACTGTAGCAACACGACACTGCGAATTCCTTTCCTTTACCTTTTTTTTGAAGTCCAAAAAAAAAAAAAAACTGATTTTCTTAAGCTCTAAGACCTGAGTTTTTTTTTTTCAAGCCCAAAGGACCCGCTTTTTATCAAGCCCAAGAGACCATTTATTTCTCAAGCCCAAAAAACAAGCTTTTTCGCTAGGTCATATGGACCTAAGCCCCAAAAGCATTTTCTTCTGCCGAATAGGACCTGCTTTTTATCGAAGTTAAGAGGACCTGATTGTTTCTCAGACCAAAGGAATCGTCTACTTCCAAAGCCCAAAAGGCTCAAATTTTTCTAAAGCCCCAATAAACCTGCATTTTCTGAAGTCCCAAGACTTGGGTTTTTATTTTTTTGAACCTGGTATTCCTTAAGCCAAAAAAGAACCGGCTATTTATCAAATCCTTGGAATCTGCACTACAACAGGATTAATCAAAAAGCATTCAGTTCAAGAGTGCGTCAAGTCTGTAGGGTTGTCGCATTATAAAAATAATCAGTTTGTTTAGTTCAATCCGTTTGACAACTCTGTCAGACGTCAAAAGTGTTATAACCAGAAATTTGTCATTCATTATCGTTGAAATTGTTAAATAACTCATAAGTGTAAAAAAAAAAAAAAAAAATGTCTAAAATTGCAGAGGTATCCTCACTTGCCGAGTTGGCCGCACGCTGTGTCGCCTCTTATATACCATTCGAGTTGGTCGAACATGTTTATCCGCCCGTGCCGGAGCAGCTGCAGTTGCGCATCGCATTCTGGAGTTTTCCGGACAACGAGGAAGACATACGATTGTATTCGTGTTTGGCCAACAGCTCGGCCGATGAATTTCATCGCGGTGATCAATTGTTTCGCATGCGCGCCGTCAAAGATCCATTACAGATTGGTAAGTGCAATTCAAAAAACATTAACATAGATATGTTTTTTTCGTCACTTTATTAAGAAACAAAAAATGTTTATGCAGGTTTTCATCTATCTGCAAGCGTTGTTAGCCAAACGCCGCGCACATTTTTCAATGTTGCCGTCACATTCGATCGCCGCCGAATATCATCGTGCAACTGCACCTGTACCTCATCCGCCTACTGGTGCTCTCATGTGGTTGCCGTCTGCCTGCATCGCATTCATTGCGTATGTCTTCAACTCGCACACTGCACATCAAATCTCTCCTTCTCACTAACCTCTGTATACCCTTTCTGTTGTGTATTTAGCCTCTGGAGGTCTGCCTGCGTGCACCTGTCTCCGAATCGCTTACGCGACTGCAACGCGATCAGCTGCAAAAGTTTGCCCAGTATCTGATCAGTGAGCTGCCGCAGCAGATATTGCCAACGGCACAGCGACTACTGGACGAGCTGCTCAGTGCTCAGCCGACGGCAATAAATACCGTCTGTGGTGCACCCGATCCAACGGCTGGCGCATCAATAAATGACCAGACCAGCTGGTATCTGGACGAGAAAACCTTGCACAATAATATCAAGCGTATTCTCATCAAATTCATTCTACCGGCGCCGATTGTCTTCAGGTAAAATAACATCACTTGCATTAAGACAACATATAACTTTAACATTTTAAGGCATTTTTAAGCAAAAGCAAAAGCAAAAGCCAAGCCAAGCCGTAACATGGCTTTGATTGGCTTTTATACATTGACAGCAATAATAGGATATAATTTAGAACAAAAGACAAATAGCATAGCTTACTCGCCTTGCCTTGCCTTTTCATGTGCATTTCGTACTACATAAATAAATGTACAAATTACCATAACAACCATTTTTCTTCGAGTCAAAGCGAATTACATAATTTGCATTGTGCGTAATTGAAAGAAAATGCGTTGTGGTATCAGATTCAAAGTACCATAAAGACAGCTGGCAAAATACTTGGCAAATCCATGAACAAAGCGCAGCTGAAAGAGATTTTTTCATTGTAAAACATTAAGATTGCTTCAATCTATATATACTAATATATGTATAAGAGAGTTGTAAAGAGTTGTAGCTAATGTTACGATATGCATTTCTTTTTTGAGCATTTAAGCATTTAAGCAGAGAGCTAGTTGTGTTCCCTTGTTGATAGAAAAGTGAAAAGATTTTCTATATATATATGTACATATATATATTTGACTTTTGTTTGCATTTCACAGCGATGTCAACTATTTGACCAATTCGGCGCCACCGGCAGCAGCTGAATGGAGTTCATTGTTGCGTCCGCTGCGTGGTCGCGAACCGGAGGGTATGTGGAATCTGTTGTCCATCGTCCGTGAGATGTACAGACGTTGCGATCGGAATGCGGTGCGGCTGCTAGAGATAATAACGGAGGAGTGCATGGCCTGCGATCAAATGCTGATATGGTGGTTCCAAACCAAGCTGGCACTCATGATGGGCTCCCATGGCCACAGTGGCGGCAAGCACTCCAATACACACTCCAACTCAACAGCTTTGCAGCATGCATGCAGTTCGTTGTGTGACGAGATTGTGGCCCTTTGGCGTTTAGCCGCATTGAATCCGGGCTTGGCGCCCGATGAACGCGACATGCTGCATGCTCAGTTTACTGCCTGGCATCTAAAGATTTTGGATCGTGTGGTCAAGAGTCGCATGATGCCGCCATCGTATACAAACAAACATCAGCAGAATTCACGCTCGGAAACGGAGCTATTCATTGGCTTTAAGCCGGCAATTGAGGCATGCTACTTGGACTGGGAGGATTATCCCATAGCGGGCGTAACGCACACACACGACACAAATCCAATTTACTATTCGCCCTTTACATGTTTCAAGCATACGGACGCCAAAGGCGAATCATGCAGCATCACCGGTGCCACAAGCCAACTGAATGCCACCCAGGCTCTAATGAGCAACAACAAGCACTACAACTATTTTAGTACTTCGAACGATCATGGCCTGCATGCGAGCGCCTTTAAGCAGCGTCCGGAACGCACGGGCTACCGCGAACGTTTCGATGCTAGCGGCGCTGAGCTTTTTGGTTCACCCAACGAGCCGTCGTCCCTAAATGCTGTAATGCTGCTGGCCAGAGTGAATGCCGCCTGTGGCATGGGCGTTCATCGCAATGCAATGGGCCAATTGGCTGCCAATCCAACACAACAACAGCCACAGCAACAGCAGATTTCCCGTGCGGTTATCACGCCAAAACTAAATGCAAGCTCAACATCAGCTGCCTCTGTTGGCGCATCTGTTGCAGTTGTTGGTGGTGGTGGCGGTGGTGGCGGTGGCGATGGCAATCGCTCAAGCGCCAGCAGCGAAGGCTTCTGCGAGAACGAAGACTTTGGCGGTGATAACAGCAGCAGTCTTAACTATTGCACCGAGCGCAGCACAGTGGCTGGACAGAATCAGAAATCGCTAACCGAATCCGATTCGCAAAGTAGCCTCGATGCTGTCTCAGCTGTTTCGCAGCAGAGCAAGGAGTTGCAGATTGCAGCAGTTGCAGCAGCAGCAGCAGCTGCAGTTGGTGTTGTTGTGCCCGGCACACCGGATTATACGCAACAGGCATGCTCCACATCCGATACATCATCGGCATCGTCGGCCTCATCGTCTGCGTCGACAGCTTCCGGCAGCAGTAACAGTTCCAGCTCATCCATGCTTAAAACCGCTGGCAATGCACAACAGCCGCAACAACAGCAGGTGTCACGACGTCTATCCAAGGACGAGTCCTTCAGCAGCAGCAGCGATGAGTTTGCACAGGTCGCCGCAAATATTGCTGCTGCAACAACAGGAACATCGTCAGCAGCAGCGGCAGGAACAGCAGCTAGTGACGGTTCCATGCCTGGTCCAAGCACATCTGCAGCAGCACGAGCCGCACTCGCCGCACTGGCCGCAACACTTGGCAACAGCAACAACCCTCCAGACATGGAACAGGCACAAACATCGGCTGCAGCAGCAGCAGCCGCAGCAGCAGCAGTTGTAATAGTTGTGCCAGCAGCAGAAGCAGCAGCAGCAACAATTTCCAATGTGGCAGCAGCATCTGTTGGTGCAGTTTTGGATCAAAATCCCGTTAACAGCAGTAGCAGCGGTGCTGGTGGACAACGTACCGGTTCTTTAACTGGCGGCGACAAGCCACATATATTTTCGAATGTTCGACCCTCGGAGGATGCCTGGGATATACTGTTGGCGCGTGCAGAGGGCCTGCACGCCCATGGACATGGCCGGGAGGCATGCATATTGGCTGTGCGTCTGGCCGAACAGATGCTCGCCAATCCGCCCAATTTGCTAATGGAATTGCCGCCGGCACCAAAGCGCAAGGGCAAGAAGCAGAACGTAAATCCCATATCGCATCAGTTGACAGTTGTCGCCTCATCGACACTCTCCAAATGCGCTTTTCTCTGCACGGTGCTGTCCGAGAACTCGGAGCACTATCACATTGGCTTTCGCATCTGTTTGTTTGCGCTGGAGATGCCACGTCCGCCGGCGAGCACCAAGCCGCTTGAGGTGAAGCTGGCCAATCAGGAGGCAGACATACTGGCGCTGCTCAAACGTCTGCCCCTGGGCGCCGCCGAGCTGCAGGTAATCCGCGAGCGTGCCGAACAGCTGCGCAACGGCACTATCAAAACGCGCGGTGAAGCGTTGCTTCCAATCAATTTGGCCACCTTTATATTTGATGCGCTGGTGACGCCAGTCCCAAAGCTGGCAACGGTCAATCCCAATCAAGCAGATCTATCGGGCATGGTGCGTCGCCAAACTTCAACATCAGCATCAACATCAACATCGACATCGACATCGACGTCATCAACAAACTATAAGCAGCACAATGAGGAGAATATGGGCTTTGAGGCTGCTGTCGCAGCATTGGGCCTCAAGGCAAATGTTTCGGAGGCAGAGCATCCATTGTTGTGTGAGGGCACACGGCGGCAACGCGGCGATTTGGCGTTGACACTACTCAATCACTACAAGGATGAGCCGCGCAAGATAGCCAAGATAATGGAGAAGCTGCTCGATCGGGATATACACACGCTGCTCAAGTCACCTTTATTGCCCGCCTACTACTCCAGTCATCCGCCTGTTCGCACACCCAGCCAACAGCCCATGCGTCGCGATGATCATGACTATCATGCTGGTGGCAATGGCAATAATGGGGCAGGTAATCATGCTGGTGCTGGTGCTGGTGCTGGTGGCCCATTCAATCTATGTGAACTGTTGCCCAACGATTATGGCAGCGTTGGTGGCAATAGTCGGCCGCATAGCTCGACCAGTGCCGAGTTGGAGCTTAGCATGTGTGCCCTGAGCATGGCCAGCAGCAGCAATCAATCTTGCAGCAGCAACAACAATGGACAGGCCCAACAGGCACAGGGTGGTCTTGTTGCGTCGCAACAGCCCGGCGGCAGTTCAAGCAGCTGCAGCAGCAACAACATCAATAACATTGCAAATAATTCGGGAGGTGCACAGTCCGGTGCTGGTGCTGGACAATCGGGTGCGGGTGCTAGTGCCAGTGCCGGTGCAGCTTCAACATCAAGCAACAACAACAACACAACCGGTGGCGGTGGCAACAGCAGCACAAACAACAACAACAATAATAATCCGAGCAGCAGCAGCCGCAGCAAGGAGAGCCGCTATAAAGGCAAACGCGCCTACCCATCCATACCCAATCAGCCATCGGAGGCGAGTGCTCATTTCATGTTCGAGCTGGCCAAGAATGTGCTGACCAAAGCGGGTGGCAACAGTTCCACATCGCTCTTCACCCAGGCCAGCACCAGCCAGAATCATCATGGTCCGCATCGAGCTTTGCATATGTGCGCCTTCCAGCTGGGCCTCTATGCCCTCGGACTGCACAATTGTGTCAGCCCCAATTGGTTGTCGCGCACCTACTCGTCGCATGTCTCCTGGATACTGGGCCAGGCCATGGAAATTGGAGCGCCAGCGATTAGTTTTCTTATCGATACGTGGGTAGCACATTTGACGCCACCTGAAGCGGCCGGTATGGCCGATCGTGCATCACGTGGCTGGGACAGCAACATGGTGTATCCGGCGGCAGAGCTGGCGCTATCCGTGCTGCCCCATGCAGCGGCTCTAAATCCAAATGAGATTCAGCGCGCCATATTGCAGTGCAAGGAACAGAGCGATCTAATGCTGGAACGTGCCTGTCTCACGGTCGAAACGGCTGCCAAGGGTGGTGGCGTCTATCCCGAAGTACTATTCCAGGTTGCACACTACTGGTATGAGCTCTATAACCGCAACTCGCCCATCAACAGCGGCGCCGATCATGAGCAGCATGATGACCACATGGATCATTCTGCTGTTAGTCTAAGTGCGCTTATTGAATCACAGCAGCAGCATGAACTACAACAACAACAACAGCAACAACAACAACAGCAACAACATCAGCAGCAGCAACAACATCAGCAGCAGCAGCAACAGCAACAACAGCAACAACAACAGCAGCAACAGCAGCAGCAGCAACAACAGCAGCAGCAGCAGCAGCAGCAGCTTATGAACGCAGCAGTTGCTGGTGGTGGAGGTCCATTGGCGGGTCCACCTGTGGTCAGTTCAGCACCTCAGCAATTTCAGCCGGGTGTCGCCACATTGGCGCCCATAGGCTTGGCGCCGTACGGTCCCTATACCTTCTGCCAGAGCATCTATCACAATCTCAGCTATCCGCCTGGCCAGATGCAAATGTATATATCAGCTGGACCGCCGCCACCACCACAGCCAATTTACGCTGGCTACTCGCAGCAACAGCCACCTCCACAGCCGTCCACACAGCAGCAACATGTGCAGCAGCAGCAACAGCAGCAGCAGCAACAACAGCAGCAACAACAGTCGCTAGCACCGCCCACAGCTGTGGTGCATGCCGCATCGGTTGGTCATCAGCCACCGCCAGCATTTCAGCACCCACCACCGGGCGCCTTCCAGCCGATGCCACCGCAGGCATACCAAACGCTCCAACCGGGACCGCCAGGTCCACCAATGGGTCCAATGGCGCCAGCTGGCTTTTATGGGCCACCGCCGCCGCCGCCACCAAATGGACCACCCAATGGCGGTGTGGTGGGTGTACCGTTGCGTCAGCATCCCGCCCAACATCCACAACAAGTCCAGCATCAAGTCCAACATCCCGTTTATCCGTTTATGCAGCAACAACCGCCTCCACCGCCGCCCCAGCATCAACAGCAGCAGCAGCAGCAGCCGCAATCGCAGCCTCCAGTGCGTCAACGGCAGCCACATCAGTTTACGTAAGTATCAAAATTCAAATATGTAATTCTATATGTACATTCTAGCTGGACGTTATAATGTCATGTCTCACTTGCAGATCAACTCAGCTGCGTTATTTGCTGGCTGCGTACAATGTTGGAATGCTGGCCATGGAGACGTTGGCTCGACGCGTGCACGATGATCGGCCGCAGGCAAAGTACGCCCGAAATCCACCGTATGGTGAGGATGTTAAATGGCTGTTGCGCATTAGCAAAAAGCTGGGCACACAATATTTGCATCAGTTCTGCATTTGTGCGGTCAACTCGATTGTGAGTCCTTTCGTGCTGCACGATGTGGCCATTGAATCGGCACATTATCTCGGCCGGAATAATCATCAGCTTGTCATGCAGCATTTGCGCTCAGCACTAACGCCTCTAGTGCAGAAGTGTCAGCAAATGTGAGTTATACATTTTGTGTTTTGCCAAACTTGTTGTTTGATTTTGTTTATTGTTTATTGTACAGGTACATTCAGTGCATACACCAGAAGCTATACCATCTGACACAGAGCGATTATGAGGAGTTCGCTAGTATTGTGGTGGCTGCACGTGCCGCCTTTCAAATCACACCCGAGGGCAGTGCACAGTTCAAGGACTGGCTGCAGTCAATCAAGCGGTCAGTTTTTCTTTTATCGCGATCTGGGATTTTCGACTTTTAAATAGCATTAAATGCGATTCTGTATTATTATGTGATGACTATGTGAACCTGAAAAAAATCTAAATTTTCTTTATTGTATTTCAAGAAGATCTTTATGAATTTTGTTGTATTTGTTTCATATACATTTTGCAGCTCTAAGTCGTGCAAAAAGGAGCTTTGGACACAGATCAATGCGGCGCTGCAAAGCAATTCTAAATGACAAAGACTTGACTCCTGCAATCTGATGACAGCGGTGACAACAGCTGCAACAATTGCAGGCGTCGCCGCAGCTGGCGGCAGTAGCGAAAAAGCGCCAACACTGCCGGCAGCAGCAGCGTTAGTCAAATCGAGAACTCTGGCAGCGACAACAGCAACAATGCCTGGCAACAACAACATCATCATCAGCAGCAACAGCAGCAGTAGCGGCAACAACAACAACAACAACAGTGCCAGCCACAATAACAACAGTAATCGTGGCCTTGGCAACATCAAGAGCATCAGTAGTAGTAGCAGCAGCAGCAACAACAACAACAACAACAATATTAACAACAATAACAACAACAGTAACAGCAGCAACAACGATCAGGCACATCATCATCATCACCATCATCATCATAGGCATCATCATTTGCTGGAGACGCCGACAAGCAATGCAGCTGCAGTTGCCGCTGCCGTCGCTGCTGCATCAGCAGCTGTTGCAGCAGCAGCAACAACAACAACAACAGCAGCAGCAGCAACAACATCGTCATCAACAATGCCACCACCTGGAACTGGGCAAAGCTACGATCGCTTGTGCCGTCCCAGTCACCTGGCGGCGACACACGCCGCCGAACAGCAGCAACGAGCATTGTTGCCAACCGTTCAACAGCGTCCAGTGGTAGCACCGCCAGCGCCGCCGCCGCCATTAGCATCGTCAGCGATGCCATTGCCGCCGGCACACGCTTATCAGACGCTGCCCGGCTTTTATCAGGCTGCGGCACGACCGTTGCCCCATCCACATCAAAATCAGCATCCACTTTCGCATATGCACCAGCAGCAGCATCAACAGCGTCAGAATGCGCTTCCGCTTCCACTGCCGCATGTGCACTCGCATGGGGCATACCATCACCAGTTGCCACCATTGAGCCACTACCATCAGCAGCTTTAACAACGTAGCGCTGGCGCTGCACGCGGCTTTTGTGCGCCTGGCGCGCTTCATGCTCAAGCTAGAGGAGCAACAGCAGCAACAGCAATCACAGCAACAACAAAATCAAGCAGCTTCTGTTGCAGCATTGCCGCCCACGCCATTGGGCACTGCTGCCTTGTTGGCTGTGCGGCTGCAACGACCAAGACGGCGACGTTGCAATTTTGATGTGGTGGAGCTGTTGCTTTTGCTGCTGCTCATTTTGATTCTGGGCATTGGGGTGCCAATGTTGCTATTGCTGATGCCGCCAACGTCATTGTCAACAACTTCAACGACATCGTTATCGTTATCGTTACCGTTGGCCATGTAGCATGACATATAGATAATGCAGTGCTGCGATCTCAGCGCTCAGCCACGCATTTTATTGTCACCCCCACATACACCACCGCACTTAGTTCATGTTATAGTAGGTTATATCTAGCTCTATATACATGCGTATGCATATACATATACATATACACTTTATAATAATTTCATTAATTGACTAATTAGGTGTTCTTGTTTGAATCAAAAGAGGTGAACAAAAAACAACAACAACAACAACAACAATAATAACAACAGCAACGACAACTTCATTTGATGTGTGTGCATTTTTAGACTGAGATTTCTGCCAACACCACAAGCAAACACTTAACACACACACACACACATACAAACAACAACAGCAAAACTCACTTCAAAATGTGTTCAGTTAAACTAACGTTATTTTTGACATCTACTTCAAGTACAAGTGTATATATATACATATATATACACTGTATATGAGGTACATTTTTTTTTCTTATTTTAATATTTCGATTATGTTTTATTCACTTATACAAATTTCATATGTTTTTCTTTCTTCTAATTTAAGACAATTATTGATACAACATTTATTATATGAATATTATAGATATTCAAATGTAGCTAAGCAATTTTTAGGATTTTCAAATTTTTCTTTATTAAGCTAAACACTCACCGATCAATTCAAATCGTAACAAAAGGTAAAATATTTAAAAAAAAAAAGATAGTATATAACTGTGGTATATACATATGTATATTTAAAAAAAAATGGATATTTGTTTATGCTAAATATTTGTCTAAGTTTTTTGAGTTGTCAATTAACTGAATTATTTATACATATAGTAAAATTTATTCATCCCGAGCATTGTGATGTTAAGGATGTGATAAATTTTGTGTCTTTTCAGTCGAATCATATAAAATTGTTTAAATTCTTATAAATTTTGTGTACTAAAAAGCTTATCACATTTTGTACGGCGTTGAAAAATCATCAGAAAAAAAATTATAAAAAACAAAAAAAAAAAACAAGAACTTACACAAATATTTGGCAATAGGAAACCAATAGAACATTAAAACTATTCAAATTTTATACATGATATAAAACAGCATATGTAATTATTTGATAATTTTAAATTAAACACACACACATACAGATTGTTATTAACGATAATAGTAAAGAGAGCGCAATGTAGCAGCCAAATTAAATGAAAGAGCGCACTGAGAGCGAATAATGTAGAGAAATGATTTTTGGAGTTTAATCCTTAAGAATCGATTTGCATATAAGAAGCCCGGTATGAAAAAAAAAATATGAGGAGTAAAATCAACTGAACAAATTTCGTTACGTTTTTGTGAAAACTAGTTTATGACGAATGTTGGATACCCCTAAAACATATAAGTGCTATTTTGGATATGTTGTTCAAGAGTATTTTTGCAATAATTGCATATTTTCATTAGCATAAGTTGGCGCTAAGTTAACAATTGAGAAATTGCTTCAAATATAAACAGTTTATTGAACTACTTAAGCACAGTAGCACTTCTATGTTATAAGGGTATCCAATATTCGTTAGTTCATTTTCTTATTAAAGAAGTCCGTTATGTTAGTCAGAAAAAAGTAAACACACTACTATTTTTCCTTTGTTTGGTGCGCTCTTCGCATAATTTTGCTGCTCGTCAGCGCATAGGCTATCAAAAAATATATTTTTTGTTAACGAGAAGAAGAAGCTTATACACACATACACTTATTTGTCTTTTATATACAAAAATATGTTATACAACAAAAAAACAACACAAATATATTTACACATATTTTTAAACACGGTTAAATTTGTAAAAAAAAAAAAACAATTGTTTATTTTTTGATTGAACTTTTATTTAGTTTGCTTTGTCGTCTTATACATCAAATAGTTTTTACCTTAATGCGAACATTATTTTTATTTATACACATACACATATTTTCTTGCAAAAGAAACAAAAATGCTAAAAAAAAATTAATTTTTTTATATACACATACACTTACAAAACAAATCAAATGCAGTTTTGAATAAATATGGTTTTTTGGATTTATTTCAAAACGCAGCGAAAAAAAAAACACAAAAACAAAAAAAAAAAAGGAAGAAACCAAGAAAAAACGCAAGACACAAAAACTTAAAAGTTTGTTTTATTTTTTAGACATATTTTAAGTTTGTTTTTTATATTTATTTTTCACCTTTTAGAGCTTTATATAATTAAAAGTGATTTCTTTTGGTATGTTTGAAAAGCAAGCGGATATTGCAGACAGCTGACTGGAGTTAAACTTCATTGACATGATCTCCTGCATACATACATACTTGCATATACATATGTATGTACGTATGCATGTGCATTTTTATGTAGTGCTTTGGTGGCTGTGGGTGGAAAAAACCCAAAGATATGCATTGGAAACTACTTAAATGTGACATAATATGAAAAAGAAAAATATTGCTTACAGTTAGTAATATTTATAGTCAATGTAAATACTCAAAATATAAATGTACGTGTATTTACTTGTTGATGTAGCAATATATATATATATATATATATATTGGCTATACTGGACTGGTTGCACTTCAGGAGACAGAAGCCAGCTGTAGAGCAGCCAACTTTCACTGTGCTCCTTGAATGTGCCATGAAACGTTGACACGATACATCTCTGTAAATATTAAATAATAATAAACTACATATATATATATATATATATATATATAAATATTGTAAATCTGTTTCTATATATGGTATACGCACACATGCATACACGCATGTTAAGTATATACAAACACAAGAAACCCAAAATGGAATCTAGTTAATTTTTTAAGGCATTCGCGTAAAGTGTACAGTTTTAGTTGTAGGCAGTTTTATACAAGCGAAACAAAAAACAAAAAAAATAAATCGAAGCAAATCGAGATAAGAACTTTACACTGTAAAAACTAAAGATAACAAAAAAGAGATGAAACTAAAATTGTTAGCGAAAAAAAAAGTTTTTAAATAATATTAGAATACAATGACATGAACCATATGTATCTATATACCATATACAAACATGCAAACAATATATACATAAATATTATAATATAGATATCTATATATATATATACACAATACATATAAAAGTATTATAGAGTTCTAGCTACATATATACATACATATATATGCATATACTTGACTTTTTTCCATGAAAAAAACTAAAAACAAAAGCATACATACTTGTATGAACAGATTAAAACTGTAACATCGCTTGTTCAGCAGTTAGTACATATTAAATACATATACTACTTAAAACTTGTACATAACTAACAAATAAATATATATATATATATATATATATATATCAGTACACATGCCAGACGATAGCAAATACTTAAGATAAATAAATAGTACATAGACATTCAAGGGACTGTGTGTTTTTGTTAAATAACTTTAAACACACAATCAATCTCCAGACTATTACGAATATTACAATCGCATATTTTCAAATATATCTCCAGCAATTCTTCCATAAGCCAAACCAAAAAAGAACCCTAAGTTCTCACGGTATATTGATTGTATTTTATTTAACTAACTAACGAACTCCGCTTCCGATTTGTTAAGTCCTTGCATTCAATGGCATTTCCATAGCATACTTTTGAGCGTCTCAACATTTCTTAGATATTCGATTGAAGTGCACACTGTTATATTGCAAAACGATTTCTGAAATGCATTTAAAAACGAACAAACGAACAAACGAAAAAAACAAATCAAAGAAAGTTTAGCAACAAACAATTTAAGTTTATAAAATATATAAATGCTGCCATAATACCCGCCTGCCACTTGGGCGCATAAACCACCAACGAAAGGTTGAAAAGCAATCATTTGTAAACGAACAGATACTTACCATAGTTAAATTTGTTGTGCTTGGTGGCACAGATATTCTTCCTGTTTGTCTTCGAATTGCCCTTGATAATAATGTGTGTGCAATAGGTGAGTGGATCTAACAAAAACACATAAACACAAAAACAAAAGAAAAAACGCCTCGCTGTCCAAATACAATTTCCAATTCCGCGCTCATACTTCAAATGTCACAAACTATTGCATACTTATATGGATAAAGTTTTTTGTGACAATCTCGTAAATACATATTAGATAAGTTGATTATACTGAATTTGAGATATTGTGTTATTTTAAATGTACATATGTACTATATGTTCTATATATATATATATAAAAATAGTATTGGTCTATTGTGGAGAAGTCGAGGGGAACATGTAAATGTAAGCGTAATCGATAAGCTTAAGTTTATTAAGTGCATAAATGTACATACAAACATTTGTATGTAGGCACAAGCAGTAGACATCGAGTATATACACAACAAATACAATCAAAGAACAGAAACAAACAAAAACAATTCTATATAGAAAACAAACTCACTTCCAGTCAGGCTTTAGGGCGAGCACACTCTTGAACTTCCTTACCAAATAAACCAATTGAACTATACATAACTTTTAAATATATATTTATTAGACGAGTGAGCAAGCTATATTTAACACAAAAAATTCCATTCAATAGACTATTGATCACTTCACTTTTAAGCTTCCAAGTTTGTTTTTTTGTATTTTCTTTGTTTTTTATTTTTTTTTGATTCAATAAATTCCTTGTGTGTATCCTAACTTTTCAATCAGTTCAAGAAAGTGCCCCACACACACTAACACACACACACACACACACACACAGAGACACACGCATACACATATACATAGTACTCAATGAAATATTGTTTAACTTACATGGGCAGCCACGTCAACCTTAAATAATTAAATGCAAATTAAAATAGCAGCAATTTGAATAAGCATAAACTAATGAAAAAAACAAAAACAAAATAAGTAAATAAATAAAAAAAACAAAAACCATAGAACATTTATGGCAACATACATGCGTGTGTGTATATATAGTAGACACGCATACATGCATAAGCACATACATACATTTTAATCTACTTATATGGAGTGATGCTCGGCAGAGTTGCTTCCAAGGAATCAGCGTATGTATGTACATATGTATTCTTTATATAAGTATATAAATAAAAATAAATATATATATATTATTTGGGCCGCTTGCACACAGATCGAACGATATGAAACTATATATAAATACTTGCATACACCTTGTAAATCTAAGATGGCGAATTTGTGTGCATTTCCGGTTAGCTCTGTCTGTTTGTCGGCCCATTAGTTAAGTCGAAATAAAGCATTACCTCATACTTTAAATACTTATGATAAAAGTTAAACGTAGAACTCCATACGTATGATATAGGCATCATGCAAATACATATACATACATACATATACATACGTATATATAAACTTCATATACAAAATATTTTATTAAAGCTTTTTTTTTGTAGAACTTATGAATTAATTGAAAAGAAAATTTATGCTAATTTATTGTTGTGAAAAAATGAAATCTAATGCAAAACTGTTGAAAACTTTGGTAACGCACCGAATTTGTATGCCTCTTCATACAAAAAATATTAAAAAAAATAAATTTAAAGCACGTCTATTCACGTCTGTCCAACTATTGGCATATTTCTTTTTATCAACTTTGTGTGCAGAGGCATAAGAAACATTTTATACATACATAAACAATATAAATTTAAATATTTACAAAAATAAGAATCTATATACATACATAAATATATATACACAAAAAAAAAAACAAAACAATTATATTATTTGAAAAGTTTTGTTTTAACGTTATTCATTGCTATTTGTACATTTGTTCACTGTAAAAAAAAAATAATAAGAATATATACAATTAAAAAAATAATATGTAAAAGCTTGCTAAATGAAGTTATTAAAAACCGCGCAAAAGTTTATCGTAAAAATAAAATATATATACATATTTATGTATACAACAATAGTATTTATGTAAATACATATATATGTTTAAATATATCTCCCTATTGTATATACAAAAGTATATAGAATTAATGCAAAGCTATTTATACAAAAAAAAAAATATACATTTGAAAATATGCGAAACACACAGAAAAAAAAACATACATATGCATATGCATATATATATATATATATGCATAAATTTAAAAGAAAAAAAAACCATATATACATATATGCATCTATGGTATATGTATATTATATACAATACTTATTTACATTGCATATTTTAGCGTTTTATTCGAACAAAAATAATAAAAGAAAACTGAAATTTAAATTTAACGAGAACCGAATAAAACCCAACGTAGAAGTGAGGCAACAGCTAAAGAAAGTGTGTTCTTTTTAACTAAACAAAATCAAAAACCCAAAAAAAAAAAATCTAAACGAAAACAAAAAATATTTATACACTGGAAAAAGTATATGCATTGAGCATGTTAAAAGTTAATGCAAATATTATATATATATATATATATATATATTAACAATAAATATATATATACACTATATATATATATATATATATGCGCATAAAGCATTTTTTACACCGCTGTAAATGTCAAGCATAACGTAGAGAAATAATATCCACAGTTTTTAAAAGAAAAAACCAAAAAAAGAAACAGTTTTCATTATTTTTCAGTTTATTGTTGTGTTTAGGATATACATATATTTTGTTGTTGTTATTTTCTGTGTGCACTCCCTAATTTTTTTTCGTTTCTGCCCAGCACATTCTGTTCACTAAACGCGCAAAGCTTTAAGATTTCAACACACATATACTCTCTCACACACACACACACACACTAACTAACTTTTTACGGATTCTTTTTAGCTTTTTCGTTAGAGATAAGAAACACAAGAACTCTGCCAAAAAAAAAAAAAAACCAAAAATTAAAAACCCTATATTACAACAAAATATACACATAAATCTAAACACACAATTCTTTTTGGAAATAGCAACAAATTGTAAACAAAACTAAAATGAAAACAATATTAAATATGTCTAAATAACTTATTAAACATAAAAAGTTGGAAAAGCTAAGGAAAAAACAAGACATTACAGAAATGCTTATTTTATATATTTAAACATACAACAATAAACAAAATGACCATTAAAAACTTAATAAATAATATAATAAATATAATATAAAAACCAAGTATCAGCTAAATACCTTTATATATATATATATATATATATATATATATATATATATATATATATATATATACATACAAATATATATATATGTATATATATATATATGATTTTAAACCGTGTTTAAATACAAGAAGTGAAAAAATAAAACACGCCCAAAATTAAGCAGATGAGAAAATTTATCAAATTTTAATTTGGTTTTAAATTAAAGCGGATGAAAGAGAAAGAGCTAGAAATGCGCATAATTATTAACTAATTTAAAATATACAATACTTATATATATATATATATAGTATATATACACACACATATATGTAAATGTATATTTATATATATAAACATAAATATATATATATATATACATATGTATAGTATATACCAACTATATTACGAAAACAAATGCAACAGAAACTTAATAATACACAAAGTAAAAATAAAAAAATAAAATATAAAAATGAAATGAAAATAAAACTAACAACAAAGAACAAGCGAAATACATTTTAAAAATAATGAAACGAAAAAAAAACAAAAAAAAAACACTCGAATAAAAAGAAACCAAAAAAAGAAAAAAAAAAACATATATATAACATCTTTTTATTAGTAATAATTTTAATTTTCAGGATACTTAGAAGGTAAGTTAACCTGAAGTTGTATGATAACTAAGGAAACCTTTCTTAACTTTCAAAACCTACAACTTTATGGACCCTAAAATTCTAGATTCCCGTTAGCTGAGCGTCTCTATTAAGAACCAGGAAATTAACTTACCTTTTCTTTAAAGTCTTCAGCTTCAAGGTATCCGGATTAGAATCAGGAGTTTAATGAAGCTTCCAGTATTTGAAGATGTTCTCAATTTGCTTTTCTGAGAACTTTTTTTATTCAAATTTTGAAAAAGATCTTTCCCCAACTAAATATTAAATAGAAAATGCAAATAGCAGGGTAACGGCTTCGCTTTTTATTACACATATGTATAAAAAAAATAAATGCGCTGTACAATAATATATATATTAACTAAACCCTGCTACATTTAATGAGACGCGTTTTAATTTTATATTTTTTGTTAAACATTTTTTATAAGGTACGAGTACTTTGTTTGTGGTAAGATATAAAAATATAGCTAGAAAAATGAAAAGAAAACTATTTTAATTTTTTTTTTATAAGTTGTAATATGGGTAGATATGAGCTTTGGTTTTTAATTATAATATAAATGGTTTTTTTTTTGTGTATACATTTGGTTTTTCTAAAAACTAAAAATAAACAAACAAAAACACACATTTAAAAAAAAAATATATAATCATATTTTCTACATTTCTAGATACTAGAAGTTAGAAGTAGAACAAATAAGATAAAAAAAAAAGAAATATATAGACAGTTGACTAAAAACTAGGACATGGCACTATAGCTAGTAAAAAAAAAAAAAAACATAAAATAATAATAGTAATAATATAAATATTGTTGTGTGTGTTATGATTAAAAACTAGGACATGCCCAGGGTTAGGGATGCCGAACGCCGCACTCAAACGGATTTAATGAGACGATCCTGCCGCTCGAACATTTTTGTTTTGTTCGCCAACGATTCGGCGGCGACGGCAGCGGCAGTTGCATTAACACCATTTGTGGCTAGAGCCACTGACGATGCCGCCGTCGCTGCCTGCAGCTGTTCATGCATCAGGGTGGTAAGGCATTCACGGAACGCCAGCAAAAACTCATCGGCATTCGCATGGCTAAAGCACATCGGTGGCTTTAGCTTGATGACATTGTCATTGGGCCCGTCGCTGGAGACGAGCACCTTGTGCAGCTGCTTCATGCGATTGACCACCCAGCGTGCCGATTTGGTATCGGGAGTGCGCGACTCGCGATCCACCACAAGCTCAATGCCCACAAATAGGCCCATGCCGCGCACATCGCCAACACAATCGAACTCCTGCTTCAGTTGGCTGCACTCGCGCATCAGATGGTCACCCACCTGGCGGGCATTGTGCTGCAGTCCCTCCTCATCGATGACGCGCATAACGGCATTGGCAATGGCACACGACACCGGATTGCCGCCATACGTATTGAAATAGGCAACGCCCGTGTCATAGAAGGCCTGCGCAATTTGGGGTGTTGTCACAACAGCGCCAACGGGATGACCATTGCCCATGGGCTTTGCCACGCACACTATGTCGGGCACAATGTTTTGCGTCTCGAATGCCCAATAGTGGCTGCCGACACGTCCGAAGCCCACCTGCACCTCATCGGCAATGCAGAGGCCGCCAGTGCGATGGACGGCATCGTAGGCCGCCTGGAAGTAGCCGGCGGGTGGCAAGATTTGGCCACCGCAGCTCTGCAGACTCTCCGCAATGAAGGCGGCAATGCCCTGACCCCTCGCCTCCTGACGCTCACAAATCTCCGCAATGGGCTTGGCATAGAGTGCGCCCAAATCAGCATTGGGATAGAGCTTATCGGTGAATTGGCCGCCATAGATGTCCGGGCAGGGTGCAACATGGACATAGTTTGGTTTCTGCTCGCCGCCCGGCTGATTAAACTTGTACGGCGAGATTTCCATAACGGACTGCAAATGACCATGATAAGCACTGTAAACAAAAAAAAATATGAAAATTTCAATTCAATTTTCAATCAAGTTAAAATCCTTGCGGCAGCAGCAACTTACTGGTCAAGTGTGATCACATCCTGTCGCTTGGTATAGTTGCGAGCCAGGCGCAAGGCCAAATCGTTTGCCTCCGAACCGGAATTGACAAAGAAACAAACGGACAACGGTGCCGGCATCTTGCCGGTCAAAGTTCGGGCGCACTGCACCAGCTCATCGTGCAAGAAGCGATTGTTTGTCGAGATGGTTGCCATTTGCAGGGCACCAGCACGCACAACCTCCGGATGGCAGTGACCAACTGTAAGTCAATAAATAAAAATAACGATTCAAGTTATTGAATTTATTGAGAGACGACTACAAATTAAAAGAGCTACGAGCGTTCGTTCGGATACATGGGAAATCATTAAGATTTCTTTACAGAAAAATGAAATAGTTTTTTATCAAATACGAAAGTTCTTTATAGTGAAATTCGATTGTATTATATGACATAGCACAAAATGTAGACTATAACCAAGGCTATTTTAAGTAATGATTACAAGTCGTTATCATTATTTAATAGATTATTGAAGCTGGTTTTTTTTTTTTTTTAATTTTGTTGGAGTTTTTTTAATATACATGCTGATTTTTCTTATGGCTTAAAATTTGATTTGTATAATCTTTAAATTCAAAGTGGAAGTTAATCCAAACTAGTTAAAAAAAAATGCTCTAAGGATTAGCTTAAGGCCACAACAAACCCTACAAAACCTTATTTATGTTTCCCAAATAGTTCTCAAAACATTATATACCTTGTTCTTAGATTAAAATCGCTGCTTGAACTAAGTTTGACATTCGAAGCAACATGTTTTTTAAGATTAAGTCGAAACTTTACATTTATGTGTTCTTGAAAATTTAACAAAGTACCATTTATAGTACGAGGTACTACAGCTATTCACGTGCTGTTACCCAACACGATTTTGTTTTGTAGTTGATTTTGGTTTATTGTTAGGTTATCAAAAATAGATTTCTTCACGGCCAAATTGGTGTCTGGGTACAGTTTTTTTTTTTATCAGCACATGGCACCCATTGAACACAAACATTAAAACGTGTCTTCGATTGGACATCGCGTGTGCTACTACTATAAAGCAACAACAACAAAATCGAGTCGTCGACACCAAACACCACACGCGTCGAATGCTAACTGACCCCCAAAAAAAAAAACAAATCAGTAATCAGACATTGGGTCAAGCAATGGCGGCCCGGGGCCCGGGGCCTGGTGTTAGCTTGGACCCGGGCCTGTCTGCTTTGGCCCTAAATGATGGCGATGATGCGCAAACGATTTGATAAGCCATACACATACATGCATATACATATGTATGTATGTACAATACATATTAATGAATGATTTTGGCGTCTCCGGACGTCACAGCTGTGTTCCGGTTCACTTTGGCCGCACCGCTAAATCACGTGAATTGTGTGCAAAGTATTTTTAGGCATTCTAAAGTAGTTAGCTACATAGTATGTAGAACTTGTGATGATTGCGCCGAATGTATGGGATTTGCCTCAAAGCACTGTCCAACAAAATTTGGTTGATTTCTAATCATGAGTTAAACGCCTTAACTGCTAGATCCTAGAAAACTTTTTTTTCCAGCACCAAACAATCAATTATGAATTGGCAATCATAGGCTTAATAGGATTTTTGTTGTTCTTAAAAAAATAGTTGGCAGCATTATTAGCAAAAGTTTTTAAACGTTATTAAAATTTTAAAGATTTCTAAACGAGAAAAAATATTTGTTTATTTCAAAAACTTTTATATAACTCTAGTATAAAATCTTAGTACTTTGATCTAGATTCAAAGACAGTTCAATGACTTTAAATAATTTGCTGTGCTGTGTAAAAATTTGCCAACGTGTTTTTGTTGTTGATTTTTCGCAATATCATATTAAAAAAATAATCTATGATTTTCTTTTGTCGCGTTTGACCGCATTTTCTTGTCTAGCAATCGACACAAACACACATCTAGGTATACATATACATTTAGTATAAGTACAAATGTATGCTTAAATGCATACGAATATGCATGTCTAAAGTGTTTTTCACATTATCTTGCACAGAATTTTCCACTCGCAAACGGACGCAGTTTGTTGGGCTTGAACAAATATTGAATGTAGACTATGGGCACACACAAGCGAGACAGATGGACTGATGGACGAACGGAAAGATTGACAGCTAGCCTAGCTCGGACAATCGGACAAAGTGCGTTGTAGTTGTTGTCTCAAGTAGATTTCCACTCGGCACGAGACGTTCACATGTTGCTGCAAACAGCCCAGTTTCAGGGCAACTTTTGCTCAGCCAGCCAGCCAGCCAGTTGGCACTATGTATGTATGTAGTAGCTGATTAGAGTACCATACATTTGTAAGTAGTGAGAAGAGTCGTTCGTTCGTAGTGAATAAGTAGCACGAGATCATATAATAACGTGGCGATTGGAACGCGTGGGGCGCGCAACGGCGCGACAATCTTTAAGGTTTCATAATAAACAATATCAAGTTGTTGTCGTTGTTGTTGTTGTTGTTGTCAGCAATAGCTACACGTGCACATGTCCGCTTATCACGTTTCATTTGTATTATAAAATAGTTTTAATTGCTTGGGTTTTATTTTTGTTCTGTGCTGTTTTTTTTTTTTTTCATTGGCACTTTATTGTTAAGTAGGAATTTGGAGGGAGGTCTTTGATGTGATAACAAAAAACATTGGAATCGAAATCACGTTTTTGGTTTGTGCACAGAAATTGCCTCGATATTTGCCCATGCACTTTGATCGAACAGTTTTTAAGTATTGATAATGCCGAATGGCATTTCTATTATTAGAAATTGTTTTTAGATTGATTCGAGTCGTAAATCAAATATATTTGAATATTAATGTGATTATTGGCATCGTTGTTGATTAACAATAATAAAAAAACCTACGTATGTTATTATTATTCTAACAACTAAAGAAAAAAACAAATTGCTTTCTTTAGTTACGTAATACGTAAGAGCTGCGTGTAAGCTGCGTCACTTTAAGTTTAAGTACAGCCTAAAAATAGTCGCTAATAATAATTATTGTCCTCTAACCTATAGGCCTTCGCTTATCGGCAGACGTTTTCATATGTAGTTAGTTTAGGTTGCTTTTCATTGATAAAAACGTATTAAGCAATTGGGTGCATAGCTGTTAGGTTACAGCGCTCTGTTACAATAGCACTTACGTAACATTAACAGCTGACGTTCGCTGATCGTAAGTAAATTGCATATTTTTGCAAATGGAAAATTCCGTTTTGAAATTTTATATGTATGTATGAGGAATTGAACAGTGCGCGCCAGTTTTGCAAATTTGCAAATTGGCAAATTGCGCAGATGTGTCAATCTTAGTTACTACACATATTATTTGTTTTTGTTATTATTGTTATAAATGATGCTGTTTTGTTATTATTATTATTAGGGGTTGCTTGTAGAAGACTTAACTTAATCAGCCCAACAAACACACAAACAGGCTGCATGCCTGCCTTGTGCCGGGGCCCGAAATCAACGGGCCAGCATCTAAATAATCGTTGGCCGGCCTCGGCCCAGCCCAGCCCAGCCCAGCCCAGTCCAGCCCCAAAGCAACGTACTTTTTATGTCTGTGTGATGTGTGATAAGGCTGAATGAACTCAGTATTTTGCGTCAGCCGCCACACGGAATTAAATCAAATTCAACACACAAAGCCACTCAATCGGGGCCTGAGCATGCAACACGCTGATGGCTCTCTGGCTCTGGCTCTGGCCACTACACCCACTAAGGTGGGTTAGAGTGGGTGCAACCTTGAACTTGCCAAGAGACAGAGAGAGAGAGCGAAAAAGAGAGAATCAGCTTTCTTTTACCCACGCAGTTAACGGTCAACCGTTGTTATTGTTGACGGCATTAAAAAATAAATAATAATTGTCGCTTAGACCTGGGGCCTGTCACTTACTGACGAGCCCATTGCGTTCGGGCCCCGGTTCCCATTTTCTATCAAAACAAAAACAAAAAACTAAATGAACCTGAACTTACATTCTCATACTCGTATATATGTGAAATATTGTGTAAAATTGTGTAAAAAATAACAATTTCATAGGGATTTGCATTGAACTTAATTAAAAACATTCCAATTTATGTTTGTAAAATATTCAACTTGAGAATAAAGAAATTTTAATTGAATCTAAATTTATATTGCTGGCCTGTTTTTTAAAGAGTTTTTTCTCTTTTTTAATAGTTTGCTCTAATTTAGTTTAATACTTATAGATTTTTTCTTAATTTTTTTTTTGCTAACTTTTCATAAAACAAACAATTTACAAAAAGTTCTGATGATTTATGCATTGATTGATACTTATTATTTTGAGAAATTTTTGGAATATAGTATGCAGATATTTAAGCTTACCATGTGCCACATTGTTAATGCAGTCCAGATAGCGTGTACCCTCTTCATCAAACATATATTGGCCCTGTCCGCGAACGATTTTCAACGGATCGGAGCGATAGAAGAGTTGACAGGCTTGGCTGCCATTTTTTATTTTTTATATAATATTTTTTGATAATTATTTGTTGATTCGGTGCAAATATTGTTGTAACAGGTGCAATGAAAAGAGAGGTAAAAATAAGAGAAAATTAATTTAATTAATTATGTACATATATTAAAATGGCTGCTATATATAAATATTATCTGATTATTTGATTGGAATAAATTTTTTACTGCCGGGGCCTATGAAAAAAATCGTCATCATTACGTGATAATAATGTCTAGCTTGAGATAATAAACATTTGATTATAAGATTGTTGTTAAGATTTGAATGCAATTATTTTAGCACCTCTGCTTGTTAAATAACGTCACACGTTTGGCTACCTAAACAAATACATACATACATATTAACATACATATGTATGTACATAAGTTTATTCTACAGGAAATCGATAAAGACCCAAAAATAAATGTGGCGCGCAAGTTTTAAGTAACCGAAGGCCAAAAATTGTTTAGTTAGCATCTCTCACGTTGGTTGACAACAACAATGCGCCTGTGACTTGCAATAAAACACACACCCCTCCCCACCCACCACCATCATTTCACATCTAAATAAGTTGGCACGCGGCATCCGGCACAAGAACAAAAACGCGCAAACACAATAAAAACGACAGCAAAATAAAGCGACAAGATGTAACACGTTGATGACTGTGCCGTTGATGGGGATGCCGCTAGTTGACCTTGACAGAGAAATCGCATGACGGAAGGTCAACTAACATGCGCATAACATAATGTAAACATATGTTTGTATGTACACGCATATGTAGGACATCATATAGCACAATGTAAACAATGTAAAGCCCATTTGGTTAATGAATTTAAACTTTTGCTTACCCGATGTGTTTGTTTCGCAGCTTGATGGTGTCCAATTTGGACAGCTGCTGGCTGGCCACAGATTGCATTTGTTCACTTGCAAAAGGCATTTTGTATATGAATATTTAATTGATTTTTGTTGGCTTTTGATTTGAAAGAGCGCGTACTTTGTATCGTCAAGGAATACAAGTCAACTAATTATTAAAGGCTCTGACTGGTGTCTGTTAGGCAATCAGGCTGGCAGGCAGGCACGGGACGCCTTTAACGTCTTTGAGTGCTTAGAAATTGTTGCCGAATGACAAATTCAATCTGAGAGTAGAGCTATTTTATAACAGAGGCCGTCGCGACAGCGGCCACGACCAGCCCTCTATTGCCATCTATACATACGTATGTTTGTTTGTACGTATGTGCATATATAAATATGTAGTATATGTATGCATATGTATGTAGCAGCTAGTGCTGCTGCTGCTACTTATGTTGTTTTTGTTGTTGCTGCTGCTAATAATATTGCTATTTGGTATGCTGTTGTTGTATGCTGATACAGCAGTCGCTGTTACTGGTCCGAAGCGCGCTCTGTTACTGTTAAGCGACGCGTCGCAGCTTTCTGTTAATGTGTGTGCATGCGTGAGTGCGTTCGTTCAACATTGACTATCACACGTGACACACAGTTAATATTGCTTTCTCTTTCTGCGCTGCTACCCTGAGGGCGTGTGTGTATCTGTTTGTGTGTGTGTGTGTCCGCATTGTGTCTGTGTGATAACAGCAGCCTGAGTACGTGAACAGCGCATCGGGTATAGAACAACGGCAATAACAATAACTAAGCTATGCACTAACCAACCAGCAACGTCGCTGATGTTGTTCTAGCTATTAGAGGTGCGCACTTGTTCGTCAATTGAATAATACACTTACATATATACATACATATGTATGTAGTTGCACAAGCACCGGTCCTTCAAACATTTCGAGTATGAGTAAAGTCCGATTTATTTTAACACTTTTGGTGGTTCACATCAAAATTAAATAGTAAAGACCATTTCTGTTTAGACATACATATAGTTAACACAAATGTATATATATAAATAAATAAGATATTTAATATTCTTTTCTTGCCCGAACATAGATTTGCACACAAACAAAGCAATTTCGATATTTGATCAAATGCCGTTATGATCAGTGTGACCGGCTGATGATATCGTAAAAATACCGAAAATACATGAGGAACCCGAATAATAATAGTTGTACACCTGTGTTTGGCTTCTTGAGAACTGCTGTCGCCCAATCGCCTGTTAGGCTGCCCGTTACCACGAAAAAGTTGTAACACTATTTTAAACAACCTCATAAACATTACCTCTTAATATTTGGTATAGATTTAGTTGATTACAGTTAAACTACAGAACAAATCTTACGTTGTGATTAAACTACATTTAAATTTATTTTAATTACGGTAATGGCATTTATTAATCTTTGTTACAGTGGCAGCAACATACAATCGACATAATCTCGACGTGTGACAGTGCTCTCGTCTGTCGGCATAAAAATTCTAGTGCATAGTTTTAGGCTGATCAATTTAAGTTTTCAAGAGAAAGAAAAGCTCCAACGAATCCTTAATTTAATTTAACAATTGTTAATTACTTGACTTATCACATTTGTATATGATATATGACCTACTTTAGCCGTTAAAGGCACAATCTAAAATTAACACATCTTACACCAAGAAAGATTAAAAGGCAGTTTGATTTGATTTGATTCGCAGTTTATAATTATTATGATTAACATAGTCTAGATAAATAATTTGCCGCCGCACTTAAAGTTTGCTACACATAATACCACATTAGTTAGATACCCAAAAATACAAGGCAAAATAACATATTAATAAATATAGAAAAAAAAACATAGAACATTCTAACGCTTACAAAAAGTACACAAAAGTGGTTGCAAATATTGCTGACGTTCGTTTATCACTTATGGTACAAGTCGTGCATGCACATCGTCGCTGGCAAAATCTCCCCCGTAGTGTTCAGTTGAGGCGGCATCACTGCCATCGCCTGACACCATGATGTTCGGCATTCCATAGTTTCGCCGTTCATTGACCAGCGATTGTATTTCGCTCGACTGTTGGTGGAAAAGATGCATAGATGATAATGTTATAACAATACTTTTTGGTTTTTAGCTTACTCTTGTGTTTTCGAGCGGAACTTCTGTAACCAAGTCGCCGTCTTCTGTTTTCCTTTGACGCAATAATCTCTGACAGATATTGGGTAAACCAAACTGGAACGTTTCCCTGTCGGCAGTGCCCACAGTGCCTGTGTTGATTTCTCCGCTGCTGTCGTCGCTTCTGCCACTTCTGATCTCCGATATCGTTTTGCCACCCACCGTTGCCAGAGGATTCTGGAAATGCATATTAATGTTGAGATCGCGATGACCCCGCAACCGACGCTGATAGTAAATGTACCCAAAGCCGGCGGCGATCACGCACACCACCAACAGCATGACCAGCAGCCAAATGCTGCTAGCGCTGCTGTTGCTGTTCTTATTGTTAATGTCCATTGATCGCAGATCCCCGCCGTTAGGCATAAGCGTACCCATGTCGATCTCATTGGTGCTGCCGTGCGGGCACTGTTGCGATTCCGGAACGACGGCATTACCACACATACACTCATAGCCATAATCGGCCAGGACACACATGCCGGCACAATGAGCATGCTCACAGGGATTTGTTGCTGGCGCCGGCTGTCGCGACAAGCCAGCGACAACAATATCCTGTGCATTGAGTACATTCAAATTGATGGCTGTTCTACTGCGTTGGCCATATAGTTGCACACGCACCGCCTCCTTGCCGCCCATATTGACAATGTACGCATGATTCTCATAGATGCTCAGACCAGTTGGTTGCTTGAGCGCACTACTCTTCTGCAGAAGGACAATCGATGTGCGTTGCTTGCCACCACCGCGTCCCTTGTAGCTAATCATCTCAAGCGTACGAGTGTGCATGTCCACAAAGTAGAGCTGCTGCTGATGCGGATCCGTTGCAATTGCTGTCACATAGCTGCGCTGCTTGCGCAACAGCAACTCTCGCCGGCTGCCATCGAGCCGCGCCATATGGATCTGTGTTATGGGCTCACCAAAGCTCTCGGTGCGTATTGTCACATAGAACAAGCGCGCCTGATGCGCATCCACAGCAATTGCTTTCAGGTTGAATCGTGACGTCTGCATCTGTACTACGCTGCCGCACATCTTGGCCTGGAAATTGCACACGCTTATCATCTGCGGTGCACTGCCACTAATCACATAGACATTGCCCGTTGTCCATTCGACGGCCATTTTGCTGGGTGAGCGCAGAGCGAGAGCTGAGATTTTGCTATGCTCACGCATATCGATACGGTAGATGGCTTTCTGTTCCTCGCTGCTAAAATAGCCCAGCTGACGTCGCATATCGACATCGAAGCCATCGATGCGTGAATCGTTTGCTGACCATGCGACCGACAACATTACCGGATGCTCACTTAGATTTCGCACCTCGTTGTAGCTGGTGAATAGTAGCGTTGCGCCCGCTTGAATACTTTTGCAGCTGCTGCGATCTTGGCGCAGCATAAAGTCGGCATAACACTGGCACTGATAGCTGCCCGGCGAATTCTCGCAAATCTGTGCACACGGCTGACCAACACCAGCACCAGCGCTACACTCATCAATGTCCACACAGCTGCGCTGATCTCCATCAAGGCGATAGCCCTCGTTGCAGGTACACACAGCGCCGCCTGGCGTTGCTTGGCAATTGTGCTGACAAAGCTGCTTGGTACAAGCGCTCAGACATTGTGGTCCCTCATCATTGCCATTGCTGCAGTCGGCAAAGCCGTTGCACACATGCGACATACCGACACATTCGCCATCGCCATGACAATCAAACAAATGCGGCTTGCAGGCACGAGCTGAGCTTATCTGCGTCTCATTATGTTTGCCGTCGTGTTGTTCGCAATGCTGCTCGTCGCTACCGTCGGCACAGTCCGGCTCCTTGTCGCAGCGGAACTCCTGTCGTATGCATTGCTTGCCATCGCGGCACTGATACTCGTAGATGCTGCACATTTCGCCACAGTCGGCTTCGTCCTCACCGCGTGGACACTCGGCGCTGCCATTACAACGCACTGCAAGATCCAAGCATATCTGCAAATTGCTGGCACATTGGAACATGGGTTTATCAATTGTGCCGCAGCTAATGTTGATCGATGCAGCGTTGCCCGTGCCGCAGTTCACTTCGTCGGAGAGATCACCGCAATCGTTGTGACCATCGCAAACAAGCTGCCTATCGAGACATTGGCCAAGTAGGCAACGATGCATGTTCGCCGGGCATTGTCGGTGGCCGCATTTGTCGTGCTCATCGGATGCATCGCTGCAATCGATGCGGCCATCGCACTCCCAACTGCTGGCTATGCAGGTGCCGATGCTGCACTGAAACATGCCACGTTCACAGGTAGCGGCTGCCTTGCAACGCAACTCATCCGAATTGTCACCACAATCGTTGGTGCCGTCACAGACCAAACTAAAGTCCACACACTTGCCATTGTCGCAGGCATGCTGATGGGCGTGGCACATTTTTGTTCTATCTGCAATCGAATTTGTAAATAAATAAACTTTAGATTTAAATACATATGTACAACAACAAATCAACATACCAAATTGAGCGCAGTGCAGCTCATCTGAATTATCATTGCAATCCTTTAGGCCATCGCAACGCTTGGTTTTATCAAGACACTGCTGGCCGTCGTGGCAAGTGAACTCGGCTAGGCCGCACTTGACAACCTTAGTGCGTGAAACGTTGCTGCAATCCGATTCGTCCGAGCTGTCAGCACAATCCTGATGTCCGTTGCAACGATGCGCTATTGTGAGGCATTCGCCGGAGGACAGGCAACGGAACTCGCAGTCCAGCGCTTCAGTGCAGCTGCGATTGGTGGCATCACGATAAACAAAGCCGGCGGGACAGAGGCAGGCGCTACCAAACTGACCAGCACTTACGCACACATGCGAACAGCCGCCATTGGCATGCTGGCAGGGATGCGACATAGAACTGGCTGCAGACAATTTAACAGTGCCCGCCAACGGAATGCGAACGGGCAGTGAATGAATCATTAGGGTGGCAGCAATGGCTGCTGTCTCCGGACTCAAGTGCGGATTTGTTTCGATCTCAATGCGCTTATTGGGTCCCATGTTGTTCTTGTGCGTCCAGTAAATGGCCGATGTGCCCAGCTCACTCCAGAAAAGATCCTGATTGACCAAGGCCAGTGAATAGGGACGCCGGAATTTGCCACGAAACATTTGCGCGTGCGTCTGACGATAGTTGGTAAAGCTTATGCGACTCGCATCGCTATCCGACCAGTACATGCTATGCGTCTCATGATCCACAATAAATCGAATATCATCATCGCCTAGATCATCCTCAAAGACGTGCGTTTGCGAGCCAACACCACTCAATGCCAAGCGATCGATGTGCGTGTGCCGGCGTGCCTTGAGCGCAACAAACATGAAACCCTCCGCTGGCATCACACTCAATCCAATTGGCATCTCATCGCCGGCAAAGAAACGTACAAGGGCACGATGGCCGGTACGCAGCGAGAGCAGCTCAATAACGCGACGCTCCATGTCCGCCCAATAAAGATTGTGGGCCAAATGATCAAATGCCAGGCCGCTAATATTACCCAGATTGCGATAGATCAAGCTGGTCAAGCGATGCTCGCTTTCATGCGGATCATACTCAAATATTGATCGCTGTTGATTATCGGCAATGAATAAAGTACCATTGACGCTATTGAAGACCAGTTCGCTGATGTGGCAGTGCAGGTGATGGGTGGCACTTACTGTGTGCCGACCAAAGGATGTGTGCTCAATCTCGAGCAATACCTGGTGCAGACCAACAAACAAGCGCTGCTTCTTCTCGGTTTGCCTGCAGCGTTTGCCATCGGGCGATATCTGCATGCCATCCGGACAGGCGCATGTGTGTCCACCTGCATCTGGTTCAGCGAGCAGACAGAGATGCGAACAACGTGCCGTTTCGCACGGATGCGGCACTTGCGGCTGCTTTGCCGGATGATAAACGTGTACGGCATAAATGGTACGATCTCGTGCCAGTACGCGATGCTGCTTGCCGGTAAACTTGTGGCAGGCGTGCACACTTTTGGTGCCCCAATCGGACCAATACAACTGATCCTCGAACACAGCCAAACCGTACGGATGCTTAAGCATGCCATCGAGCACAGTGCGTCGTGAGCTGCCATCGGGACGCACGCTTTGCACACTGCCCAGTTTGGCGTCCACCCAATAGATGCGCTCCTCATGCATATCGAGTGCAATGCCATTGGGCCAGTGGATATTATCGCTGACCAAAGGCTGTGATCGTGAACCGTCCATGGAGGCGCGTGCAATCATTGGTTTATCGCCCCAATCTGTCCAAAACATTTGACCACGCTGTGGCCACAATGCCAAACCTCGCGGCTGATGCACATCGTGGGTAACAAGTACCACACAGCTCATTCCATCGTTCGAACAGACGGCAATGTGTCGCATTACATTATCCGAGAAGTAAATGTTGTGCGTCAGCCAATCTACGGCCAAATCTTCGGGTGCATCCAGACCCGAGGTGAGCAATATTTCCGGCATTGATCCATCTGAATGGGCACGCACAATGCTCTCCGCCTCATTCTGTATGTTTGTCCAATAGATGTGCTCGCCATCAAAGGCAACGCCAATCACTTTCGTCAAATTGGTTGCCACAGTGAAGATATGATTACGCTGTTGCGGCTGCTCGTTTAGATGCATGCCCATTACAGTCACTTGGGTGGTGTAAAGCAGCATTGCTTGCTGCTTTGCAATGGGCCCGTTTTTAACGTGGCAGGTGCGATTGTTATTTGGGTCCAGCTCGTAGCCGGTGTCGCAGGCACAGCGATAGCCACCGGATGTATTTTCGCAACGCTGACTGCATAAATCACCTCGCTCCTCGCATTCGTTAATGTCTTCGCACTTTTCCTTATATTTAATCAGGCGATATCCGTTCGGGCAATTGCATTCCGGTCCGGTTGATGGCATCATGTGACAGCTAGCACCCGGCGGACATAGTTTGGTGCTGCAATCGGGCTTTGACTGGCAGGTTTCGCTCTCATCGCTGCCATCCGAACAATTGGGCTGTCCATCACATACTTGACTTAGTGGCAGGCAGCTTCCATGATTGCGACACATAAACTTTCCTAATGAAGGCTGGCAAAAGTTCTCTATAAAATTGCAAAAATAATACATATATGAATGTCGTTGCAATTAAAAACAAATATGTATGTGGTTTACTTACCGCAGTCGTGTTCATCGCTGCCGTCACCGCAATCATCGACGCCATCGCAGACCCATTGCTTGCGTTGCAGGCACCGACCGTTCGCACAGATGTGGCCGGTGGTGCAACTTGTGGCCGACTGTTTACAGCCAGCCGTCTCGTCGGAGTTGTCGGGACAGTCGGACTTGCCATCGCACATGAAGTCTAGTGGTATGCAGCTGTGATCCTGGCATATATATTCGTATTGGCTGCAATTGCGCTTGCCAAAGCCATAGCCAATAAAGCGACGCATGCAGTGAAGCTCATCCTCGCCACCGGGGCAATTGTCGACGCCGTTGCATTCTAGTTCCGCTGCCAGGCAGGCTCCGTGTGGCTGAGCACACGGGAACCAATGCGGCTGCCGACACAGCTTGTAGTCTGAGCGAGTAAAAAGTTATTTTTAGGTTAGGTAGGTTTAGGTTTAGGTTAGGTTTTGCACTTGCCGCATTCCAATTCATCCGACTCGTCTGTGCAATCGTTACGTCCGTCACACATCTTCGCCTGTAAGATGCAAGCTCCGTTTCTGCACTGGAATTGATCTGCATCGCACCGTGCGTGCGCTGGTCCCGTCGTGGTGGCAGTAGTCTCACCGCAAACGAGCAACAGCATTGCAGCGCACAAGCACAAAATCCACCAGCACTGCCCCCGGCCGATGCGGTGTTCACTCCACTGCCGTTCGCATGGCACATTGCACTCTGTTCGCACATGATTTGTCCGAAAAGTTATGGCCCTATATATATATACAATATTTGTAATACAAATGACATAGAATCCACGTGTACATTTGAGGTTATGTCATACCCAAACTTGTTTGCGGCAGCGATATTATTTTTTAACTTACATTTGCGTTCCAATTGAATAGCGGCTTTGATCGCCGTGCTCCTAAATATTACAAGTTAAATAAACACCAAGACAAAGAAATAAACGTTTAAGACAAGGAAACACAGAACAAATGCAAATCGCAATTCAACGTTAACGTTGAGATGCAAAAGCGAACTGAACGATGTTCAATTGGATTAAAGTGCACTTTGCATAGGCGATCGCTATTTCGAAAGTCGATCAAAAGCCGTTATGATCAGTGTGACCGATTTCTGATCTGGTAAAAATACGCGAAAACATTCGAACACCATAGTTTGCGCCACCCACATACGCATTTAAATTTATTTAAATAAGCTGAAAGAAACTTCTTAGCCGGTGATTGAAAGTACATCGCAATAATATTCTGTTATAGCACAGGCTTTTATTTATATTGGTTACAGTTTAGACCAACGAATTAAATATATGTGAATTTATAGCTGTGGCAACAACATGTCATCAATATACTTCTGGAATATGGCTGTGCCTTCTTCCATTGGCACAGTCATAATGTTGTCCAGTAGCGTCCAGTTGATCAACGGCTGAACCAAATTCTTCTTGCACACTTGTGACTTTACCTTAAGGTCGAAACTGCGACATTCCCAACCACGACGCAATGGGGGAATATTGATGCGAAAGACAATGTCCTCGTTGTCTTCCAAAGTAGCTGCATCCACATAAAATTCATTGGGACCGGGCGATGTCTTTGCGTTAGAAACACGAGCCGTGGCAGTCGTACGAGAACGAGGCTTTCGGTTTGGGTTTGGGATTGGCAACTCATACATTTCGGGCGGGAGCACGGGCTTATGCTCGCTTGCCTTGTAGTTCTCCTTCCATTTTTTGTTAATCTTAGCGAGCATTGCGCGCTCCTCGGGACTGGTACTATTGCCCCGAAGATTAGCAATAGTATCCGAGATGACATCCTCAAAAAAATTGCGAGACTCCGCAAACCATTTTTCGTCAACAGTTTGCCTTACAACCTTAATGCGAGACATTTTGCGTCAAGCTAAGTAGAAAGTCGGAAAAATTGAAGATGTGTTACTCCTGTGACGTCTCGACAGTAATGAGCAGGATCAGTGTGCACAGAGAATCTGTAAAAGCTGACAGCCGATTAACGAAATGGCAACTCTATCAATTTCAAGGCTGCCACACGACAGTTAAGATTTGAAACTGTTTGGCAACATGAAAAGAGGAGCAACACAACACATATGTACAAACATACATACTACAATTATTTCCAGCAAATAGACTGCAGTCTATTAAAATAACAATTAATATCGGTTAGATTTATGAGCACCAACTTATGTACGACCAAAGCGACCGCCAAGTGCCATAAAACAACACCAACAACAAGATTTAAAAAATATAAATTGTGTAATTAAAAAATGAGCGCGCAACGAAGTTGCCCAAAAAACAATAATTGTTAACTTTTTGCATGTATCATCGACACGAAAGGAGTGAGAGAGATGTAGTGGGTGTGGGTTTGGCAGGGTCATAAAAACCTCAAAAATCAAAACAACAGCAACCACAAAACATAAACTACCAAAATGCATTTGGTGTTTCGACTCAGTTGATGAGTCGTGGGATCCGCTAAAACAAAAACAACAACAACAACGACAACAATAAAATACATGTCACTGAACATTTCTAAGCGGTTCAGGTTCAGTTGTTATTAGCTTGAGTAATGGGCACTGTCCGACAACATGTTCGTCGCAGTGCGAATTGAAGACGTTAAAATTAGTTGTAAAATCTGTCCGCACGATACATGTACATATATATGTACATATGTACATATACATATGTGTTTGTGTGTGTGTATTCCATTTAAAAACAGTTCAAATTTTGTTTAGAAGAGTATAAAAAACCCAGGCGTTGCCGAAATAAACTACAGTCATTCGTTAGCATCGTCCAAGTGAATAACTTCTTACCTATTTCGCTCCCTGGACTAGGAATCAAATATTTCAAATATGGCAAGTATAACTCGGAATATAAAAGGGCAATGGTTGGCAGCCTCTTTTGCGAAACATTGCACTAATCGGTTCGACAGCCACTGTTATTTATAGTTTTGTACTAACATTCTCTTTACATATCTGACTTAACATAGAGACGACTGCTAAAATGGGTACGATGACGAACAAAAGTAACGGGAATTGTATGTATGTATGTAGGCAACTTAACAGCGAACTATGTTAGTATGGGTGTGTACTTGTGTTTGCCATCTCTCTAATACCCTGAAATGAATTGGGAAAAAGGGTATTATAGTTTTTTGCAAATTTATGTAACAGACAAAACGAAACATTTCCGACCCGATAAAGTATAGATATTCTTGATCAGCATTAACAGCTGAGTTGATTTGAAAAGTGAATTACTTATTTCGTTTCTGATACATCCGCATCGATAAATACAAAAATACAAAAAATGACAGTGGGCATTATATCTTGTGCTTAAGTTATTTCCTCGTGGAGCTTTCCCGACTAGAGCTTTCTTACTTGTTTTTAATAGTTTTCGCTTCTTCTATTGTAAGCTAATTAAGATACACATGTTTGCATGTTTATTTTGTTCCCATTTCTGAATCTTAAACAATTAGAAAAACAATTAACCTTTGAAAATAATCTTGTAATGTACTTTTTTTATAGCACACCACAACAGTTATCGTTTTGATCGCTTCATTGGCTTTGTGCGCCGCCGATGTGTCTCACTTGTCGCTCTCTCGTGGCTATTTGCCACCGCTGAGTGGTGCGAGCGGCTACTCATCGTACTCCTCGTATCCCTCCTCGTATTCGAACTCGTATTCTTCATCTTATCCCTCTTCATATGCGAGCAACGGCGGCTACTCCAACGGCGGTTACTCCAACGGCGGTTACTCCAACGGCGGTTACTCCAACGGCGGCCACTATTCCAACTCGGGCTATGGCTCCACTTATGTCAACCCTCTAATTGGCTCCGGCTACAACAGCTTTGCCTCGGTGCCGCAATATAACAGCTATGCCACGCCTTCACGGTCTTATCTGCCAGCACAGAGAAGCTATGCCGGGAATGGCTACAACGGTCTGGACACCAAATATGCTGCCAATGGTGGCTATATTTATTAGGACGAAGGCAAGGAATTAAGTAAAAATATGCAACGAATACTAATAAATTACATACACATATACATACATACAAACTATTTTTTTTTTTTATATATTTTATTGCGTATGTTTTTTGAAAAACTACATTTTTTGAACAACAATAAAAATATTGCAATTTTTTAATTCGTGAAAAACATTCAAACAGTGAGTGCTTTTTTTGGAGTTTACTCCTTAAGAATCGATTTGCATAAGCCCGTTATGAAAAAATATGAGGAGTGAAAGCAAAAAAACCCTAATACAATATAAGTGCTACTGTGGATATGTTGTTCAACAATAGATTTGCAAAAAATTGCATATTTAGTTGGCACTTAGTTAACAATTGAGAAATTGCTTCAATTATAAGTAGTGGATTGAACTATGTACATATCAACAGTAGCACTCATATTTTATTAGTGAGTTCAACATTCGCTAGTTCATTCTCTTATTATTTAAGAGTTCCGTTATGTTATTCCGAACAAGAGAGAAAAAACGTTGCCTGTTTAGTTGTTGCTTCAGACAAATGTACACTAACATCGCGAACACGGACATAAAAATGAATGTCTTGCTCTAACTACAGAGAGCGATCGTTAGCTTCCACATGTCCACGAATTCCACTTGTTCCACTTAAGCCACAAAGGCAGTCAGCCTAAAACTTAGCTCGCCTTGACAACGCAGTAAGCTTATCGTCCGTTTATTTATTCAATTAAAATTGATACGCGCTATATTAAAGTTTAAATTGTGCTTATATAGCACAATGAACATACGCAAAGTGTTTGTTGTGATTAAGGATCGCCGTGTAATTGCCTTTGAAAGCCGTTTTTGAGCAAATCCAGCTTGAAAAAAAGGACGCCATCTTTTCTTGCCTTGTCGGGTTGCGAAAAAATTGAAAGAGAGAGAGAGGTGAATCGTGCCCATACGTGTGTGTTGTTGTTGCTTTAAACTCGCTGCAAATCTTTCAAATAAGCGATGCATTTAAGACAGTATTAATAACTATATATTTTTTGATATATTTTTTTGTAAAGTGCAGTGAAAATAAAATATTAAAATAATATTAATTTATTACATCACTTTATTTTATTTTTTTTCTTGTGTGTGTACTGCAGTGAGCTTTTTGTTTTTGTGAAAGTGCTCAGCGAAAACAAAAAGAGAGCGAGCGCGGAAGCGCTTGCATTGAACTGCGTTGTGTTGTTGCTGCTGCTGCCGGTGAGTGCATTTTGCTTATTTTACACATACATACATATGTATATTATATTATATTGATCACCCTGTTAATTAATCACCTTGTAACAACAGTTAGATTGGATATAGTTAAAGTAAGTTTCATTGCTGCAATGCATTTAATTTGTTTTTTTAATCTGTTGTCGGCAGCAAACGACATCGACAAATGAACTACTTAATACACTTTCGTTATTTGTGTACAGCTTTGCATAACTGTATGGCAAGGATTGTTGGCAAGTGTCATAGAGTAAAATTTTGAGAAGAGTATGTATGATCAGCAGCTGCAAAACTGATATTTGACTGCCTTGGAAGACAAAATCGTGTGATTTTTAGAGTTTACTCCTTAAGAATCGAATGTTGGATACCCTTATAACATACGTATCATACTACATATCCACATATGCGCTCATATTATATTAGTGTGTCCAACATTCGCTAGTTCATTCTCTAATTATTTAAGAATTCCGTTATGATATTCCGAAGAAGAGTAATCTCGAGACGTACGTCAGAGCTGACACACACATTTCTTCGATGTTTTTAATGGTAAAAAATCTGTGTAAGATTTCCAGATTCTGATTAAGTGTGAAAGCCCAAGAACTCAAAAAACCATTCTCAAAGTGCTCTAAGCATTCACAATAGATACTTACTCTTAAGAATTTAATTTAAAATATCTTAAGAATTTCTCAAGTAAGTCTCATTGCTTTAATGTTTTTTTTTTATATTTTTATTCATTTTATAATTTGGAAAAACTTTTAAATAAAAAAAAAAAAAATTTTAAATCGAATATATTGAACCTTTATCCCATTTCGATTGCATAAAGTAGAGAGAGATCAGTTTAATGCCTCTGACGATAGGCATATCCACCATTGGAAGCATACCGAGTGGCGCCCGCATGATGGGATCCGCCAAAGCTGTGGCCAGAACTACGACCCGAAGAGCCACCAAAGCCGTGTCCATGGGACGGAGCGTAACGAGCTGGTGATGAATGGCTGCCGTGGAAGGCAGCAGAAGCCGTGTAGCTTGAGTGGGAGTCAGCTGGAGAGGAGTGGCTGGTGTGGGAGACAGCCGGAGCAGAGAAGCTGCTATGGGATCTTGCTGGAGCAGAGTGGCTAGAGTGGGAGACAGCTGGAGCAGAGTGGCTAGAGTGGGAGACAGCTGGAGCAGAATGGCTCGAGTGTGAACTGGCAGCTGGTGCTAGGTACTCCCGGGAAGGAGCTGCTACCGGTGCGAAACTTGAAGCCGAAGATGTGTAACTGGTGTGCGAGACAGCTGGAGCCGAGAAGCTGCTGTGTGAAACAGCTGGAGCAGAATGGCTGGAGTGTGAGTTGCCAGCTGGTGCTAGGTACTGACGCGATGGAGCTGACACTGGTGCATTATTTGAGGCTGAGGCTGCGTAGTTGCTGTGCGAGACAGCTGGAGCGGAGAAGCTGCTATGAGAGGCGCCGAAGTTCGAGTGGCTGCTTGAAGCAGAAGAAGAAGATGCGGCTGGCGCCAGATACTGGCGAGATGGTGTTGAGTAGCTGGCTGCTGGAGCATATCCATGCGAGTACGAGTGCGAGGAGTGACCAGCACGTGGGGAGCTGTTGGAGCTGGCGCCACTGGAGCCGGCTGCAGAGTTGTAGCTGCTGTACGAATTGGCTTGGGGTGGCAAGTAATTGCCGCTTAAAGGACTCCCCACGGCAAAGGTGGCAAGTGCCAGCAGAGCGGAGCAAACGGCGAATGATTGCTGCAATTGAAGCTGTGTGAGATTTGCTAGATAGTTAGATAGATAGCCAATTGGTTGAACTTACCATGACGGGAGTTGGAGTTGCTTAGATGCTTACCAAGCGAATACTGATGCCACTGGAGGTGCGTGGCAACACTTTTATAGCGGCCACAAACAAAAGAATTGCGAGTAGAAGAACAAAGTAGATATCAACTCAGCTCTATTAAACTAGTCAACCGAAACTTAAGATCAAACACATTTGACATTAAAAATTCATATGCTCCAAGCTTCAATTGTTTTGTTTAAACTTTTGATTCCAACACAAAATAACTATTTGCTAATTCATCTTTCATCCTCTGCTGTTAAAAACCGAAATGTATAAATTGTTACATGTATTTATTTTTAAGAAATTTTAATTTGAGCTCAATAACTTGTTGCACAGTGTTAGTTTAGAACTGCGATAGTGTTGAAGGGGATGATGTCGAATCTTATAGACGGTTTATTTTTAGCCATTTTGTCCATTTCGGAAGTCATCAAGCCAAACACAACAACATAAACGCAAACACCTCCAAAGGTTAATTAATGATGCGTTTTTTTTTCCTTTTCATAAGCTGATATCGTAGTTAAGGAGTATATGGGTTTATCACCATTTCAACAAGAGACTTGGAACTTTGCAAATATCTTTGTCTTTGTCCATGTCTGAGTTTGACAAAGTGTCAATATATCGATTATAATCGATACAGCTTGGAGTTGCAAATCGATAAAACACAAATATTTCTCGAGTTTCTAACAGCTAAGGTTCATATGCCAAGCGTACCAAAGCCACTCCCAAAACGGCAATGAATATATCTTCCACAGCTTTTGAGCTGAAGTTTTCAAATTTTGTAGGAGTAAAGTTAAAGGTAAAGGCCAACACACCCCCCGACTGCATTCTCCCTTTTTTTATACAAACTAGGGTATTGTGCAGTCGGTTGCGCCCTAGCTGAAACATTTTCACCTGTTTCTATTTTATATTGTTCTTCGTTATTTTAGTTGGGGTTTTTTGATGATTTGTTTTGAAGTTTGCCTGTCCAGAAGTTGGTGGTTATGAACAGCATGAGGCGAACGTGAGTTAACTAAAAACATAAACTTAAGTAACGTAAAAACAATTAATTTGAATTGAATTGGATAAAGATGGATGGCGCATTAAGCCTGGCTCACGAGCATTAAATAAAAAAACTATGTACACCAACACCAAAAACAACAAAGTAAAAACCAAAAACAAAAAATCGAAAACCGAATAAAATAAAAACAATACCAACAATTAGTTTTTGGGCGCAAACTTAAATAATGTTCACAGCTTTGGAGATCGTTATCTGAATTTAGATAAATCAGTTGGTCTTCAAGCGATCATGTGAACTTAAGTGACGAACGTAAGGAAACAACTACAAGAAATCCAATAAGCCAAGTATATTGTATTAATCGAAAAAAAAACCAAAAACTTATTGCATTAGCTTTTCTAGTTGAACTTTTATTTTCTTAAGTTCTTCAACCTTAAAACTACTAAATTTACTATGAAAATAATAAAAGGGAACTAAAAGCTTAGGAAAATTATATTTCAATCGTAAAAAATGCGTTTTAATTAGAGCAAGTTGTCGTGTTTATATCTAAGTTTTTCCTTTAAAAAATACTTACATAATAAACTTGCCTTTGACTGCGGCTGTGTTTTTTTTCTACAAGAATTTCTGTTTACGACCGATATGTGTATAATGTCATAATTTGGAATGTTTTGTTGATATACCTATAGTTTGAAAAATTATTAATTCATAGCTACAATCTTGAATAATATACAACAGGTTAGCTTATTGCAATCACTCAAGATTAAAACAAATATCATAACAGCCAAGTCGTTTATTCTAAACCGATATTTTAAGATTTTTTAGTCTATACAAGAAAAAAGCATTATATTTAAATAGCAGTTTTCGATGAGATAAGCAGTCAAGGAATATATCATACATAATAAAGATTTTGCTTATTATTTTGAACACAACCCGCAAAGCTAACCCAATTCTTCATCATCTTCATTCTCGTTAATATTAATTACCAAACGTTAGCAACGCCAATAGATTATTTTTTTTAAATATTTTCAGTCAATTTGTTCGCTATTAACTGTGACCAAACATATTAATTGTTAGCGAGTGTGACAGGTTAAAGAGTTTTCGACTTTAAGATACCCTGCTAAAAAGTATCTGATTAATAAATAAAATTGTTATATAGAGAATAAATTTAGAACTCTGACTAAAATCGCCGACTTAACTATTGCTTTTGTTTGCAGGGTACATTAATTTATTGGCTCAACTAACACAAGCGTGCAAAACGCTGATTATAAATTATTTATTTAGTTTTGTTTTTTTTTTCACTACAAATATAAAGAAGAAAAAACAAAACAGATACATATGTACATATAAAACCTGAAACGACAAATGAACTTTTGCAAAAATTATTTATTTATCTTGTTGCGTGACTTTGTTTCGGGATTGTTTGTTTTGCATTCATTTTGGGCTGCTGAATTAAGAGCTCTTCAAAGGCATTAAACAAACGTATGTACATACATATGTATGTCTGTATGAATGCATGCATGTACATAAGTATCATCACTAAATACTATATAATATAGTCATTTGTAGGCAGTATATGCTCTTTGATTTTGTTGTTTGGTTTTGTGTATTAGTGCGAAATTGGAATCGGGTTAATGTTAATGGGACGCGAAAACTTGTTATGTCCGAATAACGGGCAACTTGCTTTGACTTGCCGAAGAAGAGAAAGAGGCTGTGAGAAGCGCATAGGAAGGGTCTGCTGTTAAGAGAACGGTACTGCAGTAGCCAGAGCATTGCCCTGCTGCATCAGGATAAGTAGTATAAGAACGCTGCTGTCATTCAGAACCAGACTCAGTGCATTGCCTGCATTCCATTGGGTGTGTCGTACCATCAAGAGACTCATCTCTCGTCTCTCGTAAGCTCGCTTCTTGTATTTTGCATTTTGTGTTTTTTGCTGCTGTTGTTGCAAAAGAGTCATGCTGTTGGCTTGGTGCTTGTCTTTATTGTTCGCCAGTTCGCTGCTGGTGCATATAGTGCTTCCAATGCCAACAATGCCAACAACAGTCACCGCAATAAAACCAAAGCCGATTGTGAGCGGTGTCGATGAGCTGGAGCCACGAAAGCCACCGAGGCTTTATCATTTTATTACGGATCATCATCAGCCATCAGCGCTGGGACAAAACTACTATATTAAGCCGGGCCAATTGGTTGGCACATTCAATCTGGACTCGGGCACGCTGCATGTGAAACACGAGAATAGCAAACGGCCCATTAGCAGCAGGCTAAATATTCTCTTTGTGGCGACGCCCAACGACTCCATCAAAAACGAACTTAATAAGTAACAGCTTTATCTATTATCTTAAGACTTTTTTGAATAAATTTCTAGTTCCTTAATAAATTACTAAAATTATAATTCACTTTAGCCCAATTACAATCGGATAATTGATATCAGGATTATTCTGATTCAAGACAAACATATAAAAGAAATTAATATTTCCAAAAACAAACCGAAGGCTATGTCAGCTACTTGATAAGTTGCTATAACATGTCTGAAATGTCTTTTTCATTTTTTTTTTTTGTTTTCGCACTTTGGTATTTCACGAGTTATTTAAATCTTGAATAGTTAATTAGATTTTTTGTTGTTGTCGCTTTCGAATTGTATAAAATTAAATAGATTATTTCACTTATAATCATTTTTTTCTTCATTTTTTATGTGGTTTAAGAGCCATATTTATTTTTCATAGTCAAGTTTGTGTTTAAAAAAAAAAATTGAAAAAAAACGTTAAGTTTACATTAAACAAGTTTTGATTGACTTAACGACGGTAGACATAGCCACCGTTGGAGCCGTACTGAGTGTCAATGCCGGAGTGGCAAGAGTGGCCAGAGTGGCTCGAGTGGCCTGAGTGGCCAGAGTAAGTTTGGCCGGAGTGAGAGTGACCGGAATGGCTTACAACTGGAGAGCTGTAGCTGGCAGCAGCAACTGGAGCTGGAGCAGCATACGAGACGCTGTGGTAGGTGGCAGCAGGGGCAGCATACGAGTGAGTGGAATGGCTAACAACTGGAGCGCTGTAGCTGGCGGCAGCGACGGGTGCACTGTACGAAACAGGAGCGGTAAAAGTAGCAGCAGCAACTGGAGCTGGAGCAGCATACGAGACGCTGCGGTAGGTGGCAGCAGGAGCAACATACGATGAGTCACTGGTGTAGGTGGCAGCTGGAGCAGCATACGAGGCGCTCTGGTAGGTGGCAGCTGGAGCAACGTACGAGTTATCAGCGACAAAAGAAGTTGCAGCTTTACCAGGGGCAGCATAGGATGCGCTCTGGTAGGTGGCAGCAGGAGCAACATACGACGTATCGCTGGTGTAAGTGGCAGCTGGAGCGGCATACGAATGGCTGGTGTAAGTGGCAGCTGGAGCGGCATACGAGGCGCTCTGGTAGGTGGCGGCTGGAGCAACGTAAGACGTGTCACTGGTAAAGCTGGCAGCTGGAGCGGCATCGGCAACAAAGTCATTGCTGTAGCTGGTAGCTGGGGCAGCATAGGAGTTGCTCTGGAATGAGGCAGCCGGGGCAACAAACGACGGGGTGTCGTAAGAAGCAGCGCCAACATGATGATGATGGTGCTGGTGATGGGGTGGCAGATAGTTGTTGCTCAGGTGGCTCACATCGGCGGTGGCGAGAGCCACAAGGGCGCACGAAACGAAGGCAAAGAATTGCTAAACAAAAAAAAATATATACACAAATAAAATACCAAAAAGTTTAGTATTTGTTTAAGTGCAAGTCTCAAGTTAGAGGCAGTTACTAACCATGTTGGAGTTGTGTTGCTGCGTTGACAAAGATGGTCAAAGAACTAATTTGTGGCTAGCGCATCCTAACATATTTATAGTCAACAGCCTCAACGGATCTCAATACAAAATGTCAAAGAAAACAAGTAAATATGGTAGGAACTTGTACCCTGCTTTATCAAATGCTCATAAAATATCGTTCATTATAAGCATTCTATGAATAAATACAAAAAGAAAAATAAAAACAAATGCAAACAATAAGTAATAAAATCAAAGTTAGGAACAAGCTTAAGCCCCATATTGAGATCTTTAGTGACGTCTGCCTCGTGTTCTTTGTTCATTAGCGACATGTTTGCCTGAACCCATGAAACGTTCAAAAGGGTATAACGGTTTCGTGCAAATGGCTTTAAACAACAAACAGAAAGATGCATCTACAACCCTATAAAGTACGGCCATTGTCCGTGTGTCTGTGCGATGGAGTGCGACGATATAAGAGACAGGGATAAGAGCTACATAACGTTTTTTCTTTGAAGTTATCGATAGGTTATTCCATTTCCGATACCCAGCTTTTATCGATAACATTAATATCTACTTGAACTTGGGAATTGTGAAATTGATATTTGAATTTTATTTATTATTTATTATCGCAGTTGTGCTAACAAATATATGAATAATACCTGTACGTGTAGCGTCTAGGTTCCAGGGTATCTTCTAGTCGTGTTTTTTTTTTGCCGAAACGAGCTTTCTTACTTGTTTTACTTTTGTTTTCACGGACAACAACTTATTCATTTTAAAGGCGAATCATACAGCACGTTATTGGAAACTCCATTCATAACGACGCGGACGTCGCGGATTGCGAACCTTTAATCTTGAAATCGCGATTGCCAACGCGTTGAGTTCCATGCCCTGCAATCACTCACAACGGGCAATCAATCAAAATTAATGCGTTGAGTAAAGTTCCTTTGCGGCAAATTTGCGAAAAACACTGCGGGATTTTTCAGACAGATTTGAGAGAGGGCTGAGCATGGAGGGAAAGAAGTACCGGCATTAATTAATCAACAGCAGCAGGTATCAAGCGCTTGAAGAGTAATACCGAATACCGAATATATATAAATAAACTTAACTTTATTTTGAGAATTTAAAATTACCTGCAGTGCAACAATATATCAGACTTAATGTGAATACCCAAAAAGCCAAATGGTACCAACATACTTACATATATTCTTAGGTTCCCCCAAAACACACATCCGAGTTGTACATCTTTGTTAGATTCTTCATTCTACACATATACGATTTTGTTTTAAAACAATTGTTTTTATTTTGAAAAAAAAAAAAATAATAGAGTTAAAGGTTAACAAAACTTAAGACTACAATTTGGCTAAATGAAACAATTAACGGTTTCACGGATGCGAATGCGGCATCTATGCCTTCTTGGTGTAAACGTAGCCACCGTTGTTGGCATAGTTGGTGCCAGCCTGCGAAATGGCTGAAGTTGTTGCTGGACGTGCAGCGGCTTGTACAACGGGTCCACTACGTAGCGCATAGGTCACCTGCTGCTGTTGTTGCTGATGATAATGATGTTGTTGTTGGGCAACAGGGGCAGCTGGAACAAACAACTGCTGTACCGGAGCGGCAACGTGTGCCTGAGCCATTGTGGTGTAGGTTTGCTGGAATGGAGCGGCAACAGATGCTGGTGCCTGGTAGTTATAGCCAGAGTAATATGTCTGTTGAATGTGAGCCTCTTCTCTAGATGCAACTGGAGCGGGAGCAGAGTAGGTGTGCTGCACTACCGGAGCGGGAGCTGAGTATGTCTGCTGCTGTTCAACCGGAGCGGAAGCGTAGTAAGTCTGCTGCTGCACCACCGGAGCGGGCGCAACGTAACGCTCTACTACTGGTGCGGGTGCCGAATTCACCTGACTCTCTTGAACTACTGAAGCTGGAGCAGAGTAGGTTTGTTGAATCACTGGGACTGGAGCAGAGTAAGTTTGCTGAGAGACTGGAGCTGGAGCGGAGTATGTTTGCTGTACAACCTCCTCAGGTGCAGAGTAGGTTTGTTGAACAACTGGAGCTGGAGGCAAGTAGGTCTGTTCAACCACTTGAGGTGGAGCCGAATAAGTTTGCTGTACAACGGGCGCAGGTGCAGAGTATGTTTGCTGTACCACTGGAGCTGGAGCCGAATGAGTTTGCTGTACAACTGGCTCAGGTGCAGAAAAGGTTTGTTGAACCACTGGAGCTGGGGCAGAGTATGTTTGCTGTACCACCTGCTCAGGTGCAGAGTAGGTTTGTTGAACAACTGGAGCTGGAGCAGAGTATGTTTGCTGTACCACCTGCTCAGGTGCAGAGTAGGTTTGTTGAACAACTGGAGCTGGAGGCAAGTAGGTCTGTTCAACCACTTGAGGTGGACCCGAATAAGTTTGCTGTACAACGGGCTCAGGTGCAGAGTAAGTTTGTTGAACCACTGGAGCTGGAACAGAGTAGGTTTGGTATACAGCCTGCTCCGGTGCAGAGAAGGTTTGTTGAACCACTTGAGCTGGCGCCGAATAAGTTTGCTGTACAACGGGCGCAGGTGCAGAGTATGTTTGCTGTACCACTGGAGCTGGAGCTGAGTAGGTTTGTTTAATCAATGGAGCTGGAGCAGAATAGGTTTGGTGAACAACTGGAGCTGGAGCAGAATAGGGTTGTTCAACCACTGGAGCTGGGGCAGAGAAGGTTTGGTGTACCACCTGCTCGGGTGTAGAGTAGGTTTTTAGAACCACTGGAGCTGGAGCAGAGTAGGTTTGTTCAACTGCTGGAGCTGGAACCGAATAAGTTTGCTGCACAACGGGCTCAGGAGCAGAGTGGGTTTGTTGAATCACTGGAGCTAGAGCAAGGTAGTTTTGCTGAGCCACTGGAGCCGGTGCCGCTGGAGCCGGTGCCGCATAGGATTCCTGTAGCACTGGAGCAGTAACTGCAGTCGTGTGAGTTTGCTCTACTTCAGCGGACGACGCCTGCACGGCAACAGATGCCACTTGTGGAGTCGTGGGCAAATATGAGTTAGTGGGACCTGATAGTGTCACTGATTTGGTTGGCGCATAGCTGATTTTGGCAGGAGCCGGACCAGCGGGTGTCTGATACTGCTGAGCTTTGGCACCATATTGACCACCGCTTTGAATGGAGAAGCTGCCCAGTTGGACAGATGGTTGGATGGATTCGACCTGAGCAATGGTCCGTGGCTGCTGCTGGTAGGTTTGCTGCACAGGTAACGGTTTGCTGGAGAGATCCTTGAGAGGTGCCGGTGGCAGATAGCTATCCGATTGCGGACGGCTCTCAGCCAGGCCAATAACCGCAGCAACAACAACAACAACAGCAACAAAAGCCATGGGTTTCTTAATTACATAAAAACAAAAAAATGTTTAATTGTTAAGTCCACAGCGTTAAACAGCGTGGTAAAGTGAAGATTATGACACTTGGGTGCATCGCTTACCATCTTGAGTGGAGTTACAAATTACGTGTGTTATACCACAAACGAACGAAACCGTAAAACTGATGTCTGCCCGACCGATCCAATGGGCATTTATAGTTGAAAGCAGTAGTAGCAGCAGCGGACACGATGGTCAGAGACGATAAATACTAAAACATTAACATTGCCATCGTTTGTCTTTGCGTTGCCATAATTGGGTTCATCTCAGGCAAATGTGAATATGCAAATGCAATCAAAACTTTGATGTTAACTTTGCGCTGATTAAAAATTGCCCAAAACGACAAACTAACAAAACTAAGCCAAATCCTAAACAATGCCAAATCAAGTCTAAGTCTGTAGATTCCCATCTACTATTTAACAACTTGGGGGTGTTACACAAATTGCTGACAGGAAAAAGAAAAAGAAACACTTAAACGCTGCCACACAGCTACTTAAATGTGTTATGTGTACAAAAGTTATTTGCATTTTAGCATTTGTCCACATAAACACTAATTGACGCTTTAAGTGCATTCGTTGACTTTACGCAAAAGATTATGCAATCGAAATGCAGTAAATCAAGTGCAAAGACCCCCCCCCCCCCCATCGCGCCATCGTTTTGCAAAACATATCGATAACAGCACAAAAAATTAAAGTTGCATTCTTGCCAAATGACAACACTGCTTGTTTTGATAAAACACAAATGCAAGTGGTTCAACAACTCAACAATTTCATATCGGAATACATAAATATAATTCGCTTAAAATCACAAATAAATATTTCAAATACCAACTTGTTTTTAGCTCCATTGTGTATACCTATTTTTTTTTTTATTATTATACATCATAGTCAGCCTTCAAATTGTGCATAAGCTGTTGTTCGATTTATGTGTATCAATTAATTCATTTATAAATAGTATGTAGATCGTATGGGACACGTTTTATGGGAGTGCTTTGCGCTTGTTAAAGAAATTATGCGTATTATAATGATGATAATGAAGACCTAATGCGGCCGGCAAGATCGTAACAGATTAGGTCTTATCTTACACACGCTAATCGATTGTGAAGACAGCATTGCAATTAAAAATTTTAAAAACAAAACGCGGCCAACTCAGGCACACCGAAGACAACATGCAGATCAGAGTTTATCAATAATCAGAAAGACAGAATCCTGAAAAACTGGAATTGTAGGAATAAGGCTTAATCGATTTACCAAATCAAAATGTCAAGTTAAGAGGCGGTGATAAACTCTTTGTCAAAGGAGCGACGAAACACTTGATAAGGAATTATTCAAGGCATTGTCAAAGTATGTACCAAAGTTTTTTTGAAAAATCAAAAATCAAGTTTAATTTGTATTCGTTGACAAGGTGTTCAATGTCGTTTATCAATCTCTTAAATCTCTTAGAGGGTGTTTAATCATTAATATTACAAAGATGTCAAGTCAAACACTAAAGAATACAAAATGATTTTGTAATCAAATTTGATACAGACAATAACAATGTACCATAAATAAAATAAATTTGGCTTAGCCTAAACCCGATCTCTACTAAACATTTTCACGTCACAATTAGCATAAGCAAAAGCTGAACATTGTGTATCTGTTCGTCATTTATGGTCGTAAAAAAAAGACAAAAGAAACACAAGGTAATTAAGTTGAATACATAAGATATTAAAAAAAAAAATTTTATGTGTATGTTTAATAATTTATCAGTAGCTTTACGATTGCTATTAAATCAGTGTAACTCATTTGGAGCGTTTATAAATGTAGCCGCCGTTGGACGCATAGATGGTCTCCTTATTACTCAACTTGTTCTTTAGTTTCTCACTCGTCGCCAGCTCCGGCTCCGTCTCCGGCTCGTCGGCAAACTGTTGCGACTGATATGGCTGTCCCGATGTGCCAAAGCCAGGCGGGAAGGGTTGACCCACATTGACCTGATGCTGGAAGGGAAATGAGGGCTGCTGTTGTCCACCAAAACCATTTGGTATTCCATTCTGCTGAAAGGCAAATTGCGTTGCCGTACCGGGTACGCCCTGTCCGTTCGGATAGTTGGGTGGGAATGGAAAGGGTCCCATTGGAGGAAATGGTAGTCCAACTGGAAACGAGCCAGACTGTGGTCCACCTGGGTAGTTACTGCCTGGAAATGGAGCACCCTGTTGTCCACCTTGAAATGGATTGCCTGGTTGTGCAAACTGTCCGGGTTGTGGAAATGGTCCAGGCTGTTGGAAGGCGCCACCCTGTGGTCCAGCTGTGTACTGTGCCCCCTGTGCACCAACTGGGAATGGTCCATTGTTGAACTGGGATCCATAGCCAGGCGGCACTTGACCAATACCCTGATCACCACCACCACCACCGCCATTAAATCCAAAGAAGGGTGGGTAGACGGGAAGCGGAAAGTTGGGTGGCAACATCGGCGGTGGTGGTACATTGCTGCCAGTGGGTATGGCATAGCCCGGGGGCAGCATCAAACCTGGCATCGGATAGTATGCCCCATCATTGGACTGCGGTGACTGCTCCGGCGTAGCAACCTCATCCGACAAGTGTTGTTGTTGTCTGCTCGTCTGTTCCTTGGCTGGCGCCAAATAGTTTTTGGACTGATGGCTGACTTTGGCGTTTGTCTGGTGCAGCGTTAGGATCAGCAGTGACCAGATGGTCCACGGTTGCGTTAGCATCGTTTTGCTTGGGGATTTGCGTAAGCGTTAAGGGTTCAACCTCGTGTTGGCAGTGGTGGAATGTAAACTGTGCGGCATTGGCCGTGCAGGTGGCAACTTATAACACAATGCCACAGTTCATAAACTTACATAAATATGTATTTGGCATCCGTAGCATTTCACTTTTGATTGTTTTGTTTTGTTTTTTTTTTTATGAACAAAGCTTGTGTCCGGAGTTCCGTTGGCGACGCCAACACCGAATTGAACCATAAAAATTAATTAGGCAGGCAGGCAGGCAGGCGGGCAAAATTTATTCAAGTGTCACATATTATCGAATATCCAGCGATTTTGCATATATTCAGTCTATTCGAAAACATTTCTCCCAACTGGTTTATTTGCTTTGGCAATCAACAAAATTCAGTTCCAGTTGCGGCATCGAGAAAAATAACCTCCACTTAACACTTTCTATGATATTATTTAATTCAATTGAGAAGATATTTTAACATTATTAAGAATCCTAAACTTTGAAACAAATCTTTTTGCCTATATTGGTTCTTCGATGTAGAATCGATTACTTAATGAAAGAATCTGAAGTAATGTGTTGTAAGGTAATAAAAAGGGGACTTTTTTAAAACACTTTTTACTTAAATTAAATCTGCTTTAAATTAAAATAACACCTATTGCTGTGCTATGAAAATAAACTTAGTTTACCTGTTTCGCTTAAAATTAATATATGTGGTATACTTAAGCTACATAATAGTGTGACATAAGCGCCTTGTGATTAATTGCACGACGACTAGCAAATGCTCTTTCATTTCAACGCTTGACATCAATGTGCATGTGTACGAAAAGATTGTAAAACTAATGGATTTATTAACAATTAAGTAAATAAACAGCATTGCAGAGGTTAACAAAAATCGATGTTGTATGAACAATTTAACGATTTAAGATAAAGATTATAAAGATTGCCATCGGCAAATATGTGCTTTGAAATCCCTATTGATAGGGAAAGCTTGACTATCAAAAAGGGTATCCGCTAGTCGTTTACCCACGACTGCAACCTCAAAAGTCACATAAAAGCGAGCTTTGCTAGGAACAAATTTAAAAGCTTTGCAAACTTAAAAGCTAAGTGCAAGCTTTGAGGCTTGGCAAGGCAGCTTATAAAGTTTGACATCATCACAAAAAGCATTCTGAGAGCTTTTGCGCGCTTAATGTACTACATTTAAAACTAAAAGTTTTGTTGAAGAATTATTGTTTGTTTTGGAGTTTTTTTTTTTTTTTTAATTTATCATATACACACAGGGGGAGGGGTTGAAAAAAAAAACAAATGATATTATAGTATGCGTTGTAAGAAACATGTCAAATGTCAATTACATTTATGTTGATTCGATTTGGTGAACAGTTTCCAGCGTCTTACTTCTTCTTGTAGACATAGCCGCCGTTGGATGCATACTGGGTGCCAGTATCACCCGACGAGTAGCTGCCGGCCGAGGAGGAGCCACTGCTGTAGCCCTGCTGGTAAGCGGGTGCCGAGTAGCTGACCGAGGGAGCAGAGTAGGTCTGCTGGTAGGCTGGAGCCGAGTATGACTGCTGGTAGGCTGGAGCCGAGTATGACTGCTGGTAGGCTGGAGCCGAGTATGTTTGCTGGTGTACAGCTGGGGCAGAGTAGGAGACAGCTGGAGCGGAGTATGTCTGCTGGACAGCTGGAGCAGAGTAGATCTGTTGAACAGCTGGGGCAGAGTATGTACGCTGAACAGCTGGGGCAGAGTATGTCTGGTGGTGCACAGCTGGGGCAGAGTATGAGACAGCTGGTGCGGAATAGGTTTGCTGAACGGCTGGAGCGCTGTAGGTTTGGTGCTGCACGGGTGGCAAGTACTCGTTGCTGGGTGCGCTGTAGCTGACTGATGGTGCCGATGAGTATGAACCACCACCACCGCTGGAGTATGAGCCACCACCACCGCTGGAGTATGAACCACCACCGCTGGAGTATGAACCACCGCCGGAAGAGTAGCTGATTGAGGGTGCGGCATACGATTGCTGCACTGGTGGCAGATACTCGTTGCTGGGTGCACCATAGCTCTGGCTAGGTGGCAGGTACTTGGTCAGGTGGCTTACATCGGCGGCCACGCAGGCGCACAGAGCGAACACAATGAGAAATTTCTGCAATATTAAACGAGACACAATTATTACACACGGCACAACACAAAATTTCCAATTAATAATAAACACTTTAACACAATAAAAAAAATTAAGAAAAAAATAAATAGAACAAAATACAAATTTACAGAAATAATAAATTGTAAGAAGCCAAAAAAAAAAAAAAAAAATCGAGTTGAAACTATTTTAGTTTTAGGTTGTACTAACCATGTTTGATATGATAGCTACGATAACGACTGTACTGGACGAGCTAGACGCTGAAACTGATGCTGATCCCTTAAGCATGCCGGCAATTTATAGCGAAAAACAAAATCACTCAGCTTGCAGCACATTTGCGAGAAGAAGAAGAAGAAGAAGAAGCAGCAGCAGCAGCTAGCTGAAGCGGCTCGCAGAGGCTACGTTTGCAGCTTCCACTTGAAATTTATACAACGGCCAAAACGACGACAAAACATACAAACTAAAACTGAATACAGACCGATGAAAAAGAAACAGTAAAGGCAAAAAACAACAAAACAAAATGAAGCAAATTCACAGGCGTAAACACGTTTTACGCATTTACACAAAAAAAAAAGTTTTCCGCAACGCATATTTAGGTTCAACTTGTGGACAACTTTGTTGTTGTAGGCAGGGCATGGGAGATGATACCAAAATCTAGCCGGCTAATAAATATTTTAAGACTTGTCTTTCAACAAACTTTCATACGACTCATTAGCACGACATTAAAAAGGTAAGTAGGAGCCAAAGAGAGGTTGCCGGAGATAGATAAGACTGAGAAATCGAGGGAAAGAATTGGCGGACTCAAGAAATTACAAATTTTGAAGGTCATGGGATTTATTAACTTGTGCGGCATCGAATTAAGCTGCCACTTTGCCACACATTACTTACACAAATTTACAATAAATTGACGATATTAATTGCATTTGGATGAAAACATACAAAAGGTTTCGAAGAGACCAGCCTAGTTTACAATGGCCTTGGCCAACGAACGGCAATCGATTCACTTGGCCCGCAACCCGCTTGGCTTGGCCAAGAATGAGTTTTTGTTTTATTTGTTTTTGTAGTTGTTTATGATGTTGGTGGCATTACGGGGCACTTTCTAAAAAAAAAAGAAGACAATCGGCCTTGAGAACTCATTCACCGCACTCACAATAAAGGTTGCAAGAGTTGCATTACATAATCACACTTCACGCCTTGGAAACGCAGTGCGGGAGTCACAGATCAACTTTTACTTTGGCCAACGTGTAAAAAGGTTTATGAACTTTATAAAACATGCCAAAGTGAATTAAGCCACAGACGACATCAACATTCTTTTAATAACCACAAAATGGTCACTAGTAAGATTTATGAACTGTTATTATATTTAAAGTCTAACTGGACCAAGCTTGCAATAAAATATGTTTAACATAAACAAGAACATGGTGTTAACAGAGATTGATTTTACAACGGTACATTATTCCATGATGAAAAGCAACATCTTAATTCCCAATAACATAATCGATTAATTGATTAATTTGTTATACCCTTCAAGTGGGTTAAAATGGGTTTACAGAAGGTAGCACCTCCGACTCCGACTAAAGGATGTAAATTCTTGACCTGCATCAATAGCCGATTCGATACAGCCATGTCCATCTGTCCGTCCGTCCACCTGTCTGTACGAACGCCCAGATCTCGAAGCCTATAAGAGATAGAATCTCTAGATTTAAAATATAAACTCTTTCTAACACTTTGATGATGCTGAGAGTGTCTAAGGTTCTTGGTATCTCCTAGTCGAGCTTTCTTCCTTACTTGTTATTTTAGCTTAAAAGCTAGAAGTCAAAACACTTTGAATATGTAGCATATTCAATTTAAAATATGTTAGCATATGGTATAAATGTTCAAATCTTGGGTGAGGCCATCATAATGAAGGCAGCTAAATTTACTAATTAATGCCTTTTATGAAAATGTCTTTTTTAAAATGCTTTAATAATTGGGCTTAAAAATATATAGCATTCGCAGACAAAATTTTAAATTAGCATAATATTAAAATTTAATATTCATTAAATATTCAGATTTTGATTTGTTTTTTTTTTTTTTTTTTTAAGAAAGCTTAGAACTTCTATGCCTAACTAATGAATATTTTTATTGCCCAGCTTTGACTAGAACTATTATCGAAGTATAGATCGGATGAAAAGTGTATCAAAAACAAAAAAATACTCTTTGATATATGTATGTATAAAATTTATAGCATCATAAAAAGTCCATTTTATATTCTTCTTTACATCGAAACTCTTGAAAAAACTATAAAGTAAACAAATTTAATTATCGAATGTCAATGGAAAAGTTTAGTAAACATAACCGCCATTGGAACCGTATTGGGTGCCATAGTTGGAGTTGGCGCTGCCAAAGGCTGAGGCACTGGAAGAGGCGCCGTTTGAGTATTCAGCTTTGAAATGAACTGGCGTAACTGGATCATGTGTTTCTTGGTTGAACTCCTCGATGGCATTTGATATGGGTTCCTGGTAGAGATTCGCTGGTGTAATAGTATTGGTATAACCAATCACAGCTGGCGCCTGCTCCGGATTTCCATAGTTGGCGTGTTCAATATGATCCGCCTCGGGAATGAACTGCTCGGGTGACTGGGTATCGGCACCCAGGTTAAGGGACTCCTGATCAACTGCCCTCAAATGTTGAGGAATCAAATCAGCTGGCTGATAACTCCTGGTATCGCTACCGGGAACAAACTGAGGAGCGGCAGCTGGCATCGGCAAAACAGCCTTGCCTTTGGAATGAATGTAGTCGTAGAACGCAATGCGATCGGCCTCTGGAACGAATTGCTCTGGCGTCTGGTTGTCAGCTCCAATATTGAAGGATTCTTGAGCAGCTGCAGCTTCCACATGATGTTGGGGAACTATCTCCTCCGGCTGATAGCTGCTCGAGCCGTCACCAGAAACGGCCTGTTGGGGAACCAACTGCTCCGTCTGATAACTGCTCGAGTCGTCACCAGAAACGGCCTGAGCAGGTTCAGCTTCCATATTGTCACCCTTCAGGTACTGAGGAACCAAATTTTCCGGCTGATAGCTGTTGGAATCGTCACCGGGAACGGCCTGAGCAGATTCAGTTTCCACATGGGTTTCAACGTGATGTTGGGGAGCCGAATTCTCTGGCTGATAGTTGCTGGAATCGTGACAAGGAATGCCCTGATCAGATTCAGTTTCCACATGATGTTGGGGAACCAACTGCTCTGGCTGATAACTGCTGGAATCGTCACCGGGAAGCGCTCCCGAAGAGTAGGAGGCAGCGGATGCACCATAGCTAAAGCCAGCAGTTTGTCCGTGTTCAAGGTGACTGACGTCAGCTGCCACAAGGCCTAGTAAGGCCAATGTGATGACCCAGAATTTCTGCAAAAAAAAAAAGAACAACGTTCAATAAATAATCAAAAGAACCAATGTATGATGAGTGAAGAATAATTGCTGGATTACAAAAGGCGCTTTCAGTGTGAAACTAACCATGTTTAGGGTCTGTCTGTGCTTAGTGTTGATCTGTTGTTGGTGGTAGCACGGATACAAGTTTATATACAAAAAAGTAGAGGAACAAATACTAGACCATGCGCCGTCTATGCTAATTGGTCTTTTATTTCGATTTTGTATGTTTTGTTTTTAATGTATTTCAAATATTGGAGCCCAAATCCAATAACAATTCCCGAGAGGCTTGTCTCATCGCACCGGCGACAGCGACAACAAATCAAGTCTCAAGCAGATCGATGATGTCTAAACAAAAATTTTGATTAGAACTCCTCTCGGACTGAACGGCCTCCAATAATTTTGGCGACTTTCGGCTATGTTGCTAAAAACACAAATTAGCACAAACAAACAGTTGTTTTTTTTTTTATATTTAGATATATATAAGCGGCTTGCCGGATACCAGTTTTCAGATATGAAATAATCTGGTTAGTTGGTTGTGAAATCGAATCTTAATCTGTCGACTCAAAAGGCAATAAATGTCTTAAAAAGCACATTTATTGCCTTTTGAATGAATCAATATTGTTTTAGGAATATAGTTGTATATGTTTATAGTTGTTTGCTTTTCACAACTCTGACAAATTTAATGCTTAAATTGTACAGTCATGTGTGCATAGAAATATTATATTATTATTGTTAGTCGTCAGTTCGTCTGGTTGTTCTATTGTTTGTTGAACTTCGAGCTTATTTCATAAGATCATCACCTGATTGGGTATACATCATCTCTATGAAGTTTATTTATAGGAGATACTTAACTATTGTTCATTTACCCTATTAAATTCATGAGATGAAACTTATCAAAAGTAAAATAATAATAAATACCAATCTAAATCTTTTCTCTTGATTTGTTTAAAATAAGTTTTCTTTGTAATTTTTGCTTGACTTTTCAAATTTTATGTGCTTTTAATAGTTTTTCAGGCATTAACTTACAGTACAGGGTATCAATTAGTCAATCGCTAATGAATACATAATTTTGTTAGTTTATTTTATTTTTTTTTACACATTAGCATTATAATAATTTTGTTGTTTGGTTATATAGAGTTGATTAGAATATAATTTGATAGTTTCTTTTTTTTATTTAATTGAGCGTAATTTTGCTATATTTATAGATAAAAGTAATTTGAATTTGTATATTATTGTCAAAGATATTATAATGATGTTGCATATTGGGTATATTAGAAATCAGGGAAATTCAAAAGCAAGAGTTTTACCCATTGATATGCAAATAAGTCAGTTATTGACATAAATTTTAAGATCTAATATTTGTTGGACGTTTAAAGATAAGCCAACCAACAGTGTTGACTGTTCCACATCATTCTTTCTATCTAACAAGATTTAGTTAATAAACGACATTATTTGACTACGCTTGTCTTCTGGCTCAGTATTAATTATAATCTTCTTTATATGGTAGTTCCCCCCAACTTGTTTTTTCGTAATATGGCTTAAGAGCCGTGTTACACAAATATGCCAATCGTTTGCGTGTCAATCTTGGTTTATTCCCCATATTTAAAGATGTCTTCAGATTCTCAACAATGAATCGCTTGAGTTGAGCCCAAGGTTGCCATAGGACATATCGCAAATTTCCAGTTCTTTAAAACAGTTGGTAGTTAATTATGAAACCTGATTTGATATAAGATTTAGCAAACACCCAATCGTGTTATATCTTTCAATTTATTCTTGTTTTGTAAATTTTTTTTGGCATATTATATAAATTTTCTTTTGTAATGTAAAAATGTTCTTATTAACATACTTGCCTGAAAGAAGTGAAATGGTTCTTGGTTTTGGGTTTTTTTGTAAAAAATAATTTTTTGTGTTTGTTTTCGTTCGTTTTTAATTGAATACATTATGCCAGTTTTGCCTGTTTGCTTATAGTGTTAGATTCGGTGTGAAAAACTTTTGTTCTTTTTTAATGGCTTTATGCTGGAGAAATGATTATGACTACACTTGGAATAATTTTTAACGAACTCAAGATTAATTTTAACTCAATAAATGTTATAATAAACATAAATTTATGATTCGATTTTAATGCAGCTTATTAACTTGCTTATGTTTCTAAAAGTCAAGCCACATATAGATTTGTCTTATCTTTCATACTTGACAAGTTTTTGAAAATGGATTGTTAACATATTAAATGTTTACACAAAACTTATAGTCGGCATAATATGATGTATAATATATCACAATATTTGTTTGTCTTTCAATTTGCATAGAAACACAACTTATTTACATGATGAATGAATGCTTTTAAAAGCTTTATCCGAGTAACTTATGGTTAATAGATTACAACAGCCAATTAATGTTATCGAATAATTTCATTACGTATACGTATTATAATTATAAAAAGGAAACATTCAATCTTAATTGGTGTCTTTTTCTTCTTCTTCTCGTTTAGGAACAATATCTACTATTTATTTGCAATCAAGAGTATTTAATGATTTGTAGTATGTAAAAGATCTTTATCATTATCTTTGATCAAAGAGTTTGCACTGATTTGTCGATCGGGTTGGGGAAAAAACGTAATGTCTAGTGTAACATAAACGGCTAAGACAACCGGTAGCCGGCTTCAATGTTGTCTGTTGGCCAAATTTGCACAATTGCCAATTTTTTTCTTGGCTTGTCTGTTGTTTGTCTTTGACAAACTGCTGCCAAACGCTGAGGTCAAAGCAAAGCGACGCTAAACGTCCACATAAAACAATTGCGGAACAGCGACACATTTTATCTACTTTGCCCCGGCAAATGAGTAGATGAGTAATGCCTTACTTACCTTTCGAGGCTGCTGGCAAACATACACTATAAAGACTACACTATGGTATATAGGCGTTTCGAGTCCTATAGGAAAAGCAAACAATTTGATCAATTTTTAACTTCAAATCGTGTTACTATCAATCATGCAATAAAATGTTGGGCATATCGAAAGAATTGGGAATAAAAAATGATATTGTATTTTAAAGAAAATTCTCAAGATAAAAACCCAAGATTGAGATAACATTAGTCAATTTAAACAAATTAGTTAACACAGAACAGATTTAGTCTTAATTAGCCACTCAAGTCTAGAAAAATAGATTGTACTGGGAGGTGTTCATTTTGGTATGCCGCTATAAAAACGGTCTTGTTTTCTTGGCAAATAACATAAAGTACTTAATAGCAATGCCACACACAAATAAGTATGTATATACAAGTTACGTCATGAAAAAACGTATTTGATCTTCTGCTTCTTCTCCTTCAGAAAGCGCCATGAGATTCGCAAAGAGAGGCGCGCGTTGTTTGACTTCTTTTGTACGTTATTAAAACAAAGTTGCAGCAAAGCCGGCAACAAATATTGCAGCTCAGTACTGTTGTCATGTAAACATACATATGTACATGTATATGGTAGAGTTCACCCCTTTCCGTTTTCCTACACTACACTACGCCTCGCCATCAAGCAGCAGCAGCAACTATCAATATGTGTGGAATGCAAATGATTGAGGAGCCAAACATAGTTGTAGATATTACCTACTGGCCAACTGTTAGTAACTGGCTGGTCTTTAACGTTTTAATTTGATGTGTAAACATTGTAGAAACTGAAAGTTAAAGTTGTTCGCCGACGCCGTCGCCGTCGCCGTCTGTTTGTGTTATTGAAGGGGCGGGGCGGTAGACTATTATTATTTAATTAATTAACGCCAAGAGCGCCTGTCAAAGAATCGTCGTATGTATGTATATGCATTTGTTAATGCGTCAAAAACGATGCCGTCGAATTATTTGCACTAATTGATGCCTAAAGGCAAACGATTATGATGGTATCTGCTGTCTGCTTCAAGGTTCAACAAATTGGTTTCAAACTACATACATACTATAAAACATATAGAAAATAAACTTTTTCACAATCTTTGTTGACTTTTATCGTCATCAAATTAATAAGAGCTTTGCAAAAAAAAAACAGAAAGAAAATAATTATATATGTACCATATATAAAATTCAGGTCAATTTGTTTTTCTGACCTGCCTTCTTCATATCATATTTATTTTCTCAAGCGGCTTAAATTACGCTGCATATTTTATTGTTTATTAACGCTTAAACGCAAATGGGGGACTTTTCGAACATCATTCGAGACAAGAGATTTGAAATTGTTACTAATAAAGTTAACAGCCTTGGCAATATACACAATTGTGCCAGGTCATGGCTGCTATCTATTGGTTTAAGGATAGATCTACTATGCACATCAAATCGTGCCAGACTAAATCATAAAAATAATAGAATTCGTATGAATTCAAATTTTGTAATTGTTTCAACTGAATAAATGTGAAGGCCGTTTAATTCACTAAGAAATATACTTTTTGTGAATCATTTTCAATTGTTGATCATTTTATGCTTAAGCTCTTAACTTTCTATGATAACATACATAAATTCAAATTGGTGAATTTTTGCCATAAAACAAAGCATTTGCATATTAACAACATATGATTTCTATGCCTTCCATCCATAAATAAGATCGGACTCGAAACGAACTGACAAAGTTGATGACTTGGATTCAACCGTGTCTGCTGAGACATTTGCATAATAATGCCATCTTAAAACAGTTGGTGTTAATATCGCTGACATCTTTGATAAATTAAGTACAAGCAGAGAGAGAGAGAGAGATAGATTGAGAGAGAGAAGGTATTGTAGCTTTATTCCCCCTACCAACATAAAAAAACCAGTTTTGATTAACGCGGCAATGAATGAACACATCTTTGGGCCTGGCCGAGCAACTTTGCTTTGTTTTTCTTTCGCCTCTTTGAGTAATTTGCTAGCAATTACAGAATCAAGTTCGACTTCAGGTTTTCACATCGTATGTAGTTACCATTACTCTTAGTTTGGAAAAAAAAAAACACTTGTTAACTGCGGTGGCATTCAGATAAATTAATTGACAAACTGTGATTGGCATAATTAGCAAGATTTTGAGTTATACTGCAAACGAGATGCCATCAATTTGTCAAATGATTTCATGATCATGATCTTGACAACTGCACCCATTAGTGGCAGCGTGAGAAGATCACTGTAGATCTTCTTTCGATTTAAAATTCTTGATTCAATCAACTATGATTAAATCAAAGCTTATTTTTAGATGTTTTCTTATGATCGTTAATTTTTTTTTTTATATTGTGTTTATTCATTGGTGGCGGAAAGTCCCCTCAATACGGCTTTAAGTTCGACAAATTACCTAAATTTCCAATTTGCGTAAGACTTTGAGATGATTGATTTATTTGATGACTCAAATTATTAATCTTTAGAGTCTTTATTAGACATTTGAATACTTATGTTGAACTTTTTATCTTCTTTTTGACTTTCATAAATCGAGTCTTAACTTAACTTCTCGACTTAGAGAAAATTTCTCAAATGAAATGAGTTTTTAATTGAATCCTTATTAAAGTGTTCTGGAAATTAATCCGTTTTACGAAAGTTCGTTTTATAGAAGCTCTACTGTATATCAAATTGAAAGATGAGAGACTTACCAAATTGTGATTGAAGTTCTCGTCGATCAACACGAGCCTAATGACAAATATATTGAAGTTTTCATTGCTCTGAAATACCCAACCAAAAATAACATCAAACAAACTTTAAATTCTACTCTTGCGGATGTCTTAAGCATGATTGAATAACCCAGAATGTTCCAAATGCGGATACAGCTACAAGAAGCATATCAAAAAGACACATATTATTAAGCTAACAAAGGTAAACAAGATTTCGTGGATTTAATTATATTGGTTTGCAATTCGATTGTATACTTTACTAAAGTTTTCATTTTTAGTTCACTCCAGATAGAAAGTATTGCTTTATATTGCAGATAGCGTTTTCTTTCCGAAATTATTGCTTGACGATTTTGATATACATATATGTAGATTGCAGATAGCTCTTACGTTCCAAAGTTAATCGCCTATTGTCATGCTGTATATATTTTACATAGATGCCGTTTTGGGCTAATTTGCATTAGGAAAGTGATGGGATGTTATAAATATTATTGTTTGAGTTTTCGGTTCAATCTATGCGATTAATATAGTAATTCTAACCAATTCTGTAATTCGCCTAAAAAACTGATTTTGCGATTAAATCGAACCCTATAAGTATGCAATGCATATATAATTATAAATAAATCGGATCAATTGTTGGAGAAACATGACAATGTGCTGCCGTTATAGTTACTGGACAACAGCAATCATCTTGAAATCTTGCCCCATCATAAATGTATTTTTTATCAACGAAAATTTAATTTATTGCCTCAGTTCAACAGATTCTAAATAAAGAAAACGTTTAGCCAAATAAATGATCAAGAACAATAATTTAGTTTTGCACTCGATTTTTGATTTTCTTCTACTAAACAAAACGATTATTTTAAATTGCTTATTGATGTTTGCCAAACAAATAAACAGGCACAATAAGCTTATTGTTGTTAATGTGCTGTTGTTGTTGTTGTTGTGTAATCTTACAATTCGAGCGTCTTCGAGCTCTGTGTCCGGAGCATTCTCAACAAGCATTACCAGTGAGTGATAGCTTTTCTGTCTATCTTTTAGCCACTTTAATTAGCACAAGTGGAAGGCAGTCGTAAAAGCTGAAAAGCGTTGCCTACTTTCAGGCGGCCATTAAAAATTAAATGCATATCAAAGAAATAACTGCCGGGCAGAGACCCAAGCAACAGCAAAGGCAACGGCAACGGCAACGACAACGACAACGGAAAACGAGCCATAGCAGCAGGCGCAAGAGTTAAATCAGGAGCAGGAGCTGGAGCAAGTTGATGAGCACTAACCAGAACAGGAGATCAGGTCCTGGACTAAGTAAATGACACTAAAATATTACGTGCTCATATGCCGAGACCTCTATAAGAAAAATGATGAGCAACAAAAGCACCCGAAGCCACAAGGATAGACGGTGATGCTAAGAGCCAGGGAAGGATAGGATAGGGAGAGATATAAAGGCTGAGGGTCCTGGCTGCCAAGTTGAGCAATCAAGCAAAATGAGGTGCATTTTTCAGGCAGTTGTCGGTCTTGGCATCAAATAATGCCCAAAAAATAATCACAAGGCGACAAAATGTTGCACATAATGCGGCTGCTTAGACAGCCAGATGGATAGATAGGTTGGGGGGGTAGGCATGATGCTGCCTAAAGGCAAACGCGAGACATGGACTGATGATGATGGGTCCGTGTCAGGCAAGGATGTCTGTTGTCACGGCTTGTGTTAATTATTTTGCTAAAATATCAACAACAACAACAACAACAATAATAACAATAACAGCAGCGAAATTTGACAAAATTTGTTGTGCGCCCCCAAAAAACTGAAAATGAAAAATCACAATTTCCGGCGCTCCAATAACCGCCGGCTACACACACACACACACACACACATACATATTAAAATTATTTTTGTATAAATATTAAGGATTTATAACAATAGAAAAATAGACGGACGATGGACTGAGACGAAAAAAAGACTCTAAAGCTTAATGAGTGACGGCTGGCCATATAAGATCCGATGCATGGGAATATATACATATACATATATATTGTATCCCTACCCAAATCCCCAACTCTCACTCTATGTGTATGTGTGTGTGTGTGTGTGTGTGTGTAAGAGTTATGCTGCATTAAGCTCTGCTTCTGTGCTGGGCATTTATTTAACTTTTCTTTTATTTTTTATTTGGGCTTTCGGTTTAAGGGAGTGGGAGTGAAGGGGGTTCGTTGGTTGCGTCATCATCATCATCATCATCTTCTTCTTCTTCGACTTGGCATTTGCATTATTCATGTGTTTTTGGCCTGGCGTGCTGTAGTTTCATTTTAAGGCCCAAGTGTTCATAAAAACCCCCCAAACTGCCAAACTGCCAAGTGCATTGCCAGGATTCAAGAGGCAAGAGCAGACCATTTAATGCCCTATGCGGCATGATAAAATACTAGTAGGTCATGATGACAGTTTAAACCGTTGATGTGCATCATTTGAATATGATCTTTAAATGGAAATGGAAGAATTTCTAGTCTTATTAATGAAAAATCTTTAGTTCGATCAACTGTCATTTGAAGTGCATTGCCAATTCGTTGTTTTGGGTCCGCCTTAAGTGATATTCCACATTCATTTCTTGTTGCATTTTACGTGCTATTCGCGCTTTTGATGGGGGGGAGGTTTTTTCATTTTTTTTTCGGGACGTCGTGTGCTTTTTGATGCTGATGACAGCGTCGTCATCGTCATCGTCATCCTTGTTGTTTTCCCATGATGAAGTTGTCGTTCACTCCAACCATGACGATGATGATGTCGATGATGATGATGGTTAGGCGGGCAGCTAGCGCTCGTTAAGTTGCCTTTAAGTCAAGTTGTTTGACAATCTTCCCAACAACAAGAACAACAAGAAGCACAAGAAGCACCACACCACAGTGAAAAGAGTGTTATAAATTGCATTTAGTGTCGGGCGAAGTCATTGGTGATTTGTTATACTAGCTGCCAGGCCGAGCACAGTCAAATAGAAAGGAGTAGAAGGAGTAAAAGGTCAGGCCAGCCACTGCCAGCAGCCACACTGATGAAATGCCACAAGGCAACAATGTACTAGTAGTATGTAAATACGTAGCTGGTGAATGCGTTGCCTGCAACGGCCTGAACTGGCTCTAAGGAGAAAACGGAATTGTTTACAAATTTCCTTACAAAATGCCTCTCATGTGCCTGGCCCAAAGGGGGAGACTTCGTTTGTTGTTGTTGCAAATGGAGGCCTACAAACGACTCGGACTGCTCAATGTGCGCATATGCTAAAATAACGCGCCAGTCATAAACTAAAGACTTTGTTTACAAATTAAATGCAACATGCAACAAGCAACAGCAACAACAACAACGGAGACATCGACATCTTCATCCAAAGCGAATATGTATAGCTGTTCCCCTCAGCAAAAACTAAACAAAACAAAAAGCTTCCAGCTCCAGGAGAAAGAGCAGATATGCGCCCAGATACACAAGAAAGACACGCTGAGCCTGAGCCAGAGCCAGAGCCTGAGCCAGAGCCTGAGCCTGCTTATGAATGCAAGTTGGCCAGATGGACAGCCTATACTGTATACTATAGTATAGTGTACACACACACACACACACACATGTACGGATATGGCTCGCTCCTGGCGCTTGGGTGTGATGTCTATGTCGTTTGTTGTTGTTGTTGTAGTTTATGCCCACGGTATGCAAAACAGGGCAGACCCGCTCCACGCTATATATACATATATACATATATATACATATGTGTATATGCTATACTCTCTACAGCAACAGCTACATGTGTTTTACATGAATTTTAAATGATATGTTAAATAAAATGCGCAGCTAAACAGCCGACGGGCCCGTCGACGACGACGACGAGGACGAATGCGTGGACAACACGCAGCGGACGTTGCGAAAGGCAGGGGATGTGCAAAGGGATGCGGGGCTGATGAGAGCGGTATGATCAAAAACAGTGGATCAAACATTGCCAAAGCTCAACTCAATAATCATCAAATCAGTTTTAAAATCAAGTTAACAAAACGAAAATAGAAGAAATAGATCTTTCAACTTAAGTTAGTGTTAGTGTCTGAAATTTGTTGTGTCTATGTGAAAAGTGAGTAAACTTTATTCTTAAGCAGTTTTTGAAGAATTTATCCGTATCCGAATCAATAATAATACTATAAAAATATTTTGGGTATAACTATTCCCAGCTTGTTTTAATATCCTTAAATGCGTATTTAAACTCCTGCTCTGACTTTTTATTAAAGATGGTTCAACACCGGAGCTTGAACTTCTTTTTTGCTTGAAGAAAACATTAAAGAATTTTTTTTACCATAATTAAAGAATTCAATTCTCATACAAATACACTTAAATTATTAATAATCCATGGCTCTATTTTTGCAACCTTCGAAAAAAAGACAAAAAAAGAAAGAAAATTATTTCGGTTCAATAAATTTTTCATTTTTCATTTGTGTTTTGTTTGGTTTGTGGTCAGTGTGCAATCGCATCTAAAACTATGCAAAGTTTATGCGAATCTAAAATATTTGCGCTGCACATGCGCATCCACAGCTAGCTCAATTGTTCAGATACATTTATATCTTAAATGCAGGCAAAACGAGGCGCTGTTGTTGCTGCTGCTGCTGCTGCTGCTGCACCCGCTAGACCTGCAACATCGGCAGCAAGTTACATTTGTAGCTGCTGCTGCTGCTGTTGCTGTTGCTGTTGTTGCCTGATGCTATCAATTCAAAGTCAAATGGGGGGACAACAAAACAAATCGGCGCTGCATCTATAATGAGCCCAAAGCCGGCTACCCAGACTATGGCTTAAACTCTGGCTTAAGCTTTGGCTGGCCCCGAATCTCAATTGTTTTGGCCATATGGCTTTCGGGTCTTGGCCGATGTTTTTGTTGTTGTTGCTTTTGTTGCTCATTGAGTTGTTGTTGTTGTTGTTTGTTGCAGTTATATTTGCACGATGTTGGACTAGGGACACCCACCCAAACACACACACACACAGACAGACACCTTGTGTTATACCCACACACGCAACGTTGTGCGTTGCCCCAAGGGAATGTTCGGCTATGTTGCAAGTCCAAGTTGAACTCGTACCTGCAAGTCGCATTATTTTTACAAAAAAGTGACTTCTTGGCGCTTTTTTCGCCTTTTTGCCGCTCTTCCTTCTTGGCTCTGTCTGATTGCAAAATTGTTGACTGCCGCACAATTGAATCCCAGCCCAGAAGAACCCATAAATGTCTTTATTATAGGGCAAGTGGATGGGCCAATTTGTTTGCCAGAATAGACAGCGTCAGATTTGCCAACATTATTTTTATAACCAAAACTAACCAATCAAGAAAACTCTTTTATCCCAGAAAATATTTCTTTTTACTATTTATATTTAATCGAAAATTTATATATTCATTGAAACATTTCAATTCTATTTTCATATGAGTTTTGGCTTGACCTCAATTCGCTGCGATGTGTAAAAAATGCATTGTGGGTTGAATTCTTTTCTTTGAGATTGCTGCTCAAAGGATCGATCAATGCTGGCTGGCAGGGGGACGTGCATTCAATAACTGTGCCAAAGTGCAAAATGCGCAACACCCACAAAACACAGCACACAGTTTCAGACACCTACAACAACAACAACACAATGGCATAAATTGCTGATGCAGCAAACTGCTTGCAACAATTTCCTTAAACACAGAGCCCGGTCAACCAACTGGCAGCAGCGGCAGCGGCAGCGGCAGCGGCAGTAATAGAAAAGGATTCGCAACTCCATTGAACACCCGAATTTGCAATTTTCGAGTTAAGCTTTGGCTGTGTTTTTTTTCGACTGTTTTCTAGCCAGCCCAGAAATGGTGGGCGAGAAAATTATAGCCTACGAAACTAACAAAAAATCCAAAGTAGTTTATTTTTTTTTGGTTTTTTTCGGCGTCTCTTTAGCACTTAACACGTCAACGTGACGACGACGGTCGTCAGCTTGTTTTTTCCCATCGGGCCAAAACGAGAAACATATTATGGGAACAATGTTGCGGTATTTTCTTTTTTTTGACTGATATGATTACCTACCTATCTGCGAATGTCTGTGTGTGTTTGTGTTTGTGTGTGTGTAGCTAGTTATGGTAGATATAGATAGAGTTAGAGTTAGATGAAACGATAGATACGTACGTACGTATAAGGTAAGATAAGATTGCACATGATTGTGCCCCGTTGCAAGACACTTGCTTCTCATCTTGCCTATCGATTATTATCTATTTTGGCAGAAATCGATCGTGATCGATTTAGGGCTGACGCTGCCATTGCCAACAAAAGGTTAAGTGGCCCCACAAAAAATGTTGTCCAACTTGCCTCGTTTGCCGGCAGCATGCGTGCTGTGAAACAAGATACTTCCCCCCCACCACCACCACCACTCGCCTTGCCCCGTTTAGCGATCTTTACTTCAAATTCAATCACAATTCGCCGAGTTGTTAATGGTTCACAAGACAAGACAAGCAACAACAATAATTTCTTTGCCTTCGAGCAAGTGGCAACATTTTTGGGAATAGACAATTGTTTTTCCTAGTTTTTTTGTAACGAAATTTTCGGTATTTTGAGTTGACGATTTATGGCAATTTTTGTGTGTTTTTGTTTTCAAATCTTATACAGAGTTGGCCTTGCAAAGCTTCCTGTCAAATTTGAGAACAAAATTTATTATGAAATTCTAAAGCCTCCGAACAAATATAAGGGAAAAGTTTTTTAAATTTTTGTTTCGTTCGCATTCCAGATTAAAGCGTATTCTTGCTTGTTTTGGTTAAGTGTAAGAGTTCAGAAAAATTGCGAAAACAAAAATTCTAAAAAAAAAAATAGTAATAAAGATAGCAAACAAACCAATTGAATTGAAATAGCCATTCCGGTTAACAAAAATGCCCGTCGAAGACAAATCGTATTTTGAGGAGAGGCCCGGCAAGAAGTTTGATCGCTGTCTGGCCAATGGGATAATAAAGGGTGGCGGCGGTTTCGTCGTCGGAGCTGTTATATCTCTATTGTTTCTGCGCCGACGTGTCTGGCCGATGATATTGGGCACTGGATTTGGCATTGGGGTTGCCTATAAGTCATGCGAAAAGGATTTGGAGACTTTCAAGTAGACTAAACTAGACTATACCATACCATATACCATATATATGCATATACAATATCTTAAATGTTAATATGTTACGAGATCAAGTTTTATGTTGTACTTACTAGCTGTGTTGCTTTGTGGACAGCCAATTAAAATTCAATAAAAAAAAAAACATGCAATTCCAATGAAAATGATGCACAACTTATCACAAAATGGGAAATCTTCAAATCGGGGCATGACTAGAAGCAATCAGTACGAGTTCCATGTAAAACAGTATCAGCCACAGATCCACAAAAAAAACCAAAGAGAGAGAGTGCGAAAGAGAGCGAAAGAGAGAGAGAGCAAGCAATAAGTTACAAATCTTTAGTTCGGGTCAGCAGCAAAGTCAAGTGCAGCAAACAGAAAAAAACAAAAAAAAAGCAAAACAGACGTGGTGAGAAGAAGCCTTCGCCTTCGAGGAGCTCACGTTTCTGCAAACAGTCCGCAAGTCCGCGGAAGCTGCTACATGTTGCATGCAACAGCAACGGCAGCCACTTGGTGCTGAGGCTCGTTTACCCGTCACATAATCTGCTCCAAATCAAAATTGCTTATTAAACGTGGAGCTGTGGATAGGCACAGCACTTCTTGGCCTACAGCCTTACCACACACTCACTCTCTCTCTTTCTCTCTCTCTCTGTCTCGCTCTCTTTGTATGCGTTGTGGGTGCCCGCAGCTGGCATTGGCAACTGGCCATGCCACTTGGACTCTGCGTAGCGCCCAAAACGAATCTGTCGCCGCATCGCCCAGCTTACCACCAGCTTAACCAGCCAATGTGCCCCCTTTGCTAAATTGCTGCCGAATTCTGTTCTGTTCCTGTTCGGTTTTGTTTTTGTTTTTGTGTTGCAGCATCGAGTTTTGGATCACGATTGCCTGACTTTATGCCGGGCCGCAATAAGCTCAAACATCTTGATATGGATGCGGCGCTACAGGCGCATTGATCACCGACGATGATGATGACGACGACGACGATGACGATGACGACGTGCAAAGCTGCCAATGAAGCGATACCAGGCCGTAGGCATCCCCTTCTCTCCTTCCCTCTGGTCGTTGTAGTAGCCTTTGTTTTTTGTTCTGTTTTCTACGTTTGCCCTCTGAACCCAGATTGCATTTTGTAGTAGATATATTATAATTGCTGGCCATGGCTTTAACGCTATCTTGGCTGCCTGTTCTGTTCGATTCGGTTCGATTCGGTTCTATTTCCAAGAGCAGCGCCTTGGTCACTCACTCACTCACTCACTCAGTTAGTCAGATGGCCAGTTGAAGATTGTCAGGTTTTAAGCTCCGTTTTGTATTCGATGCGCTGCCTTTTTAGCTTTTGGTGTGTGTGTTATCATATCATCAACGATATGCCTGGGGGCCTGGGAGGGGGGGGCTGGTGCTGGTTAAATCTTTCCAGGCGTTCCAGGAAACAGCCAGCGCGAACAGAACTTGTCGCATTAGCACCACGTTCTCTACGCGAAAATTAATGCGATTCATGATTGCATTTCTATCAACGCCTATAGCCCCAGCCCTAGATACATATGTGTGAAAGCAGCAGCAGAAAGATCAGTTGATCTACGATAAATGTGCAATAAACGTTCTTTGATCATGCAATCGTAGTGAATGTGTGCCAAATACATAGATCGATGAAATCGATAAAACTATTCAAAAAGAAAGCTTACTTACTTGGCTACTACTTTAGTATATCTTTCATATTTGATAAATGAAACGGTTAAACCTTGTTTTTCTTTGATACAGTTATAGTTTCGTTAAGCTTTCTATAAAGGGTTCAATGGTCTAGTATCTATTATTTTGAATTAAGGTTTTGTGATTCTTCGTTCGAGATTCGAGGTTCCTAACATTAAACTTAATATAAGAGAGAGTTAAACTCTACTTGAATCAAGATCGAGAAACTCGAATCAAAGCAATTTCATTGTTAATTGAAAATCAAGTTTGAAAAGTTGGGTTTTTTTTGAAACAAATTTCTTTAGTTTTTTCGCTCTATGTGGAAACTAAAACTTGAACCCCAATTTAAATGTGTAATGAGGGTCTTTTTTTTGTGTGTGGAACCTGATTAGCATTTATATATATGATAATGTTAAGACTTAAGATTGACTCGTTTTTTTATTGAATTCGAAGAAGTTGGTAGTTATATTTGCCAGTTTTAGGTTAAGTTTGCAACATTTTTTATTATCCTATAAATAAATACAATTAACTTTTGGCTTATAGCGCTGAACTTTCTCAATTTACGTTGCAATCAATTGGCCAAGTTTATTTATATTTATATATACATACATATATTTATAGTTTTTAGCTAATTTTTCTTTTTAGTAGCTCCAGTTACTAGTTACGAGCAGTTACGAGGCTGCGAAACGACGACGAAACACAACAACAACAACATGTGTTTGATGGGTTGCCTCGTTGCCAACATTTGCCACAGTCGTTGCCAAGTTCCAAAGCAGCAGAGCTGCAAGCTGTTAACTGCAAACGATCTTGACAAAAAAGCGCAAGCAGTTACAGCTACAACAACAACAACAACAACAACAACAGCGTAAAAATGGAAAGGTTCCCAAGAAAATTTAGATCAATTTTCCTAATTTACTTGAGCGCAGCGATTGCGTGTCGTGGCGTGAAAAACGGCACTTGAAAATTCCAACAGCGCTCTTCCGAAGGAATCGGAGTCGCCATAGCCATAGACCGGCTGCCACCAACAACAACAACAACAGCAAAACAGGAGAAAAATAAGGAAGAAAGAAAGAAAAACCAAAGAAAGAAAGACGGAAAAAAAAAAAAAAAATAAATCACGACTCAAGTTTCGAAAGCGCGAAACTGTTACCAAAGCACTTAAACTTAAATTGGCCAGCGACGACGATGACGACGACGACGACGACGACTAAGGTAACATAGTAAACTGAAGCCACAGATCCACAAACCAAAAACCAAACCAAAACCAAAAGCTGCCTCAGCTGCTGAGGCAAAAGGCTAAATTAGAAATAGTGTAGATAGATACGCCAATAGAATTTATAGCGGACTGTGCGCGCGTAGCCTGCGTCGTCATGATCATGCGGCTAAAGTCACCAACAACAACAACTAGCAACACCACCGACACCACCACCTGCATCAGCATCATCATGCGGTAACCTGGGCAGGTTAATTTTGGGCACGACGCGGCGGCCCCAATGATGACGATGATGATGGCAACGCACGAACCAACTGCCTTGGTCATGTACAACGTGCACCAAGTTTTTGGCTTAGCTTTTAGCTTATAGCTTATAGCTTATAGCTTGGCATGGCTTGGCTTGGCTTGGATTGGCCTTAACGCTGCTTCAGTTTAATGCCAACCAATTGAAGATATTTTGTGTTCAAGTGATAAAGTTGTATAGCCCAGTTGGTGGTGGGTGACGTCTCTCCCGCTCCCTCTCTCTCCCTCTCTCCTTCTCCGTTGGAACAGGAAGCGTTCTGTATTCGGTTTTTTTTTCTTGTATTTTGTTCTGTTCATCAACAGCTGGAATGGTTTCACGAACCCCATTAAATGATGCGTAAGCCTAAACGTGATCATGCGTGGAGTGGGGTGGGGCAAAGGGGAAGTTTCGGCTAGGAAGTAGCTAAAACAGATCACACACAAAGGCTTCAAACTATAACAAATAAATATGTCTAGTATATAAAACATCAAACAGACAGCTAAAAGCAAGACAACAAAAGTTCTTAAAATACTTGGCTCAGAAAGTGTCAAAAAAAGTGTTTGAAAGTTTAAAAGACCTTTTCGTTAACTTATTCAAATCAAATTCAAATGGAATCATTATCTTCTAAAATATTAATTAATTCAAATAAAAATGTTGAAAAAATAATTTGACTAAAACTTAAGTATAAAATTATATATAAATCTGAAAGTCAATTAAGAAACAAAATTGAAAACGTTAACGTTCTAAAGTTCTAGGAAATTGAACAAAAAAAAACAAAAATGTGTTGTTCAACTTGTTGTCCAGAAAAACCCATTCCGACCGGAATGGGAATGACTATTGAAAAATAAATGTAACAAATTGGTTAGATAAAAAAATTGAATAAACAGAATTTTTAATGACTTAAGGGTTCTTAGATTTTTAGCCCTTAGTTGTTATCCAAAGGATTGACATGATTTTGAAATCGTTCATCGACTAGTTTGCCTTTTTAATGAGCTCCATAAAATTGCCATCATTATATATGTAGTTCACCATATAAAACTCTTACTATGTTCTGTTGTAAGATATGCACTGCTTTGATTATAGATTCTATTAAATACTTGCACATTGTCATGATTTCGCATTTTGTTTACTAATACAGTATTATTATTAGTGCAGAGTTTGTGTGATTTCTTTGGCAGCCAGTTGAAGTTATTTCTATTTGATTAACATTTCGCTGTCTTAATCTGGATACAGTTTTGGCGTCGGGTAAGCTTCGTGTTTAGGTTTATACGAAACTAGCGAATGTGGCTAAATCATATTCTAGTACAGAAATCTCAACTAGGACATGCCAAGCATCCCCAAAAATTAAACAAACCCTGAATTAACTTAAACCATCGATATGTCTTCGGTGTATCTCAGCTGATGTCGAATTTAATTGTTATCGATTTAATTGTTATCGATTACATATGTCAAGGTCTTCTAGCCTTAGTTTCAGATACACTCATAAACTCATACATACATTGTTTTTGTTTTTGGTTATATTTATTCTCCTTTGTAGAACATGACTTTGCAAAATGCCTGACCTTACGCAATAGCCATTTTGTTAGCGTCGCGTCTTGCCTCGCGTCGCTGCTGCTGTTGTTGCTGTTGTTGCTGCGGTTGACGTCGACGCTTCCGCTGCTGTCGCCAATCAATCAAACGGACGTCGACGTTTTCGTTTTCGTTGTTGTAATTGTTGTAGTTGTTGTTGTTGTTTCTCTGTTTGCGGCTTTTATTTATTTTGGCTCATTTTTACGCTTTATGCACTGCGCACTGTGCCGCAATTTGCTGCCTCCCCCTTTTTTTATGGTTGCTTCTTGCTTTCACTGTCTTCTTCTTCTTATTCTTCTTCGTCGTCGTCTTGGCCTTCTGCTTGCTTGTGTTTGAGTGTGTGTGTGTGTGTGTGTGTGCTTTGGCCATTAAATTTGATACCCACTTATTTGGCCAATAAAATTAACCTACCTCAACTTGTTTGAGCCCAGTTCAAGTACGATGTCCAACTTTGGGTTCGGTTCAGCTTAATGTGTGCCGTCGTTTGACTGGCTCTCATGTGTGTGTGTGTCTGTGTGTGTGTGTGTGTGTGTGTGAGTGGAACTCTGGGCTGGTCTCTGCCTCCCCTGTCTCTGCTTTATGGGTAGGGCTGTTGTTTTTGATGAAATGAGTTGAAAAACAAACCATCCAAAACGTTTTTTGAGCGGAATGCCAACGGATTGATTGTTCATTAAAGATGATAATTTAATACAGGAATTTTGTTATTATAACTTATAAATACCATACAAAGTTAATTAGATAAAAATATTTGTTTACATTTGAAGTTTCTCCAAGCTTTCTTAAAATTTTCCTATTCGAAAAAACACACAAACACTCTGATTCCCTTGAAGTTGGTGCCTGTTGGAACCTGAACCTGCGCCTCTTCAATCCAATCCATACCAATGCGGTTCGGTTCGGTTCGGCTTTAAAAGGTGCGACAATTTAGACGTCGTCGCTGTCGTTGTTGCGCCTTGTCGTTGTCACTCCATCGAGTTGCATGGTCGAACGCACCAATTAGAGCAAGAAGTCGGACTGTGTGCCCCAATTTGGGGCACCCATGCACAAATGCACCGACTTCAACCCAGTCGCATTCGAATTCGAGTCGATTGTGCGAATGTCCATTGTCACATGTTGCAATAAATTGAAATTGACCGAAAGCGTGCGGTGCCACTTGTACGTATGTCCCCCCTTACCCACCTTACCTACCACACTACTGCCTTTCCCCACATTGCAACCAGATACCAGATTTGTGTGTTTGTGTGTGTTTGTGCAGCTTGTTGCAAGTGCAAGTTGACAATAAATGTCAACACTTTGCAGCCGCTAATTTATTTGCACGCTTGATGCGTGCCCCCAACGCTGGCGGCCAGCATTTTTCAACCCGATACGGCGTTGCAGGATTGGTGGCATTGCTTTCGAGTGGCAGTTAGACCAAAGAAGCTGAAACTGAGTTGTGTGGCAACTTTTCGAAATCAGAAAGAAATTTGTTCATTTCGATTTGAATATTTGCTTGCAGACTTATAATTGCCGTTCAACCTTTGTTGCGCCCCCCTTGAAACCCAGCTTGCCACTTGGCCAAAATGAGGTTGTAGGCAACTTTGTTGCCCAGCTCCCAGCACGAAAGTCAACGAAGCGCAGCAACAACAGCAGCAACCAAAGTGTTGCCCTCAACAGACAAGCCGCCGTCGTCATCCTCGTGGACGGATCGGACGGGTTGGTCGGGCTGGTTGGTCCTATTCGTTGAGCTGACACGCGGCAGCCGCTGATGGTCAAAACCAAATGTAGCAGCCACCAAGTCGTCCAGTGGCCAGGCAATTAAAATTTTGCGGCAACTAAAGGCAGCCGCTGCTTAACAGAGTCGACGCCGCGACAGCTTCTGCCGCCCTGCCGCAGCCTTTTTTTGTTGTTTTTGTTTTTTTTACATTTTGCCTAAATAAGTCAAGTGTTACGACCGGCAACGGCAACGGCGTTGCGGCCAAATGGGCGTATGAAATGCAATTAAATTAAATTTGCAGTTGCAAGTGTTCGTGGGGCAGGCAACAGAGTATGAACTGTAAAAGGATGGGCAGACAAGGGAGGGGAGGCGAAGGTAGGTAGATAGATAGGGCAATTGCCCAAAAAGCGGAGCAAACAACAACAGCCAACAACAACAACAGCCAACTTGTCATAATGAGCAGTGTCAATTTTGCATAATTAACATTTAATTGAAAACTCAAACGGGGGAAGTGAGAGGGGGGGGGGTAATCAAAGGGTGGGGAGGGTTGTCAGTTGTGCGGGGAATTGTGGTTGGATGGAGAGGCGTTAATGTGTGACACCAACCAATATCAATCTACATAGTTATAAAATTGATACACAAAATTCGGCATTTGAATTGGGTTCCATTTAAATTTCATTGAATAAAATACTATTTAAGTTGTTCGACAGTCAATTATGCTTGTCATAGACTATAGTTTTATAGTACATACTCGTTCACTCTCTTTCTGTGGCAGACTGCTCGTGTTGCCTGCCAAGCAGCTTACAGATAACAATTGATAAAAAGCGAGCTTAGAATAGAACTCTTTTTCGTGCCCAGCAGCCACCCACTGGTGTAGTCTTGTTGTTGTTGTTGCTGTTGTTGTGTTTAAAAGGTTTTCCATGTAACATGTTCATGATAAAATGGCTAAAATTGAATAACTGCAACACACACACACACAGACACAGTAAAATTATGCAATCGATTGCCTCCGTTTAAGTTGTTGTTGCACTTCCTGCACTAAACTGCATATATGGTATATGGTATATATTGTACTTCGTAGTTCTAAACAGATGCTGCTTGGCAGCTGCCAGCTGTTGGTTGATATTGCTTCAACACACACACACACACACACACACACGCACAATGAAACAAACTGCCATTGAATTTATACATAAAGAAAAAGCGCAATTAACTTTGTGCAAATTTGTTGAATTTGATTCTGTTAACAATTAAAAAAGAATAAATTTGTATAATGCTTTTTTTTTTAAGTTCTGCTTTCAAATTGATTTGCACTTAAAATAGTTAGTTCATATCGAATAATCCACTCATATTTTTTTTTTATTATTTGTTTTTCAATCGGTTTTTCAAACAAAGAACAAAAATATTAAAGAGTTTTCTGTTTCATTTAAATATTTTTCTTTTTTCCAAGTGTATGATTGCTAATTTTACGCCCCAACTTACACACACTCGTATCGAATCAACGAAGCTTAAAGCCAGCTTAAGTTTCAGATGGCCCATGGCTTAATCCGCACGTTTAGCGCGTTTCTTGGCAGCTTTTCTGTTCTGGCCAAAAAGTGTTGTTTAACTGTTGGTTAGTAGCTGTTGTAGTTGTTGTTGTTGGTTGGGTGCCTCTTTCGGTTCTGGCCACCACTTTGTTTACAAAAATTATGCAAACTACGCAATTGTTTTAATTTCCATCGTTGTTTTTTTTTTTTTGTTTTCGTGTTGTTTCTCGCTTTTTTGTTTTTTGTTTTTTGGGCATTTTGTTGCAATAAATTTAACGCCAGGTCGCAAAACTCAGACCCCAGAACACCAGACTCAGACTCAGACTTCAGACTTCAGACTGAGAATGCCCCAAAGGCAACTAACTGACTGGGTACTTAAAAAAGAAAAAAGAGTTAAAGGGTTGGGATACCATATGTATGTCTGGAGCTTATTCAGATCATTTGTTCAATGTCCGTTTAATTTTATCGCAACATTATCTTTTCTACGTTTTAAGGAGTAGTTGTATCTGCAAATTGTCCAAACGAGATACAATCTATTTTCACTTGCAACTTTCTACTTTCACACATGATAAATTGCATTATTTTTGGAACAAATATATATTTATGATAATAGCAGCTGCATAAAGAACTGAACGCTTCATTCATATCATATCTAATCAAGTTCAATTATATTCAAATAGAAAAAGGGTGCCAATTATAGTTTTTATTCCCTTCGCACGGCTAATGAACTTAAGTGGACCACAAATATATATGGAATATTAGATTTAAAGTCAATTTGCGAGTTAAAGTCGAACAGGAAACAATGGCTAAGTCAAATGCACTCATATCCATTCAATCATTCATTCAACCATCCATCCATCCAGCTGTTCGTCATCTTGTGTGTGTGTGTGTGTGTTGGGGGCTTCTGGTTTTGAGTCTTGGCTTGATTGAAAGCTCTAAACACACAAAACACAAGCGGCATATTTTAATGCGGCTGTGCGCCACTTGACTCGATTGCACGACTCAACAACAACAACAACAAAAGCTATGCTACAATTCATGCATGAAACATGAAACCCTGAAACTCCTGATATTTATACTACCATACAACCACCAACCAAATGGCAGCCAAGCCAAAGGACTTGACGCATACACTGTTAATTTCTAGTGAACGATGACGATTATGCGTTAAGTAAATCACATTTCTGACCTCCTTTCTACTTATTATTGGACACATCATTTGATTCACTGCAGGTGGCGAATTCGTAATACGCATTTTTTGCGCAATTGATTTGATTTATATAAAATAATTGGAAATTCTTTCAGTGTGCATTCGGGTTGGTTTTGGCCGACTGACTTTGGCTTTATAGTATGGTATATATATATATATATATATTGACGCTGCATGGTGCCGTCAACATTGATTACTGCACCGTCTCCTGCTGCTGCTCCTTTGCATTCATCTTTGCATCCTTCTACATCTTCGTCTGCGTCTAGCTCTTGTTTTTTTTTTATTGCCGTCTCCATCTACGTCTGTGGCCTCAAATCGGAGGCACGCAGGTGAAAGCTTTTCTAATGAGCGCGCGCTTAGGCATTTGGCAACCAGCGATCCAGTCAACAATTGACGTTGAAGTCAACGTCAACGTCAACGTCAACGTCGACCGGAGCTGAATTTGAGTTTGAGTTGGATGGCATGCCATGGGCGCAATTATTGCAACTTCAATAAATTTTCAAGTTGATTACGCACTGAACGAAATTAATCGCTCGTATACGTCATCTCTCATACGCCATGTGTGTTTGGTAAGGGGGAGGGGGTTGGGTTCGGCGCCTAGCAATTGCAATTAAGTGCGACTTGGACTTGAAAATTCTTGGAATTTATTCACACTCATTAACATATTTACACCTGCAATACAAAAAAACCGCTGACAAATATGAAAGAGGCGTGTCCGCAGCCAACAACTACAGCTAAGAGCTTGCCGTTCCCAATTAGACAAACTTCTCTATCAACTAGCTCTTTGGGGCATTTAAGCTCCTTTTTGTCAACTGCCCCCCGGCGGCTAGCAGTTATCTAGCCAGCGCTGCCTGCCTGCCAGCCTGCCTGCCTGCCTGCCGATTACGATTAATGAGCCAGGCACTTAAAAATTGTTCGTGGCACGCGCTATGTGCAACAAATAAAACAGAGAGAAAAATGAAACACAGAAAAAATACAAAATAAGAAACCTCATTTTGTTGTTGTTGGCATTTTTGGTGAAGCTTGCCAACTGCGCATCGAGTTTATTAAGTTGTTTCCCGTCCAAGTTGTCCAACACCTGCCCAGTGGCAAAACTGGCTAAATGGCCTAGCCCGGCCTGGCCGCAACGCCGCACGCAGCTGATTGGCAATTTGCTGCTGCTCTCAGCGTCGACTCTCATTTGTCTTAGCCAAGCAAATCCAAGTCAATGCACTTGACCAGCTGCCGCTGACTGAGCTGTTGGCCAATTAAGTTACAGGTCGCGGCTAATACGCAGCAAAAGAAAAAAAAAACGCAACAAACAGTAGCCAACGACTTGCAACTCTGTTGTGACGTATTTGGCCATTGACAGCGCCTTAATGGATTAACATTTGTCAGTGTCGTGTTAGACAGTCAGACAGTCGAGCCACAATGGCCTCTAGCTCCAAATGCTGCCTGAAATCTCAAGAGACACACGCGCAGAAAGAGCGAGAGAAAGAGCGAGAGAGTGGTTGAGCCTTATTTGCATGCTGTGCCTGTCTGTGGCCAGAAGGGGTTTCTACATGGCCAGTACTTTGACTTCTTTTGGGCCATCTAGCATTGCCGCCAGCTATTGTTTGTATGTGTGTGTGTCTGTGTGTGTGTGTGTGTGTGTGTGTGTGTGTGTGTGTTTTGTGAATATTGTCATCATAGACGCGTCTTAAGTTTCTATAAAGTTGCACTGATTTTTAATGGGTTAACTTGCAATCCAATTGAGTCATTAATCATTCATATTGCATTCTAAATATGAAAGTTTTTTTTTTTTTAAATATATTCGATTGAATAAATTATCTAAGATCAAGCTATATTTTATGTTATATTTATATTACCAGTTAGGATTAAGATTTTGAATTAAACCATTAGCTGAATGCTTAAGAATCATCATAAATGCTAAGCCAGCGTTAAATTTGTTAAGGTTAACCTGGAGCCAACGCACTAAATGTTATGTTAACCTTGAGTTCACGCTGTTAATGTTAAGTTAACCTGGAGTTGAGTTAACATAGAGTTAACCTAGAGTAAACATAGGCTTAAGGCAAGCACTGAAATTATACACGCAGCATAGACAAGTAAATTAACAAGACAGGAAATAAGAGCTGGAATGTTATGTTAACTAACATTGGCGGGAGAAACAAGAAAAATTGCCATTATTTTTGATCAATTGTTTAAACACTTTACTGTTACTTAGTCTAAATATACCAAAATCCCTATGGAAATCATATCTGTCTATCCTATTCTAAAACTACTCAATAAGAAACCCAAAATGATCAGCCAACGCTTTGGAGTCTCACCCAGAAACATGATAAGTTAATACGCTGGATAAGGAAACACCATCTCATCTCCATTACAAATGAGTACAGATGTTGTAAGATTAACAATCAGTATTAATATTTATAACACACTAGAGAAAGTCGGGAATTGCCGAGAAGAACATTTAAGACAAGTGCTACGATGATGAAACACAAAGCAATTCATTAAACTTGATAATAATCTACAGCTAATTATTGTTTAGAATCTAGATAATTGGAAAATTAATCTTTAAAGCCTAAGTACATATGTGTGTGAGGTTATTCACATGTTACGCAAACACTTGAACAAAATCGAAATGGTGCAGCCTTGATAGATAGGAAATAAGAAAAAAGCTTAATGGTACTTTATACTATGGCTTTCCTGAAACATAAAACTCGTCAAAAAAAAAAACTCTTCATTTTATTGAATGAATTATAATTTCAGAACTTTTTCGCAGAGTGCAGCCTAAATTAACTAATCGCACTTGTACAACAATTAGTTGTAGTGATAATTAATTTTAGTTAAACGAGAGAGAGAGAGAGAGATGTATGCATTGATAAGATAAAGTTAACGATTAAACACACTTGTTTTTTTTTTATGATCCGAACCAAACAGAGCCACCTAGCGGCCAATCAATTAAACGAACAATGCACACACCGCTCCCCCAAGGGCCACTTAGCTAGGGTATATAGGGTATATATATATGTATATATATATGTTCGATGAAATCGTGGCGCGTAAAAAAAAGTAATGTTTATGGTGCGCGTAATCAGCTCTTAACTTATAATTTATAAAACGGCCTGGCGAAAGGTGTGCGTGTATAAGTGTGTGTATAAGTGTGTGTGTGTTAGTTCGCAGTTTAGCGCGCTGTGAAAGATGCAACGCATCGGCGGAAGCTATAAACATCTGTATAATTAAATAAAATAAAATTAAAATTGTTAATGAGCGCCTCAGAGCGTTTGAGACGAACAACTCGGCAACTGCAAAAGCCCATCTTTTGGTTTTCTTGTTGTTCTTGTTGTTGTTTTTTTTTTTATAATTTTTATGTGCAATTTTCTTTTGGGCTCTGTTTGCCACTTGCCACTTGCCAGTTTGCCGCTTAATAATAGGCAAGAGTTGGCAACGCTTGCAGCAGCAGCCGAAGCAGAAGCAAACGCAGTTTTGCAACTCAGCCCCGTGGCTTGTAAACAATTTAGCGTGTCTCTTCATATTATATCATTAAAATTAATATGAGTTTGGCGTGCTGCAAGTTATTGCCACTGCCACACTGTTACACAGCTACACAGTGCGCGCTGCAAAGTGCGTCAGTTCCGTTGGCTCAGACAGTGGCCTAAAGGCCTACCATTTACCAACAAGTCGCTCTGTCTCTCTGTCTCTGTCTATCTGTCTGTCTGTCTGTCTGTCTCTCGCTTAACTAATGAGACAGACTGTTGTTGCCTCTTCTTGACTGTTGATACTTTTGTCCAGTTCGACTTAACTGCCAAGCGGTTAAATGATTAGCTACTGTTGCCCCGTTGCCAAAGGCACAAAAAAAAAAAAAACACCAAAACAGTAAATCACAAAAGGGCAATAAATAATATAAAAAAATATCCCACTACAGGAAATCATATTTTAAACGATGAGTTTACAACAAAAAAGGGTTTTCTTAATTGCAAAAAAGTAAGTACTTTCTCACTCGCTTTTAACTAGAAAAAAGAAGCAATAAAAATCGACTTTAAATCTCGCCAATTTTTCGTTTTCGATTCTGTAATTTAAGCAAAAAGCTTTAAAGTGCCATTGGCAATGCGTCCTTTTTGGTCCTTCAGACAACCGATAGCTTCAATGGCCAAAATGAAAATCAAGTGTGCCGCTTTATAGCCATACAATACCTATTGAATCAGACATACATACGTATAGAATCGTATATATATATACTTTATGCATATATGTAAATGGGGATTGTTGAACGCAGTCAAAAGCTGACACACACTTGACTGGCATGGCCCAAAACTCTAAACTAAACTGCTATATATATATATATATATATATATATAAGCCATATATATAGACATTCAAACTTATAACTAAATGGTTTAGGCAATGGCATTGCGTATACGTAACGTTATACGGTCGAACATTTGTATCCGGCGAATGTCTATCAATGCGCTTTCGGTTATTCATCAACGAAAATGTCTAAATTATTCAAATGGAAATGCGAAACGTCGCCAACGTTGCCATTTCGATAGCCGCCCAGCCCAGTACCATTTTCAACTCTGGGTTCTAGTAGTAGCTTGTTGTTGTTGTTGTTTTGTGTAGCAAATTTTTGGTGGACATGGTATGGCCCCAATGCCAGAATTGATGAAGCGGCAGCAGACCGACAAACCGTTAGACATATTACCTACACTTGTGGACTGATACACGAGGTTTGCTTTGCGTTAGTCAAGGATAAGTGAAGTGAGGCAGTCAGTGGGGTAGCTCAACAATGGTCCTGGTCCTGTGAACGCTGCCTGCCTGCCTGCCTGCCTAGTCAAAATGTGTTTTAACATCATGTGTACGCTCTGTTTGTATATAATGTTTTGTTGGATTTATGTCTACCAAAAACGCTTTATATAAATATGTATGCAGACAGCTCTCGAGTAGCCACTGATGCTACGACTACGACCACTACTACGAGTAGACACTAGACAGTAGACACACAGCAAGATGGCCACGGTCCCAGCACACAACACACCACACAAAACGAGGATAGCTACGTAAGTAACTAAAGCCAACTTAATAAGCTCAATTGTACATATTAGTTCTTGATTATACATAGTTATCAAAATTTATAAAAGTTTAAAACACAAGTTAGTTAAACAAGTTTGTGAGTTTGTGTTGAAATTTATAATGAAATTTCTATTTGGTATTTATTTTATTACGTCAGAAGAACTAGGATAAGTCAGGATATATAGTTTAAAGAGTGCCCAGCCTTAGGCCATGTTTTTCATATGATAATTTCTTTTGATGAGAACAAAGCTATTCATATATTGTTTTAGTGTTTTTTTTACGTATTTATATAGTATTAATGTTGATAAGCCTAAAAGGTTGGCATGATCAAATTTATAAACCAAAAATTGGAATCCAATAACAATTTTAACGCGATAAAACTTAATCACCTCTTTCTTATAAGTTAAAAGATTATTTTTATATTCACATTTTGTTGCGAATCTTTTATTTTTGATGGCACACGCATATCTTCTAAGCATAGGGAATACTTATTATATTATAATAATAATGTCCGGCAAAATTGTTTCCCATGCCATTTTTTGTCTGTTAATCTTCTGTTAATTTTCCTGTTAATTTTTCTGTTAATTTTTTTGTTTACTAGCTCCTATAAAATCTCAAGTGAGGTATATACATATATAGTTATATTTTTATAAGCAAAGACGAATTTCTCGATAATAATCAAAAAAATAACTCAACCTAATATTTCATTTTTGTTGAATATTTTTGGTTGAGGTCCTTTAATCAGTTCCCCTTAGTACATTTATTTAATTGGTGTTTATTTTTAGTTACAAATTGTCTTTGGAGTTTCATTTAGCAGGATGAACGTCTTTCGTCTCGAAGATGCTTCGAAACAATTGAAAATTGTGAATTGATTTGATTCTGACTGGCCAGAAAACCAGATTGTTAATACATTCAAACTAAAGTCTTGGGTTTTTCATTTCACCAAATTGCAAAAAAAAAAAAGCAAATAGAAAATTTGTTGTAATTCCTCGAATTTTTGCTTTTAAAAATCATTCGCTTTGCGTTCTTTGATTTTAATGTGTGTAAAATTGATTATGCTACTCTCGCATTGCCGCACACACACACACACGCGTTTGTTAGTGTGTGTATTTCTCATTTCCATGCAATTCACATTCGCAACGTGAAAAGGTTTTTTGTAATTTCGGTGTATTGATAAGAGGGGAAGAGGGGATGTCGGAGGGGTGGAAGGGGGTTGTATAAAAGAGTTCCATTTAAAAATTCAATTTACTTGTCTGGCTCTGCTGCTACTCGAATGCTTAATGTACCTGTGCGTGTGCGTGTGTGTGTGTGTGTGTGTGTGTGTTCGTGTGTGTGTTTCGCCTGCTGTTTCGCCTGTTTCTTGTGGGTAATGCGAATTGCTCGCCTTGCAAACTTGGCGTTAATTTACGGTTATGACGTCAGCACAAAACACCTTTTTACTTGCAACAACAACGAAAATAGAGTGTCAAAAGGTTGCTGCTTGTTTTTTGTTTGTTCTGTTGTAATTGTTGCTGCAACAAAAACCCAAAACATAAAAATTTAGGCGTGTGAGCTGGTGGCGCCGCAGCGTTGTCTTCAATGTTGCAAGACACAAAAACAACCAAGAAAAGTGGTCCACGTTTCATGGCGTTTATGTGCATGTCAACTGTTGTTGTTGTTGCTGTTGTTGCTGTTGTTGTTGTTGTTGCTGTTGTTGTTGCTTGGGCAACGAGCAGGATAAAATGCGCTGTTTACATTCTCTAATTTCGCTTGTTCATTGTCCAGCGAAGCGTTCGGCGTGCATCCTATTTTCACACACACACATACATGAACAACAAAAGCATTTGGTCAGTTGAGCGAGACCCCCAAACATAGTACAGCTTCTCCCTCCCCTTCAACCCTACTGCTGTCATTTAGCAGCCATTGATGCAAGTCGGCTTTTCGCAAAATTAAGCCGAGTAGCAGTGATGCCTCCGAAGAGAGAGTTCACCTCAACCTCAACTCTTCACCCAACAATTGCCATCTTCTGGTCTTTTGGTTGAACATCTTCTCTTTGCTTTTCATTTGTTGGCTGGCTGGCTGCCGCTGTTGCACCTCCTGCGCGCTCCTGAGTGAGCCAAGAGATTTCAAAGTAATGTTACATCAAGTGGAAAGCACTTGCACACACACACACTGGCCACTACACTGCCATTGAAGAGGCATAGAAGAGGCGGCATCCCATGTATCCATCCATCCATCCTGCACCTCCGTACCGCCTCCCCCAGTCCTTAAATACTGCTGCAACCATGCTGCAAGCGCAAGCATGCTGGCCATTCGCTTTGTTCTTCTGCTCAGTCAGCAGCTTTTTTTATTGTTGTTCCTTTTTTTTTACTTTTTTACTACCACTGTGTGTGTGCATATTGATTCGATTTCACACCGAAACGCTAATGCACTTTGCCAAAAAAAATACCCAAAAAAAAAAAGAAATTGGATAAGCTTTCATCTAGCAAGAAAATGGGTTAGTTTAAATAGCTAGAAAAAGAAAAAGAATAATTAATAAAAATAAAAATTAGTTCTCAAAATATAAATGTGATGAATCAGAAATTTCACTAAAAAAATAAATAATTTGAAAAAATTAAAAGAACCTTTTTTTTTTGATATTTAACTCAATAAGATATCAGAAATATTTTCAAGATAATATTCGAAATATTAATAATAATATTCTTGGTTTTTTTTTTGGTATGCGCAACAAAAGTTATAACACAGCTAAGCTACTCTACAGCAATAACCAAACAGTATTATAAGAAACTATACAAAAATAGAAATAGAGAGAACACAGAGAATTGTATAAATAGAAGAAAAACAAAGTAGGAAACCAAAACCAAAGCCCAATGAAACAAAAGCCGTTGAAATGTAGTAGAAAATTTCATTTCTGTCGACAAGCGAATTTTTTCAATGTGTCGTCGTCGTTGTTGTTGTTGTTAGTTTCAGTTATAAAACAGCAGCAACACTAACAGCAACAACAACAACAACAACATGTTGGGCCTCTACAAAGCGTCTTGTCTAATTCGCACAAATGGCAAATGTTAACGAATTTCCTATGTTCATTAACCGAGTTGCTGCTGCGAGCGCTGTTGACGTTAACTGCGACGTTGCCGTCGCTGTTGCTGTTGCTGTCGCCGTTAATGTTAACGTTGACGTTGACAGCACGGCCTGCACTTGTCGCTGTGTCAGCTGATGAACGTTTTGTTGAACCTTGTCGCAAACATGCTCAGCCATTGCCGTTGCCGTTGCCGTTGCTTGCAACATGATACTATTTTTATTAGCCTCACACAAACACAAACACACACACACATACACTTTGATTTCTTTGTCAGCAACAACAACAACAACAACAACAACAACGACCACAAGAGTGCAAGTGCAAAAGCATCCATCCAAAGTCCAGTATCAAGTACACTTGAAAAAATCTACGCTGTTCTAAGCTTAAGATGAAGAAAGGATATCTAACGAAAGTTATGAAACTCATCTTCGATTTAAACTTTCGGTTTTCGGTTATGCAACTTCGATTTCTGTTTAGAACTCGAAGCTTCAAGCTGTTATAGAATCGTTAAGAAATATTATTTCTAATAGCAAACATTGCATTTTGACATTTTGTAATCCTATAAAATCATTTTTAATATCACTTTTATCACACTGTAAATTGACAAAACTTATTTCACAAAGAAACCAAAAATAGTTGCGTTCAAATTAAATGTTGTTGTTGTTGTTGTTTGTATTGGCATGCTAATTGCCAGCGATAACCTTTTTTTTGTGCGAGGCGTTCAAGTGTCAAACAACAACAACAACACAACACAACATACAAACATACAAAAAAAAAAAAGAAACACAAAGCTTTAAGTTTGGCATCCTGTGCGCACTTTGTTTGATTTCGCATTTTGTTATGTTGCATTTAACATTTAAATTGAAATTAGTTTTTCGTGCAATGTTCAACTAGCAAACAGTTGCCACCTTCCAACCAACCAACAACAAACAACAACAAACAACCAACAACAAACAACAACAACTAGCTAACAGCAATGCAATGGAATTTGTCAGAGCGTGTGACTTTGATTCTTGATGTGATGTTGTTGTTGTTGTTGTTGCAATATTTGCGTGGCTGACATATGCCAATCAAAATCCCAGCCAAATTTGTATATTAAAATTGTCAAAAAGGGTTTTTTTTTGTGTTGTGGGTGGACTAATAATAATAATAATAAAAAAATGAGTTAAAATATATATGTATATATAAAAAGGCGATTGTTGCAGGTCGTAGCTGCAGCCTAGACAACAACAACAACAACAACAACATTAGGAAGAAGCAGATGAAGAGCGAGGCCCAGGGCAGCAGAGTCCGCAGCAGTTCGCAGTTTGCAGTCGCCGTTTGCAGTCGCCGTTGCCGTTGCAGCTGATCATGCGCCCAACTCACGCAAAATAGTCGTGCACGATTTGGTTCGTGATTTTGTGTAACGAAGCGCCCAAAAAATATCTAGTTGGATAGGCTACAAACTCAAGATATTTGTGCCGTCCAGCCGACTGACGCTGATGACGACGACAACGACGACGACGACGACGATGACGACGACGACGACGATGACTATGAAGACGATCTCATGACCAAAATAACAACGCAATACGCTGGAAATTCATCTTGTCTTACTGCGCTCCAGTTGCATTTGCCGCAGTCTTGCCTCACCATTGTGCCCCAGACTCAAACTTGGACAAAAACGAACAAACTTCAGCTGCAACAACTGGCGACACTTGCGCATCATTTTGGTGACTGTTTTGTTGCTCTTCGTCGAGCAAACACGAAATTCTCAACGATTTTGTAACATTTTTTTTAACATGATTTTCAATTGATTTTACCTTGTAAAATTCAGCTGTAAATGCTTGGGATTGTACTACAAGCAGATTTAGTATTATTTCAAGGAACTTTGTGCAGATAAAGAGAGTAAATTTCCGGCTTAAGTAAGAAAGACAACAAACTGTATTGGAAAGAAGAAGTTTAGTTCAAATCATTGAAAAATTTGCATTATTTTCCCTTAACTTTCGCTGCTTAAAGGATTTCTTAAAGTTTCTTGAAACTTTTGACAATTTTCTCTGCCAATTTTTAGTCTAGACTTTTAGCTTAGTAAGTGTTATTTTTAAGACTAGTTTAATGATTTTTTTTCTTCTTTAAGCTTTTGTTTAGAAGCAAAGCGCCAAAGTGGCAAGTGCATCGAGGGTTCGACTCATGTATTCATTAGATTCATGTGTTCTACCTGTTGTTGTTATTGTTGGTTTTTTTTTGTTTTTGTTATTGTTATTGTGTTTTTGTGTTTGTGTTTGTCTTACCTTGAAAATCGCTGACTACTCCTGCGGCTGCTACGGTGGTCGTTGTTCCACTCCACTCCACTCTACTCCACTCTACTCTATTGGAGCTCATTTCAGATTTTTGGTCCGCACACACCACTCCACCTTTTTCGACAGAGTCTTCATCTTCGTCTTCGTCTCCGTCTCCGTGTCTATATGTCTGTGTGTGTGTCTTCAACTTCAACTCAGAGTCTCTTGGAGTCTTCCATCTCCATCTTCGGCTCATGCCGAATGCCTGCCAGTTATTTGCTCCCATTGTTCGCAGTCGTGCTCAATATTGCGTTGCCTTTTTTTACCATTGCCAGTCTGTCCGTCCCACAGTCTATCTGATTCTCTGTCTACTCTCTCGCCCGTCTCCGTCTCTGTTGCATCATAGTGCAAGCATCTGGAGTTTCTTAAGCTGCTGCTGTTGCAGCTTTCGTTTTTGTTGTTGTTGTCCAGCAGACATGTCCTGGTCCTTTGCCTGGGCCTTGCGTTCGCCTCGAGTCTTTTGTCTTATTTGATTTATGAGTTTTATTGTGACTCTCTCTCTCTCTCTCTCTCTCTCTCTCCGTCTCTGTCTCAGTGCTATCCCACGTGCTGCTCCTTGGCCAATGTGTGTGTGTGTTTGTTGTGCGGTTTTCAATACCTTTTGGGCGCAAGTAGCGTGCATTGATTTCTGCTCCCCTTGTGGCTCTGCCAACTGCCAAATTTGGTGGCGGAGTCGCGCACCACAGCGCTGCATGATGCTCAGTGCCTTTGCACATAGATCATTTTCGATCAGTCCCTATGGCCCCGAAAGCCCAGACAAGTGCGACTTCGACTCAAGTCGACTTGCAGTCGAAGAGTTGCTTCAAGAGTTGAAGTTCAAGTAAGTTGACTCTGTCGTTGGACTCTGTGTGGCACAGCGCGTTGCGTGGGCGTGGGAAAAAGCCACTCAACTAATTAGCTATAAATTCTTGGAATATTTTAATCGAATCGTTAAGAGTTTCCGAAAGATCAGTAGCTAAAACTAAAACATCAACGAGAAAGCAAATAAAAACACACAAAATCTTGGGTAGATTTCGATTTCGATGGCATCACAGAATGTCAAATTTGTCAAAGGGTTTTGTTCCGTTATAGAAAAAGTTGCAGGGTTCTTGAAGTATATACAGAAAAGGAAAGTTCGACTGTATAAACTGTGAATCGGTATGAATCGATGGGTTTAATAGGAATCAGAATTAGTTAATGCAAATGACAGCCACAAATGAAAATGTTCAATTATTTCAAGGAAAACTTTATAAATTATTATATGTTATTTATTTATGTCTATGGTAAAAGTGAGTTCGTTTGAGAATTTTAGTACCCGATCATAAAACTACAGCCTCGATTTAAAACTGTTCATTGGAAATTTAATACTCTTCCTCCTTCGGCAATTCCATTATTTAATCTATCAAATCTCAAACCAAACATTTTTGAAGCTAATTTTTTAATTTTAATTATCTAAATTTGGTTTGTATTTATTCAAAATACATATATATTTATGGGCATTTTCACTCGTTCGGAATTGATTTTTTTTTAATAAAAGTCTTAGCTTTTTAACTAGAAATATTGAAATCATTTTTAACACAACAAATTTTTAAAAACATTTAACAAAGTAGAAAGAAATATAGCCTTGGAATAGTATTAAGGGCAGACTACAAATTCTCTGCCTTCAATCTAGTTTTTACAACGAAAAGAACTTACAAAGATTTCTAAAGAAAAGCATTTCAATTATTATTTCTTTTCTTTGTTTCAAGCTTAAATGTGATTTGTTTTTATTTTGCTCATAAATATTTATTTGTTACTTTGTTAGATTTGATGATGAGCTTGCTTTTAATTTGCCAGTTTGTTAGAACCAGGTGGAAGGAAAGTTAAGCTGGTCAGTTCTGGTTTGTTGTTGTTGTTGTTGTTGTTGGGTTTTAGATGTCACCAGCAGCAACAACAACAACAACACCGTTTCAAAGAATTTAAACAGCATGCGTTGCCAATTGGCAATTCCATCAGGTCAGTGAGAGGAGGAGGACCTTGTGGCAAGATGGTTGTTGTGTGGTTGGCAAGGTGAGCGCGCAGTGGGGCACAGTTGCTGCAGTCAAAATAATAAATAATTGAATGACCAAAGTGCTGTAGAGTGCGTTTGTTTCGGTTGTTGTTGTTGGTGGTTGGTTGGATTTGGGTTGGCTTGGCTTAGATTGAAATCGGACACAAACGGCGCTGCGACACACACACTGGCGACAGTTACAGCAAAAATCGAAACAGCGACCGCATCGCTGTTAGCCACATTTGCCCCGAAAGTGCATGCAACGAACGCGATTGCAGCTCATCTCATTCGTAGCACCGCACCGCACCGCACCGCACCGCAACTTGCAACTCGCTGCAACTCGCTGCGACTCGCGCTGCGAATTAAGCTGTTGACACATAACATCATGTCGCACTTGTCTTGTGGCACAAATCTCACCAGCTGAGTGAAACGCGCGCACAACATGAGCCGCAGCTCTTTGCACAGAGTTTAAGTCTTGAGCGGACCAAAGCAGGCCCCAAGCCTCGAGCCTCAATGGCACCATGTTGAGTGAACAGCCAACAACAAACGGGAACGACGACAACAACAACAACAATGGACAAAAATAACAACAACAACAACAACAAAAAAACAGTCACAAGACGCAGACAGAGTCCTCAGTCCTGCCTCAATGCAAGAAGTTTTGCGAACGCTGGTCAAAAGCACAACAAATCTTGCGGCATGTTATCGCTGCCATGACCACGACAACAGCAACAACAGCAACAGCAACATAAACACCAACAACAATAACAGCAGACAGACAGACAGACAGACAAACAGACAGACGTTGACTTGAACGACGCGTCGCGACGTTGGCAATTTGTGATTGGATTCTGCCGGTAAATGCATTTCGAGATGTGCCCCAAAAAACCTCATGTTGTTGTTGTTGTTGTTGTTGCGGCATTTTGGGTGAAGGGCATAATAACTTGAGCAAATCAGCTGTGCCATTTGCAGCTCTCAAAAATATGAACACATACCATATATATATTTTATTGCTAACAAACAACAGGCTGTAGAATATAAAATATTCCAATGCATTGCAGTTAAACCGAAAGTTTAAAAAACATAAATCGAAACCGAAAAAAAAGAAGAGAACAATTTGAATATATGAGTTTTGTAAGAAAGGCGCAAGTTAAAGGCTTTTTGAGATAGATTAACGTTGACAAAATGATGAATTCTATCAATAAATTTCTTTGTTTATTGTCAAAAGCTTTATTCATAAATCACAATTAAATCTATCTAAAGATAAAGAACTGAACAATATTTTAACCCAATTATTGAGTCTATATATTTTAAAAATCTTGATAGTTTCGATAAATCGTTAGATTCGGGAGCTGGACTGTATGGTGTTGCTATTATTATTAAGAAAGAATGTTGAACCACGATTTTTCGAAAGTTGTAGAAATTCTTGGTTTTTGAAAATCGTCGAAGCATAAAAAATGAATCGAGTTTGCTTTAGCCCCTAAAAAAAAAGATTATTTATTTTTATATGGTTTTTTTATCGCTTTGTGTGTTTGTTTTTGTGTTGCTGCAGCAGCTTTGTCGCCCAGCATTTGACGGGCTTCATCAATGATGTTGCAGGGATGGTGGGGTTGGGGGCTTGGCTTGGTTTGGCTTGGTTATGCGGAAATGCGAACGTTGCATGTGCCACGTTGCGCATTGTGTAAACACGTTGCTCGTCACTCATACGCCGTGTGGGCTCTGGCGCCATTGCAATTGCTGTTGCTGTTGCTCGGCATCATCAATTCCAGCTGACACGTCATCCATCTTGGCCGTGTAAGCCTGGCGACGTTGTAGGTGGCTGGTGACCGAAACGCACACAGGCCTCTCTGCAGCAAAAGTCCTTTAAACGACCTCTGGACGACTGTTGCTGCTGGCTGGCGCCGAAAAGCTGCGGCCACCATTAACAACAACAGCAACCAAGAAGGAGCAATCGAAAATGGGATGTAGATGCTGCAGTTAGGTTTGCTTGGATGGCTGGCATGTAAGTCGGCAACTGGGGAGCCTTAGTCCGCACAAGATTAGAAAATTCGACGTTGTGCAGCAGGCGAAATTAAAATGGCAACGACGCGGGGCAGGCAGAACTAGAGTGTAAAGGACGATATGCCATCACGAATGCATGTTGCAAGAGGGGATGCCACACACAGCTTTTTCAACTCTCTCTGTGTGTGTGTGTGTGTGTGTGTGTGTGTGTTTGGTGCGGCTGCCTCGCTGCTGGGACTCTCGACGTGCGACGCTGCAGCCATTAAAATACACAGCTGCCGTTTTCTGCCGTTTGTTGCTGCTGCTGCTGTTGCTGCTGCTGCTGCTCTCGGCAACAAAACGGGGCACGTAAAATGGTCGGCTGGCAGTGAGAGGGCGGGCAGGTCGCTTGGATATTCGGATGGGCGGCGTTGTAACGCACGCAAGGACATTTGAAGGATAAAGTCGCGTGAGAGAAAACAGCAGCAGTTACTGCCACTGCACCAGCTGCAACACCACTGCCACTGCCAACAACAACTCGCTTGCTTGCTGAACTGAGCTGCCGTTACTTGGCATACGAAATCAACTGGCCCCCCAACGAGGGAGCCTCGCGAGCGACTAAAGTAGTAGAAAAATTGAGTAGTAAATAAATGATAAACGAAAATAAAATGCAAGGACTTGCATCCTACGCTCCTACACACAAACACACACACACACATCCTCACTTTGACAGGATTACAAGAATGCTCGAAGGACCAACAATGCCAGGCAAAACACAAGCCAACGGCAACAAAATGACTGTCCCCATGCCTAACGAAACTAAAAAATATGTAACGAGTTGGAAGAAGATGAACTCATCCCGCCCCCGCCCTCTTAACTGCCCCTGCCTCGTTCGTGCACCACCTTAACGTTCTCATAGTCATAGTCATCGTTGGCTCTACTATATATATTTTTCTTGTCTCTTATTTTGGAAGGCAACTAAATTCACATTTGTTGTAAATTCTTTCTTCTAACCAAAACACCTTAAATTTGCACCCACAACTAAACCCATCCATTAACTAGTCGAAGCCATATGGCTAAAAGTACAGCCTCCGTTTCTTGTTGTTTTTTTTTTTGAACCTAAGACTTTGGATTGCTGCTAGATAAACAATTTTGGTTATTTTAAATCAAATTTAATCAACGGCAGGCTATAAGTTTGGACTGCTCTCAGCTTAGTTGGTTGGTTTCAAAGGACAACGATTTTTGCAGCAAGACAGAAAACTAATCTAATCATAATCTAATATACTTATAAAAACATATCCTGTCTATTGGGAAACTTAACATGAAATGCCATCAAGAATTAAGAAACAAAATGTTTTAATTTTATTTAGGCTGAATTTATCAATGTCTAGTTCCAGTTAGTTAAACTGGGCATAAAATGAATGCTTTGAACTTAAATGATTATTTGTTTTAACGGGAACTCAATTCTGACATCTTTTGTTGGTCAAATGGATATGATTTTCAGCTATTTCTCAAACTCAATTTTGTCCCAAGTAACTCAACTTGGGAATAGTAGGCCCTGACCTAATAAAATCATATGCAATGTTAACTTCAAGTTAAGTTATGTTTTAACTGTTTGAAATATACAAATTTAAAGAAAATCTTTTGTTTTTAAATTGCAACTGTTTCGATAATTATCTGCTTGAAAGAACTTGCATTTCTGCCTCATTTCTTTTGCCCCAAAAAAGATTATAAAATAATGCAAATGCTTAATGATGTACCGTTATATTGTGGCACTTAATAACCAAATAGTTCTGTTTGATTTTAATTGGCAACTCGAACTCGAACTTGAGGCAAACTAGATCTTAGCTGGAAGGCCCGCCCCCCTACAAAATTCTGCGTTAAAATCTTAGCTCAGCTTAGTTGAATTTCAAGTTGAAGTTGATGTTTTGTTGTTGTAGTTGCTGCTGCTGCTGCTGATGGTAATTTAGCTTTGGGATTGTGATTATGTTGTTGTTGTTGCTCATAATGATGTTTGTTGCGCAAAGCGCGTTTTGTGGCAGCCGCTTAAATAAATTAAATTCAATTTAAAGCGCGCTGAGCTCTCAGCTCACAGCCATTGGGCGCCGACGTAGCATCGCTGCTGATGCTGCTGCTAAAAAAATAAAAAAAAAAAAAAATTTTTCATAGCCAGCGTTGACCTCTGTCAGTCAGTAACTGCAACAACAACAACTGGGATAGAGAGAGAACTGCAACGGTAATCAGTGCCACATAACGCACAGGCCGCAAACTAAAACGCGCAACGCAAAAATCGTGCGTGCCCTTAAGACGCTCATAAAATAGGCAAACGGCGGGCGCTGCAGACCGGCCACAAAATAAAAAAAAATGAAAAACGAAAAACGAAAAAAACAACAACAAAAATGTTCTTTCCACTCTATCGGGCCCGAAAAAAAAAAAAACAAAATAAAACGAAACGAAACGTAAAAAAAAAAAAGTTGAACAGAAACTCGAATTCTGCCAGAAAAGATTGGCTAAGAATGGGTTGGTTAAACGGAGGGGGGAGTGATGGCAGAGACAAGTAATAGGATGGGAAGGTGGTGGTGGTGGGACAGCTGAGGTGGGGGCACAGCTTACTGCTGCTGCTGCTGCACGTAAGGCACGACTTTTTATTATGCTTTACGTTCTTCGGTGCGCTGAGGCCAACGGCGCCCACCCGCCTGCGCTTTTTGTCTCGGCCAGGGAATCTGCACAAAAATCTGTTTTCTTCATCCCATTGCCATTGCCATTGCATTGGAATGCATAACAACAACAACAGCAACAACGTCGACGAGCGAGATAGAAAATAGTGCAACGAATGTCATTCGCATTGCATTTGCTTTTTGGTCAACTCAACTCAAGTTTATGGCGCCCGCAACGAAATTGAATTGTGTTCCATCTATAAAGTATCTGGTTTTGGGCCAAATGACCAAGATAAACCACTCAAACTCAGCAACAACAACAACAACATAGAAAGGGCAACAAGTGAAGATTACCATATATATTTATTTGAGAGTTAGAAAATATTTATAATCACAGTTTTTTGATAGCATGAAATGAAAGTATTCTTAACAAAGTATTTGTTAAGAATTTAGTTTAAATATTTGTAAGATTTCTTTGACAGGCAAATAAGTTTTGTTCTGTATTTTGAGATGTATCATTTCCATGGTTTAACTTTGAGTTCATTTGTATGAATTTCCCCATTCTGAAAGTTAAAGAAATTTTGTAAAGTTTGATTTTATTTGTTACACTGATTAAGTGAAAATTTATTAAGTTATAATTATGAGAAGATAAATATATCTTTTTGAACTAAATTTTAAATAGATTTTTAGATTAGAAAGAAAAATATGCTTTTAATTTTGAAGGTATTTCCGTTAATTTTTAAACTGATGCTAAGCAAATCGGCTTACATTTCAAGGCTGCAAATATTTTTAAATACCATATATTCAAAGAAATTTGCATATTTCCTTGCAATATTAAACCTGGTTTAAGCCCTACATATCCGAATGTTTTTCGAAAAATTTAATCCCCAACTTAAATGTATTTTTGTATGTGGAAATAGATTAAGCAATATGTGAATATTTCATGCAAACGAGCGTTAATTAACGAAATTGTAAGTTAACATGGTTGCCAAAGAGAAGACAAGATAACTGAGGCAAGTATGGGGGCGGGTTGGTATTGGTATTGGTATTGGGATTGGTAGCTAAGCCGCAGGACAGATATTCAATCATTAGTGACTTGTCAAAGGATGTCCTGGCTGTCCAGCAGCATGAAGTACGTGCATCCGAGATACAAACATACATATATATCTACCATATAAATCTTTATACATATGTATGTACCTGTGCGTTACTCAAAATCTAACGTATATACATATACATACATACATATATAGTATAGACTTATAGACGCCCATGCCACGCCCCTATTGTGAGGGCCTCGGTTATTTGATTGGTCAACACACGCTCACACACACACACACACACACACAAAGAACATATACGAAATGAAAGAAAAAAAGAAATCATGCAGCATCTGAAAAATTTTGCATTGCGAAAAAAAATGCAATTCGAATACCCTATACATCGAAGTGAGTTCAAACAATGGGTATACTCAGTGCAAGTAAAATAATAAATATAATCGATAAAACAATTTTTGTTTTGCATGATTCAAAAACATATCTCGAGATGTTTGACTCATGATTCTTAAACTCAATACTAAAATTCTCGAGAACAGACATGAAAAGTATTCAATAAAAAATAATATATCAACAGTTTCTTATAATAATATTTTTTTGAGAGCAATGTTTCATGTTTTTCAAGCTATCAAGTCATCAAATTTGAATAAAATATTTCAATATATTTATTTTATGAAAATTTCTCTATCAAACTTATACTATTTAGGAATCGAAAATTAAATAATAATTAAGTTTAACCAAAAACTGAGCTGAAAATAAATATTTTATAGCTTCGATAACACTTTCAACCTGACTTTATAGGATATTGTTCTAGTCGGTTTACTATAAAACTAGTATAGCTAAATTTGCATGTTCTTGTTTAGCTGCACACACACACACACACATGCACATTCACACACACACTTGAATGGAAATTTTTTAATTTTGCCTTTTTTGCTTTTACAGCTTCCTTTTGCTAATCAAAAAGAGGGAGGAAGAAAGAAACAACTAGCAAAAAAATAAAAGCAGAAAAGAAAAGAAAAGAAAATGTAAAGAAATGTCAGCCCAAAAGATCCAGATCCCAATAGTTGCTGCTGAAGCTGGTGCTGCTCCTCTTGGTTTGCCGCTGCTGCACATGCCGGTTATGTTTGCAGTCGAATAAACAGCATCAATTCATCACACACGAAGAAGTACAGTGAAAAAACAAAAACAAAAAAACCAAAAGGAAGCAAACAAAAAAAATGCATATACACTATGTACTAGTAGTAGTATGGTATAAAGCAAATGGGCAAACGGCAGGGCGATAAGAAAGCCAAACATTCAGAGAGAGAGTGTGAGAATCGAGGAAAACAACAAACAGTGGCATGGGGGGGGCATGGGGGGCAGCTAGCACATAAAATGGCGCCATGAGGCTCAGGCGCCAGGATAGCCACCAAATAATGCAGAGCAACCGAAAAACCTTCTCCCCCCATTCCCCTCTCGCACTCCCGGCGAGCGCACTAAATCAACATTTCACTTTGATGAATGATGACCAATGTCCAGGCGCGCGCGCTTGATGTCCTGTCCGGACACCCGCATATCTCGCTCTGCTCTGCCGCGCAGCGCAGCATGCAACAACAGCAACAACGGCAACAGCAACAAAAGCAAGCGACAATAAAACCCCAAAAGAAACTACTAAAAATGAAAGCACAAAAACAAAGAGAAAAAAAAACAAAGCTGTGGGCGCAGCACAAAAGTGCAAGGGGCGTGCCACCAAGTTGCACAGTGTTGGTTAGATTTGGTGTTGCTGTTGTTGTTGTTGCTCCCAGTCCAGCGTCATGTGACTGGCTCTGGTGCTAGAACGCCTACAAACGACGAGCCTGAAAATAGACACGGACACTAATCGAATTATTGCCACTGCACAGAGGAGTGCTTGCTGTGTTTTTATTTGGTCGTTGTGCTCGTCCTGCGCGCTAGAGCGCACTTCGTTGCCTACACAAAATCGAATATTTCCCTGCACTTGCCACTAAAAAAACAAAACTCACACACACACAGAAAAGAAAAAGAAAACACACATCGAAACACACAAAAAGTAAAAAACAACCGATGAGTAATTAAAAAGAATTTCCCTTTGGCGTGTATATCTTTTCTGTTTTTTCTTTCTTTTTGTTGTTGTTGTTATGCTGCAACAGCAAAACGTCAATGTGTGTGTGTGTGTGTGCGGGAGAGGGAAATCAAGAAGGAAAGAAAGCATAGCATACATATGTGGGCAGGCACGGCGACGCGCATCTGCATGCGTATATGTGTATGTGTATGTGTATGTTGCATCGATGGGCAGCTGTAGCAGCAACCAACCAAAATCGAACAGCGTCGCCGCCTTCGCTTCGTTTGCTGACCGCTCGCGATTGCCTGATGCACAGGATTAAAAAAGAGTTTGGGATGCTTATTCATGTACACCAAAATATATACTAATGGCTAATGGGGTTGGGCTGGTGGTGCCGATGGTGCCGAGTGTTGTTGCATGCATGTGTACCACAATAAACAAAAACGCGCGCATAAATTAGATGCCACACCCGCGTCAGCAGCAGCAGCAGCAGCAGCAGCATTGACATCCTTTGCAACCAAAGACCAAAATAATAACAAAAAAAAAGAAAAAAATCAAAATTTGAATCAGAAAAAAGTGAAGAGAAAGAAGAAAATATATAGAGAACTTGCCACACTTTGCAATTGCTTATCAATGCAAAATGGAAGTTGTGGCATTAACAGCAGCTTTTCTATGTTGAGACAAAAAGGCGCAAAGTCGGCGCAGTACTGAGGGGTGGGTAGGTGGGCTGAAAAAAAGATGTCTCAGCTAGCAAGATTCAAGTTGAATTTAGTTAAACTTAAAGGGAAATATTAAAAAAATAATTATCAACAAATACGATTCAATCGTTAAATTATGTCTTTCTTGTGATAATTAAATCAATTTTAAACTAAATACATAATAAAAATTCTAATTTCTCGCTTAAAAGAAGAGAAATATAAACTAAAATGAATATTTTATTTCTTTCAAAACAAAGATTATTTCGAATTTTGATAAGCAATGATCCTTAACGTAATAAACAGTAGTTTTAACTGTTGATTTTTTAACAGCCTTAACAAGAAATTAAAGAAATAATTATTAAATTTTATGTTCTAAGAAAAATATATTTTAGTTTTCCCAACGGCTCCGTTTTAACTACACTAGTCGGCATAAATATTGTGACGAAATTTTTTTTAAAATTTTTAAAATTTACGTTAATTCACATCTTTTTAAATTTTCATGAAATAATTCTAACGTGATTAATTTTAAGTTTGTGTGATCGAAATGTAAATTGAAAAAAAAAATGGTTACGTTCTATGAAGCCAATAAAAAGTTATAGCCAAAAATGCATGATTTTGATTTCGTCAAAATAATTATGCCGACTAGTGTATGACAAAGAACTAAAATGAGAAATCAAAAATATTATTAAAAAAGATAAATTTTTTAGTTAAGCATTTTCTTCAATTTTCAGTTTATTGAAAATAAAACCTTTTGTTATGTCCAGGGACATTTGCATTGGGAAAGGCCATGGAAACTGGCCCACAGAGAAGATGTTAACAGCAGCAACAACTACAACCGAATGGCAAATGATATGTGCAACAGATTGTTGTTGTTGTTTCAGCAGCAGAAGCGGCAAGAGCAGCAGCGAAATGTCAACAACAACAGCGCAGCGCACGCGCAACAAAAAGTCAACTCAACTTTGCTTGTGTTGTTGTTGTTGTTGTCGCTGTTGTTGCAGTCAATTGCATTGCAACATTTCATTTTCTGATATGAAAGATTTAAAGTTTGCAACATAAAAATGTCACGTTTTTCATGGTCGCCACGAGACGACGACGACGACGACGGCAATGGCGACAACATTGTTGCATGTTGTTTTTGCTGTTGTTGTTGTTGTTGTTTGGCGCTGCGCATGAGCATTTGTTGCTGCCTATGGCTAACTAACTTGCAGTCTATTTATGTTACAATTTGGCTGCTGCTGCTGCCAGGCAAAAATGTTTGCCAACTTTTGCTGCTGCTGCTGCTGCTGCTGCTCGCTTGTTTGACAATGCTCGTCGTGACATCTGCGCCAAGTTAGCAGCAACAGGTCGGCATCGTTAACGGGGTCGGGGATAGTTGCTCAGTTTTTGGTTGCTTTTGGCAATCTGTGGTGGGGAAGTATATGCGATAATGCCTAAATGGCAAACGGGTTCCCAATCTGCTGGTTGCTGCTGGTTTGTATTAATTTGACAACGCAACATTACGCACCACCACAGCCAGAGTTGCAGTAGTCAAAGTCAAAGCCTGAACCCAAGCCTGACCCGATAAAAAGACGCTAAGAGAGACGGAGAGAGAATGCGAGAGATGCCACTGATATGAGGACAAGACACAAGCGGGGCAGCACACAAAAAAAAAAAACAAAAAACACAACTTGGCTTGGCAAAAAAAAATTCGAATTCGAATTCGTTTCGTTTCGTTACGTTTTGTCACAAATTAAACACGTTTTTCCACAGAACCTAATGAATAAACTAGCCAAACGACGTGTTCACTGCAGCCAGATTAGGGTATACCTTAATGTCGTTTTAAGTTCAAGCTACATAAGCGACACACAAATACCCTGTAAAGAGTTTTTAATTGATATGAGTCAGGCTTTAATCGATAAAGTTTATACAGAAATTGATATCATATATGTTTTTTTATGTTTTTAAGAAAATATTCAAGCTTTTACTTTGATCAATTTATCGATAACGAGCAGAGTTGTCGATAGTTTGAAACTTTTGTTGCATTTATTATATTCGAAATTCGAAATCTTTAAAACTTCAGCAGACAAACGATAAACAAATTTCGACAGATCGATATGACAACGATTTGGAGGCGGAGATGGTTTACAGTAGACACAACGATTATATTAATTGCTTTATAGCTAATTGACTTTTGGAGAGATCTGCAAAATTTGCCTACCTCTTCAGGTCTTTTCATGACAAACTTTTTTGTGGCAAATATTTTTGATGTTACTTTCAAACATTTTAATATTCAACTTCAAGACAATTTCTTTGTTTGTGTGTGTGTGTGTGATTAACGTTAACAGAAAAAGGAAGTGTTTGAGAAATGGCCACTCATCCAGAGCGATTTGCGAGAGGCGAGATGCATACAATTAGCAGGCTGTAAATTCGAAATCGAAAATAGCTACAAGACATACGGGACATACATAGTTACACTGTGGTGGCACTCGCTGATCATGATGCTGCTACGATCCGACGTTGACTTGGGGCACCTACATAAGTGTTAATTGAACATGGCCGGAGTTAAAGTGTGTGTGTGTGTGTGGCAATTACGCACAGCACACACAACACACAACTAATGCAATTTTGATAATTGGCCATCAAATTTATGAGACATGTTGGCTGGCTGGCTGGCCGGCCGCAAACGAAATTACGATGTGCGAACATGTTGCGATCATAAAAGGCAAAATGTTTGCCAACTTGTGGCAACGTTTGTGGTGTCGCGGGGTGTTAGTGTTGTTGTTGTTGCATTTAAATGCGTGTGATAAACAGCGTGTTGCGCACATGTTGCCGTGCAACATTTTATGCTATAGCAGCTTGGTTGGTTTGTCGGATCGGATTGGTTCGGTTGTGTTGGGTTTCGGTTCGGTTCGGTTTGGGACAGCTGTAATTATTTCTATTAAAGAGTGCAACTGCTGTCGCTGTCAGCCTGACTGCACACCACGTACCCAACAGCAATTGCAATTGCAGCACCTGACCAGGCCAAAACATACACACACACATATATACTATCTTCTCCTTTATTTTCTCAATTTGAATTTGCATGCGAGACGCGCACACGAGAAATTCTATTAGGCAAAACATTTCGCAATTGCGTGCTGATTGTCAGGTTAACTTCAGCACTCACCACTCCCCCCACACCCATAACCATACCCACACACTCACACTCACACTCCAAAAATTGCCTTGCATTATTCCCAGTTTAATTCCACAGTGAAAAAACTTTGAAGTAATACAAATTATTTTTTTTTGAAATAATTTACAAAAATGAAGTAAAAATTTATAGTAAAATAGGGATTAAAAATATTAATATGAGGTGTATTTTAATGTCAAATTTTCCAGCAAAATAAAATCAACATCAGACCGTAAAGAACTTTTTTTTTATTTATTAAAATTTGCATTAAAATGTACCAAAACACAGCAAAGATTTTTAAGTTTTGACCTGTATTTTTCGCTCAGTGCACTCACCTGCCTGACCGATAGCCAAAGGCTTCGTTCTCAACTCGCTGCAGGCATCTATCTATTCTCAAGTGCTTTAGATTCTTGTCTCGCTGCTTGTCTTCAAGCTGCTTTGCATGCCCGCGATTATTAGTTACGGCCGCCTGAACGCATTTTTGCGCATCTCCACACACACACACACACACACACACACACATACTTACACTTACATACACACACACAACCCCCACGACACGAATATATCTTTTGGCTTAACAAAAAAAAAAACTGTAATAATCTTAATTAAGTTTAGAATTGAGTCGGCGCGTAATTATGCGAAACGCGCACAAAACGCTTTGGCTTTAAGTTAAAGCCTCGGCCACGTCGTATGTATGTGTGTATGTATGTATGCAAAGTAGCCGCTGACACGCCTCCAACACCACCTTACCTAGCCTAGCCTTGCCTTGCCCCACCAAGCACTAAGCAGCCAAGCTGAGCCACAATTATGCTGTGCACTTGCGCATGCCCCTCTTTGCACCTTGCAACACTGTTGCACTGAGCACCACTGAGAACATTGGCATCGCCATCAGCATTGGCCGCCCACTTTCCTTTTTAAGCTGCCGCGTGCACCGAACTCGTTGCTTTATGGTTAGGTGAGCATAACTAATCTAATCGCTATAGAAATCTGCACCGCCGCACCACTAAGCTTTGTTTGGTCATTTATGCTTATTGATTCGATCAAATATATATTTACTATAATCCAATTTTAGAAAATGCTTAAAAATATACATATATATTATTCTTTGTTATTAAAGTGTTATTTTGTCATAAGTTTCAAACAGTTAAGTATATATTTTTGTTTTAAAGAACTAAATTTTCATAGCTAATATTGAACCAGTTTGTTAGAAATTCTTAAGCGAACCTTTACCAACTAGTTTAAAGCCGTTCGCAATGCGTTTGATTGGCATTCTTGGTTTAAGTAATAAGCTGCCTGACCCTTGACCTACCCCATAACAGCCATGCTGACCATGGCAATGTTTTTGTTGTTCTTAGCTATCCACAGCTACCCACAGTTTATGCCACATTCAGGCGGCGGGCAACACACACAGGAACAGGATCATCGGCAAATGCGTGTATGCCATAAGTTTGACTTTGCCAATCTTATTCCCCCCCCCGTTTCTTTACTGCTTGCTCTGCATTCGTCCAAGTGCTGAGCATCGCCCACTTGGCGGCATCTCCACCTCGAGAGAGAGAGAGAGAGTTAGCCAACATTATATCGTTCTGTTAGCCGTTTTGCCATTCCGGCCATTCCAGGCAATTCCGACCATTCGCCTTTCTCTTTCGCTCGCTGCATGGCCCATTACGCTGTCCATTTGAGTGGTCATTATAGTAAATTTGATTTGGACGACGCGAGCCCCACAAAGCTGCCCCAGCCACATCATCAATACCAAGTGACACACACACACACACACACACCGAAGAGATGAAATATCGAACACGTTGTTAATCAATCCATTGGTGGTCCGCTAGCAAAAGCTCGACGCGCCAGCAATTACTGTTAACTGGGCTTGTTGTACGCATGTTGGCGGCTTTTAAATGCCCGTAGGCGTTAACATTCACAGTTGGCAACACATTTGTTGTTGTCTTCGGTACGGCAATTAAAAAGATTTTCGATCACAAACCAACAACAATTTGGAAAGTAATTATGTTGTCATTACCTAAGAGAGATCTAAACTTAATTGAGTATTGAACAGTTGAGTTGAGGCTGATTGTCAATCTGTCGTGAGTACGTGAGATAATCTTAGTAACTACTTATCCTAAGTTAATCAAAAACATAACAAGTTAAATATTAACTAAGAAGGATTATTGAGTATTGAACGCAGAATCGGAGGATTTTTTTTGATATCAAAAAAAGTTGTAACTAAACTGTGGATTAAACACAATTTCTATACAGAAGCAAAGAAGCATTGTTGTGGAGCTTTAGTTTATTATAGAGGAATTTCAGTTAACAAAACTAATTAGTCAACAGATATTATTATTATTGATAATTATCAAAACATTATTTCTATTATATTATGCAGCTCTTAAAGATGTTCTCAACTAACTAACTCAACAAAAAAAATACTCTAAAAACTTGTCTCGGATGATGATTGGCAGTTTTTTGGCATTTTTTGGCTGCCGTTCAGCGCAAAGTTCGCACCTCCAGCTCGATACTCTGTGGCACGAACACGCACATGTCAAGTATATATCTTTGTATGTGTGTTTATATTCCCCTGACCATGTCTTGTTCCCCATGCCGATCCCTGCCTGTTCCACTTGCATAAAAAAGTTCAACAAAAAAAAGAGGGTACGCAATTGTTGTCCTCGGGCGCTTTCGGGGCTGCCGAAGACGACTTAATTGAATGTTGCAGTTGCTGGACAGACAGGCAGCTGCTTATCAGCGCCACGCGTACAATTAATTCCAGCGATTTGTAACTTAACTGTAAAACTGTATAACGACTGTAACCCCCACCATTTCTTTGACTCTTTCGTTCTCTTGAAGATCGCCTTCAGCTTAGCTCTGTCTGTCTGTCTGTCTTAGTGGCCTGGCCTGGCCTGGCCTGGCCTGGTCTTGCCTGTCAGCTGGCAACAACAAAACGTAAATCAAAAAATTTGCTTATCCCACGCGGCGCGTCGCATTTGCTTCCACCATTTCCACCACCTCCTCCCAACCCCATCCCCTCCATATTTTCATATCGCCAAAGCTGACTGCCTCTCTGAACATGGGCAACAACAGGTGGCGCAGATCGCTGCATGCGTCTGTTGCATATTAAAAAACAAAAAAAAAAAATAAGCAAAAATTCTGTGTCTGTTTTGGGGATCAACGTTGAATGCACCAACTGCAGGCATATTACAGCTGCATGTTGCCTTTGCCTTTGCTTTTGGTTTTGGTTTTGGCCTTCCGCCATCCTGTCTCTCTCTCTCTCTCTCTCTCTCTCTCTCTCTCTCTGTCTCTGTGTTGCCATAAAGCACAATGGGTGGTAAATTGAAGCTTTCAACTGTGGCCAAAGTTGTTGTTGTTGTTGTTGTTGTTGTTGTTGCTCGCCTTTTTGGATCTCATTTCATTGGCCGCTGTTTTGACAATCTGCGCCAATTTAATTGGAGCGCTGTCATTAAAAAGCACGCAATTAAAAATTTTTGATGAGTACCAGGAAAAGCAACAACAACAACAACAACAAATGTTTAATGATATGCAAACATAAAATGTATAAACTTTAACTAGAGATACGAGATAAATATTAAATAGAATACTAACAGAAAACCTACTAATTGTTAAAAGAGGAAATTTTCCTCAGGAAAGTTAAAAATGGTTAAAATAAATATAAGTAAAGTAAAGTTTTGAATAAGCCAAAATCACATTTATGGTAAAAAAATGTTATCAACAATTATGTATAAGCCTGATTAAGCTGTGACTAAATCGTGTTTAGTTTAACAAGGTTTAAGAGAAGTGATTAAGTTGAAGTTGCCATCAAATTTAAGTTGATGTAATTAATCTTTACTAACTAAGTTAAGTAGATTTCGTTTTGACTAAGCTCGCTTTTATTTGTCGTTAATCTTCAGCTTAGTTCCTCAATTTAATTAACATATGGTATTCAGCTTCGTTTCGTAAATGACGCATAATCGTTGTTGCAAGGCTAATCAGTGTGGCACACAGGTGTTAGAGTCCGGAAAGCGCAAAAAGCGGCATTAATGCATTGCCAGACAGTTTATTTTATTTTATAACATGACGAATACACATTCATTCCATGCTTGAAATACCTTAATAATTAATTTGTTGAGTTGAGTTGTTCCTTTTTGCTTCCTTTGATATGTTTGTTGCTCCGTGCTCCGTGCTCCTTTGGATTATTATTCTACCGGGGACTGCTAACGGGAATGAAGCGAAAGTATGTTTTTAGAGGGAGTTTATCAAGGGGGAGGGGGTTGGGAAAGGTTTTTGGTTGCCTTGTAAACACGACAAGGCGACATCCGTTTGAGATTTGAATCTTGTGGCTGGCTGATTAGCCCCACTTAGTGGAACGGTATTAGGCCACTTGACGAAATTAAAGGGATTGCGGCCAGAAAAAAAAAACAAAACAACACCAAAAACAACAACAACAACAAGTTTGGCTCGGGGCACTTTGGGCCCTGTCTGTTGTGGGTCGTGTTGCCCGACAGCTGCACAACGGCTAAGACGTTGCAAATAAGCGAAAAACGAAAACGAAAAATAACCAAAACCAAAATATAATCCGGAAGCATGGACATAATGACAAACAGGCGAAACTCGAGACGGCGTAACGGCGACGAAGCGAAGGGGGGGGGGAAAACAGAGCGAATAGAATGACGTCCTTCGTCTTCTTCTTCTTCAGACAGACAGACAGACAAACAAACAAATGTCGCGCTTTAGTCTGCTTTTGTATTCGTTTCGATTCGGTTTGGTTTCATTTTTATTTTATTTTATTTTATTTCATTTTGCATGGCCAAAGAGGAAAAGGATTATAAAATACGGCACAATAACTGAAACTGTAACTTTTTGTTTTGTTTTTTGTTTTTTTTTACCGTCCTACCGTCCTATGAACTTTTGCCCCTTTCCCTTCACTCTTTCTCGCCCTTGCTCTTTAGCGGCATCGACGGCTTCATTTGGCGTGCACGAAAACCGTTTGGATAAACTTCGCCGGGATGCGGTCCTTCTTTAGGAATACCACGTAATCAATGCTTTGCATACGATACGGAATTATATTAATTGGGTATATGGGCGAGAAATTGTTTAATTTAAAAGATAACTCTAATGAATACTCAATTGCTTTTGTACATATATCAAATAAGTTTTCACAAAAACTGCAGGGTATATGATAGTCAGTTGCATTGCATTTTGGTATTTTTGTTTTGTCCTTTGACCATGGCTCGAAATACGCGAATTTCGACAGAACAAAAAAAAAACTTGTCGCTGTTTTTTGTACTTTAAACGACATTCCGCCGTAAATTTCACGTTTATTGCTGACTCAAAAGAATAAATATCGCGTTGTAATACTTAAAAAAGGCGAGGTGCGAGGCAAGCGAAAACATCGAAAAATGTAATACAGCTACAAAAGTTGATACCCAACAACAACAACAACAGCAACAACAACAAATAATAACAAAAAAGCCAAAACAAAAAAGATGCAGACAGGCGCAAATTAGCCGCGTTAGGAAGAGAATAAGTGAGTCATACACTAATAGAGACCAAATCCATTAATTTAAAAATATGTATGTTTTCCAAAAACTAAAAATCATATCCTTTGACCTTATTTTCGTCATACTTTTTTAACTTGTTTTAACTGGCAAAATTCTAGATAAAAGTCAAACTTATTTTATTAAGCTTTTAAAACTTTTTTCTTTTTTGGGTTGTTTGGATGAAAGATTAGGGCTTACAGTAAACTTACAACCAATAAAACTGAATAAGGAATAATTCTGAATTGAATAGTCTCTAAATAAGTACAATAATATTTCAATATTTCATTTATGCCACAATGATTCAAATCAGAATAAATATGCAAAAATCATATTAAAAATAAAACATTTTTACTTTAATGGTTTTTAGCACACTTTACACCGAGGTAGTTCCAACCATCTTCATTCACTGGGACCACTAAGGACCCTAAACCTAACCTAACCCATTTGCTTACAAACATTTTCATATCGCTCTACGAGTAACACACAAAATTTGTTTAAATTCAAAGCTTTATGTTAAGTTTTGTTTAGTATTTTATTAAAGTTCATTAAGTTGATCCGTTGATTAGTTCATTATGGGTTTTTGCTGTTGCAAGAACTACAACTAGTATGTGTTGACTGGATCCATTCAATGAAGAAGCAAAAACAACAACAACAAACCCAAGTTGACCGACCAGCAGCCCACATACTATCAGCGGCACTTCATCTTGATTGACATGCGCATTCAGCGCGTTGACATAATGATGGACAGACTTCGGACAGTGGCTGCGCAGGCGCACCGTACAACTTGGCAGCGTGCAACGTGCAACAACAACAAAGCGTGACAACATTGCCGCGGGCAATGCGTTTTTTTGTGATGCTGCTGTGGCTGTGATGTGACCGCTGGGATCTGCAATAAGATAGCAATGAGAAAGAGAAATAAGAATAAAAATGGGCAGAAGATGAGGAACGAAATGTTCAATAGCTCGCTGCGCATGCAAATCACAGCAACAAATGCGTAATGAGAGAGAGAGAGAGATAGAGATAGAACTTTAATGAAGTCGAAATCGGCAAACGAAATGGAAAACGGATTGGAAATCGAAATCGAAATCGGCATCGGCATCGAAGATCGATGCCTGACTGAATGGATGGAGCGCCGCTGATGCGACCTTTAAGATTTCCTGCCCGCATGCTGCAGCATGCTACAAGAAAATTTTCCAATATCAATTTTCATTGTTCGTTTGCAGTTGGCGGCGGCGCGGCGCGGCGCGGCACGGCGTTGTCGTCACTCAGTCGGGGCACGATCTTGGGGGATACGATGTGCTATCTGGACATAAATAGACGCCAATTAAATGCTTGATGGCCATGTTGTTGTACGCCGATCAACGGCCCACGGAGGCAGCCAAGTCAAGTGTACAAAAAAAAAAAAAGCCAAAGGAAAGAAAACAAAACCAAAAACAGCAGGAAATAATTTTACAATAAATTATATGAAATATACGATATTTTTGCAACGAGCAAAGCGAGACAGACACTAAAAAGTGCCTTCAAACAAAAATATGACACAGAATGTGGCAGAACCAGTTTGCAGTTGACTGTTGTTGTTGTTGTTGTTGCAACAAAAGTTTTGCGAGACATAACGGCGTCTGGCAGGAAAGAGAAGCCCATCAGACAGAGCCAACGGATAAGCCACAAAGATGCCCAAGTTGGTGTTGTTTTTGTGTCTTAATATATATATACATACATATATATGTATGTATTTTTTTTTTTGGAGTCTTCGACTACAGTTTTAAAGAAGTAACACTAACGCCTACGCTCACGCCTCTTTTAATTTTACCGTTACCATTAGCGCTCCCATTACGGGCTACAGTTTTGATTCAGGGCAACGAAAATCAACAAACTTTTTCCCGAACATCGACAATATGTATACCCTTTTTGAAGTTGTGTTGAGACGACGAGTAGCCTCATGAAGGTTTGCCAAGAACTTAACTTTTGTTCCATCTTATAAGAAGTTTATATCTTTTACCCTTTTTTGATTTCATAATATCTTTTGAAAACTTGTAGCTTGAAGCGTATTTCATCAACGGCAATTCGTTGCCTTTATTTTTGTTGTCAATGTCTTGTTTTGTTGTTGTTGTTGCATTGTTGGCGGCCTAAAATGTGAAACCTGTCGAAACTTTTTCATCGACTTGGCGTCGTCGCCGTCGTCGTCTCTGCACCTACGCCACCTAGCCGCCGCCGCCACACACAGCGAGAGAGAGAGAGAATCGCGACCTGTGAACCCTAGCTGCCATAGAGATTGTTGTTGTTGACGCCAATAGACAGACAAACGGGCAGACAGTTGGACAGAAAGTTTCTTATCGCAAGTGCGCTGAAAATTTCTTTTGGCATTGCTCCATTGCCAAATACGCTGATAACGCCTAGGTGGGCGAAAAACTAAAACGAAAAAACAAGAAAAAAAGAAAAAACAAAAAGCAAATCAAACTATTTCTTTGATTTTCTTTGGTTATTTGATCGAACGCTAACTGAATATTGTTTTTTTTTTTTGCGAATGAGAATTTCTAAAAGTTGATTTTTAAATATTATAGAAAGTACAAGTTTATATTAAAAAATTTAAGTCGAGCTGAATTAAAAATAAATTATACTTATTTCTTTAAACAACAAAGCAAGCAATATGTTAGTTTTCTTTTTTTTAATGAGCTAAATATTGTTAAAAATAAATAGTCCAGATCAAAGTGCTGTCACCTACCCATTGAAAACATACAAAATCCTCCAAAAAACCCCTCTTTTCAGACGCTGATTAAAGTGCAGATTTAATTGCAAATAGAGCAAATTTGATTTTGGTTTTGGTTTTAAATGCATCTTAAGAAAATCTTCGCTTAAATTTTTGATTATGTTCTCTTTATTTTTTTTTTCTACAAATATCTGCCTTAAGAGAGGAACGGCATTTTAAAACCCTCAACCAGAAATTGACGAACCATATCTTAAGGAAGTTTTTAAACTTTCCGTGGAAGTAGAATGTTATGATGCTCGGCATTTATTCTACCATATTCCTAAATTAATAATCGGTTTGTGGTAAGGGGTTTTCAAGCCTGGATACTATCCAACTTTGAAAGTTTAAAGTCTGAAGTTTGCGCTATGAATTTCAGTTCCAAAAAACAAAAAAAAAATAATACTGCGGAAGTTCAATGAAAATTAACAAATATTGTATAAGCCTGCGTTCTCGAACTTTTATAGAGAGGCAGTCTGACAATATTAACATTTGTGTTGATTGACTTTTCAATAAAAGAATAATTTTCAAGAAAAACCGTTTAGCAACCAGCGATTCCATAGTGCATATAACGGCACAATTATCTTCTCTGGGAATTTCCTTTTAAGTTCTGGAATTTAATGGCAAATTACAATATACAGAACTCGAAATATTAAACACAGCTAGTTCCTCACGTTAATTTCACTTTCAGGGTCTTCATAATCGTCACTTTTGTCCTTTCAGTATCCAGCATTATTATTATCCATCAGAATTTTGGTCCAATTGATTCCTAAGACTTGATGAACTTTCACTAAAGCGTCGTTCTTTGACTATTATGGGATTTAATTTTGTTTTTCTGTTCTTAATTCGTATTTATAATAATTTTTGAAGTCATTTTTAACAACCGTTCACGTTTAATTCAACAACTGAATGATTGTGTAAATTATTTATCATATTACATTTCGTTCGATTCACAGCAACAAATAAATAAAAGTTCTGATCTATATATATACTATGGCAATGCCAAATTCCGAATACTTTGAAACTTCGAAAATGCTCAGTTTTAAGTGCTCTTTTTATGATCCTTTGCTACGAAAAGCGCTCAAATTTATTGGCTTACTTCATAAATGGTCTAAAGCTTAGCTCTTTGCAGAGCTCTTTGGAGCTTGGCTTGGCTTGCTGGGCATAAACATTATCAACGCAAATTAAATAATTAAATCTAAATTAGTTTCTCATCATTATTTCGCTTGAAGACACTTTATTGCCGCATTATCGAGCTAACTTCGATAAGATTAAATGCAAAACACAAAGTTAATCTGCGTTTATTTGCCAATAAAAAGTAGGAATCAATTGAAACGATTTGCTTAAAGTGGCCAACACACACGACAATTAGCCATTAGCCACATTAGCAGACGTGGCCGAGGGGTAAAGTCTTTTGACTCGAAACCAAATTCCAACTGGGAAACTTGCTTTTTATTTTATTAAAATTGTTTTTAAAAATATACAACAATTTAATTTTAAGTTTAAGTCGGTTATAGTATATATTAAAAATACAAATATTGTGCCAAATTATTTTGAAGACACAAAATTGTTACTCACGATTCAAACTTTTCTTTAAACATTTATTTTCGAGGAATACCTAAAAGCGACATTTTGTATTATAACAGCATATAGTAGAAATGTTATTTCCTTTAAACTTTAGCTGTTTTAAAGGAAAAATTCATGTTTTTAATAAGTGTAACTGTGGCATTTGTTGTTCGGTTTCGTTGAATTGATGTTGGTTGATCAAGTTTTGATATTAATTATTCAACTGACAATGCTTTATGAATGTTTGCCAATCAGCACCAAAAACAAAAACAACAACAACAACGATGACAGCAACATATGTACGTGCATATATTACAAAAACAAAAGCTGACCGTATCTGACATATTTTTTTGTTGTTGTCGGTTCAACTCAACATCCATATCTGGTTTAATTAGAATTTTACTGTGGTCGCCCAGCGTTAAACCAGCCACCACCCGAACCTCTCCTCTCTTTGATTTCCTTTTTCCAATTCAATTATTATGAAGACGGTTTTGGGCTATGGTCCTGGCTATGTAAATTACCCCCCCACTATATCATATACGTTGTATAGTTGAGTTGGTGCAAAAAGTATAGAAAAGTAAGAAGAAAAAAAGTAAATGCTCGCGACATTGCCACATATGTATGTGTGTGAGAGCAGCATATTGGAAAAAACACACCAGCCACATGCCATCTCGCTTGCACGCATATTGCTGTCTTGCTTGTTTCACGCTGCTGCTGCTGCTCCTGCTGCTGCTGATTGAGACTTCAGTTTTGCAATCTATGGCAAATTGATGAACAGCAAAAGCACACACACACACACACACACGCAGGCACACGCACACACAACAGTAATTAACGTGCACGCGGCACATACACTGTTAACACCCACAGCTAGTAGCAGCCCACCCCACCCACGCCCCTTTCATGCATATACACACTATGCTATATAGCACCATATATGTATGTGTATACGATATATGCATATGTGTGTGTGTGTGTGTTTGTGTGTGTGTGTGTGTGTTTGGTATAGATGCGACGCATGCAAATCGCAGCGCGACGTTAATAATTTTTTTATTTTTCTACTTTTTACGTTTTACGTTTTTTGCACATGGGGCATTCGTCCACCCAATCGTCGAATCCAGCCCAGTTAGCCTGCAATGCGCCCCCAATCCCCCCAACCCCCCGGTCAGTGTGTTTTTTTTGTTGGCGTGGTCAGCTTGGTCCTTGTTCTTTCGTTGCGGCTGCGGCTGCTGTTGCTGCTGTTGCGTTTTTTTGCACGCTGCATTTCGTTCTGCGATTGGTTGCCGGTTGCCATCGACGAGCCGACTCGACTATGAATGGCAACGTGCAAATGCGGCAATGTGCGATTTGTTGACTGGCGCCCAACCAAACAACAACAACAACGAAAAAATATAAAGGGGCACACATTCACATTCATCAAGCAAACAGCAACAACACAGTGCTTTTTTGGGCTTTGTGCCCATGCGTGCAACAACAGCAACAACAGCAACAACAACTGCAGCATGCCCAAGGGTTGGCAGACTGCAGTTACATATATGATAAATATCCAGCAAGAGCCACCCCAAAAACTGCAATTTGAGGCAATTGAGGCAAGCCAGTACAAAGCCGCTGATAGGCTTAAAGTTAACAATATAATGCCCAAAATTTCAACTCCAAACTTTTCTATCAATATTTATGCGTCCGACCCGACCCGGCCCAGACAGAAGACAAAACAAAAACAAAATCAACACAAGAGACAAAATATAAAAAAAAAAAAAAACGGATTTCAAAAATATTATGAAAACATAGGCTGGCATGGAATTTAATTTTGAACAAGGTAAAAAATATTGACGATACATCCATAGCAAAGTCAAATCAAAGTTGGAGCCAGAAGTAGATGTTTTCTGTCTGTGCTTAACAGAAAAAAAGAAGAGTAAAACGTTCAAAATCAAAGCGAATGTCGCATGCTCTTACCAAAAATATTTCTTCTTCTTCAAAACATATATGAAAATTGATGAAATTTTATTTACATACAAAAGATTTATTCTTAATTCTTTCATGCTTTTAAACTCAAACTAAACTAAAATTTAATTTTATATTCAAAAGACTTTTTTCTCTAGTTTTCATACGTTCAATTTTGTGATAGGCTTTTGGTTATTTTACTGATTGATTGATGTTATGAATCCTTAATAGTTAAAGGTTTAATTAAAGTTCTTAATAACCAAAAAAGGATTTAAATTTATGTGTTCTATTCGATTTTTTTCATCAATTCTTAACCCAAGTTTGAAAGATCGATGAGTTAATTGACGGTGCCGTTTGTTAAGAGTATAATTTGGTAGTTGAGGCAGATGGTGAGCATATTTTTATGGAGCCATCTCAACGGGAACAAAGAGACGATATTTTTTTTTTTGTTTCTTTACTTTTTTACTTTTTTCCATTCATTTTCATAGAACGTTAACCAAATTTGAGCAAGTATTCGAACAGGAGGAGCCACACACACACACACACACACACATATATAAAGTAAAAGCAAATACGGTAAATATACATAGAGAGAAAAGGAGCTGGAGCGGAGGGGCTTAGAGGAAGCCGTGGCCAAAGCCGATGCCAGCAACGTCCGCATTCGCGTTTTACTTGATTTTATTTTCTTTTTTTTGTTTGCTCAATGTTACACATACATACATATGGAGTTGCAAGTGTGGGTTGCAAGTGGACAGCAGCAAAGCTCTAGCTCTGTTGTATCGGCCATATGTAGGTGTGTGTGTGTGTGTGTGTGTGTGTGTGTGAGGGTTTGGGGTTTAACTCAAACCTATGCAAATATCCGTAAATGTCAGACGACATCACGCTTCAGTGGACACACGATGACGATGCTGATGGCGAATATGGGTATGGGTATGAATATGGTGGCGCCTCCTACGCTCGGTTGACGGTTGACCAGCAGCCTCCGCGTCAAACCCATGCCCCCCCCCCCCCGCAAAATATTGGCGCAAAGCATTAAAGCGAGGCTATGCTGTAAAGGAGGTGGAGCCATGGACACGGCCTGCTGCTCTTTGCTACAACCAACAGTTTGAATTATTTGAAACAATATCCTTAGAAAAAATGCGATACAATTTCAAACGATGATGACAAAAACAACAACAGCAACAACAACAACAAATCATCCTGAGCCTGGTTCTTGTCCTGCCCGCGGCAGAAACTAGGGCCAGGGCCAGACAGGTGTTTGTCAGCCAGTCAAAGAGTATTCGCTGATGGAATGTGGAGGGAGCTCAGGAGGAGCAAGCAACGTCTGCTTATGGCTCTTATCACCGAAACTTGCCCAGGCCCGGGCTCTGGCTCTGGCCTCCTTTTTTACTGACCATGTGTGTGAGTGCGGCAATAACAACTGTTCTTTGTGGCGGTGGGCCGGAGTGGGCCACAACGGGGGCACAACAATGTCATTGACCGCAGCCACAGCCAGAGCCAGAGCCAGAGCCAAACGCCAGGTGGATAACAGCAGCCAGCCAGCTTAAAGAGTATCGAAAAAATATACAAAAATCCATATACCATATAAAAGCAAATATTGTGTGTGTGTTTTTTTTTGTAAGCCTGAAATTGCGGAAGTTGCCACCGCAATATCGAAACACAAATACATACATATAAATTGCCAATCAATAATTTTATATTTCTATAGAAAAATAGAATTTAAGTAGTCTTGTCTGGAACAGTAGTATCTCTGTCTGTGGAACAAGCTATGCCTGTTGGCTCTATTTTGTATTTCCCCTTTTCTTATCAAAGTATAATGTTTTCTCTTTTAAGTCTCATGTTGACATTTAAGCTTGAAGTGACATTCGATTTCAAATGAGTTCAAGTTAGAAAAACGAGTTTTTGGAATGCTTATCCTTTTGACAAAGACTCATCCTTTCGTTTGAATTGAATAAATCAAACTTTCCCAATAACATTTTTCCGTGTTACTCATGTAACCTTAAGCTTGATCGTAGCTACATATTTCCAATTCCATTCCATGTAATTTGCTCTGACTTTAAGTAGCTTTAGTCCGTTTGCGTCGTTGCGGCCGCAAGGTCCTATTGGGCTTATCCGGGTTGTTTTTCCCAATCCAAGCAACAAATGTTGAACAATTTCCACGTTAATTTTAAAACGTGTTTCTTTCAATTTCAAAAATATTTGTAAGTTTTCATCTTCTTTTAAATTCTAATTGATTTTTTTCAGTTAGTAGCCAGCATTAAGAATTTGAGTATTCATCTATTTACCATATATGTTTGTCTGAGTAGCTGCCTCGTTTTGTTGCACCAAGGGCGCAGCACTCGGAACGCGTGCGGTCATGCTACTTATCAATATGTTAGCCGGGCAACTTTTTGGAAAGCCGCAAAATGCAGCAAGTCAGCTACAGCCGTTTGCCTCGAGGAGTTTTGGTGCATGCCTCGCCTGAAGTGCACACTTCTAAATAGCCATTCATTTTTCTTGAGACGGCGTCAGATGGCGCTGCCTCTAAAGCGCAAGTTGCACAATCAATTTGCTGCTTGGCAAACAGGCGACAAAACTGACAGAGACTAAGAACACGAGAGTGTGACACAGAGAGAGAGAGAGAGATAGAGAGAGAGAGAGAGAGAGAAACTGCTTGAGCTAAAGTTTTTGGTTGCGGCCAACCAATGAAATGGCTCAATCAATTAAGGCCTGTCATAATGCGTCTTACAGCATAACAACAACAACAATCTGAAGACGAGGCAAAAGTTAAAGAAGAAGAAATAACAACAACAGCTGTGAGTGTCAGTGCCTTATCAACATTTTCTTGGCTAACACACACACACACACACACACATACACACATACACACACTTAATGGAATCTGGGATCTGGTTGGATTGTGCATGTTGCTGCAACATCAATAAGAAGCAAGCAACCAAGCCAGACAAACGGACAACATGCGTGCCTCACTTGACTGCCTCGTATCTTATGTGATGAAATTTATGCTTAATTAAAAGCGACACAAGGCTCCAAGCTCCAAGCTCCAAACTTCCAAACTTCTGTCGCACAGTACAAAACGCACAACGCGTTTGCAACAGCGAAGCGACAGTGAGCGAAAAGGTGAGAGACAGAGAGAGAGAGAGAGAGATAAAGTGCGATAAGAGTCGCAGCAGCAAAATGTGGCACACTTAAAAACATATTTTTTTGGTGAAGTTTAAGTTAAAAAGGATTTAGTTTTGTGTTAATATTTTTGTTTTTTTTCAAAATTAATTTTCGATTTCCAAAGAGTAGCTTTTTTTCCGTCAGAAATGTTAAGAATGTTAAGTCCACTGGGTAGATTTACCATATGTTACCTTATCCGCTCTTAACTTTTGTCAAAAAGATCAATAGGGTTTCCAGGATTTTCCCACCGTGTTCAACAACAAATATTTTGAAATTTGATTAAACACATTCTTGGCAATGCAATTTCAAGAGCTTCTTTCAGTTTCAGCACAAAAAAAATAATCATACCAACATTTTCTTTGAGTGTCGCCTCTTGGCTCAGTTTAGGCTGACAATTAATGCGCTTTTGAAACGCACAGATCGACAACTGCCTACGTTAAGAGTGCTAAGCTCTTTCACCCCCTCTCTCTCTCTCCCTGTATCTGCTCTCTAATTCAATTAAAGATCCCGCACGCATGTTGTCTACCCACAACTGTCCACAAGCCCTGTCCCGAGGACTGCCAACCGACGATGGATGCACCTCAAGTCTGACTCTGATTTCGATTGCGACTTGGCAGCCAGATTTCGATGCAGTGTGCCTTGGACTCGGCTTGAAGTTGCAAGTTGGCAAGTTGTGAAGAAGAGAAAGGAGGCTCTCGGGCCGGCCGGCCGGCTGCGAAACTTTTTGCACTCATTAGTCTCCCACAACGTGAATTAAGATAATCTGTTTTGTGCAGAGCGACAACAACGAGCTCTGCTCCAACTTGGATTTGGATTTGGGCATTGGATACTACTACTACATACTTCTTCTTCATTTTGTTGTTTGACTTTGACTTTGAGTTCGACTTCATTTTCGTCTTGGTTTGTGTGTTTGTTTTTTTTCGGACTTGGCGACTTGGGCGCTTGTTGTGCAAATGAATTGTTGCTGATTTCGTTTGAACGATTAGCGCCATGTGCTGCATGCCCCTCTACCCATCTCTCCTCCTCCACCCGTACACCCGTCCACCCTCTTTTCGTCGTTCATTCAAATGCAAATGGCCTCCGGCATGCTTAGCAATTAGACTAATTGCATGGGTCGTCCGTTCGCCCAGTTGCAGCGAATCGAAAGCAAGTTGACCATGCACCACAATCCAACTGGGTGTGTGTGTGTGTGTGTGTGTGTCTGTGTGTGGGTGCCCCTCACTTGGATGTATGAAATGCACATTGCGCATACGCACTGTGTGTGTGTTAGAGCTAAGCCTATTGCAATATACATATGCCTGCAGATTGGCCAGTAAAAGCAACAACAGCAACAACAGCCAGGTCCTTTTCAGCCCTGTTGTATGCGTTGCGTCGATTCGACAACAGCTAACAGCGAAGAACATTGACGCAACATCGTTGCAACATCGAGCAACGCCTACATTCAGTGCAAAAAACACCCACAGCAGCAACAGCAGCGACTAATTCCCATTCAGATTCACATGCTATAACTGACTTAACAAAAAGAGCGAGGAGTCCAATGAATATGACAAGCGATTTGCACAGTTTTTTTTAAGCTAAGATCAAGTGAATTGTCATTATAAACTTCTTTGCCAAAGTTCAGTTTTTCGTTCCAAAAATCAAAACACAATGTAGAAATTCCTTATACTTTATGCAAATAAATATTCCCTTTTGATATTTGCAGAGTAATTGTCTGTCGTTGTGGCACAACAATGCTGTTGCACATGGCCTTTTCCCCCATATACATTTCGGACAGTCATCAAGAGCAGCAGCAGCAGCAAAAAAAAAAACAGAATTGCCCAGGCATCAAATGGCAAACAAGAACAACAAAAAGCAATATAACAGATATACAAATGCACCGTTGCATGTGTACGTGCCAGTGTGCGAGGCATACATACAAATAAACGAGTGTGTGTGTGCTCCTTTGGCCAACCAGAAGCTGGAGCAGGAGCGATTTTGCCTCGGTTTGTGCCTGTGCCTGTGCCAGATGATTAATCGAATTAGTTTTTTATTTCTAGTTTTTTTTCGTCAGTTTTTCTATTTCTTTTGCTTATGCGCTTTCACTTTACACACACACACACACAGAGATAGAGAGAGAGAGAGACGGCGCTCACTCCTTTCATTTACATTTTCTTTTGCACTTTTTGGCTACGTTGTGTAGTTTGTTGCATATTTTTGTGCGCACACAGACAGACAGACTGACAGACATTGACCGACCGACAGACAGAGAGACAGACAGACAGACAGAGAGATGGGCAGGCAAGTGGAGTGGAGTGAGTGGCAGCTGACCAACTGCGTTCGTGCCGATTTCTTTCTTTCTATTCTTTCGTTTTATTATTTCTTTTTTTTTTTTTTGTTTTTTTTTGGCAATAGCCTGACCCACGTACCGTTGTAGCAACAACACCCGCATCGCCCGCACCATCCATCACCTTGGTGGTCTTGGCCATCGTGCTGGCATTCATCCTGGCCAAACGTCGTTAGCATGCAAAGGGCAAAAATTTCACATTTCGTCTGATGAAATGAAAGCCTCGCTCGGACTGATGCCAAAAAAAAAGGGGATGCCATGGTTGGGGTAACTGTATCTGTATCTGTGTGTGTGTGTGTGTGTGTTTTGGGTGTGCAATAACTGCAAATTGCATGGGCGGCTCTAAGGCAATTTTTTTTCTTCTCTAGTAGCTGTTGTTGTTGTCCGTTGTCTGTGGCATTTCATTTGATTTGCGTTTTGTTGTTGCTGCTGCTGTTGCCATGTGAAACGCAATAAGAGCATCAAAGTGCAATCCACACACACACACACAGAGATGGTTTGGGGCATGCAGTCTCGTAGGTTTTCATTTTAATTCTCTTGTTCTGGGTTTTTTTTTATTTTGTTGCTCTTTTGTTCGTTGTCTTTTGGCCGTGGCCGTGCCATTTTCAGCGAATGATTGTTGCATAAACGTCGTCTTTGTATTGCTGTTGTTGTTGCAATGTGTGTGTGTGTGGGTGTGTGTGTGTGTGTGTGTTTGGCATTTATTTGCCGCCCTGTGTTGTGCACTTTGTGCAGTCCTTTGAGCATGGCAGCATCAGCCGCAGCAGCCGCAGTTGCTGGTCGATTACCATTGGTTGCGACCATCAAGCACACATGTGGTATGAGCAATAAAACGAATCAGAATGTTGACTTCAGTTTCTGATTGCACACACACACACATAGAAAAAGCCCATTAGCAAAAAAATAACCAAAACTTAACTAATAGATATTGAAATGGCGAAACTCTATAAGCTTAAAGGTTTTATACGCAACATACTTTTTGCATATATGATATATATAATACAAGATATTTCGACTTTTTTAAACAAAGCTTCAAAAACAAAATCGCTTAAATGAGGTTATATAAAAATAAAGACAAACATTATTAAATATATCTTAACTTAAACCAAATAAATAAAAAAATTAATATGAAAACCAAAATCTTCAACAGTTTAATTAGTTTTAAAACTAATAAAAAAATCTTGTTTATAGTATTTTGTTAATAAATTCAAACTTTTCAGGTAGTTTATCATACTAGAACATCATACTAGAACATACCCTGAACCCAGTTGTAATAAATATTTTACTCCTTGCGCCCTTAAAGTATGCTTCAAATAATGATCAATTGAAACAAAACTTAAAACTGACTTAACTTTATGATATCTCCGGTGTTTCTTAACCAATTTGAACGAAATTTTCGAGAAAAGTTCTATCGTTTCCCATAATTTCAACCCCCATTTTTACAGTTTCCGAATTCGATATTTTTTTGTAATCGATTCCATGTGTATATCGGAAACCAGAATAGTTATCGATAATTTGAAACAAACTTGTTCTGCTCATGGTTTAGGAGAACTTATATTCAATATCTTAAGTTTCTAGCTCTTTCAGTCTCTGAGATGGACGCGATCGTACAGAAGGACCGACAGACGGACATGGCCATATCGACTCGGCTATTGATACTGATCAAGAACATATATACTTTATATGGTCGGATCGATGCTTCCTTCTGCTTGTTACATACTTTTGCACAAAACAATTATACCCTGTTTTACCCCTGTTTTTATGGGTTCAGGGTATAAAAATTATTAAATCAAAAAATAAATCGTACACAGTATTTGGCAAAAACTTAAGCATCCCCCTAGATAAATTTTTCTAAAAATAAAGAGTTATAAATTCATTATGTAAGTTTATTTAAATTATTTATACCATTATTATTTGATTATAAAAACAACAAAAACTCAACAAATTCGAATATATATATAAATTAAAAGTAATTTGAGTAAACAAAACTAAAGCAAGCCTCTTACTAATGTTTGAAACTGCTACAGAAAAATGTACATAACCCAAAAATCGAAAAAGTTAAAGCTTAAACACGCAGTCATTAATTTGCTTTGTCCCATCATCATAACTATCTTTTCCAATACTTGAAACATTCATTTCAACAAACAAGTACAAACTCAAATTGTTGAAGCTTACGATTCGCTCAAGCAAAATCTTTCTTACCGTTGCCGTGTTTTCTTTTTAAGGATTTCGGTTTGCCATTTACAATGCGATATATATATATATATATCTGAAGACTGTGTGTATTACCTGTTAAATCGTTTAGTTGCTTAAGCAGCAAACTCTTCAGCAAGCAGCGCTAATCACTTGCCGAGGTCCTTTGTCCTGGACAAACTTCTACTGCTGCGTGGAGCAAGTGAAATAAAGAAGCAGCGAACAGGAGTAATCGGTAGAGTGGGTTGGGGTAGGTAAGAGTAAGAGTAAGAGTAAGAGTAACGCCGCCATACGCAACGATTGAAAGTGTAAAAACGTGCTAAGCACATTTCATGCAGCTAAGTAAGGATATTAATATGCGTCCTTGCTGGGATGTAAGATGCAAAGAGATGCAGTTTGCCGGGCGACCGACAGGCGCATAACAACGCACACAGACACACCGATCCAACGACCCAGCCCCTTTTGGTGGCACGAAATGGCTACTTTGCGTCGCGTGTGGCAAAGCAGCAAATGAAATTGCACTGAAAATGAAAATTTAACGCACAAAAAGTGGGGTAAACAAAGCACACGCACACACTAAGAAGAAGAAGATGATGAAGAAAGCAAAAAAAAAACAGAAGAAGAAGAGGAAATGATATCCTTGAAACATAAAACGTGGTTAGGGTTTTGCTTTTGGGGTAATGTGGAAATGCAATGCCAAAGGAATGAACGCACACACAAAAAGCAAGAATAAACCCAAAAAACTCAAAGGAGAGTAGTAGGGGTAGTGGGTGGGGGATTGTTGTTAGTATGGAGTGGCATCGTCGTCGCCGTCGCCGTCGCCGTCTTATAAACATCACTCATTTTGGCCCCTTGTGCATGGGATTAAGGTTATTTCAAGGATGACGCTGCCCCGCAACAACAACAAGCAAATGCATTCAACTGCAACAACAAGAAAAAACAACAACAACAACAAAAACAAGCAAATGAAGAAGCAGAAACCGAAACAGAATAAAAAAAGAACTGCTCCTTTTGCGCGTAAACATCATCAAAATTCATCAATCTCTGCCAAAAAACTTGTGAAAAACTTCGTTTTTGTGGCAAAAAGTTGAGGCATTGCGGCGTTGGATCAGGGCAGGGCAGGGGGGCGGTAAGAACGCGAGCAAGAAAAATGCCGGCATGGAAAAAAACACAAAGTGCTGGTAACAGTGCGTGTCTGTGTGTGTGTGTGTGTGTGTGTGAAAAGGACGACAAGGACGATGGCAAACGGCGCGCACATTTTTGGCATTTGAGTGCAAGACGCAGCGACGCGTGCAGCACGCAGGACGCAGGACGACGCAGATCCTGACTGCCAGGCCAACCAGCAGCCTGATGAGCCTGCCCAAGAAGGTCCAAACAACAACAATAACAGCAACAACAACAACAACAACAACAACAAAGCAGCTGCTTGCTTATTATTATTTTGCTTGCGCCTTGCAACGTCGTCGCCGTCGTCGTCGTCGTCGTCGTCGTCGTCTTAGCGATAACCTCAATTTTTGGCACCCCGGCCAACAACATTGCTTCTTCACCCCCCCTCCCCCAAACCATCCCAACGTTTAGTTCCTCGACCAGCCAGCCATTGGCGCCTTGGTCTTGCACAGATTTGATGCCAGCGCCTTGCATTTTCCTATATTTTTCTCCAGTTTCTTTTTTTTTCTTCGAATTTTTATCTTTGCTTTCGTTTTTTTTTTGTGTTTTTTTCTTGTTGTTGTTGTTTGCTGTTTGATAAAACTCTTTTCATTTTGTTCTTGTACTTCGACGTCCTGGTCGTCCTTGTGCTTGTGTCGTGGTCGTTTTTCTTCGTCTTCGTCTTCTTCTTCTTCGTCATTTTCTTTTGGCCCATTCGACGCCTTTCCTTAACGCTTTTAACAGTAATGACGAAAAAGTGTCAGCGTCCTCGACGAAGGATAATAACAAGTATGGTATGGACGGGTGCTAAAAAGAGAGAGAAAGGGGGGCTAGAAATAGTGGCAAACGGAAAATGGGTTGCGATGACATTTTCTTCATTTTTGTGCCTGGTTTTTTTCATTTTTACTTTCTTTTTTTTTCAGTTGGTTTATTTTTATTTTGTTGCCAATTTTGCCATGTCTTGGATTTTTTGCGCATTTCTTTTGTTGTTGGCTGCGACAATGAGTTGATGTTCTTAATTGATGAAGAAATTTGGGGCTGTGATAAAAGCAAACAGACATAAAAGAAACCGTTACGAACGTTGCAAGTGAAAAGACATCACTTAAGTAAATGCCTTTGCCTTAATAGGTTCTGACAAAGGATTCGCATTATTTATATGATATCAATCTAACAATCGACTTGGCAATTAAATCAGCTAAGTTAGCTGAAGAACTGTAATTGTTAATTAATAAAATAAAATATTGTTTGAGTAGATTTTAAATTTACAATTGTAATTAGTTTTATCATATTAACAAATTGTCTGATGAAAAGTAACTTATTGGCTTATAGCTTTGTATAAACAAATAAATATCTTTAACCCAAGTATATATAGTTTAGGAAATCGACCTTAAATAAAGATCGACTTTATGCAAAGGGAATTTTTGATCCAATGATATATGGCTATTAATTTCATGTCATTTTTTTGAACTGATTTTCAATAATCGTAGATCAACTCTCTTGACCCATTTGTTCTTCTGCCGTCCCAGTGATAATATAAAATTAACTTCAAAAATAAAACATTGGCACTTTAATGAAAATACTTTTATATAAGTATTATATATAGTTATAATAAACCTAAACTTCGAACTTTCAAAAAATCTCGTTTCTTATTTCTAAAAGATTATTCATTAAGAAAGTGATTAAGTTAACAATCTATGCTTAGAGTAGTAAGAGTATAAAACTCAAACTAAATGTAAAAAGCAAAATTTATCTATTTACAGATTTGAGGATTTTTCTTTATGCCACATAAGTATGAAAAACCCAAAGCAATCTTATGCCTCTTAGTGTTTTTTTTATATTTATTTTATTTATTTATTTAGACAGCTGAGCGTCCAATTGAAAAGCTTTAAGCTGTGTGGCGATGGCCTCAAGTTGAACTTGGCCAGCTCAATCGCTATAAGCCACGGCCCACAAAGACAAATGCGCTTTCAGCCATACAATAACAACAACAGCAACAACAACAACAACAGCAACAGCAACAAACGTGGCCATAACTCTTGCCAGAGTCAAATGCAACTTAAACTGCAGTTGTTGTTTAGCTGTCGGTTGTGTGTGTGTGTGTGTGTGTTTGGTGTAATCTTCGCACTTTGCACGCTTCTTTAGCAGTTTCAATTTCACACAAATTCTACCTAATCTATGTAAATGCGATTAAACGCTTGCCTAAAATAAAAAAAAAAATGCAAAAAACAAAACTCGAAGAGCTGAGGGCAGAGCTGAGAGGAAGTGGAAAAAAAGGTGGACCATCAACCATCAAGTCACCGCATCAAGTTTAATGGTCAAGCGTTAATGAACACGACCAGGCATCATCGGATTGTGCAAGTCGCCAAGTTTGACTCTCAACAACAACAACAAAGGACACTCAACTGTGTGTGTGTTGCGTGGCAGCAACCAGCAACCAGTCTTCTGACTGACTGACTGAGGCCTGAGACTGAGACTTGCCTCTGACGCGCTCAATGCGCATGCGCAACGCATGCGTCTTGTTTGATTTGGCGATTTCAGATGAAATGCGGACTTGCTGCGCATATCCTGCGCCTAGCAGCAGGCAACCGGACAACCAAAACAGCCAGCAGTCCAATTTATGAGCCACACTCGAAAAAAAAAACTTTGTTGAAACAACATAATCAAACAATTTAATTGAATAAGTTAATAAAGGAAATAAATATTGAAATTTATGTGAAAAATATTGTGAAATAAGTTCAGAAAATTGTACATCAAATTTGTGATTTTCTTTTACAAAATTTTCAATTTAAATCAAAATAATTTAAATACAATTATGCTGATATTATTTTTTAGAGTGATCTTGTTGTTGTTGTTACCAGTTGTTGCCACATCGACCATCGACCACAACTTAATTACACATTCGTCCAATTAAAGTGTGCAAAAAGCAATTCATCATCATCGCGAGCCATTTTTGTTTTGCCCCGTTATTGCTGGCCAAGTTCTAACAGCAATTAAATGCGAGCCGCTAAGACGACGCGTCGCACAAGCCAACAACAACAGTCTCAGTCTCATTCCCATTCCCATGCACTTGCCTTCCCTGTTCCCCGTCCAACGTCAACGTCTTTTTTTTTGCTTCTTTCTTTTCTTTCCACGCAGGTGCAACCGAGTTTCAGTTATCGTTTCACATGCAAGCGCGTTAAATGGTCATATGTAGATGCGCACAGAAGAAGTTACTGTGTGTGTGTGTGTGTGTGTGTTGTGTGTGTGCCACATATTCAAGTACTCTAGCATCAATCCGAATTATTATTAAAAAACGCAACGGGTCTCGATTCCTGTTCAGTGGAAGGCGGGCAGATGGGCGAGCGTGTGCCATTAAATTTACCCAAAAAAAATACATAAACAGCAATTTTGGGCTCACTCGCAACAGTGGCAACTCAATCAATCCACCAACCAGAAGAACAGCTGCCAACAAAGTTCCGGTTGTCAGCAGCCAACAAAATGATTAAAGAAAAAGGTCAACGAAAGAGGTGTGAAAGTGCAATGGAATGTCTTTCGCTAGGACAAAAGGACAAAATAATATTTTAAGTATAAAAAAAAAATACTATCTGAAAACTTTCAATCTTAAAAAACAATATATATTACAAAAATGCTCAATCTTAACGTAAAACTGTCAATAAAATATATATAATACATTTTTAATGTTTTTTTTTTTCAGAAATAATTATCGAATGCTTCTTAATGAAAATATGTTGGCTTTTTTGTCATTCAACTTAAGCCTAAAAGCTTATGAAATCATTATTATTATTATTATAATTTTTTTTTTAATATTTGTAATCATTAATAAAAGGACCTTGTTACTTTTTATAGCTTTAATAAAAGGCAATTTTCACTTGCGCTTTTGTCTTTTATTGCAAGGTATTTGTGTTGGCATAGTTAACCCTCAACCTCACCCTCACCCTCAACATCACCCTCAACCCATTTGCCACTTGCGCTCGTTGGCTGGCAATTATGCCAAGCATCTCTAACCAGTTGGGTTGTGGTGTGGTTTCGTATGCCCCTCAAGCTAGGCTCGAGCTAATTGCCAATGCAAACAGAGAGACAAAGAGAGAGAGAGAGAGAGAGAGAGAGAGAGGTATAGAGTATATATATATACAATATGAACATAGTGTGTCATTAAATGGCCGTCTCGAGCGCTTATGATTGAACAATCAAACACGCCCAACACAAAACCACTCGAACCGCCCACGGCCCAAAGGCCCACACTGACAATTTGCAATGTGATGTGATGTGAGATTCTATCCATTCCTCCCCTCACCCCCCTCACCCATTCACCAATGGAAAAGCGGCCGTTAGACGCACTCGGCGGCGCATACATATTTGTATGTATGTATGTAAATTTAGATGCATTTAAAAGATAGTAATTGTAGTAGTAGTACAACGGGCGTTTGAACTGGTTGTCTGCTATTCATTAACTTAATCATAGGTTGGCTGGCAAGTGCGTCTGTCTCAAGAGCCGGGAATGCTTTCAAGCTAAAGTTTCTTCCGCCTTCTGCAATTGCATTTCGAATACCAACAACAACAACAACAACAATAAACACTTAAATACAATAATTATCAGAATAAAAATACTCTTCCGAATGGGAGTTTTAGCATTGTTGTGAGCCAAGAGCGTAAGAGATTTGCTTACTTCGAAGAGAGTATGTTTTTTATTCGTTGTCCATAACGAAAGCTCACGCACTTTACGAAGAAACCCAGAGAGATAGAGAAGGGTAGAAGGGTTTAAAGACCGAATGCATTTTAATTGTCTAGAAGAGTGACTTGGGTTAACGCTTGGATTGAGTTATTAATTGTGTTTATGTGCGTTCAATTATACACTAACCCAATCCCCAACCCTACCCCACCCCAAACCCAACTTTAGCTAATCCTTACCCTCCACTACTGCACTCCGCCCACGCTTGGCTGATTCTACGGCGACGGAGTCAGGGCCAAGACAGTGTGCTGTCTAACATTAAGACATGGATGGACACATGGAGTTGAAATTAATGTTATAACCAAAACATTATTGCGTTAACTAAGGTTTTGTTCAAAAGCCATGCAACAGCACTACCAACCACAACAACAACAACTACAATAACAACAAACAACAACGAAAAGGAAAAACCTGTTTTCTAAGTGAGAAAAATTGCAATTTAATTATGATGATGAGAGATGTTGTTGCTGTTGTTGTTGTTGTTATCGTTATCGTTGTTGCAAGTTGTTGTTGCTGCTGCTGTTGTTGTTGAACAGTTTTTTTTTTTCCTTAGCTTTTAGTTTGTGGCTGAGTTACAGCTTGTTAAGCAAAGTGCAAAATGTGCATAAAGTAAACGCACATTAAAACTCAAAAACCACAATTAAAAAAACACATGATTTATCAAAAACAACAACAAAAATCGGTGTAAAGATACACAAATAAATTTAAATACAATTAAAAAAATAGTACAAGATTTTTTTTTTTTTTGTATATTTACCAAAACTTTATTAAATTGAAACAAATATATGAAAATTTCATAACTCCCAGTGGAAGATTTATTAGAAAAAATTTGTTGGAAAACAATTTAGGGAGATGGTTCTGATCGACTTTATTTGTGTTAATATCGTTGTTTATAGGCTCTGGAATTTTGTTACATCATTCATCAGATTTTATTTCGAATAAAAAGTGAACTTTATTCATTGAGAAAACATCAAAAAACAAGTGTAAGAAATAAATATCAAATCAAAAATTATATGATTGAGTTTTTTCTTTTATTAAAATAAACAAGTTGAGAAATAAATAATCGAAATTAAATAAGTAAAAGTTATAAAACAGTTGAAGGTCTAAAAAACTAAAAAAAAAATTGATTTTAATAAATGATGAATAATTGAAAAATATCAACAAATCCTCAATCATGCTAAAATTTGTTTAAAAAAATAACAAAAAAATTCGAATCAGAAAAAAACTAATTTTGGACTAATACAAATTTTAGTTGATGACATTAAATTTATTTATGAATATTTGATGAATTCATTTTGAGATTGCTGCTTGCTTTGGTTTTTTTTTTGTTTTTTGTATTTTATTTTAGAAGCAATCACGAGTGCAGGACCGTAGACCTTTATGCAATGGTTAGTATCCTGCTGGTGCTGCTGTTGCTGTTTCTGTCATGTGTTTGCGTGTTGCATGCAGCGATCCCCAGCTCCCATGTCAGTGCGTCATTAAATTTAACTTTTTCTATTACATTGCACATTGGCCCTCGTGCATTTGTCACGCCGGCAGCAGCAGCAGCAGGGAGAACAGTTGCAGTCACTCGGACCCTCCGCATCCTTGAAGGACACACTGACAATCAACCATTTTTATTTTATTTTTATTATTATTATTATTCTTTTTTTTTTGAGTTTATTTTTATACATATATATATATATATAATATTGCTGCGGGTGCCATTTTAACGCTGCTTCATTGTGTGACATTTTCGCGTGAACAGAGCAAGAGAAGGGGAGAAGGGAAGAGTTAGGTTATACCGTAGAGGGAAAAGTAGCATTTTAAGTTGACTTGGCTCACCCCAAGAAGGAAAACTTTTAACCCATTTTGTTGCTTGCTTAAAAAACAAAGAAAAAACTCGGAAAGGACGAACGGGGAGCGATTTTTGTAAATTGGGTCAAAATACTGACTTGGGGGTCACAGCATATTGCGTTGGGGTAAAATTCTTTTGATGGTAGTACATCACAAACTTGAATGCTCTTTAAGTTAAAACATTTTTGAGACTTTCCTTGCGAGCTAAATCTTACTTGACCTTATCTCTGTTCTTATCAAGTTGATCGATAACTCAATCGATATAAATCGATTGCCGATAGCTTTGTATTGTATGCCAAATCAAGGATGTGCTTACTTGACCATATCTCTGTTCTTATCTAGTCGATCGATAACTTAATCGGTATAAATCGATAGCCGATAGCTTTGTATTGTATGCCAAATCAAAGTTGTACTTACTTTACCATATCTCTGTTCTTATCAAGTTGATCGATAACTTAATCGATATAAATCGATTGCCGATAGCTTGGTATTGTATGCCAAATCAAAGTTGTACTTACTTGACCTTCTCTCTGTTCTTATCAAGTTGATCGATAAAAATCGATTATCAATAGCTTGGTATTGTATGCCAAATCAAAGTTGTACTGACTTGACCTTCTATCTGTTCTTATTAAGTTGATCGATAACTTAATCGATAAAAATCGATTATCAATAGCTTTGTATTGTATGCCAAATCAAAGTTGTACTTACTTGACCTTCTCTCTGTTCTTATTAAGTTGATCGATAACTTAATCGATAAAAATCGATTATCAATAGCTTTGTATTGTATGCCAAATCAAAGTTGTACTTACTTGACCTTCTCTCTGTTCTTATTAAGTTGATCCATAACTTAATCGATATAAATCGATTACCGATAGCTTGGTATTGTATGCCAAATCAAAGTTGTACTTACTTGACCTTCTCTCTGTTCTTATCAAGTTGATCGATAACTTAATCGGTATAAATCGATTGCCGATAGCTTTGTATTGTATGCCAAATCAAAGTTGTACTTACTTGACCTTCGATAACTTAATCGATATAAATCGATTACCGATAGCTTGGTACTGTATGCCAAATTGGGGCGAAAGTTGTACTTACTTGACCTTCTCTCTGTTCTTATCAAGTTGATCGATAAAAATCGATTATCAATAGCTTTGTATCGTATGCCAAATCAAAGTTTTTTCTATGTATATTTAGGTGCCACAACCGCATGCAACAACTAAACAACCAACACTCAGATAAATACTTGCGAAAGTTTAGCCAACTTCGGGCTCCATCGAAATCAGAAATAGTAGAACTTGTTGTTGATGTTGTTGTTGTTGTTATGTGGCTGTAACAAGCGGCAAGCTATGAAATTGCTTAGCCCAGGGGCGTTAACTTGGTAGCTTCTCTCATGTCATTTGCACACTGACAAGTTATTAATTAAAAGTAAGTTGAAGTCGGCGTCCAACTGAAGCTGCTCCTTTCAGCTGCAGCCCGCTTTCCGCTTCGCACTATCTGTAAAAATCAAAAGCATTTGCCTTTGGCAATGGCAACGCAATGGCAACTTGCAACTTGCAACTTACAACGCGGCAAGATCAGGTTCAAGATGATCCGATAAACTCCAAACACTTTGAAAAAAAGAAGAAATTTGCTATTAAACAATATAAAATTGATAAGTTTTCAACAAGCTAAGCCAGTTTGAGTTTGTTATTAATATACCTAGAACATTCTTTGATTGCCTTTAAAATCTTCGTTTTAAAAGTTCTTTATGGTTTTTCTTGCAGTGTTGCAAGTAGAGTTGCCGGCCTGCATGGTTAATACTCATGTCGCATTTATTGACAGCAGTTTAAATGAGAAGAGCTTGGACACCCGCATGTGAAATGTACAAAAAGCGTTTGCCCAAAAGCCCCAACAAACCGCACCACACCTGGACACCATCATCATGCTTCGATATGCCACTCGATTTGGCTCCGTGTCCAGCGCGCACAGCGAGAGGGGGGCTGCGAAGTGGGGAGTTTCTCTTGCAAAACAAACGAAACTTAATTAACAAAAGGGACACATGCGAAAGGGGTGGGGAAAGGGGAGCGGGGGGGAGTTAGAGCGTTGCCGTTAGCAGCCAGTTTTCGTATTCGGCTTTTTCGAATATACATATATATATATTTTGTGCTCGTCCCGAGTATGTCCATCTCCCTATTTTTCTCTCTCTCTCTCTCTTACTTGCTCTATCCCTTTTTGTTTTGTCAATTGTTATCTCTATTTCTCCCAAAAGGGTGGGTGTGGGGGGTTTCATTGTCTGCTTGCTATATCAATGCGTATTCATTGGCTATATACATATAGAGATACAGATATATATATATATATATATACATTTTCTCTTTCTCACCTAGGCTTCGTTCAATATCTTCAATACCCAATCTAAAACTCCAATCGAACGACAGCGCTGCCACATGCCACATGCAAATGTTGTAACTTCCAGCTAATCCCTTCTATACTCTTACCGTTTTTACAGTTACCAAACCCAAGCCAAGCCAACCTTTCTTGCTGTCTGTCTCGCTTTTTGGTGGCCATAATCGATGGCCAAATTTATTGCATTTTGTGTTTATTTAGACGCTGGCCGACGATTTACATCCAGCTGGACGCATCACAACTAACTGAGAATCTCTACAATTGTGCTACCAAGGGAGCGGTGCGGGGCAGCTGCAGATAGCTGATAAATTGGCTGGTCAAGAAATTCTTTGCTAAAATGCTGCCACATTGAACAAAACGCAAATATATTTCGCATTTCAGCCCAATTCTAGGCAATAAATAATGCCCAAAAATATGTAAATTGAACACAAGCTGATAGACCATTGAATGCCCTTTATAATGCAAAGTATTTCTAAAACTAAAATACATTTCAAACATGCAAAAAATGTTTGTAAAATATTGAAAAATATTTTTGATAATTAAGTTTTTTTTTCTTTTTCATATCCAATGCAAGCATAGTTAACTTAGGATTTTGTTTGAGATAAACGTTTGATGAAGGTATTTTAGGATGTTTAGTATATGTTTGAGCTTGTTGGAAAAGTATTGAATTGTCTCTCCTCCAAAAGCAAAAGTATCTGCAAAGTTGTAAAAGTATATTCAATACACACACACGGCTTTATCCCTAAGATACAAAAGTATCTATACATTAAAACCTCACATGTAAGCTTGTATCAATTTTGAAACATTCCCCATTAATTTCTGATGTTTTTCTTTTGAAATTTTTGTGCGTTTCTAACATTTTATTACGCATACGCATACGACGCGTAAGCTCGCCACAATTGCCGCACTCTTTAGCCTTATTCTGCGGAATATTTTGCTTAGCTTGTTGTTGGCTGTTTGCTTAGAGGGCAGCGATTAGTTTTTGCCACAAAAATACAAAAAAAAAAAAAAAAAATTTCGAAAAAAAAACTTTTTTAACAACAAAAGAGAAAGAAAGCGAAAAAAGAAATGTGCGAAAATATTAACTTAAGAGCCGTAATTGGTGTTCATTTCGTTAGTTTGTGCACTGAAAGATTTAAGTGCACAGAGAAAAATAAAATATATTGTTAGAATAAAATGCATTTATTTATTTACGAAATGTAATTTCATTCATAAGAAATACAAAAACGTTTTTCAGTGTTTTTTTTTTCTGGCTTTTTATTGTGTTTACTGAGACTGTCGAGCAGGCGCAGTGCACACCCCCAGCCCCCGCCAACTTATACCATGCAACAATCTGACCCACACACACACACACACAGACACACACGCATTGGGGGTAGGTTATATTTGTGTCGCATGTGCGCTTCATCAATATTATTGCGTTTCAGGGGTTTTACTATTTCTCTTTTACTTGCTTACGTCAGCTGCTTTTTTTGTTGTATTTTTCATTTACTCACACACTGAAAATAAAAAATACAACTTTACACTCAACTTAAACAACTCACACAAACACACAGACACAGACTGAAGCCCCAACTAACCTGCCCAGCCATCAATAATCCCCGAAAAAAAAAAAACAAAAAAAATGAATTTCACCAAAAGAACAAGAAGACGTAGCAGCAGCAGCACGGCAACGGCAACGAAAACGTCAGCGTCGGCGCAGGCAGCGGCTTTTTACGCGCTGGACAACATACTACAACCAAAAATAGAGTATAGTGCAAACAGCCCAACTGTGCGCCAAATGCAGGCAGCGACGCCAGCAGCAGCAGCAGGCGCGCTCTCGTTCAACTGCATGACACACAAGAGACACCCTCCACAACCCCCCATCATCCACCCGCAGCTTAGTTGCTGTGGACTGTGTCCAGCTAGAGCTTTTGGCAGCAGTAACATCGGCGGCGGCGGCGGCGGAGAACCAATCCTAACTAGCGCGCCTCGTTGCGTGGGTGTCGCAGTGCCGTGTAGGCGTGGCCAACAGTGCGGGCGGGCGGGCAATGCGTAGGGTTATGCCACGGCTACTACACATATTGCAACAACTACAACTGAAAATAAAAAGGCGCCGCCGCCAAAAACAAACACACACACACACACAAACACACACGCAATAAAAAATCCACTCGAGTTGCAGAGTCCGAAACGGAGTTGGAGTCGCCACGTGCGCCGACCAAAAAAAAAAAGCACAAATGCCGCGCTGTCCGCTGCAACGCCGGCTGCGTTTTTAGCTCTGGTCAGTGCCGAAGAGAGAGAGAGAGAGTGAGCGTGAGCGAGAGCGAGAGCGAGAGAGTGCAAAAGGCAGGATTTGCACTCAGGAAAGTGACTCGAAGCATTGTGCTGCTGTTGTTGTTGTTGTTGTCGTTGTTGTCTTACTGCACCAATATACAAACTCAAATCCAACTCGCAGTCGCTCTCTTGCTCTCTTGCTCTCGCTCTCTCTGCGTTGCGTTGCTGCTGCTGCGACGTCAGCGTCGACGTTGAGTGAAAAACGTAAAGCTTGCAATTTTTCGTGTTCGGTTTGTTGAATGCTCTTCGCATTGCGCTCTCTTAAGCGTGTTGCAGTTGCTTGCATGTTGCGCGACCGCTCTCTCTCTCTCTTTTCTTTTCAGTACACAAAATGTTGCCAAAACACACACACGCACACACACATACAAACACACACGTACAGCAAATGCTGAAAGGCTTTGCTTGTCTCTTTCATAATGTTGATGCAGTTGCTTATAGCGTTTCTTTATCAGTTGTTGTTTTTTTGTATTCAAGTTTATTGAGTATTTGAGTACTCCCTCCACCCTCCACCCACCACCCACAACCCCCACCCACTCCCTCTCACCCCTTTGTGCGATTGCATGCACGTAACTGCACTTGGAATCAATTTGGTTGCTCATCGATAATGCAAAACTAACGTCAGACCCCCAAAAAACAAAATGGCGCTCATCATTCAAGTTGAATAAGAATAACAACAACAAAATATCCCCTCTGTCTGCCATTTATATGAAGCTTAATTCATTTTTAATAGAGCCAACAAATTGTATTTACTTTCCAAGTGGTTTTTTTCGTTACAAATGGAATGATCGCACCCCCCCTCCAACCCCCTTAACATGCCACCCTGCACGGCAGGGAAATTTATTGTTTACCGTTTCGGCGTTCAGCGTTTCATGTTGCCTGTCGAATTATATTTGATGGCTGCTTGCAACTAGTACACAAAAATCGCAAACAAATAAATGGACAATTAATTTGACTTAATAGACATGAGAACAACAACGACAACAACAGCGACAACAACAACGACCCGAAAAGCGCAATGTTGCAAATGTTGGCGTGTCATTGCACAAAATTGCACCACGCACGAGCAACAAACGAAACGAGGAGTAGCAGGAGCAGGAGCAGGAGAATGTTAGAAAAAAAGAACGAAAGAAAAAGTCAGCTAGGAGTAAGGAGCAAATATCAGCAAACGAACAACAAATATGGCCAATAAAGAGAAAGAGAAAAAGCAAAACTTTTCAACTTTATAATAAACAATAAAATGCTAAAAAATTACTATATTTGATTAATATTATTTTAATAAACAAATTTTAATATTTTTCTTCAACAAAAGACGCGTTTAGAAGTCGCAAAGGAATTTAAAAACAGCTTTGAATTAAAACTAATCTTTTGTTAAATTTATTTGGGTCAACTTTGCGTATACTTGACAATTCAAAGATATTTTCAGAGCGCCAAAAGGATGTTGCACTTCGACTTGAAATCAAGCAAAACTTCGGATTAAACATTGACAATATTTTTAATACATTATACACAGAAAGCAAAAGAGAAGCACTTGCTTGACATTCAAATCAGATATTTACTCAAACAAAAAACTTATTAAGGCAAACAATTTGCATTTAAGCTACGCATTTCTCGTGGTCAATGGGAGTAGGGAGTTGGGTGGGGGGGGGGGGGGGGGACGGGCAGAAGGCTTGTTGCTGTTAAAGTTGGTAAATTTTGCGTTCAGTTTGAAGCATTTTGACTGTTTCCGTTTGGCAACGGATGTTTTCTTCCTCTTTCGTCGTTTTCTTTCTCTCTCTCTCTCTTTCAATGCTGTTGTTCTGAACTATGGCTTTGGGCTTAATCCAGATCCAGAGCACATTAACCATAACAATAACTAATTAAATAATGCCATTAAAATAAACAAAAGAAAACAAAGCAGCAGCAACAAAACAAATGGCCGTAATGCACTTTTCATGTGTCTTGGACATTGACCAGCAACAACAGTTGCATACATTGAAAAGCTCTTCAGGGAAATTCTTACGCACATGCACGCATCCTTACACACACACACACGCACATGCAAAACTGGCAGGGCATACCTGACATTCACTTACTTTTTTAAGTTGAGAAAAACAAATAATAAAATTCAAATGACAAAATAAAAGTGCAAGTACACTTAGAGAAAAATGTTGCAGCAAGCTTCAAAATGTGGTTTCTAATTGTATATTCTATACTCAATAATAATATTTTTAACTCTTTTTTTTTGAAGTTAAATTCATAGTTTTAACTTAATCCAAAACATTTTTTCATTAAGGATTTATTTTGAATAACAAAAACAAGATTTGTTGACCTGAATTTGACAATTTCAACAACTTTGGCATTTATTTGACTTTACAAATTTTCATTGTGTATATATGTACATATATATATATATTTTATATTTATAGAATATAGAGTGAACAGAATGAAGTAAAGAAAAAAATAAGACTTAAGCCAGTCTCCAAAGGCAGCAACTTAACGCTTCAATAAATTTTGCAGCCTTGCCAAAGACGTCGTCGTCGTCGTCGTTGTCATCGTTGCTGCATCAATAAGGTCCTTGTGCACGCAGCTACCACCCACCAAGCCCCAAAAACACACACACACACACACACACACACATACTAACACATTTACTAGCCTGTGGCGCCCTGCATCTTTCCACATTCCGCATCAACATCAACGTCTACGTTTACGTCTGCGTCTTTGCTGTGTGGCACGGAAATGCGTTAAGTTTGCGCCCAGCACGTGATGCTGCTAAGCCAAAGCTGCCACACAGTGGCACGCAGCGCTGCCAGTCTACTAGCGCAGTGTAGCACCCATCCATACTCCCCTACATGCTTCCCAATCGGAAGCGACACCCAAACCCCAAAATGGCAGCAGCAGCCCACCAGCGATAAGAAGGACAAAAATTAATGGAATTTCTGCCTGCTTTTTGCTGCTCTACTGCCATGAAATTTATAGAGAACATTTTGTGGCATATGCGTTTTATGTTAACTGTTGTCTTTTTATTATATATATGGTATATACGATAGAATCTGATAGTGGTGTTATGGGCTTTACTTGTGGGGATAATTTTTTTGGGTAAAGTATTTTGTTGTTTACTAACTTTAAGTATAATTATTTTCAACTATAAAAATCGGGTTGAGTCAACTTCAATTACCAAGTTAAATAATTAGATGAACTAAAAAAAAAAAAAAATCTTAAAGCAAAAGAATTATTGTTAATGAAAGTTTTTTAAATGAATTGTTTGATTGTTTGAGATGTGTATTGATATATATTTATATAAAAATAGTTTGTTTTGGGTTCGGTTTCTCTCTGCTTTTCCAGTGCATTCAGCTAGTCGGCTTTCTTGTTAGCGTCTTGGGCTACTGCATCGTGGCTGCCTTTAGACTGCTTGGGCTGAATACTTTTTTTTTTGTTCCGGGCTGCTTTCAGTTTGTTTTTACGACGACTTGCGAGCAAGCAACAACAGCAACAACAGCAACAACAATAATAAGAGCAAAGCCAGTGATGACGATGATGGCACTGACGATGGCGTCCAAGTTGCCCGTACGTGTCCTGGCAGCTGCCTGCAGTTTTCTTCTTCCTTTCTGCTTTCTTTAAGGTTTTTTGTGTGTGTTTTTTTTTTCTTCTTTTTTTTTTTGGCTGCTGCGCCTTTCAGCTTGGGCTGCCATCGTTTACGTCGGCAATTTTGCACTTGATTGCAATTTTTCGGGTGCTGCGCCATTTTTGCAACCTACCCCCGCCCCTACCTACACTCCACCCACGCTAGATGTTCGTGCCATTGCGTATACGTCCAGTGGGCTGTGCCTATGTTGCAGCAATGACAGAGAAAGAGAGTGGGTGGGGGAGGTGGGGGGGGGTGGGTGGTGCATTATTTTCAATTAGGGGCGCCGCGACAAACATAGTTTATCATCAAGTTGACGCGACGCTGTCACTGCTTATAAATAATCGACTCAAGCCAAACTGGGCGCGAATGGTCGCCATTTTGTATTTGTTGTGAGGGTGGGTAAGGGTGGTAGGTTGTGTAGTTGTGTGCGCCTCAAAATGCCAGTGTGACAACATAAATTTTGGATGCAATCTAGAAAACTGAAAGAACAACAACAACAAAACAAAAAGCTAAACCGAAAGACGAGCTGAGGCTAAAGGCACATAAAAATAACAGAGAACACAGCCCCAAAAAAACAAAAAACAAAAAAAAACGATGGAAAACTAAAAAAAAATACACACATATATAAAACGACAAAAAAACAATGTAACGTTGCACATACACAAACACACACACACACACACACATGACATCAGTAGCAGTAGGAGCAGCAGCCAACGGCCACGCCTTCGACGCCCCTCCCCCCCTATATATATGTATGTGTATATGGCATTAGTATAACTGACGGGCGTTTGGCCTCCAACTCACACACACACACACACACACACACACACACACACACGCCATACCCCCCCCCCCCCCCCCGTTCCACCCGCACACGCTGCGTGTTGTCAGGCAAACTAAAAGTTTTGCCATGTCACGTCATTCGTCGTTGGCAGCAGCGGCCTGGCCCTGGGCCTGGTCCTGGTCCTGGTCTTGGTCTTGGTCCTGGTCCTGGCTCGGGCATTTCTGGTCCTGGCTTTTGGGTTTCGTGTGTGTGGTGGGGGGTGGGAAGGCGGGGTGGTTTGGGTTTGGGCTTGGGCTTGGCTTTGCTAGGCGTCGTCCTGCGCCGGCCGGACGAGCAAGCGTGTGCTGCTTCTTCTACTTTTTTGCTTCCTTTTTTTTCGGCACATTTACGCCCAAACACACACACACACAAACACATACGTACTAGCTAAGCGCATTGCAGCAAAAGCGAGACAGGCAGCGAGAGAAAGATTGACAGCGAATGAGTGAAAGAGAAAGAGAGAGAGAGAGAGAGAGGAAGAGAGCGGAAGAGAGGTTGAGACACATTTGTCACGTGATGGATTGCAATGGGAGTGACATTTTTATTTCACTGATGGACGACAGCACACGAAATGAAGCCCAGAATAAAGCGCAGCAGCAGCAACAACAACAACAACAACAGCAACAATGGAAATGGCAGCAGTGGCACTTAGCTGCTAGCTGACAAAAAAAATCAAAGGGGATGGAAAGTGGGCTGATAAAATAGTGCTGAGGCAATGGTTAAATGGTTAAAGTCAAGCTTAAGCGGCTAAAACAAACAAACACAAACATACACACACACACACACACACACACTCACTCGCACTTCCAATGTTTATGTACTTGGAATCCTTTGTAGAGATTATTTTGATCGAATTACGGCAAGAAAGATGAAAAAAAATAAAATCAAATAAAAAATGTTGACAAATTATAAATAACATAAAATAATACTGAATTATCGATATTTGTGCAAATCATAGCTGAAAGTATCGTTTTGAAGCTATGCAAGCGAATTTATTTCATTCAAAGTTAGAAAAGTAAAAATATTAGTTACAAAAAAATATTACAAATTGGGAAAAAGAAAAAAATTTGTCTTTGAAAATAGTTTAAAACAATATGATATAAAACTAATAATTAAGCCTTTAAAATAAATGTTGTAAATCCTTTAAGCACTAGAAAAAAACAAATAAATAAATAAATAATAAAAAGCTGTCTTCAAGTAAAGCCAAATATCAGTTTTACATGACATTTATTCGATTTTTAATACAAAATTGCTTTGAATGATTGATTTGATGACTTTTCTTGAATGCCAAAAAAAAAAAACTGCATTGATTTGTGAGTTAGTGCAAAAAACTTTAAAGTCAAACTTACTAAAGCCCAACTCGTAAATGATGTGCCGTTGTTCTCGCTCATAAACTGCAAACCTGTCCAGTTCCCAAAATTGGACAAAGACAACATGCAGAAGGTGGAGCAAATTTGCAATAGGTTTATGCCGGGTTTTGGGGCGGGGGGGTTCAACTGTCATTTGCCGCATCAAATGATGACGAGAAAAAGTCCTGGATGATGAGCTAAGAACTAAGAGTTGGTTGGATATGGGTTTGATTGCAGTCACATTGAGGAATTGCAATACATATGGTATACTTGATATCTATTCATTTGTAGTATATTTTTAAATTGTTAAGTTACCCTAAAATCCTTTTGTTATCGCATTCAATTGATGTCCACATTTTGGCATTTAGCTAAAAAGAGCCAAGAGTTGTTGTTGGTTGGAGTTGGAAACTAATCAGTGCTCCGTTTACAATTTCTATTCAATAGGCATTATCGATTTTGTGTTTTGCTTTGGCTTTCATTAACATTTACAATATGCAAAAGGTAAGCTTAAAGTTTGTCGTTTGGCTAAGAAGGAAGCTTGAATTTGAAATAAACTCAAGAAACAAATGGAGGAATAAAGATTACCAATACTTAGTTAATTAGTTGATTTAAATCTAAGAAAATTAAGATATATTTTAATTTTGGAATCTTGCTTAAAATGATAAATATTTCGAATTTGACTAAATTGAAAGTGCCTCGATTGAATTAAAGTTTTCAAAAACCCAATAACAAAGTTTGATATGATTCGTTGTTCAAATCATAAAATGCTTAAAAGTAACAAAATTTAAGTAGGAAAACACAATTTTGATATGTTTTCTTTTATTTGTTTTTTTAATGAAACTAAATGCTTTTCAAATGTTTTTGGCTTCAAGTTGCTGTTGCTGTTGTTGATGGGTAATTGAAAGTATGCACTTTGTGCCACAGAAACTGAAAGTGTTTTCTCGCCAACAACAACAAAAACGGAACAATAACAATGGATGCAACAGGAACCGCAGTTTGCCAGCTGAGACAGCTGGAATATATTTTATTACTCTCGCACACATACAGTGTGTATGTGTGTGTGTTATTATGTGGCACAAGCGACGTTCGCTACATAAAGCGACTACTACCTACATTTTATTTGATTTCATTATGTTAAAAAGTTGTTCAAGAGTGAATCACGGACTAGAACGGAGAACTTGTTGGGTGGTTTGGGGCTTGGGACTTGGGTTGGGGCGGTTGGGGTTAGATGCTTATGCATCTGAAGGTGGCAAGGTTGCATTGCAGCAGACAGCGCGCAGACAGAAGCCAGGAGCAGCAGCAAGCAGCATCAGCAAGCAGCAAGCAGCAAAGCCAAGGACATCACACAGTCAAGAGCTAAGCGAAAGAGAGAGAGAGTTGGTGAAAAAGGGGTAAGTGGGAGGGTAGAGGAATGGGTAAATACTGAGAGTTCTAATGTTGCTGCTGCTGCTGCTTGGAGGATGCTGCTGCGCAGTCGAAAGCATTTTATTATCCTTATTTAAGTTTGAAACTTATTGCAAAGTGGGAAACTCCAAATGTCTGGCTGGATGTCTGCTTTTGCTGCTGCTGCTGCACTAAAAATATGGAAAACTTTGCAGACAGTCAGCAGCCAGGCAGCAGCCACAATAGCAACAACAACAACAACAGCAACAACAACAATATAGAGACGCGGCAACGAGTCGAGTGCAAGGCTTAAGTGTGCGGCTCCGGGCAGGACAGAATGGACGGACAACCAGGACGAACAGGACCAGGACAGCAGAGAGAGAGAGAGAGAGGGAGGGCTAGAGAGAGTAGAGAAAGCCAAGGACGTTGCTCAAGTTGCGGCAAGCGCGAAAACAGCTGCAACAACAGCGCCAACTGCAACACAGCATTCAAACAAAATATAAAGAAAAAAAATATAATAGAAAAAAAAAACTAGAAAAAAAAGAGTTAGTATATATAAATTCAGTTGGCGCAGTTAGTGCATAGTTTATACTTTCTATATACAAATATATATATATATATAGTTGTGTACATTATATGTATATGTAGTTGTACATGTGTATGTAAGTGTGCATTTGGGGCAAATAGTTATGCTCCAGTTTGAACTTAAAGGCAAAGTTTCACAACTTTAACGAAGCGAAGGTCGCGGTCGCACTGCAAAAACTTGCACTAAATTCAATTATTATGCCAGAGCTGTGCGCACTCAACAACTAAGTAGATAACTATATATATATATATATATACATATACGAATATATATATATAGTTGTCTAATAGTTGTGGCTGTTTGTATATGAGCAGATTTCAAGGTTGTCCCGTCTGCGGCTTTTGTGACAGTTTTTTTCTTTCTATTCTATCAAACTGCGCAAAACTTTGCATTAAGAGCTTAAGTTAATTGTCTGAAATTAAGGATTAAATAAGTGGGATTAAATATTATTTGAAATTTCAGTTATATGTTTTTTTACTTCAACTTGAATCTAGTTCCTATTCCTTAACAGACTTTTACTTATACAAAGCACATTAAAATTTAAACTATGATTTATGGTAAAGGAATTATGTTTTGTTCTTTACAAAGTTTATAATATGGTATAACTTAAATGCATTAAAATTGTATTGGCTGTGATAATAATTTATAAATTATATATGTATGTTTTTTTTGTTTTGAATTAGAAATCTTTGCATTTAATTATTTATTTTATTTATTTATAATAGTTAGCTATAATTTTATTTAGTTTCTAAAGCACTGGCTGCATTTAATTCTTTTGCTTTGCGCATTTGAGTTACATTTTTTTTATTTGCAACAAATACCTTTTGTTGGCTGCTGAGAAGTTGCCGTCGGCATGTTGCACGTTGCATACTGCGATGCTGAGTTGCCACACAAATATAAGTCCATTCAAATAGATACTTTTGCAGCTGATTGAACAACATCTTTTGTACTATGCCATATCTTTTGCCCTCACTTGCCTTCTTTCCCATAGATAGACAGAATTTTGTTTTCTCGTAAACATTTCGTAGAATTTTCTTGTTGATGCAGTTTGGTATTTATTTGTAAACAATATTTATTTTTAACATTTTTTAACAATGATTTTCTTAGGAAAAACTAAGTTGTTTTTTTCAAGTTTGTCGACATTTGTTATTGTTATTCCACATAAAAATGCATAATGAATGAAAAAACATTCATAGCAAATAAAGACTTTAAAGACTTTTCCGATCCATAGCTGAATTCTGATCAGAAATGTCAACGTTTTCAATGTTTTTTTGCAGAACTCATTCGCATATCGTTTTACTGACCCAGAGCCAAGAGTTAAGCCAAGTTAACAAGGACAGAAGGAGAGAGGGAGAAGACATCGGTGTCAGCTGGCGAGAAATTCGGATAAACGGGTAAGCGGGTAAGTTGGTTAACTGGCAAACAAGCAACTTGCAACTTGCTGCAAGCACAGGCAATGAATGCAAAATCCTTGGCTCATAACTTTGCGACAATTTAACAAGCCGCAAGAGTTTTATGTTTTTTTTTTGTTTTTCTGTTTGCAGCCGCAAAGGCCAACGGCGCTCTCAGGCCTCCGTCAAGTGTCAGTCTTTCGGCCAAGTCTTCACTGTATGTGTGTGTGTGTGTGTGTGGACTGGGGGAATCGGACTGGCCAATTGTGACATTTTGCGGCAGGTTAGCAACTGTTGCTGTGTGCTTGCTGCAACATTGTGCAAACCGCACAGCAATTGCCACAGCAACAGCAGCAACAACAACAACAACAACAACAATTGAGTGAAATGCCTTGACATTGCGTGCGGATGCTGTTGCTGCTGCTGCTGTTGCTTCAATGTTGTTGCTGGGGTAATTGGCGTGCGGCCTGCGAAAGACGCAACAAACGCGTTAGCAATGCAATTTATGTGCGTTTAGACGCATATTTTGCCAATTAAATATTGCGATAAAGCATGCAGCCTATAACAGCATGCAACAGCAACTGCAACAACAGCAGCAGCAACATCATCTCCCTCGGCTTAAGGCTGCCCTGCTTAGTCCCTCTCTCTGCCCCATGCAGTCATCAATGCTGATAAATGCTGCTGATAGCGACGCTGACGTTGGCAATTTGGTTGCAATTTATTTGGGGGGGCCGAGCCAAGTGTGTGTGTGTGTGTTTGTGTGTTTGTATGCACTATTTGTACCCTGCAGTAAAAGAATATTAATAAATATAATGAGAAAATACGTAACACAATATCTGAATAGCTATGTTTTCATTATTTTCTCTGCGAAAAATTTTAACTTGGAATCAAAACTTTATTAAGTTTACTCCAAGCTTGATTTGAACTTTAAGAGGGTATCTCTTGTTGGTCAGTTGTTTGTTTGTTGTGCATTGCAGTTGTTGTGCAACGCACTTTGGTGCGTTGTTGCCACCGTTAAACGCAAATTGACATCTTTCAATTAAACGACAACTGTTGACCAAAGGCACGCACATCGACGTTCGACTGGATGAGGATCACTGTTGATGGGGAATTGTAAAGCCAAGGGGGGAGCGGGGGGAGTGCCTGACTGTCAAATGGCGCAATTGCTGCTGGCACAAGGCAGTCTCGATTCTGGCAACATGTTGAGAGACAGCGTGCTTGCAACACAGCGCACTCAAAAAGCCATAATAAACATAAAGCCCAAAAAAAAAATAATAAAAAAAATATTTCACTCGTTGCAGCTATGTAGCTGTAGTATGACACAAATGCGCAATATTCAAATCTTTGTCAGCTCATTTTTGGCCAACTGACACTGAGACGGCCGTAAAGAGTGGGGGACGGGGTAGGATGGCGATTGGACACGATGGACGTTGAAATGTTGCGCATTTTGAAGTTTGATGTTTGATATGCGAATTTGGGCAAAAGCGTCAACCGCCGCTAAAATCTCACATAAATATGGCAACAAACAACAATTCATCGCTGCCATTTGAACAACAACAACAACAACAAATAAATACCACCAAAATACTGAGTATTTCAGACAAACGATACAAAAAGCTAAAAGCTATTTACAAGCGCATTTTGTGCTTCTTTCGTAATTAACAAAATTCCTCACAAAATCGTGAGGAGCTCAAACAAAAAAAAAAATAATAATAATTGTCGACAAAAAATAATTGCAACCAAGTAGAACATTGTTTTATTTAAGATTTAGTTTGTGTTCTCTGTACAAAAGGATATTTTTGACTAAATATAAATATCAATAAGTAATTTTTTTGTTTATTTTGAACTAGAAATTTTATCAAGGTTTTGTCAGCTAAAATAAATACAAAAAATCATAGAAATTTACATGAATAAGTAAGTATTATTTTTTTTTGGTTTTTTTAAGAAAGTTCCGTACAACAAAGTTTTCTATCATATCTGTTAAAATGTGTGTACATTCACATAAAGATATATGTATATATATTGTTGCCTGTGACTTTGTTGTTGCAATTTGAATTTGAATGAACATTTTGTTAATAAGAAGAATGTTGCATAAGAAGTAATTAGAATATAATCACAGTGCATTGAAGTGTTCTTTGTTACTACATCAATGCTAAACCTCAGCGTTCTTCGCTCGACTTCGTTCTTCGTTCCTCCTCCTCCTCCTTCCACTCTTCGGTCGCCTCAACCTGTTGTTCCATTTTAGTAATTGACTGACTGATCGCACTTACTAGTTGCCCGTTTGCCCAATTAAATGCATGAAAAAGAAACGCGATGCGGCATGAAAATGGAAATTGCGAGTTTGCGATTTGCGTATAATCCATGGCCGGAATTTATGCAAAGAGGCGCGTTTTAATATGATGGAAGTCTCCTTTTTTTTTAAAAAAATATTATCATAATTGAGGTGCAGCAATTAAAAGAACATTGAGTGTAACGCAAGAGTTGGGGGCATAAATACATATACATATACATATACATATATATATAGTCCAAATCGTAAGCAGACATATTTTTTGTTCTTCTTTTATGTATTGTGTGTTTATTTTTAATGTTAGTTTGTTAAGTATTTTTTAATGCGCGCCCAGCGAAATTATTCGAAAAATGAAATTAAATTAAAAATGCATTTCGGCCGCGCCGAACTTGCAACTGGCAACAGACAACAAATGAATTGAGCCATCAACAACAAAAAAAAACAGAAAAAAAAACCAAGACGCGACGTCACGCAGCCACTTTCAAAGGAGAGCTTTGCCCCATGGCCAAGAGAAATGGCCAAAAAAAAAAACAACAACAAAAACCAAAACAAGAACGTGTTGAAAGCCATGTGTGGCATGGTCAAAGAACTTTAAGGACAAGCGGAACATTGGGTACCTAAAGATGGTTTTTTTTTTTTGTTTTTTGCATTTTTCGGCAGTGTACCTTTACACACACACACACACAACCTGTAGACATTGGCGTGTCAGTTTCACGTGCAGTGGCAAAAGGTAATTCATCTTGTTACACTTTTTTTTTTTGTTGTTGCCCATTTTGTATGCTTATTTATTTGGCTGACGACGCGACGGAGACGCCAATTTTGAATTGGACTAAATATTCCCCTCCCCTTCATACTTTAACAGCCTTTTTTTGTTGCTGTTGTTGTTGTTGTTTGTTTGTTGTTTTACTGCCAGAGCTAATTAGATGCGAGCCAAGGCATTTTAATGGCCTTTGGAATATGTTTTTATAATATGTAATAAATACACTATAAAATGATGATGATGATGTTACAATGTACAAGCCCAAGCCAGCTGGCAACGCTTTTCGTATGCATTCGTGGCATTAATCATTAATCTACACAAATATTTCATAATAAGCGAAAAACCATCAAATAGCAAACTCATCAACATTGCAATTTGATAACAACAAAGAATTGTTTATTTGAGCTTAGTTTGATAAATATCAAATATCATTTAATCATCTAATTGTTGATGGAGTATTCAAAACAAGTTGATCAATTAAAGATCAAGTTTCATAGTGAAATACGATCGATATCGAAATCAAATCAATTATATACCATATATATTTGCCACGCACTTGGCTTTGATCATTTGCCACAGTCGCCACTTGTGGCAAACAGCAGTGGCCCCGCCGGCGCCCCCTCTTCAAGCTATCGGTCTTGCTGGCTTGGTGATCAATGCAATCGCGATATCAACAACAACAACAACAACAACAATCGCAACTCCAAAATTGAAAGCAAACAACAACAACAACGAATAAAAAGGCGAACAACGAACCATTTTTAATGTGCACCTTTTGTTCTGTGTGGCAATTGCAAATGTAACTGTTGCCACAAAAAAAAAGAGAGAGAGAGAGAGAGAGAGCACATTACAAAAAAAAAGGGTTCCGGGGGGGGAGTGGAGAATTGGGTGCCTGTGACTACTGCCTGCCGAAATGTCAAATGCCAGGCCATATTTCTTAAACGCCAAATACTTTTTGACATAATAGTCCAATTACCTTATCGCGCCATCTGAGATGCGGTCGCCGTTGCTTCGTCGCGTTGCACGTACTTGTTAGTTGTTGTTGTTGTTGCTGCTGTTGCCGCCACCATTGATGCTGCTGCTGCTGCTGTAGCGATTATTTATGGCGATCAATGTGAGCCCAGTAGCAGAAATTCCATTTAAATTGCGTACAACAACAACAAAAGCAACAACAACAACAACAACAAGCAACAATTGTTTTTATGCAACAGCGTTGGCGGCATTGGCGGCGGCGGTGCCTCTGAAGCGGCATCAACAACCACCAAGCCAACCAACCAACCAACCAACCAACCAACAAGCAACAGAAGCAACACAGCACCGCTGCACCACATCAACAAACAGCAAACCACGCGCCAGATACTAACATCTTGGCCGTTTTCAAGCTAAAAATCATGATCGAACACTTTTTCAATTAATCAGTTAATTGGAATATACATAGAAGGGATAGAAAAACCCTGAATTATTATTTACAAAAATATGTTAAAAGTGAAAAAATCTAACTTTGAGTTTATATATACATATATATTTTTTAACTTAATTTACAATAAATTTTTACAGAAATTTTTATAGTAATAAATGATATTCTACATATGTTTAAGAAACAAAATGTGTTAAAGATTAAAAGCTGTTGGGTAGATAAGTTTGAGTTCAAATACTTTATAGTTCCAAACTTTCACTTAAGATTATTAATAATTTGCTTTGATTGGAAAAATCTCTTTGATTAATACGAAAATGTATTTCAATGAAAGTTTATAGAAATCTTTACTTGAAATCATATTTTTTTGCATAGATTTTTTTGTTAAGTTAATTGCTTATTGACTTTTGGCCATTTAATCGTATTGATCAGCTCTAATAAATTGTAGCGCATGCAACAAAGTTGGCAACTGGCAGAAAAACACCTTTAAAAGCTCATGCTCAACATCTGTTTAAGGCCAGGACAATCGATTTAGTGTAAAGTGTTGCTTACACACACATACCAACTAACACTAATACATATATAGACGACTATCATACTCGTTGGTTAGTTGTAAATGAGTCTCGAGGGTCTATCTGGAGTTGCCCGCGCCCGTAATATGTCTTGTTGCTTGTTTGACAGTGTCGTTGTTGTTGTTGTTGTTGTTGCTGCTATTCAGAACAATCGTAGCTTTATATATACATATATATATATATATATTTTTAAACGCAACTACGCGATATTGATCTTATTTCAATATGCCAGCCACTGACTTCGAGTTCGAACTGCAAAAATAAATAAAAAGAGAGACTCTGCCGCTGACTTGGCTTTTAATTTGCTGCTGCGCTTTCAGTTTTTCCACTGCCGTTGCAGTTGCAGTTTGCAATTTCCTTGTGGCAGTCACTTGAGCGCTGAGTTGACGTTGTTGTTGTTGTTATTGTTGTTGTAGTCGCACCTTAACTGTCGGCATTTCGCCATTGATCTTTACCTTTTCCTTTGGTTTTTGGCTTTGGCTTTTGCTTCTCTGTTTTTTTTTTTTGTTTATTTCAACGGCGCGTTGTCAACGTGGGCGAGTAAGGCGGTTCATCTTTGCCTACGCGTGAGGGGGGGGGGGGGCAGAAATGGGGGGACGCACTTTGATTTAGTAAGCCATAATTACAGCCGAGTTGTGACCCCAGCCCCAAATAGCTACTGCATTAAACGAGGAACAACCACAACCAAAAGTGAATAGAAAGGAATCCGAAAGATTAGAGATAAGAATTATGTTTGGATCAGCATATCAGCATTGGAACTTTTCATAAGGGACGAGCTAGATTCTGGAATGCAACTAAATGTGGCAGGGGGAATGACAAGACAAGAAAAAGACAAAGATTATTACTTTGGGCAACATTTTTGCCCAATTGCCAGCGAACAAGAGCAATAACCATAAAATTAACAATAACAAATTAGAATTGCATGCTTTTTACCGATTAATTTATATACACATACTAACACACACACACACACACATACGCTTTGAATGCATGGCAGCCTCTTTTGTTTGTCGCTCATTAAAAAAAACAAAAAAAAAAAAAATGTTGCGCATTTCGACGACGCTTAATATTGTTGTTGTTGCTGTTGCTGTTGTTGCACAGAAAGTTTGCCGACAAAGGCCAACCGAAACGCGGCAAACTTTAGCTACTCGTCACTTGGCTGGCTAGGCATAATTTAAAATCAAAATCGCACAGTTTATGCAAATTTGAAAAGCCAGGCGCAGGCCCAAGGAAAAGGCGCCTTGGCATGCAAGCGGTGGCAACTTGTAAGTTGCAAGCGTTGCAAGTAACAAGTTTTCGCAAGCTTCTGTGTCTGTGTGTCTCTCTTGTTCAACAAGTGACTGTTTTGAGCACCGTTTTGAATGCCTCTGATGTTAAAAAAAAAAAAACGAAAAACAATAAAAACTTTCGACTCTTGACTTTGGCAATTTGTCATAGACACCCAGCATCTGCGATGACGTCATTGCACACACATGAATATAACATGAACTGAAAACTGTGAAAAAAAAAACGCAGCATATAAGTGCAACTGAAAATGGAGCTACTACTAATTTGGTGAGGCGGGTGGCGGAGGGGGCAATTCGCGTGAAAAACCAAACGCTGCACATTTCGGCGGCTGTTCTCAGCAAATCTTTTGTGTGTGTGTGTGTGTGTGTGTGTGTGTGTGTGTGTGTGTGTAATTTGAAGCCGAGTCTGGAAACTTGGCGGCCAAAACGTTTTGAACCCGCTGCTTAGCCTTTGGCGTGGGAATAACGAACACCGACGCCTCCGAAAAACGCTCACACGCACAGTGGTCCCAAACAACAGCTAAAGTAATCAGAAATTGGTGACAGTCCGAAAATGTTTTTAAAAATATTATTCTAACAAAACAAAGCTAATTTATTTAAATAAAAAAAAAAATTGTATTCAAATTTTATTTTTTTACAATAAAAAATAGGTAAGAATAGGTAATTTCCCCAATAGTTATAAAGATGAAAGCGAATTTGTTCAGTCACATTTTATTTTTTAAGCTATATTAAATCATTTGACAAATTTTTTGTTCATAATTTCAAGTTCTAAGCTCGGGGTAACATGATTTTCGTCGAAATCAAAAATGATTGAATAAGTTTATTTAATTAAAATTTCATCCACTTTTGCTAGGATTTGTATGGTATATATGGTTAAATGTTCAAGTCAGATCAATTTTGAAGGCAATCAAATTCTAACAAGATTCTTATCGAATTCACTTGAGTTTCGCAATGACTTAAGCCACTGTGCTAAGCACAGTACACGGTATATGCGATATTGAATGAAATGAAATAAATTTTTAAGCCGAATTGCCACTTGGCTGTTGTTGTTATTGTTGTTAGTGCAGCGCATGTGGATTTGACTGTGGCAGCAGCTGCGCATTTTGCATCAGATTCCCCTGCCCCACAGATGCCCGATGCGATCAACCAATTGCTCGTCTCGTTCAACGTTCAACATAGGCAACGAGGGGTAAAGAGTGGGTAATGGTTAGCGGGGCAAACCCAAGAGACCCCAGCCCAGCTGCGTTTTGCCGTTTTGGGCCCGTTTTGCATGCAACACGAGCTGCAACACTCAATAATTTGCCTGTCCTGATCTTGTTGCCGTTGTTGTTGTTGTTGCCGACTTAAGCGTTCGCATTTCATTCGCGCTTATCTCGCCTCGGCTCGTTTTCATGTCTTTATTTATAATTTTATTGATAAAATTGACATTAATCGTGCGTTTAAGACGATTCTTATCGCATTGCGTGCAAATTGCTTACAATTTTGCACCATGTTCAAGTCGCTTTTTATTATTTGTTGTGCTTTTGTAACAGTAGTCTCCACCAATTCAACTGCATCCATACATAAAAAATAAATATATGTACATATACATATATATTTTATTGCCGTCGGGTGTTGAGTTGTGCACATTTTGGCATTTGACAGGCCAACAACAACAACAGCAACAGCAACGGGAATACCTTAACCAAATTGTAAGTTTAGGGCAGAAAGAGCAGATAAAGTTAGAGTATTAAACTAGAGTACCAACTAGAAGCCTTACTGATAAGATAGAAAGATATGGAGAACAAGAAATGGACAGAAATCTTTTATAAGAAAAAGAAATTTAGATTTGTTTCTGACTTTTTATAGTATATCTTTATTTTTTCTCTTATTTTTCTTTTTCATATAGTTTTATTGAAGCATACGGAGTCAGCCTGGTTCCAGGAACCCCTTTGTGTCCTTGGAGTCTTTTTATTCAGTATATTTTGGACTAAAGTAAGCTGTATCTTTTTTGTCAGACAACACATGATCATGATCAATCAGAAGGCTTAAGACTATCTTGCACTCTCATATGATAAGTAACTTTTAAGTTTATCAAGTCGCGAATGTTGTTCAAAATTCAAATAGAATTGAATTATTTGCCCCGAAGGCTTTTTGCAATTGCAATTTATGTTTTTTGATGCTCATTCTGAGTAAGTCGAACTCAAAAATGATTGTAGGAATATCTCTTCTGCCTTCTTCGCTTCAATCAATCCACAGTTATCGATAATAATCGATAGATGTGCGATTTGCAACACTGTAAGCTATACAGTTTGTCAATTTGTCGGATGCTGGCATTAAATGTCGCTTTAATAAGTAGCGAGATTTTTGCCAAATGCAAAAACTAATTTGTATTTATGGCCAACAGCAACAACCGGGCTAAGAAGAATATGAAGTAGAGGTAGAAGTAGAAGTGGAAGAGGAAGAATAAGCAGCGCTTGGGAAAAGCATTTGCTTTATGCGATTGCATTAGTAAATCCTTGTAATCCGCACATTAGTCTCTCTCTCCCTTTTGCCGCACTTTTTCCTTGTTTTTCTCTTTCTTTTCGTGGTTTTAGCAAATTACCTTCACTGGGACAAACACACACGAATGCCAAGCCAAAATTGAAGGGTGGCTAGCTAGGAGAAGGGTTCGGGGCTGGGGCTGGGCTGGGCTCGAAACGATCCTGTTGAACCGGTGCTGAGCGTCTGACAAACCACATGCGATTATGCAGACCTCCTGGCGGGCGGGGTAGGTGGCAGGGTGATTGTGAAAATGGGGGAGTTGGGGTTGGGGTTGGGGTAGCAAAGGTCATGCTGGTTTTCTTGGCTCTAATGTAACAAATCGTTTGAAAATCGTATATGCAACGCGCGTGTGTCGCAACAGCAGCAGCAACAAGCGCCAAGGTGCTGGCAGCACTGTAAAATTACTAATACACAAACACAAACATACATATATATGAGATAAAAATGTATACATATGTATATGTATATGGCATATCCTGCTGCAAGTTGGCAAAAGTAAAGATGGCGGCGTCAGCGGCAAACAAGTAAAAATCGCTCGCAATTTGAAGAAAAATATGCGAAAAGTAAAGTTTTGAAACGACGCATTTGTTGCTGTTTGTTGTTGGTGTTGTTGTTGTTGCAACTCCCTTAAGAACCAAAAATAAGGGGGGTGTACGTGCGTGTGTGTGTGTGTGTGTGTGTGTGTGTGCCCTGCATAGCCATGAAATGTGCAAGTGCGTTAGCCCCAAAACCAATTTTCAGTAATGACTGCATTTTGCCGACAACGAACAAGGCGGCAAAGAAGAAGAAGAAGATGAAGACGACGACAGCAGCAGCAGCAGAGAGTTGGGGGGGGGGGGGGGGCATAAGGCATGCGTTGCGTTTTGTGATGTGTCGGTTTGTGTCGGTTTAAATGCACAAAGCGCGCAAAGGACATGCCAAGGACAAACGTTGCTTGAACTGCCAACCAACAGCAAATGGGTGGGTGTGGGTGTGGGTGTGGGTGTGGGTTGGCTGGGTTTACATCTAGCCAAAAGCCTTAGTCGCACAGAGCCGTCATAGAGCCAAAAGATGCTGCTTGGTTGCCTTGCCTTGCCTTGCCTTGCCTTGCCTTGCGTAATTTGCTGCGGCGATGGCGGCAAAACACATCGCAAAATGGCGACAGCATTTGGCCAACACACACACACACACACACACCCTTCTGGCAAATGCAGCTGAAGCTGAAGCTGAAACGCTGCGGGTTTTACAATTTTAAGATTTATTTACGTGCTTTTGGGACGAGATGCGGCCAGGATAAGCAGCAGCAGCAGCAGCAGCAAAATGGAGAAACTTTTACCAACGCCAGATGCATACTAATGGATCAGGGGAGGGGATATGTATATGTGTGTGTCTGTGTGTGTGTGTATGTCGGCTAGTGTGCGAAAAGTCAGCCTGTGACCTGTGTTCGTCCTCTAAAGTGAAATATTTTGCAGTCAGTTGTGGCGCAAAATGCAATTTCTACGCCAAAACAACAGACGAAAAGGGGGAGGGGTGGGTTGGTGTTGGGGTTGGAAAAGCATTGGCCATTGCGTAAGATGTGCGAGTGGGCGAAGTCGCTGGGGCGTCATTTAATGCGCCGCCAGTTGTCTTAGCCTCTCTTAGTAAGACGACGGAAAGGACGACACATGCAGGACAACGAGGATGGCGACGTCGTTGGCATATTTCATTTTCCAGCTACTTTTTTGCCGCTTCATTTGACAAACGCAACGACACAAAGGGGCTAGGGGATAGCAGGGAGACCTCTCCATCATAATCTTGCCTCCAACGAAGTACATACATACAACAACAAAAAAGGGCCAACAGAAGCAGCAGAAGAAGAAGAAGAAGAAGGTTGAAGAAAACGTTGCATGTATTTGAAATGCTTCAGCATTGATAAATAGTTTTGTGCTGTCCTTTGGGGCTGCCATTCATCCCAGCCCCACCATCCCCAGTGTGTGTGTGTGTTGGCTTTCGAAATTAGGAAAATTAATGTGGGAAAATGCACTTTCCCCCAAAGTGAAGTTTTGCTGCAGCAGCGGCAACAAACGCATCTCGTATATCAACCGAAATGGCGCCCATTTTCAGTTTTTTGGGGGATAAGAAAGTTTGGGGAAATACTACTTGCAACGATAATGCGTTGGTTGTTAGGTGATAGACGGTGGTGACGGGGGTGTGGGAAAGAGGAAACAGCGTCAACTACAACTTTGAATAATATGCGTATTTTTGGCACTTGGATTTCCGTTTCCCATTGCAGTTTATAGCTTATTTTGACTTAGGGTTTTTTTTCACTATTTTTCTGCTGAACTTTTTTTCGACTGTTTTCGAAAATTAATGTAGATATAGCTGAAATTTTGAGTATGGCTAACAATTGACTGCAACTTTAAATAGTTTTATATTTACACAATAAAAGCTAAAACTAATTTGACATAAATAAAAAAAAAATCTCGTTTGTAATAAACTAAATAATATTTTTAATTAGGAATTCTGAAAAAATATTAAACTGAACATTAAAATAAATGAGTTTATTGAACTGAAAATCACATAAACAGTGATATATATGGTATATATATAAATTTTATTAATTTTTTTGTAACCTGCCAGGTTAAAACTATGACAGACTTTGCTTAACCTATCTCAAACTAGATCCATTCTTTTATTTAAAAAACTTGCAATGAATATGAAAATTTCATCGTCAAGTTGAATAATAATGCCACCATACATTGTAACCTGAAAATTCCATAGTTTAAGGAGAAGATAACGTAAACAAGTGATCCGAATAACCTGAAGACAATTCTTCTTAATCATAGCACACAAATCAGAAGTCCTTTTAATAAACACCTACTTGATCTTCCCAGGGGTAAAGACACATAAAGCTCTTGCCTAAACACGTCCCACCTCATCCAAATAATAATAGGATATATGTATAAAACCCGCCTATCTATATTATGAAATTTAATCATGGGCAGATCTTAAATAAAAAAATCAAATATGATGTACAAAAGAAGTTAGAAGTTATGTAAAACTATTACAAAACTCTATGGTGCCGGGAAACCCAGTAATTGTTGAACTTTACTAAGTAAAAGTTTCTAATAGTGAAGATATTCGATTCTATTCGTTTTAGTTCAAATCTTTGAACAAAACTTTTAACGAAAAACAACAAAAATCCTCACCTTCCATTAAAAATTCCTGCCATACTATTTTGAATTTATGTGTTTTTGCCTTTGTTAAAGCCCAAAATGTTGCAACATGCAAGCCCCTTAAAAACTTGATCGCTACTTCAACAGCAACATAATACTTGCAACTAGCAACAACAACAACAACAACAAAATGCATCAGTTTAATTAAATCTGTTCAAGTTGGCAGCATTGAGAGCTTGTGTATTGGCAACAAGCACAAGTCTTGTTGGTTTTTGGCCAGTAAGCCTGGCCAAGTGTTTAGAGCTTAAGTTTAACGTCAAGTTTAACGTTGCGTTATTAACAACAATTATTGACGGGCCACAGTCGATTGCGAACATAGACATAGACCTATGTAGGTGCGAGAGAGAGAGAGAGAGAGAGAGAGAGTTACGAGTAGCGAGTTGGGCAAATTTCACACTTAAGAGGGCAAAGGGTAACTGCGAAAATAACTGGCTTGGCTGCCGATGCTATTCTCCATGCTATTAAAATGCGATTTCACAGCAGCAGCAGCAGCAGCGTCAGCGTCAGCCAAGAGAGACTCCTCTATTGGCCGTTTTTGCTAGCCAAGCCAGGCTAATTTTCAAGTAACCAGATTGATTTCGCGCGTAAATTTATGCGCACTTTATTGCATATTTGCGAGTACGTTCACCACTCTCTACAACAACAACAACCATCATAGAAGAGGAGTCTCCGACTTTCGACTTGGACCTGACTCATTTTCCCAGCGCATTTTCCGGCACGTCGCAGATAAGAGCGCATAGTACTAAGGCCCAAGAATCAGCACATCATAGCCGAAGCTACGAAAGACTAAAGCCTATGGTTTGACTAGTTTTTTACTCCTTTCTTATTTTTGATATACCCTAAAAATGGCCTAAAAAAATAGGGTATAATGTACTAGCCAGAGGGTATAATGTACTATATCTAGAATCTATCGATTATCGATAGCGATAGCGATAAATTGCATTATGCTAAACAGAAACCATTCCCTTTACAAAACCATATATATATACGAAAACCTCTTAAGATAATGAAATGCAGGATATTCTCACGTCTTTACTTCCCGATTAGAGTTTAAGGTTTGTTTGGGTTTGAGCCTTGGCTTGGGCTACGTATTTTATTTGGAGCACAGTTGGCTGATGAAATGCCAGCCAGCCCTCTATACTTCCTCACTCTCTCTCTCTCTCTCTCTCTCGCTCTCTCTCTCTCTCTTTCTCTGTTTTGCGTTGCAAACACGACTCGATGCGAAAGGTCAATTGATGGTGCTGTGTGATAAGCAGTTGTTACCTTAAAACGTGTGCGCTGCCAACAACAACAACAACAACAACAATAACAACTGAAGTGTAGTGTCGAAATTTTCACATTCGGCTTGATTCTCAGCGCTGCAGTTGCAAAGCTGCAAACCAATGATGACGCGCGACTTCAATTAAGATCATCTACAAATTGGACCTACTAGTTCAATGTAATTAACTTTTTTATACTGTAGTTTATAGTTTGATGATATTCAGGCGACGTAGAACCTAACTAGAAAACTAAATTACAACATTTTTAATGCAATTAAAGTAGCTAATTTTATAAGGAAACATACTAGGAATAGTATTTTCTAATTAGCGAAAACTTATTGATTCAAAACTTAAAAGTAAAAAATTTAAAAAAAAAAATATTCAAATATAAATTGATAAATATTGTGAAATTTGTTGAAATAAAGAAGTTTACTAATAAGGTTGATTTTAAGTTTAAGGAAATGTCTTTTAATAACATTTTCAAGAATGTAATTTATTATTTTTTTTTAATATTCCCTAACTGGTATGGTACACAACAACAACGAACGAACGGGAGAAACAAGTTAACTAGGCAAACTCTTGCCACTCTTTCAAACCCAACCCCCCCCCCCCACCCCCCTCTCCACTGTTATAGTTATATAACCAACATAATACAACTTCTTCTCCCTGCATCAAGTACATTTCACAGTTAAGTTCAAGGAATAAGTTTCTTTGGTGCGACTTTCAAATGACTTTAGGTTGCTTCAGTTAGTTTGCCTGTTTTTGTTGCATGTTGCACAGATTCGATTGTCTGTGTACATATGTGTGTGTGTGTGTGTGTGCTGTATATATAATCGAGTGAGTGTTGATTTGTGATATATTTAATGATAGCCAAAACGAAATCAGAAATCAGAAAAATGTGTATATAGTAGTTGGTTCACAATGGATTCGATATGAGAACGGGTGGGTAGTTGAGTAGTTTTGTGCTGCTGTTGAATATTGATGATGCAGCTGAATTCGATTATATTAACATGTCCGTTGCATTCATTAAAGGAACAACTCATGTGCACATTTTCCAATTAAAAATTGAAATATTTCAAGCATAACGGACACTGAACAGCATAGATTCCTCCCGGTCCAAGCTGACGTTCGAAAGGAGTATTCCTCAATATACAAAAAAAAAAAACCAAAAACAAAAAAAACAAAAATGGCATAGAACGAAAAGATAGAAAGAAAGACAGACGAGTGTTTCAACTCGTAAATATGTATGTATGTATGTTGCATGTACACGAAACAAAGGCATCGATGCAACTACCGGATAAAAAATGAAGCAATCAGTGAATATAAAGGATGTGTGTGTGTGAGATGGGGTGGGGGGAGGGGACATGGGGGTTAGGTGTGGATCGCTAGTGGGAGGGTTAAATAAAAAATAAAAAAAGTGGCTTGTGCAATAGTTTTGTGAAAGGCAATCATAGGGAGACTACACGTCAATAAATGAAGCGAAACTGCCAACGCTCTATCTCTCTCTCTTTCTCTCTCTCTCTCGCTCTCTCTCAGTTTTTCTCTCTCTCTCTCGCTCGATGAACAGGCTCACGCAACGTTTTTCGTATAACATTTTTAATTTGCTGCCCGCTTTTCTTTTTTTTTTTTCTTTCCTGGCGTTATGCTCGCTCTCTTTCCACCACACACACACACACACACACACACACATGCTTGCAGCTGTTGTACATCTCGCTCTTGCTCTTGCACACTTCGCCTGCGCCTGTAGTTTCTTTTTTTTTGTATTTTTCAATAATTTTCACGATTTGTTCGGTTTTCGTGTTGCAATTTGGGGCGCCCCCGTTTACCAACTCGAACACAGACACACACATCGAATGCGGGGGGCATCCTTTTGCATATACATACATAAGATATAAATATATATATGTATGTATGTGCATATACATGTGCAGTCAGCCAGTCAGCCACAATCCAACCTCCTCATCGTCCCCCTGCCGCTCCGATCCCGATCCCGATGGACGACTGCAAGTGAAACTCGATGTATGTGTTTATTGAAGCGTATCCATTGATTGGCAGGACATCTGCACATGGCATTCATTTTGAAAAGTCGGCGCTTGATTTACCATCCATCCATAAGCCCCAACCTTAAAGACCGCCTGTTGTGCCCCTTGACTACCCATCGTCGCACCCAACCTTTTGAGCCATCCATTAGCGTTTGCACATTGATTGGCGGCCAGCTTTTGCTTTTGCTTTTGGCATCGATACTCCTACCTACCCCCTTCCATATCCATATCCCTACCCTCTCCTAATCGTGCAATCAATCGCCTGGGTCGGTCGCTTGGGCAGGCATTTGTAGCTTGAATTTGTTAGTTTGCGTGCAAATGGGTAAACAATTTAGCTACAAATCGTTTGCATTTGTTTAGATTAATTAATATTTTTCATCGGTATCCCTTCCCTTCTCTTTGCCATGTGTTGTAAATGTTTTTGTTTATTTGCCGTTACTGATTGATTGGCAGCCACTCCCCCTCAAGCCACATTGCAATGATGGGCAAAGCATTGCAATCTGTTTAAATTATTGTGAATTTGTTTTATTAATTCAAGAAACAAACATGTTTCTTGTGTTTAAAAGTTGGTTGGGGGAATTGTGTTACAAACATTTCTGAGAAGATTATTTATTATTATTCTTATCAATTTTCTATCAAAGTAAGATCAGAACTTTAATAAGTGAAAATTGGTTCAAATATGAGTAAGATTGAAAATTTCAGATGGAAATCTTCACAACGAACTCTCTCCAAAAAAAAATTCCAAAGATCATATTAAACGAGCTTGACGAACGAATGAGATACACAACCTAATTAAAAGCTGAAAGATCTTTATGATTGAAATTCAACAAACTGAATAAACTTGAATATATTCAAGGAACTAATCAATTGTTTAAACGAATGAACCAACTGTCAGTTTTTTCATCAATTTTTAAAAAAAATTTAGTTATTTTTATTTATTTTTATTTTTACTTGAGTTTATTAGTTCTAATCCAAAAGAAACTTAAGCTAATTTACAGTCGGTATTATAGCTGTGTTTTCTTATTTTTCTTTTTATTATATTTCAATTGAAAATCGAGGGTAAACCCTCTATAACCTATAGGTTCGATGTTTGCATTGTTTTTAGCTTGTTCGTTAATATCAAAAAAAAACAAAAGATGGAAAGCTACAATAATTGTGTTATTAAGTGGAGTTAAACATACAGTGCGACCTCGCTCAACATAACACTCGTTACACGCAACTTCACGATAATTGCAACACCCGAATTCTTGCAACATTTAAGACTGTTAATGCAACATAAAAAAAATAAACCTCATTTAACGCAACTTCCTAAGGAAATCTTGTAAAGTATTCCTACTTTAATTTAATTTTAATTTCTAAAATTTTCTAAAAAATAAATAAAATATAATCAAATTTTACTCGATTGATTTGAACTTTATTGCTTAGCAAAGGCATTTTATTTCTTGGAAATAGAAAGTTTTGATTCGCCACACTTAACTAGGTTGCGTTGAGCGACGTCGTACTGTATTTATGAGCCCCATTCTGTTTTTTTGCACTATTTTACCCTTCGCTGTCTTTTATCTAAGTATTGAAAAGGATTATCAATTGTTTAATCATTCCATTCGCATTTGCCAATGTCTTAATTATCGGTTGAAAGTGTTTTTCCTCTGACACTTGCTTACCTTTAGGTTTGCTCCATATGACCTTGAACAAAAGCTGTGCCCAGTTTGTATGCCACTTGGCTAGTTGCAGCTCTTTGATTGCATTATCTCGCATTAAGCATACGCAACGTGTTCACTGCAGCTCCAAGTATATAAAACACATCGCCGAACCCAAACCCAAACCCAAACCCAAACCCAATGCCACTGCTTAACCGCAAAGCTTACGTCATAAAAGTGGGAAGAAAATAAAGAAAAGTAACAAAAAAAAAAAACTGAAACTGAAACGAGCATAATATGGCATTATTTATGTTTAAGTTTGTAGACCAAGCGACTCTGACTTTCCCAGTTGTTGTTGTTGTTGGTGTTGGTGGTGGTAATGCGTGTGGTGGGTTTGGCTGTCTTGTGTGTGCGTGCACAGGAGGACAACGAAAAATGGCAGAACAGCCCCTTCTCACCTTCTTCCAACCAAACGAACAAAAATAAAGGAAATGCCAAGCGAAACGAAACGGTAATGTATTAAATTGAAGAAGAAAACAAAAGCATAAGGGCGGCAACCCTTAGACAGCAAGGAATGCGTTGCGGTAGGTTAGGTTCTTGTTTGTGTGTGTGTTTGTGTGTGTTGCGTGTATACCCACCCACCCCTCTCTACCACCGCCCTTTCATTTCACATTCTCGCACCCTCTCTCTGTGTGTGTGTGTGTGTTTATTTATGCCTTGCATTTGGGGTAGGTCGTCAACAAAAAACAACAAGAAGGAGAAGGTGAAGTTGTTGGCTAATGGCAACGCAATTTCCGCCAAAAAGTGTTTTGCAAAACTGTGCGCCTACCATTACTACAACAACAACAAGCTTAAACTAAAACAACAACACTCACACACACACACACACCCAACGGACGTGTCACAGCTGACGCCATTTTGTTTCTGAATAGGCTACCCTGTTTGACTCTTTTCGCCCCTTCTAGTTTGCCTGTCGTCCCTAGATGCAATTGCAGCATTGTCTGACTGCTCAAATGACATGCATGCAACGTGCTGCGAGCACACTAACACTAACACACACACACACACACACACACAGACACACGAAATGGTCGACCGACAAATGGCAAAACGGCAACCGTTGCACCCTTAGGCCCCCTCAACTGGTTTGGAGTTGCATTCTTCACACACACACACACACACACACACACACACATACATATGCATACATATTGCATTCACTATCTTATTCTGCCTCGTGTGGCATCCACAGCCGCGGCGCCGGCAGTCGACGCCTACATGTCGGAAATGTTGGCATGTCCTTGCTGTATTTCTGCTCTAATATCCTTTATAGCAAAAGTGCTTGACGTAAATTGACTTGTTTTTACTTTTGACTTTTAAAGCGATGCCACTGTGTTGCCTCCCCCCAACCAACCCTTTTCTATGGCCAAGCCAACCAAACAATAGAATTCGTTGTCTGAATGGTTTTTTTTTGGATGGCTTAGAGGAGTAGTGGCTATGTTTGTTGTTGTTGTGGTTTCAATTTGGATACAGGATACAGGATACACACACACACACACACACGGACACACTAAGCCAACAAAACGGAAGGCCGTTTAATATTTATTTTATGCATTGTTTCGGTACACAAGCACTTTGTGTCAAAGCTGGAGATAGCTGGGGATAGCAGAAGGACGAGTCGAATGGTTTTGGAATTGGGGGAGTCAGTTTGGTGTGTTTAACAGGTGCGAAAGTGTCAGTAAGTAAAGTGTTATGATATGGGCATACATATCAATGGAAGCGCCGGGAAACGCCAACCCAACGATAAGGCTTTGAGTTACTTCGACTGCCAAATGTTGACAGCCCATAAAAATGTAATACACAAACAACCAACTCCCTGTCCCATTCCTATTTGATATGTTGTTCGTTCGTTCGTTACAACATTTAACTTGTCAACTTATAACAACATTAAACGGTTCTATAGGCATTTAGAATTAGCTTAGTTCAACTGTAACTCAAACTTAACTTAAACTGTTAACTTTCAACACTTTAATTTAATGATTAGAAATTATGTTGTCGTTTGACTCAAGATAATTCGGGTAGAATACCTCTTTTTTTTCTGTTGTTTTTAAATTCAATATTTTAAAATTATAATCCAGTGACAAATTCAATAATACTTAAGAATTAGGCATTAAAATCCGAAGGTAAAAATTATAAAAAAAAATATTTGTTTATAGTTATTTTTCTTCTTGACATATCAGATCGGGTAAGGTCTTTGAAGCAACCTCCTAGAGTTGAATATGAGTTCTAATTGTTGTGACATTCTTCTAGACGAGATTTCTCAGCTAGAAACTATCTTACTTTGTTTTGTGCCTTAAAAATGCAAAACAAACAACTTCGCTTAACTAAAAGCGATGATTAATCGATTAATTTTGTGGCTAGTAGCAGGTAATGTCATCATCATTATCGTTTATCGAACAAATTTACTTATCGGTTGACAGTGACAGTGGCCCCACCCAACCCCACCCGTAGCGTTGCCCCCCAACTGTATGCTATGCGGGCTTGCACGGCACACGTGTCGTATGCGCAATATGTAATTTGGTTGCATTTTATGCGCACACACTTAAATCACCAATAATAAGTGAAGAGGCGCCACCAGGGCACTGACGAGGTTTGGGGCTGGTCGACATAAAAATGAAGAAGAACAAGAAGAAGATGCACAAAAAAAAAGGATAAGCCGGGTGGAAGTCATAGGCAGCAAGCGGTACGCAAAGGGCGGGGGGGGACGTAGTCATTATGGGCGGTGCAACAAAAGCCAGGCCAGCTAAAAGAGCAGGCGACAACAAAGGACACAATACAACACACACACACACACACACACACACATAGATATATATATATGTAGTGTGTGGCACATGGACATTTCCATCGATGGAGGCGCCCAAACGAGCTGGCGTGAAAAATAAAATGTCAAAAGTGTTTACGTTGTCTTCTTCTTGCCTCGTACCTATTGCCACCCCGCAACCCCACCCCCGCCCCCTGACTGCACCTGCCGTTTCTTCAAATTTTCTTTTATTTTTTCCTATTTCTGTTTTGTTTTGTGTTTGTCTGCTATCTCTCTGGCATAAAAAAAAGAATTTTTGTTGCAGTGGACGAGGCGGTGTAGTTGCAACGTGGGCGGCCAGCAGCAGCATTCATTATATGCAACAACATCAAATGTTGCCGATGTAGCAAAAGACGCGACGCAGGACGCAAAACGCGACAGCAATAACACTAAAAACTAGCAGCAGCAGCAACAACAACAACAACAACATGACAAGAAAAGAAAAAACTGCAAGCAAGGACTTTGCCCAGGACATTGGCAACCAAACAATAGCAACAACAGCGACGGCGGCACACAAAAATCGACGAAAAATTTTTTGGCAAGCAAACAAAAATATTTTGCACCGAGCAGCCGTAAACCGACAAGAAGAAGAACACGAAGAAGAAGAAGAAGCACACCGAATAGCACTATTAAAACAAGAAGAAGAAGAGCACACACTCACAAAAAAAAGGGAGCTTCAAGTCGAGAAAACGAAAAGAAGGCAAACCGAACATTAAACTAAATAAGTAAAAAAGTAAAAAAGAGAGCAAAAAGCAATGAAAAAAACAAAAAAAAAATTCAAGAGATAGCCGAAAAACAAGATGAAGCGACACAAAATGTAACCGAAACCTTGGATACTCTTTTGTTGAAAGCTCGCTTAGATATACCATAAATATGATTTGTCAGATGGTAAGCCGGAATATGAAATTCACCTTTAACTTTGCCATTCAAAATTTAATCACTTGCAGCTGCAGTTGGATAAAATCCAATCATAGTTCTCACCTACAGTTTATACCCTTTAATTTCGTTCAAAAATTAGATCGCTATGTCTTACCGTTTGGTCAACGCGTTGATAGCAGTCAGTCAGCATATGGACAAAAAGGTCTAAAAAAGAGTGAACTTTATTTTAACAAATAATTTCACTGAGTAAATTATATTTTTAATAAACAAATTTAAACATTTAATCAAATGCAAACTAATCCAACAAAATACACTGTAAAAAAAAAAAACTGTAAAAGCTTTGCAATTTGTTGCAGAAAGTTTCAAATTTGTCAAAGGTAAAACACTTTACATGAAAAAGTTACTAAATTATTAGTTTAACAGCATTTAATAATAATAATTGTGCGAATTACACTCGATTTAAGCCAATTAAAAAAGTTGTCAAAAATTATATAATTTTCCCAAAAATTAAAATACATATATACGAAAAGTTCTTGGGCTTATTTTATTTGAATAAACTGAGTTCGCTTGGTCCACCCTAATGAACAAATACTTATGCTAATTCAATTGAATGGGCATATTTCGTTAGTGTGTGAGAGAGACGGGAGACGAGATACCGTTCTGATTAGAACAATAATAATAATTCCAATAGAATTTTTTGTCTATGTATGTATATGTGTGCGTGTGTGTCAGTGTAGGTCCTGGACAACTTCAATGACTATCCCAACTATGCCCTTTGTTTAACTAAGGGCACACACAACTGCGACAATAACAACAACAACACGACGTCAGCGTCGACGTAAGCAGCAGCAGTGGCAGAAAAATGGCAGTTATCGGCGCCAATGCATGCGACTCTGCCACGTGACCAGGAACCAAAGAGCGGCGGGGCTAGGGGGGCTTCGAACTAACTGGATGAGCCGAAGAAGAAGGAGGAGGACGAGCGCAGTAGTAGTAGTAGACGGAAAGCAACGAAAAACGAGCGTAAGTAAAAAAACAAACGAAAAATGGCAAAACGAAATAACAACAACAACAACAACAACGAAAAAAGCAACGGAATACAAACGCCGACGCCGACGTTGAGTTGATGGCTTTGCCGTACTATAGTACTATCGTAGTAGTTGTTGTTGTTGTTGTTGCTGGTATAGCCCGATGCCAATGCCGATGCCGATGCCGATGCCAATGCCGATGCCGATGCCGGCATCGCTGCCCAGGGCCACCCTCAGTGCAGGCAGGCAGGCAAGCAAGCCAGCCAGCAGTCGTCGCCCGAGTTTCGTAGTCGTTGCAGTAAAACCAACAACTAAAACGAATGCATGGCCTGCCTGAAACTGAGTTGTTGCTGTTGTTGTTGTTGTTATTGCTGCGTTTGCTGCTGAAGGGGGCGATTTTTGCTTCTGCTGCTACAGCGACGCCGTCGTCGTCGTTTTGTTTGTTTCGTTTTCTGCGTTTTCAGTTTTTTGCTGCCTCCACCACTTCTTCTATACATGTGTTGTCGTTCTCCCTCTGTGTGTGTGTGTGTGTGTTTTTATTTTTGTATATTTTTTTTTTTTGTTGTATTTTGCTGCTGCTGCTGCTGCTTGTCTTGTTGTATTCTGCAGCTGACTGCCAATTGTTTGGGCCAATCACAACGATGTGCAGCGTCGCATGTGGGTGTGGCCTAAAATGCAACCCCCGACCCGCAAGCCCCATCGCGCACACACACAGACAAGTGTGGCTGCAGGTGGACTGCGCTGCCGCTGCGTGTCCAAAAATTTTGTTGCCGCCGCCGCCGCCGCCGCCGCTGCGGCCTGACCCTCTGAGCCCAATGCAACGTCGTTGGCAACGTCGACGTCGCTGTTGCTGTTGGCGTCAAAGCGTAATCGATGCTAGCCTCCCACAACACACACACACACACACACACACCAACACACCAAGAAGTCCTTAGACCAAACTCCAAAAAGTGTTGTTTGTCGTAATGCGTATAGTTGAGAGTTGCACTCCCCCTCTCTCTCTCTCTCTCTTTCACACACTACTATCTCGCTCTATCGCTTGAAGTGCATACGCGTTGTAGTATATATATTAGTTTTCATGTTTTTTTTTTTTGTTCTGTTTTTCTGTGTATGAAATATAAATTTTTGTTTCGTTTGTTTCGTTCGTTTGTTTCGTTTGTTTGTGTTTTTTTCATTGTTATTTATTGTGCATTAGGAATTGCACTTTGTGCAATGTAAACAAACTGTTGTTGATGTTCGTTCGTTTGTTTCTTTGGCTTCTTGATCTTTTTAAGTACCAAATAGAAGTTTGTCGCCTACAAAAAATACCAAAAAAAAACAAAACCCAAAAACAACACAACAATTAAAATCCTTGTCTCTCTTTCACTATTACTATTTGCCATCTCTTTTGCACTATGCAGATGCTTATAGTATATATGTATATAGTATATATATATCTGTCAGACATCGTCTCTCAACTTTTGCTTAAAGTTCTTAAGTTTGTTGCTTTCAAGTTTTTGGGTTAAAATTTGTTCGCGACTTTGCTGCTAAAAGTTTTCACTTTCCTTTGGACCAACAACAGCAACAACAACAACAACAACAGCAGTACACAATAAATACTTGACGCCATTTTGTGTTAGTGTGTGTGTGTGTGTGTGTGTGTGTGTGTGCTTGGCTTACAAGTTGAAAGTCAAAGAAAAGTGCAAGCAGCAACAACAAGATGAAATAGAAAAAGGAATCCTCCTCCTTAAACAAGAAAATTCGTCTGCAGCAAAACATTAAAACTTCAAACTTTCCTATTGTTGTTGTTGTTGTTAATGTGTCTCGATTAAGACGAAAGCTGAGATATGTTAACGAATTGGCCTTTAAAACTTGGCTTAAACAGTTGCACTTTACACAAATTTCAATAAATTAAAAAAACCAGAATATAAATTTACTAGAAGGTTTTTGAGCCACCGAATCGAATTGTTTTTGAAGCTTTAATTAAGATAATTTTACTAAGATTTTAATACAAATAATATTTTTTTTTTTTTTGTGTGAAAAAAAGAACGAAAAAAGGAAAGCGAAAAGACTTTTCTTTAAGTTATGCAAAAGTTTTGTCTTTAGAAAAATGAAAACTTGAGCATAGATACACACACATCCATACACAGCAGACACAGTACACAGTAAGAAAGAGAGAGCGAAAGGGAGATAGAGAGAGTAGAGAGCAGAGAGATTGCGACATAGATTTGTTGCATACATTTGTGAGCAACAAGAAGTTAAATTTTATTTGCTGCTATTTTGCGCACAATTTAATGCTATTTTTATGCATTTAATGTCTGGCTGTGTGTGTGTGTGTGTGTGTGTGTGTGTGTGTGTGTGTGTGTGTTGAAGACAGCGCAAGTTTCTGTGGGTTGACAGTGAAAGTGCTCCACACACAATGCAATGGCTGCAGATGCTGCAGATACAAACATACAAACATGCATACGTATGTATGTGTCTGTGTGTGTTTGTGTGTGTGATATAGTTATAAGTAGCTTTCTACGTTGCAGATAGTCGTGTAGTCGTTGTTGTTGTTGTTGTTGTATGTGTTGTAAGTAAGTACTACATGCCACATTTATCGTGCAAAGTTTTCAATTTCACTTTCAACATAAATATGCTGACTGCCACTTGCCGCACTGCCACTTGCCGCTACCAGATGCTGCTGCTGCTGCTGCCGGGGCATTATGACCCACTTAAGTGGCTTTATTACGAGGTTACAAAACTTTGCTTATATCTATGTATGTATGTATGTATGTATGTAATACGTATGCATATCTCTCTCCCTCTCTCCCTCTCTCTCTCTTTCCCTCTCGCTTGCTCTAACAAATTTGTGTGTTTGGTGTGTGTGTGTTCTATAGCAAAAGTTTTTAACTTGATTTAATGAGTTTTAATTGGCGACGCTTTGGCCAAGTTTTTTCAAGTGTGGCTAATTAACTTTGTGTTATTGTTGTTGCTGTTGTTGTTGTTGCCACATGTGGCACAATTTAACACCAGCCAGTTTGCTGTCAAACATATTTTACGGCAAACAATTCATATAAACAGTTTGTATGTAAGTTCATAAACACAAATAAATATATATATATATATATAAATTTTTTTTTTTTTTTATATTCATAATAAAACTGTCAATCAAATGCATATAAAAACATATACATATATATATATAATGCACACCAAATATGCCAAAAGTGGCCAAGAAGCAAAAAAAGAAAAACTTATGCCAGCTGCAAACTGTCAAATAATAATATAAAAAAAAGAGGCGTGGTCGTTGGGGAGGCCAACAAAAGTTGCTGCCAACAAAACAAAAAAAAGAAGTTCACACAAGTTTTTCTAGCTAACAGCTGCTGTAGTTGTTGTTGTTTTGAAGAAAAAAAAAATATATATATATATATCTAAGATATTGTTTGTTGATGTCGAAAAGGAAGGTAAGCCAAGGATTTGACGCTAGTTCTTAACTTTTTTTTGTGCGATTTAATATTGAAACAAATTTTTCAAAAACATTTTATTTTATAAATAAACAAAATTTAATCGAAATAATTATTCTTATTTTAATATGTGCTTTTATTTATTTATTTTAAATTTTTAAATATTTTTAAATCTAATAAAAAATCATATAAAATATATATAATTTTGACAGCATTTAATTCTATGTTTTTTAAGTCTTCTTTAATAATACTTAAAGATTTATGTAAGTCCTTGCTACAAAAAATATCGAAACTCAAAGAAAAAAATTCAATATTTTATATGCATATTTCTTAGATTTATTCTAGAATAAAAAAATGAATCTATTAAAGTAAACTTACAACTTAAAATCTAATAATTATTGCAATTGCCTGTTGTAATAATTCTCAGAAAAGAAAAAAATCTGCAATTTATAGAGCATACAGCAGTCGTTATACAACACTCAACACGCTTTAGCATATATATAGCAACGATCTATTATTATTTTTGGTGTTGTTTCTTTTTTTTTTGTCTTTTGCCAATTGATTTTTATGGTAGTTGAGGACACATGACAGCTATTTAGTTAGCCTAGCCTCAATATTTGTTTAACGTCAAGTGAAAGTCTTTCTTTTTTCTTTGTTTTTTTTTTAACCTTTCTTTCTTTGCGTGTAGAAATAGTTAGTTTTTTGCTACATTTTGTTTGACTCTTCTAACGTTTGTTTGGCTGCCTGTCTACAAGCTGCGATGCATGGTGCATGTTGCATGTTGCATGTTGCATGTGTGTGTGTTTGTTCTTGTTCTTGTTGTTGTAAATTTGCCTCTCACTGCTGCTTTGTTGTTTGTTGGATTTGAGCGCACGTCAGCGCATCTGTCAGCAACATGTTGCTGGCAGCAATGTTGACGCTAATTAGCAATAGCAACTTGCAACTCGCAACTTGCAGCCGGAGGCAAATTTTTTATTAATGGAGCGGCAATGGCAAAGGCTGCACAAAAACAGCCTTGGCAACATGTTGCAAGCACACACACACACAACCTTTTTTTCGGCTTTGTCGTCTTCATCTTCTTTCGGCGTCGGCGGCGGCGGCATGTGAACAATGTGTCATGTTAATGTTGTTGTCGTTGTTGTTGTTGTTGGTTTTGCTGTTCGCGCAATCAATTTGTTGTTGGTGTTCAATTAATTGTACTGCAAAGTTGCAAAGCTGTTTGCCGATACTTGCTACTGTTTGTTGCCGGTTTGTTGCTGGCGCCAATCGCTCGCGTCGCCGTCGTCCATTGATGGCGGCGGCACTGCAGATAGTTTACAAAGCCGCAACAAAACAGCCAACCAACCAGTCCAGTCCAGGCCGTTCTACTAGCTCCCAAAGATTACAATCAACAGTAATACAATATATATTCAAGCATAAAAATACATTTTTCCTATTTGCCTGTTGGGGCTGAATGTTGTTTGTTGTTGTTGTCGCACTCAACGGGTGGTCCACAAATCCTTGTTCTTGTTGTTGTTGCACTTGTCATTGTGTGGCTGCAATTGATGAAGTCCCAGCTGATCAGCAGCTAATGAAGCCAAACAATTAAGCAATTAATTTGTGCATTTCAATGATTTTATAAACAATCAGATATTTTCCAAATACTAAATACAGTGCGAACTCGCTCAACGCAACCTACATAGTAAAATTCGGACGAATTCAAAGGATTTTTGAGAACAGTTATTCCAAAATCCATTCTTACTTTCTGATTTAAAGCAGCTTTCTTTCAGTCTGGTGAAACTCCCTTACATGAACAGTCAAACTGCCTTATAACAAACTCTGTACAACAAAGTTTTCTATATTAAAAACTCAAACCCAGAATTCTGCAATTTGATTCTATCAAAAACCCATTCTACATAACGAATTTTTTTTCCTTGTTCCCTTGCTTTGTCGTTGTAGGGCGGTAAAACTGTGGATACTGAAGAGTAGAGACTTTAATTTTGACATACTAAGGTTCAAGATTTCAAAGATAAAGATTGTACAATCCATTAGATGTGCATTGTGCAATGCAAAAATATTCTTAGTATTCCAAGTAGCTTTTTAAATGGGCAATGGGCCCAGTCTGGACTCTCGTTATTATTATTGTGAGATTTATGGCTGTGTGCGCGTTCAAGGAATATGAAACAAGCACAAACAAGATGCCTTTTAATTAGCGGCAACAGGCGACAAAGTAGCCGCAACATTCAAAATGGCATTGCCTTCGTCCAAAGGACACAGCAAAAGCAACAATCAGCTTCTATAACTGGGCACAATACGATGACGATGATGAGCAAGTCGTCTTGTGATGGTAATAATGATGATGTGGACGGAATAAAAGTAAACCGTCCTTAGACTATCTGGCGCCCCAAAAGGCTGCAAGGCAAATGACGCGACACAAATCGACAGCAAGAACAACAACAACAAATAGCAACAAAAACAACTGAAGGCTAAAGACTATTTTCTTTATATATATATATTTTTTTTTTATTCCTTCATTTTTTCTGACAACGACAACTTAATTTTTAATGCTCTGTAATTGAATAATCGACATGGCATATAAGATTTAGTTTTTGAACAACAAATTTGCAATATGTTTATAAAAGTTAACAGGATTATAATAGTTTTTTAATTGAGTTTTTTAGGAAGGAGTTTTTTTTGATGCTGACTTTGAAGGAAAAGTAGGTAACACAAAATCAAGATCCTTGATAATATTAAGTTTTAGCCCAAAGTTTTTTTATTAGAACTAGAAAAATATTTGGAAAACTGTGATTGAATTTTAAAGAAACGCTTTATAATAAAGCATCAGCTTCGAATCTTTAATTATAGGTACAAGTTGATATAAACTTTTTATTAAAACAGATATTATTTAAGCTTATTAAAGGGTATTTTGTATTTAAACACTTGTATTTATTTTATAGTTTGTTATTTTTTCCAGTAATGGCTTCGGTTTGGCATTCGCTGTCTGTCTGTTTGGTTTTATGTTAGTGGGTGGACCAAAGCGACCGAGCACAGTGGGCAATAACAAAAGAAATCAGTTGAAAAATATATAAAATTATACAAGTCAAAAGGGTTTGTTATGAGATATCGGAGTCGGATTTCCCAGAAAAACTGCAGTAAGAACCCCAAAAAAAAACGTATTAAAAATCATTAATTCTGTCACACAATACAAATTTTGTCTATTCAAAAAGTATAAAAGTATTCGACAACAAATTGGTAAATTTTGTCACACTGTGCAATGAATTTGCTAGGACAACAGAGGGTGCGACTTGGAGACTTAAGGGCTTGATGGCATGCTGTTGTGTCAAGGGGGCCGAGCTGTTCCACCCAAAAGTGTTAATGGCGGCTAATAAGGCGGCAATGGCAACCGCAGCATAGAGCAAAAGAGAGAGCGAAAGAGAGAGAGAGAGAGAGAGAGAGAGAGAGGGAAAGAGGAAAGTGTGACAAAAGGAACATCGGAGAAAACACAGGGACGACAACGTCGTGGAATGACATTAACAAGCGTGATAAAAAGCAAAAAAGGGCGTACAAAAAACAACAACAAGATAAAGAAAGAGTAGCAAAAATAATAACAACAAAGGTGCTAACAAAATGAAAAACATTAAAAAATAAAAAAAAAACAAAAGCAGACCAATATACAAAGCTCATAGAGTTTGTCTCAGAAAGCGAGCAAAACTTGCTTAAAGCTTGCCCCTAAAAAAAAATAAAACAAAAACAAAAATAACTTGCGACATTTTTAAAGAAGTCTGCGTCGCTTGCATTGCTTTTGTTTTTTTGGATGTCTTACGTCGGCTTCGACAATTGACGTAGAAGCGCGTCGCGTCGCGTTGCGTTGCGTTGCGTCGCTTTACTTTACGTCACTTGACGTCACGTGACGTCAGTCGTGTGGCGCCCTGTCGCCCGTTACATCAACTATTGAACGCTTGCCAGGATGAGGTTAAACGATGCGAAATGAGTAAGCGCAACAAGCCGAGACAGACAAACAGCCATCCCGAAAATAAACCCCCCTCCCCCCCAAAAAATCCCCAAACTAACTTGAACATTTACATATGTTTGTCTATTTCTATATTTTGACTATCAATTAAGTTAATGGGGGGTTGGTTTGACATGTCTGACGTTCGATTTATTGCAAATTGAATTTAAAAAGTCAAAATATATGTATATACAGCAATTATGGACGGAGAAGTGTTAACAAATTAATCGATTATTAATTAAGGTCTAAAATGGAATTCGGAAAGCGCAAAAGTACAAAGAATGTAAATTTATTAGTATACATATTTAGTTGTTATCCATATCATGTCAATCAAATGTAAAGTCGATAGCTTTAATACAAAATCGATAGGCACACTCAGCTGTAAGTTTTTTCTCACATTTTTAAGGAGCTTAAGATATAAGAAACCAAACAAAAACTATTAAAACAAGTAAAAAGGCTTTAGTTGGCAGAGCCCGAACCCAGTTGCAAAAAATTATGCTCCATGCGCCCTAAAAGTATGCTTCAAATAATAATCAATTGAAACAGAGTTTTAAACTGACTTAACTTTATGATATCTCCGGTGTTTCTGAAGCGATTTGGACGAAATTTTGACACAAGTTCTTTAGTTACCCATTTTTGCAACCCCCATTTTTACATTTTTCAAATACGTAATTTCTTTGTAATCGATTGCATGTGTATATCGGAAACCAGATGAGTTATCGATAATTTGAAACAAACTTGTTCTGCTCATGGTATAGGAGAACTTATATTCCAAATCACAAGTCTCTAGCTCTTGTAGCCCCTGAGATTGACGCGTTCATACAGACGGACGGACAGACTCGGATCGACTCGGCTATTGATGCTGATCAAGAATATATATACTTTATGGGGTCGGAGATGCTTCCTTCTGCCTGTTACATACACAAAGACATTATACCCTGATTTGCCCATTTTTTTTTTTTTTGGGTTCAGGGTATAAATAAGAATAATTTCGGGTAAGTAAGAAATAAGTTAAATTTACTTCTTCACTAAGTAAAGCATAGCTCTAATTTAAAGCCAGATGATTGGCTTTGTTCACTTCCCCTTCGTTGGTTTTTGCAGCGTTTAAGAAGATAAATAATTATTTTTTAGGCTATTTTCGGATAAGCGAAACGATAAAGGAAAAGCGTCTTTAATATCTAATTAGATGGCAAATTTGCTACGCTTTTTGCTTCGAACATTTATTGATTTTCCCTTCAATGCTGGCTGTTAAGGAAAGGGGGACTTACGGAGTCGTTCGCAAGTAATTTTCGGGTGCCATGAACCCAGCCGACGAGTCAGAGTTCAGACAATGACCCGAGCCCCCTGCCCGCAGCTAGCCAAAAGCCAGAAACCGGCTGGCTTTATTTCATTGTCAAGGCTGCGGCAAAATCGAGAGAGAGCGAGCCTACCACTAAAAAGTAACGCCCCCTCACGCACAGTGCGTACGTGCCTTTGTGTATGTGTTTGTGTGTATGTATGGAATTTGCAGAATTGTGCGTGGAGCATTGAACTTGACCAAGTTGATTCAACTTTTGATGAATTCTGCAATGCGAAAACACTTCACAATATAAATATGTACATTAAACTGAACGCCTAGGTTTTTTTGTTTGTGTGTCAAGTTAACGGCGCTTTCTTTTGTACATAATTTTTAATTAATTTTTATGCTTCATGCAAATACTATCTGAGCTAAAAACTGTACATACTACTAGATACATAGATAGATACGCTTACTAGCTTGCAGATTGATGGCCCATCCACGAAAACAGAGCACAAGCAACAGCAACAACAACAACAAAAACTAAAGCAACAATGCTAGCGCTATTAATAATAACAAGCCAAAGACTTACTTTTCGCCAGTCCAATGAACCAAAACAGCAACAAACAACAACAAAAAAGGTCAAAAGCTTGCGAAAATAATAATAATTCGTTGCCTTTATTAATTTAATCTTTTTTTGCGAGCTTTTATTTTAAGTAAAGGTATAAGTTTTATAATTCGCTTGTTGTGCTTTCTTCTTCTTCTTCTTCTTCGACGACGACGACGAGCTACTGATAAGATATCCGAATCTCTTTTTTCACAACAAATGAGCTAATAAATTTAAACACATTTAGTTTTTTATTTTTTTGTTAATATTATTATGAACATGTTTAACATAACTGAGCGCAATTTGTAACAGTAAACATTTGTTTGTGTGTATGTGTGTTAAGTGTTAAGGATTGTGAAAGTTTTTAGGGAAAACTTTATTGTACTAAAAAGATTTAAAAATTAATAATACTATGTTTGAATAATATTATTATTATTATTATTAAGGTTAGAGTAGTTTAAAAACTAAGCTAACTGTTTAATAAAGCGCTGGTTGTGTGACCTTCGGCTTTGGGTGCTGTGGGATTTTTCTATACAAGTACTTATTATATACAGTCCGACCTCGCTAAACGCAATCCTCGTTAAAAGCAACTCCTCGATAATTGCATAACCAAAATTCTTAACTTCAAAAAAATGTACCTAATTGTACGCAACTTTCTAAGGAAATCATACAAAATACAGACCACAATTTCTAATTTTATCAAAAACTTAATAAATTAAAATGAAATCCTTGCAGATAAACTATCTAAACTAATTATCCTTAACTGCACAACATACTTATTTTGATAAAAAAAAAAATTAATAAATTTCTTATGCCTTTTTTTTATCTTTATTCAAATTTTGTTGAAGTAATTGTCAACTAGCTTCGGTCTCTTTATTAAAATAAATTAAACTTATTTGTGATTATTAGTATTTATATTATTGGCCCACAAGCGAGCGGTTAACACATTGAAGGAAGCGCCGGTTCGAATCCTTCCGATTGCGAAATTATCAAATCCCTCTTTTTAATGTTTTTTTTTTTTTTGATTTTTTATTATTGCTAAACTCAACCGGAACTGAAAATCATTTTTATAATACTTCGTTTTGCCATATTTTCTTGGCAATTATTTTTAATTGTTTCGGCAAATTGTTGAAAAATAATTCTGCTATTTTAAAGTTTTATATTAATTAAAACATATTAATTTGAATTTTCTCATTCTCGCAACGAATTTGCAAACGTTTTTTTTTTTTTGCTTCATTATTAGCTCGAACAAAAGCGATGCCGAAAATTTGCGAAAATTTTTTTTTAATTAACCCTAAATTGATTGAATTTTAAACGCGCTTAAGATGGGCCCCCTTTTTTTTTGCTGTGGTAATGGTAATGGTGGTGGTGGTGGTGGTACAGTGAGCCACCCGCGGTGCTGTGAACCTTTAGCTAGTCAGCCAATGGACTTTCATTTAGCTGGCCTGGCCGGACTGGCCGGACCGGGCTGCTGGCCTGGCCTGGCCATTAGATTAATCATTGGGCTAGCGTGCGCCGCGGGCCAGATGGTTTGGCCAAGCACTTCGAATGAAATTTATATAATAATCTGTAACTGTGAGATACATTTGGACACAGATGGTACAATAAGCGCAATGACCCCAACTTTGACAACGACAACTTGTGCAAAAAATAATAAAAAAAACAAAATAACCAAAGCAAAAATCGGCGACAGAAATCAGAGCGAACGCATAAAATTTGCAAGAAGCGCGAAATGGGCATTGTTAGATAGCGCATAGTTGTAGTTGTAGTAGTATGTAGTATCTGAATTCAAGTATCTTTAGATTTTGTTGTTGTTTGCCTCTTTCAACAGTTCTTTTCGCAAAAAAAACGAGTGGAGGTGATGGGGGGGTGAGGGAAGTAAGGCCTCGGCTAACGACCGCAACAGATCAGTGCGAAAAAAAGACTTTGACCCAATTCGAAGTTGTATTTGTTGTTGTTGTTGTTGTTTGCCTCCGCCTTCGTTGATTAATTGACTTGCGCATCTCGTAGATACACACACACACGCACACGCACACTCACTTACATACATACACATTTGGCCAACAGCTGTGCGTGGCTCCTGTCGCTAATTGAGGAAATCGAATGTTAAATTATGTGGCGAGCGCAAAATGTTTGCCAGCGCCGTGACGCAAGCGGCAAGCAAAAAAAAAACCCATAAGCAACAGCATAAAACGAGCTTAGAAATAAAAATAAAATAAATTTATGCGGCGGCGGCGGCGGCGGTGGCGTCTATCTGTATCTAAAAGATACCACCAGATACGAGTCACATACACCAAAAAATTCACACGAATCGCCATCGCCGTTGCCGTCGCTCTTCTTCTTTTCCTTTTCCTTATTCTTCGTTTTATTTTTTTTTTTTCTATATATTTTTCTTGTATTTTTGACCTGTTTGCCATTTTGGTGTCATCTGCTCAAGTTGTTGTTGTTGTTTATGTGATGTTTTTTTTTTTTTTGTTTTTAAGTTGCATTTGTGTTAAAATCGTTTTGCAATTTTCAGTTTGGCCTCGCAATAAATTTTCGCCCACCGCGATCTCTCTATCACTCTTTCTCTCTCTCTCTCTCTCTCTGTGCCATAAAGAAAGAGATGAAAAATGTGTTGAAACTTTTGAACGCCGCTCAGGTTTACAACAACTCCTCCAACTTCACCTCCTCTCTCCCTTCAACCACCTTTGATTGTTGTATTTCATTTGGGCAATGAACTGAGCTGAACAACTCTTAAAGTTAACTAGAAATTGGCGCCATTCGAGTCGGCAAACCCATTGCCAAATCGTCGCTGTGACAAATTTGAACTACAAGTTGATCAAATAACAGTTCAACATAAAACAAATTAACTATAGGTATAATACATAGCTCTGAGAGAAAGAAGTATTTTTTGTATAGCAATAATAAAATGTAACAAAAATATTAAAGAAAATATGGAAAGAATTAGATAAGATAGATTCGATTTGACTCAAAAATGACATTAAAACTAAATAATGGAATATTTAAGTTATAGCACACATAAGTTTATATAGTTTCTAATAGAAACTTTCTATACGTTCTTAAACTCTTTTCTATTGAACCCAATAATCTGCCATTAGAAATGGGCTAGAAATAAGTTTTTTTGTAAAATCAACCGAGTTGAAAAGTTAAAGGCATTTTACGCATTGTTTTTCTTGTAAACTATTTATTGCAAATAATTGTTTAAACACAATTAAACTCTATCAGATAATTCTTAGCCAAGCAATAATCTATGGGAGCTCATTTTAATTTTTTTTTTTACTGTTCAGTTAATATTGAGTGGCAACTTAATCTTGTTTAAGATTATTCAAATTAGAAACTTTATTTATAATTAAGATTTAAGTGTTTGAGCTGTAGATTTTTCCATAAGATAACTTAATTAAGTAAAAACTATATATAAATATTTAAAATTATTGCAATTAACCAAATATTTATTGCCCCCCCAAAAACAAAAAAAAAAAAACAGTTACAACTGTAAATACGTCTTAAGTTATAAAAGTGTTTATAGGTCTTGTGGTAAGTAAACTATCCCTAAAATAGACTTGCCTCTATCTCTTCTATGCTCGAATTAAAATGAAGCCAAAACGCCATTTTCACACCCCAAGCACAACTTGCAACAAAGTCGTATCAATGGCCGATGTACGTGTGTGTGTGTGTGTGTGTGTGTGTGTGTGTTTGCGAATAGTTTGCATGACCACTTCATAAAGCTGAGTGAAAAGTTAAACGCCCGCAAAACTGCCACGCCCACACACACACACAGAAGAAAGGCTGGCAGAAGGGCTAAGAGAGCTAAAATACATTCATATGTCTAGTGGTAAGTAATGGTGGGGGGGTCTGTTAGGGGGGGGTGGCTGAGTCAACAACGTCAAAATGTTTAGGAAAAGGAAAACTCTTCTTGGCGGGCTAAAAAATCATTTGCATAAAATAATTTTGCGTGTCTTCAGTAAATAAATTATACAAGTAGAGGGGCACAGTGCGCAAAACCAACACTACTACTATACTGGGTTGCATTTACAGAAACAAAATGTTTAATAGCCGCCGAATGAAGCACAGCAAAACTAGGCAAAACAGACAAATGTGCATTTTTCTAACAAACAAACACAGCTTAAAGCACATACATAAATACTTGCAATCCACACACACACACACATGCCAATGGTGTATGTGCGTGTGTTTGAAGGCTTGAGAGTCTCTTGAGCTTGCTAACGCTCCACCCTAACATGTCGCCGGGCAATTAATAACGGATTATGAGCGCGACTCCCAAAAGCGTTGACAATGCCAATGTGACGGCATCTTTGCGAGCCAACAACAAAAAACAAGAACAAACCGACCAAAAAAAAAAAACCATAAAAAAACCATAGATAAAAACAGCAACAAACAATGCACAAAAGTCAAAAGTATCCACTACAAGCTCAAGCATGCACTGTAAGAAATATTTTATGAACAATTTTGTGTCTTAAAAGTTTTTAGAAAATAACAGAACAATAATTATAATAATTAAAAGTACGCAACGTCAACATATGTAAAAAACACTTAAAAAAATGTATTATCAATTCTAAGATTTACTTACTTGGCTTTTCCTTTGCTTTGGCATTCGATGCAAACAAATATTTTCTTCTTAAAAAAGAAAAAATTTTCAAATTTGTTATTCAATTTTTTTTTGTTAAGTGTACTTGGTCCTTGCATATGTGTGTGCACACTTGTATTTGCGTTAGTGTGCAGCTGGAGAGCGTTAAGTATCTGTGCGCCAGAAATGTATCTTTCATCGGCATTAGCATTGTCGGCAAGCCGCTTTATTATTTTATTATCATTTCTGTGTTGCTTTGTCATTCCGCTTTCTGCAGTGCTTTTAAGCTGATGAAAAGGAAAATTCAAGCATTTCAGCATCCAACTTAACCATTTTTTATGCTCGACATATCGCAGCTAATGAGTATATTCGGCTTGTAAACTGTTCGTCATTCCTTCAAACTAAAGACTCGAAACTTTTCTAAATATCTTTATCTATGGCCGGGACAGATATGGTATCGAAATTGGGAGCTGGTATATCGATTAATTCGATAAATCCTTATATTTCCCACTCTCTAACACTAAGAGTTACCAAATTCGCTAAGAAGATAGCTAATGGCGACACGCAGAACGCATATATCTTCCAAAGTTTTTGAGCTGGAGCCACCAAATTTGGTAGAAAGATAGCTGGTGACATCCCACAAAGATTCGCAACAAATATTTTAATGACATGCCTCCTCAAAAATGGGAATGCTTGGTACCCCTATCGGATATCGAGTAAACCGCAGTCAGTTGCGTCCGCTTGCAACGTTGTTTCCACTTGTTTTTTTGCCTGGCTAGTTGGCTGCTTGTTTGCCAGTTTTGTTGGGGCTTACTGGCTCACTGATTGCTGCCACATTTCTATTGTACAAATGTTGATGGTTCGTGAAAACTTGTGGCAAAACTCGCGGCAGTACTAATCAAATGCGGATTATTAGTTTGTTTCAGCGCAAAAGCTTAGACTTGAACTGATTCCGAAAACCCGCGGCTTAACAGCAATATGCGTCTTATCAAAGATTCAACACGTTTAATTGCGAATTGATTTTAATTCTATAAATTCCAAATGAACAACAAAAATTATTGCAAAAATAAACAAAAAGAAAAGAACTTTATATTTTTTTTGCCCTTACTCGAAAATTCTAGTACAGTTTTTGTCTCACATTTATGTGTGCGTCTTTTGAATTTTTTTTTTTTTTCTTTTTTTCTTTTTTAAGCTCTCAAGTGCAACATTTTCAAAGCTTTTGCCCACTCTTTCGCTGCTTCGTCTATCTTGCATTTACTTATGCATTCGACTATAGCTATGGCAACATGCAATTTTATTTTTTTATCTAAATGCCCCAAAGGCATTTTAGGTGCTATTCAAATATTCCACACAACAATTCCGAGCCTTGCCCAAAAGGCCATCAAAAATACAACAATCCAAAAAAAAAAAAAAATAATAATAATTTTTGCAAAACCGAAGCTGAAATATTCTTATTCTTATTTAAATTATATATAATAATTATAATTTTAATGGGCTATTTTTGTTTTTTTAATTATTATTTAATTTCTTGCTGATAACTGATAACCAACTGATAACCAAAGCTATCGAATAATTCGATATGCCCAAAGCAAGTTTGGTAAACCAATAGAAAAGGTCTGATGTGCGATGCCTGGCAGCAACGACTGACTGCAACTGCAACACAAACACAAACACAAACAAAAAAACACAAAAAAAAAAACAAACAAATAAAAAAAAAAATGACAAAAAAGTGTGGCAAAGTTTTGCGACAAGTTGCAAGTTGCAAGTTTTTGGTTGAGGCAGCGAAAAGTCATGCGCCAGAGAGCTCCTGAAGGACACATCAAGGAGACGATGGCAACAGCAACAACACCAACTTTGACAATGATGGCAGTTGTTTGTTACGCTTGTTGTTGTTGTTGTTGCATTTGGGCCGCTGCTGCCGCTGCCGCTGCTGCTGTCGCTTCATCATCATTAGGGGCCACCCCCAACGCGATCAAGAGAAATGTGCTTAGGGTTAAGTGTTCCCGTTAGAAGAGGGTTGCACCAGCTGCCCAGCACTTCTTAAGCCTTACTCTCTGTTTCGCTCTCTGTTTCGCTCTCTCTCTCCTTCTCTCACTCTATCGCTTACCCTTTGCCAATGACAATGACACGCGCCTTAATCCGCTAAGGCGGCCCACAATGAAACATAACGGTTCCAGGCGGCGGCGTCAAGGATATGCCCATTGTGTTTGTGTTTTTTTTTGACCCAAGCGCAGTTCAATGCACCTACACCTAACCCGAAAATTTGTTGTACGTGTATGTGTGTGTGTGCGTTATTTATTGCGACACAAAGGACGAACGAAGGCAAGGAGCAGGCCTTGCTGCACAGACGTTCAATGTCCTGCAGCAAACAGGCTAATAAAATGTGACGACTGCGACGACTGCGACGACTGCGACGATGAAGACGACGATGAAGACGATGAGCACAAGCGTAACGCAACGCGAATTGAAATTTGCTGCCTGCAGCAGGATAACAACAGCAACAACAACAACCAGCAGCAGCAGCAGCAGTCGCAGCAGTCGCACGCAGGACATTGACACCCGAAAACAAACGATGCCGACAGACCGAAAAACGCCACAAACAACGAAGCCCTACGAAGCCCAAAAAACAAAAAAAACAAGAAAGAAAGCCAATGGCCCGAGCCTTGACTCTGACTCTCAGGCACGTGTGCGTGTCCTGCCGCCTGCCGGATTATCCCTACAGGAATAGCAGCAAAGGCAGCGGCAACTGACAAGCTGCACCAAAAAAATAAAGTCAAAGAGTGCATTGAACTCGAGCTGGAACGAAGTAGCAGCAAGGGCGTAAATCAAAATGTGTCCTGTGCCCCGTGCTCCCCCGTTAGCCGTCTCTTTAGCTGCCTAAACAGCTGATGCGTAGCAATTTGCCGTTGCGTATACGCAGCGTACACACACAAACACACACACACAAGGCAAACACGAACAGCCAACGAAATGCAGCAAGTTCATTGAACGTATTTAACGCTAAATTGTTTTTTTGCTTTGCAACATGTTGCACGTTGTCGCGTTGTCAGTTCAAAAATTCCAAAATTAATTAGTTTTCTTGGTTTTTAATACAATTAATATATTAATTGATTATGCTATGAGCTTTGTTAAGTAAAATCTTGAATGAATTAAAGAACTTTATTATTTTGGAAAAAAAAACATATAAAAAAGGCTAAAAGTAAATTCTATCAGCGTTTAACATCATAATTAACACTTTAATTTATCCAACAAAATAATAAAAAAAAATATATATTATAATGTTAAACTCTTCCGGGAATAAAAGCTGAACATAATAAATAAATTTACATAGAAAAAAAATTAAATTCTTTTCATAAAAATTTTTTATTCATAATTATTATTTTTTATTTAATTTTAATTGTTACAATTTGAGTGTAATTTTGCTTATGCTTAATTTTTTTTTTTTTGTAAATAATTTATTATTATCTGTTTTAGCTGTCTGCGCTGGCATATCTCGGCCATAAATCAAGTCCTACAGCTTAACATAACTTTTGTTAACGATCGAATGCAGTGCAGAATGTTGCAGAATGTTGCAGATGTTGCACGTAGCATTGCCCCATGTTCGTAAAATGTGCACAGACACAGATTGTACTCTTGCCCCCTTGCTAGCGGACTAATTGTATCAACATGAACTTCAATTGCTGCTGACATGTTGAGGCAGCAATCTGGTTGCAACATCAACGTTTTGCCAAACGTTCTGTGCAGCGTGGCACAAATGAAATCTATCGCATAACTTGTTGCAGCTATTAAAACAAATCTATCTGCCAAGGCTGCAAATGAACTGTGTACGAGTGTGTGTGTGTACAAGTGTGTGTGTGTGTTGGCAACATGTTGCTGCTGCTGCAACTTTTGCTATTGCCAATGAATTTATGTGAACCAAAATGTCCTACGTTCGTTCTTAGTTCGTTCTACTTACAACCGGCAAAAATGAGACTCTGGGCACAAGTGCTGGCCGTTGGCCGTTGGCCGTTGGCAAACTGGCCACTGTGCAACAACACACAGTGCAACAGTTACAGCGACGTTTACAGCCACGTTTACATCTACCACCGTCGTCTACACACAGGCGGCTTAGCATAATAAACGTCAGAATTAATTGGATTTTAATTGTCTGTTAAGCGCTGAAATTAAGTGCAGCCAACTAGATTGTTGTTGTTGTCGTTTGTTGTTGTTGTTTGTTGTTGTTGTTGCTGTTATTGTTTAGCTGGCAGCAGCAAGGAGTACAAAATGTATTACCAACTGGCTAACTGACTGCTTTATTCATGCGCCGCGCCGCCTTTCGGTCTTCAGCGCTTTCAGTTTTCAGCTTTTGCCTTTTGGCTGTTGGCTGTTGGCTTCTTGGTTTCGGTTTCCCATTCATGGCCAGCGTTGTTGATCTTAACAATGATCAGCCAAGCGACACATATGTATACACACACACACACACACACACACACACACACACTCACTGACACAGACAGTAACAGCTCGGCAGTCACAGTTACATTTGCATGTCGTTGGTGGTCGACGTCTTGAACTTTTTTTTTTATTCGTTTTTTTTTTTTTTGTATTTTTCTTCTTTTTTTTTAGTGTTCTCTTTGGTCTGTAGTCTTTTGGGATCTCTGGAGTTTTTTTGTTTTTTTTTGGGCTCCAGCTTGTTGTCGCTGTCGTCGCAGAAATCGCAAGAGTGCGCTTGATGCCGCCGCCACGATTGCCAAGTTTGATTATGTGACACGCGGCTACCATAAATATATGTATATATAAATTTGCCAAAGTATTTATTTTTATTTTTTTATTTTTTTTTGTTGCTTTACAGTTGTTAAACTCGGAGAGAGTTGAAAAAAAATTGAGCAAAATTAAAAATTAAAGTGATAAAAAGATTAAGAAAAAAAAAACATTAAAATAAGATATATATATATATATATGTATGTCACGATCCTAATGATCATTTATGTCAAATGCATATCGGTATATCACTATTTTTTTTTTTTATGTTGTTCTAAATTTTTAATTATCAAAAACCATTCGTTATGTTTTTTTTTCTTACTAAAATCCATCCATTATATCTTTAAAACAGTATTGTTATTGTTATCGTTATCGATTTACTTATCGGCCCGTCAGTCAGTCTGTATATGTATGTGTTTTTAGGTTCTATATTTGCCTGCTTATAGGAATGTTTTATCAATCAAAAATGTTTCTTTTAATGCTGTTTGTTAAGTATTTTTGAGTTATCGATCAATATCGATAGTGCCTAAAATTGATGGGCTCACACTTACAACTCGTTTTTGCTCAAACATTACGTTTCGAATCTATGCAGAGCCAGACAGGACTCGAGTCAAGTCAGACGCTGCACAAAAGGACCTTATTACCAACATGAATATACATGTTTATATATGTGTGTGTAAAGTAAACTCTCAGCTGTGCTATTTATAGCATACAAGGCCTAATGTATCTTAAACTGTAAAAAAACACACACACACATTAAAAGTGTGATAGATGAGGCTGCCAAAGAAGGGGAGCTGAAGGTGAATGGTGCAGGTCGTAGCAACGGCAATCCAATATTCACACACACACACACACACACACACACACACATACACAAGAACATGGCCAGTTATTTACAGCTTATTGTGTTAGGTCATGATTATTTTATAAATTGCACAAGCACAAGAAACGTTGCGTTGACTTTCTGCCAAGGCAGCAACAACAACAACAACAACAGCAACAGCAAACATTATATTATTCACCCACACACACACCCACCGCCCTGTCACAGTGGCAACCCTAACAAAAAGTTGCGTCCTCCACTTTTATTTTTGGGTATTTCGTTGCTTTCCTTTCCGTTCCTTTTCGTTCCTTTTCGTTCCTTTACTTTAGCTAAACTTTCTTTTCGTTTTTTTTGGTTCATTTTTATTATTTTTTGTTGTTGTGTTGGGTGGCATCGGCTCAAGTGTTTTACTTTTGGCTGCTTAAATAATACACACACACATACTTAAATGTGTGTGTGTGTGTGTGTGTGTGCGTGTTTTTTTTTTCGGCTGGATCGATAATTTTTGTCTGCGCCAAACGCATTTGAGGCTAGGCTGTGTGTTGGTGTTTGTGTGTGTGGGAAGGGGGCGGTGTGTTGGGTTCTGCGGGTGAGCTGCCTTATTTGTTACTGTGTCTGCTTGTTGTAGTTGTTGTTGTTGTCATTGTTGTTGTCTTGCCTCTTGCCTGTAGTAGTTGTTAAAGGTCTAACCGCCGCACAGGTCAGACTTCCCAGCTAGTAATAAAGTATACTTATATATAAATATATATATATATATGTATATAGTGTCTATATATATATAGTACCTGTGCGTTCTTGTGTTGAGCAAGTTTAATTTTCAATATTAAAAATGTTTTTTGGTTATTTATTTTTTATATTTTACTCAAAATTCCCCACTAAGGCAAAGGCCAAACATTTTCCCAAACTTAAATGTATATTTTATTTATTATTTTAATAAATAATTTCATTTATTTATACATCCATTTCAAAAATATTATTATAATAAATTATAAACAATTATCTCAAGTACTTTCTATTTGGGAAAAAAAAAACCGCAACAACACATAAATGCGTCACTTGCCACAAATGTTAAAAACATCTCAACTCAAAATTGTTGTCCAAGTTTTGTTTTACAAAGTTCATGCGTCTCAATGACATTTACACTCATACACACACAGACACAGACACAGACACATACTTGCTTACGCACATATAGAAAATATTTACCTTTTTTAGCAGCATGCCCGAATAAGTCGAGTCGAGTTCGTTGAACTTGCCACACACACACAACCTTTTTATATATATATATATTTTATTTGTTTTCTCTCTTTTATTTTTATTTGTTTTTTCGTTTGTTTGTGTGTGTGTGTGTTATTTTTGTCGATTCCTATGCCGCCTGGCTGGCATTTCTTGCTAGCCCCTCTCTCCCCGCCTGGCTGTGTGTGTGTGTGCGTGATGCGTTCATAGTGAAAGAAATTCCCCAAAAGCCTCAAACGCACAAGTGCCTCACAGTAGAGTCCTGTCCCGTGTCTCTCTCTCTCTCTCTCTCACTCTCTCACTCACTCTCTGTTTGTGTCTTGCTTTCTCCTTTCGCTGCATGTGTCCTGTGCCCTCGCATTCTGCTTATCATTGCGGTTTATTTGTCTGTCAAACCCAGCGTTGGTTTGGGTTGCTCTCTCACTCGGCTTAGGGTCGATTTGCCCGGAAGGTAAACCGTCATATGCCCATATGCAATTCATATAAATATAGATTATATAAGTGTATTAACTACGCTTAGTTAGCTACTAAATACTGTCTCTGACAGATTCAACTCCCGAGTCCTTCATGCTTAAAATAAACAAAAACAATAACAAAAGTTTTTCATAAAAAATAGATTCCAAAAAGTATTTTGCGATGACTAAGGTGCAATATCAATGCGAACACTCGAAATAGTTTACTTTATTGAAAACACCATAATTTTCTTGGTGCAATTTTTTTTTAACAAACATTGAAATTCTCTAAAGAATTCCTAATTTTATTTAGTATAGTTAAAAATTATTTTTGGATTGATTTTATTGGTTTAAAATTGTGGTTTCTTATACAGTTTTCTCTGAAATATCTTTTGAGATATTATGTTGACTTTTCTTATATATTAATGCAATATTTTTTAAAAAAGTTTTCAGGTAAAAAGCTAATTGCATTTCATGTTTTTATTTAATAAAATTCGCATTTAAATTGCATTTATTTTCAGGCCCTGTTAACTTAATAAATTCGATTTTTTTCTTTACCGATTATTTATTTTATATTATTATTTATTTATTTATTTATTATTATTTATTTGATTAATCAGCTTTGTCGTTTCCACATTTTGACATAAAAAGTTTAACACTTGAAACCTTAAAAACATTAAATAAAACTTGCATTTATAAAATAAATAAAAACTTCAACTACTTCGGAAGGTGAATATATATACTTTATGGGATCGGAGATGCTTCCTTCTGCCTGTTACATACTTTTGCACAAACCCAGTGTACCCTGATTTACCCATTTTATGGGTTTTAAGGGTATAAAAATAATCTTAATAACTGTGAGATGTGATTTGTTAATAAGTAAAACTTATGCCTTAACATGTTTGATTTAATTTGTTGCTTTCGAATTTAATAATATTAAATTTTCAGAAACTTAACTAACACTAAATCGATTCACAGTTTAAAGTTCGAGCCCAGACTTTTGCATAAGTAAACTATAAAGTTACCAAGTTTATCATCTCAGATTCGACACATTTTTGTTAAGTTTGTTAGCCTTAACAATGAAGTTCAACAGAATTTTAAATAGGAAGATTTTCTTATATGAGCCTTAACCGATGTCGATCTCGATTATAGCACATATCGTATATGTATGAGAATACTCAGCTAAAACAAAATTGATATTCCGCTTGTTGTTCGCACAGTTCGCTTTGAGAATTGAGAATTGAGAATTGTGCAAACGGCTGCGGCAGCAATTTCTCTTGAAATTTGTAACAAAAATGCAAATGTGTCAAAATGAAAATGGATTTTTAAGCGAACAGGTAAACAACAACAACAAACCGAACGACAACCAACAACAAATAGCAAACTGTTCAAAGAAGAACTCTTTTTTTGTTTTTTGTTTTTTTGCTTTTGACTTCTCTGCATTTCATTTGGCTAACATTAAGCGGCAATTAAAATGGTAGCTGCAAAAGAGGCGGGTTGGTTGGTTGCTTGGCGGTGGTGGTGGTAGGAGGGGTTTAAGTAATATGTAAGCACAAACAGCCATTCCACCCCTGCCACTCCCTATCTTAAACCGCCCCCCAACAGCACCCTCCTACACCCTCAATAAACTATTTCTTCATCGTCATCGTCGTCATCATCGTCATCATTATTATTTGCAACATGCTCGCCTTTTTGCACGGTAGGGCAATTGGCTGTGGGTTATGATAGAGGGTAGAGGGTAGAGGTGGAGTAGGCGTAGGCGGTACTGTGAGAAAGGCAAAGAGGCGAGGGAGAAACAAAATGCAAATTGTGTTGCATGTTTGCCGCTTTCGAGTGTTTTGTAAGGCGCCGACGGCGTCACCGAAGCCACCAATGTGAAATTTGTCGGAATAAGTTATACCACATACATACATACATTTATATATGTATATATATATTTATAGTACTTGAGTGTGTGTGTGTGTAGCTGTGACGGCAACCTGTTGCTGTGCAAAACTGCTGCAAACAAAGTTACAAAACTTTTCCATGAATGACCATATATAAAAACCATTAAACAAAGTTCACTTTCATTTGATATCCGTTTGAACGTCTTACTTTTTATAAGATAAATATATACCTTATATACATTAATCGAGTTTCAACAATGCGTAAAAGTCTACAAGGCGGATATACATATACTAATTTGACTCATAAAGAATTAAATAATTGTTTGAAAGTGTTTAGAAAAAGGCTCGAAAATAGGATTTTAAGTTAAGAAACATTTTTGTGATTTTATCTAGCTTTAAGTCTGTCGAACTTAACTAACATCTACTCTCATAATTTTTTAGGATATGCAACTAGCTTTGGAACTTCGAATACCTAGAAATTTTCATTATAGTCAATAAGCTTTTTGCTTATTTATTTTTCCTTATTGTCTTCTAGGAATACAAAATGGGTTTAATGTGAAGAAAAAAACCAAGTTCTTCTAAGAAATTCAACAAAATACTTATCCTGCTTTTGTTGAGAGGCTTACAGAATACCCAGAAAAATCCAACCTTGAGATTAAAACTCTTGGAAAAGCTCTCTGTCTCTTTGTGAAATATGTTGCTCCATTTTCTTGGTTGAAAAGTTGCTTGGGAAAGTGCGAAAGTTGTTGTGCAATGGCCAACACACAATTGAATTAATTGTCAGGTATTAGTATGTTAAACAGTTGTTGCATTTGCAACACGCCACGCACTTATGAATTGTGAATTTGTAATGGCCATGACTCATCATTGATTGGCTGTTAACTTTAATAAACCGAGAAAAAAGAGAGAAACAAAACAGTTTGTACAGGGTTTTGCGTAGTTTGACAAAGTTGCCGCAGTGTGTGTGTGTGTGGCAGGAAATGATAGTTGATAGCTTGGAATGGTTGCATTTTCGGCCAATTATTGGCTTAGCTTTGGACGATTAGTTGGCCATAAATCAGGTGGCAGGTGAGCGATAATACCAACAACAACAACAGCAAACGAAACGAAACGAAAGGCTGCAAAGTAAAATCTATTGGCGCCTGGAAAAAAAAAAACTGCAACAATGCTAGTGGCAAACTCGAGCTTCTACTTGCAACAAAGAGTCATAAATAAATGCTTGCAACTAATTCTGGCAGTTGCCTGCCACCATTCCGTTATTATTGATGGTGGCTACAACAATGGCCCACACACACACACACACACACGGGCCCAGCAGCAAAAGAAGACCAGCGGCTAACTCTAGAGTTTAGAGGAACCCAACCCACCTACTTACCCCTTCCACTTCTTTGACACCCACTGGGAACACCACCGACTGCATTCAAACCTTGATTAATGATGTCCCCGGATTTTGCAACATGTTTAAGCAATTTTCGCAGAGTTAACTGAATACTGAAACTACAAATCAATGCGAAAAACTTGCTGAAAATTTATTGAAATGAATTTCTGCGTTTTAAATCGAAGAATCGGAGAATAAAATTTACTTATTATATTCGAATTGAATAAATAAACAAAAAAACTTAAAATCAAATAAAAAGCTTCAAATTGTAAGGGGAATTTTCAAAAGAGCTTTGACTTATTGATTCGGAAAATTCGATAAGCTTAATCAAAACATTTTCAACCACTTGTTTTTGATAAACATTCGAAAATTCATTTTAAATAATTAAATTTTTTCAAAGTAATGTCAAAATATTCGAATGTAGAGTTAGTTCTACCCACAATTTTCTTCTAAAATCAATTTCACTGAATTTAATATAAAAAATCAATATCAAATGAAGCCTTAACTAACGCAATCTTGAAGTTTTGCTGACTTGGACATAAGTGTACCTTGACCCTGTGTCAATGTACAAATAGTTACTGAAATTTTTCCCATACGTTTCATGCGTTACGTAATGCATTCACCATTTCCGTCTGCAAGCAATTAAGAACTTTAAGCTCATTATCTTGAGAAAAACCGAAACGAAAAAGAAACAATAAACAATAAACAACAAAAAAAAAAACGAATACTAAAGATTTCCCAACTTCAAAAGTACTACAAAACTCAACATCCAACTAATGCAAAACTATTGACATTGGGTTACTTAGTTGGCCCAGGTTCGGTTTGACTTGTATTTTTGGGATAATTGGTTGGCTGGTGAGCGGAAGGAGATTGTAAGGGCAGGGATATTCGGTTATTTTGGTAGTTAGGCTTACATATGTATGTGCATCTCGCTTGCTCTTGCAATGCTTGCAGCGCCATTTTGTTTGAAAGCTAATCGAAATAGCGTACTGCCTAACACACACACACACACACACGCACGCTGTGGCAATGCACTGACCGGAAGTACAGTCGGCACACAAAGTAAAAGCAACACAACACACACACACACACACACACACACACACATACATATATACAAGGCGGCCAACATAGATATGTCCATTTGGTTAGGCGAGGCTGCGTCTGCGGCTCGAAGTTTGAGTGTGTGTGTGTGGCTGCCACTCGCATTTTGCAAAACATCATCAAAATTGTAAAAATAAACAAAAGCCAACATGCATAAAACCAATTTCCATTAAGGCGCACACACACACACACACACATACGTACGTACAAGCTGCGACGCACACGCACATGCAACTCTGTGTTTGCTACTACTTGCTCTCTCTCTCTCTCTCTTTCTTTCTTTCTTTCTCGTTTCCGCTTCTTTCTCTTTCTCTCTGGCCCTCTCTCTCTGTCTGCCTTTCGCGCTGCTTTTTGTGTGCATTGCTGCTTTCCCCATCTCCCTCTGCCCTTCGCCCCTTGTCGTTGCTGCTGTCTCGCTCGGCTGCTGTCCAAAAAAAAAAAATAGGAACATAGAACAAGGCATCGAACAACGTTGGGGACCTATAGATGAGCTGCACATGATGTTGCAAAGCTTGGGCGCCGCTTGCCCCATATGACGTGCATATGGAGCCATGTGGCGTCTGTCTCAGCCCGTCTGTGTGTGCGAGTGTGTGTGTGCGTGTTTGTGTGAGGCGTGGCTGGACTCTAGACTTTTAGTATTTGTACACTCAAAGAATAGTCCTTTCGATATATTATTTTGAATTTATATTAAATTTATTTGTTTTTGATTAAAAAAATAGTATTTTTAAGCTTTATATTTTTGTTTTCAAAAAAATGCACTTTACTATCGAACTATTTGAGGCTTATCGATTTGAAAGTAAAAATCTACTTTAATTTTTCAAAATTTTAAAAAACAAGTATTTTTATAGGAAAAGAAGTAAAAATTTATTGATATTAGTATCCATTTATTACTTTTAAGAAGTATTCCAAATTTATGACAGACTAGAAATAAAAACAATTTATATTATACAGTAGAACTTCCATACGAGGAACTTCCGAAAAACGAAGTTTTTAACCCATTCTACTCTGAGAATTTTCTCTAACACGAAGATCTTTCTTGTTCCCTTTGGGATGCGTTATATGGAAGTTCAACTGTATTTTATTAAACTTAAAATTCGTTATTATTATTATTTTATTTAACTATTAATTATAAAATTGCAATGCTTGTAAATTGATTGTTTGCTGTGTATAGTGTAAATACACACACACACACACACAACACCAAATGTGTGTGTGTGTGTATCTGTGCCTACAGCACCGAAAAATAAGCGCACACTGCGAACATATCCTTAATTGATATCACAAAAACCGAGGCGAGGAACTCGCACAAAATGGCAACCCACATGAATTGCCTCAACGGGATACGGTGGTACGCCACTCTCTCTACATGTCTGTGTGTGTGTGTGTGTGTGTTGGTATACTGTCTGACACACACGCATGCAGCCCGAAAAAACAACAGCAACAACAGCAACAACAGCAACAACAAAAACGCAACGGCTCTTACTGCATGCGATAGGTCGGAAATTTTGCTCGCAATCAACTTGTAAGGCCCTCAAACCCAAGTGGACGTAACGGCACCATTGCCCCCCCAACCGCCACTCAAACACACATACATACACAACCCCCATAAGCACACACACACACGGATAGAGTGCGCGCACCTGCAGCCTAGTGCATGGCACAAAAAAAAGGGTGCAAGGCTGCACAGGGCGCAGTAAAATGGCGGCCCACGTCGGCATCTCTGCGTATGTGTGATTGTATGTGTGTGTTTGTGTGTGGAAGGACAAGCAGTCTATGCTGGTCTGGCCACCGTCTGGTCTCTCCTCTCTGCGTGGGCGGGTTTTTTGGGCTGCATTTGGATTGCGGCGTTGGCGGCTTCGCTTTGCTTTTTGGGTTTGTTGGGTTTTTTGGGTTTTTAATATTGACGTGTTGGGTGTTGGGGCTCGGTGTAAAGATTCGGTTCAACTTCCATTCGTTTCGGTTCGGTTCGGTACTCGTTTTGGTTATATTATTTTGCTCCTTTGGTCCTTTCGGGCTGTTTATTTTTTATTATTATTTTGTTTTCCTGCTGTTTTCGCTTTGTTCATAGGGACAAACAGCACATACTAGTGGCAACTTAGGTCTATACACCCAAACACACACACACACACACACACACACACATGCAACGCACTGACGTACACACACACACAATCCACCCTCAACTTTATCCCTATCGCACTTGTTATTAAATGCATAACCCGTTGCAGTAAGTGTATTAAATATTTAACGGCTTTGTCGGGCCAAAAATAAAAAAAAAATAAAGAAATGTTTTATGTCCCAGTTTATATAACAAAGTCTTGAGAATGAAGTCGATGCAAATATTATCTACGATTATTTTGATATTAAAGGTTTTTCTTCTTTCCAAGCTCAAATGACCTGATTTTCCTTTTTGATATTGCTTAAGCTAATTGGTTCTGAATTTTTTTTAGGAAAACTTTTTTTAAACTTCTATGAACTCGAAAACAAGTTCCCCGGAGCATTAAAAAAATAAACATAATTTATTTTCAGCTTATTTTCATATTATTTTCCGACTAATTAACCACTTTGGTTATGATATATATATATATTTTTATTTCCTACTTAAACATTTTCAACAATGTTTCAAATATTTATAATTAACTTGTTAATATGATGAGAGTATAAAAAGTTAGTTTATCAACTTATTATTTATGCAGCACATATTGTTTTTTATTTTTTTTGTATTTTTTCTCGTTTGTCCGAAAAATTAGTTGAAGTGAAAATATTTAACTGCTGGCCAGCAACCATATAAGTTTCGCATTTTGTGTGTGTGTGTGTGTGTGTGTGTGTGTGTGTGTGTGTGTGTGTGTGTGTGTGTGTGTGTGTGTTTGTGTGTGTGTGTGTGTAGCTGTTATTGTTGTTGGTAGCAGCAACATGACGACTAAAGCGAGATAATCGCCTACAAATGTATAATTTCTTAATTCAAATAATATTAAAAACAATTAAATTATTATTTATTTTTCTAGTAATCTTATTATATCTTATCTATAGTACTAAAACAATAGTAAAAAATAATAATAATAATAATAAATAATAATAATAAACTTTATATTTTTGCATTGAAACTTTATACGAAATTTAGCAGTAATTATTTAATTTGAAAAATATTAATATTATTTTTTTTTCAATGAATGGAATGGAAGCTACTAAGACTGGCTGTCCGCATCATGCGAGTTAGGTAACGTGAGCTGGTGTTAAGGTTTGGGTGTTGATGGCGGTTCAAAGGGGCAAAGGGATCGGTCGCTTTTGGTTGAAGCTTTTAGTTGGGAGCTGCTGCAACTAACGCCGAACGAAAACTCCGATGGCGCTTTGGGCGAAATTTTGCTTAACGTTTTTCAAGCAGAAAATCGATAAGTGCGCACGTACACGAATAAATATATATATATATATATGTATATCTATATAAATGAAAGGAGAGTGTATGTGTGTGTGTGTGTGTGTGTGTACATGGCATGTACTTAACGTCGCATGTGGGCAACGTCATGCGTCTCCGGCGTACGGCTCCGGCATACGCAGCAGGCAGCAGAGGCCAGAGAGACCGTTGCACGGCCTGAGACCCAGCAAAACAGAGTCCTGCGTCATATGCCAACACACACAATCACACAGAGAGTGAGATAGAGCGAAGAGTAAGAAACGAAGAGAGAGAGGGAGAACGGCCCGAAAATCCCTACGTGCGCTTTGCTGTTTCATCAATTATTTGTTTCGGTTTTGTGCGAATGGACGAGCACAAGGATGCATCCAGCCATGGCAGGACCCAAAAAACCAAACCCATCACAAACACACACACACACACAGACACAGACACACATTTAGCCAAAAACTACAAGCTATAGTACTAGCTGGGAAAAGTGAGATGGACGTGAAAGCGTTTTTGGGCATTTTGTTTTTGGCCAAAAACTCAGACACACACACAGCACAAATTGCTAACAAAAACTGTCTGCTGACTATACATATATATATATATATATATTTGTATATAGTGTGTGTATGTATTGTTTATTTGGCTTGCCATTGGATCATTTGAAGCGCACATAAAACACGTTAAAATTTGTGTGTTGGGCCAACAGATAAATTTAAATAGTTTACAAACAAAAGCACAAGGATGGCGTTGCACAAAGGCTCAGATTGATGGACAGTTGCCTAAAAGCATAAATATAGTTGGGCAAATTCTATAGATCGAAATTGATGTGCATGGATTGTAGTTTGCCATTAAATTTTTGCCTTTTTTATAACTGAGCAATTTCCTGCTAGTTTTTGTTTTTAATTTTTTTGGTTTTGGTATTTTATATTATTTCTTTAACTCATATATCACCTTCATCATGCTTACAGGGTATTTATAAGCACAGCATTTTCTCACTTTTGATTTACTTCAATTTTTTAACAAAACTCCTCAGTTTCTGTTTTTGAAATGTTTACAGGATACAGAGATTTATATACTCAACACTTGTTAATCAACACTGCAATAAAAGAGCACTTCTCAGGCTAAAATTGAAAATCATAATTTACTATTTTTTCTATATAAACTTAAGAGATAAATATTTAAACCCAAACGACAAAGAGCTAAATAAATGAATTAAGGTCCGAAAAATATTTAAACTTCAGCACAAAATTTAAGTATTATTTAAAGTCGAGTTCAGCTTGCACCCTAAGATTTATTTAAGTTAAATAATTATTTAAATAAATATTAGTTTCTTCATTAATTATTACAATACAGAAATGCTCAAAGTACCAGCAAACCGGAGGCTTTCATTTCTCTCTATTTATAATTTTTCCGTTTACCAACACCGAAAAAGTTTAGTTTAAAGCCAACTTCCAAGCACTAGGCAACTCTGCACACGCTGCCACGATCCCAAAAACATTTTGCAGATAAAAGCAGCCCATTAAAAAGGATTAGATAGGAGCGTAAACATTCTCAAAAAACGATCTGAAGTCGATAATGTTTGGCAAGGAATTATGAGCGCAACGCATAAATCAGAGGCAGAGGCAGAGGCAAGTGTAATGCTACCGGGATGGTGCAACAAGGTAGCAACAATGCTTTATCTTAACAACAGCCAAATACTATATATATAGTATATGTGAATGGTATGTAGTATAGATATGTATGTAGGCATCATTTTGGATGGGGTTTGGCTGTGGCGCAACTAGCCCGCAGCAGGTGCCACACCAAACACACACACACACACACACACACGATTAATAGCGTGAGCCAGCGTGTGGCGCCTCCAACTCTTGCTACAGCCTCGCCTTCTTTTTTGTGTCTATGCATACACACACACACAAACATACACACACAAACATACAGACACACAATAGAAGCTGGTTACCGATAAAAATCCTCACCTCAAGCGCTCACCCGCACTAGCCTTACACCCCCCATAGCGCCCTACCCCGTACCCAACCCCTCTGCCGAACCATCATTCACATATATGCACTCTGCATATGCGTTGACCATTTGGGTGCTGTGGTCGGGGCGCGGGTTGGCGGGCGAATGTAATGCGATAAAAAGCTATATGGAACTGGACACGAAAAAGCAAAAAAATAACAGGACGAACGAACGAAAAATGCAAAATAAAAGAGTAATATATATATGTATATATACAAAATCACACAGACCGACAGAGGAAAGGAGCGTGAGCGAGAGCGAGAGAAAAGATTGGAAGATAAAATGCAAAAACAAAGCACAGCACGAAAAAAGGAAAGGAAAGGAAAGGAGCTGGGAAAAAAAGTCGTTAGGTTCGACATTTGACTGCTTGGCCTGGTCAGAGGCAAAGCCATAGCCAAAGTATAGAGCCAGAGCCTGGCATGCAACAGCCTCGAGGAGCAAAACAACAACAACAACAAGAAGAAGGACGCAATGGACTGAGAGATAGACGCGCATCCAATCAGCAGGCATATGCTAACGCCAAACGGGGTGTGGCCAACAATTTGGCCACCCCATCATCCACATCATCACAAAAGGGTTAAGAGCAGGCCTTACATGCATCCGCATAATAATCCCTAGACCCCAACCCAACCACCCAGACTGCAAAATGATTGACAACTGCACTCGCAAGGACCAACAACGAAATCCTTTTGGGTTCAGCTTAAATCTAATAAAGATAAATGTTTTTTAGGGATAGGATTAATTAACTAATGTTTGGCTAACAACTTAAAGTTAACAACCAATTACATATTATATTTTTTGGAGGTCTATTGTGGAACCTTCTTGGTCTAAGGCTCTATCTTTAGAGACCCTGGCAAGTATTATTGATGTGCGAATGATATCTAAATCCTTTGATGACAACTTCTTCTTCTTTTAAGCGCCTTAACTTGGGATTGTGCCAGGGAAATGCTCCGTTCACGCCGCATAACTTGCCGATGCCGCTTCTGGCAAAGAGAATAGAATAGTTACCCCAAGTGCGGAAACATGAGACGAAAAAGCCTTTTCACAGCCTTTTTGCACTGTCTTATATATTTTATGGTCCTTGCTGGCTCTGGCTCTTCCTAGCTTAGCTTAACTTTGATAAATCGCAATAACAAACATTCAAATAATATTTTTTATTTTCCAAACTGAATCAAAATTTGTATCTCTAAAAAACAAAAAGTTACTTCTATCAATAATTCATATTAAATATAAATATATAAATGTAAAAATAAATATTTAATTAAAATAACAAAGCAATCATAAAACTATAAAAACTTACCAACAAATGGACTTTTCCACATACGAAAATATATATTAAATATTCCTTGTTGAAAAATGAGGCGACCCCCTTGACTTATTCCATAATAATAATAAAAGTCATTTATTAAAATTGTTTTACATAATTTTTATTTACGTTTGTAAAATACTAATTCAATAAAAGGCTCGTTTTTTATTACCGAATGAGTTATACAAACCGATCAAAAGAAAAAAAAAAGCAAAAAAAAAAGCTGAGGACACTGAACCCAACTTGGACACTTAAGATTTTAACAAAACATAAAGATGATGATGAAGATAAAGCGAGAGACCATTAAATTTAAAGATAACACAATAGATTTAGTTCCTGTTCGGTTCCCTAAAGCAAATGTTTATGATATTATAAATATGTACGTATTAATTGTAGAAAAAAAAAAATATTGTTGGTTTTGCAAAGTATAATATCATTATTATCGTTTTCATCATCATCATCATCATTATTCTTAACTTTCTCAGCAAGGAAACCCAATTGCCAAAGGCATACAAACAAATATATATTTAAGTTTGTGTGTGTTAAATATTATTTAAAGAATTTGTATGTTGTTATTGCTGTTTGTAGGTGTTTGTTTTTGTATGCCCGCCTTGCAAAAATTTAATAATTGTTAGCCAACTTACTAATAACGATCTCTACTATTTTATATGATACTGCAATGGATTTGTTAAGCCATTTAAATTTCTAGTTGCCGTTCGACTCTGTTTGTCCCCATTTCAAAATGTTTCACCCACGACTACCGTCCAGTCCTCTCGCTACTCGCTACTCGTTACTCGCTGCTTGCTGCTCGTTACTTCAGTCTTCGACCGCATACTTTTGGGTCCATTCGCGAGCATTACGTATAGCCTCCGCCTCATTGATCTTCCATAGCTCGGCAACATCGTTGGCCAACGGATCATCGGGATTGGGTGCACTGAGTAGCGCTTGAATTGATAGCAAAATCGTGCGTATTTGCAAAGCCGGACTCCATTTGTCTTTGAGCACATCGAGACAAATGCGACCCAATCGATCAATATTCGGATGATAGATCTTTGTGATGAAACGAACTTTTGGCGCCGACATCGGATAATCCTCGGGCAGAAATAGTTCGAGCTTAAAGATGCCACCTTCAAAGGGTGAATCATTTGGACCGGTGACAACGACATGAAAATATCTCGCATTATTTTCATCGGGTACAGCATTAATGCCAGGCACTGGTTCCTGCATTAACCGTTGCGTCTCCTTAACGATGCGACGTGGCAGATTGGACATGTTTATTAAGTTTCTACTGCTTCGGCTGCTTCTGCTTCTGCTTCTGCTTCTACTTCTTCTTATTTGCTTCAAGTATCTCTTTAGCTTGTTGTTGTTGTGTTCTGAAAAGAGCGTTAAGGCGTAAAAATTGAGAGTTAAACAAAGTTGTTGTTTGGTTGTGGTTTCAAGGACGCGTGTGTATGTGTATGTGTGTGGCAGTGGCAGTGGCAGTGGCAGGTGCACGTTCCCGTTGCCTTCTCCTTTAACTTTCACTTTCAACAAATAGCAAAAAGTTTTGCGCTTGCTGCATTTTATTGCACCCAGCTACAAGATACAAATGCGATTTCACAGATGCAGATGTGTGCGTGTGTGTGTGTGTCAGATGTGTGTGTTAACTCTTGAATCTTGAGGACAATTAAGCTACAGGTGTCCATTGTGTTGAACACTCACGACTAACAAATACACTTTAAAACTAATAATGTACAAGAATAGAATTTTCTAATCATAATTAAACCAACTGATACTCTGTTTATTGTTTATTTACTTATTTTTGTTCTTGTTAGAATCTAATATATACAAATAATACGAAAGCTAAACGTAATATAATCTTTTGACGAGCTGCGTGTTAGACTCTAGCTGCTACATAACATCACTTTTGCCGGTCAGCATATGTGTGTTTGTGTGTTTGTGTTTGTGTAACGATTCTGACGGCCGACCGGCTTTGTCACACAACAAAAATGCTACTGCAAAGAATATACAGACATATAACAATAACAAGAGATACATATACATATATTTAAATGCAAGCTAAACAACAGCAGTGTGCCATTATCGGATTGAATAGCATGAAAACAAACAACAGCAACAACAAGAAGTTAGTTGATATTAGTGCTTTGTTTTGCGCTGCACACATTTTGTATATTTATTTTAAAATTTATTGATTTCTTGCACGCGTTGCGGCAACATACGACTCAAAAAAGTGGATAGGGGGGCAGGCACGTTGTCACGCACGTTGTACAGGAAAAAAAGTAAAATCAATAACAAAATGAAACAACAAATACTATCTGATCAGAAGAGCGACTACTTTACCTACACACACACACACACACATATATATATATATATACGCACACACGCAAACGTACGTAGACAAGCCGAACGAACAAGACAAAGAAAGCCGCGAAAGGCGTACGAGAATTTTAGTTTGCGGTGTTTTTCATCAATTTGTCGATATTTGTATTTATAATTTGAGTGCAGCAATAAAAGCTTACCTGCACACACACTCACACACAGCACACACAGACACACAATCAGAGGTTTAAGTCAATGCGTTTAGCGCTTTTATGCTTCTTCTATCCGCCGCTGCCGTTGCCAAAAATTGTTGTTGTTTTTCTTGTTGTTGCTCTTGCATACAGCACATTGAACGCGAACGCGAAGAAGCAAACAGGAAACAACAAAAAAGTAACCAATGTATTGAATACACCCACCGCAAAAAAAGCAGCACAATAACAAAATAAAATTGCTCACGTTTCACCAAATGCACAACAATTCGACACACGAATTTTGAGAATATTTCATCAAAATTTCAACTTAGAATTTATGTAGCTGTTTTTGCAGCTCCAGCTCCCCAGCTTCGTACTAAAATTATGAACGTCGAAAAAAAATTGTTTTATACGCGCTTTGTTTGTGCCTCGTGCATTTGTGTGGTGTTTACGCTTGCATGTATTGTGTGCGTGTCAGTCTCTGTATCAGCGACACAGGGTTGCCAGACGCATCACTGCTAAAACAAAGAAAATTCAATCGCTATTTCTCAGCGTTATATGACAGTTAAAGCAAAAACTATAAATTTCTCAACTTTATTAGGAATTGTTCTTTGATATTGAATAGTTTTGCATCAGTTTAAAGCCTATCAAATTTTGCATGCCATATAAATACTATCGATGTGATGGCAACACTGCTGTCTAGCTAGTGTCAAATATGCGCTGGCGACGTAGCAATCAGCTTTCTGGCATGCAACTGGCATGTGTTTAGCAGCCGGCAGCTTTTTGACCGTATCATACAAATGCCAATTAGAATAAATTACTTCATATTGAATTGGTAATCTCATGTTTCCAATCAGTAATTATTTGTAATCAACAAAAATATTTTTAAATATTTATTTTCTCTATTTATTTAAATACATTCTTGTTAATATGATATTGTTGCAATATGTAGAATATGTATTTTATTTTTCAGTTTGAATGCATTATATATACTCTACACTTAGAAAAAATCTGAACATGGGATTGAAGATTTCAATAAAAGTTCACTATTAAACATATAACTTGGTTTTTTTTGTATACATATGAATATTTTCTTTTTTAATGAAAATACTTATTAAAATAAAAAATAAAAATTAAAGACCCAAATTGCGGTTTCAAAAAGTTGAGTTATTAAAAAAAAAATTGCTATTAAGTGAAAAAAGGTTAAAATTTTTTTTAAGTATTTATTTAATATTTATCACTATACTCGTCAGTTAGAATCGATTAAAACCACAAGTTAAAAATAATTTCGAAAACTTTGACAACTTTAAGGAAAAATATTTCTTAATTGTCTGAAAATTAAAAACACTTGAAATATTGTCTAAAAAAAATCAATTCTGAAACATTTTATGTTTTTGCAATCGAACTTCCATATAACTATTCTCAAGGGACAAGAAAAGACTTCTTAAGAATTGATTTTTGTTGTGTTCTGGAAATAATTTCGTTATAAAGAAAATTGTTCGTAATGGAAGTTTAGCTGTGTATACCGAACCAGTATCGAGCCTGAACCAAAACTTCAAATAATATTTGATTAAATTGTTTCTTTAAACTCAACAACGATTATGAATACTCTTACGAACAATATACACAAAAGTATTATAATAAAAATTCAATTTAAATTCCTAATTCTTTAATGTAGACTCCAAACATCTCAAAAACCTAAAATATCCCATTACGAATTATTTTATCAAATTTATATAAATCGCTATTTTGAGCAAAATATTAATTACATTGATCAAAAAATATCGAAACAAATATGCTGACAACAACAACAATAAACAACAAAAAACGCATAACAATTAAAGAGAGATAGATACAAACATACTTGCAGACAAACCACACACACACACACACACACACAAACATACTAATACATGTCTAACATATGCGAGACATATTTACGCTGCGCCCCTCTGTTTGGTCATTTGCAATTGAACCAATACAACAAAAACAACGCCAACCAACGAACAACAACAACAACAACAACGATGCGATAGGCGCACACACTTAACACACGCCCCCTCGGCCCCCCTCCCCCAGCAACAAAAACAACGACATTTTGTTTGTCGTTGAAAAACTGATAAAAAAAACCAACAACAAAAAAAAAACAGTAACAGTAACAGTAACAGCAACAAAATACAAAAATAAAAAACAAAAACTTACTGCAGAATTTGTGTGTAATCAACATTTATGCGTTTTAACGCCCCCCGCACAGGCCATTGGGCAGTAGAGGAAAGGTTTGGCTTTGCCAGTCACGCATGCACACATACACACACACACACACACATTCGACAGACATTCGTTCGCTCTCTCACATATGTGCAATGCCCAATGGACGCATAAGCAGTCGCACATACAAAAACAACAAAAACACACAAAACCGAGCCTCACAACTAAAGCAATAAAAACAACAACAACAACAACAACAACGCAACAGCAGCAGCAGCCATGTGCACACACATGCAGCACTCTCATGACACACACACACACAGACACGCACACATATGGGCATCTGCTTTTAGGCTGGGCAACGGCGACTACTAGCTAGCCAGCCACGAAATAACCCAACCCACTCCACACACACACAAACACACACAAACACACTTACTCTCTTGCACTCGCATTAGCTCGCCGCCTATCCCCCCGGCAGCCGCTCCTGTTCACTAACAATGTGCATTGAGAGAGCGCAACGTACGTACGCGCGCGTAAGCCATCGAACGTGTAAGCGAGCAAGCGACAAAGAGAGCAAAATGCATTGCGCTCAGTTCGGTTTAGTGGCTCTGCTTTGGCGTCGTCCTCTGTCGCTGCAATATTGCAGGCGACGCGTCGCTGCTACGCAGCTGCTTAAGCGACCTTTATTTGCTCTTGAGTACATATTTGTTTTTGTTGTTAGTACTAGTATTTGGGTTTTGTATGCAGCTGCTTTTACTACTACTTTTTTTTTTACTATGTCCACTAAGCGCTAAAGAGCACAGCTGATTGCAGTACGCACGTTTTAGGCGCACGTTGCATTGCTGCCAGCGTCGCTGTCGCAGTTGCTGTCATCCCCCCCCCCCCCCCCCCACAACGACCATCGGCCATCCGCACATTTCTACTTATAAATTTTAATGGCTGACAGTTTTCAATATGGCGCAGTTTACATTTGATATTTTCTTGCCTTGCTTTTGTTGTTGTTTGTTTTTTTCTTGCCATCTTATCAATGTTTTGAGGGTGGGTTGTAGTACCAGTTGTAGTTGCAGCTAAGCAAAGGTCGCCCGTTGAAAGTGGTTGAAAAAACGGTTCACAGCATAAAATTAAATATTTTTATTTTTATTTTTTATTTATTATTATAAAATAATGCAAAGGAATTAAATTTGAATCAGATAGACGTAAACTGCATTCCGCATTAACTGATTTAAGTCTCAGAACTTATACTACAGTCGAACTTCCATATAACGAATCTCGTAGGGAAGAAGAAAAAACTTCGTTTAAGAGGAAATTCGTAGTGAAGAATTGGTTGCATTCTGCAAATTAATTCGTAATATAGAAAACTTTTTTTTTAGAGAAGTTTTGTATATGGAAGTTCGATTTTAGATTGTACTCGTAGTACCGATCTACTTAACGATAAAACCGTCTCATCCATTCTTTTGAGTCGATTAGAACTTTTTAGATTAAGTACGAATGAACTTGAATTGAGTATTAGCGATTCAAGAATGTTCCGTCTTGATTTAAGTGTGGAATACTCGAAATGAGTATACAAATACTTTAATCAAGAATGAAAAATAATTTAATCAAGTTCACACAGGTTCTTAAAACAAGAAATAGAGAACTTGAATCAGGTATTACTTATTCCAGGAATACTGAAATCGAGTAAAAAATCCCTTGATTCAAGTGCAAATTTCGGGTTCAAATTTATAAAACCTTTTTTTTATAATGTTTTCAATTCATGAACTATTTGGTACTTTATGTTTTGTCTTAAAAAAGATGGTTCCTTGTTTGCTTTATCTAATTGAAACCAATAACAACTAATTCCCAATCCATGCAACAAATGTTGGAAACATTTTAAAGATAACTAAATCGATTCACTTAATTGAAGATTTGAAAGCCTTAGAAATAATCGAGCGAAAAATCAATTTTCATTTTTATGAAATCAGGCAAAAAACTTAAAAAAAACTTCTATTAAAAGAAAAATCGATGAACTAAATAAATTGATAGAAACAGATTCGAAATTGCCATAATTAATTGTAATTCTTTATCGATTTTTAGATAAGATATATGAAAAAGGATATAAACTTCCCTCAGGTATACAGTAGAGTATTGGATTAAAGATTAAGCACCCAACTTTTTTCATATATGTCATAATATTTTTTTTCATGATTTGCTAGAAACTTGTACATAAATATAAATAAAGCACAAATTGCATAAAAATAAAACCCTATAAAAAGGAATTGCAAATTTTGACCAATACAATACACACATACATATATATGTATATATATATATATTCAAAAGTCCGTCTTAAACCTTCGGATTTTTACAAATCTACAATTTATCCGATTCGTACATTTAATATGAAAGTCTGATTCAATCTTGAAAAATCTAAAAAAATAAGTCTAAATCGTAACTTAAGATTCAAGTTCTTGGTGCAATCGCAAACATACTTGAATCAAGTAAACATATTCTTTAGAATCTCACCTTAATAAAAGGCAATTCAACTTTGTTAATGATTATCGATAACGATATCGATAAAAATAAAATCATCGAATTGTTAGTTTTATTTAAGGAAATTCGACTTTTATATAGTACAAATAAATCATATACAGAAGACCTTAACAAATTACCCCAGGAACCAGCTGGTTCTAACTTCCGAGCGAGTACTCTACAGAAGGAATAATAATTTTAACAGGGTTGACATCTTTTGATAGGTAAAGATAATAGTAAAGGGTATCTCGAAGTCGATTCCAATTATTGTTGCTTGCATTTTTTCGACATAAACATAAATTTAAAGCTTTTTATTGTTTTTATCTCAATCGAAATATTTTTGTTTTTTTTTGTTGTTTTAACCATAATTTGGCATCTAGATAAAAGCTCGAATTAAGTTAATGAAAAACTTTCTATTGATGACATTAGGCATTAATTTAAATATGCATATGTATGTATATATGTATGTATATTGTAATTTTGCTTTGTCCCACAAAAATTAGATATATCTTTACAGTTTGCTGCAGCCTTGAGACAAATACAAATATGTACATACATATATATGTATGTATGTGTGTTAGTGTTAGTTTAAGTTGTTTTTCGCTTATTTCACTCTATGCTTTGCTTTCGCTTTTTGCTACCACAAACGACTTCTATATACATACATATATTCTTTTTATATAAATTTATTTTTATTATTATTGTGTTTTTTTTGTTGGCATATTGTCTGCAGAATCCTTGCCAAATGCAACCTAACACTCAAACCACTTAACACTGTCCTTCATCTCTATCTCTCGCCCTCCCTCTCTCTCTCGCTCTCTCTCTCTCTCTCTCTCTCTCTGTCGCTCTCATCCCCCTTAACCCGCTAGCTCAAGTCGAAACATTTCAAAGCTGCTGTTTGGCATCAGTTCATTAACATTGCCCAAGCTCTAAACCTCTCTCTCTCTCACTCTCTCACTCTTTCTCTCTTTCAAACAAACAACTTTCCCAACACCCCAACCCCCATCCCCACCCCCACCCACTAACTGCCCCAAAAATTTATATTTGCTACACGCATCTAATTAAAATAAAAGGCAAAACAACATCAAATATGCTGCTCGCAACATGTTGCTAAAGGCACGCGCGCTCTCTCGCTCTCTCTCGCTCAGTCTAAAAATGCACAGTTGCATTGAGCGGCTAACGGAGCTTAAGAGCGCTGACGTTGAGCATTAACGGCGACTGCGACGCAAGCAGAGGCGGCGACGGCGGCGGCGGCGGCTGGCAATGCCCAAAAAACGCAACGAACAAAACGAGCAAAACAAAAAAGGCCAAAAACATAAAAAATACAAAAATTGTTTTCAACCGAAGGACCTCTTTTTTTGCGTGCGTGTGTGTGTGTGTGTGTGTGTAACGTTGGCACGCAAACAACAACAACAACAACAACAAAATGGTAGTAAAAAAAAAAAAGTAAATAAAAAATGTGTCCGTTAGTCATTAGGCGGCGTCGTCGTCGTCGTCGTCGTCGTCGTCATTTTGTGGGGGTCGTGAGTGCAACAGACTTGTCGTGGCAAGAAGCTGAAAGAGGGTTTCGGAAGGGGGGGTGAGTGGGTGGGTTTTTGGGGTTGCCGAACAAAGGAAACCCTTGGCAACGCAGGCCAACAAAAAGGAATGCCAGAAAAATATACAAAAATCAAAAAAAAAAAAAAAGCAAAACCAAAACGAAAACAAAGAAGAAGAAGAAGAAGCAACGCCAAAGCCAAAAAGGACGAAAAACTTTGGCTCAGTTGACGTGGACTTCGACGTCGGCGTCGACGTTGACGTTGTCTGCGTCGATGTCTCACTGTGTGTAAGTGTGTGTGTGTGTGTGTGTGTGGGCGTCTGTTGGCATAGGCACAGCGCAGTCCATTCAGTTGCTGTCAAACCACCACAGCACCCAATCCACCTCAAACTGCTTGTTTTATTATTTTTGTTGTTGTTTTGGAGTCAATGTCTGGGCAGCCCCAAAAGAGCTTATTTTGAGTGTTGCGTGCCTGTCTGTGTGTGTGTGTGTGTGTGTCTAGAAAGCTGGCAGGGGGGGGGGGGTTCGGGGTGAAGGGTTGCGTTGCCCCCAAAACGCAAAGGGGTTGTTGCTGCCCCAAAACGAAGACTCCAATGCGGCGCTGCCGTACATATGTGTGTGTGTGTGTGTGTGTCGGCTTGCGGTTAAGTGCAATGCGAAGAAGGGGGTGGGTGGGGGGGGGGGGGGGTGGTGTGCCTTGCATTTCGATTTTATTGAGCAAACAACGAATTCGCAAATAAAAACAAAAACCACGATAAAAAATACAACAACAACAAAACACATGGAAAGAACAGGCTGGTTGATGAAGGGTTGAGGGGGGGGGGTTGTTGTTGCTTTCAAACTGTAGCAGTGCTCATGCAACCATTGAATATTTAAATAAGCGATAAAATTCGAACTAAATTTTTATTTTCAATTCGCAATTGGCAATTTGACAGTTTGCGAAGCACTGATCGCTGAGTGCTTGCCAAACTGTGCGATCGTTTGAGCGCAACGACTCTCAAACTGTTAGCCGAATGCACATGCATGTGTGAATGCGCGAGCGCAGCGCTGCTCAAACTGTAACTGGCACTGATCGCAACAACAACAATTAATTATGTTGTTCTGCGCTGCCCAAACCTTCGCTGCCAAACAACAAAAACAACAACTACAGAAAAATGCGAAAATGTGCGAATTTGTCGGTTCACTTGTTGTTGTTGGTGTTGCGCTCAATTTCTAGACTCATCTGGGGGCCCCTAGCGAGATATCTGCGCGAATTGCTATTTAGTTTTTTTTTTTTGTTTTTTTTTTTACATTTTATATATTTCTTTTGTCTTTCTCTCTCTCTCTCTCTCGCTCGCATTGACTTGATTTTTTTGCGAGCCGAAAAAGTTAACTTGTTGTGTGTGTGTGTGTGTGTGGCTGTATGTGTGTGTGTGCGCTTTGTGTTTTCTAATTTTTTGCACTCTTTTTCTATGCCATGTGCTCGTTTGTGTGTGTGTGTGTGTGTGCGTGTGTGTGTGCGCCTTGTTGTTGCTATTTTATTTGCTAATTTTTTCGCACGCTTAAGCAGCGACAGCGACGTTAACGTTTTGACTGACGCTGACGTCGACGTCGACGCTGGGATCTCTTTGGCACACACAAAGCCAATGCGATGAGCGAAAAAACCAAAAACGAGCGCGTGAGAGCGCAACAGAGAGAGAGAGTGAGTGAGTGAGGCGGTCAGGTGTGTGTGTGTGATGAAAAAATTCGCAACAAAAGAGAATTCGCAAATGGCAAAGAATGTCGCGTGCTCTCTCTCTCTCTCGCTGTCGCTCTCGCTCTCTCTCTGTCTCTTTGTTGCGTAGCAACATGTTGCTTTAGAACAATATGTCTGCTGGTTGGCAACATTTGATGACTGACTGGAGGATCTCGCTCTCTCACTCTCCATCTCTTTCTCTTCAAATGCAATGCTTTTTTGCAATAACTTAAGCGAGCGCGTTTTCACTCTGCCGCCACGTAACGTGTACTTCTTGTCTGTGTGTAAGTGTGTGTGTGTGTGTGTTTGTGTGTGTTTGGAGCTCTGACTTTTGCAGTTTGCATAAAACATATACAATATGACTGTGTGTGTGTGTGTGTGTGTTTGATTTGGTTTGCTTTGGTTTGTGTGTGGACGAAAAACGCTCAGTCTAGTTGATGAAGAAGCAGAAGAAGAAGAGACGCCAACGCTGCCGTAACTGCTGCGAGCCTCTGACGCCGATGCCGATGCCGATGCCGCCGCCGACGCCGACGTCGCCTCAGCTCAGAGTTAGTTGTTCAGTTTGTTCATTCGGTTGTTTCGTTTGCTCCTCGTCGCTTGTGTGTGAGTGTGAACCGCTAACAAAATCAAACAAATCTACAATTTCACAATTACAAAGTCACCAACCGACCCCCCCCCCCCCCCCGGCCACCACGGCCGCCTAAAAAAATTACCACCAAAAAATTTAGAAACATTTAACAAAATAAAAAATAAACTAATAAAAAATATTTCAATTAACTATGAATTAAAAAAGAAAACAAATGCTGCGTGGCAACAAAAAAAAAATTAAATAGAAACAAAAAAAAAAAAAACATTAAGAGTGCAAAAGAAAAATCCAAAATCCAAAAAAAAAACATTCTTTGTGAGATCAGTTTGTGCGTGTGTTGAGCGGGGCGGGTGTTGTGTGTTGCAGGGGGCATGTAGAGTGGGTGAGGGTGCATGGTGCGTAGAGATTATCATCTCTTTGTGTTTGTGTCTCTCTCTCTCGATCACTCTCTCTCTCATTTGATATTTCGCTCGAAACAGTTTTTCTTTGGCGGCTTTTTATCGTCATCAACCTGTACCCCTCCTCCCCACACCCCTCACTCTTTTTCTAACCCTTTCTCCCACTCTCTCTCTCTGTGCGCTCTCTTTCGCTTGACGTGTGTCTCTCATTTAATGAAATTATTTGGCATTTGTCAAATTTCGGTTTGTTTGTTGATTTTGCGTTCAACCTAACCCAACAACCGCCCCCCCCCCCCTCCTCGTGACCGTTCGCCCAACTCTTGTGAATGAAAGTTTGTAGATCGATTTTTTGTTTAACATTTTAATCGATCTTATTAGCTTTTGTCAAAGCTTTTGAATGTTTTTGTCTGTTGAGAGAGTTTTTCGTTTTTATTTCGTTTGTTTAAGATTTTTGTGTTTTGATTATGAGGGCTTCGTTAGTTTTTGTCAGTGTAGATGATCATCGATAGCTTTTTTATCGATATGGATAATGGATCTGTAAATTTTTCCGTATCGATTTTTTGATGTGTGTGAATATGAAATAATTTGTGATTTGGCGCTGAAACTTTGCTTAAATTATTAATATTATTTTTTTATTTAAATTATTATGTTTTTATTAACATATAATTAACTAAAGTTTTTTTTTTTTATTGTCATTGATTAATTATAATTATATTTTCGTTTTCAATTTTTTTTTTTCGTAACGTTTCTAATTTTAAATTTTAAAAAACGTTTTCATTACTTTAATCATTTGAAACTTTTTATTTTATTGATTTCTTTTTAACATTTGCCTAATTTTTTATTACTATTTTATTATTACATATATAAGTCTAAGTTTCATATATATTTTTTATAAAGTTTTTTAGGGGAAAGCTTCACTTAAATTTTTTTCTTTGTCCTTCAACCAAAATTTCTTTATAAGTTTACTTTTATGTACATATATTGAATTAAAAATTTCTTTATAAGTTTTTTTACTTTGTATGTGAATTAACGTATTTTTTAAAAGTAAAATTTTCAATTTTAAAAACTTTTTTAACTAAGTGAAAAATTTCAAATTTTTGATGCACATTTTTCTACTTTTCATTAATCATAAAATTGAAAATAAGGACACAAAAAAAAAAATTACAAAGGAAAATATTTATTTTATTTTATTTGATTTTTTTTAAATTAATTTAAAATCATCCATAATAATTATGAATTATTTTGTGTGTTGCGCCTGCGACTCATTTGGCGTTGATTGGCTCACACACATACATGCACATGCAAATACGCTCAAACATACACACACACACACTAACACTAACACGCACATTGATAGTTGAGAGCGTGTGCGCGTCTTTGCCCAATGCCTCTGCCTCTGCCTTCAGCCTTCAGCCTGCCAGCCTGTCGCCTGTCTATGACTTGGTTTGTGTGTGTGTGTGTGTGTGTCGCGTGTGTCACGCTCTTTGGGGATACTGCGCTTGTATTTGTGTGGGTGGCCACTTCTACATAAGACAAGGATGGTTTGATGGGAGGGGGGCGGGGGGGTGTGTGGATCTACTTCTATTGCTGCCTGCAGCGACGTCCGCTTTGCCGATTGCAGCGATGCGTCGCTCTGCCAAACTTTTGAGCTGCGCTCAACTTTTGAGCGCTTCGTTTAGAATCGTTGCTGCTGCTGCGCTGCTGCTGCGCTTCTTGCTCGTTTCGTTTCGTTTCGTTTCTTTTCTGCTGCCGCCTGCTGTTTTTTCTTTGCCATTTTTGTTTTTTGCATTCTGCGCGTCGTTGCGTCTCTTCGTATGTGCGAGTGTGTGTTTGTGTGTGAGCCTGTCGCGCTGCCGCCGTTGACGTCGCCGCCTGCCGCGTGCTCCGGCGACGTTCAACGTAACGTATCGAAAACGTATTGAATCATAACAGATCCGCACGTTGTCGCGCACGTACGCAGCTCGCGGAAGAAGCAACAACCAACAACCGACAACCGACAACAACAACAACAACACCCAAACAACATCATCTACAACAACAAAGTTCATTCTTAACTCAGAAAAAATTTATATATTCTTTTTAAAAATAATTTCGAAATATTGTCAAAATTTTGTTTCTAAAGTTGTTGCCGCAGCTCAGCGAATTAACAAAACAAAGTAATAATATTGCTAAGAAAAAAAATCTAAACTTCCAAAAATTGATCACAAAATCTTAAAAAAAAACAAACGCGTCGCGCGCATCTACAAAAAAAATTATTTGAAAAATGTATTTCATATGCAAAAAAAAAAAAAATACATAAACTAACTGAATGTATATTATTTTTTTATTGTGTCTAAAAACCAATTTTTTTTTCTTGGTGCGTGTTGAAAATATTTGAGTTCATTATATTCAAATGATATCGAATTATATATACACGAATATATATAATATTTACAAAAAAAATTAACAAATATAAAAAAAGGAATTAACAAAATAAACAAAAGATAAAAATTAAAAGCGCAGTGCATGAGTGAAATAAACGTTTATTTTTTTTTTCGTTTCTAAATGTCAATTGTAATTTTTTTTGTCAATTTTTTGGATTGGTGAATTTTTTCTGTGTATGTGTGTGCGTGTGTGTGTGTGTGTGTGTGTGTGTGCGTAAAGATCAAAGAAAAACAAGGAAGCTTTGAGCATCAGACTAAAAAAACTTGCCGACGGGCTTCGTCAAGAAGTGCAAACGAATTTTATTTTTAACTCTAAAAGTTTTGTGTCAAGCGATCCTTGAAAATATTCGATGTGACTCAAAGATCCAAAATATGTTTGATAGAAATAAAAAAAGGATTTTTCTGAATGAATGTTTGATTGAAAAAAAATTAAATATATAATAAAAATGTGTTAACTATATTATATGGAAATATAAATTCTATAATATGCTTAAAAATTAAATGTTTAGGTTTATTTTCTTGCTAAAAGAACATTTTAAGTATTTAACATTAACTAAAAAGCAAAGCAAAAAAAAAAACCACATGCTCAGAATTCTTAGAACCAAAAATTGAGTTTTGAAAAAACATTGCTCATTTTATACACTAAACAAAAAAAGAAGACCAATTAATCATTTCACATCAAAAGCAAATTTCGAACTTTATTTGAGTCAAGTTCTTAGGTTTGCCGCTGGAAACGATGTTGCGTTCTGTTTCGATTGCTTTTCATTTGCAACTGTTTCTCACAGCTGTGCGACTGCGATTATTGTCGCTCTCTAACATTGACTCTGGCTTTCCCACCTCTTTCTCTTCTAACGCAAGTATGTAAATTACGCATACGCCGCGCTGACCGCAGCCATCCATTTCAGTTCGTTAGTTGCAGCTGATTTGCGTGCGACGCTCAAATTGAGTGAAAGAGAGAAAGAGAGAGTGAGAGCGCATTTAACAATAAAAGAGAGAGTACTGCAGGCTGCAGCTGCTGCTGCGACTGAGACTGCGACTGCTGCGTTTTTGCTCTTGACAAAGCGCGTGCGGCTCTCTTAAGTCAAACACACAAGCACACACACACACACACGAACATAAAGCCACGCAAAGCGCGCTTGCAAGGCGACGACATCGTCGTCATCATCGTCGTGCTGCTAACGAAGCGCACTCGCATTCGCATTTCAACTCACTCGCAATATGTACGCTGCTGACGTCGCTGCTTGCGCGACTCTGCTGCTGCTACTGCTGCTGCTGCTGCTGTCGTCGCCTTCGTTACGTTTTGCACGTTCTTTGCGCTTTGGACTTTCGCAGAGATTTCACACGCGATGCGATTGCAGTTCTTGCAGACACTTTCATACGTTCGTTCGTTCGTTTGGGTTGCAGCGCGGCGGCAAAAAACAATTTTCATACTAAACACGGCAAACGCACAAAACAATAAATGCAACAACAACAACAACAACAACAACAACTGCAACAACAAACGACACATTTTCAACGCAAAGATCCAAACTGTTTGTTGAGCAATTAAATTTTAATTTTTTTTTTTGTTGCAAATGCAATTTTTTTACCGTTGTGCATTTAATTGTCGTTCGTTGTTGATTTGTTGTTGTTGCTGCTGTTGCGCGCGCGAAAAAAAATGTTTCCTATTTTTTTGTGTGTTTGTTTTGTTTGTTTGTCCTTTAGTACGGCTTGCAACAACAATTTCATTGTCGTCTCTCACATTTGTTGATTAGTTTTCAAAAATTGTTTTTTCATACCGAGTGTGTGGTTTTTTTTTGCTGTTTGTTTTTTTTTTTTTTTTTTGTTGGTGGTGTAGTTAGTTTTTTTAGCGTCGGCAAACAAAAAATAAATTTCAAAAAATTAAACCAAAAATATTTCTTCAATTCTCTTCTTGCAGGCATAAACTCAAAACACAACAACAACTAAAAACAATATACAACAAAAAATGTTTAACAACAAAATTCATAACAAACACACAAGCGTTTTTAAGCCAACAAATTAACAAAAAAAAATAAATAAATATATACAACAAAAATACACAACAACAAAAATCTGCAACAAAACAAACAAACAAACAACAACTCTGCAATGCAACAACAACAGCCACAGCCACAGCAACAAAAACAACAACAGCAACAACAAACAAATGCAATTCAACGCTGCATCCTGCGTGTGTGTGTGTGAAAAGTCAAGCAACAACAACAACAACAAAAACAACTAAAAGAAAAACATTTTTGGCTCAAGCTTGCGTTAAATTTAATGTCTAATTTTGGCAAACTTTCTTCTTCTTCGTTTGATTTTTTCAAAAATTTCAAAATTTGTCAAATTTTCGCATTTTCTGCATTTGTGTTAACACATGCCACGCCTACCTACCGCCAAACGACAACAACAACCAACAACAACAACAACTTTGAACTTTTAAAAATGCTATAGAACAAAATTTGGTTTTTGGCTGCGAAAATTGCAAACTTTGTTTTCAGTTTCATTGTTCCCATGACAAAAACAAAACAACAAAAATTCAAACCATTTTTGGGCGCATCAAACCAAAATTGAATTATTTCGAGAACAGACACAAACACAAAAAATAAATACAAAAACAAACGACAACAACAAAAAAAAAAAAACTCTACTAAAAAAAATTAAAACAAAAATTTTGTTTTGGTTGTGGAAGCAAAAAATTTCACTTTCGAACTAATTTAAAAAAACAAAAAACAAAAAGAACGCAAATATTTCAACAAAAAACAAAAAATAAATAAACGAAACATAAAACCCAAACAAATGCAAGAAAAGCAGGCAGCTAGTGTAACAACAACAACAACACCAACAACAAAAGTGGCAGCGACAACAACAACAACTGTAAGCACAACAGCAACAACATAAAAGTATTAAACTGCGGTGTTTGGCGTTTATGGTAAGTAATTAAAAACAGTAAAAAATCAAGTCAATAAATATTATAAAAAAAAAAAAAAAAATTACTAGACTTAAATTAAAATTGAAATCCATTTTTTGCGTGTGTGAAAAATGTAGTAAAAAATTGTGTTTCGAATTGTGCAAACCCTTAAAAAATTCTTATTTAAATAAGTACATATTAAACTTATTCATTTTTAAGCTCAGCAATTTTTGTGAAAACTTTTGCAAAAAAATAAAAATGCATATTAAAATTTATTTATTTTTTTTTATTTGTTTTTTTTGCATTCACTTCCCATTTGTATTGGAGTTTTTTTGATATTCGTTTAACAAGAAGCGGATGTGAGCTGAAAAATTTGCTGTGTAAATGCTTAAAACAATAACAAAAAAAAACAAAAAAAAACAACAAAAATTGTGGCCTCATTGCCAGAATGGAAATCAAGCGAAAGTAACAAACAAAAAAAAAAGCCGAGCTAAATAGACAAAGAAATGCTTGGTCAGAACTATTAGGAACTAAAAACTGATCGATTGACTGACTTTTGTCGTCTTCCGGACAATTCCGACAATTTGCAGACGCAGCAATAAAAAATGATGAAGAACAAAATAATAATATCAAAACCTTAGCATAAAATATAAAACTAATTTCAATAGGCACATTATATTATTAGTTTCCTCAATGAATTTCTTTAAAATTTATCATTTACTATAGAAATATTTGACTACTTTCTGTTCATTTCATCACAGGATCGAAATACTTTTCTAACTTCTCACATTTGACTTCTCTCGACTTTTCTTAAGTTTTCTTCTCCAACTTCTCAGTTTTATTCTCACTTTTCTTAGATTTTTCTCTTTCTGCTCCAACTTCATACTTTTTAAGCCAAGGATGTCCTTATTGAATAGATTTCTTCTAATATTTTTATTATAATTTTTTCTTCATTTTCCTACACTAAGTTTTCGATTTATAAAGTATTTTTTCCTATCCTTATTCCATAGATTATTCTTCCAATGATTTTATTTCTTCTTTCTTCACTTTCCTAAGTTTTCTACACTAATTCTCGATTTTCTTAAGTGTTTTTTTCCTATCCTTATTCACACTAGTTTTTAATAATATTTTTTATTTAATTTTTCTTCACTAACTTCTCGATTTTCTTAAGTATTTTTTTGCCCTATCCTAACTCGGTTTCTTTTCAGTTGACTTTTTGCTTACTTGTCTTTTATAAATAACATTTTTTATTCTAATATTATATATAGAAAGTTATAGTTTTTTTTTGCTATTTTTGCTGTTGTCTCAAACGTTATTTTGGCATTTTTCATTATTTTCCCAACTGACTTTAAATAATTTTTTCATAATTTCGCATAATAAGTTTTTTTCCTTTACGAATCCGTTTCTTATTATTATTATCTCTCTCAGTTTAGCGCTGATTTGGCATTTCTCAAGTTGTTGCTATTGCTAATGATTGTGTTTATTTTGCATTTACACACACACACACATTCTCACACTCTCACACACACACACACACACTATTTTCACACCATGGCAAAAGGAAAAATAAATGTTTGCTTGCAATTTTGTTGCAAGTTTATTGAAAAATCGCATTGCAATTATAAATATTTATAAACACCCACGCACGCAGTCGCAATGTTGCAAAGTTGCAAAGTTGCACAGTCTCAAGTTTGGTTTTGTTTTTTTTGTTTTTTTCGAAAGTGCAAACTGGAATCAAATCTTTGTCTCTCGCCTCCCTTTGAGTTCATTTTTTTTTTTGTTTTTCAGTGCGTGTTTATCGCATTTGTGGCGCATGCGCGACTTTGTCTGCCTTGATTTTTATTTTCATTATTTTTTTTTTTGTGCAAAAATACAAATCTTCATTGAATATTCGCATAATTGCGTTTCGCCTTTGTTTTTAATGCCAGTTTGGTGCTAATGAGCAGAATGGAATACAATTGCCTAACTTGTCTGTCTGTCTGTCTGTGCGGCAACTTTGTTGTTGTTGTTGCTGTTGTTGCAACAATGTTTTGGGCAAAGGGTGAGCATCGCATTGCATCGCAGATTTGAAGCCTTGACACGCAATTCAAGCTGAGCTTATGAGCACTTATGATAATAATGAGTACACGTTTTTTTTTTTGTTTTTTTTTGTTTTTTAATGATAAGCATTAATATCGCAAATTACCATCATTTTTATTCGAAAAGCATTTGCATCAATCAAAACCCAAATACAAACAAACATGCATAAATCTTTTGAGAGGCGGCATTTTGCTGTTGCAGCTAATAAAAGCGTTAACGAATCCAGGCATTAAATGAAGTAATCAAAAAAAGGAAAGAGAAACGAAACTGCCTTTGAAGAAACTATAAAAAGCTATATGAAATATAATCAAAAAATAAGTAAATTATTTGTAGCTTCGTTTCGAACGCACAAGTCTTTCTGATAAATCTAAAACTAAGGAAAGACAGCTTTTGAAATATACTTGATTGTGCATGTGGCACGCGGCATGCGGCATGCGGGTTGAGTGGAAGTTCAAAAGCGAGTTACAAACGTTCAGGCACAAATCAATATAATCCAGACAGTGAAATAAAACTACATTGACACATTACGCATACGCCACTGCAGCATATATAAAATGTACACACACACACACACATACTGTACATGTTGCAAGCTGCAGCAGCAAATTAAACAATTTTTAGATTCAGTTTTTTGGCGATTTCCTTTTTCTGTCTGGCAACCAAATATAAATGTTTATACATATAAATATATATACATATATATATACTTGCCAGCGAGTATGGCAAACATTTATATATACACACACACAAACACACACACACACTCATACATATATAAATGTCTATATTTGCATTTGACAAAATAAGTGCAAGGCAGTGAAATCCACATAAAATCTCTCACAAAACACAAAAAAAAAATAAAGTAAAGTAAAGAAAGCAAAGAAACAGCAACAACAAACAGCTCGTGCCAGGTCAGGCATCAAGAACCTGGCTGGCTGGCTGGCTGGCTGGCAGGTCCTGCAAAACGGTGGCATGTGGCAGCTAGTACTGCAACTACTACGTGGCGGCCGCCAACGTAATTTGGCAGCATTGGTTTTGTTGTTGTTTTTTGTTGTTGTTTTTTCTTTCACAATTTGTATTTTTGTGTTGATTTTTTGTCGCCTTTTCTCACATTTTCACATTTCGAAACTCGCACTTCAATTAATCAGACGCCGCAGTCAGCGTCGCAGTCGTTGCTGGACTTTTCTTTGCCCCTTTTTATTTTTGTTTGTTGTGTGTTTGTGTGTGTGCAAAAAGCGTGCCTTTAACATAAAATGTGCATAATTTGAATGTTGTTTGATTTTTTTTTTTTTTGGTTTTTTTCGTTACAATATTTTTACTTTTGAATATTGCGCTGAGTTTTTCATTTGCTTTTCTATTTAACATTTTTTTATTTTCATACACTTTCTCACACTTTCTTTCTTTTGGTAGCTTAGCGTAACTGTACGCGTTCTTTGACGCATTTTTGTAGCATGCATTTTGGCGTTTGGCAACAAAATGAACTTTAAATACTTAAAAAGGCAATAATCGATAACTTTTCCTTTAAAAAAATCGAATAGGTTTTAGAAAAATTATTCATGTTCGACTTTAAGCCATTTAAACATTTAAACAACTTTATTTATTCAAAAGCTTAGTTTAAGCTGCGGTCAGCTTAAGTGCTAAAATCTGAGTTTAAGTCGCACTTGGCACTTAATCCGACTGTCAGCTTATGCAACTGTCACAACTAAAACAAATTGCATTCACGCTTTTCATAATTCTGGATTATTTGCCCACCAAAAGCGAAGAGGGAAATATTAAAAGAAATCGGATTTCCTTCGAAGTTGTACATAAAAAAAATTGTCTTCATTTCAATTAAAAAAAAGTTCGTTTCAAATACTTATTTAGCGTTTTGTTTTCAAACTAAATGCAGAATTTTAAGATTAAGTTTTGTTGTTTCTAAAAATTTAACTAAAAAATAAACTTTTATGTATTAATTTAAAGTGGAAAATTCTTTATTATTAATTATAAAAAAAATATGCCCAATGTTAAATATATATATGTATTAACGTTTTAACGATTTTTTTTTTTTTTTTGGTATTTTTAGTTCTTAATTTTATTTAGTATCTTTTAATATAGTTTTTTGTTTAAAAAAAAAAGGCGCTTTATTATACAAATTAATCAAACAAATATTCCTAATTATCTGCAGCATTTATTTTCCATACAAACTGATCACAGATCTTACGCAGAAAGAGAGAGAATGAGTGAGAGAGAGAAGGAGAGACGAACAGCAGACAAGTGTCAAGTTTATGAGTTGCAATTTGCAAGTTGCAAGTCGCAAGTTTGCATCGTTGCAAATGCAGATGCGCGGCTAAAAGGCTACCGGTTTTCTACACACACACATACACACACATACACACACACACACACTAACACACTCAAACAGATCAATTATGATATAATTATCTGGACTATTGACAGCGGCCCACAGCGAGCAAGCCAAGCAATGCCAAATGCTCCTCCACTCGGCTGCTGCAGAACGAAAAGGACTCTGTGGCGCTGTGGCAAGTGGGGGGAGGGTGGTGTTTCGGGTTCGGCGCCTAAACCAAGTGAAATGCGCATGCGGACAAGTGTTTGCTTGTCATTATGTTAATTGCGTTTAAGCGCCAAGGAGAAAGAGAGAGAGAGAGACAGGAGGGAGAGGAGCACAAGGGGGTTGAGAGATCAGCGCCGGACACAGAGAAACGACGAGGATGAAGCTTTTATTATATTAACTTGCTGCTGCATATAATTGATGATGATTAAATCAATGCTACCGCAATGCGCGACGAACTCAGAGAGAGAGAGAGGGAGAGAGAAACAGAGGGGGGGGAGGGGCAAACAGCAATGAAATTGAAGCGTGCTTGCAATCTTTCTTTCTTGTTGTTGTTCTGTTTGGATGCTGCAAATATCTTCTTCGTTTTTTGGTTTTGTTTTTTTTTTTGCCTTTATCGCTTTCGGTTTTTACTTCGTTTTTTGTATTTTTTTGGTTGTTGCCCCATTCGCATTCGTATTCGCGGTTTGTCAGTTTCAGGTTTCGGGTAGCCTTGTGGCACCCAGAAGCCAGAGCCTGCCCTTTATACATTTTGTTGTTGCTGCTGCTGCTGCTGTTGCACATACACATCTGCTGCTGTTCCTCGCGGTATAATCTTTGATTATGCAACATTAAGGCATGCACCTTGCTGCTGCTGCTGCTCAGTTCAGTTACTCAGTTCCTCAGTTTCTCTCGACTTACAGCCAAAAATGATGGAAGACACTTGGGGCATGTCTGATTGGGGCGACATTTGGGCGTTGATAGCATTACATTTGTACTTTGTTCAAATACCCAGGAAATGTTACAAAAGGGGCATGATGACTGTATCCTTAAATGATCTTTAATCAGAAAAAAAAACCCTTTCTTTAATAATTTTTGACATTAAAAAATAAAATTTTTTTTTTTAATATTTAATATTTATTTGGCAATATTTAACTGTTGAAAGTATAAATAAATTATTATTTATCTAGCATATTATATTATTATTATTTTAGTTTTTTTTTTATTATTAAACTTTTTTTTTTGTGATATTTAAATAATATATTTTATCATTTACAATTGATTCATTCAAAATATTTTTTTATTTGAAATTTCCGAGTATTCCTACCACTTTAATTTAACAGCTACTTTTTATGAACTGTTTGCCAGTTTTAGCCAAAATTTTTAGCTCGAGAATATCCATAAAAAATCGCTTATAAAAGCAGAACTAGCCATAATCAACATTTTGTCTATTGTCAATTCATTGGCCAACTCGTATTTTAGCATATGATTTTGGATATATTTTTTTTTGCACACACACACACACATACACAGCAGCATTCGATTTGTATTTGCATCTCATTAAGTGCAGCATTTTTTTTTTTGTTTTTTTTTTTGGGCATTTTTGCAGTGCAGGTGGCAATGGGAATTTGTCGAAAAAAAGTAAAAAAATATATATAAATTGCAATTTCACTTTTAATTTGGACAGTCATTGCAACACAAACACACACACACATACAGAGACAAACAGTTAGCGAGGAAGGGTCCTTGTGTCGCGTCCTGCGTTCCATCATTATCAATGTTGTTGTTGTTGTTGTGTCTGACTACGCTTTACGCTCTAAATACGCCAAAGATAATCAACGAAAACAAACAGCGGCAACGATGGCGACAGGGTCAGGTGTATAAAATGAAATTTTGTGAGAGAGCGAGAGAGAGAGAGGGAGGGAGGGAGAGGTATTCCAGGGCCAGGCTAAGAGACCACATCGTTTGTTATAGTAGTATTTGTGTATACATATATATAGAAAGAAGTACAAGTTGTTGTTGGTGGCAAAGCTATGGCTCGTTGCCTTTGCTTATGGGGTTGTTGCTGTTGCTGTTGTTGCTGCTGTTGCTGCTGTTTAGGGCTTTTATTATATAGGGGTTTTTAATAGGGTCTCTCCCCCCCGCTCTTCGTTTGGGTTTCTTTTTGTATCGAGGGTTGCGCACACGCGGCTGCCAGTTAAAAACCTGCGCCGATCGCTTGTGTGTCTTGGCCTCGTAATTTGGCCAAAAATATGAAATAATATCAGCGTACTATCTGAATGAGGTAGACAGACCGACAAGACAGACAGACACGCCAGACAGTCGGACCGACTGTGTCAGATAAGTAGACAGAGTTATAGATATTGGGCCTAGACAGGCATAGACACGCACAGGCACACGACGACGACGACGACGACGACGACGATGACGACGATGACTTTGGGCGTTGCAGAGGCAGCCAAGCAGGGCTGGCGCGACCAACATGTTGCAATATTTGCTATTGTAAGCGTGGCAACAATAGTTGCAGCAACAGGCCAAAACGTAAAAGAAAGAATAAAAGAATTCAACTTTTGGTCTTTGGGAGCAATCAAAGAACAACTGCAGCCGAATGACAGCAGCAGCAGCAACAGTTGCCGGAGCACAACAACAACAACAACAACGACAACAAACAAATTACAATGAAAAATCTTGCATATGTTTTTTTTTTTGATTAACTTTGAATATTCAATTTGAAATGTTGGGAAAAATGCAAGGAATTATTATTTTTTTTTTTTTTTAATTTTTATAAATACTTTTTTTTTATTATTGCAATTAATTTATTTTTATTTTGTTTTAGGCTTATTAATATTACTATAATTATTGCAATTATAATTTTTATATTTTTTTTTTTTCCAAAAATTGGCCAAAAATTTTAAAGCAATTTTTTGTTGAATGTCTTTTGGCTGTTTATCAACAAAACTCTGTTTGGCCAAGTCAAGTAAACCCCACAGATTTGTCTACACCCGTTCACATAAAGAGTGCATATGTGTGTGTGTGTGTGTGTGTGTGTGTGGTGCAACTCGTTGCAACGCTTCAAAGCTTGAGAGAAGTGAAACTCTGCAAATGAGGGTAAAAGCAAGAAAGAAATATACCAAAAAAAAAATATATATATATTATGTGTGTGTATATAGAAGAAGAAGAAGTAGAAGGAAGAAAAAAAGAATAATTTTTGTTTTGAAACACCCCCCCTTTCCCCCTCCTAGAGAAAAACGTAACGCTAATGCAAATACAACCCTGCGGCATTGGCAAAAGCTTATTGCCAAAAACAGTCGCAAAAAAATACACCAAAAAAAAAAAAAAAAAACAGAAGAAAAAAGGAGCAAGAAGCAAAAAGAGTGTAGAGAGACAGAACGGGTGGGAGAGGGAGAGGACTTAAGTGGAAAAGGAGTGAAGTGGATGGATGGTTTTTGAAACGGTGCAGTGACGGGAGGGAGAGAGAGAGTGAGAGTGAAGCGGAGGGCGGGCCAAGGCGACGAATTATATTGCATACAAAATAAAATAAAAACGAAGATGCCGCCAGCGACGACGACTCAAAAATACCCAAAAATATATAAAAGAGCCAAAAAAAAACACAAAAAACAAAGAAAGCGGCAAATGCAACGCTGATGAGTGGCTTTAAAATTCCACGCGGGAAACGCCGGCGCGCAGCATATTTTGTTCTTTAACCACCAGCACCACCATCGGGTTGCACACACACACAGTCGTAGTGTGGCAAGGGGTCAAGGGGCGGCAAGAGCGGGGCCGGGGGGTGAGGTGAGGTGAGGTCGTTGCGACGCCACCATGAGGATATCAACACCATTCGACCCGTTGAAACTTTTGTTTTGTCCCAATTTTCTGTGCAAGTTTTTTTTTTATTTTATTTTTTTATGTTTTGTTCCCTTTTTATTTGAGTTTTTTTTTTTTTTGTATTTTTGGCAATGCGTTGCTGCAGTGCTTCCCGAACTGACTGGCCCTGTCTGTTTCCCCTCTCTCTTGCACTCTGCTGCTCTCCTGCTCTGAGTTCCATGGGACCCTCATCGCAATTTTTTTTTTTTTTTGCGGTAACTTGGTTAAGCTTGCCCCTCCCCTCCCTCCCTCGGTTTTTGTACATGTGTAGCAAAAGTTTACACATATACATATATCTATATATATATATTCGTGTATTCCATGCATTTTTATTAGGTTCCCCCCCTCCGTCCGTCACCCCTGCTTAACAGCATGCATATGCTTGCTTGCCGCCGGTAGGGACTTATTTGGGTTCCGATAGCTGTGAAAACAAATGCAACTTTTGGCATTCTTCTTGAAGTGGAACCAAAAAAAAAATAAAAAAAAAAACAAACAGCAACAACAAACGAATTTTGCAACGAATTTGCAATGCTCTAACTAAAGAATTTTAAGGAGAAAGCCAGGATTTACTAAAAATCCGTTGAAAAATTTTTAATTGAAAAAACTTTTTTTTGTAGCTTTAAATGTCTTCAAACCAATTCAAATTTTTACAAGTTTTTTTTATATATCTAAAAGCATTTAAATATTGTTTTGAAGTATGTATGTGGTGCACTGAAAGAAATATTTTATAATAATACATTGCATCAAAATTGATTGATAAAATAATATTTCCTCAAAATCTCTTCGCTTGAATTTAGCGTTTTTTTTTTTTTTAACTTTTCTAGTAAATCGGTTTATGTTAAGGATTTTTTTTGTATCCAAAATCCTCTAAGGATTTTTTTTTTTTTTGAAAAATGTAACACAAACTGACCAAACGTTGCATCAAAGCACATTTTGACTAACCTGCAGCAACCCTGCCCCCTTTATAAATATGTACATAAAAAAGACTTTACACCGATCTCGAAAATCTGCCCAAAACAGAACAACAACAACAACAACAACAAAATAGGAAGAGGAGAAAAGCTTTAGAGCAAATTTTGTTCTGTGCTGCCAAAAAAAAAAAAATAATGAAAAAAGCAAATCAAATGAAAGTTGCAAGCATAAAGTAAAATCCAATATAATATCATATCTAAAGATACATATATACATACATACATATATATATATTCGTGTTTATATAGTAGAAAAAGAACAGAGCCTGTCTGGCGCTGAGACCCCTTTTTATATATATACCAAAAAAAATAAATATATATATATATATAAATTGTATTTTTTGGTGCAACACACACACACCTCAAAACTTTGCCTAGCTGGCTGAGTTGCAAGTTCAGTTTTGGGTTTGAGTATGGTTTAAGTGTGCATGTATGTGTGTGTATGTGTGTGTGTGTGTGTGACGTGGCCGGTTTGTAACACATTCCGTGCACAAAAAAAAAAACAACAAAAAACATAAAAACCCGATGAAGAAAACGCAAAAAAAAAGAACGTTAAAGTAAAGGGGTTAAACACGAGGCAGCGGCCGCGACAGGATAACCGACAATGAGGCAAAACTCCCGCCAACCCCCCGCCCCGTACCCCTGTACCCCCTGCCCCATCACCATGTTTGCTGCTGCTTAACCCTCTGTTGCAACGCAGCAAGGACTATTCAATGCTGCCACAGTTGGTGTATTGTATATCGCATGTATATTTCGGTAATTTTTGGCAATTCTTTTTTCGTCGGTTTTCGGCATTTTTTATTTTTATTTTTGGGGTTGGCGACGTTGTTCAATGCAATTGCATCCGAGCGCACAAGTATGTGTGTGTGTGTGTGTGTGTGTGTGCGTTGTGAAGTGGAACGCGTGTTGACGACCAACAACAGCAACAACAACAAAAACAACAATCAAGTGACGGGAACGAGGACGAGCAGTATACGACCCCAAATGCCACTTGTGCCGCAACAGCTCAGAGGCTCAGGGGCTCTTTTTCTTCTTCTTTTTTTTGGGTTTTTTTTTCATTTTAGTTGTTGTTGGTACTTTTTTGGGACATTTATTTGCCTTACTGCCGCTGCTGCTGTTGCTGCTGTTGCACGCACTTCCGGCCGCATTTTGAGTTGAGTTTATTAGCCCTTTTTGGCAGAGCCGGCCGGCTGCTGCTATTTCTGGCCGACGACAAAAGGTAATGGCCAACTTTACAAAACTGGCCAGCACCCCAAACAACAAACGCGCACACACACACAGATGTCCTGTTGCCCCTTCTTTAGTTTTCGGCGCATTTAGTTTACGTTTTTTTTTTTTTTGGCTGTTGCACTTGTCGCGAGCCAGTGTTGCGCTGTTGCATCTGCCACTGCCACTGCCACTGCTGTCTTCAGCAATTAGAAATGAAAGTTGCTCCTCATTTATCCCCCGCCCCCCCCCTTGCGCTTTGTCAAAGGCTACGCAGCTTATCAGGCCAGCGGCGGCGGCGGCGGCGGTGGCGACTTCTGCTTCTGACAGTCATCAGACAAATCGACTTTGACAGTCGGCCGTGTGCCACAACAGTGCAACAACAACAACAGTGCAACAACAACAACAACAAAAGCATCATCTTTTCATTCACATTGAAGCTGAATGTGCGTGTGTGCCGCGGCTTTTCATCAACACAAAAGAGTCAAAGTCAAACAAATGTCAGTGCAAGTGCAGCAGGCAAAGAGGGACGAGAGAGGGGGGGGGGGGGTGAAGAGGAGGCACGCAACAAGGATTTAAAAGAAGAAGCTTTGTTATATATGTGTGTGTGTGTGTGTGTGTGTGTGTGTGTGTGTGTGTGTGTAACGCATTTGATGCTTTGTTTGTCAAAAATGATTCCAAAAACTAAAACCGAGAATCGTCCTGCCTGCCATACTGAAAACTAAGCTAGAGAGAGAGGCGAAAATAGCTTAGAGCTTTATCCTTGAATAATGATTTTCCTTATAAGTGAGAATCCAAGATTTATGTAACTTTCATTCAAAAAAGAAAATCTACTAAAAAACATAGAAAACTTTCTTAAAAGAAGTTAATTTTATATTTGCCGCAAAATCGAGACAATAATAAATGTTCCTTACCTTTGAGTTAGGTGCTTACTTTTTTTTATGTCTTTGTTATTGTCCCGATATAATAATTCATATGGCTCTAAAAAAATATTTTTTCTTTCAAATTATTGAACTAAAGTTCTTAATTTAAAGTCAAGTTAAATCAGCATTGTGTTGAACATAATCATAATGAAAATGGCCTCATTTGGGCTTATGCTATGTAGTTGCAACTTGTGCAACAGTGTTGCAAATTTGTCATAGCTCGACAATCGTAGTTCGTAGCTTCGCAACAAAATGCAGCAGCATAATCTATGCAAGCTTTGAGTCACTTGAGAGCTTTTAATCTTCATAGTTGGCAGAAACCCAGCAGGTGGTGCCGAAGCTGCTTTAACACTTGAATAGTTGCAACAAAAACACAAACACACAAACACACATATACACACATATATATACACTGTCATTATGCAATCAAGGACACATCCTACCATACACCCCCCGCGCATCTGACTTTTGGACTTGGGACTTGGGTAATAGCATCGCAGCTCCAACGTTGCACGAACGGAATGCAACGCACTTCGACGACCTTTCATTATCTCTATGCCCAGGCCAGAGGCGGACGAATCCCCCCATTCCCCTATCTAAGCCTGCTGCCACCTACAATTTGGACTCCCTTGGGTGCTTTTCCTCAAGTTTATTGTTGTTTGTTGCCTTTGTCAACGTGCTTTGTTGTTGTTGTTGTTGTCAGCGACAGCGGCAACAAAAACAAAAAAAAAAACTCTTCAATCTCCAGCTAGTATTTTCCTTCGTTGGGTTTTGTTTTGTTTTGTTTTTTCATTTATGTTCTACTATTTTGCTTGGTTTTTTTCTTTTTTTTTCTTTTTTTTTCAAACTGCGTAAGCTAGTTGCTGACTGCGACGCCAGGATCAAAGGCGCTTTGCGTGAATCTAAGTTTTCGCGAGTCCTGCTTCCTACTGCAACCTCCTAAACCCCTTAGTCCGCTCTCTCGCGCGTTCCCATAACCCGTCCCGTCCCGTCTCGGGCGAGAAGTGCGTTTTTGAGTGCACTTCAGCAAAAAAGAAACGCAATGCAACAAAAGCAAAAAACAGTAGTAGAAAAAACGAAAACAAAAAAAATAATATTATACTAAAGAGTGTGCTTTTTTATTTGTGTGGGCTAGTCTGCTCGACTAGAGTATACCCTGTACAGTATAGTAAAAACTTCCTCGGGAAATATGAATTTCCTTGCAATGAAATCGATTACTCATTCTTAAGAGTTTTCCCAATGAATTCAAAAGTTCTCGCTATCTTTTCTTAACTTTTGTTTTTGGGATCAATGGGATTGAGCTAAAACTCTTTTCCTATATAAAGATTCCCTCAAGGATTTTTCTATCCATAATCTTTTTGTCAACTTTGCAGGGTATTTACCATAAACCTTTTTTAACTCGTTGCCCCAACCACCTTGACTTTCCCACTTTTGCCACTGTGCAGCCTTGCCGCCTGCTCCTTCACCTCCACCTCCTCCTGCTCCTGCCCGCTTCTTGCTTCTTTTGACTGACTGTTTTTCTGTCTCTTTGTAGTTTCACCGACGCGACATCCTCGTTGGGCATTGCCTACTTGTAGGCGCACTAAAATGCGTTTATGCATAATTTTGTAGGGTCTCGACTACACTTTTTTGTGTGTGCACTAGAGTAGAGAGAATATGGAGAGAGAGAGTGAGAGAGAGCAGCCCTTGGCTTGACTTGACTTAACTGCATTGGGCGTTTCTCTCTCTCTCGCTCTCTCTCTAATTGCAGTGCCTGCGACAAAATTGTGAGCCATAAATTACTATTAATTATTTGAGGCCACCCTCTTTCTCTCTCTCTCTCTCTGTCTCGCTGTGGGTATGTGTATGCGTGTGTTCTACATATCGATTGCATTTTGAGAAAGAAACGAAGAAGATGGAAAAAAAAACAAAAAATATTGTATATACGCCCAAGTGGCAGCTGACGATGCCGCCAAATGCGTGCTTAAGTGTTTGTGCGAAAGAAGAAGAAGAAGAAGGCGGCATCAAACGCAAACACACACAAACACACACACACTAACACATATGTAGTCTTATTCAATGCAAGCCCAAGTGACAATGCCCCAAGTGGCGCCCTGTTAAGAGCCTACGCAATACGCCCATCAAACGGCTGCTTCAGTCTCAGGGTTCAATTCAGGTCACAATCATCAAAGACGCAAAAAACCCAAAGACACACAAAATATATATATTAGTCTGATATTAGCATATATATACGTCTTTAGTTTATTATTATAGTAGTGGTTATTGATACGCCCAGATACTTAATTATAGTATACAAAACGTTCAATCAAAAACCCAAGAGCCAGCTGTGAATAGGGCTGAACTTTGAACTTCTTGTTCTTATTCTTCTTGTTGTTGCAACTAATTTAACTTGCAAAAGTCGAAAAGTTGAAAAGTTTTAGTGTTAAAACGAAGCAAACATTCTAAATTAATCAGCTTTGTTTTAACAACTCTTTTAACTTGATATTTAAAAGAAGCCAGTGTTGCAAAACTCGTGTTGCCAGTGTTGACTTGAGCCATTGTGAATGCTTTGTGTGTAACGTCTGTCCAACTTGAACTTGGGCTACGCCCCCAGCCCCCCCCCCCCTTACTATGCAATATTTGCATAAATTATTCTAAACCAAACAATAATAATCAGTTTTTTGTTGCTGTTGTTGTTGTTGCTTTAAGCCCTGCGACTTTTCATTTCCAGCAAATGACGTTGTGCAGAAATGCATTTTTTGTTGTTGTTGCTGTTGTTGCAAGAAGGCAGCGCGTATCAGTGACGGAATTCCTGGAAAAGAACAGCAGCAGCAGCAAAAAAAAAATACATAATTGAACAAAAAATAATCATAAGAATGCCATTTTTCAAAAAAGCAACAACACAACAGCAATATTTGCCGACCCAAGAATATGAAACTGAAGACCAACCCAACAACAACAACAACAAATGCATTGCGTCAGCAATTCTAAACTTGATCCGAAATAAGAAAATTAATTGCGAATTTTGAGAAAAGAAAAATCTAAAATCAAATTGTTATATTACATATATGTCAATTACATGGCACAGTTACGCAACACTTATATTTCGCAACACTACACACGACAGTTGTATTTCGATTTCAATGGAAAATTCTTTTAATTAATATTTATTCGAGCGAAATGAATGAAACTTGATGTCCTCGAATCAAATAGTATCATTTACGCAACTTCACATTAATTACAAAAAATAGATTGGATTGTGAAAAGGTTTTGATTAGTTTTGAACCCAGTTGTAATTAATATTTTGCTCCTTGCGCCCTTAAACTATGCTTCAACTAATTTTCAATTTAAACAACACTAATAACTGACTTGACTTTATGATATCTTCGGTGTTTCTTAACCGATATGAACGAAATTTTGAGAAAAGTTCTATCGTTGCCCATTGTATTAGCTCCCATTTTTACATTTTCCAAATTCGATATTTTTTTGTAACCGATTGCATGTTTATATCAAAAACCAGAGTAGTTATCGATAATTTGAAACAAACTTGTTCTGCTCATGGTTTAGGAGAACTTATATTCAAAACCTCAAGTTTCAAGCTCTTGTAGTCTCTGAGATCGACGAGTTCATACAGACGGATCAAGAATATATATACTTTATGGTGTCGGAGATGCCGCCTTCTGCCTGTTACATACTTTTGCACAAAACCATTATACCCTGTTTTACCCATTTTTATTTCATTTCAGGGTATAAAAAAACTCAAAGCTAAAAAGTTTGATTTTTATCTGTGAAAATTTTAACACAGAAAATCGACTTGGAATTTATTAACAAACAATTTTCAAGGGCTCAAATATTATCTTTAATATATACAAATATATAAATACATATATATTTTTTGTCATTAGTTTTTTTTTTTGTTTTCTGAATAATATTTATGAATGCTTATGTCATTTGGCGAAACTTTTGTTCCAGATGCCATTGCAAAATATATATAGATTTTTTTTTTTTGTTATTTGCTTTTGTTGTAGTTGTTGTTGTTGTCAGCTATCTCATATGCAAACTGCAATTCCGTGACATGTGCCCCGTTACTCGAGCTTTGTGTACTGTGTGTTCAGTTTGTTGCTGTTGCTGTTGTTGTTGTTGTTGTTGGCAGACTTCTAAAATTTCATAAATTCAACGAATTTGTCGCGCTGCCGTCAACGCTCGACTGCAAAATTCCACAGTTTCTAATAAAACGGCAAGACAGGCAAGTTTAGCATTGTTAAATGTTGGTTCTAGGGAAAACAAAAAAAGAGTGTTGGCAACGTTGAGAAGGGACGCAAACCGAACCGAACCGAACCGGACCGAAACCCCAATTGAATGCAGATGATGTTGTTAATGATAATTGCATAAATTTATTGTCAACAGCGTCGTCGTCTTCGTCGTCGTCGTCGTCGGTCACGCATGGCAACGTCCCAAATGTCCTTGTGAGAGAGTCAGAATCGATAAGCAGAAGGAACAGGATAAAAATACAACAACAACAGCAACAACAACAAAAAGTATTGAAAACCAAAAAGAAAACGAAATTAAAACGCAAGACGCAACGTCGCGCTGCCCCATTTCAAGTTGCATTCCACACACCACAACAACAACAACATTCACCTGCGACTTGTGCAACGTGCAACTTGCGACTAACTGTTGTAATATGGGGGACGGGGGGGGGCTATGTGCTAGGTGTCCTGCGCTGTCTGGCAACATTATAAAAAAAAAAAAAATATGTCGATGGCATTGTGTGCTGCAATGGCTGCAACTTCAACTGTTGATGCAACAAACACACAAACACCAACACACACACACACACCAACACACACACCAACACACACATCAAACAGCTGTGCAGACATTTTAAGCAGCTAGTCATCAGGCTGTCTCGACTCCTAGAGTCGCTTTCATGAGGCAGGTTGGTTGGTTGCTTTCGTTTGTGGCAGAGGGCGGTGAAGTTATTCTAAGGTGGCATACAACAGACAGCGTCTAGTCACAGACATATTCTCTCTTCTATTGTGTGTGTGTGTGTGTGTGTGTTTGTGTGTGTGTGTGTTTGTGCCGTGTTTGGTAAATACCAAACAACCTTTGTCTATCCCAACAGCGACTACCCCGACCCCGACCCCGTCTCAAACCCCCATCCCCATTTGTAGACCCGCATTTGTCTGACTGTCTGGCATTGGTTTAACTCAACTGTCGCGCCCTGTCTACCCCCCCACCACCCCGCCCCCGCATAGACTCTTGTCCAACTTGTCTGTCTAACTGTCTGACTAACTGGCTCTTACTGACTTGGCCCAGACTGCACTTTGGCTGCTTTTCCTTTTCCTTTTTTTGTTTTTTGTTTTTTGTTTTTTTATTATTCTTTGCATTTGGCAAGTGATTTTCATCTTTAGACATTGAGAAGGAGCGAGAGATAAGCTCAAGATCGTGCCAAAGCTTTAAGGATAAGCTTTTTAAGTCCCCCTAAAGGACACGAATTATTCAGCTCAAGTTTTTTAATGAGATTTTCAGCAGGGAATTAAATTAAATTATTTGAAATATTAAAGAAACTTGTAAGGAAAAAACGGTTAATCAAGTTCCAATTAGTTTTCCCATAATGACAATTTATCGAGAAAATACAAAAAAAAAAGCAAATCGATAGATTGGATGGAGAAGCAAAACAAACAAATCTCGTATCAACTTTACCTGTTATCGATAATCGATTAGTAGAACAATCCAAACTAGTTATCGTTCCTTATTGAATGGCTTATTAAATGTATTTTTGACTTGAGTGAAACTTTTGCAAATTGCAATTTATGCTTTAAGGATATTTATAAATGGAGCTTGAGCCATGAACTTGAACTTTTTGTGAGGCAAAACCACAGCGACCGAAAGAGATGGAGTGTTGAAAAGACAGAGTGAGAGAGAGAGAGAGATAGAGCAACCTACTTATGCGGCAAAGTAAAAGTTTTTTTCAATGCCAGCGCAACTTTCAGATGCAGTTTGTTGCTCTCTCTCGCTCTCGCTCTCTCTATCTGTCTCCCTCGTACTCAGTTGATGCTCTTGCAGCTGATTAAACTACATATATGAATGAATATGCTTCAAGTACAGCAATAACTTCATTTAAGACGATGACGTCAGGCGCCACAAAAATGTTGCCAAAACATTAAAGTTAAAGTTGTTGTTGTTGCTGTTGTTGTGTGAACTCAGAGCTCATAATTTAGCTGCTGACATTGTCGCTGTGACTTTTCAACGTCATAATTAAGCATGCCACATGTTGCAGCAACACTGCCATTAACAACAACAACAATAACAGTAACAATCCTGCATAAAACTTTTTCATGCATGTGCTTTACTTTTAAATGCTTGTGTGTGTGTGTGTGTGTGTTGGTGTGTGTGTGTGTGTTGGTGTTGCAAGGCACTTGAAGCAGCCGCAGACAGTTGCCAGACTTTTTGAGACAACACGACTGACTTTGGCATTGGTTTGTTGGTTTGTTGCCCTTGCAACATAACAAAAGCAACAAAATTTTTAGCTAGGTAATTAAAATAGTGAAAGTTTTACGTCAAATTGTTTGGGCTACCCAAAATACCCTTCTTCTCTCTCCCTCTTGCTCTCTATCGTTCGCTCTCTCCCTCTCTCTCTCTCTTTCTAGCATTTTGGCGTAGCCTACATTTGAGGTCTGTTCTGTGTGTGTGTTGGTGTAGTTTGAAAAAGTTTTTGTTTTGCTTTTGTTCAAGTTTCGCAAAATTTGCAAAAGTGTTAATGAGCTTTAAAAACAAAGTGTGACCAAATTGCATAGAGGAAGTTGCGGCAGTATCGTTGCTGCTGCCACAAATGGCATTAGGAAGCGCAACCAAAACTTAATCTAGCTAAAATATGCATAAAGTAAATACAATGCAAAACATATTATGAAAGTTTGTGAATATTTATTTCGATATTTGTACTAAAACATATATTTATTTAATAACCTTAAGTTTTTCTCTCGTTTCGATTGCAGCATATTCTTCAAAATTCTAAATTTCAACGAAGAAGAAAGCGTGTAAAACTCAAAGAAAATCACAAACCAAATTCTCGGCGAAATCGACAGGCGGCAGCTCAGCAATAAGTTTATCGATAACACGCTACGCAACTCTGGCAGCGCTCTCTGGCTATTGAAACCAACTCTCGCTCTCTCACACACACACACACACACACACATTCACAATATACACCCAAGTCAAGTGAAAGTCAAACTTGACGAAATTCTCGCAAACCAACTGGACCAATTACATTTTTATCGATAACATCAACAACAACAAACAAAATATTCAAAACGATAAGAGACAGAAGAAACGATTAACCAACACTGGCAAGAAGAACGCAGAACATTAATAAAATGATCACAATTTGAACAACAACAACAACAACAATCACTCTCTCTCTCTCTATCACTGTCTCGCTCGCTCGCACGCTCGCTTGGCTGGCTGAAGAATTGACATTTTTCGGACAGCAGTGTTGTACAACGCTCGAAGCAACTAATTTTCGGTGTGCAAAAAGCAACTAAAATCTGAAACGACACACAACAACAACAACAACAAATAACAACAACAACAACCAACCAACCAACCAACCAACGATAAAAAACAACAACAACAAAACAAACCAAGGACGGCCCCCAAAAAAAACCAAATCAATTGAAAATTGAAACTTATGGATTGCTGGACGGGTAACGCCCGACTGGCGAGTGTTTTAGTTTAAGGTAAGTAACAATTATTAATAACAATTAACAACAACAAAATAAGTACCATAAATAATATTAATAAACAACCAACAAAGCAACATAAGAAAAAGGCAATAAATTTGTTTTTTCAATTTAAAGCATTTTCTACTTCAAAGCAAAATTTTAACGAGATTTAAATTATTTTACGACTTTTGTATTTATTTTTTCGATAATTAAAGGAACTTTTTTTTTGTTAATACATCATTAACTTAAAATGGGTTAATATTATTGTGTTTTTCACAAAAAAAAAATCAAGAGAAAATAAGTTTCTCTATTTCAAGTTCGTATTTGGGGCAGCTGGACGCATTTGGGGGCATTTGTCAATCAAGCGCAATGCTTGAGGCAGTCATGTGTGTGTATGTGTGTTTGTGTGTGTGTGTGTGTGTATTCTGGTGTTTGTCTAATTTTGGCAGCGACCCACACAAACTAAAAATTGCCTAATTAAAGCAATTTTTGCAATTGTGCAAAAAAAAACAAAAACAACAAAAAAAAGTATGAAATTCAATTAAAATTGAAACCTTTGCAGTCCGACAATTGTTGTCAGATACACACACACACACACACATATAAACTTTGCAACGATCTTTTTGCATTCACTTCCCATTGTCAAAACCAAAACGCAGACGTCGCTCACTTCCGCCCAACAACAACAACAACAACAACCCTTATGCACTAAATAAATATATGTATATATATTTTTTTTTTCTTATTTTTGGTGCTCGCTTTTAAGCCAATCTTTGCTGGTTTTTTTTTTTTTTTTGACCTTTGCATTGAGCAAGATTTCTTATGTTTTTAAAAAAAAAAAAAAAATTTCATATTTGTTTTCCGTTTTTTGTTCTGTTCAACACTTATTTGTATTGAGGTTTTGTTGTTGGTTGTTGGTTCTGGTTCCCAGGCAGGGCCCAAATGCGTTAGCTCATTAATAAAACGTTAGCACCGTTAAATTGCAGGCTGCAAAAATTAACGCCTAATTGATGACAATGGCAAAAATGGCAAAAATGGCCCAAACAAACGCAAAGAGAACTTTGTGTTAACTTTGAAAGAAGAAAAACTGTACAGAAAAAGGTTATTTCTATTGATTGAAAAGCATGGCAAAGTGACTGCAGCTTCCAACAACAACAACAACAGCAACAACAACAACAGCAACAACAACAACTACACAGTTGCGCTTATGTGCAATTTATGCGCAGCGTGACAAATCAATTTTACTTTAGTCATTTTTAGAAAGAGTTGAGAGCTCAGCTCTCAGCTGAGTATTTGCTGTATTTGCTGTTGATCGTACAACATGGGGAGTGCCAAAACGTTGGCAAAAGGGTACGGCGGGGGGGGGGCAATCGTTTCGAACAGCAGCAGCAGCGGCGAGTCAATGCGGTTGCCAAGTTTCGCACGCTCGGCAAAACGGCAAAAGAGCGCCGTTATCATCAGCATAAATATGTGACATTTGCGAGTAATGGCAAATGACGTTCGTATCGTATCGTAACGTAACAACAACAACAACAACTAAAAACAACAACAATAACACTAGACTCTAGTGCAAATAGTTTTGCAGTTGAAAGGTTGGTGTTTGCCTACTATGTATAATGCCATGAACCTCAACTTTGCCAAAACCGGATTTTCATATAAAAAAAAAAAAAATAGAAAAAAAAATTCGTTTAAAATAAAAGTTGAAAAATCTTTGAAAATAAGTAATTATTGTTGTCTTGAGTCGAAATAAAAAAAAATTTGTTTTTAACGAAACTTTTTGGTAAGAAATATTTTTTTTTTCTACGTAAAAAAATAAACAGAACTCAACACACACAATTTTCCAAAGTCATTAAGTTCGTTCAGTTGTTCAGTTGCAATCGTTCGTTAAGTTTAAATTTTTAAACAATGCCAGCTCTAGTTTCAAACTTAACTTGAGTCAACGACTTTTGCGTGGGAGAGAAAATGTAGTAGTTTTTTTTGTTTGCTTAGTTTTTAAAAAATTGCATCGAAATGTGCCTTTTTTGAGGCCTGAGTGCAATCAAAGTGCGCAGCCAGGCACGTATTTTAGTTTTTGTTTTTCTTTTCCTTTCTTTCTAAATATGTTTATGTATGTGGAATATATGTACATACATACATATATGTATACAAACGTTAGTTGCCGCTTAATCATTTGGCGTGTGAGCTGCGTGCCGTTTGCCGTTATGCTAAGGTGGCGCCTCACGCGCTTACTTAACGCGCTCTCCTCTTCCCCCTCCTCGAAGTTCGAAAATATTGCATAAAACTGAAATGCGTAATTGTTGCAATCAATGCGGAAGCATTAAGTATGAATGAATCAGTTCAAATGTGAATGGAAAGCAAACTAGTTGAATTATTTTGAGTAAAGAAATCAAAAACATTTAATGCTTTATCCTTAAATGTTTCGTTCCAAAAGTTGCCTTAGCTTTTCAATTCTCAATTGAATTGAAAACATTTTTAAATGTTTCGTTAAATTAAGTGTAGAATTATTGATCAAGTTGCACGTTTGTGTGCAACAAAGATGCAAGATACCAAAAGCTTAATTATGCACACACAAATTTTATATAAATATTTATATAAATCCCTATGGCGAACCACACACACACACACACGCATACACCCTCCGTGCTAGAACATTTTGTGGCCTGGTGCATAAGCTTCAAGGTTGTGTGTATATGTGTGTGTGTGTGTGTGTGTGTTTGTTTGTATTAGTGTCGCTGTCGTTCGCTGACAAATGCACAAAATGCATGACAAGCTAGGCGAATGAATAGATGGCGGGGGGGCGGGGGCAGGGTTGGGTTGACTATTCTAACAACGTGTTAGGGTGGACGTTTAGGGTGGTTGAGGGGGGGTGGTGTGAGTAAAGCGCGTGCAAAACGCAAGAAGGAAGTGATTAATAACAACAACAACAGCAACAGCAACGAAAACTTTTTCGTAGGCAGCTTAAGAGATTTGCAAGAACCGAAAGAGCAAGAGCAATGCATTCAAAATGAGAGAGAGTAAGAGTGTAGCGCGAGTGAGAGCGTGCGCATTAGTTGCGGTTGTTGTTGTTGTTGTTGTTATTTTAAGTGTAAAATCGTTTGCTGTAATATGGTAACCCTAAAAAGCAGCGGCATTTCTCTGCGTGTGTGTGTTATCGTCGTGTTCACATTTGCAATAGCAACAACAACGAACGAACGAACAATGAACAAACTATAACGCAATTTTATGCAGCTAAAGCAAACACTGCCCCCCCCCCCTCCCCCTCCCATGCAAAGCACACACCTACGACTCATTACCCACATAATACAAAACAATACAAAAATGCTCAAGACCACCGCGCGCTCTTTCGCTCCATCGCTCTCTTTCGCTCTCAATTCGTTATTGCATTTTGCGTGCATCAATTATTGCGCATTTCTCAGTTTTTTTTTGCGTTCAGTTGCGTTTGTTGTTGCTTTTTGTTGTTTGTTTTTATCTGGCAGCCGCCTTCTAATTTACACAAAAACAACAACAACAAGCGCACAATCATAATGCATAATATTAGCTGAATAACTTTAAATACATACAAACATATACATACATATAAATACATAAGTATACGTTTAAGCCAGCTGCAATATTTCCTTAAGCTTTTCGGTATTGAAACGTGATTAGCTAATCGAAACAATTTATAATAAATTTATTTATGCTTCTTTTAAGAATTTATTTTAATAAATAATTGAAAAAAAATAAAAAAAAATATTTTAAATTTAATATAAATTATTGCTAAGGAATAAAATAGAATTGACTTGATTTTTTTTTTGTGCCAAAAGCTTCTTTTTGAACCAGTGAACCATTCAAAAAGAGGTTCATACTATATATAAATAAATTATGTAACTTATTTTGAGCTCAAAACAAATATTGATTTTTTCTTAAGTTTCGCACATTTATCAATTCGAAACCTAAACTTTTTTAATAAAACTTGTGCAATATATGCTGACTTAGCTCGTTTGTTGAGCTAGTTCTTTTAGTGCGTACTTTACCGGTTCACCAACGGTTCATTGAGCATTTGAGCTCCTTAACTTCTGAATCAAACACAAACTTATTAATTTTTATGTTTGAATTTACACAAAAATATATAATTTTTTTGCTCTAACCAAAAGCTTTTTGAACTAGTTCACGTTGCGTTTAAGCCGAAAAGGCAAGAGAGCGAGACAGCGTGACATATAGTGTTGCTGACTTTTTTTTTTTTTTTTCGTAGCTAATAGAGCAACATTAACAACAACAACAACTGCTATGGGTTGACATGCAAGCCAAGCCAAGACTGACCCATTGGCAATTAGCATTTGGATGGAAGCCTTTGCTCAACTCCACTCCACTTTCATTCTCTCTCTCGCTCTCTCTCGCTCTAAGCCATAGCCCATTAGGTGCCAATGGCAAAATTATCTGATCGCATTGGGCACAGTTGACGCCCCAACCAACTAAAAACAACAACAACAACAACTAATAATAAAAAAATAAGCACAGTGGACGCTTGCGTGCCATGTGGGTGTGTATTAGTATTAGTATTAGTATGTGTGTGTGTGTGTTAGTGCAATTGTGGATTAATTATAACCAAGGATTCACAAGATACAAACAAAGATACAAATGTATCTGCACTAGTGCATCGCGTATGTGTGTGTGTGTGTGTGTGTGTGTGCAATTTCCGTTGGGCCAGAACAAGGTTAATTCAGTTAGCCATTGTTGCTGTTGCTGTTGCTGTCAGTGGCAATTGTTGCTGTTGTTGTTGTTTTAATTACGCTCACTTACATAATCATTTTAAGCTTTTGACACGCACACAAACACACACACACACACATGTATATTCGAAACTAATTAATTACTTATTTATTTAATTTAATTTGTCGCTTTGGGAACTGCAACAACAACAACAAGAGCAACAACAACTTTGACCCGTTGACAAACAATTTTTTTGTCTTTCTTTTTTTTCTTCGCACTTTTCAACAATTAGTTTTATTTAATTCTCTATTATTTTAATGGTTACAAAAAAAGAAGAAGAAAACGAAGAAATTTTGTATTTGTTGCATTTACATACATTTAAATCCGGTTCTTTAGAAACTTTCTAGAAACTAAACTAAAAACCTTGACAATAAATAGAGTGGGGGGGGGGGTGGGGCTTTCTAGGCACTAAAAACAACAGCAACAAATAAGCTTTGTTGAAATTTCACCCAAATTAGTCAAGCAATAAGTAAATTAAAAGAAGAAGAAGAAGAAGAGTCACAAGCCATGTTTGTTCATTGCAGCCAAAAGATTAAGGCAAATTTCCAGTATTTTTTACATTTTGAAAATTTTGCATTGATTGACAAAAAAACGAAAAACCTATTGGAAAGTGAAATGTAATGGCGATAAGAGATAAAGAGTAAGAGAGACAGGAAAAGATTAAAACGACTTTCATTACCATACCATAAAGAAGAGCCTGAAGTACCTGAAGTACCAGAGGTCCTCGATTCAAGCATGATATTAAATAAACTTCGATGGAGAGTCGAAAATCTTGTTAATATTACGGGCTTATTTCACATAGAAACGCATCAAAGAAGGCCTTAGGCTCGCCTTGAGCTCGAAAACTGGAAATCCTAAATCCTACAGAAAATGTCTGGAACTGCAAAGCTTCGATTGTCAATATCTTTTGTGTTTCTCAACCGATTTTCATGAAACTTTCACAAATGATTAATATTAAGTCAAAATTTCTATAGAAAGTTGCAATTTTGAATGGAATTTACAATTTACTACAAATAAGCCTCAAGATAACTTGATGTGAAATCTAGCAAAAAACTTAAATATCATAATTAGACAATTAAATCAATAAAACAAATTTGAAATAATAAAAAATTATTTCTTATATTATACCCAAGAATTCGTTATAGCTTCATGATCAAAAAATATATAAATCGCAAATTTTAAGGGCCCCCCCGCTATGAAAAATGTCACAAAACTCTTTTGGCTCACAGTAGGCCCAACAATCAAAGCAAATGAAAAGAAAGAAACAACAAAAAAATCTTATAAAAATTCGCGAGTCTATTGAACTTTGTGTTACAAACAGCAACAATACCAACAACAACAACAACTAAAACATAGATTCGCACAGCAACAACAACAACAACAAAAGGAACAAACAGCATAAAAACTAAACGCAAAAAAGTTCATTGAACTCAAGCAGGCAGGCCAATCTAGCCATGCTTTGTAGCTGTTGCTGTTGTTGTTGTTGTTGTTGTTGCTAGCTTTGCCCAAAAGATCAACGACACACGCACAACAACAACAACAGCAACAGCAACAATCATAGTCATAGGCCCAACAACGCACGCACCACAAAAGCCAATGAACTGTTGACGTCGACGTCGACGTCGCCGTCGCCGGCGAGAACGCCTAGACGGAACAACAAATAAACGCTGCCAAAAGTGCCAAAAAAAAAGTGCGTAAGCCACGCGTCACCAGCAAAAAAATATTCGCAAGATCGCACGCACCGCACGGCAACAACAACAACAAAATGAGGCCGAGCCGAGCGACAATAGAAAAAATGTTGCCAAATAAAAATCGCACAACAAACGCCGAAGAGCAAAAAAGAGCGCAAAAGCGTCATGCTTCTTCTTTGTCTTCTTCTATGTAGTAGCTCGCTCAAATTTTGGCAAACATTTCGGCTCTCTCTCTCAACATTCAACTCAAAGTCAAGTTGAAGAGCACCAAAAAGCTGACGGCCGTTTATCACTGTGTGTGTGTGTGTGCGTGTGATCTTTTTTTTTGTCGTTGCCCAATTTGCAAATTCTCTTTGCAAATAATTCAAGCATGCTCTAGCGTTCGCATTCACGACGCTGTCAACGTGGACGTCGCAGTCGCTGCCGCTGTTGCCGCTGCTTACGCAATTCGCATGTTTGGCAAACATATGGCCTCCACAAAATCTAGCAACTAATTCATACATACATACATACGTACAAACTATAATAATAAGGTACGCCGTTGCTTTGGGTTTATCAATTTTTATATGGTGATAGAGAGACGGCAAGAGAGCGAGTTAGATTCGGTTTGCCTGCACTTGACGAAATATATATGTACATATATTTTATTATATTTTTGGGCTAGTAAATTTGCTATTTTTTTTTTTTAGTATTATCGATTGCCTATTTGTGCAGAAAAAAGACACAATTTACTTTCGAACCCTTTTTATAATGCTTTCTTTTGGCGTAACGACCGTATTAAAAAGGAAAGAGAGAGAGAGAGAGAGAGAGAGAGAGAGCATTCAAAGTATACATTTAATAGTTTTCATATCACAACAAAAGTAGCCAAAACAAACATTGCATTCTGTGATATTCAAAAAATATCATCTAGTATAAAATAATAAAAGAAATCAACAAGTTTTAGTTTTTATTATCTATAGCTCTATTTACGATCTACGGATTCTATCGTTGGCAATCAAATCCTTAAGATTTGCATAGCCCATTAAAAACTTTGATATGTTATTGAACATCTATGTAAATTTCATTGAAATCGTTAAAGAAACAACTAAGATCTGGGCTATTAAAATTTGTCTATAATAAATAAACCAATTGACTGCATATATGCATTTTTGTAAAAACATTGTATGATATATAAATTCAAAACTATTTTTATTATGAAACTTAAATGTAAAATCAATCAAAAATTTAATACTTTGAATGTGTGTATTTTTGTATATTTTTTCAACGAAGCAAAACTACTTTAAAATGCCATATTTACATAGATACAAACAAATGCAAAAGATAATTATTTTTTTGGGATTTGATTGAAACATAACTATTAATTATATAACAATTAGCTGACGACCCAACAGCTGATCTTTGGCACAAATTTGATTGCCATTTAAGCAGCTGTCAAAAAAAATAGTAGTAATAATGCAAGTTTTTTGCTATTTTTTCGTTTTTTGATTTTCTCTTCGGTTTTTTTTTTTTTTTGTGGCGAAGCCATTTGTTTGTTGTCGAACCTTTTGAACTGCCGGCAATGCGATGCAATTAATCAATGCCAAAATAATGCAGTCTCTGCAGACAGACAGACGGAGAGAGAGAGAGAGAGAGATATGCGTATCTCCATTTCCGGGGGGCAAAGATAGAGAGAAGGGGGCAATGTTTTGCGGCTAGCTTTTTCGCAAATGTGCGCAAAAAGCTAACAAAACATATGTTGTTATCTCTAGCTGGCAGATACGTATGTAGGTCACAAACACACACACACACACACTCGCACACACACCCATCGCTAATTTCGCACGCACTCACACGCAACGAAGTCGGGGCTGCGTAAATTGCGTATACGCAATGTGTGTCAAGGACAGATATGTGCGAATTTTTGCCCTCTCTGCCTCGCTGCCTCTCTCTCTCTCTCTCACAGTTTATGATTTTCAATGTTTAATTTTTAGCCGGCTGATGGTTTGCTCTACTGCTAAATTTAAATGACGCCGCGCCAGCTGGCAACAACAACAACAACAAGATAAAAAAAAACACACACACACACACACACACGGGCACCTACTGAACTAATTTTGCGCGTGTGCGTGTGTGTGTGTGTGCGTAGATAGCATTGAATTTCAACTGACCGGCAACCCGCTAGAAACATTTTTCGCAACTAATTTTTTTTTTTTGCGAATTTTTTTTTCGAGTAGTTTTTGTTTTTTTCTTGGCTCAACTCACGCCCACGGTCAAGCAAAAGGTCAGCCGACTGCGAAAATTTCTCTTTTTTCATTTTTTATTTTTATGACAGGCCAAAACGGCTTGGAGAGCCCATAATAAATGACTTTAAAACTCCGAATGCTTATGCCACATGTTGCAAACTAAAAATAAATAAAATGTTTAAAAAAACAAATATAAAATGCTTTAGAATTGTGAAAAAAAAAACAATAAAATTTCAATTATATTCAAACTATTATTTTCTTTTTCAATTTTTACAACTTATATTATAAAAATGTTATAATATTCTAGTTTGTTGTTCTTATAAACATTTGTCACTAGTTCAACCTCTTTCTCTGCCTCTCTCATCTTTTTGCTTATCTACACACTCTCTCACGCTGTTGCTGCCTTTGTATGTCAGATTTCCAATTGGGTCGCACGCATCGCAACTTTAGCTATTTGCGAATTTTTTTTTCGTTCTTCTCTCGGTTTTTTTTTTTGCAAACGCGTCGATCGCGGAAACGAAACAAAAACGCTGTTTGTTGTAGTTGCTGTGTGTGTGTATGTGTGTGTGTGTGTGTGTGTATTAAGCAATGAACGCATTGCGTAATCAACAACGCGCTGCTCGCTGCGCCTTTGCAGCTTGACAACACCAAACAGCGCTGTTCGCAGAGGGCGCTAGTTAAGTTTATACTTACTAGTTGTTGAACGTCTAGTTAGCGCCTACACGCATGTGTGTGTAAGTGTGTGTGTGTGTGTGTGTCCTACGAGAGCAGTCATGCCGCTTAGCATTACCTTGTAGCTAGTGCAGATCTGGTTACATTAGAGTAATAACTGGAACTAGTTGCAAAACTGACTAGGCAAACACAGGGGTGCAAATACTTATGCAAGTTCTTCTGGAGTTAAAAGAATAAAAATATAATTTGGTCTTCGTAAAGACAGAGAGAGGGAGAGTTCGCTCTCAAGACAGCCTAACGCATTCACAATCTCTAAATCTCTAAAACGTTTTTTAAAGTCAGACTCTCCGGACAGCCTCATTACCTAAGAACTAATTCTAGAACTAGCTCTTGAACAACTGACGGGCAACAATGCCGCACACTAAGCAAACAGCTTACATATGTGTGTGTGTGTGCGTGTGCGTGTGAGCTTTTGTCAGCTGCTTTTTGGCGTCATGCGTAAGCGGCTATGAATTTAGCAAGCACCACAAAAGCAGCGACGCGTTGCTTCGCAGTCGGCGTCAACGGTGAGTTTTTTTTTTGCTTGCTTTCTTTCTTTTTTTGGGGTTTTTGTGTACAGTTGTTCATTTGATGCCTGCTACTCGCTTTTTTTTCCGGCCGCCAACGAACGCGGAATAGAATTCGCCTGTTTATTCTTTGCTTGTTTTTTTTTTTTTGCAAAAAATAGCAGCCGCAACAACAACAACAACAACAACAACAGAATCTAGCTGCGAGTGTATTTTATTTGCCATTTTATTTTATTTCTGTTTTTTGTTTCGCGTTTGTCTTGTTTCGTTTGTCTTTTATGGCGACGCACAAAAGCGCGTTAAGTTTAGCCTATTGAGAACCGCAACAACAACAACAACAACAACAACAAAACGGCAAGCAACGTATTTAGGTCAAATGCTCAACTGGCAACTGCGTGCCGATTGGCAAAAAAAAAAGTAGAGAAGCAAGCAAAATTTAATTTATTATTTTTTTTTTTTCGCAAACTTTTTTTCTATCTGCTGATTTCATTTATCTTTTTATGTCTTCTACTTTTTGTTGTTGTTGCTATTTTTTTTTTTTTTTTTTGGTTGTTAGTTTTCTGTAGAACAACAACTAAAATGTTTTTTATTGCCTATGGTGTACGTTGCTTGAATAACGGTTCATCAACTGTCGGCAATGATATTCACCGATGCACACACACGCACACACACACATAGATACATTCGCAAAACTATTTAGATACATGCCTGGCATATGTATCTATATGTTTGCCTGGCCAAAATTGCCATTTTTTTGTATTGTGTTTTAGCTACCTGCTTCCAAAAAAAAAAAAATAAAAAAAATTTAACTAAGATCCGATTTGATACTTTGAATTTTTTTTTGTTTTTTTAAGTAACAGATCTTAACTTTTTGATAGCAAATCAATTTTGATAAAACAATTCTACAATAAATTATCCGAGAAACTATTTTACAATAAATACAGAAAAAAGATTTTTTTTTAAACATTTATTCGAACTGATTATGATTCTTTTGTGCTTGTAATAAGTATAAAATGCTTAAACCAAGTAAAAAAAAATTCCGATTTGTTTTTGTCGGTTTTGTGAAACATTCCGAGACTTTTCTTTAAAAGCTACTCATAAAATTTACTTGATATTAATATTATTATTATATTACCAACTTCTTGGCATTTGTTCTTGCCTTGGGTGGGCAGATTTTTCGAATGTGATTGTCGGCTTTACGAGCTTTACTTGAATTTTTACCATCACTTTTAGCATATTGCTTAGTACTGGTAGTTCTTTGTTTGAACCTTGTTTTGGATGCACTACGCGGCACTGGCGGCGCCGACTGCTGCTGCTGCTGCTGCTGTTGCTGTTGCTTCCTCTTCTGCTGAACCTCTTTGCCAATGTTGCTGAGCTTCTTTAGCACAGCGGGTGTTACCGTTGGTTTCTTCAGCATAGCTATTGGTGACACCCGTTGCTGTCCAATTGGCAACCGCTTCGGACTGTTCGGGGATGGAAATCCTGCTGAACATTGTGTTGGCGTTATCTTTTGATTAGTTTTGGATTTGCTTGCCCCTGGAATGCGGTACGGCGTTCGAGTCTCAACCCGGTTGTCATAGCGTGGCGTTCGGGCCAGTAGGTTCTCCTGCAGCCTGGTCGGCTTGACCGGTGGCGAGTATGATTCGACAGTGTATATGGTTTGGGTACCGTTTGCCGCTAGCATCGAACAAATCTTCCAGCGGCCAGCGCGCTGCATTTTCAGGGCACGGTACATCAGATGCCTCGGCACGGGAATGGGCAGAGCAGCGTGCGCCTTCTAAATAAATGATATGTTATTGATTTTAGTTGTGGATTAAATTAGAGTGGTAGTTTCCTAATTTTTGGCACTACCGAGCTCATTAAAATCATTGAAGACCTCTTACTACCATATTTGATAAAAAAAATACCTATCTGCTTTTTATTTCTTACCTATTTCAATCATTTCAAAAGTTTGTATTTTTATTGTGTCCTAGAAGAAGTTTAAAAAAAAAGACCTTCCCAATGGGCTCTACCGTTCTAGTTCCACAAATCAAACTATAACGAAGGTTTTCAAAAACCTAATAGAACAAAGTGCAAACTTACCGAATTGTAGAGTTCTTTTTGCTCGTTACTAAGTTTCGACCAGATATTCGGAGTTCTCTCCATTGCCTCATCGATGCTGCAATTGTGCATTATGCAAAATTCTCTCACATAATTGTAAAACTGTATGGGCGTGGCGCTCTTGGGACGAAAACGTCCCATGGCGGTAATGAGTTCAAGTCGCTTCTCCCCCGGCGTCATCTCAGCCTCATTAACATTCGTTATCGTATTTGCCATATTGATCTTACTTAAAACTTTAAATGTTTTTGTTCTTCTAATCTTTTTCACTGGAATAATTAATTTTGTCTTTCACTTGCAATGATTTATGCCCAAATATTAATAAAATTGAAAAGATTTCGTAAATATAAAATGAAAATTGTTGTGCTTCAATCGAGCAAATCAAACTGAGCTAATGTCGAAAGTTTGTGCTTAAGCCTACTTGTCATGTGTAAAGTGTTTCAAACAAAGCAGTAGGAACGATGGAATGGAACATAGGAGATTGTCTGAAGCGATAGCTAACTCGATACCGAATGTTTCAAACAAAGCAGTAGCAAAAATGGAATGGAACATAGGAGAATGTCGGGAAAGTTCATGCTCAAAATCTTAACGATAACTCAGTCGATTTCTTAATCGATATCGATTAATTTACTTATGATTTAACTATCAAACAATGGAACATAGGAGAATGTCGGGAAAGTTCATGTTTAAAATCTCAGTCAATTCCTTAATCGATACCGATTAATTGACTAATTGATTAAAATATTTAACGATTTGTAATATTTGGTTAATAACAAAAGTTGTTCTACTTATGCGATGAAGGATGGAAGGACTTTCGACCAAATTAGGTTTGCATCCTAAGTTATCGTTGATCAACTAATTAAATCGATAGCTTACTTAGTTTCTGAATGTATTTATTGATTGACAAACATTAAAGGAAATACAATCGCTTATATTTATGACTACATACATACTTTGACTTAGTAATAAACATTTTGATCTTGTGTTATCGACCTGTCGAACTACCTAACACTTTCGTCTAGACTCTAAAGCATAATTCAACATTAACAGCTGCAATCACATACGTACATACATACATATTTCATATACAAATATATACCCACGCTCTCTACCCTACCGAGGTTTTACCTACTTGACTGGTCGCCGGCTTTGTTGACGGCTTGTCGCATTGTCCATGCCAACACACACACACACATATATAACTATAACCATTAGACAATGCCAAATGCCAACTTGCATACACTTTAGAGTGTGTTTGTGTATTTGTGTGTTTGTGTATTTGATTGAGCGTTGTTAACCTTGAACATTCGCTACCGAGATTCCCGCCCCTTCCTTCCAATCAACGCTGCTACTATATACCATATATACTACATTTTGTATATAGGAATAGAGCACTAAAAAAAAACTTCTAACAAGTTTTGCGCGTGCGCAACAGCAGCAGCGACTGCAGTCACAAAAACTAAAAATAAAAATAAAAGAAAAGCAAACACAAAGCGACGAACAATGATAAAAGTCAACAAATTATTAGCAAGAGATGAAAAAAAAAAATAAACAAATGAAGATGAAGATGTTTTTTTTTTTTAATATTAATATACTTTATAGAACGAAGCTAACTGCTAGTACAGTCGAACTTTCATATAAGTAACTTCCGTACAACAAAGCCTTTTATAATAATAATTCATTTGCTAAACTCCTTATAACGAACATTCTCTATAACGAAGTCGTTTTTGTTCCCTTGAGAATCGTTCAATGGAAGTTCAACTGTACATTATACAACTCAAGTGCAGAGCAAAGCGGTTGCTTTTTTAAGAGTTTCGTCATCATCAATGCGAAATGGAATCAAAACCAAACAAAATTCAATGTCAGTGTCGTGGGTTAACCATAAGGAAGGAAGGCCATTAGTATTAAAGATATAGAGAGCGAGAGAGAGAGAGGAAAAACAATGAATGCATTCAAATTGTATCTGCAATTAGACAAAAGCATATTGTACATAGTAAAAGCTCGTGTACAGTGGAACACATTTTATTTGTATTCATAAAACAACTTCATAAAAGTCTATTAACAACAGCATTTTAACAGCATTGTTAGTATGTTATTAAAAAGCTAGTTTGTCTTTGATCTTAACTGATATTTAACAGACATTTGAAATCGACAACTTTTCAATCCACAGCAAATGTTGTTTAAAAAAGGTTCAAATAAAATATTTATTTATGTAAAACTTGTATGGCTTATTTAAGAAAAAAAAAAAAAAAAACCTAGGGGTGGAACCAAAACCACCATTATGTCTAAGCAATAGCAACAACAAAAGCCAGTCGCCATTGTTCAGTTTTCTATAAATTTTTTAGGGTTGTTAAAGCCACTAAACATACCATAGAACCATTCGTTCTTTCTCTTCTCTATAGCAATTGCTTTGAGAATTTAGATTGAAATCATAACCCGAAAATATGTTTAGATTTGTGTAATTATATTGTATTCAATGTTCCTTACATAAGAAACAAAAGGAAAGTCCATAATAAAAAACTAAAAAATAATAGATACTTTCCTCGGGTGCTTAAACCTTTTTTTGGTGTTTGATGAGAAAATGTTCTGTAATGACTATTTTCTATCCTTAAAAACCAACAATAAAATGCATTATTCACTTCCTCAGCTTAAATTCAAGAATGTTCCAACCATCTCCAACCACACTCAGGACCCTTTAGCGGTCAATGTGTGAGAGGGTCTGTCGGTCTAACCTTACCTAATAAAAGAAAAAACTTTGAATCAAGATTAACTCAAGCTGCCTTTGTGTACATCTTATAAATGCTATGTTTTCTTAAGTTGATTTCAATCAGTTTTATATTCCATGATTTAAAGCCGTTATTGGTAATGCATTACGTAATGTATTATTCAGCTACACACTATATTAATCACTTTTAATGCATATTGAATGTGTTAAGGATTAAAATTTGATTGCGGAAACTTTATTACATGGTTAGAATGAGAGTTGAAATAAAATATCAGCAAAAAAAAAAAAAGATCAATATATAATTTAAAGTGTATTCCTTGCATATTTTATTGGAATTTTCTTTTGATAAGTTTTATTATTATTTCGGCAGTTTGCGGTGACCAATATAAAGGCGAATTTAGCTAACCGAACAAAAAAGTTATTGGTTTAGGTTAAACAATTATATAAACTATCTTTGATCAAAGGGTTTCAAGGGTTTCCCGAGCAGACAAAACTAAAAAAAAAATCAATCAAAGACTAGATATTAATTTACTGATTAAGCATGCCAAATTTGAATAAAATTTGTTCGGTAGTTCTCGAGAACCTTTGTTAACGTTTTCTAAAATTTCCATTTAAGAAAAAGAGTTTTTAGTTTAGTCATCTTAGCAACGAATTCTTCTCTTTCAACGCTCATATCCCAAATCATTTTGAAGTTTTGCGTAGGTATTCTCTGTTAGTTATTCTATCTTAGTTTAGAGAGCACCTAAAAAAGACCTATCTTAACTAATGCATAATTTTTCTTATTATTTCTTCACATTTTTTTTTCTTTTCATTTTTTATTGTTTGTTGCATTTTCCAATGGCTGTCTTATTGGTGGCAAAACTAAAATGGCAGCCGACCTCATGGAATGAATATATACATATATATTGTGCCTAGGCACACACACACACACTATTCGAATAGTGTGTTCTTGTTGTTGTTTTCTTTCTTTTCCACACTTTTCACTCTGTCGCACATTTTGGCTTGTTTGGTTTTTCGCTTTGGCAGCGCCTCGACCAAGGCTTGTTTAACCTATGCCAACACACATATGTGTGTTTGTCTTTGAGTGTGTGTGTGTGTGTGAACAACCCTTACCTTGCCTAGGCATATTGCCGACCCTGCGTACTTTACTCCCCGCAAACTCTCCCTCTTTTCGGCTCGGCTCGCTCGCTCATTCGAGCATTAAATGCGTTCAGCCCAAAGAGCCTCGCTTTCTCCCTCCCTCCCTAGTATCACTTGCTCGCTCTCGCTCTTGCTCTCTCTCGCTATCTCTTTCGCACACTCTATGGCATGGTTTGCCACTCACTCTGTCTCTCTCTCTATCTCTCTTTTTTTTCTCTGTCACACTCACACATTTGATATTCTTGGGTTTTTTGTGTGTGTCCAGTTGGATTTTGCCTGCCTGCCTGCCTGCCTGACTTGAAATTGAGCTACCCTACACACACGCACACGCACACACGCACACACACACACACACATGCATAGCACACGCCTCTTATGGGTTTAACTTCTAGGCTCTGTTTGCCTTGCGTGTTATATTGTTGTTTATCCCCCGTTCGAACCACCTACAAGAACTGCTACCTGTGTATCTCGAATATTTCAAATATTTCGAAAAGTTCAAGACACTCACATTGTTGTTGTTTTTTTTTTTTTGGGGTTGGACATTTGCTGTTGGGCGCCAGGCTGCCAATTGTAGTAGGCTTGGCCCTTTTTAGTTGCGTTGCGGCACATAATGCAACGGCCATTGAAGTTGCGGCACACACACACACACACACACATGTACACACACACACACATGCACTCACATTTAATATATGTTTTTGTAATTTAGTTCGAATCGCTGAAGCGTTGACTTTGCGACAGCTTTTCGGGCTCTGTGTGTATTAGTGTGTGTGTGTCCACATACCCTACACTCCCCACACACACACACAAACACACACATTCACTCTTTACTTAACATTCACCTGCTTCACTTCACATTTTACACTATTTGCATTTGCGCAAAAAGTGCAAAAGTTGACACACACGCAACATGCAACACGATAACACACACACACACACACACACATGCCCCATTATTATTATTATTTTATATACATACATATATGTATGTGTTCGTGTTTAATGGCCGCCATTTTGCTGACCCTTTTGCAACTGAATTTGCACTTAATGAAATTCTTTTTTAAAATAAATATTTCCTTTCTTTTTTTCACACATATAATTCTCTCACTCTCTCCCCTTTGTCTCTTTGTCGTTGCAGGTGAGTGAGTTGTCAACGCTTTGGCGGCCTTTATTTATTAATGGATTTCCCATATCGGATCCAACAACCACACCTCCCGCCCCAACACCAAATGCACAGTTTGACGTGAGTGTAAATTAATGTGAAAATGCGTTTTTGCCTTTTTCATATACATTTCGCTTCAATTAATCTGGCTAATTGATTATAATTATTTAAAAAAATATGGTTAAAGAAAGAACAGAAAATACACACAAATGAAGACGGATGAAGAATATTATACCATATATTTTTTTATATATTTTCACGACTTTTTTCGCAGTACCAAAAGTTTCTTTCTTTTCATTTCAAACAAAAAATTTGTTTTTATTGCCAATATTTCGATTCTCTTTTTTCGTTTCAAGACTTGGTTTAATCCAATTTCAGATGCAAATCGTTAAGTGCTATGCATTTTTGCAACGATGGGGCTAAGAGGGGGCACTGCACCGAGAAACAGAAACACAGAGAGAGAGAGAGAGAGAGAGAGAGAAGTAGCAATAGCAAACAGACGAATGATTTTTACTGGGACAACAGCTGCGTGTGCCGACTTGTAATTAGATTGTTGACCTGACAGGCCCTCCAACTTCGACTTCGACTTCGAATCCGGCAACGAACTTTGGGGCTAACGAATGTGGCTTAAGACACTTTCGAGTCTGTTGCAAATTGCCATCTCATGTTGCTGATGTTTGTTTGTTGTTGTTGTTGCGTCAAAAAGTCAACAAACAAAAGCAAAAGTAAATATTTTACTTTAAAACTCGACTTCTGCTCGAAACCCTTACTTTTTCGATGTTGTTGTTGTTGTGTTGGCTATGTTGTTGCAGCTTCTAATGTAACACATGCAACAAAAACACTTTATTTATTCTTACTTTTTACCATCGGAAGTTTTTGCCTACCAAAACTTGTCAAAATTCGATTTCGAAGTCATCGATAACATATTATCGATAACAATAAAATCGTAAAATTTCTCGATTTTGCAATTTGATCAGAATATTTGATTTAATATTGATAAACTGTGAGAGCTTCGTTCAAAATCGCTTGAAAATCAAAGGAAAATTTCATCGCTTTTATGACTTTCGATAGAACTATTTACTTTATTTATATTTTTTTTTATTTTTGTGTTGTTATTAAAATTCAATGCACGCATTTGGCTAGCTAATATTGGAAAAAGTCTTTGGTGCAAAGCAAAGGGATGCAGCAAGCGCAGCATCTGCTTAAAGCGTGGCAAGTGTTGTGCTATGGGCATTTTGTGGCATGACGGAATTGCGTCCAACAATCTGCAACAGCAGCAGCAGCCGCCAAAGTAACCACCCAACAGCATCGTCGTTGTTGTTGTTGTTGTTGTTGTTGTTGCTGCTGCTCAGCACCTACACTTTTGCCCTGAATGCTACTTGGCAGCCTCCTACTGACAGCGGGACTCGCACAAAACTCGACTCCAAAACATCGACGGCGACAGAGAGAGATAGAGAGAGAGACATAGAGAGAGACTGAGATTAACATCACTATGTCATAAAGTTTGCCAGTCAGCTCGGATCACATAAAGTTTTTGTTCGTTTTTCGCTTTTTAGTTGTGCGTTTCACCAATACTCTAACCAAAACCAAGGGGCTGTGTTAGTTGGGCTAGGTCAAGAATTCTGTTGCAACATTTGAAATCAGAATAAAGTATGAATTTTAACCAAGCGTCATCCGCCAAAAGTATAAAAATAGTTTAGGTAATTTATTTATTTTTTTTTAACAAAATGTATAAAAATTTCAATATAAAATAACATTTTTAATCATAATCTCGAAAATATTTAAAAATTAGTATATTTCATTTTTATTTATCGGGCTTTCAAGCTAATAGTTTGATGATTCCAATTGTAAAAGAAAGTTTATTTTTTCATTCAATTTATTAATTTAAAAACATCAAAAAACTGTGATTCCCCTTAAAAACTATTTATGTATAATATTCATTACCTTTAAACAATTTTAAATTATGAATTTAGTAAGGAAACTCTTTAACAAAAACTTTCATTAAAAACAAAATTTTGTTTATTTATTTTTATTTTTTTTTTTGAGAATTTTTCTTTAGGGTATATTGAAAACGACGTTGATATTGTATGATAATTGCTTGGTTCCTGTTGTTGCTGGCTGCTGTTATTGTTGTTGTTGTTGTTTGGTATTATTATTGTTGTTGTTGTTTTAGCTATCGTTGCACTTTAGGCTGCTGCACGCAGAGCACGCATTTTCAGCGTGAAATGCAATTTCTGCACCAAAGGAATTTCAATTGTGTTGGTGGTGGTAATGCCCCCTTGCAACTGCAACAGCTCCAAAACTCAAAAACCGACTTGGACTGCAACTCAATGATCACATGTGTGTGTGTGTGTGTGTGTGTGTGTGTTCGTTGTAATTTGGTTTACTGCAGCTGAACAGAAAGAAATAAAAAGAAAAGAATAGAAAAATAAAACTCCCGCAACACACAGCGAGCAGAAGACTTGGCTGTGTTGTTGTTGTCAGTTCGTCAGTTTGTCAGTTTGTCAGTCAGTCAACGACGCACGACGCTCACGCAAATCACGCAACTCGAATTGTCTTGCTCGGTTCTAGCCATGTTAGTTGTTGTTGTTGCTGTTGTTGTTGCTGTTGCTGTTGCTGCTGTTTTCTTTCGTCTTCTTGCCAATTTCATTTGCCGCCGCATTCCTTTGGGTAGCTGCTGCTGCCACTGCCACTGCCACGGCCACGGCCACATCTTTCGAGCCGCGTCTTCTCAAACTCAAGCATCATTTTCTTTCGTTTGGCTGGGGCTCTTTTCTGGCTCTTTTCTGGCTTTTCGAGCACTTTTCATTTTTAATGTCAGTTGAACTTTGGCGGCCACTGCCGTTGTTGTTCTTGGTTCAAGGTTCAAAAAATATTTCTACTTTAAAGTTGAATAATTTTGAGCAAAAATCAAACTAGAAAATGAGAAGAGAAAGATGAAATTTTGCGTATTTTTGGTTCAAAGAAATTTTGTTGCAATAAAATAGAGAATATTATTACAAGTTTTCAAATATTATCTTTCGGTTCTGTAAATATTTTTTGTATACATTTTTGTTAATTTACAATATTTGGTTGAAACCTTTTTTATTGTATGAAAAATTCTTTTTGAATTTATTTTTAAAAAATAAATGTGCCAATCAAACTAAGTTGCAAATGCATTTGCCTTATGGCTGCCATTAGTTGTTATCATTTGAACATAAATGTTGGCCCAAAGTGACGTGTGGCAGCTGGAACGTGCCACGAGCACGCGTTCCAAAACTCCATATAACAAAAATGAAGAATTTATGTATTTTTTATTTTTTATTTGTTTTTATTTTGTTTTTTTGAGCAATCAATGATTTTTGCAAGTTGCACGTTAAGCCCAAAATTAGCATGTTGTGTTGCGTGTTGTTGGCTGCTTTGCTGCTTATCTTAATCGACTCTCCCTGCCTCTTCCCTTTTCAACTGGCCACAACCACAAAACTGTTAGCCAGGCAACAACAACACTAACAACAACAACAAAATAAAGTGCCAACTGCTGCGTTTTTTTCCCGTCTGTTGCTGTTGTTCTTGGTATAAAAAAAACTTTTTGCGCTTTTGGTCCTGCCACTAGCTGCCTTTGTTGTTGTTGTTGTTCTCCTTTTTTGACCACAATCAATGCTCAGCTCTTTCTTTTGTTTTTTGTTTCTCTTGTTTTCGTTTAGTTTTTTTTGTTCGCCAGCAGCTGCCTATTGTCTGCAATGTTGTTGCTGTTGCTGATAGTTGCTGCTGCTGCTGCTGCTGCTTGGTTGCAACTGCCTGGTTGTTTGGTTGTGTGTGTGTGGTCAGTGTTTTTGCTGGCTCGGCAAGTTGATTGCTTAATTCTATTGATGACGTTTTGACTGATTGCCTTATGAGCTTTCACTTTTTTGTGCACAATGCCAGTTAATAACTGGACCAGGCTTTCATCATCATGTTGTTGTTGTTGTTATTGTTATTGTTGCTGTTGTTCATTGTTATGAATTATTCATGCAACAAGGCGCAAGGCACACACACAAGTTGGGCTTGGTTTTAGTTTGGGGACTTCATCATCAATACTTCAACTTCAGTTCAGTTCAACTTCGGACTGCGCCAAGTCAAACTTTAATTTAATCAAAGACCACTAAACGTTTCAATTCCCTCAACGGTTTTTTTTGTGCCTTGCCAAACACTCAACTACAAAATCTATTCAATTTTATTGTCATATGGCATATGACAGTTTTATGCTTATGAAAGTTTGGCTTTTACTTGGTCTATCCCAAATCTCAAATCTTTGTTGTCAATCCTCGCATTAAATGTTTTCAATTTCAATTGAGTTGCGGCCTTATCGAAAGGTTATTTTTGGAAAATTTCTACATTTCCCAAATAAATTTTGCATACAATTTTTGGTTAAAAGGGTTAATTTGTAGGCTGAATGGAGGCTCTTAGGTCTTACAAAGTAATTTTTTTAAATAGTTTTTTGACTACGAATTATGATAAGATTTAGAAGAAACTGTCACTTGGGCCTAACCCAATGTTTAATCCAACGTGTAACCCAACTTGTAACCCTTCCTTTAACCCAACTTTTAATCCAACGTAAAAGCCAACTTTTAACCCAACGTTTGACTTATCCTATTCTAGATTGTTTTTAGAAAGTTGAAATGCTAAATATTTATACCATTTCGATCATACTGCTATAAGAACCCTTCTCTACGATTCTCACAACTTTTAGTTATTGTAACCCAACTTTCAACCCAACGTTTAATCCAACTCTTAACCCAACGTGTAACCCAACTTTTGACTTATTTTATTGTAGATTAAACTGAAGAAACTTGAGATGCTAGGTATTGATATATTTTCGATCATATTGCTTTAAGAACGCTTCTCTGCGATTCTCACGACTTTCAGCTATTTGTAAACTTGGTTTTATTGAGTTCCTTAAGTTGAATGGTTTATGTAATGCTTTATTTAACTGTTGTAAGTTCAATTAAAAAAATCGACACGAATAAATATTTTCGTGCCACAAACTTGTTGCACAGTGTTATTGGCTTTGGTTGCGTATAATGTTCACCACTAGATGACTTTATTAAGACAGCAAAATCAAAGTCTGTATGTGTGTGTGTGTGTGTGTGTGTGTCGTTCAATCAAAATGGACCGCACAACATGATTTAGTGGCGAATTCCTTCACACCTGCCATGTTTGTCATGTCAATAATGCAACCAATACTGCGCGCACCAAGCCGCAACGCACACACACACACACACACACTGTCAAACTGATAATGATGTGACAAAACAGCAGTTGGCTTTAGCTTTGGCTTTGGGCCACACTCTGTTCACTTCTCACTGTCTGCCTTCGTTTATGTGTGGCTTGTTGCTTGTTGTTGTTGTTGCTGTTGTTGTTGTTTTTTGTTCACTGTGCAACGCATTGCCTGCAGCGATTGCAGCAGGCTGCGGCACAAACACTTTGGCGTCGGGAGCCCAGTCCTCCAGGCACGTCGTCGCTGTCATTAACGTGATTTTGTTGTTGTTGTTGCTGTTGCTGTTGTTGTTGCTGTTGTTGTTGGCACATTATGCGTTATTACGCGTGCGCAGCCGCAGCGCATTTCCCACTTGTCCAAGTGCCGCTGCCGCTGCTGCTGCCGCCGTTGCCGCTTCACGACCAAAATTGTCGGTGATATCTGTTGGCGTTACACGAACGTTAAGCTAAAGTGACACTTTGACAGCGATGCGTGATAAACGACAAAAGCAACAACAACAACAACACCTTAAACTAGTGAGAAATCTTAGCCTGGGAATACCCTAAGTCCCTCTTGAGTTAATACTGCGTGCTTGGCTTAATTTAAATTTTTAATAGCTTTGCTGTTTCCAATTGATTTCGATAAAAGTTTGGTCAGATTAAAATCGATATTTATCGTTCGTATGTCAAAGTTGCTAAAGCATGTTTTGGTAAGTTTGAAAAATCCGAGACTTTATTGTTATCGATAACATGCATGTATCGGACAAAAAGTTATCGATAACTTTCAATTGATTTGATCTGCTGTTCAGCAGCGTATGACTGAAAATATATAATAAGTTTGAAAACTTTAGAAAGCAAAGCATAATCGATATTTCTCGGTCCAAGAGACAACCAAACCAATATACCCTTCTACCCATCGATCAATCGAGAGTGTTATCACAATGTTGCCAATGTTTGTTGCTGATTCTTTGGGCTGTTGCTGCTGCTGTCATTGTGTCAATGGGTGAAGAATCTTCACTGAAGATACCGACACACACACACACAAACATACAAACAAACTGCAACTTGCTGTACATGGGAAACTCATTCACCTAACGGTTGTTGCTTTGCATAATTCATTTTACGTATATTGTTAAGATTATTTCTGAGCCTGTTGTTATTATAGTTCGATAACGATTATTATCGATCATATATACAATCAAATCGATACATATAGTTATCGATAATTGATAAATCACTCTAAAACTGACAGATTGAAGCGCTGCATGAGTTTCAATTAAAAAAATCTCAACCTCAAATAACGATCATTCGATTAAATGTCATCGTTACTCGATTAATTATGAAGTTCAAAACAAACAACTTTAATTGACTTTGAATGGATTTTCTTCGAAATGAGAGGCTGAAAAATTACAAAATCTAAACCAAACTCAAGTTACCGTTTTCTTTCTCTTTTTTGTAAGATTTTCCTATGCAAGTAGATCGATCTATTTTAATCTTTAGACTTAGATCGCGCTTAGTACACGCATTTGGATGACAACAACAACAAAAATCACCAGCTGTGTTGCTCTGGGTTGTGTTCCACATTCACAACTCATCCTCCCCTCTCACTCAATCTGCCAGTTTATTGCCTAATCTGAAAACTCAGATCTCGACATTCGATTTTCGTTCGATGGATGAATTTCCTCTTCCATTTGCAAGCTGATTTTGATGGATTTTGTTAAATATGTATGTATATATATTTTTTAAGGTTTTTTTTCTAGTTTTTGTCAACGTTTTGTTGTTGCTAATATAAAAAGTAAAATCGTTGAAACAATTGGCTTAAATAACTTGATAAATGTAACAACAACACAAAAAAAACAAGCGACAGCGACAACGGCAACGCTTCCGCTCCCGATAAGCCAATGGGCCAAAATACATGCCAAACAACAACAACAACAACAATGAACAACAACAATTGCTGGTTTCGCATGTGTGTGTGGGCGCAATTTTCCATTGAATTATAATTTTTCATATTACAATATATATTTTTTGCTTGGCTTGTTGTTGTTGGCTTGTCATAATTTTCATTACATGTTTGTTGATGTTGTTGTTGTTGTTGTTGTCGAGTCGAAGACTTGATAAAGATCTATCTGGTATTTTGTTGTTGTTGCCCGCACTGGAGCAGAGCTGCAACAACAACAACAACATAGTGCAACAGAAAAACATTGCAACAATCTGATAAGAATGTTGTGTATTGGCAAAAAGCTACAAACACACGCACACACACACACACGCACAAACAAAAGACTTGCGACTGCATTTGCGGTTTGTGTCTTGACTAGACTCCACTCGATGCATAACAATAAAGCAAACGAGAGAGAGCGAGAGAGCGAAGAGTAGGCAAATTTAGAAGCCACAGTTGATGTTTAAAGTGCGTTCGGTTCGCCTGTCAAAACAAACAAAATGGAACAACAACAACTGCATAACTCTCTTGTGTGGACAGATTTACCATACCGAACGAGACCCCTCGAACCTAACCGAACCGAACCGAACCGAAGCGAGCCGATCCGACCGCCCACGCAGTACGCCCGCGAATTGACGAATTGTGACAGTCGACGCAGTGGCGCAAATCGGGAACGCCAATGACATTATAATATGTCAGTTTTTATGCCGTTTGGCAGGCGCGTGTTACAAAATGTCACAAACAAAAAAAAAAAAAAAAACCCAGCGGCACAACTCAAATAACAACAACAACAAAAACAACGACAACTCTATTGTGCGCCCACGCGATTTTGTTGTTGTTGTTGTTGCTGTTGTAGTTGCTGTTTGTTTGGCGTCATTCAAAATATGCGAACATTGCTCGATGTTGTAGCTGTTGTTGTTGTTGTTGTTGTTGTTGTCCTCCAAATGCTAACAACATGCAACATTTAACATTTTTATGCGATTTTTCCAACATTTTGTCATGTGCATTGTCCCCACGTGTGAGAGAGCAAGGCAAAAGAGAGCAAGAGAAAGAGAGAGGGACATAGTATATATTTGACATAGATTTTTAGCCCTAGAAAACGCTTTGAGCAAAAGTTTGCCTGAAGATCAAAACGGAATATTTATCGTATAAAATTATATGTATATATACATATATAGTCATAGAGGCTGTATAGATCAAAGAAATCGGTTTATCGGAAAAACATAATATAATCTTTCATTAAATAATTCACAATAAATTAGTTGGAGTTTCGAGCATTTTTGATTTTTCATAACTTAAACTTGCAACAATCTTGTATGTGTGTGTGGCATAATTACAATGATCTCCTAACTGATTTTTAATTCAATTAAAATGCAAACTAACAAACGCTGCATTATAATAATAAATTGCCGTCAATTGACGATCGTTAGCAACACGGCCAAAAGCGAAAGTTGCGTTTGGCGCCAAATTGGCCAAGTCTAAAAAATCGCCGATCTTTCAGCTGTTGTTGTTGTTGTTGTTGTTGCTGCTGTCGGTAGTCGTCCTGCTTTGTTGTTGTTGCTGTAAATTAAGATCGTGCGATTAGCGCTAAGAGCGTAAGAGATTGATAGAAAGAGACAGCGAGTGCTTTCTACATTTTTAATGAGCATTTCAAGCTGCCGCACCGATCGTGCCCCCCGGCGGCGACGGCATCATACAAGGCGCCATCCATCCATCCATGGATCCATCGATCCATCGACCGATCAATCGGGGTGTGTGTGTGGGTGGGCTTTGCCTGGCTCTCCTTGCTTATCACAAATTATGGGAAACTCAATATTTCGTATGTTGCTGTTGTTGTTGTTGTTGTTGTTACTTTAGGCTCATTCAAACTCTTAAATTTTGTATGCAAATTCCCTTTACTTTCATTTTAACTCGGCTTTCGGCAGTTTGTTTTCCCTCATTTCTTTTTCGTTTATTCTTCGTTTCTTGATTTTTTCGGAACGTTTAAGCGGTTCTTCGATTTTTAAGATATCGATATTTATTTTTATAAAGTTTCAAAATAAAGTTATTGAAAACTTTGTGACAACTTTGAAGAAAATGCGAAAGATTTTTAGTTCGAATCTTCGGATCTATAAAGAATAAGAATAAGAATAAAGAAAACCTGAACATTATACAGTTTTTTAGAAATCAAAGCCAACAAAATTGAAAATTTCTTTGAAAATTGTTTTTGAAAGCATTTTTAGAAACTGTACACTGATAAAAATCTTTTATTGATACATTTTCATTTAAATGGATTTTTTTATTTATTGTTTTTACGCATTTTTGAATAAAACCTACATTTTCTTATTATTGTTTAACTATGTTTTCTTTCATATAAATAAATTTATTAACAAATTAAAAAAAGCTGGATGGTGTGTACAAATCTCAAAGTTTTGAAAACTTAGATCATAAAAGCTTGCGACTTTAAGTAAAGCGTATAATTCAGCTTAATATTATTGAAAACCAAATCAAGACCGATTAATTTTCCTTATTCGATTTCGATAATATCGATTGAAACTAATCGAAAACTAACTCAGTCATAGAAACAAAATGAAGGGCATATGATTATCTCCTAGTCTCTTACCTGTTTTTTAAAGGGTATGCCGACTTTCATTTTAAACCTAAACAAACAGTTGTTGTTGCTTGTTTGTTGGTTGCCTGGTCAGGTCGTCGTCATCATCATCATCATCATCATCATCATCGTTATTATCATCTCTTTGCTCTCGTCTACTTTAACTATTTCCACTATTACCATTACAACTTCTACGATATTACTCCTACAATGCCTTTGTCTTCTGTTGAGCCTCAACAATCTTCGCCCCACCAACACCCCCACCCCCGCCACGACTCAACGCTGTTTGTTGCCGTTGTTAATTTGCGTTTTGTTGCGTTTGCCAGTTCAGTAACATGGAGTTGTTATTCCTCGTTGTTGTTGGTTGGTTGTTGGTTGTTGGCTGGCTGGCAAATTGTTACACGCGTTGCTGCTTTGATGTCTTTATGGGTTTTGAATTTGTGGGCTCCATTCGCCGGCAGAATCGTGACTGCAATTCGCAGGGCTGCAACACGCTTCCCGAGTCGAAGTTGAAAATATCAGTTAGAGCGAGAGCGAGATGCAGCATCTTGGCCAAAAGACATAATCAAATGTGGACAAAATTATTGAGCAATTTAGTTTTACTTTATGGAGCAATTGCAATGCTTGCAACAAAAAAAATCTCACAAAAATCACAAAAAGAAAAAAAAACAACATTCGCTGCGAGAGTGTTGATGCCTCATGAAGCTGTAGAATTTGTGGAGCGTTCTCTATTTATGTTTATGCGGTAAATGGCATTAATGGATTTATAGATGCACGCTCATCCGCGCATCCAACTTGCAACTTAGCCAAGGGATTCACATTCATGTTCTTGGTCTTCCTCTTCCTCGTCCTCTTCTTCTTCTTGTTGCTTGTTTGCGCACAATTTTGATTAGGATTTATGTGGTGCGGAGGCCATGTGAACTGTGTGGAACTGTGGCAGACGATCGGAGGATAACAACAACAACAACAACTTCTTGAAAAAGAGTTCCATCAATCATGATGTAAGTGCTGCATAAGTTGGCAAACATAAAAGGCCACAGAATACTTGTTCAAATTAGATAAATATGCAATAAATTGTATCAATCAAAAGACTCAGCGTCAATCAAATGTTGGCTATCAATCAAGATGTAGTGCTAAGTAAAAACTTCGATAGAACCTGCGTACATTAATCAATCAACATTAATCAGTTGGAGAAATTATTTAACCAACTTATTGTTATTTCGATCAATCAATCAATCATTAGTAAAGCTCATTAGCATTTTTGTTAGCCATTGTTAAGCTTTTCATCAATCAAATAGCAACCTGCACAAAAATCGATCTGAACTTTCCAGGTTAAAAGCCTTCAATCAAGGCGCTTCAATTGGAGCGTCAATCAAAACATCACCTCGCCAAATTTCGAATGCGATTTCAACTTCAAAGCGACCTCACACAACACCCACACTAATACTACCAATACACTGGGGCAAACAACAAGTAAATTTGATTGATGGTTGCATTGAGTTGGCAATCCCCGAATGCAGCCCGAGGACTCGTGGCATTCTCTCTGGTTCCAGCCTGGAACTGAAAGGCATGACAAACGTTTTTTTCTTCCTTTTTTGTGCTGTTGCTATTCTTTACGGAGCCGTACCCAGTTTTATTCTTAGCAATATACATATACATATATAAAGTAGTGTATATAGTTTTTTATTTTTTTTTTTGCGTATTTTTGTATTTTGTTTGTGGATTCTTTTTAGCCGCTTTTGCCCTTTGGCCAAAAACTGTCGCAACTCATCAATTTTCATTCAGGCCAAAAACTCTCCGGCTCTCGCTCGCCTATTATTAACGCCTAGCCAAAGAGCAGGGTTGTCGAGTCGCCATTTGCTGCAGTTCCTCTCAGCTTCGCTCTTTGCCTCCAGTGGGCGTTCGACTCTGACGTTAAGCCAGAGCAATGAATGCTTTTAGCTGAAAACTGAGTAATTGAGTGACAATTAAGTTATTTTCTAGACGAACAAGCCACGATCAGCGCTCAGCTAGCCAGTTGCTCTGTTGCCAAGTTGCCAAGTTCCCAGTTGGCCAGCTCTTCGCTTTGGTCAGGCTGTATTTTTTTTATTTTTATATTTTTATGAAATATTACCAAGTTCATATCTCAATTATGAATGCCGATGTCACAGTGGTTCAGTTAGCTGTGTGCTGCGCTTAAAAAAGTTTATACACAATATTAAAAGGATATTGTGTTTAATAAACAACAAATTTATTAACATACATATTTATGTTAACATGATTCTATTGATTTGTTATACAAATAATTAGTTTTGCTTGTAACTTGCCTTTTTGCATTTTTGCTAGCAAACATTTTCAACAAATTTAAATGCAATTGGTAGCCACTGTGCTGAAGCTGTGCTCGCCTCGCTGGCCTCGCTCGCTCTTTGCGTTCACTTGCTCTCTGAGTGAGATTAATCGCAGCTTTGACAAGAAGTGCATTCGGCAACGATGCTGCTGCACTTTTTTTTTTGCTTTTCTTCTTGAACATGATTAAGCGACCGAGAGTTGTAGAGCCGAGAGCGGATGCTCGGGTGCTTTGATTGTTCGGGTGTCCAAGACTGCCTTTGACATTATCGTCGCCGTCGCGTCGCGTCGTCATCAACTGAGTTTCGTTGAGTGGAGTCAATCATTGCCTAGCATCATCAGCCGATGATCATCACAATGTGAGCGTATTGTTGTTATTTATTTTGTTTTTTGTCGTTGCCTTTGATGTTGTTTTGTGGTTGAACTTTAGCATCGCTTATGTCAAATTATGTCTGCATTTCGGAGGGCGTTGGACGATTGGTTAGGAGGGAAGGGCGTGCCGTGGCGTCCCTGAGTCTCGGCTAGTTCGGTTTGCTGCTTGCTCGACATTTGATTTATGACTGTTTTTGTTTACCGCCCGCTGCAATTTGTGAATTATTACGCATTCGCTGCGGGGGGGGGGGGAATGTTTTGTGGTGGCAGGCGGGATGGATGCGGTCTGACAAATTGCACAAGAGCCGCGAACTTGAGAAAAACAATTGCGGCGATAGAAAAACATGCGAAAACACAAACACACAAAACAACAAGCAACAACAAGAACGCAAAAGTAGAAAAAAAACAACAAAGTCTGACGCCAAGTGCAATATGTAATGCATAGCGAAAAAGCTGCAGGAAATGCTGCGTGCTGAGGCATGGCAGAGTGTGAGGCAGAGCTTGGTCCACAGTGAGAGAGGGAGAGGAGCCCAATAACAGTAGTAGATCAGAGCAGTGCAAGCGGCGACGTCGTGCGACGCCGTGCGTATATGCATTTTGATGCCCATACCCCATACCCTTCCGCCCATTGCCTGCATTGCGCAGCGCTTACATAAGCTGCGCGTCGTCGTTTCCGTCAATGCCGAATGCGCTCGCGCCCACACGCGCCAACGAGCACGCTCTCGCTCATTCTTGCACTCTTTCACAGATATTCGCTCTGTGGCTCTCTTTCAGCTGGCTGCTGCAGCGATCGCATTGCGTTGCGCATCAGAACGAACGAACGACGACGCAACGCAACGCGAAGCGACGCGACGCGATGCGACGCTCCTCGACCTTGACAGTGAAATTTATTTGCTGTGCCGACTGTCGACAGCGGGGCAGCGACTGCGTCGCTTTTGCAATTTACGAGCGCAAATTGTATTTGTTGTTGTTGTTGATTTCTGTGTACACTAGTTTTGCTATTTGAAGAACACTCAAACATTTTGCGTATGCGGGCGGTACTGTAGTTCAATTGTTTTTATTGTTGTTGTCGTTCTCCTCTATAAACGTTTATATGCATGTAGTTACAGTTGTTGTCGTTGGGTTCGGATCGGTGCATTCGCCGCTCGACCTTGAACAGTTTGCAATTGGCGCGACTTTGGCAGCGTGCACACATAAAACTATGCATTAATGTTCGTATATATTATGTACATACATACATACATACAGATGTGTGAGTAAAAGAAGAAGACTTTCGGTTAGCGATCGCGGCGGCATAGAAATTTCTTATGATACCCTATAATTCAAAGGTTCGTTAAGATTTTGAAAGTTTTGCAACCTCACGATTATTCTGATTTTTTTTTAATGAGTAAAATATTTCTGTAGATTAATTTTGTAATTTATTCGCATTCTGCACAGTTACAGTTATTTTCGCATTTTCCGGCAAACGTTACAGCCTAGCAAAATGCGTTCAAATGAAATAGGAGAAATGTACGTTACAAGTTTTAACTTCTCTCACGCCCCCTTCTTACTCACTCTCTCTTTCATGAACTGCGAGTAGATCATTTCGTCTGTTTGTCATGCTGTCGCGCGCCTTTTGATGCTGCCTGCGCATTATTTTGATATTGCATTTGTTTTGTTTTGTTTTGCGCAACTATTCAAAAAATAGATGTGGGCAAAAAAAAATTTAAAAACAAAAAAACACAAAAACCTACAAATAAAACAAACAAAATAAATACAGCACCAGTTTTGTATAAAAATTGTGTTTGGCAATGAAAACGGTTGGACATTGGCTTTCCCACACACACACACACACACACAGACATTCGTTTGGGGAAATTAGATTTTTGCGCGCTTTTCGTGGCGTTTTGCTGTTTTGCACGAAATTTGTTTAGTTTTATTGTTCATTTCTCTTCTTTTTTTGGGGTTTTTTTTGTTATGTTTTTTTTTTTTTGGCTTTTGCGCACACATGCACGAAACTTGTGCTTTATTTGCTAAGAATTTCAACAATTTGGGCACTTTCTTTTGTTTGCGAACAAACATCGCAATGGTGTGGTTGGGTCAGCGGGTGGGGTGGGGTGGTGGGGGGGGGGGGGGTCGGATGGTATTTTGGTCAGTCGCATAGCATGGCAACGTCAGCTATTAGTACACAACAGCGCTTTGGCAGCTGCATCGTTTGGGTCAAATTTTCAAGGGCACGCGCGTGCAATATGCGATTGCGCTGCCGCCGATGACTGATCTGTGTGTGTTGAGTTTTATGGTGTGTGTGGTGGGTTGGGGTGAGGCTTTACGGTTGACAGTTAGGCGGCTGCAGTCGACGTGAGCGCTCTCGCCGCACGTCCAATGCGATCAGTTACACTTGTTACACACACACACGCATACACATAAACGCATCGAGTACGCTGGCTCTTTCGCACGCGTTTGGCCTTGCACGCGCTGCACTTCCGCACTCACACACTAACATTCGTACTACTACAGTGATCGCTCGCAAACTCAACTGCTTCAATGTAAGCAATTGAGTCTTGACAAACAATTGCCAGAACAAATATTCATATGTTAATAAGGTTTTAGCCCAATTTTTGCAATAGTACTTAATTAACCAGCGACCACTGTACCCTCTAATCTCTCGCTCTCACGCTTTGACCGAATGCTCTCTCGCACGGCAGCTTGCGCTCTACATCTAATGCGAGTGCAATTGTCGCAAACGGCGACGTCGTCGTCGTCGTCGTCGTCGAAAAGTGAAAAGCTTGCAAAATAGAACACGAAAAAAAAAAAGATGTCGTCGATGTCGGCGTCGTTGGCGCTGCGTTAGAATCGTTTAATACGCCAACGCCGCAGAGCGCAAAACGCAACTGCAGCAGCGTCTCAGTTGCCGTCGCTGTTGTCGTTACTCGTTTTGATTGCGCCTGCGGTTTCAGTTGTCATTTTACTACAGGCGCTGTTAGTTATTTGTGTGTGCGTCGTTGTCGTTGTCGTCGCCGTCGTTGACGTTGCATTCTAAGTGGGTTCTCGACTAACAACAATAACAACAACTAAACACAATTGACGCACTTTTTTTTTCTTCTTTTGTTGTTGCTGTTTGCCAGTTTCCGCTTTTTCAGTGCGTTTTGCTGCCTGCTGCGATCTCAAGGCTACAGCCGATTCTGTTGTTCTTGTTGTTGTTGTTGTTGGCGGCTCGTGTAACGTATCGCTTGCGTCGCCGCCGCGTCTGCGTCGCGGCTGCGTCAGCGTCAGCGTTGGCAGCGTTGCGTCTACGTGTTCATAAGCGAAAATTCCTTTGAACGCAGTTCCGTGCCATTTTTGCGTTTGCCTTTCTGCCATTAACCGTTAATCATTTACCGTTGCCCTGGCGCTTTGCAATTGCAAACCAATTTCGCATTGTTGTTTTGCTTTGCATCGGTTCTGTACTTAAATACTGTTTTTTTTTTTAAGTGTGTTTGTGTGTGTGTGTGTGCTCCCCATTTGTACAGTTTATTATATATATTTGATTTAATGTATTTTGTTTGTTTTGTTTTGACTTTTTTTTGTATTTTGGTTGTTTTTTTTTTCGCGCAGTGCACAAGAAATGAACGCCACGTTTTGCATATAATAGAAAGAGAAAGGAAGTCGAGTGTGTTTAGTGTGTGTGTGTGTGCCAGCGCAAAAGAGGGTATCAACGAATTTTTATTCAACATTTGTGCAAATATTAAATTTATTACTTTTTTTTGTAATAATTCTTACAACCATTTTAATCGTGTGTATCGCTGCCTGCTGCATAAGCAAACAGGGTGAGTCAAGTTTAAAAGAAATTCAACAAAAATGTTATACAAATAAAATCATATGTAACGTATACGTTATATTCAAATATTGCACGTACGCATTCCTTAAAATAATATATTTTTATTTCTAAAATTAACGTTATTTAAATAATAAATTTCAAAAAACTCAAATCCATTCTTAATTATAAAGCTTTGATTTTTTTTTTTAGAAAAAAATTAAAAAAACAACTTGAGTTTTTGAAAAAAAAATAAAATATTTGTTGTTAGTGTTTGGATTAGGAGACCCTATTGAAGTCAAGGGACTTAATTTTTTTGAGAGATTCGCAACGTTTCCAGCAAAAAGTGCGAATATTAAATATGAAACGAAAATAGACGCAGAAAATAGAAAATATAAATGCAAATGTTCAAAATGCAAGCAGCGATAACAGCAGAGTCGCAATTTTGCCGATAAACGCTGGCGTCGACATCGCCTGATAAGCGTTGGTGTGGGAGTAACGGGGCTAATGATGATGGTGGGGGGGCGGGGGTGAAGGGCGAGTGGCAAAATTGTATGCGTGAATATTGCCGATAAGACGACCAAAAACAAGAGAGAGAGAGGGGGGTCGGGGGAGATAGCAAAGTGATCAAACCAGGTGCGACGATATTTGATGCTGAACTGCAATTGTTGTTGTTGTTGCTTGCACTGCTTTGCCTAATGCAGCGCAACAAATTGCGGCGAAACTTTTTCATCAGCCCACACGAAATGGCAAAACCCAAAATCAAGCGAAGGGGGGGAGAAACAGAAAGAGAGAGAGAGAGAGAGAGGTGAGCTGTGAGCTGTGAGCTGTGAGCAGATATATATTCCCACGAATGCCGCAACGCTTTTCATCAACGTCAGCGCTGACAGGCAGAGGCAGCCAACAACAACAACAACAACCACAAAAAACAACAACAAAAAAAAAGTACAGGCAACAAAACAACATCAAAAGATGCTCTCAGGTGTGAATCGCATTTGGGTTGTCGCCCAATTCCCTTTTTTTTTGTCGAGCACCGCCCAAACATAACAACAACAACAACAACAACTTAGAAAAAAACTCATAAATTTAATTCAATTGCAATTGCATGAAGAAAAGTTAAAAAAAAAAAAAACAACAACACAAAAAAAAAATGCAAAGAGAAAGGCATTTTAAAGTCGTGTTGCAGTTGCAGTTGCAAGCAAGTTTAAAGCTAGAATTGAAAGAAAGATAAATATTTTTCAATCTTAAAAGATTTAATTTAAATTAATAAAACAATTAACAAACTGCTTTTAATATTTGTTTTTTTTTTCACTTTTTTTCTGTTTTTAAATTGATTTTCTTGCGAATATTTGAATTTTTTCTTGCTAGGGTAGTATTATAGATGTTATCGATAACTGCCAACGTTGATGATAACAATTCAATTTCAATATGTTCAATGTTTTTTATGCGTAGAGTCTAGTTTTAACTTGCTTGAGTGTTGGTTTATTGGTAACTTCATAATATTAGTTATCGTTCTAGTGATATGCGATTTACATATATGTGATGTAGGAAAACAATCGATAAGTATTATTGTTTGTTTATTTATATATGTTTTCATATAAAAGATTCAACATTTAGCATTTTCTTTGAACAGTTTGTTGTATAATAAATAAACTTGTCAAATTGAATCGAAATTGATTGAGAAAAGCCCCAAAGATATCGATAACCAAGACATTCAAACGGATTAGTTAATCGTTAGGACTTTTCAAAGATAAGTTAAAGCTTGACTCGAACTTAATTTCTTGTTTTAATTAGTTTATTTCAAATCAATAAATTTTATTTTTTTTTTGGTATTTTAAAATTAATAAAAATTAATTAACATGAGTATTTAAGTTTATTGCTATAAGTGCATCTGTGGCTTTGGCTTGCATTAATTATTTACTATTGTAAGCTGTGTGTGTGTGTGTGTGTGTTTGTGTGTGTGTGTTTGTAACCTCTCTCTTTTAAATATCGTCGCCGTCGTCGTCGTCGTCGCCGGCGTCATTTGCAATTATGGGTGTGGGAAAAGTGGGCGGAGTAAAAAGTGCGACGCCGTCGTTGGCGGTGGCGTCAAACTTCTCTCTCTCGCCCTCACTCTCTCACACTCTTTCACTCTATGTGTGCGTGTGTGTGTGTGTGTGTTTAGTAGTAATTGCCTTTTGCACAACAAACAACAAGCGACAACAATTTGCTATTTGTTTTGTTGTCGTTGTTTTTGTTGTTGTTGTTTGCATGCGACACGCGCTTAAATTGAATTGGATCATATCTGTTTTTTGTTGTTGTTGTTGTTTCTATATGCATAATGTAAATTGTGGCCACGCCTTGGCCTCTCTCTCTCTCTCTCTTTCTCTCTTCATTTGAAAGTTGTAAAAGAATTTCCATTAAATTGTGAAAAATCGCTAAAACTCTCCTCTGACTCTAAGCGTTTTTACAGGGTATACTTCGTGTTGTTGTCTATTATTTCATTAGGGCAACAATTGATTTCTTTGCCATGGCAATTGGGAATGGCGTTGCAAGTGCTGCAAGTGTTGCAGCAGCTGCCAATCATTTGAACTTGCCACACATTTTGATTTGATGAATGAGTTTAATCAATTTTCACAGCAGCAACGGCAGCAACGGCAGCATTGTTGCATGATGTCTGATTGTTGCACGTTGCACGTTGTTGCACTTGACTCTGAACTCGCTTTGAATTGCGCTTAATTGCACTTCGCACTTATATCCTCTACTATATATACATATATATATTCAATTCATTCTCATTCTAGTTCTACTTCAATCTTCGATTCAACAACAACAACAACAAACAATGAATGGCGGCATTTGCTTTGTTGTTGCACGATTGATTGCCCATGTCCATTTGTGTGTGTGTGTGTGTGTGTGTGTGTGTGTGTGTGTGTTAGTTGTTGTGGATGCTCTCTATTCAGCACCTTTATATTATCTGCATCTATATCTTTATCTAATTTGCCGCTCTTTTTCCCTTTTTCATTCCACTTTCAGGTAAGCTTGAAGACGCATTTGTTGCCCATCCTCCCCACCCCCCACCCCCCAACCAACCCCTCTACTGTTGCCCATGGTGGATATGCATTTTGGTGAGCTAATTGAACTAAGAAAAGTATTTTATATATAAAATATACATTAAGGTTTTTTATATAGGAAAAACTAACAAATCGTTTTTGGAATTAAAAAAAAAAAAAAAAAATTCCATTGTAAAACTTGAAACCTGAACTTTTAATGCGAATTTGAGATCATTTTAATGAAGGATTTTTTATTGACATTATTTACACTTGAACTTCAATCGAAATCGAAATCCTTCAAATCCTAACAAATTTTCTTATAAAATTTTTAGTTTTTGCATCAAGTTTTTCCCTTAAAATAAATATTTAAAGTTTTGTATCTGTTTTTCCGTTGCAAAGGATAGAAAAACAAATGAAAGTTAATGGCTTTTTTGTTGTGGACAGTTGGCCATTTTTGGGTTCTTGACCTTAACCTTTAATTAAGTTTTTTTTTAACTGCCAAAATAATTATCAAACTGCGTATTTTTTTTTTTTTTTTTTGCTCACTAACTGAAGGACTAATGGAAGGATATTTTTATAAACATTTTTTTTTTTTTTTGCATACCGTTATATTATTTTGTGCCCCTAAATGCAGTTAGTTCTGTTGGCCGTCTGTCAGCTGTTCGGTTTTTTTTTGTTGTTTTTTTTTTTCCTGTTGTGACCCAAATTCGCGTTTGCAGAGGGGAAGATTTCTATCAGCCAAATGAGAGTGTTGGTGATGGATGGCAACCCTTTTTTTTGTTTTTTTTTAACTTTTTTGTATATTCGGTGAAAGTTGTGGCACGTGCGGCAGGCAGTTGTTGCTGCAGGAACCGTTCTTTGCATTTATGGAATGTGCCGTTAGTTGTGCTTCCGCTATATGCACACACAAGCAAAAAAAAAACTTTCACTTGCAACATGTGCTGGTGCAGCTGCCGCGGCCAGTTTTTGGTCAGCCAGCATTCCGTTAGAGCTGCGGCATAAAAGCTGGCATCAATCATAGGAGAACGTGAACGTGGCCGGTATCATGCCACAAAATGGGGCGTTATCGCTCTTAATGACACATCATTTATACTATGCCGCAGCTCAGCCGTTGCGCGCCGTTGTGGCAAGCGAGCTTACCTACTTATTAGATTTGCCACATGCCAAACGATTCATCTTTTAATTACCGCGCTGAAAGCGAACATTTTTCAATATATATATATATGTATATATTCGCTCAGACCAGATCGATTCTGCTACGGCGACTGCGCAGCTATCTATCTATCTATCGCTCTGTCTCTATCGCACTAACTGCCCACGCATGCATTTCGGGCAATTTCGTTTGTGCACTTTTGCACTAAAATAAATCGACGGCGATTTGTTTGTTTGCACAAATTGCCGCCAGTCGCCGAATTCGCCGCCAAGACTCTATCTCTATCTCTCTCGCTCTGTCGCTCCTGCGCCCGTTAAGTCTGCTTATACCTCGCTTATACCCTGCAATCATGAAAGTTAATCAAACAAGGTACAAAAAGTTTGTTTTAAATAAATCGGAAAAAACTATGAAAATTCTTTCTCGAAATCCTTAAAATCAATCCTTGACTTTTTTGATATTTTTTTTTTTGGATAAATAAGAAATCAAGTAGATTATTTTAATTGCTATGTTACTATAGTCTGATCTGATCCAGAATATTTTTTTAATTTTCAAAACATAATATTTTTTTTTTTACTTTATTTTTTTGAAAATATTTCTTATTTCATATATTTGACGATCTTGCTAAAGGGTATTCCAAGCTGTGCTCATACTGGTTTTTTTTGTCTCTGTTGTAACATTGTCTGTCTCTGTCTGGCTTTGGTGTTATTTATCATAAAAAATGGCTGAGATTTGTTTTGCGACGGCAAAGACATGACGCTCATTTGTTAGCCGAACGAACTGGCAACGTTGCAGCGTTGCAGCGTTGCGTGTAGTGTAAGCAGGTGGGTGGAGAGGTAAAAGGGTGGTGGGGGGGAATTCTGGCAGTGACTGCAACATCAGTATGGATGAATCCCTGCCGCACCTGCGGCTTGCCAACGACTTTCACTCAAGGCGTTGCATATACCCTGTAAAACAAAAAAACAGTTGACAGAGAAAGAGAGAGTGAGAGTGAGAGAGAGAGAGGGAGTATCAGGCTGCTATGTTTTTGATTCATTAATAATAATTTTGTGTTTAAACAGCTTTTGTTCTAGACTTTAGGGCATTTGCTCGTCGTGCTTATTGTTTATGACTTGCTTGATATATATTTACTATATATATATATGTATACTCTAAACTTTTGCGTTTCGTGTGTGTTCTTATTATATTTATTAATGCAGCCGCCGTCGACGACGTTTTTGCCAAAGTTCAAAGCAAATATAATCTGTCAAATAATTTATCAGTGTTTGCCGAACGACGATGAGCTAAGAGCAGACAACAACAATAACAACAATAACATTTGAGACCTCCGCGCTGTCTGTGCCTGTTGAATTGTGCAAAGTTCACTTTGAGTGCCTTGGCAACAACACAAACAACACAAACAAACAAACAACAACAAAACGGCATTCGCCATTCGCGCATCGATAAAGAAATGCTTTCTTTGAGTTTGTTTATTTTTTTCGAAAACGGAATCTAATGATGCGCCTTAAGATGCATCAAAACAACATACGCTTATCGTCGTCGTCGTCTTCTTCTTCTTATTTTATGTTATTTTTTTTGTATTGAACTTGTTTCAACAAACTTTCAGTTTACACTGGATGCTTGAGTTTCTGCTCAAACACACAAAGTTTTGTTTGATTTTTTTCGAGTGTACTTGCATTATTCAAAGTAAAAGTTGAATTAAAAAAAAAAAAATTTAAATTCAAATCAATTTTGAATCTTTTTTTGTCTTGGAATCGGTTGCAGTTCCGGCTCCAGTTAATAGTTCATGCACTAGTTCCGATCCTTGAACGCTTTTGTCATCATTTTCTTTGGTTTTAGTTTGTTTTTGGCTTTCGTTCGATCGACAGCCGCTCGGATTTTGTTTTGCTAGTATGTGTGTGTGTGTGTGTGTGTGTGTGTGTGTGTGTGTGTTTGCTCTGAAACAAAAAAACGATTAAATAATTTCAAGGTTGCACGCGCGCTTTTTTATCTGCCACTCGGCGCGGCTCGGCTTTGTTGCTGCTCTGTGCTAATTTTTTTTCTCTGTTTTTTTTTTTTGTTATTTCCACCCACAATCACACCGCCCCACCCCACCCGAACTCCAACTCAACCCACAGCCCTTTGGTGATTTTCGCATATTTCGAACTTTCCACTTTCCACCGAACTGCAGAAGACGCTCGCCTCTGCCTCTACATAAATGACACAAGTTAGTTGCAATCAAAGCTGGAATTAACTGAAAACGGGTAACAACAACAACAACAACAACGATACGTTGAAACGAAATGAACTGAAGGTTAAGCACTCAATGGCCCTTTCATCCTTCCTTCCTGCCTTCCCTTCCTTGCTTCCTTCGTTTCGACTTGTCTTTTGCGTCTTGTTGCTGTTGCTGTTGCTGTTGGGGCAATATGCGGATGGCCTCGCTTCTTGTCGTTTTGGCATTGTTACCCACAGACCCAAAGACGAGTGGTTGTTGTTGTTGTTGCTGGTGTTGTTGTTGCTGGTGTCAGAAGCTGGACGAAGGCCAAAACCGAATGCGGAAGCTGCAAAACAGCAAACAGCAACACAACCACAAAAGGCAACTGTTGTTGCTGCTGTTGCTGTTGTTGTTGTTGTTGCTGTTGTGGTTGCTGTTGCATTTTTGGTTGTGCCTGTGCCTCTGTGTCTCTGTGGCTGCTCTGCGGCTCTTGTTATTGGACACCTGTTGTCCCTGCTCGATTTATCGCTCGTGTTGCTGCTGCTGGCTGCTGCCTGTTGCTGCTGTTGTTGCTGTTGTTGCCTTGAAATCGTGCCGTTTATGATGATGATGGCACCGTTGTGCCGGTGCTCGCCTTTTATTGCTTTTCGATTGCTGCAGCGTGTGAATTATGATCATACAAGAGGCGGCAACAACAACAACAACGACGACGGTGGCTGTTGTTTGCCCGACGGCAACATGTTGTTGCTGTAGCGGTCACGTGCTCAATATGGCTTGCATGGCTTTGATTTGAAGCCTGGCCAACAGGTGTCGAATGTGCTGCAACAACAACAACAACAACAGTTTTGCCCTCTGGCATGTCAACAGCAGCAGCAACATTCATTAAGCTTTAAAGTAAACACAACAACAACAGCAACATGCGAAATATATCATTAACAATAAAAGCAACAGCAGCAAGTTTGTATGAGAATGGATGTCGTTGCTGCAACAAAAAGCGAGCAGTTGCAACAATGACACAGGCAACAGCAACTAGACACCCGGGCGATCGTTGATGCTGTCGTTGTTGTTACTTTTGTTGTTGTTGTTGTTGTTAGGCTGACACCTACGCAACAGCAGCAACAATCGCACCTGGCCTGGCTGCTAACGATGCGCGCGTGTCAGCAACATGTTGCTGGTGCTGCTGCTGCTGCTGCTGCTGCGTACTTTGTATCATTAGTCAAAGTAACGCGACACAAATGCAAAAAAAAAATGGGAAAGCAAAGCAAACTGGCAATCAGCAGCAGCAAAAGCTGCCCAAATCAATTGCTGCCGTCCGTTGCTGTTGACACAATCAACAGCAGTTGCAGTTGCTGCTGCTGCTGCGACAATAGCCAGAGTCTTGGCATGATTTATGGCCAGGCATTTCTTGCATTTCACCCACACACAGCAACAACAACACACACGCTAATTGTGTGTGAAAGCAACAGCAACAACAACAGCAACAACTTGCCGCATTGCTCATACGCCCACGTGAACAACCGCAACGATCGCATTACCATTCGCTGGCATATTTAGCATTCGCAAAAACGCAATCATAACCATAAACAGTTGCCTCTTTTTTCCAAATACCCTAAACTCACTAAAAAGGAAGGACAAAAAAGGGTATTATGACTATATGCAACAGTATGTAACAATATATACGATATATATATGTTCGCGTTCAGCCAAATCGATTTGAGTGACAATCGGAGCTACCCTTTACCCTTTACCGATTATCACTTGTTATCGATAACTATTTTCGATTAATAGGATATCTTCGAGTTGAGTTTCCCCGTAACTATCTTAAGTGTCTTTTTTGTGTTGGCTTTGGCTTTGTTGCATTGGCTCTTGTCTTGGCAAGCGACGCTTTTGGTCAGCTGCTGTTTGTTGCATGCCCCCGCTGCCCCATAAAAGGCGCTTGTAAGTGCTACTGTTTATCCAATGCCGTATGCCGTATAACGGTATAAAATGCGCTGCATAATTTACGCAAAACAAAACAACAACAACAACAAAGAAAAGAGCCAAAAATAGCCAAACAGCTGCCGAAAAAAGGCGCTTGAGAGTTTTATTTCACACAGACACACACAGACACTAACACACAGACACAAGCAAAGTTTGCGGCGCGCTTTTCACTTTTCACAAATGGCCATGCAAATTACAAGACACATTAGCCGATTCAACAATCCTACGCCTAACCCAAAAATGGGAGCAACAACAACAACAGCAGCAGTAGCAGTAGCAACATGCCGCATGTGTGTGTTTTGTTTTTGTTTTTCGTTTTTGTTGTTTTTGTTTTTTGCCTAGTCAGGCGAGAGAGCAGTTTACAGTTTACAAAACGGAAATACGCCAAAAATATGTTTACAGCAGCTGCTAAGCGGCCATTGGAATTGTTGCCACTAAAAAAAAAGGGGAGAGGGGAGGGGATAGGCAGGCAGTCAGCAATGCACAATTGCTGCACAGAGTTGCCAGCACAATGAAAAAATTATCAACCTTCTGCTTGAATAATTCTATGAAAATAAAGAAATGTGATTTAAATCACAAAATTCAATATTTAACAAAAGTCAAAAAGATTGATGTTAAGATAACTTTTTTTTTTTGTAATGTACATTCCCCATTTACTCTGTTTTAACTGCTTTTGTTAATGCCGTTGTGCAACACTGCCGTACTTTCAAATACAAATACAACAACAGCTGCCAGCACAACACTAAACTAAAGTTAATTGGCTAAAGGAAAAATTTAAATCAATTTTTTTGCGTTATGGCTTTTGTTGTTGTTGTTGTTTTTTATCGCTATATATATGGTATACTACATATATATCTTGGGGGGGGCTGGCAACTCTGGAAGTTTTTGGGTTTCGGTCAGCCTAGTTGGTTGGCTGAAGTTTTGTCGTGGCCCGCCGTTTGGAATGTTTAGTTAACCGTAAATACCAAAAAGTCGCACTGCGCCCGCGCCATTTTGGCATTGATTGCTACACACACACACAAACACACACACACATACACACGTGGACATGTGAATACACTCAGTGGAGCGTGAATAACATTTGGTAATCATGGCACAAACACGAAAATGCATTAACCAAAATTGTGATCATAAATTTTCAATCGACACGCGGCGGGTGCTGTTGTTGTTGCTGTTGTTGTTGTTGTTGCAGCTTTAACTATCTGAGCCTCTTTCTGTTCGAGTGTGTGTGTGTGTGTGTGTGTGTGTGCAGCGCATGAATGACTGGACTAAAACTGAACTGGACTATGCTGCATGTTGTTGCAGCCACATGTGTGTCTGTGTCTGTGTTTGTGTCTGTTGCAGCTGCGCGCATTCTTGGTCAGAGAAAGTTTTGTTGTTGTTGTTGTTGTTGCACAAGTGGCAGCCAGCTATGCAGCTTCCACACAGCACAGCACAGTTACTGCAGTTGGGTCAGTTAAATGCCAAAGGCTGCCAATGCTGCGACTTGCAACTAGCTATGCACAATGCAATTGCCCGCGTGGGTGCAACAACAGCAGCAACAACAACAACAGCAACAACAACAACAACAGCAAAGCTTACTCGTTTAGTCCCCCCCCCTCCCCGCTCCCTTGCCATCAGCATCAAGCACTTGTTGAAAATAGAATATAAAAAAGAGGAAAAAATAAATTTTCTTTATATGAAAATTTCAAGTCAACAAGAAAAAAACAACAAATTTAACATTTTGTGTTTTTTTTTTTGTTTTTTCATTGAAATTGCCAGCTTGCCCCTGCATTTGTTTGCTTGCAACATGCACGTAATCAATAATATTTTAAATGATTTTTGCGATGTCCTTTAGCTCATTGTAGTTGTGTCCTGCCTCAATGTCCTTTGCTGCCACACACACACACATGTACAGCTTAATCGAATCAATTGACCAGCGGCTGCCACAATTTTTTGGCTAACAATAAAAGCTGGACACTCTTTGTTGTTGTTGTTGTTGCTGTTGTTGCAGTTGTTGCCTTTGGCATATGACTCAAGTTTTGCCTTGTTGGTGTTTCCCTTTTGGTCAATACGTTTGTTTGTTTGTTTCTTTTTTGTTGTTGTTGCTGCTCTTTTTTTCGATGTTTTTTTTTTGTCTGTTCATTTTGAAGGCGGCTTAAAGCGCGCGCTTGTGGCACAATGTGAGAAGCGTTCGTTGCAAGGTTTTTTTTTTGTTTTTGTTACCACTTTGGCACAATGTTGCTGTTGTTGTTGTTGTTGTTGCTGTTTGTACAACGCCTTTTGCTGTGGCTTCTGTTGCTGCTGCTGCCTGTTGCTTCTGCCGTTGCCGCTGTTGCCGCTGTTGCTCTTGTTGCCGTAGTTGTTTCGTTGATATCAGCGCATTCCTTTTGGCCTGGCCAATTGACTTGCCCACACACACACACACACACACACACACACACACAGACATGCGATAAAAATTTATTGAGCTGAGGCTTTTTTGGCCTGTGCCTCGGACCCTGTTTTTTTTTTTTGGTTGCTGCTGTTGTTGCTGCTGCTGCTGTCTGTTGTTGTTTATTTTTATTGTTTGCGAGGTGCTGCTGCTGCTGCTGTTGCTGTTGCTGTTGCTTCCTCAAAATCAATTGAGTTTAACTGCTTTTAATTTAGTTGGAATTTGTACAGCTTTAATGGATTTATGTCAGCTTATGTTGCTGCTGCTGCTGACTGCTGTTGCTACTTTTTTTGTTGGCAACAGGTTGCTGCTACCGCTGCTGCTGCTGCTGCTGTCTCTGGTGACAAGCTGCCACATATTAAAATTTATCATGTGCTAAAAACTTATCAATTAAAAATATGCATAACATCTCCGTATTTTTGCTTGGCTTGCTGCCGTTTCAATAGATTTACGCAGCAAACCCCGCAGCAACATCAATCAAAAAACAAGGCTTTTGCCTTATAAAAGGCAATTTGATGTCGCGACTGCAATTTAGACATGCCATGCCATGTTATTAACTAATTACAGGCGACTAATCTAAAACGCCGCGCCAAAACAGGTGCCCATGCATCATCATATGCCCAGCAACAACAACAGCAGCAGCAGCAACAGCAGCAGCAACAACAGCTGCCTAATGAAATGTGACATCTTGGCCACGACCAGGCCTAAACTGTCAACGTGCCGTGCCGTGCCGTGCCGTGCCCAGGACCAAACTCGTTTGCATGTCTTGTCTTGTCATTCGTCATTCGATGTTGCTATTCAGGTGCAACGCCAGCAGCTAGAAGATGTCGCGTTTGTTGCGTTTGCCCACCCGCTAGCTAACACATGTCACATGTCATGTTGTGCTGCACGCACTTGCTGCTGCTGCTGTTGCTGCTCCACTTGATGTTGCATTGGTTTATGTAGCAACTATTGCCGGAAGCTAGCTGTGTGTGTTAATTACAAAGTAAGCTTTGCTGCTGCTGCTGCTGTTGATGATTATGATGTTGCTGTTGCTGTTGCTGTTGCTGTTGCTGTTGCGATGACATGCGTTGCTAAACGTGCCGCCGGTTGTTATTGTTGTTGCTGCTGCCGCTGCTACACGCATTCAAATGAGGCTGACCAACTTGATTTCCTGCAACATGTTGCTGCTGCTGCGGTCCAAACATGCTTTAGAGATTATGAAAATTAGATATACAAATCGGCAAACGGATGCTGCCAGCAGCAGCAACATCAGCAACATCAACATTTGATGCCATGTTGCATGTTACTTACACACACACACACACACACACACAATATGCAACATGTTGCTGCGGGTCAGGGTCGTTGTTGTTGCTGTTGTTGTTGTCTAAAGCTGATGCTGTCGCCTGCGTAAATTACTTACCAATCAAATGGCACTCGATGTCAAAAGAGACAGAGAAAGAGAGAGACAGAGAGAGTGAAAGAGATAGTGCTTCGCGGAAATTGCTTGAAACGGAAATGTGCCCGTCGTGGTTGCAAGTTGCTGCCGTTGCTGCCGTTGCCAATTTCATGTCATTTGTTGACAACGCTTTGCGGATATTGTTGTTTTTTAGCATTTTGCATAATAATAAAAAAAGAAAAAAAAAAGAAAAGAAAAGAGTTTAGCAAATTCTATGCAAAATTGGGTTAAAAGGAAGTTGTCGCTTTGCGGTCGTCTCAGCGCCCCCTCTCCCTCTCCCTGCCTCCTACTTACTCCTCTTGGCCACTCTTTTTTGTTGTGGTATGTGTTGCCTGTTGCTCTTGTGGCACCATTCAAAGAATGCCCTCGGCATGCCTTAATTATAGTGCTTTGGCCAGCATTGGCAGGCGCCGCCACAACAACAACAACAGCAACAACTGCAACAACTGCCAACTAACCACGCCTCCCCAATACAAAGGCCAAAGCAAAACACACACACATCATTGCTTTGGGCCACTGACTGGCGATTTTGGGGGCGTGCAGCGTTCAGAGTGCCACATGAGGCGTGGCTAGTAAGCAATCGTTGCACGTTGCCTAAATAAACGAAATAAATTTATTAACCGTATTCGACCAACTTGATCGAAAACTTTAAGGTTCTCTGTTTAACTCAAACAAATAAATAAATAATTGTCTTTGATTCGCTGAACTTTTCTCTTCTGGTAGCAACTGTTGCTGCCACAACAAACTTGGCTTAGCCTATAATAATAATAAATGCATTGGATTCCATTTGGATTGCAGGCTTTGCAGTGTTCTCTCTCTCTTCTCGGGTTTGCTTCGATTTTGGGGCCCCCAAGCATTTAAATCGCTTGGCAATATGTCATTAAACAGTTGCTGCTGTTGCGATTGCTGTTGCTGTTGCTGTTGGTATGTTGCCACAGTTGCAATCATAATAATTTATGGCAACTCATTTGGTAGTTGTTGCTTTTTTTTTTTACACCCGCTAACGGTTGCCAGCGACTTGCAGCCATTTGTGGCGCTTAATTATAGGCGGCAACAACGACAGCAACAGCAACAGCAACCGCAAGATGATGTTGACGATGGATGCGTTTTAATAGGCACTTGGCTGCCAGATCATTAAAGTAAAAATTGATTTTCTAACCTGCAACGATTTTTGCATTAACAATTAGCTGCCTGCAGCAACTCTTTTAAGAATTTCTTAGTTGCAGCTCATTCGCGCCGCTTTATTAATTAACAATGCCACACCAGGCAGCCGCATTTAAGGCATTTTAATTGCCCAAACCGGTTAACAACCAACGACTAACCCAACCGATCGGCATATGCATTGAACGCCTAATCAATCTAGCAAATTGTCGCCCAGCATCTCACTCTTTCTCACTCTCTCACACTATCTCTCTTTGTCTCTCTTTGGCTTTTGTCTAATTATGACAACTAGGCAGTTGCTGTGCGTGCGCTCACGTGTTTTTCTAATTAGCCGGCCTCAAGATGACAATAAGCGATAAAGCCGTCGCCAGCATTCGACGAGCAAATTGACAATCATCGGCTGCGAAAATTCTCAAAAAGTGGGCGGAAAAGTTCGACGCAGCGAGGGGGGAGGGTGGGGGGCATATAATGTATCGAATCGAAACGATCAGCAGCAGCAGTTTTCAGTGTTGCCAACCTTTTGTGCTCGAAAAGTTTTAGAAAAAAGACAAAAAGTTGAACAAATTTCAGTTTTTTTTTAGTTATTAATTTTTTTAGTTTTTTTTTTAATTATTAATTTTTTATATGGCATTTTTTGGTGTTCTTTCTATTTTAATTATTATTATTTTAATTTCGAAACTTCAGTTTTTAAAGCATGGAAATTTATTAAATTAATATTTGGTATAGTTTGTTTTTTTTTAACTTTTTGAAAAATTAATATATTAATTAGCACTTTAATGTTTGAAAAAGTACTTCAAAGTTTTATAATTATTTTTATTTTTTTTTATTTTATTTATTTTTTTTATCAAAATATAATTTTATACAACATTTTTCAGATCTTAAATGCAACAAAGTTTTGTACGATTTTAATTATAAATTTTTTTTTATCAAATTTTTTTTTGGTGCCTTAGCAATTTGCTTGGCTTTGGCCAAGTTGGCAGCACTGTCAACCGTCAGGCGTCAAGCGTCAAGCGTCACCGTCATACCGAGCAATGGCAACCCTGTCGTCTTCAATGCTTTTTCTAGGCTTTGCCTCAATGGCAAAATGGCAAAATGGCACACCCACTGCCAGTTAGCCGGGTTGGCAGCCTCCGCTGCCTGGTTGCAGATACTTTTTTTTTCTATTTTTTTTTATTTTTTTGTAGTTTTTGCCTGCGCTTGCAACGCCCACTTAGCGTTTGGCTGAGCTTTAATGCGTTTTCATTTAACACACCGGTCCAAGTTGGTTCGGGCTTGTTAGCTGATTGTGTGTTAGTATGTGTGTGTGTGTGTGTGTGTGTGTGTGTGTGTGCGTGAACACCTCCCACTTGGCAATCTAATATAGAGCCTCCCCCCCCCCCCTGTCTACATCTGTACACCCCTGGCTGCTGGCTTGGCAGCTCTTTCGCTCGATTTTTGTTGTTGTAATTGTTTTTTTTAGCCATTTTTCGCACATTTTGCTGACGTTTTGGCGCTTTTCGCTTCCGCATGCCAAAGACAAGTCTTATATATATATATATACAGTTGTTGTTGTTGTTGTTCGATCTTAGAGTTTTCGATCAATATACGCTCCACATTAATAACGCATCCACCCTCTAATTGCATTGTGGTTGGTTGGCTGGGCCGCCTTAATCGAATTCCAATTGCAGCCACTGCCACTGCCACTGCCACTGTGTCCCACAACGATGCGCAATTTCGATTACGCTCCGCTATTTTCGGGGCAACCTGATAAGGCAATAATCCACTGCCCTAACCCCCGCCCCGCTCCTCGGCTGTCTCTCCTATCTTTAAAGCCTTCTGCCACATTTATTTTTTTTTTTTAGAAAGTGGCAGCTTTTCTTGAGCTGCTTCCGCATTTGGCGTCCATGGACGTTGCTAAGTTATGTGCTCAGATTAGCGGGTGTGTGTTAACTATCTCTCTCTCTGTGTGTGTGTGTCTGTGTGTGTGTGTGTGCTGGTCAGGCCTAATGAAAACCATAACTTTAGCTTGGCATTTTGGGCCTGGCTCTAACATTCGCATCGAGTGGCAAAAAGAGGCGACGCCTTTTTGAGTTTTTCCTAGGCTATTTTTATTTCTATAATGTTTGTGGGGTCAATGCAGTTCACCCGATGATGATGCTACAACGAGATAATGTTCTTGATTATGATTAAGTTTGAGATTCCTGAGCTGATAATTAAAAATACAAAACCCAAACGCAATTCTCATTATTATTTTTTGCTTCTTCTTTTCTTTTTTCCAGGTGAGTTTCGAATGGGCTTTTTTTTGTTTTTCGACTGACTTTATGCAACCAAATTGCCAAGCAGGTAAATATAATAATGCCTTAAATAGTAATTCAGGCTGACCAAAACGGCCAGCAACAACAGCAACAACAACAGCAACATCATATCATAAATATGAACAACAACATAAGCAAAGCCGAAATTAAAACAATTTGTATAAAGTTCACACAGTTATAAAAAGATACATAGATGCATGTATGCATGTATGTTGCAGTTGCAGTTGCAGTTGCCTGATTTTGGCTAAAGGCTGTCACATTTTGTGTTGCTGCTGCTGCCGTTGCTGTTGTTGCTGTTGCTGATGACTGGCCATAGAGAAATGACCACAAAATGTGCGCATAAATCAACACAATGGCCAAATGCAGCAGCAAAAGCAGCCGCCAAAGGTGTGGAGCCAGCAACAACAACAACAACAACTGCAACTGCAACAGCATCATATGGAAAATGCAAATTTCACATGGAAAACGAGCCGCGGGGGATGACAATTTGATGTTGTAGCTGCTGCTGCTGCTGCCTTTGCTGCTAACTCAAAACAGTTGCTGCTGCGAAATGAATTAATAAACTTGCAACGGCGGCTGCCTTTTGTAAAAATGCCGCCAATGCATGTTGCAGTTGTTGTTGCTACTGCTGCTGCTGCTGCTGCTGTTGTTGCTGTTGCCTTCCAGCAACAATACGCAATGCAAAACCGAACAAACGAAATTGAAATCTGACACCAACTGAATTGACACACACGATTTCGATATTTTTTGCGGAGAGACTCTCGAGTCAAATGCAAATTCAACAAGCGTTCGCCCAAATCAATGAAAATTGACCAACTACTCGACTTGCCCCGTCTCTCTCACGCTCCAACCCTCATGCGTGGCAGCCCTCACGCTTACCGCACTTAAATTGCTTTTAAATTGTTTTAAAAGCCCAAAAAGTGAGTTAAAAAAACAAAGTGCTCAACTATTAAATACCCTTCTTTTATATATTGAAAAAATTATTAGCCTTCGATTGAATCATTTTTATTTAAATTTATATTTATCGATAATTATCGATGATTTATCAAGAATTGAATTACAAAATTAATATTTTCGGTTTAATTTTCGAGAAACTTTATTCCATTTAGCTTTCACATAAATTGATATTAATCGATAAACATCGATGGATTGAATATAATCAATATTCATCAAAATTTAAGTACAAAATTAATATTTTCTGTATAATTATCGAGAAACTTTGTTTTCATCTCATTTTTGATGAAGTTTGTATTTATCGATAAAATCGATGGATTGATATTGTTTGAAAATATTCATCAATTATTTAATTAAAAAAAAATAAAACATTCTATATAATTTTCGGGAAACTTTATTCCATCTTATTAAAGTGAACATCTATCGATAAATTGACTCTGCTAAAAAAAATCAGTATTCATCAATAATTTAAATAGAAACTTAACTTATTCGTTTAAATTTTTTAAGAAACTTTATTCCATCCTGCTTTCATATATGACATTATGACATTTATCGATAAGCATCGATGGATTGAAAATGAAAAAAAATAATCATTAATTTAATAAGAAACCTAATTTATTCGATTTAATTGTCCAGAAACTTTATTCCATCTTATTTGCATTTAAGTTTATGTTAACCGATAAATATCGATGGATTGATAATGCTTGAAAATAATCAATATTCATCGAATATCGTAAATAACAATACTGAACAGGGTATTTTGAGCTATGCAAAATGTTTAAAGCGTTGTCTTGTTGTCCCTGCAGCAGCAGCAGCAGCAATTGCAATTGCAACTGCAACAGCAACAGCTGCTCCATTGGCCAGCAATTGAAATGTCCCGTGTCTGTTTGGGCCACACCGCTGGTGGCATTGGTAATGGCTAGTGCTGGATGCTGGTGGCGCGCTGTTATTTTATTGATTTGCTTGCTTGAAAATTGATCTTAATTTTCATGGGCTGCCTGGCAACTGCGACGGCGACTTGAGTTTTGCGGTTCATTTGCATATCTCGACTTTAGAGTTTTGCATTCGAATTGATTATGAATAACTGTTAATTGTGTTTGGGCTATTACGTTGCACATTTTTTTTTTGTTCGTTTTTCGTTTTTTGGCCACTGGCAACGACCGACCGCCCCGCCCCGACCCCAAATAGACGCTTTGCCGCAATTTGCCAATGATTTCAATTGCTTTGCATTTCCGTTTACTCTCGAGTTAAATTGTGAAGTACACTAAAAAGGGGTGTTGCCAAGTTATTTGAACATTCGAATAGCTCTCCGTTGGCATTCGTTTGAATTGGTTTTTTTTTTTTTTTTGTATTTTTTTAACACTTATTTTATGAAGCTTTTTAATTGACCTTTCTTTCACTTCATCATCCAACTTCAACTCATTCTCTCTATGAATCCTTTTGTTGGGCTTCATTATCTGTTGTTGTTGCTGTGTGGCTTTCAATATTTATGACCAACAGTTTGGCAGGTTAAGCACACAGTTCACGGTTGCAATGCAATGCAACAACTTCTCCAAGAGACTTCCTAAGAGACTTGCCAACCCTTGGCAACTTCTTGTGTCGCTTTCTGTTGCAGCATCGGGGCCTTTGACTGAAGTCTGTCCTAATGACAACGGTAGCAGCTACTGCCAGGCAATTACTTAATTTACACTTGAATCTCTTCTTCTTTTTTGTGTTCCTAACCTGTTGCAACAACTATTGTTGGCTGTCTGGCTGGCTAAGCTATTGAACAGCAGCAGCTTAAGAAAGAAAGAACAACTGCTAACGCGGACAATAGCAGAGTGTGGCCACAACTCAAAAAGTGTGCAACCGGGCAACCGGGCAACGCCTTCTCTTTCTTTGCCTCCTTCTGTTCCTGCTCTTAAATCAAGCAACGCTCTGACGCTTTCGCGTCGCAAAACTTGGCTACTGAAGCAGAAAATTACTTTCATCATAATTTAAAGTTACTTATGACCGCAGTCGAGAGTCCAACAGTTTATGGATAGTTCGCGAGTCTAGAGATTTGTTGCTGTGTTGCTGCGGTTGCTGCTGTTGCTGTTGGTGATTGTCTTAGGCTGTGCACAAATTGAAAAATCATCTCTTGGGCAGGATGTGCTGCAAGCTCCTGCAAAAGCCAAACATTTGCACGTCAAACAAAAGTGGCAGTGAAATAACAAAATTATGTTGGCAGATTTGTGGCGACTGCGAAATTATTGCAACACACTGGAGCAGCAGCAGCAGCAGCAGCAACTGTGTGCCCATAATTGCTATGTTGCTGTGACGTTTGTGGCATGAATGATGTGGCGTGGGCTTCCTTGGTTGCTACTGGGCACACAGCATTCGGTGGCTGATCCACATTTTGCATAAATTACACTTCATTTGATTTGGGCAGCAGCGTCTCCAATGACAATGCTAGCTGCAACTACAACTGCAACAGCAACTGCTGGCCACAATCAAGTCAAGTGTTTATTTGTTTATGGGTCGTGCCAAGCGTAGCTTCTTCTTGCTCTCTCTCTCTCTCTCTCTCTCTTTCTTTTTTGCATCTTTTCTTTGCTTTATTTGAAGCGGTTTTGTTTTTTACTTTGCTGTTTGTAAGTGAGTGGCATGTTGCACGTTGCATGTTGGTGGTCCACATTGCGTTCCTTTCGTGCCTTTTTGTTTGCCGCAATTAGCGTGTGGGCAGCACCAGCAGCGGGTGAGTGAAAGTTGCAGTTGTTGCTGTTGCAGTTGTTGCTGGTTGCATTTTGATAAGCTCCCCCACAGTCTAAGCCGAGCTAGTCTCTCTCTCTCTCTCTCTGTCTCTCTGCACACCTGTTGCAAGTTGTTAGTGGCAACCGGTTCGTGTTTGGGCCTTTGAGCTCGTTAGTTAATTCAAAGAGCTGTAAATATTATAACAGAGCGCGTTTCATTATATATATTGTATTAACAACAGTTGTTGGCGTTCTTTTTAGAGCCTGGACAAACGACATTTTTCGTTGTTGCTGTTGTTGTTGTTGTTGTTGTTGTTGTAAATTGCTCTATCTCTGGCTTCTTTGGCAACTTGTTTTTTGTGATATGATTTGATTTTTAAGTCAATTGGCATTAAATTATTTGATAGTTTTTGTTGTTGTTGTTGTTGTAAATCGATCTTGTTGGAGTTATTTATATAACATGCAGCGTTTTTTTTTATTGCATCAAGTTGAATGCCACACAAAATGGTATGCCATAAATCGATAAACTTAAATTTATACAATATTTTATTAGATTAGATAAATTCCAAATATATTTTTTAAGTTTATTATATATTGTAAAGCTGGTTTTCTTTTTATTAACTGTTGTTTATGAACTGAGTTCGTGTGTGTGTGTGTGTGTGTGTGATAAAAAACTTTTATTGCCAACACTGAAACGTGCTGCTGCTGACTGACTGAAACGGTACAAAACAGTGTTAGATAACGCTGATAAGTAGCATTGGCTACAGTAAACATTTAATCAAACATATGATTTGATAAGCGAATACTTTTAATCACTTGTTTTTTTTTATCAATTATCTATAGTTTTTTTTGTTTTGTATTTTCAAATATAATTGGATTTTTGCCCAACCTGAACGTATTATTTTTTATTGGTTTTTTTTTTGTTGGTATAGAAAAAGGGATTTTATTTTGTGTTTGGGTTCGTTTTTTTTGTTGCCATCGAACAGCGGCCACATTACTCATGCGCCGCATTGCACATGCGGGTATAAAATAACAGATTTATGCCTACGTTGCAGGCAATGACACGCCAATTAGCCGCTCAGCAACAACAGCAGCAGCAACAAAAACGGCTTACAAATAAAGCTTTGACATTTTTATGATGCTATATGCGGGGGAACAACAGCAACAGCAACAGCAACACATTGAGTTCGGGCTTAAGACTGGAACAATGTTTTTATTTTTTTTGGGGGGATAGCCGAAACAGGCTTCAAGCAGGCAGCTGTGTGACCTTTGCATGTGTTGTTGTTGTTGTTGTTGCTGTTGCGCGGAGGCGAATTGAGTTTGACAGCTGGGGGCGACACGATCCGATTGCGATTGCGATCGCTCTTTGACCTTAATACGCGCCAGCTGCGTCAAACGTCAGCGCCCGGGGGCCCAAACATGTCTTCCACATTGCCGCCCTGCCACCCTTCCTTCCCCCCCCCCCCTTGTCATTTGACACCTCATTGGGTGGAAGGAGAGGGGCGGGGGCGGGCACACGCACGCAGCTAATAAGCGCTCAATAAATGTGCAACACCCGCTGGCAACAGCAACATGTTGTTTGGCCGCTGGTGCTGGTGCTGTGCGTGTGGCGACAACACCACCAACAACAACAACAACAATAACAGCAACAATGTTTCTTGTTGTTTTTGCGTTGTTGTCTAATGCTTTGCAATCAACTGGGCACAATCTCATTAATAAATTGCGCTGCATGCAACAGCGGCAACATGTTGCAGTTTGCAAAACGGCAGCAACATTAATTGGCTGCTTACAGCTGACAAGGCAGCAGTTGTTGTTGTTGCTGTTGTTGTGGCTCGTATCAATTAAACTGCCGATAGGTGGCGCTGCTGCATGCCATCATCGGCAAAACATCGCGCCAGCAACATTTATTGTTTATGCATTTTCGATGGCAAATAGCAGTTCAACAGGGTGGTGGGGCGGGGGGGTTGGGTGGTTAACGACTAATTGATTTTATATGCGCACAACAACAACAACAACAACATTGAACATTGCCGCATAGGCGGCACATATTTTAAGCACAAATTACAAAGCAATAATCATAAATCTTTTTTGCGGCTCAGCAACATGTTGCTGCCATTTATCAAAATATTAATGTGTGTATATGTATGTGCGTGTGCGTGTGCGTGTGTGTGCGTGGCAGATGCCAGACAAATGGGCATTGCGTGTGCCATATCAACGCGCAATGTTGCTGGTTTCAGTTATTTTTGTTGTTGTTGCCGTTGCTGTTGTTGTTGTCATCGTCGCTCAAATGTTGATAACTTGACTGCCAGCCAGGCAACAACAACAACAACAACAATTGCAAATGGAGCACGTGGCCAACAAACAACAAGCAAGTCAGCTTGCAATTATTGCTGATGTCCCGCTGCTGTTGCTGTTGCTGTTGCTGCTACAACTGATTGCTCTTGATTAAATGCTAGTCACTCACTTGAATACTGCAGCAACTGCAGAGCCGAGAAGTGAGCGGGCGCCCCCGGAAATTGTTTGTGCCACGAACTGCAGTTATGCAGCTCGCAGCAACTGTTGCTGTTGCTGTTGCTAACATTTGAACAGCTTCCTGGCAGTTGTTGTTGTTATTTTTGTGTTCTAGATGAACGCCTGTCCAGTTGTTGTCGCAAGTAGAGCAGCCAGCTGCTGCTGCTGCTGTTGCTGTTGCTGCTGTCTTAAACTTTTGGCTGTTGCTGCTTCAAAATGTTGAAAATATTCAAAAATGTAATAATTATTTTGCTGCTTCGATTTGAAGACAAAATTTTGTGCTAATCCTGTGCCAAGTCAAGCTTCACACTAACAACAGCAACAGCGACAGCAACTTCAAAACCAATTGTAACAACAACAGCAACAAAATGACAACAAGAACCGCAACCGATCCCTAGCTTATTAAAGTTTAATGACTATTGGGGTGGTCTTGGCACGTAGCTGTCGCAGCTGTAGTTGCTGCTGTTGCTGTTGCTGTTGTTGCTGTAGTTGCTGTCGCTGACGATTTGCGCAATGCGCGCAATGGCAGCAAATAATTGCAATGGCAACGTGCAACGATTTGCGGCGGCAACGAGGTGAAGGCAACAGCAACAACAACAACAAAAATGTTTATATGAAAATTGAAAATGATCATTGCGCAATGCTCCGCACGGCGACAACAGCAACAGCAACGGCAGTTTCAACAGCAGCAGCAACAGCCAACAAATATTCAACGTTTTTCTTTTTTGATGCTTTGCATTCGGCACGCAAAAAGCAACAACAACAACTGAATGCCGTTTCATCATGGCAACAACAATTGGCTAATAATATAAATTTTGGTGCCCGAAAACACACAGACAACAGCAACAACAACAACAGCAACAGCAATCGTCTTTGGCCCAAGGCTGTTTGGCCATTGTGTGTTATGTTTGTTGTTGTTGTTGTTGCTCCAGTTTTGCATTATTATTCGTAATTTAATTGCATTTCAATCGCTGACCCCGACATGGCAGCTATATGTCAATAGAATTGCTTCTACACGCTAGCAACATGCACTTGCTGTTGGTGTTTATGTTGCTGCTGTTGTTGCTGTTGCTGTTTATGTTGCTTATCGTCTGACCACAAATAACTGCAAATTGTGTGTATAAAAATGCAAACTGCATTGTTGTTTGTCTCTAGCTTATCTGCAGCAACTGGCCAGTAAATCAGCGTAACAACAACAGCAACAACAACAGCAACAGCAATGGCAATGGCAACAAACTGCCAGGCAACACGCATGCGCCACCAAAAGTCATGTTCGTGCCACAAAGGCGACACCAAAGCCATACATATTGTAGGTGGCAGCAGCAGCAACAAAACGCAAACAACAACAACAGCAACAGCATTTAGCGGCAGTTGCAGCTAAATGTGGCAATTGTAGCTTAAAGCAGCAACACACACACACACACACACCCTAACTAATCATTTTAGGTAATAATTTTGCATTTTATTTTTTTTTTTTTTGTCTGTGTACAACATGTTGCAAAAGCGCGCGCGCCCTTTTTTTTGTTGTTGTTGTTGTTGTCTTTTATTGTTGATATGCTATTTATTTATTTGTTGTTGTTGTTGTTATTTTGTTGGCTCGTATATATAACTGTCCAGCGGTGTGGGCGTGTTGCACAGCTGCCCAGTCTTGCAACGTTTGCCACTTTGAACTCATTACGCAGCAGCAGCAGCAGCAGCAGCAGCGGCAACAAAGAGCCGTTGCAACACAATAGAAAGCCACGCAGGAAGCAGCCGTTTCAAATGATTTGAAATTTATGATCAGCACCCAAAGCGAAATCCTTTCACCAGCTTAGACAACGCATTAATAAATCAATAACGCGGTTTTTTTTTATAATCATAGTCGTTGCAATAGTTGCTGGTCAGCTGGTCGGCAACTTCCGTGCGCTGTGACAAGCGGCAATTTGGTGCGACAGCGACAGCAGCGGCAAACACCTTGGCAACAATGTTGCTGGCGCGATAGCGCGAGAGCAATTAGCATGTGAAGACGGTAGGGGCAGCGTGGCAGAGTGAAAGAGGCCAGCAACATGTTGCGCAACTTATCAAAATAATCATCATTCACATCGACAACGGCACAACAGCAACAGCAACATCAACAATGCAGCCAGCATTATGATAATCGCAATGCGGCGGCAATCTTGAAACGAAACAGCAACAACAGCAACAACAGCTACAACAACTGTTTCTTATGCAGTTGTGCAGTCTATTCTGCTCCCCCTTCTAGCGCAAACTGCAACTGCTGCATGTTGCAATTAATAATCGACGTGGCTAAGCACAACTAGTAAGGCGCGGCGGCAGCAACAACAACTGCATCGTGCGCCCTTCTTTTTGATTTAAAATGTGCCGCCACCGTTTTGGGCCGCACGTAGGCGTACTCACACGCAGCATACATGCAAACAAAAGACGCACATACATACACACTTGCCACGTGTAACAAGTGTTGCTGCTGCTGTTGCTACTTGCAACCACTTGGCATCATCAGTCAAGTGACTTTTGCCTGCCGGCATTGTCACTGTCTGCTCTCCTTCTTCTTCTTCTTCGTCTTTTGCTATTCGCTTTTGTGCATCGTTTTTCTTTTCTTTTGGTTTGCGGCCAAAGATTGCCATCAAGCGGATTGGAACGACCACAACTGGACACCAATTGTTGCTGCTGCTGTTGTTAGAACTAGTTTGAGCTGAATCATAACAAAAAAAAACGTAATATATGAAAATATTAAAGCTTGCAAAGCTCATCATGAAAGTTGCTTGCCTGAAGGGCTAAGCTTTGAGCCGTCTCAAAGCTCGTGCATTTATTAAAGTTTAACTTAAAGCTTAGCTTGTTTTCATAGTTGGCCTTCTCTTTAATACAATATTATTAATACATATAAAATATTTATGACCAAAAAAAAAAAAAAAAAACAAGCCTGCCCCAAAAGTCAAAGTCGAAAGTCAAGTGTTGTTTTTGCCACGCCCTTGACGTGGCTTAGATTTATGTGTTTAGTTTGCTGGCAATTACGTTTATAAATAAATAAATCAGCGCCGCTTATTTCAATGGCGGCGCCTTTGTACAAGAAGAAGAGCCACTCTTCTCTCTCTCGCTCTCTCTCGCTCTCTGTCTCGCTCTCTCTGTCTGTGGGTGTGACAAGTGCAACAGCAGCAGCGGCTTTGGCAGTTGCAGTTTTTGCCATTCAAAATTCAAATTCACATGTGATCGCCCAAGCGATGAGTCAGCTATTCTGCAGAGAAGGCCACAAGAAGAAGAAGAAGAAGAAGAAGAAGAAGTAGAAGAAGAAGACGCGCTTCTCGTCAGCGTTGCTTAATTAGAAAATTGCTAATAACTCATGCACACGAACAAATTTCAATATTAATGAGGTTTTAAGGCTCGAACAGCAGCAGCAGCAACAACCGCAACTGCCAGCAACTGCTGCAAGTATCGTCAGCGGGGCAGCAACGGGCGCGACTTAATTGAAAACTTTTTTGAATCGTGCCGTCAAAGAGAAGAGGAAGAGGAAGAGAGCCCATTTGGGCCCAAACTGTGCGCAATGGGAGGCACAGCGGCAATTGTTGCTGCTGCCTGTCTTACGCTGCGCCAAGTCATCAGCCTGTTGCTCCTGTTGCTCATTAAGTTGCATGAAAACTCAATAGGTTGCTTATTTTTAATATTTTTTTTTTTTTTTTTTGGTTCGCAATTAACGGGGGGGTTGGCGTCAGTCTTTCGACTGATTCAGTTGTCAGCTGAGCGACGGCAGCAGCAGCAACATGTTGCTGGCATTCATAATTAGCATGCAAACGGCATAAATCGCAAACAACAATTAACAGACCCAAATTGCATGCAACATATAGCTCTCTCTCTCTTTCTCTCTCTCTGTCTTTGTTGCTACTTAAAATGCAGTGCAGCGTTTGATGTGTGCAACAGAACACGTAGGCCACAACAACAGCAACAACAATTGTCAATTATATTAGTTGCTGTGTGTAACACAGCGCGCTAATTCAAAAATCATGCGTGGGCAGACCACAGCAACAACAGCAACATTGCCCTCAGTACAAGCAGCAACAGCAACAGCAGCAACATGTTCGCTAGCAACTTTTTCTTAATTAAGTGACGACCTGTTGTTGCTGCTGCTGCTGTTGCTGTTGCTGCTGCATGCAAATTTAATTTGCAACTTGCTGCGACCTTTGGCCATTGCGTGTTGCTGTTGCTGTTGCTCGAGCTCGATCTCGAGCTCTTGGCCATAACTTTTCTATCTGTTTTGGTTCTGTTTGTTCGTTTGTTTGTTTGTTTGTGTTCGCCGTCAGCAAACAGCAAAATATCGCATTGTTGTTTGGCCACAAATTGATATTTAACTGGTTGCTGGCTTTTGCTCGTTTGCCTTAGTAGCCCTGGTAGCCCCGGTAGCCCCCCGGTAGCCCCGGTAAAAGTTCGCACGACTTTTTGCGTATTTAACATTTACGATCCGTTCGATCATCTCTCTCTCTCTCTCCTTCTCTCTCTGTTTAGATCTAGTTGCAATCTTCTCGATCGTTGCTCGTTGTTGTTGATGTTGTTGCTGTGGCTGCTGCTGCTGTTGTCGTTATCTGTGGCAATATCTTTTCTTGGGGCCAATTCACTTCTGTTGCCTGGCCATTTCTATCGTGTGTGATGTTTTTTTGTTGTTGTTGTTGTTGTTGCTTCTACACACACACACACACACACACACTGGCACAGTCATTGCATGCTGTGTGTGCGTAGCGCAATAAATCAAAGTTTTATTTGTTGAAATAAATTCACAGTTTATTGCTTCGTTATTATTTGTGCGAACACTGTTGTTGTTGTTGTTGTTGCTGTTGTTGTTGTTGTTGTTGCATTCACAATAACAGCATGAGCAGCATTTGCGACAGACAGCCATCAAACACTGGCAACAAATGCAACATAACGCATGCCGGAAATGTGTTTATTGTTGTTGTTGTTGTTACCGATGATCTCCTTCTCAATTGCTGTTAGTTTTTTTAAGCTTTATCGTGCCGTTGATTGCTGGCAATATCATGCGTTTCTTTGGGCTTAATTATAACGCACTTTTATTGCATCAACTTTATTATGGCAAATCTTCAAATCAAAAACAACAACATGTTTCTTTGTCTTTGTATTTAAAGTTAAAGTTTAGTAACAAAGCAGCGTTGCCTTTTGCAAAATCGATACGCATTAAAACATCGATTGCTGTGTAAAATTGATATATGTGCACCATGTTTTCTTCATATTTTTCGAAACTTTTACTGAGTCGATTTTTAATTACCATATATATTTTTTCAATAGTTTTATGATATTGAAACATAACTCGCACCATGATTGTTCAATAATTGTTTGTGTTTTATAGAAATTATTTTGTTGAAACAAAAAAAACTTTTATGTAAAGTTGATATATGTGCAAAGCTGAAAAAAATCTTAAATCTATAAACTTTGGCTTTTTCAACACAAAAGCTAAAATTTGATTTAATTAAATGTTATATTGTTTGGAAAAAAAGCATCTAAAGCATTGGTAAGACAAGTCAAAACTTGTAGGTCAGAAGCCAAATAAACAATCGAACATTATCGATAGATTTTTCGATCATTTTTTCTGTGCAGCGCTTCTACAAAGTTAGTTTTAGTATACATTCAACTGGCCTCAATATTTTTGATTCTAACAAAAAATTAGTAAATCTTAACTTCTTCATTGCTTCAATATTTTTTTTTTTTTGTAAATTAATTTTTATTATATGGTATTTATATGTACAATAACTGTTTGTATGCCGAATTTATTGTTGCGCTAAGAATTAAGCAAAATTGCATGTCAAGCTGGTATGTGGCAATGTGCCACGCCTTCAAGACAACATGCCACAGTCCACCTGCCTGTCTGCCTGTCTGTCTGTCTGTTTGTCTGTATGTCTGTTTGTCTGTTTGTCGGTCATGAGGTTGTCGGTGACATTTTTGAACCCTGACCGTTTTTAATTTGCACAAGCGGCGTTGCAAGCGAATGCAACCGCACGCTTTGCCATTAATTACAGCAACGAGATACAAAATGCAGCTAAAAGATATAATCATTCAAGTGTATGTGTGTGTGTGTTTGTGTGTGAATATTACGCAATGTCTCTTCAATTAGCACAACTTGGAACGCTTAATTGAGCGAACCCAAGACACAATGCGCCATTACTGTTGTCGATACATATCGATAACGATGACAACACAACTTTTTTTCGATGCCCTTTACTTGTAAAAATATTGAATATTATTATTATTATTACATATTTTTTAATGATGATTTTTTTTGTAATCTTCTTCTTTTTATGTCATTTGCAGCAGCGTAAGCTGTCACCGACATGGGCAGTGAGCAATACTGCTTGAGGTGGAACAATCATCAATCCAACCTGTTAGGGGTGTTTAGTCAATTATTACAGGACGGGAGCCTGGTGGACGTTACATTAGCTTGTTCAGGGGGCCCATCCATCAGAGCCCATAAGGTAAGTAAACCCAACACAAAGACATTAACTTTAATTTTTAACAAAAATCCCTAGTAAGGGTTATACTTTTATCTTTTGAAAACTTATTGTAATCGCATTTTCATAGAACAAAGTTGTTTAGGTTCTTAGTTAAACCTACTCAAATGTAAATCAATCGATTGTTTGTAAATGAGTTATTTGTTTTGTATTGATTTTGCACCACCAAATAATATCCGGTTGCGGCGGGCAGGACACATTTGCAACCTAATAAATAACAAAATGTATTCAACTACATACATATGTACATATATACATAGATATGTAAATATTGCATAAGCCATATAAATTGCGAAAACTTTTAACTGCAACTGCAACTGTTTAATGCGGAAGCTGTTGCCAAGGCGGCGGCGATCAAGGTCGCCAATGTTGGCGTTGCCGTTGGCGTCGCAGTTAAAAGTTGTTGTTGTAGGCCAGTCGCATAAATTAACGAGCAACAACAACACGATCAAATGCAATTTACACATTTGTCAGTAAATTGTCAACTTAGCTGCGGCGTCGCAGCATGTTGCTAGCTTGTTTTGTTGCTGGCAACAATGTTGACAAGGTCAGCGCCTAATAGATATCGACTGTGCACCGCGCCACGTGTTTTGCGCTTTGCGTTGTGTGTGTGTTTGTGTGTGTGTGAGTACATAAATCATGCGTTGCTATGCACTCAACAACAACAACAACAACTAGCAACTAGCAGCAGCAGCGTTTTGCGCACGTCTGTCAATTGAAATTCCTGTTAAATTAAGCGGAAAATATTTAACTGCTTTGCTGCTGCGGCAACAAACAGCAACAGCAACAACAAGTTGTTTGTTGCTACCTTTTGATGTTTGCTGATAAAGTTATTTTGAATGTAATTTTCTTGCTGCCGCATAGAAAGAAAAAAAAAACTGGTAAATTGTTCAATTATAATGCGTTTATTATGCAGCAACAGCAACAACAACAACAAACTGACACTGATATGGCCAACTAAGCAATTCCATTCCAACAGACTTCAAGTTGCTCATCAAAGCGCCGTTTACGCATTTTATGCATTTTCCAATCAAAATCAAAACTCTATTTAAGCTTCATTAAGGCATATTGAACATACTTTTTTTTTGTCTAATCAAATAATGTCTGTAATCTAACTGCTAAGTACATAATTGTTTTCTGCCATTCTGCCATTTGGGCAATCTAAAATGAAATCTCAAGCTGATGATGATATATTGACTTGACATGTAACACACACCACAACAACAACAACATCCATCTCCATCTCGCTCTCGCTCTCTCTTACTGTTTTATGGATTCAACTTCATTAGCCGCACAGACAACAACAACAACTAACAAACTGATGAATTCATTTCCTTTTTAGACACTCGTCTTTTTTTTTGTTTTTGACTTGTTGCCTAAAGGCCCAAAACAAGAAGAAGAATCCTTGACAAAAAAAGTCAAACAAATATTTGAAAACAGAAACTGAGGAACGAGACCGACTAGGATGGACTCTGATTAGGATTCGAATTCGAAGAGACGAGACGGAGACGCCTTCGCATATGTGTGTGCTTTGGCAAACTAATTAGCAAATGCACACACACTAACACACACACATACATACGTCGAGAAATGTCAACGTTTATAAAAGTTAATAAAGCAAAGAATTGAAATGTTAAAGCAACTTCAAGCCAAGGATGAAGTTGCACAGAGAAAGGCAGACAGACAGACAGAAAGAGAGAGAGAGAGAGAGAGAGAGAGAGAGAGAGAGAGAGAGAGAGAAACCGAGTTTTCAAGCCAAATCCAGCTGTCAATTACTTTTGCATATCCTTTGCCAACGATGCTTGTTGTTGTTGTTGATAACGAGCCGAGTTTTGACGCTGAGCCACAAAAAATTGTTAAATTGATTAAAAAGCAAAGTGTCGATGAACGAGCCAATGATGACAGCCAGCCAGCCAGCCAGACAGCAGGACTATTCAGGACATTTAGCCAGCAGCAGGCAGTACTGCCATCTAGACAAGGATATGCCAAAACAAACACAACAACAACAGGCAGAAAGCAAAAAAAAACGCAAGTGCAAGCGAGCGAAGCGAATAAAAACAACGGCAAAGCGGGCCAAAAGGAGACTTTTTTTTCTGTTCTCCCCCTTTTTCTATTTATTCCAACATTTGCTACCCAACTGACTAGCTGTGTGGCATGTCCTCGTTCCTGTACTCGTACAAAAAAAAAAAACTAGATGATCATACACACACACACATACACGTGCATGGGTTAACTGTGAAGTTTGACACTAAAAAAAAAGGATTAACAATTGCTTTGCCTTAGAATTGCAAATATTTTCTTTTAATTAGAAAAACAAAAACAAAAATTATGAAAAAGAAAATAGGAGCAAAAATTATGAAATTGTGTTTTTTTGTTCTTTTTAATAATAAATAACGATTTTTTTGGCTCATCAAAATTGTTTTAAAAAAATCCAATTAAGTTGAAAATGTTTTAAACTAATTTGTCTTCTTTAATAAATATATTTTAAATGGTTTCTTTATGAATTTATATTTAGTATTATATATTTGGAATTTAAAATTAATTCGAAGTAAAAACGGAGGCCCTTCAGGCTGTTAATTTATATTTAAAACTATATAATATTATATGTTGGTTATAAAAAAAAAAAAAAAAATTTCCCAGAGACGCAAAAATACCTGAAATTAAAAACTAAAAAAAAGTTGAAACTTATTAAATATTCTTATTACCGACTAAGAAATCTAAAGCTTAATGCAATTGCTTTTTTTAAATATATTTTTGAAGAAGCATTCGTTTTACTTTATTTCATATATATATTATATTATATTATTTATAGTTCTTGAATTTTATTTTTTTGAACGTTTATCGATGCGAAATAGCATAATTTTTTAAACAACTTTTTTTAAACAGAATTTAATTTTCGATTTTTTTGAGCTTTTGTAATAAGTTGAAAGTTCAATTTAACAATTATAAAAAAGTTTAAAACAGTTTCCAAACCAAATTCCTACAACATTTTTATTATTGTTTCAGTCGTAAAATTTCCGTATATAATTTCTAAATATTTTTTTTTGAAATATTTTGCACAACAAACTCTTTGAACGGCCCGGTTCAAGTACGATTCATATTTGCATCTATTTGCCACACACACACATATGCAAGTGTGTGTGTGTGTGTGTGACGCATAGTTTTTTGCTGCAGCCACAGGCTTTTGTAATCCCCTCGTTGCCATACATTTTTGTTGGTTTTTTTTTTTTCTGTTGGATGCTGTGGCGATTTGGTCTCAATGCCACCAAACGGCAGCGGCACTTTAACTCAATTTGAGGCATTTAACGTATGCTCGGTTGATATTTGATGCGATTTGAGAATCACCAATACATAGTAGTAGTAGTAGCTGTCATGCCCCCTGCCCACACCCCACCACCCCACCACCCACATCAGTTTGCTTGTGTTTCTGTTTTTTTTTTTGTGTTCTATTCTCGGCCAAGCCTCTGCGGATGTGCGGAGGATGTGTTGCCCCAAAGGCAAACAAAGTGTAACAAATGCCGTTGCTGAGCCGAACAGGAGAGTTGCGGGGTGGGAGGGGGGCCTGTCACTGACCACTGAAAGCCCGTGTTGACTGCTGCTCATTGTTGTTGGCAAATGACTTTCGATAACTTTCGGGCCAAAAAAAACTGAATCCCAAAGAGAGAGAACTTTATGCAAATATTTGCAATTGTTTTTTGCAACAGGATTTTAGTTTGGGTTTCTCTTTTATCTTGTGGGGCAAGTTGTGTGTGTGTGTGTGTGTTGTCTTAAGCTGATTTGTTGGCTAAAAAAGTGCTAAAGAGCTGATTGAGTTGAGCTAATCCTTTTGGCTTTTGGGGGCTTTTCGGCTCCTGGCGCCTAAGTCAATTTGCAGACAGAAATTGATCGAGTGTGGGGCGGGCGGTTTGCTTAAGGAGTAGGCGTGGCATATACAACATGTTTAACAACATGCCATTGTTGTTGTTGTTGTTGTCAAAATGCATATATGCAAACACTTAACAGCAACTGTAACAACAACAACAACAGCAGCAATCAGCTCGTAAGTCTTGCCAACACTTTTTTTTTTTGGTTTTGGTTTTGGTTTTGACAAGCAACAACAACAACAATAGCATAGCGTGGCCGCCTCTATTGGCAGCTGCAACAACTTGCAACATATGTCAGACAGGAACAACAACAACTACAAACACACAATTGCAGCTACAACAAAACAAATTGCCTGCCTACCAAAAATCAAGTAAATTGTCAAAAACCAAAAAAAAACAAAATGCAACAATTTTCATATCGAACAAATGTAACAACAACAACAACAATCATAATAATAATAATAATAAAAGAAATAACGCATTTTTTTGCTATTCTTGTTGTTGTTGTTGTTGCTGGCAGCGCTAATTGTTGCTTGTCATTGATAAGCAGCTGAAAGCTTTATGCAGAAACTTTGAGCTAGTTTGGGAGGGAGGGAGGGGAAACGGTCACAGTTGCAAAAATTGCTGTTATTAAGTGCATGCAAAGTGGCAAACAAATATGTAGTTGCCCCAAGAATAATGCTTCAGCCGAAGATCAACAAAAAAACGTTTAAAAAGAAAAACAATTAAAAATTTGCAAAAGTTGCTTTTTAATGTCTTTGCTAAGAATTCGATTTTAAAAAACTCCAACTTTATGTTCTCCAGTTAAGAAACTTAACCTACTTGTTTTTGTTGTTGTTGTTGTTGTTGTTCTCTAAATGCTGCAGCTAATTTTGTGGCCTGTGGCAGCCACACCTCATTGCCATTTGCATAATTATGGATTATTAGTTTTGGATCTTGTTAAAAAATACCAAAAAAAAAAAGCTCAAATGAAAAAAGTGCAAATTAAACAACATAAAATGCAGTTAATTGAATTTTAAAGATACAAAAAACAAAAAAAAATCATGTTACAATTAAAGCAAATGCTTCAAAGTAAGCCTGCCTCTCATTATCTTGCAACAACAACAACAATTATGACGTGGGTGGCAAATTAGTATTAGGCTTTTTGGTGGATTTACCGATTGCTGTTAATACTGTAAATTGTTAATTGTTAATTGGCCGCCGCCGCCAACGTTGCGTATGCGTAATGCAATTGCAATTGCGCATGCGCCGCATTCAACATTTTGCCACATTCATATTACATGTGTTCCGCATGTCGCTAATGCGCCATGACAGGCCCCAAAAAGCAATAAAATGCAATAGTATATAATTTGATAATTAGTCGCAAACACACACACACACACACACATACAAATGTTGCTGTTGATAAATGGTAAACGATATACAATACAACATTCACCACAAAACCCATTAACTCATAAGCTCCGAATGTGACTCACTGACAAAACGGTGCGAATGGAACGAGTGGAAGTAAAACATGCAGAGTATTTGAGAGATTATCGTGGATAACCAACCTGGTTTATTACTATGAAGATAGCAAGCTAAAATCAATTGGAAATTGAACAGAAATTATTGTAACAAAAACAACTGGAATTGAAACAGAGGCTTGTTTAAAACAGCCTCAAAAACAATGTAAAACTTGTATCAGAATAATTATTTATGAAAAATCAACAAAGGCTGACTGATTTAGGTAGTATATGATGCTTGGGAAATCCGGAAGTGGAACACAGTTTAGCACAAAATCAAATCAAAAATTTATTTTTAAAGTTGTTTATCAAAAATAATAATGGGGAAACAGAAGTTTACAGGTATACCATGCTAGGAACGACTGAATTGAAAGTTTTTATAGCTAAACCTGGCTAGGAACGACTGAATTGAAACAAAATTTTATTATAAACTTTGTCAAATGATATTCAGAACGGAAAAATTCAAAGATTAAAAAGTGTTTTTTTTTTTCAAAACATAATCGAATGTTTTTATATATTATTGAATTTGCGATCATACTGTGCCATTTTCACGCCGTTTCACTGGCACGAGAGAAACAGTGAGAGACACGCAATCGCGAATACAAATATTTTCATTGCGTTTCACATTTTTCCAAACGTTGCGTAGTTTTTGCCAAATCATTTTGCTGCCAGCTCAAATTTCGATTACACGATTTCGATTTGATTTGGCTTGGCTTGGCTCGGGCATTACTCAACCCGCTGCCATAATTATCAATTAGCAATCAATTGATTATATTACCATATTATATTATTATGGCATGGCATGCACCGCAAAACCAGCAACAAAATTGAAGCCTGTTTGCATTTCTTGTTGTTGTTTCAAACAATTTCTTGTGACTACAACAAAACAATGGCAAAATAACGAGAGAGAGAGAGAAAACGAGACAACGAGACAACAACAATTGCATATCAATGCATTCCACAACAACAACAATAACGCATATTGCTGCCGGCACTATATTTTGTTTTTGTTTTTTTTTGGCCTGGGAAAAAAATCGACAACAACAACAACAATAACACTGTTAATTTAAATTGGAAAATTATACAAAAATATTCAAAACGTTCGCTGTGTGCAATTTTGTTGTTGCTGTTACAAGTTTTTGTTGTTGTTGTTGTACATTCGAATCTCTGTTAATCTGAGCAGCACTCAAACGTCACGTTTTCACGCGGCCAGCAATGCAACCTACGGCAACAACAACAGCAACTACTAGCAACAACAACAACAACAACAACAACAACGACAAGAACTGGAATCTAACGATGACGGCTGGCTGCAATCAACAAAAGCAATTCACGCATTCAATTAAATTGCCTTCAAATGCGACTTGCCGACATTTGATGTTGTTTTTGTTGTTGTTGTTGTTATAGTTGTTGCTGCTGTCGCTGGAGTATGCATTAAAATGGTATAAAATTGTCATGTTAATAACCAATAATTGTTAATTTACAACACATTCACAATTCGCTACATCGCGATCCAAAAAATATTCATTTGGTTTTAGTTTATTTTTTTTGAGCTTTTTTTTTCTTTGCATTTTTGAGTTATTTGCGTTTTGACTCGTTTTGGCATTTGTCTGCATGTCAATTAATATTTTTTTTTATAATTTTTTTTATTTATTTTTTCTTTTTTTTGTGCTAAAAAATGTTTTTGGTTTGTAGTATTTAATTTCATATTATTTTTTGGTAAATTTTTTTTTTTAACTTTTTGTTCAGAGGAATTTTGCAGGAAGTGAAAAAAGTTTATTTTATATATTAATTAAGTCTATTTTACTGCAATAAATATTCAAAATTCATAAAATATTCCTAAAAAATATTTATAGTGTAAAGTTGATTTTGGTGCAATAAATATTAAAAAAAAAAAAATATTAAAAATTCATTAAATATTCCTTAAAAAAATATGACAAAACTTTACTCATTTAACTTAATAATTTTGACAATATTTTTATTCAATAAAAATTATATATTTAACACTTAAAAATACAAGTAAAAAAATTCTATAAAAAATATATACATATTTGTATAGTTTTTGTTTTTTGTTTTTGTAATTGCTAACATGCAACAAATTTTTAAATAGAAACAACAACAAGCAACAAATCGGGAGAGAAAAAAAAAGAAAAAAAAAGTTATAATTAAAATTAACAACTTTTCTTGTCACGACTTGTACGATCGTTGAGGCTGGCTGGAACTCAAAAGCCTCAGGTCTCTACAACCAGGTGTTGTTGTTGTAGCTATAATTATGCGCATTTTCAACAGATTTATATCTATTCTTTATATTTAAGCACAATAAAAACTAAAAAAAAAACTACAAAAAAAATAGCTACACAAAAAAAACTCGTATAAAAAACTGCAAAAAGCACACAAACGCACCTGGGTTTAGGGGTGACGGGGGGCAAAAGAGGTGTGGAAGGGGTATACAACTGCGATACAGACGCGTATAGAGGCAAAAGTAAAAAAAAAAAAGATATAGCGTATCTCATTAAAGCAGCAGCAGCAACAGTTGTCGGCTGACTGGCTTAGCTATGCCATTAGTATATAATAGTTGTAGTATGTGTGTGTGTATGTATGTATGTATGTGTGTTTATAGTATATAATTAGTAATTGTTGCACAAGCGATGCAAAGTTGTCGAACGGCGGCAGCGGCGGCGGCGACAAAAGCCCGAGTCTCCATTCCATTCCATTCCATTCGAAGCCCGGGCATAATTCTCTAACAGCAACAACAACAACAACAATCGTTCATAAGTTTCTAACAACCAAAAGCAACTAGCAACTAGCAACAACAACAACAACAATAATAATAATAAAGGCAAAACGCAGCCGGGCCAGGCCAGGCACAAAATTAAAAACCCAGCTTGAAGGTCAGCTGCGACACGAGCTGCGTGGCCCGGTACACAAAAGCAACAACAACAACAGCAAAAACAACAACAACAAAAACTATGCACAAACGTGACGTCAGCAACAGGAACTGAACAAATATATCTATATTTATATACATATATATACTTATATGAAGAAACAAAAAGACTCGCATGCGTTGGCGCGCTTTTAAACGCCTCAAAGCTGGCGCGCTTAAAAACGCTTCTAAGCTAATTTTTACTTTTTAGATTTTTTCGTTTAAATACTTTTCGAGTGTAAAAAAGAATTAAAATTAGGTCACAAATCATTTTTTTTTTTTGGTAATTAAGTGCAGGGTGCTTAAAGAAGTTGAATTTCCATAAGGCGAATCTTGAAGAGGTTTAAAACAACATCGTTTAATAAAAAATTCGTAATGTAATTGAATAGATTTTTTGATTCAAACTAATTCCATTTGCATAAAGAAAACTTCGATGTACGTACGATTCTTAAATATATGTATCAAAACCGATTCAGAACTTGAGAATTGAGAATTAACGGGAAAATTAAGAGACAAAAGCAGGCAAAACAAAGCAAGATGGATTCAAAGCCTTTAAAAATAAACCGGAAATCAAACTCGCTTGACATAATTTATAATATAATAAACCCTAAGCCTAGAATATGTGCTTGTGTTATCAAAAAAATAATGTAAACGATATATTAATTTCATATCTCATTTTCAATTATTTTTTTTAACTATTTAAAACGATGTTGCTTTAGTTTTGCCGTTTGAGAATTGCGAGAAAAAATAGTTTTTTTGTTTAAAATTTTTTGGTAATAAATTTAACCATGCCAAACTTTTTGTTTAATCAATTTATAAGGTATAAATAAACAAAATAAATAATAAATAAAAATCAAGAAAAAACTTTCACAATATATGAATAGCTTTTTTAAACAAAAAGTTATCAAAAAAAAAAGGCTCCTATAATGTTAAAAAAAAAACATATTCATAGCTATTGTTTCAAAAAATATCTAATTTTTATATTATTATTTTAATATTTAATTCTTACTATAAAATTTTATAATTAGTATTGACTTTACTAGTAAAATTAAAATTTTTTTTTTCGGGTTTGACATTTTACTTTTAAACATAAGACCATAAATATGTTTACAACTAACTGTCGCTAGATGGCGTGTGTCTCTCATACAAACATCTATTCCCAACTGAAATTTTGCAAGCAATTATAAAAGTTTTCCCCTTAACATACTATGTATTTTTTTTTTCATTTGGCTTTTGCTGTTTGATCCAATTGCCACACCCCACACTCATCGCCCCTGCCCCGCTGCCACTCCCACAGCTTTTAGCCATCTCGCTGCTGCTGCAGCACCCGCAACATCAAAAAAACAACAACAACAACACACGAAACACGAAACAACGCTCGAATTTTCAGCACTACTTCTTCGCAACATGCAAGCGCACATGGCGTTTAACGGTAAACGTTCTCTTTCCGGTTTCGCTTGCAAATCGTTGCCCAAAATGCTTGTAACGAGTTCAATATCTGATCGCATGTTGTTGTTGTTGCTTTTGCTGTCGTGCCCATAACGGCGTCAATTAAATTATGTTGCTGGCAACATTTTACAATTTGCAACAAATTGTTAACAGCCAACAACAACACAAATCAATATCAGCACGACTATGCTTAAGCTTTTGTCTTGTTGCTATCTCGCTCGCATTTCAACAATATGCAAGAGGAAGAGTTTCATTTTTTTTATTTTTTTGCATTGCGAGTTGAGTTGAGTTGAGTTTTTGCTTAGCGTGGGATAATTGCCAGCAACAGCTGACCTTGAAGATTGCTTAGGCACAAGCACTCTTTTGTGTGTGTGTGTGCATGCGTGTGTGTGTGTGTGTGTGTGGTATTTCGGCGGGTCAAGTGCTGCCCGATTGTTTTCAATTTGCTTTGGTTTACTTTGCCATCGAACGCATCGTTCGCATCGTTTCGGTTGTCTTGCGAGCTTCCGGCTACCTACTAAATGAATGACCACAAAAGCTTTTTTTTCGCTGCTGCTGCTGCTGCTGCTGCTTCTGCTGACCACAGAGAGGACGACACGCAATTGTTGTTAGACAATGATGACAATAGCAGACAGACAGAGACGGACCGAAAGACAGGAGAGCGACTTTCCGGCGCGTCTTTTGTGCGTGCAGAAATCGCTGCAGCAATTTCTCTCTGTATTTTTTTTTTTTTTGTTAATTTTTGTTATTCTTAGCGCTGACCATTGGGCGGATATTATTTAGACGCTATTGTGTGGCGCCGTTCTCGACTACCTGCAATTAGCTTTCACAGCTGCCGGTGCTGCTGCTGCTCCTGTTGCTGCTGTTGATGCTGTTGCTGCCACTGCTTCAGCCATAAATTAATTACGAATTGTAAACAATGCAGCAGCGCAGGCGTCGCATAAATAAATCTCTCGCATGTGCGCATAAATTTGCATTGTCGACCTTGATAGTGGCGGATAGTGTTTGTTTTTTTTTTCTGCCCCACACTCTTCAACATACAAAACACACTTACATACGTATGTATGTATGTACAATACGCTCACGCTTTGTATATCATCAGATAACGGCACAAGTTGTTGATAAGCAACAACAACAGCAGGCCAAAAAGCTGCGAATGGTGCGTAAAGCAACGCAACGTTCAAGTTCAAGTTCAATGTCAATGCTTATGTACATATATGTATATATAAATATAAAACTCGTTCAATCACACACATAAACCATAAGCACGCATGTGTGCATACGCAAACGCAAGCAGCGCGTCGCGACAGCAACCGCGAGAGCAAACTACATACATACAAACATAGTACATGTGTACATATAAGCAAAACATACACAATTTGCCTTATGCGTTTTGTGCGTCATTTCGTCGGCAACAAGTGGGTAGACAGCGGCGACCGCGACGTTGACTGTTGCTGTGCGCGCATTGCGTTTTGTTCTTGTTTTTTTTTGTTTGCTTCTTTTTGCTTCACACACGAACTTGTTTGCTGTGACGTCATATTGTCAGGCATTGCGTCGCTGCCTTTACGCATGTTTTGCGTATACATACATACATACATATTTCATTTGGCTCGTTTTCTTGTGTATTTTGTTGTTTTTGTTTTTTGGGGGCGCGTCTGTGTCTGGAGCGCAAAATGTGCGTGAGACGAAACAACAACAAAAAAAACAAAACATGCGTGTGACGTGAGCTAAACAGCTGATTGAACTGGCGACCTTAAAGCTAAGTTGACTATTAACAGTTTTTGGTCGATAATTGTATGTACATATATAATACACACACACACACACACACATACATGCAGTGCTAATTTATGGAGACTTCTCTCATCAGCATAGATTTTGTTGGTAGGTTTTTTGTTCATCTTCTTCAACTTGTATTCACTTAGCTGCGTTTTGGTTTCTTTGGCTTTGGGTTTCGATTTCGTTGTTATGTACATATTTTCTTTATCTTTTTCACTAATTCCAAGGTCATCGTCGCATTAGCCCAACTCGTCCGACGTCCGTCGTCCGACGTCCGGCAACGTGCAATCAGTCAAAAAATAAACTAAACTTGAAATTAAAGGAGTGTTTTTTTTGGCTCACAAATGGAATTCATTTATTTATTTATGATTTGTGATCTGTGGCGGCTCTGTCGGCTCTTGCCGGCTTAACTTTTTCATAATTCCCATAATCAGCTGTTTATTTATACACACAAACAAACAAACAAAGAAATATTAAACGCACGCAATATACAAAAATCTAAAGAGATAATTTCCAAATACATACAAATAATTTGCACTTAAAATAAACAGTTGCCGCATTTGATGAGATAATTCTTAATTATATTTCGCATGTATTTATTTATTTATTTATTTTTTCCTGCGTTTTTGCAATTCACAATTTTTGTGCGCTAACTCACAGAGACAGATAGACAGAGATAGAGATAGAGAGCTAGACACCCGCACATTTGCAAAGTTTTACAAACGCGCTGCGCCCTTGCCTTGCCTTGCCTTCTCTTCTGTTCTTCTGTTCTTCTCATCTACCGCCTCCGCCTCCTCCTTCGCCATGGCTGTCGTTGCTGTCGTTTCGCACGCTACACTAACGACAAACGGCGTTAAAGCTCTTGGCGGCAGCTCAGCTGCTGCGTTGCGTGCGCTGACGTTGACGCTGCTTTTGCTTAATGCTTTGCACGCCGTTTCGCATACACACACACACACACACACAAACACAGAAACACACAGACGCTTGCATACAAAGTTGGTTCCGCTGCGAATGCGAATATCAAGGTCAACTTGTGATGTGTGTTTGCTGCCGCTCTCGCCTCTCCCCTCTCCCTCTCTCTATCTGTATGTCGACGACGTCTACGTCGCTCAAATGAGCTCCTAAGAAAATAATTAAAAAGCAGCAACAGTCGGCAAACACAAAAAAACAAAAAACGCAATTTTTATTTAAAAGCGCAGTTGTTAAATTAGAAATGCCATATTCTGTATTTAGCCTTTTCTGCAGTTTTTTTTTTATATATTTATTATTATTATTATTGCTGCTGCTTAAACTTCCGCTTCGGGGTATTAAAAATCATTTGTCATTTGATATTGTCAGTTCTTATAGCAAAATATTTTCGTCAAGTGAGAATTGATCAAAAGTTTCTACTTTTTCGCTCGAATCATCAACTCGGAATCGAATCTTTAACTTTTTCATAACTAAACCGATTTTTAGAGAAGCTCTGCTGAAAAACAAAAAATTAAAATGATTTAAGCCAATAGAATTACCTCATTGTGATTTTTTCTATTAAAAAGTTATTTCATGCAAATAGGAAAATGTTTGGAAAAACAAACGCAAATCGAATTCGACAGTTTTGTGAGTCACAGTTTGACAGGCAGCGGCAGCGGCAGCTTTATGACACTCAAACAGCAAATCGGTGCAACAGGGCGTATGCGTGTGTGAGTGAGAAGGAACTATACACACATACACACAGACAGAGATATACATATGTATGTAGGTGTGACGACTCTGCCAACTTAAAATACAAAGAAAACAACAACAACAACAAAGGAGTCGCTTGGTTTGCGAAAGGTTAACATTTCTATTATGGCCACACCCTTAAAATATATATTCAACTGCTAGTGCCAGCTGTTGTTGTTGTTGTTGTTGTTGTTGTTGTTGGTGCCTTGACCACCATCAGAGCAAAAAGTTGGGTCGCCAAAAACACTGCGGCGAAATATGCAAATTATTATGTTTGCATATCGCCTTCACTACAAACAAACTAACAAACACACAAACACACACACACATAGATTTTGCTTTTGCTATAATCGTTGCTGTTGCCGCAAGCGGCATCTTTTCATTGTTGTTGCTGTTGTTGTTGTTGACCAGAAGAAGAAGAAGAGGGCTTGGACTTGAATTGAACCTGGACAACTTGCAACTTGTACTCGGACAACTCGCCCAACTCGCCCAACTCATCCTGCCCTGCCGTGCCGTGCCCCGGCACTGGGTTGCATGCATTTATGTCTTAATATAATTTAAGCTGCAGCTGCAACAGTTGCCCGTTGCCCGTTGCCCGTTGCCTTTTGATGCTGCGCACACAGTGGGCTACCTGCACCCACCTTCAACCACAATCCGCCTCGCCACCCAACCACCCCCCTACCACTGCCTGCCTGCCACAACCTCAGGGCTCTTTGATGCGAGCCAAAACATTGTTATTAGCTTCTTTGCGTTTGTTTTTGTTGTTGTTGTTGTTGTTGTTGTTATTTTTCTCTATTTCTTTGCTATTTTCTGGTTTGTTTTAAACCATTTTTTTAAAGGCTGCTCTCCCGCACTTGTAATGCCCGCAAATTTCTATAATCTGCTTTATGGCAAATATTTGTGTAATTATAGCACAAATTATAGCATAATTCACATTTATTGATTTTTGCCCAACTATAAAATGGACTTAATATCTATGTGTACTACTTAGTCAAAACTATATATATTTAACTCCATAATGATTCTTTTATATACAATTATTATTTAAATTTTACTTCTTCTCTCAATATTTGCCCTTTCTTAACATCATTTTACTTAAGTTAATTTTCTTAAATATTTATGTAATTTTTTTTACATTTTGCGGCAGCAATTCCCAGTAGTTTTGCCTTCCTAAAACTTCTTTCCAAAAAAAAGTTTTATTTTCTTCATTTAAAAATATGTAACAACAAAAAATTCTAAATATAACATTTTGTTGCATATATCTTAAACAAATATTTATTTCACTCGATTATCGAGAAAAAAAATTGCTGGAACAATAGTTTTAACAGTTTTGGAACTTTTATAAATATTTAAAAAAAAAAAAAAAAAAATTTTCCGAATCATTTTCTCAGTTAGAAAAAAAAAGATAAAAATAAACTACAACAATAAAAATTCATAAAATATTGCTTTACATTTACTCGCTACTCGTTACTCGTTATCCCGTTACTCGTTACTTTGAATCGATGATTGCAACTCGCAATGAGGTATCTAAATATTAATTTAAAAAAATTAAGATTTGCCCAAGCAATTGCCAACAAAATCTATCAGCATTTTCTAAATACTTAAACAGAATTAAAATTGTGTTCTTAAGAAAAGAAAGAAAAAACTCTCTCTGTTATCCTTGGCATCTCTTATCTAGTTAAGTTGATCTGAAACTGTGGCAACTGTCATTCGTGTTAGTTGCCCTTGATTTATGGTCGCAGTTTTGTGTGCAACAAGCCAAATTGTAGCAGGTAGCAGGTAGCAGCCACAGCCACTTCAATTACAACACCGTTTGCCACCGTTCGGAACCGATTTGGTCTCCAACTCGTTTTAAGTTACAGTTCCAGTTCATTTGGTTCGTGTTTGTTGTTGTTGTTGTTGTTAAGGCGTTGGCTGCCTTTTGTAATTTCATTTAAATTTGCAGACGATTTATTTAGAGAGACAGAGAGAGAGAGAGAGAGAGAGAGAGAGAGACTAGAATGGGAAAGTTGCAACGCCCACATACATACATTCAAATATATTAAACTCGCAGACACACGCAATCTATAAGCAATACTTGACTTTGTGTTTAAGGATCCCCCCTATTAACCCCCCCAATGCCTTTTTAGTATGGCATGGTAATCTATTGCAATTTATGTTGTTGACTATTTGGCTGCAAATTACATGCAACATATTTGTTGTTGTTGCGTTTTGCCTGGCGTTAGAAATCAAAGCCTTTGGCGTTCATTAGCTTTGGGGGCGTTATGCCCCAACTGTTGCTGCAACCGGGCCGGCAGCGTCGCATCGCGTCGTTCAATTAAAAGTGTTGCCAATTTGCGCCGCACTGGACAGTGCCGCCTTCTAACGTTGCCACTGCCACTGCCACTGCCACTGCCACTGCCTAGTTGTAATCAGGAAATTCGATTTTCTTAATGCCACAGACGCGCCCGAGACACCCAGATGAGTCGACTCCGTCCCCCGAAACCCCCGACTAATATGCGCGTGAATTTATTAGCGCTCATTTTAGTTTCTGGCGTTGTTTTTCTACTTCTTCTTCTTCGTTTTTTGGGGGCGTTTGTGCGCCGATTGCATTTTTTTTTTGTAAAATAAATTCTAGCGCAAAACGGCGCGTGACAGGCGGCAGAAGAAGAAGAAGCCAAAAGGAGCAGCAACTAGCAACTCTGCCTGGCCCAAAACGTGGCCAAAAGCTCATTAGGCTGGACCGGAATCTACTGCTACATACATACTTCTTACAACAACAATATGCGAAATGCGACGCCTTTTCAATTTGCCAAGCACGGCTATGCTAAAATTTACAACATTCGCCTGTTGTTGCCTCACACCCTCACCCTTCTCAGCTTGGAGTTTTGTTGGCTGCGTTGCATACCCCAAGGCGTGCAAGCGCACATAAAAATCGACAGATATGCGACCAGATTGTTGCTGTTGTTGTTGCTGCAGCAACAGTTGCTGCTGCTCTCATTCCAGTTGCTGCTGGCAGCGCATTGTCATTCGTGGCGTGTTCACGCCTTGACGCCCGCAGCAACTTGACCAGTTCAGTTCAGTTCAGTTCGGTCCAACAACAACAACATCTTCAAAGCGGTCTCACTGTGCTGATCGTAAATCTAATAAATGTTTTTTTTTCTCCTCTTCTTCTTCGTCGTACCACTCCTTTGCAGTTTGTGTTGCTTTCTAATGGCCAATCGATATACATATACATATATATTTTTTATCGATTAACTGCAACTTGTTTCTGACAGTTAATTTGAGCTCAAATGGATATTTTTCGCATAAGTGAGATGGTATTACAAATCTCCCCCCCCCCCTCCCTCTCCCTTTACCATTTTTTCAGAAATTGTTTTTTTTTTTGTTTTCAACTTTGATTTTATTGGAATTTCGCCAAAGTTGAAGTAGTTTTTCTTGGTTTCCATAAATAGATAAAAAAATAAATAAGTAAATTGAATATTTTTGTATTATTATTATAATGGTTTTTGCAACCTCTGGATTTAAGAAAAAACCCAATCTTAATGTTCATTTATGATTCACAAGCTTTAATTTCGTTAAATATTCAGATAGCCTATGTGTTACCATTTGGGCTTGGCTTTGATAACAGTCAGTCAGTCAGTCAGTCGATAAGGAAAAAGTGTTTTTTTGATGTTTGATGTTTGATGTTCAAGTTGATTAAGAAGTTTCTTTGTTTGTTTGCTTGCAGGTGGTCCTGTCGGCCTGTTCCTCGTATTTCCAGAGCCTGTTTCTGCAGCACTCCGATCCACATCCAATTGTGATACTGAAGGACGTCCGTTTTGCCGAGCTGCAAACATTAGTTGAATTCATGTACAAGGGCGAGGTGAACGTGCAATATTGTCAGTTGCCAGCGCTGCTCAAGACAGCCGAATCACTCAAGGTAATCAAATAATTCTACCATATGGCAGTACTTTGATTTGAACAATAAGATATTGACTTTTGAATATATTGTGTTTGTGCAGGTTAAGGGCCTAGCCGAGATGACAAATCAAAATACGACGCTAAGGGAACCCGAACGGGAACCAGATCGACTGCGTCCACATTCGCAGTCAAGCGGTGCCAGCAAAACGGCCGATAGTCCAGCAGCAGCAGCAGCAGCAGCAGCATTCGATGCAACAACACCGGCAACAGCAACCAGCTCATCAACAGCAGCAGCAGCAGCAACAATAACAACACCAACATCATCAGCAGCAGCAACAACAACAGCGACAACAACGGGTGGCGGCCACGGCAGTAGCAGCAGCAGCAGCAGCAGCAGTACAACAACAACAACAACAACCGCAGCAGCAACAACATCAACAACAACCGCAACAGCAACAGCAACACAAGCAACAGCTGCCGAATCCCTGACGTCAGCGTCGAAACGTGAGGCAAGCGAACGCTGCAGTCCAACGCCGCCAAAGCGGCCAGCAAGCAGTGGCGTCACCGCCGCGTCCATTGAGCTGCTCGAGGATGATGATGATGATGATGATGATGATGGGGATAATGATGATGATGATGGGGACGATGAGCTTGAGGAGGTTGGCGGCGCGGGGCAGCTGCAGCTGGGCGACGACGAGGATCTGGATGAGGATACACCAATGCCGCTCGATCTCTATCAAAGGCCAGCGAATGCTTCAGAGCCGCCAGAGGCCAGGGCCACAAGCAGCAGCAGCAGCAGCAACAACAACAACAGCCACAACAAAAACAAAAGCAACACCAACAACAGCAACACAAGCAGCGGCAACAAATGTAGCAGCAGCAGCAGCAGCAACAACAATAACAGCAGCAGCCACAATAACAACAACAACAGCAGCAATAACAATAACAACAACAACAACAACAACAGCAACCAAATGAAGGCCACCTGCTCCACCTCCTCAGCGCAACTATCGCCCAGCGGCAGTAACGGCGACTGCGCAGCCAACGCATCGGCAGCAGCATCGGCAGCAGCCGAACAGAGCAGCCATAATATTATTGTTGCCGTCGACGATGATGATGATGATGATGATGACGACGATGATGATGGTAATGGTGATGACGCTAATGATAATGACAATGGCAATCAGCCGCCGGATGGCAATGAGCTGGTGGACAATATGATGGATGACCACCAACACCAACAACACCAACAACACCATGTGATTGTTGTGGATCGTTCTCGAGCAGCTGTTGCAGCTGCCACAGCAGCGGCAGCACGCGACATTGCCCAGCGCATAGCGCATCATAGTGCACGGCGAGCGCATGGCGAGAATGACGACGACGAAGACGACGACGATGATGAGGATGATAATGATGAGGATGCGCTGCCATCGGCTGGCCACGAATCGCTGCTCCATTCGCCGGGCATTGGCATTGGTGGGCTGCAGCCCAAAGTCGAAGTGCTCGACGATGATTATGACGATGAAATGGATCTGGATGATGATGATGAGGCGGACAATAGCAGCAACGATATGGGCCTCAACATGAAGATGAGCAGCGGCGGCGGTGTCGATCTCTCAACGGGCTCAACCGTTATACCATCTCCGCTGATCACAATGCCCTCATCATCGGCGGCCGCGGCTGCCGCTCATGCAGCTGCCGCAGCAGCGGCACATGCAGCGGCCGCCATTGAATCGGCACGCTCGACACCAGGCGGTGGCGGCGGCGGTGGCGGCGGCGGCGGTGGCGCCTCTGATCTTAGCCTATCAGCGCGTCCAGCGTCGCGTTCATCGCGTGACGGCAGCAATGCCGCCGATGGACGATCCACAAGCCTATTGAATCCCAGCGCCGTAGCCGGGCTCTTGCCAGTGCAATCGGTGCCATTGGTGAGTTTGATCCTTCTAGAACACCTTAAACACCCAATTTCTCAATGTCCGTCCGGTTAAAGTCGCAGTTAGCTAAACCCGGTTTAAACTCGATTGCTCGATTTAAACTGAGTTTAACCAATTTGGTTTGCTCTCCCTATAATTTCTAGGATTATAGACTCTGTGCTACTTTTCTTTAAACTCTGTTTCCATTGCGTCGATATGTCAGCTTGAGTCAGCTGCTTGCCTAACGATGATTTCGAGAGATGTATACATATATCGGCACTCAAGCCTCGGCTAAGTTTTAGTCTCGCTGAACCTTAAACCAGACATTGAGAAACTCAGTTATGACTAAACTTGGGTTAGTTCAGCTAACTGAACATTGAGCAATTAGCCCTAAGTCAACTTCATTTCTTACCGGCTTTAAAACTTAATACAAGGATAGTTCATAGTTTTTTTTTTGAAAAGTTCTCTAGACATTTCCAAAGAACCAGTTGAATTTTCGTTAAGTAAAGTCAATAAAATTCGATTGTTATATTATTTCTTGTCATTTTTAATTTCACAGAGCCTCAAGAAAGAGATCGATTGCAGTGAGGATGATAACAGCAGTCACAGTAGACACATGCAACCTCGTTCGGCATCAGCTGGCGGCGGACTGGGCGGCGATCTTGATTATCGCGCCTCGCACGAGTCGGTAAGTCCAGCATTATTTAATATAACACCCCCCCCCCCCCCCCCCACATTCCCTCTAGCAAGCTACCCGCAATACCCAAAGCAAAAAATTCCTTTCAAAAACAAAACCGTTCACACTGATTCGACCAAAATCCCAGAATTCCATGCAGAAACTTTTTTGTCGCCCTAAAATCCATTCAGTGAATGCTTTTGGTGCTTCGATAGGTCTATACGATAATGAATTCGATCTTAAAAAAAAAAAAACTATAAAAAACAAACGCTCTAAGTAATCGGAGCCATAAAATTGACCTTACCTTACAACAACTAGATAGAATGCTTAATAAATGTTTTCAAAAATATATTTTAATATTTTACTTACTTAAAAAAACCCCCTTTTTTATATGGCTAAACGCTCTATTTCTAACTTTCTCCCTGCCTACAAATATATATACATATGTATATATATTTTTATATATTCCAATTCAATATTTAAATTCCCTGTTGATATTAAACTTGCTCTCTCTCTATCTCTCTCACACACACCTTGTCTGTCTCTCTCTTTCTGTCTATTTGTCTGCCATTTATATACATTGCATATTTTTATATATTACTACTATATATATATATATAAATATATATACCAAAATTACTTTTTTATAAAACAATTACTAAAAAAAAAAAAAAAAAAAAAATACTAAATCAAGCAAAGAAAACAAATCAAAACTCAACATATGTTTTTGCTCTTCGTCGTGTTCTTTGTCTATGAATTTTTATATATATACATACTTATATATATATATTTATATATGTTTACACTTATATACAATATATATATATATTTATATATATAATCATATATATATACACCATATTTAATCTATATCCAATATATATATTTATAAACTTTCCTTTTATTCAATTTTCTGTTCAACAAGCAAAGCTTATAAAAAAAAAAAAAAACTAAACACTTTTTACGATATATGCATTTATTTTGCTAGTTGTTAGTTGTTCAGTTGATATTCTTTCTCGTTGTATAAATATTCAAAAAACAAAATATACATAGATAATATTTCCTATTTTGTTATTGTATTCAATGTGTAGTATTCTCTCTTTCTTTATCTCTCTCTCTCTGTACTCGTTTGTGTATATATATTTGTATCTGTAATTTTGTATATCTAAAAAAACACACTTTATAAACCTTATCTAGCTGCAACACATATTATATAATATTCACATACTTTTTACACTGAAAAAAAAACAAAAACAAATATATACACTCGCTGCAATACGTTTTTGGCACAGCTAAATGTCATGTTCTCGTTTTTTCATTGGTTTCTAATGTAGTTTTATTTCCTTAAATTTTTTTTTTTAAGGCAGTAAATGTATTTGTGAGTGTGTGCGTGGCAAGCGGATTTCGTTACCTCACACACACACGAACACACTCTCGTTGATAGCAATTTCCGCTTACAATTCTCTCCCCCGAACCCTTTCCACACATATTCAATTCGCTTTGGCCATGTTTGTTGTTTGTTGTTTTTTTCTCTCTCTCTTCTTTATGGTATTTTCATTTATTTGCTGACCATGTTTTGTTTGTTTTCTATTTTAATTTTGTTGCTGTTGCTGCAGTTGCAGTTGCATGTTTACGACACTATAATTTTCAATATGGCCCGAGGTCCAATGCAATTCCCCAGCCATCTTAGCTTGACCCAATGCTAAATACCCTACACCATTATTTGTGCTCTTAATTTTGATAATTTTCATTAGTTTTGGGAACAGTTTTTAAGTATTTTTTTAATGGCCATGGACTTCTCTTTTCTCTTAACAATAAATGCAAATTCAATCATAGTTTATAGTGACTGAGTGACCTTATCTGACTTTGCTCTATGAGAAGCTCATAGAGCGTATTTATTTTTTTATGTTTTTGTTGGTATCAAACCTTTAACATTTGAACCATATTCAACGTTTTGTCGTTTGTCGCGTTTCTTGTTTGCGAAATAATTTATTACACAACGGCCAAATGAGAAAAATGTCGGCACAAAAAGCAATATACTAAAAAACAAATCAAAGCAAAGCAAAAAAAAAACAGACAAAAAAAATTATTCAATAAAATACGTAACAATTTTTCAATTTTGAATATTCCGTATTGATTTGGCTCTCGTGTCGCAACACACAAAAACAAAGAACAAACAAAAAAGCAACAAATTTCGTTGCAACTTGAAACTAAATCTGCAGCGAGTGGCAAAAGCCTAAAGCGTGCTTTTAGGCTGTTAGGCGCAGCGAACGCAACTGTACTTGCGAGTCAAACGGGCTTCTACTTTCTTTTTTTTTTAAGGATTCCAAAAGGCATCGCCAACATGCTCGTAAGCAGCCGCCACAGCGCCACACACAGTATGTGCAACAAAACTGGCAAAACATTTAGCTTCCGGCAAATGTATATATATATATATATATATATTTATATATAACCATTTTTTTGCATATTACATTTTCTTGTTTTTTTCGCTTGGGTTTTTGCGCTTATTCGTTTTTTATTTTTATTTTTCTGTATATATATTATTATTTTCTTTGTTTGTTTGTTGTTGTTTTTTTTCTTTTTGTATATTTGCCCCTTTTTCGACACACTCGCAGTCTGTCGTCGCCGCTTCTGCCTTTTTAAGCGAGCAAATTTTGTGCACGAAAAAAAAAATAGAAACAAAAAGTAAAAAACAAATTCGCCGCTGTCGTTTTTATAATATTTCTTGGCTCTCCTGTGTATGCGTATGTATGTGTGTGTGTGTGTGTGTGTGTGTCGAATGTTGTTTTATTTAATCTTTGTTTTTTGTTGTTGTTGTTGTTGTGCTCGTCAACGATGGCGACGTCACCGGTGCAAAAAAAAAAAAAAGAAAAAATAAGAGAAGAACAAAACGCACTTTGTTGCAGCGCTTGACGAATTTAAGCGACGCACAGTCACAGTGCTGTGCCAACAGGGGAGATGTTGCAAACACTCAAAGTGTGTGTGTGTGTGTGTGCGTGTGGGAAACGCATAAACGAGTTGAAATTTCCATTGACTATCGACTAGTTACTATACAAATATGGAGTTGTCAAGCATTTATTGAAAATGTTATAGCTATACTAAATTCGATCAAAACGCAGTTATCGATCGACGATAAATAATCGGTAATTTGGTGAATTATCAGCCAAAAGCTTTCGATAACGAGAAGCAAATAGCTATCGATAACTAAGCAACAGTCGGTTAGCCCAAACGACAAACTTCTGGCAAAGCCGAATATATCCTTTCTAAGGCACAAACAGCCTTGGGTAGCGCTCACATTCCAAACAAACAAACACACACACACACACACACATGAACACATTCACAGTTATGCATATGCAATTTACACACACACACACACATGTGCACACGGGAAACGCACATGTGCATAAATTCAAATAAAAATTTATCTAAAAAACAAAAACCAAAAAAAGCACACACAAAAAAAAACGAAGAAGAAATTGCATAGAATAAAATGCACACGCGTCTGGAGTCGTTGTCGGACGTTGATGTTGACGCACACACACACACACACACACACACACACTAACACACACACACATGCAGATGTCTGCTATCTATCTCTCTTTCTCTCTCTCTCTTTCGTTGTGCGTGTGTTGCCGGGAGACGCAGACCTGAGACCCAGCCGCATTTGCCCGCATCATAAATACTTTTGCTTTTACACTTTCCTTTTCCTTTTTTCGTATCTGTGTGTGTGTGTGTGTGTTTCGATTTGCTGTTTCGCTTCAACATTTGCTCGGGCAAGATTTACCATTCATAAGAATTATAATTCTTATAATAATAATAATAAAAACAAGCGCAAAAAGACAAAAATCAACGTGCAGCAGCAACAACTTTTGCTTTCTTTTTAATAATAAAAAAAAAACATGCACACACACACACACACACATGTACAATGTTACACTTAGACATAGGCGCATTTAATTTTGAAACAAATACCTTTCTTTTTATTTATTTTCGTTTCGTAAGCCTCTCTCATCCACTCGTCTGCCACTTGCCGCGACCCTCTCTTTCTCTCTCTCACTCTTGCACTCCTCATTTGCATTGCTTTCTCACTCCTCGCTGATGATTTTTGTTTTATTTTTCATTTTGGCCTGCGCTGCTCGCTGCTCGCTGCTTTCGTCATCGTCGCGACGTCGACGCGTCGTCGTTATGAATTTCATTTTTTTGTAGCATACCTTTAGGCAAACTCTCAACTGTCGCAGTGTCTGTGTGCCTGTGTGTGTGTGCCTGTGTTGTGCGCTTGCATTTTATGCAGCGTCATCGCCGTCTTCCCCTGCTCTTCTATTGCTCTACCCCCCTCCCCTCCCAGCTTAGCAGCGTATGCGTAACAATTTTTTTTTCGTTTCTTTTTTTGCATAACTTTTGACTTAAATTATACAAAATATGAAAACAACTGAAAAAAAAAAACGGTCCATCATCCACTCCCCCCGCTGCATTTGCTAAATACTCTCTATCAATGGGACAACTGTCAATCACACACACACACACACACACACACACAACAAAATGCCAATGCGCAAATATATATTGCCTGCTCTAAACGTATTTGTGTGTGTGTGTGTTAGCACTTTGATTCCTGCAAAAAAACTCCACGCACATTGCACATTTATGTGGCACTGCCCCCCCCCCCCCCCCCCACCACACACACACAAGCAAGCCCCATGCCGACGTTGACGTTGACGTTGACAGCGCTGCTTGGGCATTGTAATCAGTGCGCCGCGTTGATTGCAAAGTTTTTCAAGTGGTTCGTTCGTCGTGTTTTTTTATTTTATATTTTTCGCTGTTTTTTTTTGTTGCCCAGCCAGTTTTGCCCAGTTTGTTTTTGGGCGTAGCACCATGGGCCACTGGATGCGACCCAGGCCCAACCATCGCGATGGTTAACAACGCACTGCAACAAGGGGGTGAGGCGAGGTGACAGTTCGGGGGGGTTGGTGGGTAAAGTCTATAGAAATTTCATCATATAGCTGCTAATAGCCCAAGCCTTGCGGACTGTTTGCCAAAGGCTTAAAGGGCAGCTTTTGGGCAAATCAAACGGAAATGAAACCTATAAGTGTGCAAACACATTCTTATGTCCATAATTATCGATAAGAATGTTATCGATTTGAAGTCTTGCACTTATTGCTTGGAATTCAATAAATCTTTCATTGGTGGCTGTTTGAATGCTTTACCTTCACAAAATTACCTTGGATCCAAACTTAAAGTAAAACTTTTTGTTTGGGTTTAAGTTCTCTTAGAGCTTAAAGCCCGTGCGGCTTGACTGCCGTTCTGATCTGCCTACTTCTCTGCGACCTGCATTTGATTTTCCCCTTTCTGACTTTTGTTTCGATTGCTTTTATTTTATTTACGTTTTTGTTTCTTTCGACTTTTGCATTTTGTGCACATCACCGAGGTCTTCTATGAGCGTGTGCGTATGTGTGTGTGTGTGTGTGTGTGTGTGTGTGTGTGTACATATTTTATTTTTATTAAAAATCAGCCACAGCGCAACCCACAACAGACGAAACCCCCGTAGCCAAAACGTCAAACGACACACACAAAAAAAATACAAAAAAATATATATAAATTACACAACAACAACAAAAAGTAAACAAAAATAGCAGAAGCATAATATCACAAAACACACGCTGCTGCCAAACCAAACCAAACCAAGAACACAACCAACCCGCCTGTCTCCCCTCCTTAACTTAATCCTCTCCCCATCAACAAAACACGAAGAGGCCCAAAAAAAGGCAGCAGCTAAAATATTGTTGCATACGTTCAGGCGCCAACTGCAGTTCCATACGCTGCTAGTGTGTGTGTGTGTGTGTGCTTGCATTGCTGTTCTTCGTTGTTGTTGTTGTTGTTGTTGCTCAGACAAACAAAAAGTATGATAACAATACATAATAATTTGAGCAAAAATATTACGAAAAAATATTTCAAATAGTCGCTTCCGCTCTAACGGCTTCTGCCATACCCCCCACCCCACCCTCCTTTTACCCTCTTCGCAGCAAATTCTGCACTCCTTTTTCTATCTGCTGCCCTTACCACTTATCTGTGTGTGTGTGTGTGTGTGTGTGTGTGAGTGCGTCTCCTCTTGCCAGATGCGTCATATGCGTCATCTATTGCGTCTATTTTGGCGGCTATTTTGCAACGGTTGCAAATGTGAGGCTGGATGGAAGGGGCGGGTGTAGCCAAAAGCAATTGGGCAGGTGGCATCTGGCTTAAAAAGGGCCGCGCAACGAGTTTCATTAAAAATATGCGAATATTTATATTAAAAATGTGGAAACCAACAAACTGCAGCAGTGCAAATAATAATAAAAAAAAAGCAACAAAAAAATAAAACGCCCGCTTTAAGTGCAGCCAACAAAAAGCTGGCAACACAACCAAAAGTCAGCTAAGTAAAATGCCAACACAAAAAAAAATCGAAAAAAAAATAGAAGGAGAAGGAGAAATGCGAATTGCAACAGAAAGAGCCAAAGAGACAAATGGTTATTTGCCGAAGATGAAATACTCTGGCGAGTAAATCCGATAAAGCAATAAAGATACGAGTGAAAACCAACTTAAACATGCTGAACTAAGCTCAAGCTTAAACAAGACTTTACACAAGCTAAAAGTGTTCCTAAGACGAAGCGAACAAGCCAGGGTATGCCAGTTGAAACCAGAAGAAGGCGGAGAAGAAGAAGGACGAGAAGGCCGACGACCGTCAAAAATTGTTCGTGCCAAGAACGCAAAAAAAAAAAACCAAAAGCCCCAAAACCAGACGCACATCGATCGATATTTGATTATTATAACGACGACAACGACGACGACGACGACGGCGACGAAAAGTTGCAAGACGATGACGCAGACATTGACATGAAGGCATTTCAGGTTTGTTGGTGCAGCGGGTGGACATTGGGCTGATAGGACATAAAACTCAATGGCTGATATGGCTGGATGACTGAATGAGTGAGAGTTGTATGGGATTGGGCAAGAGAGTCAAGTTAACTGTCGTCTGAGGCTGATGTTAATGATTCCATTAGCCAAAAAAGGTGTCGGCGCGTTGAATTTCCCAACCAGTTCAATGACATCAGACATTAATTCAACTTCTATCTCACTTTCATTGCCTTTCATTTCATGGGGTTGGCGAGGGGGGATAAAACAATTGCTTAAGTGTTAGCATCTTGCTGGCCTGCATTATGTTGGCCAGCTGTGGCTAATGCAAATTGGCTTTTTGGCCACAAACGTGTGTATGTGTGTATGTGTGTGACCCAGATTGCAGCTGCAGCCTTATTGAATAATATGCCGCATTTCGTTTGTGGCGAATCCGCTCAACTCGACTCTGCAATTTGCCTAATGGAAACCTTTAGTGCAGCTAAAAGCCAAATCACGCAACATGGCCAACATCCATGTATATGTATATGTATATATGTATGTATATACTTCGTAAGCTGTTACAGAATTTGCTTTCTAAGTTAGTGGTACACTGGTGGTCTCTTGACCACTGGGCCAAGCTTTGTCAACTACTTTAATCCGACAAAAAAAAACAAAAACTCAAAAAAAATACTAGTAGAGAAATCATTTCAAACATTGATTTTTGGTATTTTTCTCTCGATGCAAAGTACTATCGATTGGCAAATAGAGGCTACTCGACTTTTACTGTTTTTTCTCTTGTTTTGTTGAAAAATGTGCAGCATTTCAATGTTTGCGTTTAGTTTGTTCTTTTCATCTAAAACCTTGTCGAACTGTCTGTTAGTTATCGATAGTTTTCTGGTGTTGTTTCGACTTTATAAGGAATTTTATTTGGCTGTTGTTATTTTAATTAAATTGCGACTTTTCCCATAAACACCTCCCAACTCATTCGAGTTATTTGCACATTTCTCACATCTGTCTCTCTTTATTTAAATAGAATTTAATTTGTATGTACATACATAAGCTTAAACACACACACATACACAGACAAAAACTACAACAATTTTAATCGAATATATTTAAATACTACTCATTGCAACTTGTAGCTTTAACTTGTATTATATGATTGCATTGCATGTGTTTTTTTGTTATTTTGCCTTAAATACCAACATATTTTTATTGTATAAAAAAAAAACCTTCTCCCACAAAACATCAAAAATACTAAAATACAAAAAAAAAAAAATAAGAATAATAATAATAATAAGAAAAAAAATCCTAACTTAGCTTTTGCGCTCCAAAAAAAAAAAAAAAAAACCAAAACCGTATAAACACCAAAAAAAAAAACCGTCACAAAATTATTAAATTCAAAAAGATACAATCGTAAAAAAGTTAACCAAAAATTTTGGCCAATCAAATTTGATCGAAATTCACTGCACACAAATTTGGACTATACCCGAGTTGAGAACTACTATCCCGCTATTTGAATTGACTAATGGTTTTTTTTTTCCTAAACTTGTATTTAATACTATTTTTATGCCATAGGAAAAACTCTTTAAAAACTACCTTGCATATGTTTTCACTAGTGAAATATTTAATAACTTTGCTTTCTTTTTCTTGTTTATATTTTTCTTTCTTCATTTTGTTGATTTGAATACTTGAAATATATTAAATACCTGTTTATACTATACTTTAAATATATGTATATGCAATTTGTGCTACTTTTCTTGCTGTCATTGTCTTACACGCTCTAAGCTCTCTACTCTCTATGTGTCTCTCTCTCTCTATCTCTCTTTCTCTATATCTAACTATCTATATTAATATATTTCAATGTGTCTAACTGTGTGTTGTGCTTTTACATACTATATTATAATAATCCCAATCAAAACAAACCTATGATATAAAAAAAAAAAATTAAAACTAAAAAAATCAGTCAAGATCAGCTTAGAAGAAAAAGTCAATGAAAAAGAAGAATTAGCAAACATTTGCTCAGTATATCATCAATTCAACCTAGAAAACAAGAGGGGTCCAGTAAAAACCAAACATGTTCTCTGAACGTTGTGCAATTAATAACAAAAAAAATATTATCTATAAAAATGCATTAATTATAAACAAAAAGAATATCGTACTAAAGCGCTTTTGGTGTTTTTTAAGTTTCACGACGAAAAAAAAAAAAGCCAAAGAAACAATTTCGTTTAAGAATCAAAGAAACAAACTCAAAATAAAAAATAAAAAAAAAAATGATCAAAATCAAATTAACAACATTGATGCTATATACACACTCACACACATTCACATACACATACACATATACACGTATACATAACAATGTATTTTTTTCTGATATATCTATGTATTATCTAAATGTGGAACGCTTTTACATAAATCGTTCGTTCGTTGTTCGTTTATGTAAATGGTAAATGTGTGTGTTCTATTTTTCCATAAGCTAAATGTATTTATTTTCGTTATTATTATCATTATTACATATGTGAAATTTTTCAATAATACATATTTATATATATGTATGTATTGTATGTTTGTCTGTATGTATGTATGTACGTTTACTCTACTTAATTTTTTTGTGTCTTAGAATTTTAATTGTCTTTTGTTCAAAATCTCAAAACTGATCATTCTTAGAAGTTCATATTAAAATTGCATTTATTTTAGTAAATCGTTAAAAAAAATAAAAAAGAAAGAAAAAGATGTAAGAAACAGGTGAGCTCAAAAAGATTGTACACAAAATAAAAGTAACGAGTGAGATAGACCAAAACATCATAAAGCAACGAGTAACGAGTAGGCCAACAAAATCTTCTTAGCGAGTGATCCCCATCACACAGCGGCGAGTAAGGCGCACAAAATTAACAACGAGACAAAACCAAACTTCGTAAAGCAACGAGTAACGTGTAGGCCAACAAAGTCTTCATAGCGAGTGATCCCCATCACACAGTGGCGAGTGCTGCATACAAAATAAACAACGAGACAGAACAAACTTCGTAAAGCAACGAGAAACGAGTAGGCCAACAAAATCTTCTTAGCGAGTGATCCCCATCACACAGCGGCGAGTAAGGCGCACAAAATTAACAACGAGACAAAACCAAACTTCTTAAAGCAACGAGTAACGAGTAGGCCAACAAAATCTTCATAGCGAGTGATCCCTTTCACAGTGGCGAGTACGGCATTCAAAATCAACAACGAGACATTGGATTGAATGATGAATGTTCGCATCTCTTATGCTCATTCGCTGAGAAACCAAAGAAAGATCCACTGTTATCGTACTACCATACTCGACTTAATATCTTTAAAATTTTACCTAAGTGAAGACAAAACAGATTGTCGATCGTTAAAAAATAACTTTCTTTAGAAAATTATATTATATTTCTTAAATTGATTTTTTTTCATTTTGCATTCTGATGTGCTTACAGTATTTTTTTTTAGCAAAGAAATTTATATTTTTGTGTGTATGTGTGTGTATTTGATGTTGTGTTTTTTACTCGTTGATGTTTTTGTAACTCGATGTTGTTCGATTTTTTTTAATGTGTTTTAGTTGTTTTCTAAGTTTATCTTTTTATCCTATCTATCTAACTATCTGTCTTTCTCTCTTTTTCTAACTGTCTATCTCTCTGTCTAACTGTCTAACTCTTATTAAAAAAAAACTATCTAACTCGCTCTGTCTGTTTTAAAATATATATATAATATACTCGTATATATATATACATAATATATGCCTTTGTAACATATCATTTATTGTTGTTGTACTCTAAAGCTACTTTAAAAACATAAGTTTCAAACTACAAATTTTAACTCAATAATTCGAGTGCGAATCAATGTGACCAGATCTGTTTACAAATATTATCTAATTACATATTTAAACTTCTTATATGGCATATTATGTATATGTATAAGTCTACAGATCTGTCTTTTACTCTAGGTGATTTCATACAGACATACCATAGAAATATGTATATGTACATACCTACATGCATATACATTGGAACATGTGTATGTATGCAAAGTTTATGTATATCGACTCTGTCGACCATTTTTTTAAAATATCGAAGCTAACGGCGAATTACAGCATTGCCAGCAGCGAAACGTAGTCGTTGCCAGATGTCCCTCATTGTGGTGTGTAAATCCTTGCCTGTCTCCCCCTTTACAACTCGATTGGGGTTTGTGAAATGAACGCAATGATCGCAATGGTCAACTGTTACTCCGAGCTAAAGTTAAATCTTTTCGCTTACCAAACGGTTCTGCAATATTTTCAGTTCCCAACTTGTCTGTGTGAAAACTGTTTTTTTATTTTGCCAAATGCTTTTAAGCATTATGCTACTAATTTCTAATATTCCTTCGGTTTTTCGCTGTTTCAATTACTTGTATTTTGTTGTTTGATTTTCGTTTCTTTTAATTTTTGTTGTTTACAATTTTTAACAATGCATATTGTCAAGAAGTTGATCTACGTTTTTTGAAAAAGGTTGTGCATATCGAAATTTCATCATTCAGTTGATATGATTTTGATTTAGCTTAACTAAAAGTTATTTTTGAGCACCAAGTGCTCAACTGGCAACAAAAATGCAATCGAAAAAATATTTGATTTTCCGTTTTCTGTGCGAAAAAAAAAACAGAGTGCAGGTAGAAAACTTCTTGAAAATAGTTTGAATTCAATTTGTTATAATTTTTTTTTTGTTTTGTTTACGACAGCACTTAAATGAAATAACCAAAATTTTTTGATTCGAAATTTACAAAAAAAAAAAAACAAGAACACTATCTGGCCCAACAAAAGCTACGGAGCTACTACTGAGTTTGTTTTCTACTGTTTCCAAAATGTTTTATGTTTATTTTTATAATTCTATTTTTTTTTTTAAATTGTTTTGGAATATTTTTTGATGTTACCAAAGCGGCAGTAGCCACAAATTGTTAATAATTTTTTCAAAATTTCTTATAAGCATTTATGATATATTATTTATAATTAATTAATTTTTTTGTACAGAAAAATTTTGGCGCAAAAATTGGCAAAACAGAAAGAAAAAAACAATATTTATTTTTCATTTTTGTTGTTTGTTTCTTTTTTGGTTTTTGAGCAAAAGTAAAAAAGCAAAGAAGAAGTAGGCAAAGCAGTTGGTGAGAAAACAAATTTTTTTCATACTCAAAAAATTTTTAAAAATATTTTCGTTTTGTTTTTTCAATTTTTTGCCAAAGCAAAATTTTGTTCATGATTTAAAGAATTAGTTCGAGTAAACCAAAAAAAAAAAAAATCAAATTAAATCTTTATATTCTAATGAAAAATCGCGTCTTATACTTAATACAAAATTTATTTGCGTCAAGTGCAAAAAGCAGAACGTGAAATTTAAGTTACGAAAATTTTAACAATAAGTTTGAACCAAAACCAAAACCAGTTATGTTACCAAAAACCAAAACTTACAAAAACACAAAAATGTAAAACAAAAACAACAAACAAAGCAACAGCAAACGAAAAAAAAAACCAAACAAAATAATGAAAAGCAAAATCAAACAAAAAGCAAAAACATTATTAACGTACGAATTTGTGACGTTTTTCGAACGACGCCCAAACAAAAATCGAAATTCAACTTCTTGAAAACAAAAACAACAACAAAAAAACAACAAAACTATATATATATAAACACAATCATATATCTTATATATATGCATATATGTATATATAATCAAATGTTTGTATCGAAATTTTAGAAATGCAACAGCAAACAAAACAAAAGAAAAATACAAAATACAAAATACAAAAAAAAAAGCAGTTATAGATAATAAAAGCAACAACTACACAACGAAAGACATGCTAAAATAAAACCCCCCTCTTGTTTTTACTGGCATCATCTGCCAAGTTGAAAGATATATACATATATATAAATATACATATATATATATATTTAAAGTCAATAGATTGAGAATACTTGAAAGATGGTAGAAGAGGCGCAGAGCTGAGAGAGGGTCGCTAGCTGAGATCTGGCGTCCATTTTAGCTTTTGCTATTAGTATCCACTCTTCTTTATCTGATATATAAATATACAATATTCATTTTTTATAATTTTTATTTAATGTTGTGTTATTTCCTTGCATACAAAAAATGGAAGAAACGTAATCTTTGTAATGAGTTTTTATTTATCCTATTCTCTAATTTACTCCATATATAATATATATATATATACGTTATATATCATATTATATTGTATCTTCCTTTTTTAGTATAAAAGTCAATTAACGACTGTAACTCAATAAAATAAAAGTATAACATTTGTGCAAGAGCGAGAAGAGCTAGAAGAGCCTTAAAGTACAGCAATTTTTGATTTTGTAACTCTAAACGTAATTTCAACTTAATTTATTTTTGAATATTGGAGACTTATAGCAACCATTAAAGTAAGATTTAAAAAAAAAAAAAACTCAATTGCAATTATTTTTATTTATTTTTTTTATTTATATTGTGATTCCAATTTTGATAATTATTTTCGTTTTATTAGTTTTGAAGCTCTAACTATTCTTCTCTCTTTCTCTCTTTCTCCTTGTGAACTCACTGTCCCACTCTATCTCTCTCTCTCTGTCATTTTCTACGTCTCTCCTCTTTCTCTCTCTCTCTCTCTCTCTCTCTCTCTCTCTGTATATAAAAGTAAAAGTACAACCACAGAAAATTATGTAATAATCTGCATTATTTATTATTTTGTTATTAATTTTTCAATTTCAATTAATATATCGTTGTTTTGTAAAAACTAAAGTATTGAAAACCAATAGTTGTAAAGACAAAGAAAACGAAGAAAAGCAAAAATCAAAAGAGAAGCGATAAAAATATAGCGAATATATAAAAGGCACACACATATATCGATAACATAAAGAGCTAAGCTAAAACTATCGATCGATCGATTGCAAGCAAAAACTGAAACTGAAAATTCCTAAAGAACATTAAAAACTATATATATATACATACACATATACATATATATATGTATATATATATATATATATATATTAAAAATACCAAAAATGCAAATTACAAAAAAAAAAAGGCCAAAAATACAAAAAAAAAAAACAAAACAAAAAAATAAGAAACGAAGTAAAGAAGTTGATGTTGGATTTTTGTTTGGTGTTTGTTCCAGGAAACGTCCGAATCGCCCCAACAACACGCTGTGGGCATTGGCACGGTCCTCGGCGGCGGCATGAGCAGCAGCAGTAGCAGCAGCGCTGCCGCCGCCGCCGCAGCCGTTGCCGCCGCAGCCGCAGCCGCTGCCCATGAGCAGCAGCAGCCGCAATCGTCACCACCGCCGCCGATGCACCTCTTGCCGTGCATATACTGCGGCGCCGCCTTCCCCAACCAAAGCAAACTCACGCGTCACCTGCTCTCGCACTCGCTGAAGACGCTCGAGTATCGGGAGCCCGCCACACATGCGGCCCTGCTCCACTCGCAGCTGCGTGCCCACGACCTCAACATGGGCGCCTTGTCGCAACCGTTTGCCTTCCAGGCGGCGATGGCAGCCAGCACGGATCCGCAGGATCAGGCGGCCGCAGTGGCCGCTGCCTTGGGCCTCGAAATGGAAATAGCACTGCATGGCGTCAGCTGCATACAGAGCTTGACGGCCAGCGGTGCCGGGGGCCGTCTTGGATTGAGCGGCTCGTCAACATCGGGCAATGGTGGACTTGGTTCGTCATCGGGCGGCATGCTGCTGGGCAGCAGTTCAGCTGGTGCTGGTGGTGGTGGTGTTGGTGGTGTTGGCGGCAGTGGTGGTGGCATGGGTGGTTGCGGCGGTGGCGGCGGCGGCTCATCGTCGCCCTCAACGTCCGCCGCAGCGTCGGCAGCGGCGCAGTCCGGCTCGTCGGGCGCCTCGTTGCTCGGCGCGTCAAGTGATCCGAATAGTGTTGTCATGTGTAAGTTCTGTGCTAAAAGTTTTCCCGATGTTACATCACTGATCACGCATTTGTCGGTACATACAGGTGATCGACCATTTAAATGTGAGTTTTGTGGCAAAGCGTTTAAGTTGCGCCACCACATGAAAGATCATTGTCGCGTGCACACGGGTAAGTCTCCACCAACGATCCATCAATATGGATCAATTACTCTACTATTATTATAATCCATCAAATTCATTCATACACAAAACAAACTATGAAACTTTTAAAGTCTTTGAGTTTAACAATTTTAAGGTTAACCAACTAATATGGTTAATAATATCCCAATCCTCTCGCATATTGAAAGCTTATATTTCAAGCTTAAACTTTCTAAAAAAAAAAAGTCCTATAATTTGTGATTCTTTGCTATGAAACTTTCAAAGTTTGAGCTTAAACTTTGGGCTCAATGTTACTTCAGTTCAGAAGCTTCAGGCTCTTTAATCTTTAGAATGAAACTCGAAAATATTCTCATAAACAAACATACATACTATATAGAATTGAAAAGCTGACTTAAATTAAACTTACTTTTGTGGAACCTGCAAACAAAAATGCTGCATTTTGTGTGTTGTGGGTGAATTGCAGGTGAACGACCATTCAGATGTCAAATGTGTGGGAAAACGTTCTCGCGCTCAACGATCCTCAAGGCGCACGAGAAAACCCATTTTCCCAAATATGCGCGCAAGTATTTGTCACCCAGCCCTGTCGATACAAAGGATGAGCTACCGCAATAGTGAAACGATTTTAGTTTGTTATTAAATTATTATTATTATTACTATTACTATTATAATAATAACAACAATAACAACAACAATAACAACAACAACAACAGTGCAAACTATTTGCATAACAACAGCAACAACAACAACAACAACTATAACTACAATTGATGAGAACGAGACAGCAACAACAACAACAACAACAGCAGCAGCAGCAGTTAAAGCGGCAGCAAAGCAGCAACAAAAAAAATGAGACAACAAAAGCAACAATTTTTTGACTTACTTAAGCAAAAAGCGCAAAGCTTACCAAACACACACACACACACACACACACACACGAACACTCATATACATATATGAACAATATATATATGTGTATAAACAATATGTACATATTTTATTACTTATATAAAAACAAAAAAAACTAAAAACGAGGCAAACATAAACAGAAATGAAAAAAAAAAAACAGACAGAACAAAAAAAGCTGGCAAATAGAATTTGCTCCTTTTTTTTTAAAACTGAAGCGTTGCGCATGAAATAAAAAAACAAAAAGAAATGACAACACACACACACACACTCACATACATACATATTGAAAGCAAAAGAGAGATAGATACATATATAGGAGTTAGAGCAAGAAAGAAAGTAAGGGAAGTGAGATAGTGAGATCGTGAGATCGCAAGCAGGCAGGCAAGCATGCATAATGCATATACAATTAATTATACATATATACAATACCTATCTATATATACACACACACATACACACACACATATACATATATAGCAACATATGTCAAATTGTTGAAATTTATACCAAGAGCGATAATATTTTTTTTAAATGCATAAAAGAAAACACACACACACACAAACACAGTTTTTTTTTTGTCTCTATTTAGAAAGTAGATATTTAAAAAAGGAGAACAAAAAGAAGAAAGCAAACAAAATATGTTTAATTCTAATTTAGTGTGAAAGAAAGAAATAACAAAAACATAAAAAAAAAAACATAACATTAAAAACAGAAAGAAAGAAAAAAAAACTCCAGCAAGAGTTTAAGCGTTGATCATATTTTATATTTTTTTTTTTCTATACAATATTTTAGTGAAGCGAAAAAGTGCAGCGTGAAAGTTGTAGCAGGAATCTAATTAAAAAATTGATAAATATAATATATGCATATACATACATACATGCGTATAAACATGTATATATATATATTGGTATTTTCAAAAGTATATATATATACACACACACACACAGACACATACACACACACACATATATAAGAGAACGTAAGACATATACATACATAAAAGATAGAAACAAGGAAAGAATGAATGATATAAACAAAAGAAAAAGTAAAAAAATTCTACTAAATTATAATGATTTACATATACATATATATATATATATAGTATATATATATATATATATATGCATACGATAGTAATGATATAGAAAAAGAACAGTGAACACGTGATGTAACTTTTTAAGTAATAACGATGAATGATAATGATGATGATGATTATTATCATAATAATGATGTTGATTATGATAATGATGATAATGGCGATATTAGCGAGTTGATAATAACAAGTAAAACTAGTTTAACAAGTAATTATCTATATACTATAAACATATTAGCAAAGCAAAGCAAAGCAAAGCAAAGTGAACTGTTAACACAACAAACAAACAAACAAAAAATTATGCTAAACAAAAAAAGGCAGCATACTTTTGTGCGTTTTTTTACGAATTGCTCGAAAACCGCAAAGAACGTATACCACATACATATCCACACACACACACACATTAACAGAATTTTGACACAACTTTTATAGGCTTATCAGACTTGTCTTAGCCCCAGGCCTACGTATATTGATCTAGTACCTTATGCGATAAGTAAATGCCCAACAAAACTAAAAAAAAAAAAAAATTCCAAAACAATCCTGCAGCAAAATAACTTGAACTTATTATCTAAATTGACTAAAACAAACACACACACACACACAATAGTATATATATGTACCTATCTATATATTCATTTATATGGTATGTGTATATGCTTGTACATAAGATACAAATAATTAATTTTTAGCCTCATATACATACATATAAATTTACAACCTTATATACTATATATTGTATATAGTTTATATCTATATATACATATATATGTATACAATATTTTTATGAAAACTCAGAAATAAATACCCAAAACTTGTATAGCAGAAGGGCAAAATGCGGAAGAAGAAGAAGAAGACATCAAATGTGAGGCACTTTGATAAGAAAAAAAAAAACGAAAAAAAGAAGCAAATTAATATTGAATTCAAATCATGGAATACAGACATACGCGTGAATTATGCAAAGCAGCAGAATTACATAGAATATCTGTGATCTTAAATATATATGTACACACACATACACACACACACACATACGCAACCGAAAATGATTAATTACACATACTATACATACTCTTATATTAACATCTACATAATCGAAGAAGAAATGTTTTTGCAAAAAGTCCCAAAATTAAATTAAAATCGAGTTTAGTGCATATATATTTCTATTAAAATTCCACATAATAAATTTTGTTATTTTTTGATTTTTTTTTTTTTTTTGATTTTTCGCTGTAATTTGTCCGAAAAAAAAAAGATGTTTGCTTAAACGTGTCCAATGCTTTGCATTCGATTTGATCAACAACTCTGATTCTTCATTATTTTTATAGCTTTTCGCACAATAATCTTTAAACAACACACACACACACACACACACACACAATCAACTGCGTTCCTTTAAGTTGCACGATTTTGTTGCCTACAGTTTGGGGCTCGAAATTTCGCCAATTGTTTGCAGCTTTTTTTTGCTCAGTTTACTTTGCTTTGAACCAACAACCAACAACAACAACAACATAAACAAAAAACAACAATAGTAACAAACACACTTGAAATCAATAAACAATCGTAACTATATGGTTTTTCCTGAACATTTTGAGTTTTGTATAAGGATATAAAAAAAGGAAAAACATAAGAAACAAACAAACTTTGGCTAAACATTTGCTAGGATGAAACATTGCTAGTTCTTAAGCAAAATTATGTGTTATTATGTTTATATATATATATATATATATATATATTCATTCGGATTGCTATGAATACGAATAATATTCGGTTTTGATAACGTGGTCTTGATATCGCTGTGGCGCTTCTTATGACAACAACAACAACAACAACAATGGTAACTGCAACAACTTTCTACACTTTTCAAGCAAATGTTAGATATTATATCATATATATACTACATATAATGCCCAGAGCCAGACAGTGTATAGCGAAAACAAAAACAAAACAATACAAATCGATCTCAAAATTATAACACAAACAAATTATATTATAAAAAGAAAAAAAAACAACAACAAAAACAAAACTAGTACACAAGCGTTTGGGGAGAGCTCTGGCCAAAAATACATACATACATACATAAATAGAGCTTATATACTTATATATATATATGTATGTATGTATGTATGTATAAAGCGATTGTTAGAGCGGCCGTGCGCATTTTGGGATTTTGGCTTCGATCTCGATTAGGCGAAAGGCAACAAAAACAACAACAAAATGCGCACATTATAAAATATATATATAAAAAAAAAAAACAAACAAAAACATGAATATTATATCAGAAAAAACGCACGCTAGGCAAAATTCTAAATTCTAAATTTTAAATGGAAACAACAAAAAAAAAGCAAAAACAAACAACACTTTTTCGGCAAACCAAAATATACAAAAAAAAAAAGAGAAAAATCCCAAAAATCTAGCAAAAAGGAAACATAGAAAACTTTTGGATTAAACAATTTGGCTGTGATAGCATTAAAAAAAAAAAATGAAAGAAGATAACAACAACATAAAAACATAACCAAAAACAAAAACATCATGAACTTGAGATATATAAAAATCTCAAAAATTATTCGCTTTGCATTTTTAAAACGCTAATAAACAAAAAAACGAATAATGTCGCCATTCGAAAAAAAAAAAAACATTTTGTTGTTGGCTTATTTTCTCGCAGGGAGCGCGCAGTATTAGAGAAAAACAAGACAAGAAACAGGAAAAAAAAATAATAATAATAATAAATAATAAATTAATTAAACCGGCATCAATTTGACATTGTGATGTTAAGAATTATTGCAAAAAGCAAAATTTTTTGCGTAAATAATGTTAATAATAACGAATAAAAAACATAATCATATATAATGTAATCGTATATAATGGAAGAAAGCAAACAAAATTTAACATTTAGGAACAAAACAAAACCAAAATTGTGATTTTCGGCCTTTTAGAAACAAAATTTAACAATTATTACTCAATAATTAATAACTAAACGTAACCAAAAACAAAAAAAAAAACAACATTAAATTTAAAAGCAAAGCTAAATAAGAACGGAATATAGAGAGAAGAGAAGAAAAACAAACGCTTTTTTTAGGCACTTTTGATTGGCTGGGCAAAACCTTAAAAAACCATCAATTAATAATTATAGTAAAGGGGAAATATTGTAGCAACATATTTTTTTTTCTTTTTTTTTTCTTTCTTTCAATCGAGATAACATTTAATGGCTGCCAAAATGCGCACAGGCTACAGCCACATCGAAAGTGAGAGTGAAACATTCCAAGCAAAGAGTTCAGAGAGGTTTTTGCAGCAAATTGCTTGAAACCAAGAAAAGAAAGAAACAACAAATAAAAAGAAGCGCCAGCAAATTGTGACCACAACAAAAAAAAAAAAAAATTAGTAGAAGAAGAATGTGTTTTTGTTTGTAATATTTTGTTGTAATTATATTATTTTGACTGCACTGACAACCAACAATGTTTTATGCTCTGTGTCTCTACGAAACAAACATTTTATTCTAATTGATATGTTCGATTTCAGTTTTTTTTTTTTTTGTCTTCTATATATATAATTTAATACTTAAGCAAATGTTATTATTATGATTACAAACACACTTATTGTACCAACAACTTATACGAAATTTATTTAGCTTTAGCGCAAAAAACAGCAACAACAACAACAACAAAACTAAATGAAAGCATGGCAACAATTTTTATGTTCACACATTTTTGATTCTTATTGTATTCAAAATCAATTTTTTTTATTTTTGTTGCATTCTTATATATGTACTATATGTTCATTAAAAGTTCTGTTTAACTGCGCTTAGTTATAGAACAATAACAACAGCAACAACAACAACACACAATGAATTTGTTAGCTATATGAGAAAAACAATTAATAAATTGCAGGCAAAAAAAAAACAACACCAGTAACAAAATTATAAAGAAAAGAAATAAAACTACACAAAAATAAAAAAACAAAATTAAAAATGAAAACCAAAAAAATCTAGTTGAAGCAAAAAGAAATTTTTAAATGACGTTTTTGGGTAAATATTAAATTTCGTTACGTTTCGTTACGTTTCGTTTCGTTTTTCGTTCATTCTTGGTTCATTTTTCGCATATCATTTAAATTCATTGTGTTACATCATTTCATTCACACATACATACATACATGCATACTATTGTTCTCTATATGAATATAATTTCCTTGTTTTTTTTTTTTAGTATTTATGTATATTGTATTAATTTTCGTTTAAGATTTAGCGCCTAAGTTTGTGTATGAATTTTTTAAAAATTATAGCCTTTAAGTTGTGATCAAAAGTTCCTTACTTTGGTTCCCCGCGCGAGCGCCCGTCCCCGCACCATGGGCCTTATATTCAATGTTTTGTTTACTTGTTTTACTTCAAGACGCCATTTGAAAACATTTCAACAAGTTCCTTGACTACAGCAACAACAAAAAACATAAAAAAACGAAAAAAATACAAGAAAAAAACATAGCTAAATATACAATAACGAATTATAATAAAAATAAACATACCAAGAATTCTAAGCTGCAGCCACGACAGAAAACTATTTTAAAACTATTTCATTCTGTTGAAAAAATTGTATTTTGTTTCTACTATTTTATTATTTGCTTGTTTTATGATTACGTTTTATTTTTTTTTTTCGGTTGAATGTTGCCAGTTTATTTTATGTAGACGACTTTTTTTATCTATGTATATCGATAATCGATAATTGAGAAGCCCAAAAGTACTGCTTCCAAATAGTAAGTACTCGCTAATACAAATTTTTAGTCAAAATTTTATCGAAAACACTTTTTAGGCAAAACAACAAAAAACAAAACGCAAACCAAAAAAAAACTAGAGCGCTTTAAATAAAAAATTAAAATAAACTTAAAAAAAATCAATTTAAATTACAATAAAAATTTTGACAATTGTTTGGTATTTTTAAGGCGCACCGTACGAAAGTAAAGCACCAAAAACAAAAAACATATGAAATTGAACATTTAACAAAAAATACACATAAAGAACTGGAGAAGAAGAAGAAGAAGGCAGACTTCTCGGCGATTCTCAACATAATTAGACTCAAATTTAGACTACATTTATAAACGTATACATATATTCGTATATTCGTATATGTTTGATCGTAAATATATAAGTTTTCGAGTAGAGTGGGGGAAAGTGAAAGGTAAAAGACGAAGAAGGAGAAGGAGTTGTAAGTCAGCTTTAGTTTAGTTCGAGTGCTTATCAGTTCCCTTCGATTATTATATCCAGCTAGCAGCACAAAAGCAGTAGAGGCAAATTACAAAATTTAACAGCTATAATCCAAAATACAAACACTTACACACTAACACTAACACACACACACATACACTAAAATATATATCTATACTGGAAATGTGAAGGAAACGAGAAAAAGAAAATAATATCATTAGGCGTACTGCAAAAATGCATTTTAAAGGAAACAGGAATTTTAAATGATGATATATATATACATACATACTTATATACAGATGTAGTTAAAGTATATATATAAATATACATACACAATTACATACAATAATAATAATAATAACAACAATATATATATTTCGAGTAATCAGAAAGTAAGCAAAGCAAGTTATTTATATATGAATCTATAAATACGAAAACCAAACAAACAAGCATATTAAATACCATACACATACACACACTCACATACATACAGACACTCTATACGGATAGTATGTACTACTATAATCGAAGCTAAAAAAAAAAAGTATGCTAATAATTAGAAATTTGTACAGCAAAGTAGTAGAATCAAATTCTAGTGCGATTGAGCTGACAGCCTGACAAACAAACACAAACACACACTTAACATAGACGTATACGTAACATAACAGCGACGTATACGTTACGTGACGATGAAATGGACAGAAACAATTACGCTAGATTTGCATACAAGTCGAATTTATATAAATAAATAAATACATACATACATACATGCAGAAACAAATTATTACATACATACATACTACATATATAACTAACCCATACAATCTACTTATAATACATACGTACATATTACGATTTGTTTCGAGTCAAAAAAGAAAAAACAAAATGCAAGGGAAAAAATTTAAGGAAAAATAAAAAAACATTTCTTAACGAAAAGCTTTGGCACACAAAAATTAAATAGTTTCGAATAATACAGCCTCAAAAATCAACAACAACAACAGAAAATAAATGAAAATTAATAAGCACATCTTCAAAAAAAAAAAAACCCCCCAAAAAATATAATACAAAATTCAAAACCAAATTCAAAAACTCAACTTCAACAATCGAAAAAACATAAAAAAAAAAACAAAATACAAGTTTCGGATAAACAAAAACAAAAGCAAGTTTTAATAAAGGAAGAAAAACAACGGCAAACAACTTTTATAAACTACTTTCGGCATAATATTTCTTTCTTTTGGTTAACTTTTGATCAGCAACAACTACAACAACAAACATACTTAAATACTAATGAAAACAACAACAGACATATATAATGTTAAATATGTTTATAATCAATTTTTTTGTTTATGTGTATAATTCTTTTGAGTTTTTGTCTAGCAGAAAAGTGCTCAGGGTAAACACAGATTCTTCCAATACAATATAACTAAACAACAGCAACAACAACAGCAACAACATGCAACAACCGTAACAACAAACAAATTATATATATATATATATCTATACATATATACAACAACAACTACAACTACATTTATAGTAACAACAACAAGCAACAATAGTACCAATATTAAAAATCTCTTACAAAGCGTTTAAAACCTTTTGTAAAGTTGACAAAAAAAAAAAAAACAAAAAAAATGCTTTTAAACAACAAAAACAAAATGCATACTCAAATAGTAATATGTAATTTTATAACTATTTTTTGTAAATTAATGCATATATATTTTTTTGGTTTTTGTATCAACAACAAGAAGAAATCAACTATATAATTCAATTATACAAACTATAAAACAACAATAATAAAATGAAGAAAAAAATATGATAACAAAAAATCTTAATTATTTACACAATAAAATAAAAATAAAAATGGAATAAATCAACAGAAAAGATACCTAAAAAGAAGGCTAGAAATGACCCAGAAATGACCTTATCAATTTAAAAAAAAAAATAATAGTAATTCACCCTTGCTTAGACATTTGTATAGATGAGAAAGAGATAGAGATAGAGAGAGTGATCTGTTAAAATACTTAATTCAAACCCAACCAAATGCCTTTGTAACAGTCGTAGAATGTTATTAAAAACCAAATCAATCCAGTTTTTTTGTTGTTTTTTTTTTTTTGTTAATATCCCAATATACAAACGAAAATAACATAAATGTGCGAACTGGTTCCGATTGTTAAACTGCCCATAGTTAAATTTTTTGTAAGACAATAAACCGAAACACATCTCACTGCAGGGAATTGAGTGTAAATTCAATTGCGCATATCAATTAATTCATACAAACATAATTACATACATACAATTACAATAAATAGTTCAAATAAACCAGTTCAACAAACTAGCTTGTAAAGCCAATTAACGGAACTAGTTCGCAACACTGCACTAACAAAAAAGTGCGGCATGCCGCACATGAAATACTCTTGCAGCATAGGCAATCATTATTATGATTATTACTGCAAGCAATGCAAGAGTATTCGCTAAAACAAACAAAGAGAAAGAAGAAGAAACATAATAACAAAATAGTAATACAAATGTACCCTGTTGACAGAATGCCTTCATCTACACACATTCACATACATAATCACCTACAATACAAATACTTTAAGACTTACAAACAAACAAACATAACATAGTATAACGTACTACATTGCCCGTTAAATAAAAGCCACAATGTGTATGGTATCGATAAATATCGAATCATGTTTGTACCCTTACATACAGAAGTACCTAGTTTTCCGTTATTGGTTTTCGTTTCCCGTAAAACTAATTGTTAATTGAGCTAGAATTCAATAGTTAACATAATAATAGTATGAACGAGTACAATCGATTTATGTTTTCTCTCTTTTGATTTCAATTTTTGGTTGAAAATATGCCTTTTTGTGTTCGACGTTCGTTACTTTTGTATTAACGAAACTTGTAGGAACTCAGCTGATGAGCTGATAAAAAACCGTTAACAGCCTGCGAGCAGTGATGCATAGCAGCTAAACCAATAACCGATAACCGATAACCGATAATCGATAATCGATAACAGATAAACAATTAAATCAACTAAACAACTATAGAGTGAAACACAATAAATCAGACATTGGTTTCATCGGCGAATATAATAACAACAACAACAACAACAAAACAATACAATAATAAAGCAAAACCTTATAACTAACTAAATATGTTTGAGTGCCAAGCTAATAATTCGAAACAAACTGTAAATAAACTTAAATAAACTTAAAACACAAATAAATCGAGGGTTTTTTTTTTTTTTTTGTAGTTGACTCCCTTTAAATCAGTACTATAGAAGCTAGTTCCAAACTGCGAGCTATCGAAACAGGTTAACTTAAATGTGAACTGAATCACGCTGAAAGCCACAAACACACACACACACACATTCACAGACACATACAGACATACAATCGTACATAGCAGTCTTGTAAGGTTGATTAAATATTTAGAACATTTTTTAGGAATTTGTTTTCGAAAATGCTGAAAATTTATCACAATATTCCGTATACACACATAATCTTATATACATACAGATAGTAGCTCCGATTTGGAATGCATGTAAATAGTACTAACATATATAAGTTTCGACTTTAACTAATAAAAACTTTCAATCGAACCGAAGTGAGAGCAAAATAAAAGGAAAACAACATAGAACCAATTTTTGAATGCCTAAATACGAGTAAAACTGTATATTTCCAACTACTATAAATGATTATATGCATACATACACATAGTACATAACAAAATTACATACATACGTACATACACATATGAGACAACTTTTTTGAAACGCTAAACTGAGTTCACAACTTAAGATACAGATACAGATTGATGGGATACAAAATACAGATAGAGCTAGAGGCACGTATTTACAAGAATATATTAGTACATATATATATATAAAGCAGGACATTTGATAATTTAAAGCTTGGCATTTCACACACACACACAAACATATACATATACATATACATGTATGACACTCACACGTTTAGGCTGAAAACGATAAGTGAGAATTGTTAATAAACTTAAATGACATGCAACAAATAAGGCTTTTAAGCTTATTTTAAGATGATAAACGATTCGTAAATTTTTGGTAATAATTGAAAAAACAAAAAAAATAAAACGTAATCCATAAGACAAGCAAAACGAGAAAAAGAAAGAGAAAAAAACAACACTGTAGTGCCTACTCCCCTTTAAAAAATAATAAAAAAAAATTAAAAAAAACATCATATATATATATGAAAAATATAAATAAAACACATATATACACTATACATACTAAAGTAATATTTTATAAAAAGCATAAAGAAACAAAACAAAAACAAAAAAATAGCTGTATGGCAAAGCATAAAAAAAAGTCAACAGAATTGCAGTTTTTTTGATAGTTATTTTTTTTAAGTGAGCAAGGGAGGCATTGAAACACATTTATATACATACATAAATGATGTATACAATATATATCTCTTTACTATATACAGAGACATTCACATACACACACACATACACACACAGCAATATACATATGCAGCATTTGTAAGCCGTTGATAGGATGTGTAAAAAATTAAAACTTTAAAGTTTCTAAACAAACAAAATTAATTTATTAAAATAAAACAAGAAAAGAATGATAAAGAGACCTCTTGGCGTTATCAATACACAAATCAACAACAACACAAATATAAAAAAAAAAAAAACCAACAACAAAGTAGTTTTGCATATCCACACACAAAATACTTCAAAAACGAAAAATTAAAAAAAAAAAATACTCCTGAAAACAAAATTATTTAGAAATATGTATATTAGTTTATAGAGCGCAAATATTTTCACAGCCACAACAACAAAATACAAATACATATTTAAACCAAAAACAAAAAACATACTAAGACCTAACAAAAAATACTTTATAAATTTTAAGAGGCATCATGAAAAAGTGAATCCGATTTTTCAGCAAAAACCAATCCAATTTTTTAGCTTCCAAAAATATTTATTTTAAATTAATTGCAAATGTTTTTATTTATGCTTGGCAGTCAATCATACACACACTCACACATTCACACACACACACATAAAAATAGTTTTTAAGTTTAATTTCTTAATTAAAAAACATAAAATATATATATTTATATATATATATGTTAAGATATGTTTTTTAAAAACATTAATTAAGATTCATTTCCATTGCGCTTAAATTTAATTTAGCAAATTTTGCCACATCCAAAAACAAGTAAAAACATATGCATATTAATATAATAATAATAATTTAAAAAAAAAAAAACAATATTTACAGACAACAAACAGTTGAGAATCACATTCAATAATGCATATTATTATTAAATAAATAAATAGCTAAATAATAGTTTTAGTTAACTACGGTTGAAATTTTATGTTTCCTATGAGGCTCATTCTTAATTTTTGTTTGTTTTTTTTTTTTTTTATATAAAAAGCGCGGTGTTCCAATTTAATTTACACATATATTTTTTTTAATTTTTAACAATTAGCTATTTAACATCGTATGAATTAAAAACAAAAACAGTTCACACACAGACACACAAACACTCACATATAAATAGTTTATAGACTACGGAGGCAGCTCAAGAAGCATCAAGAAATAATCGTTTGGCAGTTTGACAAAAGTTGAAGTTGATTTTATGTAATAGATACAAACTAGGTAGAGTATCAAGAGGCTGCTTAGGATTGACAGTTGTTGCTTTTAATTGAGCTGTTCGAAAAAATGAAAACAACAACAACAACAACAACAAAAAATAGCTGCAATACGTTATAATTACGTCAATATGTTCCTAACAATATAGACATACATGCATATTTATAAATTATGATTAACTAAATATAAAGCGACAGGAAGAGCAACAATTATTTAAACATAAGTGAGCACACACACACACACACACACATCAGCAGCAGCAAATTCACACGCACACACACACACAATTGAAAAATTAATAATAAAAGAAAAGATACAAAAAAAAAGAAGAAAAAACAATAATAATTAAGAGGCGCGTGTCTAAATTCAATTTATTAATTTCTTAAGTTAAGTTGTGTTTTTGTCTTAATATAAATATATATATAAATAGGTATTATTGATATTAATTTATAAGCGTTCAACCAAACCCAACAACAACAAAAACAACAACCATTAAAAACAAAACAAAAACTTATTTATTTAGCTAACGAAACGAAAGTTGATCAAGCATTATTGACACAGCAACTTTTTGATATAATATTTTAATAATAATTGCAATTTAAGTTCCATTTCATAATTTTTTAGTTTATTTTTTTTTTTAATTTAAACTACAAATATAAATATATATATATATATATACAAGTATATATATAACGAATATAATATTTTTCGCAAATAAATTGATATAATGAAACCCATTATTTACTTAAAGCATGTTTCACTAATTTTTTAACTCTCACACACACACACACACATACACTTTGAAACACTCTCTCACTCATACACACATACACATTATTAACATTTGCATCCTACCAGCTTTACTCGTTGGTTTTACTCGCTGAAATGAATTTCAACACAATTTCGCCGAGAGTTGGGCGATATGACAGCGGATTGTAAAAAAATGAGCTTTCTCTTTCGAAATTGTATAAACTTTTACGTATTTGTTTGTTTTGTATAACAATTTAAGAATACCTGGTTAATATACATAGATGAACCAGTTGAAGAGCTTGAGCTTGGTTTAACAAAAAAAAAAAATCCAATTCTCCTCAGAGAGAAAAACAAAACAAAAAACCAACACAGATGACAAGGTTAAAAAATCTATGTATACACATAGTATATATATATATATATATACCTACATTCATATATATAAAATATATATATATAGCATATATTTTTTTCGTAGTCGAAAACAAGTCGAATGTAAAACTTGAAAGAAAAAAACAAAAACCTAAAACCAACTAAAAGCACTGAGCAACACACTTATAGCCAACTCATTTTCGAGTTGTCCAATGCTGAATAATGGAAACAAGTCAAGTACTCGGTAATAAATTAATAATAATTAATAACGAATAACGTATAACAAATGCGAAACAGAAGCAAAGAGCAGCTTATATCAGGCACCAACAAAATAGATGCAAACAATGCAAACAACAAATATTTTAGACGAGAAATCCAATAACTCACATACCTATACCCTTACACACACACACACACTCGAACAACAACAAAAAAGTGGTAAATTAAACATATTTTAGGCAAAACCCCAAAAAGGCAAACAAAATTTATATAAAATTATTAAAATGAAAAGCTAAAAAGTTTATAAACAAAATATTTAAGCAAAGCAAGGCATATCATAGTTTATAAAAAAAAAAAAAACCTAAATAAAAGAGAGAAGAAGAAAACAAAATTCACATACACACACACACACACACGAACAGTTAATCTCAGCAGCAAAAATTGATATGCAAAAAAAAACTCAAAATTCCATAGCACACAACATATGAGGCAAAGGCTTTCTAACAGTTACTTAGGAACCAACCAAAAAAAAAAAAAAATATAAAACATAACTGAAAAAAGGTAAAAAATAAACTTAAAACACACAACATGGAGTGTTCTTAAGTGTAACGGAAATGAAAGGAAAATGAGGATGAGACACTAAGTAACAAGGTTAACCTAAGAGGACCTATAAGATATAGTACTTTATGTTCATGCATAGTATAGCCAGCTATATAGACATGCATAGACAACACACACACACACACAATTTTCTAGTTGACGAAAGTGTAGACGTTTATAAAAACGAAAATAACAAAAAAACCAAAAAAAAAAAACATAAACTAAACAACTAAAGCATAAACAAAGATTATGAGCGAGATGAAAAAACCAAAAGAACATAAAAAAAAAACAGAAAAATACAAAGAGTAAAGAATGATAAACAGAATAACAACAAAAACGTGAAAACAAGATGAAAACAAAAAAAAAACAAAACGGATGATAAATTCTATATAAATAAAAACTACTGAAAATAATGCGCAAGAGTTTTTTATTGGGCTTAATTAGTTACGAGCTAGAGTATCATTTATTAATAATTATTTAAGGTTTTAATGACAACTTTAAACTCTGTTGAAGTCATTAAAAATATCATAATAAAAATGCTAAGTTTTAGAGTCTTCGAAAGTCTGGCAACGCATTACGTAAGTACTTCCATCTGGCAACCGACGCGTCGCGACGTCTAACAACGAGCTACTACTTAAGTTGGTAGTATCAACTAGTTAAAGCTTTGATTTGCTTATTTGCTTGTATAAAATATATATATATATATCGAGTATATACATATGTATGTGTACATTAGAGCATGTTTATAGCGGCACTGCATGCTCTGTTTAAGGCTTTATTAGGCGATTATTTGCCATAGATTTTTATTATTTCCTAACTCAAACACACACACACACACACACTGACAAAAAGCCCAACAATGTCCTCTCGTCAATTAGCCAACTTAGCCTCTACAATTGGCCCATCCCTTGCCCCCACCTCCCACCGCCCCTTTTCAATCACAAGTTTTAAATACAATATAGTTGATTTATTATTAAATGCCAATCAAATATTAAGAAATGATCTTTTTAACAGCTGCTGCGTAACTTTAGCTCGCCAATGAGCGCAATGGCCGCCAGCCGTTGCCCAACACCGTTTGCGTTTCCATTTACGCCGCTCGGCTTGAGCCTTTTTGACATTGATCCGTCCAGGATACTGCGACTGCTGCATCACCAAACATGGCTGGCCGAAGAAGCATTGCGGTAAACATTGACCATAAGACCATAAGCAAATCAATTTATGATATTTTCCCATTACACACACACAGCACACGCGGTTTGCCGAGCGCACCAAAGGATTTTCCCCACCGTTTTACCACGCTTAGCGATCTGCTTACGAAGGACTACCAAGTGGCAAGTGGTGTCGCCCAATTTGCGACCACCAAATCAGCGCAGCCGCAGCAGACACAGTCCACAACAAACCGTTCCAGCGATCCACAGTACAAACAACAACAACAACAGCAGCAACAACAACAGCCACTTGCCGCCTTCAATTTACGCTATGCCACACCAAGTACCACCAACTTTTTTCAACAAACCAAATCGGTCAAGTCGGTAACAAATGCGCCGTCGCCCCAACAAATGGCAACATCTTCGACATTTTCGGGCGGCGAATCTCAGCTGGAAGCTGCAGTTCAAGTCGAGTCGAAACGCATCAGCTCCAACGATAGCGATGATGTCAGCATTGTGGAGCATTGCGGCAGCGAACGAAGCGTTGTGACACCCAACAGCAGTGCCCTGTTGTACAAGGAATCCCTCGAGCAACTGCTGGCCCAGCAGCAACAGCAGCAACAACAGCAGCAACAGCAGCAACAACAGCAGCAGCAGCAGCGACGTCGCGCTGCCAACAACAGCACGCCAGTGACGGGAAGTGTCAGTGGACCAGCGGGATTGGGTGTGGGAGCTGGTGTCATAGTCGATGCAAGCGGTTTGCGTCAGTATACGAAGATGTTGTTGTCGGGCGCTGGCACGCCAGTCAGCTGCACAGATACATCGAGCAGCTGCAAGGAGAAGAGCTCCTCGTCGTCTACCTCATCGACGCCACCGCCAAGTGGCGCACTACTCGCCCAGCATCAGCAGCTCAGCCAAATGTTGAAGAGTCCCTCCGATACATGCTCGTCGCTGTTCAGCGAGCCCATCGAGGAGGAGACACGCTGTGTGGTATGCAACGCGCACTTTCCGAACGTTTGGCTGCTCGAACAGCATGCGGCACTGCAGCATCCGCACATTGGCCCCGGCGACGAGAAGCCCTTCATTTGTGAACAGTGCGGCCAATCGTATCGCTATCGTAGCGCCTATGCCAAGCACAAGGAGCAGAACCATCGTGCTCGCTTGCCCGCCGATAAGCTATTCACCTGCGACGTTTGCGGCATGCAGTTTCGCTATCTCAAAAGCTTCAAGAAGCATCGCCTCAATCATGCACTCGAGCGTTTGCATGGCAAGAAGAGCATTGGCGTTGGCGTTGGTGTTAACGTTAACGTTGGTGTGGGCGTTTCAGTGGCACGCCAATTGATTAGTGGTGGTGTTGGTGCAGGTGCAGCATCAGCTGTAAGTGGTGCAACAGCTCAACAGCTCGAGCAAGATGTGGTGACCAGCTCACAGGAGCCAATGCTAGCTGACGAGGGCGAAGATTTGCGCATCAATGTTAAGCGTGAGAATGACGAGACAATTGGACAATTGCATCAACACCAACAGCACCAACAGCACCAACAGCAGCAGCAGCAGGATGCTACCAGCGAGGAGCACGAACAGGATAACACCATCGATTCGGCTGGCATTACAATGCTCTACAATGACAACAACTCATCGGCTTCGGCCTCCACCAGCGCCACGGAGCCAAACATAAGCAGCTCCGATGGCATACATAGTACAAACAAGCGGGTAAGTTGTTTCCCTTTTTAGCTGATCTGCAGTTAGTTGAGTATCCTTGCTTTGTTGCTTGCAGTCACGCCTGTTGAACAGCGCACACCACTTGGAAACGGATCCCTCCTATCATCATCATCATCATCATCATCAACAGCAACAGCAACACCATCATCAGCATCAGCATCAACATCAGCATCAGCATCATCATCAGCAGCAGCAGCAGCAGCAGCAACAGGCGCAGCAGCAACAGTTGCCACCACATTTGGGGCATGTTACGCTGCCAATGGCCAGCGCCGCAGCGGGTTCGTCGTCAGCGGCCGCTGCGGCTGCTGCAGTTGCAGCTGCAGCTGGTTGCAATTCGAGCGCCAGTGCAAGTGGAGCCAGCAGCACCGGCGGCGGCAATAGCGGCGCTGGCGGCATCAGTTCGCTCAGCTCGTTGACATCGCTCATCAATGCGGAACGCATACCAAATGAGCAGTTCCTGGGTCTCAATCCGCAGGAGGCTTCTATACTCAATTTTTTGCGTGTCGATGCCGCTGAGCGACAGCGTGACAAGCGGTAAGCATTCAATGAACCATTAAGCATAAGCGAACTAGTTCTTTATGTCAACTTTGACATAACGTTTAAAGTAGCATTGCGTGAAAACTAATAAAAGTTATTATTGGTAAGGACCTTTAGACTTAGAATGTCACACATAGGTTCAATGAACAGAGATGGGATCTAAGCTGGTTCCAAACTGGCCTTTTAAAGTAAACTTCCCGGAAGATGAGCTTCTCACTGGTTCAGTAAAATCACTTAAGTTTATAAGTTTTGCTTTAAGAACTTAAAAGGAATTGAATGCGTTCAAAAGATGAACAAAAAGAACCAATAGGAACGAAAGAACTAAATAAATAAAAATCAGGAATTACAATTCGTTGTTGTTCGTTTGTTCTCAAATCAACTCGATCATAGTTAAGTCGATCCCATTTTGACCGACTTGTTTCAATTGAATTTTATTCTTCAAATTGAAAAAAAAAAATATTTAAGTTTTTATAATAAGTTTTTAAAATATAAATCTCGAAATGAATCAAATTTAATGTTGAATTCTTTAATTTGTAGACCGGCAACTTCACGCTTTGCCTGCCCCTTTTGCGGCAAGTGTGTGCGCTCGAAGGAGAACCTCAAGTTGCATGTTCGCAAACATACCGGCGAACGTCCGTTTGTATGCCTGTTCTGCGGTAGAGCCTTTGGCGGCAAATCGGATTTGACCCGGCATCTACGCATCCATACCGGAGAGCGACCCTATCACTGCGAGTCGTGCGGCAAGTGCTTTGCCCGTGCGGATTATCTGTCCAAGCATTTGACCACACACATTCACAATGCGCCCCGCTGAGATGAGGCGCGTAGGAGGCGTCTCCTACGCAGATAAGCTAACACACACACACACACAAACACACACACACACACACAAACACATAAACTACACAGACAACACACCAAACGAAAAGGGAAAAAAGCAAAACTCAAATATATAAAAACAAAAAAAAAATTTAACCCAAGAGGCATAAATTACAGGAAAATTCATATGGAAATTTATGTGTATAGAAAACTATTATTACAACCATTATTATTAGATTACCGCTATGAGAAAACAAGAGTTTTTTTTTTTTTTTTAATATAAACATTATTATTATTATAACTGTGTGAGAAAGTCACAAAGTTCGATTCGAATTTTAGAAAGTGTGAGCAAAAGGAACGAGGCTGAAGCACACAGATAAGCCATAAGGGAGCAATGTGTGTGTGCAGGGTTTATATAAAGTGTATTATTATTTTTGTACAAATAGATTTTTTTTCTTTTTATTATGTATCGTCTTGTAAAACTAAGAAAAAAAAACATTGGCAACTATTAGCACGGGTATTAATGTGTTTAAGATTTAAAAGCTAAAGTAGAATTTCTTACTTGTAATTAGTAACTTCGATTTTTTTTTTGCAATATGGTTAAGTGGAGGTTGTTTTTTTTTTTTTAGAAGGAGCCTAAAGAATTTTGTTAGGTTTTAATGAATTTGATGAGTTCTGGATGAGCTGCAAGGCAACTAACTAGACAACTAACTAACTAACTAAATACAACAACAAAATGCAATATTAAATAGTCTGCTTACAACAAATCCATTCACCACGTACCGTAATCTGCCGTTTACACAATAGTTATGCATACATAAATAGTACTACATAATTAATAGAAACTAATTTTACATTTATTTAGTTAAACGAAAACAGCACAAAACAATAAAAGAAATAGCTAATTCTAACGTACAAACGCAGTTAAGAACAGTAAACGAGTTAAACTCACAAAAAATTGCGACGAGTTGGCAGCGCCAATGCAGAAGAGGAAGACAAAGAAGGAGAGAAAAGCTTGTACCATTAAACAAAAGTGAATAGCAGTAACAGTAACAGTAACAGTAACAATAAACAATAATGCAAATTTGTTTTGTTTTTAATTATTAGCAAATATTATGTAATTATTACAGACCTAAACACACACACACACACTTAAAAAAAATACAGATAGGCAGGAGAAAAGGAAACTAAAATCAAAAAAAAAATACCACAGAGGCAAGAGACAAATGTAAACTAAAACAAAACTACTTACGATTTGTACTATACTATATACATATATATATGCATAAACAAATATGATGTTGTATATGTTAATATATATGTAACTATGTTTTAACCGTATGTGCTAGCTAAAAGCAAACAGACAACAAACAACAACAAAAATACAAATGAGAAACTTATTATTATTTACAAAAAAAAAAAAACATACAAATCAAAAGCAAACATAATGAGGCAAACTAATATTTTTTTTTGGGGGGGGGGTTATAAAAAGAAGAAACGATTGGGGGAACGATTGTTGGGGGGGATTGAGGCAAGCTAGAGTTACAAATAATATTTACTTATGTGCAACCACCGTCAATAGTTTTATTATTACTACTTACAACTACGACAACATACATACATATATACAAGCAAATAGAAATGAGAAGAATAAACAAAAACAATAACTAATTACAATAGAAAATCTAACAATAACAATTACGATTACAATTACGCAATTACATAAGCAAACGTTTTTTTACAAAACTACAACTACAACACCACAAACTAACTAACTGTGATTCCAGCAAAAACAACAAACATAAATATGTAATAAAAAAAACAAGTAACAATTACTTACATTCAAACTGAAATGAATATGTAAAGAAACAAAACAATAGCAAAGCTAAATAGTACATTTAAAAATCAAATAAAACTAAAACAAAACAATAGGCAAAGTGGCATTCAAGCGCAGCTTTAAGGAGCTTTAAAGCTGCATTTGAAAGCTGCAAAAAAAACACGTGCAATTTTTAACAATAGAGAAGACGACTTACTGAATGATTTTTATACTACCTTGCTTAAAGGCTGCTTCATTTGTTATTGCTTATTTCAAGACAAGTTACCACCAAATAAAACGCACAAAAAAACACAAGAAACATGCCACATGACACATGACACATGACACATGACACAACAACAACAACAAGAGCAGGAAAACATAACAAACAAACAAAACAAAACCCAAAAAAAAACAAACAAATTTTGAACCAAGAACATCGAATTAAATTGTAAAATTGTAGTTTCAACAAAAAAGAGGCAAAAACAAAAAAGTCCATGACAAAAATTAAAAATACATGTATGAAATAACGTTTCCATACATATATATACATGTTTTTTTTTATATATATATATATATAAATGTCCTAAGCATAAAGCGAATAATTACAAAGAAAATCAAAAAAAAACAAAAAAAAAACATCATATTTGCCGTACCAAAAAAAAAAATAATAAAATATAAATTGAATGTAAAAAGAAATAAAAAATTTAAGGAATAACAAAAATGAAATAAACTTTAAAATAACAGTTAAAACTATCGTCAAGCAGAAAAGAGAACTAAAGTGGTAGTAGCAAAGTTAAACACGAATAACTTTCACTGTGCCAAAAAGTTTAAAGTACCTCATAATTTAAATAATTATTAATAATGAAACAACAACAAACAACAACAGAACCTTGCCCACAAAGTAGTTCAATTGAAAGTGTTAAAAAATAAAATCAAATCAATGATAAAAAGAATTTTTGAAAAATGTCCACATGACATAACGAACATCATAACGATTACAGATCCCACGTGTAACAAGAAGAAAAAAAAAACAAAAGTCATAAAGAAAAAAACGACAGAATTACCATTGCCACAAAACACAATTTACATACATACATACATACATATATATATAAAGGGCAAAACAAATGTCAATAGAATAATAGAAGCTACAAGCTGCTGATAACTAACTAATTAATTAGCTGAATACTTACAATTTACCATCCAGACGCAAAGAGCATAAACAATTTTCATCTAACATCTTTTGTTGTGAACAATCTGTGTTAGAATTGAGATTTAACCATGAAACTCCATACACATCCATCCAAAAGAAACAATCTTTAGTTGATCCGCAAGTAATTTTTTGTTTCTTTATCCAAGCTCTCTAATTGAAAAATGCAAATCAATGCTAGTGTTCAATTATAGTTAAATTTGTGTTCACAAATTTGTATTTTTATTTTATCGTTTTGTCAACCAAACAATTTAATTTTTAACACTTAAAAAAGACAAATCTTTAATTTCTTTTTTATGTTAAATAAATATTGTCGTAGTTTTGCCTTCGAAATCGATTTCAATAGGTTTTTTATAAATATATATATATATATATATTTTTTTTTTTTTTTGAGTACGTAGTAACCAATTATCAGGGTCTCTAGCAAATGTTATAGTTGTAATTATAATTTATAATAACTAAATAATAATATTAAATTTTTTTATATATATTTTCTCTCTGTTTCTATTTCGATTTAAATGAACTACGTATTTAAAAAAAAACAAAACAAAACAACCATTGTTACTGAAACAACAACACTGCCTTTATATCAAAAGCACAAAACACAAACAAATCTTACTCTCTCTTTAAGTATACTACATACATACATACATACATATATATATTTAATATTATTTCTATCTTATTTGATTTGTGAATTTTGTAAAAAAAAAAAAAAAAACACATCACAATTGCAAAACTGTTCAGCACTTTGAATTTTATTTTTACAAAAACCTTTATTTTATACTGCTCAAGCTACTTTTATTATATAACTCAAACATATTTAGTTTTTAAATGACAACAACAACATGCTGTGAGCTATGTATGTGAACTTTGATTTTTTTTGTGACAATTATTATACATATATTTAATTATTATTATTTTATAGTATTTATTTAATAAAGTTTTTTGCATTGAAATTTATGATTTGTTATTTCTTTTTGTAATTTTTTTTCGATTTGTTTTTAGGAAAAAGCGCGCCTTAAAAGAAAAAGTTAAATAATAAAGAAAATACTATAAAATTCCACGTCGCTAAGGGCATACTACAAAATGTAAGTAAAAAAAAAATAAAGCAATAATAACAAAATTCAAAATTAAAATTTAAGCAATTTATTCGATCATAAAAAACAAAAATTTTGTGTGTGCTAAGCTAATGGAATTCAATTAACACTTAAATGTTAAAAAAATAATAATAATAATTGTAATATTAACTTATAAATAGATGAAGACAATTTTTTTTTTTTATGTGTAGTTCAAGCAAGAAAAACATAAATTCATTTGTAAGCCATGCAAAAATAAAAAATACCAACAAATTGGAGGGATTCAAGACTCTTATTTCATATATATATATATACATACATACATAATTATATTCATATATATATATATTAAAAATTTACCATATATGTATATATTTACATAATATATGTATGTGAATTGCAAGAAAGTGTTTATTTATATTTTTATTTTTTTTTAAGCAAAAAAAAAGCATAGTCAAAATGCAGGAAATAAATGAAACAACTAAAATTACAAAATCCAACAACGAAACTTTTTGGCATTAAATCAATGCATTTTTAAACAATATTTATTTATATATACATACATAGAGTTAAATACTTACACACCCAAAACACAACCAAAAAACACAGATAGAAACTTAACAATTTATATAAGAAAGAAAATGCAAAATATATATACATTAAAAAAAAATACATAAAACAAATCTTTATACAGATACATATAAATGTACATGTGTGGTTTTCGGTGTCTATTACATATATAAATAGATATATATACAAATACAAATTATATGAAAAAAAAATATGCATCTTTTAAAAAGAAATTAATGAATGTTGTTCATTTGAGTAACGAGTAACGAGTAACGAAAAGATCCCAACAAACAAACAAATCCTCAAACCCCTTTCCCCAAAAACCAAAACACACACCACCATCTAAAGGTGACTGGTATTGGTTCACGATATAATGCCATGAATTCAGTCAAGAGATGATCAGTAAGGTTTCGGAGACATGATGATATTTGAGTAATATCATATTTATATAACTCACTTCATCAAGGCATCAAAAAGTATCTAAACACGAATGTTGGAGCGTTTCCTGAAACTGTAAGAGAAAACAAAGCAAAAAAAAAACAAACAAAAAACTACGTTTTCATGAAATTAAGACAATTTCGAGGTTTCACTTAAATAACAAAAAAAAACCAAAAACAAAAATCAAATTTTAAAAATATTAAAATAAATAAAACAACAACACACTCGTAAAATGTTTATAAGTATGCTATGTAAACCAATATTGTTTTTTTTTTTAAGAACATTTTTTTTTTCAACATTCACATAAAAAAGAAAACCAATTGGATCAGTTAAGAAATGTTTTTCATCTTAACCGAATATTTTCACTTAACTAAAATCAAATTAATTGTTAACACCAACTAACTCATGTATATAGTATTACAAAGAAAACCATCTAAAAAAATTACAAACAACAACAAAACTAAACAAAATAAAAAAACAACATCTAAGCATAATAAACATAAAATGTAGTACATGCAATATATTTTTCGGTGTTAGGCGTCTTTTTGAGATTTTTACAGAAAAACCAAACAAAAAACATACACAAAACTCATTTACATATACTATAATAAAATAAAATATTTCATTGTTGATGTTGTGAGCTAAAAAAAAAAAAAAAAAACTAAAACAAAAAATATATATATGTACTATTGTATTTTGTCTCTTTCTCTCTTAAACTCTCTCACCTAAGCTCTACACTTTAACTGTCGTGTCTCTTAAATATTTGAAGAGTTTTACATAACTTTATAGTAGATATACGTACACACATACATACAAACGTTATGTAAGTGCAAGTAGATAATAACAGTATCGATTTATAAAAAAACCAAACAAAAAACAAAAATCAAAATTTTTTTTTTAAATATACTACATAAAAAACTCGGTGTCTACAAATTATACGAAATGAACAAAAATAAAAAAAACAAAAATCAATTTTAGATCAAATTCAAATATTTAAATGTAAATGTAAAACATAAAAGTAAAAAAAAAAATTAATATGCAAACGGAAGCAAAAGAGGGGAATTGGAAGCATTGAGAAAAGTGCGATAAGGGACAAGAAAGAAAATGAATATTGAACGAAGAATACATGCAAGAGAACTAGCAAATAATTCTGAAATGACGACCTCAATGAAATATTTTTTAAATTTTATATATATTTTAGACGTCTTAAATAGAAACGTAAAACTACTGTAAATAAATGCAAAACAAAATGAAATAGCAAACGATTACAAAAAACAAACAAAATGAAAGAAAACCAAAGAAAAACAACAAAATGTAACCACATAAAAATGTCTCTTGAACGAACGAAGTAAGAATGTGATATTTTTCTAAGGTGTACTACATACAAATACAAATACCAAAAACCCAAAAAAAAAAAAAGCAAACAAAAAAAATATGTCACAAAACAAAAAAATGAATTACATTAAACAAGAACTTTTAACTGAAACCAATTAATAATAATAATAATAACGAAATAAAAATGCTAAACTAAAATTAATTGAAAGACATGCATAAATAGAACAAAGGCAATAGAGACTGATTTTTTGAACACAAATGACACAAACAACTGAGTTAAGTGCAGTATGCAAAATCCCAACTAAATCAAATCAAGTCAAATCAAATAATAGCCATCAAATCAAAATATACTACCATACAAACTCTATACACAAGCTAGTTATTACTATTATAATGTCTTAAGCCCTAATTAAATCAGACTATGCTACTCCTTAGGTATCGCTCTTGATACCCATGAGACCCTTCAATATGAAAAGAGAGAGCATACATGATAGGGCTTTATTAAAACGAATATACACACACACCAACAAACATGCATAAATACATACATCTAGATGAAAGCTTTAGTTAAGTGTAAAGAATTTTTGTCATTTTCATAATTTCAACATTTGTTTTTTTTTTTTTTTTGGTTAGCACAATGAGAGCGATTGAGTGAGATAAGTATTGAGGATCGGGTTATGTTTCAGCGAATGCAAAGTATTTAGAGATGTAACGGAAATAAATAATGGAACCAAAAGGAAAAGAAGATTGCGTGGCTTAGATTTAGATTGTTTGACTTAAACAGACAGACAGAGAGAGCTAGGCAACAACGAGAGAGGGAGAGACATTTTAAAGAGAGAGACATGCAAGAAAGCTAAATGCTTATGAATATTTGATGGGATGGAATGGGCTGGGTTTGAGTGGGGTGGGGGGTGTGGGGTTATGATAATGGCAAAGCCGCTATGTTGTGCACATTTGTGCACAATTGTGCACAGAGTTGTAATTATTTTTGTGATAAAATCCGAAGCGCAATTTTTTTCCAACTGTATGGTAGGTTAATGTAAGAAGGATAGCAGGGAAAGAATTGAGCGATACAGAGCCATTTAAAATGTCTGTAAATAGTTAAAAGCTGGTTAAGATGCTGAAATGTGGAATGGGAAGTGGAAAGAGAGTGTGGGTGGGTGGATGGATCTGGATAGTGAAAACACATTGCCAGCGTTTGTTATGAAGGGTGCTACGAACAAAGACGTAATTGAAAATGTGATACAGTTTTTTCCTTAATCTACACTACTTATGTATTTATTGAACGGTATGCAGAGAGATGGGGTAGGGCAGGGGGGGTGGGGTGGGGAAGGCAAAAGGCAAAAAATGTTTTAAACAATGTCAAGTATATGAGGCAATTAAGAAGTTTTAATTTCCAGCCACCTTTTTAGCAAAGAAGATAGCAAGAAGAACTAAAGAAAAGCAAGAACGGGTGGATGGTGCAAAGAGAATGTGTTAAGTTTGGTTTTTAAGGTCTTTTTGGTTCCATTTAGCTACTTGGTTATGGCCGTTTTGTTTTTGGGCAGCCGATCAGCTGGAAAATAAAAAAAATAAAATAAACATTATAATACTAAAACATGAGAAATGAAAATTACAAGCACAACAACAACCACAGAAAGCACAGCCAGATAGCGTGAAAAAATAAATAAAAAAAAAAAAACAATTCAGAAAATATTGTAAAAAATTTACACTTTAGGAAAATCTCTAAATTTTAAGCTTTCGGTGTTTTTAAGCAAAACTAAAAATTTAAACACAGTAAAAACCAAACCAAAAATTAGCGAAAAAATACAAAAATTTATATATATATATACATAAATATATATATTTCGATATTTAAAATTTAATTCGGAAAGAAATGAAAAACATGAAAAAAATCAAATAAAAAATAAACAAAATTAAGAAACTTTTGAGCAAAATCTTGGTGTTTTAAAATAAGCGCATGAAAAATTAATTACACTTAATGATAACACAATTAATTAATTACAAAAAAGAAATAATAATTTAAGCAAACAGACGTAAACCAAAAACAAAAACCTCTTTCACTTTCGTGTCTTTGACTTAAAACAAAAGCAAAAACAAAAACATATTAAGCATATTTTTAAAAATGTAATTTAGCACAAAATAAAAACACAAAAACAAAACAAAAAACAATTTTTAAACTACCAAAGTATTGATGTGTATTTAATATATTAATGAAAAACCTAAAAAAAAATTCAGAACAAAAATCAAATGAATCTAATTAAACATAAATAAATTGTTTGTTTGTATTTTTGTTTTTATAATTATAATATCAGTTGGGGTTTGATTTGGTTTCAATCGTTTTACGAAACTTTTACAAAACTACGAAATGCAATGCCTGCCAAAGAATTAATGTTTTTAATGCAACAAAAAAAAAACAAATGTACTTATATGCAACACAAAAACAAAACAAACAAAAATCCAAAGCAACAACAAAAAGTTCAATAAAGCCGTTCCAAACAAGAAACAAACGACAAACAAAAAATCAAACAGAACTATATACTTGTTTAGAGATTTTTTGCGTTTCCTTATATACAAAATAAATTAAAGAAAAAACAAGCGAAATATTAAAAACATTAAAACAAAAAAAAATACGTGTAACAAACCAAAAAAAAAACAACTGTTAAAGAAACAGCAACAAATGTAAACTTTTTGCAATTTAAAATCTGAAAGAAACCAAAAACTGAATAACTATTTGTCGTGAACAAGTGAAATTATTTGTATTAAACTAATAAAGTGAAATGTTTATTGGTTTAATTTTAAACAACACCACAATTTTTATGCATTACATTAAAAGAAAAAGAAGAAGAAAAATAAACTAAATTACAAAAGCAATGCAGTTTTACTGAATTTCCGAGCAAATATTGGCTCCGCGAACGTTGCATTTTTCAAACTGCTGAGCTGCAATCGATAACAATAATCCATTCATCGCCGTTTGTGACGTTTTAGCTGTGCCTGCACAGCAGCTGATTGCTACAAGTTCGTTAAGAACTTTTTCACAAGCGTCGGCAACGCCTTTCAACAGCAGATGGCAACGCTCGGCACATTGAAATTATATGCACTGCGCAATGAACAGTAAACTGAAAACTGTTCCGGCAGCAAGTCTCAGTCGCAAAATAAAGTTGTAGCGCTCAGAAGTATTCAGTTGCCGCAATTTGATTTCGCACATTGCACAGCAGTATTATTGTTATTGTTTTCTGTTTTTTTGCGTTGTTTGTACCAAGTGGCGTGTCGTTTGAATTTATTTTGTGAAAGTCTTGTAACTACTACATATTTGCACGCACATTACACACATTAAGTGTGTGCAATTGTAAAAAACTTAAAACACACAACAATTCTGAGGAGGAGGTCAAAGGAAACGGTGACGACACCGCCATCGACACCACCCAAAAGCAACACCAAGTTCAAGGCACGTCAAAAAAAACGCACATAAAACGTACATAAAAACAAAAAAAAGCTTAAAAAACTGTGAAAAGAGGACAGACAAAGCCGGTGTGCGTGTTTGTGGGTGAGTGCGTTTCTGAGTGTGTGTGTGTGTGCGTGTGTTAGTTGTTTGGTGTTTCTTGTCTGTCTGAGTGCAAGAGCACAGCATGCAAAGCTATGCGGATGCATTAAGTGCCAAGGGCTATCGCAGCTTTGGCTTTGACACAGATGTTGAAATGGACATGGACCCGGGCATGGGTCTAGGCATTCGGAGAATTGATAAGCGCAAAGGAGGTGAGTGGGGATGACAACAACAACAACAACAACATCATACATTGTTCATACAAACATCAGAGCTTGTGTGCGTGTGTGTGTGTGTTATAATGCTGGTCATTGACAGGCAACATTAAAAAAAAAAGTATACATATTTATATGTATGTCTCTTTGACTTAAAGCCTGTACACATGAATTACCTTTGTGTTGCCTAGCAAACAAAAGGTGCTAGAAAATTTTCGTTTCGTTTGCCCTGTGCAATTATTTGTACCTTAGAGCCCTGTTGTAACCCAATAGGCTTGTTGCTTGAGAAAGTGTGTCCTGTTCAAGGGTACAATTCGAATGTAAGGTATGCTGACTCGAGAGTTCAAAGAGTGTCAATAATTTCTGTCAGCATTATTACTTTATTATTATAACTGTTAAAAAGTTACAGTGACAAATTGGGATGCTGTATAATTCCGATTAGTGTTTATTTTGAATAGATCAAATTTTTTGATTTGCTAAAAAAAATTTCAAAAAATACTTAAAATGCTTTACGGCTCATATAGAAAACATTTGTACCATAAAATAAATTCTTTACACATTATTTAATCATTTTCTGCATTTGCGCAAAAAATCTACAGAACTAATTTCTTCTTAAAATTAATTAACTGATAGATTGCTTGCTTTAAAATGAATTTCCGTTAAAAAAAAAAAGTGTTTTTGGCCAAATTAAATATTTGCAAGGTATACCGAGAGTCGAGTTTTATATATTCGGTTAAATTTTATTTGTGTATGTGTGTGTGTGTGTGGCAAACAAGTTAAGTGTAGGAAAAAAACCTGACAACAAACCCAGCAGACTGTCAGACGACGACGCAATGTATTTACAGTGCAAAGCCATTAAGAAAATTGGATGTCTTAAAGAACGCACACACTCAAACGATTGTTCGACTATGAAAGTATTCGCAGTCGAATTGCCATACAACGAACGAAAGAAAACCTCGTTGGTGTCTTTTCAACATTATTCACTTACTTCTGTATGCACTAATTCGCGTAGAAGCAGATCTATTCAAAACTTTAAAACAAACCAACAACAAATTTTACTGTCGCAACAACAAATTGTAAAGCGAAGATAAGGTAAATGTCTTTGTTGCAGTTTACAGTGTATTCGAAATATATTTGTTATAAAGAATCGTTCGTTATATGGAAAATCGACTGTACTATATGTACATAATAACGTATATTAATGCAGCGGCGAGTCAATAACTTTTGACTGTCAGCTATCAAAAATAATTTCTTGCATATTTTGCAATCTTATCTAGGGCATAAGTCCCATTCAAAAAAAAGAAAATAACAAAAACACAATAAATATACTAGTACTAAAATTATAATCAGTTGGCAAATTTATTGTTTAAATAGCTGAGTTTGTGAGATTCTTGAAAAATCTTGATAAAAAAACACCAAAACCCAACTCGAACCCAGACCGAAACTAATCAACAGCAAAACATTGCCTCAAAATAATTATACTGTAGGAACATACATATATGTATTAAATGCGTATGAGTGTGTGTTGAGGGTCTCTTATCGTTCCCTGCTCTGACGTGAAGCTTATCGCTAGGTCTTTGCCGGTTAAACAAATACACAGACAACAATGCAGATGTTTGCCCAACGAACCAACAATTTGGAACAGCTGGTTATCATATTGATGCGTTCACGCATATAATAACACTTTAACCCATATGCTCCCAATCAAGTGAGATGTTAGCCCGACCTAAAATTAGACAAAAAAAATCATATACCAATCATTTTTTTTATGGCCATAGAGATAATAATAAACAACAGCATTCCGACTGCGCAATTATTGTGTAAACAACATTTTTTGTTTGAGAATTTTCCAAGTTTTAATAATAATATTAAGTATTTCAAACTTTTTTGCTCGAAATTCCCGTGATGAATCAGCCCCCCCACCTACGCATTTGATCATAATTGAGCTTTTATTTTTTTGTATAATCATCGATGTGACATCGCGTATAGCTAACTAGTGTATATAGTTCATATTGTTTGGTTTGTTTGAAAATGCCCGTTGGCTTTTGTCTAGGCATAGGTCAGGATTTTAATTAGAACCCAAACAACAAATACTTATGTCGTACTACTACTACTTATGTAGAAGCAATAGTAAATGCAAAAAATTCTCACACGCGGGCGCTCTGCATTCATTTGTTAAGCATCTAGTGCTGCTCTCTCTCGTTTCATATCTCTCTATTTGTTCACTGCCTTGCTTCCTCATACCTTTAGCCCGAAGCTTGACGGCTGTTAGTCACGCTAAAGGAAAACATTTCCTTCAAGCTTTTGTTACTGTTCTAAATACCCTTCCAAGTTCGCAAAAGTAAATTGATAGACAGATACTATATTTAACAATCAAATTCTTTAACTGTGACAAAATCGATATTTATCGATTTTCTTAACGTTCCTAAACGTTGTTTTATCATATTTAAATGCCGTTTTCTTGCTCTTGTCTTTAATCAAGGGTATTGAAGTGTCGTTGTTAGCCAAGACTTATGCAAATCAATTGGTTAGAAATTTTGGCATATACTATTTTATTCATAATATATACGTATATATATTCATCGTAACTTTTCCGAAATAGTATCTATTAGTGTTTGCTTTTCGCTCGCTTCCTTTTTACAAAATGCTCGTTACTCGAATCAGTTGACTTCGCGAATTCGTTCTGGCACAAGCGCAAAAATACTAGTTACCATCTTTTATAGTAGTTGCCCCCCCACCTCCCAAAAAGGACATTATGCAATTGCATTGTACCAAAACTTAAACCGTTTTTCGTGTGTGTTAATTGTGACAGTTGATATATTTATGAAAATCAATTGAACAGCGCGCAATGGCAAAGTGCCCGAAATAGCCAAAAACCGAGCCACAAATTTAGCAATTAATAAGTACACAATTCGGTCAATAAAATCAACAACAACAAAAGCAAAAAAAATACTTGCGCTAAAAATAAACCCACAAACGAATGAACTCTTTTATATAGTGGAAAAACATATACATATAATATTCAAAATGGCTTTTAAATAGGATAAGTCATGACATTTAACAGCACCAGAATCTAGAATGTTCAAGAAATAATTGAACTTGCATTTTTTTTTTTGAAAAATTTAGATGAATCATCTAGAAATATCGAATAGTCATTGGCCGTGCAACAATAGTAGAGCAAATGAGCTGCGATTATTTAGCATTAACGCAAAATTCAAATTTGTTTTTGCTTATAGAGCCATCATGTTTAACAAACAAAACATAAACGTAGACAGCGTAACGCTCGTTATCATTTATACGCTAATTTTGATAGACAGCATATCAAATTTGTCGGAATACTGAATTCGTTGAACTGCCACGATTCCCACAACAATAATAATATAAATGTTTTGTAAGCCATTAGCGTTGATTGTCGGCCAAGTGCCGCTAAGTGCTGTACTCAAATGCATCTAAAGGCAAAATTAGCGGCACTTGATGAGGTAAACTGTCTTGAATCAAGAGTCTTGAATTTATACAAATCGTATATTATATGGCTATTTTAAAGCAATTCACATTTTCAAGGTCAGCGATCTGGCTTTAATATTCCTAACAATCGATATAATAGATAACTTATCGATACATTTAAATGTACTGTGCCAGACCGCTAAATATATTTGTATTAAATTCGAAACTTTGCACACGATCAACACATTTTCTTGCTGGATAAACGTATTACATGTACATAATGTATAGACTTATACATATATCAACTTTGTTGATCTAACACAAATAAGATGTGATAAACAACAAGAAGAAAGCTTTTTGCGCTCAAAGAATCAACTGATGAGAGAAAGCTCCTTTGCGCTCGCTCGCTCTCTCTCTATCGCCCACTAAACTTTTGCCAATGTATAAACTTTGAATAAAAAAACACATCTGGCATATTTGAGAAGTGGGGGCAAACAAAGAACATATCCAAACCTGCTGCAATTAGCGCGTAGATGTGCAAATTGCGTTGCAGCCGAAACCGTAACAGAATAGATCTATGCCCCGATAAGGCATCAACTCGTTTTTATCTAAACTACAATATCAACGTTTAACCGGGCAAAAAGAAAGAACTAACTAACTAAGAAAAAAAAGCAAAGAGAGCGAGATTTGAAAGTGATTCGTTGTTGCTTTTGTTTTTGTGTAAATATATTACATAAAAACAAAAAAATTGTTTTGCAGTATATTTGGATTACACATCAAAATCGACAAATGTTAAACGTTATCGAAAATCTCGTAACGTAAAAAAAAACTAAAAAAAAAAAAAACCGGAGACCGGAGACCACCGTTTGCAAATTTGCCATTGAAAAGAATATTGTTGGAAGAGTGAAGTACTACGTTGTGTGATTTGTGGCAGGTATACAATGGCTTGTCGTGGCATTATTGGTAACACAGACGGTTCGAAACGCAACGATGGCGACGCTGATTCCTTTGATGATCCATTGTCTGACAAGAATGTGATTGCGACAATTCCGCGTCGCAGCGCAATGTCAAATGGCACAGAGGTGCTCGATGACAGTCAGATCGTGCCAATCTCCACCAAAGTCTCCAAGGTCTCCAATGTGCATCGCACCAACTCAACGAATGCCAAATGTACTTGTAAGTGTGACCAAACGCATTCAAACACAACAACAAATCCAAACCCCTAACCCAATCGCTGCTATTGATGCTGCTCGCAGATTCTCTCTCCCAGCCCTTGGAACAATCTGATGCGTAAAAGGGCCATCTTATATTTACCATCGGTAACCAAATCGTTCAAAATCTATTATTTTATGATCTTGTTAACAAATTTGTATCGCCTACAGCTAAGTTTATGCGTTTCATCTGTCTCATCTCTGTGTGGCAACTGTCTCCTCCTTCTCAAATCCACTCAACTTGTTTCGACTTGACACTATCTCTAACACTTTGACCAAACTTTTAAACAGCGGGATGCCGTCTTGTGTGTGTGTAAGCTGGTCACTTTTTGACAGCTATTGATTTCCAATAGTATGAACGGTTGCTCTATACTTTGCAGAGGGTAGTAATACTTTCTAATGTGTTTAAACCGTTTTCAAAATCAACAATTACTTCTTCAGTCAATCTTCCTTTTATTCAATCTCAAAGGGACAAGAAAGAATTTCGTCAAAGAGAAAGTTCGTAATAAGTTTTTTAGCTTCGTCGTTTGAAAGTTCGTTAGATCGATGTTCGACTGTATGACCATGATTTCTTTTGAATGTCGCTTATATTTCTTTTGATAAGTTTGGAAATCATACCGCCTTGGGCTTAGTTAGTTTTTGAAATAATCCAAATTTATCTGTTCTGCAGGGTATTAACGATTCGTAGTTCTTATATTGTATTTTATTTTTTTAACATTTTTTCGTTATCACCGCCCGCTGTTTAAGCTGCATTAGCATTTTAAATATTTATTCGTTTAGTTTTTCGAAATTGATAATTTGTTATTTTCGAAATTCTCTGTTGAAATCGTCAGTTCCCTCAGTTCCTCAGTCATTGAAGCAATAGCACTCGGTCGGTCAGGTTACAAGCGTTGCAATATACGATCGCTTCTATATATATTTCCGCCAAACTAAGCATTTTCGCTTTACTCTATTTCGATCGGTAGACTCGGTCACGTTATGAACTTTAATCGCAAAGATAGTAGTCATCGTTTGCTCTCAGATTTTCTACTCTATGCTGGAAATACTAAAATCAATAATGATAATAACAATGAAATTATTGAAGCAGTGGAAAATTCAATTAGTAGGTTGATCAACATATATTAAATTTTATTTATTGAGAGACCTAAAATATGTTTTTAGTTGATATAAGTGCAATAGAATGTTGTGAAAATGTTGACAAAAACCATAATGAAACTGATTATCGGCGTGTTTTTTTTTTCAACAATAATTAAATGTCAGTTTGTTGTTTATTACAGGCGATATGACCGATTCACCAGACGCTGATAAGCCCGATGCTGATAATGAGCTAAGCAATGAAATTTCAGCACCTTATGAAGTACCTCAGTTTCCCATTGAACAGATTGAAAAGAAGTTACAAATACAACGCCAACTCAATGTTAAGTAAGTGCAACATTATACATCTATATCTATATACGAGACTTGATAAGATTATAATTGGGTTAAGTCCGATAAGCCATAGGTTAATATAGATAACATTAATAAAACAAAGTTTTCGATGGATAAGTTAATAAAAAACAATCTACGTTTAAGGCAGGACAGATCTACTAGAAGGTTTAGCAGCTCAACATCCCATAGCGCCTGCAATTATACCTTAAACGAATACACTTCCTAAGGGTATTTCAACATTGTAATGTAAGTCAAGTTTTTAGTTTCTGAATAGCTTTAGATTTAAGTCTAAGGCAAAAGAGAAAAGATAATGTTAAAATGTTCCTAAGTTCCTTAGTGAAAGAACGTAATTGAGGGTATCTCAAACATCAAAATAGTATATATTCGTTCGTTCTGTCTGTCTGTCAAGTTCACGGTGTTAGGGGCCAGTGCTAATCCAAGCAACAAGAAACGACTACAAACGCCTTGCACATGGCCAACCGGGAGGGTTTTTTTGTCGAAGAGGGAGGGTTTCTAGGCAGGCCTGCCTGTCAAAACAGGTGAGCAGGTTGGCTCAAAGCGTGGACGACAACAGTGTTGGACACGTTCTGATTTTGAATGGGACTGCATTAGCATTAGTTGACCCAACACATACATACATACATACATATACAGTAAACGAGCCGCGTCGCCAACGCGGCTTATGGCATAATGATAAAACCGCCAACAAAACCAACCAACCACCACTAGGCCATTCAGTGAAATGAAGGAAGGAACGCGTCGAACTTGCCAAGCAATTTTTGAGTTTCGAATGCCGCCACATTTCAGTACAATTTGTGCATCCATATAACTTAGAGCGTGCCGCTAGAAAACGCATTCGAAACAAAAACAAAACTAAATAAAGAAACGAACAACCCAAAAGTCAGGGACAGATCCGGGTGATTGGATTGGGTTGGGGTTTGTGTTGCGGGTCTATGTTTCTGGGTCGAGTCTGGGACTCTGTCTCGAGCCAAGTTGTCCAACGACCTACGGCTGACATTGAGGACATTGAGGCTCGCAATCAGCCAGTCGTCAGTCATGGTATTGTTTCTTGTTTTTGTTGTTCGTGTGACACGCCAAGCGTCAAAAGCAACTTAACTTTTCGCATTGCACTTGAAGTTTGTTGTTTGGGCTCTTAAAGTGCGCACAAACTAAAAAGAGTTGTCTTCGTGACACGAAATATGCAAAGCTTAAACCAGTTTTATTCAAGGGAAGATTAAATGGGATTTTTTCCGTTCGTGTTCGTAACACGTGTCCATCTCTAGACGAAGTCGAAAATATGCCAAGTAGTAACATTTACACATCTATCAGTCCAACTTCCTATGAGACACCCTTCGACAGGGGAACTCGCACAGTTCCTCAACACATTGCGTGCTCAATTGCAAATCATCGTGTGGGGTGCGGGGGTGTGAAGTTAGTAGCTCCATAAATTAATCTCTGAATCGATGATTGGGAAAACGTAAACTTGACCTGAAACTTGGCGGCAGTTAATCGGAAGTTAAACTATTCGCTGAGTTCGGGGCTAAGGAGCAACATGTCGTTCGCCGATGATAACTATTGCTTTTGCCGAAACTACGAATACCAGGCCAATTTGAATCAATGGTTTATACTTGACGAACTGGTTTTAAAAATGTAACATCTTCAATTACCTTTCCATCATCCATTCACACAGGCAATCGACCTGCCAGCGTTCAGCGGTACCAGTAGCCCCTCCCCGGGCAAGTAGTTCCGACTCCGAGGGCATTGTACCGCCGGAACCGCAAAGGCTCACCGATGCGGACATCAATTTCCAGCGTGTGTCCGTCTCCGGGGAGGACACTAGCGGCGTACCGCTCGAGGATCTGGAGCGTGCATCCACGCTGCTTATTGAGGCGCTCAAATTGCGTTCTCATTATATGGAAATCTCGGATCAATCGTTTCCAACGACCACAGCACGTTTCCTTAAAACGGTCCGTCTCAAGGACCGTTACGATAATTTACCCGTTAAAACCGTTTCAGGTAAGCTTGTGTTTTGTTTTGTTTTTTTTTTTTTTGCTGTTCTCGAGTTTTGTTTGTTGATCTAGCGGAGGTTTCTTGTTGTCTCTGCCAGACACCGCCCCTCATATAGTTTTTTTTTACCATAGTAGAGAGTTTATGCCAGTGTTGTTAAGCACCATTTAACGATGCGATGTATTATACAAACGATAGTTTTTCTTAATCGTAATTTTTTTTTTTTTTTTATATATTTATACTATATACATACTTAATATATACAAATATATATTTATGGTTATATAATTTATTGTGTGCTAGGAACGCGCTAAGCTCTTTACTCTATTTATTTCAGTCTTCCTCTCTCTCGCTCTCTTTTTCTCTTTCTCTCCCTTTTGAATTGACATTCAAACATATATGTATGGGCCTCCCCTTTTGTATATCTTGCTCGCTAGCCGCTGCCACCTTACTCCTGTCATCTCTTCTATTGCGTTTAGTAAGTTTCTCATTGAAAATTGTATGAAATTTGTATTGTTTCTTTTTCCTTTCTACCGAAGACCAGGTCTTTCCCTCTGTCTTTCTCTCTTTCGTTAAGCTGATTGTTTTGTTTGTGTATTTTTGTTTGCATTTATTTTGTAAATTATTTTCAATATAAATATTATTTCTTATTTGTTTTTGTTTTTTTTTAGACATAATTCGCAAACAGAGTATGGCCAGCTTTACAGGTAATTCGGCATAGCTTTCGCCGTGTCCGAATCAAATTCAGTTTGTTTTCTTTTTTTTTCATTTGTTTGTTGCTTTCTCCTTCTTTCACACACCTACAATCAACTCGTATAAATTAGACATTTGTTGAGCTTATATCTTTCTCTCTTTCTGTTTTTGTCTGTTTCTTTGTACAATATGTATATGTAAATATTTGCCCGCTTTATTTGTGTAACACCTTTGTGCCGCAGCATTGAGCTTTTGTCACTTGCTTAACAACATTTATTTTATTGAGTTATTTTTCATGCCTTGTTTTTTGTTTTTTTGCTAACATAATTTACGTTGCTAACAGCTTTTTTGCGCCGTCTCTTTTAATCTTTGCCTTTGTCACTGTCACTGTCACCGTCACGGTCACTGTCACACAGTCACGCTGTCAGCCTGCAGTAGAGTATGCAATTTCCTGCTTTGTTTGACACAATAATTAAGAACAACCTTTGCACAATCTTTTTACTTGAAACACACGCTTTGGTCAAAATATCGTATTTACCTGTTGTGTCTGTCTCAAGAAGAACGGGGCTGTCTCCAAGATAACAATAAAAATCATTATTATACAGTCGAACTTCACTATAACAAACATCCGTAACGAAACAATTCTATATTACGAATTTTCTCTATAACAAGGAAGTTCGACTGTAGAATTGAGTTAGAGGGAACGCTTAACTTTCTAAACCTAACCTAACCTTCTAAACCTAAAAAAAGATAAAATTTTTTTTTTTATATTTGCATTGATTATAATACTTAATAATGCTCTTGCTGCTTGCAACTACTTAATAACATACTAAAAATTCGCAATTCTCGGTTGCTTTGTTTTTTTTTTTTCTATCGATTTTAACTACACTAAGGTGTAACCCTGTTTGATTTATAAAATATTTTGTGAAGTGATTCCACTTTCCAACAAATCAAATTTATAATTGTTTCGCGCAGTAAAAAAAAAAAAGCACAAATACGACAATATTTTATTGTGTTTACAACCCTGTTCTTGACACACCCACACTTCCGCAAACTACGCACAAACAACCCTCCAGTACGGCCGAACGGCGCAAAATGAACACTGCGTCGACGACTCTTTGACAGTCGTTGACGCTCGCTTGAACCCTACACAAACACTGCGCTAGCCGTACTAGAGGGTACGCACACACACACACAACACCAAAATGTACATTTGTGTGTAGATCATTTGTAGCTACCGTGTTTGAATACCGTTAGTTGTACGTAACTTAGAGCTTTATACTATTAACATTTTTCAACAATGCAAGCAAATATAAACCGAGTCCAATCCAACATAAACATATATATATATATATTTTATTTTACAAAAAAAAAACAAAAACAAAAAAAAACCAAAACTGTGAAGACTTGCATCCATCGCCATCGATAAAAGCGCCCCATGCCTGGGATGTGGACTTTGTTCCGGATGCAGCTTACATTATAAAGCCAGTTAATGGCGTCTTTCATATCTACAATGATGAAGTAAGTTCCCTAGTTCCTTAGTCTCGACAAAAATCTAATTGAGAACATTTGTGTTGTTTTTTTGTTGCATTTTGCTTACAGGAGTTAACAAGCGAGCTAAATTTTACGTATCCGGACATGAGTCAGTTTGTAAATGACATGCAGGTCATGTGTAATATGATTGCCGATGGACCATTGTACGTTCATTTGATAATTTATACTTGTATAATTCAAATTGCTTAAGTAACAATCTTGGTTTTAGAAAATCGTTTTGCTATCGTCGCCTTTGCTATATGTCCTCCAAATATCAGATGCATGTGCTGCTTAACGAGCTGCGTGAGCTGGCGGCACAGAAGGCAGTGCCGCATCGTGACTTTTACAACACAAGAAAGGTGGATACCCACATACATGCCGCGTCATGCATGAATCAGAAGCATTTGTTGCGCTTCATCAAGAAGACGCTGAAGAACAATGCCAGCGAGGTAGTCACCCATACAAATGGACAGCCAATGACCTTGGCCCAGGTGTTCCAATCGATGAACCTAACCACATACGATTTGACCGTTGATATGCTCGATGTGCATGCCGATCGTAATACGTTCCATCGTTTCGATAAGTTCAATTCAAAGTATAATCCCATTGGTGAGTCGCGTTTACGTGAGGTCTTCCTTAAGACAGACAACTATTTGAATGGCAAATATTTTGCACAAATCATAAAGGTTAGTATTCAATTAAGACTTCCAAATTCAAAACTTACAAATCGTTTGCAACTCTCAGGAGGTGGCCTTCGATCTGGAGGAGTCAAAGTATCAGAATGCCGAACTGCGTCTCTCGATCTACGGCAAGTCGCCAGACGAATGGAATAAGCTGGCCAAATGGGCAATCGACAATAATGTTTACAGCTCGAACATACGTTGGTTAATACAAATACCAAGACTTTTCGATATATTCAAGTCCAACAAAATGATGAAGTCATTCCAGGAGATAATCAATAACATTTTTCTGCCATTGTTCGAGGCAACCAATAAGCCCAGCGAGAATCCAAATTTGCATCGCTTTTTGACTTATGTGATTGGTTTTGATTCAGTCGATGATGAATCAAAGCCAGAGAATCCACTCTTTGATAACGATGTGCCACGCCCCGAGGAATGGACATATGAAGAAAATCCTCCATATGCCTATTATATATACTATATGTATGCCAACATGACAGTTCTCAATAAGTTTAGACAGTGAGTAATATATACATATATAGCTTAACGCTTAATTATAATAATAATATACCCTACCCACACAGACAACGCGGCCTCAACACATTCGTGCTGCGTCCCCATTGTGGCGAGGCTGGTCCCGTACAGCATCTTGTCTGTGGCTTCCTTATGGCCGAGAACATCTCGCACGGTCTGCTGTTGCGCAAAGTGCCCGTGCTACAGTATCTATACTATCTGACGCAGATTGGTATCGCAATGTCACCGCTGTCGAACAATTCGCTGTTTCTCAACTATCATCGCAATCCGTTGCCCGAATATTTGGCTCGTGGACTGATTATATCGCTGTCCACCGATGATCCGCTGCAGTTTCACTTTACCAAGGTTAGGATTTCAATACCAATTTACTTATAATCTCTTAACGCTTGGTTTTTATTTGTATCAGGAACCACTTATGGAAGAGTACAGCATTGCGGCTCAAGTGTGGAAGCTCAGCTCCTGCGATATGTGTGAATTAGCAAGGAACAGCGTTATGATGAGCGGCTTTCCACATAACGTAAGTGAAATTGTTTTGATGTTTAATGATTTACTAATCAAACTATCCTCCCCATTTATGTAGATCAAACAACAATGGTTGGGTCCCAATTACTTTGAGGATGGCATCAATGGCAACGATATTACCCGCACCAATGTGCCAGAAATACGTGTCGCCTATCGTTATGAGACCTTACTGGATGAGCTCTCTAATATATTTAAAGTTAATCAGACCTGCCATAAAGAAGACGACTAAACAAATAGTAGACTAGCAAGCAATAACAAAAGGAGAGTAGAATAAAGTTGGCAACAGCTCGAACAGCAAACAACAACAACATCAAGTTATTATATTATTATTATTATACTTATTATACTCTATATATAAAAATTTACAGATGCATGTGTAATTGCGTACTCAATGTGAACCTTTTATTAACTACCCAATCAATAACATATAAAAAAAAAAAACAGAAACCCAATAGTCTAAAATTCTAATACTTATATACACAAATATTTATATACATATATGTGTAGTTTAATAATTATATACAGGGCGCATTGGCTGGCGAGCAGTAGTGTTTGCAACTTTGCAGCAAGTGCATCAATCGATTATATATTATGTTTATCCTATTGTAGGTAGATTTTTTTTTTGTTTTTTTTTCAATGGCTCTGCTGGTTGTTAATATTGCTGCTGCTTTAGAATTGAATAAGAGACAACAATTATACATTTATACACATATATTTAAAGATCTTATATAAATTGTAAACTTCAAATAAATTCATGCAAATTCCAAATTTCAAAACGGACAATATCGGCGGATTCATTTAAATTGAGCGGTTAATTGACGACTGTAGGGCCTACAGTGTAGGCCCACACAATTGAATCAGCTTTTAGCGTTGCCACTTAAATGCAAGCGCTATTATAAATCGATAGATCGATGAAAACACGTTAAAACACTATCGATGTATCGATATAAGATCAACAATCCGACTACACACATGCAAGTGTTTGTGTGTGTGTGTGTGTGTGTGTGTGTTATTGTAGATGAGAGATTCTAGCTCCTCAACTTGTCTTTGTTTTCCACAAAATCAAACACACAAAAAAATTAAAAAAATGTCGCTCACACAAAGCTGATAGAACGCAACAAATAAGCAGTCGCCGCAAAGCCGAAAAAGACGACAAACTCGCAGCACAAAGGCATAAACGGCAAAGCCCGAACGACTCATACGTACGTATACATACATATATGCATGTGTATGCGTGCGTCTGTGAATTTGATTGTATGTGCATGTGTGCATAATGACCACCCAGCGAACGCATCGAAATGCCAACAGCAGCAGCAGCAGCAGCAACAACGCGGTGGGCAGTATTGGCTCCGATGCAGATTATGAGACGCTGATGCAGCGCCTCAATATATCCAATTATCAGCGCTCCCCCGGCGCCATTGAAAACTTTATGCATGATCCACCACACCAACACCAACAACACCAACAACAGCAACATCAGCAACAACATCAGCAACAACATCAGCAACAACAACAGCAACAACAACAGCAACATCAGCAACAACAACAGCAACATCATCATCAAGTTCGCCTGCCAAGCAGCGAGGATTACAAGCTATATGAACGTGGCAGCATAATAGCCGCATCCAAATATGCAACAGCAACGGCAACACCCAAGCCACACACCATGGATGCTGGCATACAACAAATTGGCAATGGCAGCAGCAGCAGCGGTAGCAACAATAGCCAGAGCCACACAAATTCACCATTGATATACGCACCAACCGCCCAGGTGCTGGGTCAGCGTATTGTGCCGCAAAAGCATTCGCCGGTCTATGAGAATCTTGAGTTCTATGGCCAATTCGATTCGAATCAAAAGCGCGCCCAGCCTCAAAGTCCGGCCAGTCGTCAGAGCGTCATGCTTAATGATTATCTGTTAATGCAGCCCATCGGTGGCGGACGATTTGCGCATACACCAGTTCCCGAGGCGCCCAAGCATACGCATACACTCACACACAGTCACAGCAGCCACAGTGCTTTAATTGAGGAACTGCAATCGTCAGCAGCGCCAATCTATGAGAATATCATACCACATTCCGGACAACGTGCCCAGCCGCAGGCATCGCCAGCAACGGCAACCATATATCAGCATACCGAAATGGCGACGCCTACGCCTCATCAGGTGGAAATGAATGCAATGATGCTTACATCGCCGCTGCATCAACGCAGCAATAGCAATAATAACGCCAACAACAACTACAATCACAGCCACAGCCACACGAACAACAGTAGCAACTCAAGCGGCGGCGGTTTGGATTCACCCACACAACGCTATCGCAATTTATCACTGCCCAGCCATCTAAGTCCAATGGCATCACCGGTGCCAATGCCGTTAGCCAAGCTCCAGCTACAACAGCACACGCCAATCAAACATCAACAGCAACAGCAACAACATAGCCATGGCGGCATCAATGTATCCGTCAATCCAAACTACATTGAGGACATCAATAGTTCCGATTATGTTTGTATGACTGCCAATTTGCATCGCAACAGCAGCAACACGGCCAAAAGTCGCAGTCCCAACAATGTGCGTTTAACAGCAATTAGTCCACTGCCGCCACCGCCGCCACCACCAGGAGCACCGCTTGTTAGCACCGCCATTCAAACGACTTCAATGGCAACGACATCATCAGCAGCGGCAGCTGCTCAAACGCAACCCATGCAGCTGCGTGCCACAACCATGGCAACAGCAACAGCCCCACTTGCCGTTGCCACATCCCCAACGCCGTCGCAGAGCAGCACAGGTAAGCGAGACGAGCCGAATAAAACAGCAAATCAAAACACTTGCATCTACTACTTATCTCTGTCTCTCTCCCAATCTCTCTCTCTCTTTCTTATTTAATAACGCTTTCGCAGCCGCTTTGCGGCCCAAACGAGGTATACATCCTCATAGATTCTTGAGCTTATTTCTTGATGATATATTTTATATAATTTTTTTTTGGATTTCTCGTTCCTCGTTCCTAGGTCTAACAAAGAATTTACTGCCATATAGCGTAACACCGCCGCGTCCGGCTGGTCCGACAGAGGCGCAGCGTAAAATTGAGGAGCTGACACGCCAACTGGAGGAAGAGATCGAACAGAGCGAGGAACATGGCGAATATTTTGGTACTTAAACTAATTAAAATCGAACTTTTCATAAAACGAATGGTTTTCTGATTGAACCAAACAGCTGGGTTCTGGAAACGAATTTGTTATATCAAAGGAAGTTCGTTAAACGTTCTTTTATCATATCGTAATCCTTTCTGTTGCGCAGGCATTTGTCACACCTGTGGCGAAAAGGTGAAGGGCGCCGGACAAGCGTGCCAAGCGATGGGCAATTTATATCATACAAATTGCTTCATTTGTTGCTCCTGTGGACGAGCGTTGCGCGGCAAGGCGTTCTACAATGTGCATGGGCGTGTCTACTGTGAGGAGGATTATATGGTCAGTTCAAATGATTCAAATAACAAATTTATAAATAACAAAACAATCTCACTCTTTTGACGTGCAGTATTCGGGCTTTCAGCAAACGGCTGAGAAATGCGCCATTTGTGGCCATCTAATAATGGAAATGGTGCGTACTCTTTCTTGTTATGATCTTTTACCATCTTGCTCTTACTCATTTTGCTCACAGATCCTGCAAGCCATGGGCAAGTCATATCATCCGGGTTGCTTTCGCTGTTGCATTTGCAACGAGTGCCTCGATGGCGTTCCCTTCACTGTCGATGTGGATCATAAGATCTATTGTGTCAACGATTATCATCGCATGTTTGCGCCCAAATGTGCCAGTTGCGGCAAAGGTGCGAAAACAATCAAAACTTATTAAATAATATATCTCATTGAACTAGAGAGCTGCATGAACATTCGAACATAGAACGCGTTAAATGAAAAGGAATCGAATAAGACGATTCAATAGTTTAATACTGGCATGAGTTGAATGGATTGAAAACTACATTTGTACTCGAATACATTCGAATGTGTTCTATTAGAATTCTATGCGCAAAATTATCAACCAATCCATTTCTACAGACAAAGGAAAAGCATGTATTCGTAACATTCAAATGCCTTAAGACTTTGTCAAAGTTTCTTTTGGCGTTACTCAAGATAATATTATGAATCTGCCACTTATTCTCTATTCAATTCGAAAACATTCTATTATAAGTGAATCCATGCTGCTGTCTAGTACCTATAAACCTTTTAAATTGAAATTTGTTTTTATATTGATTTATCGAATGTAATTTAGGCATAACGCCCGTCGAGGGCACCGATGAGACCGTGCGTGTGGTGTCCATGGATAAGGACTTTCATGTCGATTGCTATATATGCGAGGAGTGTGGCATGCAGCTAACCGATGAGCCGGACAAGCGCTGCTATCCGCTCGATGGCCGGCTGCTCTGTCGCGGCTGTCATTTGCAGCGTCTGGCGTTGCAATCGTCGCCGCACACGCGCCATCAGGAACCGGTGTGTGCATCCTATCAGTATATGGGCTGAGCTTAGTTACCAACCCACCTTCGACTGATTCCACAATTAAACATTTGTACGCACAAAATAATATACATACATACTATACTATATATAAATATACACGCAACAAATAAACGCATTAAAACATATTTCAAATTTTCGATTAACTATATATAATTATAATAATAATATAAATCTCTTTTTAATAAAAGACAAACATTTAACAATACACAATTGTCAACTCAATTAATTTTACGCTAATGCATTAAAATCTCGAGCTGCACAAGACGATTGTTGATGTCGGCTGGCATGCGATATGGCATTGTAGCAGCCATGTTAGTCATTGCCTTGGCGCGTTGACGCAATATTGTCAGCTTGTCGTCCTTTTTATTGGCAGTAGTAACAGAAGCAGATGCATGAACTCGAACGTCATCATCGTCGATGCCGCCAGCAAACTTTTGCTCTTGGTACTCGGCATAGATGAGATCCATGGCAGCCAGCAGCACATCGGGCAGCACCTTCATCACATCGGAGCCCACCAACTTGAGCCGTCGTATGCAATCGTCGACCTCGGCACAGCTATTTGGCGTTATGTGGCTCTTGGCCAATAACTCTGCAGCCTCACGACCGTCGCCCTCGTGATAATGATCGAAGAATTTAAGCAATTGTGAGAGCATCGTATATGTGTTGATCAGATGCTCATCGACGTCGAGTTTGCGGCAAGCCAGCGACGTATCGATACGCTCTATGACGTCCGACAGTGAATCGCGTATGGTGCCCTTTTTACTCGGCTGATGCACAACCTGAACGAGCAGCGAGCACAGCAAACGCAATGCCTTATCCAGCTGGCCGGCTATTAGAAACAGCTGTATTGCCCACTCAAATTGTGTGCGATGGGCTAGCTCTTCGCCAGCCATACTGGCCACCGCATACTTATGCTGCTGATCCAAGTTGGGAAACTCGGCAAACATGCCGCTGCAATAAAACAACCAATGTTAAAAAAAACAATAGGTAGAAAGAAGTAAGCGTAACTGCTTACCCAGAATATTGCCAGGGATTGTCTTCATCGGCTTCGCCAAAAATCAAAGTCAACAACTCGTCGTCACAATTCTCAACAATCATATCACAGACGCAGGTCAGCATCAGATTGCGTCCGTCTTTGGCTTTGAAATTGCGCAACAAGAAATAGTAGTGCACTGCTTCTTCGGCGTCCGTTTGCTCAAAGCATTTGGTGTACATGATGATGAGGCGTGCCAAATTGAGACGACGCATTGGCTTTGGATCTGACGGGTCGACAGATAGCAGCGGCACCTGAATGTCGCTAGCTGTGGCAAGCAATGATATCTCATTTAGGGCAATGGCCATGTGTACGGCATGCACACGATTCTCATCGGTGCGGGCCAAAAACTCAAGGGCCGACTCAAATTGGCCCGTTAATGTTAGCACTTGGAAATAAAGTGACTTTTTCTCGTTAGCATTGAAATAGTTTTCGCCATATTTGTCCAGAATAAGCTTTTGCAGGCCACTGTAGGTTAAACGACCGATGTTGATATCAGTTTGTTGGTCATCGGCCAACACCGACAGCTGCATCCAGAGGAAGTCATCAATGGTGCGCACTACGCCAGCGTGCACCTCATGCGGATCGCAAGCCAACAAAATGGCAAATACCTAAATACAATAACAAGCGAATTAAATAGTTTTCGCATCAATTAAACCAATTACTTACCGCTTTTTTATAGGGATCTGTGCAGGTGCGCAACTTGTCGTTATACTCCAATCTAAGCCGTCCCTCCAGCCTGGCGCTGGGACTATCCAGATTGTTTAATTCGTTGCCCAGCTGCGCTTCGTTGTCCATTTGATCATCTCCTTCTTCATCGTCGTCTTCTTCCTCGTCTTTTATCTTATATTGAATGAGAGTGATTAGATCGGGACAAACGCCGCCCTCCTTGAGATATTTGGCGGCAGCTAAAAGATCACCGCATCGCAGACAGTAATAGACGAGCGGCCATAACGGATAGCCGTCATGAACGTCAAGAAGACCGACCAAAGTGGCAGGCGCATCAAACTTAACGTACACAAAAGCACTGACCGAATTATAGACATTGGGATGGCCGCCACGATGGCCGGCTACCAGATTTCGGGTGACGATCCTACCCATATACTGTTTGTAGGATTGCTCCAAATATGTACGGGCCAGCAGCGCAAATTGTTGGCCCGATTGGCGAGTCTTGATGGGATCTGCAGTTCGGGAGACGGGCGACACATTGGCCATGTAGGCCAGCACATACCACATATCCATGACCTGAGTTTCGAAAGCGTTATCCGGTTCCCGGACCATTTGAGATAGCTGTTTGAGCAGATTGACCTGGTGATTGCCCTGCCCGTGCATTTCATTGTATTCCTTGATATTTTCTGCATATATTGTCTCAATGCGATTGAGACGTGAGTTTGGCGCCGATGCCTCTGGCAATGTCGTAGACACCCTGTGCCGCGGTAAGTCGGGAAAGTCCTCCTGAGTGGGTCCAACCATTGCATTAAGCAGCACCTCTTTTTCATCGCCCCAGTCAGCAAACATGGCACGCATCTTATTACGATTAACCGTTTTGAATATCTAACAAGGAAATTAACACTAAATATGAACACCAACAAATCAAGGAATTATAAATTATCGTTATTACATTTGAATTGGTCTCCTCAATGATAGCGAGTACGGCATTGTTGCGCACATTCTTCAGATAGCCATCAACATCGGTGACAGCAATTGGATTAAGGGGCTCACAGGATTGGCGCGCGCTCAGCGATTCAACTTTCTGTGTCAGTTTGGGCAGATCCACGCCCCGGGCACCAAGGAGTAGTTGTCTGCATATGCAAAATGAATGGTAGCACGAATGTGATATAAATGGTTGGTTATTTTGTCGTTTGCAACTTACGCTTGTAGGTCGCTTGTGCCATTTTTTGTAACGCGCGAATGCAACTCCTGTGTGGCTTGAAGCACTTGCGACAGTGTGCGTTCGACTGGCGGTATTTCTGTTTCATTTGCGAGGCGTTGTGCCTCTTGTAGCAGCTGATTAAAATCCATGGTTAACAGCTTTTTTTTTATAAAATGAACACACTCCGAAAATAAGAATATATTTATTCTAATTCAGAATGAAGCCGGCTAATACAGCAGCACGATTTAACACGATAGGCAGATGGGAGTTGAGTGAGACCGTCCAATCAATGCCTCCTGTGCTGCCACTTTGCGATTTAGTATCGATTGTAAAGCATACGCATTTAAGCTATCGATTGCAGTTCTCTAATTATCGTATTATGAACAATCCATTGGATTGAATCCAACATCATTCCACACTGTAACCATAGCAAACAGGCAGCACACCGCAATCGCTTGCAAAACGGGAAACGCAAACGTAAAATTTTTTTAAATGCCTACAATCTACACACACACTGGCGTGTTTAAGTAAAGTGAATTTTTAATTTAGTGACCTCTGTGTTCGTGCGTGAATGTTAACAAATAAAAATTAACACAACATCATCAAAGAGCATAAGAAAAACACGTACGCACGTCACGCGGCCGAAGACGAAGAATACGACGACAAAGATAAGGCAAACAACAAAAACAATTTTAAAGAACCAAAGCACCAAGAGTGTGAATTTAAAAGTTGTTAACAAGAAAGCTATAGCTTTGCAAAAGCGTTAAGAAAAAGAAAGAAAAAGAAAAAACCATGTCAGCCGTCGAAGTTGATACACAACCGCAGCAGGAGGCGACGAACGGTACCAGCAAATTTGATGTGCCCGAGATCGAATTGATCATTAAGGTGGGTTATTTTTTGTCAGCCAGCCGCATGCATATGCATTTCTATGTTTGTATGTGTGTTGATTTTGCCTCATATGCGCGGTTTTGCTAATTTTTTTTTGGTGCATCAATAAAGTGAAAATGTTGCTGTTTTCTGTTTTGTGTTGCAAAATAGCTGAACACACACACACACATGCCCCCACTCCATGTTTCACACCTTTCCCCTGTCCACTTACACGAAAATGTATATTCATAGTCATTTAGTTTATTTTTTTGTGCCATTAGTGCTGTTATGAAGAAAAAGTGAGCTGATTTAAAAAAAAAAAAACAAAAAGAAAAACACCCAAACATAATGAAAAATCGTTTAAGTTCACTGCCTTTCTATATGTCATTCACATCGTTTTAATACACAATTTTGCTAAATGCTTTCGATTTCCCATGTCTAACTTAATTATAGTAATATTACCATTTCACATTTTTTTTTTGTAAATTCAAATCGATAATTAGCAACAATTATGTTGCTTGTTTTATTATTTATATATGATGGAATTTTTTAACAGAGTTAAAGAGCAAAAATTTCATTTTTTAACGAAAAAAACAGAATTGGCAACACTGTTCATCAACATTTCCTTGCTCTGCGTACCCCGTTTTGTATTGGCTTTAAACTGCGTCTTTTAGTTCTTGGTTGTTGTTGTTGTTGATTCTTAGCTAAGCAGCGCAAAAACTGGTTTGCTTTCTCTCTCTCTCTGTCTCTCCTTTTCAAGTTCTTAGCCAGCCAAGCAGCAGCGTACACACAGAGAAACACACGTGTGCATATTTAAATTTGCATTTGTAGTCGCAGCCCTTTGCAAAATAATTCTCCATATTCTGTTCAGTTAGTTAAATAAGTTAATTTATCTGACATCCAAATTAATTGCATTTTATTGCGCCAATTGAATGACGACGACTCACACGTTTTCGCTGCCATTCCTTGCTGGTGTATATGTATGGGTGCGTTTGATATATTTTGATACGTTTGTACTTCTTGGCGCCTACGTCATGCAAAGAAAGACGAAAACAACACTTCAACTCGACAACATTTTGTTTGCCCAAGTAATTGTCTTTGTAGTACAGCACCGAACGACTGACTGTTGATGCCATTAGTGAAGCAACAACTTATTAGGGCCGTATGCTTTACTCCTCATTGTGACGCCCACGCCGAGCGGCAAATGCCGCGCCCTTAACTCAAAAACAGCATGACTAATGCAACTCGAACTGCATAGAGTTAACAGTGTCACCACCACTACCGCTACATCTCTTCACATTTCCCGTTTCGCTGCTGTTAGATTGGAGCTTTTTGAGCAAAAAGAGAGAGAAAGTGAAAAATGGCTGCCTGGCTGTCTGTGAGCACACCTGTTGAACTCAATGCACTCTCTCAATGAAACAGACGCTTTTTTTTGACGTAATGTACATACATACGCAAACATTCATATCTTAATGTATGTACATACATACACACATGCCCACATGTCCACATGCCATTTGCAATAAACTTAAAAACACAACAATAAACGTTAATGTACAAATAAAGCGTTTAAGCAAAAAGTGAAAGTTCAATTTGGTATTGCGCCCAAATACATTGCGCCTGCTTGCTGCTGTTGTTGTTATTGTTGCTATATTGCTATGTTGCATAGAAGAAGAAAGCAAAGGCAGCCAGCAGCAGAAGCAGCGTTCACTCTTCCCAACGGGCTGTCGTGTCTGTTGAACGTCGCGGTGCGGTGCGGCGCGGCGCCGTTAAAGCAAGCAACAAACAAAACAAATGTGTGTTCACTATTCACTAGGTCTAACAAACGAACAACAAAACACAATCATTGAACGATAAACAGGTTTTTCTCGTGTGCAGTTTTCCGCCTCTTTGGCCAAAGCCAAAGGCCCAGGTACATACACACAGTCATCGCCCACACACACACACAACTACTCAAAAACAACGGCAACAATTGCGCTCATTGTTTGTTTTTGTTTTTTTTTTTGTATTATTTCAATGCGCATCTATCCTTAAAAACTTGATTGCATTTGTTTGGGCATCGACCAAATGTATCGATAGCATTTGCCATCATGATTTCTAAGGTGAGAGGTTTCCAAAAAATCAAATGCATACAGGTATGAAAATTACTTGCATATGTAAGTTTGTACATCAAAAAGGAACATAATACATAAGGAACGTTTCATGTTAAGTAAGTTTAGCTCAAACGTCCATCTGCAGAGCGCTGCAGCATGACATTTAACAAAGCACGCAATTGCTTTTATTACAGTTGTTGTTGTTGTTGTTGTGGGTGGCGTGTGTAGCCTATGTTTATGCCTGTGCGTGCATGTGTGTGGATGCATTTCATTGACAAATCCAACAAAAAAAAGTTCATGCACGCCATCTTCTACATATGTATGTATATGTTTTTTTTTTTTTATTACATTCCGCAATGGCAAATAAATCCAAAATGAATTACTTAACACCGTAGTACTTAATCTTTGCGCCGGTAACTAAAATCGCAATTAAGTCACAAAGTTTGCCAACCGAAATTGACAAGCGTCTCAGCACGACATAAATAAGGCACGAACGCAACGTCTGTGTGCGGGGGAGGGGGAGTGAGTGAACGAAACCCATTAGCCATTTACCAATTTAGGCCAGATAGCCTCGCCAAGTATTCTTCAAGCTCACGTTCCACCTTCATACAGCACACATTGCTGGTAATATTTTTTTATTTATTTATTTTTTTTTTTTTGGCTATTACTTCGTCCACAGTGAAGAGCCGTTGGGTTTTGCTCGTACGGTTTTTATTGAGAGCGAATGCTTCCGCTGCTGCCCGATAAGATATGCAGTTTGTATGTATGTACAACTATATGTGCGATCGGGCAAACCGCAAGAAAGCTCCCAAGGTTGACATCTCTCTCTGCCCGCCCTCAACTTCATATATGCATATATGTACATATGTATTTGTGTGTATGTGGTCATAATGCCGCCGAAAATTATTGCGGACTGCAACTGTCAGCACGAACCGGTTCCTAAAATAAATCATTTATTCAAACTTAGCACCAACGTTGCCAATATCAAAAAACCATAGGAACATAATAAGCAGTCAGTCAAAACTATAGTGCCAACTTACTTATGTATAAACTCTCTTCTTTTCGCTCTTTTTGCATAACGAAAGCACAACACACATACTTACAAACTTTTAAATGTATTTATGAGACATAAAAACATTTATAAATTGTATTTATTCGTTGTGATTGATTCTAATACTCTTTACAATAGTCTCTTTCTTTTTTTTATCTTATCTCACTGTTAATTCTGCTGAATTGCGTTGCCCCTAATACAAAAACAGCAAAAACAGAGAGGCAACAAATCAAGAATCGAATAGTCTAGTTGGAAATGTTTTGCAAGCTACATACATACATACATATGTACATAAAAACGAACGAGATTTGTAGGAATGGATGCGAGGTGGAAGAGATAGATGATTAACCGTACGATAGATTTGTCTCGCTTCTGTGATGATGCCATTTAATATTTGTGAATGCTGCTGCTGCTTTTTCTTCGTCTTCGTCTTCTTTTCCCAAAAGCCGCAAACATCAGAAATGTATTTGCAAACAAAATAAATTGTTTAAACATACATAGTATTTAAATTTAACGATTTAATTGCTAAGCACTGACTGTTTATTTTGGCAAAGGCATTTTTTGTATATTTGGCTTATGATTTTTAATTAAACGAAAACTCTATGCGCTGCTTATTGTACGCCACTTGACATTTTGCTGACTGTTGCTTGCCGTTTTCGTCATAGCTTTTAAGTTGCAGTCGATTGGTTGACGTGCTGCTGGAGAGGGAGTGCGCTGGTTGTGAACTTTGACGTTCCAAACAATTTTCCAGTTGCAATTCATCTCATTGGAAAAGAAACTGCATTCTCAAAAGTCTGTTACAAATTGAAACTACAGAACGACCTTGCTCAACGCAAGCCTCGTTAAACGCAACTCCAAGATGATTGCAATACCCGAATTCGTAACATTGTAAATCTTCGCGAAACAGCTGTTCAGAAAAGTATAAATTGTGAAAAGTTTAGACCACGATTTCTCAGTTTTTTCAAATGAACATCGATTTATTCGATTGGCTTTTATTTAAATGGTTAGCAAAGGCTTTGCTTTTGTCTCGGGGCCACCAAAAAATGTTGCCTCATTTTTCGCAATTGGCCAGATTTTAATAGGTTGCGTTCAGCGAGGTCGTACTGTACAAAAGTATTTTTGTACACTGATAAGGGCAGTGGTGTTGAGCGAGCGCGAGAGAGAGAAATATAATCTGTTCATTTGGGAATTTAATGGATGACAAAATATTATGGATACAAACATATGTACAATAGATACATACATATGTATGTACATTTGTACATATGAAAATTCATATGCACCTTTTAAATTTGTACTAGTATGTACCATGGAAACAGTTAATAGCATTGCTGGGCGCATTCACCGGCTGCTAATGCGGCAATTCACATGTGCAATATATATTTTTTTGCCTTAATGCATAAAATAAACCGTTTAAGCTCAAGCGTTAAATGCCTTGAGTGACAACGCACCCGTGACGACGCTCTCTTACCCCACTCCCACTCTACAGACACATGCATGGGTGCTCATATATATGTATATGTTCATACATACACACATATAGTTTACAGTTAATAGTACTTCATTATGTGGTGTGGTGTGGCTATTAAGCTTTTTACTCTCATGCAAACTCATGTCGAATTACTTTTTATTAAAAAAATTAATTAACTATTAGCGTGTGTAATTGGTGCGTAAATGTTTAAACGGACGTTTTGTGATCAATCGATTAGTTGGTTGTAATCATTGCTTATATGCTATTAGTCATCACCCAAGTGGCTGGAAAATATTACAAGACTTCTATTTTAGGCGGCAGCTGGCCCCGGCTAGCTCACTAGCCGGCAACCTTGTAAGCAATGTACGACGTAAATGGAGTTGTATTGCAATTTGTAAACGCAAACACAAACACACATCTACATGCGTTTATCTAACAAATACACACACACACACACACTGGCACTTAATGCCGGCTGTCGATAAATCAACAAGTCTAACGAGAGAGTAGAGAAGACGATGACATCATGCAATCTTTGTTGGTCAAATGCCACGCAGGCGTGGCTCACATTCAAAGAGTGCTCGCTGCCAGGAACTTGGCACACTCAAAAATCCTCAGACGTTAAAAAAAGAGCGCCAAAGACTTTTCGATTTTTATTTGATACCCAGCGAGTGTTTGTGTGTGTGTGTCAACAAACAATCACGCGACTTTGGCAAAAAAAAAAAATAAATAAATAAACTGACTGTATATTGTGAATGATGATGTCACATGATTTTTAAGTACGATTGAACGTGCCATTAAATATTATTTACAAGTTGAATAATGTTGAATATTTGAATAGGTTTTTGTAGCCGGAGTCCACTGTTCTGTTGGTTGTTTATTTTTTATAGCTTTTGTTGATTTATTCGCTTGCTTAAATGGCTGGCACGCGATCACCGCTTAACTAGCATTTAGTATTAATGAATAATACTTGCGTTTCTTCATCGTTCGTCACCTGACCCACACACACACACACACACACATAAACATGACAACATATTTATTTATTTAATATTTGTACCGTATGTATTTGGCACAGGCATCGACCATTGATGGACGTCGCAAGGGAGCATGTTTGTTCTGTCAGGAGTACTTTATGGATTTGTATCTGCTGGCCGAGCTAAAGACGATAAGCCTCAAAGTGACGACAGTGGACATGCAGAAGCCGCCACCCGATTTCCGAACCAATTTCGAGGCAACACATCCGCCGATCCTGATCGACAATGGCCTGGCCATATTGGAGAACGAGAAGATCGAGCGTCACATCATGAAGAACATACCCGGCGGCTACAATCTCTTTGTGCAGGACAAGGATGTTGCCACACTAATTGAGAATCTGTATGGCAAATTGAAGCTGATGCTGGTCAAGAAGGACGATGCCAAGAACAATTCGCTACTCGCGCATCTCAAGAAGATCAACGATCATTTGGCCAATCGTAACACACGCTTCCTTACCGGCGACACCATGTGTTGCTTCGACTGTGAGTTGATGCCACGTTTGCAGCACATTCGCGTTGCTGGCAAATACTTTGTCGACTTTGAGATACCGGTAAGTACATAGTAATTATTATTGAATTCGTTCTTTTACAAAAACCAAACTGACTCTGAATCACCACTCTCTTTCAAAAAAGACACACTTGACGGCGTTGTGGCGTTATATGTATCACATGTATCAACTGGATGCATTCACACAATCATGCCCAGCCGATCAGGACATTATCAATCACTATAAACTGCAACAGGTGGGCATAACGACTTTATCATATATATACATATATATATATATTATAATCTAAACTAATATATTTTTGCAGAGTCTCAAAATGAAGAAGCACGAGGAACTGGAGACGCCGACGTTCACTACATCCATTCCAATTGATATTTCGGAGTAAAGTTTTATAGCCATGCACAGTTATTACTATTATTATTATTTGACTATGTTTTATTTTTTTTTTTTCGACAACTTTACAAAACTCTTATCAGCTATTTTTAAACTACAACTCTGAATGACAACACATACAACTCTACTTTATGTAGAGAAAAACAAAATAAAATATGAAACATATTCATATTTGCATGTATGTATGTGCATTACTACATATATAAATTATATAAATACTTACATATATATGAACAAGCAAATGTTTTTTATATAAGCAGCCACCGTTGCCTTTCCTTAAGAGCTATGCATTACCTAATTTGACTTGTATTTAAATGAACTTTGCGACTTTAGTGCCCGCCCGCCCGCCTGTGTGTGTATAAATTTTGTTGTATTGATTAATGAACAGTATGTACTATTTGATATATGTATGTACACTAGCCTTGCATATCAAGTATAAAGAATCATAGATGTATTGCAATTTATATATCTATATATACATATATACTTAAATTTTAATACCATAAATACAGCTGCGAAAGCTTTTGAAAAATCTTTTTAACATATTTGATAATTCCCAAATTCCTGAACTTTTTTCATAATGATTTAATTTGTTGTCTCCTTTTCCCCATTTTTATTCACATGAATTTTATTATTTTTCCGCTTTTTGGCGCAAGTTGCCACTTTGTTTGCTTTTAATTTTTTTTAAATACCTTAACAAGCAAAAAAACAACAAACAAAATATGAGATGTGGAAATTAAGAGTATTTTTGTATTAAGTGACAATTTATAAATAAACAAAGAAACCATTTGAAATGCGTATATACGTTTGTGTTAATCGAGTTTTTTTTGGCATGAAACCAATTATTGTAATAGTTTTTAAAATCGGAAAAATCAATTGATTGAAAAATAATAATAATATTTCAATTCATTTCACGCTTAAAGCCAACAACTAACTCTTCACCTATCGAATGGTAAAATTTGTATTCAAGTCGTTTAGTATTTATTTTTGAAATATAATCCCGTTTTGTTCGCAAGCCTTAAAACCTATTCTGGGCCCTACATGTTTAGAAAATATCTTTCAGCCAGTTTTCGAGAATATCAATTAATTTTAAATCAGCCTCAGACATTTCATTTCGAAAGGCCTATCGAACTGGTAGTTCCCACATGAACTGAGCTACTGCGCTATAGAAAGCTGAATAATATGGCACGGCAAGTACACAGCTGATCAAAACGGAACAACTGATCTAAGCTTTTAGTTCAACCACGCAACACATTTTGTTCACTCACGCATGATCAATCTATTATAAATTATCAAAACAGTTGGTTAAAAACTAAACATAAAGCTTATTTATTTCCTACACCATGGACAAGTGGTAAGTTTGTATACAATTTGCGTTTTAAGTTTAATTGACCGAATTTATTAATTTCAAGGCTTGCACCGGCTCTAAGTGGTTTGTCTTCGGAGTTTACGGATTGTTGTGTTATCGTAGAGTCAAAAAAATTCAAATGCCACAAAATAATTTTAGCATCAGCCTCGGATTTCTTTAAGCAAATGTTATTGAGTGATTTCAAAGAATCTGCTTCTGGAGAGACAGATTTGCACGACGTATCGCCAGAGATTTTTGAGAAGTTCCGCAATTATGTTTACACTTACAACAAGTTTCCGATGCTTAGCTATGATGACGATACTATTATTGAGTTATACCAGTGCGGCAATAAATGGCTAGTACCGTCCATAACCGATGAGTGTTTGACCATTTTGTGTAGCCGCGCTCAATCAATGAATGCGGAAGATCTTATAAACCTGTATGAGATTGCACATAAGTTTGAAGACAAGATGTTCATACTGAAGATTACTCACTATTTAATGCAAAAACCAACTAAGCAGATGCTATGTGAAAGAGCATTGTTGTTAGAACCGAATGTTTTTTTGCAATATGTTACTAAAGTTGCCAAGCAAAGATCTGAAATGACACGGTATAATTTTATCGCAAAATATATAGATTTTCATGGATTTCAAGAACATATTAAGCCTCCTAAAAACGATGCGGACAATAAATTAGAAATTAATAATAAAACAGAGGATAACGATGATAAAGATGAAACAAAGTCTACAAGTGAGATGAATGAAAAAATATCATTTAAGCTTAAAGTAGAGTATGTCAAATTATTATTGCAAACCGTGAATTACGACCAAATGACTGCTACCGAATTTTACGAAGGTCCGGGAAAATCGGATTTATTCACATATCAAATGAAATATGAACACATGTACAACATTTATCGAAATACTTGCGATAAGAATTAAATAATATACATATGTACTAAAAAGAAAACTACGTACTGGTTAAGTTAACTCTTTGTAATTTTGCCATAGCCATTTTTTAATGCATTCAAATATGAACAATAGACGCTGTACTATCTGCTTAAAAGAATACCCGATCAATGCACGGACTAACTTGAGGATGAATCCTACAACTATTTTAAGTGATCTTAAAAACTAAAAAAAAAAGAAGACTAATGCTTACCGGCAACGTTTGTTATTTTCCTTCATTTATCTTTAAACTTTTAACAGGTTTCCGATGCTTAGCTATGATGACGATACTATTATTGAGTTATACGAAAGCCGCAATATATGGCTGGTACCGTCCATAACCGATGAGTGTTTGCCCATATTGTGCAGCTGCTGCGTTCAATCAATGAATCCAGAGGATCTTAAAAATCTGTATGAGAGTTCACAAGTTCAATTAATTGATTTATTCATTTCAAGGCTTGCACCAGCTCTAAGTGGTTGGTCCTCGGAGTTTAAAGACTGTTGGTTTACCGTAGAGTCAAAAAAACTCAAATGCATCAAAATTATTCCATATTATTCCATGTGTATTTCGGAAACCAGAATAGTTTGAAACAATCTTGTTCTGATCATGGTATAGGAGAGCTTATATTAAAAATCTGAAGTCTCTAGCTCTTGTAGTCTTTGAGATTCACGCGTTCATCATACGGACGGACATGCACGAACTACCAGCTCGATAGGCCTTTTACAGAAACTTTTTGAGGTTAATTAACAATTAATTAATTTTCACAAAAACTTTGGGACAGATCTTTATTAAATTGTTTGTTATAGCTTCTCCAAAAATGAAGCTTTAATTCGGTATATGCCTATTATGAGGCCATTATCTCTGAGATAAATAATTAAGGCCAGAAAACCACGCATATATTTTGGCGGTCATTTTGTATGGGGCTTGTACTGAGGTAGCTGCACTCTTTCAAAAATTTCTCAAAAACAATGGGACAGAAATCTATAAATTTTTTTTCATAAAATAGGTGAAATTGTAGGCTTGAAGTGGATACCAGCCTTATTTAAGGCCATTATCTCTGAGTTGAGATATTTATTTAAAAAAGCTGGAATTGTGATTTTTCAAACACATGTTGTACCCATATTAAAAGCTGGTATATGCCAAACGATAAAAAAAAACAATAAACAATTAATTTTACCGCATTTCTGCATCAATATTTATTGCCAATGATCATACTTGGTTCCGACTCATGAACTAAGTTCCAAAAATCGTTGCTGGCGCACCGTTGCTAACTTGACACATAAACCGGCCCATAGTGCAGCTATCGAACACAGCTTATAGTCTTGCATTTATGGCGTTCATAAAAACCATAATCTATCGATAATTATAATCGATATGTTTTTTTGTTTTGTTTGCATTCGAGCAAAGTACGTTTGATGCAATATCTGGGAAACGTAGGGTCGCTGCCCTGTCGTTGGCAATTTGCAAGCGGTTTATTATTTGCTGCTGCTGCTTCGATCACAACCGCAACCACTTGCACACTGTCATCATCAACAGTATTTGGTGTCTCCTCGTCATTAATTCAATCGCAACAAAACAAGAAAATGAGTGACAAAGATTGTGATTCAGACACATACACCGCGGGCACCAGCTCCGTTGCGTTTGTGACCACACCGGACAAGGATTCGGCTAAGAAACTAGCTCTTGGCCTCATTCAGAGTAAATTGGCTGCATGTGTGAATATTGTCAGTAACATTGATTCCATCTACATGTGGGAGGGCAAAATCGTTGAGGATAACGAATACTTAATGATGATAAAGACGCGATCGAGTCGCATTGTTGAGCTCACCAAATATGTTCGCGAGAATCATCCATATAGCGTAGCCGAAGTAATATCCCTGCCCATAGAAGCTGGAAATCTGCCATACTTGAATTGGATAAGCCAATCGGTACCGGAGAAAGCGAAGACCCAAGACTAAAATTGTAATGCAAAAACTAAAAACGATTTATACAAATAAACTCATTAACATTGGGCATTGAAATTTTACATTCGCCGCTATTTACTAACGTTGCCAGACTGCGTGTTGCCTTTTTGAATCGAACACGTCAAAAACATAAACGGCTCAGCTGTGCTGACAAATTGAGATGGAACGCTATAATTATCTGATAATTATAAAAGTAACATTTTTGTAGATTATGTTGAAATTGTAGAATTATTTCCCATTTAAAAAAAAAAAGCTGTTGCGCTTTTTGGTAAATTTTAAAATGTGTGGCTATCGGTATGTTCAGCTGGATATCGATAGTATACCATCTGTAATGTGAAACGCGCATAAAACGTTTCTGTGCTAACAAAAGAAAACTCAATAAACGCGCATAGCAGGCATGTCCAATGCTGATGATGCAGGCGTGCATCGCTTGGAGGGCACAGCTGGCCAGGTGCAGCGTGGCGGCCTGGTGCTAAAGAAGCCCAAGGAAAGCAGCGCCAGCGACAGTTTTAAGATACCGCAAGCCTCTTTGCTGGGCCTTGACAAATTGGCCGCCAAACGTCGCGCTGAGAAGGTTCGTGCCGAACGCCTGATCTCATTTCAGGACAGCGAATATGATGACAGTGGTGGTGGTGGTGGTAGCAGTACACCCTCCAGCACACCCACCTCGACTGCCAGCGAGTTTGCATTCAAAAAGCCGGATACAAAGAGCTTTGAAAAGCTAAGCCGGCAGTTGCGCGAGCACAAGGATGAGACACCCTCGCACACAGGTGGCGTCTCAGAGAAGGCGCGCGAACGCCTACGCGAGCACATCAAACGAGATCGGGATCGCCACAAGGGCGGCGTGCGCAATTCGCCGCGCGATGAGTCAGAGATGAGGCGAGACCGTGGAAGAGAGCGCGATAGAGAGCGCGAGCGTGACAGACAGCGTCGCGGCGATGAGCGACGCAAACGGGCCCGGGAGCAGGACAAAGATCGTTATGGTGCACGTGATGGCAGACGTGATCGACGTGATCGTTCCATGTCTGAGCGCAGCTTGCATACGCCAAGGGAGCCGGGCACGCCAGGTGGCAGCGGTGGGGGTGTATCAAATACCTCCTGGGATGACGACGATGCCGAAGGTAGCAACAATCGCAAATCCGATTGGGACTTTCCGACACCACGCAGCACTGGCTCCGGCTACGGTACGGGCGACTGGTCCGAACGAGGTGGCACCAGTCGCAGCGTTCGTAGCAGCCGGAATCATCTAGCTGCAGACGATTCAACGCGTGCGACGCCTGCTCATCGTTATAACCAATGGGCGCACGATCGCAAGCGTAGCGGTGCCACGCCCTGGACAGGAGATGCCGAGTCACGTGACATGTGGGAGGAGGAGCAGCGACGTCTGGATCGTGAGTGGTATAACATCGATGAGGGCTACGACGACGAGAACAATCCGTTCGGTGGCAGCACCAATGCAGAATACTTTAGCCGGCGCGAGGAGCAGCTGGAGCAGAAGCGCAAAAAGCGCATCAGTGCCCAACAGCGTCAAAATAATCGAGACAATGAGCTGTGGGAGAGAAATCGTATGCTTACGTCTGGTGTCGTCACCTCGATCAATGTGAGCGATGATTTCGACGAGGAGGCGTTGGAACGTGTCCATTTGTTGGTGCATCATATTGTGCCGCCATTCCTCGATGGTCGCATTGTGTTTACCAAGCAACCGGAACCGGTTGTGCCCGTCAAGGACCCCACATCCGATATGGCGTTGCTGGCCCGCAAGGGCAGCGCTTTGGTGCGCACCTATCGCGAGCAGAAGGAACGCCGCAAGGCGCAAAAAAAACACTGGGAACTGGGCGGCACCAAGCTGGGCAACATTATGGGCGTGCAGCGGCCGCAGGACGAGGACGATGCCAAATATGACAAGGACAATGACACCGCCGACTATCGCAAGGATCAAAAGTTCGCCGATCACATGCGCGACATGCAGGACACCAAAAATGGTGGCGGCGTCAGTGAGTTCTCGCGCAAGAAAACCATCGGTGAACAACGTCGCTTTCTACCCGTATTCGCCTCACGCCAGGAGCTGCTCAATGTCATACGTGAGAATTCGGTGGTCATCATTGTTGGTGAGACTGGCAGTGGTAAGACCACACAGCTAACACAATACTTGCACGAGGATGGATACAGTAAACGTGGCATGATCGGTTGTACGCAGCCGCGTCGTGTTGCCGCCATGTCCGTTGCGAAGCGTGTCTCCGACGAGATGGACACACAATTGGGTGCGTACTACTTTAAACAATTATTCGAAAAAGAAAAACGAAATTCTAATATCAATTTTGAACATTTATAGGCGAGGATGTTGGCTATGCTATACGTTTTGAGGATTGCACGTCGGAGAGCACCGTTATCAAGTACATGACCGATGGTATTCTATTGCGTGAGAGTCTGCGTGATCCTGACTTGGATGGCTATGCGGCGATCATAATGGACGAGGCGCACGAGCGTTCGCTATCTACGGACGTCCTCTTCGGATTGCTGCGCGAGGTGAGTTTCTTTTCAAATGGTGGTGCTTGGTGGTGAAATTTATATACAGCAAAACTTTACTTAGCACAAGTAATATGAAAACGCAATATTATTTATTGCATTTCATGGCTTTTCTTTGGCTTAGTTGAAAGCATTTCTAATATGAAATAAAACTCAGTTGTTGTTGTTGTTTTTTGTCCGTTGATAAACATTTAATAATATCCAAATATAAAACATTTTACAAACGTTTCATATTCAAATTTCACATTGCCAAATTGATGTGTATGTATAGATTGGTATAATATATAATATATATAGATATATAAATATTTTATAAATCGCTTAATATGCTAAAACAAAAAGTACACATATAATATGTATGTATGCAATCGTATATATGTACTATATTTGACTTATTAGCTAATTGCATTATTGCAACTACTATAACGTAACGTTACGTCACGTAATGCATGAATGTATTATAGATGTACTAGGTTGTGATGGTTGGTTGTGGGCGTGAGTGAGTGTGTGTGTGTGTGATAGATTCTTGAACTGTGAAAACACTGCGGCGCTCAAAAGTATGCTGCAAAATTTGTCAAGCAACACAAGGTGCCGCTATGATTTGTTTATTTTTTTTCTTTTTGGGGTGGGGAATTACTTATCAATATGGAAAAAAAAGTTAAAGTTTATTCTGTTTATGTAGTATGTATGCTTTTGTAAATATATGTATGTGAGAAAACGAAAAAAAAAAGAATAAAGAGTGCCTGCCTATTATTTATTCCTATTGCAACATAATTATATATTATAATAGGCGTATTATAATAATAATAATAAAAATATAATAATAATACATAATATTTATGATAATAATAATAAAAAAAAACAACAAATTGTTAATAAGTCTTTTCGAATTTCACAGTGTGTCTCTCTCTCTGTCAGAATATACAAATAGAAATACAATTCGTAGTTTTTATATAAATGTATGTATGTGTGTATGGATGTGTATTGTGTGTTTGTGTTTTGCACATGTTTATGTAATTTTTAAGCTCAAGTTGCAACAGTTTCAAACAAAAAAATGTGTATGTGTGTGTGTTGATTGTTGTAATGCACTCTGTTTTTGGCCACCTTTTTGTTGTTGTTGTTGTTTTTGTATTGTATAATATCATTTAAATTCTAATACCAATGCCAATGAAAGAGCCAGCTCTCTCTCTCCTTCTCTCTCATTGTGTAAATAAATAAATATGTATTTGCATTTGTTGTTGTTGTTGTTAAAAACATGATTTATCTTATCACAATTTGCTTTGGATTTTGTTTGTTTTTGTTGTTTGCAGCAGATGGAGAATTTTTAAAGCAATATCAATGCATTTACAAATGCGTGTGTTTGTGTTTGTGTGTGTGTTTGAGTGTGTTTGATTATTAAATAATGTCAGTGTAGTTGTTTGTTGTTGTTGTTGTTAGTTACTTTGGATAAGAATAGCATTTTTGCCTATTATTTAGCACCAGCAACATGCCTGCATTCATGCCAACGTTGCCCCATTTAACGCACTCCGACATCTGTAAGATATATATATTACTTTTAAGATTTGAGATTGATTTGTATTTAATACTCAAATATAAGAAGTAGTTGTTGAGGGATATAAGTGGGTGCTGGGACACAATTAAATACATACATTTGCTGCTGTCCAAAAATGCCATTAATGAAATGATTCGGTTATAAATTGTATTAGATTCAGATCAGTCGTTATATGTATATATATATATATATATATATCTTATATATATACATATTAGCTCTCAGTCGAATGCTTTCACATATATGAATGATATATTCTTTGTTTCGTTGTGTCAGTTGGCCGAAAACAGTTGTGCGTGTGTGTGTGTGTGTGTGTAAAAGTCTTTGCTGTTGCAACTACAACAATGCTTGTGTGTGTATGTGTGTGTGTGTGTTTATGGGTGTGTCTGTGTGTGTGTTTGTGTGTGGCGGGCATTTGGAATATACATTAAGTTGTTTTTTATCTTTTTTGTAGTTGTAGTTGTTGTAAGTCAAGCCTATATACAATTCAAGCGTTATGTATATAGGTGCATAACTTATCAGTTGATCAAATGCAACAACACATGATTCGCACTCGTTGTTACCTGTCGCTTGCGCACATCCTGCTGGCGACTGCCATAACGACACCAGTACACAAAATGCTTATTATTGTTCCATAGACTCTGTCTAGCCTTTCGCGCCAGCGACACCTTTAAAACAAAAAAAAAGGAGCCAGTTTAAGTTTAAAATATATAAAAGGCAAAATAAATAAAAATCCACTATAAATGGCAATTGATTAATAACCTGATTTCGTATGTCCTTTTCGATATGCGGCGTTTTCTCTTTGTCTGCAAAATTATTGATGCGCAACTCCCAGCCATGGCTCCAAATGTCGGCCAATGACATTTTGATCAGTTTGTATGTGCCATTTTCGCGAATTTTCACAGAAAATATCTCAATGGTTTCCGGTTTTGGTTTGTTGTCTAACGAAAAGAAAGAGGAAACCCATTTATATGATTAATTAAAATGTTTTTGTTTCATTGACATCAATTTAAACAATTGAAAATGACAATTTTTTTTGTATCGTAAACAGGTGCATATAACTTTGACCACACCCCCCCCCCCTCCACAATACCATTCAATTGATTCGTTTTAATTCAAATTTAAATTGCCGCAGCGTTGCCCATTTGTTTACACATTACATTACACAGCACTGCTTGTGTGTGTCACATGGCAATCGATTGTTTTGAAACGATTTCGATATACATAACATTACTAGGTTGTATGCAATAATTGCATTGTTTGTTGAAATCCTTATGAAATTGCACTACGTATATGCCTTCATACGTTTATAAATATTTTTGAGTTCAAGTGCAAATCATTTTGATATATTTGACAAAACTAATGCAATTGAACAAGTATCAACTGGAAAAATATATTTTCTAGATAAATTTGTAAGATAAATTCACTTTTTTTTTTTTTGTATCTAAACATTTTTAATTTCCAGAAGTTTCTAATTTTCTTATTTTCATACATACGCTTTTGATGTTTCTAGAAATTTCTAGACCCCGAAAACTAATAAGCTTTTCATTTTGGATTCTTGCATAAGGCCTGTATTATATCATATTGGTGTAAAACGTTAATTATAACTTTCAGCTGGTTGTTGCGCAATTTGTTTTGGTTGTTTTATGGTTGACATGGCCTTTAAACATCTACTACATATCATATATAATTATCGTCGTTGATATATTTTAGCACTTTCTCAGCTCCTTTGCTTTAGTGTTGCTGTTTTCGTAAAGTTTCAAGTATTTGCCATGCGCAACTTAATAGCACGCATTTCAAATTGTTAGGAGTTGACGAGTTGTTTTAGCTGCTTTTAATTGTTACTCATTGTTGCTGTAATCCGCCCCCTTAACACAGTTTCGTAATTTACTGCAATTGTGTGAATGTAGGAAGAGGAAGAATGCATTTGCCAGTGAGCTCAGTTAAAGATTGCTCATAACAATAATCCATAGATTATTTTTCGCTTTTCTTGTTTTCTGGTTCATTGAACGCGTTACAAAGCGGCACCTGTTGAGACGTATTGCGATAAGCCGCCTTCAAGCGAAACTGATAAGCGCTGCTTATGACGTCACGCAGTAGCGTTGTTTTATCAGCAATATAAATATACCTATTAATATACACGCAATGTTTCCCTTATCGTGTATTTGCATAAGAATCAAGCAAACGCAAACAGTCGAAGAATTCTATTAAAATTTGTCTCTGTGATTGCAGGGTAATACAGCAATTTTTTTTTTGAGGAATACATACATAGATAATCACTACATGGCATGCGATTGACAGCAAAAGCTTTAGCAATTGATTGTTTCACACACACACACACACACACATTCAAAATACAAAACAGCCACCGAACATTTGGCTGGCTGCACGAGATGCAACAGTCGTGTGAGCCGTCGTGGTGAATGCCTCTGTATAGTAAAGCTTTGAGCAAAAAGTAAACACTTGAACAAGTTCACCACGCATCACAAGACTGTCAGACGGTCGTTGTTGGTGGAGAGGTCGGGGTTTCGGGGCCAGCGGTCGAAAATGATAGAGAGAAAAAAGCTGCATGCGTGACTAAAGGCACATGATGATGCTGCTGCTGCTGATGCTATGGCAAAGGCGCATTGTCAAAAGTTCTTTTTTTTAATTATTCGTTTTGTTTACCTTTTTGTATTCGCGCTTCACATTATGTACTATAACTGGAATGTTCTGGCAGCTGTCAGCGCAGCAATGTAAATGGTTATGTTGTTGTATCAAGTGGGAGAGCAAATTGAAAGCACAGAATGTGTGCTGTGTTTGCTGGGTGTGTGTGTGTGTGTGGGTGTGCGTTCAAGCAAAGCGGGACGTTTGTTTTGCTGCCTCTATAAAGCTAAGAAGTGCCCATTGTTTTTGTCGGACAAATGTTGATAAGGTTGCTGGTGTTTTTCCTGCTTTTGTTGTTGTCTATGATTAGATAAAACAATAGCTACAACATACATATGCACTGTTTAACGTTTACACGTATAAATTTTTGTTTTTAATGAATGTCATTTTGAATAATGTATCAGCATTTGTTGAACATGTGAGATAAGCTTAATTGCTGTGACGTTTGTAATTAAATAATCATCATAAGGCGAACGAAAATCCAATTAAAATAAATCAAATTTGCATATTCTTTTAATATTTGCTGTCGAAAAAAAAGAAGCTAAAATTAACGGCAAAAAAAGGTGATATTGTCAACACTACGCGCTCTTTAACCGTTCGATGTGAGCTTTTCTCTCGTTTGTCGCATTGTGCTGTGTGTATTTCTAGCATTTGCATTTTTGTGCACTCTTTTGTACTCACCTTTGGCCACCTTGCACAGTACGATACCGTACCATGACGCCACCGGCGTCTCGTTCTCGTCCTGCGTTTCGAGAAAGCTTATGCTGCTGCTGCCGTTTCGTGGTATTATCAGTTGTGGCGCCAATGTCAGGGCCGGGCAATCGATGTCCAATGAATCGCTATCGTTGGCAGCGGCCGCTGCGGCTGCCGCTCGTGCTGCTGCTGCAGCGGCCTCGGCAGCAGCACTGCTGCGCACCTCCACAATAAAACCGCACTCGACGACGGCGCAGAAAATGCGCTGCTCCTCGGGCTTGAACCATTTGGATTCGCGCAGCTTTTGTACGGCGACGCTGCTGCCAAATGTGGCGTTCACATTGGCGCCGACGCTGAGCTTATGGTGGTACTGCTGCAGTGACGGTGGCCAATTTGATGTGGGAGAGCTGGGCGCCGATTGCGAGTAGCCGGTGCTGCTGCTGACGCTAGAGGGCGCCGTTGATGGCGTTGGCGTTGCCTGATTGTTGTGGCCCTGCAGTGGCCACCATTTCAGTGAGCTGACAAAACTGTTTGATCGGTTCATTGTGTGGGCGGCTTGGGCGGTTTGGGCGTTGCCTCTCTTTCGTTGCACACGCGCGCGTAACTTTCACTAATTTACACACACACCACACAGACACTTCTGCAGCAGTGCGCGCGCGTTTGTTCCCTCTTCTTTATTGTTTTTGGTTAGTTTTAACTGTTTCAAGTGCGTTTCTTGTTGCTTGCTTATCGCTTTGTCTTAGGCCCGTCCTATTTCGTTTGATCCAATTAGTATTTTTGTTGTACAAAACAACAATAACAATAACAACAAAAAAGCTCGATACGCGTGCTTTGCACTAGATATGAAAAATGTGCTGCTTGCAGTCGAAAAACAATTTAAAAGCACACAAATTTTGTTTCAACAAAAAAAAATCCAAAAAATAATAATAAACAAGGTCTGTGTGCCTGATAGTATGTGAATTTGTTTGTTTTTTGCCTGCCTGCCTGTCTTTTTGTTTTGTTTTGTTGGGTTTAGTCTGGTCTCTTTTTCTTTATTTTTCTGTATTTTCTTTTCACACAGCGATTTCGATTCGGTATGTTCGTGTTTTTCGCCTGAACGCCGTTTGTTGCTTTTGTGTTTAGTTCTGCTGTCGCTGTTGCTGCTTCTGCACCGCAAGAGACTCGAAAGCCAAATAGCAGCATGGTAAACGTTTATTTATAGCCAAAGCCGGTTTCGGTTTCTCAGCTAACCAATGTGTTGTCGTCGGCTGCGTCGTCGTATCGGCAGCATTCGCTCACTTTGTGGTGAGCTTCGCATTCTCTTTCTCTCTGTGTCTGTTTGTCGTGGTGAGTAACGTTTCTGTCTTTGTGCCACCCCCCGTCGCGTTCGTTACGGCTACGAGCTTGTTGCACGTTCCGTTAGTTAGGCAGTGCGCCTTATGCTGCTTTACTTTGTGTTCTTTTATTTTTGTTATTTTGCATCGCTTTAATTGTTGGCATATCAATTTAATTATGTGCTCGTTGAATATGCAGTTACTAAATCGCTCACCTGGCGACAAAAACGTCAAGCATGACTGCGACGTCGGCAGCGACATCACATCGCTGCGTGACCTTCTTTTTTTTTGTATTATTCTTATAAGAAATTTGTATAGTTGAACATATTTTGTTGACGTCGTAGTTTTTGTTATTTTTGTCATGTCATTGCCTCTGCGCCCTTCACACACACACACACACACACACACACTAAATACTACATTCATATGCAAGTGTGCGTGTTTGCATATCACATGTCAGACGCCCAAAAATAATTGTAAATATGATTGATTTATTTTATTATGAGAACTTGTGATGATCATATTGCCCATTGTTGATAATGCCTATTGATAACAATCATTGATGAAAACAAACATACTTAAAAGCATTTACATTTATACATTTTACAAAATGAAATATGCTTAGATTGTACAGATCATTATCCACCAGCTGTTAAATCATGTACATCAACACATGTATATGTGTGTTTTTATGTATTTGCTTAAGTACATACATATGTATGTATGTTCTCCCCTTGAAACTTTCTCGCTCACTCTATCTCTATGTCTCTCTGCCTAATAATAATTCTTAACATGCAATCTATTTTTATTTTGTATGGTACTTTTATTAGGTATTCATGGGTAGGGCATTAATCACTGCTGGTAACGGACCAATCCATAATCACATTATCAGAAGGCCATTTAACATCGATTCGCCCAAATCGATATTGTTGCCCAAAATGCCCTGTAAAACTGTCTGGCCGCCTTATCCGTTTTATTTTCTATTTTTTTGTCACCCAAAGCCTTTTCTCTCACACACAAATTCTAACGTGTGTGTTGGAGTTGGTCCCGTTTTGTTTTTTTTTTTTCTTTCTATGTATATTTTGGACGTCGTTTGCCGACGACAATTAATTTGACCTATTAAGTTGCCAAAGCTTAAAACTGGGCCAAGTAATGGCGACTGTGAAGCTTACAGCGACGTCGTAACGCTGCAACGTGATTTTGTCGTTTCATTTTTATAATTTTTATTATTATTATTATTTTTTCTTTTAAGTATTGCTATGTATTTATTTTATTTCAAGTTTTTCATCGCAATTGCCCTTGCCAAAATGCCCCATTACAACTACGGCATATTGTTTGTAACGATTGTGAATTGAATGAATTAAAAAGCTTTTTTTTAGATATTAAACCAGTTATATTTGGTGTTATATTATTTTCTCTATTTAAGTAAGATAAGTTTATTATATTTGTGTGGCGTATAGAGCATTTGCGAATGCGGTGTAATGACAAAGCTCTTCTTTCTCGATAATGTTTCGAGTTTTTCATTTATTTTACTGGCGTTTCGGTTGTTGTTGTTGTTGTTGTTGACGTTTGCTATAAATACCCGCAGCTCACCAACTTGTTATTGTTGTTTTTGTTGCCGTCGTTTTTTGCTGTTCGGCTGTTATTCTCCATATCTATTTTTAGTTTAACCTTGCCGGGCAGTTGGGAAGCATGTCAAGGTGTAAGGCAAAGGGGTGGAAGGGAAATAGCAGGCTGGCATCGGCGCCAAAGGGAAAGGTGCAGCGAGAGAGAGAGAGAGAGAGAGCATGGAATATCATTATTATGCCGTGTCGCATTTTCGTTGCTCATTTGAACTACGTTTAATTAGCTTAGCTTGGATTGTGTTTGTTGTTGTTGTTGCTGCAGTAACTGTATCAACGGGCTACCACAAACCCCGAAGCCCGTACCCTGCACCCATGCATTTGTGTATCAATATCAATTCCAGTTGTTTGTTATTTCTATTGTTAATATGTTGTTCAAATTACAAGTGCTTTTGTTGTTTGTATTAACAGCTTTTTGTCAGAAGTTGCGCAATCAATCATTAAAGTTCCCTGGTCGTTTACAAATTTATTTATTGCATAGGTCAGTGCCCAAAAAATGACAACAGCTACATATACCGTATACAAACACACATACATATGTATGTAGCTATTATGTATGTATGCTTGTCCAGTTGAGCGCAAAGTACAAAAATAACCGTAACAAGTGCCAAAAGCTTTTGACATTCAATAAATCAACTGACGCTGCTTTACCCAAGTCTGCTAAGAATCACACCGAATCAACGTAAATACATATGTATGTACATACATATGTTTATGAACAATTCAAAGTAGATGATACAGCGTTTCATAATTCACTTGCTATCGATTATTAATTGATTGCCTTAAATAAACAAAACACATAAATGGACTATCCAATTTCAAAGCAAAATAAACTAGCGTAATTCTCAAGTAGCGTAATTCGATTTCGTTGTGTTTTGTTGTTTATTAAATGCATATTTATCTATTGCGAGCATGCCTTGTTTATCTTTTACAGTGCTCACATGCATTTTAACTTACTCACATACACACATACAATTCGTACTGCTCTCTTAATGCAGTCTTGCCGTCTCTTTAAGTTGTTGCTTGTGTTTTGTTTTTAAATAAATAGAGAAATGATTCAGCTAAACCACCTGTATTTGTTTTCTTTTTTGCTAATATGTATTGTAATCATTATGTCAATTTGATCAACCTCATCAATTTTATGTGTGTGGCAGGGCAAAAGCGGAATAAATTATGAAAACAAAAAACAAAAAATGCAAAGCCCAAAGCCTGTGCCATTTAGAATAATGAGCGAGCGAACCAAAAGCTTCAAGTACATTAGTAAATAGATGGACAAATTATATACATACATACATATATACTCATACATATCTATCCTAGCTTTATACATAATGATTGAATAAACGAAATAGAAAAACTCGTTTTGTTTGCGCTGCTTTGTTTTGTTGATGTGTTTAGCCATTTTGACTTAAAGGCTTTGGCATTGCGCTTAATGCCGGCAAATTCCGTCGATATCTGGCCACAACCGGACTTTGGTCCCATAACAATACTTCTTAAATCTATGTATTACCGTTTTCTTCTTCTTATCGTTTTGTTGCGTTGCGTTGCGTTGTGTTTCTTTGCAAAGGGCTTAACCAGGTATAAGTAAACAAGCGTATAATAAAAGTCAATGCAAAACTAACTCGAAGATAATGCATTTCACACAAAGACACAAACACATTCACATTTAATTGAATGTCTAGTCGATACTTGTCTTGCACAATGTAATTGACAATGGCATGGTCATGGGTCTAGCTACGGTTTTGAGTAAGAGTCTAGGTCGGAATATTTGCGCTAAATTCTTGAGCTTTTGCAAAAAAAAGCTTGCCACTTGGCACTGCATGTAACGGGTATACAAACACATGCATTTTTTTTTTGGAGTTATTCGAGCACAAATTCAAACGCATAGTTTAAGTTAAGCTGTGCGGAATGAGCTTTCTGTAGCATAGATTTCTGCGAAAACCAATCGATCTGTGTGAGAGAGTAATCATTTTAATGGCACACAAGAGCTTTTTCTAAGCTAGTTTTTGACGACCACCTGTCGCAGCCACTTTTCATTTATACATACATACTTACATGTACATATAATGTCAATATGTGCGTGAGTTGTATCTTGACGTTGACGTTGAGGCTAACATCGACGTCGGCGTCTGTCGTGTGCTCTGCTTTAGGTTATTTTTAGAACCATCATATTCAGAAACAAAATAGCGTTCACATCAACAGCAAAAATCCTAAATCAACATATATGTACATACATACACCTGCTCATGTATGCAATAACTCCTTCAATTCATTCCCGTTGCCCCGAAAAGGTGGGGTTGTGCGGTTGAGGTGAATCATGTACGTGTAAGTATGTACATACCTATGTATGTTCCGTATGTACATACAGTATGAATGTGTGAGTGTATGTACAAAGGACTTGCAGCAGCTGCTGCCCTAAACTTTTGTTGTTGTTCCTGTTATTCAAATAAAATAAAATTTTATTGTAAAGCTGCTGAGCAAGCAGATGGGCATACATATAAACAAGACATTATACATATGTACATATGTATATCAAAGTTTCAAGCTTCCTTTAACCCACTCCCACCACTGCATCATTCGCTGTACTCATACTTTCGCTTTAACTCGCTCGCGTGCTCTCCCGCTGATTCTCCTTTTCTCTCTCTCTCTCTCTCTCTGTTTGTTTGCTGTGCTGCTTGGTGTTATTCACCTTCGGCGTCGACAACGTCTTCTTCGTCTTGAAAGCGCTGCTCATAACTCGTTTTGCGGCTTTATTGTTTGCCTTTGCCCGTTTGTTCTGTTTTGCAAATTTGCGGATAAAAACAAAATATGCAAAAAACGTCGACTGGGCATTGTTGTTTCAGTAAGCTATGCCATATTGTTTATGTTGAAAATATTTTAAATGTACATTCATGCATATTTTGCATTGCGATTTTTGTTTTGTTTTCGTATTTGGCGCATTTGTTGACTTATCGCTGTTCTTGCACATGCACATGCCTGCATTCTTTATCAGGAACTGTGTGTGTGTGTGAAATTGTGTTTTGTTTACATCTTGTGGGTAGTATTGCCAAAAAAAAAATTTAGTTTTTATAACTGACTACGTCATAGCGACGTTGCCACACCTCCAAATAGCAGCATTTAAAACTCACCACAGCAGCAGCGCTGCCTCTCGCATCTCTCTCGCTCTCTCTCTGAGCAAAAGCTGCCTGCAAGTTTGTAAACCTGCACAGACCAAAACTGTTAAAATGCTCTCGTGCAATTGTGCACCGAAACAACAAAAACAACACTAATACCAGAAACACACCCGCTACCCATTACCCACTCAGTTCATCAGACTCGAGCAAAAGCTCTGCCAACTCACCCATACAAACATTTTGCAATGCAAATGCACTGTAAATTGCATGCGGACATCAATTATATGGCCCAGACACATCACATGTATGTACATAGATTTGTTTGCTGGCGCCATTCAAACAACAGCAACAACAAAAAACCAAAAAATACTTTGCAATATGCATGCAAACATTAAGAATTTATACACATATTTGAAATGTCGAAGCTTCAATACTCTCGAAATAAGATCAAAACTAAAATAGTTTATTATTTATATGAATGTAGAGTCACGATTCCTTTTATTTTTTTTCAAAAAAATATACATCAAGAAAAATCTTTGTAGAAATAGAGAGAAAATTCGTATTATAGAATGGATATTTTGATAAGATTGAATCAAATTGAAGGTTTCTATATAAAAAACTTTGTTACAAGTAAAGGTTTTTTTTTTAATTTAGTTCCTGTTTATTGTGTTTTTATTTTTAAGTGCATATGATTACATATTTTTGTTTAGCCCGGTTCTTGTCATCTTGAAGATTTGTTGGCTCTGTGCCCATCAAATTCTTCAAGTGGTAAACATTAATTTCTATATATTGTGTATATATATATATATATTTAATTTCCTTACTGATTATTTATTTATTTCCTTTTTTTTTTTTTGTTTTGGGGATTTTGAATTTTTTGATTGTCTTTGAACTGCATGCGATTTCCTGCTAGATATGATGAAAAATATAAACAAACAAACATACACATACGTATTTATTTATATTGATTTATAAATCATATAGAACACCAATATATTTGTTGATTTATCATCCAAGTGGCGCGTGCGTTAAATTTTTGGAGCGTTATCAAAGCGAAATAAATTGTTTATTTTGTTTTTCGACTTGCATTTCCTGTGCATCAAATATCGTTTTCGTTTTGTTTTGTTTTGTTTGTATACCGCTGACAGGCACTGTGCAAATGTTGTAAATTGATCGAATTGTCGTTGGAAATCAAACTGCAACTAAATCCAAACGCTTAATCACAAGAAACACACAAGCACCAACAGTATTCAAACATTTATTTCGTATGTAAATATTTAACTTTTAAGTCACAAACTAAACTCGAGTGGCTCTGGCTCTGGCTCATTATCGTTATCGTTATCAAGATTATACGACATTCCACATTAAACGCATGGGCAACAAATAAAAACAAAGAACAAAAGTTCTCTAATTGATATAAAGATGGACTAGGAAATACCCTGGTTGCAGCATAGTTTTAAGTTAACTATTGGAAAACCTATCGATTAAAATCGATTGTTAGTAAAATCGTTGAGAATTGGAATTGAATTCAGATTCAAAAGATAATAGATCAGCTAATGAAACAGACGACAAAATAAGGACGATACGATTCAAAACAGGGGATAACAGAGTTTAAAAACAGTTTCAGAGTATTTGAACAGTGTTGATATAGTAATAAATGCTTTGTCTACTATATGGTTCCATTATCAGTTTTGAGTATAAATGTGCATATGTGTGGGTGTGATTTGGCATAGTCGAGAGTATTAGTCACAGCCTATAATCCTCCGGCTGATAAAATATTATTTGCTGAATAACAGTAATCCCCAAGACCGATTCAACTATCCGCAAGTCAATTCAATAAACAAGTTAATGTTATGATTTTCTTGAAACTTGAATCATTTGTTTTGGTTTCACTTTGATTTTCTATCTTTAAAGTCTATCGCAACCAACTCGAACCTAAAGTTTCGAATCTCAAAACGGTATGGGCTTTCAAAATAATCAAATCGTGTATTGTCCATTCTATAACTCGTTATCGGATACATTTCCTTCGTGTCATATACAAGAAATAAACATTTATGGATTAAGTTCTCTGATAAATTCGCACTTATTTTTTGTTTTTGACTAAACTGGAAAGATTTGAAAATTCAAATTTCTAACTTGAATGTTATATTTACATTTAAATATAAATCCGCAAAGCTTAAAGCTTTTGTAGCTTTTAACAATTAGTTTGTTTTAAGCTTTAAATCTGAAATGATGCTTTCTTTCATTCTCGATTCATGAGCTACATATATATATTCTTTATCCAAGTATTAGTAAGTGTGTATGACATAGTATGTGTATACTGTTTGTCGAAGTGCTATCGTAATTGCCGTGGATGGCTCATTTAACTCTCGGCTTTACAGATAAAATTCAATCAATGCGTTGGCGTTGCCGTTGAATTGAAGCAACAGCTTCAACTGTATTCCAAATACTATCTCTTGATATGCATACACAATGTACTCTTGTATGTTAACATGTGTTTGTGCATATGCGTATCACGATAAGCCCCATAATAAACTTCATGGATTTGGTGTATGTGTTTGTGGGCTGGGCGGCATGTCCAACCTAGCCCATACATACATACATCTGTACATATGTACATACAAAAAATGCGCAGTTCGCTTGTTAAGTTGCCCGTGACTTAAAATGGTTCGCTGCAGCAGCAGGTGCTGCAACGGCATAACAAGCTTTTGCATTTGTTGTTGTTTTGTTTTGCCTGGACAAGCAAGCACACAACTAAAGTTATTAGCCTTAGCATGCATATGTGTATGTATACATGCTTACAGGATCTACTGCACGTTCTCATCTAAGAAAAGCTGCGTACGTGCTCCGCACCAGGTTTTGCCCTGGGCTGGTGGCCACCCAACCCACCACAACGCCAACCATCCAAAAACCCAACCAACCACCCAGTTTTTGGGAGATTAGAGAGCGCCCGCTTTTTCTGTGCTCTGTCAACCTCTCTTACTCTCTCACGCACTCTTCGTCTCTTTGAACGCTTCGTGTGTGTTGAGTTTTAATGCTGCCTCAAACTCAACACACTTGACGTAGGCAACCGTCAGGATTTGCTGCTGTAGTATGTATTTTAATGACTTTGATTTGATGACTGACACGCCGCTCAGCTCAAAGCTCGGCATTTGGGTCATGCTCATACATATGTGCAACATGCTCTGACTAAACAAAATTCGCCACGTTGCCGTTAAAAGCCCGGGCGGTAGCCGATTTAGACGGCTCCAAGGCCAGCCTTAAGTATATGTACTTAGAATGTTCTAGAATTCTTTCAGCCAAATAGATAATGAGTTAGTTAGTCCTTTTGGGTTATGTAACTGCAAACAATTGACCATTTATTTGTCCTTAAGTAGGCAATTTATCATTGTGTGCTCTCACCTCTCTCTCTTAACTTGGTCAAGAGCTAAGACTCAAGACTAAAAGCGATATACATATAACAAAAACTAATTGGTTTCCTTTTATTTCGCCACTCTCCCCTGTTTAAGATTGTGGCAAGGCGGCATGACCTGAAACTGATTGTCACATCGGCAACAATGGATTCCACAAAGTTTGCAACGTTCTTTGGCAATGTGCCCACGTTTACCATACCGGGACGCACATTTCCGGTGGATGTGATGTTTAGCAAGAATACGTGCGAGGATTATGTGGAGTCGGCAGTGAAGCAAGCGCTGCAGGTGCATCTGACGCCCAACGAGGGTGATATGCTGATCTTTATGCCCGGTCAGGAGGATATTGAAGTGACCTGCGAGGTTCTGGAGGAGCGTCTCAGCGAGATCGACAATGCGCCGGAGCTAAGCATATTGCCCATATACTCACAGCTACCATCCGATCTGCAGGCCAAGATCTTTCAAAAGTCGGCCGATGGTGTCCGCAAATGTGTGGTGGCCACAAATATAGCGGAGACGTCGCTAACCGTTGATGGCATCATCTATGTAATTGATTCCGGCTACTGCAAACTGAAGGTCTACAATCCTCGCATTGGCATGGACGCCCTGCAGATTTATCCCATTTCGCAGGCGAATGCCAATCAGCGTTCCGGACGTGCCGGCCGTACTGGTCCTGGCCAGGCCTTCCGTCTCTACACCCAGCGACAGTACAAGGATGAGCTGTTGGCATTAACCGTGCCGGAAATACAGCGCACCAATCTGGCCAATACGGTGCTGCTGCTCAAATCTCTGGGCGTGGTCGATCTGCTGCAGTTTCATTTCATGGACCCACCGCCGCAGGATAATATACTCAATTCACTGTATCAGCTCTGGATATTGGGTGCACTCGATCATACTGGCGGCTTGACCACATTGGGCAGGCAAATGGCTGAGTTTCCATTGGATCCACCACAATGCCAGATGCTCATTGTTGCCTGCCAAATGGAGTGCAGCTCTGAGGTTTTAATCATTGTTTCTATGTTATCGGTGCCATCGATATTTTATCGACCCAAGGGACGCGAAGAGGAAGCGGATGGTGTGCGCGAAAAGTTTCAGGTGCCCGAATCGGATCATTTGACCTACCTCAATGTCTATTTGCAGTGGAAGCAGAATAGGTAAGTTGAACAGTTTGTTTACTCTCTCTCTCGCTCTCGCTCACCTCTCTCTCTCTCTCTCTGTCTATCTCTTATAGCTATAGTTCGACTTGGTGTAATGAACATTTTATACACATTAAGGCAATGCGAAAGGTACGCGAGGTGCGTCAACAACTAAAGGACATTATGACGCAACAGAAGATGAACGTCAAGTCGTGCGGCACTGATTGGGATATTGTGCGCAAGTGCATCTGTTCTGCGTATTTCTATCAGGCGGCACGATTGAAGGGCATCGGCGAGTATGTGAATCTGCGCACAGGTATGCCCTGCCATTTGCATCCGACATCGGCGCTTTACGGATTGGGCACCACGCCCGACTATGTTGTCTATCATGAACTGATTATGACTGCCAAGGAGTATATGCAGTGTGCCACCGCTGTCGATGGCTATTGGCTGGCCGAGTTGGGACCAATGTTCTTTTCGGTCAAGGAGACGGGACGCAGTGGTCGCGACAAAAAGAAGCTGGCTGCCGAGCATCTCAAGGAGATGGAGGAGCAAATGTTGCAGGCCCAGCATGAGATGGAGGAGCGCAAACAGCAGGCGGCACAGCGTGAGGAACTAATGGCTGGCAAGCAGGAAATTGCGACACCTGGCAATGCAACGCCCAGTAGACGCACCCCAGCACGTATTGGCCTCTAAAAACATAGCTATTTTCATTTTTTCATCATTGTGTATTTCAATTTCTAGTAGTATATATATTATGTATGTGTGTAGGATTACGGACATTTCCAGTTCCACTGAAGAAGGAACATGTTTCTTGTTGCTACATACCCATTTAAAGTGACTTCACCAAATGCAACGTTAAATACAAATTTCTGTCCTTGTTAAATAAATCTTAGGTTTTTTTTTAAGAATAAAAGTGAATAAATCACAGAAAATAAGTTGCATACTTTCAGGCTTAAGTAATTCTAATTGGAAAACATTGCAAGTCTAAAGCGTACCCTTAGGCTGGACCGTAAAATCTAAAGAAAACTGGTGCCGTTTAAGTAAGTCTTTAATATACAAATGGTATGTACACGTGTTAATGAATCGATTAATTTTATATACGAGTATATAAAAGGCAAATTATTACGGCCGACAGCGTTGGCAGAAAGTTGCCGAGCCGGTTCGAAGCTGCGCCTGTTAGAACGCATAGTCGATTGTCTACCACATGATGAGTCTGCTCGCAACGACACTCGCCCTTCATGCACTGCATCCTTGAATTAAGCGGCTGTTCAAGCTGCATCTGCTGGCAGTCCTCGTTGCTACGACAATAGGCACCGAAGGGTACAACTGGTTCACAAATGGTGCTGTTTGTCGACTCATCCTGATCGCGTTTGGTTTTGGCATAATATTTGTTGCGGCAGCTACAGCGATTTTTGTGGCAAGTGCCGCCAGGACCGAGCTGCAGCTGGCATTGAGCGGGTGTTTCACAGCTGGCGTCGAATCCTGCACCCGACACACAGTGTGTCAAGTTGTGATTGTGTACAAAGTCGCCGTTGCAAGCGCACTTCTTGGCCTGTGGCAAGCAAATTGAAGATCCAATGCTTTTGCAAATTGTACTGTTGCTGCAGCTCAAATCTGTGTGAATATTCAAAGAACATGTGTTCAATTTGAAATAAAGTGTTATTTAATTAAAATTTACCCAGGAGCGCCAGGCATTGGCCCTCATGCAGCTCAAAGTGTTCCTGGCATATGCAACTCTTATTCGTTTTGTGACACACGGCAAACGTGTCTTCCAACTGGCACTGACGCGACATCTCACACCGACCGTTGAGTGACACTTGCTGCGGCAGGCATCGACGTCTATCCTCACTAGGCACATGATTAACGGCGCAGTAGCACTGCTCCGCATCGCATTCGGCACCGGGCTGACTGCACGGACACGGGCCGCCAATTATGTTACTCAGCTTTCCATCGTTGGGCTCACAATCCGTGTGGTCTTTGCTGCCACGTGGCTTGCAAATGCAGCGCGAGTCCCGACACTTGCCGCCCTCATACTTAGCGCACTGCGCGTCCGTGACGCAGCCTAGCTCAAGCAGATCGTGGTCTAAGGCGGCATGCACTACACATAGGCCAAGAAGTAGAATTAGTGTAAACCGCATTGTTAACCTTGCTTTTACGTTTTATTATAATCATACATTTAAAGAGGGCGCCATTAACCGTTATAATTATCATATGTTGATGATAAACGGCACATTTCCTACCCAATGTGGCAGCACTGCAACTCATTTGGAGCACTTGCAAACACTGCAATCACCGATAATATATCGATTGTTATTTCAAGCACCTCTAGTTAAGCATAAAAGCTTATAAAGCAAAGCAAGCATACGTAGCTGCACAGTTAAATTCTCGTACATAACTAAATAACTTGTGAAGTTTAATCTTGAACATATTTAGAAAAAAATAAATAAAACAAAATGGTTCGCCGTGGACGTTCTGCAAGCCCCCCACCATCGGCCAGACGGTAAGTTAAAAGTCGCAAAGTTATCTGAAACTAAAACAAGCTCCAAGTGAACAAAGACAACGGACTTAGGACGCATTAAAACACAAAAGCCTTGTACATTTTTGGGTTGCTTTTAATAAGACAACTGCTTCGGCAATAACTGTTTATGATGCTCTAACTAGGACATTAAAGAGGTGCAAGTGGTATAGCGAAATTTATAGCGTCTTCTGGAAGTTTCCGCGTTACGTAACTTTTAAACAGATTAACAAGGAAAACTGTGACGACTGTGCAACGAGCAAAGTTCAAAAGCGTGGCAACAACAATAACAACAACATTTATACTAAATAAACATTTGTATGTATTCTTATTCTTCTTTGCAGCAGCGCACCCGCTCCTGCTCCGGCACATGTGCCCGCACGTGCGGCCGCACCAGCACCACCAGCGCCAGTTGCCGCACCACCCAGTGCTGTTGGCATGCCGGCATCCCAGCAGCCTTCGATGCTGCAGCAAATGGCCGTGACCGCTGGCGGTGTTGCTGTCGGCTCTGCAATTGGCCACACTGTCGGCCATGGAATCACATCTATGTTTAGCGGATCCGGTGATAAGGAGGCAGCAGCACCAGCCGCTGCCGCACCGGCCGCCCAACAACAGCAGGGATATTATGCACAACCGGCACAGGGCAATGAGCCTCAGGGCGCTTGCGCCTGGGAAATCAAACAGTTCCTGCAATGCGCTACTGGTCAATCCGATCTGACGCTCTGCGAAGGCTTCAATGAGGCACTGCGACAGTGCAAATCGCAGCATCATCTACAATAAATATATAATACCCCCAACAACTAAAAACAATAACAACTGCAAACGGCAAAACAACATGCGACAATATCTCGAAGTTTGAATAATGGCGAAAATGTTGAGCTTGAGTAGTTTATAATTTTTTTGTTTGTTTCAATTAGTTTTTACATACGTAATCAATTTTTATTGTTAAAAGCCAGCAAATTGTTTAATTTAGTCGATTGTTCAATAGAAATTCGAGCAGTAGAGTTAAGCAGAAACTAAAACTGTTTTACTTTGCTGCTCCAAAAAAAAAAAAAAAAATTAAGTTGTTTTTATTCTAAGATATATAATTTGCATACAATTGTGAAATGCTCCAATAGACATTTGAGTGCCAAAAAAAAATTAGCGGAACACGTGAGAGCCAACGATGACCTTGCACTTTGACGACGCAGTGCGTCCCAAAATAGGTAGACTGATTCATGCTCTGTGGGGTGGGAGGGGGTAGATTATTATCGCGTGCGACGCCGCTTTGTTTTTATTTTCGTTGTCATTTGTTTTGATATGGTGCGCCAATTGTGGCTTGTTTTGGTGAAATGCTTTCGAGCTGGCCAAGTCAACAGAATTTATTATGATAAACATGTTGACGCCAAAAAACTGTACTTATATTAGTACACGTAGTATATGTACAATTATACTAAATAAATAATAAATGCTTGACTTTTTTTTTTAATAAAATGTACTTATAATAAGTATGGAGGTAGCCTAGCTTGACCGTCTCAGTCGTCTGCCGCGTTGCATTTAAGCGGTTACAAAATATGAAACTAAGTTAGAATGCGAGAGGGTACACTCGGCTCGACAGCCTTAAAGTAAGTTCCACCATGGCTGATGCGTAAAGACAAAAAGAACGTTCGAATTATTTTCTCCTTGAATTCCATTCTAATTGGCGGTTGTATTTTAAAAGCTTTCACACTTGATAGTCACAATTTATCGATTGAATTCTCGTTTGAACGATAACTGAATTAAAATGCGTTGCACTTTCAAAACATATCCGTTTAGCGAAAAAAAGACCAATCAATATGGTTAAACTATATATTTACATTAAACAAAGTAATATGATTGTTTCTCATTAATTAAATAAGTCACAAACAATTATTTCATTCGCATCTAAAATTAAGCTTATTGATTGTACAAAGGCTTAGCTGTTGACGCAGGCATTAACCTTCGAAACCAACATCAGCGTCTGTGTACATTTTGATCGGCTGATCAGCCGTTGCATTATTAGTCTCCATCATTTCGACATCACGGCAATTGGCAGCCTGTAGCTCTCTTCTGATATCCGCCGTGATCTTCGGATGCGATTTTTTTCTGCAAAATATAAATGGTATAGTTTAATTTAATTTGCATTTGTGTTATGTTTGGCAAGCGAACGTACTTCAATAGTTGTAGCAGTGCATCCTTTTGTTCCGAGGAGATGTCATTTTTATAACGTTGTGCGAAAGTTAGAAGGCTCTGATGCCACAACACAGGCAGATCACGTCGGTCGTTTTCGAATCTATGAAGAATAGAAAAATTACTGAATTGCCTAAAATGGAGTGTGTAATAGCGAGGTACCTCAGGAAGTGGAAGACGGCAGCGTCGATTACACGATAGGGCAACGCATAACGTTTATCCAGAAAATAGCGTATAAAAATCGAATTGGCACCAGAATAGCTCATCTCACAAATCTTTAGCAGGCAGGCCGACGAGTGCAGCACCGGTATGGAGCTGCGTGCAACAACGCTACCAAATATAATGGCCTCGCGCAACGTGCAATCGCCCGCTTCCAACAGCGGCAATATAATGCCCTTCATAAAGGCAGCCGGCTTGAAGAGTGAACGTTTGAGTGCGTTGTACAGATGCATATTCAGTTTTTTGTATTCGCAGAGATCGTCGCGAACGCGCGGCAGTAGCACCAGATTGTAGAAACGCTGGGCCATTGCCTGGGATAGAACGGAGCAGAAGATGCGTGTGCCCTGGAACATGGCAGCGGCACTCCAATTGTGTGGCTCCGTTATGAACAAAATTTGCTCCCAGTTCCTAAGCTTTGGTATGATCTTAAAGGCTTTAGGTATTTTGCCACTGCGATAGCGCTTGAGAACATCGCGAACGCCTTCGTACATTTCTTTAACTTTGGGATCAATCTCTTCGATTTTGAGTGAGCCAACATCGGAGATTTTCGTATGAATATCGGCACCCTTCTCTTGAATCTTTTGCATTATTATTTCGGATAGATGTAGTGTGCGCTTGCCTTCTTGGTTGGATGGCTGTTGGAAGGATTCAAAGGCAGCGACATCATCAGCATCCATTTCCAAGTCGTCCATGAAATCGTTTTCGTTGACGTCCTCCTCTTCTTCCTGCTCGGTAGTATCTTTTATAAACCAACAAAAAAACGCGCTTTAAAAAATAAATATCCAAACGCACAGACAGCTATAATTTTAACTTACTTAAACTAAAGTTGAGACTTTTTGTTGGCGCCAGGCTTGGAAAGTTCTCTTCGTCTAGCTCCAATTGCTGGAGTCTGGCAGCTGCCAATATCTTCTGACTGCTCTTGGCATCGATATTCTGTTGTAAATATAAGGGATTGGAGCACTACCGTCAAAATATCTATGGTTCGATGACTTACTGGTGATTCCTCTGTACGTAACTTGACCTTTTCCTTGTTCTTTGCCTTTGTTACCTTACCCTCGGCAATTTGCTTTTCCAGCGCAACATTCTTAATAATTGCCACATTCGCTTTCTTTGGCTTTCCCATTTTGCTGCGTTTTATAAAAGAACAAATATTTAATAACAAAGCAGAGGAGCCCCAGCACGTGTTGCAATCGGCGTTTATCGTTAGGAACACCCTGTTGCTTAAAAGAAAAGCATGGTCACTCGTATATGTGATGCCTGTTGTAAGCAGGTGTGCTCTGAGACATATCGATTATTGTAAACGGTTTTGGGTGAGCGATAAATTAAGTTCCTTAACCTATCTAAGCCATATTTACGTTGATAATAAGCTTTAAAATGAAAAAAAGTTTAAAAATGTATCTATAAGAAAGTCTATGTTTAATCAGAAGTCGTTATCATGTGTTTGAATGATAATGATGAGCAATCGCTTCACTGTTTACAGTACATCGAATGCGCTAAATATATCGATGGTTTCTGCATCCCTATTTCCTTTCCCTTACCTAATTGTGATTTGACAAGACCGATTCTTTTTTTTTCTGTGTTGATTGCAGCAAGACCAACATAATGAAGGTGTGCTAAAATTTTGTGAAAAATATTATAACAAACGTTGTAAACATCTATAAATATTGCAAAAAACAGCAAGTGCAAATAATAAACTAGTGAAAAAATGAAATGATGCATGAAAAATTCAAGTGATTGCGCTTTGAATCAAAGATAACAACTACGGTCGTTTTGTGTTTATAGATGTAAACTAAACAAAATTTTTTTTCTTTGTGTTACTTGCAGCTCAACGTTTCCTATCCCGCAACGGGATGCCAAAAACTTTTCGAAGTTGTTGACGAGCACAAACTACGTGTCTTCTATGAGAAGCGTATGGGCCAAGTTGTGGAAGCCGATATTCTTGGCGATGAGTGGAAGGGTTATCACCTCCGCATCTCTGGCGGCAACGACAAGCAGGGCTTCCCCATGAAGCAGGGTGTGCTTTCCCACGGTAAGCGCTAACACAACGTCAAGTAAACGTGAAACATTAAAACTTACCTTTATTCTGATTTTGCGTTAGGTCGTGTGCGTTTGTTGTTGAAGAAGGGACACTCTTGCTACCGTCCCCGTCGTACCGGCGAGCGCAAGCGCAAGTCTGTGCGTGGCTGCATTGTTGATGCCAACATGTCTGTTTTGGCTCTGGTTGTCATCAAGAAGGGTGAGCAAGATATTGCGGGTCTGACCGACACCACAATTCCCCGTCGTCTGGGTCCCAAGCGTGCCAGCAAGATCCGCAAGCTGTATAACTTGACCAAGGAGGATGATGTCCGTCGCTTTGTTGTGCGTCGTCCATTGCCCGCCAAAGACAATAAGAAGGCCACCTCCAAGGCACCCAAAATCCAGCGCCTGATCACACCCGTGGTGCTGCAGCGCAAGCACAGACGTATTGCACTGAAGAAGAAGCGCCAGCTGGCCTGCAAGGATGCTGCTGCCGACTATGCCAAGCTTTTGGTGCAGCGCAAGAAGGAGTCCAAGGCTAAGCGTGATGAGGCCAAGCGTCGTCGCTCCGCCTCTATTCGCGAGTCAAAGAGCTCAATATCGAGTGACAGGAAGTAAACCTAAAAAAATGTGTGAACGTAATTGCACATTAAGAGATGTGTTAAATCCAACATCTCTTAAGAAACAAAAAATAATACAAGTTTAATAAAAACAATGTAATGGTCAAAAAAGATATAACAAACTCAAAGTACTTCAGTTTTTTTTTCTTGTGAACTATATGCGTGTGTGTGCGTGTGCGTGAACTTCAAGCCATTGAAGAAAGCCCATCTCTAACATTTGTGCGAAAGTGAAACTTATTTTGAATCTGCGTTTGTCGATCTCGGGGGAAAATAAAAGCAGCTAAGTTAGCTGTCGGTTCTTGTCACATTTTGCTGAAGATCAGTTTTTACTTATATAAGAAAATATATATGCATGTTTTTGATTGGCATCACCAGCTGGATCCATACAACTCCTTAGTACCATATATGTACGAGATTTTCATACATCTTTCAAAGCAACTTTACTAAGGGATTGTTTCGCTATCCAAGATATCTTTACCACTATCTTCACTATAGTTATCAAGCATTAATTTTTGGATTATTGATAATCCCAAATAAGTCGAACACAAAAGCTTTTCATCCTACATTAATCATTTATTTCCGATATTGTGAATACTACACACAAAAAGATAGAAACGAGTCTTTTATCTAACTTCTTCGCGTTCTTATAGCAACAAAAATTGCAGAATTCAGTTTTCTTTGTCTTGTTTCATACACAATTTATTGACAACAATTAAATTTTTACAAACAGTTTCCAAAATGGAACATGCAATACATTTAAATTTAACTTCGAGCTATCATCAACTATCAACTACAAAAATGCATTTAAAGCTTTAAAGCAATTTAGATACAACTTTTTATATATGTATATGTAGTAGTATGTGTATATTATTGGTTGGTATAACTATTATATATATAATGTATATATGTAAAAAACAATTAGAATGTATAACCAGGGGCAGTTGGCATTGAGTCGATCTTTTCGCACATATCCATAAACACACCCACACACACACACACAGAGAAGAGAGAGATAGATAGAGTGCGTGTGTGTGTGTTTAAACACAATTCAAATCCAATTTTTGGCGCCTTCTTTTTGCAAGTTATCTCTGATCTGCTGCTGGTTCTTCAGTAGTCCCATTGGTAGCTGGCACCGTTTGTGTGTCGTATTGTGCCAGTTTGGCCTCCTGATCCGCCAGCAGCTCGAGCAGATCTTCCTGATCTTTTTGTGTGGCCAACAAAAGTTCATTGGCAGCATCGGCTCGCTGCTTTTCCGTGCTTAACTGTTGCCGCAGCGTTTCCAGTTCCTTGGTAAGCCGTATGTTCTCTGCGAAATACATGTTGGCCTGATAGCGTGCCGCATTCAGTTCCTCTTGTGGCTGCGATTGTGTGACTTGAGAATGACCTTGCTCTTGATCCGGATCTTGACCAGCTGTTGGTACCGTTGCCGCTGCACCTGCTGTCAGCTGTGCCTTAAGCAGCGTATTTTGATCGGCCAGCTGTGACTTGAGCGACTGTTCCTGGCTAAGCTGTTGCCTGAGCTCATCGTTCTGCTCCTCTAGCTCCTTGTTGGACAACTGCAGTGTCTGTATTTGCCCATCCATGCCGCGAATAATTCCCTTGTATTGGGCAACCAGAGCTGCTGCCTCCGAGCTGAGTGTCAGTTCGGTCAGCTCAATGCCATCGACATCAAAGCCCGATACCAGTTTGGCTATCAATGCCTCCAATCCCTTGTAGAGCTTGCAATACTCAAAGTCGAGCAGGAGCTCACTAGCGCCCTTGGCACGGATCTGTGCCTGCTTGCAAGCCCTGCTGTACGCCTCGTGGCGCGACACTTCGCCCAGCTTATTGCAGAACGTCTCCTGGCCAATGCGCTTAATAATCAGCTGACTTATATCCTCGCGTCGCTGATTGGGCAGCGTATTATCATTGAACTGAATGCAAAGGCCCATGAGAAAGGCGCACATGCCCTGGAGAAGATACTCGCACTCATCATGGTCATTGGCGCACAGCTGTGCCGTCAAATATGTCATAATGCCTTGGGTCTCAAGCAATGCTTTAACAGCACCGGGACAATGGGCGAGCCAAACACTTAGCAGCATGAGGAGACCCACTTTACTCTGCAGACGATAGCGATCCTGCTGCATTAAATTGATGCACTGCTCAAGCAATGTTATGGGCCGCTGTCCACCTGGCGTAGCCAGAAGCACACGCAGCAGCTCCTCCTTTTGGGCAACATTCTCGACGAGGGTGTGCATAATGGCTACCGCCGAGAACCAATTGGCCAGCGCGTCTGTGGAAAAGAGTCCAGTGCAAAGCAGCTGTCCCGTGGATAAAGAACTCACATCACTGGCACTGGAGGGCAGCAGTGTTTGGACAACAGCACGTTGACGATCCGAGTTGCGATAGAGAAAACATTCAAAGCAATAAAGTACAGCACAACGCAGCGCCAACAATTGTTTCTCATTGATCATGGACATAAGAAGTACAACAATGGCGGGACGAGGTGGCTGGCTGGGTGCCAGGACGCGGCCCAGTTCATCCTGATTTTCGTGATCGCCACGCACTACCTCGGCGACAGCATTTATTGTCTCAGTCAGAATGTCGGCAGGGACACCGCTGCTCATCAGAATGTCGCAGAGTGCTTGAAGTAGCTGGGATTTTTGCATGACACGCTGGCAGGCACTGACCACCTGCTGCTGATTGCTAGGCGTTACCAAAGCGCGCACCACCTGCAGCATGCAATGGAAATTGGACACTTTTTGTGGGGTCCAGCCACTATCCTCCAGTTCACTGTTGAGTATTAACATGGGCGCCAATCGCTGAATGTAGGAGCCTTCCTTAAAAAACTGCTGATTGCTGGAGTTATTTTTAAGCAGATTTAGCAGCAGAATAAGACAATCCTCTACAACAATGCCACCATCCGAGCAGCCCTCTTCTCGCACAATATCGAACAGACGATCGAATGCATTCTCAAATGCGACAATCTTTTGGATATTAGAATTCCCTTTGGTCAGCTCAATCAAGAGCAGCAGCACATCGTTTCTAATCACCTCACGACTGTCTGTGAGCAAATCCATTAGCTTAGACACGCCCATGGGGCTGACAAGCACCAGTTCCTGCAACTCTCTCGTCTTGTTTGCAATCAAAGATGTTATCAACTGGATTGACGCTCGTCGTACCCGAAAATCATACTCGTCTAGATAGCCCATGACTAGGGTGACATGCTCGGGACTCTTAATGAACATTTCGGTAAACTGTTCGCCTACGTTGACAGATACAGCCGGATTGTCGGCCTCCTCGTCGAATTCCTCGCTGGTGACAATATTACATAGCGTGTCCAATGCGTAGCTGATAATCTCAGCGTCCTGGCCATCGTTCTGAAGTACTTGCACCAGCGGTGGCATACCCTGGGCACCTACTTCAATACGATATTTGCGTGAGAGTGCTTTTAGTGCCCGGCAAGCATCGCGGCGATCTTCAAGCAGCGTCGAGGAGTAAACTCGATCGACTAGCTTCTCAACGGTTTCAGCTGCGCTTGGCTGCTGGCCGGGCTCGGTGCTGCCTAGCACCGTCTTGATGCCGCTCTTCAGGTACTCCATCCACTTACTTCTTTTGCTTGGCTTATCTACGTGTTCAATGTGTTAATAAAGCTATATCTTAGCTCCCATATGTATCTGACACGTCAATTTTTATAAAAACAATATGCACGCCAGTGTGTGCACATCAACAGCCATAAAATATATGTAAATTTAAACGATATATGATCCAGTCACTAAAATTTTTGCTCAAAGTTGCTGCATTTATTTTTAATTGCTTTATTTGTCGTTAATTTATCTAAGCTTTTATCTGCTTATGTATAAGTGTAAATATTACAAATGTTGCAATATCGATAGAACAATTGTATTTTGGCATTCTTATGTGCTTTATTATGCCGCATTGTTTATGTGTTGCCAGTGTATACCTATCAACTTGACCATTATATTACAAACTGCCGAAAATTGGAATATAAATTAAACTTTATTTAAAATGAATAAATTTTGTCATGCTCTGTATTATTATGTTTTTTAAATGATGATAACTTGATTATTTTTGGAAATATGCCAATATTTTCAATATTTCCACTATCGATAAGACATTACAGTTTCGGTATTTTTTAGTAGCAATATGTAGCATTATAGAATATTCTGCGGATAGAGCATTACTGGTTAAACTTTTTTGTTGTAAATTTTGTCTGTTTTTGTTTATTATGCATTTGTTTGCATCTGAGTTGATAATTAAATGGATGCCACAGATGCCGCTGCATAAATGAGCAACAAAATGAACGCCGCACAATTTATATGTCTATGCCTGTGGACGCTCTTCGCCCTCCACTCGCAGACGGCCTTTGTTGTGCAGGCAATGTGCCCCAAAAAATGCAGCTGCAAGAACATCTCAGAGAACATTCAAAGCTTGCGTGTCCGCTGCGATGAGCAGCAAATTGTTAATTGGAAGGAACTGAGTTTTGGCGATGATGTGCAAAACATAGTCAGCATGTAAGTTACAATTGCTTAACTTTCTGAAACCATTTGATATACTCAAGAGTTTTTCTTGGACTCTTTTTAGCAACGCCAGCAAAAATTTAATAGCACAAATAACTGAAGAAGATTTTAAAAGCTTCACTGAACTGAAACGTTTGGATTTATCATCAAATCTACTTACCGAACTGGATAAAAATACTTTTGGCAATAGTCTGCTTAATGTAGAACGCTTGCGAATCGCCAATAACTCCATAAGTCACATTTATGAAGGTGCCTTTGAGCTGATGCCAAAACTAAAACAGCTGTAAGTAAATTTTCTCAGCTTGTTTTGCACAACTTTTTAACTGTTTATTAAATTTTGCCTGTTCAGTGACTTGTCCAGCAATCCCTTGGCCTGCGATTGTGGACTTATTTGGCTGATTGCCTGGTCAAATTCACGCGATGTTCGCTTGCAACCGGCTCCAAAATGTGATTCACCTATTAATTTTCGTGGTATGCCACTCAAGAAATTAAAAGTGGGCATAGATTTTCGTTGTGAATCTCTACTGCAGCCACTCCTTGAGTTGGTGCCCAAGCAAAATCAGGTGTGTACTCCAAACCAAATCATATAGTTAAATAATTTGCTATCAGATTATTAGAATGTTCTTTCCACTTTTGTTAATAATTCAAATATGATTTCGCACAGATTGCTTTTGAGGGCGATGAACTGCAATTGAAATGCTATGCGCCCCGCGTGGCTATTGGAGCGCCAAGTGATTCAGAGGATTTGCCGACGCGCGCCTACGTCTTCTGGGGCTGGTCGGACAAGATTCGACAGCAAAACTCTACCGATGATATCATATATCGTGATCCGACAAAAGTTTTCAACGATGTACATTTGGAAACGCGACACTCAACGGATTCGGGAATACTTAATTCCATTTTACGGATAGGCAGCCTCACACAAAATCATACAGGCATGTGGGACTGCACGCTACGCAGTCAGCAGGCGAATCTTTCGCAGTCAATAGTCCTGCATGTGGTAGCGAAAGGAACGCTGTATTGTGATGCCATCGTCTCGCATACGAACAAGGGCAGCTATCATTGGCCACGCACAATGCGGGGCGAAACAGTGCTTCAGGCATGCGTCGAGGAGCCCAGCGATGCGACCCAGCAGCGACGCGCCTCCCACACATGCGCCAGCGATGGCCACTGGCAAAACCTTAATACAGAGAGTTGTGTCTATGTCAGTGAAACGACTCGCATTTTCGAGCAATTCGCCAAGGTGAATCTGACGCTGACCAAGGGTCAAAATGCATTGGAAATTGCTCGACGTTTGCACAATTTTACGCATATACAAACGCAGCTGCACAAGATACGCGATCCAATGGATCTTGAGTATATAGCGCGTACGCTGCTCAAGTATCTGGAACAATTGGAGGCGCATCAGCAGGAGATATGCTATTTGCTAATGGACATTGTCTCGCAGCTGCTAACGCTGCCCAACAAACTATTCGAGGTGGCACAGCTGCAACAATCAACGGGTCACAAGCTGCTCCACATTGTCGAAGCTTCGGCCTTAAGATTGTCTAGCAGCAGCAGCAGCACCATCAGTGTAGCTGGCACTGATACGGATTTGAATGCATTTATTGATTGGCGCCGTCAAATGTCTCAACGAAACATTTTCGTCGAGTTCTTCCACATTAGTTTGGAGCAATTTCTGAGCATGTCGTGCGTATGGCTGGAGGGTAGTCAGCGTGGTTTGCAATGCAATAGCGCGAATGATACGATACCAATGTATGAGCATGGTGACATCGATGCCGCTATCCAAGTGCCCCATCAAGTGCTCAACAAACAGTTAACCAACAACAGCAGCAGCACAATGCGTAATCTAAGGCTAATGATAACGCTGCATCGAAATGCCAAATTGCTGCCTAATTTGCAATCGGAAAAAAATGAGACGCTCTCATCGGTGATAATTGGAGCACGTCTCTATAGCAGCGATGGTGAGGTGCTTGCCACAACCAATTCAAAGAATGAAGATGACGAAGACAATGATAATGATGATGATGATGATGACGATGATATCGATTTGAATATGGATCAGGATGATGTATATCAGCAGCGCATAACAATAATGTTGCGTGCACATCCGTATCACGATGAAAGGAGCGCACCATTGCCCGCATGGTGGGATGACGAACAACAAACATGGAATACACGCGTCTGCCAGCAACATTATCAACATCGCACTCTACTCATGTTTAGCTGCAGTCGCACCGGCTACTTTGGACTACTGCAACGTGCCACCTATCTCAATGACTATCGCAGTGAGCTGTCGGGTGCTCGTTTCCGGCACGCTCCCATGCCAGTCTATGTGGGCTGTGCGGTACTCTTTGCGTGTGCCTGGTTCAACATTGTTACCTTTGTGGTATTTGGCTGTGCCATACGCATTAATCGTGTGCAGCGACATGCTTTGGTCAACACCTGGCTGGCATTGTCGACATTGTGTCTGGTCTTTGTGCTTGGCATCTATCAGACATCGAATTTGTTGCATTGCCGTTTCTTTGGATTGCTGCTGCACTATCTCAGTTTGTGTGTGCTTCTGTGGCTGTGCGTTAGCTTGAGCAGCATGTACAAACGTTTGACCAAATCAACAACGGCCACATCCCTGCCATTGGCAGCATCATCATCAGCTGCAGCAGCAGCTGGACAAGCATTGCAAATGCGCGAACCACCAGCGGAGCCACATCAACGCAAACCCATATTGGGCATCTATTTGGTTGGCTGGGGCATCGCAATGCTAATTTGTGGCATTAGCAGCGCTGTCAATATGAGTGAATATGCTGCCTATAGCTATTGTTTTCTACACAATGCAACGACACTGAATGCACTGCTCGTGCCCGCTGGCATCCTGTTGATCTTTAGTGGCATTCTGGTGCTTTGCATTTATTATCAGTTGAGCCAACAGGCGGTGAATGTGTTGCAGATGCAACAGCATCTGGGACAGCGTCAATATTCGGATAATAATACTCAGGCAACGGAGCACATTGATCTCGATTGGCTGGACGCCAATGGCATCAAGCAGGATACGACAACAGCGGCAGCTGCGGCGGCAAGCAATCTTCAACTTCAGCTACAACTCCAGGAACAATACAGCACATTGAGCAATCCATTGAGCAGCATTGTCGACGATTTTGAGCGTTCGAATATGTCGCATTTGCGCGGACATTTCATATTTCTGTTGCTGTACGTTGCCGCCTGGCTATCGGCTGCCCTCTATGTGCATCACGAAGATCAGATTTATGTGCTGTGCTTTGTGTGCAGTTGTGTCGGCTTGGGCCTGTTCCTGCTGCTCTTCTACAACTTGACGCGCAATGATGCTAGGCAAGCGTGGACACAGCATCGTTTGCCACGTTCCACACGTCTTGTTGCCTACAATAATGCACAGAATGGTGGAAGAGCAGCAGCCGGTGGCGGCGGCGGTGGCGTTGGACCGGGTGCTGCAAGCGGATCGGCTAATAAATCGGGTGGTGCCGCAATGATAAGCAATTCAATTGTTGCCTACAAGCCAGCACCTGGCAGTCTCTATGAGCCAAACAATTCGGCTGGCTCACGCTCTAACAGCCAATGCTCCAATAAGCAGCGTAGCAACAGCGCCCGAAGCATGCGCAGCCAGACGCGCAGCAATGGACACATGGACTGCACCACACAGCAGCTATTGAGTGGCAGCAATGCACCCAATGGCATAACAATCATCAATAATAATCATGGTCAATCATCGAGTGGAGGTGGTGTCGGAGGAGTGGGTGTTGCATCTCAGTCGCAACACCAGCAACAGCAGCCAGGCTTGTTGCACGTTGTGCCCAGTCATGAGAGCATACCCAGCGCCGATATATTCTATAATCCCAATCAAATCAATGTCGCCCGCAAGTTTTTCAAAAAACAAAAACGCCTAGCCAAACGCAACAACTTTGAGCTGCAACGTCAGGCATTGCCATTGCAGCAGCTACACAGCCAGCATAGTTTGAGTGATGCCAGCTCGGAGCAGCTGTATGCCCGACATCATAATGCAATGACTCTCTTGGCCGGCGGCAGCAAAGTCAACAATACAAATCTGCATTATAAGACAACAACACCAATAGCAGCAATAGCAGCAACAGCAGCAACAACAACAACACCAACAACCAGTACAATGCTAGGAGTACAACAACAATCACATCAGTCTCATCATCAGTCTCCGTCGCAGCATCAGGCGTCGGCAGCTAAGCGTTTTGTGCCCGCCAACAAAATACTTCAAGCAAACATCTATACGAATATACCGGAAACGTTGACGCCACAGCATGAGGTGATTAAGTTGCGTCAGAGCGCCAGGACACCATCGCTGCTTGATGAGACGCTGCACGAGCACGATGATGAGCTACTGACCACACACGACGACGACGATGGCAGCTCGCTGGATGAACATGCGCCACTCTATGCCAACACAATGCCAGCCTCAACGCCGGCACCAAACACACAATGCGAACTCAATTCGCACATCTTTCGGGAGCGCGGTGCACCCATAAGCTCCACACCAGTGAAACAGCCCAGTTTGGAGGCTATGAACAGCTTGGGCTTACCAGAGCCAGATGATGCGGCTGCTGCCGCCGAGGAGCCGCTGTTGCAAAAGCACGAGATCTATGTATCCAATTCGCTGCAGGTGACGAATAGCATACGCTTGGAGGATAACTTTTCAAGCGTACTCATACGCTACAGCCAGCCGCATCAATCGAAATCCTTGAACAACATTAGCGACATGCTGGCTGCCAGCTTGGGCGGAGCAGCGGGTGGACAAGGTGTGAGTGGCAAACATGATGGCAGCAGCGGTGTTACTGCATCCGAATTGGATGGCAATGCCGTTGACGGCTCGCTGGTGGGCAGCAGCGCCAACTCAATGCTTACCCAATTGTATTCCTGCAGCAGCAACAATCTGCCTCAGCTGGGGCAGGCAACGCACGGCAGTGCACGTTGCCGCAATGGTGTTGTTGACGGAGATCATTTCAATTTGCTGCCCATAAGCAGCACACGCCTTCTGTCCGGCAGTCCGACAAATGAAAGTGATCTGAACTATCAGAACTCGGAGATTAGCATACGCAGCCATGGACTCTATGCACCACAGGCGGATAATGATCTTAACTTAACGCTGACCGATGACTTTCGTTGCTATCAGTCTTCCAATGCCAGCGATGCGGATATCGACGTGCTCAATGAGTTCGATGATGAGTTTGTTGCTTACGGTGGCGCCACCAATGGCGGCGATGCACACTATCAGCATATGCAGCATGTTGTGGGCAATGGGGGCAATGGTGGTGAGGCAATTGCTGAAGTTGAACTTGATGACGATCGTCATGTGGCAGATGGACATGAAGATGACGATGACAATGACGTTGATGATGATGATGATGAGGAGGCAATGAATAACTCAATCGATGAACTATATGAGGCCATCAAGTGTCGCACTCCACTAAAGAAGAAGCAGCAACAGCAACAACAATTGCAAGAGACGCATAACTCACCAGGTGGATCGGAAAGATTACGCAAAATGCATGAGCCAGAGCAGCAAACAAAAATCAATGTGACAACGAATACGAATACGAATCCCAATACTAACAACCATGAACTTTTAAATGAAACTGTCGAGGATGATAGCAGCCAGAGCAGCGTTATTTCCTACATTGATCCTAGAGCAAATAATGAGCAAATTGCTCGCAACAATCCTAGTTAGCTATACAAACATAAACACGATTTACCCTCCGTGCTTGGCTGAATGCTTGCAAGTGCCAATGCCAAAGTATTCCTGTCCTCAATAGAACCTAAGGCATTTATTTTGTTTAATCTTTTTTTTTTTTAATGTATGTGTTTTTAAAGTATTTATGCTTTATAATAACCTAAAATGTTAACTTGTAAGTCGCATTTTGCATTTATTCATCAACTAAACTAAATAACACATTTAGGCAACTATTTATTACGACTCAAGTGTAGAGCCTGAAAAACTGAAAAACAAACGAACAATATTTTAAAATTGTCTACAAGTCATCCCCTACCATACCATATAATAAATAAGGTACAGCAATTAGGATTACACATACACATTTTGATATATGTACTAGGTATATAAATATAACAACGAGCAAAATAACTCAATTACTTAACTGAACTCATCTAAAGATTTAAAAACAAAACAAAACAGTTTTTTAAGTGTTTTTTAAATGTAGTAGTTAGTAACCAAACTTCTGTGTATTATGTATTTTGTATATTTACCAATTTTAAGTGAAAACAAAAAATAAAAATGAAAATGTTTATAAATCGATATAAAAGTGAAAAAATATTCATGAATTTTTATGTGGCAGTTTAGTTTATAAATACAAAATTCGTATGGTTGTTTTTTATTTATTTATTAATTTTTGTAAAGAAATTACAAATGTTTTGTTGCTTTTTATTTTTGGATACAATGAACACATTTTAACAGCTAATTGTATAGCATTCGTTGGCCAAACTCTCGCACAATCGAGAGGCCGGGCATTAAAGTATTTATATAAACATACAAATATATATATATAAAGTGTACATTATTTGTATATGTCGTCATTAAATATGTATATTTAATTTAAATGAACAATCGATTGGCTGAAGTGTTATTAAAAAAAATGGAAAGTTGGACATACTAGTTAAAGATTAGACGAATGTGTGCGAAGAGTGTGTTAGTTGTGTGTGTGAGTGTGTATAAATATTTTAACATATTACTTATAATTTAACAAATAACGTTTTTTTTTTGTTTTTTTCTTTTTCAAAAAAGTTCAATATAAATACATGTATGGTTAATTTTAAGAGATTGCTGTGGATTAACAATGTTTTCGAGCGCTTGTGCGTGTTTAGATACAAAATAACATTAATTATTCGATATAGATGTATGTTTGTATGCGTGTATATGTATATGTATTCATAATTATGCAACCATTTAGCTTCAGGTTTCGATTTAGATTCAGATTTTGATTTTGATTTAAATGCTGCGTATGGACTTCCAGCGTCGCAGTAGAAGACACGCGGATGTTAATCCACTTGAGTATTGGCTAAATTCACTTATATTAATGTTACGTGTTGGAATGTCAATTTTCTCTTTTAAAGTCTGTAAGGAAAGAAACAATATCTATCGATGTCTTTTCATTGTTATATAAAGTAATTTTTTTACCCTATGTGCTACTGGAATTTCAGCTGGGGATCTGTGTACAATTGTGCCATTTATATATAACATATTAGCGGCACTCTCCTCTGGCAGTGTTAACTTTTGATACGTAAAGCTTGCTTCACGCTCCATGCGCTTCACAATCTCCTGGGATGTGGGACTGGTGCTGACACACATTACATCTGGTCCAGCCATGGTTACATAGTATTTTAAGCGCTTTGCACCATTCACCTGCATGAATAGATAGACTTTAGGCTAAGATTCATAATGAAGCTAGAGACGAAAATGCAACGCACTCTAATGGGTGTCACAGGATATTCGGGATACGCCATGGCAACAGCACGAGCTCCCTCCTCGTTAGTAAAACCCGAAATGCCAATAAAAAACTCGCGACCTGCCGATTGAATACAAGTTGAGTGTTACACATTTATAATCAAATATAGAAAAATACGCTCTAGTATTTTACCCGTAAAGAGCACATCACCGCCATCCAATTGGGCATGAGGATCATCGATTTCAATAACCGGTATATCGAGCTCCTTTTTCAATATGATTGCCATGCTTTCCGCCTCCTGGCGTCGCTTTGCATTTCCCGACCGCCCAATAAGAGCCACTCCATTGCATACAACGGCGCTACTCTCAACAAAGACGCCCTCGGGCAAATCATCGTCCGGCGGCAGCTCAATGACATCCAATCCAATTTCACGCAAAAGTGCACAATATTGTTCGTGTTGCTGTTTTGCCAATTGCACATCAAAGTCGCCCGTCTCCAATAGTGCATTTGAGATTCTACATATATATTGAAATTAAAACGAATTAACAGCAATCAACTGATGTATAAACGAATAATGAATAAATTAATTTAAGCCCTCTCAACAATTAAGGCAGAGTAAGCGGTTTGTTAACGCGCAATAAAAAAAAAAATGCTGTCACTAACCCCAACCCTAGGCCCCACCCAAAGCAACCACTTATTGAAAGCTAGGCAACCATCATGACCTAATTTCGATTTCACTATTTTTTTGCCCGCCCATCCCCAGGTGTGATGCGCAGCTGCTAGTTGATATACACTTGGCGCGAGCGGTTCTATCACTTACCTGGCCACAATTGCGTGCGTATATTTGGGTGACATTTTGTGCTGGGTGGCTGGGTTAATGCACCGGGTCGCGGTTTACTACTGGTAGGCACCAGGAGATGATATACAACAAAATTCCAATGCTCCGTTTGTGTACTTGCTGAGGCATGCCATTCACGCGTCTACGCGCACAAGCTGACATTCACACACAGTTCTCTAAGCCGTAATTTAATTCAAACAACAGCTAAATAACATTCTCGACTTGCTGTTATTCTGTTAAATTCAAAACAGAGCTGCTCCTCACTAAACAGAGAATCTCAGCTCAAATGTATTCGATCTCGGCGCTTTAGCAATTAATAAACAATAGATGGCGACAGTTAGCTTTTAAACTAAATTTTTTGTGACAAATTAATTTAAACTACAAATTCAATTTAAACAGTTTTATAAGTATAAAGGAGTATGTGAATGAAAGACCATTAAAAACCCCCAAGGCAATATATTTCTAGAAAAGTGTAAAATAATTGAACTCAAAACGTGTTTTTAAACTGAGCAATTTCATGCCACTGCACTAACCTGATCTAAACTGTTAAGTGACTTTAAGTTGCAATTAGCTATACGTTTTTCTTGTTAAGTGTTTTGTAATATTAATAAGAGTTTGAGAAGCACCCAATTAAAAAATCTTTATTAACGACTGCAGAATCTTAATGAATTTCATTTAAAATTTGAGTGCTAATAAACACATGTTTAATTATCCAAGCAAACAGCTAACTACCGTAACTTTTCCATCAGTTTTTTTAATAACTCAAGTCGTAACTGTACTCTTGATACAATTTGATTTATATGTGGGCTATAACCGATCTCAATTTTAGAAAGAAAAACTTTGTTTGTTATACTATCTGATAGTTATCTGTTTATTAAGTAACAACCTTTAAGCTTGCTAATTTCATATCAAGTACAAATAAGTAGATTAATATAAAAATATTCTAAAAATCCATGTAGAAAAAAAAAAAAAATTGAATAAAAATGCATTTTGTTTGTTATGGCTTTACATCTTATCGGTATCGATACCAGTGTCAAGGAAATCGTTAACCAAACGCATCGCTTTCTTTGGAATAGCGCGAGATATTTTCTCAATGCCCAGGAAGTGACGTGGTATGGACGCCTCCTCTAGACCCTGACGCTGTGCCTCAATAATGGATGCAGCTGCATCCTTGGGCGAAACTAGCTTCAAAAGTTTCTTAAAACGATAGCGTGGATTTTTGCACAGACCCGTATCGATGATATACGGATAAATGGTGGTCAGCTTGATCTGCAAAAACCAAAAAAAAATTATTATGTGAACATAATTTTCATAATTTGTTATTAAACTCAACAGCGCAAAACTATGTTATCTTTGTTAACATTAATGTACATAAAAAAACAAAACACCAAAGAGAGGATATCTCTCCTGTTAGGCACATTTTATTTCTTAGATTTATGCTTTCGGTGCGATTATGTTAAATTCTGAATCGCTTAGAAGTTGTTCACTTACTTTTGTTTGAGGATTGTTTTGACGCAGCTCCTCGGCCAGGGCACTCATGTAGCCACGAACGGCGAACTTGGTGCCGCAGTATGGCACCAGATTCACAAGTCCAAAGAGTCCAGCGCAGGAGGAAAGAGCGACCAGGTTGCCCTCATTGCGTTCAATCATTTCGGGCAAAAAAGCCTGAATGATCTGTTTTGCGAAGAAAAAAACAAATTCACAATTCGATCTGTAAAGCCAATTCAAGTCGTCTAACTTACCCAGAAGTGAGCGAGTACATTGATTTCGTACATCAGACGTGTCTCCTGCTCGGTATGCTCGAGCAACAGATGGCACGGCATAATGCCGGCATTGTTCACAACAACGCTGACGAAACCATGATCCTTGCGTATTTTGGTCGCTAATTCCATGATATCTTCACGCTTGGCAACATTGCATACATAGCCCCAGGCACTGCCGCCGGCCTGCTTGATCTCCTTGACGGTTTGCGAGTTCGTCTGCTCATTGACATCCCAGCAGATGACCTTGGCTCCAAGTGCCGCATACTGCAGCGCCATCTCCTTGCCCATGCCATGTCCAGCTCCTGTGACCAACACAAATTCACCGCTAACATTCGACTCTGGTCGTTTCATGAACATCTTAACGATATCCTCAGCAATTGCCCACCAGAACTTCACCACCAGCACAACAATATCCACGATGAGCAGGAAAGTGTTGTAGATATCATTGTTCTGGCCACCATTTCCGGTTGCGGCACTGTTGTTGCTGCAATTACAAATCCAAGCATTATTTAAGGCGTGTTCTTTAGTTGGGAAGTGCGTGACAAACACTAATTATATGCTGGTCAAATCTATTATTAAGCCATACAAATACCCTTGCACAGTATGGGTATTCAAAAAAAAAAACTTGTCACGATATGTGTAACAAGGCATTTGACTTTATTGATATGCATGCACAATAACTTGTTACTACTAGTTTCCTTGTCTAGCCAGGCAATGCATATTGTTTGGATTAAACTAGTAATTAAAAAAGAAAAAACCATTTTTTTCTTTTATGAAAACTTTTTAATTTGCCGGTCAACATAGTCTTTTTTTCAATAACAAATTTCAGTAACAAATTTTATATATGTCAGAAAGTATCTTTAATAATTTGGTTTTAATAAAAGAAATATTCATATTTTGGTCTGATGTGTTCCAACTCGCAATTGCGACTGTTCCGACTCCCACTTATAAGCATCCGTTATTTAACAAACTCATTCGCATTTATCTTTTCATCTCTGGCCGGCCAGTCGACCTTTTTTGAGCTTTTTCAATGGAGTTCAGCTTTGGTCAGTCAGCAGTTTATTTATATTTTAGTGACAGCCACGTATGCCCCCATATGTAATTAGCTACTTGTGTAAGCAGCAATATATTCGCGATCTTGCGATAAGAACCAACAAAAACTCATTGCAAACAAACGACAGAAAAAAGAAAAGATACATAATATTCGCATGAAATTTGCTTGAAAATGAGCCAAAATTCATAAGTAACCCTGAACTCAACCCAGAACAGAACTCAGATCTGTAGCCAAACATAAACTTTTACCTCTTGACTTTGACACCAGCTCAACTTTTATCACACACGCCAAGTTGCAACAATCAGAATTATTATTATGCATCGCAACGAATTTATCTTATTCTTTGTTTCTGTGTCTTTTTCGTTACTTCGTCACGAATTGACGGAGAAAAACATTTCCGTAAATATTAGCCAATTTATTCCAAACGTGATAAAGCCAGAAAATGAAACTAAAGATAACTTACAACTCTTTTCAACTTTTTTAGAAAGAAGGCAACAAACTGCTTCAAAGTTTTATATTTTATTAACAACTTAAACGTTCTTATTACTCCATCTTTGCTTATTTTAAAATATAAAAATAGATATTAGATTCTTAGCTGTTATAAGTTATTATTGTCAAGATGCTACGACAATTTAAAATCATTATTTCTTTATTATCTAATAATTTCCAATACCTTTTTGCAATTACAAAAAAAAAACCTTTAATACCGATTTGATGATCGGATAATAAAATGCCTTCAAGTTGGTTTGACTCACAGGCAAAGGTTAATTATTGTGCAATTTATTGAAATTTGAAATCTAGTAATAATAGTTTTATCAGTAAAATTGCGAATCATAAATAAGTTAAACATGTTTGAACATTAACCGGTTCGATTAGCTTTAGCTTTAGCTGAACAAAGTGCAATTATTTTATTATACATTTTTTTAATTCGTTATAGCCTATGACAAAAGAGGTGTGGGGAGGTAAGATCTTATGGTTTTAATATGAAACTACTCAAAAGTCTGGGACTCATGTCTGGCCAAACATTCTTATCATAATCCGATTGGCTTTCCGTTTCTTTTTTACACTCAAAGATAACAGCAAATTGAAGTTCGACTGTTCGGGTCAGAGTTCTATTCACAATTCTTATCGAGGCCCCATTTCTAAATACATAAAAAAAACACAAAAAGGCAAGGCACATAAACATGTGTACATATTCATACAAATAAGAATGGTCTAATCGAGTGTATTGGAATAGCAAACACCCTATAAACATTAAGCATATCAACATGAGAGTTTTGTTAGGTATTTTTTCAAACATAAAAATTTCATTATTTTCAGAATTAAGACGTTTCGTTGTTTTGTTACTAATGTTAAGAGTCCTATGTTCCAAAGTAAAGGATCTGAGTAACGAGAAGTTTAAGAACTATATAATAAAACATGCTTCGGTGACTTAATCTATGAATAAGTTAACTTAAAATCCAAGGTGAAATACTAAATTAAATCGCAGAAAACTTAGAAGCGAAAAAAGATTATAAAGAGTTCTTTATTTTTGAATTAGCTCGATGATTAATATAATCTGCATTTTAATTAAGATAAGGGATATCACAAATTTAAAATTTTGTTGCATTCTTCATTTTTTATGCATGTTAAAAACATTAACCTCTACGAAATGAGAAGTTAAGAAGATGTTGCACATGCGAACTCAACCACAAAACTTTTTGGGCTTCAATCAAAAAGCCCAGTTAACAAAAAAAAAATATGCACTTCGTTTGCAGGATATTTGAGTGTGTCTTTGCAACAGTTTCACAACTTTTACTGCTCCGTATTAAAAAAAAAAAACCATTTTAATGGGCAACGTATGCATGTATGTGTTATCATCTTAGCTTTTAGTCGATTAGATTATTATTTTCAGCTGCAGTTGGTGTTGCTGGCAGCTGATTATTTGCTACAACTGCTTCTTCTTCTTTCACGGCTAAGCCAAAATTGTGTTGTTTTATTATTTTGTTTATTCGATTTTAAATATTTGTTTTTTTATATGGCACATTTTTCACTAAATAAATTGGGTCACAACGCGAATAACAATTTCTTATTTTTCCAGATATTTTTTTTTGTGTTTTTTAACACTTATTTTACTAACCTTTGATTTGGTTTGGACATATTTATTCCAAGGATCCCGCAGTGACCAAAAGTTTTGTTTTGTTTTTTGTTTTTTTTTTGGTTTGTGGCGCCGCACTTGGGGGAACTTAAACCGTTAGCGCCTGTTAACGAATTCAAACTGAATTCCCCCATACAGAAGTAAATAGTACGCAATATGCCGGCAGGTCGTATGAGTGATTATTTTTGTTTTTTATTTGAAATATTCACACAAGCACTCATAAAACACTCACTCAAACACACACTCAGACACATATAGAGAACAGAGAGCTCGTTCTATAAACATTTTGTGCACACATGCTTTACACCCGCGTCATCACCCCCCTTAGCACATTCATGTTGATCTATATAGAACTCGGAGAGTCTAGCGACTCTCAACGCTGAGTAAAAAGCAGAAAAAAGCTGTCACAGATCATCGTATCTGAGTCTGAGTGCATCTGAGTATATAAGTATGAATGAGCTAGTGTACGTATGTGTGTGTGTGTGTGTGTGTGTGTGTGTGTATGTGTGTTAATCAGCGTCCGATGGTTACGTGCTTGTTGTAATATTTATAAACAATGGGCGCCCATAATTTCGGACATGGCTCGTATTATTAGCTTCAAGATACATAAGCGATCCATGGAAGAAAACTATTTATACATAGCAAAAATTTATCGGGCATGCAAGTTGAAGATACAGATAAATATTTATCTTGCAACCAAACCAAAGAATTTCAATGTTTATTCTTAAAAGTATTCCAAGAAAAACTGATTAAAAACCCAAACATATTAGATTCACTATATATAGATACCGTTAAACTACCATATAACAAACTGTCCTACAACAAACTTTTCCATATAACGAATTCATTTCTCGAACCTATTCTAAGAATATTAAGGAAATTTTCTCTCGAGATTCGTTAGATGGAATTTCGACTGTAGTACTAAATGCAATGGGGCGTGACGTGTTTGTCACGGTAAATCAATAGTAGTATAACTGCACACTTGTCGGTAACTAGACAAAAACAACAAACACCTAACAACAACAACAACAACATTCGTAAACGATCTCAAGCGTGATAAGATGCATATTTCTGGTTACGCTTCGTTTATTAAATATAATCATCGCAAAACAAATAATTACAGATACTTTATGATGTATGAAAGTACATATCGACACTAACTATATTTAATGAAACACATCGAAGTCTTTTTTCAAACCATATATTCTAACAAAAACAGAATTTAAAACTCGGACGCACCCGACTGGGCTATACTCTGATACCAGAATTCAAAGATGACACTACCGATGACTGTTCCGAGTGGTACGGTTGATCGTGGCATCCAAATTTCTTATGCAATTCTTCGGGGAAAGCTGTCAACTATCATCAAACAAATTTGGTAATTCTAGCTGTTGAATTGTGGCAAATATGTGTGTTTTATCGATATGTCACGACGACATGTTATCGAATTCCTAGCTCCCCTATATTGCCAATGTATTTGGCGCAAACACTTACCAAGATATTTGCAAAGTTTCAAGTTTCTAGCCTTGAGGGTTTCTTAAAGAAACGGATAGACAGCTTGAAATACCAGAGTATAATAAAAAAAGTGAAAAACCAAATGTGCAATGGGCGTTATGTTAACTCAAGCTCCCAATAATGATAGTAATAATAATAAATAATTGTATTCAATTAAAAAAATATGGATGCAAATGTCAAACTGGAACTGGAAATTGCAGCTAAAAAGCACAAGGTCTAACAACCTTCTAAGTGTGTGTGTATGTGTGTGTGTGTGTATTAAATAGTCTATGTATGAATATTATTAAACAAAATATTGTCTATGTTGAGCAGTCATTCTAAATGCTCATGCCGCGAATTGTTGCGGGTTGCATCTTTTCGCCATTTCCATATATGTTTATTTTCGCAATTTGCGATTCAAGTGCAACCGAAAACGGTCGAAAACTTGGCGACTTACAACCGGTTGTTGTCAACCGGGTAACCTGGCTGCTGTCTATCTATATATACTTATATATACATATACATTCTCATCTAATCGAATAATTTAGCTCGAGTTGCGGCAGCAGCGTCAGCGTCGTCTCAGTTGACCAATTGATCAATTGAACAGTCGACAACTTGACGGCTTTGCATTGTTTTTCGTCTTGCATAAATGCAACGTACGGATGAATGCGATATATGTAAAAACAAACATACATATAGCACCCAGCTTACACTGAGCGAAAAAAATGTTAGCTATTTTTAGTTTGAAAGCAAAGCAAAAAGCATTTAGATTAAATTCTCTCTTTACCACTTATAATATAATGAACGTGCGCTTATCTAGATCTAAATTAACATAGATACTTGTACAGTCGAACTCTCATATAACGAACTTCCTTATAATGAAGATTTCTATAATCCAAAACACTGCAATTTGGTTCCATCAAGAAACCCATGCGATATGATACCAATTTCCTATATAACGCTGTAGTTTTTCTTGTCGTTGTATAGACATTCAACTGTACTTCATAGAGCTTCCGTACTAGACGATATGTGTCGCTGCGTAATGGAAGTCGAAGCTTGCAATCTAGTTTTGGGGGTCATGAAACACACGCACAACTCAACGACCTTAGCGACTTACATGGTTCACAACACACAACTCAGAGAAACATACAAACAAACTAAACTCAATCGGTTAAATATTTAATCGACAGTTGGCAATGTTCAATATGCTATTGCAATTGATTGCCAAGGTCCAATCGCCCACATTAGAAACTATACAGTAAACGTCACTTGATAAGAAACAGTCGAAACAGAAAAAAAATGTGTTCAAAACCAATATAAAAAGTTGTACCCAATTGTTTGACGCGCACTGTATAATGATTGGATTGTGATTAAACTATTTTAATCCGCTAATAAACTAACAATTATCGCAATCACAACAACCAAACGACTCTCTAACGCTTCAGAAATGTTTCATATTCAGCATGACACATCATATTTGAATATTGAAATGCATATTGGATCCCTTTGGCAATTCCAGACTCAACTTTATTATTGATAAAAAAAAAAACAATGTTGATAAGTCGATCATTTTTATTTATTATTATTATTATTCTAGACCTGAAGCGTTGAGAAAAATGAGCCAACGGCGCTGTCAGTTGGCAGGCACTGTCCAAACGCTTCGATAAGCAATGGCTCGGCGGCAACAGTGCCCATAAAGTCATCTAACGAAACCTGAAAAAAAAACAGCAAAAAAGAAGGTTTAAAGAAATTAATCTTGAAGGTAAAACCATTTAAATTAACCTTGCCATCCTTATCTAGATCGAACTTTTTCAACACAATTTCGACTAGATCTTTGACACCCTCGTCGGGATCCTCATCCTGGGGCTGCTTGATGAGACAATTGCGCAACAGCGTAAACATCTCATCTTTTGTTATGAAGCCATCCGTATTGAGATCATAGACACGAAAACAGAATGCGGCACGCTCTGCGGGAGTACCACGCAAAAATGTTGACAAACCGATAAGCCAACCCTCTAAACGCAGCGGTAGTCCCTCGTGTGCCTTGTCCCAGCTACAGAAGATTCGCTCCATTAGTATCTCCTCAGTCACAATGTCAAAGGTGCTATGCAAAAGCTCACGAAACACAATGCGATCGATGCCCTTTTTGGGAAAAAAAGATATGGTTCGAAATTTGTAGCTTGATTAGAAAACTAGTTAAACCCACCTCGACAGCGGCATGTGGCTTGGCAATAGCTGCACTGGAGGAACTTGATGCAAGCGTTTTAGCCGCATATTGACAATTGGAAACCAGCTTACGATAAATTCGGCACAGCGCATCCAACTCATCCCTGGAAAAATAAGTTGTTTATTCAGATGCGCTTTATTATTATATATTAAGGTCTCGGTCAGCTGAAGAATATTTCTATTAGGGATTAACTAAACTTTTTCCTAGCTTGGTAATTTTCCTTACATCTTTTTACCCAATTTTGTTGGGAAGTGCATTCATTCAATGGAAAAGATGATTCGATTTGAAGTTACATTTTTGGTTAGTGGAAAAATTTCGATTATCTAGCGTCGATTTAAGCTTTAAAGAAAGTTGATTTGCAGGGCTATAAAAGCCTCTGTTGTCCGGATAGCAATAAAATCCTTTAGCAGGGCACAGATGAATAATCCTAACATTTACTAAGTTAAGTTTAAGATTAAAGTTGAGAGTTTTGTATTTAATTACTTGATAAATGGGGGATAAAAAGACTAAATTTCATATCTAAGTTACTGACGGAAAGTTTTTCCTATTCAGTTCTTTGTTGTTTTATTCTAAAATGAACTCATTTTATCTGAGGAATCTGGCGAGCTTTGCTTACTTCCCTTTTTGTTTGGCTTATCTTGTACTCACTTGGTGAAACGCGTCTTTTTGCGAAGATTCTCCAATAGCTTTGGATTTATTTTGCCGCTTAGCTCGTCCATTTTCCTTTGACGCTGTTGCCGTTTGTTCTGTAAAGCAGCTGCTGCGACCTTTGACTGGTTGCTCGAGTTACGTTTGCCGCTGGCAAGGAATACTGAAACTGTTTTCAGTATTGTTTTGTTCGCTTGTAACGTGGATCTGGCAGCGGCCGCGGCAGCAGCAGCAGCAGCAGCAGCTCCGCCTCCGCTCGATGTAGTAGCAACAGCAGCAGCACTCCCCACCACTGCCCCACCACCACCGCCAGTTGTTGTCGTTGTAGGTGGTGGTGGTGGCAGTGGCGCCATTGCAGTTGTTAACTGTGCACCATTTGTTACCCCAGCTCCAGCTCCAGCACCAGTTCCAGTTCCCATTGTCGTTCCAGCTGCTCCACCACCATTCTTGGGTGTCGGTGTTGGGGAGCGACCCTTTGCGGCGCCCGCCTTGCCTGCCAACAACAAGCACAACACACAAAATTTTGACACAGCACATGCATATTATTAGTATTATGGGAGCACAATGTTTTCGCAGGGTGTTCATATACAACAACAACAACAACAAGAAGAAGACTGTGTGTTGTCTGTGTGTTGATTTTGTTCTTCATGTGTCAATGTCAAATCAATCCTCCAACAGTCGACGCCATCGACACGCAAAACTTACTTTAACCTCCCCCACCCCCCCAAAAAAATATTAAACCTATAGACCCACACTCCTCCTCCACCCCACCCACAGTTGGCCAGTAACTTAGAAAAGGACAATATGTAAATAAATTGCCACTAAAATGGATAATAAACTTCGCATATTGCTCATAAATTGAAGACAATTCAAATACACTGCAAGAATTTCCATGTGTTGTTAATCAAACTAAGTAAAAAGTATGTTTATAATATAAAGCAGGAAATAAATATCGAAACCTCATTTAATAGTTTGCCTTAAAACCAAAAAAAAACTGTTAAATATTGTGAAAATTTTGAAAGACAAAAATAAAGTCATCAAGCTTTTAATAATGTTCAAATAATAAGTGAACTAAATTTTCATGCTAAAATCATTTACAAAGAAAAAATCTATATATTTCAAGCTAAAAAGAAAAGTTTGAGCTTTAATAAAGCTTTTTGACATTTTTCTGATTTGAAAAGAAAGTGTCTAAAAATTGGAAACATTAAAATCTGCAAATATTAAATAATATTTGATGATTTCAATAAAAATAGCCAACATCTCTTTAAAATGCTTTCGAAAACCTTTTCAAAATATATGTTAATACTTAAACACAAGGAAGACAAATATAATGCTTCATTTGAGTAATTTAAGAGCTTGAAATATAAAGCCTATTGCTCAAATGTTTCATACTTTTTCAACTACATGCATTATATTTTTCTTTCTCTCAATGTATAAACCTTTAAACCGCCTTCCAACAGTCTAAACTTAACCCATTACTAATGTACATTGCTTTGCATTGTTTGCTCATGTAATTCGCCAAATGTACTGATGCCTGATGGTATTATGTCTAAGACCCAACCTTATCACGCCCACAATACCAAACACCCATCTCTCCACCCCACCGCCAACCCGCGCCCCTTTCCAAACCAAACTTTGTTGAAACTTGTGTATGTGTTTTGGTTTTTTTTCTTGTTGGTTTCGATATTTTTTTATCTTCTTTTTTTTTTTGAAGTTGTTGTCTGATGTTGGGTAGCTTAATTTTGTTAGTAGTACTTTGAACTTGTTATTGGCGAAATGTGTGCGAGTGTGTGAGTGCATAATCGAGGGCCCGCAAAAGTATGCAACAAACGCTGCCATACGTAGTACCAATTTAATTTGTTTGCACTCATATAAACCGTTGCCCCAAACAACAATCAAACACACACATACTATGTATTAGTATGCTTACACATACGAAAACACACACACACACACACACACATATGTAAAAGCGTGTATTATCTAATGGGGCAAACCCTTGCATTTGTTAGACAGACATTTGGTTATTTTCGCACTATCCCTTTGTATCGTCCTGTGGCACACAACAATTGGGGTCAGAGGTTAATGCTAAAGGTATGTCTAAATACACATTCCAAACAGCTGTTTGGCTTTTGATATTGTTAGATAAAACACAGCACGTCAAATAACAGTTACAAAAGGGGCACATTTTATTATTATTAAACTTAAACTTTCTGAAGAACTTTTCGCACTGACACACTTTTGGCCGCGATTATTATTTGATGTATTTTTAATTGATGTGTTTTGTATCCCTACAGTTTTGATACCCATTATTGTTGAGGTTGGTTGGTGGTCCTGTTGCTTCTGCTGCCGCTGTTCAAAAGAAAGACGTCTTCGCTCAATCAACAAACTCAAGTTTCCAAGGCAAAAACCGAAGAAGAAAATTTCATTTGTGTGACAAAATACAAAAACCCGTCGACGACATTCCTTTAGTTAAGGTGCGGGGCGGCCGACTAACACATTTTTATTGACAAAACATGGCACAAATTGTTTTTGTTGTAAGTTGTATGCGAATTGTTGAGCAGGGTCTTAACCTAAATCCAATTAAAGACGATATGCAAACAAATATGGGTTAAAATTGGGATAGTTTTTTTCTAGGAAAATCGATCGAAAATCAACAGTTATAGTACCGATAAATCTTATAGCTAGAGTTAGCAAATTTGTTAAGGGCATAGCTATTGGCACCCCCAAAAAAAGTTCATAAAAAATTTGGGATCCAACGCCAGCATCAACTTGAAAACGCCTGTTTTTTCAACACTTTTTGTGCTAGAGCTACAAAATTTGGTGCCAAGAAAGCTGATGAGGTCCTTCAAAGAACTGCAACATAGGCCAAGCCCAGTCCGTACGCCTCGCCACCATTTCAAATCGTAACCTCTTGCATCCTTGGCGGTTTTTGAAGCTAAAGTCATCAAATTCAGCTGGCGATGTCCTCCAAAAGAATACTACACTTAAAAGAAAAACTTGTTTATCATCGGTAAATTTTAAACATATTTTCGATTCTAGCAGTTCCTAGCATTCCAATTCGCAAATGATTTTCAACAAAAACAAAAAAAGCGTCATATTACTCTTCAATTTATTTTTACATAATCATTTCATAAACACTTTGTTAAACTTAAGCATAAAATATTGTTTAATGTTAGCACAATACATAATTATTATTATTATTATAGTAAATGTTAAAAATTAAGTTTTACGATTAACTTTGTTGTTGTTGTTGTTGCTTATATCGTTTTTTGTTTGTTTGATTTGCTTAAAAACCGTCGTAGGGTTGCCAACTTTTCTGTTAAATCTCATCTTTTTTCTTTGTCTTTATCTACCACCAAAACTTTTCAGTGTATGGTCTACAAGTACACTTCGTAAATATATATATATTTATATATATGGTATATATATATTCTATTTTATAATGTTTTTTAATATATATATATATTTTTTATAGAGAGAGAGTTGTGCATTCTTTACAAATAATAAACTGATCCGTTTTTTTGTTTTTGCTGTTGTTGTTGTTAGATATAGAATTCAGGTCATAAGGTTCGTTGAGTTATGGCGTGGGGGAGGGGTGGAAGCAGAAAAGAACTTACAAAAAAAAAAAAAAACCATATATAAAATGAAAACTCTTTCAACGCTCAAATATTTAGTATTTAGTATATATATACAAAAATTTTTGTTAATTTGTTTGTTTTTATTTGAACTCGTTTAGGTAACTAGAATACACAACTCTATTTGAATTATTTTTAATATTTAATATATATTTATATATTAGTAATCTTGTTTGTTTTTCTTACTTAAATAACTGTAATTTCTGTTCTGTTCCATTAGCAGCGACTTAATATTAAACACAAAAAAAATATTTATATATTTATATTAAGCAAAGATCAAAATATTATAGTTAATCATAATAATAATAAAAAACAAAACAAGACACATTATTTGAAGCTTAATAACTATATAAAATTGAATTGTTGTTGTTATAAAAATAAATATATATATATATGTATATATATATTTAAATTATATATACCACACAAAAGTTAAGACATAATTAAACAAACAAACAAACACACATACATATAAACAATTGAAAATTCTAGTTATAGAAAGAACAAATTAATATTTAAATTTTACATTTGACATTTAAAAACGAAACTTTCAACTTAAATTTAATGAAAGAAAAGGCTGCATCAAATTTGGAATTGAATATTAAATTTTGATTTTGATTTTCATTTGTGTTTTTTGTTTGCTTATTGATTGATTTGTGTCCTAAGCTTTGACATTTTGATTTACTGATTGATTTTAGATGGTCTTAAAGCAAAGGCATCCTTGTCAAGATGGTGGTGGGGGAGGGGGGGGGGGAGATTTTACATATAAAGCTTTTATGCATAATTGTTATTGTTGTTGGGGGGACAAAAAAGTGCGCCTAAACATCTAAACAGCTGACAAAAAAACAGTTGTTGTCTCGTACAATAATAATAATTATAATTATAATAATAATATAATAATAATATATGTATATATATATATATATATATATATAATATTATGTATATACTCTATAAGGTATATACAACTAACTAACGTAATGTCAGCATGTATTTATCTCTGTTGTTGTTGGAGTTGTTTTTACTTAATAGAACCATTTTTCAATTGTGTTCAAAATAATGATTTTAGTTTGGATTTTTTGTTGTTGTTGTTGTTGTTGTCATCTACTAATTGTTATATTAATTTAAGAATTGTTGCAAACTTTTTTTGCTTACATAGTTAACTGCACGTAGATATATAAATATGTATTTATCGTAATATCGTTATCGATATTTACTCTCTCTCTCTCTATCTTTCTCTTTTCTTCTCTTGAATCACTTTCTTTCTATGGGTTTTTTCCTCTTCTTTTTTTTGTATATATATATATATATATATGTATCTATATATTTAAGCAATTATAGCTATAAGTATTGTTTTTTTTTTATCATACGAGGCGATTTGATTGGTGTATCGATAAAAATCAAATCGAGGCTACTTATTTTTTTGTGGTTTTTTGTTATTTTTTCTTTTGTTTAAACTGCTGCTGTTGTTGTTGTTGTGGTTCTTGTTGTTGCTGCTTGTTGCATTATCATTATTATATAGTTAAACCGATATTATAATTCCATATCTCTGGCCTCGTCCTCACTATAATCGGACATGCTCGACTCACTGTCGCTGCTCTCGCGCTGCTGCTGCGCCGCCCTCAGCGCATCCTCGGTCGCATAACGTTGCACATAGTCGGCGACCTTGCGATGATACTCTTCCGGCTCGTGCAGGTACAATGCGGCCGCGTCCCGATTCAGCGGATCAACGGGATTCGGATATGTGAGCAACTGTGGCAGAAACGATTCAAATATATTCGACAAATCGTACAAGGCGGTCCAAGCCTGGTTGATGACATCGAGGCAAACTGTGCCCGATGATTCGTCAATATTGGGATGATAGATCTTGTTCACGAATCCGATGCTCGGCGATTTGAATGGATAATTGTCGGGCAGATAGACGCGCACTTTCCAGACGCCGCCGTCGTACGGTGTGCCCGTTGGCCCAAAGAATTTCACATGGAACTCGTTGAGGCCGCCAAGTATGGTCACCTCGTGTTTTGATTCAATTAGCTTGATGACGTCATTGTCCATGCGTCGCTTGCCAGCGCTCGGTGATGACATTTTGTTTGTTGTTGTTGTTGTTTTTTGATTGCAATTATTTAACTATAATTATCAACGGGTTTTGTTTTTTTTTTGTTTTTTGGTGCTTTAACTCCAATCCAGCAAGGACGTATTAATCCTTCAATGTTTAAGTTGAATTTCTGCTCCCCAGTTTCTCGTATGTCCAGAATGCATCAAAAAAAAAAAATCATCCGGAGGAGCAAATCAAAGAGCTGCAGCTGTTGCTGTCTGCCTGTAAAATAAAAATGAAATTTTCAATTAACTTTATTTTCGACGTACAACGTGCATTTGCATACGTATGTGTTGGTGTGTGTGTGTGTGTGTATGTTTGTTTGTTATCATTATCAGTGAGTGGTTGGTATCGTTATCAGAGACAGAGCACGATGGAGATGACCATGAGTGCTGGCTGCAGCCAAATCTCGGCATTTCAATTATCTAGGTCAACTAGTCGCATCGAGAGCAGTTTGACTGATGACGCTATCTTGCTCGCACTCATCTGTGACACGAGCCTAAATAACAAAAAAAAAAAACAAACTATGTCAGCTGCGCAGTAGCAGCGCACCACAGGCCAGCATCAGCCTCAGCATCAGCAGCTGCAGCTACAAAGAACAACAACAAAGTATGACGTCGTTGTCGCTGCTATCGCTACTGCTGCTGCTGCTGCTGCTGCTGCTCTGCCTCTCTCTCTCTCTCTGTTCATCGCTCTCTCTTTTTTTTTACCTCAGTTTCTCACGTGCCCTATTTACACCTCCGCGCTGCTGTAACCATTAGTAACAGAAGTCAAAAAGAGAGTAAGCAATGGTATCAAGGACAAGCATGCATTTAAATATTAACAGAACTTTGCTGCTGTTGCATACTTTCCAGGGCCAAAGCCAATTGCAATGGAATGAAATGAGAATGTTGCATTTCTAATTGGCAATTGCAAATGTTTCGCATTGATTGTTTTGTCATTCATATATACAAATGACGATGATGATGATGATGACAATGACGATGATGACGGGCCCCATTTCATTGTTTCCAAACAAACTCAGCTGTTTTATGTTATTGGCTGGCTAGTGTAACAAGAGTGAGCGAGTCAGCAGACAACTATGAGAGTAAAATGTTCACAGCAACCCCCATCGAACGTACAGTCTGCCCAACCAATGTTGAACACAAACTATGACAAACTTGTACAATATTTGCTCGATAATATAAATGCGTAATTATCAAAACGATTCATAATGATGGTTTTACAAATACATTTTTATTATAATTATAGTTGATAGAAGTTGTAGTTATTTTAAAGCGTTGACTGTATATATACATTTTTCATTGTTGAGCTAGTTGACACAACTCATGGCGTATGATTGATATTGATAGAATTGACGCTTCTTCACAACGGCAAAATACTATTTGCAATATATATATATATACATATGTTTGTATGTAGGCGTGCAACAATAAGTTACACAATACAAATGTGTCAAGTCGACAGTTAACTGTCAGTATCCACTGTCACTGGCTACTGGTCAAGCAGCTCTCTTTTGGATGAGCTAATTTCGATTCACTCTCGCCTTCTCTTTTATTATTTGTTTCGTTTCTCTTCAGCTATACAGCTACAGTGAAACTATATGCACTTTGGCAAGTTTCACTGTACGCATTTGTTTTTAAAATGTACATAAATACAAAACACGGAAGGAGAGAAAAAGAAAAAGAGGGAGAGAGAGAGAGAGAGAGAGACACGCGCGCGTATAGAGCGGCAAATACAGTTTACTGCTGTTGAGCTTCTGCGTCGTCTGTATTGTTATTTGTCTTGCTTTTTGGTGTTTTGTTTGGTGTTGTTTTTGTCTCTCAGCTGTGTGCTGCTTAACATTATACATGTGTGTGAGTGTGTGTATCTATGTAACAGTTTGCCTGTTGGTGTATGGCCCACGCTCTCTGGCTCTGGAAGATCAACAACAACAACAGGGCAACGTTGACACTCAGCTGCAATTTTTTTTCAAGACAACAACAGCAGCCATATACATACATATGTACATATAAACCTATGTATATACGCACAAACATCCATAGACATACATACATACATTGTTGTTTTGTATGTACTTTTCTTGTTGTTGTTTTTGTTGTTGCTTTGGGGGACCGTGACTGTCTAATGATGGCGCATTCATACATACATTTGTACACACACAGTATACATACATATGTATATGTATTGCTGATACGTATATTTATATACATATTTTAAATAATTGGCTGATAGAAAAACGCAGAGTATACTGCAGCTAATGGCAAAAAACGAAGTCAAATTATTGAAAATGCAAATTTGAATGTTGTGTTCATGCTCTCTCTCACCCTGAATGGTACACCTCCTCCACCCCCTCTTATACAATAATAACACCACACATACGTGCATTCAAACATACAAACACTCATAAACACACGCAGCTGACTGCAATTTATTTTTGTTGCATTAACAGATAATTACGAAACTTTTTGAAAACAATTTCAACAATAGCACGCACATAGTAGATAAAAAGGGAGTGAGAGAGAATGAGACATAACACTTAGGTTGTTGTTATAGTTTTTGCGTTTGCTTTGTGTTTGGTTTTGTGTCTGTTATTTTTTTTTTCGTTTTTGTTGTTTCTTTACTTTTCTTTGCTGCTGCTGATGTTGTTGTTGCTGGGCTGCTTATTTGTGTATGTTCACATTTGTTATTGTGCCATGCTTAAGTTTTTTTTGTTTTTGATTTTTGCTCTTTATTTTTCTTGTTGTCTACTTCAACTAGTTACTGAAAATTAACTGGCAACAGAGTTTGGAAGCCCCCAGTGAGCAGCGCACGAACATCTGAAAGGCAGCATAAGAAGCAGCACAAACAGCACAAGCAGCAGCAGCAGCAACGACACCAACGACTGCGAGGGAGAGAACGCGCACACAGCCAGAGAACGAGAGCGAAGTGTATCATGAAGCAAACTAATGCGAGCGACACACAGCCACACCGCAGACAAGAAGAGAGAGAGATAACGAGAGAGACGTTGAGGCGCAGCGCGCCAACCTGCTGTTAGCTGAAGTTAGAGAGAGAGAGGGAGTGCGAGTGCGAGCGAATGAGAGAGACCCCCACAAAGCACATGTACAAAGAAAATCATAATAACAAAGCGATAGCCAAAGCCAAAACCAAAACAGCAGCAATACCACCAACAATAACAAGAAAGAAAAAAAATATATATGTATGTATACATTTATACATATACAAAACAATATTGGGCAAAAGAGCAGAAGCAACAACAACAATACTACCACCAGATAGCAACAACAACAACCAGTCCACGATTCTGCCAAGCAAAGAAAAACTATAATCAAGGACAGCAGCTGTAAAGCACACACGACGCTAAGTGCAACGCACACATACACACAAACAAACATATACATATATATATGTTTGTATGTATATGTATACAAAAGCAAAGCAAAGTCAAAAGTATATGAAACAGCCGAGCAACACCGAACCTTTCAATGCCCTTCATTTTTGCCACCGCAATTCGGAATGACGCACCAGCTAGTCTATGTCCCAACTTCACCCACAATAACCCTCCCCACACAATTCGTTTCAACTACTTGAAGCACAGTTTAAAATTTGAAGGCGGGTTGCCAACTGCAATATATGTAATTGATTTACGTGTGAACCTAACGGGGTCAAATGCATACACATGTACACATGTATGAATGTATGCGAGTGTGAATTTATAAACATGCCTGTATGTACGTACATATGGATGTGAGTGTGTGTTTGTTTCACCAGTGTTTATGCAGTGCAGTAAATCCGAATACGTTTTGTTATCGCGTTTTCGTGAGTAACATTTATTGACATAAATATTTCGTTGGTGAAATATTGTCGTAAAACATATAATTTAAAAATTAATCTTTATTATTTTTTTTGTTTATAGTTTTTCTATTCATGATAACGTTGCGCATAAACGCATCAGCTTGCCAATTCTTAAAAGTTGCTTTGTTGCTGCTTTATGCGACTAACCATCTTACCCTCTCAGCTGCCCATGGGCAACACGGTCATTGACTGCGCATTAAATGCATAATGAAGCATGCGAAAAAAGGGATGTAAAATCTACTAGGCTTTAGGTAGACGCAATATGGGCTAAGGCCAACGACAGTTAAGATTTGTTAAAAAAAAAAAACAGCCGAAAGTCGAGCACACAGACACAACTGTGCGCATTGGTATTGGTGAATGTTACATTTTCGTTGCTGCTGATAAGATTTAAAACGCAAAAGCAAAGGCAAAAGCGAAAAGAAAACCATAAACACAACGCAATAAGCGTGCGAAACCAAAGTGCGTAGTAGAAAAGCAGACAAAAACAAGAAATACACACATACACAAACCCATACAGACATAAACTCAAATGTACATATGTATGTGTGTATACAAAATATGTCTGTGCATTTAAATAAGAAATGCCAATTTAACATTCTGTATAAACGTATTTATAACTATAGTTTTTGGCTGTAATCGAACGCAAGAAATGACGGAAGCAATAATTAAGATAACAGCAAGGATACACATATGTACATACATACATATGTGTGTACATACATATAATGTGCACATTTAAAATTGCATTGCCAAGCACACACGCTTACATTTTTAACGGTATAATTTCAAATCTATAGAGTTAAGTGGATACAAAAGCCAAAAGGTAAAACAAAAAATAACAAAGTAGACAACTAATATACAAAGGCTATTTTAGCTTTGATCGAAAGAGAGAGTGCAAGCGAGAGCAAATAGCAACAGTCAAAAGGCAAAACAAAACTGCAAGGGCCACCTATGTACATATCTACATATATATATATATACAGACACACATTCAAACATACATTCTTATGTACACAGGCGATGTGCATACGTAAGAGAAATGATTATTGGGTGTATAAAGTTCGACGCCTAATTTTCGGGACGTTCGCAACAGCAAAAACAACGACAGTTAGAACCGTTGTTAAAGGAAAGCAGTGACAACTGCAGCTGGACACAGTTAACGGGTGACATTTGCTGCTGCTGTCGTTGTTGTTATTCCAATCGGTGTCGCACCCCCTACTTTCATACATACACACACACATACGCACGAGGCACGCAAACACTTACACATACACATGCGCAGACACTGCACTTAATTGGGAGACCTTTGCTTTTTAATTCATCATATGTAATTTTTGTATTTCGCAAAACAAATATTGTGCATTTTGTTGTCCGTTCAATACCTTTTTGTTGTGTTTTTCTTCTTTTAAACTTTGTTGCCTTTGTTGTTGTTTATTGGTGTGTGGATTGGCTGCAACGCCTTTAATTTTTACGCTTCGATACTTCTCCTCATTGTTGCATGCACCGACCGCCTAAGCATTTTATCGCGGTTTTTTTCTTTCAGCGACAATTGTTTAACTATTATTGTTTAATGGCTATCGACACACATTAAAATGCAATGCGTTGCTATCGCTCCATCCGTTTTCTTTCGTTTTCTACCGTTTCTAATTGGGAAGTCGTCGGCCGTCCAGCTGTTATGCTCTGATCAGCCTGTTAATGTTAGCCGATACATACGATACTTGAAATATTAAATAGACCAACCAAGTTCATGTTAAAATCGTCCCTGCTAAAACTTTTATATCGATAAGAGTAAGACAGTACGCAGCTCATGCCACAGCTGACTTGATATGTTAGCTAAAATAGGCTATGCCAAATTTTTGAAAATAACTTATTTATATAGATTATTATAGATATTTTAAACGGAACGCACTTGAGAAATTTGTAAGCTATCGTTTAGGTAAGCTTTAATTTAAAGTTGGTTTGTGCCTGTGCGGTTCGTGAACAGCAGACTGTTAAAACAGCCAGCAAATTCTGTTGATTGCGGAGTAATTTGACAGTGTGGCAACGCTCTCATTGCACTGGCAACGCCGCCGAGATGTGCAAATCGTATATACACAAAGAAAATTGATAAAGATTCAAATTAAAATCATGAGATTTGTTGCAACCAACTGCTGATGCACACTATCTACTTACCATCGCACTAACCACTGAGCACAAAATCACACATACACACACATTGGAGACGGTGGGGTCGCGCGCACATACTTACATCCAAAACGCTACAACAAAAATGGTAAGTCTAAGGCCAAAAGTAAAATAAGAAGGAAAACGAAAAAAGCCACAACAAAAAAGAAGAAGAAAAAAATACGGGTGCAGTTCTCCTTAATCGGCTCGTTATGACTAGTATTAATGCAATGCGTCATCATCCCACACAGCACGCCGCATCGATGACGTCGGTGGAGGTGCTGTTGAATGAGTTCTACCAGCCATCGACGAGCAATGCAAGGAAACGCGAAATCGAAACTAATCTGCTGGCTTTTAAATCGCAGCCAGAAGCCTGGCAGCTGTGTCTGCGCGTTGCCACAGCCAGCAATAGCTTTACCGAGAATCAATTCTTATGGTTCTTTAGCACTTCGACGTTGGAGCATACAATAACTCGCCGGTGGACTCAACTAAGTGCTGCGGATCGTTTGCAAATGCGCGAGGCATTATGGAACAACTATGCTCAGTTGGTGGTGTTGAGCGGTGCGCGCCGTCATCGGGATACGTTGGCCCAACTGATTGCACTGCTCGGCAAGCGCGAGTTTCCCGAAAACGATCCAAATTATATGCAACATTGCATGGAATTGACTAAAACGCGTTTCGGCTTGGGCATCAATCTGTTGCGCGTCACCTCCGAAGAGGTGGTCAGCAATCGTGGTGATTTGACCACAGAATGGAAGAACTACTTTCACTCTTGGTAAGCATTGTGAATTGAGTATTATTTCAAAAAAAAAAAAAGAAAAGAATTTTGCATGTGATTCCTGATTTGCTCCTTTCTCTCCATTCTCCCCCCCTTTTTTTTTATAAATGTCCTGTTTTGTAATTATCGTGCGTGTTTTTGATATTTGCCTGTACGTGTGTCTTTTTATGTATCCATGTGTGCGTAGCATTTCTATGTGTATACCCGATGTTATGGACTTGGTCACCAAATATCTACTAATCGCCGTTTGTCATATCAATGGTAAAGACATACACACAACAATACCCAACACATTAATGGACTTCAGTCTAACTACAGCGCTGCCAAATGACAATCAACTAAGGTATGTTAAATCAAAACACAAAAAAAAAAAAACAATAAGGATACAACTCGAATTATGCATTCAAATTTGTTCTGCAACAGCAAAGCATAATTAGTTGTAATTGCTTACAAACTTGATGCTCATTTGTATTGACTTTGACTTGCAGTTCCTCGGTACTGGAGCTGCTCAGCTGTGTGCAGCATTTGGTTTCCTGGATACGCACCGAACTGATCTCTGAGTATTTCCTAATGAGCATACTCGATTTATCGCAATGGCGACAAGACAAGGAGCCCATCTCGTTGGCGGCACTTTCAGTCCTAAATGAGCTGCTCTACTTGCAAAAGCCTCTGCCCTATGCGGGCACATTGATGAACGGCGTCAGTGGGCTGCTGGAGCAGCATAATCGTACCAAACAGCAAAGTGAAATGTATAGCGATAAGTTTCGTGAACTATTGCGTCTCTATAGCACCAAGTATGCGGCCAAATTGTTTCAAGAGCCCGAAATGCTTCAGTCATTTCTTGAACAACTTTATCGCTGTACGGTTAAATGTGCGTGTTAAACTTTAAAACTTAATTTGTATAAGGCTTTCGCTAAAGTTTGGTATTTTCTATTGTTATAGTGCACGGTGCTTTGGACTTTACAGAGAAGTTGGATATATGGACGCCCATCATAAAGGTAATTGCACAGCAGCCGACACGAATGACAGCATATCATGGCCAGGTGATGATGAAGCTTGTCGATGAGATTATGCGACGCACACAATTTGAGATTAATAAGCCAGAGTTGGAGTTACTCGACAATGAGCTAATGGAGGATGATGTACGTACCAATAAACTGATTGAGTGAATCATTTAAATTGGTTGCCTTATGAAATACAATCAAAGCTATATTAACTTATCATATTTTTAGCAGACACCTGCAACGGAATGGCAACTGTTTCTGGACCAGTGCTTTGAGTGCTTGGCGCTGCTGGCGAGTACCCGGGGTGCGCACATAGTGTTTGCACAGGTCTTTGCCCATTGGTCGCGTCCGCAGACGTATCTGTTGTCGCTGGAGCTTGCATTGGATCATGGCAGTGGACGTTGCTATGAGGCGGCACGCAAGCTCAAGATGGCTAATGTTGGTGAAATATTAAGAGATTTTGCGACCGTTTGCCAGGCGGTGGTGCGTCTAGCACCTCTAATGGATACAGCGCAAGCCCCAGCCGATGTCGTTGGTACGATGGAGAATCAATTGCAGGTGCTTTCGGATCGTTTGCTTCAGACACTGCAGCTGCTGGCCAGCAATCGTATCGCCGGCACCGATGCGGACAAAGCGACCTTTCAGACTGACTTGGATAACCTGTAAGTGGTCTACGGTTACAATTCTTTATGTAGATGCAGATAGTTCTGACTTACATATATATATCCCTTGATAGAAAGTATCAAAAAAGAAGTATAAATTCTATTGTAAAAACAAGAATCTTTTGGCTTAACTATGCTTTGAACAAAAAACCCTTCAACCATCTAATTGACAATTATTGTATTATTAACAGTTACGCTCAAGTTTTGCTTGCCATACGCAGCATATTCCCGCTGTCGAAATCGCTTAACAGCGAGCAGCTGCTGCATCGTTTATTTGCCATATTGGGCAGCATATTTGCTGGCAACAATTCACCATCGGCTGCATCGCCGATTGTGCAACAGGCGGCAAGTGAGGTGCTCCTCTTCATTGCGACTGTGATACGACCCAAATGTCTGCTGGATATACCGGAAATACAGAGCCTTATGCAGGCGGGTCCAAGGCTGGGCGCTTCACTGCCGCGTCAGGTGTCGACCAATGTGCACATCAGTTTGGTAAGTTATATGGTGCTGCCTTGGAAGAATGTACCGGAGCCGCAGCAGGACTATCAGCGTCGCCAATGGATGCTGCGCGAGTATATCGATGCCATTGCACGCAATTTTCAGGAGCTCGACATAAGTGCGGCCGGCGAAAGTAAAGTTGCTGCCACAACGCTTGGACTGCTTAACATTTTAACATCGCTTATTGAGTATTTTAAAGCAACGGGCGCCAATGCCAAGGATATGCTGGCCAGCACCTTCAAGGTGAAACCACAATACTTTATACTTTCGAAATCGAAAAATATTTTATATTTGCTTTTGTTTTGTATTGCAGCCCATATTGAACAAGGCGCTGGTGATCTTTAATAGCTATGGCTTGAGCAGCATTGCCATGGCCATCACAGTAGCGGAATTTAGTCTGAGCATGCTGCGTACTTTGCCCATGCATCTGGGTGCACAATTCATTAAGGAAATGATAACGCTGTTTATCGATGTCAGCAGCCGGTGCGTTCTTATTATTTTTCAACTCGATTTTCTAGCTGTCTTTGTCTAATTGATTGTGGTCTTTTTTTTGTATTTAGAGAGCAATTGACTCTAAGTCGCTTGGCTGTTATGGAGAAGGTGTTGCAAATGTTTCAATTGATTGTGGAGCAGCCAGGTAGTGCCTCGTTGGGCTTGTTGCCCAATATCTTAGGGTTTGGTACGCAACAGATATTGCCATTGTTGCAACAACAGAATGCGGCAACAGATAGCAGCGAGATAACAAGTCTGCTCTTTGCGCTTTTCGATAGGTAAGTTGTTTAGAACATTTGATTTGATCATTGCTAAACCTATTTTTGTTTTTGCTTACAGCGTTCTCACCTGCAAGTGGCAATTCTTCTACAAGAATCAATTGAGCAATGGCCATAATAATGGCAATGTTAATGGCCAATCGCCAAACAATTTCAATTGCAGTGACAATCTGCAACCCGAACAGTTTATGGCCATTATGAATGCATATGGCCAGATGCTGGTCAGCGGCAACGATCCCACCAATGTGCGCAGCGTTCTACTCTCAATGCAGAATGTGAACGAGCGCAGTCGTTTATATCAACGTGCACTGTTCAAGGAGCAATTGCTTGCCTCGTTTCAGCGGGCATTGCTTAACTTGCTGCTTAGCGGCGAGGGTGCACTTCATTTTGATTTAATTGCCCAGGCATTGTATGCGATGGGTCAGGTTGATCGACGTCAGCTGCACGAAAGCTTTGTGAATGCAGCATTGCCAGTGACACCAACATCGCTCGAGGATATATGCCAGACAACTGTAAGAACTTGCTATATACCATTCAACTATAACTTAACTAATATTTTTTTCTCTTTCATATTTTTTTTAGGACATTCCAACGTTTACGCAGAAACTCACACAGCTTATTCAGGATGCACATTGTGCGCATCTAAATGAGACGACGTAGGCGCAAGAAAACATACAATCAATTTAAAAAAACAAATGACATCCATACAATCCTTCTCTCTCTCTCTCTCTCTCTTTCTGTCAGTCTGTCTCCTTTCTCCTTCCCTTTTATTTCTGTGCCTATGTATTCATGTTTATATGTATGAATGTATAATTTCATGCACACGTTGAACTTTTAATTTTTGAATTTTTTGTCTCTACTGTCCCTTCCTCTCCTCTCAATATACCTACTCTGCCCTTTGGTGGTTTATAAAAATTCTTTAATTTGCTGAAAAAACTCACGAAGCAAATTCAAAAGAATGACAAAAATATAGAAATTACAACAATTTATAAAAGACATTGTTAGCTTGTAATGCAATTCCGTTATGTAACAGAGAAACAGAAAAAAACTAATACTTTGTAATACCCGTATACTATATTTTAAAACTTTAAAATATTATTACACCCATTATTATTATTATAATTATTTAAAACGACATAATCACATGCTTCTGTGTCCAACGGCAACAAATTCGATAAAAGTCATATAAATATAAATAAAGCCCTTATTCATATGTATAAAACATATGTTTTTGAAAAAGTTAAACAAAAAAACTGTTATGTTTTCGTATTACTCACAACATAAAGCCTTGCTGTTAATATGAAGGTAAGCAGCGAATTTTGAATTTCCTTTTTTTTAAGAAATTATTGCCTGAAAACTTTTTCTAAGTTCAAAGTTCTTTTTGAATTCCCATACCAATTCTAGAAATAATAGTCGATATTTTGCTTTTTATATTTTTGCAGCTCTTTTGACTGCTGTTGCGTTTCGATATATATTTTTGATTATTTTTGGGTTTCATATAAACCATGTGACTTAATAAATATTAAAAACAATTAAAAAAAAAAATCATAGAATCACAATATATATGCTAAGAAAAAAAAGCGTGAATAAGATACACATAGATAGTTTGATATTATAGAGTGTAAGATATAAGGACACCAACCGCTTATACCAAAAAAAAAAGTTAAGAAAGGAAACGAACAAAATTTTAACTTCCTCTAAAAAATTTGTTCTAAAAACGATTTTTTGTAATAATATTTTTTTTTTATAGTTTTTTTGTTATGCTTTTGTTTGACTCTCTGGCTGACTGTTTGGGGCGGATGCTGCTGCTGGAGTTGAATGGGAGGGGTTTGGGTACTACATACATGCAAGGTGGTTCGTTGGTTCGTTGTTTCGTCAAGGATCATACAGGATATTGTATTATTATCTAAGCGACCGTTTGATATTTACGCGGCTCCAGTGAAATATTGAAACCATTCTCAAGCTTCAGAATGATATCGGCCTGAAGTTTGAAGTCCGCCTCCGTGTCCGTGGAGTGCACAATGAAGTTGCGCACAATGGTGGACAGTAGAACCTTAAGCTTCAACATGGCATACTTGCGTCCCACACAGCTGCGTGGTCCAGCGCTGAATGGAATAAAGCTGTAGTAATGCCTGTTGGCCGCACGCTCCGGCAGGAAGTTATCGGGATCGAATTTGGTCGGATTGGGATAGATGTCGGCACGACGATGCACACAATATTGCAGGACGACAACAGTGGTGCCCTTGGGCACCGTGTATGGTCCACTTGTTAGCTTCACATCGTGATCGAGACGGCGAGCGATCAACGGTACTGGTGGGTACATACGCAGGGTCTCAAGGATCACACGTTCGAGATATTTCATTTCCATGGTATCGGCAAAGGTGCAATCGCGCTGCATTTGATCACCGAAGATGGCTTTCTGTTCAGCGAAGACACGGTCCTGGATATCCTTGTGGATGCCCAGCATGCATAGAGCGAAACTGGAACCAGCCGATGTTGTGTCGTGTCCCTCAAACATAATCGTATTTACCTCATCCATAATATCCTTCTCACTCCATTCGATCTCAGGGTTCTTGGCCATTTCCACCATGGCATCGAGTAGAGCCAACCGACGCTTGGCACCCACATCATTCTCATCGATATCATCCAGATCGTCGCGCAGACCCTCCTTCTTTGCAGCAGCAGTTGCTGGTGTTGAACGCGCCAATTTGGTATTGTGGGTCTCCTCGACCTCATCGATGATCGCCCGAGACTCGGACTGGAAGTTGTCCTTGCGATCCTTCACCACCTTGCGCGTCATGCCCAAAATGATGTTCATCATGCGATCACCCTTCTCACGCAACTTGGTAAACTTGTAGATGGAGTCTAGACGATATAGTAGCTTCACCTGACGCTTATGGATAATGTCGCACATGTCGACCACAGCCTGGGCATACTCAAAGCTCTTGTTGCCCTCCGGCAACTTCTTCACGCCCATTGCAGTTGAGAGCAGAATGTCGACGGTGGTCTGTGACATATAATCATGCACATCGAATGGTTTACCAGCCTCCTTGGTCATACGTGCAGACACTGCCTTCGAGTGATCCACAAAGGTGGGCACAAAGCTCTTCAGGATGCTCTGATGGAAGGTGGGTGCAATCATCTTGCGATGATGACGCCAATGGTGTCCATTACTGATCAAAAGACCATCACCGAACCAGGGCTTGAAGTAGCGATACTCCTCAGCTTTGGTCAAATGCTGATGTCCGCTCAAGATGAGCTCAATATCACTGGGATTCGTTAGGAACACAATTAGGACATTGCCTAGCCAGGCCTTCATCGTTTCACCATATTTGTTCAGATAACCCAAGCCAACAGATAGAATCTCAGCATTGCTTAGACCAACAACCATGTGAGCCATGCCAATCAATGGCAATATTGGCGGCGATGGTATATTGGCAGTCATGCGGTATTCCCTGGTGTTCCTGTGCCAGTATTCGTACAGTGCCATTATCAGTACAGTGCCCACCAATCCAGTTAGCAATGGACTCAAAATGAAGCCACCACCAGTGCTGCTCGCTGCCTGTTGCAGCGTCTCCTGCACCGTTTCCACAGACATCCTTGTCGTTGTATTTAAACACTTGCTGCCTCCTCAAATGATGTTAATCCTTGTTATGTTCGACTCTTCCTCGAACTGTAGCGATTAGGTATGACTGTGTTTCGTTGGGCTGCAAGTGCTCAACTGTGCATGCTCTGTCCATTGGTTTCGACAATTATACCTTCTCTACAGCCTATGGATTATGCAAGCTGACCCTCCCTAGCACCCGATACCTCCGGTACTCCTCCACAAACACTGCGCGCTGTTCAAGTGTCAAGCGTATTTGTTGATTTGCAAACCAAATCAAAGCCCCTTCCTAATAATAATACCACCCCGTTATTCCTTCCATGCCATTCTCTGTCTAATTTACGCCTGGCCTTATGCTTGCCCTTTGTGGTAATTTCACATGTTGTTTTAATTCCTCTTCTTGTTTATATTCCATATTGTTGTAATTGTTGTTGTTGCGTTTTGTGCGTCAGCAGCGCAGCCATCGCGTGTTGTCTGACGAAAGTGTAACGTGAGTTTCGTGCTTTTAGAGATGGGCTTGGTTCACGTGCTAGGACTGTAACAAAGAGGGGTCCGTTCCCTAACCCAAAACCAACCTGCTTGGGTGGAGCAAAGGGAAGGACTTCATTTTCTACCGAGTCGTTAGTTGTTTCTAAACGCGTGCGAGTTTCAACTGCAGCGCGTGTCTCTTTCTCTTCCTATCTTTGTCTCTCTTTCGCATCACTTAAATTCATCATCCACTTCCGCAGGATGCTCTTGTGAATTTTTCTGTGTTTTCGGTGTGTATGCAAAGTAGGGACTTTACCTGTATGCCAAAATATATTATAATACTATGTACTACCTGCAACGGAAGTGAGTGATATTTGCTTTCCTTCCTTGTTCTGCTCTTTTATTATTATTTATATTTTTTTCGGCTATTGTTGTTGCTTTGCTTTCGCTTTTCATTAAAAATTCAATTTCAGCAAGTACTTTAGATATACATATATTTTTTTTTGGTATATTCGCTTTTGTTTTCAACACCTGAACGTGAATGCAAAAACCGAAATGAATTTCGATGAACAATGAAAAGGAAGCTGTCGCTTTTAAAGGACTTGCTCCCTACATCAACATCCCCTCACCCCACAGCCTTCTCTCTATCTCTCTCGCTTTCTCTCTTTCGAATATCTGTCTTGTTGAATTTTAAGTGCACTTCTGTTCTATTTATTTACATTTTGGATTGCTTGGGATTGGATTAAGTTCGTTTTTATTATCTTTTATTGTTCTGACATCGCGTGTCCTAAGCGTGTTTCCACAGCTGACAGTACTTTAAGACGGTATCATAATAAAACCCTGTGCTTACCTTTCCTATATTGTAATGTGTCCTGCATGCTAAAATTTTCCAATTGGAAATTAATTGAATGGTTATTAATAGCTTAGCTTCTTACAATTGAACTTGGATAATATTTTATTCAAAAACAATTTTATGTAGTTTTTGCAAGGGAAAGACGGCGGGAGTGAATGGTAGACGACGGTCTGAAAGTTCACTGTATGTAGATTCCAAAAATCAATCAATCAATTCCCAATGCACTTGAATATGTTGATTGCCGACAGTTGTTGTTGTTTTTTTGATTTTTTTCTTTTTGTTTGGTGCGTCATTTCACTCTGAAACCGAAGGTATGGCATAAATTGGTTTTGCACATTGGCCTGGGAACTTTGGACTATAGTAAATCCAAATATGTAAATATTTACTTCCTCGCAAAATATAGCTTCTTACGTCCCTCAAAGAACTACATCAAAAATTTCGTTGCCACATTTGATCTCAAGATGACGTTCCCCTAATATCGGAACTCATCCCTTCCGCCTCTTTACCACCCTTTCCAACCAGTTTTTATGCTACACCAGAGTATTTCGCAGTCGGTTGCGTTCGATTGCAAAGTTTTCACTTGTTTTTAGCTTATGCTAATTGTTGTACTATATGTTTATACTTTTTTTAATGTATACACATGGAAGGAAAATACAGTGGCGGCTTAAAAATGTAGCACGGCTGAACTGTAGTTGTCAATAGTTTTGAACAGAATCCCTTTTGCCCATATCAATTTAAAAGTTCTGAAGTGAATGCATGATTCAAGCTCCTGAAAAAACATGAACAAAACTGTGTCTCATCTTTGAGTTTGGATCTTGTGTGTAGACGGGATTCACCGTAGTAGACTTCTTTTAAATAATCTTCCCTCCCTGTTTAACATTATTAAATGTCCCAAAAATACCTTTCAGCTAATTTTGTAGCCCTTAACCTTTAATTCATGAATGATTTCATGATATGCTTAGACTTAAACAAGCTCTATTCTTCAGCAAGAAATACTTTAATTTTCTTTTATGTTTCACCTGCAAGTCTATACAAAAATTCAATACTAATTTGTCAAACCCATTCCAATTGATCATTGCCGATTTTTGATCATATCAGACCGCAACTGAAACTAAGGTTGCTTTGCTAATGACTATTGCAGATGCAAGGAGTTTATTTTGGCAGGTCAGTTGACATGCTTCATGGATGATGTCAAGCGAATCGAAAAAGGGTTTCGAGTTTTGGTTTCCCCCGTTCGCAATGTGTGTCTGTGCAATAAAAACCAAAACGAATGTACAAACTTCCGGCTCTCACTCTCTCAAATGGGCGCACACAGTTTCCCGCCAAACAGGTAATACCTAAGTATAAAAAATCGAGTGTAATAATAATAAAAAAAAAATAATAATGTTTGTTTGTAACCATAGACGGTTGCTATTTGCCTAGCGCAAAAAAGGACAATGACCAAACAAAAAACGTTTGGCGGCATGACGCCGTGCGCTATATGTCTCTGTGTGTGTGCGTGTGTGTGTGTGTGTGTAAGGACCTGCTGACGATCCTTTTTGTTTTGTTGCTGTCCGCTGCACCCCCTTCATTAATCTTGTTAGCAGCGTTGGCTGGCTTAAATGCATGAATGAATGAGCGGAAGAAACCGAAAGGATTTCCGTTTCGTAATTCGATGCTCGTTGCTAAAGGAATCTGGAAAATTGGATAAGAAAACTGACTTAAGGCTTAAAAGTGAAAGCCGACCCATGTACTTATATTTGTATATATTTATAAAAAAAAAATTAACGTATGTACTCGCAGTAGCAGTTTTGATCCCAGGTTTGCTTTGCTCTCCACGCAGTGTATTTTGCCAGCATTCCGTTTAAATGTTGTCATTATTACAACAATGGCATTTGCATTTATCAAGCAAGTGGGAGCAATCGTCGGTCGGCCAAGCGCTGGGAACGCCGATAACCTCGCCGATTAATCGCATTACAGACAAGAGAAAAAAAATACACAGCCGCAGGCCCCAAAACTAAATGAGGTGTCAACTTAACTTAGTGAAAGGTAACAGAGCGCGGCTTAACCATAATGCTAACAAATATGTAAATATATGAGAATGCGCGCGCACACACACAGCCACACACAAACACTGGCACATGTAATATGTGTAAGGTGGCCTGGGTCTGGTCTGGTGATCAAGGACAATGCCATTTCGAGCAGCATCAATATTTTGACATTGCAATCGGCTGCTGTTGCAGATTGCAAAACATTAACGCGCTAAAGAAGCACAGAAAGTGAAACACTTTATGTGGAATGTGTTATTTAAATTAGTAAACAACAATAATAAAAAATATAACGCTGCATTATCGATGCTAAGGCCACAGGTTGAAATTGTGTCAGCGTACTAAGCTATAAAAATCGATGATCAATTTTTATGCAACCATTGATGATCAGTGTTTAATTGGCAACATTAACAAATAGTCCAATTGTCTGCGTGCCGTATTGTTTATTTTTTTTTAAGTTGTTGTAAAGTTTGATATTAAGAAAATAGTGAAAATCGTTAAGTCGCCATTAATAAAGTGATTGATTGCATGTGTAAGATGTATGTACATATGTACATATTTATATCAAAGTAATGCAATGAGAAAAAGCTGCTAATACTCAAAAGGTACATGAAAATATGTAAATTTATAGCATATAAAACATATGTAGATTTTGTTACTTTACTTTATGCGTTGTATTCATAAGCAGCATTTATTTAGCAAACGCAAATACATATCTACGCCATTTTACAGTTATGGCAAATTAGCTGCTTTGCTTAGTTCATGTGTGTGTGTCTGTGTGTGTGGAAATTCTTCTTCTATCTCTTCTAGTCAATGCAGCCCTCACACGTAACGATTATGAATGCAATGCAAATGTCTCACGTACGATCAAACATCCCTGAGTGCAAATATCGAAGTAAATTATGCAATTGGCAGCTGTAACTGTTCGGTTTGTTTTGTCAAAATATACAAACTAGTCTATATATTACAAAAACTTTTGCTTTGCGAAAAAGAATTCTGCTGCCACATTATTTTTAATAGAAGTATAAAACTTAACAATTAACCATTTATTGCAGTAGTGAGAATTATTGACAAATCATATATACATATATATGTATATATAACCATCTTTACAAATTTTAAAGTTGAATTGTGGACAAGTAAGAGTATTTGTAACTATTGGCCATTGATTGAGCTGTTTCCGGATCTGTCATTGTGCTAATTGTCGCTTCATAGCCATTATTCTTTCCTAAAGACCCCACACATTTAGCAAACAAATCTTGAAAGTCTATTTCTTCGTTTGGGAAATCTTTGTTTGGCGCATAATTAAATTCAAGAGACAGAGTAAGAGTGCCACAATGCAAAACAGACAAGCAGACAAGTCGCTTCGGGGAATACGGAAAACAGAGAATAACTCAATCAATGCAAAAGGCGAAGAGCGTATGTACTTACTTCATAGATAAATAGGTAGATGCCTGGAGAGTTGGCAACAAATGTCAAAAAATAGTAGTTGAATGGGAAATGATGACTCAATGTACACCGCCCTGGGTGCATTTGTCAAAACATGAAAACAAGGAAAACAGGCAACAGCAGCGCACACGTGTCGCACCAAATTCCAATAATAAGGATAACGAGTAGAAACATGTGCACCCAGGTTTTTCTTTTAGTTGCCTTGGGGGCATCAACTAAAAATAAAATGAAGAACAGAAACAGAGAAACAGAAAAGGAGCAGTGCATACATATATGTACAATATATAGCCCAAGATCCTTCTAACAGAAGACATATGTATAGAACCTTTGACTGCGACATATTTTTCCTTACGAAGGTTATATGCAATAGAGAACACAAATGTTGTCCTTATGGAAGCAGCAGTTGATATCCATTTACTTATGCAAATGAGGACAATATGTGGCATGGTTTTTATGAATGAGTGAATGAACTCTTTCAAATACTGACTGAATGCTTTGATTGTTTTACATTTTTTGTTTCATTTTTTTTTGTGGGTCTTAGGGTCAACCGCAGGCCGTTTGCTAAGCGGTTTTCGTAAAGTGTTAAACCTCGCTTATTATTGTCCTGCGTTGTCCTGCGCAACCTGCCGTCTGCCGACCTGCGCTTAAGCGCTTAAAGGACTTAGGCACAAAGCGCACACTTAAGTGCCGCTTTGTCCGCTTGAAGTGCGACCACTCGACGAGAGTTTGCAATTGGGTTGGAAGTACTCGGAGCCGGCTTAAAAGTCTGAGCTGCATATTGGCTAAATGTTTAAGCCATTCGAAAATCGTTTAATTAACACCGCAAACGCTGCCAAATTTAAAAAAAAACCAAGATCGTTTCATACAATAAGGTTAACTCTTGGCCTAAGCCAAGACTTGGCTAAGAGTTTCACGAATGAAAGCGGTAAACAAAACCCCAGAGTTAAAGGTATTTGTAAAAGAGAACACTTAAACATCATAAAACATTTAAATATAGATTGTTTTTTAAACAAATCTATAAGCAACTTTTGAAGAACCACTTTTTTATTGTCAAAACTGAAGATTATTGTTCAGAAACTCGATCAAATGTCGCAAATCTTATGAGGCGCGCGTGTTAAGGATCAGATGCAAAGCACCTGGCTATGTAACGTTATACTATGCCCAGCCCGAGACTGAAACAGGACTGAAACACCGCAAATAGCTGTAAAGGATACGGAGGCGGAGTACACCGAGAGCGAGAGATGGGCGCACCACACGCCAAGTGAACGCTGGGATAAATGAGTTATTACTTTGAAATGATTTATGAATATTCATTGATTGGGTTGGATGAGAGAGAGAGAGAGAGAGAGAGAGATAAACAAGAGCATGTGAGGGAGCGGGCGTCTGTCTCCCTTTTCAAAACGTTGCCGCACAACATAACTGTGCACAGATTACACAGAAAACAAAACCGAATCGTAACCAAATACAGCAACAGAAGGTCGGAATGAATGAGATCAGAAGAGAGAGAGAGAGAGGATGGGGGGTCACAGAATGAATAAACATTTGTGCCATAAGCCTTTGGCAATACAATAATTTTAATAATAATAATAATAAAAGGGCTGGCGGCACAGAATCAAATTGATTTTTGACAAGCAACGGCAAATTTCCCGTTCAGCAAATTGTGAAATATGAGTGCGCCGAAATCGAAGGTGTAATAAGAGTGAAGTTAGAGCCAAAAGGGAGAAAAGGCACCTCGCTCTCGTTCTCGGTCTCAGTCTCTCTTTCTCTTTTTTGCTAGAGAGGGGCGTGTCGCATTACCCAGGGCCCAACAAAAAATTAATACATAATAAGCATAACGGTGCCTCTGAGATCGCTTAAATCTGAAATCTGGGATTTTTCTAACGGCAGATGAGATGAACAGTTAGCTCGAGGCACCCACAAGGGTACGAGCCTAGACAAACACACCTGGACCCTGGACGACTCGTTTTGACTGCTGCCTGCCAGCCTGGGGGTTGTAGGCGCTTCGGCTCAGCACAGACAGACAGACAGACAGGCAAAAAGATTCTCGAATGCTCGTATTACCCAACATAAAATAATGTCCACAGGCGAGAGAGAGAGGGAGAGCGGGCGAAAACTGCAGATGCAACGCAACTGCATGCCGCATTGTTATGCCACACAGCGTCCCCCTCTTTCGCTCTTTCGCTTTAATTCTTATTATGTTTTTCTTTGGTTTTTTTTTCTTCAGTTTTTTTTTTTGGGCAAATGAGTTTCTTTTCTTCTTGGGCTATTAATGCTTATCTTGTGTGTCTGTAAATAATTTTGCATCATTTCTTATGGCCCGGTAGTGCCTTGAGCGCCAGGCTAAAAGGCAGCTGCAGGACCCAGCATTCCATTGCAGGCACAGGACAATTAACAGGGGCTCTAATGAGAGCTTCAACTAATGGCTCTTAGATTTTAATGATGCATGTTCATTGGAATTTTTGATTTTATACATGGTAATTTCCCAGAAGGTTCTTACACTAAAAAGCTTTTCTGGTCATTCTCCCAGGAGATTTTTAGGTTTTTTGTATACCTTAAACCAAATTATTTCATACAAATCTCGACTTTCGCTCTCATTGAAAAAGGCTTTATTATCTATAGCCTAGCTTAAAATAATGTTAGTTCGATAAACCTTTTCAACTTTAATAAATGATCGAGCTCGTGATCCTTTTAAGCGAACCCAAATTACAGTTCCTTTGCGGTTGATTGCTTACTAATGGCCCCTTTTCTGATCTCATCAATATGCAGGCAGTTATGATTGCTCAGGAGCTACATGTTTCAAAAAATGGAAAAACGGAACAAAAATCCTAAATGAAAACACTTGCAACAATTCTCATTCCCACGTTGCCTGTGTGTGTGTGTGTGTGCCATTTATCAGGACATGGGCGACTCAAAACTCATTTGAATAAATAAAGTAAGCGGGGTGCTCAAGCGCAGTGCCGTACTATGAACTTTACCAGCTCATGGAAAAACAACCCAACAAACTCAAACCCAAAAACCTAACAACAAACCAACAACCCAACAACTTCTCAACTGATCCTTGGTCAAATGTGTCTGTTCGTTCGTTCGCTTATGCAAATGTTACCAATGTATTCAGTCTGTCAGTCAGTTCGTCTGTCTGTCAGTCTGGTACTTTTTTTTTATAAGCCCAGAAGGTCCTGTGTGTATTCTATGTGCTTCATGTCCTTGCATGCTTCGCCGCTTATGAAAATGAACGTGATATGCTGATTTAATTTCGTTTTTTATATATTTTACCCAGCCCATTGCAACGGGACGGTCTAACTAAGACCCTTATATAGCCCATATAGCACATATGTTTGATGTGTGTGTGTGTGTGTGTATTTAAAATGCTAATGACGCTGCATGTTTCATTGTCATTAAGTGATATCACAAAATGGAAAATGCACGAAAACCGTTGGAATATTTAAAAACAAAAACAAGTAAGAAGGCTCTAGTCGGGATAGCCCGACCAGAAGATACCCTGAACCCAGTTGCAGTCCTTCCATCCTAAAAGTATGCTTCAAATAATGATCACTTTAAACAAAACTCACAACTGACTTAACTTAACGATATCTCTGGTGTTTCTTAACCGATTTAGACGAAATTTTGAGAAAAGTTCTATCGTTACCCATTACACCAACCCCCATTTTTACATTTTCCAAATTCGATATTTTTGTTATCGATTCCATGTGTATATCGAAAACCAGAGTAGTTATCGATAATTTGAAGCAAACTTGTTCTGCTTATGGTATAGGAGAACTTATATTCAAAATCTGAAGTCCCTAGCTCTTGTAGTCTCTGAGATCTCACGTTCATACAGACGGACAGACGGACAGACAGACAGACGGACAGACGGACAGACGGACGGACAGACGGACATGGCCATATCGACTCGGCTATTGATACTGATCAAGAATATACTTTTGCACAAAACCATTATACCCTGATTTACCCATTTTATGGGTACGAAAACCGTTGGAATATTTAGAACAAAATAATATATACCGTCGATCTTCCGTGTAATGAACTTTCCATAAAACGAATTTCAACTATAACGAAATCATTTTCGACGCCACAAAATGGAAAATGTACGAAAACCGTTAAGATATTAAAAAAAAAAAATATTCAGGTGAAATTCCGTGTAACGAATAAAATAATCAGTCAAGAATGCATTCTATTTAACGAATTTTCCCCCATAACGAAATTTTTACCTTTCCCCTTGAAATTCCTTATATAGAAAATATAGATAATAAAAGTTCAGGTTATATAAAAAACTTTAAGAACTTGAGCTTTAAGTATTTTTGAGGATCAATGCATTTCGACGAAATAATTTTAAGTATCAAAGTCATATAATATTTATTATTTTTAATTCGTTTTATTTGGAAAGTCAATTCCAATTTAGTTCAAAAATTCAAATTAGTTTTTCAAAAATATATATATTTTCCTGTATATATTTTACTTATTAAATAGCAATTCTCAACTTAATAAATATTCAACTTAAGCTAGACGAAAAAAAATTGTTTGTGTACTAAAATAAACCTCAAAAAAAAAAAAGAAAAGAATGATAATATATATTTCAAAAAATTAAATTAGTATTTTTGCCCTTCGGTTTGCTAAAGTTTTGACAATTTAACTTTGTATGCTTTGAAGATTTTAGGTTTTAGTTTTGGTTTACTATATCACTAAGTGGATAGCTACTTTAAATGTTTATATTTATGTACAATTTTTGTTAGCCTTGTTTTGTTTTTGTTTTTAGTTTGTTTTTTTAAATCCCAGCAACTGTGCCCGTATCGGATTTGGGTGTATGCGCCTCCCACCAATCAATGGCATCTATCATGCTCTCATCGGATAGACAACCGCTGCCGCCAACAATAGCTGCTGCTGCGGTTGTTGTTGTTGTTGTTGTTGTAAGGTTCGATGGATCGTGCAGGATATCGGTGAATTCTTTTTTAAAACTTGGCAGTCCGACAGCAACAACACTGTCGTAAAAGGATGTGACCGATGATGGCTCGTGGTCATAGAATGCGGGCAACACTGGTGAGCAGACCAACTGTTGTTGTTGTTGTTGTGAATAGTTGCTGTTAATTGCTGGCGGGGAACTGTTGTTGTTGCTGTTGTTGTTGGTGACATGCACAAAGTTTCCTTCGCTGTATTCCTGTTTGATTAGTTGTTGCTGTCTCTGTTGTTGTCTCAGTTGCTGTTGTTGTTGTTGTTGTTGTGCGGCACACGCCTGCAACAAGAGTTCATTAGCAACGGCAACGGCGACAGGTGAAACTGCTGCAACTGCAACTTGGTCGCTTGGTGGTTGATGCAATGATGAACTGCCGTTTGTTGTTGTTAATGCTGTTGTTATTGCTATTGTTGTTGTTGGCGTTGAGCTGCGACTGGTTGCTGTTGTTGTTGTTTTTGTTGCTGCTGCTGGTGCTGCTGTTGGCACGGGCGATCGCGATAAGTTCGAGTTGAATTTTACACATTCACCGTTGTTGTTGTTGTTGGTTGTTGGGGCTGCAGCTGCTACAGCTGTCGCTGCTGCTGCTGCTGTTGGGCTCAGGCAATTTGTGTCAATTAATGCATTAAAATGCTCCTCATCCTCCAAACTGCTCGAGTTGTTGTCCTGCAGCATATCCGGTGTGAGCAGCTGATATGTGCTTGTGCCCGGTATCCTTAAATATTGCAAACCATTCAATGTTGTTACGTTTGGCAATTGTAGCAACAAATCTTCCGGTTCCGGCAATTGCTGTTGCTGTTGCGGTTGCTGTTGTGCAAGTTGCTGTGGCAATTGCTGCTGCTGCTGCTGCTGCGTCTGCAAGCTAATACTCTCCTCCAGCTCATAGTTGCTCAGCGTATCATCGAATTGTTCGTCCAAGCCATCGAATTCGTCCTTAATGAACATGAAGCTATCATCGCCGCTCGATGAACTATTCGAATTGCAATTGAGCGGCGGAAAATCGAAGCCCAACAAATGCTCCAAACTCCGGATATACTCGACAGCCATGCGCAATGTTTCCACCTTGGACAGCTTCTTGCTGGCGCCACGTCCAGCTCCTTGTGCCTCAAACGCCTCGGATACCTCCTCGGGTATGCGTTCGCGCAACAAGGCAAAACCATTGTTGACCTGCTTAACGCGATTTCGTTCACGTGCATTGCGACGTGCCACTGCCTGTGGCGGTGGCAATCCTTTGCGTCCCGGTGTACCCGGTGTACGATTGAGTAGCTCCAAACATTTTGATGCTATGGGCAATTGCTTTTCCTTGAGCTGTTGTTGCTTCTCCTGCAACTGTTGTTGCTGCTGCTGTTGTTGTGCTTGTTTTTGATTCTTTTTGGTTAGCTTGCTGCGCTTGTTGTTGTTGCCGTTGTTGTTGCTGTTGTTGTTCCCAGCTTTGTTTTGCTCATTCTGCATCTTGGACTCGCCCAGTGGACGCTTTCGTGGCAGCATCGTTGTTGTTGGTGTTGCTGCTGCTGCCGCTGCTGCTGCGGCTGCGGCTGCCGCTGCACTTTGAACGGCGCCAAGCATGCCAAAATCCTTAATCTTGCGTATAATCGTATTCTGATTGCTAATGTGCTGCTGGAGCGCATTGGCGCCACTTTCGCTGAGCACATTGTTAACAATTATTTTGCTAAAAGCTTTGCTTTGGGTGGCGCCACCCAATGGCGTTACAACAGCTGACCGGCTAACGCTATTCTCCTTGCTAGACGACGAACTATTGCCATTGTTGTTGGTGTTATTTGTTGTTGTCGTCGTCGTCGTTGTCGTCGTTGTTGGCGGCGGCGGCGTTGGACTGAAGCTTAACGCTGCCATTTGTTGTGTTTGAGGCGCAGGAAGATTTAATCTAATCCAATCCAATCCAAACGCACCCTCTCGACTTTCTGTTAGCTGCCAGAGGATTGCTTTAAGTAGTTGGAGCTGGAGCTGGAGCTATGGAGCTATGGAAAGCTAATTCCGAAAAAAATTTCTCAGTTCAATTGCTTAGGTTCGATTTTTTGGTGTTGAATTCGAGGTCCTTACGGCAGGACAGCTGCTAGCGTTCTGTGTCGCGTGCCCGACCAAAATGTCATGGGGCGTCCTCACTGACTGCGTTCCGACTGCGACGGTAACGGCAACGGCAACGGCAACGACGACGCTGGCAGCAGTTAGCTCTGCCAACGGAAATGACTTCGTTGACTGATGGCGCACACAAAAATATAAAAATACAAAAATACAAAAAAAAAAAAAATTATAACGTATCGTTCGGGTATCCTTCGCTGCCAACGTTACTGCAGCGCCTGCGTCTGCCGCTTATGTAAAACATAATGAAATGAAAACAACAAACGGCATTTATTTCACACACATACATATGCGGATACTCATATGACTTTTCATCCCCTAGGTATTGGGTGTCCCTTCTAGCAGCTAACAGCACTTGGTTCCCATTCCCTTTAGATTCACACACACACACACACGTGCACACACCTCAGTCAGTTGGTTTCGGCTTTTGGGAAAACTAACATCTGATCGTAACGACTGCCACAACTTTGACAGCGACAGCGACTGCGACTGCGCGCCCTGTTTCAACCTCATGGTACTCCCGTCGTCTACCATCTCGTATCTCCCCTCTCTCCTCCTGCTATACACATAAGGGTGGTTTTATGGCAGAGCCAAAGTTTTGCCGCCTTTTACATAACCAACATAATAATACCAACATTGTGTTGTGGATATTCTATATACAGCCCCTTCGTCCATATACCATTATTAAGCTTTGGTGCAGCCCTGGTCACAAGATCTTTCCCATATATGTACATACATAAAGTGAGACCGGCATAGGGAAATAAACAGAGGGAGCGCGGTGTCGGCGCACCTTGGTTCCCACACAGGCGCATAGATCACCTTATATTTTATTATATGCTTACGCATTATATACATATATCAATGCTCACACATTCCCATTAAATATATATACAGATCAGTACGGAAGATTGAAAATAAAATATTTAGCTACATATGTTAAGAATTTCAGTATATGTTAATAAGTTTGAAATACTTTTAATGTTATAAAATCGCTACTAAAACTCTATTTCAAAAGCTTTAAAGCTTTTTAAGTTGACTTAATTTTATAAGCATTTTTAAGCAGCAAAACAAATCTTAATATCATTTTACCCCAACGATAATTCCTAAATTCAATGAAAGCTCTTGTTAGGATTATTTTATCAAACTTTTAGCTCTTTTATACATATTTTATTTCCTTTTTAACTTTTAGTGGCTGGGGAAAATGTTTATTTGTGATCTTTTGAGCCCATTGAAGATGTCAAGTCGAGTTAACTTTGCCACTTAATCACTTTAGTGCATTCGCACTGTTGTTAGATATTTTTTATGCTGAGCGAGACTTTTACGCCTGTCACCAGCGAAATTGGCATTCTAGTGATTTTTTCTGCGGGATATTGTTAGGGGTCCTTCGAATTTCTATTTCTCTTTCTCTTTGTGTGTGTACTTTCTCAGCCCCTAACTGGGCAGGGGTGTGCACGATCATAATTCTTAATCATTGCAGACATTTGTCTTCCATAGCTTCTTTCTTTCTTGTGCAAAATCATTTGCCAATTGTTGAGCTAATTAAAAAACTCTAAAGAAGAAAATAAAGCGCTAATCTTGAGTTAAACTTAAGCAGCGTCTTCAATTTGTATGGTCTATAAATTGTAATTAAAATTGACAGAGCCAAATCCCTTGGCAAATGGTCGGCTATTGATTATATTGGTATGGGCAATTAGGGGTGCACGATGGGTCGATGCCTGTCTGTGGGAAAAAGATGCAGACATTGGGTAGGTGAGAAGATGAGTCTGAAAACTAGTTTGGGAATGCTGTTGGGTTGATCTATGTTTGCTGGATGTTCATGGATCGATAAGCTAACTCTTACCATCTACATACAAACATATTTTTCCTTATGTTTATATAGTTTATTGAGCATGCTACACTTAATATATATTTCGGGGCTTTTTGAAGTTTTCTTTATATTTTTTTGCCAGGTAGTTGAACATAGACCTGAAACACACACAACAGCCTCTATGTGTGTGCGTGTGTGTGAGTGTATGTACTTGCTACACAATTTATAAACTTGAGTTCACTTGAAAAGTTCAAGGAACGTCTTGCAGTCTTGGCAGAAAGAGGGCTAAAGCATAAGGATGAGGAGGACTACCGGTTTGCCTTTGCCCTCGTCTTGGTATGTAGTTTGTCGTTGTAGTAGGCCCCTGCTAGGTCCTTTTATTTTGTGTGCCTGCAACATACCCTATTAAAAATTGTGTATACGGGTTTCAGTTAGTAAAGTGTAACAAAGACTTAATTTTAGTTGATTTATCCCACGTAGGAAAACTGTCTTGCACGAAACTTATTTAAGGTTTTATTAATAAAACTGGGTACTCCAGCCTTATAATCTAAAGTAAAGGTCGAACGTATAAACTCTTGGAAAGAGTATCAAACATTCAACAATCTTGCTGTTGTTTCTCTCTCTCTCTATCACAAAAAAAAAAGAGTCAACAATTGTATTTGTGCTCCGAATTGCTTTTGTTGTCGAGGACGACGCTTTGACTTGGTTGAGTCCCACTTTGCCGTCGTCACCGCGCGACACGCCTTTGAATATGCTATAGGGAAAAGAAGAAGATATTAGGTATACATGTCTTATATGTACATGAACATACATATATGTGAATGAAGGTTCCTATTTTGCTTAAAGGATATATATTTGTATGCCGCTGTGCTTTATGCAAGTCAAGTAGCGATTGCCTTTGGCACCATCATAAATAAATTATAATAATAAATAAATAACAAAAAAATATATATTATTATTTTTTTTTTTTTCAACAACCCCTTTGAGGCTTTTCTTCGTTACCAACTAGTTTTGTGCAGGGTTGAAGTCTCGTTTTAATGCACTGTCAAGTTGGGTGATTATTATAGGCATTATAATAATTATACATCAGACATATGTATGTGTTGCATAATAAGTTGTATATATTGAGCCAAAAAATAAATCATATTAGATAAGATTTTTTTTTTCTTTCCTATTTTTCCCTATTTTCATTTTCATTTTCATTCTCAGATCCAATTTCAACTTTCATTATTTCTTTGGGGCGCACATCCTGTCCGGAGTTTTGACTTTCATCTCAACGCCTTGAGAAAATACAACAAGATGTGCAAACAAAATTATAATGGAGATTCGCCTTGAAGTGATTTGATTTTCTTTTTGGGTTTTGGGTTTTATTTGCATTCGAAGCATTGATTTCACTGGGAATGGGAACCAAATGAATGCATGAATGGCATTGAATAAATGAAGTAGATCAAGAGTGAAATTTGAAATTGGAGTGAAAGCAGACATTCTTTATAAATCAATCAGTGCAGTGCATATTGAAACATTTTTATTCATATATTTTTGTCTTGCCTTGCCTTGTTGATAAAATTAGCTTTACATGCTCTTCTTCAGTTTTTGTAATACGATCGAGCTGTTGAAATATTAATGCGCACAGTAGTAGTTCCCAGCACATCCTTACAGCTACTTGTCGTCAACTCAAGTGCTCTTCGACATTGAATTGCATTGTCCTTGTGCCGTATGATTTACTTTATGGGCATCTGTGCGCGCCGCAGTTGTGCGTACATAAATTTTCAACTTTTCTATTCGAGAATTTTTTTTTTGGGTTGAGCACTTCATATGAATCTGGAATGAGTGCACAGTGTAAGGAATTATGAATTTATGAGTGCACACTAAAAATTGCAACGGGTATTCGTTCATACCAACTTCAACAAAAGTGTCCTTGGGAGGGTTTCACAAGCAAATCTTTTTTCAAAGTTGGAAACGACTGAAATGTGATTGAAAATGAAAAGCGAAAAAAAAGATTGGCTTGCTTTTCAAAAAGTTCTTCCTAGTGAATCATTCTTTCAGTTAAACCCTTTGCGGGAACAAGTCAGACATACAGTCGAAATTGGGACCTGACAGGTCTATACATCTTGAGTTGCCTACGATAAAATCTCAAACAGTCATTAAATTTGGATGTTAGAGCGATGACCATTTATCATATATCTTTCCCTTCCATGTTTTCAAATTGTTGCTGTTCATTTAACAAAAACAAAAAATGTATAAAAAAAATCTTTTCATAAAGAAAAAATGTCAGAAAAAATGCTACAAAAAACGGCATGCGTCTAAAGTGTGCGTTGATGTGGAAAGCGATCTGCGTCCAGTTTATTCATTTCTTATAACAATAGAACGTGAAATTTTCCTGCATGCCAACCAACAACAGAATCAGCATTCAGATTCCGATTACGGGTGGTGGTGCATGGGACCAGGACAGGGACTGGGACAAGGCGCACGTGCGCGCAGAATAATGGAATTGAAAAGTACAGCTACCTGATACATATGTACATACATTAAATACCAATGGGCGCCTGGGGGTTGGACTAGGACATAGCAAAATTATCGCCCTCGTTTCGATCGCGAAGAGTAAAATCAACAAATGGCTTTTTGGTTTTTTTTTTTTGGGCGCAAAAAGCATTGCATTTTGCTAAAGGACACAAATCGATCGAGATCTGACCGGTTTTTTTTTTTTGAGACGCCAACAACAAATCCAACAACTACCAGTTGACTAGGGGTTTATTATTATTTTTTGCTCGGGGTCTTTATTTTTGCTTTTCGGTTGCCCTGCCTAATGCCCATTGTTGCCGGCCATGTCCCCGTGTCCTGTATCCCGTCTCCTATGTCCTGTGTCCCGTGCCCAGGTTGATGTTGCTGATCATCATCATCATCGTCATTATGATCATCAGCGAGCATTGCCATTGGCAGCCGCGAAAAACATCTGCTCCTGCTGCAATCGCTCAAAGTGCTTCGCTCTTCGTCCTGGTGGCAATCAAAAACTATCAGGCAAATGGTACGTGTGCAACCCCTATTGGAGTTTTATGTTGTTGTTGTCGTTGTTGCTGTTGTTGCTTTGGCATTTTGTCAACAACAAATGTCCACGAGGTCCTTTTGTGTGTGTGCGAGTGTGTGTAGTGCGCGCGCGCGCGCCGTCATTCAGATCGCTTTGACTGCCTACGCTGCTGCACATTAAGTTTCCAACAGGATTAGTGACGCTATGTTCTATGCATGTGTGTGTTTGTGTGTGTGTCTGAGAAGTATTTGCTTTCTCTGTTAAAACCAACCATTAGATACCCTTCATTCATTGGAAATAAAACTTTTAAATAAAAAAAAAAAAATAATATTTTACTTAAATTCAAACTGTTACAGTCGAACTTTAATAAAACGAATTGACACGAAAAACTTTATCATAAAGAAAGTTTGTAATATAGTAAGAGGTTTTGATTGAAGCAAATTGCTGTGTTCTGGAAACGAATTCGTTATAAAGTAATCTTTTTAATACGGTAGTTCGATTGTATTAAAACCGATCAGGCTCATTTTTAGTTCATGAAAGTAAAGCTTTAGTTTATCTCGAACAATCGACTTCCTATTAGGTAAATGTAGTTACATATTTAAAAAAAAAGTAATGCCTATTGCAGCACACATTGCAGACGCCTTTTTCTTATAAAACATAAGAATTTAAATATGAAAATGCTTGCACATATTTTTTTTATTGGGAAGAGATTTACAACTAAGTTTCCTTTTACTCTCGAATAAAATTATGTGTTTACATATTAAGTTTACCAATTTAACTTTCTTCCCAATATTTAATTCGAAAGTTCTTAAAAGAAAAATCAAGCTGAATGATCTCCTATACTTGTTCACTATACGCGATGCAAAGCTCATGCAAAAGTCACCAGACTAGCATAAAATGCAGGGCGCTTCAATATTTTGCATTATCAACCCAATACATATGAACATATGTATGTAAAAGCAACATTGAGTGGGTAAAGTATTGGATGAGAAAAAGGAAGAGAAAAAGAGAGGGTGAGTGTGCGCAGGCGCAACAATAGCTACAAAGAAGAAAAGAGAGGTGAGGTATTCGGGAGAGGGTGAAAAACACTACGCAAAATTAATACGCGAACAATTGGAAAATGAAATGAAATCTATTTGAATAACTGATTAAATCGGGGTAGCAAAATAAAAAGCTTGTTGGGCGCGCAAAACTTGTTGCCCCTGGCAAGATGAACGGAGGGTGTGTGCGGTGTTGAGTGGTGCGCACGCGTAGCCGTAAAGGGTCCTTCATAAAGGATTTAATCAGCGGCAACAAAAACTATACAGAATTATGCAAATTTTGCATACCAAAAAAAGACTGCGGCCGGTAATTAAAATGAAACTTCTGCCACGCCAAAAAACGGGAACAAAAAACTAAACAATTTGAAATTAAATAACCAAAAAATGAACGGAAAACTGAATTAAGTTTCATTAAAAAAAAAACGAATGTAGCAAATATTGAATACGCTTCACATACAATATAAAAATACAGTCAACCTTCCATATAGCAAATTTCAAAGGGAAAAACGAAAATTTCGTCCATGGAATTGTTTTCGTATTAAAGTTTGTAAAAGGTGAAAGAAGTTCGACTGTATTTTATGGACTTCAGATTATGTTTTGTTTTTCATCCAAACTGAAAGGGTATATGCATATTTACCAAAGAAACAATAAAAACAATGTACTGAAAAAAAAATCAACCACTTTAATTTGTAGAACAAAATGACCTTGCGCAGAGCGACAGCGAATAGGGAATATTTGCCGGACCGAGGCTTACATATTAATGAGCCGCGTGTGGCACAACAGCAACAACAACAACTTATAGCTAAAAGGGACACACACACACACAAAAATCGAAATCAATGACTTTGCCTTTGGCCGCTTCGTTCGCTTCGTTTGTCCCCTATCATCTAGCACCTTACCACTACCACTAACCCTAACTCTACTGGGCAACCCTTGCCCCTAACCCATGCCCCGTTCTGCTGCTGCCAGTGTTGCGCGCACGCGCGTTTTTGAAGTCGCACCGCTGCAGGTGTTGAATGAACTGGTTGCGTTACGCCTTATATATCATCTAGTTGTTGCCCAAGTTGCAGGATCCCAACTAAATGAAACTTCGTTCGATACACTTCTCGCACTTCTCCACTTTTATGTGTAGTTTTTGCTTTAGGTTGAAAGGGAAACGGGCAACGGTTGACACTCGAAATGGTTTCGCATTGATGGATCTTAATTAGCGCACGCATCTCTGATTCCATTTTCAAGTTTGCTTCGTTTCAATTTTACTTTAATCAATATTGTCCTAATGAATGGCGTTAATTTAGTTCCTTAGTCTATCAAGGACCAAAGAAAACATAAAAAACTTGAAATTAAGATCATTTAAACAGTATACCGTAGATATAATAAACACCTTTAGCTCTGCAATTATACAATGGTTTCAAAGTCTATTCTAATAAATTTCCATAAGTTCTCTATATTTTTTTTCTTTTTTATTATTCTATTATTTTTATTCAACATAAACAAATTATGATAGAAATAAAAAAACAATAAGCTTTACTTAGTCACTTTTCATAAACCTTAAAATTACCTTTTTTATAGAGCGACTGTAATATGTCTGTGAACTAATTTCTTGACTATTGTGAATTGAGCACTTGATAACTTTTTTGTTCCTTAAGATTGCTTTGATTCAATGATTTCTGTGTCAAGCGTTGATTTCCTGCTGTACCTTATAATACGACTTGGCCGTCAGCCAGTTGGAGAAACAAGGGGAATAACACGCGCTGTGGGGGAACGCACTCATATCGCCATTATGAGTGCGCGCCTGTGCGGTGCGTGCCGTCCTTGGAACTCACAACTGGTAGTGCGACTACACTC